>CM024803.1:6003672-8489922 GCA_014281875.1 Nibea albiflora
TAATAAACATTATCTTTACTGCGTTCACTTGTCTCTCCTGATTGAAATAGCGTCAGCTGAAAATCCTGTGAAATTCAAAGAGCAAAAATAAAACCTAAACGATCAATGAGCTAAAAACAGCAGTGTCCAAATAAATTCACAGTATAAGGGGCAAGCATGAAAAACAATCTTAGAGCAATATTTAGAGCTGAATCATACTTAAATAGCATAAACAGTGTGTGATTGTACCCTTGGTGTCCACTTGTTTCACATACGCCAACACTGTTTTTCCTCTGTAGCAGTGAGCTAGCGAGTGAGGGTTAATTATTTAGCACCCTGTACAGCATGGCACAGCAGGGGGACAGCTACTCTTGAGCTCTGTAGTGAGCCAAGCTAATGACTGAAATGCCAAAACAACACTAGGGATGAGGCTGGATTCTTCTTCTTTTTTTTTTTTTAGGTAAAGGCAAAGCACTGGGTCTGAGTGAAAAAGTCAACACAGAAGGAAGCTGAGGTAAAAGGAGAACATGAATCCAATACCACAATAACGCTTTTATATTATATTGTGTTGTTTCTGTAATAATAGTGAAGTCAGGTATTTTTAGGAGCTATGCTTATGATTTGATGGATTACTTGTTTAGGTAGTGGAAATAAAATTCAATTTCATGACATCTACTACTATTTGCAATGTGCCCGTTTTTTCCAGGAAAAAAAAAAAAAAAAAGACACTTCAGGAATAGTAATGAGAAAAAAATCTAATCCGGTTCTTTAACCCATGTCCCATAATTACAACAGTTATTGAAAGTCGGCAGGACCACATCACTGTTCTTCTCACTCATATGCTGTGCTCTTCCAGAGCTCAGGTGGTGCACAATCTTTCATTTTCATAATATCGCCCCTGAGCATTTAGTTTGACACAAATACATCATTTTGACAACGCACGTCACGTTGCCTTTGTCTCCACGCAAAATATATCCCAGATTTAAGCCTGAACATGCACGAGAAAGAGTTAATGCGCCACGCGATGCTGAGGCAGTTAAATTCTTAGAAACTGGAATGTGTAACTTGGCAGCTTGCGACATCAGCAATAGCTTGTCATAATTGTCTGTTAGCCTATCTCACAAACCACAGTTTATATCCACTGTCAAATATAATTACAACACTTCATCCTGATGATGGAAAAATATGCATCAGTTATTCTGCTCATCTACTATTTTTATGCATTGTGAATCATAATGATCATAACGGGTCACAGTCATACATCAAACAAGTGGCTGTATATATAACTGTGTTACAAACAGAGCATACTGACGTGGTTAAAGCATAGATAATTATACATAAATGTTAATCATATAATCACTAATCTGTGTGTCTCCACATTGACGACCCATTACCTCCTTGGGGCTCCACTCAGTTGCCTGCTCTCCGGCAATGAAGCCCACCAGAGCAGGGCTGCCATAGGGGCTACTGGCATCAAGGGTCAAATTGAATGGACATTTACTGGATGATCCTGTTACCACCTCCCCAGAGAAGCCCTTCTCCTTCCAGAAAGCCTGTGGAGGAATAGAGACAGGTCACAGCTTCAGTTTAATACAAAATCCAACTTAAAATCACTTGACGTATATAGTTATATCTAGGGCCATCTCGCAGGCCTGACATAGTTGAAGTGCAATTCAAAAGATCTTTCTTTTTGTGTCATTTCTGGCAACAAATATCTTTCACTCAAGGCCACTTTTGGTTCTGTGAAGTCTGTATAGCCATCTGAAATCTCGCCTTGTCCTAAACCTGAAAGAATACACTGAAGTAACGCAAAAAGTCATTGCATTTGATGGCAAATCTTTTTTCTTGAATTGCCTTACTCCGTGCCAGCATTGACCATGTGAACTCTGGCTGAATTGAGAAAGTCAAAGTTAACTTTGTTCTGTGCGAGAAATACATGTCATCTACAAGCTATACAGTACAGTGCATATATGATTATGTGCGTGTGAATTAAAAGTATAATCTTGTATGAGACCTGTTGAGAAGAGGCCAGAATAATCTGGAAGTACTGGGCTCTCTTGCACACATTACGTAGAACCTGCTGGCAAATGGCAGACTCCTGACTCATGATGCAGGACCTTGAATACCTTTAATAAACGCTTTTAGGCAGACTTTTGTTTTGAGTGCATCAAATGACATGTTGGATACAATGCACAATGGACCAGATAAATGAACTGAAGGCTTTTTTTTTTCTGCAATCACTGACAGTGGCAATGGTTAGTTGTCAATTACAATGCTGGTTTTAGATCTGAAATGAAATACATCTTCAATTCTAGACCTCTGGAGACTCATTAATTATGCTGCAATAAGCCATCAAGGCCAGAAAATACAAATTTTGGTCAAATGAATTAATAATTAGTTTTCTATTAGCTTGTGACCAGTGCCAGAGTAATTCTTTAAGTAATCTGAAATGAGCATTAGGTTCAGCATTTAATTAGTTTAGTTTCAAATCTCTGGGGGAGAATAACCCCGGAAAGGGTGACGGTCTGTGTTATTCTCTATTCATGCATCCTTCTCACCTTTTTCCACTCCTAACCAGTCTGCATGTCTGAGATTTACTCTAGCGGTATCTCTGTGGAGATCAAGGTCAATGTGAAATCCTAAATGTGGCAAATCTCTTTAAGCTTGTTACTTTCTATGCTTGTTATGCATTTTGGATGTTTTTTTTTTTCACCCTAAATAAATACTGACTAGATTTCATAAATGATCAATGAAGAAATGAATTCAGTATTCCAGTCCAGTTGCATTATACTAAACTTTTGCTGAGACAGCGAAAGAAGAACTAAACTTACAGTTCCAAATGGAGTAAAAACATTATTTACATTGCACTCTGCTAAATATTGCATTAAGAGTAATGAGGGCACAGCATCCTTGCATTATAATTTAAACTACAAACAAATTGAAGTAGAACTCTAAATCTCTTGACATTTCAGCTCAGCTATGGTGACACACCAACAAAATGTTGCTCTCAAATAATTTCTTCAGGGCCAGACCCATCAATTTTCCGCACTAGACTTCTCAGCTGTCCTGCCAAAGAGCACTGTCAGGGAGGCTAATTTGAGTGATCAACAAGCGTGAAGTATGATGGCATGCCTTCATCCAATTCTAGACCTCTGGAGACTGAGGAGAAAAGGCTGTTCTTGGCAATACACACTGAGTGCATTGCGCACAGTGTGCTTGACAAGGTGCAGCTCTGCAAGCGCACACCGCCGGTGAGGATCATGACCCCAGCCGCGGCTGCCTTCGCTACCTCGCTGCTCACATTTGCAACAGTGCTGCACCTTGTTCAGGTAGGCTTACATGGATCTTTTTTTTAGCTTGAGGCAGGACACCTGCTGCCACCTGTCACCACACAACGATCCACTTTTGCGATTGGATGGGTCTGCCTACATACCATGCACAGACAGGTTCCTTCAGGCTGTGGAATTTGCTGATGTTCAGTCTTTTTTTTACGTCCAGGCATTACATAAACTCCATATAATGTGGAGACGATACACATGATGTAGGTGTTGCTCTAGCAAACTACCCAACAGTGGCGAGGGTTGTCACAAGTAAGTGGAGGGACAGATGTGATACCCAGCCTGAGGCTGCCTCTGAGGACTTGGACCCTGAGAGTGACAAGCTGGTGTTTCTCGGATTGCCCCAAGATTATCATCTTGTGAAGATGATAATCCGAGACAGAGATGCAGGACTGACTCTTTCTGCTGAAAATGCAAAACTGTTGGGCTTGCACAAGTGGTGTGACAAGAGTGTTCCAGTGTCAGCTGTGTTCTCTCTCTTTTTTTTTTTTTTCCCGACGAGTTAGATGTCTGCTGCCATCTGTTATGAAAGTGTGTCATTTTTTTTTTTCTGGTCATGGGTTTTAGCCAGAGTTCAGTTTTTAACCTGCCGTCCTCTGAAACATTTCCGACACTGAAGCGCGCTCCTCCTCTCCCTTCAATGGGGATCTCTGGTGGTTTTTGATGTCCTTTCAAAGGAGCCTTTTTGTATGCACTGTGCACTCGCCTCTCTAACTGTCTTCTTGCTTTAACCTCAGCTAAACAGATGAGCAGTGTCTGAACATTTATATAGAGTTTCACATGAATGTCATAGTTTTATCGCCACAGGAAAAAAAAAAAAAGACAGAAAGTTGATTTGTCAGAGAGCGATCAGACAAATTGGTTTTGTTTGACCACTGTCACACTACCAGCAGCACTATTGAACACGTGAGAGAAGTAAAACGCGGTGCAAAGAAATACCTAATATGAAAGCACAGCTTCATGAAGTGTGGATTTAAATATCTTGATATTTTTCACTAAGGATTATCATTTAGGGACTTGATAAAGAAGTTTTTTTTTTTTTTTACATTTCATCAAATTCAATTTGTAAATTCAATTTTCTAAATGAGCACATCACACTAATCTAATATACAATGCAACTGTCACTGTGTAAAAATATCACTGCCACTCGGGCTCAGCAAATGGCGAAACAAAAACAAAAAAAACTACAACCAGATGTTTGTGGAAACTTCACATCTCTGTGGAGACATTTCACCCGCTGCTTCACACAGAACTGCTACTGACACTTGTGGGTTTCCAAGCATGAACAGCTTTTCTCAGGTCCCAAAAAGAACATCCCAAGGGATATTGGCTTAGGTGAGAGGCCTGCAGCTGAGAGGACTTCTGTTCTGCTCAATAACATTTTTACAAGTTGCTTTTGACCATGGCCAGCGCGTTCCTTTACCCATGACACTGACAGTCACATTTCACGGCAAGGATCATTACATCACATTAGGGGAGACTGGCTGAAATCAAATTCAATTGTTCAGATTGATGAGTGCATTCACACAAATAGCACTAAAGATCGTTAACTAAGTTGCGAGGGAACTGGGCTGCTTTTTCTCACATTGAGAAAAATAAAGATTGGATAAGATAAGATTGGATTTAATTAGAAATATGACTTGGATGTCAAGAACACAAAGGATCGGGCTTTCAGTAAGAGGAAGGTGGGAGTATCACAGGCATCAAGACAACATTGCTGTTTTGTTGTTTTGTAGAGAGCTTCGTGACATGTACGCTGGTGCAACACTTGTTGTGTCAGTTACAAATACTCCTCAATGTTCAAAGTGTGCAACGACAGGTAACTTCAGACCGTAACAGATTGTTTTCACAGCAGGCATTTTGTCTTGTCACAGAAGAAAACTCACAGATATAACTGAAAAAAGACTAAATAATTGATAACAACATCTCATTTCGGTGAGTTGTAATAGTTCTAGGGTGTTGATATTGTGCATACTTGATATTACTGATGCATAACTCAATTCACTTTGTCAATTTGTGTTCAATATCAAGCCTCACAGACCAGAGGTGTCCGGATCAGTAAAACAATTGCACCAGAACCTAAAAATAACACCTCCAAATTCTCCCCTGTCTTTAACTGTAAAGACGTGAAAACACAGAATGAACAGTTGGTTCATTAATTGTGAACCAACTGTTGAGAAAAGAGATGATGAACAGCCTCAGATGTCTTGTGACAAATAAGCGCAATTCCAAATGCATGTTTCAGTTCATCCACATTCATCCATCAAAATACAGATATGTGGTCTACTGTCATAAACGTGTGCATCATAATGTATAGATCACAGTGGAGCTACAAAGACACAACACATTTAGTCGTGTTATTTTTAAACTGGACATCAGCACGGTATTATACTGCTTTCTTTGTCCAGTGCACAAATCAAATCAGGAACAGTAGCACATCTCACTGAAAAACTGGAATTCTATCACACTTTGCAAAGTCATCCAGCGGACCCAATTGGACCCTTTTGCAGGTTGGTTCTGGTTTGTGGGCCATGTGTTTTACCCCCTATCTCTAGAATATATTTTACTATTTGGTACATCAAAATAAATGATAATAATAAAATGGGAAATCTTCTGCATTGGTGAGGTCTGTACTTGCACGTGAGAAGCCAAAGTCAGAAGCTTCGTCTGTCGTTCTACGTCATCACTGACAACGACGTAAAAATGCGACACAAAATAGTATGGGACTGTTAGCGTTGTCCCCCCACTATGTTTGTTTGTTCCATTGTGAATATTTTTGGAGGAACTATATGCTGTATATTTTTACATATATTTAGATTCTGAATTTGGACACTCAAAATGGCCATGGGTAAATAGAGTGCATTATTCTGCATAGCCATCGGTTTGTTTTTTTGTTTTGTTTTTTGTGATTATTTAGTATTTTTTATTATTTTTTATAATACTGCCTGTATTTATTTGTATGGCAAACTTACTACATTGTTGATGAAGACTAAAAAATCTGTAGCAAATACGAAGTGATGTTAGACGCAGCCTGTCTGTGCATTGTACATCTAGAATACAATAGTCTGTTCTCTTTTTTTTAACCATATTTAAACACAGCTCAATCTTAATTTCACTACATAGTTATCAATGCACTGGTCTGTACTGTAGTATCTATGTACTTCCTGTCCTGAGCTGATATGCTCAGTTAAGTTGTCCACACTAATAAACATCATTTTAGTTATTGGATATTAATAATTGTTGAAAAAGAAAACACTCTCTAGTCATTTAGACCACTAACTGACTCCAGACAGACACATAAGAAGAGACAGAGTATCAAATAAACCATATTGGAGATCAGTGACCAATATTTTTGTATTTATCAGACTCCAAATGCATTTTGGCAAGACACCAGGGCACAGATCTAATAACTGTTTGCATGAGCACTAATGATTTCGTGTTCATTACAGTAGACAAATTTAATCTACTAAGGTGCACAAGCATTTTGGTAATTAATTGTGCGGCTGTAAAGTGCGAAGTGGGAAAGACTGAACAAATGAAATTTCATGTGCCAGAAGCTTGTTTGTACAAAGTATTGAGATATATAAAAGAATGCGTGCCAAATGAGTTGAGTGTTGTCTGCTAGAACCTTTTCTTTTTCAAAAATAGGTAAACAAATACATCTGACAATGATTTGGCCTCACTTCTGCTGATGCCACTGCCAAGAAATGTTGTTACATTTTGCATAAAAGAAAACACTGCACACTGGTAATGAGATTTCATATTCCTAGTCATGATTGGTTGAAAAGTCCAACTTTGTTTTTGTACTTTGATGCAGTCTTGTTGGTGGATTATTCAAATTTTAGGGGCCCATTTGACCAAATTTGGAACATGCAGGCTGCAATTTGCAATATGAGAGCTCCAATGAAAACCAGCCGAATACCTGCAACCCACGCATAAGCATGCATGAGCCATGTGGGCCTCACAAATTTATCTGCAGTGTGCAGGCAACAATCAATTGAGAAACATGACACTGCAGCCATTTGCAATTTGCATGTAAGCAGCTTGAAAATTGCTTTTATGAAATGGGCCTCTGCGTTGCAACTGTAAAATATCAAATTTGACGAGCATGTACTGTAATTAAATGTTATTTTTTATCAACTGCATCGAGTTTGGAAATCAACCCGAGGCTGTTTGACATCTATTACATTATTTATAGACGAAGCCTTTGGGTGAGAAACAACGACTATTTAGAAGATTAAGAATGATTGTCTAAAATGATTTTTTTTCTGCATTTGTATCATCACAGCATTATTCATGTAGATGTCTGTTCAGTTCTGATTTATCTTTTGTTACTTACCGTCTTGTAGGTAATGATGAATTTTAATATGTGCCCCATAGGCATGTTCATGGTGAGAAATTCTCTCTGGCTGGGCAGGGGTGGCTCGTATTGGATCTTTGCTGTTGGGGGAGAGGGGGAAACAACAGAACACCATGAATCTCAAAAACGATATTGTTCTGTTCCGTTTAATCCACCTTCCCTGGTCTCTGGTGTAGTTTAGGACAAATCAGCTTTATTTGAGAGACAGAGTAAAAGAGGGAAATAAAAAGAAGTGAAGACGGATAGCACACTTGAGTTAATCCCTCTATTGATCGGGATGGTTTTATCTTGAATCATTGACCAGCATTAATGGCCATCCAGAGAAATCCCCATGACCTAATAGTACTCTGGCTGTTGCTGTGCTCCAGAGTACTAATCACAGCACTTACAGCTGTAAAACCTCCATCTCACTCATGAGAGAGCAGTCAAGTAACTTCATCAGTACCGTTAGAGGTAGTGTATGTCACGCATGCAGAGGAGCCAGACTGCCTCTGTGCTTGCTCTGGCAAGTGAAGCGACATCTGGCCAAAAGCCAGGCCTTTTAACGAATGAACCAGAGGAAGATGTGAAACATCATTTAGAAACTGTCGAGGGCCTGTCAGCAACCTCAAAATAATGCCCTTAATGCTAAACAAAATTGATGAGCCAGAGGCAGTAAAATTGAAAAACAGTGACATGATAAGTGGCTCCGAACTAATTTGACATGGTCACTTAGACGTTCAACTGACAGCACTGTGCACATGACATAAGACCTGTCGAGTGCCGTCATATCCATAATGCCACTTGTTTTGACACCAAAAGCCTCTGAGTTGATATCGGGAGATGCCTTCTACCTCATTATTTGTCAGGCAGATGTTAAGTTGTCTATGTCTAAATGAGACGTATTCTAGCATCTTGTTCTTTTGAACACAGTGCTCTACGGTGACAACGCTGTCCTCCACACAAATCTGCTGTGACACTTGTGAAACTTCGTTACAGCTCCGGGTCACAGTTAAATCAAGGTGATGTGAATAAGCAGATTGAAATGGTCGGCAGTTTATATAACTAAACGATGTGAGATTAGGCACACGAATCGGGTTCTGTGGGCTCAAAAGGTGGCTAGCTAATGAATAGGGACAAAGTGCTGCTTGTAAACAGACATCAGCCATTTGCAGTAGTGACAGAGTGAGAGTAATGTCATTCTTTCTGGCATATAGCCATATTCAGACTTGTACATTTGAAGGCTTCTCACTATTGGCACCTTCTGAGAATGCCAAAATTACAGCCTATCTACTAGAGTGAGAGAGAGTATGCTATTCGCAATTCTGACCATAGCTGCATGGCTCGGAAGGCTGTGTTAGTCTGTTGATCAGATGGTCCATCACTCTGACTGAAATATCTCCACTATTGGATGGATTTTCCTCTATTACCATGAGGTTGACGATGGTAACGTCTCAACAAACCAAACTATTGATGAATTATTCACATCCACTCCCCCTCTGGATCAATTGACATGACTTTGGTGTCTTCCTGACTTATTCCATAGTGTCACCATCAACTCAAACTCATCCATCCAACTGCTTTCCCTCATCAGGGTCACTGTGGGGCTGGAGCCCATCCCAGCTGACTTTGAGCGACAGGCATGGTACACCCTGGACAAGTTGCCAGCATGTCACAGAAGACACAGAGACATCAACATCACCATCTATTGACACTCACATTCACACCTATGAGCAGTTTAGAGAGAACCATCAGAGACACGGGGAGACCATGCAAACTCCTATCCAGGACACAGAACCTTCTTGTTGTGCGACGACAGTGCTAACCAGAGGTGTTATACTAGAGGTGTTTTTTTACAATACCTGCTAAATGAAGGGCATTCCCATCATCCAGAGCTGTACCTTGTGTTTAGTACAAATGTTAGCGTGCCAACATCAATGATAACCTAAGAGAGTGAGCATGAGCATGTTGGCATTTTTCATTGTGAGCATGTTAGCACAAAACAATACTTTACCAACAGTATGTACAGCCTCACAGAGCATACACAGAGATTGGACAAAATGTGCCTTTGTCACCCTTCCTGTGTATGAAGTTGCTAATCAAACCGCAGAGAAAGACTTGGCCCACATATCCGCTATCTGCTTTGTGAAAATCTGCTGGCTACACAGGAAGTCCTGAAATGAATTGGCTGTTGAGGCCATATCGTTGTCAGATAGCAGCTGATCGGTTCCAAGATGGATAAAACAACTGCCTCAAACTCGACAACAGGTGATATAATGTTAGTTAGACATAAGAATATTTTAGAGCCTGACAGCTTCTTGTATATCTGACTTTGTTAACCACACAAACTGCTCTCACTCCCCCAAATTGATTGACAGGTACTTTCATATGTAGACTAACACTGTGATTTAAATAATAAAAATTAACATTTTGATTGTCTTCTGGTAAATTATCTGTTACATTAATTTGTTGACATTAATTTGTTAATAATTGTTGACCTAGACCAACCTGCTTATATTTGCATTTGTATCAAAGAGCTCCTGCTTTATAGTCTGACCAGAAGATGAAAGAAGAAAGAGAAAACCAAAATAATAAATAATACTCCTTAAAGTACAGCGTGTTCCCTGATGCCGATGCAGTCCTCATCTGTGCTGTTCTCTGAAGTACTCTCATTTGACAGTTCATCAGACAGCTTTTTACATCATTCTGTCATCTTTGGAAAACAGCTGCAAGTTCAAGAGTGTCTCATAGCTCCAGAGCAATCTGCACTACTGCTAGTTCCTGACCCTTAACATTTGAAGGACTTCTAAGGACGCTGCCTCCCCCAGAGTACTCTCCTTTCAATCGTTTCATCGCCTTTCTGAATCTCACTTTTGCCTTTTAAAATATTGTGGCATTTGATCCTTTCTCAACACTTTCTTGTGAATGCATTAGTACACAACATTGACCTTACTGTCCCAATTTCCTCCCTCACTGACCTGTGAGTCACGTCTGTGGTAGCCTTCAGCAAGGGGCTTCCGAATTTCCATTATTTTCTCACTCCGAACTTTTCGCATGGTGCCCAGGCACTTTCAGTCTCTTTGACTATCAGGAGGATGAGGAAAGTGAAACACGAAAAGCTACTCAAATGAAGACATGACATCAAAGGGATGATGATTCTGAGATGCAGTCTCCAAATGGTATTGATGCAAAAAAAAAAAAAAAAATAACTTTAAAAATATGAAACTTAAACAAGCTAGAGCTGAGGTTTAGTTCATGGCTGTCTGTGCATGCTGTGAAATTGGATCATTCCTTTCATCCTGAAAAGCCAATAGAATAGTACCCAGCATATGATGTCACAATCTGTTGTGGAGAGGAAAAGAAAATGTGCATGTACAACCTTTTGCTAGGTGTGTGGCCAAGACAATCTATGCTTTCTATGAAAACTACGATGTGTAAGCATTTCGATCAAAACAAGGTTATAAAAGAGCCTCTTTTACCAGTTCCTGCTGGAAAGTATCCAAAGAATCCAGAAGGTCAGTTCAAAATAATGAGGCAGCAATGACAGATGGAAACAAAAAAAGAAAAGACTAACAGTTACTCACTGCCATAAATATTTAAGGCCATTGGAAATAGGCAGCGCAGTTTACCAACCACTTAATCCAAAGGTTAAAGATGTGGTCCTGTATCTTTGGGCACACTGCATCACAGAGCTTTTATTGAATTATGTACGTAGCCCTTTGACACTTATTGAAATTGAAGGCTTGGTGGTAGCAGCAGACACCCGCCCTACATCTCTCCATACACACATACTGTGGCTCCAGCATTGCTTAATAATTTCTGCTGTTTTGACCAAAGCAGACTGAAGGAGGATGACCCCTTTGGCTAAAATTGCTAGTTTAGGGATACATTTAACTGTTTTCATATTTGATTACATTTATCACTGTAAACATTGCTGGTGGACAACCAACAGAAGATGCATTTCATTTTGAAGACTCCTTCAAAGTAACACTGCATAGAAATTGGCATTTTGGCACGCCGTCTCATAGTCTAATACCATTATGGTAAATATGGACAGCTGTACACTTGTACAGTATTTGTTATGATTATATTACTTACTATATGATCAAAAACCAGCAACCAGTTGATAACTTTGCTAACATCCAAACATAACCCTAACCCCCCCTAACCCATAAAAGTGCAACAACATAAGGCATAGCAGTCAGCTAATATATCTAGCTAATCTTTGATGATTTCCACTTGTCTGGTGGCTTCTTGATTGTTCACTCCTTTCTCTTCTCTGTCAACATCCTGTTTGGTCTCTGCCACGCCTCTAGAGGCTGCTGAAACTAGCTACATTGTCCGCATCCCCAGCTCTGATTCTGGCACAACATCAGCTCCCAAAGTCAGCGTTCACCAATGAAAATCTCCTCCACCTGGTAGTCCAAATCAACTCACCCAATGGTCTCAGCTCACAGTCCACACAGCCACATTAGCTAACAGCGGCTACAGTTCGTAGCAGTTTACTCTACTGTCCATCAGGACACTCTGAAAATCAGTCTGTAGCTGATGCAAAGCGGGACATCAGAGAAAAAAATGCAACCACATGATCCAGTTTTACCATTATCAGTGAAAATGTTGGCGTCATCATCAAGTAAGCGTTACATACTTGTTGTGGGAGATCGCAGCCGGAGCACAAAGTTACATAGCACAGAAACAGACACATACGGCACAGAGGGCACAGAGGCATCATTCAACCGATTATAAGTCAGTGTGACATCAAAATACTAAACAGTAAATATATTATAAATCTGTACTGTAATTGTATGGTAGAAACATTACACAACTTCTGAAGTCATGAAAATGATAGAGTCCTAATTATCTGCCAACAACACGGCAGTACTGGTTATTTGACAAGAGATTTCTCTATCTATGGTTTGTCTGTGCTTCTCACTGGTTTGGAGTGGGCAGGCCTGTGTTGGAAAAAATTTGATGTGAGGTATTTTTGTACACTGATCAGAATCTGGAAATCTAGAAACCTGAAATGTGACAGTTGTTGGGTTGTTTTGCTTAAGCTAAACTTTCTAACTTTTTGAATAAGGTGTGGGCCGGTGGGAGTTACAGTACAAATCCATCAAAATGAGAACACAATGCACAACTCTGCTCCGATATATGATGCTTTATTCTAGGGCTGTCCTGGGGCATTATTACTGATGTCTTTTTTTGATGCACCTTACCTACAAATATATATACAGAAATATATTAGTCACTCCCCTGTCCTGTCACTGTCACCTGCGAAGCAGCTGCCCCATTTTAGATTCCTGTATCAGCCTACATTTAGTTTCATATTTGACTTTATCTGTGATGTGAGAACAGAAAAGTATTAAGAAAGTATGGGTACTGGTCAGAGTTTAGTACTCAAATCTACTGAGCTGACCGGTTCCTCCTGTCCAACACATTTCATTTCACTGTAGACCCAATGTTAACTTAAACATGACAAAACTGGCTAGGCTAGGGGGCGTAACCCCTGGGTTGGCAAGTTCAAGTTCAAATTTTAAGTTTCAGTTTTGTCATGTTTAAGTTAACATTGGGTCAACAGTACAATGAAATGTGTAGGGGTCGCCAAAGATTCACAGCAGGTCACCACAACTTCACCCCTTACAACCCGCTCCACTTGCCCTCCAGTTCCAAGCAGTTGATTAAACTACAGTAGCAAAACATCCCATCAAGAGCTAGTGTTTGGTTTCTCCATTTTTTGCTACTGTAGAAACATAGGGTGCAACATAGCATAGCTAATTTACAGGTGATTCAAACATAGCTCTCTATATTGAATTTCTCCTATATTCTGCAAATGCCCCCCAAATATGACACATAGGACCTTTAAGGAGTGCAAGCCTACATTTCTATTTCATTCATCATCTGGGCACAGTGGAAACCTGAACACAGCTATATTTACAGGCCTTTCACTCTGCTAAACAACCATGTCCTGCTTTAGACAATTACGCTGTTCAAACAGCCAATGACTTAACAATGGCCATGCATCAGGGAAAAGAAAGCCCTGCATTTGTCAAAAATAACCCTATTGAGAGGAAAATAGTACACATGTATTGGACAGAAAATGAAATATTCCTTAAAATATGTCAGTTAGTCAGATGTTGTCAATTTACTGAATAAGAGAAATGGGTCTCATATGGAAGAAGGCTGGTAATCTTTTTAGTTGTACAAACCAAGAGCACCACGGTGCGTTTCTCCTGCTGTGCTGCTCACAGCGCTGTACGCCAAACCAGTCGTGGACTAAGGGCCAATAAAAACTACAAAGGCCACCAGCTGAATGTGGTGGGGCACCGGCCAGCAGGAATTCTTGATGCATTTGTGGTAGTCCGTACCCAAGATATGATGTTTTATTATGTGACTCAGATTTAAAATAGAACCACTACACCTCTGTAATAAAAACACACTATTACCTGTTTAATCATTTAGAGGCATGTGGAGGCAAACTCGGGCAGCAAATGGAACTTCCATCCTAGAGGACATTTAAGAGAAGTGATGCAACTGACAGAGTGCCAGTTGAGCAGCCTTACTTTATTCCCCAAACATTTACCTTGCTGATGAAGACGAGATAGTGAAAAATGCTTAGGGGAAGAAAGTACGGTATTTTGTAGACAAGTTGTGCTTAATTTGATGGACTTGTTTGCTTACTGTACACTGCTCCAGAGACACACTGCTGTCAGTCAACTCTAATCAAACCACACCACACAAAGTCCCGGAGAAGCAGATTCATTTTTGAGTGTGAACTGTTATTCATTTATAGGGGGGACTTTTTTTTTTTTCAAACTTTCTTATTGATTGTTCCCACTTTAGACACAAGCCTTTAATAATGGAGCTTTTGTTTTCTCTCTCGCTCATAATCTGCTCACATAATAAGTAGAACAGTTAAAAAGGAACAGACACACTTATCATGGTATGTGAGGGCTACGAATTGCAGTACAGAAACAAAAAAAAAATGTATTCGAGGTCATTCAGAAACAGTGTCCATCATTAAACAAGTGTTGTTTTTCCCTGTAAAATCCTGGATACATACCTAGTAACAATTGTTTGATAACCAAGTGTCAAAAAGTTTTGTTAAAAATGATAACAGGCAATGCACGGATAGACATCTTTCTATATAAAAACTATTCAATATCAGTGTCAGCATTGGCCTCAGAATTCTATCATTGTCGCACAGAAAGGACAAGAGAAGAGAGAGCGAATAATAACTACAGAATCTTGTGAGACTTCAACATATTTTCCTTCACGAACAAAGCTTTGCAAGGCCACACGTACTATGTTTGCCTGTTATATTGCTCATTTGGAAAGACGCAACATGCACACAAATATGAGTTAAAACTCCACAATATAAACATTATTGTGTTAGCTATCTACATAATGACTTCAGCTCCCGCAACACATTTAATCCCTTAGGCTCCATTAGTCCCATTCACACCACAGCGGATACTGGCCGAGGATCCTGGCTCACAGTGTCAGTTGACAAATCGATGCTAATGCACTGCTTAGCTGTATTCTGCTAGTGTAAACAAGGCTCTGGACTAAAACCGTGAGTGGCAGATGTAATAGTTTCCTCACCGCTGCCCAAGCCTGCTGTCATTACTGCAGCTCCTCTGCGAGAGTATAGATGGCAACCTCAGATATACTGTTGCTTGGCTGCCTGTCAAGTTCAGTTGCAATCAGATAAAATCCTCTTTTAGTCAGGTGCCGCAACTTAAGAAAGCGACGTCAAGAACTGAAGTTTCGGCCACTTGACAATGAATATCCATACACATGTCCATGCAGACACGTATGTGCACACACAGTTAATCTCTGCCAGGGACCTCCTACATGACAGAAAAAAAAAAACATGTTGAAACAAAATGCTAATTTAGCAACTGCAGAGCTGTCTCTGTAACTATCGCTGAATGTTAGACGGTGCGCCTAATTGCATTATACTCATGGCACGCTGTGAAAGCTTAATTGAGATTTTTTTTGTTCATACTCACAGTGATTACACATGGGGACCTATTTGCTGACTGAAACATGCACATAATTCAAATACGTTTTCAAAAGTCAACCAGCCCATCCTTTTCATGCATAGCAAACTCATATGCAGTGAAACCAAACGGTTCATAAATCATTGAGGTGAGTGAGAGAAGTGGTAAGAAAGAAAAAAAAATAGAAGCATGGGAGAAAAACTGATGGAACTCATTATAAAAGATGGATGGATGAAAGTGGAGATAAATCCAGGAGCCAAGAACAGGACAAACGTGATATATTAGAAAACACGCAGCTCATATGCAGCGTTTGAGTTTGTGTGTGAGAATGTAGTGCTGGTGTTTTTTGTATTTTTTAAATACCAATCACCTCTTGGACTAGAAAGTATTTATTTTTCTTTTGATCCATATCATCCATACCAGTCACTGATTTAAGAACAAGTGACTTCATGAATCAGGCCAGAAACAAACTGAAAAAGAAAAGGCAGACATGAGAGGTTATGGATACTGTGAGCAACCCTTTGCACAAGGGAGGGATGGAATCATCATTATCGCCATTCCCACTGTGTGTGTTAAGCTCTCTCCTTCCCTCCCCCACTCACAGCAAAGCTTCTCAGGTTTGCCCACTCTCTTAAAATTCAAACGGAACATGCCGCGGAGAGGACACCAAGCAACAATCCCCTCTTTAATTTATCCCTGTCTCCTTTTGGGAGAGGTGACGTCTCAATCGCTGGCCTGACTTTGGCTTTTGAAAGTCCCTGTCAATCTCCCCGCGCTGATTTAAGGCCAAAGCGTGGCACTGTGGCATCCGAGCCAGAGCAATCCATGCTGCATAATTCAACACTGCTCTCAAACCTGTCTCATTAAGGATCCTGGCTATGGTCCATGGCTCTGAGTATGAGGCTTTGAGTGACAGATCTGTTGCCAGCTTAGTACAAACAGGCACAGACCCAGAGTAAGCCCGAGCTTCAGCTTCGGCCCCTTCCAATCCTGGCAAAAAAACTAGCCTCGGTTCCAGCCTCGACATCAACCAGCACCGTCTCCAGTCCTAGTATGAGCACAGCACCAGCCAAAGTGCAAAAATTAAATCAGACACACTCCAAGTCACCACCAGTTTACCCTGCAGTTGATTGGGAGCTGGACTGCAGGATTTCTATTTTTTGACCAGGAAAAACAAAATAAAAAGTGACTTCTTCTTCTACTCAGGGGCTGAGGGTGGTTTCTCTTGCACAACATAAACATGTGGCTGGCCAAGCATTATAGTTATATAACTGTGTAGTAATGTGTGCTGTGAATTGAAAAAAGATTAGTTGGTTCAATTAAAAACTTTCTAGACAGAAAACACTTCTACTGCAGTCTATATTTTCCCCTTGGTGGCTCGGTTGCAGAGAGGTCAGTAATGACGTGTTTGTCACTTTCAACTTCCCACCGCCGACCATATCGAAATGTCACATTAGCCTCCAGTTAAAGTTTTGGCCTTGACTCCTGCTCTGGTTCAAAATCCAATCCAGGCAATTCCTCAGCCCAGGGCCTGACCTCAGACAGAATTTACTTCAGCATCAAGTGACTGCCATACCCCAAAGCCAAAATGATTTAGGCAAATCAAATGTTTATCTGCATGGATGCACAGTTTGCCACATTTGACAGGCATACAGAGCAAGGAGGATATTTGCCTCCTGCACCAGTGAGAGTTTCATTTAGCGAGGCGACAGAGGCAGGAGGCGCGCACTGACCTGCCAAATGAGGGGGGCAGGTGACAATCACAGCTCTGCACAAGTAGGTGTTGGTGGCGGTCATCACCTTGGCATACTCAGCATCCTGTTGAAACATACAAACAGAAATACGGCTTTATTTAATAAGCGAGTGGAACAGATTTGCTAGTACGTTACATCCTCTTTGGTGTGGTGAGCTGTATATTACTGTGATTTGCTGACACAATTCATTTCAAATACAGGATGCTGTACTGTATTTAACTTGAGTCACTGCTTTTTTTTTTTTTCATGAGGCTGAGCCCATATTTTCAAAACTATCTAAATGTATTAAATTATTACTTTTTGGAGCTGAAATGTGCATTTCTGCATCCCATTAACGTGGACAGAATACAGACTTTTATAAATGAGGCATAGTTTTATCAATCAAGCTGATGTCTTTCTGTAAGACTGTTTTGTATTTTTATGGATGTCGGTTCTGGCAGCCTGCTGAGAGAAGGAGATATTCTGGTAATTCATGCAAATGAAGTGGCAAAATAAACTTTAAAAACTGGTTAACTGACATTTTGGCAAGATCTTCTACTGTCTGTAACTCCGGGAGTTATGAATCACTGCAGAAATTCCTGCTCTTACAGTTGCTGTCTTATGTGCAAGCTCCCTCAGTTTCACATGTATTATCACTAAACCTAAGCCTCTGGTGATAATTAAAAACTCACCCACTCACAGGACGTCACTGTGCGAAATAGAAAGCTCTTGTCTTCCGAGACTGGAAAAACAGCTCAATATTTTTGGACACTAAAAATTCGGAATTACATTGACTATATTTTTAGCTCTCTAGACTGGCACATTGGTAACTTTAGGATCTTCTTTCTTCTTAAATCTTAACACAGTAGAGGCCCTCTGTAATTAAGAGTTCATATCTTCCAGCACCATTGAACAACCCCTCAGCTTTATAGCTTTTTCAGGGTCAGAGCTGAAAATTAAGGATGTACCAGGTCCCCGGGTTTAGACACGCTGAAGGAAGCCAATTTATTTATTTTCTCTTACATTTTTCTAAAATAACAATTCTATGCACTTTGTGTGTGCACGGCACTGTTGCCCTGTGTCACGCTATTCCTGGGTGTAAAGAGTCTGACTCGGGGTGTTTCTGTGTGAAGTTTGCACGTTCTCCACGTGCCTGTGTGGGATTCCTCTGGGTGCTCTGGTTCAGCATTGGTGAACTAGAAACTCTAAGTTGCCTGTAGCTGTGGACGTAAGTGTGAATGTGTTTGTCCATCAATATGTGTTAGCAATGTGAAAGACTGGCAAAATGTCAAGGGTATGACCCTCTTATCACCCGATGCATGAATTGTTCTGAGTATGGAAAAAAAACTTCCTCCTTACTGTTAATATTACTATAATGTACATGGGCGTACTATAGGACTGCAAATTATGTTTAAAAAAAAAATAATGATACATTTTTCAGCTCAATTAATTATTAGTCTGTTGCAGCTGACAATTAGGTTTGTTCTTGATTAATCTGCCAATTATTTTCTTGACTAATTAATTATTTTGTGTTCCCTCTGGAAACGGCCTCTGTTATCAAACCAACAGTTTAAAATCCAGAGATATTAACTTTATTGCAATGAGGAAAAGTGCTAAGTAATGGGTCGACTGCTCTGATAAAGTGTTTAAATATTCAGACATATTCCTCCTCCGTGATGACATCTTCAGTTTGCTTATTTTGTTTCACCAAAAGATTCAAAACCCAATTATATTCATTTTAAAGATATTTGGGGGCATTTTATGCTTTATTAGACGGTGACAGCTGGAGATGTAGGAAATTCAGAGGAGAGAGAGAGGGGATGACATGCAGCAAAGGAGGTTACTGCATTAAGAACAGAGCTAATGTATCTAAATATATATATATATGTTATTGCTATAAAGCAGGAAAGCACCATATTCTCCATATTATATATTTTTTTGATGAATCACATAAATGACGAATTGCTCATGAGGAATTTTATATTGACTGATTGCTGAACTAATCATTGACTAATCATTTTGGACCTTCTTTGGTGTGTCCTGAATTCAATATTCAATTCAGTACAGTCTATAATCCAGTAATATACATCATCACAAGTCAATATTCTATCTATCTCACAATCAATAAAAGCATAAACAGTAGAAATAAACACTACAGTGAGGTAAAGCTCTACACTTTAGGGTGCATGGAGCCTTCTTTGTCTCTCAGCTGTGGTTAAGAAAGACATTCAGGCGGAACAGACAGTGCCTTCACAGGAGACGGCCTGTTTCCCCACTGAGGAAGCTGTTATCTCTGTGTCGCGCCTCATCAATCCCCGAGTGAGCTGTTACTGTACTCTACCTGCCATATGGCCGTCACGGCAGCACCCAGCTGGACATTCTTCCACCCAATACGTTCTGCCAGACCCTCTGAAAGCTGCTGGGTGCCTCCCTGTGGAGAGACAGATATTACACTTTAAGGTGGACTTAGAGCCCACAGATGCCCTCCTTCCCTAGGTGGACAGAGCGCTTGATGTTAAAGGGTCATTTCACCCAAATTACAAAACAACACCTCCCTGATGGTGTCTGGCCAGCCATGCAGATAATTCAGTTATATTTGCCAAGACTCTGATGTCTGACACTTGTGACATAAAAGAAAAACAAAAAAGAAAAAAAAAAACATAAACGTAAAAAGGGACGAAAAAAATGTAACCTTGAGTGTAAAATGTAGAAGAAAAAGCCACACAGTGTTGCTGCTCTGTGGCTTTCCAGACAAAAATGTACTTCATTTGTTTGAGGAAGAACAAATATTTTAGAGGTCAGTTCTACTGTCGGTGGACACACTTTACAAGTGAAAATAGCAAAGCAAAGTAGCAAAGTTCACATCAGAGACTGCTTATACTCCTTATTCGAGAAATAGCTAGAAAAATGCTGCAGCTGAAAAAACGTGCAGAAATATGCAAATGGGCAAGTTCCTAACTGGAAAGCCTTTATCGCAGTTTTCTTTAAGACCATGTACGCTGGTCTTCAACTCTTTTATACTTTACTTTGAGGAGAGACAAGGTTCAGAAGCTACAGCACAGATATGCAGTGCAGTGTGAAAGCATATCTTGCGGACAGTGCACATAGAAAATAACACAGCACCAAATGTTTAACTCTTTCAAGCATGGTGGTAGTTGTAATGCAATGATCCAACCACCAGGTGGCAGACCCTTAAATTGTTGCCTACAATTCAAGTTGATCATTGTATCTCTTTGTGTGTGTTTTAAATACTCTTATTGAAATACATGTATGATTCAATACAACCACTAAGCATTCAATACGTTTATGTGTTTTTGCAATCACTAGTTTGTATTTTATCCATCTGGTGATACAAACCAAAAGAAACCCAAGCTATGACTACAAATTCATACCTAACACCTAAGCCTAACCTAATACCTAAGACAAAGAGTGGCATTGTGTTTGTTGTGCAGGACTTGACTGAGATGTGCAGACTGTCTTGAGGGACTAAGTTTTATTAGAGATGAGATGAAAAATGACACTTACTGTAGGTCAACAATATACACTCGGGGAAACAATATGAGCTGTGTACCTTTAGCTTGAGCTCCTGAGCAGAACCTTCAGTGCTCTCCAGCAGCGCCTTCAGTCCCCCAGCTGCTGCAGCATACATGAGGAAGTACAGGAAGGACGTCTGGCATGGCTCCATGCCAAAGAGAGGCCTGTTTGCCATTGCCATCTGCTCTTTCACCTCTGTTACAAAAGGGTGATTGAATAAAATGTTTAGTTCTCACACATGCAGTAATAATATGTTTTAACCAAAAATGATAGTGTTCTGCCATGGTACAGTACCATCACATAGCTAACCACTATACGTATATATACATTTCCAACAGGATGGACTCTAACAACTTTATTGATCTCCACACGTTTCTACTAGTAACATCATTAGATCAGATTTACAATGTATCAATACTTGATGACATTACCTTCTGCCTCAGCTGTACTTTGTGCCAAGAAGTAATTTGCAAATGTTAGCATGATAACACTCTAAGCTAAGATGGTGACCAACACTATACTTGCTGCATTGGGAGCTTATTAGCATGTCACCCACTGTTATATAAACAGTTTTTTATATACATTTATTTCACCTTGACTGCTGAGACCCAGAGACTATTTATCATTCTTTTTTTACATTAATCTCATAGTTTTTTGGGGTGTTTTTTTCTAAAGACAGACACTAAAAATACTTGTATTTGCAATTGCAAACAGTTTTGGAACGGTTATGAGAAAGACAGTGAATCAGTGATATTTAAAGCTACCCTTAACCCTGACCTGCAGTCCATGCATGTCGGTCAATGAATGTCTGCAGGGTCATACTGTCCAGTTCAAAAGCGTTGGGGGACTTTGAAGGATCCTCGACACATATTGTGGCAGTCAATTTGTCAATCTGAGGGGGAAAAATATAATCACCACAACACACATTTACCGATGATACAGATAACATAAAAACAGTTGGAGGCCAAGTGTGATTTTACTCTGGCATTTTCCCCACACAATTTCTAGTTCCCACTCTAACCATTCATCCTGTGCAGAATATGTTATTCATTGTGTGTTGAACGTAATCTCGGCCTATCAATCCAAAAGCAGGCTGCATTATACATCTAAACTACCATTGCCATACCCATCTGAGACTTATTCTTGATTTCTCACATGTTAAGGATATTGGAGAATAAAACTGATTATATAAATATAGGCTTGTAAAAACCACAAACTATAAAAGAAACACTGTGTATTTGCTCATATATACACTGTACTGTATCATCCTATTCTTGGTATACTTTTAATCAACAAGCAGGTAATTAAACCTCTTCTTGGCTGATTTTCATTAGGTCTAACTGAACATAGTCCTAAGGACAGAATAGTCTGTTGCCTCACCTTCCAATAGAGCTGGGCAAGATCCAATAGCCCCAGTAGCGAAGAAGCAGGAAGGCCGCCTTCGCCAATGCGAATTTTGGCATCTGGCCCCCCCGTGTGGTACACCTTCTTGCCATTGGTGAATTGTCGGTAGGTTTCTATTCCCAGCTCCTTTATGAGCTCTAGGACATGTGGTTGGGTGCTGAAAGAGAAAGGGAGATATTTTTTATGATGATTATGTTTATAGTGTTTCAGGATTTACTGGAGGACTCTCAACACTTCCAGCTAACACATGCTCATACTGTAAATGAATTAATTCTGGGTTTAGAAAAGTCAGATTTTCTTGGGCGGGTCTTTGAGCAACCACAAAAACCTTTGTAAAGTGCCCCAAGAGATACACTCTGCATTTTAAATTAAAGTGCTCTTGAACAAGTCCTTGCAAGTGTCTCTACATTTATCATAAACATCCTTGTTCAAACCAGATTTCTGCTGAGTTACAGCACAATAGTCTCTCCTTAACCTCAAAGAAAGTTTTGATATTGTCTGGTAGTTGAAACCTTTGATGAGCTGCATTAGGTTTCAAGGTTGGAGCACTGAGCAGCCAAAACACATTTCAAAGGCCGATAAAGCCCAGAACCTTGAAACAGAAGCAAGTATGAACAGTGAAATTCTTCATAGCTGACATACAGTACTCTTTGCTTCAAAATTTGCTTGTTACCAGCGCAACAGCTGCTCTTATAGGTGCTGAAAGGAAAGGTATCATGTCATTATGTATATTAACAAAAGTGCTGTATGTGTATGCACACACCCAGATATATAAACCCTTACACACATTTATACACAGCAGTACTACAGCATGCGCACTGCAAACAAAGGGCCTCTGAATAAGCAACAGCTGACAGGCACAACACTGGACAGCTTTTCTTCTCACAATAACTGATAGAAACCATGCATCATTCATGAGTCATGATGTCATTAGAACGCCTTTTAGCTATTGTTTTAGGTACTCTTTAGGTACTGCAAATATATATATATATATATATATATATATATATATATATATATATATATATATATATATATATCAAAGTAGCACGACTGTAAGTTTCCATCATTCATATTTGATGACTATTTTCTTGACTGCAGCCAATCATGGCTAAGGTTTTGAAACCAGATTCCTCTTTCTGTCAGCTGACAGTGCGAACCATCTCTAGCCAATCAACACAGGCTAAAAGATTGAACAGGTTAACAGGTTGAACAGGTTACAGTGATAAAGAGGATGATAGACACTTTATTAACTGAGGTATGCCTGTTCTAACTACATGATGAAAAAGATTAATTAATAATAAATAATTAATAAAAAAGAATTAATAATAATTATTCTTATTATAGCTCACTCCAAAATTATAGCTGTCAGATGTTCAGTGCCACTCTGCTGCATTTCAATTGCTTACGAATGGTTTTCAGCATCATAAACAAAACAACAAATTTCTATCATGTGCAAAATCCCTGCAAGATGTTAGAATAGAATTACATATATATCCTCATAACCTACTTATGTGGAGTGACTCTCAAAATGTATTGCATGTAATGTAAATGCATTCATTGTAGTTTTTGAGCCACGTTACCTTCCTACCCATTGCCCTCCAAAGTCCCAGCGGTCAACACCATTGGCTGCTGGTATTTCACTGGTCACTGTGCGCCCTCCCACACGATCTGCATGACAAAGAAGTTGCAATGTAGTCAGAGCAATTTTCAATGATGTCATAACTAAAAGCACCCAGCATTAAATGCCTCACTACATCAAGTTACCGACTGCAGTAATGATACACTTTTACAAACCTTTTGCTTCTGTTACCAGTATTTTCAACTTGTCATTCCTTTTCTTCAGCAAATCAGCCGCACTTAGTCCAGATAGTCCAGCACCGACAATAATAACGTCCCAGATTTCTGCAGTCATAGTCAAACTCTAGAGCCTGCGTTTTCCCCGTGTGTGCTGAGAATAAGCAGAGTCTGAAACAGGACACCTTCGCGCATTCCCTTTTTGTAGACCGTAGTAATTAGGCTGTCAAGATGTCTGCTTGCGCAACAGTGTTCCCTGGATCTATGAACAAAAAGGGTGTGACTATCCTGGAAAAAAAACCCAGCTGCAGGTACTGCAGCAGTCAAAAACAGGAAAAGAAATGAACTGGGGTTTGAGCTTGGAGCACTTGGAGCAAAAAATTAAACATAGAAAAGGCAAAACCCAATGGAAAAATGATCAGCTTTTGTTTCTTTTTTTTTTTTTTTACTCAAACAAAATGGAAAAAAAGAAAAATATGTAACTAACAAGATCCAGCTGGAGGAAATGTAGAAAACAATCTGAAAACTATTTGCATGATTTTTTTGTTTTGGTTTTGTGTGTGTGTGTGTGTGCCAAGTCAGAACTCTGGATCAAAGTATTACTATTATTTTTTTTTTTTTTGTATGAATGATGCCTTAGTTCTAGGAGTACAGGAGTAATCCCTGCAGATTGTAGACATTCACACTTACCAAATACCAATCTTTTGTTTAGAACAAAGAAATGTAGTACTGGACATAGGTCCAGTGAGGATGCAATGTGCACAGGAGAATGGACATGCAAATTATCCGCCTGTATCAAGAGGAAAACAATGGCCTCCAAACTGAAACTTTTGAACTGGTATTGGTAATAATGTCTCATGAAACACGCAGATTAAAACAGTGAACGTGAATGCTGTGCTGCTATGCATTAAAATATATTTTAAGTTAGAAAAATGAAGAAAAGAGTAAAGCCACAGACAGGAGGTTGAAGGAGTGTGTTAAGTAATTGGATACAGCACTGGGTGTGCCTTTCAAAGGTAATGTCAATCAGTCAGCGGTACAACAGTGTGCTCTGAGCATTCCAACAAGGAAGACTTTGTTTTATGTTTATGTATGTTTAAGTCTTTGCTTTGGCTTTAAGACAATATATTGTCAACTATATTAATTATACGGTCATTTGAGTGGATGAGTTAACTCAGACTCAATACAGTTGTCATAAACAGGCAAATTAGCTATAGAAACCAGAACTGCTTTGTGTTCCAGGCTGGAAAGTTGGACATTTTAATAGGGCCGTTTATGGAAATTGACTCGTTCTGTTGCCAGTCTCAAATGAGGAACTGCAGTTTCCCCGTACAAGCAATGATTGTAAACAAGATACTGGTGATCCTGGTATCTACTCTGTGCTATGATAGTAAAGTTGAGTGGTTAAGAAAGACCTTTCCCTCTAGGTTTGCCACAGTGATAAGATTTTATTATTTATTTTTTGCATACATCTCAGTAATGTGTAAATCGTACTACTCTGTGTTTTTGACTGAACAACCAGTTTCTTGTCACTTGACACCATGTTTCCTCTTTTTCGTGCGTATTATGGGAAAGCATGGACACCTGACATACGAGACCTGCTAAAATGGTGTGTGATGCATTGTGTATGCAACAAATAAGAAAAGGTGTTTTATTCCTTGTGAAATGCACCTCGCCGAACTGTACTGGCAGATGATTTTCGAGTATTTCAAGTTTTAAAATGTTTCAACTAAGTTGGTAACGTGCAAACCAGCACATTCGCATGGTTGCATGTTCCATTCCGTTCTCATATTAACACCCTGACTTCCCAGCCACCTTATCAGAAACCCAATCAAATCTCATAGTCACCCTTCCAGTTTTCACTTGTTCATACACATTCATAGCTTTGCAATCTGACTGTATTACCTGCCAGGGTACTGATTTCATTAAGCACATTTTCATTGGTTTCATCTAATTTGATCATCATTTAGTTTGCTTTGGTTGTAGAGATTGTTAGAATTGCAAACAATTTGGTAAAGTGTTTCTTTTTTCTCATTTGAAGAGGGAACGTACTGCCCCTGAAGCTCTTATTGTCAGCAGCTGTGCATAGCCACAAGGTTGTAGACTGCACCGGTTGGCCTATCCGCTTTCAGAGGATTTACACAAAAGACTTGATGCTTTTCACGACGGTCTGGCATAAAGACTTCATATGTAACTGCACTGGCACTTTTTTGTGCTATACTTTTTATTTACTCACTTGGCAAGGCAGCTGCTGTCTGATGTTGATAGTTGCAGAGGAACTTTCTAGCTCCCTGGAATACTCTCCTCCTAGAAGCCTTTCTGAAGCCTTTCTGCAGCTGCTGCTCTCTGGCCCTCTTAGTCTCCCTTTAACACATTTATGGGACCCCTCACTGAATGACCATCCAGCTGTTGGAAATGTGAAAACCCAGTTATTGCCTGAAGACTTGCAAACAGTAAGGATGGAAGC
The DNA here is from genome assembly GCA_014281875.1 of Nibea albiflora. Classification (NCBI taxonomy): domain Eukaryota; kingdom Metazoa; phylum Chordata; class Actinopteri; family Sciaenidae; genus Nibea; species Nibea albiflora. The sequence continues at coordinate 6,030,267 of CM024803.1, forward strand.
CATTAGTCCAACCTAGACTCACTCACAAACTTCCTAAGCATGAACTTGAGGGTCTTGTTAAAGCATTCAATGAGGCCATCTGTTTGTGGACTGTAGGGGCTGGCATATACACCTTGAATTCCCAGCATACTGTGCACGTGTTTCAGCAGGCTTTAAGTGAAACCCTTGAGAGATTGGAGAATAGCTGTTTATTGGGCTCTTTATGCTCTGGCAGGCCTTAATCTTCTTCAAGGGGAAAAGGCTCCGGGGTATCTTGTGACTGTGATGGGCCAGCCTCAGACTTGACTTGGACTGCTGCAAGCTCTATGGAAGGGGTAGATGTGGCTGTGGAACCTTGCAGCAGCTTCTGATAATCCTCATGTACCTTGTGTTGGAGCTGGGCAAACTGACGCTGGGTTCTTTTCCATCTCCCTTCTTGTCACTTGCTCTCGCACTCTGTCCTGACGTCACGATCAGTCTGCTGTTGGATCAGGCACCACAGGAACACTCAACAGTTCAGCAATACTTTTTTGTGCCTGTGGTTGACCTCATCTTGTTGCCCATCTCTTCTGTTTAGTTGATATTTTATTCTTTGTCTCCTACTTACAGGCCTAGATCCTACTGCTGCCACCAATTGTGCTAAGGCCTGGCCAGAGTGGCTGAAGTAGGAGGCAGACTTGAGGCACTTTGTTCAAATAAAGCCAAAGATTTTGAAAACAGTTAACCAGCCATACTCAACTCAACTAATCAAGGACACATAGCAACAACTGATATGCTCTATGCTCTCACCTCAACAGACACAAAGCAACCTCTCGAACAGCCTCTGCTCTGCTGGCATTAACTCTGGCTGTAGCACTAGTAAAGGTCACCCCACTGCTGCTTCTGGTATAGGGAAGTTACATTTGACAATACAAGCACGTTTACATCATTTACCTAAACACTGCAACCATCAGGTCATGAATAAACTTAAACAAGTCACCCAGGGTATACATACAGGAAGTGGTTCAACACGTCCTCCTTTTGTCCCTGGACCACATGGTTGGTATGGCAAGTAATGTAACAAGAACAGCTAACTGACTTATTAGAAATCAACCAATAAACTGTAACTAAATTCAACAATACTAGTCTTATAATCTGAGCTCTCTGTAATCCAAGAGCACCAGGCAGCACACTGCTGTTTTATCTGTGCCAGATAATATACACGAATACTGCACCGCCTGTTATCATCTTAGTCACTTCACCACTTGTCTCTGATTACTTCACTAAATCACTGCAATGTTCAGGCCAATCTGCAGATGTTTGAGGTCTGCCTTCTTCTTCAGCTGTTCAGCCTGGTTGTCTGTCTTCTTGTTATGCAATGCTGGTCTCTTAAGGGAAATGCAAATTAGAGACACATGCACATGAAAACAAGCCTGTGCAGGTACAGTGCCCCGTGTTATCTACACCATGACACTCCAGGAATGAATGACCTTTTTTAGAAATGATCACAGACATATTTGTGCTTCTTCTCTATTTAACATTGCTGAGACTGAGTGGTCTTTATTCCTTTAGGGTGGGGCTTATCATAGACTGAGCTGCAGAGCTTAAATATACATGTAATTAAAAAAAACACACACATTTATAAATGCTTCTTTATGTACAATATGTAAACAGGACAGTTAATTACAGTGATTATATCTACTTTTACAAAGGCTATAGTTTATAGTTTTTATAGTACTTGAATCCTTGAGCTGCCTGATTACTGAGTATATTTCCCCTGGGCCACATCTTTTTGAAAAATAGTGTAATTCTGGCTAAACTAAGCGAGTTATTTCTTTAAGAAATTGCAAACAGAGCAGTAAAACCTGTGTAAAAAACAAAAACAAGTAAATATCCTGTTTAGGTTTACGTTTTTTTTTCTTTTTTAATGAATACCTGGACTAGAAATTAATTTATTGTAAAGACAGAAAAAAAAAAAAAACTATGTCAAGCAACTTGTGACCTATGTTGTGCAAAAACGGTTAAAAACATAATTAGTTGGATCACACAGTTACACAGAAAGCTTGCCAACAAGGATTATATGTTTACTTTTTTTCTAAGACTTAAGTATTAATCCAAGGAGTGAAACTCCCTGCTGTTTTCTCTTGGATTGTCTGTTTCCGTGAGTCTTTGTTTGTTTTCCACTAAGCTGTTCTCTAGCTCAAGAAACATTAATCCCAGAGATGCCAAACTTGGCTTGCGTGCGTGTACAGTGTTTACTAGGCTACCCAGGCATTGCCAAAAACTTTATTTATATTTGTTTAAATGGTTACAGTGATAATAACTGTGTGCTTTTGTGTGTTTTCATGAGAATTTGCAGCGGATGAGCTTGCTAGCTCAGTGGCTAGTAATAAACAGTAACAGCTTCAGCTGTGAGTAGGAATGTGTTCCAATGACCTGTTATGGTTTTGTTTTGAAATCCAAGTTGGGAAAATACCTACAGCAAACAACCACGTATTTGAATATCCAGCAGACAGGAGCTGCACAATTTGCATTCCCTAGCACTCAGGTTTGTTTCTGTTCACAAATGCACTCTCTCATTTAGCTCACAACATAAGTTCTATTACAATGAGTGCAATATAGCTGCATGAAATCTATTCGTGATGCTGGTATTCACGCTGTGACATGTTGAATCTAATCTTACTTTGCTTATCTGATCTGTGGCACTTGGCAGTTAACATGCAGGACAAGAAGGCCTGAATTTTTTGTTCAAAGGTTGTTTTCTTTGCATTAAAGTAATTAGGACAAAAAAGTAGTCCGCCTCATTCCTAAATGCTTTCCATAGCCCTGTCTTTGAAGCAACTGAGCCGCTCGCATTTCACACATCATGGAAAGAGTAGTTATGTGCGGTCAGAGAGGGGTCATTTAAAAAAAAAATAAAATAAAATAAAATGTTTGCAAAGCTTGTAAAATAAATGTGGTGACCTCACATAAAGATTTTAAAGGAGTGTTTCCCTCCAGGTTTGCCACAGAGATAAGATTTTTCCCCCCCCCTCATACTTCGTGGTAATGTAACGTCCTACTTTGTTCTTTTGGCTGTACAACCAGTTTCTTGTCACTTGAGACCTCATGAGTTCTCTTTGTCTTGCTTATTACTTGAAACCACAGATGCCTGACAAATGAGAGGCCTTAAAGTAATGTGTGGTACATTATGTATGCAAAACATGAAGAGGAAAAACAGAGGCAGGTGACTTTCTAGTATTTCTAGTTCTGACTTAGTTCAAAATGTTCTGATCTATTTGCATACCGTATATAAACTTGTTGGAATCAACTGACTCCAACATTTATTTAATTTCCCAGGCACTTCACCAGAAACCCAATCAAATTTCACTCCTCCGTGTTCACTTGTTTACAAATGCATAGCTTTGTAATTATTATTTACCTGCCAGGGCTAATGTTGTCAAGTACATTTCCATACATTGGTTTTTATTTGACATCATTTTGTTTTGTTTGGTTGCAGAGACTGTGATAACTACAGACCCTTTGGTAAAGCGGTAGGGTGCTAAAGAGTATATTAACAGCTGAATAGCAGTGCTAAGGAAGCCTTTTGGTAAACAGGTAAAACAGGCGGAGCAATCGTCCTATCAGAGGGCTTAATGGTGATAAGAGGGAGTAAAGGAGGAGCTTCTGTAATTCAAGAGCCCCAGGCAACACACTGCTACTTCATCCCTGCCAGACATTTGGATGGAGTATCTGTATTCAGGTAATGTATATTTGACTTGTTGTTTTATGTGCATGACTTTTTTTTCCCCTAACACTTTACAAAACAAATTTCACGTGCTAATATACACAAAGACACTGTACTGCATTTATCATTTTTTTGACCACTTCTTTCTCGTGATTTTTTTAAGCACCACGATGTTCAGACGGATCTGCAGACGTTTGAGGTCTGGCTTCTGCCTCAGCTGCCCACCCTGGTTGTCTGTCTTCTTGTTATGCACATCAAGTCTCTTGAGCGCAGGTGAGGATCAGAGACACACAAGCACATAAAGACAAGCCCACGTGGGTACAGTGCCCTGTGTTATCCATGGTACTGTATTTTCACGACGGTACAGGACTAAATGAGGCACCTTTTAAGAAACGATCACCGAGACTTTCATGTGTCTTCTCTGTTGAACCCCGCTGAGACTCAGTGGTGTAAGTTTCCCCATGTGTTACCATGGTGCTCATTGTCTGGCCAATCAGGCTTTGAGATTATTCTTCTAGCTGACTCTCGGGAATCAGAGCTCGTTTTATTCCTTTGGGGTGGGGCTGAGCTGCAGGTTCATGTCATTTGAAAAGCAAAAACAAGTGTATTTATTTAAACTCTACAATATATAAAAGTACAGTCAATTACAGTGATTTCAGTTGTACATACTTGAATCACTGAACTGCCTAATTACTAAGTACATTTCCCCTGGGCCACATGCTCTTGAAAAGCCATTTTGAGTGTAATTCTAGCTAAACTAAGTTAGTTATTCTTGGTGAGCTTTGCCAATTATACCCAGAAGTAAAACCGGTGCAGTGTGCTGTTTTGCAGAGAGTTATAGACATGCTTGACCACTGGTTCATTTTCCTTTACTTTCTGATATTAGTCTCAGCTCAGCTCGTCTTTTTATATTCTTGTGCAGTATTTGGCTATAACTGCTATCTTTGTGTTTTTGTTGCTGTCTGAGCCAGGCCTCCTTTGAGAAATCAGTTTGAATGAATCAATATTAAGTACATCCAGAAAATGTGTGGATGGAAATCGTAAACTGTCACTCAGTGAAGAAGATGATAATATTTATCCTCGAGGATTACAATAAGGGATTAAGAAGCTAATATGTGTCTGTGATTAATTTCAAGACTTGTCTGAATTTTTAAAGAATTGAAATATACGCAAGGGATGCAGGTGACGTCCACGGGCCCGCAGACTATCCAGAAGGCAGAGGGAGAGAGTGTGATTTTGGGCTGCACTTACACACCGAGCCCTGCGGACACCGGGGAACTTGACATTGAATGGTCCGTGGTCAGTCCAGACACCACGCAGAAAGATCAGATGGTAAGAAGCTGAATAAGAATCATGAAAATTCAATGTGACAATACGAGTATAATTACCACAGCAACACTTCATCTGTCATTTAAAGGTAAGGGAGATAGTGGATTGTCGAGTCTCCTAGGTTTTCATGTGCAGACATAAATAGGAAATAAACAAAGTGGCACAGAGAGAGCTACCCAACACATCTCTGCCTCTCCTGTTTGTCTTCTATTTCTGCCATTTATGTTATTTATGTTACAGATGCTGTATATTATGAGTTTTGTATGTGAGTTATCATGACAGCAATAATAAAAACGTGCTTTACATTGGTCACAGTTATAGATTTGGGTACCAAAACTACTGACTTATGTTTGTAAAAATGCCAAATTACGTAAAATTAAACATTATTAAGTATACGTAAACTTAAACTAAGTTACCATTCACTTTTAGCTTCACACAGCACAGACAGCAGGCCCTAAGGGAAAGTCCTATATGCTACCTCCATTCCAGATTTTTTGCTCTACATCACTGGCATGAAATGACGGAAAGTAAAAAAATCTGTTGAGGTAGCATACATAGAATGGAAACCCCCCCCCAAAAAAACCACGCCAAACACACTTTTGACTATTCGTTTCCTATGTTATAGAAAAGTAAGCTAACTTAAACTAACTTAAACCAAATTATAAATATTGTAATATAACTTTTCCAATATTTGGTCTGAATTGGCTGTGGTTGTGGGATATTTAGTCGATTCATTTTGTGAACCCAACAATCAAAAATCCACTTCACTTCTCTGTGAAACATCTTTGCTAAGGGCTGCATTTGTTTCGGTCATTTACGGGTGATCAGAACACTCAGGTGTGAGCAATTTGCACCTCAATTCAAAAACCATTCACGGCAACGGCAGATGGAGGTCTACGCTAGTCGCAATCAGCCTAAACACAAGAAGGGCCGCATTTGAGCCAATGAAACTCTAAAACAGGGGTGGGTGCTGAAGTGTCAGCCGTTGCGTTCAGCTGTCCTCGGTAAAGACGTACGTAGGTCAAGACGAGCAAGTTTACCTGTGCAAGTTCACCGAGCAAAGGGAACCAGTATGTGCCACTCCATACCTGTTATTGTCTCCGTTCCACACAGAAAACATTTTGTCAAAAGATGCAGAAGTCTAACTAACCTCCGGCCTCTAAAACAGTCCTCACACACTGTTGCCTCCTTCTCCATGGGCTTATGGAACTGCCAATCCGCAGTTAACATTTTATTACGGCTTACACCAACCACCTTTCTCTGGAGCTCCTTGCTCTCACTGAGACTTGGATCAAACCAGAGAACACAGCTGCACTCTCCACTAATTACTACCCCCCCCCTCCTTCTGAACGCCCTTGTATAGGCAATGTAACCTCATGACCGCTGCACTCCTCCAATGAGTGACGCTTGGCTCTGCCACCTGTTCGCTCAAGGCAATCCAAACTTTTTTCGTTTGTTGTTCCCCCATTGGTGGAACACACTACCAGTTCCTACCAGAGCAGGGGCATCCCTCTCTAAGTTTAAAAATCTCCTGAAGTCCAGCTCTCATAGATTAACGTCTCTCCTAGAACTACCAACAACTGGACATGAGAAAGCTATCCCCTTTAAGAATTGTCATAGCACTTATTGTTGCACTCACGCTTTCTTGTTACACTGTACCTTGAATGTTCCCTTGTCTGTAAGTCACTTTGGATAAAAGTGTCTAAATGACTAAATGTAAATGTAAATATATACTCTTGAAGTTAAGTTTATCTCCTTTTCTGAACTACGACCAACTGCCTTGTTAACTTATCATGAAACATATTTCATTCAACACTCACCGAACTCGCAAAGTTAAAGCTCTACCTTTGATGTATTTTTATATTTTCAATTAACCTGCTGTGCACAGGCTAGCACGACTCTGTAGGTTATGCACGAAATTAATTGGAATTAATTAATTAGAGGAGCACTAATTGAATGCCGTCTGCACCTTTGTTCAAAATTGGTGCTAAATTACAAAGTTATTACGCAGGAGACAAAAATTACGGACCCGTAAAATGACAGTGTCTCCGATTAGAGACCACTATACAACATAGCTGTTGTGACACATGCCATATCTACAGGAAAAGCATCTTTAAAACATTTCATCTATTCAGATTTCACACCTGAGCGTTTCGATGGAGCGATAAAGCTCTTTATCCTTCACCACTGATCCCTTTACACTTCAACTGGCACATTTGACTTGTTTACAAATTCCATTCCTGTTTCGTCAGTATTTGACTGAGCCCTCCTTTATAACACCTTCTAATGTCATTTAATGCAGCTGCAGATGCCCTCTGTTTATTATATTAGTTTTGGACATGCAGAAAAAGATGAAGTCTGTTCATCCTCATGGTAACAATGACAAACATGTGGTTAAGATTGTAAAACGGTCACTGTTATAGGTGCAGGCACCAAAAATACTTGGTTCTGTTAACCCGCTGATACATAACATATGCATACTCCTTCTAATGCGCAACATGGGTCAAATATGACCCACATTCATTACCCATTTGTTTCTTTGCTCTATCTTTTAAATGAAATAAATGTATTTTATGATTGAATATTCTTTCTTTCTAACAGATCATTATTTTCAGCTTTCCGTTCATATTTTTTTGTATCACTACATCAAGTCTACTCATATGGGTCAAAAATGGCACATTAATCCATGTGTGATTTAAAATTAAATGAAATAATTACCTTAGCAGTGAGTGGGCAAAACACCTCTACATTTAATATTTGCTGATCACGTCACAGCAAAATTAGCTAAGCTAACTACAATAGATTAGCTACCTTAAATAGAATTAGCTAACTTAAATAGAATATGTCAACAGTTAGCTGGCTAACAGTAACTTGTACCTTTCTGACAAGGTACAATGCATTCTCAAGGTAACCTAAACCTAATCAAATATTATGCACAGTTGTCTTTCAGAATTATCAAATATTTGAATTTGAAACATTTGAACAATTGTAAAAAAAAAAAAAAACGTCTTGTAAGTATCAGTTGTGCAAAGGGAGCTGTGCAGAAATGTCTGGCAGGTGAGTTGCCCGGGGTAAATATGCTACTTGCAAGCAAATTTAACAGATCCCCTCCAAATGCAATAATAAATGTGTGTGGGTCATGTCTGACCCATGCGTGGAAACTTTGTAGAAATACAAAAGCTGTGCTTTTTATAAAGCAGGGAAAGGAAAGAAAATAAAAAATGATTTGTGTTACTGAACGATGAAATTCATTTATTCCAATGCTATATAGAACATAAAAACTCAGCCGGGTCACTTTTGACTTATGTTGTGCACCAAAGGGTTAATGAAAACATCAGGTTGCGTAAATCAGACATTACGAACGTAACTTGAAATAAGTTGCAGTTTTGGTGGATACAGATAGCAGGCTTCTGGGCTTATATCCTGTTTGTTTGACTTAAATGGATGCACTCTGACTTCCACCTGTGGCCTTCCTCACTCTACAATAGACCTTTTTCACAGCAGCCATTTTGACATGAACTAGATGGGTCACTGCATGTGTTTCCACTAATTAAGGTTCCATTCCATTTATTGCAGCAGAGACTTTCCAATAAGCCAACATGCACCACTCTGTTTGACCTGAATGGAACTGGGCCTTAATTAGTATCATTGGTAACACCTGTGTTTACCTACTATGTCATGTTAAAAAATGATACACTGTCTTGCTAATATAACACAATATCATTGTAAACTCTTTTTCAAGCATTAGGAATTATTTTTGAAATATTGTTATAGCTTTCATGAAATTGGGTTTGAATTGGAGTCAGTTGTCCAACAAAACTAAACATGTCTGCTTTGACACAAACTGCCTCAAATCCAGCCAGAGCAGAAAGGAAACAAGCAACAAATAATCTAATCATTGTGAAGACAGAAAATATTATTATACATGTTTTCCTTGTTAAACGGGAAAACAAAACCAAACACCTCCTCCTTCGAATTCAAATTTCTCTCTGTCACGAAACGGAGGTTAGCTTAATTACCATAAACACACTTCATTCAGACAACAGAGGAAAACAAATTCAAACTCAGCGCCTTTGTTGGTCTTTCCACACTTTTAACAATCACAGACATAAACATAAATCCTCAATTTAACCAGTCAGTTGTAGAAATATTCTGGGAACGTCACTGTTTTTGGCTGGTCTGGTGACCTCGAAGAGCGCTTCACGACTTGAGCCTGTCGTCAGAAAGTGCTGACTCACGGTAACGTGAAAATATTCAATATATAGCGCACATTTAAAGTCATGCTGATGTTGTTTAGGAGGCTAAACTTCTCCCCTGTCAGCAGGTCATTATTTATCTTCTGTGTCAGTACAGTGGCCCGCACACCTATACAGTCCTGAGATATGAGCTCTATTTGAACTATTACTACCATTTACATTTATATTATTTATCCATATACATTTTTAGTATTTCATTAATTTCATTTTTGTTATTAATGTGATACCAGGCTGGCAGATTATATAAATATAGATATAAATGTAAAAGATACACAGTCCACATTAAAGCTATACCTTGCATATATTTTTAGATTTTCAACTGACCTGCTATGCACAAGCTAAGAAGGCTCTGCGTGATATGAGCAATTAAGTGATATTAATTAATGAATTAGAGGTGCACCGATTAAATGCCGTCTCCATCTTTGTTTAAAATTGGGGTTAAATTACAAAGTTATTCCCAGGAAACAGAAATTATGGACCCGTAAAATGATCTCATTATAATTCAGAGCACATTTAGGTCAACACAAAGGTTAGAAGCCACTATGAAACCTTGCCGTCATGACACATGCCATAATGACACAAACAGCGTCTTTGAAACATCTCATCTCTTTTAGATTTCACACCTGAACATTTTAAATTCTTCTCATCCTCATGTGATCGGGATTCAGTCGAGGGGACTGGCATGTGGAGGAACTCCCACCACCTTTTTAATGTCACAGAGTTAGCTGTGATATCCTACTTGCCTATTAAATTAAACGAGTCATTAGTGTTGGAGTCCCAAAAACAATGTTTTCTTCCCCTTATCTCTGCCCTTTACATGGCAGCAGACATCTGATCTCAGTCAATACAAGGACTGCCCAGGTCTAGTATCTGCTAATAGACAAGTGGCCAGGAGTAGGCTACCACTGTTTTTAGCCACTAGGGGGGGCAGTGCTCAGTCCTGACACATTATCACACTATAAAACTGTATGTGTATAATGTGTATGCAGTCATCTCTCTGGTTTGGTCTCCATGAATTGCGAAAAACCCCCCCCAAAAAAACATATATATGGTTCTTTAATTGCTATGTGTTCCACTTAACCAGCCAGTCACTAACTGTGTCTGTCTGACACAGTTCTGTCTGATGCCGGGGAGGTGTAGCAGGTTTAGCAGGTTTCGGCATGCCAGCTCACATAAACCTGCTGCTACAGTAGCTATTGCTTGAAACCAGGTTACAGAAAGAGGAAACCAAAACAATAAGCTAAATGACTCAACATCAGCAGTGTATTTAGAAATTGAATTAAATATTGCTGATAAATGATTCCTGTGTGTGTTTTGTTTTCCCTTCAGCTCGTGTCCTATACCAGCGGCACTAAATACATCCACAGTAACCACGCTCTGGCAAAAGGACTCAGCTTTGCTGCTCCTGACCCCTCGATGGGTGACGCTTCGCTCTCCATCGCCCTGCTGTCACCTGCTCAAAGCGCTACCTACAAGTGTAAAGTGAAGAAATCACCTGGAGTGGACACACGCAAGGTGTCACTTGTGGTAATGGGTAAGACGGGGCATTGGGTTGCATCACGGAGCTAACACATGTCACCTGGCTGCATTATTTATATCCATCACCTTGACAACTATGGTACTGTTTGATTTTAAGGTGGAGCCAGCTGTGTATTTACCTATAACACAGTGGGATGTGTATTTTACTGAACATGATTACATTTTCTTGTCACATGCCGGTGTGCAGTACAGGATATGTCATGAAGCAGATCTCAAGGCACCTGCTGTCAGACACGCTTTTATCTTTTAGGACTACAACAACCATTCCATCCTCTGTATCCATGTGTCAGAGATGGATACTGTGCTATCTTTCTACTCAAAAATACAGTTACTTTAAATACATTTTACTCAAGGTAAAAAAAAAAAAACAGAACACTTCACACATCTATTTCATGAGACAGGTGCGTAGGAGTGGAACAAGTGGATCCAAAGTTGCAAAATAACAGAATAACCGCACTGACACAATGTCTAACTTGCACTAATACGTCTATTTGGAAAGTTTTTGGTGCTTGACTTTCATCAGGCAGAACATTGCTAGGCGCTACCAAGCAAAATTAGTTTCTCTTCTTATCACTTATGTAGCGGAACATAATCATGATTGCCGAAACAATACATTTTGTTTCTATTTGAGGCACTTTGCAGCCTGTGAATGCATACAGGTGCATACAGATTATGAAAGATATACAAACATTTCTGCATTTCTATACACTCAAAGAGTCCGAGCGTCACATCCTGTGCACCGCAAAGCCCTCTGCTCTTTCACTTCATATGCATAATATGACCTCTCTTGTCCTGCTGCATGCTACAAAGTTTTCAAAAGCTGAATGAGTGCTCGGCAGGAACAGCCGAACCGTTTCCGTTGCAGCTACTGATGTACACTTGTTCCATTTTCACAGTTTATCATGAATTTTCATGTGACCTTTCATCCGCTGCAACGGTTATGATTTGAAATCTAGCAAAGTACAATACTTTGGATAACAAATTAGACCAGTGAGAAGATTTATTTGCATTTAGGTTGCAACCAGCTAAACACGGCTCGCCTCAGGCTTTCCCTCCAAGCATGTAGCTTGCTGTACAGTGGCTACAGAACTGTTGAGGAATGTGAAGGGCCCTGTGTTGTGCGTTGGTTTGTCACCCATTGGTTTGAAGCCCTGAGTTTGGCATTATGGACGTTGCCATCTTGGTTTTTCAGATACCATATTTGGAGAAGAACACAGTACTGGAAGCTGGGCTACTAGGCTGGGCCCAAATATACTACAATTACAAAATTACAATTAAACAATAGAGTAAAAAAATCTTCATTCATATTGATCAGCACTGCCTAATTTGACAGTGTGATCTGAGTTTCTTGGGCTTGGTGTGTTGCAGCAGGCAGTGACAAGGTGGTCACGCCCTAAAGCCATACACTGCTTTATTATCTGTTTTACTCTAAATGGGACCAAAGGTCAAATTCCACAATTTCCTCCTCTGGTTTTACCATTCAGTCTGAAAGAAAAAAAATACAATTTCCCTCTGGTGAGAACATGAATTTTCTTTGAGCAAAACATCATTACACTTCACCTTATACTAAAAAGTCCCTTTTCTGCGTATTCTTTTACAATTCTTTCACTCGGTGTGCAGTTTTTAGCTGTCATAGTCGTGGCCACAGTCAAGGAAGATGCTTTGGAAAGAGCTACCTTGAACCGATAGATACAGATTGAGTCAATGATGAGAAATTGAATAAAGGGGACAGTAATTTGAAATTACACTTGAAGCCATTAGTCGGTGTAATCAGTGTTACAATTTTCCAGGGGAAGTAATTTACTTGACTCCAGTCCAACTCGTCTTGTCTGAATAAGTGTGAGCAGAAAATGGGGGTGGAGGAGGGGGTCAACTCATTGGCAGATTTGATTGTTAGGCTGAATACTTTAAATAACTTCTTACCATGGTGTTCCACGGTTGAGGGAATGATTACATCAGTTTAAAAAAAGGAAAGGACTTATTTAGGAGTCTTGCAGAATCGAAATTGAGTCCTGACAATAGAGTTCTTTTTTTTCTTCCTCTTTTTTTCAACCATCAACAGTGATTAGAGTTACAAGTAATCGCTAAAACTACTTTGTTATTTTTTTTATCCAAACCAACATCTGAGAAGAAATGAAAAGAACAAATGATAAACAGGACAGCGGGCATCACTTCCAATTAAATCTGATCTACACATGCTCGTTTCTCTGCAGGAAAAGAAAGACAATATGACAGAGTGTTGCTAATTAAATGTGTCTAATGTATGTATTGCAATGTAAAATGCTGTTTTCATGCTAACAGTACGGTACAGGCAGCCTTGCGTGCAGGATCACGCGGTCTGTACGATCCGGAGCTTCGCTGAGTAGTTGGAGTGCTCCTTCTTTTATCGTGTAAATGCAGGAGAACACACTTAAATATGTGAAATATCAACATTCTGGGTTTTCTTCACAAGTACATAACCACTCCTTAACTGCTGCCAATTGCTGTCACCGTTTCTGGACGGCACTCCATGTTCTGTCTCATCTATAGGCATACAGACCATAAAGATTTTAACATTCAAGTGATAAAATGCATCACGTTTTTGGTATAACCCATCCGTATTGTATGAATAGGTGTCATGAATGCAAGTCAAAATGATTCCTCCCATTTCATCCTAAAGCTATGAAGCTATATACAGTTCTTTTTCAATAAATGGAAATGACAGCATGAAATGATCCATTTGTCGTATGATTTCAGAGAAGCCGTCTGCGCCTAAATGCTGGGTGGAGGGCGGGGAGCTCGTCGGCGAGGCTGTATCTCTGCACTGCAAGTCTGAAAGGGGCTCCACTACCTTAACATACACGTGGAGGAGAGAAAGTGTAGGACCCATCCCTGCCACGGCGACACAGAGTAAGCATGACCTCTGCTGATGTCATGATGCTACTGCACATCAAAGGGAGAGAGCGCGAGAGTGTGTGTGGGTGTGGGCTCCAGACAGGTGGTATTCAATTCCGCGTGAGCAAAAGCCTTTTCTTGTTGGATTTACAGCACAAGCTTTTGTTTTTGTTTTATTTTTCAAGATAAAGAAATCTAGGAACGCGTCGGCGGGTTTCTCGCATTTTCTGAAATTACATGAAAATGATAGACCATCCAGGTGAAAACTTTCTGAAGAAATAATGATGTGGAGCACGGCGCTCTGTAGTTTAACAGTTTACTTCCTAAAGTGAGAGTCTGGTGCATAATCAGCAGCTTATTTGCATTCTCTCCTCATTTTCTTTCCACTTCAACATGACATGTCCCCGACACTGTTTACTGTAAACTGCATTGATCGGTTTTCCCAACAACCAATTTTGGCTGCATGAAAGAAAAAAAAAAGATGGGTGAAACTCTGTGTGAGAAGCAATTCTTCATCTTCAACTGATAACTCGCACAAACGAGCCATGATGCTTAAGTATGTCTCACTATTTCACTTGTAGCATATCTGAGATCACCTTGCAGCAGGACGGGGCAAGGGTGCAGTGGTCAGCACTGTCGACTTACAGCCAGAAAGTTCCTGGTTTAATCCCCCAGCTGGTTGGGACTCTTCTGCGCAGGCTCATAGGTTAACCTGAGTGTGAATGGTTGTTTGCCTCTATGTGTCTCTTTCGATGGGGTGTCTCCTCCAGGTTCAGCTGGGATAGGCCCCAGCTCCCCTCAACCCAGATGAGGATAAGCAGCTCCAGATAATGGATGGACGGATGTACAGCACACGCAGTGCATGTGATAACCGACCTTTGTGTGTGTTCTCTCAGACAGGGCAACTGGGGAGCTGAAAATCAGCAACCACTCACAGGGCTTTGCAGGACTCTACCTTTGTGAGGTGAACAATGCCGTTGGAGCCGGACACTGCAGGATCAACCTGAAAGCAAACAAACGTAAGGGTAGCTCACACATAATGGCCCGGTCCGCATGTGTCATGCGTGGCGCACACGTGTGATCATGAAAGACCTAGACTTCATCCTCTTCTCTCTTTGTAGTCGTGCCACAGTCTTCCCACTTCTCGCACACAGGGTTTCAACCGCGGTGCTCTAAAACATCAGTGTGTCATCTTAATTACCCTGCCTAATTATGACAGGCAATGACACAGCAAAAATAAAACACAGTCCCTCAGAACACAAAACCCTTTGGCCGTCAGCTCTTCATCACCGTCCTGCTGTTGTTGATTCACAAAGTCGCACAGGTAGCTCTGAAATAACTCCACTGCCTCGTGCGACCCTGTTGGCTTCATAAATTGTAAATGAAACAAGATAAAGGCAGCGACAGAAAATAAGTGGACTCATTAAAAGCACCTCTGAACAGCTCCGGAACAAGACAGACAGCGGAGATATAGCAGAGCTGCCCGGCGCAGAATGAATCTGGTGACTGTAAGTGCACAAATAGGGAGTAGAGTCAGTGATTCAGCATACCATTATGCAGTAAATCATCTCTGGGTTTAGACTCCCAACAAGCCCTCTCTCCGTTCTGTGGATCCATAAAATGAGTTTGTCTCTGTGTGCCTCATGATCTGTGGAGCAGACCCTCATATTACATCTTGTTGAGTCCATAACTTCCAGACTTAGTGCTCACATTTTGGCTCTAGGCAGGGAGTCATCCATTTTCATTCCACGTGCAGGACTAGACTAGACTAGAGGTTCCAAAGATTTACAAGATATTATAGAATTAGATTAGAATTCCCATACTTTTTTTGGCATTTCTCCAATGTTTTCTGTTTTGTTTTGGTTTTTGTGATATATTAGATAATTCTACCTCTTAAGGCCACTTTGTCTGCATCTTTAAATCGCTACCAAGAAAAAAAACACATATTTGCTGGGTGTGGGCCTTGAGGTCCTCGGCAGTATTACTGTAATTGTTTGACTTTGATTGAGAACAGTAGGTGCCAGTCGATCTCAACACTGTGGTGGCCAGGGTCGAAGAGACCTATTGCTGCCTTCCCAGACATAATAGATAGCTTTCTCTTGACGTTCCAATCTGCGTAAACAGACAACAGTGTCTCTAGACTAGAATATGTTGACAATGACACCTGCATGGGTAAAAACATTCTCTTTGGCTAATTCTGGGCGTATAGTACTGTATTTGTGGTGTTATCTTGGGGTTTAAAGCCTATCCACCAGGATGTGTTGGGCAGAATGTGAAACCAACTCAGGCACTTCTGATGCACCATGAGAGGGTCTCTAAGTCTCCTTGATCAAGCATCAATAAATAATACAGCATAAGACATCAGAGGCTCCTGAACACTTTCTGACCTCAGCATTGACCTTTGACTTCAGCAATTTCTCCACAACAGTAGGAACACAATTTACAGTTTTTTTTAGCCATGCTACTGTAGCAGTGTGGGTGTGATCACTTTGGGCCAGACTGAAATATATCACCCTCAAAAGGATTGTCATTAAAATTCAGTGGTCCTCAGATGACTGAGCAAACATTTTTTACGCTTTTGTAAATGGCAAATTTTAGCATAGCATGTTAGCACAGACGATTCCCCCGTTAAAACCACACATTTCTTTTAAACCAATCAGAAATGTTGTACAAACATAATATACAGTGGAATATGTTCTTTAATGAGCTTTAGCTTTACAAAAATTGTTCTGTCTGCACAGAGACATGCAATTATTTTCTCTGTTCCAGTCTTTGTGCTAAACTAAGTTACTGGCAATGGCACTGATCTTCTTATCTAAGTCTCGGCAAGCAAGCATAGCAGCGCATTTCCAGAAGTGTCAAACTATTCCTTTAAAATAAGGCCGTTTTTACAATCTGTGTGGAGGTGTTGTGTGTCACAAAACCACTACACAAGAGAATAAGAATAATGGATTCTTCACACTTTGTTCTTTTCTGACACAAAGCTTCTGAGGGAATAATTCCTTGTTATTCATACTAATTTTACAGCTCCAAACAGAGCGGCGGTGATAGTCGGCACCGTTGTGGGTTCCCTGCTCCTCATCTTCATCCTGTTGGTCCTCATCGTGATTCTATACTGGAAGCTGAGCACCAGGCATCGCTATGAGAAGGAGTTTTCCAATGAGATCAGGTACTGCAGCTCCAGCAGGGCACTGTAAAAGGCGTTGGCAGCTTGACAGTTAGATAACTGAGCTGTTGCAAGAAGAGAACAAATCCACATAGAGTCTGGCAAGTTTCTCATTTATCACCAAAAAGTCCCACGAGTAAGAAAGTTCTGCCTCTGTTAGTGTTAAATAGTTTTGTCAGCTTGTGAGTTTATGTTAAAGGACATGCATGTTTGGATAAAACAGTATAGAGTGCACTCGTACAGAATTTTACTTCTGCATGAATTAGTAATAATAAGATGAATTTGGCTTCCGCATAAAAAAGACATTGGAGAACTGACATCAATAACCAGAATTTAAAAGACAGAGGCAATTATAAATGTGTATTACAAGATATAAAACAACCCTCATCAAAGCCATTCAGATGAGAACAGGAACAAAATGGCAGATATGAATTAAAATCAGTAAAGAAACATAAACTATAACACAAATTGTACATAAAAATGTAGAAAAATATGTTTTATTTAGGACTCCTTGATATCAGACAGCATTATTGATGATTTTAATATCACCATGTTCATCTATACACTTAATTATGCAGATGGAGTCAGTTATGATCTCATCAAATCTCACGGTTGTGAAGAACAATGCAGTTTTTCAAATCCAGAGTTTTAAGAGCCGAGGCGAACAAACCTCAGGTATACTAATGCAAAGATAACTGTAAAAATAACATCCGTTCCGCTGCGTGCCTCGTCTGAAAAGCCTGAGCAGGATTCATTAAAAGTTGCCAACTCTTTCCTGTCACTGATCTTCTCCGTCTCTCTTCAGAGTTAGAAACATGAGACGCTTTCTAGTGTCAACCAACGCGCTTTGGTTGTTCTTGTCGTTAGATTTGAAGCATTAATATACAGTTTATTAAATCTCGGAAAAACACTGGAAAGTGACATTTCAGAATTTATAACAAAATCTGCCTACCGGCATTTCTAAAGCTCATAAATCAAGGTGTTATTTCTCATTTCTTTAATCCACACACACACACACACCACACACACACACACACACACACACACACACACACAAAGCCATAAACAACATTTTGCCATTTTATGGGGCTCATGCGCCGGACTAATTTTTGGCTCTGAGCAGTTGCCAGGCAACCGGCCAAGGTTCCAAAAGTTGCTGTGCCTGACGAAGAACACATATATAACACACATAAACCTCAGTAAAACAGCGGATTATTGTTTTTATGCTTTGTTTCTTGCACAAAATTAACAGATGGGATATAATACCTGGATTAGTGAGCTTTAGAGGCAGACATTTTGTAACCACTGGACAGAGCTAGGCTAGATGTTTTCCTCGCTTCACGTTTCAAGCTAAGCTAACAGGTCACTGTTGCAATGGAAAGATTTCATCTGTCTCCCTCAGAGAGGAAATAAATAATACATAACTGTTACTCTGAGAGGTTCATTGATCTCGTTGCATCAAAAGAAAACATGATAACAGATGATCACCATGCACAAGTTTCCTCTCTGTGTGGTGGCTGCTTTCGCATCCCCAGCCTGCGCACTTGGAAAATATTTCAAAAAATATTTCAGCGTGTCTTTTGCCGTACAAAACAAACAGTATTCTGCTGCTGTGCATACAGTATGTTTATATGGCAAGAGGAAAATATAGCAGAGCTCCATCTGTTGCGATTTTTTCTTGTCTCAAGTGCGATTTGCACATTTAATTTTGCATTTGTGGCAGGGAGCGCAGTTTGCCCTCTGCCCAGTGAATATACACAGGCTTTTATTAAAAGGAAACCATTTTGCGTATGCATATCAGTGTCAGTCAGGGCCAACTCTAAATGTAGCACACCTCTTAGAACAAAATGCTAAAACAGATAAACATATCTCATGCCTACATGTAGTGCAATTTGGGAAAGGTTAGTTAATGCCAGCAGAAAACAGGTCTTGAAACTCACTGACTATTTCCCTGGCAAAGCAAGCCAGGTTTATCTCTTAGGAACCTTTCAAATGCACAGTCTACTGAAGTGCTTTATGTAAGGCAAAGAAATTTAAAAAAATAAGATTGATACAGAATATAATTTTAATTCAGCAATAAATTGTTACTGTGACTTTCCAAAGTTTATGGAACTGGAGGTCTGGGAGACAATCCACGTACCTCTTAGGAAAGGTGTATCAGGGTTGTGTTGGGTTTAAATGGAGCCATACAACTACATCTCGGTGCTATACAACCACCCCAGATAAGTGGTCAAGATGCTGACCATGAGGAACAATTTTCAGTTTCCAGGTTGTGGACTGTTGCTGCTTACACCTCGCTCTCTCTCCTTCTTTTCCTGCCATCTCTGTCTGCATATATGAACCATGAACACCTTTCCAACAGACTAAAGCTAACGTCGCCACATGCCACAGTTTAATACTGTCCTCTGTTGTTAAGATTCTGTGGTATCAGGAATTAGAAACAACGTAAACATTGATGTTTAACTTAGTGAGGAGTAAGTGAGGAGGAGTTTTTTTGTGTGTGTTTGTTTGTTTTTTTGTTGTTGTATAGTTTTATTATCAATTTTACACTTTATTGAATCACCCTTTTGACATCTTGCAGTCGTGGTTTAATATCCTCCTCATCAGAGTGGCAGATAAATTAAATTAAATTAAAACATTTTAAAAATGAAAAATGAGTCAATCAAAGGAAAAGAGGAACAAGAGAGTGTTCTGTTAGCAGCGTGGCTCTCACCACCTTGGTCTGGAATGATATCTATCTTGACAACTACCAAAGGGGCTGTCATGAAAAATAGAATTTACAGCCCCCAAACAACTTTTTATGCTAACATACTGTAGTCAGCAAATATTAGCATACTGGCGTGGTGAACTGACAGGGTGAACTGTAGCTGAACTTAGCATTTAGCCTCACAGAGCTGCTAGCATGGAGGTAGACTTAGTGTTGTTAATTCAAAATGCAAAGGCAAATGATTGCTACTTTTCCTCAAATCAGAATGTCAGAATGTCCTCACAGTTTCCAAAGGGGTGAATATCTAATTTAGCTGCTGTCCTCCACTGGAACAGTGCAAACTGTGCAACTAGTTGAAAAGGACAGCATGGGACACTGTCTTGAACAGAAGGTCCCAGTTCTGATTTAAGTCAGCGCACAGGATGCAGAATGCATAGCTGCTCCAGGACTGATGTTCTGCAGCTGACCTCCCATCCTGACATCTCATCGAGGAATCCTTCTCTTGCAAATAAACAGCGTCTCCCAAAAAAATGTATGAGTTACGGCTCCCATACGATAGAAAACAGCCCACATGCTTTCAAAGTAGATGGTTGAAATGGGAGCAGTGTCAGTGTGGGAGGACAGAGTTGTGTACAAGACACAGAGAACCACTTCAAGCCACAATCCTGATACAGGATGCTCCATATCTGTGACATACAGGAGTTCAACTCTCTTCACATGCATGTGGCATCGGCGTGAAAGAGAAATGGCAAAGCAGTAATCATTTGATCCATGATAACAATAGTTCCTTTCACATCTGTGGTAAAAAGTAAACACTGCAGCTCGAGTTGGGGAGGGGGGGTTCAGAGATGAGTCATACAGAGTACCAAATCAGTTCAAGTACTGTATCCTCTGCATCTAAAAACAAATACATTAATACAGTGAGAAAAATAAGGCTCCAAGCTCTGCATCAGGAGCAAAAACATCAGAGATGTACATGGAAATTTGAGCAGGAAATATAAAAACAAAATGTAAATACACACTGACAAGGGCATCGCGTGCCCCCGACGCCGCCAAACAGATACACTTCTATTTATACAAATGGCACAATCCACACCAGCTCTGACCACCAGCTGTGCCGCTGAGTGAACAGATGGTTGGGAGTACAGAGTAACAGAGATTGGAATAGGTGCAGTGTCTAGCATCTGGTGTGAATTTGAGGTAAGACTGCGGTTCATTACATTAAACCTGCAATAAAAGATGAACTCGGGGACGGTGGGAACACGCTGTTAACACTAGCATTGTCACCGGCGCGCAGTTAAAATGGCAAAGCTGCTTGCTGACAATTGCGAAGTCACACATCTGCACAACGGCACTAATGAGAACAGCGAGACTGAACCGAAACAGTAAAGCTGCAGGCCGTAAAAACCAAAACAATGAGCTGAAAGACGCTACTGAGCTTCACAGAGCTGAGGGGACCTACAGAAACTGGTGATAATTACTGTATCTGTGTGTGTGTGTGTCTCTTATTGTATAGCAGCTTTAAAGAAGTAAATCATCTAAGTACAAACCACATGGATAGTGGGCGGATTTTACAGTTTTTTTCTGAGGCAGTGAGGAAAAATGTAGAAGTGAATGCAGTTTGTTCCAAATCCTTCATTAGTACTATTACCAAACTACCAGTCAGGATGCAAATTAATGAACAGTAAAATACCAAAAAGTTCATTATGATGCCGCAGCCAAAGATTTCAGTTAATTTACTTGTTTTCAGAACAATCTCATAAAAAGGCAAAAAAAAAATGTTCACTGGCAGAGCAAAGCAAAAGTGGAAACATGCTAAGAAATTAGATACTTAAGTGACGTGTAATTGAATTTTCTGCGTTTGGTTTGAACACATCCTTGTTAGGAGCATCTCTGTCCTGTTGCATGGCAACCCACACACACCCGAGAATCGCAGCCCTGAAGACTCGATGCACGTTATTTCACATTTCAACTCATCAAAGGGAAATGCATTCCCTTTACCAGCACATATCTGAGTCGTTGGCCTTCACAGGAGAGGAAAATGGCAAAGTCGATCTTTTTGTGCGGGTGTTTTCTTTGACAGGAAGAGCAGATCCCGGCTGGTACTGCAAAGTTACATAAACACAGAATGCAAAGTAGCTTCCGAGCTTGAATGTTGGCAGCGGCGTTTACGAGGGACGATTGTACTGTATGCTTCTTGTCGGTGTTTGCTGGTTGAAACTCGCACCGGGGTGAATTTTATCCTTCAGAAGAAAGAAAGACGTGAAAGCAGGGTCTCAGTGAGTGTAGGCACTGTTGGGAAGAAGCTCTAAATAGGCAACAACAACAAAGACTTTCTGTATACTCTTCATTTACAGGGCAGCATTATTTCATGTAGTGAATACCTTGCCTCCACTGTTACAATAAAGCATACAAAGACACAGAGGGCATCCAGATCGACCTGGTTTGTAGTTATATAATGTGAATAACAGCAGCTCCATGAGAATGAAAGTAAGTTGCGTGAAGGCAAAAATGAATCAACATGTACATTTCGGTATTTGCTGCTTTTCTCTCCGTTATGTCATGGTGAATGGAATACTTTTGAGTTTTGAACTGTTTCTAAAGATGCCATTTTGGAAATCTCACTATTTTGTGCCATTGCACACACCAAAAATCAATTTGATGATAAAAAATAATTATGTCAGCCCCAATAAATGGCAGGAACGGAACCCATTTTAGAATTAGTTTTACACCTCTAATTTCAAATTATGGAAGCTCAACCCAAAAACAGTCACTTTCCGAGTCATTTTACTGTGAAACAAACCAAGCACTGATCCTCTGAATTCAAATGACTCAACCAAAGTCATTCCCTGGGTAGCAAAATCCTTTAACTCTCTTGGTTTTCTCCCTGTGTTCCGCTCTCGTGTCAAACAGGGAGGACGCCCCGCCTCCTGAGAGCTGCCCGTCCAGTCGCCATACCAGCCGATGTGGCAGTCGGCACCCACAGGTCACCTACAGTCAGGTGAGCGGGACTCATGGGAGCTCTCTCAACGAAGGGCGCGCGCACACTTCCTCCAGCAACAGCCGCACACCTGTCAAATACACAGCGGTGGAATACGACAGCAAGTACGGGTACGCAGTCTGACTGACCAGCTGAAAGTGAACTGAAGAAATTTGGCTCTCGTTGTGACGTCTGAAACTGAAACTGAAAACCTGATTAAGTGAATCAAAGCTGTGAAGTGTGATCGTTTCAAATAACTTTAATATAATGTTAGTCACATTAGAATCCCTTCTTTTATTACTAGCTAGTGTAGCTATAGTTGTCTTTGAGACTGCCTGACTATGGATGTAAAAGCGACTGAAATAAACTGGATTTTTTTTTTAAGTAGTAGCCTGGGTGTTTTTATCATTTGCAGTGAAACAATAACTTAATTAAAAAATCAAAACCATTCAGTCTCAAATTTAAACCAAAAGAGAAATATTTATTTCATGATAGACCTCATTTGGAAATACTCAACCATTCAAAAAAAAATGTACACGATTAAGTACTTTTTTTTTTTTCTTTTTTCTCGAGGATGTGTCGACAGGAGTTGAAATATCGATAGCCACATGCAATGGGTTTTTGTCCACTACATAAAAAGCGACTAGACCCCCTCCCTCCCCCCTCTCTCGTATTCTAGACAACATGGAGGCCTCCTGTGCGTCTCCCTCACACAGTGGTAGGACTTTGTGTTTTTTTTTTTTTCCCGGAGCAGTCAGCCATTGCAATAACACACAATCAGAGACAGTCAAAAGTTTAGAAACTAAACATATCAGTATATCCTGCTTCATGAGTCTTTGTGCAGCAGCCAGAGCTGACGTGCTCAGTCTTTGCTCTTTACTTCACAGCGGGGTGCCTGAATTCTTTGAGCTCAAATTGATTTTGTTTTTCACCCATTTGCAGCAACCAGATAGTGTTCACTTTATATTTATATTCCATAATTTACCTTTTTTTTTTTTTAGTCAAGCATTTCTTATTTTCTCTTCCCCTTTGTGTGCTGACAGTTGTTTTAAAGGTAGGGAAAGACAAGTGAGTGTAAGCGCCAAACAATATATATATCGACACTGAAATATGTAGGTGGAAGATATGAAAGTTGAAGGCGAGGCCATAGTCAATACTGCATATTAGATTAAATGCAAAGAAAATGTAAATGACCTTTCAGAGAATGCTAAGCTGGCAGAGTCAACAAACATCTTAATATATGTAGAACTAGAATTAGATAAGTGTCTGGTACATCTACGCACTCAATAGAAAACTGACCTGTATGCCGAATCCTTAAAAGTATTTATAGAACAAAGAAATTGCTGGAAGTAAAAGACAAACACTGAGCACTGCACCCCCGGATAATCATTAAATGATTAACGGCTCCTTCTGTTAATTAGCACACAAAGTTTTCCTTCAGATTCAACATTTTTTGACACTATTTAATTTTCACCAGTCTGCACAGCAACAAATTGGATTTCACACATGAAAACTGATTAACATTAACATTAAGGGGGAAAAAAAAAATCCCATCACCTGGATCACCTGTGAAAATAAGGCAAGGTACAAAAAAATCATAACAGTTGTTCAGACTCCATGCAGACATTAAAACATGGCTGGATTTGGCTTCAACTAATAATACCCAAAAAAAAAAAAAAAGTTGGTCCAGTTCTTAAAATTTAAAAAATAATCTTGATTCTGTGCAAAAAAAAAAAAAAATCAAGCAATAAAACAATGAACACCGCGATTTAAAATCGTGAAGTTGTAGTTGAGTGGAATGTCTTGATGTTTCCCTTTTGCATCCAGCTGATTGCACCCATGGACTCGTGACGCCGAGATCGACGTGAACTGTGTGTGTGATTGTTGTTGGCTATAAAAACCCTCCAACTGTCTCTGCGAGTTCATCCAGTCACCAGTCGGGATAAGTTAAATGATTCACCGTCTTGTTTTCGAGAGGCTCAGAAGGCGAGCAGAAGTGCCTCTCCCCCTCCTTTAGGAAAGTCCTCTGGGCGTGTACGAACTGTCTTATCGTGGGATGGCAATGCTCTTTACTGGCTGATGTTGAGGTTCAGTAAGCGACCACTCTTCAAAGGCACCGTACTGTACATTGGTCTGTGTGTGTGTGTGTGTGTGTGTGTGTGTGTGTGCGTGTTTGTGTGGGCCACACATGGGCACATGCATACATGGAGAAGTAAAACCAGTCAACAAAGTCGATCCCCTCCACTGGCGTCAGCCCACAAGGCATCACCATGACAACTAAGGCAAAATCTCAACATGAAAACAGAGCATCTGTCTTTTTTTTTTTCTTTTTTTTTGTCTTATTTTAGTTTTTCTCGCCTGATTCCTTGCTGTTACTAAAATCCCCACAATAATCATTAGTAATGATAATAATCTCTATTCAATAAATTATCTATACTGTACAATTATTTCACCTCGCATAGACCTGCAACAAAGGGGAGCCTTTTTTTCCAAAGTAAAGCTATCCACAGTCAGTTTCTGTTTGTGTGTCCTCAGTTCAATAAAGCTTCTGCAGAGCACACCGAGGTTGACAGACAGCAAGCCAGTTTTTTCTTCTTCTTCCCTGTACAGAAATTAAACAGGACATCCTCCAAAAAAGAAAACAAATCCAAACAAAAGCAAAGCCGATGCATAATTGAAGATAGAGAAACGGGGTAGAAACACTCGCTGAAAAAATGAGCATCCAGCAAAAAAACAACAACAACAAAGTTCTTTTTTTCCCCCCCTCCTTGTGTTATTTTCCTGGTGAGAGTGAGCACTTTTCTCTGAGAACAGTAGATAGAAGATGGTTCCTGATTTAAAAAGAGAGCCAGGCTGGCAAATATCCGTGCATCCTTATTGCACTCCTTCTTCGTCCACGTAGGTTGAGGGAAACCATCCAATCTTAAACATAAAAACAGTAATTATCAGAGATAACAGCTCCTTCATAGTAGCAAATGTAAACAAGGGATGTTAATTGAGTTCATTCAGGAGCCTTTTCACATCCAGTTTGGGTATACAGTACTGCAGTAAGACAAACATCAGGTAACACTGAAGTGAATCCATTGTATGTGCAGCATAAATGCATACATGCTTTGAACCAAGGCCACTCTGCCTTATCTGGCAGCAGGATGTCCATTATTTAGATACTGCTTAGTTATAGCAAAGTGTTCTTAAAAAATACCAGAAGGTTACTCCAAACACGACTTAAGCTGTCGCTAGGCAACAACATCTCCTGCTTGTTCGTATAACAAGTCAGTAGTTAATTAACACAGATAGTACAAAAACATGTAAATGCTAATTATATTTGTATCACTGGAAATAAATCAAGTGGGATAATGCACCGTGATCAGTGCGGTTGTGAAAAATAATGCACTCCTCGAAGCCGTGCGTTGTTATTCAGCCAGACATGGATTATTTCTCAAATGATTTATTTTACATCCTCCTTATAGAGTGCTACTGTGCTGGCTCCTCTGTAACTTTTTTAGGGTCGAGTCAAGTGACCCTGAGGTTTCAAATAATTTCTAATATTTCTAATAATGTGGCCAAAAAAAGCACTGGCTGCATTTACATCTGACTGAGGACCACTAATAATCGAATAATCCACCACTTGCAGAGAAATTGCAATGCGTACCTCACAGGTTACCTTGCACTGACATGCACGTTTCCTGATCCGGATTCAGACGGCATATTAACACCAGGTTTTTATTGAACCGGTTTGAGCACATTTCCCTTGACGTGCTCTGTGAACGCTACTGCTCACAAATGAATCTTGCACAGTTGATATCTTGATATAAACTAAGTTGGCAGCCAGATGGTTTCCTCTGACATTTGTCAGGACGCGGCCTCGCGGTGACAAAGAGGACTCTTATTTCCATAAATGTCCTTAATGAAGTCAGAGCAAGACGCTACTGCATGACGAACCCGAAATCAGACCAGACCGCACAACATACTACAACCCAATTTAGCTGTGTAATAGTACAATAGTTAAGTGGGTACACTCCACTGCGACACATTAACGCTGTCAGATTTACAACCTAATGGGGAACATCCCTAGTATAAAAAGCTTACATCACATCCAGTTTTACTGCCAGTGTATTAAACTGGAACATTTCCCAGCAGTCAGGCTTTTACTTTCCTCTTTCGACCACCTGCTTTAGGAGTGCCCACAAAACCCCGCATCAGTGCCGGACTTTTGAGGTGAAGTGCCTAAACATTTGGTTTTTCATTACGCCTAACATAATGAAGCGAGCGGTGGGATCTGTTTTTAATCAAACGGAGGACAGTACTAATCTATGAAGATTACAGCACCCAAAACGTTCACCCTCTGCACAGGCTTTCCAGTCTGTCCATCATCCCCCCGATAAATTTAACTTCCAGGGTTTACTCACTCGTCCGTTGGCCTCTCCTTTCCACCATCCCTGGTCTCCACCAATCTTGCTGTAGATTTTGACAATGTCTCCTTCTCGCAGAGACAGCTCTCTCATGTCTCGCGCTGCAAAGTTATACCGGGCCACTGCTGTGCTGACAACGCGAGGAGTAAACACTGTGAAGACAAAAAAAAAGAAATGGAAAAATGGATTGCCGAGTTGATTGAGACAGACAGCTTCCTACGTGATAAAACATGGGAGTTATTCGTCGCTATTCTAGGCGGAAAGGGGAAAGGTCATACTGGACATAGTGGACATAATTAGCTGTGAGGAATGATCAGAGGGAAGGTGGTCAGTTTTGTGTTCAGCATGGCACAACGTAGTCAGAGAATGACAAATGAGCATGATGGGAAAGGGCAAGTCATTTCATAATGAGACAGGAAATGAGTTTTCTTTTCACGACTCAATGAGGGAGTGGCACCCCGGGAAGAGCTACAATGTTCTTGATAATGAAAAGAGCACCACAGAGAAGAAGCAACGAGGTCAAGAGTACGGATAGCATTATGAAGCCACGGGCGATGAGCCGCACGGCGACAACAGGAGCAAGGAAAGAAAGAGAAGAGGAAAAAAAAAACGAGTACCTGACCAAAAAGGAGCTGAGCTCTGAGAAGAGAAGTTGAGGCCCTGCGGACTGAGGAAGGAGAAGTTGTAGGAGGCGCAGGTGGCTGCTGAGAGGAGAAGAGAAAGAGGAGGAAATAAAGCTGGAAAATGTTCTTAAAAGGAGCAGGCATGCAGAGCTGGAGCCAGAGAAACAGAAAAGATTGCGCATTGAAGTTGTCAGTCTCTTTAATGACAGGGTTCGCTTTTCATGGCCTTCAGTCTTGATAATTTTGTTGTCATGATTTGACTGCTTTAGGGCTGGGACTGAAAACAAACAATTTGTTCTTTAAAAAAAATAAAATAATTTGTGGATTGCAAACAGGATCATTGTGAGGACTGTCAGTGTATGCCCTGATGTAGAGGCTTAAAGAAAAGAGACACTGCTTGACTTTGTTCTCGGCTTGACACGCCTGTAGATACAGTCAGGGAGGATAATGGATGAAAGCCCGATATCAACCGTCGCTTTTTTTTTCCCCCCCTTCACTGTACAAAAGCGGCGACAAATTTGTGCGACGAGATTACAAACGCACAACGTGATGACTGCCTGACTTTGAAAGTGTCAGATACAAATCGAAACCTGACCTCACCCGCCCTTTGCACAACTCTGTACACTCTCCCACACAATGTTTGTCTGAACTCACACTCCATCTGTCAGTGCAGTCCCTTTGAAAGCTATGAACAAGGACATCCATTAAAAAAAACAACAATAACATAACTGTTTAAATGAGACTAATGTGACTACAGGACGCTGCCTTTTTTGTATATTTTTATTAATATTACAGACAGTAAGTATTTCATACTGACTGTATATCATATAGATGATATATCATTTCACATCATATATCATGGCTACATTTCCCACTCTCGACAGTGAATGTCCCTGTTCCCTAGCAACTATTTTTGCTGTTTTATTTAAAACACAATTACAAAGCTAAAGCCGGCTTTATCTTTGAGCTAAACTGCAGGAGAGACGGTGAATATCAAAGGGAAACGTCAGCAAAAGAGAATAACGCTTCGGCTGCTTCGGGGTCTTTATCTGTCTGATGGAGGAGCAGGTTCAGATACTGATGTCTCTCGGTCCCTTGAAAGTTCATCCAACACTGGCTCTGAGAGTGATTCAGAGAATGGAGGTTTCCCACCCTGGTGTTATAGCACAATGAATATACAGGTTCAAATTAGCCCTGACAAGATGTACTTATTTATTCCTAGATTTGGTTTTGAAATTGAATGCAAACGGGGCTGCACTAAATAGTTTCAGAACTTGTTTTGCATGTATATTCACCCGGTATTAAGATATAAGTAAGATATATGATTAAGCTACACTAATATATTATAGTATTATACTATCTCTAGATGAGACACCAGTGGTGACTGCGTAGGATTGTTTGTGATTCAAACTTTTTCAATAACTGTTGTAAAGTCCAAAAGTCAGAATTTATTCTGAAACGATGAAATCATTTCCAAAATTCACGTGTTTTTATCTAATGAAATATTCTATTTCAGTCCGTACTCGTTGGCTTTTGTACTTCAAAAAATAACAAAAAAAAGTTTTTCTTCCCAGTTTGCTGCACACAGAAAGAGGCACAAACCTGCCGGGACTGCGGTAGTTACAGAATTCTAACCACATGTATGAATGTATGACCACAGACCCTTTCTAATCCCAACACTGTTTCCATGCCACCTGTGGTGTGTGACACGCCAGCGAGCGGCGAAATGTGCGCTTGAAAACACAAACAGAATTGTCTCCATTCATTCCCGAATTCAGCCAAAACAGGAAGAAAACAATCCTTGCTGTCGAGGCCAGTTCTTCCTGCAGATCGAACAAAGGCAGACAGATGTAGGACAGGAGCCAGTGCCAGGCCCCAGCCAGTATTGATAGAGTCTAATGGACAGAGAGGGGTGCCAATTCAGACAGCTAGTCCACAGATCACTGAATTATCTGACAAACTCTTCCCCTTTGTCTTTCTCTCTTTATCTATTTCACACTGTCACCCTCCTTTCCTGCCGCGTTCCCCTCTGGGCTTCCTCCAGATCTCTCTGCCTGAGTCAGGAGAGTCACTGGCCTGGGCAGGAGTAAAGACGAAGAGAGTGGGAGGTAGTCTGTCTCATTTGTTTTACCCTCCTTTGCTGTATCCACAGCCAAGATGGCAATTTGTAAGCTGGACCTGCACGTTATGTCTCTCCAGTCACATTAGTATTGTCATAATTATTCATAGAAAGAGGCAGATACAAAAGTTGAAATGCAATATGCTGGGCCAATACTCCATGTACCGATTATGATTCTGTCTGGCTCATGATGATAGCAGACTAACCAAATAAGCCCATACAAGACTTCTTTCTCCCTACTCCTGTCCTCCAGCTCTTCCTGTGTTAGTCAGAGATGTTCACAGGTCTGATCTGCACTTCCTCCAGTGTGCTTTGGGTCTACCCAGTGGTCTCCACCCAGCTGTATGTGTTGAGTACTGCCACAGGGATGAGTCATCCGAATCAGCTCAAACTCCACTTTGAGTACTTTCGACTCAAAGGAGGAGCAGTTCAGTTCCTTCCAGATCAGGTCTGAGCTCCACGCCCCCATCTCGAGGGGTAAACCACCTTGCAAAGGAAACAGATTTCGTCTACTTCCATCTGAGACCTTTGTAATTATTTTTGGGATTACCCAGACCTCAGGGCAATAGGTGACTGGCTGTTCAGTCAAGATGGATTCCCTAACGGACTCTTCCGGAGCTCTCTTCTGGAGCCCGGTTGCAGAGGAATGCTCAGCAGCCAGCGCCTGGTGGCTGGGCCTATGCCCGTTGAGGTTCAGTCCAAGATCAGACCTAGGAATTGGGGTCTTGTCAACTGGGCCGAAAACAAAAGCATATTAATTCATCACAGTGCATACTGTAGTTCACTTACATCTCACACGTTTTCTCTCCAAAGAGACTCTTAGTCACTCTGCCCTAACCCTGCTTTAACACCACGTGTTGGTATTGGCTGATGTTTCATTCTTACTTTGGAACCGTGACTGTCCATCTAACTGCACAAAGTGAATGCTTGAGAAGAGGCACATTGGGAAAGCTTTACCTGGTGAGCGCGTACTAGCCCGAGTGAGCGAGCGTTCTCTTGACTTGTAGGGGTATCGCAATGTGGTGTCTAATAACTTGAAGCTTTCTTTCAGCGAATGGGCCTGATAGTACTCCACCAGCTCCTGTTACAACAAACAATACAGAAGGATGTAAAGACTGAACCATTTCATACTGACATCAACGTAGATACCGTGGACACGGGACTCACCAAAAGACTCTCAAACTTCTTGGCCTCCGTGATGTGAATCCAGCTGTCTTTCTCAATGACTTTGATGTGTTTTACTTCGTCATTGAATCTGAAGCGCAAACACCGCAGGTGAATCACCAAGAGGAACAGGACATTGTTTGCAGTTGTAATTGGATTAAACATTTTCGGTGTTACAATTACTCATTGTTGTTGC
This sequence comes from Nibea albiflora, assembly GCA_014281875.1. Classification (NCBI taxonomy): domain Eukaryota; kingdom Metazoa; phylum Chordata; class Actinopteri; family Sciaenidae; genus Nibea; species Nibea albiflora. The sequence continues at coordinate 6,061,317 of CM024803.1, forward strand.
TTTCACTCTCATGCGCCTTTGGGATAATGTGTCAACATTAAATATTTTGTTGTATACCTGAAGGACTAATAAACCCCAAATAAAAGGAATTCTCACAAGCTAAAGCCGACTGTGGGATTTGTTTGATTATTTGTCTAAAAGCTGGTCCCCACGGGCTCCTTTACACCTGTCTTAAAGACTTGAAGACAAATGTGCTAAAGCATTTCTCTCAGTGCATCAATGTATGACAGCTCCAGCAAGAGCTCATATATTATTATTATTATTTTTTTTCCCCCTAGGATGCATTTTGTCAGTGAGAATGCACAAAACACGGGATTTAAAAAAAAAAGCAATTACTGAGCGGTAATTAGTCGGAGCTAAAAGATGCAAGAAAGAAGCTGACTGGGGCATCCCGTGAGAGCTTTTATTCCCAGTGCGATGTGGATAAAAACCTTCCCTCGAGACTCTCCCTCTCCCTCTGAGATGTGAAACACTCACTTGATGCTGATGGCGAACCTCTCCGCCTCAGCTGTCCTCTCTCTGATAAGGTAGGTCCCACTGCTGTGGGATTTTAAAAGGTTGTCGGCCTGCTGGCGCTCCATGTTCCCCGCGAACCTACAGAGGAGCAGATAATAAATGTTGTGACCTCCAAATACAAAGTTACCGTATATAATCGAATGACATTGGAAAGGCTTTACAAATGGTGTGACATCAAACAGCCATGTAGTAATTAATCTTTTGGTTGCGGTCATGTCTGGGGGTCAGTTAGCTTTAAAATGAACTAGCGCATGAAGTTAATAGTAGACTAGTGTTAACATGAATAGATCTGCAGTAATTAAAGAATAGTGACCTCGGAGTAAGGGTAGTATACGGTGTATGTAGCCTTAAAAAGTACAAGGATGAAATTATTCATAACCTTGTGAAATGAAGGGTCTTACCAAGGATATCCATAGTAGTCTGCTTCCCTCGAGGGCTGCCGGCTACATAATGACTGGAAGGGCTGTCAGAAATAACAAACACAGCATAGTGAATAACTTATAAACAGAACAACTTCTGCGCAACACAGCGGTGCAGATGTTAATCATTTATATACAGTATATGTCCCACACAGGTAGTTAAGCGTGCACTGAAGAGAAAAAGGGCTGCCGTGCCCCGAGAAATCACACATACCGTAATGACTTCTCTTCTAATGCCTACTGTACTTGCATGCGGGGGGGGGGGCGTACCTTTGGGTCCAAGTAAGGTTTGACACAAGAACTGGGGAAGAAACCACTCTTTTGTGTTTGGATCAGCTTCCCCTGCAAGATAAAGGCACGTTTAGATGTATGGCACTTCACAAATACGGAGGCAATTTAAAGTGCCAAACAGATGCATTAAAAGGTTTCAAAACACAGTGAAAAGGAAAACATATTTAATTAAAGCAAAGGATAGAGTCCCTCTAGTCACAGTGAAGTAACAACTTGCCCTCAGACTAAAAAAAAAAAAAAATCCTGTAGAGATTTCAAAAAGCAGAAGTCAAAAGCACATAGGATGGAGAAATACACTAAATAAAACAGAGGCAAACATTAAACTACGCCAGGAAGTAAAAGGAAGACAGACTGCATCGATTTTCACCAGACTGACTTATTTTTATAGACTGAAAAACATCTGTGAATGAGAAAAAAATAAAAATAAACAATAGACTGCACCCTGCATGCATTACATGCTGCTAGGGGTTGCGTCTACAATGAACTGAACACATCTGTCAGGTTCAGCCTTCAGCATCAGACATGAGTTGATATGCCTTCCCTGCCTGCTACCTGAAGCGATCAATTATTAACCGCAACACTGCACTATTCCAGCATGCCACACACGGGTGTTACACAGGGTCAAGGATATGGACTGAGGTCACTGTAGGGACACTGTTCTTGTTACAGGGTTGTTACGGGGACAATGACTTCTTCTCCTGGAGATGTAGAGCTGCTTAGGATTACGGTAACATGGTAACGTGCCCTTCCCTTTACCATTTAGGAACATGGAGCGGTTCTGGTACTATTCTGAGGGCATATAGACGAGCCAGGAAGGACAGAATCTTCAGATTTGAGGCGGCGACATGAGGTGTTAGTCCGCCATTCTGCCTGATTAAGCTTCAATGAACCTTTCGGCACAAGACATCTTGGACTTCTGTCCACTTCCTCTCTGCTGATGAATAACACATGTTGCACCACTTTTCATTTTTATAGAAAATAATAAATAAATAAAAAAAACGGGTTCAACAGATTAGATTTTGCATGCATTACGCATCAATGCTGCTAGGTGCTGCACCCACCATGAAATGGAGGTTCTGTCAGGTTTACCCATCAGCGTCAGACAAAATTTGAAACGCTTTCTTTGTTTGCTACCCGAAGCAATTGATTTTTTAACCTCAGGCGCAGGCACTTGGAGTTTCAACTGTCATGCCACGGAGCAAGGGAGGCATAAGGTAATGGCTGAGTTTGAATTGATGGCCTCAGAAAGTTGCCCTGAGTCATTTTGGGAAAAGCTAGCCAGATACAAAAAGCTGAAAGTGTTTAATAGTCAGTGATTCAGCAGGAGTGTCAAAAGTGCCTGGAGCCAGTTGAGTTACAGCTCCTGTCATCCAGTTTTTCAGGGACAGCTTCACTGATGTTCAACTAAGAGAGGGTTAATGTCATTGATAAATCTGCATATTTCATATTCAGAAAAACAGTGTGTGTATGTGTGTGTGTGTGTGTGTGTGTGTGTGTGTGTGTGTGTGTGTGTGTGTGTGACAGGTGCTTCGGAAAGCAGCACAACTTGAATAAAAATGAAAGGACTCCCATGGGGTAAGTAAACTGGTGCCAAGCGAGTTCTGTGAGCGCGACAGCTTGCTGGAGCTTTTTATTTTATTCCGAGGAATCCTAAGTTTATTGCTGAAATATGCTGAGTCATAACAAAGAATTGGACTCCAGTTTTAAAGGAGTTAACTAATCACTGTCCTCTTATATCATACGTCTCAGTCTCTTCACCTTTTGTTCTGTGCTGGTGGTCCGACTTTGATGCAATGTAACTGCAACTTCCCCTGATAGAAGACTATCATGTCTGTACACTAAAAATAGGACCACAGCTGGCTTAGCATAAAAGTTGGAAGCAGAAGGAAACAGCTTTCCTGGCTCCGTCCAAAGGTAACAGAATCTTCCTAACAGGGCCCCTGAATTAATTCACATGTTGTATCTAATTAGTTTAATCCGTATAAAAACTGAAAGCTAAAACAAAACGTTGTGGTTTTTCAAGGGGTTATGTGACTATTTCCTGGCTTCCTGGAGTTTCTGCTGGTTGCTTGGCAACCTCATGGCGATGAAAAGACTCCAGGAAGGCTTAGAAGAGATTGTTGTCGGATTTTGTTACCTTTGGACAAACGCAGCATGGATAACCTTCAAACATCCTTTAGATTTCAAGTCGGCACTTTATAGTTGTTGATTCATTTTTAATCCAGTGAAATAATAAAAAAAAAAAGTTCTCAATATGCTGTGAGTACTGTGAATACAGAGCCACCATCAACTGCGTTAACAATACTCACACTTTGTGTGACATGGTTTCAGACAGAAGTGACTGACTACCGTACCTCCCACCATGTGGTGTCAGGATCACCCTTCAGCAGCTCGATAAAATCCCCTGTTTGAAAGCAGAGCGGCGTCTTCCCCGCAGGTGCTGGTGTGCCGTGGTAGTTCCTCACTGCAACCATCTTGGGACCTGGAAACACGATTAAATGTTTGTGGTTACTATCACTTGATCGCGGCAAACGGGAGTAACGGTAATGTTGAGGATGAGAGAGAGAGAGAGAGAAAAGAAGAAGAACAGATCTAACTTTCAATCTAACTTTGGACTTTCAGGCTGATAAACACAGGGTTGTTTTTGCAGAAAAACCTTGCCCGCTGAGTGATGCAGTGGTCTAAGATACACATTATAAAACCACAGCATCCTGAGTCCAGGACCTTTGATGGATGGTATCACTTTCCCTGTCTACTTTGAAATGTCTTATAAGGCAAAAATGCCAAAAAAGAAGAAGACAATGAAAAAAAGAAGATCTTGCTAAGAGCGAGAAGGTTAAATCTGGGGCAGCTGGGTTAGGCTGAAGACATTTGGCCGCTCATACAAGAAGCTTCTTCAGTTTTGACCGACCGATGGGGAGATGCAAGTGTTTATCCCGGGTCGTAAGGCAGCCCATTGCTCCACTTGGTGCGTTAACCAATGGACCAACATCCGAGGTGAAACGTCTTCTCGGATCTAAAACCAAGTCCATTTGCCCCAGGTTCAACCTTCTTAAATAAAGATGACTGAGAACCTTCACAGACTTATCAAGTGCAGCTTTGTCATTTCAAACGGTCTCTCATTCTCTTCAGGGCGACTCTTTGTATTTATTGTTATTGTAAACCACTTATGATATTCCTCTTATCTCAAATTTGTTTTCAAGTAATATTCCAAGCCTGCAGCATCTCTGTATGTATGCGCTGCCCAAACCCTGCATGGACGATCATGTTGCTGTGATTCATATGTAGTGGGTCTGTGCACTAGATGGCAGCAGAGCGCTGCGCTGGTCAATAACACCTCCGTAACAAACTTGAACATCCAGCTTCATCTCAAAGTGTTCTCCAACATGATGAGGTGACAGGAAGTGCTCTTACCTGATGAGATTCCAGGCTCCTGTAAAAAAAAAAAAGAAGAAGAAAAACAACAACGTTTCAAAGACATGACTTATGACTAACATTATCATCATCTTGTTATCGTCCTCTAATTGGCACTTTCCACCAGCAGACGCGACGGTGATGATGATAATACTGCTACAGTATGCTGACTAATAGAAGATCTACTCACCAAGTCATGAGGATCTGAAACAAGAAAAAAAACAAAAAAAAAACAGCGACAGTCATGGAGGGATCACAAAAGAACTGGAATAGCATTCTTGATCATGCCTGAGCTAAGATGATATGTGCCAGAGCTTCATGTGGCTCACTGTCAATGAAAGGCAGTTTTGCTTGTTTGGTTGCATTGTGACGTCATCTCAGGCGTAAGGTGTCAAACAGACTTCAAGGCGTCGCAAGTTAAATCTGGGGTGAATTGACTGATTAAGTAAAGGAAAGCAGCTACCCTACACAAAATGATATTTACTCATGCAGAGTTTTGCCAACCAACTGAATCATTTCACCTCCTCGGGCCTCTAAATATTGTTCAAATCAAACAGGGAGGAGTAATCGCTAACCGTATGAACTGGTCGTAACCCACAGACATATGGAAGCGATCACGATGGGTCACAAATCGGGACTGGTTCATATTGAGGTTTTACAAGGGTAAGAACAACTGCTCTAAATAATCTGGGCTCTATCTGCCAAAAAAAAGGCAGGGGTGTATAAAATATCGCTCAGGTAATTCCTACTGACTGCCAAATTGTGCTTTTCCTCTTTGGTACCAAATTGTCCCACAGGAACCCCACAGGAAACCCCGCAGAGTCCATCCCCCATTTTCCTGCTGGATAGAACAGACTAGAAGCAGGCCGGCGTTGAGTGTGTGAAAGCAGGTTTAGACTTGTGGATGGAATGAAGATTCCCAAATCGTTAAAACTGAGCTCACATCACGGTGTCATAACCATCGATGACGCCTGTCACACATCATCGACTGACTTATCAATTATTCCTGGAAATCAGAATCGGGCTTTGTACCAGGAGATCAGAGGAGACACCTACTGATTTTACAGATGGTGATGACTTCCAGACACTCTTTGTGTGCTCCTGTTCCACAGCGAGAGCAGTAGTAGCCCTGATAGAAGATGCCCCTAGAGGACACACACACACACACACACACACACACACACACACACACACAAATAAATACAGGCACACACATGAGTAATGCAAACAGGAAGCGGCTCAGACACAAATTAACTTCTTGTAAGTACAACACACAAGGGGAGCTGCTGCTTGTTACTATACGCCTGCGACCGTGGTTACACGTGCTCCATCATTTCCACTCTGCAATCCTTGAAAATCGCAAAATCAACCCGCTCCATTTGAGGCCACGCACTCCAGAACTGTATTTGTCAGGGACACTGTTAGCACTGCGTGCGTCGCACGCTGCCGTGTTGAATAGCAAGTACCATAAATCAGGATGGGATCTGCTGGGGCCGCAGCAGTAATTAGCATCTAGCAGGGAGTGAGAACGTTGGTCCCTGCCTCCACTGGCTGTGTGAATTTAGGTCAGCCAAGCCATGAAATTTGTGGGTCAATACACAGAGTGGAGTTTAGCCTGCTGACTGTAATAGAGGTGAAAGTGGTGATTCGGCGACGCGGGTTATCCCCGCTGCAGTCGAGCAGCGCTCTCACATGGGAGGAGGTGCGCTCAGGGACGCGGTGGGTGGTGTTAGGAAGGGGGGATGCTTAAAAATATCATCCGTCAGCCTCAGCCACACTTAGTACAATCTTTTTTTTTTTTTTTTTCCCCAAAGACTGCTTTCACACTAATGAGGGGCTACACTAGCCAAGAACATATTCCCTCTGTGATTTAAGCCTGTTTGTTTGTTTGTTGCTCACCAAATGTGGCTGAGTTTCCTTTCGGTTTAGCACTTGTTCACTCGCTTGCTTTGCTTGCCGAGGCACTTTTTGACTTAACGCTACTTTTGCTCGTGTGACATTTTGTACTATATTTACTTAACGCTGTACAGCACTCCAGTGCTCTTGCACAACAGCACATCTGGAAAGCAACAAAGTGCAACCACTGAAGTACTATACCGAAGTACAATCTTCAAATATTTTCTGCTATTTTATACTTCAACTCCCCCAAAATTCATAAAAAAAGAAATAAATATTGTCCATATGTAGTACATTCGTACAGATTATTTGGCAGACTGTTATATGTTTTATCTGATCTTCAAAACTACTCGATAAATCCTTCAGCCTTGACGAGACAAATCTGTCCTTTTATTACACTGGTGGACAGATGATTTGATTCGGTGAAAAGATTGTAATCTTAAAAAGTTGCACAATGGATTATGGATACGCTGTATTTATAGTTGGAGAAGATTAAGTATACTGTTGGAAGGTAAGCTTTGGGTCACACAAGTTTCCATTCATATGGTAACCTTTCCTTTAACTTTTACTGCGGCTCTGTTAACTTTATGGCTGAGTAAAGTATTTGGTACATACTCCAGTTATGTAACGAGTCTGTAGTCCAGTTTTTTTTGTTTTTTTTCCTGCTTCCCTCTGGTGCTTCTATACCTGTCAGTGCCCTAGATAACACGGTGTGCTGTTTTAGACCCCTAACAAATCATGATTTATTTATTTGTATTTGGTCTTTTTCTTGAATTTTGATGATTGTACTATGTTTCCGGCATACTTTACATTGTGTAACCTGTGAATGTTATCGTGGGTAGGTGGGGGGGAGTCATCTTTATCACGGTGACTGTGTAAAATATGATCCATCAAACTGCCTAACAATAGAACTAAAGGTCACACTTTATAGTACAGCCTGCAATTTACTGTGTCAATCTTTTGATGAATCAGACATCAATAAAATATTTAGCACTACTCTGATTTAAATGTAGGTAGGCTCTGGTCAAGAGCGGCCGGCTCTGTCCTGGACTACTCTCTAGAAGGTGAGAGGAGGATGTTAGCAAAGCTGACATCCATCATGAACAACTCCTCTCACCCCCCCCTGCATGAGACTGTGGAGGCCTTAATCAGCTCCTTTAGCAACAGACTGCTACGCCCACCAAGTAAGAAGGAGCTCTACCACAGGTCCTTCATTCCAACAGCTGTCAGACTCTTTAACGTCAGCATGACTTCATGAGTTTTCTCTGTATATTTCTTATTTATGAGTGTTTTCGTATTCACAGCGTGTATGCGAGCTGCTGTGTCAAGACAGTTTTCCCAGCGTGGAATCATTAAAGTCTATCTTAGCTTAAATTTTGTTTTGTTTCCGAGTTCTGCAACCTGTAAGTACCCAGTTTTACATAAAAAAATCTGAGAGAGAGTTTGCAGAACTATCATCACCGTCTTTATCTGCAGACGTCCTTAAAAGATTATTATTACATTCCGGTATTGCTATGTTTTATTTGAATAAATGATCTGACTGCTTCTTCCAAAAGTGCATATACAGCAAGTTACATAACCCATATCAGCGCGCATAAAACATCTTTTTACACGAGCCCACATAAAAGTGTCCTCCCAGATACTACAAATAAAACGGAAAAGAAATCTCTTTTACTACTGAATATTTTTCTGGATACTCGATAGTCCTCGGAACGTCTGCGAGATTCATTTTTCATCGCTGAATATGAATGCGCTGCAGTTATCGAGGTCGTTACCTCAGGAGCATCTTGCAGGCTCGACAGTTGGTGTTCTTATCGAATGTGTGCATTTGGAAGTTATGCTGATTGGCCGTGGCTCTCTCTGGCTTGATGTTGGACCTGGAAGTAAATAACAGTGAATAAGGGGAACTGATTGGACAAGAATGTTTGTTTTGGTGAGGAAGTAGCTTGATTTTCCTGGAATTTACTTCGCTGGATTAGCAGAAAATAGACATTCCCATCTGGTGATATGATCTAAAGACTAGATTCTCTGGGACAGTTAATGTATCACAATCTAAAGTAACATATTCCATGGTAGAAGTTGCTGTGCATGTACTCGTACTCACATGGCCATGTCAAACTGCTCCATCCACTTCCTCTTTGTCTCCTCGGTTTTACAAAAGAACTGGAAGCCCTGCTTCCCTTGCAGGTGGATCAGGTAGAAACCGTAAGACCACTGGAGAGAAAAAGTGAGTGAGGAACAGATGGCGGAGAGATATGTGGATGGCAGTGACATAGGCAAAGAAGCTTGTGATTCCTGCTGTTTTTTTTGTTTGTTTTTTTTAAAAATCAATATGCAGAATTTGAGCACGTTTAATTCCAAACTAAAAGATACTCCACATGCTTCAGAGATACATCTGGCCAAAAGCTGGAAGGGGCTGGTCACAAAAGCCAGTGTGGGTGCACGTGCAATCACGGCATGACACCCAAAAAACAGCAACACTGCCCAAAAATAGAGCACTATGAGAAGATGAGTTAAATAAAGAGGTCACTTGAGCTTACCATTTTTCCACTCGACTGGTAAGCATGCAAAAAGAAAGACACCAGAGAAAGACCCAGTTACACATGCACACATGGACAGACACATGCAGATTCAAAACAAAGGGAAAAAAAAAAAAAAAGCCATGTTAGATTGGTGGTGCAATGCACTGCGGTACGTTTTCATGAATCCTAAATGAGCTTCATTGCATTTACATGGTCTTTCAAGCATGGACGAGCAAAAACGCATACCCGACACTTCAATGCATTACTCATAAATTCCATATCTGAAATTACCATCAACAAGGTCCTTCAGCTCAAGGGCAACATTTGTAATGATTACACGGGATGTTTCATCACCTAACGCTAGCAAGGCCGCTTTTACAAAGATTTCACCGAGTAAGAAGTGATCCGTGTCCTTTCACGCTAAAAGAGTCTCACCTTCTTCATGTCTCTGTTGTTCATGGGGTCGTCCGACATTTTATACGACTGCAGCTCAATAATCTCTTTCAGCTCATAGCTATAGCCTTTCCTCTTGCAGACAATGACCACTTTATCAAACAGGAATATGTACCTGAAAACGGACACACACATTCTTTGTTATTTCCACCGTGAAAAGATGTCATTGCTGGCATTGGGCGACTTTGCTCCTCGCATCCGTTGAGTAGTTTTTTCTGTTGAGCTTGGGACTCACCGGTCCTGTTTTGTTCGGTTGACGATGGAGCACACCTTCAGCTCTCCGTCTATCTTTGGCCTCCCGTATTCCTCCAGTTTCACCTGCTGCTTAGGTAACAAGGACACACAGGATGTCAATCCACTGCTTACGTTAACTTCTACATTTAACGAGAGACTATAAATCATTCAGTAAAACTTGAATTTCAGAGAGAACAGAAATATATTTTTAATGAATCATACAACCGGAACACTGTTCAGTCTCTGTTCGGTGACTTTTCTAATCAGCGTTTAAAGTTATTCTTTTTATCTGTAGCACATACACAAGTCCAAAATTAACCCGGTGACTATTTGCACCTCAGCAGGAAACACCAGAACAAGAGCGGTGAGGGGGAGTGACAGCGGAAGAGAGAGGGGAGGAAAAAAAGAAGTGACGGAAAGACAAAGGAAGACGATATAAGAGAGCTGCTGCTGTTTTATGGGAAGTGAGCGTCAGTCTGGAATGCGCATAACTTCTCTTGTTCATGTTCGGCAAGGCTAAATGATTTATTGGGGACATTATAAAAGAAGAGGATCATGACAGGTGGAAGCACAGTCATGCCGGTCTCCTCAGGAGAGGAAAAAAAAACGCCGTTTGCAACAATGGCTTTCTGCTCTGTGATGCTCAGTGACTAATCACACTGACAAATTTTAAATTCCAGCTCTGTGACAACATTAGTGCTGCTGCATTAATTTTCTACTGTATATAGTAAAAGTGAATTCTGCAAAGATGTCAAATTGAGCGTTAAAAATGATAAAAAAGAAGGTGGAAAACGGAGTGCTAAATGACACAAGGCTAACAAAATGTTCATTTATTTTATGCATTTTATTTACTGAGCGGTTACGCAGGAAGACAATCCCTAATCCAAAAAGAGAAAGTTAGACACACACTGAAAATGTAGTTTCATACATCAGATCTTTTACTTTAACACTCAAGCAAAAGGAGAGATGGGAATCCGGTACCATTTTCTGTCCTAGCAGCCACATAGAGAAGCTAGGCCCCTGGAAAGTTCCTGCCTCTGACAGAACCCCTTTGGTAACACTTAACATTTTGACACTTCAGTTTGTGTGTGCGGGTTAAACAAAAGAGATGAGCTCCATTCAAGCTGAAGAGGTGATGGCTGGTGGATTTCTGTGCCTTTTGATAGAGCCAGCCTGGATATTTCCTGTCTTTGTGCTAAGCTAGGATAATCAGCTACCGGCTGTATATTAGCATACAAAGTACGGTAATATGCGCCTGCCCCAAAATGCTGAACTTTTCTTAAAAAATGTGTCAGTAAATAAGCAGTTAGAAAACAGATTTTAACCCCTCTCATCCCAAACAGGTGAAAAGAACACAGATAAGAATGCAATGCAGAATCTCTCATGTGAGATAACTAATAACTATGGCAGCATAAAAGCGTGATTGTATATGAACCCATGACCTATTAAGACACTAGTTAAGAAAATACATTTTAAGGCCTTTAAGCATAGATTTACTCAATAAGATTCCCCTTAAGATGGGGCTGTGTTTAGCTCAGTTGGTAGAGCAGCTGCCCTGTGTGCCAAGGCTCGGTCCTTGCTGTGGAAGCCCAGGGTTCGAATCTGACCTGTGGCTCTTTCCCCCATCGTCATTCCCCGTCTCTCTCTCCCCACATGTCCTGTCACTCTTCAGCTGTCTCTATCAAAATAAGGCTTGAAAAGGCGAAAATAATAATCTAAAAAAAGAAAAGAAAAAAAACAGATTCCCCTTAAGATGAAGAAGAAACGACAAAGGAGTTCGGTACTTACAAGATTTTCTATTGAACTCTGGAACTCGCTGATTTTCTTCAGCGTCTCATTGTCCCTCTTGACTTCGTTGATGTACATAGCAAGATCCTGAGAGAGCAAGACAAACATTCTTTCAGCCGTCGACTGGAAATCTTTCTGACATCTGTCATATCAAGGTACATTTACAGTCCGTTGAGCCACAGTAGCTGTATGGAACAATTTAAACAGCTTTGACTTGGAGCACTGTGGAGTTATTGTGTAATATCTTTTAAAGCGCACTCATGACTACACACATACAAACGCGCTGTATAACACAGACCTGCATAGCCTCCAGAGCCTCCTTGAGTTGTTGTCTCTCTGGTCGATCAGTTGAGTGACTCAAAAGTTCCTGCGGAGGGAAATGATTATTATTATTTTGCAGAAAGTGCAGCTGTTTCCACTAACTTCATCAGAGCAGCAACAAACAGCAGTGTGCTTCATTGAAATGTATGATCTTATAGCACCGAGATGGGGTTTGTTGCTCTTTACTGTGATTATGGATGTGACACTGATATGGCTGAGAATAAGTTTCTGCCGAGCGGCCCTCGCGGCAGCAAACATACAAATGAAGGATGAGAGGGCGCTGGAGAGATTGCTAACTAGCCTCCAGGTCTGACTGTACTTTATGGTAATGAGATAACAATAAATGTGTTGCCCCCTTCAAATCATGTCGTCCTCCACATGGCCAATCAATAGCAAATATGTTACGTGGTTGTGATCTGTGACTGTCTGCCTCCTTCGTCGGGATTCTTTTAATCGAATGCTGTGGTGAGAAACGGCACGTTTCGTGAGAAAAGGGGGAAACAAGTCGTATCAAATCTTTGATTGAGTTTTTTAAATAGAAATGAAATCGTGCCGGCTGTTCAACCAGTTGGCAAATCCAATAACAGTCCCGGGAATTATACGTGACACGGAATGTTGCTGGAAATCCCATTTGCGGCATGGTTTTTGACTACACGGGACATCTTGGAAGAGCTGTGAACTTCATATTTGTATCCAAATCTGAAACTATCAGTAAGATATGCTGCACTTCGGTGTTTGGAATTTGGAATATATAAGAGGGGCCAGCTCTGTCTTTCTTATTTATGAGTAATTTCTCGTCCGCGTTGTGTATACGAGCTGCTGTCACTTCCCCTGTGTGGGGTCATTAAAGTCGATCTTATCTTATTCTGTCGTAGCAGGAAAGGGACATATGTAATAACAATACAGTGCACAATATATCAGAGTTATGGAACTGGAGATTCTATTACACATCATTTCCCTTCTATGACATATCAGCGTGTCTGTCTCTACTTCACATACACTGTAGTTCCTGTTACTGCTAACTCTTTCACATGCTGACAATGAGCTTCACCAGAGGGCGTAACACTGGGGATACTGTCCCCCCCAGCTCCACCCCCCCCCTCCAACTGTGCAGGAACTGTGAACAGTCATTAGTGCGGAGACAAGGACATTATCCCTCCCTGGCTTCCCAGCAGCAGCAGCAGTAGCAGCAGCAGCAGCAGCAGCAGCGGCAAAACCAAGAGTAAAAACACTGCTACTGGGCCCCATTCACCCTTGATTTAATTTATTTTTATCCTAGTGACCCGCTGACTCAGCAGTTCTTTTCAATACCGTGGTCTGATTTTTTTTTTTTTTTTTTGCACAAGCAAGGCCACTGTGACAGCATGCTCTTTGCTGTGCAGTCCATAAAGTCAACCTCATATGAAAATACTGCAAATTCATCAAATATTCAAACCCTGCTCGGAGAGAGTGACTTCTGGATTCACCGTTACGTTCAGAGCGCAGGTATAGTACATAAAAGATGAAGCGAGCAGAGTATTCGCGCCGTGATCAAACAGGGAGACGCTACTGTGATGATATCTATAGGAAATCAACTGAAGATGTGCCCTTAGGCATGACTGGGCAGACACACACACACACACAAACAGGACTTGTCAGTCTGACATGCCCCACGGCCAGAGTACGCAGCAGTGTTTTACTGCAAAGCAGTGAAATGGGGTGCGTTTAATCCGATTAGTGCACGCTTGATTTGACCTCAGTGCCTCGCTGAGACTCCTGCAGGGGTTCGATTCAAACTAACAGAGAAGTCGCAGCGGTTTCTGTGCAGTCCTACGATCACCTGGCGCCTCCACCCCAGTCCATTACGCACCGCATCATAAACTCATATGCTCATCCATAATTGAGACGCAAAGTCAATTAATCATAGGCAATATTAGAGTGGCCAGCTTGTTTTATACATGAACACCGGGAGGAAAGCTCCAGGGAGAAATGTTGGCTGTGATGCGAGTGGTCAGACACTGTGCCTTAATATATTTGCATATCAGTGGAGGGCTGCAATTATTTCTAATTATTATAGCTACCAGTAGCTTATTATTTCTTACCAGCGGTTCAAAGATCCCAAAGTTTGTTACGAAATGAGCTGAACAAAAGCGCCACAGTGCACACATTTGAGAGACAAAAATCCTGATTAACAGACTAAAAAATTTCACCACACAGCGGACTACTTTAAAACAGAAGGACTGAATGTCTAAAATGATTTAGACACTGTGTGAGATACACACCAAATGCGAACGCAAACTCTGACTGTTATGTACTCAGACTTAACTGCCAAGATAAACACCGAGGACGTCCGTATATTGTTCCACTGAGAAACACTGGCACGAAGCCTCACCAATGATTCAATTATTTTTAGTTGCTCTTCGTGATCAAGATCTCAGCCTGCATATTTGAACCAGAGGGCAGAGCAACAATAAACGAAACAATAAATGAAAACAAAAAAAAAACAAAACAACAAAAACAAATCTGAACCGAAGCACAAGCACAAAAGCACAAAAGCACACTAGGCAAGCTGCCTGAGTCGAAATGCCAAGTAGCAGTATGTGTCACCACAGTGACTGTCTGAAGTTGCAAAAGTGAAAGCAACGGTTTCCAAAAAGGGCAAAATAGTCAGTGTCCAAATTGGTGGTGGACTGGTTGCAAAAACGACAAACATCAGTTTCATGTGGCGAGGCAAAAAAAAATCTGGAAGATTCTGAGAGAAGAAAATACAGCAAAGGAACAACTGTGAGCAGTTAAGGATGAAAGACGTGGATAGATAGACTCGATGCAGGACCGTTGTTAAGCGTCTGCCAAAATTACAGCAGAATTGAATCATCGTCTGTGACGAAATGTGAGTCTGGCGCTGGCGTTTACAGGAGGCCTGCTATCCGAGGACTGTTTGCGTCTAAAATGAAATGAATCTCCTCGCTTGGAAAGAAGAAATAATCAAGCTTTGGGGTTCTGGAAAGGTTGTAGCTTCTGGTTAATTGTTTTTACTTTCTAAATGTTTTCATTTTGGAAAAGCCAGCAATGCCTTCAACCCACAATGCTTGTTGCTACTATTTGCAAAGGACCTACTGTACAAAACATGGAGCCATACCATGGTAATCACAAGGTCAGATGATTGCTTGGCATGGTCATTTGAGGACTGTTTTAAGATGACCTTTCTTGACACTGTGACAGGCTTGTATACTATAAATAGTGATTCTTTTTTATGTACATTTCCAGTTGCTAGCTTTGCTTAATGGACACAGAAGGTGGCAGCTGTACGCGCATCAATCATTGCGTGACCAATGACTCGCTAAATATACACTTTTTGGCGTTGGGAGCTTGGGAGCTGCAAGGAGGCAGTGAAGTGGATACTGCTGCAGAGAAGTTTGAGAACTTTCTACAGATGATGTGGTCCTTTTTTTTGTCGCAACGAAACTGGGCCACTGTTCAGATATGTTGCTGTGAATCCAAGCTGACTACAGCTCCCTACTCGAAGAAGCAAACTTCTCAGAGTCACCTTTCAGCGCTACAGGATATGACTGTTTCAGGAAGTAAACATGCAAGATAGCAATTTCTCTTCCTTCTGTTTCAAGCATCAAAGTGATGAAGACTTCCTTTCTTTGAGATGTATCCACAGACACTGAAAAGAGCTGCTGAGCATTCAAATATGGACATAATCTTTCATAAGAGCTAATTATGGTCCTAGTTAGTTGTTATTTGCTTTACTTTATCTTCCCTCAGTTGGACTGAACTGTGTAGAAACGGCTGAATCATCGGTTTTGCAGTTGCGAGATCCCTCCTACCTTCAGTAGTAGGTGATACTTCAGCACCCTTTGCATGGGAACCACCAGAAGATCCTGCAGCTTGAACTTCCCTTCCTGCACTTTCATAGTGCATTCCTGTGGAAAGGATGACACAAGCAGCGGGGCAATTATTACACATTGCATAATTCAGCATTGCACATTTTCCTACTAACAAGCATTCATTCATTGTTCAATAATTCATTGTGTCTTGTTGCATTGCTGTGATTGCTTCCACACATTCGTGGGGAATGCCATTAGCAACAACGAGGCCAGTTCATTCTTTCGGGGCACAAAAGCTCTCTGGTCGTGCCAGACATTTGTGACGCAGTTACGCCGCATGCTGATGGGGAAATTCTTCTGACTAATGAATACATTTCTATAAACTCTGCACCGGCTCCATATGAGGCTGTCTTTTGTTTGTAGCATCCTATAAGCCTCACAGTGCTATGTGTAGGCGTTTCTTTATTCAGTTTCTATAACGGTACAGTAACAAGGACAGCTTATCCCTCTTTAAAAGGTTTTTGTGTAAAAAGATAGTACGAATCTGTTTTGCCCGTTACAAAGCTCTTCTATTTTGAGGGAGAGAGCATCTCAGTGCCAACTCCCCAGGCTGTAATCACAAACAGCTCTCACCATTACTCTGGCCTTTATTCCTACCATTAGAGGAGTGTCCCTTTTCTGTAATCAGTTCAGATTCTTCTAAAGAATCCTGGAAGAGAGAATATCAGAGATCTACTGTAGTTATCCTGGGGGGGGTGGAGGATAAAGGGAAGTGGACAGTACTTGTTGTATTACTGTCTTTGTGTCATGCCCTTTGGAAATAAAAATCTAAAATAATTGATCACAAAAAAAGAGAGAGGTGTACTGTAGTAGCACACAAAGAGGGAGGTCTTGCAGGGAAAATGGACTCTGAGTATCACACAGATTTATATCATAACTGTAATACAAGGTTTTCTATCAAAAACTAGATTTGACAAAACAGCCAACAAGATAAACAAGAAGCTACCCAGCTAAACCTCAGTGACTACAAATCCACTCTTAACACTGTAGTCACCTAGATAAATGGGCGGATGTTAAATCGTGTTTCTTATAGCAGAACGTTGCTATGAGCTCTGAGGGCATATTTGAAAATGACATTATTTGCCTTTCTGATTTCATCTCAATTTGTCCATGACAATGGCAAATTTGGACCACAGGTCATTATTTATTCAAAGTCATTATTTATTCAAAAGATTTCACTGAAAGGGATTCTGTCCTGTTTCCTTGACAGATTTGCATAAATGATAATGGCACATAACACATTATCTTTAAGGGTATCTCTGGTGTGGGAGATTTATTTTGGTTTTAAACCACATGGTTATGTACTTGCATGGACTTTTTCTTGCATGTGTACATCTATTTTTGTTGTAACATGGTCAGCATTTGATTCTGAAGAGACATAATTTGCAGTATTTTCTTTTTGTACAGTACACATAAAAAATAGTTTAACTTTTTTCTGTTGTCGTTTGTGATATTGCATGTGCTGATGATGGGGTATGCAGCAGCAGGATATCCATAGAAATGTACACAACAATGTGTCTGTAGGTAATGACTGTTTTCACAATTGATTAATTTTATCAATTCGATTAATTAATCAATATGTATCAAATATGAAAACTAAGTAACTAATAAGTTGTCATCATATATGACAAAATATGAACAAAATGCAATAACACATTTGAGAAAGTTGAATCAGCATATCATTATATCTCGTTGATGATTTATAAGGAATGTGCATATTCTCTTCCATCTATGGTCAGCATTTAGAAACGTATTGACCCATGAAAAAGATGTTTTGTTACGTCATGTACAGTATATAGTATATATACTGTATATATATATATATATACTGTCCTATATGTAGGATATTTTTTCCAAACAAGGTTAAGTCTGGGGCAACTGGACTGTTGTAGATCTGTGAAGACATTTCGTACTCATCCAAGAAGCTTTAGTTCAGTTCAGTTGCCCCGGACTTAACCTTTATCTTAAAGAAAGATGACCTGGATGACTGAGAACCTTCACAGAAGTAAGAAGTTTGGATAAATAACGTTTTTGATTCAAGGATAGACGTGAAACTCTGTAAACTCTCTGAACTGAGTCAGTTGCAGTGTCAGATGGCCAATATTCTGGATAATGTGCGTGGCTTCAGCTGTTTTTCAGGTGTTAGGTCTGGCTCATAACAACTTAAAATTTTCCAAATAATCCATATCACAGGTTTTTACACAAGCTGGCTCGTAAACAGCCAGATGTGTTGAACCTTACCTGCTCACCTACACTGCAATTTACTATTTTCATGAAAATATGCGCCAAATCGGTGGGTTGTCATCTGTTTGGGGTGAGTGGTGAAGGGCATTACCTCGACTTTAATCTTGACGTCCTCTCGTGTTGCTATTAACTCATCCAGTGTCTTCTGAGCGTTCTCCATGTGGCTGCAGTACTGACCATAGATCAACAACCTGGTGAAGGACACAGTTCAACAACAACTGTTAATCCGTGTGCACGGTCACAGCTTGGTGACCTTCACAGGGCGTGGGGAGAGAAAATGACAAGGTTTGACAAAGTAAACACTTCAGATAGATGGAGAAGGATGTTCGACTATGGCTCCTTCAGCCTGGTCTGTTGGCACCGTGGCCCCAAAAGACAAACTAAACTAAGCAATTTGGTCGCGCTCACACCTTACTGTGTATCATATAAGACATAGCTCCAATCATCCTGAGAAGGCTTTCTGTGACACAGGTGTATTTCCCTAAAGGTAAATGAGTAAAGGCCCAAGCTGATCTATCAATCCACAGTATTAAAAAGACAAGTATATCTATGATCTCCTACCTGCTGATTACATTTCATTTTGAAGCTGCTAACAACATTCACTCCCACAAGCCCCTCAGCAGCTGAAACACATCTTACAAAGATTACAGCTCCAAGCGATGAACATTAATGTCTGTTAAGAGAAATGTACTGCTGGGATTTTGATTCTGATATATATATATATATATATATATATATATATATATATATATATATATATATATATATATATATATATATATATATATATATATATATGATATGGAAATATGAAAGCAGCTGAAGACACCTGGGCTCTGTTTAAATCCAGTGGTTCAAAATCTTTTTCATAAAAATGAGGCTAAATGAGGGCTAATGGGGCTCTTTTTTCATTTTTCAGAATGCTGCAAATATATGACATATTAGTAAAAATGACACAAAGGAGATTACTGTTTGAGTCCACAATTAGCTGTGAACTGGTTAGTGTCTTGTTGCCTTGAGGCAATGCGCCGCACATTAATTTCATGAAAGATGACACGAGTTGAGGTCAGCCTCACAGTCATTTGGCACTATAGGGGGCAGATGAATGAAAATGTGAATAAATGTATTGTGAATTGGAATATATGTGAATACCATGAATAAGTAATGACTGGATTCTGATCCCTGGGCAATATTTGGAGAGGCAACATCCTCTTGCCAATAAGCTGTAATCACAGAACACTAATGAAAGACGCTGCTTCATATCAGCTTCTCTGCAGAGTTCTTCTTATCTCTTATCGTGTGAGCAAAAAGGAAAAAAAAAAATCTCTTAATTTTGAGCAGTGAGGATATGAGCACTGTGTTCATTAGATATTACAATGGACTCCCTGACACAGATCTGTGGGTTCAGCTGGGAAGAAGTTCAAAGTCATCTTGCCTGGAGGATGCCAATGCACGTGGCAGACATTCCTCCCGCTCACTCACTGAGTCAAAGTAGGACATTGGCACGGCTGGTATGGGGCTAAACTTGGCACTCTGCTCTCTTAATCTGAATCTTGAGTGGGGCAGGGGGGCGTGGGGGGGGGCTAATCAAGCCTCTGACAGATCTGTGATGCAGACAAGTGCAGCACTGCAAATGGACTGACCAGGGAAGGTTTCTACGACGGCGCAGTGGTGCAGCTTAAAGAATTAATTTTGACATATTTTCACCATAGCACCATATCAGTTTAGACTACTTCAAGCTTCTATAAATTGATTCCTGCTGCAAGAGGACAACATCGACTGTAGTTTAGAGTAAACAGTAGTCTAAACACTGAACCCAAATCTTCCCCTTGAAAGCGGTATTTCTGTCAGATCATTCATCGGCTCATCATCCTCTGCTCCGCAGAGTTCCACCAGTCATGATCACTTAAGCTTCACTTGAGCCCACAAGGAGTTTTGACTAAGACCCCCTGTAGTGAGGCTCCCTACCCTGGTTAAACTGGCCCCGGGCTAACAAGCCCCTGATCAAGACTTGATCCACACTCTGGGAGACAGCTCCCCTCAGCTCTCACCCCTCCAGGACAACAAAGTGAGATGAATGGGTCCTTGATCAATTAGAAGACAGCAGACGGACTGTGTAGCATTGTGAGGATCCAGAGGCAGGGGTGACGTAGTAAGATATCAGGACACGCTGTGACATAAAGGACTTGTTTCAAGATCCTGCTGGAGGAATGCAAAGGGATCACACTTTTTGGTAAATGTGGTAAAGACGATGAAGATGCAGCAGGTACTTTTATGACGTCTTATTCTCACTGCACAGTGTCTGAAGGCTCGACATTAAGAGATTTGTTTATTTACTCTATTCATCAGTGCTTGGCCTCAATATGGAAAATGTATTCAAATGGAGAGGTTCTCTCACAGCAATGGCAAGAGCTATGTGAATGAAAATGATTCAAAGTGATTTGTTTGCTCATCTGGTTGAGTCTAAAGAAAAGACCATCCTTTAGTGTGTGTGTGTGTGTGTGTGTGCTTGTGAACACGTGTCTTTTCACATCTACCACTGTATGCCTGGAGCAAGCAGCTCCTCCTCGACTTGTTTACATTCTGAAGGTCTCACTTGCAGCAGACAAAGTCATGTCCAACCAGTCGTCAGCGTGACACATTAATAAAGAGGCCTCATTACCTCTTTAGCCTCTCAAAGGTTTACAGTTACAGTTTTGGTTTTATGGCATATTTATTAGCATAGTACAGTCGCAGGGCGCCCATTAGCCTTGTTTCAAACAGCAGCAGGCAGCTGTTTTCAGCACACAAGCTCACTCCGGTAGACTCAATGTACACTACCTGTTCAGCATCAAATGGAAGGCATGCAAAGTTAGAGACTGGCTAGGAAAGAAAGTGGAGTGTTTAGCAGCCAAAAGGTTGTTATCAGGAAATAGTGATCCTGAATTCTCAACTCAGCTAATGTTGCTACGATGGACTGTATAAATAAAAAAGGAGGTATATCAGCTATAGAAACCAAAACTGTTGTTGATGTTTATTTCTGCTGTGAGGTTGGGCATTTTAATATGGGAACTTATCGAAATTGACTCACTTTTGGAACCAGCCTCAAGTGGTTGTTCAAGGAACTGCAGCTTTTGGCGCCGTTCACATGGAAGTTCCAGCTTGGTTGCTACATGCCAGTCAGATATGTAAATATACAAGTAACTATATCAGCCTTACATGGTGGTTCTGTGTCATTGTTTCCCTGAAACAATGAGCACTATAATGATTATGTATAATTTTGAGTGTCTATCAGCACATGTCTGACATTAAAAAAGAGTCAGTCCAACTGTTTCCATGCTATTTTCTTTCTCATATCAGCTGTCTGTTCTGCATCTTAGAAAGGCAAGGAGCAAAACCCTGCGCGTATGTCAAATAATACAGTATTTTGCACCTCGTAGGCCTTCGGTGCATACAAAAACATGGAAGGTCTCTTTGTGACACTAAAATATCACAACTAATCAAACAATAAGTGGATCTTTAGGCGGCCATGTTGTGTGGAAACAAGTTATATATTTACACATTTAATAACAGCCTTTCATCTGAGACTTGAGAGGCTAGTCAGAGTCTTTGTCCTCCTCGCTGAGACAGGCAGTGGCACAAAGGGGCTAATGACACACAAGCACAGTGCAGCATGCATCCACTCTTGGCCCAGTCATCCATAATTAGTCCGTGACACGTTGATAAGCATACTCCTTACTTGACAACCACGTCTGGACACATCGCTGTGGGAGGTAACGACTCATCATTTCCTGTTTTCTTTGTAACTCAGCTTGGATATTTGCCATCTAAAACACTGCATTGTGTCTGCCCTGAATTCCGGGTTTAGCATCTTAATTAAATTTCAAACATTCATTTGGCTATCTCAAGCTATTGCTATCCATATCAGCCTTTTTTTCAAAACAGCCAGAATAGCCTTGAATGTCTTATGAGCTTCGATGGGGGATAAAATGATCACAGCATTACTTGATGCAAAACATTCAAACAGTTAGTTATAAAGCCAAACAATCACAGTTAGATTCCAACAGTGAGGTCTAATAATATTTGCCAGAGAGGAGCTTTATGGATGCAAATGCTGCACGCTTTGATGCCATGTTTTATGCCTTCTTTGCCTCCTTAGGCGTTTGAACAAATGTCGATTTTCATCTCTTTACTAAAAATGTAAAGACTGAATCAGATTCCTTGACAAAGGATGAAAACTGATTAAAGGAGGATTTTATGCTCAAAGAAATCTTCATGCTCCTTGAGCCAGCAGAATGAGCCTCATGGTGCCCTGTGGACGATTTATGCGAGCAATATTGTGTTGACATTGCATGTTACTCCCCAAAATGTATTGCGTGCATGAGGTCCAGAAAAAAGTGTTGAACTGCCTTTCTCTCCTAAAACATTTGCAAAGCTGATTTTTGAGGTATTTCAAATCCCGCATTGTTTACATCACTGTCTAGTAGCTTGCACTGTTCTTCCTCCTTGCCTTTCCTGGTCTTGTTTAAGTTTGAACTATTGCAAAAGCTGACATCTTTTTTTTTTTTCCTCATAGTTGAGGCAATTGGCAAGTTTTCACTTGTGCTATTATAAAACCCACAGCTCTCAAAACTTAAGAAAAAAAAAGAAGTTTGCAAACAGGCGTGGGTATGAAGAAAAGGAGCAGCAGAGAAAACTCGCAGCAGCAGAAGTTGCTCTAGACAGTTTTCCTTTGGGTAGGAGAGTTTGTTGGTACGGTAAAAAATAGCTGTTTATATTCTTTTTTCAGTGCCGGTGATAACGCCCTGCAGTGCTCGCCTCCTTCATAATGAGGATGCTGTCGCGCATGTTATTTCACAGAAAATGCAATTTTGAGTAACTGCGCCCTGGGCCTTCACCCCCACCGCCGTGGAGTCCTGCGAGCCGAACCAGGCGAGGAAATCTCCAAGCAAACCAGAAGTGACAGGCTGTGTAGCCAGCTAATAATCTCTGACACATGGCATTGGGACCCCCTCACCTCCACTCAACATATCCAGCACACAGCAAATGGAGGAGAACATAGAGCAACGACCTCCAATAAAGAGGCTCATAGTGCGGCCATGATTAGGCACCGCAAGGATATCAGGAATCCAGATTACTCCGGAAATGAGTTTGGGAATGTCGCAAATGAGGATATCAACAAGAGGGTACTTAGGTGCCCATTTAGTTTATAGAGCTGCCTCTGAGTGCACTTTTCAGTTCAGCCCAGCTCTGGCTGCTTAAGAAGTGAGAAGGCGTCGAGATAAACCAGTGACATTTTCAGGGTGGCATTCAGTTCAGTAACAAATAGAACCAAACAAAAAATAGCTTTTCATCTTTTGCACAGACGTGAGCAAAAAAAAAAAAAAAAAAGATACAAGCACATTGTTGTAAAGGTCAGAGGGACTTACAGGCAATAGATAACCAAATTAATTATGCCAAGCCAGGTCCTCAGGAAAATCGCCATGGTGTTTGATGAGAGCAGTGCTGTGTGAGCCCAAATCCCCCGGTCACTGTTGGCTTATTGCCACAGAGGGACAACACACAGCAGTGGCTCATAATGAGGCAGGTATACACGTCAATCACATGCAGACAGTCGAAGCCTGTGACGCACAGAATCTGCAAATCTAATGAACCGATTTCTTAAAATAACCCGGTGATGGAGAATGTCACTGAAGATAAATATTAACGATGAAGGGTATGTCATCTGCAAATTTGTTTATGAATAGAAAGTAAATGTTAGATATTTCTGACAGAATCTAGCAGTATCAAATCCATGACAAAAGAACCAGGTAGATATTAGTTGCCAATACGGCGCCTGAATCTTGAAGACCAACAAATGGAGCCAGAAGTTTAAAAGTCTGGGATGTCTCTGCGCACAAAGGGTCCGAAAAGAAACAGTTTTCCCAGTTTTTCCGTCAAAGAACTTGCAACGAGACCCGACCCTTATACCCATCCAACACCTTTGGGATGAATTGTGAACACCAACTGTGAGCCAGGCCATATCACCTCACGGCTGCTCTTGCGGCTGAATGGGAGCGGGTTTCAACATGACACGACGTGTTCCACAATCACATGTGGGTGCAGGGTGCAACATTTCATCCAAAAAAAGAATTCAGCAAACCAAATTCAACCAAAAAAAAAAAAAACAGAACAAAAGAGGAGCTCAGCTTTACTTCAAGTTAAACTGACATCTGATTATGGAATTATTTGTTGTGACTATAACTTTAATAAGGCTATCACTCTTAACCTGTTTTACCATCCTTTTTGTCTAGAGACACTCAAAAAACAATGAATGAATCTTGAATCTACTCCATCAACAATGAAAAAGTTCATTTCTGCTTAACTCTCCTTCTGTATTTCCTCCAGTTCTCTCTCCACGTGCATCTTCTGAGCCTCAATGTGACAACCTCCCAGTCTTTTACAGGGACCTTTGGCTAGCTGGACCTTATCTAGGTTTGCGTGCAAATTAAGATATCCAACCATTGCTCAATCAGATCAGAGAGTCAGATGAGCTCAACCAGGAAGGAGTATGTGTGTGTGCGTGCATGAGATAGAGGGAGGGAGCATGTGCCTGCCTTTATCTATTAGTAGGAATCGAGTCTCTAGTGTCAGACTAACTTTGTGTTACATGGCCCTCTAGGCTTAAGGAAGAGGCCTGCGATGAGCCTATTACCTATGCAAACTGACGTCGCCCAAAGAAATACTGCCTGTTTCAGGTTGGAAGGATGAGGAGGAGGGAAGAAAAAAGTATGTGCGCGCTCAGGTTCACTGTGCAGAGGAATATAATACATACTCATGCATGCAAGAACTGGTACACACACACACTCATACACGCAGTGAAGTGTGTGACTCGCTTTTGCAGTAATGGCGGTATCATTCGAGGAGAGTGGCATATCCATGGCTGTGTATGGAATCATGACTGGGGCCAGAACCTATCATCACCGTCATTACCATTACCTATGAAGCAGCCACACTCTGCACAGCAGGGAGGCAAATCACTGCTCTCCTCAGGGATGCAAATTATCTACACGTTGCTCAGCAGCTGGGCAAAATGGAGATCCATCTCAGAGAAAACCCTGTCCGCTAATAAAGCTCCCTGTTCACAGTGTTTTCTACCGTCCTATAGCACGGAAATCTCAAGAAATATCAAGTCCTCTCTGTCTATAATGAAGTTGTGAAATGTTATTTTCTGGAGAACGAGTGAAGCAATCGATTTGCAGAAACATTATTCCTGGTGCACTTGGAGACTTTAGTATTTTAAGAATCAGACAAAAGAGCTAGAAATGCAAAGAACATACACATATCGTGCAGGAGGAGAGATGACTGTGCAAGCCAGCGCGGCCTTGAGTGGATTTAATGTGATCGTTTTGCTTGAACGGGGAACAATTGGTTACATGCTCTCTCAGCTCTTTCTTCTAACATGTTTTGCCGTAATTGACTTATTCTTTGAACCCTAATCCCAGCAATCCTCCGACTGATCTGTGGATACTCTACTTGATGCAGCCGCCTGAATTTGAAAGAGCAGGGGAAAAAAAGTGCAGCTTCTCTACCACAAGTAGATTTACTTGTACGCTCTGTGTACAGTACATAACATAACCCGACATGTGACCAACAACACATCCAAATTCATTCGGCTTACTGACCTTTCCTTGAAGTCGAGGAAGATCTTACCCAGGCCACTTCCTCCACTGACCATGTTCAGGTCGATGGCCCGCAGGAGGGCAAAGTGGACTTTGATGACATCCTGAGCGGACATCAGAATAAACATTAGACTCCACCTGCATATTTCTTCATTCATACACAGTTGCATACCTGCTTGTAAATTCAACAAGTGCTCAGAAACCGTGACGGTAGCTGTATAAGGTAGCTGTGGAGCCACTGGAGCTCGAGTCCGTATGTGGGTGCAGTTACCTGATTTTATCTTTTTAATACAAGGTTGCGTATGTGTTGCTATGTACTCAATGTATTTTATAATGTATTTGTGTATATTGTTTATTATGCTGTGCACTTGGCTTTCTTCTTAATAAAGTTACATTATATTATCATTATAGATAGATACACACTGTAGGTAGTTATTTCCTACTACATGAGGTATACAGTGGTATATGTAGTCATCCTCAGTGCAGGACATTGCTTATATAATATGTTATATATATATGCTATTGTTGATATTCTTTCAACAATAGCAACATTTCAGTATCACATGACAGACCTGACCTATTGTTGAAAGAATAAGAAAGAAGTCTTTCAGAAAGAATCTTCTTCTTCTTTTCCTCCACCGTGATAAAAACACTGATGCACGGCAAACATCTCACTGCACATCGGACCATAATCTTTGCATACCGTTACACCCCTAATATACATATATACAACACATCCAGCCACCCATACCCATATTGAATTATTCACTTGGCGTGCAACACATCCAGGCGTGCTGTATAGACATGGTTTTCTTTGCTTGAGCGGCCACTCACCTCAAGATTGACAAAGATAGCCTCCATGTCCTGTGGACTCAAGACTTGCTTCAACGGGATCATGTAATTCTGACGAGAAAGGAGGGATGAGTCAGTTGAACACGCGTGTCCCTCTCAAAAAGACTTTCTCACTTAAAATGTATCGACAGAATGAAATAAAACTCCAGCCGTGCTTTTTAGGAGAGCGATAAGAATTTATGTGAAGGACAGCACAACAGAACGGTAACTGCAAAAAACAAACCAAAATCAATACCACACCAGGCTGTAAAAAATGGAGCCACGTGTTATGTTTGAAGTTATTTAATTTCACTGAATGTGCCATTAAAACATGCTATACAGCTGTTCTCTACGCTGCACTTATGCTTACAGAGGTAAAACCAGCCCACTGTTTCTCTAACATTGTTTTATGGTTGTCACATTCCATCATCATAATAATAACAAACAGATCAACTTAGAAGCAATGGAGAGATGACAGGCTTTATTAACCCCAACTCAATTACGCTTAACGAGTCCTCTGATCATAAGAAGGTTATTTATTCTCATTTACTCTCATGTTTGCCCGACGCGGGAAACGCAGGATACACATTTGGTTTAATGAAATTAGAGGAGCGGGTGATTTGTGGCGCGCCATCAAATCGCGAATGAATTCTGTCAATGTGGAAAAGTGATGTGTTAGCAGCACTGATCTCAGCAATGGTCCATTATAACGCAGAGACGTGGTGTGTGCGCATGTGTGAGAGAGAGAGTGAGAGAGAGAGAGGCATAGAGAGTTTGATTCTTGTGTGCCTTGATATAGTAAAAATGTTGCTATGATATCAAAGTTGAGTGCCTCATTATGCATCTACCAAAAGAAATGTTCGATTAGAAAACAGCTCATTTTGCTCTTCAGACCATTTGTCAAGACTGTGTAGGCGTCCTTTCTGACGGCAAACTGAAGCCATTATCTACACTCTTGTTGAATTGATGATTTATGTTAAACAAACTGGAGTTAGTGATTGCTGGAACAGTGGAAAGACTAACCAAGGTGTGATGTGATGTTAGTTTAATTTTGCTTCTTCTTCTTTCTGTCAAATGTTGTGTGTTTTACAACGAGTTAACAAGGTAATTAAGCTGATCTTAGTTGGGTAAAAGAGAGAGACCTGAATTTGGATGGCGTACAGTTATATCTTTCTGTTTGACAAAGAAAAGAGATGTAACAATATAAGCTTTCTTGGATGTTTATGTGTTTATTTATCACACTAAACATAGCAAAGTCTTTTTGCTTTGGCTGCTTTAAGGCAAACTGAGAACAAAGTGTAAGGTTTTGTTTTATGGGACAACTGACATAGACATTTTAATGATTGGAACCATGTCCAAGCAAAAGTTAAAAATAAAATTAAAATAAAATAAATAAAAAATCAGGTTTTACAATAATTCCTAACACTTCTGAGATGCTTCCTATTATGTACCTAAGATAACAAATCACATAATTAGAAGTCTTTCATGAATTTGGGGTTCAATAAGTATAATGCAATTTTGCTGCCAGTAAGAGGTGGGGATGCTTATTTCTTTCCTTTTGGATAACTTCACCAATACTTGTTGCCTCTCTCCCACTCTCTTGTGTGCGTGTGTTCACATATATGTCCTTGCGTCTGTGGTGTGTGGGTCTATACCTAAAGCCCCAATGATCGGCGTCTCCTGTGGGGGCTGAGCTAATAATAACCATATCGATCGCCCCCTATGACATTTGTGCTCCCCAATGAATCTGCCAATAGCTGACATTTCCATGCTGTGACCCCGGCCAACAGGCTTAAGACACCAACAAAGAAGAAGTGACAAAAGGGAACTTTAACGCGACACTGCTTGCACCATGATAAAAATACACACGTCAGTACACTGAGATGTATATGCACTTACGGCACACACAAACACACACATGTGACACTTACCTTCTCAATGTCTTCTAAAGTTTTGTAGTACTTTGCTTCAGTCTCCTGGATCTCCACTAAGCAGCAATTTCTCTTGTCATCTTCTGTCATACCCATTTTCTATGGTGCGAAAAGGAGATATAGTGAGTCAGGACAGTTTGACTGCATGATTCTGGATTACTGATTATCATTTGATTTTTTTAACATAATACTGGTCTACGTGTTTTAATACGCTTATCCTTTTTTCTTTGGTTTTCTTTTGTTTTTTTGTTTCAGTCAATTACATGTGATCACGGCTAAGCGTTCTGCAAACTGTGCTTTAGAAATTTAAACATGTTTTCTACCCCTCCTGGCAGCAATTGGCTTCTCTTCATCGCCAAACAGTATGACATCTATTAGCTCACTCTTGAAAGTTGCTTGAGCTGTGCAATCCATCACTCTGCTATCTGTACGAGATAATGCAGTGCAGACTTTTCCAATCAATTTACACTTAGACTGTATTGCCATGCAACCGTAATGTACCATGACAAAAATTAATGCCGACTTGATGCTGACCATGATTGATTACACGACTCAAGCTGGTTTCAAGACTCTGTGATTCAACAGGATAATCTACTCATTACTAATACCACTATCCAGGGAATCCTGGGTATGAAATTGATTGGGTTTTGCTAATTGATGTCTAAAAATGAACGGAAAGCTGCCGGAACAAAAGGAAAAAAAAAACACAATCAATAATAATAATAATAATAATAATAATAATAATAATAATTAAAGCTTCCAAATCAGCTTGAATCAGATCAAAATATTCACCCATGACTCGAGTAAAGCAATCAATGGAGGCATGTGAGCCGTTGAGCTTTTGTGTGTCACTGTATATGTGGGCAGGCTGGCCAAATGAGGCATAAGTATGTATATGTAGATGATTCAAGATTTTTTTTTTATATCCATGCCAGCAGGCATGTTTGTGAGGGGGCGGTGGAGGATGGGTAAAATATATAAATTTAACTACATAGAGTGTTTCTCATGAGACCTGATGTCTGAGTAAGTCTCCGTGTGCGAACATGTGCATTCTCTATAAACGTGGTTCTTGGAAATAACAATATACTGTAATGCATATTGTCAGTGACTCACCCAAATGACCATGGAAAAAAAAAAAAAAAAAAAAAAAAAAAAACATGCATAGAAACTTTATTTATGCAATTTTCTGTGCTATAGTGGTGATGTTAGCAGTTCGACTGTGGAAAAAAAACTAACTAAGCCATCTGGGACATATTTGGCTGTTGAAAATGGGGCTAATAATGTAGAAATGCAAGTCCAGTCTAGTCCTCAATCCAGCATGAAATCAACCAATCAGAAACAAGGCTCATAGCCAGCATGATAATGTTTATTTGTCTCGTGCTTTGATGGTTCCATGTGGCAGCTGGTGGTCCACGCTGACATCAGTTAGCACTGTAGTCACCGAGCTGAAGTCACAAGCGTCTCCAAAGGGCCCTGAGTCAGACTGGGAACCAGATGGGTTCTCCTTTTCCCTCTATGCACAGGTCAGTAATCTAACTGGCAGGTCGTTCTCTTGGGATGCTGTGAGTTTGTTTTTTTAAATGAAGTGGTGGAAGTGGTGGAGGGAGTTAGCTGACAGGGTGGGGCGGGAGCGGGGGTGAGTCACAAGCATAGTGGCACTCACCTGCATGTATCTGATCTGCAGCATGAGAAAGGCAAAGCAAGTCAGGAGTCAAATTTATCACCAGTTTTGTAAGAGACATCGAGGAAGAGATGAGACGTCATGCAGATACTGTATGATGGCCCCAGAGACAATGACAATGCACATCACAGAAATATAAAGTGTGTTTTCACTTTTTAGCACTATATGTTCATCCTTGGCAGCGATCGAGATTAGAGTTTAATAGAGTTTAGATTTACATGTAATAAGTCAAATTAATGTGTGTTAGAGACCCTCAGCAGGCATCAGAGTCACAATATTCACAAAGCATCGATAACTAATTAAAAAACAAACATCCCTTATCATCACATTCTCACCATGGGTTGTCGTACTTCCACCTTAATGATGTCCTCATAGATGTCATCGCCATCGTCCTCGCATGGCACACAGTCGTAGATGTCATCCTCACCCAAGTCATGCTCACTGGGGGGGGGGGCACAAGTAAGACAAACAGCTGTATCAGAGCACAATCTGAACTCAAAGGATGAATCCTTTCACTGTGCCAAAAAGGCTCATATGTCCACTTTAAAATGCCCCGACAGCTGAAAGGCACTGAGCTGTCTGTGCAAGCTCGTTATCTCTCACGAGCCCTGCCCGAAGACTGATATTGCTTTTCCAGACAAGGGGACCCAGCACCCGATGCTCCCAAACCTCCACCGCGTTGTGTTATTGAGTGGCATTTCCCTTTAATGTGTTTTCGTTGCTTTGGCACCCAGCTAGCTAACTGACCTTTAATTAGGCAAGCAGCCAGCAGTGCAAAGACAGTTACTGTGGAGCGAGAACATCTTCTGGGAAAGATCCTCGTGCTCTTGGAGCAACCCAAACTGTATCTCCCTCTGTTCGGTGAAAGCAATTATTGTTTTGGAAACTTATTGCGGCAGTGGAGATTCCCAAGCAGGAATACACTTTGGCAATGCGCCCATAGAGAGGTAGGCTACTTAATAAACTGGGAGCTTTAGGCCACCGAAAAGAAAAGAAAAGATTAAATACTGTAAATAAATAAAGGTAGTAAGTGTGCTCTGCTATGTAATAGAGGACCAGTTATCAAGCTTCAAGCTTGGCAACTCTTGGACTTTTAGAAGAAGCTGAGAGAATATGCTTTGGCATGGGGAGAACATGCAAACTCAAGTGCAACAGATGGGTTTCGGACCACCAACATTCTTGCTATGAGGAGACAGCGTTTCTCAGGCAAGTTCTGGGCATATATGAATCATCTGAATGATTTCTAAGAAGATTTATAGACATAGCTTCATTCACATCTCAAACACGCTCAAAGTACATCAGAAGTGCCTGATTGGGTCTCACATTCTGCCAAACTCGTGCTGGTGGATAGACTTTAAACCCCAAGATAACACCACAAGTACTATACGCCCAGAACTAGTCAAATAAAATGTTTGACTTACCCATGTTAGTGTTACTGTCAGCACATTCCAGGCTGGAGACACTGTTGTCTGTTTATGTTAAAGAACCGTAAACGGCAAGCTATCTTATGTTTAGGAAGACAACATATGGTCCCTTTGACCCTGGCCAACACAGTGTTGAGATAGACTGGCACTTACTGTTCTCAAGCAGAGCCAAACAACTACTACTCAAGGACCTCAAGGATAGAAAATTCCATAACATGTTCTAAATTGATGAGTTATATGAAGGAGTGATGGGAGGCCGCATGCTCAGAAAAGGAGGACCAGAGTTCAAGTTTGTGCTTAAATGTCCTTGAGCAGGGCACTTGATGCCTTCCAGCTCAAGGGATGCTGTTTTGTGTTCTGACCTATCCTGAGTGGGGGCAAGCCAAAAGAGGATTTCTCTTCCTGGATGAATAGCGCCTCATTTAAATGTATCTGTATGTGATCTCCTGCATGTTTACCTCCCTGTTTGAGTATTCTTAAGGAAGATACTTCCCTATTTGCCCAACACGGGTCATAACCTGGCTGTCCTTGCACTGAACCAACAAGATTCAGACCAGAAAATTGAATTTCCCTTTCCCTTTAAAATCCCCAAAATGGGATATTCTGTAGGGATTTGATATACTTTATTGATTCATGAATATTCCAAAACAACATTTATGGGCACAGGTCTGAAAAAGGTTTCTTCATCATCACATGGCTACAGAGAACTTTCTGTGTCTACCGTCACTGCTTAAATATTCCTCCTTTCGCTGTCTGTGTGGAAAGGGTATTAAAAAAATCAGATAGAACTGAACTCGATCAAATATTCAGCTTCGTCGTCATGCTCGTGAGAGGGGTTGTTTGAAGTTTTAATTGAGGTGGCTTGGTTCACTCAGCACTGTGCTTCTTCTCTCTTCATCAAGTTAAATAAGCTCATGCTGAATACCGAGAAGCCTGTGTGGGAGGGACAGTGGCCAGCCGACGCTGTCCCATCGCTGTCTCCTCTCTGAACTCTGAGACTACTGTGGACTCCACAGAGACTGATGTGTTGGATGACAGGGAAGTTTGTTTTTTTTTCTTTTTCTTTTTGGACAGCAGATGTTGTCCTTCATTTTGCTTTAATCCCACAGAGACAGCATTATGTGATGGAGGTTGAGTGCACTGATATGAATATGACCCGTGGAGAGATCTAAGAGGAGCGTGATCTCCAGGGACAGCATAGAGGAGGAGATGGGGGGCAGTGTGAGTGGAGACTTTTTTTAAAAAATATATATACAGCATACACATAGTAAGAACAGAATGGAATCATTTTGTTCATCAATATCTATTGATCCTGAACTTGATTGACATTAGTGACAGAGGAAAGGAAACATTCTATTGATGAGTGATGACATTTAAGCCCCTGTCTCTTTCCCAGGGGGTTATATTACCATTAGCCATTGCTCCTTTGGACCACCAATCAGACAAATCAAGATATGTCACTTATATGTCACAACACTTTTCATCAATGACTACTGATTGATTGCAAAGTGAACTTAAGGTTTGATATGATTCATTTGATTTTTCCAAATATTAACCATAGGCCATGTATTCCATCCACTTTCCCTTTTTCTTTTAGATTCTGAAACCTCCTGCAGATTTCTAATTACCGATGTACTGATGAACTTCTTAACTGACTGGTGAGTTCAACTGTCAATATACATTGATCCTCAAGTCAAATAACTCAAATGGACCCCATGTCAAACTTAATGCTGTAACATGTAAACAATATACTGTAATTGGATTCACAGAACCAAAAAATAAAAAATAAAAATACTTTCTTGTTTTACAAGCAAATTACTTTGAACTACTATAACTAGAAAATTGAGATGTGACCAATCCAAGCTTCAATATTGAAAATTTGGATGCTGAAGTCATTCCTTGGAACTTAAGACAGTTACTTCTCACGTCTTCAATGGGCAGTTTTGAGGGCTAGGAATTGGTCTTAGAGTCTTTCAAGTTTAGTAGTGGTCAAGTCAATCTGAGGGCAAGAGCTAGGTTAAGGCTAGGTGTTTGTTGTTTTCATTCAGTAGTTTCATGGGATTCAATTGCCTTCTCACACTTAAGACACAGTAAATGGACAATTACTGTTTAAGATCAAGGTTAGGATTGGGTTAATGGGGGTTCAGGCATGTAGTGCAGATAGTTTGGTTAATGTTTCAGGTTGCCAGAGCTTGCATAAGTAGCACAAAGTAAATGTGTGTTTGCATGCTTGTTTGCAGAAAGAAAGTTGGTGAGAAAAGAGAGGGACGTATTTCTTGCCAGTGTAGTTAATCTGTCGCACCATGACTTTACTATTTACATCCCTTTGTCTGTTGGGCTTTAGTGGTCAATAACAGTATATCATTCTAAAGCATTTATGTGTGTGCGCGTTTCTGTGTGCTTGCGCATGTGTATGCATCAGTACGACAGAGAGTGGGAGTAGAGTCCTGAGGAATCATGAATTAGGTCTTATTTTCTGTCTGATTACACAGTGACAGGCCAGAGGGTGTCCAGTGCATTTGCACGCAATCGGCCCGCTAGCCTCTTCTCTTCTCAGTATGACTCACCATATCAGAGCTGCTGAGCATATGTCCCTAAAGGCTGGGCTGCCATACATGTTTCTACTAAATTAATCTTATGTTAGTCTTTTGTTTTTTTATACAGGAGGCTGCTTTTGTCAGAGGAGTGATATACTGCGTGGGGAGCTCTGGCATCAGAGATTTAGAGGATGGTAATGCTGCTACACTGCATCTGAGACAACACCAAACTAAGTAAATGTCTGAGGCCCTTGGAGGTTTCATATATTCATATATCACTATATTTCAAAATGCAAGTATGGTGGACAGCATCCTGATGGGTTTGCTATCCATAAAGTCTAATTATATAGGCTATTCAAACAAGAACTTTGTGAAGGAGGGTTCCTGGGCAGCAGTAGCTCAGTCTGTGGGAACTTTACATGGGAACCGGTGGGATGACGGCTTTAAAGTCCAGCATAGACCAGCCAGTACAGTGTGTGGACTGCTCCACCACTCTAAAATCTCAAAAGATGCATGACTATAGGTTCTATGTATGCATTAAGTATGGCTACCTGATATAAGCCTGATGGGCTGGACTGGGTTTGGACAAAAATGTAGAAATGAAGAAGTCTGGTATAGATCTACCTATTGGGTTAAATAAAATAATGCTTTTGGATGGTCATCTATCCAAAAAGCATTGGATAGATGCTTATCATTGCATGACATGATAACACTAGATAGACAGAAGTAGTAAAATTGGCTCAGATCTGGTTCAGGCATAAAAATATAGTATTAGTATTAGTAGTAGTAATATAGCTGCACTCCAGTGTGCATTTCATCAGAACAAGTTAAGTTAGGTTAGTT
Organism: Nibea albiflora; assembly: GCA_014281875.1. Classification (NCBI taxonomy): domain Eukaryota; kingdom Metazoa; phylum Chordata; class Actinopteri; family Sciaenidae; genus Nibea; species Nibea albiflora. The sequence goes on from CM024803.1 coordinate 6,096,174, forward strand.
AAAGAAACTTTTTATTTCCAAATGCACATAGTTATATTTCACTGTTTGGCTCTGTTCTGGGACCTCCCAGCACCTCCATATGCGGAGAGCCTAAGGCAGGAAGTGGAGCAGCAAATACCTCCATAGGGTACAGAACAGAGCAGGCATCAGTGACAACAGAAATGACATTGATTAAGTCAGGCGCAGCATAAAAAAGGAGGAGCTGGGGTTGAGGCAGGTTGCAGAGTGGTTTGCCCAAGAAGCAGTAAGGCATAGGCAGGCTAATGCAACTGAGCTATCAGCTGATGTGGGCTGGCTTGAGATCAGCCACTAGCAGCTGGGATTGTTAGCTGAGACTTTGTGTCCTGCCTGAACTAATGCTCAATGCTGAATGTGTGTTTTTGGACCAGTGAGTGTATAAAAATAACAATGGAGTAAAAAAAAAAAAAAAAACTGAACTGAACTTCCCCCGAGGCAATGATGAAGTAAGTCTTATCAACAGTGAGGCTAAATTGTGATATTCTTCCTGAGGGTGGCACTCCACATAACATAACTACGTCAACAAATCCAATGGCATTCTATTCAATTCAATATCTGTCCTGGTGGTAACTCCTTATTTAGTCTTGCTAGTAGGGTGACAATGAAGGAAGTCTGCAGAAAGCTGGAGTAAGCACTACTGCACTTTGGACAAGTAAGCCAGCTCCTTTTTTAAAAGTCAACAAAAGAAAAATATCAAAAGTTTGACCAAATAGGACTCGAGGAGCAGAACGGTATTTTTGATTCCCTATAGAGACGACAATGTCATTACTCCCTGGTGTATGAGCCTTAACATCATGAGGAGAAGATTTTTTTTTTTTTTTAATTATAATTCACGTCAGACTCCAACACACTCATAGCAACAAAAGGCAGCATTGGGTATGAATGAGTGGTGATGTCAAGATGTGATTGCACAGTCTGCGCTTTGTTGTGCTGTGCTTTGATAATTGAGATGATGACTGTGGAGAGAAAAAATCTTTAACCTCACATCCTATAGTGCCATGTGTCATATGGTGTCTGTTTAGTCATGTGTAACATGGTAGTAGCAATGGAAGGCACAAAATACCAAAATATATCTATTGACAAAATATTATTATATCATATGTACTGATTGTTCAGTTCACTTTTGCTTGGTTTTATTTTTTGTTCTGCACTGTTTTAGATTTTTTTTAAAAATATGATCATCTCTATTTTACAAAGTCATTTATTCTGAATGTGGTCTCTCATTTAAAGACAATCTGTGAGTTCACACCTTCCAGTGAATCTCTTAGTTGAGCTCTCTCCATTCTCAAGCTATCGACTTGTCATGTCAACCTGCCCAAGGGAGTAATGGAGCAAAATAAACTGCAAAAGAGTGACACAAAGGGATTGTGACACTCTTTGCTTCCGAATGGAAATCTATGTGCGCCTCTCGTGGAGGAAAAAGTCCCTTGGCGAATGCACCCGATTCCCCCCCCCCACCACCACCACCATTTCATGCTTTGTCAACTCCAGGATGGAGTCATTCCAGACAGGGAGGACTCTGAGTTAAGCGAAGTGAAGAGATCACAAAGCCAGAGAGAGGAAGTATGGATCAGGTACACCGCATTAACCCAGGGGACCTCAATTAGATGCTACCTGACTCAAGCACTCCTGCAAACAGACACGGTGCAGGCGAATGCAAACTAGAGCATCTTATCATAGAATCCCAATAGCACTCGTTTATATCCACCATTTACATGTGAGCTCATCCTGACAGCCTAAAGCCTCCATCCACCTCACCTGACATGAATTGTCCGGACATGATATTGTAAATATGGAAATCATCCAGCATAGTAAGTGACCTCTACCAAACCTCAACCACAAATGTCTGTGCATATATTTTAGGTCAAGCTACTGGAGGCAGAACAGTGATGTCACCTCTGAAAGCCTTGAATGGGTTTTTTACCTTTAAATACATGTGTGCCATCGTTACATCTGTGAAGACTGAACTTCCAGCGGTCCCCAGAGACCTCTAACGGTGAACCAGCTCAAGTCTTTTGGCTGCTCTGGACGAAAATGAACTGCCGATCGATATTTTGCCGCACGGCCTGCTGCAGCAGTCTTCCATTTAACGTTTGGTCCGCTGGCATGATCTCGGTTTTTAAATCTAACCTCAAAATCCATTTTTATAGATTGCTTTCTGTAGCAGTTAGTATCCTTTGTTGTCTCATCGCTGAACTTAATGATGCCATTTTATTTGTTCATATCGTTTGCTATTATGCGTTTCACTCTTCCGTGCAGGTTTCGTTTCTCACACTAAAACTATTTTTGATGACAGTATTGCAGTTTTATTCCTTACATGTTGTTTTTATGACACCCGTCCCGTCAGTGTATTATTCTCTCCTTCTGGGAATGAATGCTACTTCATCCATGAAAAAAAAAAAAAAAATCACTATTATTACTGTGGCACGATCGTCATTGTCCTCTCCGTCACTCTCACAGTTCATTCAAGCACTCATTGTAAATTATGAATGCATCAATCTTCCCGGGGATAATTAATAAGTCTTTGAGAGCAGGGTTATTGCTAGTGTGGCCTGTGTGGCAAGTGTGTCCAACTGCATTAGGTGCAGGACCTGCTGATGAATCAATTATGTGTCTGACCATTGATGAAACGAAATGCATGCATGTTCTCCGTAAAAGGTCAAGAGCAGCGGTGCGGCGGAGCGACATGATTAATTCAATCAGAGCGAGGGCTCTGCCCTTACAGGTTACACAAAGAGCACCGTGTTACTGACCATTTCAGGAAGAAGAAAAAAAAACATGTGAACCCAGGAAGGTTGCAGGGACTGAAACACACTAATGGTAGGAAGGAGGAGATTGTGCAGTTAGAGATTTGAGGCCAATTAGAGACATAACCAGCAGCTATAAAAATAACACAGTCGGGCATCAGTACCTTACTTCTGTGCTCACTTGCTTTGCACTTGTTGCTATGGATACCATACACTCATCCTAGCCACTAGATCCTTCATTAGCCATTTACAAAATATAAGTATAGGATTTAGAATAAAAATACAGAGCAAAGAGGGTCATTTTAACCACTTTTTAAAATCCTTTTTAAAATAAAATCAACATGTTTGAAGTAATGCCTTCACTCTCTTCACTTCGTGTGCTAGATTCAGTTCAGTTGTCGAGGTAAGGGCCCGTGTTCAAAGCTTGCGGGGCTACATGTTTGGCTAAGCTGCACTCTAATCCAGTGTTAGCCTGCTTGGCTGGGTCTCCTCTCCTCTAGCAAGAGCACATTCGTCATCCCCTAAAGACAATCATGTATTCAGCCGGCATATATCTATAACTCTCTCCTTTCCATCGCCCCGCTCTCCTCCCTCCTATCTCCCTATGATGAATGACACCCATCTCAGAGCCGTTAACTAATTATTCTCCATTAATCTGAGTGAAGCGGCGGGTGTCACCGCTGGAACCGCTGCCAACTCCGAGGCCGAGCGTTCGCACCGAGCGAAACCCACCCGCCCATCCACCTAGCACACGCTGAACCAGCCACAGAGGCGGCCGGGGGGACGGCCAAGCCAGAAGCCAGAGCAGAGCTGGCGTCACTATGGTAACGGGCAGAGTGACAGAGGGCCCCGTGCTTATGTAATTAGGCAGTTAGAGGAAATTGGTAGAAGTGGCAATCATTGTTCACTCTGAAACATCACGAGATGTGCGTTACATACATACATGACGGGTAGATAACTGTTATGTATCCAAACGTGCTTTCTTCTTATGCATTTGTTTTGACTATAAAATCCAGATATGACAATGTGAAAATGTGAAAAAATATTTGTATACACATACTGTAAGTGCATACATACACACGTTATTACTTTCTGTTCTCATCGTGACAGGAGCCTTTTTACTGTAACGATGCACTTTGGCAGCAGGAAACTTTTTGTGATGAAAATATGCTTAAAATGATCTGAGGTTTAAAATTTCTTAATGATTACTGACAATAGCTAAAAAAACATCATTGATGAAGTGTGCGTGCAAGTTTGCAATTCTATGGATCACATTGTGAGGACAAAAATGTGTTTACACAGTCATGTTGTAGGGACATGGCTCCCTTGTGGGAACCAAGAGCTGGACCAGTAAATTTGAGGTTTTGGACTTGATTTTTGGTTTAGTTCAAGATTAGGGTTGCGGGCTAAGAAAACGTCAGTGCTGGAAGTTTAGGGGACGCCTCCAAAAAAACAAATCTAAATTCACGAAAAGTCCCCCTAAGTGACAAAAAACAAGTTTTTTGTGAGTGTACTTACTCTGCCAGCTCTTCAAGGCTCCGGTACACGTCATCCTCATTCAAAGCGGTGTCCTCTGATGGAAATGGCCTGGTACACACACACACACACACACACACACACACACACACAGAGACACAGATAGTGAGAGAGGGTACAAAATACGTTATGACTGTACACACAATGGTGTGCCAGGTGGAAAAATAACCAGTGAGAAACTGTTCTATCTGCCAGGTTGTCACTCTTGGCTCCATCACTTCAGCAGCGCACCAGCAGGATGCATTCAACAGAGGACCCCATCAGTCACAAACAACATTGTCAAAACACATCAACACACTGCTGCTGACAGATAAAAAAAGTATGGCATCTTTCCACAGCCGACTTGCTCAGGCCTTCAGAGAGGAAAACAGCCTCTTTTTTTTTTTTTTTCTTCAAATGGATGGCCAGGTGTCTTAGAAATCCTTTCAGGGGTTTTGGGTTGCTTTCAAGCATCCTCAGGGACAATGTAGAGCAATATATCATACTGAAAATGACAAGTTCAGAGCTGTAGATATATATATATTTTTTTTTTTTTTTTTTACAGAAAAAGCGATCTTCTCATATGTCCACTTTAGGCGATAAAACACAACGGTTATGAGACACGCTGCGAGCTACAATAGCATGCACATAAAAGCATTCGGCCCATCGTATAATAATCTGAATAATTAATCCTCATCTTACATTTTTCATTCCTGCTCACTCAGTGTCAACAAATACTCCTGGGAAGTGGCAGAGCATAAAAATGGATAATCAATTAGCTCATTAAACAGGGTGGATTTATTTCTAATCTTCTTAAAGATATCTGATTCCTGCAAACATTATTCTTAAGTGTGCGATTAGATCCCGTTTGCTCAACCATGTTTATGACTTTATTATTATTATTATTTTATTTTTCTTTCCACAAGAGCTGATTGCTACAAATTATAGCCTATTAGCTTAATGTCGTGCACAATTGAAGCTCATTAAAATCAGTGAGGTCATGATCGAAGCTAATCATCAAATGCGCTAGCGCCACTGAAACGGAAATAGCCCGTATTATTAAAATGAATCCCGGGCATCTCTTGTGTTTATAAGAGATACTCAGGCTATCGCCGTTAACCTCCAAGCTGGAAGGATGGGAATATATTTAATATTAAAAAGCAAACACCTTGGGAATAAAACATGCACTGTAGAATTTATAGGTCATTACCAACTTTCAAAGTGCCCATATGCCCTTTTCTGTTAGTTTTTAGGCCTGCTTGTTTGTTTTCAGCGTGATAGCAGCATGCTGTTAGCGTCCTCTCCTCAAGCTATAAATCCCACATGAAGCAGCAGCCAGCAGTGGTTTCTACTACAGTAAACAAGCCTCTCAGGCTGACCTTGACTCCCTCAGCATAATGTAACTACTGAACACATGATTTGTTTTGCTACTGTCAAACAGCTACTGGACACACACACACACACACACACACGAAAGACTCCAAAATTATTCAGGGAACAGATGAAAAACAGAGGTGAGGAGGAGTGATGGTTTCAGGTTTATGGGCACAGTGTGGCACACCTACGAGTCTGACCGGCAATCGGTTCAAAGAAATGTCTAGCATCATAAACTAGCATCACTTGAGCATGTAAGTGATTCTGAAGTGGGCTAGTTTCAAACACACTTAACGGTTAGTCAACAACAGCTATTGAGTCTGCAGTGATAAAGTTTGGTTTTTGTACGTTTCAGTGTACAACAATGCGGCTGATCTGCCACAGTAATAAACCATCTGTTTACCAGAAACGCATCTCAGCCAGACCACTTACATTTTGGGAATCCTCCGCATGTTTGGAAGGCATTATAAACCAACTCCTTCAGCCAGCTCCACTGTAGCTCGTGAAAAAGTGCAACATGCCACAGTGAAGAACGTCGAGTTAACGGCAAATGCTGACACATGGGAGACATGAACACAAGATTTGGCTCTTCATCAACAATTCGTCTTCCCAAACTGAAATCCAAATATATTTCCAATGGAAAAAAGAAGATTCACTTAGCATAGCCTAATTAGACCTGAAGTGTTTATTGAGTTTCACACAGGATTATTCTTCAAGAAACCAGATGGCCTGTGTCTACTGAGCAGCCTCGTATATAAACTGCAGTAACAACACATTGAGTGTCCCATTTCTTCAATGTTATTTATTTATTATATTATTTTTATGTTCATGTTTTGGAGGGCATACTCCTTTGTGGGCCTTCCTGAGGAAGCATTTTGTATGTGTGTGTGTGTGTAATCCCATCTTGTAAAACCCACGATTATATAATACAACTTTCCTACTACTACTTTCCCGTTAATGTTGTGATAGGAAATGTCCGGCAATGTTTTTTTTCTTTGCACGGAGGACGGATGTTTTTGCACCACATGCAGGTCATGGGGAAGTGGTCGGGGTATGTGTGTGTGCGTGTGTGTGTGTGTGGGTATGTGTGGGTGTGTGTGTGTGTGTGTGTGTGTGAGTCTGGAGTTTTTCTTAAATAAAAATTCCACCAATCAACCTCTCTGACGAAAGCTATGATTTTATACTAGAAGGAAACAAACAGAGTAAATAAAGAAATCAATACATTTTATATTGTTATGTGGATGGTATTGCTGATGGTATTGGTGAGAAGTGAGTGCAGCCGGAATATAAATGAATGGATGTTAAGATGTGGGAAAGTTCAAGAGAGATGTAGGACAAAAGGGAAAAACAGTGAGTGTCTGTGTGTGCTTACAGCTGCATGTGAAGTGAGCTGGGAGGTGATATGGACAGTTCGGTGTCAGAGACCAGACATTCAAAGCTCTCATAAAAGTCCTCGATTGTCTGTGAGCACTCGGCTTTGAAACCCTTTGCCGCTTAATGCCAAGATACGACCGGACGAGTCAAGCACTTTATTGTGATAGCGCGTCTTCATAAAGAGTGACCTGTTGATGTTTAAAGGCCGCATATCACGCAAAGTGAAAGTTATAGTGCGAGCCTTAAAAAAAAAAAAAAAAGCAATAAAGACAACGGTGTGCCTCGCTGCATCGGTGCAAGTTTGTGCGTGTCAAGCTGTCTGCGTCCATGTGACACCGCCAATTAGCCCCTGCGTAATTAAAGCAGTGGTCACACTGAAACAGTGTGTCAGCCATCAAGTTAATGAATGCTCAGCCAGATAGTCAAAGGTCAGACGGTCACCCTAAAGCACACACACACACAGGGACACGCAAAGAATCCTGCAAACTCAGCCTCCAGCCCTGTTTGATTCATTAACTTTGCAAATGTTTCCACGTTTTAAGTGGCCGACTTCATTAAAACCTCTGTATTTTGGAGAGCTAATTACAAGTACCATTATTAAGAAATAATAACACAAAAAAAACTGCCTCATCTGATTTATGTTACTTTCCCGCTCACTGTTATGAGCAGCAACGCTGCGCGGAAGGCGCTTCCTCCAGAGCGTAATAACACACCCACATCTGATGGCCCCCTACAATGAAATGTGCATTATATTATAAGTTATTAATGGAGTCCCGCAGGGCAAAATTTAATTACATAGTAGTTTGTGGAGATATGCGCACATATCTATCACCTCGGTGTTGTTTTGCGGAGCCAAGCACTGTCCGATGCTGCCGTTTTCATTTCGCTTAAATGATACAACCCGGTGTAATTGAACTATGTTTATAATTTCATCAGAACTCCGATGATGAGCCCTCTCTTGGCAATTTAGCAACACTCTATTGTTTGTCCTGCAAGCTTGTTAATTCGTGTTGCTCGGGTCTGTATACACTGTGTGCCAAGCCAGGGCTGATGTGGTACTTGGAAAGGTTTCTTCCAAATAATCAGCTGTCTATTCAGAGAACACAGAGCGCGTTTGTTTATCTGTTACATCCCTGATTATCCTCTGGCTCTGGTGTTGTCCAAAAGCCTTCCTGATTTGGCTTGTTCCGGTCTTTGTCTTGTATTTTATTTGCACTGTCTGAGCACCGCGGATTCTTTCAGGTGCAATTAGGAGCATGTTGCTGTCTTTGTTGGGCTAGATATGGTTGAGAGATTTTTCCAACTGGAGCAGATCGGCTGTGCGAGTTCAGCAGGTAGGTCTTATACACGTTGAAGAGAACTTCTCGGTTTAAGCCTTTGTCAGAGGAGTTCAGTCCTAAACACCTGTCTTTCAAAATCACGCAGCAAGTCTTGGCCGGCGAACAAACACATTATCTCAATGAGGCTTTCCGATTAATTCCATGGTTAAGAACAAAAACAAGGACTGACGTTTCATGTCCAGATTCTCTCTGACCGGACTCTTTACTCTGCCTCTCCTTCATTACTGCCCTGCTTGCTCTTGGAGAATTCCATTGCATCACGTCTGTGTTCTTCTCCATAAAGCCGAAGCTTGTGTAAAGGGATCTTTTTGCACATACGTGCTGGACAAAGCCGCAGCGCGCCGGCCCACATTGATAAACTATTGTCAAACAGCAGAACAACAGTGTAGTCGTTAGGTGTGAGCGCGAGCTCAAATGGAAGCAGTTTCGTGTCCCAGGACACGGCTTTGTTTCTGCAGGGGTCAATAAATCGCTGGAGCTTGAGCAAGCTAGTGCACTTTGCCACTTATTGTACCAAGCCTGTCCATAAACCATCCCTGTCCTCCTTTAAACCTGGAAATGCGGTTTCATTTCAAAGCCTCTCTCGCCTGGGGAGCATGATCGTGTGTGTGTGTGTGTGTGTGTGTGTGCAAAGTAACATATGAGTGAGAGCATTTTTCTTTGCATGTGTGCGTTATTTCCACAACATGTACGTGTTAAATTAGCACACGCGATGCATTCGAGAGGCATGAGTGAAAAATGAGGAATGGATATCCAATGTGAAAACTGCATACAGTGCTAATGCATGCAATGGTTGTAATGGATGCAATTCAATGGTGTGAGGGGGGCAGAGCTGTGTCTACAGAATGAAGAACGAATGAAGGGAGGGGGGGGTTGCAAAAAATAAATGTTTTTTATTAAAAATAAAAACATCATAGAAATACACGCACATCTAAATTGTCCCGATGAGTACAAAAAATTGTCAACTACATCTCCCAGCAGCAAAGCTGTAGAAGGCTCTGATTATTATTTCTTCTTCTTTTCTTTCATCTGGAAACTGAAAACTGAGACAATCAGTCGATGTATTAATTACCTGAACAAAAAAATGCTTCTATATTCTATATTGTGATTTGAAAACACCATCTTAAACCTCAGTCATGATCATTGTCACCATATGTGGAAGATACATCCCTAAATCAAGCTGCTTATGTTTTTTTTTCCTCTTGTTATTCTTTATTTCTCTTTTTTTTCTTATCCCAGCAGATATAAGCAAATGCTCAATTACTTCAGTCACGCTGTGCAACGATCCTGTGCATTTCCTGCTTGCATCCTCATTCAGTCTCTGTGCAATTATCCAATTTACAGTGCACTGCTTTAATATTTTATTAGTATAATGCTTCATGACTCTACACACGTGTAGTACAATTAAGTGTGCAATCATCCTTTTTGGTCATATACATTTATGTACAAGTGAAATGGCTTTATTTTATTTGTATTTTTATTGCTCACTCAATCTCACCTTTCCTCTGCTTTTGACTCCTAAGCTGCTGTATCCTTAAATTATATTACTAATTATTATTGTCTCTCTCTGTTTTCTTTGACATGTGATGCTGTATTAAATTATTTCTAAGACTATGTACGTGTTGACCCAACTTTGTAATTATTATAAATATTTGGAACTTTAAAGTACATATTGTACATATAAAATTGTGCAATTGAAGAATATTAATAGGATTATCATTTTCTAACCTCGGTCACAAACTTCCTCCTCGTCTGCCCCCTGCCTAGATGTTGAGCTGTCTCTCACTCCCTCTCTGACCCTGATCCCAGGAGCCTATGAAGCACACGCTCTGATAGCGGGGATCAGCGATGAACCGGGACAGCGGAGCACGAGTGGGTTGAAGGTTAGCGTGGGGCTAGCTGAGGACATCAAAGATAAGCAGTAGGAAAGGGGGTGGGGGTTGAATAACAGGGGAGAGGATGACGCAGGCTTATGCCTTAGATAAGCTGTGAGAAATACAAGGTCAACTCCCAGGACACAAAGAGATGGGAACATGAAGCTTCAACACACACACAAAAAAAGAGGATTTTGGTTTTTGGACAAAAAGAGAGAAAAGAAGGATCGACTTTTGTCTTTGATCGACAGTTTTTAGGATAAATTATTTAGTGATGGAGAGATTTAGACTGTACCAGCGATGTAGATTTGATTTTGGGAGGAGAAGGAGGAGGGGGAGGCAATGAAGTCGAATCGATTCTACAAGCGAACCAATTCAAAATATATAAAAGTTGAAATATTGAAAGAAGAGGCAGACATGTCCCCTGTACCTTGGAGAAACTGTCCTCTCAAGTCAGTTTTATTTAGGCTTATATATCATAATTCACAATTCATGAAACTCCGTTAATAAGAGGCTTTACAATCCTTGATTTCAACACGCAAAAACTTGAGATGAAGCATTCTTCCCGGTTTGCAGAGATCACTTGAGCATGTTGACATAAGACTAAACTGAAACAACAGCGAGAAAGAGATGAGAGTGTGCTGCACATATGAATTTTTGATAATGTGTCCAGTGTATCTGTGAATGTGCAGAGGGGCGTGCAAAAACAAAAGGCTTCATTTCAGACTGGGGCTGGAGTGCTGACACAGTGACAGAGACATGAACTATCGATGCCCGATTACAGCGAACAGACATCTAAGACCAGATCAATGAGCTTCAACATAATGTCAATGGACATGCCTGTGGCAATGTTAGCCAGAGATTTAACACAGCAGAGAACTCTCTGCTCATTTTAAAAACTCAATGGTCGGCCTGATGTGGCCATCCATTGTCCAAATGATTTGAAACTATGGGCTTGTTGTCTGTGCCTAGACCGCCATCCTGAGGAACTAAAGCTGGAAAAGATCCTTTAACCCAACTACAACGGAGGTAACAAACACAGCTCTTCTCATTTTTTATGTGATTAAATAATAATGAAAACATGCAGATGAATATTTTGTTGCAAATAAATCTGCTTAAATCGTACACACTGGATTCAGGATTTAGGCATTAAGCGCAATATTGAAGCACCTATCTGAAATTCTGTGCAGGGAACCTGTTTCATCTGACTAGCCTTCACCGGCTGAACCATCTTTTGTAGTATAGCCTCAGAAGAGACAGTTCAAGAAAAGATCTGAAGGTTTGCTGCTTCATAACTCACTTTACAAAACACCTGGGCAAACATCACAGGTGCTGGATTCAACATTTGTCACATTTGAGTAGCCCAAATCGAGAAATCTAAAAGACAGTTCTCAGAATGCTGGAGTTATTGATGTCCTCGGTTAAATGACTTCAAAACCAAATGTGTGTGAGGGATCGAGCTACATGGTAATTCTGTTATGTTCTCTTCCTTCTAGGACTGAAGATTTTACTGATTTACCAACTGTAAAAGGACTTCGTATTTTGGCTCACTGGTCCCAGTGCAATCTGATATCCACAAGCACAGATCTTTTCCTTACTTCAGACGACCATGACGATGTACGAGTTTGGCTTTTGTTCGTGTGGCTCCTAAACTCTGGAAATCCCTGCGTGAGAATGCGAGGCTTGAGGATTCCATGACAGCTTTGAAATCACTTCTTATGACTTTGCCTTTTTAGAACCCCCAAAAACAATACAAAAAGGAACATTCCCTTTGCAGTCAGCCTCACTTTCATTTGACTCCATTTGACATTTTAATATTGTTATCCTTCTTGTCTCTTGTTTTAGTTGCAGCCTCGTTCTGAAAGGTGCCAGACGTGACCCTGTCATTATATAAGCAAACCCGGAGGGCATGAGCTTTCAGTCTATATGGTCCATCACTTAAATGTATAGTATGCTATGTGTTGGAGTGAGTTATATCTGTTAGGCCTATAAATAGGTGACAGGGGCTTCGAAGTGAGGCAGAAAAGGTCTGACAGGTCCTTGGACCTCTGAATGCAGCTGACCTTGCTCTAAGCAGAATTACCAAGGCGGGTGAGAAGACCCTTTACAAAGGCCAGCTAGGGTCAACGAACATCTATGTTGAGTAAGTGCTCTGCTTGATAGCAGGACACCCGTTTATGCTATAATCACACAGTGCATGGCCACAGACCCCATTACACATTTGTCACGTGGCCCTGTAAAGTATCTGCAGTAGTGGAAGCAACAAGAGACAGCTCTATCAAACACCACTTAGATTCCACTGAGAACCAACACCAACACTAACACAAGACTGCGTCTCATCGTTTTAAATCTGTATGAGTGCTGATTCCACTGAGAATCATCAGCCATCTCGTTGTTTGCTGCACTTGTTTTGATCCGTACATCTGGATGGTCGACTCCTTACACGTGTCTCCAACTGTCTCATACACAACAATGAGAAGCCACTCAAAGCCTGCTAGCTCAAATAAGGCAATTGCACACCAAGTGTCAAGGACAAAATAAAAAGGAGCTAAGACCGTCAGTCCTTGGTGAAGAGGCTGGGACAGACTAAGACGTGAACTTTGCTCTCAAGGTAGTTTACATTCCAAGCTCTACATTAAATAGAATTTTGTATTCATTTTCACTTGTATAACCATATGAAATACATTTCCTATGTTAACGTGTCCCTTGAGAGAATGTAGTTCAGCGTACCATTTAATAACCTTAAACAATGTTTTCTTATTCAAGCCAAGAGCCATATTTGACCTTACTTAATCAAGTCACACAGTTTATTGATCCCCAAAAGGCAGTTGTAGTTCCATGTGTACCTCCGCAGCAGGTTAAGAGGTTACGTTAACCCTCGGGGGTTGAACGAAATTCAGTGTTTTGTCTTAGGGCACTTCAGCGGTCAGGTGCTTGTCCCTCAGTCCGAATACTAAAACCACCTCTTTGGAAAGCAGGGTTGTGAAAACTTAACATTCCTTTTGTGATAAAGATAAAGAGACTATGATCCACAGTTTTAAATACTAGTTGACAGAGATTAGTAGGTAACTCTACACAAAGTCCAAAGCTTTGAATCTGACACCTCACAGTTAAATGGTCAGCGTGGATTGGTCAGTGAATTAGCCAGCAGTCAGCAGGTTGTGTTGTCTTTATTAATGGCAAGGGACCCGCTCTCTCTGTCACTCTCCCTCTCTCTTTCTCATCCCTTCATTTCTTGGCATGGCTCCTAATGGGCACACTCCATCAACTCATTACTCAGACGAATAAAATGGCTTTTTATGTGGCGCCGGTGAGCCACCGAGCTCCGAGCAGATTGAACAAATGAAGAGAAATCAGAAGCCCATTGCAGGCCTGATAAAAGTGCATGAAGGATTTTCTCAGCTTCACATTATCTCTGAAAAATGTAACAATGCAGTATTCTGACTCAGATAGCGGTGCTCCTAAATGTGTACATAAACAGTGTACTGCACTACTGTTTGAGTGACAGATGGAAATGTGTTGTGGATTAATTTTGGGCCCTGCAAGATAACAGTGGCTAAAAGCTGCAGCTAATTGCCTAAAAATGTAAATCGACTTTCAAATGAGCAGCAGCTGTTAATAGCCCACCTCCATCTTAATATGAGCTTACAAGCAAACGTGGAAAACATTCATCCGAATGGTTTCTTTGACACCGATACTCTGGAGTGCTTTGGCTGTTCAAATAATAAATGGGAGAGTCACAAATGAGATACATACCTGATGCCTTTGATCTGTGCAATGCTGTGGTGGGAGATCCTTGACAGAGCCGAGATTACCTGCGATAAACAAAGAGATAAACAGTCACACACACAGCAATGAACTATAAGTTTTTTTCTTTATTCTTTACCATTTTATTTGCAAATCAATTCACAGCGTTTGTGATGTTAACTTCTGTTTTCATCTCCCGTTCTTCAACAGTGATTAGTTCTGTGAAATTATGATCATCGACAAATAAAAAGAACAGATAAATGATCAACGGTAGTAATCAACTACAAACGTAACTACAAAAGCTGCTGTCATGAACGACAATCGACTATAAAAGGAACTAAAAAACAAATTCCGAAAGACAGCAATTGGCTATAAAAAGAAATTTATTTTTAAAAGATCAGAGACAACAATCAGTTATATAAATAATTTAAAAACTAATCAGAGGCAACAGTCAGTGATTAATGTAACTAAAAAAAAACTAATTGTCAAATGTAATAATCAACAACCATCAACAAAATGTAATAAAAACAGTCAGAGGCAATAATCAAGAACAACAGTAATATACTCCCCAGATGAAGAGCCATTATTAAACTAAACTGTATGTGCTACCAGATAAAAGAAAATATGTTCGTGTTCACTTCTTCAAGGGTGATTATCGAACATTACTTGCGCGTTACTTAGCAACCCCTCTCAGGCGTCTGCTGTGCCACACAGGACTGTGTGTAAACATAACGCAGGCCACCATGTTAATGGTGACACGCAAAGACATGTGCTGCACGGTCATGGATGGGCGGATACCACTCCGGTTACATGAAACACCAACGCACACAGTCACGCACTCGACTGTCTCCACGTTCTCCTCCCGCACCCCCGCTCCGTTTGTGGACCTCCACACTTCCCCCCTTTTCTCCTGTTTAGTTTGTCAGTAGGAGGTTCACTGTGCGCCTGCATTTAAGCAGCTTTAACACAGATTATGAGTCACATGCAAGTGAGCTTATGGCTGAGGACTACAGATGGCGTGCTTGCAGGGTCTACAGAGGCTTGTTCGGGAAGATGAGGGAACCACCATCCCAAAACAGAAAAACACAAACCACGTCTCCTACGCCTCATTACCCGCTCCTGGGTGTATTTCGGCTTGCAACACCGTGGCAGTGCCAGATGTCTCCTCGACAGGGAGAGGAAAATTGTTATCTCAACCTCTCTTCCTGGGCAGGTGTGTCATCCACAGCCTCTCATCACTCCCTCTTGTCTAAATACACAATGCAGCATCTCGGTGCTCGTGGTATTTAACATTCAAGATGGGCCCATGCTAATGGCAGTTGTGAAGAGAAGACCACCACTTTACGACCGCTGAGTACTTTCATTGAAGCACTCTTGACCAGAACCTTTCAATCTCTCTATTCAAGTTGTTCTCATGTTTAACAATCAGTTGTGGATTGTGGACGGATTACACGGAGCACTGCTATGGAGTACGTATGCATCACATTCATTTACATTTAACCACTATGGAGGGAAACCTCGACGGGGCTGTTCCTCGACAGGATGATAGGGGGTTATTCCTCTGTGCCGCTAAAGACCCGTGTAATAGGCAGTCGTGTTCATGCTTAATGGTTCCAATATGGGGCCAGTCCACCATTACACACCTCCTTAACATACGTTCTAACTGCTCTTTGCAGACAGAGACGTAAAAGAGGGAAGCTAGGCAGACAAAGAGGGAGAAAGAGGGAGAAGAGGGTGGAGAGGAATAGATTGCTAATTTAGCCAATGGTTAGGGCGTTTAATAAATCACTGTGGATAAACCCATTGTGCTGCGAGGTGGCACACTGCCCACCTGCCCGTGCTTCAGGGAGGGATCACATATGGCACCATGCCTCAGAATTAGCCTGATTTCTTTGGGTTTTATTAGCCGTCACTGTGAAAAAAGAAGATGCAAAACACAGAAGATCATAAAAAGCAAAGCTAAAAATGCAAACCTCAAACTAAACCGTTGCTTGGAGGGACGAATAGGTGAATAAATTCTGGAATTAATAGCGATTCATATTTAATGCTAGGTGGTGTGATCAGCTGTGGTCAGATCCGGCTTAACACAGCTGGTTTCAGGCACGTCTGTCCTGGTTCAAAGGAGAGCAGAGCTGCTGGCTTCGTGCCAGAAAGGTCACAGCGGGGCCAAAGCTCGCTCGGGCCTGGGGAGGCAAGGCGTGTGAGTGTGCCAACGCCGAGCATGCTAGCGTGATTCTTACACATCATTGGGTAAAGCTTATTAATATTAAATATGGAGTTTCCTTAACATTAAGGTGTTTGTTCTCGTTTTTGTGGTTCATGTTAGACTTGCACGCTGTAATGTGAAAAACGTGTCTCAAGAGTGGGAGCACCGGCGGTTCGTGACTCCCTCTGGCTTCGGTAAAGAAATGCTAATTTGCAATCTGTTTTTCCGAGCAGCTGAGGAAGTAAAAATTTGTTCTCACTTTGTGGCTAGTGCCTAAAATGACAATTGCATTTCTTATGTATCTGTTTATGCAGATGTGGAAAGATATGAACACGGGGCAGGATTTTATTTAACCGCTTAAAGGGATACTCCACCAGACACTCCACCTTTTAAAGAATAAAAGCTGTGAGCGGTGCTCAAAAGATTTTCAGTGGAGTATCCCATTTTGATTGCTGATCTTTTAAAACATTTTTTTTTTTTTTTTTTTGGAGCTGCCTTCTTTTATGTCTCATAATACCGCTCCTCTTACTTTTCCAGCCTCTGCTCAAAGGTGGCCTGTCTGCCTGATTGTGCTTTCCTCTCTCCGCCTGTGTTTCTGTTTCCCTGTCTGCCTCTAATACACTTTCTCCACCCTCTTCTGATCCTTTGGTTCAGTCAAAGCCTTTGAGTCTCCACACATTATTAATTTCCCTCTCATCTCCCTGTCCCCAGGGGGTCTTAACTCTGGGGCTAGCCAGAGAATAAAGCTTCTTTCACCCCTCTAGGAATCAGGCAAAGACAAGTCACACGATAGAGTGATAGCTTAGATTTCTAAAGCCCCAAACCAATATCTTACCTTAATCACCACCCCTGGCATCCCCTTACCAACATCTGACCCTTTCTGTCAGCCAGGAGAATGTAATTGAAGACACATGCTAAGTCAGGCAGCCTCACTGACACTGATGGTTTCTGCACAAGACTGACATGCAACATTTACAATCCATTTACTGCATACGATCCCTGTGTACGTGCATGTGTGTGTGTGGGCGAACGTGTGTGTGTGTGTGTGTGTGTGTGTGTGTGTGTGGAGGAGAGGGCAAGAAGGGGGGAACGGGGATAAGAACTGCGTCCATGGATTAACGGGGGAGGCGAAGCCAAGTGTTTGCAAACACACGCCACCCTTAAACGTCTCCAGATTCGCCACATGTGGCCTCCGTCCCAGCTGGGGCCCAGTGATGCCTCATGTGACGGCCCGGGAGCCAATCAGGAGACCTGCAGGACCTCGTTACCACTGGCAACCGGGTCTGACTGAATATGCATGGTCATCAATTACAAGTCAAACAAAATCAAACCTGCAGCCATACGCTATTAACAGCAGGAGGGCGGGGCGGAGATTTGATTAACATCCGAAAAAAAAAAAAAAAAAACATGCAGGGGAAGACTATTGACAGTCCATCATGGAACACACCCACTGCCAATGCTGTTTATATCTGACGCAGTTGTGACATGATTATATCGCCGCGCCGCAAATCAATGCGCATGTTGGAAGTCATCCAACAAAGAGGCTGGATTTATGAAAAATTCATCACACTACTGTTATTCCTCCTCTCATTCTTCTCTCTGGGCTCTTCCTTCAACAGCTAACTCCCAGATAGTGTGAGATATTTATGAAGTTTTCGCACTTTGATAAGGACAGCATTGCTCTGCTTATGCCAGCCTGCCAAAGTGGTAGGCATGAAGCAAAAGGGGCACGGAGTGGGAGAGCGGAGAACAGATGGCTGAGTGGGAACCCTGCGTGCCCAACATCAATAATAGACAGACAGAGAAGGGACGACTGAGTCCGTCCGTATGCGTGTGTATGTGTCTGCGTGTGTGTGTCCCACTGTCCCACCGCCCCCGGGAGTTTCTGTCTTTTACAAACCATCTCTTATTTTCTGTCTTTTTTTTCCTTCTTCTTTTGGCTCCAACTTTCTTTCTCCTCTCTCTCTCTCTATTTCACGGTTTATTTTTTCTTTATTACACACAGAATTTTGTGTTTGAAACAACCAAAACTTCAACTGAAATAAAATATATGAATAAAACAAAAACAAAAAAAAAAAAAAAAAAAACAGCAATCAATAAATTTGAATATGACAATATCAGATAAAAGCGACAACGACTACCTAAAGTCATAAACGGGTTAACAAAACAACATATTACAAAGTATTAAATGGTCTAAAATGGAAATTATAATTTGCATTCTAAAAATAAATACCATAATAATTAAGTAAATGAAACCAAACAACAATACACGTGCACCTCTGCCCTCCTGGATAAACGTTTAAACACCACAAACCCAAATCTCACGGGACCTGTTTGAGTCCACACGGTAAATCTCTAATGGGTTTGTGCATACCTCGTCTATTACACACCGCGAGAGTCCTACCACAAAATGCATGAATGACTGTGATTAGTCTCCGAGCGTCAGCTCATGTTGAAGTTTGCCGAATGCCATCAGGAGCAGGGCCTGTGTAAATCCTGATTGCAGTCAGATTGGCACCTGCCACACTGCACTAAATCCCCTCAAAGCAGACCTTCCAGCTGCTTGATTACAGAGGATTTGACTGCTGTATGTCCAGGCAAGGAAAAAAAAAAAAAAAGCCTCCGGGATGGCCTGAGAGAGTGCAGGAAGAGTGCTGCTGCTGCTGCTGCTGCTGACCCAAAGACCCCATTTACCATCAGTGCCAGACAAAATGGCTGTAAGCCTGCAGAGGGCATTCAGTCCAAATGCAAAATGTGCAGACTTACTTCTTATGTCACTAAATGAAAATGTAGGTTAGGTTAACATAATGACGGTGCTAAAGGGTTCAAAAGCCTTTTGGCAGGTTTCTCTGCTTTCCCCGCAACCATCGATATGAATCATCGATGTGAATATGTGCCTACGGATCAATTTTACAGCTTATTTAGCTTTAGGACCCCAAGCATTGATTTGATCTGAACCTCTGCTGCTCAAAGGAAAAAAGGGCAACAGTGGCTAATATGTGCAAATTGTACTCCATAGATCGAGTGGGTCTGGTCAGCACCTGCCAGTGCGCTGCAGCCGTGTCCATGACCTGTCCCATTTCACGCTAAATCACCATACATGTGCCTGCTCGCTAGTGCGTGGCTAGTGTGTGTGTAACGGGATGTTTGTAGGTGTGTATCAGCACACAAACACGCGCAGACTCAAGCCGGAACTTAATTGCATGGGCCGTTCACGAGGCTGCACACACATGCAGATCAATAGTCTACTAGCCTGAAAAGCCATGCAATATTGGTAAAGAGATGGGGTAGAGATGGGGCTTAAGAGAGGCCGATCCAGGTGTCTAGATAAGAGGATGACGACGACAAAAAGAACGAGGAGGGACAGAAAAAAGAAAGAGAAAGATACAGGCAAACCCTTTTCCCTCTCCTTTGGCTATAAATATGAAGATCAAGGTCTGACGCTCTGCTTTAATGGCATCTGGCAACATTTGCACCCACATTTGGTGGCTAGGTTTGGATGATTAAGCCCTGTTATTCCCCAAACATCAAGAAAATGCAACAGGACTGTGTTCTTAGACCAGAACCTGAAGAAGTAACCAAAAGAAGCAAAAAAAGTGAAGCTGGATGCAGCACAGGCATCATCAACGATACCAGATGTATGCCAATGATTGCCACTGGCTGCAAAGGATGTGACACCGAATATAGTTGAAGAAGGACCTGCGCTTCAATCCTCAGCTGCATGCCAAAGTGTTCTTGAGCAAGGCAAGAACTCACCGAACCCCAAACTGCTCCCAACGGCTGTCCCAATCTAATGAGCAGTTGCCAGTGTCAATGGGTGAATGAAATATGAAGCGACTTGCGTGGTCAGAATGGTGCTACATATGTACAGTCCATTTTCCAAATATTTAATATGGTAGCTCTGTTAACCAATCCGAACACTTAAATCCTTAAAATTCATCTGACATGGATGTAAAACCCCTCAAACTGAAGCTTCAAGTCAACACTTCAACTCTGGAGTCATTTAATTTCACATCCAATGTGCTAAACTAAGAGTCGTACGAGCTAAAAATGCCTTAATACTTAAAGTCTTAATACTGTCTGACTGCTCTTTAAAATGTGAAACAGCAGGAGACGTCGTGGATTTACTCTTTTTGGGTGCAGCGATTCTTTTCACTATAAAGCAAGCTAAATGGTTTGGGTAAGAGGTTGACATGAATGCCGTCTGAATAGCTGTGCATTAGCACTGAGTAAATCTATATTTAAGCTGTCTGAGCCAAACAGCATTACAAATCCTCAGGAAATGATCCCGGGTCAAACAACAATAGCCAGAAGATGCCGCTTCAGTCAACAGCAACAGCGCCATTGGTATGTTCGCAGCGTATTTGTTGCAAAAAGTCAGCCCATTCGTAATGAATGAGGAGGAGGCGACATGTTGACAGAGTCGCATCAGTGTTTGGGCTCGAGGCTGCACGAGTAGGTGGGAGGTTTAGGGAGTGAGCGGGTGGTGAGAGGAAGTCTCAGGCATCTGGTGACTCAGCAGCAGGAGTCGGACAAAGCTCTGCTGAGCAGGAGCAAAACAAAGATATCGCTATGACAACTGTCAAGATGTGCTTGCTTTTGGCCTTGGAACGAGCTGCGGATTTTACAAGAAATTTTGATAAGACATAATAAACAGGTTTTCTCGTGCAAAAAGGTTCTCAAATGTGAGAATCTGCTGCTTCCTTCTGTCTTATATCACTGCAAATGGAATGTCTCCGGGTGTTGGGAGTGCCACAGACATTCAACATCACCTTTGCCTCTCGTCGAGTGCATGCTTCGCTCTCTTTTCTACAGAACAATGTCATTTAATCACTACATTAAGAGTCGTTACTTGCATGACCAAGAGTTAATGACCAAAAATAATTTCCTGAAGATTCTTGAGATTTCAGTTCAAATAAACGTTAATAAAAAGGCCTGGGTGTGGCTGTGATGTGATAAATGTGTCGCCCAAGGAAGCCGGGACCGCTGGGAGCCCAAAGGGTTCAATCAGAGCTTAGTAAATACACTCACCCTCACATTTTAGCCCTTCTTTTAATCTCATCCTCCAGGCATACAACACCTGACCTGTCTGCACGGGGGCATTGGGGTGAGCATGGCAACAGGACAACTCTGCACTCGGCTTCAATTCACGGCTGACGGCCGCATCTACACGTGTTTGAACAAAACCCGCTCTTCAGGGACACGGTGCAGCTGACAAAACCGTAAACAGCGCGAGCGAGCGGGCGATGTAGAACAACCCCTTGCGCTGCAGAGCCAAGCTGAGCTGTTGCCTTTCACTAAATCACAGAGGCAGAACACAACGCATGAAATTATCTCACAATGAAGCTGAGAATGCAACTGCGATTCAGAGTGAGAGCTGAGCCAGCACACGCACAGAAACACAAACGAGTCACTAAAATTCATCCGCAGTGCACATTTTCATTATAAATCCATTACACAGGGTGGGCGATCAATTCGGACGCCTTTTTTTTTTTTTTTGGTCCTCGTCTGCAAGTTATCCTGCAGTTAGAAAAAGGGCGAGAGCAGACGTTCAATCTGTCCACTGTTGCTTCTCCAACAAAACAGCAGGTCAATCTTTTGCACTATTACTCATGGCCTCAACACCGCTGAGAAAAATCACACCCCTTCCACAAAGTGCTGAAAAGGCACCACTAAAGCAAAAAATAGAGAATGAAATGAGAAAATGTGGATGTGTGCGCGAGCATGACTGTATTTGTCTGTGACCGCTTGAGTGTTTTGGTTGGCTCAGTTTTTTTTTTTTTGTCTCTTCCCAAACATGTGTTTGACATTTGCATGCTAGAATGACTGAACCTCCCGCTGTGAGCAAAATTTCCCAAGTGTCATGCCATGTTTTAAAGACTTTCATCAGCTGTTACAAACTGTTTGACCTACTAGACCGTCACTGACATTTTAATCAGGGCCACGTGCAAAGACGCGTATAGGGCAATCTATAACTAAATGTGTCATTAGGAGAAACACTTTAATGTCACTCATGGTTAAGTTGAGTCTCAGAATACAAACAGCTGCGAGACAGACGTTAAGGGGCGATTCTGTGCAGTGAGGCAAAGTGCATCAATTAGGTCTCAATCACAGACAAAGTCTGAGCAAGTGAAATCCAGAAAGTTCATATGGTGTTTGAAATAATGCTCCAGGAATAGAGTGAATCAGAGCCTGACAGATATGTGTTGTGGTGTGAGCTGATAAAATGGGTTCCTCAGAGATACATCTACATACATGCTGGCAGATATGCAAAAAAAACCAATCCAAACGCAGACATGAATGTTTTTTTGACACCATTTTTTTGGTATGTTTGCTAGCAACATGATTTTAGGGATACTAATGTCTGTTGGTTGGTCACTTTAAAATATCAGCAGCGACTGAATGGACTGGTGATCTACGATTCTGTAGATCACCAGACTTTTTCTGTAAGTCAAACTTTTCATCTGTGAAACATATCAACGCCTACTCAAAGGACTGTCATAATATTTTGCATTCATGAGACATTCATTGTCTCCAGATGATGTACTGTGGTGGCACCATCAGGTCAAAGGTTTAATGCATCCATTAGTTTGATTTCACAACATTCCTATGGCCTCAGGTGTACATCTGTTCCGTTATTCTGTTCCGTTACATTCCTTGCACTGTTACTCATGGTAAGTGTTACTTACTAAGTGTTATACTGTGGGGGTCACTGTGTAACACAGAGAGTACACAGAAGATATATCTTTTTTTTTTGTATTTTGTGCACAGCTCTCCATCAAGAGGTCGCATTTTGAATGGTAGTCTGCTTTTGATTGATCGTGAAGTTCAATGCTAGGTTAACTATCATTATTGTCATTCACTGCTGACTCAACTATCTTATGCTACTCACAAGATGCCAGAGGGAAAATATCCGCCTTCACCAAAAACAAATCATGCAGATGAACCTGAAGCAGTTAAGATTGAGTGCATTTCTTTAGCCTGAGGCTGACAGACGAAGAAAAAAAATATACTGTTCACCCTCTTATTCTTTGGTTTGGGGCACATGCATTTTTATGCCTATGTGCATGCATGCCCTTGCATATTTGTTCAAATGTGGCTGCATGCCTTGCATCATGTCTGCTTGTGGAACTCATGATGTTACAGGATTTTCTTTTTTTTTTTTTAGGCTTGTCAAACCTATAATTTGTTTTGTCTGCTAGCTGTTTGCAGAGCAGTTCCGGTCAGGTTGCCGTACAACGCTGTCTGGCTCACATCTCAACAGCAAACAGCTGCTGCCTTCAGCCAATACATTAGCTATTACACAGCCTTTGCTTCTCATTTTTCAGCTGCGGTGGGCTAACACAGCAAGAAAACGGCTGTTACCACAAGCAAGAGAAATATGAAAATAAATCCTATTTTGATTCAGCTCTGTTCCCAGCAGACAACAAGTATGCACAAGTCCAATATTCAGGGAAAAAAGGTATCTAACAATGATAAAGTAACCACTTAAAAATAGTTTTTGGCACAACAGCTCATGCCAAGAGCAAAAAATATAGCTGGGAGAAAAGCAGGCAGAACAAACCATCTTCCATATCTCACTGTGTTTTTACAACACTACAAGGGCATTGTCTTGTCAGGGGAATAAATACAACACTTCATCTCACACAAGAAATACAGAAAAAAAATGACTTCATTAGATTTTATTTTGACTAAGAAGGACATCGATACAAATGAGCAGGTGTGGCTCTGCTGCCACACATTTAGTACGCATTTAAAATATTTGGTTGTTTGATAACCCAGAGTTAGATAGATACAGAAGCTCTAACTAAGACATAATAGCCACCTGCCCTCGGGTCAGGGTCGAAGCCTTGAATAAATGATGTGCCACAACAGGTCAACGCTGATTGGCAAACCATTAGACAGTTCAGGGATAAATATCTGGAAATCAAGCTCAGTTGTCTGACAGGAACAAAAAAAAAATAATAAAATACATCAGATCTATGTAAAAACTACTTAATGAAACATGACAACTTGATAATGAAACACAAAGTAAGTGAAGAGGGTTTAACCAGATTGAGCGACCAGGATGTGTCGGCCAGGCGTCTTCTTTCACTAAGAAAGAAATGTATTTGGACTTTTTCAAATCGTTTGAGATTTAGCCGCCGTGGTTTGTACATCAGAGATCATCCCTGACGCAAAGCCGTTGAGGGCGTGTGGTGACACAAGGGTTTAAGGCTTTGGAGCAGGTTGTGTTGATAAGGGCAAAGTGGGGATCATGGGAGGAAACGGGATTTCCCCGTGATGTGGCTGGGCTGGGCTGAAGAGGCTAATACTTCCACATAGTCCTTATCAGACACGAGCACCTGAGCCTGTGTATGTGTGTGACTTGGGCACATGATGGTCCAGCACATGTCAGTCTGACGGAAAGCACAGAGAGAATGAATGGGATTAGGCCAACATGTGTAATCCAGCTGGCCTGTGGGGGGGAAGTCTGCCTACACCCCTCTGCTGGAGGAGATAAGGAAGTTGGGGAAGGGGGCTGTGTAAGCCCTCACATCATGCAAACACTCGAGCAGAACTGCACCGAGTTAAGGCGAAAAGTCAGTTTCATCATTACGGGGAGCTTCTCTGCCTTCTCTGATTAAACAACCTTAATGATGTCATCAGGTTTTGTTGCTTAGAGTCTACAAATATTCCAAAGTCAGGGCAGTGAGTCTGAGCAAAGATGGGGGTGTTGAAATAGAGGGTGTAAGATGCTAATGTTGCATTATGGGAAATGTAGGATCCAGCCTTTTTTGAGCCCTGGGATGATAAATCAGGATATCTCTGTTTCTGCCTCTCCTTACTTGATCTATTTCTCATTGGATTGTCGACTTTATGGTGGTGCAATACCAAGTTGATTGTTTCAATTCTAACGTAACACTGTGTGCTTATTTTTATTTCCTTATTGGACAAATAATTCATTATAATTGAAATGGTATATTCTCACACATATTTAGGGATTTGGTCATTTAAAAAACAAAGTTTATACTTTCATAGTCATAGTTGAGAGCTAAAAATTGATTCTGTTGCTAGTCAGAAGGCCATGGTGCATTAGTTTTTTTTCTCTATACAGTATGAATAGCTCTTCCTACATCTAAAAGCTCTTTGATAATGTGCTGTTTTAAAGGAGATCAATTTCTCTCTTACTATTGGATATTTAATGGACAAAAGGGATGTCCTTCTTCCACATAGTGAAAGCAGCTGCACAGTGATCATGGCTCTCTGACCACTTTCTACCAAAACACTTAGGGGGTCAGGTCACATGATTTAAACTTCACATATACAACATGATGAATATAATATAATACTGTATAATATAATATGATATAATAGAGTATATCTAGAATAGAATAGTAGTACACCGAAAAATATTCTTAAATACTCTATTAAAATATTAAACTCAGAATATTTCAGGGTTCTCCATATTTCATCTTGTACATGTCCCTGGACAGCAATAAACCAGATATACTGTCTGAACTGTTGAACATGTGATTGTACACGTGTCACAAACATGTAGCACACAAGCACGTTTTGCTCTACACACAAACAATGACATGCATATATTGTACTGTATGTGTGCATCCATGCGCACATCCCCAGGGTAGGGGTGCGATTATAAATGTAATCTAGTTAAAGAAAGAAATCGAATTCCACGCAGCAGACTTTTATTACTGTCATTGATATTTCACTAATTAGCAAAATAATTTTAACTGAGGTAATCCTGAGAATCCGCCTATAACATTTATCACGCATATGCCTGCAGCGGGTGCTCCTGCACAATTACACTCCACATTCTTGCAGTTTAAGACCCTCCAGAGTGTAAAGCTTATTGGTCTTTTTTTTCATGCACAAGTCAACAACTTTCGTTCATCTGACTCTAAGTCCTGCTCCCCGGTCTTTAGAGAAGTAGTATTTCTGGAAGATGAATCCTAAAGCGACCCACTGGTGCTTTATATTCCAACTGGCTGCAGCTGAGAACAGAGATACAGATGATCTTTTTTTTTTTTTTTTTTTTTTACCCGCTTCCCTTCAACTCTGCCAATACTCCCTTCTCGCTAAAACCTTTATCACACAGCACAGTGTTTACCCGGTGGGAGAAGTGCATGTAGCCGGGGCTACCTTTATATTCACCTCATAGAAAGTCAAGTGGGAGGTATTCATATCCACTTCAGGGAGGGGATAAGCTGGGAAATCTGGCATTCGCATGAAGGAATTCTAAAAGAATAAAAAGTATTATTCCATGCTTTAGTAAAGCATATCTCAAGGCTGCAACAATACAGCTTCACTTTTGGTTTTGTATACAAAGGGGGGAAACATTAATACCATTTTTCCTTTCACATGTTTTGACATGACACAAAGGCTTCTTTTCTCGTGCCTTATAATAATGTATAAAAGGGACATTTGTCCAACATGGTGGAAACAGGTAAAACAAGTGCTGAGCGAGGGAAAGGGAAAAAAAAGAAGAAGAGCAGGAGGGTGAGAAAAAGAGAGAAACTTAAGATGTGATAGATGCCTTTAGTCAAGCAGAGGAAGAAACGCAGCGGTCACTACCTAGAGGGCTCGTCTGATTGGCCAGCAGGGTGTTTCCATGGGAGCAGTGAAAGTGACAACTGAACAAAGGGCTTCCATTAGGGGCCCTGTCCCCTTCGCCCTGCTACTATTAAGACCCTGTCTGTGGGACACCTAATGCTGCTGACAGATGAAGAGGAGCACAAGGCACAACAGGGAGCAATCTAACCTATCAGGACAGATTGAATCCGCTGCTGCACCTAAATCATCATATAAAATAAAAAGCAAACATAGATACAATAGAGGCTGCCATTGTTTGCCGTGGGGTACAAACTGTCTGCTCTTTGTAAAATATGTAGATATCCAGCGCCGTTTTAAAATCTTCCACACCAAAAACACCAAGCTTTATTCGGATACGATGTCCCCAAGTTACTTTATTAGACAGACCTATAATTTCTAGGCTTGCTGTCACCTATCTTCCACTAAAACAAAATACTCACCAGCTTGTCCACTGGCACGTAGCCCACACCAAGCAGAACTTAGTGTACAGACTGGGAAAACAACATTTTATTCAAAAGAATTTAAAAACAACCTCATTTAGACTAAAGACTCAAAGCAGATTGCACAGAGCCGCAGAGGCGCGCTCTTTCATTCAAAAGTGAATGAATCCCAGTCACTCAAGAAATTGGAGGCTCTTTCACTGGAACTTAATCACGTATTACGCCATAATACCGAACAGAGAACATTAATGGAAATCCTACAGAATGTAATGATTTCGCAGGAGAAGGAGGTAAAAAGGCGGGGGATTCTAGCAACGTGGAAGTGAAATAATCACCAGTGAGAGGCGCACAGTTCTGTACCAAGGGCGGTGCGAGAAATTGCGACAAATGCAACAGGATTACATCATAAGGGGGCAAGAAGTCACGGGCAAGAAGTTAAAAGAGTATTCAATAAAAATATATATATATATACAAAAAAAAAAAACATCACAGCCAGACAAGAGGCAGAGTGCATTGTTTCAGCCATTAATAGTCCTTAATAGCAGAATAAAAGAACACAAATCAGGGAAATGATATTTGGATTCATCAATAAAAGTCAATGTACTAGACAACCTCTGCATTGTGTCTAAATTATGATTATGGATACAGATTGAATATTTAGACTGCCTTAATGCAGCTCAAGGCTGCGGACATCAGACATCCTCTAATATGCCCACAAATAATCTCCTTTACCTCACCTTTACATTATTCATGAGATCCGAGGATCCTCAACACTATAACGTCTCCACCGAATGCATTGTGTCTCACGACAGCTTCCTGTCTGCGTTCTCCATATGGCTCCGCACAAAATGATACGGGTATCCGCACGCCACAGACACTAACCACTAAGGTTACGTGCACCTTCACTGTCAGGTCAGTGGCACACAAATTGTTCGCATGTGAATGGATTTGTGTAAAGGCCCCGTACACATGCTGATTGTAACTGGATCAACGTGGACTGTCAACACAAGTATAAAGAACGTGTCAATCAACGTCAGGCCATGATCGACCCGCCGGGCACAGGAAGTCCGCGTGGGAGTAGAGTAATGTATCTTATCTATTTTACTCTCAGAAAGCTGAGGAGGCATCAAAGAAGAAGTCAGTGACAGAGTGCGTAACCTATGATAGCAAAGGGTTCGATGAACACGTCGAAGGTGGCACCATTTTGAATATCTGGGGAAATAAAGTCCAAGAAACTGAATCTGTTCCTTTCAGTAAGTCAAAATTGTTAAAAACAAATCCTAAAATATGACATAATACAGGCCTTGCCTTAGTGGCTGTCATAACACTGTGTCATAAGTTAGTTTGCGTATTGCAGTAAAAACATGTTAAAGTTAGGTTAAAGCCGGCATTTATCGATTATTAAAGGCTCAAGGGAATAAATTCATTCCAAAAGTCGGCTTTTGTGACACATGCGTGGGCTGTATGGCCCATACAGTATGTGTGACAAGTGAGTGCGTTTCCATCTGCGCTTACAGATGGGCCTGTTCACATGTTGTGTGTTAGTGTACTTGTACAAAACATGCGTTTCGACTCCGCGTCGGAAATCTGCATTGGAGTAAGAGCCAATCCAGAAATACACTTTGTCTTCGGGGAGTCGGCGCGGCAGACTGTTAATTTGCAGGTTTAACTACGAGCGTAGACGCAGGTGTTTTTTTTTGCCGCGTCCTCACATTTGGTGCGAGGAGTCAGAGCGAGACAGGAAGTGAATGTAAAAGAGACACGGGGAGAGGGAGGGACATCTTTCACGAGCAGCCCAAGACGTGCCTTGAAGGGAGGCGAGGAAGTTGGAAAGTGTGAAATGAGCTGGGGGTATGAAGGGAGGGGGAAGACATGCCAAGTCTGACTTCATCTATCAGATTGATGGAGTGGTGTGACACACTATGGACACAGTTTGCATGTCTTAGAGGCTCTGAATCCACCATCTTCTGATATATATGTATGTTATCATTGTTTTGCTGTTGGAGTAAATGGCTATGCTTCTATTTCAATTACAAAGGATTTATGTCCCACACAGCCAGAATTATTATGATTTATTTACAGTAAATGACATCCTCTTGTGATACTCAGAGTTCGAACAGATGTTGTTAATAAGACTTTATGAGAGAAATGGAAATGAGCAGCTCATTAGACACCCTCAACAGCCCATTCATTAAACAGTTTCTTACTGTTTTTTACTCACTGACTGCTTTCTTACTTTTTTGGTTTTGTTTTGTTTTTGTTTTTGAAAATATGAAAGGTATGTTACATCAGCTTAAGATCTGCAGTTTGTGACCTGACCCTCACCCCCCAAATCACACACAGGGAATGAAAAAAGACAGAGGAGTGACAGGCAGTAGCTACTGTATCACACCAGGGGGGATTCACACCTCTTGAGGATCAAATCTCTGATGTGTGTTTGTGTGTGTGTGTGTGTGTGTAGCACCAGTGGCGGGCTTACGGGGCTCAACACCAGAATGTTTTCAGCAAAGCCTCAAATCTTGTGTGTTCTTCATGTGGCACTTGTTGTATCAGACCCAGATAAGCTGTGCAGGAAACGGGGTGTTTTCAATGGACAGCAGAACAGAGAACAGAGCCCCCCCGGGCTCTTTTTGCTCATCTTATGAATAAAACGAATCATTAATCATACAAACACTTACTGACGCAGACAGCAATATTCATCGTTACCTCAGAGTCATTCAAAGATTTCAGGGCGAAAACGCCCTAATAGAGATATGACTGTGCTCTGCACACATGCTGTCCATAAATAAGAACTCAGGGTGTGGAAATCATTGGTACTCAAGTCATATCGTAAAAACTACAAATGCAAGAAGGAAAAAAAAACACTCCCATCAGTCCTCTAGATTTTTGTAATTACGGGTCTGAAATTATAGGGGGCTTCTGACAACTACTCAATATACTACTCAAGAGCTGCTAAAATAACTGCAAACCAACCATAATATGACTAATAAAATGATGCAGCGTATTAAAAGAAATGTGTTACATGGCCTACACGGTTTGTTTACATCCGGTCTAACATGGAATAATGCATAAATGCCGCCAAAAAAAACAGCATGTTTTCTTTTTCTCCCTATTCTGCTGACATAGTTCAGCGGAGAGAGTTCAAAGTGAAGGGAAGAGTGGGTGCGGGGAATGCGAGAAAAAAAAACAACAACAACAAAACAAAAGTGTCGCCACCTCGCGTTTCAGCCAAAGTGCAAAAAAAAAAAAAAAGTAATAAATAAATAAAACTACAAAGGGTTACAGTGCAGCAAATGCATAGAGGCCGCTCGGATTACACGTAAAAGGGTGTGCCGAGTCTACTTGTAGCACTCCATATGCGCAGAGGGAGGCTGAATGTGTGGGAGTGTATGTTAAAAGGTGGGAGGGGGTGTTATTCTTGGGGATGATTATGTCAGTTCAAATCTGACAGCCCACAGCCACACTTCAAAAGGACTCATTTCTTATTAATGTCCTCTCTGAAGGGAGACAATGCATTTCTACCGGGGGGGGACCAAATACTTTATGCCGTGTGTGGGTGTATTGTGCACGTGTACGAATATATGTGTGTGTGTGTGTGTTTGTGCGTGTGTACGTGACAGATCAAAAGGGGGCAAAAATCCAGAAAATAATAAATTGGCTCCTCTTTGTGGTGCCACTCTATATGATGTCCTACACAACGGAGAGTGAAAGATCCCTCCCATGGCCCTGAGCTCATGAACCGTGAAAGAACGACACATCAAACTGGGCGGCGACAGCGGAGAGAGTGTCATGTCACATCGGACGGAGGGGAGGTTTCGGTGCCTGTTAACCTTTCACGATGGCCAGACACGTCAGCCAACGTTGGCAGTCTGTGTGGCGTCGCACTTGCAAGCTCCCTCCCTCCCTCCCTCCCTCGCAACACCCTCTTTTCTTTAGTCTTACCCCCATCCCTCCCCTCCCCCTCCACGACACACACACACACACACACACACACACACACACTTCTTGCTGAATATTTTCACATTCCCTGACTCTGAAAACACTGTTTACAGCCCGTGCGACAGCGAGAGAGCGTGAGAGTGAGGGGGGGAATGTGTGCGCTCCACGTGTGATGTGGTTTTGGAGCTCCAGGCTACGCCAACCAAACTGCGCTCGTCAGCCAACGCGAACAGACACCAAAAAAAGAATAATGCATGCTGATGAGGGCGGGGTGGGGGGGGTGGGTGGGACTGGGAAGGGGGCATGCAGAGGGACTGGGCTAATGCATGAAAGTTAGGTGGCCACCAATGTATGGCACGGCACTAGTGAATAATTCTCTCTCATGAGCCTGGTTAATGCATCTGCTAGCACCGCCACGACACTCCGGGAACAATGTGGCATTTTGTTGTTGCCACAGTTGGGTTTAGACCTCTGTATCCGTGCGTCACCTCGATTGTTTCAAGTACTTGGAACGTTTCAATTTGAAATCAGGTGCGTTACCTGCTGCTATATATATATATAAAACAAACATGACAGCTTTATTGCTGTTCCAGAGTTAGTTGCTGTCATTAACTCATATCAAAAGCAATACTGCCAGGCAAACAAAATGCACCACAAAAGCAACATCGGGCTGTATGTATGCTGACTGCATATGTGGTTGAGTGAGCATATTTAGATACGAAAGAAAAATAAAATAAAAATCTGATAATGTGATAATGAGTCCATATTTTGCGCAAACAGTATTTAGCAGACCAAAAATAAACACATTAGCTCGGGCAATGACATGTATCGGTGCTAGCCTAGCCACCGCAATACCACAATATGTGTTACGCAGCAAATGTAGGCCCGCCTGAGCCACATTCTTTCAGATTTGTATGATGATCTTTAATTACTCTGACTGTAAATATGCAGTGGTGAGATTTTTCACACAAGAAAACAGTAATTGCTCATTATAAAAACAGACCCAGCGCATTTAACTTCTTTCACATTTCATTCAGCTAAAAAAAAAAAAACGTCTCAGCTAATTAGTCGATGCATTGTTAAAATAATTGGTAGAATACAAGGTGATGAAAATAGCAGCGGCACGCGGCCTTTGCGGAGCTGAAAAAAAAAAAAAAGCGCGCAACACCTCTCTGCCACGCTGTGTTTGATCCCCGTTTGCTGTGGAGCAAAGCTCAGGGGAGCGGCGATGTTGCATCAAGGCACTGTTTTTTAGAAGGAGACAGCCAGGTCGAGCAGAGTGCGGTGAGAAAAGTGCAGGGACCTGAGGCTTCATGCAGCTTCTGTGGTCACAAGGCAAACACTCGCTATGGTTTTAGAGGGAGCTCACTAAACAGGATGTGGGAAGCTTTTTTTTCTTTTTTACTTCTTTGTGCATGTGTGTGTGTGTGTGTGTGTGTGTGTGTGCGCGTGCGCACTCAAGCATGTGTGACAGTGTGTCTGCTTGCAAATTTCCATATGAGAATGTGGGTGTGCGCGCGTGTGTCTCCTCTCTGACTTTTTGTGCTTGAGAGAAGCAGACGTTCCTAACGGGATCCACCACAGACTGACTGTCAATCGCAGATGGGGTGGGGCCAGCTAAAAAAAGGAGAAGAATGATGTACGTTGTTTTTGCTAAAGACAACATTTATGTTGTAACCAAAATTATGGAAAAATGCTACTGGACATGTTGGAAAGACACAAATCTGGGGATGATCAGCACGTGTCAACCACTCACAGACTCCACCCAGGATGAAAACACATTTTAAGACAGAAATTATGGCAAAATGTTAGATAGAAAAGGAAAATCTTACGCTCCACTGTGCCTATTTTGAATGCACTTGAGCCAATGTGGGCCTTTTGGGATCAGTTACTTGTTACTAAATGGACATAATAGGTCTTGGACAGTACTGCTATGTCATGGAATACACTTGAGCAAAAGCCTGAGCAGATATAAAAAGGTCCAAGGCATTAGGACATGCTATTCAAACATAAAAATCAATTCTCCATACGTCCTCTGCCATTCATCCTGCGTATGATCAATAAATGCTGCATAATACGTCATGCGGCAAATACAGAGTGCTTCAGCGTACAATAAACACGCTCTTCCTGCTCGATGGATGATTGATGACAGCGTATCATCATCTGGATGAGGTAAAGGACTCACAGGAGCAGAAATGCCAACATAATCTGAACATGCAGAGCTCGACGATGAAAATGAATATTTCCGCCTGCATGGTGGCACCTATACGTAACCCTCTATATAAAATATATATATATCCATAACTTCAAGTGCCTTTTTGCACATTATTATCCCTCAAAACCTGTGGACTGATTGTGTAACATGTATCCATGGCAACGCTTTGCTGCACTGTGCTCTTAGCGCAAGCATTTGCAGTACAGGATTACCTCGACGATGAAGAGAGCAATGGGAAACATCTCCTCATAGCATATGCAGAGCTTAACAAAAGATGATGGGTGACATTAATTTGTCATGCACCAATCGTGTTGTTTGGCCAACAACTTCCACACGCCAAACTTCTCAAACTCTCTGGGGAAACTGGCCTCTGGCTCTCTAATGCACTTATAGTTATTTATATATATATCTATCTTCCAGAAACATCCTTGCCTCTTGAGCCTTTACAATATCAGGCAGTGGATGACACAAACAGCCAGGACCATCAGTATGCTCCGTCAGATGTGGAGGCAGACGTTACACTTCCAGACAAGGGCTGTCAGGCTGTAGTTCCTGCTGCTGCTGCTGCTGCTGCTGCCAGACACATGTGTTCTTGCCAACTGCCTCACTTACCCTAATGAAAAACAAACTGTGTTTTGCACTAGAGGGACCACGCGTTGAAGTGTCTGAATTAAGCAATTTGTGACGATGCATAGCGTGGCTTCAGAAAGCAAGAGAGACACACAGGAAAATTGTTTGCTGTGATTGTTTTGAAGCGGGGTGAAAGCTCATAAAGCAATCCCTCCAGCGACGTACAGGAGCCACGGTAGTGGCGTAAAAGTGTTAAAAAAAAAGAAGAAGGTTTTCTTTCTCTCCTCCGTTTTCCAAACAAAAACGGATCAAGGTTAGGCCTCAGAGCTTGTATTGATGTGTGATGAAGTGTGTAATGCAAGTCTAGGCCACAGGACCTCGCTGAAGGAGGTCTGAATCTCTTCCATCCCCTTGTGGCAGTTGGAAGCATTTCTAGGGAGGAATCCCTTTATTCTGCGCCGCACAGGCGTCTGGATGGAGAGAGAGAGAGAGAGAAGCCCTGCTCGAGTGACACATCACAGGCTCAGACAGCTCACTGTGTCAGCTGGAACAGACAGAGGCTCATTATGGTTCTCCATTGAGCGTGCCTCACCAGGGATGGCATGGAAGAGACTGGGGGAGGGGAGAGGGCACAGAAAAAGGGGATCTACAATCAGAAGTTTTTCTTATTTCCCAAAAAAAAAGAAAAAAAGAAAAGAAAAAAGAGGCAGACCGTGGTGAGAGATTCAGTCAATAATATAGAGCCCAGCTGCAAGAAATTTCTTATTGTACCGTCTTCACACTCTCACACATTTCTGACACATACCTAAAGCGGTATTTGCTGGAAAAAATAAGGCAGACAATCCACAGAAAAATATGATCGCTTTGGAATCGTTTTTTGTGAATAAACCTTGTGAATAAAATAAATACAGTTTCCTATTTACACGTGCAGCAGATATACAGAAACTTATTTATTTAGAGTCTGGCAACCTGAATGTAAGAGCAACATTCGCTCAACGTGAGCCAACACAACATCTTAAGGAAACATCTGGCTCTGTAGCTGCTACATGCTTCACCATGTCCACCAGCTATTTGACAACATTGTCTGTCTTGGTGCTGAGCAGGTAGTGTTGTACATGGGAAGCTCATCTTAGTAGGCGAACCATGTGACATGTTACCCAGGTTGCTACATTTCATCTCACCTGTCTCTTTCCCGTCACCCATTCTCACAAAAAAAAAAAAAAGATGCCACTATATAATACAATGCTGGCTCTCAGGGAAACAGGAGTGATTGGAGACTGAGACGGTAACAACATACAGCGGGTTTCAAGCGGGGACTCACAGCCAGAAGCGTAACAATCAAAAACGTACCTCGGGCTTTACTTCTTCCCTTAACCCCTGTGGGGTTTTCTGGCTTTTAGTGGTGCTGTGGAGCAACATTTTAAAGAGCTGGCCCCTATATTGCTTTCATCTTGTACACAGGCGCACACAAACATATGCCAGGATGCAACAATAAAAAAAAACACATGCACACATCAGCTTTCGGGAAGACACGCCGAATGTAAACAGCTCATTATTTTACAATGAAAATACCAGCGGATGCTTTTAACTCAAAGTATGTACACCTCTTCATCATAAAATAATCATGAAGCCAAAAACCAGGAGAGTCTTCCAGAGAGGCAGCGGCTGTCAACCTGATGGTCACAAAAAAAAAAAAGCTCTCAATTATTAATTCGGCACTTTTCGTACAAGAGAGCGGAACAAGTAAGCTTCTCTTTCTCAGACTGACAAAGAAATGTCACACTGATGTCAGGTGAACTCTGGGTTTTTCTCAGAACTCTTGGTTTCCTCACGGGACCTCATGAGAGTGAGTGTCATACATGCTCTCTCTCTCTCCTCTGTCAGATTGAAAATGCAAGAACGTGTCGCATCCGAAAGGGAGGAAATGCCTCTTTTCTCCAGTAGGATCTTGGAGAGTTTTGCATCTTGACAGAAATGTGAACAGAAAGGCAGTTTCACAGCGCGGGCCTTGGCTTAGCCTTTTCTCCAACAATGACGCTGGAGGGATTTTAAACAGAGCTTTCAAACCAGGGAAATCCATTAAGTTGTCAGTTGTCGCAAAGAGCTGGGAAAGTGCCGTACACGTCTCACCTGTCTAATTTTATTGCTAAACCGTGCTCTTTTCCATAAAGCCCAGTGCCATTAAAAGGCACGTGAACGGCTATTACTATTGTGCTGTAAGGCCATTTCCACAGTCTCCTCCTATAGCCATGTACCATTTAAGAGCAACAAAGTGGTGTACACTTCTTAATAATGTAAGACAATCTGCGGGAGTGTCACCACATGGGAAGGACCCAACCTTTCCCCCCCCTTTTCCTCACACTGCTTAGAAATCCATCCCGTGAAATGTGACATTTCATTTGGTTTATTGTGTTGATTTCTCATTTCTCATGCCTGACATGGAGTTTGTGCATGTCGTGATGGTGAAAATGTTTGACATGGATTTTCCTACCGGTACAAAAGAATACACGCGCAGGCTCTTGATGTCCACTTTATGCTGTTTTATTGAAGACACCTGCCCACCGCTATCAGAGCTTGTCATTCAGAATCCTTCTCAAAATCCAAAACAATAACTCAAGCGTGCGCGCCAACGCGGGGCAATATTGCGGCAATATCCCGCGCTTCAACTTTGCCACCTCGATAGCGCTACTGATGTCAGGAATTTCATCGAGTGGCTCGCCCGCACGCGCCGAACAATTCAGTTTGACAGCTGGCTTTATTATTGATGTGACGGCTTCATACCTCTGAGGACGGCACTGACCTGTCTGTCACTTAGATGGTAACCTAAATCACAACAGCCCAGAGTGGACAGGACAGCTGCATACACATGCAGGCAGCTCATACAGAAACACACAAGTTGCCGAGGAAATAGGCGCATAAATACACACAGGAAGTCTTGGAGAGGGGCTCGTACAATGACATATGCGCACGTGGGTACCCACAAGCAGACTCTGTGCACAAACCGAAAGAGACAGTGACACTCTCAATAACCCTGAATCTAGGGATCTTGGAAGAATATGACAAGCAGCCTTGTCATCTACGGGGGGGTTGAAGTCTGCTTGGATCCAGGGCTATTACCAGTCTTTTCATTTATTCCCTGGAGAAACGTCACAACAAGCACAGACTTACCTTTTTATCTATTCAGTCTTACATCATAGAAGTCCTAATGGATTTCTTCATGTCACTGTGCACCCTTGTGTGTGTGTGTGTGTGTTTTAGGTGCTTTGTTATGTGTTTTCTTAATTCAATATGCATATCATTGCTGCAGGGGAAGGGTCGCCTCAGTAAAGCACTCAGGATGATGTCATCTGGCCATAAAGCGGTTGACATGACACCAATGGACAGATCTGGCGACCGCAAACCACCGCTAGCCCGAACACAAAGTAGCCTAGACTCACTTCCCAGGCGCTCCAAAACCGCGGCTAAAACAAGAGTGGAACAAGAGGGGGCCGAAGGGAAAACCACAGAAGACCACGGAGAGGTCAGCAAGGTAGTTCCCAGTCCAGACAGAGTCTTGATTGAAAATTTGAGTCTAACCAGATGTGATGAAAATGCGACTGCAAGCCCCAAAAAAAAGACCTGCTAGTAGCATTTTCTGAGCCTTTTTAGCCTCAATGTGCCATGGCACCAAAACAATGAGCTCAAACAGACCCAAAAAGCAGTGCGAAGCTGCTGAGTTGGAAATGTGCGTGCTTAAACAGACTTTGTTTGCTCCCAAAAAATCTCAGCTAGAAAACTGTACCATGACCCTGAACCATCACCACGGTCAAACGCATTTCGCATGAGCACTTTTGGCCTACAGCGATGGGGAGCCAAGGTCATTGGCGGTGACAAAACCAGTGGCTGCAACATGAATAATGCAAGTGGCACAAAAGAAGGTGCCTTGTGTAATGTATGCGACAAGAGGAGGTTGTAGCGCACGCCGTTCGTTCGGCTAGACCTCGCGGTGTAAATGCACTCTAACTAATGAGCAACAGTCCGCTGTTCTCTAATGTGTGTTTCTCTAAGTGAGAAAGCGTGTTCCGCTTGACAAGAGCTACAAGTCGAGCCGATCATCCCTACATCCTTTTGTTTAACTGTGATACGTGAGTTGATGTAAAATTAGCCAAAGTTGTTTGTCGCATCCCGCTCTGAATGAGGGCTCATGAATACAGGGTTACTTTGTTAACTATGATGACCTCGTTTTCTTCTGATGGTGTCTTTTTGCAGCTGGGAATACAAGTTTTTCATCAAATCAATGCGCTCATATCAAAATACTATAATATTTTCAGAGAATATCTGTGAAAAAAGGAACAACAACCCTATGCCGTCACTTTGGCTTCCTTTAATGAGGCTGTGTTTGAGAACAAGGGATGGGATTTTAATGACTCAACTGGTTCCAATGGATGACTCCTGTGCGGGACTCCAGCAGTTTGCTACTGCATCACATTATATCACATAACCTGTAGGCGCCTTAATGCAGCAAATGGCTCGTCTTCACTTCACTTCTTCTTGTTTAACCATAAAAGAGTCCTCGCGTGCGTGCGCGCTCCCACTACTCGAACACATTAAGCCTCCATGACAGCTGATTTTGCCTTTTGAAAAGCATCTGTTCCGAGCTTTACCTCAGTGGAAATGAGGGGTAATTTGTTTAATGTCTGAAGGAGCACAAACAAGACTGGAAGGCAGGCAGAGCTATTATAATAATGTGTTTTCTCCTGTTTCTCCTTCTCCACAGATTGTCACAGAAACACGGTAGGGATGCAAGACCTGCAATACTTTGTATATATATATACACACATAAAAAAAGGGTTAAAGTCAGTTACCTACACCATGTGTTGAATCAAAGGTGAACATTTGCACCACCGGGGGAAGTTCTGGTCCAGTCGTTTGATGCAAGCTTCCTGCTTCGACTACTGATGAAGCGTTTGAAAGGCTTACAGAGCTCCTACAGTCAAGGACATGATGACAATGCATGATTTTTTTTTTTTTATTCTATTTCATTAAATGGTACATTAGCCTAAATGTACCTGAGAGGAAGGGAGGGTGGAGCGGTGGGATGAGGATGGGAGGATTCAGGGTGTGCTTGAGGAAGCGACGGGAGCTCTATAGGAAGAACAGCATATGGAAGGACACATAAAAGCAATAATATAGTGTTTCCAGATCACTGGGCTACAAGCCACTTCAATTACTTTTTCCGTATCCTATTTTCTTTACTCTTCCTTCCGTCATATCTACTTTACCTTAGACCTTTCCCAACCAGAGAAGACCGGATCGGTTGGTGGGTTTTGTTTGTTTTATACCTTTTCAATAATGGAGGATGGTTTATCCTAATTAGACAGGGCCCACCCAGCCCAGGAAAAGGAACTTGTCAACTAGGCACGAGGCAGGACGGATGCGACAAAGCCACACGTGTGGAAGGACACCGCCCTACATGTTCAGGCTCTGGGCTGTGCATGTAAAACTTGCTTCCCCTATTGTTTATTCATTGCTTCCTGGACCTCAAAAAGTACTGGAAAAGCCGCAGAGAAAGAGCATAAGGAGAGATGATTGCTGTTTTTCTTGCTCGGTGACATTTCTGTTCCTTAGAGAGGCATACAGTGCAAAGCCAACTGCTCCAGGCAGGCCCCTCACATGGTTTAGAGTTTGCGCTTTAATAGGAGACACTTGAGTGCTGGTGACGCTTTATAGTGGCGGGGCCTTTGGAAACAACTCGTAAAGGGAAAAGATGGGTGGCTTTATTCAGACTGCAACAGCGTAAACAAAACCAGAACCTCAACCTCCCGCAGACACACACTCTAATGAGACTATCTGTAATATATGTGACCCTTCTGGTCGCACACAGCTACACATGAAACGTACAGAGTTAAGCTTTTAGCAGTTATTTTGCTAACGTACAGTTCAGTTGCTAATGTATCTTACAACTTTTGTGCTTGTGTTGCCATAGTCACCAAGAGCCAAAAATCCTGGCAACTTGTTATCTTCTTTCAATTCCACTTCAACACTACAGATACCTATTCTCGCATGGCAGATCCTTCAGGGTGATCTATCACTCTTGGTGGCACTCTTTGGGAGAATGAAAGAAAAAAAAAATAAATCCAACTCTAATCAACTTGCTACAACGCACTGCATTCATTGGCCAATCAAGTCATGCCAGGAAGTTGCATTCCCGACATCAAAAGCACACTTCTACCATTGACTCACAAAGCACTGAGATGAAGGAGGAACCTATTTGTATCACAGTTATATCAAGTAAAATATAAAATAGATGCTTTATGTGGTCACTGGGTGTCAAGGACGCTGGAGGTGAAATAAGCCTCTACATAAAATTCAAAACTAATACTTTCCAGGTTACCATGTCAACCATTTCCTGCAAAACACCAGTAAAGGATTAAATGCAACACAGCAGATTTAATCCAGCTCGGGATACGGCCCCCTGACTCTGAAGGTGACAACAAGGCTTTTCTGCTGTTGCGAAGGTCGAAATGAGATACATGCTTTTATTGCAGCAGTAATCTGTTGCAGATGACTAATTCATTCATGAGGCCATTTTCCCTACTGTTCAATTTCTCCAAGCCATAATCCACTTTATTAAGAGAGCAAAGCACAGAGGCTGTGTTCCGATAATACACCCAAGCGCTCCTATTAAAAGCTCATCTGAACAACTTTGATAGAGTTAAAAGAAAAAAAATAAATAAAAGGCCAACAATTAAAGGCTTTAGGACTGTTGTCTCTGCTTTGTAAAACCGGCCAACGGCTTCTGGAGATTCCTAAATTATTCAAATGAAGTGATGCTGAAAACTGTTGAACATTAAAGAAAAAAAAAAAAAAACTTTTCTGAAAGCCATTAGAGCTTTTGTGAGCAGTTGATGAGCGCTTGGTGATAGCTTCAGCATGCTTAATGTCTTACATAATTTAGTGTGAAATCACAAGAGGCTGAAACAGTATTCTGAGCCAAGATGGTGTATCAGACCTTTCCAAAAAAAAAAAAAGAGCAGGTTAATCATTGATGAATTAAATCATTTATTCATTTTTGTTTTTTTTTATTCATTTGTTGTTGAGGAACAGTTCAGGTGGCTGTTCAAAGACAAACAGCAGCTTGGGGCGGCTTTAAAATGGCTGAAAGATGATTTACAATGGCAGCTTTTGTTGTCCAGCTCTTTTTATTCTCTATTATAGTGAAATATTGTTCTTTAAGGACCACAGCAGTGAAAAGCCAGAGGCTGTATGCATACATACAGTATACTGTATGTATGCATAGATACGGTCCTGTAACTGCTATGTATAATTTACATTATGCCTACATAAGGAACTTCCCCTTGTTTAAGGTCGGATGCATACATATATCTACATTA
This sequence comes from Nibea albiflora, assembly GCA_014281875.1. Classification (NCBI taxonomy): domain Eukaryota; kingdom Metazoa; phylum Chordata; class Actinopteri; family Sciaenidae; genus Nibea; species Nibea albiflora. Next base: position 6,137,499 of record CM024803.1, read on the forward strand.
GCTGTCATGCACCACTCTGAATTCCTTATTACCAGTTTCTAACCCACTAGTGCAAGCCCTGTTGGTTTGCGATACAGCTGGAACAAATGCCCATGCCCGAAGATGTGTTAAGGACTTGCTGTGAATCCTAAGGGGTGTAACATAGCAGTGCTGCGGACTGGAGAGTTTAGAGAGCCTCTGCCTAATTGGCAGGTCAGAGCGCACAGCAGTGTACCCATAAAGCCCGGCTTCTTCCTGAGGAAAAGGCTCATTTCGAGGCAGACAGGCGAGCATGCAGCAGCGGGCTGTGGACAGGGCTGCAGAGTGAAGGAAACTCTGTCTCCGTTCCAACTTCACACGCCTCTACTCCTGTGCCTCTGACTGCAAGCTTGGCAAACACGCGGGTGTTTAACACCCAGGAGGGGCCTGGCTTCCCGCTACGTGCATTGTGCATATGTCAGCCAGTGGGCTCAAGAGCTGCTGCGCTACTATGTATATGAATGACCAACGTATAACACATTCGTTTGTGTGCATGTGCAAGCATGTGTGTGTGTGTGTGTGTGTGACATCTCTATGACCACCGAATCTCCCAGGCCCCCTCTGGGGACACGGTGCTGGCAGAGAGCAAGCAGCACACAGAGGCAGCTTTGTGTGTGTGTGTGTGGCTAATGTATTGACTTTATGTAGAGTTCATGTACTGGATGCAGCTGCACCAGTTGGCATTTCCACTGGGGCGGCGTGCTGTATTGAAAAATACAGACCTCTGTGACTGTGTCAGCATCGCACGCACGGGCCTTATCAAACACAGCTAATCGGGACAAGAGATGTTTGTTTCATTCAGTGACCTATAGATTCGTTTTTCATTTTGTACAAATCAGAGTCGCTTTTCTGCCTGGTACCGCTGCAGGATGTTCAACAAGACTTTTCTTTGCATTTGAAATTCATTTCAAAAAGATCTTTAAGTGACAGCTGAGTCGTGAAAGCATGCTAACGTGCTTACATCAACAAGGCTAACTTGCCAATATTGAGCAGGTATTATGTTTTCCATAGCCTGTTAGCATTCTGACATTTCCAAACACACACCAAACTCAATGTGCAGCTGAAGCCGATGCAACTGTGATTAGTTTTGTAGGTATTTGGTCATAAACCAAAGTATTGGACAGAGTGAAATTTGGACCATATGATGACGTGCGATACAATTCAAAGTTACAACAATTCATCCTAAGGGGTGGCATGTCTGTAAAGAATTTCATGGCCATCCATCCAATGGTTGTCCAAACATTTCACTCCAAACCACAAACGTCAAACTCGCATCGCTTGGGGAAAAGTCATGGCATCATTAAAAGCTATTAGGAGACATTGTCTGGGAACCATGACTGTCTGGACAGAAATTCCGTGCCAATCCATCCAGTACATGTTGGGAAATTTAAGTGTAAATTTACGCCTAACCACCCATGCAGACCTCCTCACTCTATTTTGGACTTTGTGTCTAAGAGAGAGCAATCATCATCTGCGTGACCACAAGAGGTCGCTTGTCTGGAGTCTTCTCAGTTAGACATTAGACAATTTAAAAACAGTGTAGAATCTTTAGTATTTCTTTGTGCTGATCTAGTCCTGGTAAGGTAAAGATTTGGGGGGGCAACACATTTCTATTCTGTTCCATTCATCAGGTGAGACTCTTCAGTGCTTTAGCTCTCCACCAGCTTCACTGTGGGACTCTCAGATCCATTAGGCATGAGTTCAGTGAAGAGACATCCTGCTCTCAAAGCGACGACCGCCGCTTTAGCAGTCAGAGAGTCATGCTTAACGAAAGGACGACCTCGACTTCAAGCCGTTTACCCTCACCATCAGGGGAACCCTCAGGGGACGAGAGCACGACGACAGACCGGCGTGTGCAAGAGGAAGACGGCTCATGAGTCCAATGCCTGAAGGGCCTGCCATTAAAAATAAATGAAAAGTACACTGAGATACGGCACCTGTGGAGTGGAAAGTTTGCCTGGAAAACACAGAGAGCCGTATTCTGTTTGAACGAATCAAACTGATCAAACAGTTTGCAGAGAAAAGGAGGGAGGTTGCGAGGGAGAGAAAATGCTCGATGACGGAATTTATTCTCGGGTGGAGGTAACTGGTGGAGGTAAGAAAGACAGAGGCTTTGTTTCATCGATCTAACTGATTTTTTTTTTTGCATCAGCATGCAGTAATTAAACCTTTCAGTAGAAATCTTTGACTCGTGTGACATGTAGAAATACAGTGCCCATAGTATCTGCATTCATAGTTGCACAATATAAGCTGGACGTACCTTGCGAGCTTTTACAGCTCGTCACTTCACATTATTCTTCACATCTAGAGAAAATGGAATTATATCATCAAACACCTGTAAAATGTGAAATGAATTTATGTAGAAGGGTGCACACTAAGATGCCAACTGTCAATTACTATACCATCTCTCATAGTTCCTTTGCACTGTATGTCATCTCCTGTTATCCTTGAAATACATGTCACTATGTACTCTGGAATGTGGGAGCTGTCCATTAAGATCTGTCACTCCAACGACACCAGACAGAGTACAGTATGTTTTAGCTTAAAAATAAAATAAATAAATAATATGTATCCGAGTTGATTCTGAGCCGCGAGCTGTAGCAATAGCCGCATAGCTGCATGGGAGAAATTCAATTTGACCAGGCCAAAACAGTAATCACAATAATCATAACATCTACCGAAGAGTGTGAGAGAGAGAGGACAGAAGACCGAAAAAGTCGGGCGACCTCCACACTGGAACATCGGCTTTGTAGTTTAAACAGTGGAAGAGGAAATCACTCTTGGGGCAATATATATCCAAGGCCATCTAAACCGCTAATAAGAGTAGCGGCCTCCACGGTGGCAGAGGACTGCGTGTCAGTGGAGAAGCTTGGCAGCAGCTAGATTTCGAGCACAGCATATTATTCAGAAAAAGAAACTCCATTTCAGATCGGGCTGCGGGAAATATTGAATTCATTGTAAAAACATTGGATTTTGTTTCTTTTGATCGAACTTTTGACAGTTTCACAGATACATATTTTTGACATAACACTATATCACTGTAGGTATGTGAAGCTCACATACACACACACACACACATATATATGTCCATATAAAGATAATGCAATGGTTTACATTGTTTTTTTTAAACCAGCCACGGAACTTCAGAGCCATTGTTCACCATGAGTGATGTTGAAACCTAAGTATTAATTGCAATTGGTAAAACAAAATGGTCACAAAATGACATGATAAATGGATCGTGCTGATGCAGAACCACCAAAAAAAGGCAAGATCAATCCAAATCCAAGTCCATATTGGCTGAGGACATCTCTAATTAAAACCCTTCCTTCTCTCTACCAAACACCCCCCTCTGCAACCACAGGGAACTTGTTAGATCTGCCAACGACAAGTGAAAAGAAGCCAAGAGGGTTGGCTTCGAAAATGATAATCAATGCAAAATATAAAATGATATTTAAAACTTTTCAAACTCGGTGATCCAATCCAGTGTGTGGGTCAGTGGTCTATGACATCTGCATGAGTGGCAGGGAACCCAAACAGCCGGAAGGGGTGTCTGGCCTATGTCCACCTCTGTGTTTGTTTCTGTCTATCTCAGTGCTTCTGCGCTCCCCTCCACACGTCCCCGGCTGCTCCACAGGGGGTGTCAAGACGGAACAATCCCCTGAGGACTGATGTGTTCCCGTGCAGAGTGCTAGCTCTGCATTAAGCCAAGATGCGAGAGAGCGGTGCCCATCACGTCCAGTAGGAAGAGCATAATTAAGACACAACTGTTTCCAGCCGAACAATGGTTTCTGTTCATCCCCCTCGAGTCAATGAACAAACTGCCTCAGGAACAATAACTAACGTAGGTATGATTGTCAATGATATACTGCGCTTTTGTGGTAAACCAGACAATGAGGTGGCACGAGGAGACAATACATTCTATTAATTCTAATAATCTAATCACCAAAAGAACTCTTACTGAATGAAACATATGATAGCATATGAGTGATGTGATTTTTTTTTTTTCAATTTCAGATTGTAGAAATGGGATTAATAGCATGGCATGATTTAATTAATAAACATTAATTACACTTTCAAACCTACTTCTAGCTGTAAATGGGGTAATATGGGGTAATAAATGGGGTATATTTTCTTTGCTAACCGCAGTAATAACAGTAGAATCTGAGGCCAGAGCATCAAAAATCAAGTGATTGTAAGAGTAAGTTAATTTAACAATAAAGCAAAATAAAATTTGGAAAAAAAAGTAGGTCACAACTGACTTTGTCTCTACTCTGTACCATTGTGTCTGCTTCATCCAGCTGCCTCTTCTTTAGTGTCTGATAAGAAAGAAAGGGGTGGCCCATCGTTTTCTTTCTTTTATCCCTTTGCTGTCTCCTCGCTGCCACTCACGCAGGGTCTGAGAATGAGTTCCTATCTGCTACACACACACACACACACACACAAAAAAAAAAATCACACACGGGACCAGCATAACAAGCAGAACCGCCTAAGAGATGGACCACAGAGATACCATACAAGCGAGCAGGAATACATTAATAGTCAAGTGAGATGAACCATGCAATATTAATCAGAGCATTATCAAACATCATCTCAGATTGACTCTCTTGAAATGCTGAGGAGGTACATAGAAATGTACACACACACACACACACACACACACATCTCCTGGATGAACCTGAAGTGGGTCTCACCGGGAGGTAATTGAGTTTAATCGAAGCAAAATATGAAGGAATTGTTGTTGGTATGTTTGTTGGTATATCCAGCGCAAGGGAAGTATGGCGACATGTCTATTCCCTCATGCGTTTGAGAGTCATGTTGTACTACCATACAAAAAGTGAGCCATCTGCGAGGTGAGAGGAAGCTAACGTCGGAGCCTCCGTGGGATTTAACTGCTCAAATGAAGCAAAGCGGGAAGCAGCATGTTCTCATGATGCCTTGTCCCTGTAGATAAACACGCGCACAAACACCTCCAGTAGGTCACGCCTTAGCAGCGAGAGTGGGGTGACATTGGTTGGATGGCGACTTAAATGAGTAGAGCTCAGCAAAAGAAGAAGAAAAAAAAAAAAAGATGAAATGGAGCCTGCATCTCGAAAGCACTGACCTTCATGAGGTCACGGCATGCATGACTGAGTGCGAGGTGCATAAATCTGCTGTTTTTCTGGCTGAGTCAAGTTCACGTGTATAATCTTGTATGTATGTACTGTGTGTAATCTTTCACTCAGTACAGCGCAGGACGCATTTTATGCTTAGATCATCGGATTTTTGAGGAGTAGCTACAGTTTATGAATGAAATACAGAGTCCCACCAGAACATAAGGGGGATGCAGAGTAACATAGGCCTTACAGCAAAATTTAACCGCATATCTTTGTGAAATATTTCACACATGAACATGTTCTTGGTTGTTTTAAAGCCTTGGTGATTTTTTTCTTACATAGTAGGCCTATATATATCACAAATGTGTGCATAGAGTTAAGATGTTCTGGTGTGATGCTACCAGGCTCCGTGCAGCCCAGCCTCTTTTATCTGACAACTTCCAAGAAATTCAGTCAGCATATTCACACATTCAAGGGCAGAAAATATAAAGAGGCAAGAAGAAGAGTGGTGACTGGTGAACAAGGAATATCTGATGCCAACAGAGCTTTATCTTTTTCACTGAGCACTGCAGTCTCAGATATGCACACACACAAGTTGAGCATGTTCAAGCTTCAGCTTCCTGGTGATTCTACTCCGGTGCCCTCAAGGCTGAGAGATGAAGCCTGTCAGGCCACATTGGCTGGTATTTAAGTGAGTGGGTGAAGGCAACAGCCCCACAGCATGCAACACCTCACACCTATGTGTGTGTGTGTGAGAGAGTGTGTGTACATCTACAGGAAGGTGGCGACCAGGAGTAACCAACTCGGACAGACGGCAGCAGAACTGAGCGATCACAGCAAGGCAGCTGTTCCTCGTCATTGCACCTCTGGAGGTCAGACTGAGTGTGAAGATGGTTTTACAGCAAAATACTGTTATTACCTGATACCCCCTGTCGCCTTTGTGCTAACAAGATGCTCCTGGACGTGTTTACGTCTTCGGAAATACAGGAAGTAGAGATTTTAAATCGAGAAAGCCAAGGAGAGAGTGGTCAGTTCGTCCGAATCACAACACTGAAATGTGAGGGAAGCGTTGCTCGATCCATCCGATGGACCAAGAGATGAAGTGCTTTCCATATGTCTGGTTGTCTGCCAGCCACTTGAATGATTTTTATCCTTGCATCACACAGTCTGGCACTTACAAATCGATAAATGTGTGCAAATATATCTGAAAAACTGTGCGGGCCAAAGCTGTCACCAAAGAATCTGTCCAGTCACACTGCCCAGCTGTCCTCAACTCACCCTGACCCTGCAATCTTCTAGATGCGCGTGATGGTTGCAATTAGAACTTGAGACACATTGCAGTCTGAAATGTTGAGTTTCCTTTAAAGCTTACTTCAAAAGATTGCGCGGCATTCAAAAGTAAATGAAACGCTCCTTTGCTAAAGTACGCTTAACGAAGCACACGTTTTATAAGTGAACGGAACCACATCTGAGACACAAAGAGAAAAAACAAATGTATATTTTACTGTGTGTGTTGATGGCTAACACAGCTTTAATCAAAAAGCTCCTCTCAGCTCTGCAGGCCGCAGACAAACCTAAAATAAAAGACATATAGGCAACCAAAAAACCTGCGTGCTGCATAAATTTGCCTGCTTTCAATACTAAATACCCACACACGAGCTTTGATTCTATTCCACTTCTGTTGAAATGAAACTATGCAGCAGCCAAAAATCATTCCTGCTAGATAAAACAACACCATTTGACTAGAATGCCTCACACTGAGCCATCCTGCTCATATTTCACTTACTCAACCGCCTTGTTTATATGCTGACTGAGTCACATAAATTATTACACTTAATCGGATACGTCTGGATAAAGTTTTTCACCCGGAAGTTAGCCTATGATCTTTGTTGTCCTGACGTCAAACTGATTCGCTCATTTCATTCCATGTAAACCCCCAAAAAGAGCAAAACGTCCAGCAGCCAAAAGAAAAAAAAAAAAAAAAGTGATCATGATGTGCTCGGTCATAGACGAAGCTGCCTTTCAAGCATGCTTCGGGGAATGCAGAGAAGGAAAATGCTGTTTTTCATTGCACACGGTTTGATGACTTAAATTGAGCTGCAGCAACACCGGGATGCAACAAGCCACAAATCCCAAATTACTAAACAGCCGTCTGAGAACATAGAAATATGACACCATGACTGTTGTTTATTAACCTAACTCTCTGGAAACCTTCTGGGTTCCATATCTTTTAGAATCTGTACATATGCCAAATCCTCCATTTGTTGTTGCCTCAAAAAACTGCATCTTTAGTTCAGCGACTAAGTAAGCAGAGCACTCTTTTAGACAGTACTAGTACGTAAATGGTGCCTGAATCAATTTTCAAAAGACAAGAAGCACAGAACGGTATTAAAGGATGATTTTTCATGCTGCTGAGGCAAATTTGCCACATTGGTGCCGAGTTTTGGTGTCCAACAATACCCGTCGAGAGCTAGACAGAAAGGCAGCGAAACGCAGTTGTGCTCCGTTCAAATAAAGACATATCTTTGCACTCGACTCCCTCCACTGCTCCTACTGTCACCAAGGCTGAATGATGTGCTGTTGGGAATATTTACTTTACCGTTCTCTTAACCCCTCTGTCAGCACACAGTACTTTATGTGCCTGATACACCTAAAACACAGAGGTTAAAGTGAGCCGGACAAGAAAATAACTAATGGAAATTACAGCGGGCATATGCTATACCTCACTCCTCTCCTGTGCAGATCCATCTCACCCTATCAGCTCTCACAGGACTCTAAAGAGTCATTTCCCCAGTTTGTCAGAAGGCTCGGCTTGAAAGGATCCTATAAGAAACTGCCATTTATACAGTATATAAATTCCATATTCATGCCTTCAGACTTATCATTTCCCTTTACTTCTCCATCATAGAGGCAGAGGAAGTAATTTAGCGACGGAATATGGAGAGTGTCGGCCAGGGGGAGATAAAGATTCTGGTGCCGCCTCCCTCGAGGGCGGAAAAGAACGGTATTGCGCTTTTACAGACAGACTGCGGTTGCCACCATGAGAAGCTGCAGTTGGTTGCTAAGCGATGCGCCGTTAGAAGTATTAAACCTCCACGTATCGCACCTCATAAGCCGTCATGTCAGAGCTTGCAGGATGTTACAGAGACTATGCAACAAGGTTCGAACCAGCCAACTGTCAAGGGACATGTGAGCAACAGTATGTGACTAAAATACTGACGGACGACGGGGCTGACAGCAAAGATGCTTTGACGAAGAAGTGAATTGCACTGCGCACAGAGTCAATGTAAGGATGCGAGAAGACGTGAACATGACGTGAATTCCCCCTAGGCAGCATGAGTAGAAAAAACTTTTTTTCTCAATGACGTCATGAGCATACAGAGACAAGGACGCAAAGAAGAGGAAGTGCTACCTATACGGCTGATGTCTGTATAGTACAGTACAGTGCATTAGTTCAAATAAAGCAGGGATTAAAACAACAATCCACTAAGCAAATGTAAAGGATCAGTGTGTATTAGTGATGTCTAGTGGTGTAGTTGCAGACTGCAACCCTCTCCACTCGTCCTGCCATTCGGATGATGTGATTATAAGCTAATGAAATGGTCCTTTAAATAGTACGTTAGAAAAGAGGTCATTAAGGGCATATGTCCATTAGTTGTTATGAACAAATTTGACTATTGTGTATCCTATGTTTATCTGGACTACACAAACAGGTGATGTCAGTGTGCTGATGTTAGCCCAGACTTGGACTGACCCGTTTTCTTTTTTTTTTTTTCCTCTCTAAAGAGTTCCTCTCTTGAAACGGATGATCTTCACTTAGTTTGCTTCCCTTTAAAGCAAATCAATGTGTCTACTCATGTCTTTCTATTGACTGAATATAAAATCAAAGACGGTGAAACAGGAGGTCCTCTACGGCCTCAAAGACAGGAAGGCGGGATTGATTTTGACTGGAAATGTAGCTCCTCCAAAGGCATGGCGCGTCTCGTTTTTTTATCCAGACTCCATCTAAAAAACACTTATACACTAGGCTTCTTTTAATGAGAGCAAACTTTTCTTTTTTTTGGCGGTCTGAAAGGGGGCTGCCATCACGAGTATTTCAGGGGAGAGAGGCTCGCCGCTAACTGATCTAATATGAGGTGATGGGCCCATGTGTGTCTCTGTTGTTCTAACTGCGAGATAATCATGATCTATTTCCCAGTCGGCCATCCAGGTCCAAGATGTTGCATCCTAATATAATCCATCGAGCTGGGTTTTGTCTGGTCAGATAAGTGCCGTAATTAATTATATTAGAGAGGGGGGGTAAACTTCATTAGCTAGCCAGACCTTGGCTTCAGCACACCTCGGCCTGAGAAGCTCATGTGTAAACAGCTCACAAGTGGAACGGCAAAAAAAATAAATAAATAAATAAATAAAGCACATATGCTTAGGTAATTACTTTCATGTCATTGTTCATTCATGTGTTTATGATGACGGCCCCCACAGGAAAATAGGAATCATTGCCGCTTGTCAAATAGTTTTAAGATGACAACCTTGAAGTAATAAATATGAAAACAAAGCACAAAATTGTGTATTGAATTATAGGCTATGGAGGCTCTTGCAGGTTTTTATGTTATCTATGTTTCAAAAAGCCTTTTTGGCTTAGGGGACTACTGATGAAAAAGTTTCTAAAAATAAAGTACATAATTTAGTGTCCCCAGCAAAATACCTGAAGATGTAAGTTTTGTGGGTTATTTTTTAAATTTCTATTTTATCTGCGGAGCAATGTTTCTCCAGTAAGAGTGTTTATTGAGTGGAAGGCAAGGATGGGAGATTAGATAACAACAAAGAAAAGATCACAGCTTACAAAGTGATGTAGGAAAACAGCTATTTTAACCTCATCATCACGGTTAACTCGTTGTGTTTGCGGTATGTGTTCTTGTGCGGTATATATTTCATATTTGCCCAACTCCCGCCGAGACAGTCTGCACATGAAATGGCACACGGGATCAGCAAAATGAAAAGTGCCAAGAAGCGAGGACCAAAGGCTGACTGAAAGAAATGGTTGGGGAAGGAAAAAAGTAAACATGGGCACTGACCCCTACAGCATCACTGAACCCTCAACACACCTCTCTACTGTATGTGAGAGCAGTCAATCCGCAGAGTGTACAACTGATGTAGTTTTTCAAGGTTAGTAGAAAAAAAAAAAAACATTTTCTACAACTGACCTTTCAAACGATTATTTCCATTACAGACTGATTAGAAAAGTATTTTTCTTGGCTAATACCTCAGTCTATGCAGATCACGAACCAGTCCAAACTGCTTCTATAAGCCAGCAAAGAGATGGAGGTGATGTTTTGTCAAAGCGACAGATACTCCATTAATTACAATGTAAGACAAGAAAACTGAGCCAGTTCTCCCTCTTGATAAACTGGAACTCTCAGATGTCTGCTTTTTTTTCCCCAAGAGAAATGACTGAAATGATTCATGACACGCCGCCCGACTAAATGATCGATCAACTAATCTTTTGCAGCTCTACATGTTACAATTACAAAGATAAATACATCCATACGATGTAATGAACAGACATTGATCACTGCTTATCAGGAATGTTGAATAATCTCTGTACTATGTGAATTTTTTTTTTTTATTCCGGCGTGTAACGTATGGGAGTTACACGAGCATATGTCTCGAGGTCACAGTGTTAAATCTTAAGATTGTTATGGGACGCTGGCTCTCGCCTTGCGATACAGAGCGGCTGTATGTTCGTGTCTCGAAAACGCAGCACCATCCCGGTCATCGCTATGGCAACCGAGTTCAGAGGCTATAGCTGTCTGACTCCCTAGACACAACAGATAGGCAGACAACGTAAGAAGCATCCACAGAGTCAGGTAACGATGTCAGACCACTAAAGGGTAGAGTAAGGACACAGAGTTCTGTCGTTGTCCTGAGGGCATTCAAACGAGCCAGAGAGGAAAGCTACTCCAGAAGTGAGGTGGCATGATGCCATGACAAGTGCATTGATAAATATTCACTCTCCTTGGCCAAGCTTCAATAAACCTTTCAGCATAAGACATCTTGAGCTCCCGTCCACTTTCCCTCCATTGACAAAACTGACCGCTGATGTATAGAACTCTCCACAATGCTATGCTGGGTTGCTATTAGTCCTGACACACACAGATAATCTGCAGACCGAAAGCAGACAGGGCAACAACGAACACGCGCGCCAGCACAGGCAGACACACTGGCAGACGTCTTTAAACTTTAAATGTAAACACATGATCGTGACCCTCGCGAGCGCCAAACAGCACGCTAAAGAGGCCCGCTTAACAATCACCGCGACCTGATGAACTCATAGGACGCAGGGCTTTGTTCTGAACACACTATATTAATGACACGAGTACACAAGACGGATCAACAGCTGGACTTGCAGAATCAATAAAATATTCAGCCGGCGGCGCCACACTCAGCTGAACAGCAGCGCCGTCCTAGTTGGTTATTCAGAGGAGCAGCGGCTTGTTTGTCCATAATGAGCTTCCTCATTAAGGTATGGAAGGACGGATGGGGAGAACGGGTTTGTGTCAGAGGGCAGGTATGTGTGTGTGTGTGTGTGTGTGTGTGTGTGTGTGTGTGTGTGGCTAGAGATGCTGCTGGAGGGATTTGTGTGTGTTTAGTGCTGTGTATGTCGATGCGCCAGCCGTATTTGGACACTGCAGAGTTTGGAGGCGATTAGAAGGAGCACAGAGCCAAACAATGATCCAGTATCTGTAAATGCTCCATTGTCTGCCTCTTTTCGTCTCTCCACGATAGATAAAAATGACATCAACTGAATGATTTAAATAAATGTGATACGTTTAGAGACACAACTGCCAATTAGAATTTTTAATGAAAGACTCTTTTTTTTTCACAGATTAATCTATAAAATGTCAGAGAATATTAATAATTTGCCAGAGCTCGGGGTTTTTAAATTGATTTGTCTGACCAACTGTCTGAAATCCTTTCCCCTCATCCTTGACATTTGATGCTCTGCTGATCTTCAAATTGATGAATCATTTCAGCACTAGTTTAGTGCAGCTTCTAGTCTAAGAGTTTAGTTTTTTCGTGTATTATGCAATGTCCCTTTGTCTTGTCTCCTTGTGGATCTTTATCTAAGCTCCATTTCTGTGACTGACGTGACTTGGCTTCCGTAAGCACACAGCTCCTCACCGGAGAGACTACAAGCTTCCACTCGTTAGAACATTTAAATCAGAAAAGTTGTGGCTGCGAGCGTGAATGAGAAGCTGAAGTCACTCTAATCAAACTCTTGACACTTTCATCAAATCCCATCGACCTTGCGTGGAAATTACGATATTGTTTAAAAGATAAAAACAGGAAGCGGTGACAAGATGCTGAAACCTGGTTTGTTTTTCATCTGTAACTCAATCAAACTGTCTTTGTTCTCATCAAATTACTCAATTACGCAGCTCGATCTTTGGATTTCATCTTTATCATCAAATCAGTTAATGACTAATCACTGACTTTTTCCCGTCTATTTCTTTTTAATTGCATTGATTTGAAGTCATTTTCCAACATCCATCCCTCATACTCTTCCTCATTCTCTTTGTTTGCATGCATCTTTCTTTGTTTGACTGCCTCTACTGTCTGGGCTACCCCTCCACCCCCGATTTGCCTCTCCTGTCAGTCTTTTGGGCATGATGTAGGGGTTGAACGAGGGTCTAGGGAGTCCCGCTGTGTTGAGGAATTGATCGCTAAGCTGTGTGAAGAGCGAAAAAACTAACTGGTGCCGCAAGCAGAACTACTTCCGCCCTGCTGGAGGAGCGCTGAGATTCCCGTCCCGCTGGAAGGCAGTACAGATGGAAAAAAAAAACAAAAAACACACACACACACACACACAGACTTAGACACAAGGATAGTATAGATTCAGGGACGGGGCATAGGCCGAAGTGAGAACACGGTCAGGATTAACAGCGATAACAGCACAGGATAATTCCACAAACAATGCCATTTCCCCGCCTGTAGCATCCCCAAGCTAATATACAATGCAGGTTTACCCCAGCTCGGGACCAAAAAACACCACCACGTTCCAAGGTCCCATTGAGGCCAACAAAAGCTATGGAGCAGTAATCCAAGGGGAGAGTCAGACATGTCCTTCGCAGGTACAGGTGTCTAAACAAGCAGGTCGGAGGTCAAACCATCAGGGGATGGCCAGTGTACGCTCAAATCTTCCAACTGCATTTTCTGATGAGCTGAAAGTAGGCTAGCAAGGTCTATAAGGGATTCCAGGTCTATCTATAGTGAGTGTGTAATGATAACCTACAATACAATAAAGCCTCTATTCCAGGAGGCCTTACACGGTGGATTTCATGAGGGAAATTAGTCATTCTAACAACCACTTCATCTACTTCTGCTCTCTGAAGACTTTATCTTTTTGCCTCAGCCACCTCCTCCTCCTCTGTGTCACTTCAACATGTGCAAAATTGCATTTTTAAAAAATGTTTTCCATAAAGCAAAGAGAAAAACTGTTCAAACATATTCATTCGCACAGGCTTTAAATTCTGCAGATCTCCCTAGGACATTCTGTTGAACAGTCAGCTCCTGTGCTGTGATAGCTGGGCCCTTGAGAGAGTTCCCCTTCTGTCTCCTCTAACTTTAAAGGGCTTACTCCTCATTTCTATCAAGATTTGGACTCCTTCAGTGAGCAGAAGAAATGAGCTGGTCCTTCCTCAGTCATCTTAGGAGAGCGATCTGGGGAGGGGGTTTCGGGACGCTTAGTATGACGCAGACTACCGACTTACACAGACTTGCTCGTGGCACTAATCCCTCACACTTTCCTGCTCTACCAACAAAGTGCAGCGGGTCACACAACACTGCAGTTCTAATTAATGAAAACAAACTGTTTGCCAGCCGCGAGCGTCGGTGAGTGACGCCAGAGTTGATGGACGCCGCGCTCCTATATTGAAGTGGCGCATCAGCTATTTCTGCCCTCTGTCTTGACATTGAGAAGCCCGTCACTCATGAAGCTCTGCGGTTTGTTTATGTTTTGACTTTGACGGTTATTGTGCAGACAGCCTCGAGCCTTCATGAGGCATGATAACGATGCATGCGTGTTGTCAGAACACGGTGTTGAGACAAAATCCTGCACTGCACTTATGAAATGTGACCAAAGAGATCTCCTCTTTGCTCTAAATGCAATGCAGAGGCAGGCATGAGGTTTGCAATACAGGACCCCTCATTGAACTATCCACATCATACCCCTTGGTTAGTGCAAGTTTAGGTTGTGCGATATTCTGTAGCCACTGCTTCTTCTTAGGATTCAGAACAGGTGTTTTGAATATGTATTATGAACAGCCCAGTATTATAGGAATCATGTTAACATTGGATGCTTCCATTATTTTGGCATATGAATAAACTTTAGGGTCAAAAAGTTTGTGCTTGGTGTGGAGGTCAGGGTGGCTGATGGCGGTGAAGTGCTTTTATATGGAGGGACTGGAATGTGTGTCCCGTCACAGACTTGCAGTTGATGGAAAAAAACACTGTTCAGCTGGTGCACCACTTTGGTTCAGATTGAAATATAGCAACAACTATTGGATGCAACACCATGAAATTTGGCAAACATATCCGTGGCGGCCAGCAGATGAAGCCCAGTGACTTTGGTTGATGTCCTGACTTCTCTCCTAGTGCCACCGACATGTTGTAAACAACTGTCTTAGTTACCATACCAATATACTGTCAAAAGAAGGAACTTAAAATGTCGACACCGAATGTGACAATCAGTGGTTTTGCAGAATCACACAATATCGACAGTCTTGTCTCACAAGGGTTGGTTTGCATCAGGTAATGTGAGCGAAAACATTCAGGTTGCCAAAATGAAATGCACCAGCAGTCTAATCTGAATACACACCATTTAGTTTAAAATAATCCCAAATGGGATTTGTCTTTTGGGTTTTTTTTCCCCCCCCAAAGATTTTCAACATGATTTATGCAAACAGCAAAGCTGTTGTCAGCGGGCGGAGAGCCGTTTTTGTATGTTAATCGGAGGCACCGTGGGACAAACGAAAGCAAGGCATGAAAGAAATATTAACCGATGAGTTGATCAGCCGGTGAGTTGTTTAGATGAACGATTAATGGCTGGAAGTTTTGTGAGGACCCTGTGTATCCCACCACAAAGGATGGAGATGGTAGTCAACATTTCTGGACTCTGACAGGTCGCGGGAAGCTTCAGCGTGTCCAGTGAATCTCAGGTTATCCCACAGGGCAGCAGCACAGGGGACAGTGAGACTTTCAAATTGACAAGCATCCACAGGAGACACTGTGCACCACCTTGACAGGTCACAGCTCTGTTCTCTACTGCCCAGAGGTACGTAGATGTCAGCTGTTCACCTAGGAAACGCTCACTGGATTTAGATGGCATGCACAGCTCCGTATATAGTGTGTCAGGATGTAGAATAAAAGTTTGAAAAGTATAAATAATTCAGCACACTCATCTTTAAGAAACAAATAAATTATCAAAGAGGAGACAAAAGGAAATGGCTTCCTGGAAATCTATCTGTGCGAAAGCACACACTGCTCTTTTCTCCCTGTCAAGCTCTAATCTTGATGTTATTTTGGTCTGTAGATTTGCCCACATACTGCACTGCAAGGCTCAATTAACTACTGTGAAAGGAGGTCATTAAAAAACACAGACACTGTGAGTCCAGTCGTTGCCGCTTGGCATCCAAACCCTGGCTCAGACACAGAGGAAAGATGATGCTTGGAACGCCAGCAGAGAGTCTCACAGTGTAATGCTGACAAAACAGGAAGGAGGAGCAAAGAGAGGGGGGGAAAGAAAAGGGAAGAAACAATCCAAGCAGGTGCTGATTGATTTGTTTTTTTTTTCCCCATAGCATTTTGCACATTGCCACCCTGCACCAACTTACATCAAGGAGGCAGCGGGGTGGTGATGGCATCATTCTGCTGCATGTGCGTCGCCACAGATGCACAGTCCAACTGTCGGGGTACAACAGTGCATGGAAAGCACTTTCTCGCCAAAGAATTGCTGTCCAGTGTGTGGGGGAAAAAAAATGTTATGTACTCCCCTACACTTGATAAACTCATCCTTGTTACTTCCTGTTAATTCGTCTACACTAAACCCAAAGAAAGAAAGAAAAGTCTAAAATGAATGGGCACTATGTGTGCACGCAAACATATATCTTATGCAGTATCATTTTTTCAGTCAGATTGTTGGCATCTTAATAGTTTATGTCTGTCTCCGTCCAATCTGCTGACCCCGCAGTTGTCTCATGAGTCATCCTGCCTCTTCTGATGTCTCACTGATGTGATGATGTGACGCTGCATTAGCCTCACTGCCATGTTTGCTTGATGCCCTGCCCTGTCCTCTATGCCGCATTACATCTGACTCTCCAGCGGCCCATTAGGTCTTACTGTGTCTCACATTATATGTAATGTGAATCCAGCAGCGCGCATCACTATCTGTCTGTATCGTAAACGACGTGTTTTACACCTGTGCTTCACTCACAACCGTCATTAAAATAGCAATCACCACCGCCACGCGGAGTGATGCTAATCACATTTCTCTCATTCGTTCTGGGTCGAAAAACCTGCAGTGCTCCATTTGCAAAAGCTTGAAATAGTTTGCCTAACATTCTCTTTTGGAACCTCAGTTTTGGGTTTGGCAGTTATTCCTAATGGTTCCTATTGGCACATTTAAATATAACTGACCAGTACAAAACTGCAAGACCAACCAACAGTCCAGAACCTAAACATATCAATCCAAAATGAGATGAAGAGAAAATCAGCAGATTTATGAAGCTGGAGCCGGAGAACGGTTTATATTTCTGCTTGCTAGATGACTAAAACATCTCATTTCCATCAGCAACTTACTACTCTGGCCCATGGGGGATGTGACTTAGTGAGCAAACTGGATGAACGAAACTGGACAGAAAGAAACAATCTGAGATTATGACTTTCTAATGGCCGCTCAGGCGCTCATGGATTTTTGCCACCCAGGAATTTATCCTAATGGCAATGATTGGAGGAGGAGCATGAAAGGACATGAAAGGATAAATGGAAGTGGAAAAAAAAAAAAAAACCCAACAAAAAAACAATCCATTTTCCCCAAGCACTTGTAAAATGTGATCTATTCTGCCACACTAATCTCTTAATACCTTTGTAAAACCTGAACTGTGTGATATTAATGATGGCCCAGAGACATGAGCACTGATCCACGCGAGCACGAGTTGTAATAGCGGCGGGTAATGAAGCTGAAAGGTGTCTGCATCAGAGATGACTCCAACTCATTTCTCTGCGGTTTCACTTTGTGCCCTCTACTTTTTTAGATTATATTAGCATCTATTAATGACCCGGGCCTCTTTTGTTCCCAGCGTGTGATGACATTCATGTTGTCACCTTCACTTTGATTAAAGATCAAATAAAAAAGAAAAACAGGCGTCTTCAATAAATTCATGCTGGGCGGAAATATTGTCTACGCCCGTGAGGGGAGACAGATTCAGACAAATGAGAGCTTCTAAAAACGTCAGAGAAATGTCTTCGAGATTCAAGCGTCTTGGCTCAGTAGAAAGATGCCTTGAAGGACTTTTTGACTGACTTATGGAGAATGATCTTCCTCAGGATGACACTCAGAAACAGAAGAGCAGGTGAGGCTTGGACTTTGGGACTGGGGAAATACGACTTCATCACTGATCTATAATGGATCAAATCCTTGAAAAGACGAAAAGAGGAGGAGACGGGGCAGAAAGCAGAAATGAGCCAGACATAGATGGTGAAAGGGTGGAGAAGAGATAGAGAAAACAGAATAAAGAGCATGAAAATTGAAAGAGATTATTAAATTGTCTTTCTCTCAGATTTAAAAGGACCATATAGCGGAGCCGCTTGTTTCAAATTCATGAACCGCAAATTGCAAATTCTGCCCTCAAGGCGTAATGTAAATGATCAGACTGGTAACCAAGCGTCTAGTCAGCCATTGGTTGGCACTTCTTTTAACACCCAATACAGTCCACTTGTAGGCTTAAAATCTGGTTGAGAGTCCATCAGAGGACGAGTGCTTGTACCTTTAAGGCTTGCAAAGTTTGTTAACAGTGTGTCTCTCACTGTAGTTAGTTGGTCAACGAACCCTAAAAGTGTTCAGCTAGAAAACTGTCACCTACAACCCAAATGTCTACTGACATCTTTATTGCGGAAACACTCATCCGAATCATCTGTCTAGCTGCAAATAATTGCCTCTGTCACAGTGTCACACTCAGGAAAAGTAAGTCAGAAAAGTGGCAAAAAAAAAAAAAGAGACTGCTTCCAAGAGTCTGAGTGGGTGAGTATGGTTGTTAGAGTGGCTACATACTGTAGATGTGAGGTTTCAGGTTTGTTCATGTTTCAGTTTTACGCGAGAAAAGGTTCAAAAGCTATTATCTACAAAGATGTGTCTGGAAGGGCTGACTATCTTAAGATCACGGCTGTGTTATATTCGGTATGTTTTAAAATCTAGGCTGGTTTCTGAAATATGCCAGACATGGTTGCAATCATAATTACACTCAAATGTCCAAACATTATGAAAAAAACCAAGAAGCCCAAAGATATTGAATGGACGATCATCTTAGACATAGAAAATCCAAAAAATCATGACAGTCAAAGTAAAGTAAAAATAAATGCGTGTTTTGAATTCGTCAGACCAAAGACTGAAGTGTTATTAACCGCCCAGTCAAATTTGAATGATTAAAAATATCAACAAGTCTATAAAGGCAGAGTGCCAAATAATGTGCAGTGCTCTCAGCTCCAGGACTGTGGCTGCTAAATGCACTGAAGCCACGCCCACTCGTGGGAGCAGTCTAGCAGCAATTTTTGAAGTGACAGAAACGTGTCAGAAGAGTTCAGAACATGACATGACTAACTTTGAAGCACTCTGAGCCAGATGAAATCATCTCTCCCTCTCTCTCGGCTCAGGGTGCAGGGGTATGCTCGGGGTGGCCTCAGCGTGTCATCGAGACACCCTTTAGGACGGCCCAAAAAATCTGGTGACATGGCATATTTAATGTATTTTGAAAGAAATCTCAGAATTGCCTTTAAACAGAGATAAGAAGCTGGAAACAGTAAGCCCCATTCATACTGCTTGATAAATTACTTTGTCACATTTCTATTCAATCTATGAGCTGCCTAATTGATTAACTGACTCAGTAATGCAGGCATGAGTGAAATATTTGGAAATTCAAGCCTGGAAGACATTGTGAATGCCGTTGTTTCCTGCACCGACAGAGGTTGCCGACCCAAACCTTGCATGCTCGAGTGTCTTTCAATGCATCTCCAGGGAGAGGTTTCAAAACACTCCCTGCAAATGTATTTGTGATTAAAAGGACACAGACACATCCTGCGCCTCCTGAATATAGATGCGTGATGAAAACTCATTCAGAAGCCACCAACCGCTCACCTCAGAGGCTTGGCGCTAACCTGTTGTGTGGCAGTACATTCAAACACGCGGCGCCTCACCGTGATGTGGAGCAGCGATGCTATCACTGAACGTGAATGTTCAGGTGCGTATCGAAAGAAAGATGATACACATGCCGAATGAGGATGACACAGTTGGTTTTGATGTGTTTCCTCCACCGCACATCGCATTGATTAACATTCATCTCCGCGTGAGTGTGTGGAGACAGCAGACAGCTTGCACTGCATCTTACACACCCTCTGGCGATCGATCTGGCCATACGCTGACGCACGGGAGAGAAAAACACAGAGATGAAGGAGGCTGAAAGTCAAATTGCTGCAGAGGAGGAGGGTAAAGAAGGCAAAGCAACTACAGTGGAAGGAGAAGAGAGAGAGGGAGGGAAAAGAAGAAAAAAGAAAAACTAGATGAAATTAAAAAGTTGGAAAAGCTTTTAACCAGGCCTGCAGAGACGCAGCAGGCTAGCCACTCCATTAGCGCCTGTACCGAGGCACTAATGACTGTGAAGACGGTATCTAGCACACCTTCACACCAGGCGAAATGTGCCGCTGAACAAGCTGTGTAATAGTTACTGACGACGGCTACAGCCTTCGGTTTGCAGATGGTGGATTCAAAAGCATCGGCGCGGAATGAAACATAGCATCACATCAAACTTGCCATTCATTTCCCTCTCATATACAAATTGAGTGCAATATGGCAGACTCCAGGGAAGAGAACCCATGTACCCTGTAGAAATATCATTCCATATTCACTCTAAGGTAACAAAAATATATTGATTCTTATTTGCTGGTTATTGCACACAAATGTTATGCATAGTTATATTCACCTCCTGCTATATTTTGCCAGTAAATCCCCGTAAAGATTACACACTGGTACTTTAAGACAGAGGTAAGGTCTAGTTCCAAACAGCTGGAAAGGTAGAATGGAAAGACTTGTTATTGTGCAAATGTAAACAAACTGCAATGGGAACAGTCTTATAAATAAATGTCCATTGACACTTATGCTCCTGAAGAGACTAAAAATATCAGCACATTTGTGCTACATTCGAGAGGAAAGAAATGCATTCCATCATTCAAACAGGGATGAGAGCAGACACTTTTGGACAAAGGCGTTCATAGCCAAACCCCGCCTATTTTATAACCTCTATACACCTGGCCAATCACTGCGAGGGGCGGGCGTGAACCTCAAATTGTCATATAGAGAAAATTGCAGCAGAAGCATCATCCCTGATTCAGCGCTGGAAAAGCATTTTAGACGCTGATCTACCCTCTGACAAGCAATGATTCTGACATCTTTGGGATGAACTGGAGCCAGATCCTATCATCCAGCGTCGGTGGTTGACCTCATTAAAGCTCTTGTGGCTGAATGGGAGCAAATCCCTGCAGTCAGGTCCCAAAATATTGTGGAAAACCTTCCCACGAGAGTCATAGCAGCAGGTTAATGCTCATGGATTTGGAAGTATTGTCAGACATAGGTGTAATAATAATCAAAAAACGGTAGAAAAAAACAGCAGAAGTTGAATAAAAGGCAGATGTTTGCATGTTTAATTAATAGTTGCCATCTTGTTAGCTGCTAAATCACCAGTCTCTCTGTCTAGCTGCACTCTTCAGACTGTCTCCTTTTCATCTCCGTTTCATCTTGCTTTCCAGACTCTCAGCCAACATTCATCAAACATAGACGGCCTGTTTCATGCTCCATCATTAGTTTGACATCCCTCCCCTCCATCCTTGAACCCTCTTTCTTCCGCTCTCTCCCACCCGTCGAACGTAAAAAAGTCTTCACACTTGATGCGACTTGACTTAGGTGAACACAACGGGCCAGGCGGGCAGCACGGAGCGCTGTTGTCGCGTTCTGACTTCGCTGCAAATCCATTACTGGTACATTCAATTAACGCGGTGCGGGGAGAGCGCCGTCGCGCAATAATATCGCTCGGTAATTAATGGAGTCATTATTTTAGCCGATAGTTGTCTCTGCAGCTGCAGTTGGGTGGCTTAAACTCATTTCCAGTCGTCACGCTGATTTACATGAGAGGAACACGATCATCTGACTTCTGCGTATGACTGGTGTCCTAATTAATGAGCCTAAACTGACAGTGTCCTACAGGTATATCCATTATTTTGCATAAATGCATTCCCCAGACAGCTAGTTTAAATAATGCATTTAGAAATAAATTTACTTTAAACCACAGTCGTGCATGACAAAAATCTAAAAAATGTACTCACGGGCTATTTGTTTTTGGAAGAGCATTGCAGGTACGTGTGTGTGTGTGTGTGTGTGTGTGTGTGTGTGTGTGTGTGTGTGTGTGTGTGTGAACCTGAGATGTGTAGAGAAGAATCTTTTTCCCGCAGACTAGACCATGTGTCAGCAAGAGGAGGGATTATGGTCGCTATGTCTGACATGGTATCATATCTCAGGTCGTGAAAAACTGAGAAAGTGAGTCCCCAGCGTATTATAAGACAGAGCTATAGGGACAAATCGACTTCGCTCAAAGTTTCCTCTTCACTGTAAAAGACTCTTCTCCCAATCAGGGTCAGGTTTATGTCACAGATCAAATTCTACGTGGTCTTACTGGCTGCGTGTTTAATAGTTCCCAGTCACTGACTCTCATAGGCAGGTCAGGAAAAGAAATGCATCTACTCGTGGTGATGTGTGCCGGGTGAAATCTGAGAGAGGTACGGAATACAAGGAAAGACTTTCAATTTGAAGTTTGCACGGCGGCCGATTCAATCTCCCTGATTACCAGGACAACATAAACGAGAGTCTGAGTCCGTGCCAAAGAGCTGAACGGGTCCGGCAGAGTGCCTCTTAGTTTGACATAATCTGCTTTGTAATGGCTGGGTAGCTTTTACAGTTAATGGTAAAAACAATCCAGCCTTTCACTAGCTCACCCCATCCCATCCCCTCTGCCAACCCCCCCCCCCCCAAAAAAAAACAGCCACATTATGCTTATTTCCTCCTCTAAACACCAAATCAAACTGTCTTTAAAAACACTAAGAAGAGAGAGCGCAGGAGTGGTTTAACTCTCCCAGTTACTCACATCTCCTTCCCCCATCAATCATCCTGTCTTTGCCTCCGACTTCTGCTGCGCTCGTCCGTTTCCATTAGTACAAAAACATTTAGCAAAATATTAAATATTGTGGCTCACAGTAGGCAGTAACACTTTATGAATTCCTTTCAGGCCTCCAGAATAAAAATGTGTGCCTTCACAGAGCTGTAAAAACACTCAAATGTTGATTCCTTTTGTCTTGCAGCCTCTCATTGCCTATTCAATACCGTGATTGTCTTACTTGCAGATCTGTCTACTGTATCAGCCTTCTCCAGCTATATTCTATTACTCTCTTATTTGTGAATCGGGCTGCTCTGCTAATCTTTGAAGCGATGGCTTTATGTTAAAGGAATCTTAAGCCCGCAATGCGATCAACGTAATCTTCCAAAACATGCTATCGACTAAGTCCATTAGCGTTACCGTGACACTTTTATAGCTCGCAGTTTAATCTTTGGGTTTGTTTCTCTCTCTCTATCTCTCTCGGCCATATACACAAACACACCATGTCATTATACAATTATGGAAACATTCACTGACTCATACACACACACACACACACACACACAAAGTCAGCGGTCCATTATCATCATCGCATGCACACAAAACATCCTCCCCTTTAAAACGAGCGTGCAACAAAGCAAATAACCCCAGCAAATCAATTAAAGTGTGCCGTGTGTGTCGCTGTGTGTGTGTTTGCATATCTTCGTGTGTGTGCGTCTGTGTGTGTGCGTGTTTGTTTAACTGTTGTATTACTCTAATAGGTCACAGAGATTATTCCGCTATTACTGCTCATTTAGACGGTCATTTACGTGTTAATCCTGAGTCAACACGAGACCAGAGAGGCATCCGACGGGCAGGAGGCAGCGGGCGATGAATCCAGCATTTGAGTTACTCCGAGGTTGCAGACAGAAATGCTGCAAGCATATATATTTTTTTTAAACTCTACCAACGCACTGCAGGGAAGCTTAGCTCTTAACTAGACTATGCTACTTTACCAGCACTTTGAAGTGCTATTATGATGCCTCTGACAATGAATTAGCTCCGTACCAACAGTTTAAAGGAAACTCCAACAGCAGACTAAGTTCGGAGCCTTGAATGATGGCTGTAAAAGGTTTGCATTTCACTTGTGTCTTGTTTCTATCTTTCCCTGCGCCATACTGAACTCCTCTGATGTCCGTCTGTACGAGCAGCGTGTTCAAAACACACATTTATCTAAATAGACAAATGTTTCTCACTGGCAAGGATATCTCTCGATGACCGATGTGGACAAATGTGCGTGCAAGCGAACAGCTCTAGTCTAGTACGCCTAGAACACGCAAACTGACAGTGACAGAGTGAATTATGCCGCCGTAATGGTTTAAGAACTGCCTACAAACTTTTATGTGTTCGGGTCACATGTAGAATCCGCTGTAACTACCGGAACAGCTGTTGTCATCCCTGAGGGAGATGCAAACTTCTCAGAGCCGCTTTTTAAGCCTGGGGGGGCTGTTTGATTCTCAAAGCAGAGGTTTCACCGGAGTGTTCCTTTAAGATCAGCGATGTGACAACTCATGAAAAATGAGACTCCTGTAAATAACCAGCTCTCACGGCTCTCCGCATCAGGAATACGCGCCTTCTTCAGTGCAGATTAGAGGCGGGCGCCACAGCAGATAACCGTCAGGTTTATGTATTCCCCATGTGCGATAGAGGAGGCCTATTTAGTCTCGCAGCAAGTGGGTTAGGAAGCGATGAGGCCCGAGGCCCATTGTGAGTCACCCAGTCTTGCAATCATGCCACTGTCAACTTCGTTCGAAAGAAGGACGTTCGGAGGAGAAAACACAACTTTGGCTCCTATGTGGGCGCAACCATTAGAAACCAGCTGTCAACAAAGAGCCGTCACCGCACGTGGCGTGATGATGGCACATTAGGGCCTCTGGGGAAAAAAAAAAAAAAGATGGGATGAGAAATTGACCATCACAGTGACGGGAGCAACAAGCGCGACAAGGGCACGTCGGATCCCACAGCCCAGACCGTGCCAGCTCGTTTCCCTGGAGATGGCAGACTAAGTGCGGCTGACCTCTGTACTTGCTCCCTGACAAGGACATGCCCCAAGTGGGGTTACTAACCTCCTGTGCACCTGAGGCACTGCTACAGTTTTTTTTTTTTTCCCCCAGACATAACTAGGGCATGTACAGTGTATTCATGGAAATATGAATACCTGGAACAGATTAAAAAATATATATATATGGCTATGAATGTGCAGGAATCCAAAGGGGAAAAGCTACAATACACGTGCAAGAAGGTAGAAGATACAAGAAGGGAGAATATGATGAACTACTTTCACGTCAAACATAAAAGCTGCAGTTCCAGTTGTTTGCTTTTGTCTCCGTTTTGTCTTATGACTCAAAAGAAGCACATTGATGCATTATGAATAAAATCGGCATGCTTTAAGAGATGAGTTAAACAGTCAGTAGCTGTGATACGAATGTAAAACACCAAGAAAACCAAGGCAAAAATACCTGTGGTAAGGTCTTCTAATAACGTCTTGATGGCAACAAAGAAGATTGATCCAGCGAGATCTTTTCTCGGGGCTGCGAATTATAGCCTGTCATTGATTTCCACTTTATGGTCCTGCACAGACAATGGCTGCCTTTCTGAGGGACGAATGAAATAAATAAATAAAATAAAGGAAAACAAATGCTGCCGCTGTGTTGTGTTTAAGCTCGAGGTTATTACTTCACAGGGAGATATTTCTATTCATTCTTACCCTTGAGGAGCATCACAAATCACAATCTCACACACGGCGACAAATAAAAGAGCCAACACAAATTCATTCATGCACACGCTCACAGATAGGAGACCCGCTCCGTGTCCTCATAATCTCCAAGATCCCAGGGTGTCCAATCTAATCAGTATTTAAGTGATGGACTTAATAAACATGGCTCTGAAGCCCACATGAACTGATGGTTCTGTGGAAGACAAAGGGGTCTGGAGCTGGGCAGTGAAAACCGATGCTGTCTGAGGCAAAAACTGTTTGATGTGACTTATGAGGTAAATCCCACATCCCGGAGAGAAGGTAGGAGATTAAAGGTTTTGCTCAGGAGACGTTTAGGGTCATTTAGGTGAAACTGAACCAAAAAAATTCACACCGGGGGTTGTGCGATCAGACAAATATATCATCCATCTTTGAGTGGCTCGGTCGGGCTCTTTTTTTAAATATTTTTTATCATGTTTTGCTCATTTTAAAGAATGCACACGCCCGCTGAGTCACCGCCGGAACAGTGGAAAGACAGTTTAAGTGAGTTTTATGTTGTTTCTGTTTCTTTGAATGAAGCGCGTTTTATTATGATGAGTTACGAGGCAATTATGCTCATTTAGTTCATTAAAAGAGAGAAAAAAAAAATCGACTTCAGAAGCTGCGCTGTGGCATTTTTCTCTTTAATAGGGAAACTATGCGTAAGAATATTTCCTTCCTTGTTATTGTGTGAGTTTTTGTGAGTCTTTCCATTCACAGAAGACTTATTATTTTGAACCTCTGAATCACCATGCGAGCAGTGCTGGTATTGAGGAAATGAAAAACATGTCAATGTTACATTTTTCATTTTCAATATCGGTCCTTCAACGAAGAGCTAGAGGTTAAACGTAGGTCAGATTGTCGGAGTACGACGCTTTAGTTGGCACTTGAAGATAATAATTCAATATAATAATATAATTAATATTTTAGTCTATTAAAAGTCCGGAAATAAGGACAAATACCCAGTGCTAAGATCTCAATGTGTCATTTTATGTGAACAGACAAAAGCTTAACTACTTAACTTAACTGCTGTACACCCACTCCTGTATACCCTGGCCAACACACACACACACACACACACACACACAGACAGTGGATTCAGTGGATTTACATCCAGAAAATGTAAGATCAGTATGATAACATGAAAACGTATCTTATTATCAATTCCTATTTGTGTGATTGCGACCGCATCCTGGTCTGTAATCATATGTCTGGATTTACGAGACAAATGCACAGCTGCACATACAGAGAGGAAGAACACGCGGGCATGATGGCGAGCATGATTGTTCACATGCATTTTTTGTGTCACTGAACCAGACTGAACATGTGCATACGAGCGTGTATATGTCTTTGTGTTTCGTATGCAAATGCATGACTCTGTACATCAGTGTATGCACATGTGTGTATGTCTTTATGTAAATCTGTGAGCCCCATCAGCCGGAGCATATGTCACCACGGAGACACCTATCACTCCATCCTGTCTTCTTTTGCCTTTGCTGTGAGAATGAATTGTTTAACCTCTCAAAGAATTCTTCTTTGGGCTACAGTCAGACCTCTTCCTAACCCTGGCACCCTGCTCTAACCTTCCTCAGGGCAGAGAATCCCAGAGAGATCCCAGCTGATGAATTGTTGGAAATGTTAAAGACAGCTAAATTAGGATCTGTAACTGGCAATTTACTGGGGCTGGTGTTAGCTGACATATCTGACAGTTCACTGTCAACCCGACAGGGCCTTACTTAAATCAGAACCAGTCTTTCCTTGTGTTGAACAACCCCAGAGACTCGCACCCGCTGAGGATGGGTGGTTCAAAATCCCTAAAGGTTTATCATCTGTGGTCTGCTCAAGAAAGACTGACAGGCTGTGTGAAGGGTGAGGGGTGCCTATTTCTGGAATTCCAAGGTACCCAGGGCTCTATGTCAAGGTTTTAGGCAGTCAGCCAAATTTGTATGTGCTAGCAGCATGGCTAGCATGGAGGTAGTCCCCCACTTTAGTCCAGAGTGGCATATCTAGACAACTATTGGAATAAATTGGAAATTTGTACAGACATTCATGGTCCCCAGATGATATATCATCATCATTTGACTCTCCCTGAAGCACTAACATGAGGTCAGCATTGCTGAGTTTGAGTCATGTTGGAGTTGGCTCAACAACTACTGTAAGGTTAGGTATGAATTCTGGTTCAAACATTTACGTTCCCTTGAGAACGAAGTGTAATAACTTAAGTGTGGCCCTAAGTTTTCATTGAACACCATCAACATAATGTGTCCAATACTGTGAATATGTATATGACATTACCCTCATCCTCAGCTCTACTTCATGTTTAGTGCTAATTAGCAAATATTTAGAAAGAATAACAGTCCAAACTAATATTTTCTCTTTCACTTTCAGTTATCTGCTCTTTACTCGATTACTTCAGGAGTTGTACATGTTACTATTATCCTTCTATTAAATCTAGTACTTATAGCCTGTTTACCCTGCCGGAAAGAGTACTATACACTTTCTGAGAACCACTGCATCACTCTAACTGTTTGTTTGTTGTCCCTCACGCACATGAGTGTTCAAGCTGTGTGCCTCCTCCTCACATTTCACTCAGGCTTCTCAGTGCTGGACCACCGACCTTCCTTCCTCTCTCTCCGGGCTGCCCGTGCCTCATTCCAGATGTTCTGGATCTTCGTCATCCAAGAGATTCAGCCTCTCCTCTTGTCTCACTCTCTCAACTTTAAGTGCATGTTATCCTTCTCTCTCTCTCTCTCTCTCTCTCTCCCCCTCAGAGTTTGTTTCCTTTCTCCTATCTGTGTCAATGGTGTGTTTGAGATTTGTCTCTGTGTGTTTGTGTATGCTGCCCTCTTTCCAGGTCTCCATGGAGAAGAGGTTGTGTTACTCACGTCTGTTTGGTGGGACCAGAAGTTGCTCAACGCCTGCTCGGGTCCTTTATAATGCTTACCAATCTGTCTATAATGTTGTTATCCTGATTGTTCATAATTTAATTTTACTGTGTCGGTCTCAATGCATGACAATCTACTGCATGTCTGTCCTAGCTGGGAGAAAGATGCCACCTTTGTTGCTCTTGTTGAGGGTATTTTGGAGGTTTTTGCATATCAGAACCGACGGTGTTGTGCGTCGTACAGATCGTAAACCCCCGTCAGGTAAATTTGTGATAATTTATATCGGGCTGTATCAATAAATTTGAAGCGACAAGAGATTTTGTTTGTACAAATGCAAGTTTACCACTGATGAACTCTGTATTCTGTAGTGTTACATGTATAAATTGTACTCGTGTTCTGCATGGCCGTGTTCAGATACATGAAACTGTCACTGAAAAATCAAAAGAAAATATATAAATAAAGTCATTAAAGTAATGAAATGCTCGGGACTCAGGAATAGCTTTCAAAAATGCATAATTAACTAATAACCATCGTGACAACATGACTAACGCGGCGAGAGTGGAGAGTGAGAACAAATCCTTTTTGAGGCTCATTAAAAAAGGTCCACCTGCCAGCCTGTGATTAGCATTGTGTGTACTAATTGTCTGGTGCTGCAGGTAAATACAGCAGCGTAGCCTTTGCCATCCGCTTCTAGTCTCATTATTCCACAGTATTAGAAGGCCAATTACAGGGCATTACCTTGACAGCAGGGTACCCAAATCCCCTCTACTGTTAGATTACACAAAACTACCGCCCAGCTAGATTCAAAGGGCACACAGAGGAGGGTAGATAGATGGTATTAGTTAGATTGCCCCAGCCCATTAACTTTGTTAAGCATGAAATTGCATTGTCGAACATCTTAGTTGATGAAAGGACTATTTGTGTGTCGGGTAAATTAGCCCTCCTGGAAATGGTGCTGCAAATATGACAGCTATTGATATCTTAACTTTAGCACTCTCTGATGGGAAAGTTAGAGGGGAAACAAGCTGAGGGTGAGCTCTTCTAATGAGCCTCGTGTTTGTCTCCGCTCCGCTCCACTGCCGGTGGTTCCCAGATAAAACCCACGCCTGACTGCAGCAACACTAAGTGCAAAAGTAAGCAAACAACTAAAGTACTGCGGCTAGCTGAATTCAAATGTGAGCGGGGCTCAACACAGACGCGCACACACACGCACACACACTCATGCAAAAAGAAAAAAAAAAAAAAGAGAGAGGGCGACGATGATGGGAGAGGTCATTCATGATGACCGAGCTCTTCATTAAATCACCAGTTCCAGGAATAGATGGAGTGGGGAGGAGGGGGTGGTCGAACAAAGGAGGGAGACGGAGGCAGAGAGGAGATTTAGCATGAGACAGAGAGAGAGGGAGACATAGAGTGGTCATGTCCCCCTGGGAGCGGTATTAACAGACAGATGAGATGAACAAAGAAGAACATGGCAGCTCTGGTCAGGTGAGGTCATGATGAGGACAACAAAGACATCCTCAGGCGCGACACTAGTGCCCATTTCAAAGTCTATCTTCAAGACTGACTGTGATCTGACCCTTGCCCTTTGTACCCCCAGAGCTTAGAGCAGCCCGGCTGATGAGTTAAAGAGTGGCTATGTGTCTTTTTGCCTTTTTATTATCATATTTCATTGCTTTTAAACCCCGATTTTTATTTATTTTTATTTTATTTTGACTTCATACCAGCTTAATAATGATATTTCTGGGAAAAGGTAGAGTTGAAAGTACATCTTAAAGTAAAGTCCACGTTTGGGTGATTTACAGTCTAAGCTTAAGTGCATATCTGAAACTATACACGCTTTACTGACGACTCTCGTGGCTGTCTGAGTTCTTTCTGCATTAGGTCTGTCTCTTATTTTAATGGTGACCCCGGCAGTCGACGTGTAATAGCTGAAGTATGGGTTATCTATTATGGCACACCGGGAACATTTAAAATCCAAACCCTGACAGCTATGGGCAATAAATCTCAGCTGTCGGTGCAGTATTTTGCTGGAGGTTGTATGAAAAAGCTTCGGATAGGAATTTGTAGTATTCTGTAGTATTTCTTGCCCTCTTCTTAGGCTGTTATAAATGGTTTGTCAGTGCAGGTATGAGGCATATATGGACAGGTCTGGTTTGAAGTTAGAGTTAATCTGGACTCAAGTGGATAAGAACTGTTGACAAATTGCAGAATAATTTAATAAAAACCCAAAGCCTGGATGATGGGCTGAGCATGGATGTTTAGTTACATGAATATGAGTGCCGGGAGTCCAGTTCTCAGTGTAATCACAGAGCTGGGGTTACAGTATGTAGCTACTGCTGTTGTTGCTACACCACACCTTTTTTTCCCTACTTCAGCCTAAAGAGCTCAGACATCTTGTATAAGTGAACATAAAAAAAATCACAATAGACAACAGCATTATGAATTGCATTTCTTGGCTGGGAATGCTATTACTGCCACCAACCACCAACATGAGTGCACACGTGTACCCTCTGCATGACAATGCCTCTCTCTGTGCTCAGCTACAGTCACATTTGTATTATACTGTCAGATTTCATCAGTGATCTATGACTTGCTTCAGATGCATCCTCTCTAGCATTTAAAAAAAAATGCCTGTTTTCCTCGCTGTCTGTTCACGGTCACGGACCAGTAGTGCCAGAAATGAGCTCCGATCTACCTTGATAGAAATATGTTTTTTTTTTCTTTTTCATTTTTGTCTAATTTCACAACAAACCGAGTTAAGTTAATCTGCTGCGGGCAGATAAAAAAAATGTATCGTCATGGATCAAGCACTGATGGAGAGGATGTGGCCCATCATGGTGCTTACATGCGCGCGCGTGTTTGTGTGTCGTTTATTTGGGGAGAGGGGGGCGTCTCACTGCCTGCCTGTCAGCCCTTGATAAATGATTCCATGTGAAATATCTCCATTAAATCTGCCTTTATCAGGCAAAGAAGGCCGTTCAGCCCCGCCATTAGCATTGCAATTTATGGGACAGCTCCCAGGCTCAACAAACCAATTCCCAAGCGCACTTGGCCAATTCAGGCCAGATTAGCTGAAATTAGACGGGGCAGATTTTAATAATGCGTCTGATGATTACTGCAGCATTGAGATATCTTTGGTTTTTCGCCCCGTTTCACACACATTGCCGCTCTTTTGTAGCTTGCAAGGCAACGTCCCACTGTGGCATTTCTCTTTTCCTTTTATCGTCCGTGCTGTTTGCAGAGCACAATAGATTCAAAGCTCCTACTGACGCTGCTATGTCAGCATTGTAGATAGAGGATATTACCCTTATAGAAACGCAGAAACGAAGGCAGAGATGCCATTGTTGAGATGGACTGACCAATTTGTTACAAAAAGCCTCAAAACCGCAATGTTGTTTTTTGACTTTATGAAAAAAAAAAAGAAGTTTGTTTCGCGTTTTTTGTGTTTGTGTGTGTGTTTTGAGTTGTTTGTGCCTGTCGGAAAGAAGAAGATAAAAAAACACATATGCCTCCTCCACAAGCAGCATCCTTAGAAAACAACCCAAAGCTTTTGTTGACTCTGAATTCATTTGTGTCAAGAACAACCCACCGGAGACCTTATCTATGCGTGTGAGGCTTTGTGCGCATGTGACAAAACACACGTGTGAGAGAGCGACAGTGCAAGTTATTGCACTTTCCTCCACTCTCTTTTGGCCTCGTCTCATTTTGTCTACGGGTTTCTCCGCTCTTGCATCTCCCCACTTTTCTCTGGAGGTGGGGGGGGGGTGGATGACATTTGTGGAAATCAGACATTAATGCAGTTCTGGTAGCACCAGTGAGACGTGTTAACATGAAGGATGTGCTCAGATGATCCAACGTCTGCGCGCGTATGTCTCAAAATAATATCCTAAATCCTTCTGGCCTTTTTTTTTTTTTTCAGAAAGAAAAAAGAGAGAAGTGAAGCAAAATGGGCTAATAAATGAGACCACACACGTGAAAAAAAGGAGAAGTGAAAAGAGGCGGAGATTAATTATCTGACGGCAGCTGGGGGATGGGGGACTTATCAAAGCCCAGATGATGCCAAATTTGTCCGACAAGCTGTGAGAAATGGTCGGCCTTAAAAATGAAAAGATGGCAGAGGGCTCCGCGAGGTTGAGAATTTCCTTAACCGAGATGGGGCAAACGCAAAACAGCAGAGGCCAGAGGTTGTATAAATAGCAAGCCCTCCTTCCTAGGCAGGAAGTACGAGGGAATGAGGCAAACAACATCCTCTTCAGCTCCCTGCGTGAGTCAAAAAAGCCCAAAGAATTGTAAATAAGTTGCCCAAAAACATCTCCCAGCACGGCTTTTTCCTCATGTGCATCACTTTCACATGAGATGACATGTACGCGGTGCTAAAAAAGTACTCAGAACGTCAGCTTGACGAGCGGTTGCATGTGCGCTCTTTCTTTTTGTGTGTGTGTGAGCTTGTGCCAGTGTGTGTGTGTTATTTTTAGTGAGATTTTTTTTTTTTTTTTTGTGTGTGTGTGTGCATTCGCGCGTGGTGGGCCCAGCCACAGGCGGAGGGAAGGGGAGGGCCGTGCTTACTGGATTACAGGAAAGAGGCTGCTATTAAGGTCAGAAGCCCGGGGTAGAGGGAGATGGAGAGGTGAAAAGGAGGAGAGGAAGAGGAGGAAACTGTAATGTAAATCTTTGGCAGTTTGAGACGTGTGCTGTCTCTTTGTCTCTCGTCACTGTCGCCGAGGTCTGTGTCGCTGTCCTCCGCAGCCCCCGACATCCTCTGCAAGGGAAAAGACCTGCTGCCAGCAATCACCCTGCAACAGCTGATAGCAACCGACATCATTAACATCATGACTCTACGGCATATCAACATGCAAATGTAACTAATCCATTTCCCACTGCTGAAGCATAATTCGTAATAATTAGAAAAGCGCTTGCATTGAGTGACGGGGGTTTTTAAGGTTAACATTCTCAGTTGGGATGTTTGGCACATTTTTGGGGGAGGAAATGTCAAATGTTGTTGCCAATCTAAAAGTTGCTGCATGGGTGTATCAGGCGAAATCAAGAGAAAAATGTATCATGACATTAGGAGAGATTTCTAACACTGCTTGAAGCCGAAAATTAAAACAGGATTTTACTCATTTTTAACATTCATCCCTGTCTCCCGCTCGTGAAAAATATTTTCCGCTGGATGCAGGATGCACTTCTTTCATTTTAAACCCCCCACGCAAAATGGAAAATAATCACCATGGACTCATTCCTCAAATCACGTTGCACACCTATAACACCGGCCGGAGAAGTGCAGTTTTATTGTTTTTCATCTCTGGAAGTGTGTTTTTTCAAAAGTTATTTTTAGAAGCTATAATCAAACTGCAGTACACTTCATAAGGAGAAGGATGTGAGTCATACTTGGATATCGTAGCCACAGTCGTAGCAGGTAATTATTATAATATTGCAGTAATGGATTTGGTTTGGCGCCACGCTCCTGCTTAGTGGAGTTAATCAAGAGTCCTTATGAGTTTGTGTACAGTACATGTGCTGCTTTTCTCCGACTAGCTTTTAAGGCACACTTGGTTAGAGAACGTGGGGATACAGCGGATCGATAAATCAACCAACTATTGACATACAGTATAAGTCGGCCGACAAGTAAAGACAAATTGCAGACATTTCAAAGATGTGTTGAGATCATTTAGATGCAGTATTGTTTGTCCACCAGAGATCACTGATAAACAATGTAAATATAATAAGTGCTTGTTTTACATACATATATATGTATATTGTTGAGTTGACAGTGTAGAGCTTGGGTGAGAAAGGTTGCCGTCACAATCCAGGGACTAGGGACTTTGCAGTTCTGTGGTGTGTGCCTTAGCCATTAAGCCACATGGAAAATCCCAAAATATTTGTATATACTACGACGAGCTGCTGCTGAGAAGCATGAAATTTAACTTTGGTGCCAGCGGAAGATACAAAAGTGGACATTTAAAAACTGCAGGGCATCAGACTGAATGTCGGGACTATAGTTCTACCACTTGGAGTAAAATAGAAAATATGTCCTTTTATAATGTGGGCTGAGCTTACCATTTAAAATAAATGGATGGAAGTGTCCTTCATCATTTCACTTTGAGTGTTTCATGCTCATCTCAAGAGCATTTTGGGTCATCAATATAAAGCATGCTTCCACTCCATTCCACACATATTCCAAACAGCTGGGCCAAAAGAATTTGGTATGCATGTGAGTCAGAAAGTGTGTCGAGGTCACATGTGGGGTGCAAAGACACCCGTCGGAGCTTCTTCTAACACATGGCACCCCACATGGGTGGAGCTACAGTGGGTCCTGACCTCTGAACACCGGCCTGCCTCCTCCCCTACGAGCAGACAGATTATCTTAGCTTAGCTGACCCAGGTCGGCCCCCCTGTCCATCCACCTGCATAATGACTTTGCAGCAATCTCTAATGATACAGAGGCTACAGTAAACTCCGCAGTGCGTGTAGCTATGAGTGATCCGGCTCCATTTGACAACGATGACAAACGTTCTCATAATTCCGACACCACGAGAAAAAAAAAAGGAAATTCCATCTTCAGCCGCTGCAGTTCTTAAAGAGAAATATAACAAACTGTCTTTCAAGGATAAAGAGTCTCAGCCTGCCTCGAAAACCCATCATGAATAAATCCTCGCTCAACTATTTTTTAGTGGAGCTGCAGTTATTACAGCACAGGAGAGGGGGGGGGGGGGTTAAAAAAGGAGAGCGAGCTATGGAGAATATACAGAAACACAGAGGCGGGGAGGGCGACACACTGAAAAACAAGACGTTAAGAAAGCGGTTCATTTCCCCGGGCTACATAAATCTCATTACTTTCCCCCGCATTGCCTCAGCATATAAAAGGTGAATATCACTGCGTTTCACATCAAAGTGCTGAGTAATACAAAGGTATCCGAGCTGTTGTTCGGGCCAAATTAAAATGTTTTAGTCGAGCAGAGCGACACTCTGATAGGACTTGACTTGTTTTGAAGAGCTTGTGGGCATGGACGACGCCAGGACAGACGTGGAACATCTTTTCTTCTCGCTTTGTTCTTGTTGTTTTACTGTAATTTCGGGGGTGTGAGGGAGTGCGGGATGGTTTTGGAGCCTAAGGGCCAAACCCTGAAACAGAAGGACATGTTTCAATAGTTTGAAACCAGAAAAGAGTTGTTGTTGGTAACAACACGTACTTCAGTTTAAAGAGGACGTGCAGAGGATGTGGTCGGGTCAGCTATGGCTTTACTTAGAAATTGGTTAATACCACATGTGTCAATAGAAAGAAGACATTCAGGTCAACAAAGCTAAACCTTTTGTGTCGGTTTTTCTGAGTGCAAATGCGACGCATTCTGCCGCCAACACAACACGCCGGACTCATTTGTGTCACTCTGAACTGCATGTAGATTTAAGGGAGGATCACACATGCTGTATTATGCCGGATTCACAGTGGTCTTGCCATTTGCGACTGTCAACATTCCGCGCCTCTGAGGTGAAAAGGGACGTACGCACAGCACAGATGGGATTTAGCCACGGGCAGGGCTGCCGTGGGAAAATGTCAGCTTGTGTGTGACTAAAAACTGATCAGAACTGTTACAAATGCGTTTGCTCTACCGTGTTCGCCAGCTAACGTTTAGCCTGCGAGCTAACGTTTAGCAGCAAACACAGAGCATAGCTGAGGTCAGTTTAACCCGATGATGGCGCTAGATTTAAATTCAGGGGAGCACCAAAGTCATTGCGATTCATCCTTGAGCATCCTGAAAAATGAGGTTCGAGGTTCCGTTACTTTATATCCTGTTAAAAATAGAAAGTTCGAGGAGGTTGCTGTTCTGCGCTGTGACCTTCTCTCTAACGGAGGATATATGGTGAACTGATTAATCAAATGTCCTTTTCGGGTTATTTCAGTCAGTAAATAATATGGTTAATTCCCTCTGCTTCTTCTGTTTCAGCTTCCTCTCACCACATGGTGTAAAGTAGCAAATCATTCAACTCCCTGCTACTGTGTGTATGAGCTCATTGG
This sequence comes from Nibea albiflora, assembly GCA_014281875.1. Taxonomy (NCBI): domain Eukaryota; kingdom Metazoa; phylum Chordata; class Actinopteri; family Sciaenidae; genus Nibea; species Nibea albiflora. The sequence goes on from CM024803.1 coordinate 6,173,753, forward strand.
CCATTCCCACACACTGACACACACACACACACACACACACACACACAGACTTCAGGCTAAAGACGTTGTGTTCTCAAGTCACTCAAGTCAAATTAATTTGTGTAAAAATGGAAAGAGAAAATGTGACTTCAAAAACAAAGGCAACTAAATGAAGCCAAGCGACTAAATGCGTGTCACCGTACTTTCCATGTTTGTGTGTATATGAACTCTGTTCATGATCCGTAGCATCATCCTGCCTCAGCTCTGGCTTGGGCAAGTTGTGCAGTGTGGACACCTGGGGAGCAAGATCAATGCCTGAGCTTTCACATTGGGAGGAAGAGGAAACAACTCTCTACAGTCTATAAGACTTTCTCCACTAGAATGATTTTTCCATTTCTGGGAGCCAGACTCAACCCACAGCAGCCTAGAATGAAGGAAAAACAAAACAAAACAAAAAAAAAACACAATGATCCGGGCGTTTCAGATGCCGTTAAACATCCCTCAGTGCAGCACAGAATGAGCTCAAAAACCTTTTTGAAAACAACAGAACCAAGTGATATTGGAAAAGCCAGAAGGAGGAGGTGATATATTAGACTGCCAACAGAACAGTGCAGCGGAGGCGCTTGTTCTCTTTCTAGAAAAAAAATAAAATGGGTGTGTGTGTGTGTGTGTGTGTGTGTGTGTGTGTGTGTGTGTGTGTGTGTGTGTGTGTGTGGCAAAGACTTGGCTTTAGGGGAGCTCCATAGTTCTTTTAGTTGCTTTATAATGTGCCCACTACCGCTGTGAGTAGAGTTTCCTTTGTTTCCATGTCACCCTAAACTTTCAGAATTTTGGACGGTGTTCCTGCTTTTCTTTTCCCACTTCAGACGTGCATTAAAAGAAATCGGGAGCATTATGGAATAGAGTTACAATAAAACATCATGAAAGCGCACCAACCACGATCGCAAAAAATCTATTTGTTCACGTCGATTCGATGATATCCCGATGCTTGTCAATCAAAACAAGAAAGCCAATAGCGCGGTGCTTTTATTTTGTTGCCGTTTTGCACTCCAGCGCCAGAGAATAGATCTCAGAACGTCTCTCTAACAGTGAGCGAGAACTATGCTGAGTGATAGTCTACCACCACATCTCTGTAATGAATACAATCCAGTGTGACTACTGGCTGCATGCATGTGTCCACACAATGCTGCAACCGCACGCACAACGGCCACACTGTTCTAGTCAGGGTGGAAACATGCTGTACTGGGAAGCATGACTGTGCCAGCAGGCTAACAAAGTCTCCACTGTGTGTGCGTTTGAGTGTCTGAGTGCGTTGGACTTCTAAAAACACTTCAGTCCATACTGGAGCAGGGTTGCAGGTGTGGGCAGATGGTGATTTTACCTTGGCCTTTAATGTTGTGCACAGCTTGGCACTTGCACTGCGCACATCCCACTGAGCTGAACTTAACAACAAATGTTTCTCTTTCTGAGAGGAAATTGGAGTACATAAACAAGCCGAGCAAGAATTATTTCTACCCCAGTGAAGGTCTGACTGCGGAGTTAAAACTGACGCTGCACTGGCAGCTATTTCTGCAGGGTCTCTGCCTATAAGAGCGGCGCCAAACATTTCCGGCTGCTTTAAGGCAAAGAAACACTTCCCAAACTTTTTAAAACAATGTTTAAGGCTTCGATGTCTTAGAAGCTTAGATTTTGTCACTAACTTTTTCTTTTTTTTATTGTGCATATTCTCTTCTGTCTACAGTCAACATTTAAAATCTTATTGACCAATGAGAAGATGTTACGCCATGCCACGACAGACAGAAGCTCTGTGGGCTCTGTGAACTGGGTCAGACTGATGCGCGCAGTCTGGATTATGCTGATTTCAAACGAAAATAGTAAAATAGTGATTAGGCAAATGTGCTGTGTGAAAACACAGAGGACAGCCTTGCTATTCACAGTTCACCAGCTGAAGCGGACACGGACAGGAGAGCTGAGGCTCGCAACACACTTTGTTAGAACAATATATTAAGAAAATTCACAATCGATATAAACCTATTTAAAATAACGATAACGCTAATATGGATTTGACCGATGACTGATAATGATGATATAATATTATAAGAATGTTCATCTTTGGTGTTAAACATGTCTCATTACAGTGTTTCAGGTTTATTTATAAGCTAATTCCAGAGAAAAAAAAGACTCAAGTCAGGAACAACATATATATGTTAGAAATATTCACAAAATCTCCACTGCTTCTCAAATCTGAGAATTTATATTACTACCTTTAAAGCGCACAATTAATTACAGAATCCACAAATTACTAGCTGTAAAAATAATTGGTAACTGCGACCCAAACGTCTACTTGCAAACCCTTTATTATAGTTGCTTATGTCAAAAACCTATGAGGAGCTAACTAATAATTTGTTCATTCATGTCTTATTTGCAGTAATTTAGAAGCCCGGATCATTATAATGAAGCACTACTTCTAAGCCGGGAAAAAGCAAAAAAAAAAAAAAAATGACAGAAAACTGAAAATGAGCTAAATTCTGTGCAGCAGAAAATATAATTCATCTTGTGAACAGGATCGTGAGCCCTAGGTTAGGAACCACTGTCCTGAGGACACGCACTACATAAAGAAAATATGAATAGATTATTAAGCAACCCACCGACACACACAAACACATACATCCCAGCACCATGTGCCTCGCTGCAGCTCACGCTCCGGCCCTCCCGGGCTCTAAACTGACTGAGGGGATTATTGATTGTTGCCATTTAGGCTGACACGGGCCCCAGACTGGCCATAAGCTTGCTATCCTCCCAGCTATTGTCTGCACTGAAACCACTCTCCTTCATCACAAAGGGCACTAAGGTTCCCAGCTGAGTGAAAGGTCTCCCACTACGATGGGAGTGACATCGCTGTCACTCCTTATTCTCCCCGTCTCTTCTTCACCTCCATTATGTCCTGGAACATCTTTTCATCTGTCTTTCTTATGCTCTTATTTCAGTCTTCCGCAATTAGCTTGTCCACTCCTGCCGACCCTTTTTCAACTCGAACTTCTGTTCTTTTCCAACATTCTTCCTCCTGCCAAACACTTGACCTTTGCCCGGCAGTGTTTTTGTCCTGGCGTCAGCCCACGTCACCTCTGTTGCCCTTGTTTCTCTCCGGCTCCCCTCTCACTTCATCTCTCGTTTCTGTCTGTCTTAATCTTGCAGTCAGATGCAGAGGGCTTGGAAAACCACAGCACAGCTTTAGTCGAAAAAGGAAGAAACAAATACAGCAACTCATCCTCCTCCTCCTCTCATCTGAGAGAGCCAACCCAGATCACGGTTTGGCTTTTTGCTTGATAAATGGCTTGAATAATTAAATGATAGGTTCTGATTAGTTTTCTAATCACTTCAGGACGCACTCCAGACCTCTGTGACAACACAGATATCTGACCAAGCAAGATTAGTCTGTTTCTGTCCCTCACTTTCTGTCTGTCCTGCTTTATCATTCCCTTTTCTCCCCTCTCCTAATCCCTTCCTCTTTCTCTCCTCTTCTCCTTGAGCCTTATGGGGATCAACCAGAAGCAAACTAATTTCCCTTCCCCGAAGCCTCGCTGCTCTCACCGTCTCTCACCGTCTCCCTCCACCTCCCTCTACCTCTACCTCTTTGTCAATCTTTCACCCTAATCTCCATAATGCAGTCTCTGGCAGGAGCGGCTGTATGTGCTTTGTCCAGGGCCGGGCTCTGGCTCTGGGATGATGAGCAGGTAGCTACGGGCACTCTGTCTACTGGTAATTGCAGCCGAGGCAGACGGAGCACAGCATGGGGGCAAGGCATGCATATATACACACACACACACACACACACACACACACACACACACACACACACACACACACACACACACACACACATAAGTATTACGTTCAGTCTCAGTAAGTCAGAGGTTGTCAGATGTCAGAAATGGTCATTTCCTTGCATCGTGGGTGCACACACCGCTTCTACAAACAAGACTCAAAGTGTCAGTCTGCAGCCAGATGTAGGTAGGTGTTTGATAAGTAATTATTGGCTTTGTTCAAGAAAATGTTTACAGCACAGACAACGCGCTCTTTCACTCTTTATATATTGATTTTTATGGCTTTAGGCGGTCTCTCGTGTATTCTTTATTTGCATTCTTCCGTGTTTTCTGACCATATTCACTGTGAATTACTGTGAGCAAGATATTGAGTGAGTATTTTGATGTATGGGAAGATTAATTAGGCTTAAATACAGGTCAACCAATCTGTAAAGCCTTATCGATACACGGGCTGGGCGATATCAGCGTCTGCTAGGAGGTTATTACAGATTTATTTGCATTGGCACTGTTGGTGGTGTTGGCCTGCATGCATAAAGAAACAAAAATGACTTCAAGAGCAGCAAACTAAAACAATCAATGAATTATTAATTCATTCATTTGTATTTGACTTTTAAAAGGGGGCGGCGCTGTCCCCTTCACAGCAAGGAGGTTAAAGCAAGGGCCTCGACTGGGGGATTTCTGTATGGAGCTTGCATGTTCTCCCCGTGTCTGCGTGGGTTCTCTCCGGGTACTCTGGCTTCCTCCCACAGTCCAAAGACATGCGTTTTATTGGTGACTTTGCCCGTAGGTGTGAATGTGAGTGTGAGTGGCTGTCCAGGGTGTACCCCACCTCTCAGCCACCCATGACCATGATGAGGGATACGGTGTTACAGAAAATGGATGAATGGACTTCAAAAGGTGCCCCATGGACCTGAATTTGACCACTAGTAGTGCTATTAAGCATGTACCACTTTTCTGATCCATACATTTTAGGGATTATTTTTTTTCCCTTTGCTAACATTATACATGCTCAAAATATAGGTAGTATTCCCTGAAGCAGGGACGGTTTTACCTTTACCTGCACATCAGGCAGTCTTCCCCATTGACCACATAAGGCCTGTGCATCATTACTACCCGCTATGAAGCGCCTGCAGGGAAATAAATGAATGGAAGCACAAAGGAGGGCATCAGTTTAGTGGTCGCTGTAGGGGGCGTTTATAACACCTTGCAAGCTCCCCAACACAGCACAATAAGAAGGTTTTTATCGGCCGTATCAAATTACCACGTGCCATGCTGAACACAAGCCACAGCCGTGGGTAAGAAACACAATAACGGCAACCAAAAGGGATCCGAGGTAAGAAAAGTGTGAAGCATAGTGGGAGGAAAGGGTGCGAAAATGAAGCAGCGGGGAGCATTTTGACCATACGATTCGGAATCTGGCAGAGGAATGTGGCGCTGCAGGAGGAAGAGGGTGGATTAATAGAATCTGTAAAAAGGTAAGTGGGCTGGAGCATCTTGCCAATATGAGTTTTATCGCCACCAGAGTCAAATGTGTTGCTACAAGTTCCTATAATACATGCTGCGGATAATGAGAGACCATGTCATCCATTTAGTCTCATTTCCATTTTACAGCTCTTTGATAGGAGGAATCAGAGAGCACTGGCTCCAACAGAGACGTTATGGCCCTGGGCTTCACTGTATGTGTGTAGGTACGTGTGTGTGTGTGTGTGTGTGTGTGTGATCTAGCACACTGATGTGCTCCTGTTGATGAACTGGACCGTATAAAAAGCAATGACAAATTTAATGGCTGCCATAGACAGTGCTGTCAATGTTCCAATTGAGCAAAGTGGTTATTTCCACTTCTACGGTCATGCATATCTGACACAGTAATTTTTGGTCAGAGCCATGTGATAACCCTATGTTTATGTGCGCGACTGAATCTGTTGGATGGATATGGAGGAGGGAAAAAAAAAGGTTATTCTGGGTCTTTGTATTATCATAATCACACCATGTAGTCCTCGGCTATGTTTTGCTCATCTGCAGGACTTCGGTTGATCGTTTTGACTCTGTTTTGATACGTTATTTTCGCGCTATCATTTACACTCTTGTCCCTAGAGGTCAGGGGTCTGCGTCAGACCCAGTGCAGCATCCCTGGAGCAGCTAGAGTTTCCGTTTCTTGCTCAAGGACACTTCAGCAAAGTTGATATCTGGTGACAAGAATGGAATCTGAGCTGCGTTCCAAAAATATGCATTGCATTGTCGGACTCGATGCACTTTACTGTTTTGTAGTGACAGGAAGGGATGCAATATGTTGACAGTATATTGAACAAAAATGCAGCTTTGGAGCAATACTGAATCAAATTTTACGACAAAACCAGACAATTTATTTTTTTCCATGAACAGTTATGAGCAATATGCATCACAGGCTTTATTTCAAAAACAACAGATTCAACAAATTAGATGCAGTCTTCTCTTGTAGCTAGGGATGAGCAATATCAGTATCATACTATGAGGCAGCCCTCCCAAAAAGACCAGCAGCGTTAGATATTTTGGCAAATGTCCCAGATTGACATGGCAACGGATCAAATAAGGAGACAAGTCAATGCAGGAAAGACATAAGGGCGGACGAACACACAGGTCAGTGGGAGGCTGCCGTTCAGTTCCCATTTCCAACAGTCAACGATCTTCCTCTAAACATAACCAAGTCATTCTTTGTGCCTGAACCGAAGTGTAACCACAGCGTCGTCAAATCACAGAACAGATTTATTTTTCCACAGTGATTTGTAATGGTTTTTGGAAGGCACAGACAAATGATGTTGTCCTGTCCACACCGCCAGAAAACATCTTCTGTGTGTCGTTCTGGGCGGCTGCTCTCAGCATCTCAGCCAAACCTTAATGACTGTCACTGTCAGTGAACACATGCTCCATTAACAGCTGCAAGGTGCAACTAACTGGCTGAGTGCTGCAAACCTGTCTGCTCTTTGTACTTGAACAAAATCAATAATCTAAAATAAAAACAAATGTCCTGATTTAAGAGAGCAGTCTGTGCAATCTGCACTTTTTTTTTTGTTATTATTTTGCCCGGGAAGCCCGGTTGTCGACAAACACAGTGTATTCTATATACATGACACAGTCTGCCATTTGGTAACACTCATCATTTAATCATGGTTTTTGAAAAGCAGCTTATTCTGATGATCCCGCCAAGCCACCTTGACATTCTGTGCTCTCTCTCTGCGCCAACTGTCTCCTAAAATAATATCTTATGCCACTGTTTACATGGAAATTATCTTCAATTTGAGGGCAAATAGGGTATCATTGCATAACCCAAAGTGAACACCGGAATGCACATTCAAATTTGCGCACCATAAGTATGATTTATGAGCCAAGGGTGTTTGCCTTTCAGCTCCGTACGAGAGTAATCCCTGCGCAATGAAAAGATGATTGAGGATGGACTGCCTTTTTGGTGATTTTCTTCTTTTTTCAAGCCAGTGATTCCTCGGAGAATGTACCTGTCCATCACATCCATGCCTGTGGGGCCTTGGAGGGCGGAATCGGGAAAGGAGAAATAATGAGAGCTCACACACGGCTGCAAAGAATTCAGAGACTCCTACTCGGTGGGTGCTCTTCCTATTTACCCCCCCCCCCTCCCCATTTTAGCCCTGCAGCACTGCAAAGACACCACCCTTAGCAACAGTGATACACCTTCCAGTGACCACTGGCTCACTATCCAAAGGCAAAGAGAGGGGTTGTGATCACACATGAGCAGCCTATTGGGGACTAGGTGTAAAAGAAAGCTGGGAGACTTCAAAGAGCGAGGAAGAACGCCGAGCTTGGGACAAATCGCATTGTCTCCGACTATCAGTTTGTCTAGCAGCGCACCGTAACACTCACTGACACTCAAAACAAAAGAGGCCAATTATTTCCACACTAGAATTCAGACTGCACCGGGTTTTAAAAGTTCAATAAATGATTTTTATACAGCGATTTACTTTTCTTCTCTCTTTTCTGCTGGATTTAAATGACACCGTTGTGCAATGCTGTCAGGGGGGGAAAAAACAGGACCAAAATAAAGTGGAGGGTGAAAAAAAAAAGAAATAAAGACAGAGTGCTTATTGTGAGTAAAACATCTCCAGTGATTTTGAAAGGTGCTGCTTTTTCAGTTACAACAGCTTTAGTACAGTGAAAAACAAAAATGCATTAATGTCACCAAAGGAAAAAAAAAAAAAAATATTTGAAGGCTGATTTCTGTGCAGAGTAATTATGACTTAGCACCTTATAAAACAAGAAAATCATGTTATAATCTCATAATTATGACACCTGTAATGTACTTCCATAGAATGGGACATTCATGTGCATGAGGTTGGAATCCAGATGACGCAAAGAGAATGACATTTCGATGATCCGGACCTCAAGCTTTTGCTCATCCCACATCCAAATGAGACACTGTCACATCTTGTCCACATTGTTACTCTAAGTGCGAACTCAGTCGGCACGCCCTTCGCCGAGCGCCGACACCGGCCGCGTCGCAGACAGTAGCCTCTTGCTCAGCAACCACCTGTTTCTGTGGGCATCACGGTAACGAGCTCTTTGAATAATGAGGTCGTGGGAGTGGAGCATGGAAGGGAGGGATGGAAGGGGGTCTGAACACAGGAAGGGAGAGGAAGTTCCTATTTATAATTCATGCCAGGAGAATTATCATCAGCACTGTGGCATTTGGAATGAATTATTGATTGCGTCTTGGAAGCTTTATGTAAAAAACTTGCAGTTAGGGGGCCCTGATGGACAGGGCGTGAAGTAAGAGGGCACAGGGATAGAAGGAGCAGCCACAAAACTGTCTGCTGTGGCAGGAGGATGTGTTTTCACCGAAGGTTATGAAGATAAATTCTCTCTTTGGGGAGCACTGGGTGTAATCTTGGATAAAGGGATATCTTGTTTAGTGGAATGAGCAGTAGTGGAGGTATTCAGATCAGTTATGTAAGTAAAAGTAATACCGCAGTGTGGAGTTTCGGCATTGTATTATTGATGCATTGCATGAAGGCAAACTAATTAGCTAAGCTAATTTCCCTACTTTATGTACTGCGGGGTATCTGCAATGGGTCATATCTTACGAACCGATCGCATGTTTAGGCATGAAGAATCTCTGGAAAATAACTTGATAATATTCAGTAAATATTAAATGTTTTCAGATTCACGTTGGCTTTAGGGGTTAGGGTTAGGGTTATCAACCTGACTTCATCGTAGTCAAATCGATCTAAAACAAGGGCTCCAGGATTACACGTTGCGGTAAATCTCTCCGTACCACTCACCTCCTCCAGACGGCCAAAGTAATCATAGCTTTAAAAATGCTCTTGCACCTTGACAGTAAAGGACCGCTGCTAAGGACGCGGTCGCTAATGGAAGGGGATGGATTGACCTGAGTGAGCGACCCTGGCTGTTTGACCCTTAAACCTCCCCCTATGACTTACTGCAGTCTCTCCAGCCCGAGTCTGACAAGCGTGGATCACTCCCTTTTTCTTCAGCCACTTTTTTTTTCGTTACAAAAAGCACAGAGAGAATCAATACCAATACCAACAAGCAATCCATATAACCCCCCATAGTGAATGGACACTGGTCAGTAACCTTAGATAATTTGTCTTGTCAAATAGGAACGCGCATTTCCAACGAGCATGAAGGTGGCTGAATTACTTTAACGGAACAGAAGTTACAAAAACCATTACATGTGTTGCTTTTTTTTCCTTTTTCTTTTTTAACACCGTCAACAGACTTTTAACAGTTATAAGACTCTCTGAATTTATCCTAGAACTTGACACTTTCCTTTGGGCACCCATATGTGAAATTGATGTTATTTCTCAGGAGCTTAACTTATCCTGAAAAGCAAGCCTAACTAAGACACGCAGTGACTCAGGCATAACCCTGTAAAATACTTAAAAAGAACTACTACAGACAACAAAAGGTTCAAAAGTTTAATGCACTTTGCATGTTAGAAAATGCTCACATAGTTAGAGAAAACGAGCGCAGGGCCAGACTTAGGGCTTGTGACTGAGGTTAAAACCCACTTCAGTAAATAGCACTCAGGCAGGCGGGCCAACGGTGGCTGAGGCACGTTCCAGATGTTAGTAGTACTGGGCGTGGATGCTAAGCAACTAGCTATTTTTAGCCGCAGAGCACAGGAAGGAAATGAAAGGAGCGGAGTTCAGTGTGCGCGGGATTCAGAACAGCAGAGAGGGTAATCAAACACTGGCGACCAATGGCAGTCACACAGTCCTGACACAATGGTGGCTCGCCTGCCGCTGGCTCAGTCTTATCACAACATAGTCACACTGAGAGTGGGTGTGAGATGGATGGGTGGGGAGAGGGGGAAGAGATGGATGGGGGTAAGTGAGAAGGAAAGAAAAGCAGCTGAGAGGTGAGGAGCTGGTACAAATTCAATCAGGGGATTGGTGTTCACATTACAACTGTCCATCTGCTTCGAGGTGCGCTGTGCGTATTGGTTGTTAAGAAACTGATTATAAGCTATAATGCGGAGGAGATGCATGAGATATAAATGGATGAATCAGGTATTTTTACCTGATTCATCCAGAGAACATGCAGCCACTCACACTCTGATTCCTCTCTTAAAAGGAGGACAATTTAGCAGTGAAGTGGAAAAGTTCACAAACACAAGCCATCTCCGCGAGGTCGCTGGAAAATACGCCTGTTGTCACCTCAACCGCCTACCTAGCGATAGCCGTTTCATGTAAACAATGAGCTCAAACCGAGAGACCAATTTACATTCAAATGCGCCGCACAAATAAAATCCATTCACCTTGACACTGTACCATCGAGTCGATGTGCATCACTTGGATGGCTCTGACACTTCGCGAGTCAGTCAGTCATGACTTCAAGGCTGTTTAGATGAGACAGAAATTAATGCGAGCAACGCTGTCTGCATTTCAAATGTATGACGCCATTGCCTCTAATGAAGACGGCAAATCTGTCAGGAAGCTTCCTTCCTTCACTGCTCTCCAGTCACAGACGGAAAATTACCAAACTGTTGATCGATGGTTAACAGGTGCAGGCTAATTATGCTAATCATGGCAACAGCCAAATAAACTGATTGCCATGTTCATTTAAATGACAGCAATGTTCCTTTGGTGGCTAATTAAAATAGGTTGGGAGAAAGGAAACGAGGCGGCTGGGTTCAGATAGAGGGAGGTGTTTAAATAAAAGAGTTCTCTGGGGTCTCCTGTAATAAGCTGTATTTCATTGGTTTAATGATGTCATAATGAATTTCTAATGATGGGGGATGGGCCAGGGTGCAAAGTCGAGAAGTGCGGTGATACGTGCACGAAACCACACAGCTACTTCCCCGCCCCTGCGGAAAAGACAACGCAACATGGGAGCCTTAGCTCATGTTGCGGGCAGCGGAGGGTATCCCTGGTTGAAATGAGTGGAAGCAATGAAAATAAAAATCAGTAGAGGACATCAAGCAGCGTGTGTGCTCCATCTGGTTAAATACTAGCCCCACTGGAAAGGGTAGGCTGAAGGTTCTAAAGGGGCAATTACTTTCTTTTTTTTCCAACACTGGGCCCAGTTGGCCTCAGTCTCCATTTGCATCTGACCCGGGAAAAGGCATCATTAGAGGGAGATACGGCGATCAGGGGCCAGGGGAGATGAACTCTGGGGCTCCTGACAGCCACTACGGTGGTATGAGAGGTGGATAGGGGCTGATTAATGTTTATAGAGGCAGCAGCTATCAAAACCCTTCTCTATTCCCTCTCCTCCCCCAATGCCCTCTGTTTTAATTCGTTTTTTTCAGAGGAGATTAAAAATATACAGTTTAGGCTCTATCTTTGCAAACAGACCATTTGTTTTCCAAAGGAGCGCCACCAGGGACACACTGAGAGCTCCACCTTTTATTTCGCCGAGGAATCTCTCCCTTTCATTCCCTTTCTTTGCCGCCGTAAGAGGTAAAACATTTGAAGAACGAACGCTGGTTTATACACAATATGCCGGTGCTTGATCTCTCTCTGCACTTTATTACATTTCTTTGTTTAAACCAAAATTGTGGCATCACTGTCTGCAGGAAATTCAGTATTCCAATCACAATGCAGGAGAAGAGAACCTTTGGATGCACTCAAGCAAAAAGCTGTCAGTGTCTTTGGAGGGATAGCTCACACAAGTGGCATTCAATGTGACTGTCGTCGACTGCATGCCTGCACCACTCTCCACAATTTACATCAATGGTCAGGGGTAAAGGAAGCTTAATGGAACTCTTTGAATATGACAGAAACAAAATCACAATCTCTATCTATTGATAGTCTTTTTAAGTAGCTCTTGGTCTGAAAGGGCGCATCCTTGCATCAAAATGGACACTGGTTCACTTTTTAATAAGCCATTATTATCTGTGTCCTTCACCAAGCTTTTGTGTGAGGTGAAAACAAAGGAGCGATAAAAGAACGATATGAGAAGAGGGGATGCATGATATAAATGACGGAAGTTAGAATACCCTTCATTTGCTATCAGATGCATCCACAAAGAAACTTTTGTGTCGAGGTAACAAAAGAGGAAAAAGCACACCCAGTGATGAGACTCCAACTGCCCGGATAAAACACCCTCTTTTTTTATCTTCTGTTTATGAGGCATTCTCACTATTTAAATGTATGCCACATTAGCGGGGATCTACTCAATTCAATATATTATAATGTGATGTTTGGCCTTAATGGAAAATCAATGATGAGACAAGCCCGCCACCGCTGAGACCATACAAAAGCAATTTCCAAATTGACATATGGAGGGCCTACGTGATTGATTCTGACTGCTGTTGGATTTTAATACCATTCACTGCGAGCTCATTGACTCTCAGACATCGTCTTGTGGTTTATCTGCAAACTGCCAAATGAGTCCTTGTCTGCTGTTCCTTCTCAGTCCTTCTTTGGCCCGTCTTCTCAGCCCAAAGCGGGGGGAGTGAAAATATTGCATTAGATCCGTTGGATAAACGACTGGATAACTCTTCATGAATATGACCTCTGTGTAACTGATCACAGTGAGATGCAATGCTGCTCATTCAGATCTCACTTCTGCAGGGTGATCTCCATCACTGGAGCACAGATTCTACATGTCCCTTCAAGAATCACCTGAACAGCTACAGCGTTAACAATAACACTGCACCAGCACTGGCAATGACATCAGCTGCTATCATTCATTTAACGACATATTATCTTTGGTGTTTGTTATACTGTAACAGCCTACTAGCCTTTAGAGAAGCTAACCCCCAAATCCCCCCTCACCGCAGTCATGCAGATTAGAAAGTAGAGACAAACAATTCACTTTCAAGAGCCGAAGCCAACAGGATATGCTGATCATGGATTAGCAGCCAATCCCTCCCCCCATTGTCCGGTCCCATGAAGAGAAAATATGTCATAATCTGATGACCTCGTTCCCTGCGTTCCAGTAGCTTTGAATTGCCCCTGAAATCCCAGTGATTCATTTAAATGTCGTTATCATGCACTGTACACAATGTACTTAAGTCCACATCTGACATCTGCAACCTATGGTTGCATCCATTCACTTCTCCACCAGTTATCCGGGTCACATCGGGCTGCGCAACGCACCCAGATGTGCTCCCATCCTTTCCAGCTGCAACATCCAGCTCCGCATGTCGGACATTCCGAGGAGTTTTCTAAGTATATGTTGGGCACAGACACCTGGATGGAAACATGCACGAGCCATCTCCAAAGGAAGGGATCCATGACAACATCAGGATCCAATGCTGGGCAACCTTTTGAGTGCAAAAGACCAGCAGTCGTACTCTCTGGATGTTAATGCTCCAACAGTGCCCACTCAGATTCCACGTCCATGAAGAGGGTACCTCGTGGGAAGTGGCCTTATGACTACCGATTTAATAAACACAAAAATCCACTTGACTCTCTCATAAAAACAATCCATAAAGCTAATACGACGTGCGAGTGAGTCAGCCGCCCTTAGTGCTGAGCCAACACACATCCGCACTGCACTCCAACGGCAGAGAGTTAGAAAGCGAGAGTTCAACGCTCATCTCACTTTGACACGAGATGAGATTGTTGACCCTGAAGTGTTACACCAAATGCTCATTCTGAGCTTCCTGCTCCATACCGAGGTTAGCATAACTGACAGATTTGACTTTGAACTACCTTTAAACCCAAGCATATCACACGGGCACGAGTGCGCGCACAAACAACGCAGACAGGCCTGTGCGCCTCCTCCACACGCGCATATGGTAGGGGGGAGGTTTTATTTGATGTACTGCACTGACAAGGAGTCATAAACTACAGATCGTCAGCCCATCTAAAAATATGTAATCATAAAAATACCACAGACTACATCTTTTTTTTTTCTCCATCTGACAACAGAAAGACACAGATCCGGCTATAAATGATACTATCAGTTCCACAAGCAGCGTCACGTCTCAAGGCGGCAGCTGTAGTTAGAATATCGCCAACGGGCAGAACTGTTTTCCATCTGATCACAGTGTCAGCTCAAGCGCAGAGCGTTTCGGAAGCTGAAAGGTAGAGCATCCATCCGTACGCCTCATGTTGAACTCACCTTGCCGAAGTCTCTGACATCGAAGAGGTCAAAGGGGTCAAACAGCTCGCTGTTGCGCAGGCCGAACTTGTCGTGGCAAACCTTGAGGAATGTCCGGATGTTTTTCAAACACAGGAACTGCGAGACAGGGAGAGAGGGAAGACAAAACATGAATGCGCGCCCAAACTGGAGCAGACACAAATCCGGCTACAGCATATTGGATGCATACAAAGTGTTGCAAAACAGCGTGATTAAACAAGAAGAATAGTTGGCCCGAAAAACATGTTTAACCAGTCTGTTTAATATCCACTATCAGTGCAACGACAACTTTGTAAACATTTCATTTCCTGGCTGATGATTGGCAGCCTCTCCATTTCGTCCTCTCCTGGTGTATGTGTGATTATTCAGCACCAGAAGGTGAGCAGGCTGATTGCTGCTCCTGAGGCTGATGGGCTGCCTCTCTGATCCAGATAAGGTGAGCCACAGAGGAGCCTGTCTCCTCAGAGAACAGACAAGTCCACCAGTGAGCTGCCTCAGGGTAAAGGTGGCCTGCTGGACTTAGACACTGGCCTCACACTTGGAAGTTCGCAGGTCACAAACCAGACAAAAAAGTCCCGCAGAGATGAAGCTCTGACATTCAGAAAGGAACTTTTTTAGTGAGTTAAACTGGTTGAATACTCAAGTCGGGTATTCAGGACAGGAAACAAGAGGCAATCACTTCAGGGTATTTAGAGATACAGATAAGGTGATGCAGAAGTGAGAAGCTGCCAAGCAGTAATTAAAGACGGTTCTTGTTTGAACCTTTTCTCCGCACCAAATGGGCAGGACTGATTGTAAAGCATCGGCTTTCTTTAACTCAACTTTTAAGCCTGCATTTACTTTTGTGCGTGAGAAATCTTCTACACGTTAACAACAAATACGTCTAATCTGCAGCGTCGATTAGATAAAATTAGTATAAGGCCAATATAATCTTGCTGCAGATTGGCAAATGCAACCAGGACTGATAGCAAATAGGAAAGGGGATGGCGGAGTTTGCAAGGACCCTGCAGCAGCCACGAATACTCATAACAAACTGCATAATACATTCTCTCTGGTCACGAATATTGATGGTCCCAGTCCCTAAAATATGCCATCACACAGATAAACCTTGCGGGCTGGGGAATAGGCCAATAACTGCATGAGAGCGGTGAAATATTAATGACAAGCATAACTGCCTCCCCATCTCCTCATCTTTGAGTGTGTGAAGAACACATTACCTAGCATGTAAATCCTAGATGCTGCTCAGATATGCCCTTTCATTTCTCCAGCGTGTGTGCGAGATATGAACCGATGGCTATGCAAGCGGAATGCGCCGGGAAAGAGTCTGGAGTGAGGGGAGAACAAAACGCTTGGCTGCCTGTTCGACTGAAAGCTTTGACAGCATACATCAACCCAGTAATGGCCGCTAAAGCAAGCAGCAGCCTCGTAAAGGCACAAATCACATATGGTTAATGTTAGCATGCCTCCCAGGCAGCTACGGCAGCACCAGAGGGTTCTTTAGGTACAGTACTATGCCGCAGAGCGTCCCCTCTCCACAGGAACCGGGAAGTGCCCAACGTTCTCGTTTAAACTTTACTTCGGCTTGATGAGCCACGATGTTTCCCGATGTTACAGCGGACCACGTGAGACATCATCCGCATCAGCCTACGCTAATTAGCTTTCACGCTTTGGAATTAAATGAAATAAAAAAAACAAACAAACAAACTCATTGTTCCCACTCCAATAATTTGTCAGATAAAAAAAGCAGAGTTTCATCTGATACCGTTTCCTGGTATTTTGTGACATTTCGCTCAGGCCTCTCCTGGCCACACCTGAGAGAGCCCTGCTGACTCATTCTCATTCATGTGCGCACATCTGCTCAGTCCCAGTGTCATGGGTGCGGACCCCATAACAGAGCCGCACCGGCCAGTGAAAAGAAATGCGATTGGTTGCCTAGTCGAAGTGACATTTACAGTTCAGCGGCGAAGGTTATCGTATCTACAGAACCTCACGTGCAGTGGGGGGAAAAAAAAAGAAAAGAAAGAAAAAAAAAAAGCTTATTTTCCCATCCCTGATATGAAATGGTAACATTTGCTGGAGTGGTTTGGAGAGAGAGGGAGGCTGTGCAGATATGGATCAGGGGGGGGAGAAGATGTGTCTGACATTCTAATGTATGTTTGGCGATAAGAGAGCCAGGGTAGGGGTAAGGAGAATTGCTATGATCTTGATGAAAAAAATACACCATTTCTTGCGGAGTGGAGAGTGTGAGTGCACCTGGGAATAAACAGGCTGCGGTCATCTCCTTAGGCTGAGGCTGGCCTTAGCACAATCCATCTGGAATTACCTCACTGTGGTCTGCAACACATTCAAGGCCAGGCACAGATATATTCCTCCATTTTTCACAGTGCTCTGAGTGCATCTGGCACCCACTCCGACGCATAAACCGTTCTAAAATTGACTACGGTGCTGATGGAATTCATGTAAACACGTCTTCATAAAACATGAAAACACATTTTAACTTCAACAATTAGGCCATTAAATTAGCCACTGAGAGAAAATCATTTCCGAGAGCTTTAAGAATCGATTTGTTTCGAGTCATTTATTAAGTGAGACTTTGATGTCAGACAGCATCTCAGTCTGCAGGAACTCCGTGATAAAGAAAGATACACTAGCTGCGCATGCTGGTGATTGTGTGCGGTCTCTTAGCCGTTCCCACTACGCAGCTAACCTGTAGTGGTTTCTCTGACATTTTTTTGCACACTTCATCATCTCACTCTCCTGTTGGCTTTTCAGCAGAAAGGAAGAACCTACATCAGACTTTTTTTTATACCACCTCAGAAAATATTCATCTCTCCAAGTACCGCTATTTTGACAGACATTAAAATCCAGAGGCACGGGCTGACCTTTATCAGCTGCAGACAGTTCATGCAGAAGGCACGAAGGAGATTATTTATTTTTGACTGTTGTTGAGTCCTGAACAGAACCGGTTCAAGAACCAGAGCTGATTTGGTGTTAAAGTGGTCCTCCTGATCCGCACTTCACTTCCTAATATTTCCTGTTCGGCGCCATGATAGCAGTGTTTTTGAACCAGTCGTTTAACCTCTGCTTACCATCTCATATTAAGGATGCATGCACTATGCAAATGAACGTGCCTGCATATCAGGCTATCAGATAATTTTGTTCAAAATGCTGCAGATGGCTTGATATGGTTTCAATATTTTTTTTCATTATTTTATTTATTTATTTATTTTAAACCTGATTCCTCCACTACATGAAAGTCAAGTACCATCAGTGGTATCATCCTTCCTGACTAGTAAGTTTAAGTTCAACCTCTCATTACTCTGCGTGCGTATGCAGTGACGAGGTAATTCACGGACACTGATATTATGGCTTGAGGAAAGAGGCCTGTGAAACAAATTATGATGTATGAGGTGGCTAATCTGGATTTTCATGAGAGGTTTTAGCTATAGGATGTGTTTTATTTGAACGGACTTTATTATATCCGCAATGTCGGAATATGTTTCTTTTAAAAGGCACCCTCGGCAAAGCAGGAAAGCACCCCATGATCTAAATGATTACTTTTTTCTTTTTTTTTTCAGTAATTGCGACAGATTAAACTTTTCATTTTCGGGGTTTGCAGATTGGATCATTACTACGACACTGTTTTAATCGATTTCATTACCGCAGAAGCCCGTGATTGCCGTTTCGAGCAACACAAAACGAAACTAACTCCCACATATGGTTTTACAACGAAAGCATTACAATAAAAGTTGATTGCCAGTGAAGGCAACGTTCAGGTGTTTGTTCCCGTTCGGCTCTTACACTATCGGTTGTTTGCTGTGCACCTAAGACTCGCCTAAGACTCTTAGAAGGCTGCAAAGCAATCTCTTTTTTTCCTCACCTGTGTCACGCAACAAAAAATAAAATCAACAGAACAGAAGAGACTAGATAAATCACGTGCATTTGTGCACATAAGTGTTTACCACTTGCTTCAAGTGTTGAAGTTACCATTGTGTCAGCGCTAAAAGTGAGCCTCTCAAGGCTTTCAGTCCCGTCATCAAACGCAGTATTCATCAGCAACCTTACTCTCTGTAAATATGTGTACTGACTCTTTTTACAAATTAGAAAAAAAAAGATCCCTTTAGCTAAGAGGAAAAGAAGAGGAGGTCAGGAAGAAAGAAAGTGAATGAGGGAAATGGAAGGAGATGTGAGGGAGGTGAAGACAAAAAACGACACAGAGAAAGACTGCCTGTATGTGTTCATCTGTAGACTTTTTACGAGGCGGCCCGTGTGCTCCACTGGAGCGACGGCTCTGATTTTGACTTCTCAGTCAAGAGCAAACAACTCTTGAAAGAGACAGACTTGTTGTCGGGAAGGCGGGAAGGAAGAGGAGAGAGAGCACAGAGAGGGGAGGAAGCAGGAGGGGAGAAAGGAGCGGCAAAGAGGAAATAGTCAGGTAACAAAGTCCCGTCACATCCCTGACAAGCCTTTCTACCGTATCACTACGACACATCACACGGGGAATAATGCATTGATCCTCGAGGAGGGTGGCCCTTATCTGCACACACTCCTACACGCCCATATCTGAGGGGATACAAATTAAAGGTTCCTGGTAAAAAAAGAAAAAAAAAGAAAGAAAAACCTGAACAACAGCAAATTGAAGAAACGGGATGCAGAAAGAGTCTGGCGGATGTGGAGGATCTGGTGGGGAAGGGGAGGAGGTGGAGGAGGAGGGAGGGGAAAAAGGTGTGTTGTTTTGCCAAAACTGAAGCTCTTTGGTGTCAGGAAGGGGGGGAAGTCAAGAGAGAAAACAACTCATGTGGGGGAGAAATAACAAATTAGGAGGAAGCTGCAGGTAAGGCTGAGAGGAGTCGGTTCCAAAACTGTGCACAAACTTATTTGATCAGTTTCCACAGTGTATTTGATTAGAATGTGTTTCCTGGATCAGGTACCTCCTGACAATGATGACATAAAAGAATGCATGCTGTGTCTAGGGCTGTGCAATATATATATATTATTTATTTATTTATTTATAGCAGCGCAGATGAAGGCAGGAAATTTGACTCTGAAAGAGAGAGCACTTCTGCCATATGAACGTGGTTTGTGTATGAAAAGTCACTGACACTGACCATTCATTGGTTTGTGTTTCGCTCAACGATTCTCAATAAAAGCAGAAAAGTAATGAAATGATGATGAGTAGGTACCGTACATTATATAAACCCAGAATCAGCAGGCTCAGTAGCAAAAGAGAGAGCCGAGCAGTTAATGCAGGTAGAGAAAACCCAATGGGCTGCAGTCGCTGATGTAATGTTGCCCCTGCTAGCACTAGTTAAATCACAGGGCAAACGCAGACATGCAGAAAGCTGGTCAAACAAAACCAAAACAATTCTGCGCGTCTAAACAAGATCGCCAACCCCGAGGCGTGGCTTGCAGATGAAGTTGCAGATACACATCGTGCACTTGGCTCGGGCTCAGCTTATTTCCCACGGTGGACATAATGCTTTCATTGTCATGGGAAATAAGCAGTTAGTTTTAATTTAATAAAATTTATTAAATCATCAAAATAAGAGAGCATCATTTTTTGTCAATTTCAGAGTCATTCTCTCAACCCCCGGGAGGAACCTATAACGTCACCCTTGCGGGAGGCCTTTGAAGAAGAGAAATAATTAGCGAGGAGTTCTTGCTCCCTCTTCGAGACACAGATACGGGTGTACAGCAATCTGACTTCTCTCCCCATGATCAAAGACCATTTCAGATTCTGTTCCTATATAGAACAAATCCACTTCCCACATAATTCCTGACTCATAATCCAAACAAGAAGGGATTTTTGGCTATAGTCGAGAAAAATCAGTGGAGAGCAGTCTGCTTTAAAGGATTCATCAGAACAGAAAGTTGCTTAACTTGGCAAAAGTTTTTCTCTGTACAGCTGTCCTCCTCCTACAAACACAAACTACACTGAAATCACTTATTTGGGCTCATTTGGAGCAAAGGAAAAGGAAATGTTTTCAGAGAAAACAGACTTTGTCTGTCTCTGAGCTATAATGGAATCAATACAAATGTCCATTTAGGAATTAAATCAATGAGAGGAAAAACATTACGGTTTGAGAGGAGAGGAGAGGAGAGGAGAGGAGAGGAGAGGAGAGGAGAGGAGAGGAGAGGAGAGGAGAGGAGAGGAGATGATTTATAGCCAGCAGAATGAGGTGAGTCAGACAGGAGATCAGATACTCAGACAGCCAGTCAGAGAATTGGAGTCAATGGAAGAGACTGATGCCTGTCTGGGTACTGTGAGGCACCCAAATACTCTTCCACATACACACACACACACACGTAGACACAAAATCCCCTCATGTTGTGTTTAGGGCAGTGAATCATTCCGCACTCTTAGAAGAACAGGAAGGGAAGGCTCAGCAGGTGAGAGAGAGCAGCAACAACTAGCTCACGTGACCACCAAGAGAAAAAAAAAAAAAAAAAAATGCTGGCTGAGCTGTTTCCGGCAATCTATACACACACGTGCCCACACACACACAGAAATACACACGCGCACATGCCAGGTAGAGGTGATGATGGATCTCGTAAACTTTGGGTTTGGTTAATGATCCCGCGGCCAAGGTGTTGATTGCTTTCTGGTAAGGAGAGATTTATGCCTGCCGGTGATCAGCGCTCAACCTTTTCCAAAAAGGCCTCGGCTCTAGAGCAGCAGCACGTGTCTATAATAATAGCCCAGCAATATCTCACTCAGTCTGAGAATCTTCCATTTGTTACACATAAAAAAAAAAAAAACAACAACAAATGAACAAGGAGAATGAAAACGCACTCTGGAAAGAACATCTCCTGCCTGCAGGATTCTAGCACTCTACTTTCACGTAGTGAGGAAACTCTCCTCTTTTTAGTATGCACCTGGAATCGTAAAAACGAAAAAAAAAAAAAAGCATCCGTACACCTGAGTTTACACCTGTGCGTATTACCTTGCACACAGTGCAAGATGTGCGTCCTTGATTTTGTTATGATTTTCGCCCTGAGTGTTTCACCTCTTCTATAAACAGATTGCCCTGCCTTGCTGAAATGATATATACTGTACATTTAAAGGTGCAGCGTGTGGGATATAGCTGCAGTGGTGTAGCTGCTGTCCAAACCTGGTTAAAGACGGCAATCTCCATGGAAGAGGGCCCACTGTGACTTTAGAGGTAAAAGGCTCATTCTAAAGCTACGTACGGTTCAAGGAAATTAAACGTGATTTGATTTGATTTCGAGAGCGCATACTTCCTCCTTTGTGATCTCTGAATCCCCTTTTCAAAATTGCTGTCTGTTCCGATGAATATTTTGAACCAGCAAATGAGTTCACAAGGGTTGGAAATAATAACCACTGTCGAATAATCTGTTGTGTTGAATATTTGTAAAAAGCTTTATAGCTTGAAATGAAAAATGAAAGCATTTGTTTTGGATGTGGGGGTCCACGCACACCCCTCTGTGCTGGGTCAGTAAACGTTTTGGTGGAATGTGCCGGTTGACACCCAAAGGGGATTAATGACCATTAGGGCTTTTCCTTCCCTCTTCCAGGTCACCCAGATGTTAAAGTCAGTGAGGAGAAAGGCCTTGCTCCTGCAAATTAGAGACGATGAACGCTGCATGAATAATGCATTGCGATAGTATGCAAATGTGTTAATCTTATCCTATTACCCCTAAAAGCCTGTAAGCAGGCATGGATTGGCCACAGTTTTAAATCTCGTACAACCCACAGCAGACAAGGCAGAACTGCTTAGCTAGCGAGGCCCACGCGGCGACGTGTTAAAATATGGAAGTTAAATAGGCTAAGTACGGTTTTCCTGAGGTTAATCTCCATTACAAAAGGAGATAATTCAGCTAGGAGCATCGGAGTCTGGAGGGAGAAAGTCACCACGATTGTAGAGCATGACTACATAATTAAATCAAGTCCACCTTCACCTTTACACTGGCTACTCCTGAAAACACAAGCACTCTCTCTAATTCCATGTAGGGCAAGCCCGAGATAAGAAGCACGCGACATGAGGGAGAAAGCATCGGTTGAACTCCTGTAACATGCCATCAGTAGCATGCTCGCCATATGGACACATTAGGTCAGTCGTGAGAAAAGAGAAGCAGTGAACCCGAAGCTAACTAAAAAGGAGACCCCCTTCCTGGGAGTGAAAAGCTCCTGTGTGGGAAGGAGTGCAACAGAATGGAGCAAAGAAGGAGAAGCGATATGTCTTCAAGGTACTGCTCTTTCTTTTCTCTACTGAAGCGGAAACGACTACAGCTAGGAACAAAGAAGCTTCTTTCCCGGATAATGGCGAGAGAAGGAAAGAGGAGAGGGGGCTTGTTTTTCCAACTTGTGGGGTAGTTTTCAAATGCCAGCCATTAGTGCTGAGTAGAATATTTTATTTACAGTTTGCAATGATGGAATTCAATTTTGTTTATGCTACATATAAAGAGTTTTATCGATGCTTGCGACACGGTTTTATGGTTGCCGACACTGGTCTTTCTTTTCATTGTCAGTTATTCGGCCAACCGCTTCAGTCTAGGGCTGCAACTAACAATAATTTCCAACATCGATTAAACTGCTGGTCATTTTTTTCAATGAATTAATTCGTTTTATGGTCCAAAAAACACCAGAAATTGAGGAAAATGTTGATCACTGTTGCTCAAAGACCACTGCGGTATCTACGAATATATACTTTGTGTCCACAACCCAAAGATATTCAATCTACTACTGTCAAATAACAAAATAGTTGGTGATTAATTGAATAGTTTACAGCTAATTGACTAACTGATACCGTTCTACTTCAGTCCAAACTAAAATAGCTCAACAACTATGGGAATGATTAGCATAGGATTCTATACAGACATTCATGGTCCCCAAAGAAGTTCCAGGTGACATGATTAATAAGTAATCCCCTGACTTTTACTCTAGTGCCATTAGCAAGTTGATATTTCAGGCTTTTAGTGAAATATCTTAACGTCTATTTGGCACACTCTTTGCAGACATTCATGATCTCCAGAGGATGAATCATAATGACTGATTCCTTAACTATTTGATAGCGCAACAGTTATTGGATGGGTTACAACGAAGTGTTGTACAAACACGAAGACCTGCGAGCGTTAGTCTATTAAGCCATAAAAGAAATGAATCAGCTGCTAATGTTGACAACTGATTCATTAAAGATGCAAAGAAAAAGTCATGATGTGCCAACAAACACACATTCCTGTCCCCCTCAGGATGACTGATGATTACTTAGATATCTTGCAAATGTTTCACAACAATACCATGGCACAACATTATTCATGTTTAAAATCAGCACTGGAGCGTCATCAGAACAATTTTTTGCAGCTTACCTTACTTCAAAGCGCTGCTTTGCACAGTCTCACAGAGCTTGTGTGGCTGTGGACAGTGTCACTTTGGCTTCCTGTGCTGCATTCAGGTCACTGAACAACTTTGACAGGACATTCCAGATACCTCGCCACATTGTTATGCAATGGTTATCATGGTAGTCATTTGTTTGCTCGTTCATTTGGAAACCACTTGAAAACAAATTAGTCCTCTAAATTAGACTAGAAAAATTACAAATTACTTGGTTTGGGTTCAAATAGCTACTCAGTTAAGGTTAGGAGACCTTTGTTATCATGGATGAAAGACTTGACTGTCACTGGGAAACGGGAAAACAAACAGCAGTCTCCCCTGGCTGTCCTAGGTCCAAGTCCTATGTTTTGTTGACTCATCTAAACACCCAGACGTCCTGCTCTGTGGCTTTATAGTAAAGTCACCCCACTTCTTTGCTCCCAGCGGACAAAATCATAATTACTATGGCCGCTGGAGGGCTTTGTCACTTGAACCTAAAGAGAGTCACTCGAGCATTCCCTTCTTTCAGTGAAGTAAAGGCTTTGTAACATTATTCTGCTGCCTTTCTGGCCTGAACTCTCAAAAGATTCAGGTCTCCAGAGTGCTGGGATACAACAGTTCTGATACTGATGACAAAATAACAATTCAAATATATTTGGAATTGTTTTTCTTTATCTTGCATAGGAGACCAGACCAAAACAAGGTCCATCCTAATCACGACATCAACAACGTTGCCGCGCACCAATAAACTTCACAGCTGAATGCAAATCAGGTCCATCTGACCTAGTGTACGAGTGAGCGTCAGAGACCGAAAGAGTAGAGAGCAGCGAATTTCAGATAAAAGCAGGAGAAAAGCTTTGACTGTTATAATCTTAATTCTACCTGACCTGCTATTTCTATTTCCTCTGACCCTTAATGTGTTCTCTCCGTTCTCTGTGGACCAGTAATAATTCATAAATCTTCTTTCCTCTGAAGTGCTAAAAACTGCATGCAATATTCCTACTTTTGTTTTGAGTGTTTTTTTTTGTTTGTTTTGTGTAAGAGAGGCTTCACCTCTGCGTGACCGGCTCCATCTCTGTTTTGGACTGTCAAATAGAGGCAGCTAGTTCTCACAATAGCCTATAACAAATATCATCATCATCTGCCTGGATGCATTCATAGCTATCCCGCGTTTCATTCCAAGACTGTTGCTGGGGCAGCCTCAAGCGTCATCAGACCTTTTCTTTTTTTTTTCCTTACTGCAACTGTTGTTTAAACCCCTTTCACCTGAAAAGCGTTCAGACAATATAAAATCAAAAATCTAACAGAGGCCAATGTGCATAATGCAGTCCTCCAGGTTCAATCCACTATTCATGTAAATACGAATCTGTGTTGTATCTAAGCAACAGGCCGTGCTGCAGAGACTCAGAAGAGGAGTGTGTGTTTGAGGCATTTCCACTCAGGCTTAGCCACAGACTCAAGGCTTGATGAATGTGAGAAGTAGGTCCGCCGAGAATCCCAGACACCCATGGATCGATGGCCAGGTAATTTATGACATCGGACCACAGAGAGGAAGACTGCATCTATCTTCTCCCCGGTGAGTTTCCCTTACAACTTAAGGCTCATTGTAATGATTTAGATCCCCTATAAGATATGTTACTGTTCATCTTTTTTTTGTTCCCCCCACAGACAAAACAAACGTGAGCAACATACATAGAGGGTAATGTGTTTCTAAAGATCTTAACTGTATTAGGCACAGCCACATTCACAGCAAATTAAGTCTCAGGAGTTTTAAATTATGTTTGGCATAGCTGGGTTAGCTCGGGGCGGATACGCACATGGCCGAAGAGGTGACAGGGAATGAAATCTGAGCAAATTTATGTGTTTGACACAGCAGAGTTACAAAAACATTAGCAAGCACTCAGCACCTCAAATTCATCTTAGGTGGCTTAATCAGAAAAAAACACAAAAAAAAAAACATTTGTGGCTCCAAACCAAATTATGTTTTCTCAAGTACATTTAGACTTTCAGCTATTTGAACATAATGAACTGATAGTTGAGAAATAAATTGTGGTTACACTTTCAAACTGACCTAAATTGGTAAAATTATATGAAGCAACATAAAAAGTATTCTCCTTCAGTGGTCTTTCACTAAAAACCGTGTCAGTAAATTGGGCAGAGGTGGAAAGTAATGCATACTTACTTCCTGGGAACCTTTGCTCTCACAGAATATGGCAGAAACTGATTATAACACGCATAACTAGCCACCATTTTTCATCGCCATGTTTAGCTCAGATCGAACAAACCAAGCACTGGCTGTAGATAGGTCTTTCTGCTGACGAGAAGCAGTCAGTTGGTTGCAACTGAGACCTTGCAACTAGATGTCTATATATCCTACACAGTAGGCATGGATATCTATGTATGTATAAGTATGAATATTCATAGGGTCTGAAATGCACAGCCAAGTGGAAATGCAGGTGGGATTAGGGTTAGGGTTTCTACACTGAACAGAGTAGAGATTAGCAGTGACCGTACGATATCTCCTCAACAAAGGCCGTCGGTTAACAGGAACAATTCTCCAGTCGGCATTTTAATAACGAGCTGGCTCATCTTCTCTCCCCTAGTGGCATCACAATGGTACCTGCTAACACTGATCTGCTAGCAGTCGAGGCAAGATTACCTTTTATCTGTCTCAGCCTTATGCTCAACGTGTACATGGTTAATCGAAAACTGTTGTTGTTCTGTGATCTGCAAGTTTAACATCACATAGCTCACACTTTTGCTTGCGATTAAAAACGTTACATGCGGATGTGCAGATCTGGCATTTTTGCAATAGAACAATGGGGTTACTCTATACGTTCAACAAATGTCCATTCACTTCGTACTCAGGCCCACGCCTACGACACACTGGTCTTTTAAGTACATATTGTTGCTAATATCTCCATATTGTTACTTAAGACTCTGTACGTAGAAGTACTTACACTGTGTTGTATTTTTCAATACATCATTTTTTAAGTAAAACAATGCCCTAAATTCTCTGGTTGCGGGCTCTTAGGTGTGAATTTTTGCTTCTTTTCTTACTCTTCTGTCATAAACGCCTGGGTTTTTGACTGTTTGTTGGACAAAACAAGTAATCTATAATGTCACCTTGGATTTGGTTAGATTGTGACGTGGATATTCTTTGCATTTCTGGACCAAACAAACAATTGAGCGAAACAATCATCAGGTTGTCTGATAATAAAAAAAAACAATCTTCAGTTGCAGACCTGACTGCTACTAGCAAGATACGATTATCTGTTCCGCTGCTGACAACTTGTATATTCACAGCAGCGAGCTAATGTAAACAGATTTTGAAAGGTCCTCTGACATTATTACAGTAGATGTTTAAAAGGCCACAACCTGAATGCATTGTTAGTGCCGGATGTTTGTCAGTCCTTTGTTTAAGGAGTCTATCAGGTGCACAGGGGGTTGCAGCTCTGTGCTCCTGATGGCTGCGATTATCTCCAAGGTGACTAATGCTATTAACACGGAGAACAGCCTGTTAATTACCCGACTGGCTCTGGGGCCGAGCTTAGCTCGCTTTAATCATCATACCCACAGCTTGGATAAACAATCATTCAATCATCACACAGCTTTGCTGGCGATACACAATACAGCAATCAGCCAATTTACAGATTAAGTGATTGGACGGGTGGATACTGTGAGATACAGTTTACATCCACTCAGTGGTGCAATGGACAGTGGAGAGCTTTCCAATGGGCACTCAACCAGAGTGAACGCAATACGAAACCACAGCAATACACTCGTAAACGCGCTGTACAGTTTGATTTCATGTGACGCTGCCAGGATGACAAACACACTGGGAATAGTCAACAACCCATGTTTGCACACGCCGCGCATTCTGATAATATCCTCAATGCACAGAACACTTTGAGGGATAGTTTGGGCTTTGAGATTGTTAATGCACAGTCAGTGTGTTGCCTACAGCGGACATCAGTCAGTATGCAGTTTGGAGAAGGAGACAGACGTCCCAGCACATAAGTGAAGCAATGCATTGTTGTGGACAGGGTCAGCAGAAAAAAAGTGTACACTATAGAGAACATATTCTCACTCGTTTACCTTGCAGTCAGATCTGTAATACACCATGCGTGACATGGTTCAGCTTAGGTGAGGAATACATAAGTTCTACTGTTGAGACAATGTAGCACCACGGGCCGTCTGACAGCAAGATAACACAGCGAGAATATGCTCATTACAGCATACACCTAAAAGGATATTGATTCTTTTTTTTTTCCTTCCGGGTGGGCCTTTTTATACGGCTGAAAAACATTTTTCTGCTGACCCTGTCCACAACAATGCTTTACTCTACCTCCGTGCCTGGACTTCTGTCTGACCTCAAGCACCTCATACAAGCCCACTTCAAAAAAAACCAGAACAATCCCTTTAAATATCAACGACAGGGGAGGGAAATACTTGATCCCAGTCGGTTGGTGTGCGTCGAATAATTGTATAATACAAAAAACAAAGATCACTGCGGCTGACAGACATTTTAAATCAATACGATAGCTCTAATAAACTGTGGATAACAATGGCAACGATGCCTTTACTTGATGTTGCATTGTTCTCACACTAGGATCCACTGAACCAATCACCAAGAAAAATGAGTACAAACCTAATAAATGGATTGTGATTTGCATTCTGAGGTGGTAATGACACATTCTCATTAAGGCACACCGTGCGTCTGCCAGAGACCAGGATTACAGCTGGGTATTAAACCTGGATACTTTGTTCAAACGCTGGTACACAATGTCTAGCCAGATTTATAATCATGGTTTCTCATAACATATTTTGCTTTCAATCAAATGTTGCCAGACTTATACAGTTAGCCAATTATTATATACTAGACAATGCTTGAGGACATTTGCTTTTTTGGTTTGGGGTTTGTAGAAACAAAAACTTGTTGATATTCTCCAAAAGACCTGTATATTTCTGTTCTTTTTAATATAAAATCCAAAACAGATAATGGATGTACAGTACAGCCTGGCATTCTGTTATCTAAGGGGAATAATTAGCATCATTTGTGAGCTTGTTATTCTGACGGAGCGGCTGTTGGGTGAACTAAAAAGTGACCTGTGTTGGTACAAATCTATGACAGTTTTGCTGGTCCTTCCAGAGCTATTCGCGGGCCCAAGTAATTAAGGTTTACATATATTGAGGGGGCACGACCCCTTTTTTGGGCGGCTTCCCTCGACTCCGCCACGTCAACTAAATGAAGCAACTATGTTTACAGTTACGACAGCTTAAGGTCGGGTCGGTGAATACTGTCCCCTGTCGCACTGTATCACACTGTGACAACTTTTTTGTCACCCTCTGTAAGGCCTAGTCAACAACATTATGTATTGGGAACAGACTTCCTGTTTATGCTTCCCCCTGCAAATTACATTGGAAAGCTTGTTGGCACTGTCCCTCGCAATTAATCACTGCTGAGATAAAAGCATTGTCACAGTGGAAAGAGGGAAAAAAAAAAAGCCTAAGTGGAGGAGGCATGGACGGGTGATGCGCATGTTTTTTTTGTGTATTTATGAGCATTATACAAAGATGTAGAGGGAGTATTGGTTGTGAAAGCCTCTTATCTTCATGACAGTTAATTATCCCTTTACATTACTCCTTCTACATTATCTGAGCGAACGGTCATAAATTACCCACACCTGTCTCTATGATCTTCACTGCGCCACTCCTGGCGAAATTGAATTAACTTCTCACACATCCGCGACCCAGCTGTCCCACCCGCTCCCAGGTAGACAGGCCGTCGAGCTAAATCTGAGACATCAAATGGCAGACAGCAGAATAATAAATAAAAAAGAAATGGCTTAACTCTTATCTTCCCCAAAAGACAGTCAGAGTGAAAAACATAGAGAAGTCTGGAGGAGAAAGAGATACAAAGAGCCTTGTCAGACGGATATGGGAGCGGTGGAGAGCGAGGCAGGATCAAACGTCCAGTTTCTGCCTGTAATCCTCCTCCAGAGGAGGAGGCGGGGGAGGTGGGAGATGGAGGCAGGAGTGCCGGAGAGGAGGAGAGGAGTGGCTGGTTGCTGTGCCACAGAAAGCAAACCTTACTGGATTTTTCATCCAGCAGGCGAGGCGACGCCAGCCCCTCCACGGCTCTCCAGACAGTCTGGCACACGGGCCACTGGAGGAAACCTTTGGAAAGATCAGAGCCCCCAGCCTCAAGCATGGAAAGAGTATGTGTGTGTGTGTGTATTCAGCGCGCATGTGTGTGTGTGTGTGTGTGTGCCCATATGTAGCTGCTTATGCCTTTCAGATGTAACACTGTGCCCTGCTATGTAATTGGAGGTTTCGGCCCACGTGCAATGTCTGTAAATCCACAACATGGCAGTTGTGCAAGGAAATCCAGAAAAATGCAGAGTTATCCTTCCTTCTATACCACGCAGATACACATGTACTGTATTTAGATATTCAACAGATATGTCACACGGTGTGTCGTCAGGGAGCGCTTCACATAAAACACCATTAAACATTCAGCATTAGCTCTAAAAATATGTCAGGAATCCTTTTTTTCCCCAGCCAAGTCATTGTTGTGCATTGAAGCATTGAGGCTACAGAGGAAGAGGGTGTTTATTTCCCCTGAGATTGTCTTCCAAGGCAAACTCCTCTAACCAATGACTTCTTTTGAATGACTATTTTGCACTTTTCACGAATGTTGTACCTTTCTGCATAAATCTGTACAGTTTGTTTCAAAAAACAAAGAACATATTGTTCATACATAACTTTTTTTTTTTATCGTTAATCATACCTTCTTTCTTTTTTCTAACTGTGCTCTGCACCAAAACACGGAGGCAAACTCCTTGACCGTGTAGTCCTACTTGGCCATAAACCTGATTCAGATTCTGACCAAGGTTTTGAAAGTTACCAAAACTGAATCATTTCTAAATTAATAACTAAATCAAATCGAACTTGAATCACAGGGCTTGTTGACAGCTCTCTCCATCATGCTCGAAAGCAACGTGATTACCGTGCAGACACAGTTCAGGGAAATACAAAGGATGTTCAGCTTCCTGGCCGGCCAACAGGGCATTCTTCAGATACTGAAAAATTCCGGAGCTCGTGATTGAACATTAAGATGCTATTTTAAAATATCGCCACACAATTTGGTTGCAAGTTGAAGCACACATTCCTGGGAAATGTTGTGATTTATTCACGTTGATCCTTAATAATCACATACACAGAACAACAGAAAAAAAGACAAGATCCTGGAGGGACTGAAAATTCAGCAGAGCCATGAAAGTAACTTGGCCGACAACTTGGAGGATCAGCGAATGAGCAACACAGCCAATCATCAGCGGCTAAGTGATGCTATGAGCTACGGTTTCAGGAGCATCCCAAGAGGGCAGAGGTGAGAAAATGTAAGAGGCAGAAGCAGCTTGACAAACCAGCTCTCTCTTTTCTATCTCCCACGCAGTTGGACACTGCCTGCAGCACCTCTTTAAAAATAGGAGGGGAGAAAAAGCTGTCACTCTGGATTTAGCCTACTTTCCAACATGCCCATTAATTTCAAAGCAGATGGCAAAAAAAGAAGGAGAGTGGGTTGGAGGGAGGGGCATCTACTAAAGCTGCTGAATAACAGAGGGGAGAGCTTCAGATGGAAGAGGCAGCGGTGAGCATGGTGACCTAAGAAAAACAGGGAGAGCAGCGATGAAAGCAGATTAGAGCCTAATCATTTATGAAGATGATCATTTGGAGGACTTTGCTGTTATTAGATGTGGCTGCGCTGGACTGGACTCCAGTTTGGGGTTAGCTACATAAAAGGATGAGGAAAGGAACTTACTGGGAAGTATTGCACTGCTCAAACTTTTATCGACCTGTGTATCCGCACTTCCCTTGTAGGCACTTATCATCTAAGCCCGTCTGGGGGATTTACGAGGTGAGAGGTCTGAGTATAAATCAGAGATCTTTTCTGAAATTAAATAAAAGGAGGCAGAGATGGAGAAATAAGCCTGAGGGCAGATACCTCTCTATACTGTGATGTAAACATTCCCCGCAGACCGGGAGAAATTGCCAGCAGTAAACGGCGCTGCCATAAAGACCTTACAACCCCGCACGGCGCTGATAAAGCTGTTCCTATAAGCAGGGAGCAAGGTGAGGCAATCAACTCAACTGCAATCAGGCTATCTATAATTAATTAACACGCAAGCCCATTGCGAGTTTCAGTAATGCAAAGCAAGTTTGGTAAATCATATCACAAACAAGACGTCCTCAAGGACAATCATTAATCACGGGATCAGCCATCATGACGAGCGTCCTTGAGGCAAGCCGAGAATTAGGTTTCCATATCGCGGTATCAACGCCAACGCCCATATGGGAATCTCCTCCTGCGTTCATTTTTGAAAACCACTAAAGTATGTCGGCTTTTATTGTCAGACACTGCCGAGAGACGAGTAAGAGGGAAGGGGTGAGGAGAAGGATGAGGAGGAGAGGAGAGGAGAGATCTGTCCGGTGGTCTCCAGGAGGACCAACGGAGCCGAGCGCCCCCCCCCCCCTTTCGAGCTAATCGAACAAGGCTGTGATGTGACATCACCAGCCTCACGCGCCAGGATGACAGTCATCCTCGTTAAAAAAAAAAAGCCGAATGAGGCAGGAGGCCAAAAAGCAGTAAAATGAAGCCATGTTTGTCACCATGCTGTAGACCTGCAGCCACAGTGAGCGGGGCGGTGTATCCATCTAGGGATTAGATAAGAGCTGCTGAAGCCACCTCAGTCTGGAGCAAAACTGCTCAAATGAAGCAGCTTGGCTTGAAGAAGATTTGTGGCCTGATTTTATGCTCTAACCCAGTGGGACGTCTTTATGTTGCCTGCGGAAAGAAGACCCTCAAATGGATGGAGTCTCATAGAGGAACATAGGATATTTCATAGAGGATATCTGTATGTACTGCTGGAATGTTGCTGCCGTTGACAACCCAAGTGATTGACAACTGTGACACGCTGCCCAGCAATAGCACAACCCCTCTCAGTGCTAATTAGACAATAAAAGCTGGGAGGAAAACCGTTGTGGCTCACCACAACAGGCATATCAGCAAAAAGAGTAAACATCTGACTACAGGTGCAGCGAGAATATTAAATATAAGTAATGCAATCATAAATTTAAAATGGTAATCAGACACCAAACCACTGCGGGGTGATTCATAATATCATACAAGAGAATTAAACAACTCCGGAATGTTGTCTCAGCGACAGTCGTTTTAGTCTTCATCTCAATAATTGCGTAGCAGAAGATATGAAGCCCTCAGCGTGGCGTCTGCAGGAAAACAAAAAAAAAAACCCCACCTGACACCTCCTCTGCGGGTGTGCACGCGCTGTCCACAACAATTATTGTGCACCGATTCATCCGTGCAGGGGTTGCCAACACAGTTTTTTTGTTTCTCTCAGCATGCATTTTTTTTTTGTTCCATTTGCTTCCTCGTTCTTCACATCTTCATTAACTGTGGTTATCTGATTTGCCGCCTTGTTTTTTTGAAGGGTGTGGAAGAGTGCTTGATTGGCTCTAGGGTAAAGTATTGAAACTCTGAAAAGTATCGATACTCAAACGGCGTATCCGGATACAATACTAATTTGCCATGGTATCAATACTACAGTGCGCGCGCTCTCGACAGGCAGTGCAGCAGGTAAGAACGTCCGGCAGCCAGGCAGACACATTTCTGCTGACAGTATGGCGGCAGTGCAGCTGCAGGAGGGCCAGACCAGACAGCCTTGGTTGAAAATGAAAAAAGGCAAAAGGCTTGTTTGGAAATATTTTGCATACAGGGCAAACAAAGAAGGGAAACCGAAAGATCTCGACAAGCCTGCGTGCAAACAGTGCTTTAAAGCGGTGGCAACGAAGTCAAGCCACACAGCTTACTTGGCCAAAACATCTGAAGGACTGACACCCTGTCCTTTAAGATGAAATCCAACAGTTTAGTAAAGCTCCTGTTCATCATTTAACTTAATGTATTAAACTTAGTACTGATGTTCCATGTTTTGGTCATTGGATTTTCCGATTGATTTTCATTTCCTTGACTGCAGACTGCATGACTTCATGTGAAAACTAAAAGTAACTACATAAAATCAGGAATTTTACCTGAATAATTGAGCTTGCTGCTCAATTATTGTTGCTAGCCGCAGCTATCAGCCGCTGCTATCAGCCACTGCTAGCAGCCGCAGCTAGCAGCCGCAGCTAGAGGCCGCAGCTAGCAGCCGCAGCTAGCAGCCTTTAGCTAGCTAACATTACTCAAACTCTTAAAGTTGCAGAGTGAAGCAGAGAAAACTTGACCTTCAACCAAACAGAAGAAGGAAGCACAGCCAACTCTACCACTTCAGTTTGACAAGCAACAAAAACAAGACCAGTTGTTTTTGTTTTTTTCATTTTCTGATTATTTAACTGGCATCTGTGGTTCTGCTGAGAAAGCATGTTCCATGTTGAGAATGAAAAAGCTTTTTTTTTAGTTTGGCAATGGTATCACATCTTGAATATTTTCCTGGGTATTGATATAGAGTTTGAAATTTTAGTATCGTAACAACGCTAAATGGCTCTAGAGACCAGCTAGCCAATCATCAACAAGGAGATACAGGCAGTCACTGCATACACCCCCTCCATATTTGTTTAGAGCCCTAGCTATAGATGATCCTGACCTCTGATCCCCTGAGCAGGGCTGACTATAAGACCTCTGTGAAGATCAATAAAACATCACTATTTTTCAGCAACCACAAAATAAATACACCTCTGGTTCATTCCAGCAAGAAACAGGAGCTTCCCATCAAATCTCAAACCAAGCCACTCAACATCGACAGGCGATCAAAAAAAAGGTGATGCAAAGCAACATCGTTATTGAAGCACTGACAGACGGATGCCGGCGTTGTGTGAATGCACCACAATGGAACAATCATTGCTATCATCCCTTCGTACACATCAGGTGTCACACGACCGGCCAAGACTGGAGCTGGCTGCTGCGAGCAGATGTGGGGAGAGGTAATTATTTGGATACTGTTCCGAGAGAGAGTGGGAGTGTTGAGTGTCTAATACTATTTGGACATGGATCTGGTCCACTCTATTACATGCAGGGGGAGCTGGCAGGGTAATGGAATATTTGATCAGCACGGACGCACAACAGCTCAAACAATGTGGAGCTAATGTTGAGGTCTTGGACGAGTCTCTCTTTTTTTTTTTTTTTTTTTTTAACTATCCTGACACGGGGCATAGGAGACAAAAATAACAAACCTAACAGAGTATACAACACGCTTGATAGAATAAACAATCCTTTTTTTCCCCGGGTCAAATTCACAGCACAGCTGTAATAAGATGCAAGCTTGCAGCATTTGAGTAGTGTCATATATGACTATGGGGATCATCTTCAAGACTCATGGGAGTCCTTTGAAAAGAGCGGACTGGAAAGAGCTAGTTAAGCTGTTTCTGACGCCTTCCTGCAGATATGTTACAGTCTGACAGCTGTCCAAAAACATCTGAACTGTGCTCTTGGCTCTGGAGTTGTTGAAAATCTGCTTGCCTCCAATCACACGTACAACATCTGAGATCCACCCTTTCCAGCTAGGGCTGCATGATGTGGTTGAAACCAATGACTCAGTGTAAGTAAGAGGATTTCTCATACAGACGTGATGATAAATGAATGGAAAAAAAAAACATCTTTATCATAATTAAATACATGTTTCACTGCCGGGCATCAAACTGTTCACACAAACAATTCAGTTGTTGTAAAAGTGATGACTGAGTGTTAATTCTGACACACTGACGTACAGACCACACACTCACGCTGAGTAATAAAAAGGGCCGGCCCGTCCAGATGAAGCCTCTTGGATAATCTCAACTGGGGCTCCTCAAAAAGGGTGTTTCACTCAGTCTGACGTTACAAATATGTCTTATCGGTCTTATCTGTTCAGAGCTCAAGTGAAAAACACAGCTGCACTGGCTGACCAAAAAAAAAAAAAGCAGTGGAATTTCTGTCTCAATTATTTATTTATTTGTTTTTTCATGCAGTGATTCACACCAGACTGGAGATAGCAGGTTGCATCACGGCTGGAAGCTGTGTAAACTGGCACAGTACCTTGTTTCTCTTAGTTTTTAAGTTATTACATAGGAGAAAGGGAGAGGTCGGGTTAGGTAAATGAAGCACACCAGAGAGTGGCGTGTGAATCCCGCGTCCTATTAGCTGTACGCTTAATGAAACACTTGAGATGATGTATAAAACACATTGCAAAAAATGTGTTTTATACATATATAAGAAAAAAAATCCCCAATATCGGCACTGGCCTCAAAATTTAAGCATCAGCCAGACGCTAAAAAACAAACTAAAAATTGTTTAATGGAGATAAACACAGCATAAAGACTTTGTTGTTATGGTACCAGGTCAGCACAAACAGGTGCTCTTTTTGCCTTTTCTTTGTAGCATAGACGAGAACAATCTCAAATTTGACTTGCGCAGATGATTATTTCCGGGGGCTGCATGCCCAAACATCCAACATTATCTGGAATCGCTGCTTTGAATGTCTCTATGCCGTCATGTAAGCCTGCCGTTGTTGCAAATGTGCACGGGCGTGCGCACGTACAGTGTGTGTGTCCATCCTGATGTGACTGAGATAACATAAGAGACAAACAGCCCATTTAGCCTTATCGGAGAAGTTATCGCGCTGACTAAGACGCTGAAATATATAAAAGGCAAATCAACTCCAGATAATATCTCAATATAGCCACACACTACACTTGCACAAACTTTTATCCCCTCCACACACACAGCTCAGACACAGCCCTCGGGGCGACTCCACTCTTTAATGACTCAATAGAATGGTCGATATAGCAGGCACATGTATACTCAGGTGAGCTGAGCTGGCATGCTGAACACAGAGCTTGGTTTATAGCTCTCACCGTGATAGTTAATGGGGCGAAAACCTGAGGTAGAATGCTGCGAAAAAGATCTCTGTGATTCCAAACTCAAGGGCAAGCTATGACACTGCATCGGCGCCTCATCACGTCGTGTTTAAAAGCTACAGAGGAGAGTTTGATGTAAATGCTCGGCCGTGTTTCTACAGTGTTTTATCTGCACAACAGAGAGTGAGGCTGCAACAGTGAAGACGAACTCTGCAGCGTGAGAGTCTCTGTTTCCCCCAAATACGAGACCGCCAGGCGTCTCCGACAAAGACAGCGAGAGCAAAACGGAACTGCAGAATATAAGCCGTCTTGTAAAACGGCAGCAGGTTGATGCTGCATCCAGAGAAGGATCTTTTGTCTCTCCTCCCTTTGATATCCAAAGCAACACAGACCAGCCACAGGCCAGATGTAGCCTACGTGTCTACATAAAAAGACTGCATGCAGCACAGTGCACAAAGAAAGCTATTTATAAAGTATGTACCAAGAGAACGCGCGTACCTCCGAGCATGCTTTGCACTCGGATTTTCCAAAACGTCCAATACTGACAAAGAATGGGCCTTTTTTTTTCCTTGTTTCTTGCTAACGGTAACACATCTGGACTGCTTTCAACCCATCACCATCGCTGCGGCTACGTCTCTGAACTATGTCAGCTTCTGACATTGCCGTGTTACTTCTGTGAAGGCGACCCCGATCTTCGTGCACCATCCACACTTGAGTGGCAGGATTTAGGTTGAAATCCAGCAAAGTGGTTGAGCGTATTATGTGAAATTATGCATGCACATGACTGTTAAGGTGCTATACATGCATATTTATGCTTTTGTGCATGATTCAGTCCTAAATCCAAACAGACGTTTGTGCACCTGGCTTCAGATTGGTGGTTAGATCTTTTTTTTTTTAAACTTTTTTTAAGAATACAACCTTGATTTGAACGGGATTTCATCATTGTAATTCAAAATGCGACGGGTTCTTGAGGACTCCTTGGCAAAAGCGCATGCTTTATGGTGCTATATGAAGGTTTACGAATGAGGTGCCATTCCAGAACACTGAGTATCTGGACCTCTGTGAAAGACAGACGGTCATTTCCACATTAGCTTAGCATAACAGCAGGAGAACAGCTATTTGCTGATAAAGGCGTTACAGTAATAGTCCCCATTACAACAGGCTTTTTCTCTCCAGGAGGCTAATGATAATTAGACATATACTACTGTCCATCCATCCATCACGCGGCAGGGAGCGAGACACAGAAACCTCTGCTCTGAGTTTGTCCTCTTTCTTTAAGACACACACACACACACACACACACACAGACACACAAATACAACATCTCATAAAGTGATTTAAGTGGTTATAGTGTGTGTGCTGAGGGAAAGCAGTAGGAGGATTATGTTTAGATCAAGACAACAAATGTTGATGATTACGCTCCTACAGCGTTCCTGGGACTCTGCTGCTGATGTGCACCATAAAAAAAAAAAGATATACATCCAGTGTAACATCTTTCGATGACTGAGGCTTAATGTTTTCTATAGATTTATGCTGAACTCATAAAGCCGATCCTGCCGACCTTTCTTTTTCCCTGCAAGTAAAACTCCAACCATCAAACGAGCAAGCAGCATTCGATAACATATAACAACTAGCACTTCAGGCTAACATTCCCTGTGTTTTTTTTTGGTTTTTTTTAAGATGCTAATTACAAATGAGGTCTATCCATCTAGTGACAGTCAGATAACAAGTATTTTCTTTCTTTCTTCCCCAGCAGCAGCCACTGTCGTTACTTCGCTCAGTATCATCCAAAAGGCATCACTCACAGGAGTCCCCACGTTCACGAGCAAATTAACTACCTGATGAACCCTCAATCACCAGGCGAGCTCGTGCGGCTGTCCTCTAAACGACCCACTATCCCACACACTTCACTCCTTTCCTCTTTCTGCCCCGCCTTTTCCTCGGAAGCAAAATGCGGAAACGACTCATGCTTTATCTTAATTTTGGTCCATTTTAGGGGACACAGACACGGTTCATTACACTTCCAATAACAGATAGTTAAATGCACGTCATTGTAATTAATTTAGTACATTTGTACAATATGCCGTTTTAATTGTCGGGATATTGACAAGAGGGGAAGACAATCGGCAAATGTGAGGAAAACAAATGGACAAAGATGCAACTGTTCGTATTTCTAACCATCGCCCACTCGGGTTGTTGTTTCATATCGTGCAATTTGAGATGCAACTCCAGGGCATAATGCCGATAGAGTGTGAGCATATTACAAAACAGCATGGCGGCACAGCGTTTACTGAGGAAATTACACATTATGCCGCTGTGTCCCATAAGAAAATTTTTCAATTACACTTTCATTGCATTTGTTGACGCAAGTTTGCCTGGAAATGAATCTGAATGGCTGTTGGGAATAGAGCATTAACAGATGGAAAGAAAGAGAAGGGGAGAAAAAAAAAACGCACAGATGGGGGTCAAGCATCTTTATTTTGATGCCGACTTACAAAATGTGACCGACGTAGGGATTTTCACGGCGTAGGAGAAAGATGTGGAAAGATAAGTGAAGCGTGCACTTGCAGAAGGGGCTAGAGGATGATAAGGAAAGATGGATGGATGAGAGAGACGTGAGAGACGAGTGCGATACAGGCGGGGGGGAAATACAAGTGGGGGAGGAGGTCTAAATGATGAAGTACGCTTTGTGTGACAGGCCGAGGACCTCCTGTTCTCAGTACTTCATGGTGACATGCTCTTAACTATGAGCTGTATCTGCACCGGCATGAGCTTCTCAAGCAGCTTTCAGGGCTTCGGGAAAGAGCCATTGAATTATGACTTTCATGCATTCGAGTGGAGCCACATGCATGTCTTGGAAAACTTTGGGAACTTTTAAAGTTTTAATGTTTAATCGTGCTTCATCTGAGAAGGGGATGTAGGTCAATATAAAGCAGCTGCTGTGGACATTAAACTGACAGATGCACGAGCGCGGCCATGCGGCGTAACGTTCAGCTACCAAGGCGCTTCTGTGTTTCATGTGGCTGACCGGCGGAAAGACTTTTATTGCTGCTGATCACAACTAAATGTTTGTTCGAAATCCGACTTGACAACCTGAGAAAATATTGCCCGCGCACATTCCAACTGTTTACTGTATGTGCTCAGTGTTAATGCAATACAGTGCGTTTGGGCATCCAGCCCTGCGTTCCTTAAAGACTTAAATCGGCCAATTTGCCAGGCTTTCAAGATATACCCAGCACTTAAGCCTTGGCTGAACTGCGCACCGCGATGCGAATGTGGCTGCCGGTCGGAGGTTAAGAAATGTTGCAGTAAATCCATTCTGCTCTTTCTTGTGGCTCCTGCCCAGATATCTGGATGTTGCCGAGCTTTAACAAACAGTCCCTCCATGCTATCAGCCCTAGTTATCAGCCCGTCACACTGTATGGGGAAGATAAATCTAGGCAATTAAAATTTAAATTGCCGTGTGCACTGCCGTGACTTTCCTCTTTCCGTGTGTCTTCACATCTCTCTCCCGGCACCCGGCTGGACTGCTTCAGTCTTATGTCAGAGGCGAAAAGAAAGGCGCGCTGCCGGGGATGGAAAACATGCTGGACAAACACAGATACATCTCACTTGTTGGAGGACCTTAGCGCTTTGCCTCGGAGCATGATTTCTGTTGCCATTACTCTGCTGGTAGTTTGCTGAGTGCTTGTGCTTTGTGTCCTTTGGTTTGTTTGTTTGTCTTTTTGAATGAATGAAGGTTATCAAATTATATCTGCAGACGAGATGTGATGTGCGGCAGCGATGAATACAACCAAAGTGCCTGAGAGCAATCGGTGAGAACAAAAAAAAAAAAAATACCCACATGCAAAAGCTCACTGATTTAGCGGTGGCATGATTAGTGTATTAAATTGTCAGCTGTCAGCAATTGACAAGAATTTGATCATTCATTAATCATTTCAGTCGACCATTTGAGTTCAGCTTCTAAAATCTGAGAATGCCTGTCTGTTTTGTTTCATGTTTCTGCTTCATATCACGATAAACCGCTTATCTTTTGGTTTTTGGACCGTCGGCCCAATCCTCTCATTCCCTCCTCTTCCCAACATCAGCCCTCTCGTATCACCAGTTTTAGATCAAAGACACTCTGGAGGCGAGGGGAGTTTGCTCAATTCACCCCCAGACAGCTTTTACAAAGAATTCCCAAGAGGCTCTTCAGTCAACCTAATGGAACAGTTCCCCCACCTGGTCGAAGCCAGCAGCCAGTTCTCGGGTTGACTACAGAAACACGGAGGCGGAGGGTGGTAGGAGGGTGATAATGTGGGGTAGGGTAACTCAGTACCTCAGGTGACATCAGTGCAACACCTTTCCTGAGTGGTCTGATCTGAGTGGTGACCAAGAGACGGGCAGAGAACGATTGAGGCCGGAAGGCCTTGACAACTCTGATGAACAGTTCCTTTTGACAAGTGTTCCTTATTGGATCTTGTGTAAGTGATAGGATGAGTCGATCCCCAATGTGTTCCACAGAAAGAGGATGTGAGTAAAGCTGACAGTCCGGGATGAGAGGAGACCCATATAACAGAGTGATTGATTTACAGATTGTGAATCATTTTCTGCTTTTGGGCTCTCCATAAAAACTGACCTGTCCCTGTTAATGTCACTCAACATGATGTCCTCAGCTTCTTTTTCTCCGGTCGAACTTCCAAAACAGACAGGAAAGAGAAGTATGGAGAACCAGCAGATATCCTGGAAAGTCAAATCAATTTGCCAATTATGCCATCAATAATTGTTTTGTCAATAAGATATTCGAAAATTGATACAAAGGAATAAAATATGTCTTAAAGCCAAAGGTAACATACATCATCTTTGCTTGTTTTTGCCGACTAACAGACCAAAACCCAAAAAACATCCACCATATATCACAAAGAAGCAGAAAAAGCTTCACATTCGAGTAGCTGGAATCAGCAAACGCTTGAGATATGTTTGAAACAATAATCATTTATCGATATAGCTGCAACATAATCGTCACCGTCCTGAATTTATCATTTGTCGATTCGTAAATCAACGAGTCAACTAATCATGTCGGTCCTAATCAATTGTGATTAGCATATTTGCATCGGATTGACTTGCCGTCTATAGTCCAATCATTTTTAGCAACAATTACAGAAAGTTTTGAACCTCTTTTATTTTTTTTTTCTCCCAAAAAGGGAAAACAACATCCTGAATGGGCCTCACATTGTCAAAAACCCTGCCAGTAATTGGGGATTTGTGAGACAAACCTCACTCATTGTTTTTCGGCTGAGTAACAAGATGTCGAGCGCCGCAGAGATGCTCAACTCTTCCACATTATCATTCCTCCCGCTGCCTGAAGCAGCTGTGTCTCTATTCAACTCGTTGATCAATAGCAATAGATCTAACCCCAGAGCTGCTTTCACTGTTATCAGTGCACATATTGACAAGGTGGTGGATCAGAGTCAGCAACCAATTCCGGCCCAAGAGTCAACATTATTAAACGGTTAATGATAATGCACATGTTGTTTTTACTTTATTTATTTTTTCCCCCCTGTTTTCAGTGAGGGTGTTAAAGTTACTGCATAAAAAGTAAATGCATAAATCGATCTGAGAAAAGTTTAATGGGTATGAATCTGTTATTTTTAACAGTCGGCTCTCAAATCGACCATTCCCTGCTTGCAAACAGGATTTGGACAAAGAATAAAACTAAGTCAGATACAGGAGCATTTAAAGAACTTGTCCTCATCACACACACACACACACACATACACACACACACACACCCGCACACAGATTGCCTGAAAGCCTCGGGCAAGGCAAAACTGCTCCCTGAATTTTCATGTGCCTGTTTGCTTTAACTGTTTCTCCGTCATCGCACAGACAATCTTTGATCTTTGATCCATGACAATGGTTTGGCCTTTTCCCTTTGCCTCCTCCTCCTCCTCCTCCTCCTCCTCCTCGTCCTCCTCGTCCCGTGTCCCTTTGCACTGCACCCATCCATGTGGAATAACAACAGCACCATCTCACTACCAGCCATCAGTAAATCCAGCACAATGCAGTCGCTGTGCTCAGATAATGCAAACGAGCAGATAAGCATCAATGTGATAACCTCACACACACGCACGCACACGCCGAGGTTTTAAAGATGCAAAGAGCCTGGCAGCGGCGCAACACGGGGGCAGCGCCAGGCCTCTATGGGTGCGGGAGATATGAGGATGATGAAGTCCCAGAGGTGCGGTGGAGAGCCGCGATAATAGGAGAGCTTTTTTTTTTTTTTTCCCTCTATATGCTGGAGGAGGAAGGGCCGAGAGCACAGGCGTGACAGAGCAGCGGAGGCCACGCCCAGGAAGAGCCAGCATATGCAAAATCGCAGGGAGTCAAAGGGAATGAATGGAAACATGAAGATCGGAAAAGAGGAGTCCCTCATTTTTCACACGCGGCTTTGGCTCTGTGATGAATCCCCATCCACTTTGCAACAATCCATCTTGCTAATGGCACCACTCTCTTATCCAAACTGCTATGTAAATATCATTCGTTATAGCCCATAGGTAAGGAGTGCCAACAAAGCGTTTGTACCGTGGTGTGTGTGTGCGCAAACCTCTGTACGTGTCACTATTAGGGTGTGTGTGTGTGTGTGTGTGTGTATGCGACTTTGTTTGGACAATAAAGCAGAGCAGTAAAGCAAAGAAAATGGTTTCATAAAGGCCAACGTGGTTCAAATAGTTTCCACCTGATTTGGTTTATAGGCCCAGATGACACACACCTGCATTATCGTTAATATACAATAAAGTGCACACCATCTGAAATGCCCTGGAGTAAAACAAATCGCACGTGAAGAACCTTTTCAGCGTGGGTTTCCGTCCGTCTGTCTGTCTGTCTGTCTGTCGTCCTGTGTGTCAGACGTTTTTTTGTTTTTTTTCCCCAAGGGGTCTCTGCAGTCCACTACACACCGTGTTACTAATCGGCATCTGACTGAATGCTAATTGTAAACACAGCGCGTGGTGTTGTCACGGTGATGGTCACAGGAGCCGGAGCAGTCCTTTCCAGGCGTGACTGCCTATGTGGTAACCTCAATTTAAAACACACATAACTGCCAGCGTGAACTCCCTGATCTCATCACACGAAAAAAAAAAAAAAAAAAAACGAGAAGCGGGTCCACTCGCCTGCCTCGTAGCTCTTTCAGAATTTTTCCACCCCAGCCAGGACACATTACCGCCGACGGATGTTTTTTTTTTTTTTAATGAGAATCACGTGAGGTTTTCAATCCTTAATCCCGTAATTGTGTGTAACGGCAAACACAGGGCGAAGTTGATTATCATTAAAAAACAACGAGATCGGTTCCCGTGCAGCTAGTAACAGTGTCATCAGAAATCACAAATGAAAAGCCAGCCAGTGCTGATGACCTCAGCTGCAGAAGGGGTTTTCCCAGAGCAAGGAAGCAATGCAAACTTTTACGGGCAGGACTCTAGGATACTAGCTTACATTTGAATCTGTAAAATGAGTCACAGGCCTAGACATGAAATCATTTATGAGGCTTCCTCTGGCTGTTTGGTTGACTCTGAGAGTTACACAGAGAAGGGAAAGACCTCTCTGCCCTATAAATAAACAGCTCTCTGTGCTGACTTCCTCTGCGCCCATACAACAGGAGCATTACAAAGGCCCGTCTGCGGCGCTGAAACTCACGACTGGCCAGTAAACTTGCATAATGCTGGAGACAAGCTTGGCTAATCATGTCTGCAAGTAAGATCTAAAAGCAAAGAACAACACGAGCCGGGCTGTTATTAACATAACATGGGGCCAATATGTCCTCACCTCTAATAAAACAGCTGTAAAGAAACATGGCCCGAGCACTATAACCTCAAACAAGTTCCATAAATTCTGAAGCACTGGGTCAAAGAATCGGGGCTAGTATTACAAATCAAGGCAAACTTTTTCTCAAGATGGGGTAAAGGTTGAGACACCAGCTCAAGAACAACAGAAAATCTATACTTAGAGCTCGACATTTACAGTTTGTCGCCAATTTTTCAACGAAAACTACAAACATTTTTCTACAGGGACAGATTGGTTTGAACCATTTTTCCTCAACTGACTCTTCAAACTGTTGATTCATCTTGAAGTGAAAATTCTCACATTTAAGGGGTTAGAAATAAGAACATATTTAGCATTGTTTGCTTGAAACATGACTCAAATTATGTAGTTGATGAAAATCTGGAAGAAAAAAATAAAGTCATGTCTATAGATATCATGTCTATAGATATCATATATATATATATATTTCTTCAAACACCACAAAAATCCCAAATCTTATTTTTCATCATCTTGCCTCTGCTTTAATCTGTTCATCTAAGCTTTCTTGCTGCGCAACCACACCTCATCCGCTTTGTCTTCAAATGAAACATCAAG
Organism: Nibea albiflora; assembly: GCA_014281875.1. Lineage (NCBI taxonomy): Eukaryota > Metazoa > Chordata > Actinopteri > Sciaenidae > Nibea > Nibea albiflora. The sequence goes on from CM024803.1 coordinate 6,218,747, forward strand.
TCCATTTTCGCAGCAATACTTTGAATCTAATCTATTAGCCCTCATCCCAGAGGGGTTACATCACAACTTCCTCCCTGTGGGATCAACAGTCCTTTCGGTCACTCGGGAACTCGTCCCTCCCAGATTCCAAACCCGTTGTCCGGCACGTCAACCCCCCGCAACCCCCACAAACCGGAAACCCCCACCTCGCCCTCCTTTCTCCTGATTATTTTAGCATTGCATTAGAAGCCTGGCCATTAGATAGACAAGCTTGTTTTCCCTCCATATCCATTAGAGGCTCGTCCTGCAGCGGTGGACGGGACTGGCATGATGGGTCTAACAGCTCCCTAGCATTAAATCAGAGCAGCCACATGGAGAGAGACGCACTGTGGCAACTCCATAATTCATAGCTCATAATAGAATAAAGGGGCTTCTAAATAGAAATGAAGGGAAGGCACACGTCTGTGAGGAACATCCGACCTGGAGTGAGGTTACAGTGGGAACAAGGAACAGTAATGGATGCTTCGGGGTCCTTCTCTAATTACTCAGATCTACTTTGGGGCCTGTGTGCATTAAAAAGAGAATTATGCGTGAACTAATTATTCCCATTATCTGTTTATGAGCCGATTGTAGTTCTTGATTCACTGGATAACTGCTTCATCTATAACATTTCCGAGAAACACAAAATATATTTTTTGAATGGTCACTGTTTCAAATCTATATCAATTTAAACAGCAGCTTACGTTCCCGTTGTTTGAGCCCCACGGATGACTCAAACAATTAATAGATTACAAAATTATCGTCAGATCTCTTACAGTCAATCACTTCATCGTTTCAGCACCAGTGTGGTACGCCGCAGCCCATTTCATTCCCAGAAAACTTCCAGGCAGACACCACCGCCATTAAAAAAGGCACAGCTGCAGGCCAAGAAACTGACAGAGTGATGTTTTTAGTTGTTAATGAATTTCCTCTCTGGTCTATCTGGACGTTCCTGACAGTACTGGGCAAGTCGCTTTGGCTGATGACCGTGCGCAGACATTATGTAAGCGTGTGATTTATTTTTGGATGTGACACAGCATGCCGAATAGGTATTTTTTTTGACCCACAGACATTCCTTTGGCAACTGGCCCTGGGAAGATAAATAACACTTTTGTAGGCAGCAGAAAACATCCGGTTGTCAGAATGAAGAGTGATAAAGTCGTTTTTTTTTTCCAGCAAACATTTGCTGCGGTCACAAAACTGATATCAGTGGAGGGGTAATCTGGGGAGGTTGCAAAACATATTTAACTTCCATGCTTCTCTGCTTAGAGGAAGTTAGTATAAATTCTGCAGAAGTATCACAGGAGAGAGTTTTAATACCAGAGAAATAAGGAACGCTCTCCCTTCCTTTCTGACATTTCAACCCTTTAACAAAAACACACTATATAGGATTTTACTCTATATATCTCACAAACACAGCTACTAGCGCTGAGTCATCATCCACATTTAAATTATTCATTAAACCTCAAGCCAGACCCGCCCGCCCCAAGCTTTCTGATCAATTTTTCTGGGTGACGGTGTCGCGACGAAAGTGCTCACACTTCCCCTCCTTCCGGCAGCAGCGACCAATCACTGTGTTTACTTTCGACTTCGAAACTATCCATCACCAGCTGGGCAGCGTATGCAGATGGCTGTGAGAAGAATAGTTGGTAAATATGACTCGGCATACTGTTGAAAAAGGCTTATGCTAAAGGATGTCGGAGGTGTGGTTTAAAAGCGACTACACAACTATTCCATCTTGTACTGACGCCTTTTTTTTCCCTGACTAAATAAATACTGAAGTAGAAGGAAATAAAACTGCATGAAAACGTGAGACCAACTGCACAAGAGCCGGTAGGCAAAGGGTTAAACATTTAGCTGTAAACTTGTTAACTAGAGTCAAAATTTACAGATGGCACATGCATGTGAATTTGCATTGAGAGCACTAAGTCTCTGTGCATGGCTGAGCACGTCAGAGCCCTGTCGTCCCACCCTCTATTCTTGATCTGTAGAACGTGTGTGCACTCACTGTCTAGGCAGTCTGCCGCACTAATCTAATTGGACTGTTGGGGTGCTTTACATGCTCTTTAATGAATGGCAAACACAGGACACATCAGGGGTATGTCCTGAGGAGGAAGCAAACGCCAACAGATGGCTTTAATATTCAGAAAATGAACAGTCAGATCTTTCACACGAGCGCACCGGATGGGCCAAATGAGATAGAAATGCAAACTAGACAAACACCCGACGCTCTTTGATTTGCCAAAGGCTACAGTTTGCCTTAAACAAAGTACAGAGGTGGCTGTCATGAAGAAGTACGGGAAGAGGGTTCAACATTTATTGAAAGTTTCCAAAAGCAGTAATCTGTCACTCTGCGCTTTCATGCAAGGCGTGTTCAAGTGTGAAAGCAAGGCCGAGTTTCAAGTGCTCCGCAACTTTATCGCTTACACAACTACTTGCACCACTGCTCACTGACTACTAAACCACACAACCTGAAAGTGTGAGCGAATTACTGTAACTGTATGAACTCGTTAGACTTAAATCAATGAGAAATCAACATCTAAATGTGCATCATGAGCTTACTCAGCCAGCAAACTATTGATATTGGTCATCTGTGACCATCCAGACAAGTCTGAATGATTAAAAATAACAGAAGAAGCTAATGCATGTTGAGAGAAATCTCAGAATTGCCTTTAAGGAAACCGTAAGTTTAATTGTTCGATATATGACATAAACAGGCATCACAATAGATCTACTGTATGATGTGAACGAGGGGAAACGAACCTTATCACGTTTTATCAGGCACCCGTTGGTTGGAATCAGATCACGGTACAAAATGCAGAAGTCAATTTAATGTTTCAGAGAACAAGCAACACCTTCACGCAGAGAACGTATGTTATCATACCTCAGCTCAGATCATTAACTGAACATTAATCATTACCTCCCAGACAGCAGTCAATCAATAACCATTATGTGCGTCTGCTGAAGCAGTCGCGTTACCATCACTCTTCCTTTCCTGTTAAATTTAGCAGAGGCGCAAACCATGTCCTCAATTGTCTTTTCTCCCCTGCGATGCATGCCAGTGACAACTGGTTGTAATCCCACTGTTCTGACTGACATGCTGCCTCTCGCCCCGCCTTTGAGTTGAGCGTTGCAAAGACATAAGCAACTCGCCTGTCCAACGCGGTCAGAGTCGCACTGTGTAGCTCATTTAAAGCCTCGGGAGGACTGATCCCTGGCAGAGTGACCAGCTCAGAGCGGATTTTTTTTTATATGTAGGGTGATTTGAGAAGTCAACAAAGATTGCAAAAGCGCTAACACCCAACATATCCCAGAGTGCCTTCAGAAAACTTTAAATTTATTTGTAGTCAGTTTAACCCACGCTTAGATCAGTTTCAACTCATGCCGCCCTGCAAACCTTCGAGCCAATCAGAATGGATATTCTCTGTGGCCATGACATAATCAACAATAAACAGTGCGATTTTATTGATAACCTTACCACAACACCGCATGCACACAACACAACTGCCCAGTAAAACGGGGATTGTGCGTTTGCGCGTGTAGTCGTTAATAAAGCCACAATCTGGTCCGTCTTAATTGCGCTCTTTCCTCAATGCAGACCATTCGGCATCAAGTCATTCTCATACAGCTGTAATGACAGTTGTGATCGCTGCTGTACAAACAAGAAACAGGCCTAATGATCTCAGGCAGTTAAATAATTCAAGAAGCAGATGCTGTAGTGAAGAGTGAAGTCATGCGGAAGACAACTTTCTAGTCCATTCCGGCTCAATCAACTGTTTGGGGACACAGCTGTTGAAAACATGCCAGTATAGCTATCCCGAAGATGTAAGCCAAAGGTTTTAAGCGTATTTGCCCCGTGGCATTGCAAAAGAAGGTGCTGCTAAAACCGCATTAAAACAAAATGGCCAATTAATCAAGTGGATCATTAAAGTCGGTGTAAAACAAATGGCAGGGAATCCTGTGTTCCCATCAGATTTTGTTGTCTAGCGAGCCATCCTATTGTTTTTCTCATTAACTGCGCCCTTCTCGTTTGTCCTGAGGCGTTAGGAACCTGTCATTAAGTAGATGAGAAAATGGAAATGTCTTCTGTTTATTCCACTGGTTTGATTGTGCTTCTAAAGACAAAGTTGCGGGCAGGATCCAGTTTGTTCTCGGATCCTCACGGACACGGTTTTAATTAGGAGTAAGCGCTTCAAGGTTACGGCGGCTTTAGAGTCTTTGTATTCCCACACTTCTCTGTGTGTTTTCATCCTTTGCATCTCTATAATGTGCCAGGTCGGACAGAGGACCATTTGAACCTATTGTCTCATGACTCTGCTAAAAGTTCACCTGTCACAGAGAGAATTGTCGCACTAGAGCCAGATCCAAGGAGACTGTTTTACAGCTTTGTTGATTGTAATGGTGACTAAACAGCCAATGATGCTGACACCTGGATCAAGGTAAAATAGGTAATTAGCATTAGAGCCCTTAATGATTACAAAGTGTAACCCAAACACTTCACAATATAACGCAGTGTTCTCATGGTTTAAAGCAACATCGTGTAATTCTTCTACTGTACAACAACAGATTTACACTGACATGCAATCAGTTGAATGTTGCTGCTTTCACTCCCACACTGTGCCCGGCTCTAGCACTTTGCGACTTTTCGCTGCGACACAAAAAGAAAGCGACTGAAAGAGAGACACCAGGTTGGGCTTCGTCCTTGAATCAGCTCAAAGAACTAAGAGCTGTTATGTCAGTACGGGATTATGGAAAAGAATGTAATTAACGATAGAAAAGGAAAATTGAAAACAAACATAAATATGCCATTGAGCTACACCGGTGAGCTATCAAGCAGCACAAAGTGCACTTAGTCATCTGTGCAGATAAGCAGATTGTGATAAAAAACAAAACAGTGAGCCCTATCTCTGGGTAACGTCGTGCTTTTCCTGCATGTCTCTACGACATGTAAATCATTGGCATTATTACCCTTTGTACAACAATGCTGCATGATTATTGGCTCACTGAGGAGATTTACACCTCAGATATGGAAATTCGGAACTGAATGACAGGGCATTTTTTTTCATATTCCAATTGCAGCAATTCGTTCAGTGCCATAAAAATATCAAACTTCAATATGCAGCCAAAGATGCTGATTCATCTGTCTTTCTTCAAGCCCATCTGCTAAGATGAAGAAATCTGCTGAATCTTCTACAGTACTTTCAGATTTGAACACATTTGGGTACATTTTTAAATGTTTAAAAATTCTCTCAGATGTCGTCAACCAGAGGTAATTCTAGTAACAAGTACTCAAGCTAAATATTTTAGCAGTCTCTCCTCCGCTGGCTGGCAATGGAAGTCAGACCTCTACTAATTACTGGAAGAGGAAGCACAGACGACAGGAGAGTCAGCATGGGTGCAAGGGGTCGGAGGACTCTAACATCCAGCTGTCAGGTTTCATGGAATTCTTACTCAGGGAAGTTCCTTTTGTCGCCCTGGAAACCTTCAGCCCCCCACATATAGCGATAAGGGGGGATGAGGGGTGACAGCCAAACCTTCACCCTCAACCAAACCTCCTAAAGGAATTAAGGTACACATTTACAATGTCTCACACATAGACACACACATCTTTGACCATGCAGTGGCTTCCAGGAACACACAAGGACTACTACAGTTTACTAGGGTGCACTTGGATAGAGGATCTTAGAAAACGCTGAGTGCAACTGAAGGAAAATAGGGAAAGCAGAAATAACCTGCTAACTTTAGTCGAATCTCAAAAAGTAAACTGAAAAAGCTTGCCCAACTGTAGAGACCTGTAAAACAGAACTCATGCAGCACAAGATATTTGCACCCACTAATCTAACAGAATTATGTGAAAATGCCCTCAACAGCTGAATCTGTGATTTCTACCAAGCAACTGCTTGGCAAAGCCATGCTATTGGCTCTGTGAGACTGCACTGTTTAAATGTGATCACATGCTGATGTTCAACATGTGTGTTAGCATGCTACAATGTGTTGCAGCACAACTGTTTTACAGGTAAATCATCCCAGTGGAACATGAATCTATGTACAGTCAACCAAATGAGGCTAAAAACACATTTACAGTAACATTTGGTTAGAGGAGACCACAGCTCAAGTCTGATAAAACCACACACAAAGCAGGATTTCCTCTATGTCGATAATACCAGAATTCACATGACCAAGTGGTCCAGACAGGAAAATGAATAGTTTGTTATGTAAATCAGATTAGGATTCCCCGGGGCATTCAGACACTCTGTTATTCTAACAGCCATAATTAATTAATAATCAACTAATCAACCGTTATTAATAAAGATCACAAACTGCAAGCATGTTGGTTTTCCTTTACGGTATTTAAAAGAACACGACACAAATAACACAGGGAAATTACCGACAGACCAAAGCCCAAAGCAGATGTGCAGCTATCAATCAAAACGGTGTTCAACGACGCTGCGAATTTGGGAAAGGTTGCCTCCATGATTACAGAAATTTAATTCTAGCGGGAAAAATATATCAGTTCTGCCAGTCAAACAGCCAATCATCAGTGCCATTCAGCTGTCTGCTTAGAAGCACGCTGATTTAAGCCAGCGAGGCCTGTAATGATCTCCCAATAGTATCATCAGCTGACATTTAAAAGACAATTAAATACCTAAGAGGTGCAATATGTCTGTGCAATACCTCTAAACCAATACAATATAAGGATTGAATGGGAGCATAATGGGGTACATCATCACACTATTGAGCTGTACCGTCTTGTTTGCACGGGAGCAGGTTAGCAGAAGGCACTAAACTAGTTTTTCTTGTGTACACCATTCAGTGTCTTTCAGTATAATTTAAAATAAAATGCGGAACAATAAACCTTCTATCTATTAAGAGTTTATTGTTTTCCTGCTGCAAGGTTTTCATTTCCTGCCAATCCTGAGTGGAACAAAGGCGGCCAAGAGAAAGGAGGTGAGGGGAGAGCTAAGAAAAGAGGAGGTACAATGTGCGAAAGATGAATGTCACCAGGCCCTGCAGTTCATCATCTCCGATCATCTGAGGGTGGTGGTCAGGGAAAATGTGATGCCGTACTCCCCCCCCCCATACTTCTCTGTCAAGGTCAAGTCATATTGGAAAAACAAGGTAAGGATGAGAGAAATGAAAGAGCATCGCCAGGGGCAAAGACGAGCAGGTCAAATGCAACATATACTCAGCCCCTCAGCTAAATGTTGGCCAGGAAAGTGGGAACCATCACATGTTTTCTTACACTGTGTACCGAAGGCTACAACCTTAGCGAAGAACGTGGCAGACTGTGGAAACAGCAGAGTGTTTAATACATTATTTATCTTGTGTGAGGAGCCTATTGTCAATGAGTTAATGAATACAGAGTGGAAAACACCAGGGAGGGAAAGTGCCCAGTTTCATTGTGTGAGAATGTAAATGCAAAGAGCTACAATATTGTGTAGAAATGCCCATGCTCAGAGTCCAGTTCAAACAGTTAGGCGCTTGTCCTATATGTCGATTAGGGCTGAATGGTTTGAAAATGACAAGTCATCATAACAGCTAAAAATCATAGATATTCTATTAAACAACTGAATTAAACTACACTCATGTATTCCACGTGTAGTCTACAGAGAAAACAGGAAGTGTTCCGAGCATCATCATAAACTTATCTTGTTTCTACTGAATAGAATCAAAAATATATGTTGCGTAAAATCTACATACACTGTTAACCTGTTGTGGCCTGGGAAGTGGGTGATACCCACTACTCACAAAATCCAAAGCACCCTATGCCCAGGTACGATACATAGTGCTCAAACTTCACGGCACTGACTGATATGAGCTTTCATGATGACAACCTTAAAACAGTGATATAATGTGCTGTGAGAGGGAATCAGAAGAGTAAAAGTTATGGGCTAGACACCCAAAGATTTGTCAAGCGATGTGAGTTAAAGATTTGGGTGAAAGTTCTCCTCAGTGCCTCACATTACATCGTGTCATCAAATGGCCATTTGATACAAAACTATTGATTATAGCAGCTTTAAAAGTTTAACCGGGATATTCCGACAACCTTCAACTGACACCTATCATGCCTTCTGCATTAGCTACCCAAAAGGTGGATACGTTCAGTTAATCACAAGATTGTTTGAAAGGAATTGACTTTTTTTTTTTTTAATTTGGTCAATGGTTTACGGTTATGTAACATTATAAGGATATACTTGTGTAAATACATATGTAAATAAAATGTTTCTATAAATGCTAGCCCTGAACCAAAGTACCAAAATAACCACTGATTTACAACCACATTTCTCCAATCAAGCAGTGATCTTAAATAATTTGCATGCATTTGGGGGAAACATATCCTCTACATCAACCGCTATGACTTGCCGTGGCAGATGGGCCGGGCTGCGTGAAATTTACAGCACAAACACGAACAGGAAAGGACGAAAACTGAAACAGACACAGTTGAATGAAAAGGCAAATACAAAAGTCCTGTAAAAGCAGAAGTCAGCCCGCTTTATTCCACTGTTCTAATTCTGGCCGCAGCACCTGCACTGCATACTCACATGGGATCAATGATGTAGAAAAAAAAGAGTGTGTGACATAAATACAGGGAGCTCTCTTTCCAAAACTTGGAGCTGAAAGTCTTCAAATATGAGTAATGCAGGAGGTGTGATCTCAAGCAAAAGCCAAGGGCATAAAATTGTTGGAATTCATCATCTAAATGAAAGAGGTGAAAGTGCCACTTGAGATGTTAAAATTAGTCAGAAAAAACTTGACAGATACACAATATTAAAACGTCTAAAAAGACAGTTTCATTTTGTCAGGATTGAGATGTAGTGAGGAAAATAACACCTTTTACCCCACTCCGAGAAAGAAAATTACACACTTTGTACAACACATTGAGCACTCGACAACACAATACACCCACACATTCTTCTCAGAAATCAGCAAAGTCATGATAAGAATGCAACACATGCACAGGGTTTGGTAGGCTAACAGTGGGGCGTCCAGACTCTAAGTGCGCAGACTGAGCCAAGCATTGTTGGACTCATCCAAGGTGGGGATGGGTGCGTTCTGAACTCTCTGTTCTCCTTCCAGATGTTTCTTGTTGTCTGGCTAAGTGCGGGGGGAAGGGAGGGGTGGGGATTACACAACTCTTTTCTTTCACTCGCTCTCTAAGCCTGCTTATGCTAAGAGGGAAGTGGGAAGAATGTCCACAGAAAAGGAAAGGGAAAACTCGGATAAACAGACACAGAAAGACGAATCAACCTGTCACTGCTGATTGCATTTTACAGTCGGCTAACAGGGAAAATTCATTTCACTTCCATTCTACCCTGACACTGATGTTAAATCAATCAACACCTCTCCGAAACATTAGAGCACTGATGAAATTATGATTTATTGAAGGAGTGTTGTCTTGAACTGCATTCGTTTTTTGCTCTGTGAACTCAACAAACTGGCCACTTTGAGTACAACGAATGCCATGTCAATTATTACTTCTCAAATTCTGAATTATTGAACCATGAAAAGACAATATTGGTCAAACATTCTTGAAAAAAAGCTATTGTGGGAACTCTATGGTTCACATAAGACACTAACCAGGATGTGTACACAGAAGCCAACAAGGAAGAGATACAACTTTTTGGTCACAATGTGCCATTTTGGATATCCAAAGTTCTCATAACACATCCATGAATCAAAACCAAGCTTCTTGTAGCAAAGAATAGGGTATTTAGGAGAGATCAATACCACTCCTTTCTTGTATATTATAAATTGGACACTAGTCACCAGATGATTAGCTTAGTTTAGCTTAATATAAAGAGTGAAACAGCTAGCTTGGCACTGTCCAAAGCTAAAAAAAAGATCTGCCAACCATCACCTTTTTTAATTTAGTTTAATCCTTACACAAACAGTAGTGTAAAAAATCATGAGTCAGTAAGTCATGAATGAGAGAATGGGAGCATTTGCTTTGAGCCAGGCCAGGTGTTTCCCTCCTCGTTTTATGCTAAGCAAAGCTATAAGCCTGCTGACTGTAGCTTCATATTTAGCATACAGACATGACTGGAATCAATCATCGCATTTAACTTGATTCTATTTTCTCATTTTCTTCAAATGACTGTGTGACACGCTAAAACAGTAGTGCAACTACTGAGTTCACCTTAGCCACTTGTACCAAAGCAGCTAACACATTTACAAAAACAAGGGGAAAAAAAAGAAGTTTTATTGCTTATAAATGTTGTCTTTTATTTGCATATAACACAAGTATGCAATGTCATTCAGGTAGTTGCTTCTGCCTTAATGTAGCTTACATTTGATTTCCAATGGTGCAAATGAGATAATGTTACTAATCTGTAACTGAGGGTTGATGGATGAAGTTCATTTGGGTATAATTTGTGGAAGCCTTCCAAAGGTAAGACATAAATCAGCGTATATTAACAGTGTTTGAATATCTGACTCTAACTACCCGAGAAAATTATTTGCATAAGATTTATGGAAGATTTCCAAAGAGAAGAAGGAACAGTGTATTAACAGACATTGATTATTGACTATAACTAACAAACTGATGAAAGCACATGTTTTTTTTCAAAGTTTGTGATCGGGTTTGCTGACTAACAGACATCCTGCATGTTCTCATGACCTCTGTCTGCAAACGGAGGGCCGGTTGTGGAGAAGCAGATGTGTGGTGTGTGAGGGACATGCCCAATTTCACATGAGAAAGCCACTCAAAGCTTCCTCTGAATCAGGTCCTTTGTGAATCCACCTTCTGCTTGTCTTTTTTTCCTCTCTTTGTTTTCCCCAGGAGCTTCAGCCATTAATTCTAAATTGTTTAGCTTTTCCTGTTTCCACGCTCTGTTGCTTTCATTATGCTAACACCAGACCGGCGGCAGGTTTTATGTTTTTGCCTTCACCTTTTTTTAGATGGGGAATTGGATTGAGGAAGCTCACCTGCCTTCCCCTGGCTGGCACTTATGAGAAATTGGTTTTTAGAAATGGCATCAATCACAGAAGGACAGGACAACTTGTCTGAGTTAGAAAAAAACATAAAGATAGTTAATTCTGTCTGAGAGAGAGAGAAAGCCTCACTTTGCTCTTCTCGGGCAGATTAATCATCTGTCTGAAGTACGAATACTACATGAGATGGACCTCAAATTAAAGAGTTTGTGATCCAAGATTGATAATCTTGTGCATAAACAGACCATGCGACAAAATACAACTAAACGTGTGAAAGAAACCACTAGCACTGAACCGCAAATATTCATCAGATGTGTTAAAATATCAAAACGGCTTTGCTCTAATTCATTTAATTAAATGAATCCGGTAAGATAATTTTTCAAAAGTTCACACAGTACTACAAAAAGAAAAGTCACACTGAGGGACGGATACACAACACACAAGAGTGCACGATGAAATACATCAGGCCCTCACACAGTGTTGTAGACTAAATAAAAACAGAGCTACACATACAGTCCTGAGGAATTTCTTTCAGAGTTACAACACCCCGCTCAGCCGTAATATAATATATACAGTCTCAGAACCGGCTATTGTCTCATTTCTGTTTCCTGTGAGCTCCTTTACTTTTCCTCCCAACAGCTTTTCTGTATCATCCTTCCTGTCCAGCAGAAAGGATTTCTTAAATTGCTCTGAAAATTCTCTGAGATAACCTCCAAAGCAGATAATAGCTTCAAGTAGATTTTCTCAGCCTTTGTTAAAAGGGACAATTACAGCTTCATTAGTATGCAAGATAGCCGCTTATTTCAGAACACATTAATAGAAAAGAGGAAAAATGTACAATCTTGTATTTAAAAAGGACTTGGACTTGGGCTGGTTTGAAACCTACAGAATACAAATCAACGTCTGTTTAAGGTCTGGCAAGGTAGCTTTTGTTTTCTCTGTATCGGGATAGTCCCGTGGTTTAATAGGTCGACCTTCAACAGAGCAACTTGGGTCGAGTCCCTGCTGACGGAGACTCTGCACTGCCAATGTGCCCTTGAGCGAGATACTGGAGCTGCTGCTGGTAGTGGTGGAGGGGTGATTTCCACAAGTAACGAATCACATTACGGAGAGATTAGTTCACTAAGCCTATAATCAGTCATCTGAATGATTTCATTTGTGGGAACCTGGATTATATCCAGCAAAGGAATTGAATTCACACAGCCCAGTTCATACTATAGGGCGTCTTTGATTAGTTAATTAGCTGAACGGAAAATTGATCTATTATGATTTTGATCATTTTGGTGAAGTGTGGATTGGAAGTAGTAAACACCTGCTGATGTTTACAGCTTCAGAAACACTGAGATTAGCTCACTTTTGATTTGTTTTTTATGTCATTATGTAGTAAAGGTTTTGGCCTTCCTCATTTGCCGATTGGACGGCGTAAGAGATGCTAATATAAAACAGTAAAAGGCTGCGAGGGATTATATTCCTCATTCATCGGGAAGTTGTTTGTTCCATAAAATGTCAGAAAATGGGGAAGAATGTTGAGGCTGACTGATTCTCAAATGTCCTGCTTTGTCCACAACTCAAAGATTCACAGTTTACTGTCATATAGGACTAAAGAAACCAGAAAACATTCAGGAATGTAATAATAATGATGATAAAACTAACCGAAGCCGAAAACGAATCATCACAGCTCGTGTATTTAATACCATACTGATCAAAATAAACACACTGTGCTTGACAGATCCTGTAACGAAACACCAAGACTGCACTTGGGAAGAGCTGAAATGACAAATCACGAAGTAGCACACGCTGAGCTAAAGGTGGAGCAAGAGGAAATGATCTCTTCCACCCTCTATAACCCGCAACACACTGTTCCACTTTGTTTGCATGATTAACAAGAGACTGAGCCCAGGGGAAGATCAATACGTACTGGCCTTTTATGGGACCAAGTCTAACGTTGTAACCCTACCTTTGTGCCCTTCCTATACCACAGCCAATTATGTGATATGATCAATACACATCAGTAATTGGATATCTGGGCGTCTTGTGGCAAAAGCCTGAAAAATCCATGACTAGTGCAACATATAAACACTCTCTCTATACTTAGTTGCCACCAGACTGTCGACACAAATGCGCATATTATGTGTTTCATTTTGGCAAAGAGATGGAGAGAATATAAATCTGTTTAACTTTCCCCCAGAAAGAGGCTGCTAATGTATTACAGTGTGTGTTTGTGTGTATACAGCTGGGGGTCGGAGGTGTCCATTGGGGGGCAGGGTGGGGGTGGGAACTCCCTCTGCCTCTCCCCGGAGCACAATCCAGATCCTAATCTGTTCTCTACCACAGGAAACCGGCACAATCAGTCCACCACCACCACCACAATTTATATTAGACTCAGTTCTGACAACAGCTCAACGTGGAACAGGACGAGTGTCGTCGCTGACAGAGTCGTGGATGGGGACAGATGCATGGAAAGGAAAACTGACTACTGATTAACAACTGAACAGTCAAAATTATTTTATTTTTTTTTAAAAAGGGGGAGAGATCTTGTGTGGTCTGGTTTGAGAGGAACTGCAGGGGAGAGATTCAGCCATCTGGCTACAGAGATGGGGCTGTGGCCTCATCCTTTTTCATTTCTCTGTGGAGCGATGGCGCCCAGCAGAGCATAGCTGGCTCTGGGAAGATTCAGGCGCCATTCCACTGCATGCCCATCCTAATCACCCCCAACAACCGCTATGCAGATGGAGCCTCTTTAGAAATCAGACGGTGTCCATAAGGCTCCATGATCTCTTTGTCCATCTCTAGTGGAATGGTAAAACCGCCAGCTTGTTGTCATGGTGGATCGGCTTCCTCAAAGTGTTATGTGTCCCCAGAGGTTGGTTAGGTGAGATAATTATGGAAGGATACTATCAGGGTGATCTTCGTCTCCACTGGAAGTCGTCACATATGCAAGAATTTAAGGAATTTCCTGGTAGGTCTAAAAAAAACATTCTCAACTCTTTGACACTGACACTGACTTTCTGTGCTGCAAGCTGCCTTTACATGACACTACTTAAAATCTCCCTCTCAGTCTGAAAGATTAGGTCAACTCGGAGTTCCCCTGCATGAACGCCGTGCTCGCATTTCAGACCAACAGCATTCCCTGAGGAATGCAGAGAAGCGAGAGGAGGAAGAGGCAGCTGAATATTCCATGGGTTTTAGGTGGGGGGGGAGTGTCTTTTAAAACACATGATAAACTGCATGGCTGAGTCACGGTGGAGCCGCTGCAAAATACCGGCTGAGAAAGGGGTTGAGATGACACGTAATGGCATGATGTATTGCACAGTTGGTCTAAAAGCTTGCATCACTGGGCAGAGGCACTTCTTCTCTATCCGCTGTAGCTGAAATTACTCTGGATTAGACGTCTGAAGGTACCAAAGCTAGTTTGACTTTTAGATGTTAAATTATTCAAAACTCATCACTAGCCAGTAACACGGGAGTGACATTTTTCTCTCCATCTCGCCCGGTTCCAAATTAATTCTTTCCCGTCCCATGCTGGCGCAGTAAATTTTCTCATTTGCACCAAATTCAATCTTGCTTCAATTATACAACATTTTGAGGCCAATATCAATATTGAGTGTGGGGTGAATGATCTAGGTCGAGCTGACAATTATATATATATATATATAGGCCATATCCACTTCCTATATGCGAGCTGTCCCATGAATAAACATTTGTTGATGTTGTTCCCTTATTTATTTGTTCAATTGTATGTACAGGGGAAGTGAACGATTGAACACATACCACAGGACGAACTACTGAATGTTGCACATCTTTGTTTTTTTTGCACATCAGATGGCATACAGTAAACAAAACCAAAATTATCCAGCAATGTTGAGCCGCTCGGTGAACGTCAACACCTGCTAGTATCTTCTTGAGTGCCCTAGAGCTAATAGTTAGAGAACTTAACTAATAAAACTAGAAGACTGATCCCGATGAATAAAAGTGATACAACTAACACTCCAACTTGTGAAAGTGGGCCTTTGTATTGTTGATTTACTTCAGTCCTGCTGTATTATAGTACATCACAGCCATGGGCTGAGGCATACTCTCCAAACAGCAGGCAAATGAAAAAGCTCAACCTTGGAGTGTTCTGCAGCGGCCTTTCCACCTCAGCTCTCACATCGTGGTCCACATGGCCCACATTCAAATTGGAGCCGGCGCAGCTGAGTGCTCACTGCTTGCACTTTGGATGTAGATGATTTGGACTAATACAGTTTGATTGGAATGAGTTAAAGCTCCTGTGTGTGTCATGTTTAGAGGGCTCTTTTTACAGAACATGGCAGAAATGGAATATAATATGCACGACTATGTTTTCATTAGTGCGTAATCACCTGAAAATAAGAATCATTATGGTCTTTATTACTTTAGAATGAGACTTTTAGACAAGAACTGACAAACTGAACACTGGCTCTTGATAGATTCTTTAACACGAGTGTTTTGTGGATACCATACTTTCCCAAGGAAGAAGAGGGTGAGGTAAGGTGCAATCAACCGTGTCGAGGTGGCACTAACTCCTACACACTGGACCTTGAGGAGTAAGCCTTCAAAACTGGATTCATTAGACCAAAAAAAGCAGTTGTGAGAATTATATTATGGCTTGTACTCATTATTAATCACTGATTATTGAATCATTTATCATATCAAGCGATCCGTGCTTAAAGCTACACCGACCTTCTTAAATATCTATTTATTAACAACACAATCACTTGGGGAGAATTTAAGTGTGTGCACAGTGGCCGGCATCTGCTTCAGCAGCACACCTTGTGTTACACACAGCATGTGCAAATGTGCCAAGGCACTTACTGTATGTGGAAAGTCATTAATAGTGTCTTGTTTGAATTCCATATTCACTTCCTGTTTGTTCGTTCCCCCCCCCACTGCACGAGCGGCAGGCCTGCAGACTTGCAGCAGTACATGTGGGTGACCATTCATTTGGACTTAATGAATATCGACCTAAACTACTATGTGATTCATTCAACTGCTACATTATACATAGAGTACTGAACTGTTTTTCTCTGTTTACATCTGTGCTATGCATTCTTCCTCTAGCACAGCACGAGGAGCTGTGCAGCTTTACAGCCTCCCGTGTATCTACTGTACGGCAGACTGTAAAGTCACCCACTAATGAGCAGGAACCTTACATTCTGAATGGAATATTTCTCTTTTATAGCTTACTGTTCCTTTGGCCTCTTACTCACTTTAGTCAGAGCTGTGTTTGTGCACGCTGGGATGTTAACGATGACTTGATTATGTATAAAAAAGCTAGATGTGCTTGCGTATACATAATAAATAGCAATATGGCATCCAAAGTCCAACAAGTCCAGAGAACAAAATAAACTAACCAGGAACAGGGAAGGAAGAAGGCTGAATTTGTTTTACGGTCCATGAACTCTTTTTTTGAAAAGTGCTTTTATGTAAGCACTTCTCTTCTCTTCTCTTCTCTTCTCTTCTCTTCTCTTCTCTTCTCTTCTCTTCTCTTCTCTTCTCTTCTCTTCTCTTCTCTTCTCTTCTCTTCTCTTCCCTTCTCTTCTCTTCCTCCTCATCACATGCTAACGGGTTTTTTTTTTTAAGTGGTTCAATGGCATCCCTTTGTATTTTCAAACTTTTTTTTCATAATCATTACAAGAAACAAACCTTTCAGCGAATCAGAGCTGCTGACACTGTTCAACACCGCTCGCATCTGAGACATTCAAAGAACATTCAGTTGTTCTTGCATGTTCTTGGATACAGTGTTGTTATTTCGGTTTGTGGATCGAGGAGTGAGGAGGTCGCCCGGAGGAGACACGGGGGGAGGCTGGCTTTCATCGTTTCTTTTAACGCACCAGTACACCGCCGTTTCTGAACTCTGTTGATTATGATTTGTTGAATGTGATTGTCAGTACATTTTATTCACTTTTTTTATACTAAGAAAAAGACACAAATAAGAGAAACAACTCCAAAATACTCATAGATTCCTGTTTTCTGATTCATCATTTAGTAAAAACTAACTAAACTAAAATCATTTCATTTTCAATCATGTCATCATGGAGGATATTATAGCCGGGAAGGGGGTGGAGAATCAGTTATCTTTCAGAAACATTTTAAATGTCATTCCTGTTCAGTCACATGTGAAGCTGAAAGACACTTTCTGTGAAACTATAGTCTGAAAGGGTTCGCTTGATGTATATTTACATCATTTCCACTTTCTCTGAAACGTGTGACTGACAGCTGATCCAGCTGTGTCATGGTCAGAAACAGACATAGCTTCAGATGACAGTTCAGAGAAAGGACATATTATTTCTCTAGAATAGGTGTTTCCTTAATTCCTGTCTCCACGTGGGGAAAAGCATGAGCGATGCGGTTAGGGGAATTAGCATAGTCACAGAAGAAGATTATTTTAGGGGGATAAATTCTCACATGAAAACATCTTAACTTGAACAGAAGCAGCCGAGCAGAAGCGTTACTCTTGATATTCTTTTTTTTTCTCCTCCTGTTTCTAAGGGAATATTTATTTTTAGGCCAGGTGGATACTAAGACTGTCCTTCAACTTGACAAAGTTCGAGCTCCTTCCTGCTGCAAGGCATCCACCCTAATGAAGTGACCTTGAACAGGACACTGAATTCCTACCAGCTCTGGGAATACTGCTCTGTACTCAGCTATGCAGTTTGTGGAAAAAGGGTATGGTATCCATAGTAGAGATCAATACATTGCTACTGTATGTCTCCTGATATATCCGCTGGGATTGTATGAATATAATGTATTCATCTTTACAGCATGGGTCTTGTCTCCATACCTTTGGCTATGATATAACTGTGCTCATACGGTCCATTAGTGGTCATCTAAAGATGGGAAACCATCATTATCTAAAGCACATATATTAATTTTGGCATTCCATCTTTCCATGCAGGCTGAGACAATGGCTTCTTCCATTCCTTCAAGAAACGACCTGTTGTTTCAACGGCAGTTCAGGAAATGTCAACACATAAGCCACACGGACATCAAAAGTTACGGTTAAAGTCATTTTCATGACCCTAAGAGTGGGATTAACTCACACATAAGGTCAGAAAACCCTCGCCCGGATCCATTCCCTCCTTGTCAATCCCATTAGTTTCTGGTGGTGCCGTCCCAGCTGTGCAACCCAGGACGTGTCCCTAACGAGCTCCATTAGCAGTATTACCTGCATCCGCCGGGTGCTGGGGTCACGAGGTCAACAGTAGACCAAACGCTGAGATTAAATTACCCCAGAGGGAGGCACGGGTGGGTGGTTGTCTACAGTAGTCACCAACCCCCACCCCACACTGGTCTCAAGCAGAGATTTAGAATAGTAGGTGGGCCTGCATTTACCATGTTGTTTCATGGTTCGTACGCTGGCTCTGATTTTATATCTAATCCTGCAGAGATGGAGGTGTCAGTGTTATAAGTAAGGGTGGTTCTAGAGCTAGTGGAGAGCCAGGACTTAGACATGGAATGTTCTGTTTTTAGCAAACAAGCTGTGGTGAACCTACTCTAGGCTATCTGCCCAACATCAGGCAGCAGACAAGAAAGGTTAGCAACTAGCTAATGAAGAAGGTTTACGAGCCAGCAAGCCAAAGAGGAAGATATCTTGTCAAATTTTGCTAAATTTTGGCTTCAGTGTGTCGCCGCTACTGCTAGCCCAAACAAAACCGAAGTAGTTGTAGTCAAAGACGTTTATACAGAGATCTCTGAAAGCTTGGGGGGGGTTTTCAACTAAAAATTAGCATGTGCATGGATTCCAAAGATTGGTTCAGCTGAATTTTCTGTTCCCTCCCCAACCGTGATGAAATAGGCATGACACCCAGGATGATTATGTATGCTGACCCCCCACACGAATCAAGAGAATGCCATATTTTCCATTCATTCGCTGAAAGGGCACTGAGCCTGAAGCCACTGCCCCAGTATGAAAAGCAGAATTTTAAAAAAGAAAAGAAAAAAACAAACAAAACTATACTATATTTCAATCAGCTCCGTTACTAGCCAGCAGCAGCCAATATAACTTATGGGAGCCGGACAAAGAGGAAGAACCTCAATTACTGTGAGTGGAAGCGGCAGCCTCTGTGTGAGACCTGGAGCCCTGTGGAGCCCTGAGAAGCTCCAGGAGAGCTCCGGGTTCAGCCAACAGTGATTCAGTGTGCACACAGGTACCGTAACCTCTCATGCACACACACACACACACACACACACACACACACACACTAGCAGACATAAACATTACAAGCAAGTGCACAAACTCACATAGACAAAGAAACAAAAGCACGGCGGTGTGCGCGCACAACGTATCCGCCTGAGTCATCCCAAAGGCATTCACAACTACCTCACTAACAGGGAAAAAAAAAAAAAAGAAGAATGAGAAGGGCTGAGCGAAAAAAAAAAAACACACTGCAGAACACACAAAAGGCTTCAGAGAGCACAGCTCAGTCTTGTCTTTCAGACGCAGCCTGAGGCGCTGGATTCTTGATACGCACACTTTGAGCTCCGACATATCGCCAAACACCAGTGCTCATTAAGCATCCATTAAAGACCCCGACGATGAGAAGAAAGGAGGCCTGCCGTATCTTAAAAAACACAATCAGGGATTTATTTGACCACCTAAATTAAGGTCATCTTGACAGCTTCTTCGCAAGAAGTACTTCACCTCTTGAAAAGCCTCAACTCGCAGCTCGCACGGTCCTCACTCAAACACAAGTAGTATAAAAGCGACTTAATCTGCTCTTCTTCCCTCTATTTTGGTGAGCAATTCTGTTCGTTCAAATGACGCCTGCTTAGTATGCGCACGGTCCGACACTCACCCCAGCCCACCATTCGCAGCTTTCTGTTTCTATAGCATTGCTACTGAAACAGTTGTTGCACAAAGCAGCACTGCATTCGCTTCAGACAGCCAGGCACGTTTGATTTACTGTTTTACATGTGCGCACAGTTCAGTGCTTTATAATTCACTTCATGAATAGCACAATAAACTGTGTGACTTCCTCACTGCGAGATGGAAGGATGCATGAATGGGCATTTCCCTTTTTTCAGCCACTCGAATGCACATTTCCAGCCGTTATTTATTCAGTCATCCTCTGCTGAGTGCTGATTTTGCACTGCCCTTCCTCATTTCTATGCCATTAGGCACACTCACACCTGCGAGTCGAGGAGAGACTTCAGTAAGTCACCTTTCGGCCTCGTTTAAGCGGGCGTTAATTAGGCTGCGTTTGTTCCTCGTTCGGGGAAAACAAAGAAAGTTTGTTTCCCACAGGTGGTCCACGAGGAACGGGCTACTCAGCGCCGACACATATAGCAAGACCGCCGCGCTCTCATTCACACCTGTGGGTAATTCGTGAGTCAGTCCACCTAACGTACGTGTCTTGCGGGAGGAATGATGATTTCAATTGTTTAGTCTGTAAGACTGTCAGAGCACCGTGAAACGTCAAGATAAGCTCCTGCAGACTGCTTGTTTCGTTGTGTTCAATGTTTGACTAATTGATTCCTTCACTTAGCATTTCAGCGCTAACACCCATGCACGAGTGTTGTCCACCGTGCTGGCCAACTACAAGTATGATAAATCAAATCCTCAAACCATAAACATCTATTCATTTCATCATAGAAAATCGAGTGCAATCAACATGTGGCGTTACAATCACAGATACCGTTTTATGGACACACACCCTGATTAAAAATGCCTTACGTTAACAATACACCATGACCTTAATGCTGCTACAATGACTTCCCCTTTGAGTTCTGCAGAATGCTCTAAAGCGCAACAATAATGCACTAGAGCACGAACTGGGATCGATGCCAAAGTTTAAAGGATTATTGTGATCAGAGCCTGTAAACTGCAGCGACTGAATAGAATTAGTAGGTCACTAGAAAAAAAAAAGCGCATCCCTTTTGACCGAACGTTACTCTTTCACCAAAAGCTCTGTTCTGATGCAGGCCACACAGCCTCTGCTGTTAACGCCGACTCCCTGCGTCTTAACACATCAATGCTTAACCGAGAGTCACGTTCAGAGACAGAAGACAATTTCGGAAGCGATTAATCTCCATGCGAGCGCGGCCATTTAGGCCGAAGACAAATTTTGTCCTGGGCAAATAGTGTAATCACTCGGCTTCAACTCCTCTTCATTCAGCTAAGCCACTGACTCGGTGTGTTCTGTGTTAAAGCACACGCGCTGACCTTTTCCTTATCATAAATCACATACCACTGTTCCGCTGCCAAGATTTTGTTTAACCCAATTTGTCACTGAGGACACCCCTTCCACCCTCAGTTGCAGATTCACACAGTGGGACCGGGAGCACGGGATTAGTGGGCGGATCAAAGCATGCCATCCAGACCTCTCTCCCTCTCTCTCCCTTGTAATCATGGAAGTTGGGAGCTTCTGGAGCTGATAAGTCAAGGCTATTGGCGGTTACCAGGCAGAGAGAGAGAAAGCCCAGAGACTGGTGGAGGTACGACTAACACTTATTTTTCGATGGCTGATCTGTCAGTCAGGCAGTCTATGAATGTAAACATTAAGCTATCCCTCACATGAGATCAGATAGGCTTTATTGATCCCACTCTGGGGAAACTCTAAGAAACCAAACTCAACTTGCAACGTTTTATCCAACAAACTGTGAAAAAGCCAAAAAAAAAAAGTTTGACTTTGCAACTCTATAAAAACAGAAACTCAATGAAATTCAACAATTAACTCCTTAACAAGCAACATGCAGAAACCCCTGCTTGTGCGCACACAGCCAGAAATAAATGGCTCCTATTCTTGATCGTGATCCTGGTCTCTTTGGGAAGGTTAACTCTTCTGAGTTTAAAGGGATAGTGCAGGTTTTTTTAAGAGCATATGCAGACATGTTCACTGTAGTGTACACTTAAATAGATATTGATTTTTTTTAGGTTGGCCTTCTGTTCTGTTCAGCGCTTTGCTTTACTTCCGTGTCGGGACTTCTGTCTGCTTCTTCAAACTGAGGGCACGCTCACTGCTGTTTACTGTAAGTGACACACCGACTACGTATAAGAACGTCAACCTAACACACAATCCAACTTCAGAAAGCCTAAATGGTCCCCTTAATATCAACAGGCCACAGCTAGTCAAAATGACACAAACATGGTAAAACATGTTTATTTCTTGGCTGTAAGAGGCATATATTTTATTTCACTCTCTGTGTGAGATAAGCGTTCTTTGGGAGCTGCATTCTGCTGCTTGCTCAGCGTTAACCTATCATCAGAATTGCTGTCAATAAATATTATCTCGGCCGACTACTGGATTCATTTGGCTACTACTTGCAACACAAAGGAAAATCAAAGGGTGTCTATCAGAAGGAGGCAACCGACAACACAGACTAAGAGGCAGACAGGCAGACGCGACGCACG
The DNA here is from genome assembly GCA_014281875.1 of Nibea albiflora. Lineage (NCBI taxonomy): Eukaryota > Metazoa > Chordata > Actinopteri > Sciaenidae > Nibea > Nibea albiflora. The sequence goes on from CM024803.1 coordinate 6,241,068, forward strand.
CATTCGCACATTATTATGACAGAAACGGGTCACGGAAGGTGTGCCAAGAATATCAGACAAATGTGCTGTCAGAGGGCAATCGCTCTGGTATGATAGCTGTTTCGGCCTCTCTGTGGGCATGACAATAAGAATAACCGAGCACATCCTGCATTCAGGCAACTGTGATCCATACACAGCGCCAATCCGCGGGCCTCTCCCCATACAGTAATGGAGGCTCAGTGGTACTTAAGACCAGACTTCAGGGTGAATAAAAGTCAATAGGAATGTTTGCCACAGCACACTTTTACTCCACTGCTGTGGTCATGTAAACTTCCTGTGGCATCCGACACTTCCTCACATTGGCTTTTGGAAATGTGAATGAGCTGAAGGAGCGAGTGAGCTTTATATAAACTGAGTTGTGTGACGATCCAAACCTCTAATCGCACCACCATGTGGACTTGTGTTTCGTTTGAGTATAACCAAGACGGTTATTCCTCTATGAGTTTCTCCGCAAAAAGGACTCAGAGCAAACTTTGGTTTGTCTCTTCCTTCCTAATCCTTTGCGATATGACATGGGCGCCGCTTAAAAGCAAACAATCCTCCGTTTTGGACTCAAACAGCTACAGCCATGAAGGTTATGTTCATATCAAGAGGATTGGAGCTTGGATTTTTTTCGCTTTATTTGTCCAAGAGATCTGCCACACCCACCTGAAAGATCAACAGAAGTGAAAGGAAACGCTTTGATTTCACCTCGGACTGGAAGAAGTTCTCTGTTTCTCCTCTTTCAGCATATAGTTACTGTTGGTCCCTTGTGCTCAGAGCTAGACTGACAGGATAATACTCAATTAACAACCCTTTTAATCTAAAGCAAATGAAGATGTTGCAGCTGTCATCGCACGGCAACTACAGATTTCACATTCCTGACAAGCTGACAATGAGCAGTCTTGCAAAGCTTGCTCGAGAAGGTAGATCGGGAACTCAGACATTCGACAGTGTCACGCTTGTTTGCTACAAGGCGGCAAAACAATAAAGACCTCATCAACTTGACATCCAGCAGTAGGCAACCACCACTTATGCACGTGGTCGGCACCTCGTTTCTTCGCCTGTGCAAACCTGAGTGGACCCTGCATGTGCTGAAGCACCTACACTATGTATCAAGAACATCTGTTAACCTGGTGCTCTATCACAGATGTGCTGATAGTGGCTCTGCGCCGGGCCTGTTGTGACAGGAAGGCTTCTGGTTAAAAATGTGTGGACCAACAGGGAAAATCCAGGAATGAGATGCTGTAAAATGTCATTCAGCTTTCCAAAACAAGGCAAACATGTCAGTGTCTGGTGGCTGCCCTGGCAATCCCCAAGGCTTTGAACCAGAAGCACAACAATGCATATTAAAAGAGTCACAAAACATAGCCTTGGGGTGTGAATCAGCCCATCATCTGCGGGTTTGAAGTTTACACGGACTCACCTGTGACATCTGTGGTCTGAAATTGATCTCCTTCAGGTCCACTGATCCAGGCGAGAGGTTGTGCAACATCTGGCACAAGAGCACCCCGTCTCGTAGGGCCTGTGCCAAGTCGAAGACGGCCGCCGAGGGCCACACGACCCGGTGGTTCGGGGGCAGGACCTTGCAGTCTATCAACCACCGCCCGCATTGTCTCCACTCCTCCATATCGGCTCCGGAGACTCTCTCCTCACAAAGTAACCGAGTCCTCGAAGTGGTTCGAAGCGGCAGTGAAAGCAGTGGTTCACGGCGCACACGCAGGCACTACAGTCGGTTCCCTACCTGCGCTGGATGTTTTACTCATTCACTATCAGCTCGATGAATCTGGCTATTTCGCAACTGTATGTTAATCACAGTAGGTCACCGCACTATATCCCCATGCCAGACGCATGTCAGCTCTGCTGTCGCCACAACATGGAAACGATGAAGGTTTGAGAAAGACCAAAATAATGACACCGCTCCAACAGATCCAGTCCAGCAAACGGCAGCGATGGAACCAGAACACAGAGACGCGCTATGGGAATTTTCTTCTCTTCATTCTTAAAAAGTTTTCTCAGCATATCCAATCCAAAAAGGCGTGAATGAAAGCTTACAGTAGTGGCTTATAAAACAGCTGGATGCAGCGGTTTGTCATGTGTCGACTTCACCAGTGTCTCACATTTCAGTGACCCAAACAGCACAGCTTGGTATACAATGTGGAGAAGAAGAAGAAGAAGAAAAAAGCGTTTCAAGTCCGTTTAGGTGATGAACCAAAGCCGGGAGTCACCTACCGCATTTGCATATAACGTTTCCTCTAGAAGCGAAACGTCAAAAACAAGAACTTCCCGTAATATCCACAGCAAACAATACAGAAAGGACACACGGAGCAGTCTGTCCACAGCGCCAGGATCACCCTCTTTCCACAACACAAGCTAAACAACGCTCTCCGGCAGCGGAAACATGCCCAGTGGACAATAAAATTTCAGTGTTTGCATGTATCCGTTTGACGTTACTTTGTTTGGCGTCTTTACGCACGGTCCGAAACAGCTTTACGCGTGTATACAGCTGTGCTTTTCTAGTGATTCTTGTGCCTCCCTTCCGTTCATGTCCTCTCTCTCTCTGCCTCTCTTTCCCTCTCCTCGTTTCCCTTTCGGACGGAGATGTTTTAGCGGTCCCAACACCCCGAACCCCGAGCTGCACGGATCCTGAAGAGAAACGCGCCCGTCCGTTGTCGCTTTTCGGCGTTGAGCCAGGTGGTCGGACGAGCTCGCACGTGACGATTATCTCGCGCAAAGCTAAAGAGTTGGATAGTGTGTCCACACTTCGCTAAAGTGGCTCCATACTCCAAGAATGGGAGTTTCAGGGAATATTTGTTGAACTGGGAGTTGCGGATGCGCCCTCTGACGGATGAAGCGCGCGGCGCACCGGGCTACTGAAACAAGGGGATTAAAGGGACATTTCAAACAACAAAAGCACGATTAAAACACGCCTTACGGCTCATAATGACAGTTGATTATAGGAGTTTAGGACATAGTCTTATTAGGTACATCCAATATACAACAATACATAACAGCCCCTTCATAAATTCTACTTTTACAAAGCTTATAATGTTTGTGTTGACACTGTCAAAAAGGTCATAATTCCGCTTCATGTTTATGACTGAGGTCATAGTGGGTGGTGGTGTTGTACTGGACTGCAGTATATTGATGGTGTGTTTCTAATAACGTGGCCTTCATGTATGTGAATGAGGCAGGCAGAATATTCAATATATTGAAGTGCATGAGCTGGTAGTGTACCTCGCCTGTCGCATAGTGTCATAGTCAGCCGGGACAGGCTCCATCCATGCCGTGACCCCGATGAGGACAAGTGGTTACAGATAATGGACGCATGGATATTAAAGTCCAGTTCGACACAACTGCAAATAGCAACCTCAATAATCAGAGATAGAGTTGAATTAAAACCTGTCTGACAGTGTCAGCAAATAAGCTTAGTAAAAGTAGAATTCATGGAAGAGCTGTTGTTTCGTGTCTGTCTTTTGTTTTGTACCTAAAGAAGTGGCCAGTGAGTGTATAGCTGTAATACAACAAGCTCAGTGGAATGCCTTGTGGTCAAAGTGGCAAGATGGAGTCTGTAACATCTTCACAGTTTGACAGCCAGCTATCGCTGACCGGTGTACTTACTCAAAATTTCAGTGGATTTGCTCACAATGAAGTAGATTACCCACAGGTTTATATTAAAATAATGATCTGGGATTTTTTTTAAAGGTACATTATATATGTCAGAATCATTTTATTCAACAGAGTACTACACAGTCAATTATTCTTTTGAATAAAAAGGCCACGTTACAAACTGGGAGCGTGCATTTAAAAGACATGGGCAGGAAAAGGGAAGAGTGTCCACCAAAGAGCTGGGTTCTACACAAGGTTTCTGGCTGTTAAAGGCACATTTTCCTTTGCCACTGTTGCCAAGTGTTTGTTCATGTTGGGAATTGTTGAGTTTCTGTAAATAGTGTTATGCAGAGTACGGTCTAGACATGCTCTATATGGAATGAGATAACCTCTGTTGTGATCTGGTGATGTCTAAATCAAATTGAAGTGAAAGCAATATAAAGACACGGTCGAGTTGCATTATGGGAAATGTAGGATTCACTGTTTTTGGCGCTTCATTTATAGAAGACACTAAGAGTAAAAATTATGTCTCGGCCTCTGCTGCTTCAATTTATTTTAGGTGCCTTACTAAATCGCAGGAGTGCCCCTTTAATGTAATCACGATCCCCTCCACCACACACAATCTCCAACCACTCAGAATGCAGTCATTGATGGGGCCCTGAATGATCCGCATCAAACAAAGATTTTCTGCTATTTACACCTGATGCGTTTCACACACACCGCCATGTTTATGACCACCCCTGAGAGAGACGAGCTAAACCGTTTGTAAAATGACTAAACGTTACGTATTTAACCTTATTTGTTGGCTAGGTGGGCCGAGCATATGGTCTTTTACAGCAGCATCATGTTAACAGTTATAATAATAGAGCAGCAATAAAATGCCAGGCAGATTCATAGACATGGTGAAAGCAGCCACAGGCAGGTTGAAGACAGGACAGGCTTGAAAGTACTGAGCGGTGTAGGCGTTCTTATTTTATTTTTTTTTAGGGGACATTGCGGATTATTCCATCAGACCAAGGTTACGAGGTGTGTGTTTTCATGCACAAACTATATGAGGCAAGTGTTCTTTAACATAAGGTTCAGGGTTAGTTAAATTGCGATATACTCGTCTGAATGGAAGAGTATCAAAAACCAAGTGATGCAAACCATGACGTTTACGATGGTGGGAAATGCTCTCCAAACCCTGCTACTGAAAAGTGCGATTGACTTGTCATGACTTGTTCCATCATACCTGTCCTTTGTAGTGATGCCATAAAGTCTGAGCCAACACTTTGTAAGAGGCATATTTGGGTTTTTTTTTTCTTTTTCTCCAAGAGGCCTTGGAAGAAGGAAAATCACAGGTGTAAATAATAAATGAACGGTGGCTGTTTCACTTTCAGGGTCCTGGTATCGTGCATGCCAACTCACTGTCACACTGCCATTGCTTACTGGAACACTTGAATAAAACAGAGCCATTGTTCAAGGTATTAGGAACACCTGTGCTTCTTCTTTTTTTTTTTACTGTGACATATTGAAATACTAGCTGGGAAGAAGGCCTGTCACACTTTGTCGGCCGATGTGGGCTATTTTCCAGATATACAACCTTCACCAGCAACTGTTGAGTACTGTTAAGTTAACTCTTGACACTCTCATCAGCATCATTTTCAGACACACGCTGTGAAAAACCCACTGCACGCTACCTTCCGAGCACCAAATGGCTGTCAGACACTGTTAACAACTGGCTGCTAATTCCCCAACAATTGAAAGAGTCTTTGAGAGACTTTGATTCATCCAGATTTATCAATGCCAGTTTTAGCTAAGATCCAAGTTTTTAAAGAAAAAAGAAGTCAAGTATTCACTTTAATGGGGAAAAAAAATGAATTAAAAAATGTATTTTACCCTTCTTTGTTCTCTCAGTTTCTCTAGATACAACTATACACGCACCTTAATCCCACACACCCTCTACAGCTTCTCCATGTTGCCTGTGTTGTCAGTGAATTCCTGACCACTTCATACAGCGTTTGCAGCTCCTTTTCCCCCTAATTATCTTCTGCTGTCGAGGCACTTTGGGTTTTATTTCGTTCACTTCTTTAATTTGGTGCTTCCCCTCTTCCTTTCCTAATCTCTCTCCTCTTAGATTTCCCAATGTCAGTCCTTGTTAATAAAATAATCAAATTTGGTCAATTAACCACTTAATTTCCATTACCATCAATATGCCACCTGTTTCTTGTTAAATCCTCTTTTGTCATGTCTCATTACTTTCTCAACTCAGTTATCATCGTCCCTTCCCACCTTCAGATTTCCACAGGGATGCAATACATTTGGCTAATTTATCTCCAGGCATAAAATGGAGCAGCGTGGAAAAGTCTGGCGCACTGCAAAGCTAGATTTCCGCATGAAACCCACGTACAATGGAATGAATTGAAATTATAAATATCCGTGGCTGAAGGAATGATTCAAACAACCACTTTCAGCCATTCGCAGGGGACGTGAATATTGTCTTCATTGCTGTTTTGTTTGGGACAGGCCAGTAACAAATGGCCTTCCACCCAAACATGTTGCAACTCCCATTGGAAGACACAGAGATACAAAACACAAGATGCTAAGAATGATGTGACTGAACTGTAGTCAAAAGGTTTGGCCATATTTTGCCTCCCTCTGCCGGCTCATGCAGCTGCTCTACAGGCCTGTTAACTATTTGCAAGTGTAGTGCAGAGACAATACTAGCTGTTGTTTGGCACAGCCCATGACCCCATGCTAATGGAATCCTCAGGCTGACGATAAATTGCTAAGCTGAAAGGAACCAAGTTTTCAGTGATACAGAGCAGATAAACTCCGGCGCACCTACTCTCTGATCTCCCCGTTTACACCTCTGACTGCGGAGTAGGGACTTCACCTACATCTTTACATCAGCGTCCACTGTTTTCCATGTCTGTCGCTCATCATTTTTAACCCAGGGGGTCTCTCACCACTGGTTAGCTGAGCATTAGCAATTGTTAGCAGGAATATGAAAAGACAGATAAGCCTAGATAGAGCATAGCCCCTAATGAGGGCTTCTAAATCCAGATGGACATCAAGCCTCAGATGGAACCATTAAAGATGCCTAAACAGTGTGTTTGGAGTGTTTGGATTTGGACCTGGTGGGACTCATCTCCTGCAGTTGCACATCTCCTCACTCTGATGGACAGGACAGCCAGGCAGCTTGAGGCTGTTTTGCTAGCATTTACAGTGACTGTAGAGGCTGTCGGTCTTTCAAGAGTACCCCAAAGGTTAGGGGTTCTGACTGCTGATGGTTTCCTCCTACTGGGCCCCAGGGTTTAATCTCATCATCTACCAATAGGCCAAAAGTCATCACCCAAAGATCAGATTACTACAGGTGTCGCCGGATGCCACGATAAGGTCACCCAACACAATTCCCATCTACAGGGCATATATGCAATCTATGGACATTCAGAGACTTCATCACAAATACAACACCAGCTTTCATTGTAAGGCAAAGCTACGTGTCAATGCACCATTTGTTTAAGATCACACCACACTCCGGACTCTTAATAGTTAAGTAAAACCTTACTTAACTCTGACAAAGCACCGTAATCTTGGGGCATATAAAAATGGGCGAGCGATGGCTGTTGATAATGTCCTTTGCACAATGCATTTTGCGACGTACAAATGGCCCTTGAGTTTGGCTGATGGAGCCATGAGATCACTTAACCTTTAAAGACCTTTTGAACAGCCCCATCAGCCTAAAATATGGCTTATAAATCTTTAAGCAGGCCTATTTTTCTCGGGGGATCTTGTGTTGCCATGCTAACAAGCCATGCCAGAGCTGGGCGAAAAAAAGACGCAACAGAAAAAAAGGTGGCAAGAGCTGAGAGTTTCTTGTCCGTATCCTCTGATCGGAAGAGAAAGGACCTTAACTGTTGACAGCTTAAGAGGTACTCTGCCAACTTTGTTTTAACGATTAGTATTCGCTTGCGTATAGAGCTTGAAAAAGAAAATGTGCTGTTAAAAGGAGGCATTGTGTGAATCCTGCTCGTGCAGATAACCGAAGGTCAAAACGGTTCAGCTCAGTGCTGCTGGAACATCCTGTTACGTGATGACAGTGTATGACCAAGTCCTCCATTCACTTTGCTGAAAACCAACAGATAACACTGAGGAAAACATACGGCCATATGCTGAAACGGGAACTGAGAGGGACATAATGCAACCTAAATGTTAAGGTAGCAGGCAGCAGTGGCCTCAAGGTTAGAGAAACAGGGTTGCGGCTTGGTTGCCTTGGCTGATTCAACGATATGCTGAGTATAGGCTTAAGTAAAAATGTGTATGTACTGTATGTGAATGTGATGCAGTGCAGGGCTGCAAATAATATACTCAGCAACTTCTCTTCCTGGATCAGTAATGAAATAGTCTAATATGTTCTATATATATATATATATATATATATATATATATATATATATATATATATATATATACACTTACAAATTAAGGATATTAAAAAAAAAGACTCACTTTGTTGAGAACAGTTTCAACTAATTTGCAATTAAGATTGCTGATATGTCACATTAGCATAAATCGTTGAACAGGAGTGACCGAACAGAAGTGCATACATGTGCAGTTCATTCCACATGCCTCGATTCAAACTGACACTGTGAGGCCGCATTCATTGAGTTGCTCTTTGCTTTTTTTCCTTCTTCTTCTTCTCAGTGTTCTTCTACAAGGTGGCGAAAAGAAAATGAAAACCAGAGATCCATTCATCAAAGCAAAGCACGGTCTTACATGACACGCCTGGAGAGTTTCACGCGTGTGGCCTTTTTAACATGGGATTCATGCGTTGGTGAGTGATGGCCAGAAAGCGGCAGAAATGACTAGTTGTCATTGGAGTCGTGGCACTGATCAATCATGCCCCAAGGTTGTTGGCGGTGGGGCGCGGAGTGGCACGTTTCACCATGTGGTATGATGGGAGCGCGGGTCGCAAAGGGCGCGTCTCCCCGCAACGTGTACACACAGTGCAAGGACAGCAAGTTGGGGCCTGAGGAGGGGAGTTAAAAAAAAAAAGAAGTGTGAATGATGAATGGCCCCTCAGTTCTCTCCCAGCACTTATGTTGGAGTTATTGTATCTGTTTACATTGTTTCATAAAAAGGGGCTTTCTGTATCTGTCCCATCCTATTTGTTCTAACGCAAGAAAAGTTTTCAGCTGTTTTCTTTTAACGAAAATCACTTCAAGCCTCATTTCTCTAGACTAAAGTGCATGGATGGATGATAAAAAAAAAACAAATGCATTGTGCATAGGCTATAATGTACTCATTCCAACTGCAGTGTAAAGCCGAGGATTGGTACATGAATCAACCAGGCCATCTCCTGGTTGATTGCTGAAGTGCAAGCAGTGTTGAGTCACTTATATCCTACTCTCATCGTCTCTGTGCCAATGCAAGTCAGTGCTCTTAATACCGCTGTCCCCCTCATACAAACAACCGTCACTACACATCCCAGGCGCTTCCAGCCCATGCGGAAAGAAGTTAAGCATCGAGATCCGACGGAGTGTAAAGCCGGTGGCAGCACCAGCTGTTTGAACTGGTCAGTTTTGAGCCTGCGCCAGTTTCTGCAGAGCAGTTGGCAGGCCAGCTGAAAGTGGAGTAAATGTTTCAAGGCAAGAGGGCTTTCTTTTACTGCGGTGCGTAGTGTTTACTGAAGAGCGCGGCGCTCATGGCATTCTGCACCTGTTCTGTTAAATAAACACAAAAAAACACTTGTTGTGCTTTTACATTTATTAACAAAAACATCAGTGTCACCCGAAGTGAGCAGATAAATGTGCAGAGGACACGATTAGGTTAAACTACAGTGTCTGTGAAGAAAGTACAAAATGCATATTCGTGGAAACCTCAACAAGGAAGGCATTGTATGGATTACATACACACACTGCATTTACATGGATACATGTTGTCAGAGATTCACTATAAAGATCTCCATAGGACAAATCTGAGGCACTTCATGAAGGTGAATACAAAGATGTTGCTCGTTCAAAACTGAATCACTTTATGTTAGTGCGTTGTATATAATATTAGAACAGTGACCAAACTGTTAAACATAGTTTAGAAGATAACCGTGTCATTTACTACAAACATTTACTGCCGCTCAGACTGTTGTTCAGACTCTACAGAATTCTGAATGTTTTTGTTTTCAAGTTCAAGTCTTATGAGAAAAATAATAATAATTTAAAAAAAAAATCCAAGTGCTAAACAGTGCATGTGCTAACAAACATGTTAGCTGCAGCTATGGGAATTATGAATAAAATATAAGAAATAAATAAAATCAAATGTCTGTATAGTGCTTATGAATGAATAAAAAGGTAGACAAGGCCCTGCACTGGAATCATGTGTAGACAATAAACTAAACATGAGCAAAGCAAACGTGAATTGTTGCATCTGATCAGACCTGGGAACAGTAAAGACAACAGAAAAGTGATTAAAAGCAATCCTGTTTGTTTCTGATATAAAAGTACATTTTAATATAGCATTTCATGATCTTTAAATACAATAAGATAACAACAGAGGGAAAATACAAGGCACACAAATGACTTCACGGCATGAATTCCAAGTACCATACAAATTCAATGAGTGAATAAATACATGAACTGATAATGTTGGTAACAGTACAGCGTGTTACATCTCGACACATGGGTAGAATGAAGGCTGGAGATGCAGTGTGACTAAAACAGATTTTCAGTCCTGGTCCAACCGGAATCTGCACTTACATTTTCACGTTTGACCAACCAATACTTCAAAGCTTCAGCACAATACCCTGCTCATTCCTCCAAAGACGATATCTTAAACACGGAATGTTCATCGCCTTTCCCATTTTCACAGTATTTTCACAGGTCATGGACATGAACTACGTCCAGGATTTTTGGACATTTGAGGCTCTTCGAGGTTCTTTTACGCTACATGGTTTGTCACAGTAATTATAAATTAAGAATAAAAAATAACTTTAAAAAAAGTTAAAGGCGATAATTTAAGCTTGATGGATATGTTGCTGTATAGCTTCATTTACCTAAAACAAACTCTTCCGACTCATTCTACCCAGTGCTTCTCGTGTGTATGACAAAATGAATGACAGAGACAGGATATTGTTTGGGACAGAGATGTTATGAAATGTGGCCTAGCCACAGCAGCATGCCATCCAGCTCTGCTGTGAATTTATAGCATCTGATAAGAAACAGCATAGACGGATATTGCGATTAATAATGAAAGAGGGAGAGAAGCCACAATGATTGCGAGCGACGTGTGAGGAGTTCAATTTTCCAGATAGCGAACACAAAACTAACCGTGTTTAGCTGGTGGGAATAGCTCTGCTTTGGTAACAAAAGAATAAATACATAAAAACACCACAGCTGTCATGAGTCACTGTTCTCTGAACTGGAGTTACTGGAGCTGCTGGTGGCAGAATCTGAAGAGCTGCTGCAGCTGACTAGATGAGACACAGCTTGGCTGTTTTTCTCTGCATGAAGAAAAACACATTCATCGATTAAATGCCAAATTGCATTTGCATTGTTTGGCGTAATTATCAACTTAATATCAAACGATTCCAGGGAAGATGGCAGCAAGGCTTCACACTTACTTTGAAATTTCTTAAACTTCTTATACAGGCATGATTTCACGTACTGCTCCAGCTCGCGCAGAGTGGACGGCTTCAGTATCTCAAAGTCGATCTCGATCTCACTGGGGTCGGTGTCGAACATCGAGGGCTCCAGTGTTTGAATGATGTGCACCACGCGGCCGAGCTTCATGCCAGGTAACCGGTTAATGTCCAGGCTCAGCTGGTGCTTCTCGTCGTACGTCATCGGCAGAGACTCGTCGTCCGAATCCCAGTCTTTGCTCTGTTTCCACGGCAGCCTGAAATTCAAGACAGCACAGTCAAAAGGTCTCTATAGAGAATAAAGATCATGATAACAATAGAGTCCTTCAGATGTGAAACGTCCTACCTGGAGCTGGCATCTGTACTGCTTTTATTTGGCCTGCTGTCCTCCTTCTTGTGCTTCTTCTTCTTTGGTTTAATTGCAGGGACTTCAGAGAGGGCCGTGTGCGTCTCCTGAACAGCTTTAAGCTGGGTAGAATATCAACAGAAATGGGCTACTGTGGAGCTGTGCAGTGGCATTAAAATAATGCGGGCCGAAAAAACAGCAATAAAGAAATAAAAGAGCCAGAGCGTATTTTCTGTGTTGGCGAGGACGCGGCATAACGTCTAAGAATAAAGCCGTATTGAGTGATTTACTGTTGGGCCAGCCCGACATATGATTTTATTAGTCAACAATATCCACTCTGCACAATTGGGAAGAGTAGGAAAAACACACACACATCATCTGAAATAGTTCATGCATCCATTCCTCTCGGCTGTATATTTGAGAGCCAGAAATGATTTTCTATTTTCATAACTTATAAGATCTTTCCAAATATGCCTTGCTGCAGTGTGCGTGGTTTGTCGGTCATGTGTTTATATAGAGTACGGTGCCAGCTACATTGATGGGTAAACATTGTCTCGCATGGAATTGAAGCAAAGCATATACAAAAGCTATACTTCGATTCACTCAAAAACTGTGTTACAGGCAGGGAAACCAAAGCAAAGGCAAAACATTCGATCATTATCGTTTCCGTCTGCCTGAGAAACAGGTTTGGAGTAAGAGAAAATGATGTTATATAACAAGACTGAATTAGAGATCAGTGGAGAAAAGCTTTATAAAAGCAGCCACCATTCTGACCATTACCACGGTAACCAAGGTCAGAGGATAGGGCTGCCTCACTCCATAGGAACAGCAGCTGTGTACATTGAGAAGCCTCTACAGAGTTAGATAATGTTGGACCACTAAAGGTAAACATATCTCCTTGTCTGTACACTAATGACAAATTAGCAAATACCTTATACTGTAGATGCATTGAGCAAGGCCATTTATGGACCTCGAGTAGTCCTTGTCCTGAGGGCTTATAAACGAGCCAGAGAGGACAGCTTCTCTAGAACTGGGCCGGCATCGTGTCATGAAAAGTGTATTGATAAATCCTCCATTTTTCTTGATAAAGCTACAATGCTAAACCTTTTAGCAAGCTCTCCACTTGAACACTGATGAATAAAATTCTCTACAAACCCCACCAGTTCTACACTCACCTGTTCTTGCAACTCTGCGATTCGGGTGGTTCCCGCTGAGTCCGATGTGTTGAAGTTGGTCGAGCCGTTAACACGATTAGCAGCTATGGCACTCGCTGGCAGAGTCAAGCCCACCAGCCCGTCCGGCATCTTCGCAAAGCTCTTCTCGAACACACCCTGAAGTAAATATGCCCACAATGACGAAAGGCTCATAGTAACTTAAAATTAAAAAAGGCTAAGCAACCAGTAAAACTTGGATCATTACATGAAATAATGAAACACACCTGAAGCTTTCTGGCCTGTGCGACGACATCGTGATGTGGAGGATTGTATTTGTAGCAATTGGAAAAGATTAACCGGACGTCTGAGGCGAAGCCTTGTGCGTCCCCGTACTCTCCTCCATCCATCTTTTTCTGAAAAATAAGAAGTTATCAAAGATGAAGATCATGACGCCGCAGAGAAAACATTGTATAGGGAAACATGCACTTCATACTTTGACAGTGCTGAGATCCATGGGGTATTTGATGATGTCATGGTAATCGTGGAGCTGCAGAGCTTCGGCGTCGACGGGCTTGTAGAAAGGCCAGGCGTAGGCTACGTGTTTCTTCGACAACATCTCCTTCAGGATATCGCTGCAATACTTGAGCTGTTCGCCATTTCTGCCCTGTTCACCTTCCTTCACTTCAGTGTCCTTCTTAGAGGGATTGGTGGCTCGACCGGAGTTCCCTCTCCTCCTCTTGCTTTCTGATAAATCACTCAAACTGTCTCCTGAGCACACATCTCTGGTCGCGTCTTCCTTTCTCTTCTACATTGGAACAAGGAAAAAAAACAAAACAAAAACACATACACCAATAAGGTAAAATTCATGCAGTGTGATTTTAAAAACAGGAGGCTCAGAGACACAAATGCTGACTCACTTTTGGGGAGCTCTGTGAGGAGTGTTTGGGCACTGACGATGAGCTGGAGGGTGTGTCGTTGACATTGGACGGAGATGTGGGCATCGTGGCTGAAGGCCCCGTGGTCACCGCTCCATTCTGCAGACCTTTTACTACAAGTTAACGTAAAAGAGGAAAAAAAAACATGCAGGGTACATTTGGATATTTTTGATTTAACAGACCTTTCTGTGTTTCCCTCACACAGAGTCATTCTTCTCAGTGGCAGGTATATTGTGCACTCCAACGCGTACGCATAAATATTGAAGAAATGCCCCCGACTGTCACATTAATAGCCATCTACATTTAACAGCGCATTTGATTTACGTGGAATAAGAAAAAGAAACACAATTTTACTGGCAGCAATATAAAACTTATAGAGGACCCACAGGGAAGACAGCACAGAGTTTGGAGCACTGAGCTTTATTTGCCATTTCAAAAAACACGAGGAGTGGCAGAAGGTTAGTGATGCAGTTAATCACTGCTGCTGGGTGACACTGACGTTCATGCAGGGTGAAATATCCACCTCACACACATACTAAAACAAACGACGACGACAATGACATCGCGACTCTGCAAGTCTGTAAAACACTAAAGGGTAAATTTATGAAAATCGTATTAGGAGCACGGCTTCGTTACCTGTAGCGCTGCTTTTTTTGCCCTTCCATTTGCCTGCAGGAGGAAATATCTCCACTTCCCTCTGTGGCAACTGGGCAACCTTTTGCAAAAAAATCTTTTCCAAGGCGAGGGCCATCAGCACGATGTCATCGGTTGGCTAGAGGACAAGGAGGAGGGTTTAAGTGTCTGCAAGGCCAAACCAGCCCGCTGTATTTTCAATCACAAAGCTCCTCACCTTGTTATATATGTAGCAGTTGGTGAACATGGTGTTGAAGTCTTGCATGCATTCACTTGCACTCCAATAGTAGCTGTTCTCCAGTCGTTTCTTGATGGTTCCCAAGTCCATAGGAGACGTTATTACCGTATGATAATCCTGATTAAAAGAAAAAAAAAAAAAATTCAATGTGTCAGACACAACTGTACAATTCCTACATTTCAACACTTTGGGTTTCTCATTTCCACTATCACTGTAATTTATTATAATTTGGATCTTGTTTTGATAGTTTTGGCCATAACTCCTATTGTCATAAAAACATGATACTCGCCATGGGTTGATCTGGGAACACAGCCACATTACTAAGATGAAGTCAGACGGGGCAGGAAACCAAAATGTTCAGATCAGCAGATAGATTTTAGACAAACCGCCAGGTTGACCACACTTGTTTGGAACTTAAATCAAAAACAAAGGCGAACGGTTGAATTATTACCAAACTCTCTGTGTCTATTGGTGTGACGGAGTCTTCCTGTGCAATGAGCGACTGCATCCATTTGTTTCAGGTCTGCTCAATTTCAGTTTTACGTCCCTACAAAGAGTTTTAGACGATGTAGCTAAAATGTTTACAACTTTGTCTGAACATCTGACAGCTCCGGTTTCTTACCCGGTCTCGATTTGTGGTGGCGATACCACCATGTTCCCAGATCTCAACAATCATGTCACTGAATACAATGATATCTCAACCAATACAAGTGATAGCCAAAACTAAGCAAATTAGAGCCCAACTGTAATGAAGTAAAATTACTCATGCAGACGTTTTTCATTGATTAATCCAGGTTCTGAGCTGTCTGTGTCCTGTCACTTCTACATCTGAATGGGGTTTTGGAATAGGCTACAGAAGGGACTACTTCACAATTCAAATAGTTAATCGATTAGTAAAATTCCGGAGCTAAAGCTTCTCGTTCATTTATAAATGATTAAATCATGAATCACGTGGTGACTATCATGTATATATTTGATAAAAATGTAGTAATACATTTACTGAGAGGGGGAGGGAGAAGCGGACTGAAGTTTGATGGATGTGTCAGGATCCAATTGTAATGAAGCCCCATCAACGTGATTGGATGGTGTTTTCCCATGAATTCGCCCTCTAGACTGGACTGAAACATTTAGTTTTTTTGACAAACCTTCTATTTTATTTTACTGGCTGCAGTGGGGTCGTGAAGAGGTTTTCGAGCAATATGGTAAAAACTGCTGCAGAAAACATCTCCTATCCAACCTTTAACCACAGTGTAAGCTAATGCTTAGAGTTTTGCAAGCACAAGGGCTCAGCTACACCAAGTGTTTCTGTCACTTACAAAGAACTAAATAGCAGTGAGTCAGTGTAACACAAACTAATGCTAACAAAGCATTATTTATACATTTAACTTACACCAAAACAACATTAATCCGCTCAACGTTATAACACCGACATAAGTGACCTCCTCAATGTCCTCCGTTAATTTTTAAAAATACATCTACAGTACTGTGAAATAAATAAATAAATAAAGCATTAGATTTTTTTCTCAGACTATACTCTACCATCTCTATAATCAAACTCTGTAATCGTTGTATCGTAGTGTGGGCATGAGCTGTAAATATTGGATGAGATTCAGACGGAGTGGAGCGCCACATTCCACTTTCTCTATGTGCTGTGTTGCTTAAGTGGGCCGTGCGCGACGATCAGGAGGCAACCAACACTGAGAGAGAAACACAAAACTTACGACGACACGACCGACAACAGCTGCAGTGAAGGAACAAAAAGGAGAAGAGAGGATTTAGGAGCAGTTTTACTTTCGGCGAAAGGAGAGAAAAGCAAGACAAACACACGCAGCATTTTAAAGCGATCACACAGAGTGACACAGTAGTGGGTGGTGTGTGTGTGTGTGTGAAACAATTACCCTGGTTTAAGCATCCGAAGCCTAAATGCTACTATTTTAAAATAACATCATTTGTTTGTATATTAGAGCCTGAAAAATGTATTTGTGAGGAAAGAAACAACATAAAAGCAGATTTACAGCAATCTAAAGCATCGAGCGTGTGTACATATATATATATACATATACACACACACATATATATATATATATATATATATATATATATATATATATATATATATATATATATATACATATACATATATATATATATATATATATATATATATATATATATATATATATATATTTGTGACTGCATGAATAAAACACTCACCAATAAAAAGAACCACACAGAGGAATGTACTGCGATAAATGCAGGATTTGAATGTTGAAGAACATTTGCAAACTACTCACTGATAGCCCGAGAGCGACTGCGTCCACAGGCTGGTAAAAAGGCCAGGCAAACTGGTGCCGCCACAGAGATTTGATCACTACATTCTGCATATACTGCAGCTGGTTGGTCCTCCGGCCTGGCTTGTTGGGGCTGGTCACCTCAGGAGGCGGGGGATTCACAAGTGTCGGAGGTTTCTGGTCTGTGTCTGCCGACATGACGACAGTAGCTGGAAACAACAGACGAACACAAGCTCTGTGTTTCTCTTATCTCCCGCAAACTATTAAGTTTCTGTCCGTCAGCTTATCGAGGGCTCTGGGGAAACAGCAGTCCACTTCATTCATAGTTTTCATTCCAGAAAATGTGATCTGTCAAGCAAAACAATAAAATAATATAAGAACACAGTTATGAGAGTGTGGCAAGTGAGACGTTAATCCTATTTGTCCACAATTCAACAATAAGCAGGATGCCCCAGGATGCAGGATGGAAACAAAAAGTAACAGAGCTAACAAACTGAATACATTTCAAAGATAAATACACAGCAATGTAACATTTTTAAAAAAGTGTCTGTGAAGAGCTCACTGTATATACCCTGTTCATAGCTAGGAGCTTGTGTTTTGCATCAGTGGTGACTGACGTGTTTGTTATACAGCTTTACTATTATTCAAATGACAGAAAGAAAAGCTGCTGGCTTTACTTGTCATCACCTGTGACGACACGTTAACAAACATGCTAACTTTCAACGCTGGCCAGATAATTAATGAAGAATTGGCTCGTTACGTGCAATAAATATCGCACCACACCTCCTCAGTTCTAAGAAAAGCTGTCAGACTGAGCAAATATTTATACTGAAGATAATGTGGGAAGCTACAAATAACGCTGGGGGGCATAAAGTTTTTCCCACAGTCCTGGAGGTGCTAACGAAAGCTAGTATATGTTCACATAGCAGCATACATGTTCGTGCTTCGCAGAGGATGGCGGGAGCGTCACTGGTAAACAACAGATACAGACACAGTCCTAAAGCGCGTCTTTAAGACGACGACTCTCAACTTCAGACGTACTTACACCCGGAACAGAAACCCAACTACACAGTGTAGTTAACTCCGGACTGAACCGTTAGACGGACTTTGAAACGCAAAACTTTCTTGCTAAAAACAAACAAACCTGCTATGCGAGTCAACGAGTGTTCTTTCTTCTTCTCCCGGTGATTTCCTGACAGCCAGACTGGACGCGTCAAAGTCGCGCTGTTGCCCCCCACAGGTCATATGCAGGACTCCATTAATAAAGTTACATCCTTATGTAAGTAAGTAGTGAGTAAGTTCACTTTTTGTTCTTTCACAAAGTTCCGTCATGTGCAATGACTATGCTCTCATAGCTCAGTTGAAGAAATTTTAATAACAGTGGATAGTATAGTGCTGGAGTGGCAATAATATTGACATGACAAAAAGAGAACATTTCTTCAAAATGGCTATTAGAACTGACCACCCGGATGAATAACACGATTCCTGGGTCTATATATTTTGCATTTAAAGTAACCATGTTAAAATGTGATATTTAAATATGAAACCACTATTAAAACAAGTGTCAAAATAATTCCTTCAAAGCTTTTTTGTCCCTCATTAGTTTCCGTTGCTTTTGAGGGAAACGCGCACGCGCAAAGAAGCACCACCGCACCACATTCCCCGCTTCTCCTCGCAGGCAAACATCCAGGCTGGACTCCGATTTATTTACGCGTTCTCCATGATCGCCTGAATAAATACACGCGTGTTTCTCTTCCACACCTTGAGAAGGAGCAACGTTGTGACCGTGAAGCCGCGTTAAATCCCCGTGAGTATCGGCTTTTGACTGATTCCTCATTGTTTGAATGGAGGGCCCCTCCGTGGGCAGCTACGACCAATTTGTCAACAGCGTCGATGCGTTTAATGCGGACGGCTACACGAGCAGACCACCATTAGCATTAGCTCTCGTTTCAAAGCAGTGCATGAAAAACAGAGTTTGTGTCTCCCTCCGTCTGCTTTCAAATCCTCAACGTTTACATAAATATAGACAGCATGCTAACGCTCTCTGTCAGGGTCGGGATTTCCTAGCGGAGGCCCTTTGTTTGATGTTTCCTTTTTTCTTGTTTATTGCGTTGTGTTGCATTTAAACGCAGATTGGCGTTAACGCATCGGTAATAAATGTAAGTTAGTATCACAGGTGCAGTGTGAAATGTGTCTGTTTAATCTCTTTTAACCGCCAACGAGGCCACTTAACGTTAGCTAGCTCGATGCTAACTGAAATAGCTAATTTATAGTTGCAGGAGGATGCAGCCGCACAGTTTCTTACAGTTTGTAACACTGTTAGAAACAGACAGACAAAACAAACTGATAATTACAACATGAACCGGCGGCTGCGTCATTTTGAATTGCCTAAAGAAACGAAATATTTAATTTGTATGACGAGCTAATATATCAGTTTGATGTTTTTAGCAATTAGCTAAATCTGACAGCTGCGGCGCAATTCAAAATAGCACCATTGCAGCAGCATTGCTGTTTGAATCATCAGGGTGACCCATGCTAATGATTATTGTAATCACTGCTTTGCACGATTTGTGTTTTATCACAACGTGTCGTGGCAGCTGACACCGCTGTTTCACATTTGCATCCTGCTAGACATTTAAGTCCTACATGAAGCGGTGCATTTTCACTTCTGCGTTGTTGATCTTTGGTTTTCTTTGAATTGATCACAGCACAGGAGTTTAACTTAATTCCTTCGATATCTCTCTCTTCCCCTCTGTCAGGATTGTGATCGATAGATGCGTATCTCCTCACAATGGCAACAGAAGACAAGAAACCAGAGACTGACACAAAGCCTCCAGTCGTACCATCAGCATCTGCCAGTCAAAGCAAGGTTTGGCTTTTGATAAACGTTTGTCGCCAGAGACGGGAATCGTTTATTACTGTGTGGAAAATTGGATACTTTTACAGTATTCTTTAAAGGTAGAAGGGAAATAAAGATTTTCATATGCAAAGAAAGCACCTGCTAATAGTATTATGACAGGATATTTACCCTCAGTAGCAGACATCCCACCTGGCTGGGAGGCAGTGGCACTCGTGAGTCGAGTGTCATGGAGTTTAGAATTTTAGCTCATGTTGTGTAGAAAGATGTTTCAGCATATTACTGGTATTTCCACCCTTTCTTTTTTTATTACCGACATTTATCAGCATCGTCTTACATTCTCTGTCTTTGGGAATCTAGCCTCACTGTGGGCCGTTTCTTCCTCCCCATCACGACTCCTCTCAGTTGCAAGTTTCCATCAGTGTAAACAAACAAGTTTAATGTAATCGTTTTGCAGCAAACAACTATCAGAAAAACATGCCGGCATCGTCCCAGTTCACAGCCGGTCACAAACGGTCCGATTCAGATCGGATTGGACAGTTTGGTAGCCGTTCTCAACTTGAACCAGTTCTCAGAGATTTCTAAACGTCACGTTTTGTTTTCATTTACAGTCTGCACCTGCCAAGCCAAACTACAGTTTGAAGTTCACATTAGCGGGCCACACTAAAGCTGTGTCCTCTGTCAAATTCAGCCCGAGCGGAGAATGGCTCGCCAGCTCATGTGAGTTCTTTTTCCGTTTTCTTTGGCGTGTTTCCATTAATTATTCTTTTGGATTAGTCAGTTAATCTGCAGGTTGATTGATAATGACATGAGATTAATGAAAACCAACCAACCAAGAAAGAAAAAAGATCGAAACTAGAAACAAGTTATCAGAATATAGCTGGCAGTTGATTTTCTCACAATCAGCTAATTGAATAATCAACTAATCATTGCAGTTTTAGTGTAAAATGTATTTTGATGTGTGTTGTTGTTTCCAGGAAGGGAACCTTGATTTATGAAGCCTGTATCGCTGATATCGCTGTTTTGTCTTTGCAGCTGCCGACAAACTCATCAAAATCTGGGGCGCGTATGACGGCAAGTTTGAGAAAACCATCTCTGGACACAAACTTGTGAGTTCTCATAGTTGTGCTGCAGTGTTTCTGCCTTTTTGTTTATGTTTTGAAAGATGAGATTCTATTTGTTTTACCCATGTTGAATGGCTATAGCATCCGTGAGAAAGATCATCAGTGTGTATGTCATGTTTTCTTGAAAATATACGCTGATTTTGAATTTGATGCCTACAGCATGTTCCTAAAAGTTAGGAAAGTATCACGGCATCTTTGAAAGACTCAAGGATGAAGTGAGGTTCACCACCCAGTAATGCCATGACCAAGTGTGCTGTGGTGCACATTTAAAATTGTTCTCTGGGAGTCATGGAAGCCGCCCAGATCATGAACAGTGAAAGCCAGGATTTGTGATGGAGGCAGCGTCAATGCTGAAAAGTTATGGAGCAACATATGCTGTCATCCAGAGACGTCTGTACTGACATCCTGTACGCGTTACGATGTGCGTGCAGGTACTGGACCGGCCAGCCCAGACCTGTCCCCCATTAAAACCATGCAGCACACTGGAGACGACAAAGGAGACTGCTGCGAAACCGTTAATCCAGCAAGGATGGGGAAGAATTTGTTTTTTGTGTCCTCACTTTCACTTAATGTCATCTAAAAGAAAGTGATGTAACACAGTGGTTAACACGCTCCTGTCACAACCTTTTTAGAACATGTTGGAGGCATCAAATTCCGAGATGTGTGTATATTCAGTCAGTTTGAACATTAAGTGTGCTGTATTTAATGGAAGATATATCCCATACGTGTTCTACTTTCGGGGGTTGTTAGATTTAGTTCTACCTTTGCCACCCCAGTCAGACTTTTGAGTACCATTGTCACTAATTGTTCCCCTTAAACGTGCAGGGTATATCTGACGTGGCCTGGTCCTCTGACTCCAACCTCCTGGTGTCTGCATCCGATGACAAAACCCTGAAGATCTGGGACGTCAGCTCGGTAAGAGGGCAGAGGAACGGCGACAAATTCACCACATTTACATCACAGCGGAGACTTTAGAGGGCTGAAATTCTAAATCCAAATGATATTGCATTGACTGTCTCAGTGCAATCAGATCACTGTGCTCCGTGATCAGGCTGCCTTCCAGGAGGCTCCGTGACACTGCCGAAGTGAACATGTGCTGCTGTGAATAAAGGGGAGAGCGCGATTGGTGGGCTGCAGCAGTGGCTGACACGGTGTCTTGTAGCATTACACATTCATGAAGGATGAAAACGAAATCCGTGCACACTCTTAGGATCCAGACCTGCGGCTTCTGTCCGCGTAAAATTTTAATCGGTGTTAAAGCTGCAGTCACATGGCAGCGGTAACTAGCTGGAGGTCGATTTTTAGACGGAGCGTTTCATCTCGTTCTTCTTCATTCTAGGGAAAATGCTTAAAAACTCTAAAAGGCCACAGCAACTACGTCTTCTGCTGCAACTTCAACCCGCAGTCCAACCTTATCGTGTCGGGATCGGTGAGTGTGACGCTTTTTTGGCATGAAACGAGCAGTAAATGGAGAACAGATGTTTTTTTTTTTTTCTTCACTTTGAGCGTCGCGAGCAAAATGTAGAAAAGAAAAAAAAAAGTGATTAATGTTTGTTTTTTCTGCTCCCAGTTTGACGAGAGCGTAAGGATATGGGACGTGAAGACTGGGAAATGTTTGAAAACACTGCCGGCTCATTCTGACCCCGTCTCTGCTGTAAGCTCTCTCTCTCTTTTTTTCTCTCTTTAATTCTTCACATCAGAGGAATCACGTAGATGATTTCACACGGTACCAGGAATGTGATAATGTGTCTCCGCTTGCAGGTCCACTTCAACAGAGACGGCTCCCTGATTGTGTCCAGTAGCTATGACGGCCTCTGGTGAGAACAAACTGTATTATTATACATTTATATATATTTTTTTACATTCACTTGTCATCTTGCATTTTTTCCCTCAGTGGTAACACTTCTTTTTTTTTTTTTAAAGTCACAGTGTAAAGTGCGAAGTGTTCCTCATTAGCAAATTACTGCTGTCACTTTGAAGCACAGTTGTGATTTAGCGCCCCCCCCCCAGTTTCAGTGTGTACCACCACAGCTGTGTTTGTTATGGTTATATTACTCATGCTCAAAAACTACCGTGGCATAGCAGCCAGCCAGTATCACATACGAGTCCAACAGCAAGAGGCCCGGCTCAGTCAGCTATCGTCCAGTTGCTTCTTGCACAGCTAACAAACGGAGCTAACAGCAGCTACAGTTTACTTTATCGTCCTGCAGGAAACTGTAAATCGGAAGCTTCAACATTCTCTAAAAAAATCTGAACACAATTTCACCAAAATAAGTGAGTTTTCTTTGTTTTGTTTTCTTTTTCCAGCCGAATCTGGGACACTGCATCAGGCCAGTGTTTAAAGACACTCATAGGTAAGATGTGCTGAGCTTCCTTGCCATCTTCAGTCCTCTGGACACACCTCGCGTTCACTGCATTGACAGAAATTTAGCAGAATCGGTCATGAACTGTGTGAAGAGGTGACGCTGTGTTGTGTGTTTAGATGAGTCTCACCCCGTTTGTGCGCTGACTGCGTTTGTTGTTGTTGTTTTTCGTAGACGACGACAACCCTCCTGTGTCATTTGTGAAGTTTTCCCCCAACGGGAAGTACATCCTGGCTGCTACACTGGACAAGTGAGTTATATGTTCTGTACCTGCAGCCTGTCTCCACTGCTAAACACGGCTTTCACCAGCAGGTGGCGGTGTGACGCTATAATTAGCTTATCTCAGCTGAAGCTGCATATAGACAGGCTGTATTAGAACTACTTGGTTCCTGTGGTTGTTTGTGTGCTAGCTGTTTAACGGACGCACTGCTGTGTTCTGTCTCTGCAGCACGCTGAAGCTGTGGGACTACAGCAAAGGAAAGGTGAGAGCAGCTTTGACAGCTTACTCTGAATGATGTTTCCCAGTGTTATTAGTTGTATAGTCAGTTGCATGAGGGGATAACGGAATCTTTTTTCCTCACTTTGTTTACTACTAAATACACACGCACACACACACACACACACATGTTTCTGATGGCTATACTACAGATGACTAACTTTTCGTTGTTCTTTCACTCTGTCAGTGCTTGAAAACGTACACCGGCCATAAAAACGAGAAGTACTGCATATTTGCAAATTTCTCCGTCACTGGTGGAAAGGTAAGAATTCTCATTTTTACTCCTTTTTTTTTCTTCTTCTTCTTCTTTTACTGCTTTAATAAAACCTTCCCCTGGTAATTAAATGACCAGCATGTAGGATTCAGTGGCATCTCGCGGTGTCCTTGTGTCACTACGTTGGCCCTACCTCGAACCAGTGTTTAGTTTGTCACTGTGGGCTACTCTAGAAACACGCCAGACTCTGTGACAGAAGACACATTGCGTCTGTAGATATGAAAGGCTCATTTTAAAGTAGGAAAAAAACAGAATATTTCTTAACTTCAGGTGATTGTTCACAGATAAAAACATTTGTACCGCATTCTGGAAATGGAGCCCCCTAAATCTGACCCGCTGGGCCCGCTTGTGTGTTTGAAATGACTGACGCGTGCAGCTAAATCTCACTCTGCTCTCTCGCAGTGGATTGTGTCCGGCTCCGAGGACAACATGGTTTATATCTGGAACCTGCAGACGAAGGAGATCGTGCAGAAACTCCAGGGTCACACAGGTACGTCAGCCCTGATCTGAAGTGTTTACATGTCCTTCATGCGGTTTTGTGTGTTCAGGTTGTAATATGTTCATAAAACTTTTTTATTTTTTATTTCCAGACGTTGTCATATCAACCGCCTGCCACCCAACAGAGAACATCATCGCATCTGCGGCTTTAGAAAATGACAAAACCATCAAGCTATGGAAAAGCGACTGCTAAGCTCTTTTTGGATCTTTTGGCCAATTCATATTTCTTTTTTTTTTTTTTTTACATTTTTTTTCTACATTTTGTTGTAAGAAAAGAGGACTTGTTTTCTAACAGAGAGCTCCTGCGGGGGACGCAGAGGGCTTTCAGGTAATGAAGTTCAGCGAGGAGAACCAACCGAGACACATCAAGCCACACACAGTATCAGCCGAGAGTCAGTCCTGCAGCGGACGCGTCTGTCCCACCTGAGATATTCTGTTCACGTGCCAGATTTCGTCTCCTCCAACGGGGCGGGAGTTGGTGTCTTTTTGTTAGAATTTACAAACGCCGTTGATACTTCTGGTTCTGGCGCTTCAGTATTTTTGACACCGCACTAACCCTGACGTCACGGCTTCAGCTCATACACACGCGTTTCTGGTCTTGTACAATAAATGTAACGGTCATTTGGCCTCTCTTTTGCCTTTTTAATTCATTTGTGTAGTTGTGTAGTGCTGTCTGAAAGACATCGAGCTTAAAAAAAAAAAAAAAGAAGATATATCCAAGGATCCATTTGGCTGTTATTTATTCAAGTGGCCCCATTATTAGTGTGTTTTTTTTTGTTTTTTAAATATATATAATACCAGATGCCAGATCCCAAGTAACCGCTGTGTGCCATAACAAGAGATCTTCTGATTTCGTGTAAGTTCTGTGAAGTTTATGGCAACAAATTCAGGATTTGGAGTTTGTCAAAAAATGTCTCAAGAAAATGTGATGATGTCACACATTTGACAGCTACAAAAAAATAGATTTTTTTTTTTTTTTTTTTTTTTCCCTTTACAGTCCTACCGCAGCATTGAATTAAGCCACTACCCTGTTTAAAAATGTCAGTGACCAAATGCAGTTTTGTGTTCTAGGATTTGTACATATTACATTGACATGTATCGTGATTTGATCATTTTGGCCGTCATTGTTTTCATGTTCTCTTCTTGCTTGATTAGCTCATACTGTAGTTCTGCACACAAAGCCGGCAGCGTCTCTTCTCTGTAGTCAACCTGGAGTTTTTTTTTTTTTTTTGTGGAATATGTGTTTGCATTTGACAGCTATAACCTGCGTCTTAATAAAACCAGTTTTTGTACGCCTCCCGTTGCCGAGTCGTCGAGTGAACGCAGACACAGAATCAGCCCGGCATCAAGTCACTTTTGAGTTTTTTAATAACCTTTTTTTTTCTGTCCATGAAAGATAGAACATCAGAGAACAACCCACAAAGAACAGATGACAAAAAATTCCATCTCCTTTTTTAAAAATAGACAAAAATATAATGAAAGAAGACGTCCCCGTCTTGCAGCGACGGGTTGAAAATGGCAAAGGAAAGGCGACACAGTTACCAAGGTGCCAAAGCCAACAAACTCCTCACCTTTTTAAAATTTTCAATCTGAAAATTGTCTCTTGCCTCGTCGAAAAAAGCTTTTCCACAACATTTACGACAGCCCACAGAAGAAAAGGGAAAGAACAGAGTACACAAGCAAGGGATAAAATTACCTTTGTACAAAAATAGATCTTTCTCCAAGTGTTTTTTTTTTTCTTTTCTTTTTTCAACTTGAACATTTTTACTGTCTATGCAACAAAGAAAGCAGTGATTGTGTCACGAGCTCAGCTTTTCCTGATTACACTTTTTGAACATACAATTGCCAAGCAACACATACATTTTGGAGGGTTCAAAGTCTTTAGTCTTTTTTTTTTTTATTATTTCTTTATTTGTTTCCTCTTTTGTGTTTTATATCTTTAATTCAGGTCCCATAATCTGCTGAGGAGGAGCTGGTTCCTTTGAGTTTTTGAGCTGCTGCGATTCTGCTGGTTTATCAGGATTGATTCTTAGAAAGTCAAGGTCGAAAATGCAAAAAAACCCTCAGAAAAAAAGAACACCATAAAAGAGTTGAAAAAACACCTGGTTCAGAACAGTTTGGTCTGAAAGACTTAATCGCCCTCTTTCGATGCTGTAAATACTCAAGGAACAGATCTGTCGATATATATTTATAAATATATACACATATACATATTAACAAAATAGAGCTTCATGTTATAAAGCATTCGTGTAGGTAATCATTCTACGTGGGTGATCCTTCCTCGATCTGGTCAAGGAGATCCTTGTCTGTTCATTTCCTGCAGGGGAGTGAGCTCGCACATCATCCACTTTATGGCTATAAGATACCTGCGGTCACCGATCAAAGCAAACTAAGAGGAGGCGACATCAGACTTGAGGGAACAGGAGGATATATTCATTTGAAAGTTGGGTCACCCCGGTCAAAACAACAAACATTTAATTGCTTACTTTTCTTGATTCAAATTGGCAGCATTCCTCCAAAAAAAACAACAAATCAGGTCATTTTGGCCTCAACGCTCATGTTGACAACTTCTGAACTACTATTACAGACAAGTATGATTTTTCCAGGATATAAATACTGTAAACTGAGCTCAAGCTGGCAGTCAATACTGTCACCTGGGTATGCGTAAGGGTACAGGCCACCTCAGTGATAATAAAAGAACAAGCCAATAGGTCACACTGAAGTTATTGCTACTTTTCAGTTTTAACAGGCGCAGACGCTGAGGTTTGTGTCTGATCGAGAGGAACGTCGACGCTAACAGCGCTGTGAGAAAGTGCCATCTATTTTTTTTATTTTTTTTTTTGTTGTTTTTGTCTGATTAAATACTTGTAGAAAAAAATTCAAGTAATGTCGCAGCGCCGCCTTCGTTCCACTAGAGGGAGCTCACAGCTCTCAAAACAAGGCGCCGCGTCCCCCCTCGCCCGCTCGCTCCGTCTTATCCGAACTGCTCCCTGACTGTGAAGTAAATGTTGTAGTCCTGCTTCAAGTGTACAGTATGTGACAGATCATCATCTGAACCTGACTCTTTGTCTTTTCTCCAGAAGGAATGAGATGGTTGGAGGTCAGTTTCACAAGAGATGGAAAAACATCTGGAAAAACTGGACCCGGATCATGATGAAAGAACTGACACACGGTCAGGGTAGTGTCGGTTTCTTGATCAGAGTCAACACTCCTATGGAGTCTTGGTGGTGCCACCAGAATAATTAGGGACTAATTTTTTTTTCTTTCTTAATTAATGTGCTACCAAATTGACAAAATAAAGGGCAGAAATCAGATCTGAAGCCAACAGCTGGTGATCCAGCTGCTGCTCTGCAGGTTGGAGTGAGTGACACTTTAAATGTTTAAACTGTATATGGAAAAAAGTGAGAGAAAAAATGAGGCACAACAAAAAGAAAAAAAAAATGAAATCAAATTATTGAGAACTTCTCATTTTATTTTCCTGACCCTGATATGCAAATCAAATTCATATTTTCTTCTAATTTGTGAATTCATTAGAATTCATTCCGGTACATGATTATTGAAGTGGCACGCTCAAGACTCCATGCAGCTCAGACCATCTCAGTTTATCGAAGGATAATGAAAACACAGTGTTGAGGGTTTTTTGTTCTTCTTCCAGGTTCAGATCATGTCAAGACGCTTAGTGGTGCATACGCAGCTATAGAAAGACAATCCTTGACCTAATGTGTAGTCTCATAGTCCTTTCCTCACACCATTCTCAGCGGTAACTATCGCTAACCTTGACTTTAAGCTCCGCTTTTGCTCAAAACACTTCTGAATGAGGGCTGCTGGCTGTTTGTTGTCAGTCAGTAAAGGGCGGTTAAACAGGCGCACAATGACTATCAAATATCTGAATAGAGAGAGGGGGTGGGACGTGGACGGTACTCCAGTCCAGGAAAATATTACAGCAGATCCACATCTCGCAAACACTTGATTTAAAAAGGTATCCGACCTCCTTAAGCCATGTCAACGTGCACCCGCTCTGTGGACAATCTTTGGAAATGCACTCGATGCATAGTTTCGCAGCAGCTGCAGCATTTAGAGAGAAGGAGAGGAGGATGGAAAACAAAAGCAGAATATGGGTATAAAGCATATTTATACACAACATGGAGATATTTAACATTTCAGTTCGACTTGGATGACACTTGGTTGTCCAGAGAAGTGCAGAGAGAGCATGTGTGTGTGTTTCAAATCCATCTGAGGAGGAAAACAATTTGGGCATTCCTGATTGGGCCCGGGCCAAATTCCACCTCAGAGGTCGATTACGTCAATGTTAGCTCTCTGTCTTAGGAACCCGACTCCGCTGTCATGAGGTTAAGTGCCAAGTAACAAACAAACAAAACAAATAATGGCTCTGCTGCAACGACGAGCAACTTCCCCCCACATACGTTAAATGGTTAGATGAGTGTCGAGAACTGAAGGTCGGAGGGACGGAAACAGAGGTAATCGTGCATCGCTGCTGTTGAAATCAAAAGTGAAAATAATGTCAATACTGTATACGGTTGTAACTTTCTGTACAGGTAGATATGAGGTGTTTTCGAACGAGAGAGAGAGAGAGAGAGAGAGAGAAAAAAATAACAAAGCTAACACCCGCCGCGTTGAGCAGAGGGATTCGTGAGTGTGGAGGTGTAAATGGTGTGCTGAAATTCACATGAAACGAGAAGTGGAGAGGCTGGAGGAGGGACGGAAAAGGAGCTCAGAGGACGGCGAGATATATATATATATATATATATATATATATATATATATATATATATATATATATATATATATATATATATATTTTCCCACCCAACACCATCACCACCCCAAAACGGATGAGACTGCGTGCTCGCTTTCCAAGCCATCCAAGTTTGTTGTGAAGGTTGACAAAGGAGGATGACAAAACTCATTTTCCCACAGCCTGCTGGTAGCCTTTCAGAGCATCATTGTAGCCTCAAGCTAATGTGTGGCTAGATCCCAGCGGCCTGCGCCATCCCGCGCGACCACCTCCCGAAAAACTCTCGTTCGATCGGGCTGATTGGTGAACTGACGCGTCGCCCCCCCCCCCCCGCCCCACCCACCCGGGATGTTTGCACAGTGCTAACAGAGTAAGACATGTTTGTATTTGTTGGGCAGAGACCTGAGGTTTTGTTGAGCACTTGCAGTCTTGTTGACCCACCTCTGAGTTCTACTCCAGAAAAAGCTCACACTTCAAGAAAACCAAAAAAAAAAAAAAACAGCTAGTGCAAGACCTGACGTGTTCAGTCGAGTCAGTCAGGAGTTCCTTTAAGCAGACGTGCTCCCAACCTCCCCTCCCCCTCCCATCCCGCCCCCCTTCCCGCCACCGCCGTCGCCGCTACCCTCCCCGAAGTTAAGTTCAGTCCTGAAAGAGACAGAGAGGGTCCCCGGGTCTAGTCCAGTCTAGACAGCCCGAGGCTCTCCCAGTCCGCGATTGTCCCGATCACAACGCTGAGTGTCCGAACGTGACATCACCGCTGTTCTGTTTTGTTTTTTTTCTCTTTTCTTTTTTCGTCGCTTGTTTTCTTTAGTATACCTGCAAGCATAACTGTGGGTGTTAAAACCTGATCATCGCTGCTTTTCCTCGTCAGGGCACAGGAAAAGCGGGGATGAAAACGATGGCTCAATACGTTTCATTTGTCCTCTGTCCGACCTCATTTCAGTCCGCTGTTTTCACTCGTGACGCCGTGTGATTTTTCTTATATATATATTTCTTATTTATATATTTTTACAAGGTATAAAACAGACCCATGGACATGATGAATTCATTGTTTTGAAACACATCAAAAGGGAGCCGAGGAGAGGAGGGCGGGAGGGAGGGAGGGTGGGAGAGGGGTCTCCATTCAAAGTCATGACGGGATGTGGAGGAAGGAAAAAAAGAAAAAAAAAAGAGGAGCCCACTCCTGATCCAGGGCTGAGTGGGAGACATGAGGGAGGAGGGGAGGAGAGCTCAAGCCCCTCCGCTATTATGTCATTTGATGAGGGGCTTCTAGCATCTCCATGAGGAAGGTGTCGATGGGCGTGTCGCCGATGAGCTTGAAGAAGAACAAGTGCTCCAGACACTTGAGGCCGATGGAGCGGAGCGCCGGTAACCGCAGCAACAGCTTGGCAAATCTGTCACAACACAAGACAAAGCAATGAGACGCGGAGACAAAGACGGCATTGTACATGGGAGCGGGCGAGGGAGGGACGATGGGGAGATGATACTGAAGAAAAACAATCGCAGAACAATCTAGCGCGCATACAGAGCCTTCGCGGTGATGTGTAGCTGTCGCGTATTGGGCCTCAAGAGCCACTCCATTGAACAAATTCATCCTTGAATGACACATACGAGTTATTCACTGATACTTTCTCCATTCATAAAGGGGTCCAGGCCTGTCGTATGGGTGTGTGCAGACAGTCGTCCTCCACAGAGTGGCTTCCATATTAAGAATTATCCTGCTGTTGTCTGAATGAGCAAATCAACAGAAAACCCATCTCTTGTTCTTGACATTCACATTCTGACAGCAAAACTTCTTCCTCGTGGCAGCGATCACGGGCTCGCCGTCCAGGTGAACGGAACAGATGATAGCTGCTGACATCACCTGCTGTATAATCTCACCCGCCTTCCATCTTCCGCTCTGCTTTTTAAGGAGTCTGTTGGCCTCTAGCTACAATCCTGTCACAGTGCAGCGCTGCTCAGATGGCACATCTTTGGCAGCTCTTATCAAGATTTCTAATCGCGTCTACTGACACCGCTCACCCTGTTGCTTGTCTGCTAATTTCAAACAGTAGCAGAACTTGAAGCTCCGCTGTGTGAATGCCGTTTCTCGCCTCTCGGGCACGACTTCTGTGAATGAGACTTGCCCATAAATTGAACGGAACGTGTAATCTCATATAGAAACTCAGGAGTGTTCGTAATGCAGATAATCAAATATCGGAACGGTTTGCACTCATCATCTGATTCATGACAGGTTTGTGCAATTAGGAGAGTTTGGGTAGAGAATTTTTAAGAGTTTAGAATAAAAACACAAAATTTCCTGCATGACACCCCTTTTCTTTACTTCTCTTGACACCTTTAAGCTTATTTTCAGGATTTTCTGCCATCCAAGCAGCTAATTGTCAGGAAAGCAAAGTGAGGTTACAACATGTCATAGATGGGAAGTGAATAGAAAAATATTTACTCATATAATAACATCGCTGTAATCTCATTAATACACTATGCAATTTAAACCAAAACATCTGAAGATAGTGAGGAGAAAAAAAACGAACTACTAACTAAAATTAAGACAACAAATGAGGAAGAGCAGGACCGTCTTTGTTGGGTAAAGAAGCACGTCTGTGTGAGGAATGACTCACATCTGTTAACAGGTAACCGTGGTTACTGTAATGACGAAAATGACTGGGTATGTGGATACAGACATGTATTCCTCCATGTGTGGTTTGCAGTTCACGGTGGTTTCTGTGCTTGTGTTCATACCTGCCGGGCTGCTCGGGGTACTTCTGTTTGCAGTAGGCCTCTAAAGATGCATACACTTTCTCTCTCAGAGCTTCTACCTCACTGGGGTTTGATAAACCTTTAGAGTCTGTGGAGACACACACACACACACAAATTATATTAAAAAGAATAATCAACAACAACAGCAGCGACTTTAACAGCTATGGAAGAGGAGACAAAACGTATGCTAAAAGTGTTCCATCCGGTCAGATCAGTGTATGATGGAGGGCAGAGGCTCGCTAACCTAAAGGTTGAGGTTTAACCCCGCAGACTCACTGTGGGCGCGTCACCACATTCTGGGTTAGTCCAATTAGGCCTGGAGGTGGACTCATATTTGATTAACGACATAAACACATCGCTGATTAACATTTCTGAGGAACAAAGCATTGCACAATTGATCAACAATGAATGAACATTCATTGTTAATGACCGGACTTGATGGCACAGTGTGGGAAAGGGAGGACTGAGGGCCTTTTTAGCCTCGCTGTCGGCTCCGCCAACCCCAACCCCGCCCCCACCCCCACACTTTGCTTTCTCAGTCAGACGAGCCTAGTGAACCCCTAATTAACAAGGAATCAGGCCGAGAAGTGAACCGGGGCCAGTGGGCCTGGATGTGACCTGAACAAAATGTGGAACACAGAGGATCAGTGTGTCTGGGGTGAACAGATCCACAGTGGCCCCCAGAGGGGCCCTTCCAGTGCCATGTGGATGAGGTTTTAAATACAGAACAGCACACGGATGGCAGCCGTGACACATGCCTCGGCGAGATCGTTAAATAAAACCTGCTTTGGCAGGATCACATCAAAAATAAAATCACATGGGGGTGTCAGATTATGAAATCAACAAGAATCCATTGGTTTACCTTCAGCACAGTCATCAATCAAATATGTGCCGGATCAGCTTTTATTTTGTCCTTTTTACCTCAGCGCTGCGCAGAGGGGGAAGTACATCAGTTTTACAAGTCACAAGCCAGTCTCAGTTTCTCTCGAGAGAAGACCAAAGTCAAGTTCAAAGACAACAAAGGCCAGTCAAAAGCCTGTTCCCAATTCTCGAGCTACAATAATGAGGTCATGCTGAGTCACCGGTCCGAGACCTGAAGCGATAGTCCACCTAAAATCCAAAAATTTACAACCAAATCGCTTCAGTTGTGCTGAACACACTCCTGAGCTCACATGGGATTCAGTCTTTTGCACAGGATCTCAACGGTGATTTTATTTATTTTGCTACCGCATGTCCTCCATCTGTATGCCGAGTACACTCCGGACATACGCCTGAATAGACTTGCTTCTGCGCCCCGCTTTTCCGAGCCTATAAAGCTCCACCTGAAGTGGCGCATTTATCCACGTTTTGGTGAAAATATGAGTGTTTGCAAAAAGCCTCAAATGCTGATGACGGGCAGGGGAGAAGTGGATTATGCTGTAGGGGTGATCTGACAGGTTTTCTCCAGATATTTTGGTTCTCCCCTCCCCGCTGTGAAACACTTGCTAGCGGAATCATTTGTAACCAAATTCAGGCTGAGTCAGTAAGGACACTTTTAAAAATTTTTTTTTTTTTTAAACGAGCTGGAGGAGACAGTTTCATACTCAAATGCAGATTTTTTTCACTAAGCTTCCTTAAATGAGTCATATTCTATTCTAGCAATATGAAGGTCAGTTGAATGTTGTTTTTCTTGGTTACTGCTTCAAACAGTAGCAGCCCTACAGCACATTTAGATCTTTGAAGTCAAAGAATTGCTCTCTCAGAGCTGGAAATATTTTGGGGATGCTTAACATTGTAGCTTCCATTTAAGCTGCGGATGAATTCTCAAAACTACAAAACCAAAAAAAAACTCAAATCATGGCCAAGATTCATGCTCTGCTTTCACTTCCCGCTTTCTGCAACACTTTCCAGACATGTCATTGATTGCCAGCTGGTCGTTTCGGTTCAAAGTCATATTGAAACTAGGATGAAAAGACAGTGATTGGCAGCATGTGCTCTTTGAAAACCCACACTTTTTTGGAACACTTAATTCACAGCTTCTCTGAGCCGCTGCAACAAATGAAAGCGTGCACATGGTGATAGTTACCTGGGTTGAAAAGGACTATAGCTCGAAGGCACCCCAGTTCTGTCTTATCCATCTGCATGTCCCTCATCTTTGACACCAGCTCTGTGAGCACTCTGCACAAAGGAGACACACACGAAAAAGAAACAAAGTCAGAGATTTGGATCATTCCACATCAGCTTCTCTAATCCTTCTTGGCTAGGAGACTATTTTTTTTGTTTTAAACTAACAAACCAGCGAGTGCCAGAAAAGTTAAGATCGCCGTTTGAGTCTAATTGGTACATTTTTGGAAATGACACACTACGCTTCATGTGAATTATCCAGAATCCAGAGCCGGGACATTGGAAATATGGTTTAACTACTATCCAGCTCAAATCTATTTAAAAACAAATACACACAAGTGTACCCTCAGCCCACATAGGCATCGTTAGATCAGTGGAAAAGTTTACAACCCTGCAAAGCAATTATATTTAGTACATGGTTTTCATAAAAGGAAAGCCACAGAGTAAACACAAGCTGTAATCTAACACCAGCACTCCCACTGTCTGTGTGAGACGTCACTGGTGGGAGTGTCAGCGCGTGGAGCCGCTCGAACTCCTCACCCCTCTTTGACTCGGTCACACCCTCTCCTCAGCCGCTCTTTATTTTCCCTCTCGCTCCGTTTCTACCCCCCCCCCCCCCTCTCTGCACTTGGATAGTAAAGTCAATTGTGGCTCTTAGCTCATTCTAATTCAATTTGCTCCGAGGAGGAACAACAGGGAGAGAAAAGAAGAAGGAGAAGAAGAAGAAAAAGAAAGAAAGAAAGGGAAAAGACAAGACTGGAGCGTTTAAGCTAATCAGTCTCTTCATCCGCACGCTGAAGAAAGAGAGAGGGGAGGGAGTGGAGAAACTATCAGTTCTCTGTCTTAATGCATGCCACAGTTAATGGCCAGAGATGGAACATGTCCTGTGGCTGTGGACGCTCAGCACGGAGCGCAGACGCTGCTGATCAGAGGAGCAGAGGCACGAGGAAAGAGAAGAAGATTATTTAAAGATACGCTGCTGTTAATGAGGGCTCGATGGCAGCGCCCGATAAATTATCTGAGCAATTAACCGATGGCCACAATGGGTGACGAATACATATAAAACAAACCTCAAAACATCTCGTATATATATATATATATATATTGCTTGTATCTTTTCTCAACTTTCCAGATGGTGGATGTCAGTTCAGCTCAAGGTGCGATGCTGCCCAACAGACACTGCAGACTCATGTGAGATTTCAGTCTGTCAGACAGCTGGAAAGTCAATAACAGTCACCAGGGTGGTTCCTGCACACACCCGACTTCACAGTGAGTGACTTGGGCATGGATTTTTTTTTTCTCTCTCCTTCTTCTTTTTTCAACATTTTCTGAGCAGTTCTGTATTTCTGTGTGACCCCTGATGCACATGGGTGTACATATTTAATATACTGGAGTCAGTCAATAGTTCCTGTGCTGCTTCCATGAGGTACACTTGTAACTTTCAGTCTAGGTTTAAAATTTCAGCCGAAGATGCCTTAGGAAACCAGCTTCTAATGAAAACATCTTTATCGAGTTGTAACTATCGCTTAATTAGTAGTTAACACTTTATAGAGTAAGAAAACAGTCATAAGCTGGAGGTAAGTTATGCTGCCAGAGTACACATACTTAATTTTGGCAACTGGGAAGCAAAACGTAAATCATTCATTAAAATATGGCAACAACTTCTCTCTTTCTACTTCTTTCTTAGGTGAAATTTGTAATAAAGCGTGTATACGTATAGGATATTTAACAAATCAAGTGTGTTTTATAGATCAGCCATAAGAGGCATTGATCTTGAGAGCCTCGAGTCTTAAGAGCCTCGAGACGTGTTCAATTGGGGATGGCTACAGGACAATCTTTGGTCCATGATCCATGTCTTTGTCCATTTTTAGGTTAGCTGGCTCTTCAGAAACCTGTGAGTGGCGTCTTTATACTGTCATTGGTGAAAACCTTGCAACCAAGAAGTTGGTAAGCCAGAACTTTAGTTATTAATTTAAGTTATTGAGTATTGGGTTACACCATTTATTAGTTTGATTTATACCACCCAGAAATAAGCCATTTCAAAACTAGTTTATAAACCACAAAGAGCTAAGCTGCCAGAGATTTTTTTCACAACTTAGTTACCCAAGTTATCCTTATTAATGTCTGATTACCGGGCTAAAAACACTAATAAAGCTACTGGATACAATTTATAAACCACTTCTGAAATGTATTTTACTATAAAACAGAAGCTTGATATGATTATTGGTAGTTGCAGGTTGCACAAAGTTTAGTGACATGGGAACAATCACCTGTCAAAGATGGCTCCCACTCCGGCGCTATGGGCACTGTTGCGGTGGACGTGCAGCCCGGTCGCCAACAGGATCCCGTCTTTAATCGCTATCGAGCGGTGCGAAAACGATGCGATGAGGAGTTCATTCCAACCTGCAGTAGAGATGGGGAGAGGGATCGAGGAGAAAAGCATGAAGGGAAGAGAAAAAAACAAAAAAACAAGCAAATCCCAGTACAAAAGTTCACCCAGCATCCAAGCAAAATGAAACTAACAACAAAGAGGGAATTCCAATGAATCAATTAAGCCGCGCGGTAAAAAAAAAACCTGCAGCTTTCTCATGCACCGGCATCAGGTTATTACTGAGACATTTGAATCACGCTTTCTGAAGAGACAAGCGTGTAAAAAGGGATGAACTGCGCCTGCCATCACAATAAAGACAACAGGCTTGATGTGCCAAAGCAAGGGCTTGACACAGAGCGCACAGAAGACACAAGACGCTGCCTTTTGAGTGACAGGGCTCCTTTAACTGTTCTGCCTGGCAACACTCGCCTCTTCTCCCCAGAGTTGAGTTGGGTGTGAGACGAGCCGCAATGCTTTTATCTGTGATACAGCAGAACTAAAGCGGTTATTTATAGAAAACCTGAGAGCTCTCCAGAATAATGTCTCTCTCTGCTTTGCTGAAGTCTTTCCATCATTGTATGTGCGAAGGATCAAGAATCATGGGATTTTTTTTTTTTTTTTTTCAAAATATAGGATGGGTGTGTAATAGCTTTTTTTTTTTTTTCTCCTAAAGGTGGATTTAAAATATAATGGTATAATTTGGAGGCATGGTTAGGGGTTACACAGGCATACAGGCAGGCAATGCGGGCAATGTGTTGGGAGAACCGAAAAGATGCATGTGATGGTAGTGAATATAATAGAAGTGACAGATGATTCACTGTGTTTTCACGTTGCCGTTGCTTCTGTGAGCGGTTGGCTTGCTTTTCCACATACAGCAGATATACGCATGACGGGCTGCGGTGACCTTGGTGGGTCTGACTCTTGTCTCAGTCACATGACCATGAGAGTTAATCACGGTTATGGCCACGTTAGTCTATTCAAGTTCTCTTTTGCTTTCATTTTTCTGCCTAGAGACAGATCTGAGCACCTATGATCAAGTCTGTTTTCTCAAAGAGGGGTTGTTTCAAAAGCTGTCTATAGTCTAATGGGCACAATCTAAATTAAAGACCCTTAATAGTGCCATTTTAACACATATAAAGCAATCAAGCATTTAGCTGGCAGTCAACAACAATGATTCTGGTCAGCCATTAGCAGGCTGTCAAAGTCGCTATAGCTGTTGAATTGTAAAGGTGGGAACCACACATGCAGATACCATGTGTCAAAGATAAAATAACAACAGTTATTGACAAGAGACAACATATTTTAGTACTTCTTAGTTAAAGAAATAGCAAAATATTACTTTTTCACGGCCCCCACCCCGACCTCAAGACTTGTATCTTATCGGTGGTCTAATCTGCTAATAACTCAAAACATCTGTGTGGTTGTGCAGGGCTTTTAAAAACTGTTCAGTATTTAAAATATCAAAGAGCAGACTAATCTAGCCGCGTTTGTTCAAATAATAAAGGCTAGATTAGAGGAGTCATGGGGGATTTGCCAGAGTTTGTGTGTTTATTATTTCATCTCAAATCCTTGGTTCCACACTGTCCATTTCCTTTTTTTTTTTCCATTAGTCACCATTTTGTTAGCTGGTTGCACAGCATTTAAACTTGGTTTTAAGCACTTTTACTGCTTCTTTAATTAACTTATTTCAGCAAATTATGACATACCCGCTCGTAGAAGGATGACCTGGTCGTCCAGTGGCAGCTCAGAGAAGTGGGGGATCCTTTTGGCCCACTCCACCAGAGTAAAGAGCTGTTTGTCAGCCGCCTGACAGATATTTGTCACTGGGTCGTTAGGCTGCGGGGAAAAACATGCAGACACAAATCTGGAAGTTAGAAATGCAGGTGATGCATGAAATGAAAAGGTGTCATATTTTTGTTTTATAGTCTGTGTGTGTCTTTTGGCTAAGAGCCTGGTGTCACGCCGGGCCACCTATCACCACATGCACATTCACGCTTACACGAGCGCTACGCTATGAATAATATCCTCTAAAGAGAAGCTAGTAGGAAGACAAAACAAACAGTGATTCTGTCCCAGCTCATGGAGGAAATACCTGCAGAGAGCTGCCGGTGAAAAAACGACTTTCACCAAACAGGCTCTTTCTTTGGGGACCTTTTAGCCGACACACAAATCAGCCTCTTGGACAGCTAGTGGAGCTCAAACGGCCCCTCCTGACATTCTACCGACACTTCACAACATCACAAGCACTAAAGAGCTCAAATGGGACTTTGTTATCAAACTGGGCAGGGATTTATAATATTCCACAAATGTGCAAATGATTGTGTTGTAATGATTATTGATATTTACTCACAGTAAAACAAAAATCATTATAATATTAATAATAATAAAATAATGACGACTGCTTGACTGTTCTCCAGTTCCAAGGGTCCAAGACTGTTCTCCATAACCGATGCTTAAGTCCTCTAACAGCACCTCTTGGTTCATCTATCATATTCAGTACAAAAATCATAGCCGGGTATGGTGCGTCTATTCTTCTAAGTAACATTTTGAAAAC
Organism: Nibea albiflora; assembly: GCA_014281875.1. Taxonomy (NCBI): domain Eukaryota; kingdom Metazoa; phylum Chordata; class Actinopteri; family Sciaenidae; genus Nibea; species Nibea albiflora. Next base: position 6,280,060 of record CM024803.1, read on the forward strand.
ATAAATTTTCGTCATTTACTGTGAACATTTCGGAGATGGAATAATACATTCGACTTTGATGAGGGGAAAAAAACAAGCAGTTCTCTGTAATGGACTGAGCTGTCACTGTGCATCATCCATTTAGTGCCTAAAATAGGAACACTGACTAGTTCCTGCATGAAATAAAAAGGTCCAGGTGAGCCTTCAATCGTTCGCCAGCGGGTGGACAATGAACATGTCTATCCTATCCTTGATTTCACTTCATTAGACTCACTTACGCCTTGAGGAGACATGAGCATAAAAGCCGGAGGAATGCTGAAAGATGGATCTCACGGCTCATCAATTACTTTAACGTACGTTATGTAAGACAGAGTGCATATGCTTTTAAGAGGCTTCACTTTGGAGCTTAAATGGCTTTAGTGTTGCTGTGAACTCAGCACGTACACTGCTGCTGTGAAACGACGCCACAGCAAATGTAAAAATGTCCGCTTCATGCAGATGTATATCTGATTCCCTGGAATCTGTCAAAGCCTCGCCAAATGAAAGAAATGAAATGCAGGAATGAAATGGATGCATGCAAAAACAACAAAGGTATATCCAGCAGCTACGTTGTTGAGCGTGAGGAATTTTTCCTGTTGAGATGATCCTTTCTGTGTGCAACTGAAGCATCAGTCCAAAGACAAGGGCTGCTTGTCCTTAACTGTCCTGATGCATCAGACTAGGCGGCATTATTCTTTAACCAACAGGGAGTTTGCGAGCAGAAGTGGAATACTAATACAGCACGCGTAGAATATGACTAACACACTAAAATGTAAATCTATCCAGCCGGGGGGGGGGAATCCAAAACAATACTGTCATCTTCTGACGAGTAATTTACCCAAGAGTACATACCCTTGTTATGTATGTGTAAACAAAGACTCTGTGCACATCCTTTGCATAATTTTAATTCAAGTAAACATCCTTAAATTCTAAGTATCCCTGTGTGAACTCACAACCTAACAAAAAAAACGTTGAAAACTTCTCCCCAACTTCCTTCTCCAAATCCCACCGATCGATGCAAAAAGCTCGGAGGATCCCGACATCAACTGCGGCTCTCGAGAGGAGATTAGTTCAAGATGAAGGGGGAAACATCCCTCCGCTCACATTCTCCTCTAATAATAAGCAGGCCAAAGACTATCCCTTCCTCTCCTCCACGTCCCCTCCCTAACGGTGTGAAACTCACACTGACTGCAGAGTATCACAGATATGAAAAACTTACACCAGACACAAAGCCTACACTGTTTTGAAAAGTGCAAGTCTTCCCTTTTTTTTTTTTTCTTCAGAGGGAGAAAGAAAACAGGCATCCTATGAATATTTCAGCATCTGATCTCCGTGGGAGACGTGGACGGCACAGCTCAGCGCGACACTTCTCGTGAGCTGCACTTCCTCTTAAAAAAAACCAAAAAAAAACACATTTGGCTAATTCCTCCAAGGGGCAGCCCCTGCCAAAGCAAAGAAAAACAAAAAAAGGGGCTTCAACGTGCCCCATGGTCGAGCCACCCTTTCTCAGAAGAATACAAGTCCCGGGGTTCTCGTTAAACATGGCAAGCCTCATGAATGTTGTATGGCTATCTTAGCCGTGTTTACACTGACCTGGTTTCTTTGCCTCTGTCTGCAGAGATGACAGGAGAGTGGAGCTTACACTTTCCTGCGACAATCCTCAGGCATCACATTACTGTACTTACTGTTCAAGTCACAGAACAGCATTTAGGATGTTACTGGGCCACAATGGAGGAGGCCATTGTGACCTGTGAGGGAATAACCTACACGTAGCAAAATCCCATCTGGGAATACCTCGCAACCCGACTGAAAGAGCTACTTCCCCCTCTACTCCAAAGAGTACGGCTGACAATATGAGGCAAATATACAGGAGGACACTTGGACAAAGACTGACTCTTTGAGAAGAAATTTTAAGCAACTGGATTTAAGCCCCTCTGGCTGATTTTATTTTTTCATTCCCGCAACAAACAACACTGTTTTCAATCCCAGCAAATCAAAGGGTTTATAGGCTCGCACGTTCCACGGCCGCGGCCGATCGTCCTAGCAACTCAAGAGAATTGCCAGGCTTGCATACTGTCCCATGAAATTTTCATCACTTCAGGAGGGAAGACGAAAGATTTGCCTTTCAATTTTTCATTATTCTGCTTGAGCCAGACTATACTAGCGTGACAACCGAGAGAAAATTGGGTACTCATACAGATCAGTATGGAAATGAATTACTCCAGTGCCCCACTTTTTCAGATGGAATTTAAAAAAATTAAATAAATAAAAATAATAAAATAAACAGCAACAAAAAACTCTCCTCATATGTTGGAACGTAGATGAATCATCAACTAATTATCGAAATAACAGCAACGCTTCCTGCCTTTGGGTGGGGGGAGGGGGGTGGATGAGGGATTAAACCTTTATATAAATGAACCCACACATCAATAGAACAGCCATCCAGAAATAATACAATACATAGAAGTACAGAAACCCCCAGGATTAGTGAATGATAGCATACCCCCCCCCCTCTTTAAGAGAACTCCATTCCTTGCCTGACTGAAGGCAAATTACTAACGCCTGTTTAACTCCTGTTCTAGGTCACCATGAGATAAACACACTTTATTCAGGTTGGCCAGACCCCAGCCATTAGACAGTGGCGGAGGCCTATTCATGATGTACACTCATTGCCTGGACCCTGTGATCAATTATAGCACGGGGCAGCGCCTCTCAATGGAGACCTCACAAGGGGGGGAGCAGGGGGATGGGACTCAGAGAGAAGGGGAGTCCTTGTGGTCAGGACAGCCTGCATGCCGATGCCCTGCCAAACATTCTGGGCTCAAGTCCGGTTAAAGGGTCAGTTCAAAGTGATGTTTTCTTGCTCACTCCTAGTTTATATATTCAGTTTTATTTGCCCAGGTTTTAGATGCAGTAAGTCTTTCTTTCTTTATTTTTTATTTTTCCCCAATTCATTTATTTATTTTTTCTCCCACCCCATCCCGTACCACGTACTGCTGTTCGACTGCGGGACAGACAGCCGTGTGCTGCGCGACACACAGCATTCCCAGCCACTTGATTCCACCTGCCAGTGATGAACAACAGCAGTTGCCGGTGTAGCGACAAGGACGGCCACCCTCCCTGACTTCCCAACATGGCCACCTGTGCTTGCTGGAACGCCTAATTACCAATATCAGGAATCAAACGGTGCGTCTTGGCAGGGGTGGGCCGAAACTTTTCCCGAGTGTCTTGAGATCTTCGCTGCCACTCCAATTCAGTGGAGGTAATCTGAGATTTACCGCTGGTTCTCAAAGCACTCAACACTGACATTTGAAAAGATCAAACCTTAATTCCTTTCAGCTGCATTGTGCTGAGGCGGCCTCCAAAGTGTCACAGGTGAATATCTCAAACATTAATATAGTGATATTGTGATATTTTAAAATGAAATATTGATACTATGTTAATAAAGCGCTAATAACACTGCTGCCAGTGTTGTAGCTGACTGTAATTAATTTGCCACAATACCCAATAAAAGTTGAATTTGATTAATAGCATTTTTCTTTTTTTTTTATTTACAGATATTGTAATAATACTGTTGCGTGGATTTGCTTGACCATAATAATTGTGTAATGGAAATCTGACAGCCATATCCAACTACACAAGACCCAAATTATGCGTACTGAAAGATACTGGAACTTGGAATTTGGTTCAATGACCCTTTAAATACATGCCGGCATCGGCGTGTACAACTTGTACGCTGGTTGATGACAAGTTATAATCCCAATATGACTCCACTTTGAGTTGATAAGCAATGCACTTCTCAGCCCTGCGCCTCCATATACATCAGTGCTGTTCTCATCTCTCTTCAGCAGTCAGCGGGCATCGAGGGACAAACCACGGCTGAGCCCAAACACACTCAGTGCATTAGTGTGTCTGAGCTGCCAGCCGCTCCCCCTGTGTACTCCCCCACCACTCTCTCCCCTCTCTCCCTAATGTCAACGCTCATCTCCTACGTTTCCATCTGGCCCCCCAAAATAGCTCCCATTTACTCACATAACAGCCTTCTACCTTTACTTCACAGGACATTTCCCTCCCCCTGAAGCAGATGAATCCCAGAAGAAGTCCTCCCTCCCCCCTCCTCCTCCTCCCCCTTCCTTCAGTCTCACCCCCCTCCTCCTCCTCCCCCTGCCTGCCTCTTTTTGGTAGGCTGCTGCACAGCTCCGCTGTTTCTCGTGTTCCAGCAGAATTCCTGAGAAAGCTGAGGCTTTGTGGGATGCTTTCAGGAACAGTCTGCCTGTTGCATTATTCATCACTCTTAGTCTCCTCTGTGTCAAAGACAGCGCGCAGTGCCCAGCTGATACTTCGGGGATAGATGAGGAAACTCACAGCTGAGTGTAGTAGCTGGTACAAGGTTGAACAGGTAAACTCGCTCTGTACGCCACAAGCAGTCACCTCCAAAGGGACTAAAAAAGGGAGGACAGCAATCTCACTCAAAATTCATCCACATCTTTCTCAGCAGGGAGCGGGGGTGTTGACAAACTTTTCGACTGTTATCCTCAGACTCTACAACAAAAAAAGCTTACATTCATTACTACAGAGAGACAGAAAAAACAAAAAAACCTTTCAAACACCGTGTCCAAATTCCAATCTGCGTGCCGATTCAAACTGCATAATAGGTACTGTACTTGAACTGAGAAATAACAAAAGTACATGTGAGCTGAGATGACAGTTTGCAGACATATTTTAGAGTGTGCTGTTGCTGAAAAAAAAAAAAAAAGGCTATAGGAGCAACTCAGCTGGGAAAAAAAAAACAAAAAAACGTGGATAATGTTGGGACAGCTCCAGGAAGATTCTGGAAAGCAGAAAATAAACTAGAAGCCATAAGTCATAAATCTGAAGAACATTTCACTTTCTCTTCTGTACAGTGAGGCGTATACTGGCAGTAGCGCTGAACATCTTTACAGTTTTATATTGTGTCATTATAAGAACAAAATAAGACATGGAGTTCTTCCAAGGTAACTATAAAACCGGTGAACTATGCGTGAGTACACAGTATACCGTGTAGGGAGACACTTTAATACTATTTGAACGTGCAGGTAATTATATGTCATTGGTCAATGGCAGGTTTTGTCAAACTGTTAAAATCCCCACGTGTGTGAGAAATAGGCAGAAGAGAGCAGGTAAGTAAGCTAAGTATTCCCCTTCATGTCTGCAGATTTTACCTGTAACACCCAATAAAAATGCTTTTATCATGCCAGCAGTAATACACAGTGAGGTGTTGTGATATATGAAAACAACAGACGTGTGATGAACGTGAGTCTGGTTATTTTCTCTGTCATGACGTCTCATAGTGTTTGAATGTGCATATATGTATAAAGGCCACACGCAGTCTAGAAGAGAAGCTGTATTCAAACTGTCGCCCATTTTCATAGTTAATTTGCAGTTCCAGTGGTTGAAAATAGAGAATAGTAACCATTTATTTAAATGCAATCCCTGAATAAATACAGACGTAACTATGAGAGGAAAAAATGCTCCAAGATCTAAACAAATCCCCCACTGTGTGTGTGTGTGTGTGTGTGTCCTTAGGCATGACTATGTACAAAGAGTGATGACTTGTTGCAGAGTGACACAGTATGTCAGGCTTTGCCAAAGAATGTATAAAAATACCAACTCACCGAATTGGATGGCACACCGAGGTTGGTCTCAATGTACGTCTCGGTTTTGGGTTCCACTGCCTGCTCGGCCTCCAGAATCTTCTCCACGGGCATGTCCTCGTTGGCGCAGCTGGTGGACTCCACCTCGTTCTCATTTCTGTCCTTGGCTCGTTGGCGCTCCTCCTGAACGGCTGCATGTAACAAAACTGGTTCCGGTCACTACTGCTGTTTTTTGTTTTGTTTTTTTATAATGTCAGTGTGTGTTCAAGAGCATGTGTATGTTGAAAGAAAGATTCAGCCTTGCAAACTTGGACAACATGGTTTCGATTATGTTTTCTACCTGGCTTCAAGTACTCTATAAGTACTATAATGTACAAGTATAAATAGTCTAGTTTGGGGTTATTTCAGCCGCTCTTGGCTTATTGTTTTGGTTTCATAGCACATTTACTGTTTCAACTCAACACGTTATCACCAGCCCTGTTTCAAAACGCCGTAGGCCGACAGATCAACTAGGCACTACTAGTTAGGTCAGCACCAAGAGGCAAAGTTAGTTACTAGATGACAAAGTGGAGTTAGTGGATAACAATAGCTTCAAGAGTGAATACTGGACTTACACCTATCTAACTGAATGGAAATATTACTGTATGTTGGTTGATGGTTGATGGTATGTTGGTTGGTTGGTTAACAATAACAACTTTGTAACAGGATACCATGTCAGGACCACATGTTGCTTTAATTCTGCAACTTTCAATGTAAGTGCATTAAAACAGGTTAAGTAAGAATTCATTGCCACTGCAAATCCAGCTTTGAGCAAGTCATTTTGTAAAAAAAAAAAAAAAAAATGACGTGAATAGGCAGATGTCTGTTTTAGGAGTAGATGGAACAGCTTCCAACAACAAACCTTCTGTTTGATTAAACGCTTGAATTCTTGCTGATTTCAAGAAAACAAACAGTCCATGCTCTGTCACGCTTCGGCGGAGAAGCGAATACATAGTTGACACTTGTTCATGCATTCAAATATATATGCACATGCTTGAGTGTGTGTTTGCTTACCGATCCTGAGCGTATGCATGTGTGAGTGCCTGCTTTAGTCAGTGTGTCTCCGTAAGCCAGTGAATAGTGCATGACCCTCTATGTATTATGCCAGTAAACATATCCAAGAGAGTTCAATCATCAATAATTGCTTCGACAGTGCGGACGGAATTTATTTAGGACCTTAGACCTACATTATGCACAATGCAGCAGCGTGGAAATGTTCAAGGACTTCTCTAAGCTTCCTTATCAAAGAGCCGTGTTTTTCACGCAGTGCTCAATGACAAGCAGCCAGCTCCTTTTATACACAAGTCATTTATAGACATATAAATAATGTATCGCCTGTCACTCCTTCTTCATGCCATGTGTTGCTGCCAGAACAGCTTAAATAAAAAAAACCCTGAACACAAATCAATGAAGACTTTGTCTTGTACATTTTTTTCCCTTATGCTGTGTATTAAAAAAAAAAAAAAAAAAAAAAAAGTGGTTGAAGCAAAACCGTGTTGGTTCTGTCATCTGATTGGTTTGGCGAAGGAGACACAGGAAATGGTTTGTGTGCTGAGCAGACACCGAGACTCACTGTGGCCAAGGCAAGAGAAACCGCACCTCCACCCTCGAGTGGGGATGGAAAAGATGCATGTGTGTGTGTGTGTGTGTGTGTGTGTGCTTTGTCTTTTCAAAAGGCTATAATTTACTTAATTCAAGACACCGCAGAAAAAAGCACTGTGGTTTTTTTGTGAGTTTGTCCTCTGCACATGGATTAATAAAAAGTTCTGGACACAATGTGTTGAATGATAAAGGGCTTTTGGAGATTCAATGTCAGCATGCAAAGCCTACATACACACCTGGAGAACCATCCTGTCTCTCTCTCTCTCTCTCTCTCACACACACACACACACACACACACATGCACACACACATATCACACACTTGGTTTGCAGGATGATCTGTCTTATTACGTTTCCCCTTCTCTGGTTTCTATTCCAAGTCCTGAATCAGAGAGGCCGTGGTCTTGTTGGGGGGGAGAGGAGGAAGGGAAGCAGGGGTTGTTAGAGGAGGAGAGGGAAAGGGGCCCCATTTTAGAGGAACTGCTGTCTGGTGGTGGAGGTCAGCCCAAGGGTAGAATACTTGTGTTGGAGTCAGGGAGAGGTGAGGAGGGCTGAAATCATGTTAGCTTTATTCCCCCCCCCACTCCTCCTCCTCCTCCTCCCCCACCTCCTCCTCTTCTCCTCTCCTGACTGGGAGAGCATAAATTCATTTAATCCTGTTTTTCTGTGGATTCGCTTAGCCTTTTGGGCTACTGCTGCCTTGTTCTCTAACCACAGCCCTCGGGGTGTAGGGGGAGGCTTAGGCAGTACTGTGAGTGAGGCGAAAGGCAGTAAATGATAATATCCTTGAAAGGAGTAAAGTGCCCAACAATGATATAAATAAAAGCGAGCGTGAGGAGAGGCCAGGCAGAGGTCAAGACAAATTGTCCTTGGATGGAATAGCCTCCAAAATGCATAAAATCATGTCTTCTTCTCGTTCACTGCGCTTAGAACAGTGGAGCCACATGCTAGTTAGTTGGTTAACACCTGTCACCATCTTTGCTCTGCAGCTCCCCTGCACAAGGACGTGGCTTGGTATAATTGATGCACTCTGTGTGGGTATCCTCTAAATACAGTAACCATAACAGTGAGAGGTACTGATTGATTTGTTCAATGTGTGAAAGAGTTCTTAACAGCACTGCTGAGGGTGCTAATATTTTTAACACCCTCGTGGAGTGTTAAAATTCACACCTGACTGCCTGATATTTCCCCCTTCAGATAACCCAGGCCTTTCTTCTCGACGCTGTAATCTGTCCTCGAAGCTGCTTTATTGTGCTGCCCTGTAATGACAGATAGTATTTGCCAACTCAATGTTTATGAATCAGGGTCGCCTTTAGAAAACTACAGAGCGATAAGTGCAGCATCGGCAGTTATAACCTTTATCAATAATGCCGGTGCTGAGGGTTAGTCCCATTCATTGAATATGAATTGCAAACAATCGTGCAATCCATAAAAAGAGAAGGTCTGTGTGAACATGCTTCAGTCTTTATACCGTATATATGACCTGATACGCGGCTGAAGTTCAAAGTTTTCTATTTATTGTTTTATGCCACTTCTAATTGGGTTTTGCAGACAGGCCGTTCATATTGTTAGCACGTGTCTGATGGAATCACGATAAAGTCACGTTGCACCTCAGTCATGTGAGCTGCCCGTTTATTTCAACAGGCCCAAAAAATATTTAATGAAATGTCAAGACTGAAGGTGGAAACTACGAATAGCTTCAAATTCAAAGTCGAAAACCGTGGACTCCCCTAACCTATCGCCATTAAGCCGGGGCTTAATGCACTTTAGTGCTGGTTCAAACTGTTCAGGTTGAGTTCAGCACGAAACTCTGCCTATACAAGCCCTCTGTTTGCAACAAAGTTATGACTTCACAGTTCACACACTTTCACTGTGTGGCTTTTGCTTTCTTTCAGCAAGCTTTTAACCAAGGAGCATCATGTTTGAGGTGCCAGCAGTGCTTTGAGTCACCGGTTAGAAAAGCTTCACTTCTAAAAGCTAAGGGTTCATTCAGTGACAATGGGGATTCAGTATTCTGTCAGTATTTATGTTCAATTCATAGTTCTGAGACAATCTTAGCACAAGCTAACTACACTGTTCAGATATGTTATCTCACTCTCTCAGAGAATGATTCATTAGCTGGCCTCCACTGGTGTTCTCTGACTAACTAACGCAGGAACTCCACATTAAAGAGGCTTACATCAACAAACAAATGCAATTTTCTTCATTTCTGTAACTGACTGAGTTTAAAAGTGGCAGCTAAAAGTAGTACGACTTGGAGCTGTAGCTTCACTTATGATATTCATGGGAGTACAACCTTAACCATGTAAATGTTACAGTGGAAAATTCTATAATCCGCAGTCTCGACTAAGAGAGGAGAGAGTTTTTGTGCCAGAGGAAGAGTGGTTTGAGTTTGCAGGGATGTCTGATTGTTGTATCTTGGACAAATCCTTTAATGGTAAAATGAAGCCCTTCCTGTCCACAGCGGGTTGATATGTTATCTGAGCCTTAAAACCTTCAACGATACACTGGTGTCATTCACTAAATACGCAATGTTTGTTGTCAAGAAGCTGTCCAAAGCATCATGAATAAATAACAGTGAACTTGTAATCTTAATTTCATGGCTGAATTTGACAGACTAGGTGTACTCAAACAGACCCTTAAAAAAGGACATAAAGCCTTGTTTTGTGTATGAGATGCCCGTCTCAGTATGACTAACTCTTTAACCACATTTACATGGACACTGACAATATGATTATAAAGTGAAATTTTGAGCAATGGCCTGCCCTCCACAACTACACGTTCTGTATCTTTGGCCTGCACCATGCGACTGATTAAATCTCTACATCCATTTGAGAACGGCAGGAGCTCTGTGTCCATCCCATCGGTAGCCTTTAATTTGAGGAATGCGGTACACGTTTTCACCATGCCGTACAATTACGAGACATTATCCAATTTGGACTCTTTGATTAAATTTTGTGCATTGAGGATCATGCAAAATAAACACAAAAGAATCCCTGTGCTCGTGAAAAGAAGCAGGTTCCCAATAACTAGGTAGGTTGTCCTGCACAACCTCCAAGTTTACACAAATAATTAGGAGCACAAGAGCACGAACGGTGACATTCAGAGGATGCCAAGGAGGCAGGAGTTCACACAATTCCACTGTTATGTTTTTATTTCTCCAGTCTACATCAGTGAACTCCCCGAGGACTGCCTGTTCTCACAAACCCTCGCTCTGTTTCCACATCCAGCAATACTGCAACAGCTGAATGCATTATTCCACCCCAAAAGTAGTGCTTGAAGCAGAACATCTTTAAATACAGCAGAGCATAATCATAGCTGCAAGCGCTACTGTAAAATTGGATTGAGGCAGGATGGGGGAAAAAAGTTGCTTTACTTGTCGGAAGCAAGCAGAAAGGGACATCTTCTAACCTGGATGTCATATCCCAGGAGCTAAACATTTGCCCATTGCAGCACTTTAACAAACAAAATCTAATTTTATTCTTCTGAAAGAGCAAAGAAGTGGGTTTGCAAACAAGAGGAAGCACCGTTGTTTGCTCTGATTACCGAACTCATAGAAAAGTTATGAGGTTTTGTGCATTTCTACCGCAAAACTTTTGGTATCTTGTGTGGACGCCGCTGAATGAATGAACCTGTAGTCACAGTGAGTACACTGGCATCATTTCAGAGTGTCACATTCAACCGCAGTTCGAGAACAGACCGAACTCAGATTAGTTCAGAGTGTGCTGCCAAATAAAGTCAGTCAATCAGCCTGTCCTCTTTAATCGTCTGGCTTCTGAGCAATCGCCTACGACTGCAAAAGCAATTGACAGAGCCATTGATGGGACCCCAGAGGGTTAAAATGGTAAGTGCACATTGTTAGTTACATTTGAAAGGGATGATCTCATAAATAACTCTGTACCTTTACCAAACAGTATACAAGTATTCTGTATTTTTCTGGTACACTACACAGTTCCTTCAAAAAAGGGTCCTTATTTGTGTCTAAATGTGTGTTTATGTGGATTAGAGCAGATGGAATGGGGGAATGGGTAAGTGGGACTTTATCCTCAACGGTATGTGCTGTACCTTCTCTCTTCATGCCCATGGCTAAACACTTCTGGTAGCGACAGTATTGGCAGCGGTTCCTCTGGCGCTTATCAATGACACAGTCCTTGTTGTCGCGACAGGTATAGGTCAGGTCTTTGCGCACCGTCCTTTTGAAGAAACCTTTGCAGCCCTCACAGCTGTATACCCCATAGTGTTTGCCTGAGGGGAGAGAGACACAGAGGTTTTTTTTTCCAATGCATATACAGTAGAACAAATTTCCTGATTCATATATATATACATATGTTTTTTTTTGTCTAGGTTACACTTTAGGTTGTCAATGTGGTGACAGCTCCACAACAGACATTTGTTGCTGTGGGTTGCTGGCTTGTTGGGTTATCTCGTCCAGCATTCTGTGTAATAATTTGTCTCAGCAGCAACGTGGCCATGGACTGCAGGTTTAGTATCAGATTTTTCCAAAGAGCAGAGCCACTTTTACAGTTAAATAACATTCAATCACACAAACAGCACACAAGACCGAGCTTCTGAGATAGCAAAAGAGCAATTGTGAACAAAAAACTATTAAAGTGAACAGACTCTGGGCTTGGAAGTTATGCCGAGGTGGCTGGGGAAGAAAAGAGGGGCCTACTGAAGGTAAACTGCAAGGGGGGGGGGGGGCGTCTTGGATTTGTGTTACCGTACTGTTCTCACATCCTTGTTCTTAACAGCTTTTTTTTTTTTTTTTTGTTATTTATGATGGATGGAGTCCATTTGAATTCTCCAGCATTGCTCAAACCACTTCTTTGTTAGCTCTTTCCTAGTTGGACCACCAGAGAAGATAAATAAAGCCTCCGAGCACAGTTAAATGAAGCATGACTCGCTCTTAAACATTGTTTTGATTTTCCCCCCTGGGTCCACGTAGCACCGATGACGCAGGATGATGCTAAAACTGTCCGATGAATTAGATATCCAGCTTCATCCTGGGGCTGAACTTTTTTCATGGTTATCCCCAGTAAAAAACATTTAAACACAGGGTTATTTGTTGTGTGTGTGTGAGAAGAAAAAAAAAAAGAGTTCAACAACTCTGCAAAAAGGACTGCTTTTTACATCATTAGCCTAGGGTGAACTGTTAGTGATGGGTTAAAAGTTCTTGTGGTTAAAGTGGTAAAGATTGCTCACAAACCAAATGACAGCAAGCGATTAAGACAGCCTTTGAGTGAGCGTGTTCTGTGTGAAAGGGTAAAAAATGTCCAAGAATTAACACTGGTGTTTCCTGTTTGAACTTTGGTCACAGAAATCTGTGTAGATAAAAAGAAAACAAAAAAAAAAAAAAAAGACTCACTTGAAACTGGCAATGAGGACTGGAAGTTTTAAGTCTGGTATGATCTCCAAAACGAGGACAACAGCACGAGGACAGCAGCGTGACAACCATCAGTACGAATACTGACATGCACAGCCATGTCAATATGAAAGTAGTGCCCTCAGTGTTAGATGTGGTTGCTTTAGAAAGTCATATCTAAAGCACATTTGGACATGAAAGTGAACTTCAAAAAGGTCTCGAAAGGGTTTCCAATTCATAAAGTCCTCGCAAAACAATTGACATGCTACATGTAATCAAGACTGGGCCCCTGTGTACTCCAGAATGCATCTTTATAGCCCCATGTCAAGGCGATCCATTAGAGTCAGAGTATTCATGCTTTCTCACGGGCAAACTGTGTTCTGAAACAGGCTCCTCTGAAATTCTGCCTGTATTTGTCTCCAGTCTTCTTCTAGCTGCAGAGATGCTCACCCACACCATGACGATGCAAACTTCATGGTCGGGATGCTACGAGATGAGTGATGGGTTGTGCCTGGTTTCCCTCTGACACAGGGCTTCTCTATTTCAGTCAAAGCTGCACTGAGGTTTGGTTTCATCAGACCGTACTATCTTTTGCCTCATGATTCCAGTTTCTTTCATGTGCCTTTATGTTGCTGCCCTCATATGCATTTTCTCAGGAGTGGCTTCTTTGCTGGCGTCTTTGCCTTTTAGCCCAGTTTTGCGAAGAATTCCGCTGACTGTTGTCCTTCCAGAAAGATGTCCCACTGCAAGGAGCTGCAGTATGTAGTTGTGCCAGAGCGGTCCGTGGGGCTGTTCTCTGACCAGAGTTCATCTTTGGATCTTCTTTGGAGGTTTCTCAATGTGGTCAGAACACCAGCTTTAGTAAGATGCTGGGTATTCCCACTTTCCTTTCATTTGGCAATAATGGAGTCTTGTGCAATCCCAGCTGTTGAGAAATTATTTTTATACCTTTCCCCACAATTCTTGCCTAAATTACACATAAAATCCCCTGGACATGTAGGTTAGGCTTTGGCTCGTGTGCACGTTTAAGTTGTCATCTCCAATCAGGTTTAGTTTAATTTCATGTTTATGATTTTTATGTATTTATAAGAATTTGAAACCATCTTTCACATCATGAGTCACAAAAAAAAATAAAAAATCAGGAAAAACTCTCATGAAGCTGTAACACTACTAACATGGTCAAAAGGCAAACAAGTTGAAAACTCTCTTAACGTACCACACATGGTTTATTTCCCTCAAATAATTGTTTCAACTTCAACATATCATTATTTTTAAAAAAATATTTGAATTTAGTGATTTTGAGTTTACCGTACAATTCTTCCCACGCGTCACAGTGTCACTCACCTGAGGAGCGGTCGCCGCAGATGGCGCAGATGTGTTTGGTGAGCGACAGGGCCTGTGCCTGAGGGCTGGGCGGGCACCTTCATCACGCCGTTGAGTCCCAGCGGGGGCTTAATGTCCTCCGTGCTGCTGACCGAGTTCATCGGAGAGTTCAGCTGGAACATCAACACACACAAAACACACACGCCGACAGGTCACAAAGCAGCCCCCGTGAACTCAAAACCCAGCGACATCACACACCCCATTACACAAACCCGTCACATAGCTTAGCTGGTGCGGCATAGTTATCTGATGACATTAACTATTGAACGGGGGCCAGGTTTGCTAAAGGAGAGGGAAGGTTTGGTTACACATACAAACAGGGGAAATAAATCTGAGTGGAGTTATGTCATGCGGAGTGTCCTCAACAATTTGCTAAATGCAGAAAGTGAAAAGGATGTTGTGACTTCTGATACTCAATACAGATGGCCGGCAGTCCTAGCAGCAGCTCTCCTTGCCCACTCCCATTGCTCCCTCTGTCTCTCGCCTCCCTCCCGCTTCAGATCTAAATCTGGCTCAGCAGGATCCTGCACCACTCCACCCCAGGAACTCTTTTATTCATGCACTCAACAAGCCCCGCTGGCTCCCAAATGTTCAGCACGAGCATAACTCCGCTGCAAAATTTAACAGTACAGCGGGATAAAGACGCATCATTTGTTCAAGCGGCGGTGCAACGGCAGCCCTTAAGTCTTACTGCCTCCCACCCTCGCTATAAAAAGGAGCTTTGAAAAAATTAATCTCAAAGTGACCTCTCGTTCTAAAAGTGGACATCGAGGGGTGACAAATTATTATAACTAGCACCACGCTGCTTCCAGAGGAGAGGCATCAGGAGGCAGGATATAAATTCTCCTTAAACACTAAATGTATTTGATGGAACGGAGGCTAGCTACTCATTAGCACCACGTTGTGAAAAAATCTGAAAAGTAAAGCGCTAGCCTGGTTGTCTTGGCTGATGCTAAACTGTCGATACAGTGGGGGAAGAAAAAACACACCCACAACGGAGGGGGGAGAGACAGAACAGAGTTGGCAGAGAAGCCGCATGGGCTCATATAGCCAGACGTGTTTTCATTAAATTACCACATACGAGACATGTCTGATAGCACAAACACGTCTTGGCTCTAAATTAAGCTCATAATGTGGCAGAGAAACTGCGTCTCTGTCTGCAGGGATCGGGCAAGACAGACGGACCATTTTGTTTTCATAATGACGGGACATACATGACAGTCTGACTTTTGTTGCTCTTCAGCTGTGTTTACAGTGATCTGACAGAGTACATTAGCTGCACACTGAAAGAACGTCGGGATGTATACGCCACAGCAAACTGTGCCCTTTCTTAAACACGCGGTATACATAAACCAAAGAGCCACAGAGCACATATGGATGCTGGCATGCGGCTCCATAACTCTACACATTTATTTACAAACTCTGTGGCCGCAAATACAGGATTTCTGTTGTAGTTATCATTATATAGCATTCCACTGATTATACAAATCATTTATCAAGGCAACAGAAGGAAAACGTGGGGACAAAAAAAAAAAAAAACACTACAAGAGTGCAATATGTCAACAGAGAGATGGACTATTCTTTGGACTATTGTGTGCACCTAAATATAAGCCACAGCAGCTAAATTTGAAAAGAAAATACATTTTGTACACATATAGGCCGCACTTGAATATAAGCCACAGGTTTTCATGTTGTAACATGAGATATTTACACAGAAAGACGGTACAAGATTATTTTTTTTTTTTAGTTTTAATCTTTTTCAAACTGTGCCTAAGGTTTAGATCTAGAGCGTGATAATTGTTGATTGCACTCCTAAAAACAAAAAAAAAACATGTTTTGGCGTTTGCCAGAGAGCGGACGAAATTAAAAGGCAAAGACTTAAAAAAAGAAAGTAGAACAGTAAACATGAATGCAGCAGAGGCTGAGACATCCCAACCTTTAGTCCCTTGTATGAGTCAATTGCATCTTTCGTTGGAAGGTCCCTGCCTTGTAGACATGACTAAGCTCCTCCACAGCCGCAGAGCAGCTCCGCTTCTTTCAAACTGAAATTTGCTCAAGACTGTAACAGTTCTGTTTTTTTTTTTTAAATCTTCCTTTTCACTCTTTTTCCAATTCCCCTGAACCTTTGACGTGCAAAACGCGATCGCCCACAAACGAGCCGACGCATCGCACATCGGCATCACTGAAACGTGTACGGGAAAGATGGATCGGCTCTCTGATTACCCAGAGACACACGAGTATTAACCTTTAACATCTATTACAATGTCATAAGGATGAAGCAGCCGCTTTGACGCGCAGCCACACACAAAATCATTTATATGCGGCATGCACATACATACGTAGTACACACAGTCGTGCACACAGAGACACGTACACACTCCGGCTCCTGGCATCTCATTTCACCTTACACTCTGATATTTGATTCCTCTTAAATAGCTTCAAAGTTAGAAAAAATGCCAGCAATGCCATATATACATACACACACATATATATATACACACATTTTTGCTTGAAGCTATAGTATGCTTACACTGAGTGAAATATTCCAAACCGCAGTGCTTTACCATCACATCAAATAGAAAATTCCAGGCGTCTTCTTCTGCATCATTTTATACACGCTGTCACATAATTCAGTGTGACATATGTGGTGTCATGGGAACTTGACTTGGGAACCTGACTTGAATTTCAAATCAAAAGCTCATGTGGGTTTGAATGTTTGGCTGCATTCAGATGATGGATCCACTGGTGGGTTCAGTGGGTTGAAAAGGTTAAAGCCCACCGCCACGTGAAAAAAAACGTTAAATTCACACCCCGGCACCCACCCCGGGGCCTTCTCTTCACACCCTGTTTACACTAATACACACTGAAAGCAACACACGCACAAAGTTGCTTCGGAAAAATAAATGCTATGATTATTTTTTTACGCTATTATCCTGCAGTGTTTCGAATCAATATTTCATTTCAAACAAGAATACCGAAAGAAATGTAACAATTTGACAAAATGACTAGAGTTTATATTGAAGTCATCATGTTTCTAGTCTTTTCTTGTCTTGTCATTCCAGTTTGCACCTTATACACCTGTTCTTGCATTATGTAACTTCGTGCTCCAGGTACAATTACCTATGAAAAGTGCATAATACTTTATGGCGCTAGGCACCAACTATTTCACTGATTTTGGTGAAACTGGATCATATTTTGTGGAGAAAATGTTTTCAGATGCTCCGCATTAACTCTTGATTATTGAAAGAAACTGCCGTGAGCTATAGCTGCTGTTAGTTAACCCTGGTTCGGTTTGTTAGCCGCGCTGCCCTGACTGTGAGCTCGAAGGAAGTGTTAGTGTTTGTACCCAAGGTGGTGCACCAGAGAGTGGGGGGAATGGGGAGTGGAGCCATACCAGACCCGGAGCTTGGCAATGGGGCGGCGTAACCGGGCTCAGCAGCCTATGCGGAGATAAAAGAGGCAAGAGACAGAAGAGGACACTGACAGAAGAAGCTAAGAAGAAAAACGAGAGACTGGCCAAAGAAGAAGCCACCATACGGGAGATTTGTGAAATAAAAGGCTGAACGACAGACGCAGCAGAGGGCTTCTTGCTGTTGCACTAGCAAGTAATATTACCCCACTGCTGTGTTGTGTTGTTGAACTTGCTTGATGTTTGCTGTTAAGAAAGTTGTCAACTCACTAGTTTTTGATCATAAGACACATTTACGACAATCGAAAACTGGGGCCACAAAATCACAAAAGTGCCAATTTCTGCACAATGTAAACTAAACTGCAAACTAAACAAATATTTTCACTTTTAAATAAACAATAGTACAAGAAAAGTTGCTATTGTACAACTTTATGCTGGAAAAAATACTACTACAGCCTTTCTTGAAGGGAATAAGAGGAATTTAGAGAGCCCCTCCGAGACACAAAGGCACCAAAACAGCTGCATCATTGGTTTGCAACCAGCTTCGGTGACATGTGCAGAGACCCACATTTCTGCACATTCACGTTCATGCAAAACACACACACACACTTGCAACTTGAGGTCTTACCTCAGTTAAACGCCTCTAGTCTAGTGTTTTCCCCCGCAGCGTAGCACTAACAGAGCTGTCTCCTTTGCTGATATCGGCTCTATCAAACCCTCTGTGTGCCTGACAGAAAAGACTCTTCTACTCACAATCTATTTTCAGTAAACCTGCAACTCAATCTCAGCAACATTGCTCCCCAACGGTGGGGTGGGCAAGCTGGTGGTGGGGAGGGGGGTCTTTCTTTCTCTTCTGCCCATGGCAATGGAGGGCAAGGCGGGGGGATTAAAGTGGCTCAGGACAGGTTCTGGAAATAGAATACATGCGCCCTCCCCTACAACACATACATGTGACCCCTCGCAGGGAGGTATGCCAGCTGTGTGCATGGCCGTATCATCTCGGGAAACCCCTTGACAATCCTCTCCTCTTTTTTGGGGGGCTTCTAACTTTTACACACTGAGAGAGAGAGAGGGAGAGAGAGAGAAAGAGAGAGAAAGAGAGAGAGAGAAACAAATGAGGGGCATTTAACATCAAGGGCTGGAAATGTAGGACATACGATTCCCTGCAGAACAATGTACAACACGAGTGCCTGGAATGCTCCAGCTGAACAACACTATTTCATGTGCTGCAGGTGTTACATAACACGTTGTGGAGGACATTCGATTGGTACAGCCGGTACAGAGAGGGGTCTCCGACTGCTTGTGGGTGTCAGATTCTACACAGCATTGATACATGTGATTATATGCTCCGTGCCACCCGCCGGTTTCAGCTTGACGCTGCAATATTCAAACGTATAAAAGGCAGTAAAAATGACTTCCTCACACGGGTGTTCGCCCCCCGAAGAGCTGTGGGTAAAAGGTAGTCGACTGCACTAAATTTATGAGAGAAATGGTGTTTTGGGTTAGTTTCATGAAAACACAATAAAAAAAAAAACACAAATAGCTTTTTCACTCTAGTGAGACATACTGTAGCCGCAAGCTAGCAGGTAAGCAGCAAACTGTACTGTAGCAGCAGTGTACTGCTGTGAAATAAAACCTTGTTCCATGTCGTACATCATATCAAAAAATGTGCTGCTAAGCTTTTGCTTTTTTATGACGTATTATATGAATATATTTGTGTTCAAAAATATGAAGAATTGATCAATTATTATACAAAAATTGTGCCCTAAGGGGTTGCGGGGGGGGCGAACATCTGTGAGCAAAAGCTGCAACTAACGATTATTGTGTTTATAGATTAATCTACCGTTTCTCCATGAAGCTTTTGAAAATCTCCCCCCCCAAAAATCTAAACATGTCCATTGCATGCACGCAGAAACCAAGGTCTCCTGTGCAAATTGATTTTTTTTGAAAAGCATGCTCATGCCCTGAGCTCTGAGAAGGTGAAACTAGCAAATGTTTGACTTAAAACAATCAGCTGTAAAATATTGCTGCCTTTTAATGTCTGCCCATCGACTATTCTGTTCATCTTTTAATCTGTACTTTATACCCACAGAGGCAACAGCACCACGAAGGAATGGGATCAGATCGCCCTAATCAGTAAGTCCAAGTGTCTTATCGTAACAAAACACAAGAATAATTGAATATAATCTCATCAAAACCAATAAAACTGTGAGTCTTGTCTCGGGTGTCTTACTCAATCCAGCTTCACTTTCATAGAAAGACTCATCTTGGTAGCGGAGCAGGTCCTGTAAACTATTAGTATGCTGAGACAACACACATGGTGGTGAAATAAAAAGAAAGGAGACGTCCCTTGAGTGATCGGAGGAGAAAGGGAAAGAAGAGCGCAGAGAGTGGAGGCCTCTGCTTAAGACGGGCTTAACTTGATTCAGCGAGTCAGAGCACAGACTTTGCTCATGAAGACACTTCAAAAGGAGACATCAAATCCGTGTGCACCCCTCCTCAATGCACAACCCTCATGTGGAACTTCCAAGTTGCTTTCCAGTTCAAGGGCACCTTTTCTAACAGAGAAAGTTATCTTCACAGTACTCTTTCAGACGCCCTGACAGAATTCTTCCATGAGGTTTTCCAATCCGCAGCGGCGCAACACTGGCCAGGAATACAATGCTCTACTTTACAATTTACTGTTTTAGATCTTATTGGCCAAAACTGTATCACTCCCTGAACCACAATAAATTTTTTAACGCTTGCTCCGAGGCACGGAACGAAGAAGTGCCCAAAAGCTAGAAGCAGGTGCGAGTGGACAGGATACAAATCTCGTGTTGACAGGAGACAACAACGACCCAGCTGCCTCCCGAGAGGTGAGGACAGGGATCAGGTCTTGACGTAACCTAATGATAACCCTAAAAAGGCGTCACCTTTAACCTCTGACACCTCGTGACAATCACTTCCTTCTGAAAGCAAACTTATCTCGGCGCTGCCGCAAAGTATGGGAGGCATGGGCAAGAACTTTCCTCTCATCCCCGTGTGTGTGAGCGTGTGAGTCTTATCTGGACACGCATCAGCATGAGACGGGGGATTGAATTGCACACGGGGGGGGGGGGGGGGGGGGGGGTTGTTGTTAAAGGCCTTCAGGGTATATTCACAGCAAGACACCCTTTGGGATCAATTATGGCACTGTTACTGAGTTTGAACGACACCTGTTTATACACGCGCTTTGCAAACGAGCACAAAATCAACAGACACGTGGGTGTGAGCACGCACACTATACACAGAATAGTTCAGACTGCCGGTCAGCTATTTGCGGAAGAGCGTAGAGGTCGTCTGTAGGTCTGTCATGTCACTGTAAATTTAAAGTCAGGATAAGGAAACAGGAAGGACAGATGGATTTTAGTTCATATAGCGCGTGTCAACATGTGATTTTAATGAGCCCTGTGGGGTTTTCTTGTAAACAAACATAAGTTATCTTTACATACATGTTTTTTCTAGAGCTCAAAATATATGTTATCAATGCACTTATTTTTATTCATTTTTTTTTTTTAAATCAAGAACTATTTACATCCATGTTTGCTGTCTTTTGGCAGTAGTGTGTACTGCGTCAACCATGTGCATGCACAACATCAATAAAATGGGGACCTACTCATAGAAAAACTGGTCCAAAGCATTACTAGAGGTAAAACATAAAGAACTCCACGGGGAACCTTTCACAATCCACACCTCAAATCCATCCAAAATAAAGATTTTCTAGCCCTAATATTTGTAGGAGATATATTCTCCTGCTGCTTCACTCTGGGACTACTGCCTGTTCAGCACAAACTCTGTGATCTTGATGTCTCTAGTCTTGATCTTAAACGTACCTTTTCTTTTCTTATATAATGCGGGTCATTTCCTCATCAATGATATCGATGTCAATCACGGTGATGTAGATTTCTCATAACATGAATGAGGCTATATACTGTTAAAAAAAAAATGAAATGAATCCTCAAATGTTTATCAGCGATATAAGTCAATGTCTCAACTATATTCTGCTCTGCTTAGCATTTCAAAAAAGATGTGTCCAGGTGAATGAGGACACGCAAACATTGGATTTTACGCCAAAGAAACTGGTAACGTCAAACGCCCTGGTATCTTTCAAAATAAGATAAATGATAAGGTACGATTTTGCCGAGTATACATCACAGATGATGTCGATGCGTACCACTGTTGTAATAAGCTGTCACACCAGGTTTAATTAAAAGGAACTTTAAGGTCGCCACATTGTGATTTTTTTTATAACTGCATTTATAACTGCAGGCTTGATGACTTAAGTGGAAAAATCAGCATCAACATCACTTTTTAAAATCTATTTATTCTTAAATTACAGCCATCTAGCGTAAGCATAAAGCATGCCTGTTATTACTGTGGGCCATTAAAAATATTTGGTCTTCATGCTGTGCAGCCTTCTGGACTAAATCAGGATCGTTAGCAGAGGATATAACGAAATGACAGGGACCCTTCCCTTGCATATGGGCTCACAACCTGGCATCCCAAATGCATGCATTTTAATGGCTTATTCATGATCTGTAAGTGAATCCATAAATTATTTGGTAACTGTTAATAAAGTCTTTAGTGACAACACACACACAAGTTCATTCCAAAGTCTGTCTTATTGTAGAATAGCTCTATGATTATTATCACTATAATAAAACATGTTCTCCGCTCTGTCCCAGTGGACAGAATTTAGCAGAAGCGCGCATTATTCTAGACGGCTCGGAGATTTCCAGCATTCACCCCATGCTGTGCCACAACAGATAAAATGAATCAGCGCGAGCACTGCTGGCGCTTATGCGTGTCTGTGTGCGTGTGTTTTGACAGAAACTTTTGCTACAGTGAAAAAAAGGATATTAGGACTATCAGTGGCATGAGAGGCAGTGAGCCTCCCAGAAGTGAAGTAGGGAATACGCAGAGTGACTCTCAGCTGTTGCCTCGCCTCAGCATGGCAGCACGCGTGCATGTGAGGGTTTCTGGCATCCATAGTAGTGTGTGGACCCACAGGGTTGACTCTGCAGCATGCATATATGCATTTTTCTTTGCATGTAAGTCATTCTGAATTTTATGTGAGCATGAATGAATGCTTGTTTTTCGCCCGCATGCATGTGTAACTGTGTCCTTTTGGCTTTGGGTGGATGAGCATATGGGTTGTTTTTTTTCACTTTTTTTTCACTTTTTTTTTTTTACAGGAGACTGTGCTGCCTCCCGCGGGCACCGCACAGCCTGCTGCTGACATAGTGGCTCCTGCCACCCTGGAGTCAGTCCCCTCTCAGACGTCACACCAGTTGGTACAGGATGCTTTCACACCCATGGTGGTGATGACGATGATACAGTGATCACATTCAGAAACTGTCCAGTCAGTGAGTAGCCTGTCAGTCTGCATACATTCACATTTGCATGCTGTCTGATAAGCATCACTATACAATTCTGGTTCTGATAAGTTATATACTGCTATGCTATGCTATGCTATGCTATGCTATGCTATGCTGTTTTATGCTGTTTTATGCTATGCTATGCTATGCTATGCTATAATTATCATTCTAAAAAAACATACATGATCCATGACTACTAGAACTGAATGCATGATCTCATTTGTATCAATTAGTAATGCACTTTGAAAATGAATGCTGCATAAAGCAGAGTGTGTTATTTTTTGATAAGTGGGTGAGTGGAATATATTGCATATACCCTTGCCATCATAATGTGAGTGTTTAGTTATTGCAGCTACCTTTTAAAAACTATTTATTTCAAGACTTTAATAGTGCCTCAATAAAAAAGAATTGCAGTATCAGTTATTTGGCATACATTTGCAGATGTGCATATTCATCTCAAACAGACTGCACAACAGCGTAAACGCGCAGCCTCCATCCAATTACTAGGGGGGGTGAGAGAAAAGTTATAAAGTGCCTTTCAGCCACTGACAGTGAATGACTGCTTGTTTTGTCCATCAATTAGGTGCAATAATTAAAGATAAACAAGCATAACTAAATTTCCAAATTTAGTTGGTCTGCAGTTTGCATCAATCTGGCTCGGTGGGCATGAAGTCCATGTTACCATGTAGAACAACCAGGTTCACAAGTTCAAAACACTGTGTAAGAATTCTATAATAAGCCTATTCACGGGTGCCGTCATGCTCATGTAGGTCATATGACTGTCATTCAGTGATTAATTGACAAGGGTGTCTAATGTCTATTGGTAAGTCCTCCAGCAATTAACTGACCATATAACCATCCATTCCTTTATGACATTAGCATTTCCACTTTCCAATTGTAAATCAGCCTGAGTATTCTAGTGTTTCCAGTGACGACTGATGTGCCCTATAGCAAGTGATGAATTAAGAGGTATTTCCATTGTCAAAACAAAAGCCACCCAGTGATTCATTCCCTGTGCCCATTATCTTCATGCCATTTATCACGGTGTCCTCTAGTATGCTGCAAGAAAATGATCAGAGTATTTCCTTTGTCAAACAGCACGCACTCCAGCACTAAATTCAAACAGTATTTCAGTGTCAAACCACGGAATTTAGCAGCAATTAGATTGATTACATCCTGCAAGTCATTGAGAAGTGTTGCCATTGTCCACCATCCAGCAGATTACGGACTGTTAAACCCGCGAGCGAGTTATCCAGCTTATGACAGACTGTTTTTACTCATTCAGGAGTCACACAGGCTCTCGTTATTGCTATTTTCCCTGACTACTAACGAGTAATCCGCTAGGTTATTGATTAATGCTCCTATGAGTCTTATCCAGTGTGTAACTCGTTAAGAAGTGGGAGCTGATTATGTGTGTAGTTTGATCGTCAGCTCAGCAATGTTTTTGGTTTTTTTTTGTTTGTTTGTTTTTTCCAAAATTTCTGAGTTAAAACAGGTATACGTGTTTTATGAGTATCAAAAGTTTACTTTTTAGAAGCTTTCTGAAAAGTCTGAGTTAAGGCTGCTCTTCACCCTTCAGCCTTTTAACATGTCTGTGGAAAATACAAGCTGTCAATCACTGCATGTTTAATAATGAAAAATAAAAAAAACCAACCATCCTCTACCTCGGGTTAAAGTAATATTTCAAAACACTGCCTGACCTATGTTTGCCTTTTTTTTTGTTTTGCTTTTACTGCATGAGACGTTGTGTTGAGAGAGAACCATCTCCATAGTTACTCCTTGTGAACCGCTACAGGTTGTACAGGTGTCTCGACAGTGACAAAAGTATAATCAGCCACACCGTGAGTGTCATTACACTTCACAGACATGCCTCAGTGAACATGTCTGTCCGCATACAGTGTTGAGTTGCAGTAAGATCACACCAGCAGATGCAATTAAAGCCCTAAAGGGATTATTTGAAGCTTTAAAATAAATGTGCGCCCCCCTCGGTATTTAAAACCGCGACGTCTAGAGTCTGCATTGAAAGGCTGCTCTCTGAAACTTAAACCTAATGTTACTGTTTCTATCCCTTATAGATGCCACCTCCTAAATGGATTGTCTCCTGTGTGGCCTTCCACGCAAGTCAGAACACACACACACACAGGCACAGGCCCCGGCGGTACAGTATCACAATACATCCTGTAGCGTGATTTATAAAATGATGGCCTATGTTCTGTTAGAACAGATAACAGACAAAGTAGATGCCATTGGGAGCACGACAGCTTAAAGGATCAACATTAACACAACTAAACAGTGTGATGCTACAAGTCTCTCTTTTTGGTGTAAATACTGTTGTGTTCCTATTTAATTCTACTTTATGTGTTTCATGATTTTCTTTAACAAGTCAACACTCCCTGCATATGTTTCACAATAAAAAAAGCTTTCCAGAGAAGGAACGACGACTTACTCCCTGTACGGCTGGAACAGTTTTAATATGAAACAGATGCATGAAATTTACATTAACTGCAGCACAGCAAATGGCAACGTCTCACTAAACTCTGAGAAAGTTCCTTCATGTAGCGGGGAAGCTTTGAAAGAAAAGCACATCCTGTTCTCTGTTTTTCTCTAAAAAACAAACAAAACAAACAAGAAAAAAAGAACTAAAGAACTGTGCACTAAACTGCCGGAGAAGCACAGCTAAATTAATTCTATGCATTAGTTTCACTTCCTTGAACTGCCACTGCTCAGGGGAAAAAAAAAAAAAAAGTGGTCTCTAAAACTGCTTCTAATTGCTACCTGGAGACAGCTTTGGCAAAAAAAAATCTTTTCCCCCATCCATTTGAGGGTTGATTGACGTTAGAGAGCCTTAACTGTTCTCCGGGGACCATACACACAGCCCCTTTGTGCGGCCATTAGAGCCATGCAACCATGATGTCATACAGAGTGACTAGAGTGAGGTCCATCAAAGACCAGAGCAGCGGAATGGACCTTTATTACTCCCACACAGGAAGGAGCTGAGGTCCACTATGTTCCCCCTCCTGTCCCTCTCTCTCTCTCTCTCCTTCCTTCTCCCGAGTGTGTTGTGTTTCGGTCTCCTAGCGACCTTCGCCTAAACACGACGTACCCAAAACTGGCGCATGACATCACCATCGCCGCTCATTTATAACTTATTAAGCGCGTGTTCCATTCCTTGTAAAGCATTTACACCTTTTTCACATTAGGGTTCCGCCTGTGTTGGACTCCAGAAACACTCAAGCTTTATATGTATTTTTAAGGCGTACTGAAAGACACTGGAGGCCTGTTGTTGGTTTGGGATTCTCAGGATGGTTTCAGCGGGAGAGCACGGAAGTCAGTAGGGTACAGCCTGAGCCTCAAGATGGAAAATGGGAGTTGGCAGATGATAAAGACCCCCTCCCCTCCCTTTGTTTTTTCCCGCGCAAAAAAACAACAGCCAGACAACTCTTGCCATTGTCATTGCAAGTGTAAAAATGTGTTCCAACCCTGCACATAATCCATTCCAGCTGCTTGGAGAGTTGTGGTGTCTGTGATCGCGAGCTGGTCTGTATTGTCGGTGAGTTCAAGCCCACAGACAAGACCACTGATGGGTCTGTGCCTAATGGGCATGTCTGTGGCCTGGCATCGGCCCCCGACCGGATACCCGGGGAGATGTCTCGCCATCTTTCCCCTCGCGCAGCTCCAGAAAAAAGAAAAGAGATGACAGGCCTTATAATGGCAAAACCACTCAACAAGATAAAGTATGCATGTCACATTGCAGGCAAAGTCTTTTGTGTGTCAGAATGTGTTTGTTGACTGTGTGTGGCCCTCGGAACAATGCAGATGCTTTTCAGATCCTCAGTAACATACACAACAGATAACCGGGATGCACAGAACAGATGCGACAAACTCAAAGGTTTCTCGCTGAAAAGGAAAAAAAAAAAAAAGAAGCGCAACCACAGTATGTCAGTGAGTCTGGATGTTCGGAACAGAGCTCAAGGGGAAGAAGTGTAGCTCGAGATGTAAGAATTGGCTGATGATAAAGGACCGTCTTTCTCTTTACATGTGGTTTGGCTTTTTGGAGGATGTAAGATTCCAGTAAGAATGGGAGTGTTGTTCGTCCCGTCCTCTGCTTTCATCACTTTGTCAATTACGACTTTGATGTAGAGAATAGCCGAGGCTCATTGTTTTTTGGTTTTTATCGATTTTCTGTGAAAATTACACTGGCCTTAACGAGAACCAGTGTGGTTTAGCAGATTTCCACCTGGATTTCATGTTCCCATGCCTCTAAAAGTAGCGCTCCTTGCTAAAAGAAGACACTGGTGATTGTAGTTTATTGTAAACAAAGTCTTCAGTCAGCAGTAGGAAAGGAAGTCAGACGAAAGGAAACAGGGTGTGTAAGCACTTCAAATTGTATATTTTAAAAGTTTCTGTCTGAGATACTGTGCATGTAACAATACAACTTATAGTTATGCAAGCTGTGTGTGATGACAGGTATGTGAGTGTAAAGTGCATGTGTGTGTTAGGTGTGTGTGTGGTTAGCATAGGCGGGGGTCTCTTACCGGCCTCTGGGTGGTTAAGTAGAGAAGAGGCCGAGCTATGGCCTCGTTACAGTCAACTGCTCGTGAAAAAAAGCAAGTCAGCCGAGGGTTAGGAGCAAGTGGCATACGCCGTCTGACTCAAATCACGTCTCATCAGAAGTGCCGCGCCTCACGACCACAGGGCTCTGCCACCATCTTTAACCTCTGAGCCATGCTCTCACATCAAACTGCCGATCTCCACCCTCACTGAGCAACAGTCAGCAGTCTCAGTTATGCAAACGTTCACAGTTAAAAGCTCAAATCCTCAAACATGAGTGCCTGTCAGATTTAGGGGCTGGGTGCCATTTGACATGTTTCAACACTGGCACCCATACGGCTCTTAAGTCTTGGTAGAATGTCTAAAGAAATGTATTTTTTCTACGCCTCACTTTGAGTAATAAAAACAGGTTTTTCAACAAGATAATTAATTTTAGCATTTCTAAGCAGCATATACACATTTATGCAGTGGTCTGTAACACAGTTTGGCTTTGTTTATTAAAGGAACTACAACTCTTGTGGACACCTATAAGTGGAGGCTGGAGCATATACAGATAATATATACTGAAATACAACTTGTTTACAAATATTACACATTAGACTATACAATAATAAACGCAACCATACACAATAAACTGTCATCTTATTTGTGTTAAACTACATTATAGTTAGTAACAAACCCTGTATGTAATGTAATGTTTGTGTAGTGTTTCTGCTATTTATGAATATTAAATGGGGCTTCAAGTATTAAAGATAAAATAAAGTTGGCTGCTTCTCCATTGTATTAGTATTTAATGCTGTTTTAACAGTGGAACGGTCTAAAATCAGAATATGTGATGAAAAAAATTAGCAAAGAGCCAATACACGATATTAAAATTCTGGCCAACCAATGCCAAATCTTAGTGCTTACTGCCATGGACACATTGTAGATGTTACTAAAAAACTATTGCGGTTGAAGGTCAATGTGGAGTCCAACGGTGTCTTATGCCCTCAATCTGAATTTGCTGCTTTACATTTGCACGTGTTTATCGCACATCTGGCATCTCGAAACGGGTGGGAAGCCTTAAAGAAGAGGGTGGTGCCCACTCTGACTCCTGAACAATGGATCATCTAACCCCTTAACAAAACAACTTTACCGCAAATCAGGTTTCAGTACTTATGCTAAAGTTGAGGTATCGAATCGGAACTTGAATTGTTTTTTTCGATGCCCAGCCAAACTGAGGTTCATAGGCTGCCATTTATCCTCAACAGCGACTTATTAGTCACAACCATGTGTCTGTATCTGACAACTCCTAAGAATGAAATGTGAACGGTGCAAATTGCAAAGAGAGCAGTGTTCATGCATTTAGCCAGGTACCAGCTGTGTCAGCAAACTCCAAACAATGCCGCGCTGTTAAAGAATGGAAACCAGCTATGACCCATAACACAAGTGAGATACATCCTGTAATTACTGTACATACTAAAACTGTCACCAGCAACAGAAACAGCTGTTATACCTGATCTCTATACAGCTGTTAAAAATGTCAGGATTGGCTAAGAAGCAGTGAGGATCAGTAAATAGATTAATTCAAATGAGGCGGACTAAGACAGCCAGCGTTTGCTACCTAAACACCCAACCTGCATACAAAGTATGCCGCTCTGGGACAGAAGCTGCAGCGCGGATGAAAAGTGTTGGAATTAAAAGGCGTAGAGGAATCAGAAAGAGAGGCGTGGGGAAGGGGGAAGGGGGCTTTCTAGCAATGAAAGATTTGGGGCACTTTCTGAAACTGCCCCTAATCCACTCTTAACTCCATTACATGTGGGACACTTCTGTGATAAGTCCGACAATAGTGAGGAGAGCCCATTCCAAAAAGCATCACATTGCCGATGCACTTTAACACAATTATTAACAAACACAAAGAAAGGGCAACCATTGCATTTTCAGGGGAAACAATTTCAATTTCAGATATGGCTCCGGATGGAAACTGGGCCACTGCAGGCTTTGATGTCTTAATTGTGAGTGTTTTTTTTTTTTTTTTTTTTTTTTTAAATACAGAAGAAACTGAGGCTTATTGATGAAACAAAAAAAGACAGAGAGGAGTGGAGAGGGAACTGAGATGCTGTGAAAGGGGGGGGGGGGGGGGGGGGGGGGGGGACAAGAAAGGGGGAAAGAGGACAGCCACAAGAGAAGAAGATTGAATGGAAAGAGAGCAAAGCGAGATATGGTGGGACAGAGCGACAAATATGCCTTAGATATAGAAGAAAGAGTGACAGAGCTGAAGTTCTATGGAATCCCAGTTGAATGGGCCTTGATTAACTGTGGCATGGGGTCAAAGCAGGGCCTCGGTCTGCTGGGGCCTGGCTTAGGAAAATTATATGCGTGTGTGGAAGCGACTGTAATTTGCACTTCTGAGACATGTGAATACAGTTTGTAAGACATGATATGCAAACCATTTGTCTGGTTAGTGTGTACTGTAGAGCAGCTGTAGCTCTGTGCAGATTTGAGACTAAATACACAACAAAACCTCATGAAAC
Source organism: Nibea albiflora (assembly GCA_014281875.1). Taxonomy (NCBI): domain Eukaryota; kingdom Metazoa; phylum Chordata; class Actinopteri; family Sciaenidae; genus Nibea; species Nibea albiflora. Next base: position 6,309,968 of record CM024803.1, read on the forward strand.
CATGGTGGAGGCTGCTGAACATGAAGCTTTCTGGTTTCTTAATCTGACAAATTAGCAGCTACACATATAGCTTGGCCTAGACTAAGTTCATTTTAAAGGAGTAGTTCAGTATTTATTTTTTTTTAACATTTAAACAGAGCCAGGCTATTTACGCCTGCTTCCAGTCTTTATGCATATCTAAAACTAAAACATCCATATTATAAAAGCTTCATATTTTAATGGACAGACATGAGAAAGGAATCTCATCTTTTTGCAAGAAAGGGTTTCTTAAAACGTCAAACTGTACAATACAGGTTTAAACTTAGATGAGAAAAAAGTTCATTAGCCATCTACCAAAACCTAATTTGCAGATTTCAAGGTTATTCAGGGACTGCACATACTTCCAAATAGTATACTTCCAAAAGGTGTGTGTGTGTGTGTGTGTGTGTGTCCATATGCATATTTGTGAGTCTGTCACGGGCCTCACCTGGGGGCTTACGCTGGGGCCGTAGCCCATGCCAGGTGAGTTCATGGAGTGGGGCCCCATGGGCGAGCTGATGACAGAGAAGGGTGAGGCCAGGCCGTTCATGGGCGAACTCAGCGTGCTGATGGGAGAGTGAAGAGAGCCAGAGGGTCCCATGGACGTTGGGCTGAGCAGAGACGGGTGCATTCCCCGGTGGGATGTGGGTGAGCCGAGGGGCGATGAGGTCACCTGGCCCGACGAGTCTGGTTGGGAAAAACAAAAATAAAAAGAAAGGACTTTTTATAACTTGCACTGTGTAAGACTTTGTAACTTCAGCATCAAACTTGTTCACATGCACCTTCAGATTTTAAGAGGATGTTTGCGCACTGGAGCTAATTTGAGTTGTTTTTCTGACCAAAGTCGTTGGCATCGAGAGTCCCGCACATCTGGTAAAGTGTGAAAGCACGTTGTTGAATTTGAGCGCGGGCCAAGAAAACGGACAATTCAGCAAAAAACACTCGAGACAATTAAATCCAATGAGCTCTTGGGAAAAAGAGCAACTGTGATGTTCGCACAGTAACGCTCTTGTGCTGTGAGGCACTGACTCTGCCTCTCAATGAAGAGTTTCCCTATTCACAAGCGCTTCCCTCGGGTATCTATGAGGACAGGATGTATATCTATAATGTATGTGGTTGATGAATGGAGGATTCAGACAGAGGAGGATTAAATATACAACCTTGTACTGGCGCTGAGGGGAAAATGCACAACTGAACTGATGTCAGCGATCAGGTTATGTGTACCGTACAAGAACTCATGCTCTTTCTGCGTTTCTTCTCCGTCGTAGACTTGGTCCCGCTCTCTACCTTGACTGAGCGGGCCATCTTCCCGTCAGCTGTCAACACAGACGATATGGGACAGGCAGGAGCGCGAGCAAAGAAGGAGGCTACTGTGCTATGTCACTGAGAATTTGGCAACAGGGCTGTGTGTGTGCTGATAACTCCCTGCCGCCTGTCCCATCTTTCAACGCCACCTTTCACCCTCTCTCACTTTTTATTTATGATTATCTCGGCCTCTCCTTCTAATCCCCTCCTTTCTCTGTTCCTCTGTTACTCCGGTCTCATCTGCACTACTTTCTGTCTTATAGTCTTTTTTTTTCTCTTAGCCCACAAGCTATTCTGATTGAGACACACTCTTGGTTGCACAGAACAAGTATTATTATTATTATAATTATTATTATTATATATACAAGATGTCATTTTGGACTTTTCTTTTGGATTAAATCGAGAAAAAATAGTCAGAATAATCATTTGGCAGCTGACTTGAGTTGAATGATATGCATCATGTGATGCCAGATGTAGTCATGCGATTAGATATTTGAATTTCTCGGCTATCTAACAGACATTTCCACCTCAGTCTCAATATATTTTATAGTTTTAGTTCCTAATTCAACAGAAATGTTGAGTATATATAAAACATTTGAAATGATCTACAGACCATGCTAAAACAATGTATACAGACGGCCCGACCCTACAGCTGTCACGAGCCAGCTTAAGTTCCCCTCTGATGAGTGCTTTGTCCTAACATACCCTCTAATACCCAGTCCTATTTTGACACAACAACTCTGCTCTCTCAGCAGTGGGCACATGGACTTGTTATGTAATAAGCGAGAGCGTGGCTTGTCTATCACACTCGGCCGTTTCATCATGACCAGGTTCCTCTGTTTCCGCGCAGTGGAATAAAACTGATGGATGGCTCAATTAGTCGACAGCAGAGAGTAACAAGTCCAGTTCGCGGCGATTTTCCTGGAGCCCTTCGTCTCTGTCCCAGCTGACTTTACGTTCACTTTTTTTTTTTTCCTTTCGTTTTTTTTTTTTAGTATATGTGCTGTAAAATGTCTTGGGAACGCAGGGGGGAAAAAAGAAAAGGATTCTTTGCATTTTCGTCCCCTACATCAGCAGTCCTCAGGGCAGAAACTTAGCTGGCAGCGCAGCCAAGCCAAACGCTTCCTGCACATCCTGCTTGCCTCACGAGCACTTCCTGTCAGCACACACTCACACTCTCTCACACACACACACACACACACACACACACACACACACACACACACACACACACACACACACAGGCCCATCCTTTTGAAAACAAACACACATCCTTCTTAATAATGAAGGGCTAACAACAGCTCTGCATCTAGCTGCATTAGTTCAGTGTTTAATCCTCTAACTGTTACCCCTCCAGCCTCTCTCCCTCTGATTACACTTTTTTTTCCCTTCCCTAAAATGCGCCCACACACATAATTCCTGAAAAAATAAAAATAAATAAATAAAAGCTCTCCCTGAGCCAACAATTCCCATAACCCTTTGCCAGTTGGGTTTTAATTCAGGCAGCTAAAGCGAGCCGTGGAATTAGGGTTGCCAATCTGCCACTGTAGGTCTCAGCAGGAGGGAAGCTCAGCTGACAGCGTCCCAACAAGGCCCCACCTCGAGGGGGATGAAAGAGACTGTCTGGGAGGTGGATCAGATTGTTTGTGTCTCTTTCTCCCCCATTCATTCCTTATGTCTCTCTCTCTCTTTCACATTTTTTCGAGAGGAGGAACCACCGCAAAGAAGATTCTCCCAACATCTGACATCATCCACTCTCTGCTGCTCTTTTTTTTTCCCCAGCTGAACACAAAGCAAACCATACAGCCATGTGGTCATAATGTATGTGAAAATATAGATGTCTCACTGTGTGTGTGTGTGTGTGTGTGTGTGTGTGTGTGTGTGTGTGTGTGTGTGTGTTTATTCTTGTTGGAGTTGGGCTGCCAGTGTAGGATTACAGCAGGATGAAAAGGACTCTGTCCTAATCCTCCCTGGAGAGGAGAGGAGAGGAGAGGAGAGGAGAGGAGAGGAGAGGAGAGGAGAGGAGAGGAGAGGAGAGGAGAGGAGAGGACCAAAGGAGGAGAAAGAAAAGGAAACAAGAAAAGGAGGAAATAAAAAGGTGAATGCGGGAAGGGGAATAGAGATGGGAGAGTGGATGAAAGGAAACATGGGAGGGAGAGAAGAGGAGACAAGGAAATAAGTAATGGACAGGACAGGAAAAGAAATGGAAGAACAAGAAAAAGACAAGACTGAAAAGTTCTTGGGGGGGGGGGCATGAAATATACCCCTTTCATGTCAACCTGTTGAATTGATAACATGGAAACATGTTTTACACCAGCGGGCTTGAGAAAACATGGCAAGTGCTGCCGACCGTTTGTACAATCTGCAGAAAGCATAAAATAAACACGCTTGCAAGATTCTCGGAGATAAGCACAGAGCACATCAGCGAGCGAGGGCAGGCCAGGCGAGGAGCGAGGAATACAAATTATTAAAGGAACTAAGAAATGAGTTGAAGTCTTCCAGGTCCCCTGCGTGCCAATACGCAGAAAGACTGACTCATGTTTAGATAGGGGTTGAAAACTGCTTCTGAGCTTTGTCATTTGCAGCCTCTGCCTGTCAATTGGCCTGGATCGCTGGGCGCACAAAAGCACAACGGACAGTTACAAATAAGCAAATTAGGGCCCATCTTACCGGCAGGCGCAGACAGTGTTCCCCACTTATCACTTCTGTACTCCATACAAGCATCTCCTATTTCTAAACAATGCTTCCCTCGCTCGCTCTCGCATTTCTCGCTCCTTTGTTCTGTCGCTGGGTGTGATTACAGAGGAAATTTGCCAATTTGTGTTTTGGCTGTTGCTGGCTGGCGCACTCTAGAATATGATAAACGGATGATTGAGATGAGGATAGATGATGAGATGAAAAGAGACGGGTGCCGAATGGCAGCGCTTCAAACACTCGAAACAACCTGTTGACAGCTTTCTGACAGGTGATCGGTCGCAGTTGTGATGAATGGCCGTCCTTTCTGAAGAAACTGAAATTTGTTCAGTGACAAAGGTGCCAAGGAACCACTAGCTCGCTCAGGTTTGTTCAGAACGAAATCGAAAGGAACTTACTGTAAGACACAAGTATGAAATGTTGGGTGGTTTACGTGCCACTGCAAAGATGGGTAAGAAGGGTTGGGCATACACACCACATGACCGGTGACCATTCCCCAACTTTAATCAAGATGTTTTAGTTTGGTTTTGGGAGGCACTGACAATCATTTTTTGCCATTTAGGTCTTAGATCTTATTGAATGAAAAGCTAATGAAGTAGATGAAGAGGACAATGTTCTGTGGTCTCTATAGTTACACTGAGTCACTGATCCGCGGGGCGAGCATATCCTGAAGGAACACAGCAGACGTTGTACTATTTGTCAGCTAAACAGGCCCTGTGGTGAAAGGTGACGGCTTTGTCTGTAGCACAAAGCTCCCCGACCTTCCATCTCTCCTTAATTCTTTCTGTCCGTCATTTACAACCTCTGTCGGCTGTGGGAGTCAAGTGAGACAAAACGGCTGATAAAAAGGCCGAACAATTGCTTGATCTCTGTAGAGCCGCTACACTGAAGCGGGGACTGTATTTGGCAGGGATGGTTTCTGGTTCCTCCCACAGTAGTGATTTCCAATTTGGGGTCGAGACCCCCCTCGAGGAGTATCAAGAAAAATTACAGGATGGGTAATGATTAATGTGACACAGGAGAAGAAAGAATGCACTTGTCTGCCACAAAATGATGTTCATTTTGGCCTTCACAGAAATTGAAAACATCTTTTAGTCGTTAGCTTACAACTGGTTTCCCCTATTCATCAAGCTATTACAAGTATATATTGGCTAGCAGAAATGTAGACCATGATTCCTTTGGTTTCTGTGCCTGTGTTAAATGTATTTGTGACCATGACGTACAGAATCTGCGGGGCATTTAGATACAAATATTTTGTTTTTAAAGCGCTACAAGAACCATCTTGAACTTTTCTTGATATGCTGGATCGTCTGACATGTTTAATAGGTTAGGAACCGCTGCCTCCACGCAGCTTTTACAGTACAGACTACAAATGACTCAGCTGGCTTCAGAGCTAATACGAGTGGTTGCATTCCCTAACTACCCCATGAGCTCGTGTTGCCTTTGCCACCAGCAAGGGATGATGCATTATAGATGGAAAGTACACCCCTATACCCTCCACAACAGCTTTTCTTTCTTTCTTATACTCCAGTGGGGTCGTATGATTTCTCTGTCAATGTCTCTGTCATGTTGCTTCTGGACAGTCTGTTTTGTCGTCCCCTTTTAAAAGCACATCCACAACCATAAGCACGTGCCCATGCACAGGCAGACGGATGCTCATTTTTCTCTCCGCGGATAACTCTCCTCCTCTATTATTCATCTACTAGTGCCACAGTGGAGATTTAAGGGAACACAAGGGCGCGGGATGCAGCAAAAACAGAAAGGGAGAGCACATAAATCTTGGTGAATTTTTTTCTCCCAAATCGTGATTTGCCTTTTAATGTCTTCACTCATGATCGATGGAATTGACTGTCAACAGGCAAAAATCACAATGCTTTGGGTAGTCTGCACTCACAAATGGATGCATACAGCAGTGGGAGTTTTAGGATAATACCCCTATAGCTTCGGTCCAATCCCGCATTCTCCGGAGACTTTGTTAAATCTTTGAACACAGCACAAACACACGTAAACTCTATGCCGATCCTTTGCACAGACAATGGGTTTTCTATACCACCAGGCTGGCGATGGGTCAACCGTGGGATGACGCCATCGATGAGACAGCGGCCAGGAAACATTTCATGGAACTGAAATCGTTTCATGGACTGAGCTTGGGGTCAATGAAGCTGTCGTGAGTCACTTGCACCTACACCGCAGCACATTAGCGAAGTGCGGCTCAGACAGAGAAAACTGGATGAAGCTGCGGCCTTTCAACAATAGAGCGGCCCTCATTTGTTTTTGTTTGGGTTTTTTTTTTCCCTCATTCTGTCGATCTGAGGCGACGAGCAGTTTTTTATTTTTTTTATTTTATTTTTTTTTATTCACAGGGACATTTTAGCAGAGGCAGGTGAGTCGTTTTTTGAAGTGCACGGAGCACCAGAGCACAGTCGGGATGAAACGCTAGTCATTAGCATTTCTCCGGATGTGTTCAGAGGAAGAAGAGAGAAGAGGGGGGGGGGGGGGATTCAACTAAAAACCCAGGAGATTCAGTCGGTTGCGTGTAAAAACCCAAAGCCCAAAAATAACACAGGAGTCGCTGTAGCGGCTTCATTTTTATCGCTGATGTCTATATCACCATGACGACAGCAGGCTGATATTGTGCTCAATCTTCCAGGAGGCTCTTTGTCTGCAGTTCTACATGTGCTTCAACAGTTTGACCACTGTCATTGTCAGCCCGTTGTTTTCAGTGTCACACTTTCTATCTGGGATTTAAATTAAATACTGACAATAATTCTGAATGATGCGTGTGTGTGTGTGTGTGTGTGTGTGCCTGTGTGCTCATTAATCAGGAAATGTCGTCTACTGTTTTCCACTGTATAAACAGACTAATCTAGTCCCTTCAGTTAAGGTCCAAAGAGTAAATATCCCAGTCTGATGTGTTTACTCTGTAGATAGGGGAGAGGTAGTGGGAGCGTGTGTGTGTGTGTGTGTGTGTGTGTGTGTGTGTGTTTAGAATGGCAGTGAGTTGGTGTAAGGGGAGGGGCAATAACTGGCTGAGGACATGTCAAAGGGTGACGTTAAACATAATGAACATCGGCTAAGGTTACTTTTTCACTGCACTTTTTAAATACACACCAAATATTTCAATCATTTTTCACTTGGCTTGATTTGTCTGACCACAGGTTTACGCGCAATGATTTTCGGTTTGATATAAAACAGAGTACAGCCAATGTTTGCATTTCAAAAGCTGTATCCTGTGACTGGTATTTTCACTTGATAAACGACAAAAGATTATCGGATTATCGCGTCTCTGCCTTTTCAGAACAACTACATGAATCTACTGATAGAGTAGAATTTTCTATTATCCATGCTGCTAAGGTTTCTGGAGTTCATCAGATGTTTGCCATTTATCAATCCGAAAGCACAAGATACCTTTCTATCAAAACATTTCCATCAATCCACCCCGACGCCTTCTTACAGTATGCCCCCTTTGTCTTTCTAATGGTTAAAGTTTTCCTCGCCTGCCTAGTGAAGCTTAATGCCTGTCGTCATTCATTCAAATCACACAAATGTCTCACTTCCCTTTGGTGTAAACCAAATCTACTGCAATTGATTAAGCCCCTCTCTAGAGTCGCGGTGCTGCTTTTGGGTTTCACTCCGGGCATGTAGCGCTCCAGTGGGTAGGGATGATGCAATGAATCAATAAATAAAAGCAACACCTGTTCTCCTCCTGTATACTTCTCATGTAGCAAGCGTGAAAGCTATTTGTGTCCATGAAACAGACAAGTAGTTTGGATGTTATGTCTGGAATTGTCAGCTTGGCGAGGACAGTGTGACCGTGCCGAGCACAGGTGGGTTTTCAGTGATTTATGTTCAGCGGTGACGTGAATACGGTTCCTTCTTTTCATCTCATTTTGTCAAAATATCTCATCGATCACAGTGACAATGAGATGGAAGGTCCACTTTTCAATATGATTAGACAAACGTGGGACTGATCAGAAAAAAAATAAAATAAAATAAATAAATGGATGCAAAACAATGCACAAAACATCCCATGAGACACGAATAGTTGCACATAGCAGCATTTGATCAGCACATCTGAGACTTGGAACTCACAGGACATCACAGCCTCGCTTAATGCACAAAGGCTGCTTGACGAAAACAAGGTTTTGTACTTAGTCTTTCGTCCCCCATGGTCTTTGTGCTTTTTATAATCCCTGCACAACCAAAAGATACACAGCGGCAGAAAATAATACACCGTATTTACAAGGATTTTGCCCACACTCATTACTTTTAATCCTACATCCTCATTACAGTAAATGAGGCTTGAAGAAGGTGCAAAGAGCAACGCGCTAATGAAGGCATTTGCTTCGACAGCGACTTCTGTCAAGACAAGATATGATCAAACGAGCTGCTGAAACCATAACTGCACATTTGTGACAGCCGCAATCGAAGGTATCTAAGCACTTTTCTCGCTGTCTGTTAAGGCCCCTATCTGCTGGTATCAACAAGCCAGCTAAAAGAGAAAGTAAGAGCAAAATAAAAAAAAAAAGGTCTTAATATGAGACGGCAGAAAAGACCCAAAACAGGCCACCCATATTTCACAGTAGGTGGGCTGCTAACAACCATCATTTGATATAGTGTTGATATAACCCGATTCTTTTTGCCTGCTGAAACAACTGCCCTCATTAAAGACTTAATTCTTTGCCTCCCGCCTCCCTTTTACCCCTTTCTGTCTCTTGCAAGGCTCCCTTTATTTTCCTCCCATTTCAATTCATTGCCCTGATAGCACGCGGACGACAGCGCCAGCTCCAGAGGCATGCTTGCGCCCTCTGTGACTCTTGTGTGTCTGAAGAGGCCATGGAGCCGCAGCTGGCTTGGTGCCAGCTAAACCACAGATTACTGACGCTATTGCTTACTGTGCCCCAACTGCCAACACTCTGATCTGCCGATATGGCCTAATTGTTCTCTTTAGCTCAGAGGTGCTACACCATCTTCCCCTGTGCCAGCCGGGCTTACGAGAGCTGCGCAAGACGAGGCTGAGCAAAACGACGAGGCTGCTGAAAGTGGCGGCCTGGAAAAGCCTCAGTATAAAGTATCTGGCATAGTGCTTGTCATGTGCTAGCCTAAACTTATATACAAGACTGATCCGAAGGAATGTGGGGAGGATCAACGTATGTGTATGTAGTATTCATGTCATCCATTTCCTTCACCTTGATATCACGACTGCAGCCTGTTTTTGAAAACTAGTGCCATTGCCCTCCTCATGCTTGGAGGCTCTGACAGTGTATTTAACTGTGTTTTTCACAAAGCTGTGGGGGTGTTCAACATGCTTATCATTCAGGTGGACAGTCAAGAAGCCGAATATAATGAAGGAGTGGCTGAGAGGTTTCTGTGAATGTTTTGCAACCTTTTGTTTCCTGCCATGAAAGATTGGTAGAATCCTTTGGTGACTGAATTCAAAGTGACTGCATCCGCTGTTCTGTGAAAAGATACTGCACAACCTTTTTACAGCCACTCTTCACGCTCGAGAGATAGGTGAAGTAAGGAAGGTGTCAAGAGCTCTTTTCAGCAAGGACGATGGTACTTGGGCGACGAAGTCTTGAATCTAAGGCAACAATTTTGGCTTATTCCGAAGGGGAAAATGAATGAATGAATTGTAGTTTTGCAGGAGTAGCACAACTCTGAAGGTACCACAACAACGGCTGTATTATTTCACTGGTGAATAGTTACTTTATTTTTAACAGCCTTGGGGTTGAGTTCCAATAACCGGTTGCATCCAATGGACTCTTCTGATAAAATAGTACTTTTTGTTTATTTATTGTGTTCCTTAGGTAGTACCTTGAGAATAAATTATTGAAACTTACCAAGGACTCTGATTGGATAATCCGATCAAATACTGGATTCAGATTGGACAGTGCCGTCAATCTCTAACCCTAAAGGGCTTCAGAGTGGAGTGCTGGTGTCCATTTCAAGTATCAGCTAGTCTGTTTATACGTACATCAAATATGCACCATTTCCCCCAAGACATCTTTTGCACAAAGAGAGCAAAAAGACTGCAGAGAAGGAGATGTAATATACATGGTGAGTACTGGCTGTCCTTTGGTCGAGCAGCTTATATCAAGAACTGACAATAGCATGCTGATCAAAGACTTGGCATGCTGTGGTAATTACCACTGCAGCCTGTGGAGTCGCCTTCAGGAGAGGAAGATTACATTTGGAACCGATGCTCGTTGGCTCTTTTTGTTGACGTGTTACCTTACCGTGGCCGATTAGCGAGACTAAGTTCATAAACTCCAACATATTAAAGAACTACAGGCTTTTTGAATGACCTCAAGCAATCTCAAGCCATGCGAGAGCTTCAGCTTTCTCACCTTCTTATTGTTGTGGCACCCCTGCCATTAAGTAAATGGGTTGAAGTTTATCTCTTAGACAGAGATGAGAAAAAAAAAAAAAAAACACTTGTGTCATTAAGGTCCTCCGAGCTGTCACGTCTGAGACTGCTGCGCGAATCCAAGTACCCGGGGAAAGGCGAGGCAGCCAGGAAGCCATGATTCATACAGCTTCCTCTTTTGTTGCACCCAGAGATGAAAATCACAACACAGGCCCTTATCTGGCTCTCTCACTGCCAAAACACACTCGAAGGCACATGGCCAAGCATATACATATACACAAAAACACAGATAAAGATAATAACCCTAGACTGCAAAACACAACGTCGAGTGTACTTTAACAACAGCAGCTATACGGAATCTGATAACTGCTTTTGATTCTTTTGACATTTGTGTCAGTTATGTTGTGACCTTAACCAGACAAGATGATGCATTACCTAGCAAGTGTCGAGTTTCTGAAGATTACCTTTCTGTACTGAAATGGAAGGGGGAAAAAAAAATGCATTTTCTTTAAAGAGGGGAAAAGGCACTGAAAAACACAAAGGCATGCTTTGGAGAATGTCATTTAAAGTGTGCATAAAAGGTGTAAGGCGCAACATCTTTAGCAGATGGGAGCATGAAACGATCCACTGACAAACTGTTCAGACTTGTCACACCAAAGAAACACAAACAGGAATTGACTGTGCATATTTTAACCTCTTGTCACTGTCGCAGTTTCGGCTAACACTTCATCTACCGTGAGTCATGAGCTGGGCGGCCATTCAAATGAAACCTAGAAGTGAGATCAAACGTTGTCATGTCAAAAGATTTCCAATTAAACGTATACATTTGTCTCAGTGTAATGATTCACATAGCAAGAGTTTAGCTCGAGCTCTAGCATTCCCTTTCCATCAAGCCTGGTCTGGCGAATGTATCAAATGATTCAATTACGGAGCTCTTTCAGGCCTAAATTTACTCATATGACAAATTTCAATAAATCATGTGAATCACAAATAAATAAATAGAGAAAAGTCCAGAACTTAAACTTATGGTCGTTATTTAGGGCAAACATTAGAAATGGGGCATCATAGTTAAGAAATATAATGTGTTAATGCATGCTTTTAGGTTGCATTGTCCAAGCACAGGTTCTAGTACTGTAATCTGCTATAAGAGCATAGCGGGAGCTCAGACTTAGCCTCTTTTCTTTTCATCAGAACGTGGAGAGTCTGTTGTTGAGACCCGCAGTGGAGCCTGGCGAGCAAAATGAAACAATAGCACTTCGCTGTAAATGAAGAGGAGGAAAAAACCACCTCTGATGTGGAGTGGAAATTAGAGTAGAAATTAATCTACAAGGTGCGTCCCCTGGTTTTCCAAGTGACTTGTTATGACTCAGTGGTCATAAAGCCATCAGTCTGCGGAGAATAATTACGGCAATTACCAAGGAGGAAAAACAAACTGTCCCTTCCCTCTGGTGACATCAGAATGAGGAATTTGCCACTTGACGACTTGTTCAGAGGCAGCAGGTGATGGACGATTTCCATTTGTATCGAGGAAGCGCTTGAAGCACATCAAAAGTTGTCCACTGTGTGTCTACTGTGTGTGTGTGTGTGTGTGTGTGTGTGTGTGTGTGTGTGTGTGTTTGATCCTGTGTAACACCTGGATTGGGCCCAAGGCAGATGTTGGTGAGCATGACGGCCCGTGTCCAACACCCCCTGCCTGTGACTGGGTTTGGAGAGGCAGTATCACGGCCCATAAAAAAAGGTTACTGTTCTCTTACACAAAGCTGGACATGTTTACATGTGATTTAGGGTAACAGATCCGTTTCGATTAGTGTCGGCTTAGACCAAAAAAGCTGCTTCAGATTTAGGTTTTGGAATTCAGAATTCAGAAATGATATCAGAGTTGTTGTTTTTTTCCCTCCGGCTGAAGGTCTGAATTTATTGACTACATTACAAGCCTTTGAGCCCCGTTCTCTTGTTTTCCCCCCCCTCTGATTATTACTCTTTTGTGACGTGCTGGTCTGTTTGTAATGAAATCCAAATGGAGAAGATTCTGGCTCCTGGCCCCGAGGAACTGCTCCTCCACTCCCCTCCATCTCCCTTGGGGGAAAGAACCTGAGATAAAGGCAAAGGGGAGGATGGGCAGCGATAGACTGATCAATAGATGGACACATAGAAGCGGAGATAGACGGAGTCATAGGTAGATAAGAGAGATTCAATCAGGGAGCATGAGGAAGAGAAAGTGCGAGGAAGTCTCAGAGAACGCTCGGGACCCTGGGGGCCATTCGTAAGGGATGAGTTGGGAGGGGGCGGCGGTGATGGGAAACTATGTGTGTACGTGCTGCAGGAAGAGGCCTTGCAAGCCGGGGGGAACACACGCGCCTCAATAAGTGTGTGTGTGAGTGAGTAGGGGGGAGTTGTATGTCCCGAAGAGTGCGCCCATGTGTGTGTTGTGTGTGCGATTGTCACTGGCGGAGTGTACTTTGGATCGGCGCTTCGACTCACAGCAAACAAATAACGCGAAATCCTGCAGGGCGGAGGCGGCGGATCGGACGGACGCCGCATCCAAGGTAAACAAACACAATCATGAAAATATAGTTGCATTGACTGATGAGGCCCGACCTCGCTCCCTCTCCCACCAATCCGCCCCTTCACTTGCTCGGCTGCACACAGACAGTCTGTCCAGTACACACAAAATCAATTCACTTTTGGCCCATTATCAACAAAATAAGTCACATGGACAACTCAAACAACCTATGTCAACAGCGGAACCTTTTTCCTGCTGAATGCTCGGTTTCAAACGCATGTTTCATTCAGCTGGCAAGTTTCAAAATCCGTGCTAACGCGCTTGCCAACAAATCTTCATCTCCACCAGGTTTGAGTCAGCTATTGAGTGCTACGGAAAAAAACGTTTTATTAAATCAAGAAAAAATATCTAAACATCTATCAACAAGGAGTGTTTCTATCTTGACTTAAGAATGAATAAAGTCAAAAGTTCCCAGAGCCCAGTGTGACATCTTCAATCTGTTTTGTCCAACTAATGGTCCAAAAAAAAAAAGAAAAAAGATCTATGACATTGAACAGATAAAAGCTGCAAATCTTGACACTTCAAGGGCTGGACATAGAAAGTATATGGCACTTTTGCTTGATAAATGTAAATGATCATAATTACATCATAAATATTCTGTCGCGCAACTAAACCATTCATCATCTCCCTGTTTTAGCGCAGTTTTCATTACAAATCAAACCTGTTTCAAGAAGTCTCTCTAAGGGAGAGTCAGTGTATTGAAACAAGGCAGCATAGGGCAGAGGGCTGCACTAAAATCTGGAAAGTTCCTGACACCACATACTGCTTTGTACTCGCTAAGATGGGAGATTTTTTTTTTTGTTGTTTTTTTTTGCAGCACGGATCTTTGCTACCTGCATCTGCTGCATTGAGTCTTCTCTGTCAGAGAGAAATGATCACAACTGATTCAAACTGTCTGAGCCTGCAGAGATGATTTCCAGGATGGAGTCAGATCAAACAGAGACGTGACTCTCTGGTGAATTACTAGCACGGCCTGTTCTTCGGGGGCTTGAAGGCACATTTTTGAAAAAAAACAGAAAAGGAAGCACAAAGGTGGTCATCTGAAGCGTCGCAAGCATCAGCAGGCCCTTAAGTGGAGTTGGCATCCATGCGGATGTGAGCCCATGGATGCACGTCTCTTTATCTCTCCCTGGTGCTCGTGCGCTCACGTTTAATCTTTTCTATTCTCCCTCTCCTCTGTCCCTGTTTCCTTCAATTTCTCTCCACATCTTTCCTTCTGCCTTCTCCGCTCATCAGGGGGACTCCCCAGAGGTGGAGGATAATCCCAGTTCGGAGCAGTGAGTCTTTCATGTCCTGGGAAGACACGCTGGAGAGAGTGCTGCCAGCTCCCTTTCCTCTCTACAGATACCTGCATCAGTTTCCCAGCCTCACTGTCTCTCTCGGTTTTTTTTCTATCTCCCTTGTCTGTCTTTTATTTTCTGTGCTTGTGTTTTTTTTTTGTTTTTTTACCCATGTTTATGTTCTCCTTCATTATGTAGCCCATCACTTCTGCCGGGAACGTGACTAACACAGCTAGCTTGTGTTTAGACAACACAACACAAACACCTGGGAGTAGATCCATCTCCAGGTGTTGGAGCTAGACAACGGCACGGGATGCTGCTCCACATTTTTGTATGCTCTGGATGCTTCCTTAGAGCCACTGGAGGAAGGTTGTGCTGCAGATTCCCGAAAAACAAAACAAAACCAAAAAAAAAAAAAAAGCTACACTGTGGCCGTGACATTTTGACTCCAGAGTTCTCGTAAAGGACATTTTTATTTTTCAAAAGAAGTTCGTGTAATGAACCATAGCAGCTGGGCCCCGTGCCTAGAAGATCCATCCTCTTAACCGCAATTACTTTTAAATCAATTGCGTATTTGACCCGACCCAAACCCTGACTTCTAGCCCTAATCAAATACATAAGATTCTTACTTATAACTTATTCAGTTAAAAGCAGTCTTAACAAGGCTAACTAGGGACCTTCTACACATTAGACCACAACAGAATACATTATAAGTGTTCAGCTGGCTTACTGTACATAATTGCTCACTCAGACTTATTTTCAATCGCTTGCATTAACGTGAGCAGGTACTTAAATGCAAGACTTTTCACAACTTTTATAGGCCGTACGAATACATCAAGATTGCGTGCCTTCTTTCCAAGCGTATAATAAAATAATACTCACTCTTCCAATAACCTGCAGGCTAAATTAGATACAAATGCTCCATGAGAGGCATATCTGAGAGTTTCGTGGATTCCACTGGCCTTCATTTTAGAGAAAAAAGACCAAATTAAGTTAGCATATAAATCGGACACTGCCAAAACTTGTGTTTCCCGATGTTCTAAGTCAAATAATTGCTTGAAATTCCACTCAAATAAGCTATTTGGCCACGGACTGTGTACCAGTTCAGCTTGTTAGCTTGTTGCCAATGCCAAGAAAACTGCTTCTGCAACTGACTTCATTGTGACACCTGAGAGATTGACAGATCTGATTATGTTTCTAACTAGAATCATGTGTGATATAAGGCAACATAAACAGCATATAGTATATGTGTATGTATATATATATATATATATATATATATATATATATATATATATATATATATATATATATGCAAATATATGGAAATATGAAAGTTTAACATATGTGATTCTGCCTACAATCTTTGCACATGCAAACACAAGAAAGGTTTTCACACTTTCAAAAGGCAACAAAGTGAGTCATTTTTCCAGTCTCAGCCCTGAACAATGATCCCTCAGTCCTATCAAAAGGTTGCTTTGCTGCAAGATACTTTTTTTCCAATGATGCAATGATGCAGTGCACATTCGCTGTGACATTTGTGCTGGGAAAGTCATTTTCTGAAAAGGACCGTTCCCCAGCGATAAAATCCATATTTCTTTTTGCCTCTGCCTCACATGGCCTGGATGCCCGAGAATTACGTGTTGGGATTGGCTACGCGACAGAGGCCAAATAAAGTGGGTGTTATGATTGGCATGGACGGCCACGTTTGAGAGAAACAGGTGCTGTTCATTGGCTCGCGCTGATGTGCCCATAGCTGCGGAGGCTCGCGATTGGTGGAGGGAAGACACCACCGCTCGGGGAGGAAGCTGCTGATGCCGGGCATGTTTGTGGGCACGGGACGGTCAAGGCGGAGGGAGGGGAGGGCGGGGAGGGAGGGGAGAGAGGGCGCCGCGGAGAGAACAGACCACCTGGATCACGGGCCTCAAAGGCTGGCCTGACAGAGTCAATCTGAACAACAGTGAACAGAAGACAGCCAGTCTGCTGACTTCCCCTCTCTTGCATTTTCACTGGCAGCTTTCCAACAAACACACGCCGTCCAGCAAGACTTTCAAAAGGAGCTTTAGCTCGGGTTTTTCCACCAAGTTAAGGGGGATTTTTTTTTTCTACTCTGCCCAGTGAAAAGAGAAAGTAGATCAAAAGGCTCAAAAACACCAAGAATAGTCAAGAACCATGATTACGTCTAAAAGGATAATGGTGTGATCAAGCATTACGTATTAGGAGGCACTTATGAAGCAAACCTTTGAATAATTTTGCAATCTTTAAACGGATATGAAAGTGCTCGTACAGTAGGGAGTTAGATGTTATTAGTTATGATAAAAAGGTGTTCATAAATGAAAGAAACGGGTTTGTAATTCTTCATCTGGGTTCAAAGCAGGGGAAAATGCACAAGTCTGAACTTTTTGTGAGTTCCCAAATCGGGTTTGTGTCTCGATGGGCTAATGGACAACAGGTGGTTGATAATGAGTGCCACCTAAAAGCTCAGAAGACTTTGAAAACAAGCTTCAGATTGGGTTTTTCAACCAGTTTCAGGGAATGTTTTAGCTGTGCTGTGTGAAGTGAACAAATTGACATTTCCTGCTTGTTAAGAGTCCCTAGCATGTTCCGTTGTTCAAGTACTGAATCATCATCAATTATTTTTGTAGTTTTATATTTTTTGTGTTTTTGCCTGAATAATGGGGAAAAAAACATCCTTCAAAACATCTTAAGAGTTATTTCTGTTATACATCTGAGTCCTAAAAATCAGAAGTTAAAAAATCATGTTTCCAAAAGAAATCAAGTATGCTCTGGTTCATACTTTATAAATGGATTTCTGTACCTTGAAAAAAGTACAAGGCAGCTTGCACTCAAGAAAGAATAAAAGCCGATTTTAACATTTGAAACAAGTTACCCTGAACTCGATGGCTCTCGCTGCACCTGAAGGACTCGACAGAGCTTTTCTGCAGCCTGGACATACACAAACTCGTGGCACATAAAGAAGTGTGGCGGTGTGAAAGAGTTCACAGTGTATTTGTGCTGCCTATGGTCCACGTGGGCTGTCACACATTAATCAGCCCCCTAGCTTCTGTCATCCTCCGGTCTCCCGGCTGAGCCTTTTTACATTACTGAGAGAAGCTGACCTGGGCTGACCCAGGCACTCAGCCGCCGTCAAGTCCATGCAAGGGGCTACAGACGCGGTGCAACAGGAGTTACTTATTCACGTGTTTTCTTACTTTCTCTTCCCTCTTTTTTTATTTTTTTTCTTGAGTCTTTCTTTGTTTCAACTTATTTTTCCTGCCCCCGTGACCCTGCATCCTCCTCTATGAGGTCATTCTGCCATGACTAACAGGGGTCCTCAGGGTAAAGAGGGTGTGGGATTCCTCTTCTTTTCCGACTTGCCTTTAAGCATACTGCACGGGGGGCGGCGGGGCGGGTGGGGGATAGGAACAAGAGAAAACATCCAAACATCAACAGAAGAGAAAGGCTCAGCCAAGTCAGCAAACCAGTGGGAGGAGGCCACTGACAGATAACTCGCACACAAAAACACAGCTCCTCATTACCACACACATGCTGAAGTGTTTTATTTGGACGCAACCTCATGTGATAGTTCTGAAGGCCGAGATTCCTGGCTGCCTATCTCTCTTCAGCTGAGAGAAACGCCGTCCTCTTGCCATGGGAGTGTCAGAACAGGACGGTGGAGGAGGACAGAACTCCCGCGGTCACACGTTGCCTTCGGTGATAAGTCATGGATCTTTTACAAACACACACACACACACACACACTGATATCCCAACCACAGAGAGATGATTAACATGCCAATTAGACCAGGAAGCAGCGGGCCTCAAGGCCTCCTTCTTTTTTTTTTCTCTTTTTTTTCTTTTTTTGGCCATAAATAGAATTCAAACACATATGCAAATACGCACGAGCACAGATACTACACCATGCATGAAAGCACATTGCGCACAGGGATGAATGCATAAACATACAGATACCATGAAATGATCAACAGTCTTCATTCCTGTACCCATTTCCATCCACCTACGCACAATATCCATATTTAGACTCAAATAATAAACATGTTTGCTTCATGTAAGCGAGTATCCAAAACAAAGAGCCACGGAGGACGCCGCGGAATGGCGTTAAAATAGTATGATTAACAGAGACGCGGCGCACAACACTTCCAGTAATCATTGTATTGTTTTATTCATCGTCAATGAATGATGATAATGTGGAGCACTGTCAAGAAAATCATTTCAAGCCCACAAAAGTGACGTCTTTGGTACAAAACCTAATGTATTCATTTTACACCAGAGAAAAATAGTAAATTTGCACGGACACAGTGAATGTTTGGCATTTTGGCACAGTGCGTGCCTTAATTGGTGTTTAAAATTCAAGAACTAATCAATCAGCTAACCATTTTGACGCCATTAGAACGGAATCCTTTCAGGTTTTGTAACTGTCGCTCAGGCGACGCTTCAGCTTCCGGGGAACTGCGACAGGCTTTTCGATTCGGACTTATTTGAGGACATTTTGCAGATTAATCGATTAAATTAAAAACATTCAATAGACTCACTGATTATGAATATGGCACCGAGTGACACGCGGCAGCCTCATGTCAGGGACAGACACTCGGATGGACCAATATGAGCTCGGAAAAGCGGCCGCTGTGCATCTCGGCCTGACGCTGACTGATAGCTGGCTGTGGATCCTGAGGGGCATCGGGAGTTTAATCACCCATAACCGCAATTACAGACGTACACGTCAGACTCATAAAGCACTGAAACAAGATGAGCGCCTCCCTCCTCTCCTCCCCTTGGCGCACATCAGCCAAATTCCACTAAAGCTCAAGGAGGAGCGAGGGAGCTGAAGGCATAAGCTCAGAGACAGAGTGGGAGATCCCTGCCTAGTGCACTGCATTAGAGGGAGAATTGCGGCGCATTAATTAGTGCTTTTAATACACTTATGAGCCATAAAACAAGTCGTTAGGCACTCGCTGTGTAGTAGTGTTGCCTTGTTGTCAAAGTGAAGCGGTGTGTTGTGCTTCTACTGAAGATATTCCAAGATCTCTAAGAGCCTTGAAACACAAGATTCAAAGCGCAGAACTACTGCATCAGTGACTGCACAAAAAGAAAACATTAACATATCAAATGCGCAAGCCCACATACACACGCACATACCTAAAGTGTGCACGTGGACGTGCACGCGAGCACACACCCTTAATGATCACATAAAAGCTCATAGTACACCGTAAGACAGGCCTTAGGATGGATTAAGATGCAAGCCTTTATCAGTGGGTTCCCACAATCCCCTGTAGAATATCTTAGCTCTCTCGATCTCTCTCTCTCTCTCGATCTCTCTCTCTCTCTCTCTTTTTTTTCTCACTCCACTCTCTCTTTCCATTTCCCCACCATACCTCGGGGATAGTGCTGGGAGAAAAAAGAGAGAGAGAGAGAGAGAGAGAGAGAGAGAGAGGAAGAGAATGATGGAGGATGGTGGATGGTGGAGAAGAAGGGAAAACATAGTTGAACAAGTATGCTAATGGACAGGCCACGGGCGGGAGGTCAACTCCTTTCACAACTCTGCCGTTTGACAGCGAAGCAGCAGACGAGATCCAAAGCCGTCCTTGTGGTCATAATACGTCAAGCAGGCCGAATAGTGGAAGGGAGGCAACGCGTAATGACAGAGATGTTGGCGGCAGCTGGAGTTATCCTCGGATTAATAGAGTGGATCTGCTCCGCCGTGGAACTGCCGGGCACTAACCCTAACCAGTACACCTACACCTAACCCAAAAATAGGCCTGGAGGATATCTGAAGACGCTTTGGGTTGCATTTGCTGCTAGCTGCAACTGCAACTAGCAGTGACTTTCATTATTTGTTTAGGGACGTTTCTGCACACCAAGGTGCAAGCGTCGTATCACAAAATGACAACTCGTTTGGGCATTTGGCACCAGCGAGCAAACAGACTTACAGTGAGGCGCGTTTGCTGATGCTTTTCACGAGTATCAGATCAGCTTCAACGAGCACAACAGTGCAGAAACCATGATCCCAGACATGCATGTCCAGTCTGTTGCCAACAGGGGGCCATTTTACAGCTCTCCTCTGCGACGGCGTGGTGCAGATTAGACAGGAGCTTCAGAGGCAACCTTTGAACTCCAGGGTGGACAGGGGGGAGGAGGGGGAGCAACAGGTCACGAGATCACCGGAGCAGTTGATTCATGAGACGGTGGCTGCACAACGCCGCCTCTGTCTCTCCCACATACGGTTCGTACATAAAATAAGCCCTCCGCCAGGGGCGATGAAACTATGTGGACGTGAACATCACAGGAAAACATCCCTTTTCCCCCTCATCACCCCCCCCCCACACACACACACACAGACAGCGAGTGTTTTTCCTCTTCTGTGCTCGGCGAAAATCTTCCCACATGATCGGCTCCGATTGACTCCTCAGCTGGACAATGATGCGGGATAAAGAGGGTGGGCTGCCCTGTGTGTGAAAGGTCAACGTCTCCTTTGGGCGCAGGCGAGCGTGCACTGTGTAAACAAGACAGGCAGAAGGATCAATCACGTAGACCCCATTTATTGGCTTAGTTGGCCGAGAAGTACATCCGCTGGAACATGATTCAAGACTAATCGTATGGAGGAAAAGGGGAAGAGGCGGAGAAGAAAACAGAAAGTGAAGATGTAGGCACAATGCCTATTCAAACCTGTGAGCGGAAAGGCCATGTCATTTGATAAAAAGCCATAATACTGAATGCCATCTTAGGTGGGCAGCAGCCGTGATGTGTCAGAAGTACTAGAATCACGAGGAAACATGCTGATTCATACTGAATTGTTGATTTTTCGCGACTTTTCCATGGAAAAGTGTGACTTGAGAAAAAAAGACTGCGGAAGAGAAGAAGACGTGCGCGTGGTCTGGTTGACGCGTCATTAGCGGCCGTCCGGCCTCTTAGTTAAAACTGAGAAATCGCTCTGCAATTCACAGCGTAATGAGGGGAAACTGGGGAGGAATATTAAACACTCCAGACTTCACAGAAGTGACATTTGGAAATTGTGAAAACATTAGAATAAGCTCCATCGAGAGTTAGAAAAGAAAAAAAAAAAGAAGATAAACATGATCTTAGAGCATCTTCTGCAAATACGTTTCTTGACGTGTGCGATTGGAGGCTCGCACGTTCATGCCGACTGTGTGTGTGTGTGTGTGTGTGTTTCTAATTTCCCCTCATTTCTCAGGCTTGCCTTCCCCTCGACTTCCCGGCAGCACACAAACAGGAAGGCAGGGCCCTTTGTCTTCCTGGTTTGTTGCGCTGAGGGACTTGTAATATAGAACATGGAAGTAAACACGCAGAGGAAATACAAACTTGCACTGTCTTATCCTGTACACAGGTACAAGCTTGATCCTGGATTACGCAGTCTGAACGACGCAGAAGCACATCTGTCAAACAGATGTTCATAAAAATCTATAAAAACGGACAAATATCCTGAAACTCCTGCACAACGGAATCAAAACGAAACTCCCAAAACTGAACTACAGACAGGCCGACTACATCCTGCAAGCACAGATCATATAATATAACACCGAAACACACTCAACAACACTTCCTTGGATAACAAACAGGAATCCACATTAATTAATGAGACTAGACAGAAGTCACCCACACGTTTCTCCTCCTCTGACATAGTCTGAATGGTGCGAGCGGCTCCCTCCCTTTCAACTCTTAAGTGCAGGCTGATGTACAGTGTGCAGTGCTGGATAAAACATCTTGAAGGATTTATTAGTGTCAGCATGTGCCTCGGGTGAACAGAAAACATAAGATGTTGTTTACAGTCACTTTCATGTAGACCTCCTGAAGCCACTGCTTCGCATTTGCTGCGTCTTTGAAGAACATTTTGACAAAAGGTCCTAAATAAAGAAGAACCTCTTCGGCCTGCTACGCAACTAACAATCCACGCAGCTCAATTCTGTGCGTCGGGCTGAAGCAGCTTCTCTTGTCCATGTTTGCCACTCGGTTTTCCCTGTTTATTCAGCAAAACCTGCGCTGCCAGTAATCCAGACGTTGCTCTGCCTCCTTGCATGCTCTTGTATGTGATTTTTTTTTTCTTCTTGGAATCTTTCAATATTTGATATGGCAGACTCTGTGAAAACTCCCCTGCTGTTGTTAATGTCATCCAGACCTGAAATCCGCTGGACATTCTGTACATTTCTTGCTGTGCGGAGATGTTTCAGGGCCTGTTTTCATGTCACTCACTTCGTTGAGTTTCTTTTTGAGGATAGACAATATGTGGTCCTGCTTGTCCCGATGTGTTACTAATGCTGAGTGTGTCCTGACATCTATCAAATGCTGTTTCTGGATGTCTGATGGCCAGTGGGAGTATGTTTCAGATCTGACAGCCATGTTATTGTTCTCAGTAATGTCTAATGTTTTGATGTTACTGACTCCTCTTTTTTTTTTTCTCTCTCTCTCACGGGGTATTAGGGGACCTCAGCTGAGCAGATAAGAGAGCACACATCTAGACATCCATCACATCAGGCTGTACCAAGAGGGTTCCATTTTCAGACTCATGAATACACTTTTTTTTTTTTTAAATTTACTTCCTCTCAGCAGTATGTCACAGGTAGAGCCCACCATCCTGTCAATCATTTTGGCCATCGTCCTTTATTTGCAAGTGTTATGTCCAAAAAAAGAAGACTTCTAAAAGCAAGTACTACAAGGTACTCCATATGAATATGAATTCGAACCACAACTGTGGACTCACTATACTTTCGGTCCCCGCTGAGCAGTTAGAAGCAAGATCTTCCCTGTACCGATCAATCTGTGCAGCTTAAAGATGTCGCAGCCAATCTGTTTTTTTTCTCTTTTACTAAAAAAAACAGATCACTTTCAAAAGTTTGTCTATTGTGTTACCGTTTGCGGTTGTTGATCGAAGGGGCACTTAAGCAGTTTCAGACATAAAATTTTGTTTGACAGCGGTGGTCCTTCGGGAGGCAGAGGAGGCCCTAATGAAAGACACTATCCTGTTACGTTCAGGAAATTGTAGGATCCAGTGTTTTCTGAGTTTTACCGTTGCTAGAAACCAAACATCAGGATATTTTGGCGTCTGATCCTTTGAATTAGATTTTTTTTTTTTTTTTTTTTTTTAATCTATCTCTTGTGGGTAGCTAAACTTTGTGCACTTCATATGTTATACTCAAAGAACTCCTTTAAGGAAATGTAAGCACTGATGACAGTCATGTCATCGGGTCCTTCAATTGAGCTTGTTTTATTACATGAAACTTGTAATTTAACTTCAAGGCGCGCTGCAAACCCTGTACAACTTGCTGTTGAGAACTACTGTGCAAAGTTGAAGTATGCATTTACCAACATCCAACATCGTGGTTAGACATTATGTATCGTTCCGAGAGATAAAAGATCAATGAGACATTTCCCCAGCCATTAAAGCGGGCCAAAGTCAACTTCTCATCTCTCTTCTTCAGATAGCGTCAACATCTTCAGTGATAACTCATGCAGTCCGATAACAAAGAGCTGTAAAGCTGTGTTATAGATACCATATTTAGCTTGCTGCTTGGTGAATAGGGGTACTTTTCAGGTTACGATCGTTATGTAACCTACGGCGCTGCTGCTGTGCTTTGGCATTAATTTTTGCACTCCCACATGCTAAATGTGTTGGGCTCACAAATAAATTATGCGCACAGGTACTGAGAGGCAGAATCAACAAATGTGTAATTATCACATAACACCAAGGTCCAATCAGTGGTAATAGACTTGTTTTTCCATGAGCACTAAATGCTCCTTTAACTCCCATGACCTTTGGTAGACAGATGGAGGGTAGAAAAACATGGCAATCTCTCGTTGTATTAAATATAATGATGCCAACAGACACAGTTCTCCGCATATGCTTCCGTTTGTATGTTAATCATGTCTAGAAGTGTTGCGTGTGCACCTGTACGCACAGAGGCAACAAATGTGTGTGTGTGTGTGGAGCATTTCTGTGTCTCCCTCCGTTCATACATGTGTATTTGGCACTTGATACTGTCTGTCTGCTTGTCACATTTTCAATTTGCGCACCGTGCCACTGAGCAAAGTCTGAATAATGGAACTGGCGGCACATTGGGTGTCGGGTGAGACACCGCCACCACAAAACTAGCCGGCCGGCTGTTGTATAATCATCAGGCTCATACACACGTGCCTTGCCTGTGTATCACAATACATGGAGCAGATGGCAGGGAGGGTGTTAAATAAACACAAATAAAAGCTCGTAATTAGCTTGGGTTACAGGCAGCTGCCGCAAGCTCGTTTTCGCCCCTCGACATGGACGTTCGATAAAAAAAAAAAAAAAAAATCACACCTTGGCGAACTCTTTGCACAGGAGGGTGGAAAACAAATCTCAGCGCAGGGGATGAACACGTGTCATTTTTTTACACAATGCGGTGGCTCATCTTCATGATCACTCACCTGGGTGGTACATGCTAAATCTAAAATGCAATTCATCACAGCTGGCAGGACAGAGCCTTTTGAATACCGTACATACATGTACACAGATTATTTAAATATACATGCATTTGAGCACACACACATACACATACATAAAAATGTGCACAGATTGCTTCTGCAAAAAGCAACCGGAAAGGCATTAGGCCGTGGCGGCTTTGTCGCTCTGGCATTAAGCACTTGTCCTGATGCCTTTGTCTCTGCGGGAGAAGAGATCTTTACTTGACAGGCATTAATAGTTAGGGACTAAATGTTCCAGGGCCTCGAGATGGTTTCATAATATTTAGCGCAAAACTGTCACGTAAATGATTAACTCCTTCCTGGGCGCGCCTCCTGCTCCCTTTGCGAGAGGAAGCGAGCATAGCAGGTGAGTGTGTGTGAATGGGTAAGACAACCGTGACATTGATAAACGTCTTCATCACCTCGGGCTCTGTTTTGTTTTGTTTTTTGACCACCAGCACAAAATCCTGCATTTCAAAAAGGTGACAACTAGCAAATATCTGGCTTTTTTTTTTTTTTTTTTTGCTCAATACTCGTGAAAGATCGGTGATTTTTTCTGTCCATTAGATATTCAGTTGCTCATTTCAGCAAAACTGGATCAAACACCTGTCGGCGCGTAATTGGGTCCTGCTCTGATGGCTTTTCATGTCGTTTTGATGTTTTCATTTCACATCACGCTGCCCCTCTAGTAAACTCAAACTTTGTGAAGCAGGTAATCTTATCAGCATGATTCATAAAGGTCTGGCTAACTGAACCATACAGCCAAAACCGCCTGATAAATAACAAGCAGAGATATGTCAATGCTGAGCCATCGGGTTTCCACTTTGACTTTGCCCCTCTCCCCTCATCTTACAACCTCTTACCGGCTCCGCTGCCTCCTCTGGATTTCTGTGTCGTTCCCCATCCTCATTTCAAAGTCATGGCACCGCGGCTGCACAGCCACGTTAGTCAATTAACTCAATGTCACTGACTGTAATGGTCTTATGGACATGGTGCCCCTGTGGCGTTTGGAGCGCTCTTTCACGCAGACTCTACTCTATCGCACAGGCCCATTGACTGGGCCGTCTGCATGGTCAGGCACTAAAGGTCAACTTTCTGCAACAGTTCCCCTGCTAATGCCCCAGGTCTCTCTGCGCCCCAGGTCCATGGATGTTGGGTTAGAGGATGAGTGAATTCTTATAACGTCTATCTTATTTTCAATAGATTGTTGTTGTTTAATTGCAACATTGTACTCACTATGTCACTTGTTGAGCAGTCACATTATCAGGTTTGTAACAAGCCCCCCGGTTAGCCAAACTTATCTGGAAAAGAGCTAACATAATTACTCAATCTGCTGGGTTATTTACAATCTCGATGATTGTCTTACTGCTAGAAATGAATACTAAAACAATAGCCCATTAAGTATTAAACTGATTTTGCTCAAACAGAGAACAACCACTTCGACCCTCACTTGGACTTTGAGACTTCTTGCTTCTCGACTGTTGTCCTGTTTGTTTGGTAAAACAGGGGATAAAGCTTTAGTGTCACCACAGCGACCACAATCTGCTCCTCTAGGGCTGCCAGCTTCTCAGACCAGCACTGTGTCCCGACAAGATATTTCCATTAGCCGCTGCATTACCATCACTTCCCGCCTCACTTTCTCCATGCACCTTACGAAGCGTCTCTCTGAAGGGAAAGCACGTGGGAGTTGCAAACGCTTCTCCCCCCCACTTCCACCTCTCACATCGCAGCGTGTACTGGCCTGCATTAGCACACTTGGGTGGGCCTGTTGCTGTGCAGCAGAGACATGTGACATTGGGGAGGTCAGGGCTCTGCCACCTTGCCCCCCCCCTCCCCCCACCGTACTCACGCGCACATCTTCCACAGGCCTTTTTGACCCCTCGTCCTTTGCCCTGCGCCCCTCAATCCCCTAGTTTGCCCTTCACAAGGGCGCGCCCTGGACAAGCTGGTGTGGCAGGTGCTACATTTCTGACCTTCCACTTCATGAGATCGGCATCGGTGACATTGGATCAAGCACTCTGTTGTGCTCCTGCCACCCCCCCCACCCATCGCCAGGCTGGCTATAATGCCAAGCGTGTCGGATCACTTCAGCATCAAAATACCGACAGCCTCCTCCCCCTTTCCTCTCTCTTCATCCCCCAGCATCCCTGACTGTCTGGCTCTCTCGCTCTCTCTCTCTCTCCTGTTTCTCCTCCTGGGGCAGGGGGGACGCTTGCAGTCTGATGATCTGTAGCTGCCGCTGCCCTTCAAATTCCCATCGACGAGGACGGAGGCAACTGACCATAGTGAGAAGAGGAACAGCCAGAACCGCCAGTGACGGCATCAAGCTCCCCGTCCCCTCTAAAATAACACCTGAGCTCCCTCACCACCTACTTAACACACAGGCCAGTGAACAAACACAAAGTGGACGGAGATGGACATGCAGGAATACCGCTGGAACACTTTGATGCATCTCGCCACGTTTTAGAGGGATGGAGAATAATACAAAGAAAATAAGAGAGTCTAATGCCACGTAATCAAACATTGTGTCCCAATGTTCGGACTGCAAACGTGACAAGTTACAAGTTACTAAAGCCAAGAAAAATGTTCCTGCATTCTTGTGCTGTTGTTCTTCGTAGTTACCAAAGCAGCGGTGGATGTTGCAAGCAAAGCATAACAACGAGAAAATGCATGGTTCCGAGAGAAAATAAGACTCGATAAATAAATCACAGAAATTGGCCTCTTCCTTTGGCCTGGCCTTGTCCAAATATCTGGCCCCGGTGCCGTTAGCTGATCCAGATGTTCAATGCAAACTTTTGAAGATGCTCCATCATTTTTAATGAAAAGAGGAAAAACAAAAAGAGGCAGCTTAACTGATGGCATTTCTAAAAAAAAAAAAAAAATCACGTCCGACTTTGCATTCTTGTTCTTCGTCGCTTTCATCTATCATGACATGTGGGAGTTTTTTTTTTTATTCTCTTTTTTTATTGAGAGTAAATAATTTTTTTCCCCCTTTTTATTTTGATGATTTATCTCTGCCTGCGGTGTACTTTTATGCACACAAAGAACACATTTCCCACTGTTTGTTTGCACAGTGGAGTGCAGTGTGTCATAAGCCAGCAGTCCGACTGTTCTTTTTGCAAATGTGACACACATGCAATTGCATATATCCCAATCCACCATTGTTTATCTGTGGTTAGAGGAGGCCAGTGCCCCTCGACACTTAGTCGGCCACACTGATATAAACATGGCACTCAGGATCTGTCTTAAGCAGTCAGGAAACGGCTGCAGTGAAGCGTGGCCACAGCAGAGGTAGAATCAGGACGGAGATATCTCGGTTCAGACGTTCATTTGTATTCATGGCATTCGTTAATTTGCCCACATATTTTAGCGGCAATACCCAACGTGCTACACAGTGATTAACATACTGTTCTGTGTTAGGCATCATGGGGCCTGAAGAATGAGAACTTGCTTATTCATGTTTAATTGATGTTAATAAAATATGCAGGCTTTCTTTTTCCTTTTTTCCCCCCTTTTCCCTTTCCAGTTGCAAAAACCTCACACGCTGTACTGTAAACCTCACTCCTCAACGGGTCAGGATCGACTCCGAGGAGAGATGGAATCTGTGGTGGAGGGAAATTTCACCTCATCTGCATAAAACTGCCTCTGAGAGGATACATTATGGACGGGTTAAATATAAGGATGCAACAGAAAATGAATTTAAACCTAAAATGACTGTTCTCAGCTTGAAATAATATAAAAAGCTCGCTTTGATTTTAACAATGGATACATTTGTATTCAGCTCAAAAATTCATTAGGCTTTAAAATATGCTGCACTCCTGATGATTTGAATGTAAATGTTGTTTCCTTTTCACTACTACGATTCAACTCATAATGGCGGCCTTGGAGAATTTGGGATTAGATACATTCAAGTTCAAGTCTCAACCCTCAACTCTCCCACCCTCAATTACACTGTGGAAATGACAATGATAGCAGGGACACGACCACTTCCTCTCTTCCTGTCCCCTGTGTCCCTGGGCTGCCTGCTCTGCCTCGCTCGCCGCTGAATTTGAGCTGTAACAATGAGATAGCATTTCACTCTGATGGTGCTGCTGGGGGATTATGGGCTCAGAGAGTTATCAAAGGCTTAGTCGCTCTGATTTCTAGTGACCTGCTGTGGATGGCCGCAGTCACTCTGTGCCAGCGCTGAGACCTCCATCTCTGCAGATGCATCCTAGGTGATGCTGCCATGGCAGCTGGCCACTGGGGGCCGTGTCACTTTGGGGAATCCCACTGGCAGGCATGATGGACAGGTATTATGGGTATTCAGTGAATCCCCCGTCAGATAAAAGGACTAGCATAGAGGTTCTCAGAGAGCAATGCAAGCAGAGGCAAAAATAATAGCATTGCAAATATTCAGGAACAATCCTATTATTAAACAAAACAAGACTTTTGACTTTTGTATTATACTTTGGCTTTCCAATAGCTCACTTGTTGTGTAAGAATCACTAAAAACCTTACATTAAATAAGAATTTGCTACATTTACACTTTTTAAATTGGAAAACATCTGCCAACATTGTTTTCTACATCTGCAGCAAACTTGTTTTCAATTACATGACAGATTTCTCAACAATGAGCCTCCCTATTATGTCATTTAACAGAACAGAGATACCATCAGGGCAAATGTTAGCACGCCATTATTGTTCTTATGTTTACACGTATAAGGATACACAAATCCCCTCCAGATAATATCATTTCATTGCATTACATTCCAGCTTCTCACCCCGATTAGAAAGCCTCATTCAATTGTCAGACACTTCAAAACCGTTTTAAAGAGCAGCACGAGGAGTTTGTATATATTGTGAACCACAGCCAGTACATCTCACAGTATCAGATAAGTTTAGTATAAATGAAGGCAGCCAATTATCGGAACGGTTTGGCAGTTCTTATCCCAGTTATGACAAACCCCAGTCCTCTGGCCTCAAGTAAACACTCCACCATTAAAAAGAAAAATGCAGAGATTAGCAGCTTAAGATGAGTCTGGATAGTTGTGGCTTGTGTATTAAAAATAACCTGTAGTGTGCATCCTGAATGAATTGGAGCCAGGGCTCATAATCGGCAGCTTGGCGTCCTCCAGCCCCTCTGGCTCCTGACCTAACAGGAAGCAGCCAGGGAGAGCACGGACTCTGGCCAGCCAATTAGAGCATGGGGAGCACGGAGCATACTGAGGCTAACGAGCTCCCTCTCTGTGACCCTCCTCACCTCTGCAGGACCCTGCGATAGGAAATATGAGGAGCCGGGAGCCACTTTAAATCCACGCCAACCAACACCACCCGCCCCCGGCCCCCCACGCCCCCCACCCCAACCACTCTCTTTAGCCTTCTTCGGCTCCCCACCCCAACCTCTACTCTCAAACCCTGCTGTGTGACCACAAGGTCTACAAACACATGCTGCCTCTCTCCGGAGGCCCACCACATGGCTTTTTTACTGCCGCGCCGATGCTAAAAAGCAACACGCAGAAAAACAATGAGCGCGTACATACACATTCCTTGCGCGGCGCTAGAGCTGTGTCACTTGCATTTCACTGCAGTTTACTCTGGCCCGGTTCTAAGGTGGAGAAGCTATGGAGACTCTTTCCAAGTACTCTGAATAGTAAATGGGCTCCAAATTAATTGGCAGGATTTGTGAGGCAGTGAGATAATTCTTCACTGTAATGAAGTGGGACTGCCGTGAACACTAATGTGGCTTGGCTTTGGGCATAATTAGTAGTTATTTGAACTAAACTCCATCAATAATGAGTGACTGATCAAAAAAAAGCTAACGGAGCACCTGGTGGGTTAAACTCAACAGGGAGTGAGGAACTAAAGGTGGGACACTCATCATGCTAGTGCGTTTCCGGCACACCACTCAGCCACAACTAAAGCCAATGAAATAAAAAAAAATAAATAAAAAAAGAGGGGGAGCCAATAATAATCATCAACGTCCAACACCCCCACCCCCTTTTCTCTGCAGGCAGAATTGGTCCTGTCATTTGGACCCTCCAAACACAGACCATATGTGGGTTCAGCCCTGGCAATCAGACTGCATTGTGGAGCAGGCGGCTGAGTTCATCAGGAAAAAATTAGCCCGCCGCTCTGCAGGCCTCTCTCCCATTGGCCAGTCACGCGGCCCGCTCTGTTTGAGGGCACCCCAGACATTCCTGCGGATAATCTTTTCCATTCCTCTGCTCAGCTCGGTGAGGACAGACCAAATCACAGCACAAGGCCTGCATTGTGAGGGCCTTTTCAAAAAGCCCTGTTTTCAATGCCGTCTCTCTTTTATGCTTTCCCTCTCTCTCACCTCATACACCACAATTCCAAAAAAGAAAAAACGTTTTTCCCATCATGACTTTTTTTTTTTCTCATAAAAAAAAAAAAAAAAAGAAAGAAAACACTAAATGACTGCTTTTTTTGAAACGATCCTGTGGAAAAGCGAAGTCCCGAACACTACGGTTCTCACAGTCCCTTTCCAGTAAGAGTTTGTTTTTGAAAAGCCCAAACAATGTAAAACCGCTGAAACCAGACCCTGGCCACATCAGTGTGCGGCCAGGAGTTCAGCAGATCGCTGCTGAATACGGCTCCCCGGGCGAGGCTCGCAAACCTTCCCAGAAACCTCCTGCTTGGTCACCGCTACATGCCTCGCACCTCCCACAGCAGCTTGTCATTGTGGCCGTAGTCGGGCGGCTGGAACATCGAGATTGGAGGACAATCACACAATCTGGGGACACTGCTGGATTTATAGTAACACGTTCCATAATTAGACCCATGATTATTACAGGGTCTATAAACTTTAGACTCCAGAGCGGCTGTCCAACCTCTGCAGCTATGACTTAACAGTTACTTCACTTTCTCTAGAAGTACACTGTGCTGCTCGGGGAGCATTTAACACACCACTGAATTGGTTTAACATCTCCTGTAGTGAAATAGCAACAACAAAAGATAGGAAAATCCTCCATTTTTCAACACTTTCACTCCTCCTCTCCTCTCCGTTTGCCCCTGAATCGGAGGTAGACAAAACAGTCTTATGTGACACGTATCCCAGTGTGCTACGGGTCTTAAAATAGCCACAACACAAAGAAGAAAAACCTTTAACATACTTCAGCAAGACTACACTTCTAATCCAGATGCTCTTAATTGTTCAGGAAACACGTCCACCCTTACTGCAGGCTGTGACAGTAAAAAATGTTGCAATCAATCAAGATAGCTCTGTAAAATACACAACGATGGGGGTGGTGTTGGTGGAAAAACTGTGCACCTCAGCGATCATGCTGAAACTTGTCCATGAAAAAGTATTTGCCTGTGAAAGAGAGGGTAGTGGGTTCTCATCTTGTCTCTACTGAGAAAAAAAAACAATCCTTGATCTTCCAGATAAAAAATAAGATATATAAGATTTGGATCATGTTTTCTTTCAGGAGGATTAAAAATACAGTAAGATATAATCGCTTCTTTATAAACGTTAGACACGCAGACAAGTCGTTGTTCCTTTAGAAACGTCAGACCATGCGGGCAGATGGGCATTATGTCTCTGCTGCAGGTTCAGGATCAGTGTGTCCCGTTTTAAACTTTTACTTTCCTGTTACAGAATGCTCCCCGTAACAACCAGGCAACGTTAACCAAAACTGATTGCTGTCTGGGTATCAAATATGATTTACCAGTACACCACCCGTCCACATTTCCACTCGTCTTACAGGGTCATCAAGGACGACCGTGATTCTGGTTCTTGAGGGCAAAACTTTCACTAGAATAAAACACTAAAAAAAAAAAAAAAGGAAACAGATTTGATCAGTGTAATCATATTGGTAAATCTGATTGCATCTTTTCTTTTTTTTGAAATTGGCAGATGCGTTGGAATGATTTCAATTATGGAAAGACAAGACGTTAATGCAGTTTTGATACCAACTAGAGAGAAAGAGACGTGCATGGATTCTCTCTTTGCTCATCAAATTCAGATTGTACTCTGGTATAATAACATCATTTCAAGCGGTTATCTAGAACTTTAGATATAGAACCTTGATTATTTCTTTGGTTGTGTTAGCAGTGTTAAAGAGGAAAAGCACATAAGTGTGTTCATGCCTTTTCTTGAACATTTTTTAAAAAATGAAACATTTTCTCAGATTTGTCCCGGTTTGAAAAACAAATTACAAAATTTCATTTCACCACTGGAAGACTGACGTAACAGAAAATTTAATATTTACTTGTACCTTTTTAAATCCAATGAACCACTTCACCCAACAAATTACACTAATGCAGGTAAGAGCACTTCAAGTAAGAAAGAAAAAAAAATGAATTGAAAAATGAATTAAATCAAGCAAACCAGGAGTCTAGATTACTTTGTAGTGCTGCTCAAAATGGAACAAAGGGATGAAACCCTGAGCTAATTCAAACAAGACAAAGAGGAAAAGCTGCTGTATGAAATTATATTCTCCAACAGAATATGGCAAATTGTTTTGTAAGATATTCTATATTTACAGGAACCGCTTTGCTCAAAGCCTTCTCAGAAAGAATGCTAACCATCAGAATGAGGAACGACCCTTCCATGGACTGAGAGTTTATTTCAAAGACAGAAAATTGAAGACTATCTAACTTTAAATCAAACAGCTGTTCTCGTGGAGCTGTTTATATGTTTATGTGACTTTGTCTCGCCAAAGCAGTCACGCGGCCCTCACATGACAGGCAGCTCAGCTGGTCACGGCACTGACACTGCAGAAGGAGCGCGCCTTGGGGACGGAGTGATAAATGTATCAGCATAGACCACATGTTCTGCAAGGCTCTGCCTTCTATTCCATTGGCCACATACCAGACGGTTCACTTCAGAATATCCACTGATGTCAGACCCTGCCCGCTTGTGAGGAGAAGAAGGGGGGGGGGCTGATCTCAGAGCACCTCTGTTAACTTGTCCATCACTGGGGCTCCACATGCAAAGACACCTTCAAGCATAAAAACCCGACTGAATGCTGCCTCAAGGCAGGCCTCCAGCCACACCTTTGACCGGAGGTGAGGTGTGAGCTTGTGTGTGTTTGTGCAGCAGAAACTTTCCGACGTATGGCAAAACCAGTTAAAACTAATTATCATAGATATTTAGATCCAAACAAACACCTTTCTATGTGGGGGATTAATTTGGTTAAATGCCATACACGCTAATATATTAGTACGACGTGATATCTTAATTGAACCTAATAAAACTTAAACTATATAACTGGTGTCTGGAAAATATCATTTTCGATCTCCCTTTGATGTCTTGAAAACAGATGAAATCAAATTAGATGAGATGTTATTCTGGATGATCAGACGGTCTCAATAGGTGCATCAGGTCATGAGGTGCACTTAACAGGCTCCTCGTGACTCACTTTTTCTAACCTTCAAATGATGATCCATTCTTGCAATTTGATAAGAACACACAATAGCATACATCACGACAAATGAAGACGAGTGCATTCCCCTGTGTTTTACACAGGAACCGGCAAGTAGCCGAGTAGCAACAGGTCTGTTTGCACAGTCCGCGTTACCTGAGGACAGGCGGCGCTGATGGAGTGGACACATGCCACTGAAGCAGGAACATGGCTCGCTCGAGCGACCTCGTTGCATGGGAGGAGCCAACGAGCACTGGGGCTTCAGGAACCCTGTAATGAAAGAGACAAAGGAAAATGAGAGACAGAAAGACCAGATATACTAGATTTATAACAAGGATTGAAAGAGGGCTTGTGAGCATGCTGATATAACTAAAATCCCAGCTGAAAAAGGCTGCTCAAATGCCAAAATTGAGAATCTGCCTTGAGGGGCTCTTTGTTTGGAGGATATATATATATATATATATATATATATATATATATTCCCACCAGCACTGTACCCCCATCAGACGCAGCCAACCTCTCACATTTACAGCTCTGTGGCCGACTGGCCCTCACCGTAACCTTCTCAGCAGTGGCACCGCACCAGCTCACTGCTCATGTCAGCTTTGTGGCTGCACCTAGGATGAGGGCTCCAGAAAGCGGATAGAGCCTGCAGAGTAATGGCTAAGGCTGGACTGCAAGAGGGCAAGACGCGGTCGGGCATAGGCCCAAGGTTAGCAGCTCTGTATGGGCAAAATGCCAGATTAAGCCATGATGCCTTGAGGGGCTGGACGAGGCCGTCTTACTGTCTGTCTCTGGGGTCAAGGGGGTCATTTTCAATAGGGAAGTCATTATCCGGCACAATGAAGCAACTGAGTAGGCTGCACCCCCTCCGGACCAGAATTCATTCGTCACGGACATTATCCAGCAAACAGGAAGAGCAACAAATAAACCTAGAGTAGATTGCCAAAAATAGAAATGTTTGGGAGAAATATTTCTTGAATTAGAGCATTCTAATATGCCACTGTCAAAAACAAGTACATACAAGAGAACGCTGGAACCAAATCAATCACCATAAATCGAATAATACTTTATATGTGTCAATCTCTGACCATGGAACACTAATTAACTTTTCTTTTTTTTTTTTTAATTCCTGAATACCTACTGTAGACTGTAGACTTTGTGGCATTTCACTTCATGATTGACACTGTAGCCCGCAGCAAAAGTGGAAACTTCTGTGAGAAGTTTTCTTAAAGGAGGATCCACTCGGGCTTTATCGACTGGGTAGCTCAAGCGGATCTCATAGGCACTGGCAGATCACTGCAAATCCAAACTTTATTCATTCCTCATGAAGACCTTTAGATTTCCAGCACACATCAAGAGCAGCAGCCGGAGGAACCCCCCACCCCCCACCCCAACCACCATTGTGTTTCAGAGCCCATTAAAGCCCCTTTATTGCCACCATGAAAAACATGTCACTCCGGATGAGCTCAGAGAATGACATTTAAAACAGGCAAAGGGATATTGAATTAGTTCCCCGTCATAAGCTGTCTGGGATGCTGATACTTTCTGCTTATAAGGGTGTGCAATTGTGAGTGTGTGCCATGTGCGTGTGCAGTTATGTGGATGTAGGGAGGGAGGAGATGGTGTGTGTGTGTGTGTGTGCGTGTGGTGTGTGTGTGTGTGTGTGTGTGTGTGTGTGGGGGGGGGGGGGGTCATGTCTGATGCATTCTTCAAAGCTTTGATTAACATTACGGATGAAGCAGCAACTGACAAAGCAAAGCAAGTCTGGACCAGCAAGAGCAAACACAGACAGACTGAGATCATCCCGAAGATCGTGAATTAAAACCAAACAGACGACGACTGTCTCATTAAACCAGAAGTTTTTAATGCTTGTATGCTATTGCTTACCGAGCACAATAACGCTATTCTTCTTATCAGATGTTGGAAAATGTCATTGCAGTTACTTGCAAACGGTTTCGTTGGCACCACTAAAAGTAAAAGTATCTTGGAAAGGCATTAGTAAAATGTAGTGGCAATTTAAGAGCTGACTGGATTTGAGTCAAGACCGTTTGTGTGTGTGTGTAAGATCTGAATGAAGTTTTTTTATTTTTTTTCTTATTATTATATTAAGGATTAGCTCACCCCAAAATACAATCAAACTTTGCTTCGCTTGGGTGCAATGTGTCAATTGAGAGTATGACTGGCCAGAATTTGGAGATATGTCATCACCCCTTTACAAGAACTTTAACTGCAATGATGAAGAATGTGATGGCGAAGCTGCTTGATGTTGTGCCATGCATACAAAGAATATATAATCCAGATACAGGACTCGGGTGCATGCATTTCAAATGATACAACAAAAAGGAAAAAAAAAAAAAAAAGGAAAAAAAGTCTGACAAGAAACATTTCAAATTTAGAGATTAGAGAAATGTAATTGTAAACTGTGAAAGAAAGACTAATTAAAGGAGCACATGGAGATAAGAACAGGGGTTAATTAACAGTACTTGTATCCTCAAAGCGCTGACAATTTACACACAAAAAAAAACTAAATAACAAAAGAGGATTTGTATAGTAACACTCTTCTCACTTCAGTATCTCAATGCAGAAGGATTGTTCTCAGTATTCATACATGTGCTCTGTGTGAGGGGAGAAAAAAAAACAATCTTTGGAGAGTCTTATAGAATTTTGATTTAAAAAAGTCCTGCCCCATCTACTACAATCCAGAACATTCCTGCTTGTACAAAGGGGTTGAAGGGCAAACAGTGACACATGGTATAGAGCTCTGAGCAATGTCACTGAACATTAAGGCATTAACATATGAGCCCAGGCTCCCAGTCAAGTTGGGCTTTTCCAAAATCAGGAGTAAACTAAGCAGACAGCAGCTCCCCCACTGCAAGCCATCCACCAGAATAATGTTCCCATGGGACAGAGTAATGCTAAAGTATGGCGTTCAAACACTTGGAATTTCAACGTAAGCTTGAAGACAGAGTTAGAAAATGGAACAAATGAGTTTGACCCTGAACTTGATCTCAGCACCTCTGAAAGAAGAAACTTCATCCTTTGCAATTTCCAATGTAAACACACAGCTCTATCAATTCCATTAAACTGATCACTGTCAGAGGAATCAGATTACGAAAGAATGGATCGCCAAACATTCAGCAGCCTGACAGTCATAGAAACACTTGGAAAACTATGGATTTGAGAGGCATGCATGTGTGTTTTTCCTGTTGGCACCGTAAGTCGTTTTCAGTGAAGGGCTTTACTTTTTCAGGCCTTCAAGTAAATGATGAAAGTGCAGCAGAAGCCCGGACGTGTATGTGCAGGTTCAAGATCTGCTGTCATGAGTGGTAAGGCTGGTACATGTCTTGTCATTAAATCATCTCTATCTTCGCGCCACGTCGATGTGTCTTGGCTCATATGCTTTAGCGGGAGCTTCATTACAGAAACGTTTGATCTCTCTCTTCACTCCTAAGCAGCAAGAATCTCATTGGCCTTAATAACTATATGATCCAATCTGCGGGGATCAAGCACAAATCCCCCACCACCACCCCCACCCACTGGCAGCCAATCAGCATTATCCTTACTGGACATCACTGGGCATCTGAGCAATGTAAACACGCTGGGGGTTTCCTCATTAAAGATAGGCTGCTATAATGAAATCACATCTAGCATTTACAACTTTGTGCTAATGAAGGAAAGCCTTTGAGATGGCCCACTAATGAAAAGGCTTTTTATTGATATAAGGCTAATAAAAGAAAGGCTTAATGACAAGGTTCTAATGAAACAAAGGTGTGTAAATTTGCCATTATAACAAAAGTCACTGATAAGGGCACACCTCAAGTATTTTCCTCATTTATCACAGATACATCAGTGAGAGTGCTTCCAGACTTTACAAGATCCCACAAACCCGAGCCTTTTGAATGAAATACATTCAAGCATTTATGGGGAGTTTAAGGAATTGCAGCCGAGCTCTCTTAAAGCGTAGCGATTGTTCGTGTCCTGTGTTGCCAAGGTGATCAAGCCCAAGGTTAAAGTTCATTGGGCCCTTAATGCATCTCCCAGGTGCAATAAAGGAAAAAAAGCCTTTCCCATGTGGGACTCCAGGGGATAAAGTCCCCGCAGAGCTTGCAGCAGGACGGACCAACAGAGGAGCCATCAATTGCCACGGTTACTGCAGTGAATGCCATTCACCTTCAGCTGTATTCTACAGCGTGCCTCTACGTGAAGGAAAAGAAAGAGAGAGACCAAGTTCTACACCACCTCCCACCCACAACAGCCTTGAAGACTTGAGTTTTTGGCTGCATGTCCCTGAGGTATCTATTTTATTGGATCAACAACCTCAGTGTGCTATTCTGATGACAAAAGGCAATGGAATCACTGTTGAATACATGCAATCCTTTTTTTTTTATATATACTGCAGTGACTACATGTCATCATGTCATCAAGCATGTGCTGAAATGGTTAGTCTACCTAAGAAATGCATCTTTACTGTTTTATATCAGTATATCAGTGGATATGAATATGGATAGACGTTTTTCTAACACATTGTGTTTGTTTTTCATTGTTTTCCAAAATGAAAGTCATCAAGTACAACACTTAATGATCCTCTGTTTGCTTTTCCCTAAAGAGAGCTAATCCCACGCAGCACAGTCTCATTACACTAACAATGATCGCTTCCACAAAGCCCGATACAGCTCCACTTTCTCTTCACTTCAGTGAGCTCTCCTGCGCGGAGCTAAAACACACTACCATACCCATCAGCTGATAATCAAAACACGCCTCATCCAGCGCGTTGCATCCCTCTCTGATCCTGAGCATCAGCATGGAAAGCATCCAGCCTGCTCCCGAGCATATCTGCTCCATCAGAACGTCTTCCCTCCCCCTAGATGATATCCATTTTGAAGGGGAAAAAAGACACTTTTAAACATGCCTCTGAGCTCTTATTTATCTCAATCAGAACAAAGCCTGAGAAGATCTATCACGACAACAAAGCAAACCTCATAAAGATAACTGGAGGCAATGCTTGGATGCTGATCACACTTTTATACTTGAGCTTTGACGTGTTTTACGCATATGTAAACCCTTTGTTGTTTCTACATGTTTTCCTCTGCCTTTCTGGATTGATTACACGCCTTCTTTTAGTTTCAGAAAGACTACCTTTGGGTTGAAATTCCACCCTTAGTTACACCCCATTACTGAGACCTTTAGGGTCCCCGAGCAGCCAAACCAGATACAGGACAGGTCATTGGGAACAGGTGAACTGAAACCGAGGACATATGGTGACCCCTTTAGCTTTGAAAGGACGTACAGGCCTCTGCATTATGTTGCATATTTCATTTGGTCTGTTGTGTCAAACCCACAACAGGATGCCTCTTGTATCAAGGTGTAAGGCTTGTACACAGAGAAACGGAATGCTACCCTGCTTTACACTGAAGCTACAGCTACATAACTTGCTCCGTCTTGGATGAATTAGGCCATCGTTTGCCACCTGAGGGCTTCTTTTAGTCCTAATGGAAGGTTAGACAAAATCTCCAGAAACAGATATCCATGGAGACCTTGGCTGGAAGACATAATTGTCAGGTTCAGCCACAACAATCGAACTTGCAGCAAAACTTCCTTTCACGAAATGAAAAGGAGGTTGATGTTATGAGTAGTTCCCACATAACTGGAAAACAGAAGTGACTAATATCTGCAACTTGCATTTGTTTCTTGAGGCGTGAGTCACGGAACCAACCACTGCTGAGGTCTGGTCTGGCAGTAAAAAGTTAACTGGACAGCTTTATTGAATGACTTATTAAGCCACTGTGTTTTGCAAGACCCAAAACTGAGGCGCTTTTGAAATGAACAAGAGCACCTTTCTATAACGGACCAAAAAAAAAAAAAAAAGAACATGCCTTCAAACTTGATGTCTGAAATTCAGTCTGCACTCTCACACAGTTTCAGGATAATGAAAGTGGCAGTTGCCCTGGTGTGGCATTTGACGCTGCAAGGCATCTGTAGAAAAGGTAGGACTGACAAAGATGACCTTTGTAAAATATGTTATTATTGTGCAGCACATGTCTATCCACTAACCGTCAGCTTTTATTTCAGGCAGTTATCAAATTTTTTTTAGACCTTTGAGGAACACTGATTGGGAATATGTTTAGCTTAAAATTACAAAGCAATCCCTCTGAATTCTACAAATTTTATCTGGGGTTGTAATTTTAACTTACTGCAACTTTGAGCAACTTGAAGGCTCGTCTTCACCTCAACACTAGTTTCTCCTTATTTGACACAGCTTTGTGTAACTATGAAAACCTTGACTGATGAGCTTCTCACATCAACAGCCACAATTAACAAGTGCTGCTGTTCTGCTGTCCTTGTTGACACTGGGGGTTATGACTACTCTTGCTTAGCCAGACATAATTCTGTCACTGTGTGAAGAGAACACATGTCTGGAGGCAACTAGTGACTTGAAAGTGTGGTTGTGGTTGCGGCAAAATCCGCCGCTGACAAAGCTCCGCCCACAGGCTTCCTTCCAATTCCGTTGCCGTTTCTGGTGTGAATAACCAACCCCACCACCTCCGCAAGTCACTCGATTGGTTGGTGTAGATTTTTTCTTTTTTTTTTAATCTTTGTTTAATTTTTTTTTTTTTCCTGTCCACACACACATGCAGACACTTCCCTGCCAAAACCAAAACTCAATTGCTTCCAGACATACAGTACACCTGCATTTATAACGGCTGTTAAACTAGGAAATAAGTAATTTAGGATTATCCTAGATGACAGTTGGACGTATTTCGCTGCATTTCTCCCAGTTTCTCGGGTTCACCTTTCCCACAGTGTATTGAGTATTGTCTTCTCTTAAAGCATTGTATAAAACATTACACAGTGCAGGGGTTAAGCTTAGATGACACCAAAGCAGTGGTTCTTGATAATTTACAACAGCCATCTGTCTCACTTGCTGTGACGCGATGAAGCCAAAGGCAGGCCATTGGTGAGCAGCCACAGACAAACGGAGGAATTGGGGGGGGGCTGTGGTAAATGAGGTTAGAGGGGAAGAAAAGAAGGGACCGGTTCAAAGACTGTTTGTGCACGTCAGAATCTTTCTCTGGGGCAAATAGGGGAACAAGGGCCTCACTGCAGCCCAGAAGCCAGAGCAGCTCCTTGGGCAAACGACTTTAATCAAATTTGTGTGATTGGACACAGAAAAAGCTGCAGGGTTAAAAGAACCTCCTTTCACCCTAGAAAGGACACAAGGAAGCATTTAAAAATCCACTATCCCGTTGCTGATCTTTACAGTAGCTGTTCACATGACGGACTAGCTTCCCATGCCAACAGCCCCTTGGCAAAGCTCACACTGGCCCTTTCTCAGCTGTGAAATATCACCACCAGCAAAGCAAAGATAAAACTTTGTTTTATGTGCTTCCTCTAATGGATTGTAGATGGAAGTTCATCCAATATTTTGTAGTATTCACGCTGGACTGCACTGCTTCGATCTGGCGTCAAAACTGCTATTTTTAGCCTTGAGTGATGGCTGCAATTGGACACATTTCTGGCCTTAGTTCATGGCCTCGATTTTCCTTGATCACAGCTGACATTTTGGAGCGATCAAAGAGAATCACCTCTAGCAACTGATGTTAAAATAAAGCTTGGCTCCACAGTATGCAGATGGATATTCTGTGGGAGGGGAAGGGTGGGAAAGAGCTAATGCATCAACAGCAGTGCAGAGGCACTCCGGGGCAGAAAGTGAGGTGTGGTACAGCGGAGCGACCTGTGCCCCACTCACTGCCCGCGAGTTCTGGTGGAAGGTCCCAGAGCATGCTTCCTGTTAGCCTGCTAAATTGACGCCACACTCCCATCTCTACAGGAGGACAGAGTCTCACATTAACCTCCTCCTGTCGCCTAGTACATCTTGAATCCGCATGCTGAGGATGTAAACATGTACAAATAGCCATGGATACAACAGAAGGAAGGACATGTGCTGCCACCCACGTCCTCTGTTCCATTCCAACTATTTGTTCTATAACTATGACCCAGATTCACTAATCAAGGTTGATTAAAGTAATGGTTTGCATTAACATCTGCTCATTCTGCCTTTGTTGCTTTAAAACCTTCCACTGTTTCACTCAAGCCTGCATGACACATGTACACATGCCCAAATTCTCACCCACTGCAATACTTATTAACTTATGTTAACATTTTTTTATCCTTCTGATGGAGCTTTTTACTTCAATAAGTGGAATATACCAAAAATAGCATTTTCAATTTTCAGAAAATTGGGAAGAATGTCGATAAACAATCCAAAACCCAAAGACATCCACGAAGATGGAACTAGTAAATGTTCAGCACGGATTATGAAAAAAGTTATTCCTACATGTTTTGAGAGACTTATTAATGATCTTTGGATAATTATGTGCCATTCCGAAAATGGAAATACAGCTGCATTTCACAAAAACAGGATAAAAAGAAAGCCACATACAGAGTACGTATCATGGGAAATACTGTGTTATGTGAAACACATTAATATGAAGTGGTACATAATTCAAGACCTGGAACAAAAACATCTGGAGCCGCAGCTGCTCTGCATGGGTGTGCACTCATAACCAGAACGACAATAAAAATACTGAAATTCATATTACAGTAGACTAAGAATTACACAAGACAGACCACTTTTAGGACAGTTTTAAAAACAGGGATTAAGTGCACTCTTTGGATAAAATGCCTCTTTAAGTTGGACACATTAAATATGAATAGGGGATTTTAAAACCAGTAAAGTTGATTCCAGCCTGTTGACTGCAAAGCTCCATTAGGGAGTAGACTCCAGAAGATAAAAAAAAAAAAAAAAAAGAATTAAATAATCCCATCCAGGATTTCAAATCTACAGTAAATTGGTTGTAAAGTGCACACCTCCGGTTCAGTATCGCTACATGACACTGAGCCAAGCTGGACTGGGAAAGACTTGGACAGTGAAGCGGTGCTTACAGAGCAAACTCAAGTTTTGGAATGAAGAGTTCGGGCCAAGATAATGAATGGAGACAACAGGGCTCTCTCGCTGAGTAAACCCTCAAGTATCAACATCTCGGGTCCCATATTAATGACATAGCTGTACTTTGAGAATGAGCTGTTTTCATTCTTACTCTTGAAAATAAACACACTTTGGCATCTCTCTTGGCAGCTCCAAGCAATTCATTTGTGAAGGAAATTCAGCAAGGCATGACATTACTTCTATTTTTGAGAGAATAAAGAGGACCACATTTTTTTGTCTTTGTTGTAAACATTTTCTTTATCTTGCATTGCATTAGCCTGTGTGTTTCTCAAATGGGGTTACTAGTACCCCTAGAGGTACTCTACAATACTGCAGGGGGTGAGATATTCGTTTTTTAGGTTAATCTAAATAATATGGATGATTCCTAAAGTAATAACTGTGAATGTAAGTTTTATAAACATTTGAAACATTTTATGCTTAACATGCCTATTTTCAATGCAATCATTAACTGCCATAAAACCTCAATGAGGAAGCAATAAGAGCTACGTCACTACGTCCACTGTGAGCAGCACTGTGCCTGGAAAAAGACTTTGAATTCTGTAGTTGTCTGTACTGCCACCAAGAATGGTGAAGGTTCTCACAAGGCCATAATTTATAGTAATGGATTCTAAAAAGGTGAAATGTAGCATTAAGTATCATAAATATATAGTAGTAGCATAGTAGCATAAAGTGTTTTTCAGTAAAAGGGTTGTTTAATAAACCATACATTGATGCTGCAGCGCTGTATTGTACCTCTTCATAAATAGGTCTTTTTTTTTCCTCGGCTGTGTTAATAGAACTGAAGACTGTTACATAAATGTCCATAAACATGTTTTTAACCTAGACGATGACATAGATTTCTCCACCAAACTGAACAAAAAACTAATTAATCCTAAGGTCTTTAGCAAAGACTTGAAGAGGTCCAGGAAAGCTCTGGCTAAGATTCTCAACTTGGCCTTTGGCTCTTTGTGCATGTCATGTAAGAAATATGAAATATGGCATGGAGCCATACCTTGTTGAGCTTTTAAAGTCAGCAGTGAATTACTTAATTCTAATGTAGCTGTCAAATTATATAACACGGTGAATATGATGCCATGCATAATGCACGACTGCTCACAGTTCAGTATTGTGGAGTTCGAGAAGACGAAGAAAAGAAAAGTGACATTTTCACTGTAATTTGTTCTGAAATAGCAACGGCACACTGAATCAAAACAAAGGGCTCTTTCCT
Source organism: Nibea albiflora (assembly GCA_014281875.1). Lineage (NCBI taxonomy): Eukaryota > Metazoa > Chordata > Actinopteri > Sciaenidae > Nibea > Nibea albiflora. Next base: position 6,354,249 of record CM024803.1, read on the forward strand.
TGACATTGAAAGCTTTAACACCCAGGCTAAGTTATTAATTTGTATTTGCAGAAAGATAATGGCTTATTATAGCCTATAAACCACTTGTTATGGCGACAGAAAAAAAAAATGCTTGCATGGATACAAATATAAAATGTGTAAAACCACTGACATGTAGAGTGTATACCGCTGACTGGGAGAGCGAGACAGCTGAGGCTGAAGCTTGTTATGGGTTACAGTATTATCCCGAAGCCTGAGTGATCTCTTGTGCTCTTCAGGAATGGATACATGCCATGCATTCCAAGAGGCGACCAAATCATTACGCTTCAGACTGTGCCAAGCAGGCTGCAGCTGCTATTACAGAGATTCGTCTAACTATTTACCTAACTGTTTATCTGTTTCGCCATCTCTCTTGTTCTCAGATCCAAAGGCCATACTTTGCAAAGCCTGTTACATGTTCACCCTCATTCCTTTCCTCATGACAAGAATATTTAGCTGGATATAATCTGCCTGGCTCTCTCTTTCTTAAAAAAAGGTGGCTGTGACAAGCAGCATCATGAGTCCCAAACAAACAAAAGGTAAGAAAGCAGATTTCTGCCTCTTCAAATTACAATAATTATGTATTAAAAGAAATTTTGATGTCAAGTGACATTTTCTGCTGGATGATAATGCAACTGAAGTCTTTGGATGACGCTGTTAGAGAACAAAGGCTCCATTGGGATGCACTACATTACTGTTTGAGTGCTGATTAGCCCCGTTGGCCCGTTTTGAATGTTTAGTGGGTTATTCGTATGCATGCATGTAGTTGGTCTACGCCATCAAACACCAGAACAAAAAAAAACAAAACAAAAAAAAAAAAAAAATCTGAAAAAACAGCCTTTCTAATTTTTATAGAATCATACCCATAAAATGTAATCTTATCACTGAAATAATATAAAATATCCATCTTTGCATTCATTTCACAATTTGTTTATTATAAGATCCATATTATTGACTCTAGCAAGGTAAGATCTAAACCACAGTACACTGTGTTGTGCACGCTGTGTACAACAACAAATGTAACTGTAAAAGGATGTGCTGACTCACGGTTCAGGGCCAAAGTCAGCCAAGAAGGAAAGAAAAGAAAAATCTGACATCTCTCACAAGGGTGCTTAATAAAAAAAACGAAATTAAAAGGTGCATACAAAAGTCTGACCTGCTCACTATTCATCGCTTGACATTTCAGTTATGCCAAAATGATTATGCACAACTGTATGAGGGGGTAAAAAGATTGAAGATGAATAATGAGATGACTCATGACTTTAGTAATAACCAATATTCTGCTGTTGCACCTGCAGTCATTCTGTAAGTGAGTCTTCATTGACTTTTTTTTAAATTGTATTAAATTACTGTATTTAGTCTATATACTGAATACAGTTATCAGCCACATAGTGACAGATATCAACACACCAGGAGGAAGAAGACAAATCTTTGGGATCAGTCAGAAGAAAGGGCAACGGAAAGACAGCAGCCAGCATGGGGGGGCGAACAAAGGAGAGAAGAGTGGAGAGGGAAAGAGGAGAGAAAAAAACGAGTGACAGAGGAATTGAGGAAGAACAGAGCAACGTTTATTGACTGTGGGAGAAAGAGAGAGTGAGAAAGAGAATGAAAGAGAGAAACAGAGGACAGAGACAGGCAGAGGGAGGCAGACAAAACTAGGTCAAGTCACATGACTGGGATCGACTGCAGGCAGGATTAAATATCCTACAGCATGTGGTCATTTACACAACAAATGTAGTTTTCATTTTATAAATTATTTCTCTTCCATGGGGGATGAGGCTCGGCGTAGCCAGTGTGATGCTGCGCCGTATTCCGGTTGGAAGCAAGGCTTTTCAGTGAGCACAAAAACAGAGCATTAAAGACTCGAGCGAGCCGTCCCCTTCGAGACAGGAAACAAAGCGAGCGCCTGAGATAGCATGAAAATGATCATAACAGGAGGGTTCCAGTGTGCGATAGCTTCATTGTGACAGGCTAATGGCTGTATCATGCACTGTCCATTACTCTGACTAAAAGGAAAGGACAGTGGAAATGTTACAAACCGAAGACGTCGCATTATTTCAACTTTTTACGTGACGGCAAAAGAGTGCCGTGATGATAATGGAGCTGCAGGCCTATATTTCATCATAATTATGTCAAATGCACTAAAAATACATTCAAATTGCTGTGTTTTGCCAAGAGATTTGTTTAATGGCCAAAACATTATTATTATTATTTTTTTAAAGTTTAATCTTAAAACTCAAAACATTCTGCACAATAGCACCACCCAGGACAGAAGGTCAGGGGTCACAACAGCAGTCGTGTTGACTTAAGACAATAAATAAGTTTGCTGCCGTGCAAAAACAGGATACTGTCCCATACAGCATAGGTGCACATGTCATCAGGAGTCTTATGTTAAGCTAAATTAGCTAAAGCGAGAACTTAGCTGGTCCAATGATGGCTCTGACTGATGCACTCTTAGTGTGACAAAGCGGGCCTGGATATATGCACATGCAGTATAACCGGTCTACAGACGCAAAACAAAAAGCCCAAACAAAATGCCACTGGTACCCCATCTGTCCCTCTACCCGCCACCCACCACCACCCTTCAACGAGAAGAAAAGCTGCCAATCAAGCCGAGAACTACAGGCTAAGCTGGTCATAAGCTCAGTCAATCCCCTGGAGACCAGCCTCTGGAATATCAATCATTCATTCACATCTGCGGTCAGCTGAGACACACAGAAATCCGTCGCTATAGCTGCTCATAATTTCGCTAAGTGAAACCTAAATGGAGATACCCCCACCGGATTTGAGCCAATCAGCGTGATGTAATGACACAGGCTGACGCAGACCAACACGTGGCTCTAGTCTTCCATCAGTTTGACCCCGGGGGCTTTCAGGGTCACGGAGGCCAACGTGTTTTAGAGTGCACAAACCACAGGCAGCTGCTTCAATTCAGATCGCATCCACGGAACGGCGAGGAAATGATACACAGGCGACCTCATATGACACAAATATCCCCTGTGCTACAGGAGGCGCTGCACATGAAGTGGCTGATGGGAACGCAGTTGTTTAGGTTTACATAAAAAGATGCAATTACTAAGTATCATATGCTGCAGTCTTATGAATAGCAGGTGGATTTAAAAGGTGTAAGCCTTCAAGGTTATGTAAAAAAAATGTTATTTTAATTATATATACGGACTATGCAACAGCTTGATCCAATTTAGTTTAATCAATGATAATCAAGGACAAGGACCTTTATTAATTCTTTTTAGATTCTGTGCATTCACCAGGTTTGTAAGAGACTACTTCTTTAAATATAACTGCCGTGCTTATGTTTCCACAGGTCTGCACCTTGCTGTGTGTGCAGTCTCTGAATTTAAGATTTATGACCATTTCCGTGCCTCAAATGTAAACAATCACCTGACTTGGTATTTATTCTAGGCATTTATAAGGAAAAATATGAAATTCTTTGGTTAACCTTAAGACATTTATTTGAAGTTTTAATGTGTAGACCAGGAGTGAGCCTCCGGGCACTTAAAGACACAGCAATAAGAATCAGGTTTATTTTGATACCGCGGCGTGATCCAGGTGAAGAGGTGAGGAGTTTTCTGAGAGCTTGCGGCGTAGTCCTGCTATTGAAATGTCATCGATGACATCACTGCGCATTTACCTGCACATGCCACAAGATGCGACGAGCCAGCGAGGCATAAGGCTGCTCCAAAAATACTAAATCTGCCCTCCAGGGTAAAAACTCTTATCTCAAATAACAATTACTGACCAAGAGAGACAGACCGTCAGATCGGCTTAGGACTGAGCTATGGTACACACCCTCTCAAAGAGTAGGATCCGAAACAGCAGAGTTAATTTGGATCAAGGGACGGGCAAGGGGACGAGCCAGAGCAAGGTCATTCTGCGGGGCCGCACAGAGATGTCTGCATACACACTAACCTAAAAGGCACAGGGGAAAATGTTCCCCCAGTGCATCCCGGTGTAGAGGCCCGCTGGCTCTCAGATTCTCATTTTAAAAAGGAAACAAGACCCATGCTGTCATAATCTGATGTCAGGACAAAGCCTGGCAGTGAAATACTTCTTTCTAAGAATGATAATCCCGCATGCATTCGTAACAAACTGCGCCTGTGTACATACATTTTTTTGTCAATTAATCATCAAATCATTCAATCATCAATTGTTTAAAATTCTAAAGATTTCCTGGTTCCAACTACTCAAATATGTGTGTTGTTTATCATAGAACGACTCTTTATTTGGACCAGTGGTCAACAAAACAAGACATTTGAAGACATAATCTCTGGAAAATTGCCATTTCTATGTTGTTTCTGAAAGTCATGAGAAAAAACATTTTCAGTTTCACTGGAAAAAAAAAAAAAAACGTAGCAGATTTGATTCATGCCGTTTTTCAACAGAATTTTGGTTTCACCCTCCACTTCCCCAAGTCGCTTGTGAAAAAGAGAGAAAAACACAAGTGAACTGCTAACAGTACAACAGAGAGTGAAAGTCATTAAAAGAAATGAATGATTAACCTGCTGTGTTTCTGCTGCAAACACAATTTCTTTAATACAACTGCCAGCTGGATCCCTATATCATTGTTATGAGTAGTATTAATAGTCCTAGTAGTATTTGAATAAAGGAAAAAAAAAAAAATTCTGACTACTTCTCACAGGCCAGCATAAATACTGGCACTCATCCTCAAACAGATAAACGCCGCTTTGCATACACACATTCTGACACCACACACCCTGTATCATGAACATCAGCATTCCCAGAAAGGAGTACGGCACAACTTGTCAGTTCAGTCATGCAGAAAGATGTAGGCCAAATGCAGTGCATCATGGGGGGAAAAAAAAACAAAGCTCAAAGTAATCATCGAAAGAGAAATGATTGACACACTGTAATGACACGTTCTCCTCCTTGCTCAGATAACCAAGTGATGAAGGAAACCAGAAACTTGTGAATGAGCATTTTTGCTCAATAAATAATTTAACTGTCCAATCGATTTTTAATTTGTTTCCTTATCGATTCACTTCTAAGCATTGTGGATTTCTCTCTTCATCCTTCTCCGTTTCACTCTACCCCTCTCTAAGTATGCCTTTCTCCCCCTCCCCTCCTCGCATCTCTCTCAACCCGTCCTCCTTTCTTCCTCTCACTCCCCTCACTTTCTCCCTCTGATCACTGCCCCGCTTGTTGCCTGTGCGTACTGTAGCTCTCGGGGGGGAGAGACCGCGATGCATCTCTTTTGATCAGCACGGTCGCCACATTAGCATGTACCTCTGCGCTCTCCTGCTCTTCACCTCCAGCTGAGTGAGCTACCTGCCTGTCAGCGGCGCCTGACCCACGGGGGAGCCTCGCCCAGGTAAAGACAGAAGGCGCGCGGAGCTCGTCTGAATCTTAATCTGTAATGAACTCAGCCTGCGCTCCGCTCCGCCAGTGATGAGAGGCGGGAGAGCCGCGCTTGTGATCTCGCTGCAAAGATGGACAAAATGCCCTGGCATGCGTCTCTTATGTACTGTAAGGGCCCCGCAGCTGAACGCAAACGCCGTGCCCTCAGTGAAAGCTGTGATACAAATCAACTCAAGGTGTTGATTCAACACTGCGGCTTTCTAGTCTCTCTTGGGACTTGGTACCTCAAAGGGAGGTTCGTGAACACACTCAGAGAACACACACGCGTACAACAAACTAATACATGAAAAAGCTACATTTGTTTTTTGACATAACACAAAGGTAGCCTGTTTGAGTTCTAATCATACAGTGGCTCTTTCATGCTGTACCAGAAAAGGTCTGTGTTAGTTCTGGTGTAAACAAAACAAAGAGGTCATTTTTCATGCTACGATTTAAAGTTTGTACTGTCTGCACAAAGTAGAGGAATTCTTTTTTTTTTTTTCTTTGCTATTTTTATGAGGGCTCGTGTTTGGCCCAGGCCTGGCCTAGGTCTGGGTCCACAGCCGGGTGCCCTCTCACTTCAGTGCCACTTAATTAGCCCGGCCCCGCACAAAGGGGAGTTGGTCACATGGGCCCAATTTGGCCCGCTATAAAGTCTGCAAGGGCTCAACGTGTATTACTACGGCAGTATTTACGTGCCTGCCGCACCGGGGTAAGGGACTTTGAAGATGCAGAAAACAGGACGCAGAAGAAGAAGTGAAAAGACGGAGGAAAAAAAAAAAAAAAAACTGAAATGAAAGGAGGGGACCCTTAAATTCCAGGGAATTTTTCCAGATGTTGCACAAATATTCTGCTGAGGCAATCCAGATGTGCTCACTCTGTTTATTCCCTCCTTCTGCTGGCTGTTCCGAGGACTTCTCTTTCTTCCTTTTCTTCTCTTTTACCCCCTCTTTCTCTTCCTACAACCCCCCCCCCCCCCTCCTCCTCCTCCTCTTCTGCCCGCCCCTCCCTCCTTCAAGCAGCCCACATCAGTGTTCCCTGATAGTGCCTTTTAAGTGAGGCCTTTAATAGCCCCCAGGGCACCTTAGCATCCACTAAGATCCTGTAATAAACATCCACTCTCATTCTCTACAGCACGTGTGTGTGTGTGTGTGTGTGTGCGTGTGCATGTGTGTGTGTAAGAAAGCGAGAGATTAGGTGCCTTGTTTTATCGCTCTTTGGATCAATTAACAATTAACTCTGTTACTAACAATAGCTGCACTGATGCGATGAGCGAGCGAGAGAGAGGGAAAAAGAAAAAAAAGAAAAAGCCATGCGCTGAGTGAAGCGAGACCTAAATAAAAACAACATGCTTCCTGCTTCCTTTCGCGAGCCTCCACGCACTGATCCGGTTTTGCCCCCCCCCCCCACCTCCTCCCTCCCTCTTTTTTTCCATCACTTCTACCTTCTCCTCACCTCCGTACAAACGCTGTCATGTCTGCGGAGGCTGCTCCTCTCCCACAGAGCGTGACCCAGCCACAACCCCTGACCCTCCCTCTCCCAGACAGCACACCGATTCTCAGCTGCTCAGATCTACTGCTGCACCAGTTCATGAATCAAGAGCGTCGCGAGGGGGGGGACTCCCCCCCGCACCCCCACCGCCACCACCACCACCAACGCCGTGGGTGCAGAACATACATGTTGGAGCATCAGCTAATCGTGCACATGGCATATTAAAGCGTACATGTGCCGGCTCGAAAACTCTGTCAACACATGCATGCCCAAGCACACACTCGCATACCGCTTCTGATGCTCAAATGCACCACAAATATGCCGACTAGTGTCACCAATCACTCAGTTCATCCAGAATATTAATTGAATAATTTCCGAGTCATTAATTGAGCCCAACAGTGTGGGGCTTTTGTGTCGCTGTAACATGAATATCACACAAAGCAACTTGAGCTCTGAAATCGTCAATAAGTTGATGTAGCCCCGCCGTATGTCTCCACACACACACACACACACACACACACACACACACACACACACACACACACACACACACACACACACACAAATACATAAATCTACACAGCTGCACACAATCCTGCCAATAACGGTCCTGTTCCACCAAACAACTCACGGCTCAGATGTGTCCCGTTTAATCTGCAGCCTTCTCCTGTTTCCCATGCATTCTGGGCTGCAACAGAAGAAAGCATCCTAAATGTGACACTTGAACTTGTCAGAGCCGTTTGTGCAGGCTACTGTCAGCACTTTGGTATGCAGAAGGCTGATGACAAAGACATGGCCAGCGCCTGCCTGTCTCTGTCTGTCAAGGAAGCCTAGTTGCTCAACTTTCTTCTCCAAAAAAAAAAACAAAAAAAGCGCAAATCATGGATTGAAGAAGAATATTCAGAGCGCATGGGGTACGTGTGCGCTGGATTTCTACATTCATAATGTCAGAGAGTTTTACAACTCTCTTATGACTCTACAATTTACATAACACTATGGCCGATATGAAAGAAGGCAACTCAGTCACCCCTTAGTTTGCTTTCTGGATTCATTCAGCCTTCTTCCTCTCAGTGATGAAGTCGTGGTGCTCCACCATGGTTAACGTGGGTTTATACTGGACCAGTTTACTATGTGTTTCATTGTTGTCTAATATTATGTTTTGGAATACAAGGCTGCACTGTGATTTTACTGCAAAACCCGTCTGCAAAGCAAATTTCCTTTTGGGGGCAATAAAAAGTTGAACTAGATTAAATGTTGCGGGCAGAGGGAGGGAGGGAAGAGAGGTCTACGCGACCAAGCGTCACCCGGTTACAAGCGGCCCGAGTAGAGATGTCACTTTTCATTTTTGTTGTTTGCGGTGTTCTTCAAGGTGGAATGATCGGCGCAGCGTGTCCAGCTGTCAATATCAAGAGGTTTCCGTGTTGCTGCTGTTGTTGTTTTTCCAGATAGGCAGCCCCTCCTCCTCTCTGTCCTTAACACCCTTCCACCTTCCTGCCGTTGAGAACATTCCTAAAACCAGACGGCCGCGGCAAGGTGTCTAAGCATAGGTGACAAAACCCTCCAGACTTCTGGGAAAACTGTTTGTATGTGTGCACGTGTCTGTGTGTGTGTGTGTGTGTGTGTGTGTGTGTAGACATGCATACAGGTGTGCTTGTGTGTGTGTCTGTGTGTTGAGGCCTAGGGAACACAGTCTAGGCGGATGTATGAAGACGCTAGACCTGCAGGCGTCAACAAAGAGTTAATCACTCTTTCTCTACTGCAGGCAGAGGAAAAACCCACAGAGGAACCCTGTTATCTCACATATCATCGTTTTTTTTTCTCTCTTCTCTTTCTCATGCACGGTAATTTGTGAAAATAATTTGAGAGCCACGACTCATGAAGCACACGTGTATTTATGGTTTGTATCTATTTCTGAGAGGACCTGCGTCCCTCTGTGTCGTCTCATCAGTAATCCAGACTGCTTGCTAGCTCCTGTAATGGATCTTCTGTTTGTCGTAATTGCAGTCACAGCCTCTAATCTTACAGACAGTTTTTAAACTTTAAACTTTATGTTTTATTGCGACAAAGACATGCAAGTCAAAGAAAACTTTCTAACGTGCCGTGTCTCGAGAGCTTGCTCTCATAAAATCTGGAAATACTAGTTGATATCTGGTTGAACAATAGTCCTCAATCCCTGTGGGGCTGACTCAGAGGAAGGGAAAACTGAAAGAGGGAACAATCTCCGAAATGAAGCACACCAAAAACGACAGGTTGCAAAGATAGCAGGAAAAAAATGAGCGTTTATGCTGAAATCAGAAATTCAGACACAAACACTAATGTAAACGCAAAAAAAAAATTGCTGTGAAACAGGGGGCTTCAGAGCTGTGCAAGCATGCACTGACCACAACGGTCTCTACAAAAACAGGAGTATGATAAAAGCTTGCCGCTGTATAAGTATTATCACCAGCAATGTAATAATTCTGCAGCTATGGTTACTATGAATGGCTATTCATTAATAGCAGCTGGGCAGCAGGAGCTAATAAGCCGGCATTCATTATTTTGACTGTCCGCTTCTCACCCCGCGAAAAGTAGCCATTATTACATCCAATGATACATTTGTCAGGTAAACAGACACACTTGCTTTGACACAACTGGCATGTCTGCTTATTTGCTCTTAACAAGCGAGTGTAGCATCGTGCGGTGGAGGTGAGGAGCTGGATACACAAACCTCTGCGGTGCTTTTGATTGGCTGAGGCCATTTCCTTAGACTCTTCTCCTAAAATTAAGATGAAACTCTAATAAAAGCAGCTGAACATGATCTCATCACAGCTGTGATTGCATTACTCATTCAGTGAATCAACACCATTATGTCATTAATGCTATTTTATTTTATTTCATCAGATTTAAAAAAAAAAAAAAAAAAAGAAAGAAAACAAGGTCCACACAGCTTTCCTTGCGTTGGCAGGTCAAGCTAACGGATGCATGGGTAAAAGAAAGCAAAGGTCTGTGCAAAGGGAGCTTTCGAGACACACTTTCTGGGAAGACGTGTTCATTGCAACCCCTGGTTGTGCCAGGTTCGTTTGGCCGTGCGCCAGGTGGCAAATATCATTATCAGGTTATCTGCAGTTTGCCTGAAAATGTTTGGAGTGTGAAAACATTACCTTAGATAACTGATTCGCTGGGTATTATAGGATCCTTGTGTTTTATGCCCCCAGGCCACTTTGCCATGTTCCGTCAAAGTTTAATCTATATTATAGGTGTGCCCCAGATATGCTGTGTTTGCATGTACAATATGAGTTCCTTTCTGTGTGTTCAAAGCAAGCGCGTCTTTCTCTGTCAAGTAGGAATAACTGAATTTCAACTCCGAGGCTCTGGGACTGGTCCAAAACTTGGCAGCGTGAAGCGGGCTCACTGGGGTTGGATATCATTTTCGTGCCAGTACAAACCTCTACCTGACTGGAGAAAGAAAAATGGGGGTTATCCTTAGCCAATTTTAGGTGTACTTTGGCGAACCACTTTGTTTAAAATCGTCTTTCTTCTGTAAATATGAAAACACTTGCAGTGATGAGGATGACAAAGCTTCCATTAAACGGTGTTTAAGCCACAGCGCTAGGACAAATGTTCATTATCTAAATCCAAACTGCTACCTTAAATCTTAGAATCTTATCTTGTTATGGCTATTAGAGCTACTGATCGCAGTCAAAAAAGAATTTGCTGGCGTGCAGGTGTAAATGCGCATAGCCTTCACCCTCTGCTCTCAAAACTGCTGCCTTCTGCTTACACCCAAACACCCATCCCCTTGCACCCCCACCCCCAGCATCTGGCAAGGTGACAGACAAACATAACGGCGGCTGCGACTTGCGGTGGTGGTAGTGGTGGTGGCGGTGGTGGTGAGGAGGGGAGGAAGGCGTGAGGCACACTGGGACACCTCCTCTCGCTCCCAGTGACCTCAAAAAGAAACTGTGACGGAGCGGCGGAGAGACGAGGTCTTAATTACCTCGCTCTGTTTCTGCTGTGGCGGCGGCGTGTTTACATGTACATACACACAGACGCACGCGGGGTGTTTGTGGAGTGTGCGTGCGCGGAAAAGACAGGGCGAGTGCTGTGTATACACCTGAATATACAGCGTTACAGAAAACAAGCTCACAGTTGGGAGTCCACAATCCTATTCCTTTTTCCTTTCTCTGAGGAGTGCAGAAACATCAAACACATCATCGCGGCTTTTGATCATGTTACACACTGATGATATCGCAACCGGTGTAACAGATACATATTATTACAACATGTGAAGCCATGAACAGCTGTGGTCTAATCTTACATCTGTGACCTATTGTCTGGATGCAGAATCGGTCCGGCTGCATCGTTTTGCACGGCTAATTCAAGTGAAATAAATCAACTTTTTTATATATATTTATTTTTATCTTTGGTTCTCATTGGGGCCAATTATAATTAGTGTGGAGGGAAGAAAAAAATGTGGGCATAAGGAAACATAATGACATGAAGGAGCATAACATATCTAGGATTCGCTCGATTCGTCATGCCTCTCCAGCGAATACCCATCAAAGCCTATGTGCTCATATCTTAATTACAAAACACATCATAACCGCCAAACAGCCGAGATATTTCCAGGCATTACCACGATCACAGAAGAAGAAGAGACAGTTGTTTTTATTATTGAAAACATGCCAACTTGAGGATTGCGGAGGAGTAGAGAGGGTAGTTAGCCTCTGACAGCTACTGTTTTTTTTTTCTTTTCTTTTCTTGGCAGGGTTTTAAAATCACAACAATATGCGGCGTTCCTTCTTTCCATTGCTTTCTCACTCATATCGCTACTTTCTATTTCAGCCCATCCTTCTGTGCACAATGCACAAAGGAGAGAGTCCTGGCTAGAGTAGGGCAAACCGACCTTCCTCTCATAGCGAATTACGAGTGTGATCTGGTCAATTCCCCACAGAGACTACGTTTCCACTTCAAAAGAGTGGCTGTACGCACCCTGAATACCGCCAGCCCGCAGAAGAGTCACTCAGACCCTCGGAGGACCTGCAATAAACCCTGAGACTAATGGTGCTCAGATGATTCCGACACTAATTAAAGTGCTCACGGTAACAACCAAGCTTGCGCAAATCTAAACTTTGTGTGTAAATTACTGCTGGAAAGATGGCTTGATTATCCATCAGGCAAAAACGCCAAACGCTCCCTGGTTTTAGCTTTTTATTTTAAAGTGGGAGGTTCTGCTACTTTTTTTTGGTTTCTGAATCTTTTTTAGGTTCTGGCATCAACTACATCAAGCAATGTAAAGACATCACCTCTGGGAACTTGTCAAGGACACTTTTTGGCTTTTCACAGACTACACTTTGACTAATCTCTACTCTCAGCCAACGTTCAATCACTGCAAATCATGAATTGTGCAACCACAGACAAAGAAGGATTGATACAGGGTAGGGGAAAAAAGGAAGGCAGATAAAAAGGGTGACTAGCACAGAAGGAAAGACAAAGAAAAAAAAAAAGAAACAACTACAAGCTACTGTCTTTAAACACTTTTAGACGACAGACTGAACGCCAAAGGCAAATTCCTGAAATGATCGAGCGCATGAGGAGCAATGGTCAAGGTCTGAGGTGCAAAGTTCAGTGCGGCCGTTATCAATAAAGACCTCCTGCGAGCGAGGAGCTCCTTACACAAATAATTAACGAGACTGTGAGTCATACCGATGATTTGTGCATCAAAAAGGCTTCCAGCAGTTTCTGATTCGCACTATGTTTAGAACACAAACATGTGTGGGCTGCAGAGGAGAGAGCATGACAGGCTAAAATATGCGCCGTTTCATCCGAAGCCAACACTTAGTGCTTAATACTGATCAGCGGAGATAGCCTGCTCCATGAAGAAAACAAAACACGGGTCTACACTTCATGGCAGTTTGCTGTAATTAAAAAAACACACTCTCGCAGTGTTCATAATTGGTGCATAAATCTTTTCTTCTCTCCTTACAGTTTGCTTTGGATGCTGGCAGTGGTGAGGGGTGGGAAAGCGGAGGGTGGGCACATAGAAGGCGAGCAAATTTTCTTTGATTTGCTCTGAGTTAAAGGCCTCGTGGGTGAGACGGAGAGGGGAGAAAAAAGAGAAAGGAGAGGGAGAGCGAGCTGTCACTTTAAGCCATTAAGTCTCGCTATAAAACTCCTCCAATAAAAATGACAGCTGCAGCCCCTTTTCTCAAAAGGGGAGCAAAAGCATCACATCAGGAACACAAAACTGGACGGCTGTAAAAGACAAACTTGTCCAAATGCTTTTGGCGGTGTAATTCCACCAGCCCACTCCCACCACACACACACACACACACACACACACACACCCCTCCCGGGCAGACACATACCCTCTCCCTGTATTACCTTTGTTCCTGAGTTACTGCCAGAAAAGGAATGTCAGTCTCTCTCTCCCACACACACACACACACCACATGAATCTCACTTTCTCATCAAAGACCATGAACTTCATTGATTTTGGGAGTGAGCGTCTGTGCGTGTGTATGCTCAGAGGTACCTTATGTTCCCCAGAACAGAAATCACCACAGAGTTTAGTTCCACTGAATTAAGGAGAAACAACAAACGCCTCTGCAGCAGGTGGTTAAACGGGAACTTTTCAGTTAAATTAATTGTAATCTAAAGAGGAGGCTTCACGGAATTGTAACTCACGGAGTCTCCACGCTGGTCAGCATGACACATTTCTATAGAAACGCATCGGTCATTCTATTACTTAAATGTTTTAGGTCATTTTAAAGAAAACTGTTGATGTATTTTGGAGAAGAAAACACCTCCTGAGCATAAAGAGCTTTATTAATCGATGACTTATGCATGACAAAACGTACATTTCACACAGGAGTCTACGTGTAGTCTGGTCGGTTTTTATTTAAATTGCACAAATTGATCTCTGGCGGCTTTACAATCTGAACACACTGTACAACACAGTCCATCCTCAGAGCCCTGATAAGGAAACCTCAATAAATCAATATAACCGATGCAGCCACGTGCAACATTCAGCAGCTAAAACTTCATTAAGGAGAACTACTTAGGTGCTGACATATTTGCCACAGAACAATCAACCAAACAGAAAATCAATGCCTACACATCGCCTGACTTAGAGGAGATGGGGCCTTCCCAGAAAGTGAGGGGCTTTTCACCTCAGCAACGTTCTTTCCTTCCACAGCCACGTTGTTTAATTCACTGACAGATTGTCATGATCGGCCTCATACTGCTCACGACAAAAGGACACGGTCTCCTTTCAATGTCAGTCCCTTCAGTCTTCACAGCTTAATGTCAGATAAGGAGGTGGCTGGGAGGGGGGGGTGGGAGTGGTGGCTGATGGTGGGATCAGGCAGCACATCACTATACAGCGCCGAGAAATATAGTGCCAAAGGGGCGGATATCGTCATCACAGCCGACAACCGATCTATAATTGCGAAATGCGCTGGCTGTCATTTCAAACAGTTGCATGTCAGAATTTCTAATGCGGCCCGACAGATAATTACACTTGAGTAAGCGGCTAATCGATACGTTCAAGGACTTCGCAGATAGCGGCGTCCTTGAAGTGGCCAATTAACAATCAAGTGAACCTTTGATGGAGCAAGTTTAAATAGAAATGGTGATTTCAGGACCAACAGATTAAGACCATAGGGGATGAAAAAGCTGCTGACCCAGCATGAGGAAAAGACGTGAGCCAACAGTGCTGGGAGAAAAAGAAAAAAAAAAAAAAAAGTGTTCCTCCTCATTTAAACAATTGAGTGCTGAGCCTTCCAACAACCACACAGGCCTCCTGTATAAGTGCCCGCATGGGCCACTCTGGTGTACATTTAGACAGACTTGAAACTTGAATCACTTTCGGCGTGGACACACAATACAGTGCACCTGTAATAACAGCCTGCTAGTGTGTGCAACACTGGCAGTTTAGCGTAGTTTTGGGAAAGCCACATAAAGGCCCTTGTGGTTGACAGTGTCGGCGAGGCAGGGTCTGTAACAGAAGAAAGCCGCCCCGGCATCTCAGAAGTCCCCCATGAATCTCCTCGGCGCATCCAGGCAGCTGATGATACGTGTCGAGGTGTAACATGACGCCCTCATGAAAGAGCATGCAGACACAATAAGAGAGGGCTCGCCTGCAGCTCTGAGCTGTATCTGTGCTACAGGGGACAAGGGTCCGCTCTGTTCACTTGGACAAACTTACAGTAGCGTTCAGCATTAATCATTTACAGCGCGGTGTGCGCCTGTGTGACCATGCGTGCTTAAACTGGGAATTAAAGAGGATCCCATATTAAAGGAAATAAATAAATGCACGTAATGCTTTGAAAACAGAGTGATTCATAAATAAAATTAGGACATATCCTGTGTTACTGTTGAAAATTAGAACAGCTGTGTAAATGCTGCCCTTTTTTTCCTTCAAGTCTATGCTTTCTGGGGAGAAATAAAATGAAGCATGAAGACATGAGAATGGGAATGTTGCCACTCTCCTCTCTTGAAAACACACACACACACTCACACACACAAAGTGCCAAATTCAATACCTGTTCAACACTCAGACCTGACAACAGACCCCAGAGCCGTTATCCCACACCTGTGTCACCTGTAACTGATGAGAGGCCGCCACTAATGTCTGCCGTGAGCACAGTTAATGAGAAGAGTCGAGCAACTCTGCTCGAAGACAGCGCCAAGTTTAAATCTCAAGCTTTGAATGCTGCCTTTGGTTCTTTCTTTCTTTTTCGTCAGCTAAACATTCAAAGTCAAACGGAAGCAAATATAGCCTCAAGTTAAACCATGGAGTCACGTGAGAAACAGCACAAAGCTTATTTTTTTTAAAAAGTTACCACACGACTTAGAGCAACCACACAAACAACACCCGCACAACGCATGGGGCTATCTTAGCATACACATGCTAAAAGAGTAAAAAAAAAAAAAAGAAAGAAGAAGAAGAAAGAAAGACAAAAAGAAAGAAAAGCAAATAAGCAGTTCGTTCAAGTTGAAAACATTTTGACTGTTTCTGCAATATTTTCAAGTGTGGTTGTTCCCGCGGGTGACAGACGACACAGCTAACAACGCGGCTTAGCACTTTTTTTTTCTCTTTACGACGCAGGGTGACGTAGAATAAAAGTTTTAAGTTAACGTACATTTAACTGCGGCGCACGCGAGGTACGCGCGCGGCTTATCCCGAGCGAGATGTCACTCCGTATCAAAGCGACATGTCATCAGCTCAAAGAGCGGCTCGTGATACGCGACGCAGGCGTGATATATCTGGCTTTATTTTGGGGTTAAAGCTGCCAGTCCACGCTGGTAAAACATTAAATGAGACAACGTCCGCTACAGCTCTAAACATGTTGATGCATTTGGCAACACGCACGCGCTGTCAAAAAAAAAGAGAGAGAGAAAAAACACACACTCGCACAGCGCGAGGACACGTTTCACACTATTCTGCCGATGAAAAGTCGCGTCAAAACCCACGTATTTTACACAGAGCAAGGCATTGTCATTAAACAAGCAAAACTTACCCAATGACAAGAATGGTTTGGTTTCCATGTCTGCCTGGTAGGTTAGCTCATGCCAGCTGAGACGACCGCGTTTGGGAGTTTTGCACAGGCTCGAGCAGACCAGACCAGGTCGCTGCTGCTGCTGCTGTTGCTGCTGCTGCTGATGTGGTCCTCTTCCAAGTAGACTTGGCTCAAAGCGGTAAAAGTGACAGGTCGATGTCTGATAGTCTCGGAAGATAACCTAAATGTTTCTGCCTCTGTTTGCTCACTCAGCTGCTGCGCTCTCACTCCTCTCCTCTCTCCCTCTCGCGCTTCGGCGTACAACAACTCCAACTACTGGATCCGCACTGCAAAGGGGACCTGTGCAGGGGGTACTCCCACCAACGTAGGCCGAGCTGCAGCGACGCCGCTTGACACAAACAAGAGGAGCCTCGTCGAGAACTTTGAAACGGACTGCACAAAAGAGAGGAAAACACTGAGTGCATTTGATCCGGGGTGGAAGGAGAGGGGGGGGGGGGGGTGGACAGAAAAAGTCTACAGATTTCCTCCAGGTAGAGTTCTTTTTTCCACGCTTAGCCGCTTTTTCAGCTGAGCAGCTACTTACTCTTTTCACTGCTTATCTCCTGTTATTTTAACCTGGTCACATCTGTTGAACCAGGGCCCTTGGCGTAGATGTTTCAACTCGCATCTGCAATTAGCTTATCTGTCTCTCTGCCACAACATCAGTAACATAAAACAAACTGCACTCACCTACACAGTGAAGTTAAAGTGTGATAGCATTTTATCAGTCTGAGTGTGGAACTAAAGAAATCCCAGAGAGATGACTAACGCTCGTCAAGTCCTGCCTGCATATTTGGTATTTATTAAATGAAAACCCAAATGTTTTGTGCACTCAGATCCAGATGCGGTGAAAACGTTTGTCCATCACAAAGAGATCTAAATCTGTCTTTGGCGCGTCTCCAAGTCAAAAAACACAGTGCGTAGTCTAATGAAACCGGCACAATAATAAAAATAAATTCTCAACAGTTCTCTGAATGTTGCCAACTTGCAAATTAGTTGGTGAAATTTGAAACTGGAGATCATAAGACATTCCTAACAATGAGATATTGTGTTTATATTGGGTAAAATAACAAAATTAAAGTAAATCCAGAGCGAGACAGTTGTGCAAGCTAAAATGTTAATATCAATATTTTTCACCCCCCCCCCAAATTCTACATCTGTTAATGTTTACCAAATGCACTGTGGTCTGCCAACATGGCACAAAAGGGAAAAAAAGAAAAAAGCTATGAATTTATTGCAGATGCATCAAAGTTTGGGTTCTGATTCACATAAGCCCACGCTGGCTAGCTTTACAGCGAGCGGCAGCACGCTCAATTTGCATAACTCTCGCTGCATCTGTGCGACGCTCGTTACAGATCTCTGCCATTGTTCCTGCTGCTGTGTCTAGCTCTGGCCATGACAGTTTATTCCTAATTCAAGCCGCATTCCATCTTGTGTGCACCTTCTCCCTCTCAGCACTCGGCCAAACGGGAGACACATGTTTCAGGAGAGTGAAAAATGTCCCTTTCTTTGGCCCAGATTGAAGCAGAGTACCACAGATACAGGCTTTACATTTACCCCCATACTATTAAAAAAAAAATCCCTTATGCTGTGCATATAGGAGCGATGCAGGGTATATATATATCTCCTGCAGCCATCCTCTAGGCCCCCGTGATAAGCCTGCTCCTATTAAGCACTTGAAGGTGTTCGCCACGTTTGTACTGAGGCGAGATACATAATTAATGCAATGCATGGCACATCAAAGATCAAAGGCAGTTGTGCAAAAAAAAAAAAAAAGAGAAAAGTTAAATCTGACTGGGCACTGATTCAAGGTGTGTTTGTGTGCATGTGTGTGAGAGTGAATGTGTGTGTATGTCTGTGTGTGTGTGTGTGTGTGTGCGTACATTTAATGTTTGTGAGAAGAGAAAAAAAATAAAGAGTCCTGCGGATCGGTTGATCATTCCACACAAGGCCCTGCTTTTCTCTGAATATCTCTTTTATCTTTCTTTCTCGAAAACAATTATCAATCATCAGACAGTGTCATGTTAGCACGACAATGTTAAGTGACTTAAGTGGCTGGGTAAATGCTCATCGGAGGGGGGAGGTAGGGAGGGAAGAGCAGCGATTGGACAGCCTATTCTTCCTCGGCTCAGGAGGCTGTCTTGCCTCGGGCCTTCGCTCTGTAATAGAAGACAGACACAACACGGCCTTTTTAAACACCTCGATCACGCCGGGTTCTCTCATCTGCCCGCTAGAACGAGCTATTTAATCCTCAACTTGGGCCATGATTAATAGCGGTCTGACCCTTCACCTCCATCCATATAAATTCTCTGGAGGCTGTTTTGGCTCTCCTTGACGTCTCACACCTCTACTTGCGGAGCTTCTCAAGTCTATACTTAACTCTTAATTGCGATATCTCCAGGCTCAGTTCTTTCGTACTCTTTCTCTGTGTTTTTTTTTTTTCTCCCCTCTAAGCAATGCGTTTGGTGCCCTCCAGGGATTGGAGACCACCGTCACGATGCACTCGGCTACGGTGGCTTTGACAGTCAACCTCCTCCTCTTTCTCCCTCTCTTAAAGTGGGTGATAAATGAGACAAGGGCCTTTTGGTCTCCTTTGTACTTTGACCATTCACAACAAGCTCATCCGTAAAAGCGATTATGGCCTCTTTTCAGTGGCAATGACAATGGTTTCCAGTCTTGAGGAATGTACGGGTAAATATATACCACAATTTTTAGTTAATACAAGGTCAGAAAATAGTGGGATATGCCATGAGTCTATGAGTCTAAGGTGACACCTTGAAACAGTTTGTTATGTGTAGCCAACAGTCCAAAACTCAGTATTCAATTTTACAATGATATAAAATAGATAGTTTTTCTATTCAAGAATCTGGAACCAGCCAATAGGTGACCGTTTCTCTTGACAAATGGCTTGCATTTATCAATGAATCATTTTAGAACTACTGCTATCCAACTTTTTCAAACTTCATATTAAGCCAAACCTCTTAACGTAATAGAGGAAACTACTTAAAGCAAGTAGTCGGACGCATAGTCGATTTGGTTTTTATTTGGAGGAAATGCCTGACGTTTGATTCCACTCCAACGTGGACATGATTGAGGGCTGAGGAAGAAGGTGTGCTCCGAGGAACACAAAGCATGTGAGATCATTAGGGCGTTTGCTGAGGTGTTCAAGCATTGTCCGCCCCGAGGGAAGGTCTTGATCGTCACAGCCCCGGGTTCACATTCCTTAACCCCAGGGTCAGGGCTTTGTCTGAGGATAGCACTGAGGCAACTTCCCCTGCGGAAATCAACAAGAGCTGACACACTGAATGCTAGAGACGCACACAGAGGCAGGAAGAGGGGCCGCCACACGCACAGAAGCACATACATGGTCATAAACATGGCTATTTCGCCTAAAATTCCAGAAAACCATAAAAGAGCCATACCAGCCTGTGTTTTTAGCACATTAAATACAAGGCACATAGGCTTAGTCATACTTAACATTTTTGCCGACCACTTTGGAATACATGCTGAACAGTTTGAGACCACATTATAGCCTGATTATCTAAACCACTTTATTTGGTCATAAAACCAAAACTGAGTGCATCCGAAACATGAGTAATAATCTCTCATTGCACGGGGAAACTGTGGGAGCACATAACTACTGCAAGTACGGATGTTCCAAATTTTCCAAAGCCGTAAGTCTCCGTAAACCATGAGGAAACTTTGCAAGAAATATATATATATATATATATATATATATTTTTTTTTTGTCAGAAGACTTCTTTTAAGTGACGTCGCCAGATCCCAAGATCTCAGGAATTAGCTTGGTAACTACAATGTCTTGATCACGGCAAGGAACAATGGCCAAATCAATGCAAAGAAGACCCAAGCTGTAAGAAACTCTGATAACTCTTTAAATGGATATCAGGTTGAAGAAAATCTGTAGTTCATTACTGAGCAGAAATAATGTTACTTTGACAAAAATGAATGCAGACTCTGTGATCACTGTGGTGGTTTTACACGGCTTAAGTTTCGAGAGTCTGCAAGTCAAGTTTTGTGTCGTACTGGAATAAATGAAATCAAATGAATGCTTGGAAAGAGAGTAGAGAGTAGGGGGGGGTCAAATTTCAAAATCATTTCAAAGTGATTTATATTAAATGAGCTAAAACATGCAAAACCACTAAAACACAGCAGCAGTGTTTTGGACTATATCTTCCCTCGGGGTTTCTGACTTTTTTTTTTTATTCCACAATGGAATATAATAAGTAAACATCTTAAACAAAGATATCAAAAACAATTTCTGGTTTCCAATGACGTGCCTACGAAGCGCAGTTCACCCCATGTGTGCAGTGTCCCTTTGCTCTGCTCTGTTTTCACAGACAGAGTTCATTTCATCGAAGGTGATAAGAGCTTTGCGGATATCTGCCCATCAAATCCGTCTGATGGATGGCACGAATCCAGACACGGGGCCAAGGAAGGGTAGTTTAAAAAGAGAGAGAAAAAAAAAAAGAAACGCACAATATTTTCCTAAATGATCAGAGCCCATTCTGCTCAGGGCTGTTATCAATATTGAACATTACATCAGCTGTATCACTGACTCGCCATGCTGGGTTTTGAACGCTGCCACGGGCTGACGAGACTCCCCGAACGGGAGCGTCTGAAGCCCAGGCATGCATCATTCTTTAATATCGTATTAAAGTGAAATTGGCTACATTTAAACAGACACAGCGATAAATCTAGTCAGCACTTGGCAGACGCTGGTTTTATCGCGGTGGGGAGAATCACCGTCCCTGCAGAGCATCATCTTCCTGCCTACGATTGAGTCCAGCATTATTGCACAGTGATGGAGCTACCGCGCTGCTGGAGACGACAGATTGAGAGGGTGAATTATGGCCGTGCAAAGGGTTGAAGGTGTAGTCAAACATTCTTTTTTTTTGGTCTAGAGTTGAAAGAGGTGATGTAAGTGCACCCTGGAAGGTTAACAATGGAATTCAATACACAAAGCTGACCACATTTTAATATCATAATGAATCATTAGCAGATTATAATGATACGTTTTGAGATTGTGATGATTTTTTAAAATCATTTACACCAAAATCTGTCGAAAACACTGAATTTGTTTTGATAGAAGATGTTGAAAATGTTCTCCCTGTTATGTGGCGTCACCTTCAGAATGTCCTTTCAGTAATCCATCCAAACCCAGCACTTATTTTTAGCCAACATGTCTCCAGTGTGATTGCTGTGTGCAGACACTGAGAATCTGGGTGCCTGATCACAGTTTTTTATTATTAAATTCCTGCATTACCATTACATGTAATCTGTCACTCCGCATACTTCAGTTTAAGTAGGTCTACACCACATTACAAAAGATCCGTCTTATCCCAAGCCCTCATTCACACAGATGTACAGGTCTGTTTTTTTTACGAGGACAATAGAACTACCAATCCTGTTGTTTTTTTTCCTGTCGCGTGATGAATGTTCCAAATTTCTGTGCAGAGATTTGTGGCCAGAATGTGCTGGAAACCACCACAAGTGTCGACTGACTACATTCACTGGAGTCACTAATTTACATTTTGTAGAAATCTATTTTTTTGGCTTGCAGTTTTGCTTTGCAAAGCTCAGCTGCTTTGCACTGCATTGCTGCTGAGCCTGCTTCCTAAATCCTGTTGGCTAAATGCTTTGCTGCTGCGCGGTGACTTGCAATCAGAGTACATCTTGCAACAAAACAGTGGTCCTATTTCAGTCTTATACGCTGGAATATTTGGAGGTGGGATAAATTACCTGCTGGATTAAGTTTATTTTTTGTATTTGTTACTTTAGAAAAATCCCTTGACACTTGTGTGCTTTAATATGATTTAGCACCATGTAGGTTAACCCCTGGAAACATTGCACATCTAAAAAAAAAAAATGACAAGAGACATTAGAATTGAATAAAATACCTGTAATTTAAAAAAATATAGGTCTAAAAGTTCACATTAACACGTTTAATGTAGGTATAAACCCTGTAAGCCTGATATTGGTTAATAGATGTGTCCTATGTGACTTCCTCTTCAGTCAGACACTCCAGTCCGTACAGCTGGGAGAGAGCGCAACACTGTTGGACTTCAGCTGGGTAAACATTCCCCACAGAGGCCAGAGATCTTGTGTACACACAGGGCACAGCGCACGTTCAGCAAGGGGGCCTCACAGCCGCCACAAGGATGGATGGTCTAACCAGGCCAGAGTCCATGTGGGCACGACAGTCAGAATATGACAGGAGACCCCATCTGCTGAAACCATTGAGCTCTGATGTACCGATACCAGCTCCGGTTAGAGCTTCCACACCTCTTGCCTCCACGCGTTTGCAAAGATGCATGCGCGCGCACGTCGGCCTGTTACGCGATCCTCAGACCGCCCGTGAAGGAAATAGACTCAATGGTGCTTGAAAGAGACAGAGAGAGTCATTTCACTGAGAGGAACATTAGAGTGAAGTGCAGTAACAGGACACCCGCAGGACACCTACAGACTAGCGGTGACAGTCGCGCACACATGCGTGTTGAGACTGTAGCTAATAATAAACTTCTGTGAGTCAGACGGATGTGATGGAGATAATACATTTTCCTTTGCCAAAATCAAAGTCATTTTTCCTGTATTTGAAAGGAGGCTCGTGGAGATATTGGGGCTAGAAATTAGTGTGTGTGTGCATGTGTGTGTGTGTGAGGCCCAGTTAGCCCTGGGAGTAACAGTGATGCTATTTGTCTGTATTAACCCCCTCAGGGGAGCTCATGCTGCTGCTGCTGCTGCCAGTTAGACATCCCACATTCACTATCTTCATCTTTTACAGTATTCAGACCTCTTTTTTTCTTAGCGTGTCAAAAAAAAAAAAAAAGTATTAGATTTCAGTGAAATTTGGAGCGTTAGTCCATGGGCTGTGGGAAGAGATGTGTTTTCAGTGCATAGCACCGCCATGTAAGCATTTATACAGCGTCTTATTTTCACCGCGATGTGTGTGTTCAAGACCATCGCAGCATAGCTTAAAGCTATTTTTTGCCCTGGGTCCTGCAGGACCCGTGGAAACCCAATGCAGTCTCTTCATGCATACCTGTCGGTAAATTTCATTGTCCTACTCTGCATTTAAAGATAAAACTATTTTTGGTAGATCTTTTAGCTAAATGGTGTCGTTTGTCTTGTTTGGTCATCATCAGCCACCGTACATTGATTGTGTATCCATGGTAATGCCAATGAACACGCTTGGGTTCAGTCTAGTTCACAGCCATGCAAGAGGACCTGTTTGATGTCTGATCTGTTATGTGGTGTTTATCTTTAATAAACCAGGAGTTATTTAAAGGCAGTATGTTCAGTGACTCACACATAAAGGAAATCATTTCTACAATTTTCATCCCGGGTAAAATCCCACTGTTTATGTTTTGACCGCCTGCAGCAAAGTTTAAACCACCCACTCCCATAAGATTGGCATTGGGTCCCTTGGGATGTGCAAGATCCCAATCCCAGTGCAGTCATCTAGCACAGATGCAAAGTTTCTTTGGTTGAAAATCTTTTGTACACGGTTCACCCATTTCTGCCAAAAATGATTAGATGCCAGTTGGACTTTTGGTAAAACTGCCTTTTCCAACACTGTCAAACTAATTTCATACAATTAAAACCAGACTTGGTACATAAAAAACTGAGGCTGAAAAAACAAATCCTCCAAACTAAACAATAAAATATGCTCTTTGTCCATGTCCTCTGGATCTGACGGCTCTTTTAATAAGATGATAGACTTTGTCTGTGCCTTCCAAAACCATTACAAATCACCGTTGAAAAGTATTATATGAAAAGTATTATGATGTCACAAGTTTAGGCTCAAAAATGACTTGGTTGGGTTTATAGAAAGATCATGGTTTGGCTTAAAATAAGTACTCGGGCCAGTTTCGTCACCATAGTTACAATAATCATCATTTGGTTAAGGTTGAGGGCAATTATGGTTATGCTGAAAAAAACAAATATTGCTGACAACATAATGTGTTTCAGCAAAAAGTTGACTTTTGCAACATGACAAGTGAGACTGACTCACCAAAAACTTTGCACAGTTCATCCTTGTACAGAGCCCTAATTTTTCCAGACAAGATTTTGGCGTTCTCCAAAAACCATGACGACCACACGCCAATCATGATTGGCTGTCATTGTGCGTATTTCGAGGCAGATTCAGGTACAGGGAAATCAATCACATTAAAAATTTAGAGGATTGTGTGGCCTTGACAGAGGTAGGCACACTCTGGGTGCTTGTTCTTATTTTAATGTTTGTTAAGAGTGTTTTTTCGAAAGAGTTTTATGGACCTTGGGGTTATGTAATTCACTCAACTCATTGAAGATCACTAGAATTTTATATTCTCGAAAGTCAAGCAAGTGAAAAGAACTTATTTCCAAACTTTTCATGCAAGAACAGCTTCATCTTGTCAGCAGACTACCAGAGAGCCTCCTCTCCTTCCCACATTATCTGCCTGTGAACTGTGAGCATAGGGCTGGATGTGTTTGTGTATGTGGGTGTGTGTGTCTGAGCCACACTCTCACTGTGATTTACAGCTCCTCTCACACTCTCCCCTTCTGTCTGCTGGTCAACTGCCATGGTGAAGGCGGCTACAATGGCCGGCTACGAAGCACCATAAATCTGGACACTTCCTACCACTGTCTCCCACTTCAAGGGGAAGCCTGTCCTGTTGCAAACATGATTAACCCTCTTCCTCTCTGTCCACAACCCCCTGCACACATACACACTCTCCAACCTCCATCCTCCCTCCCCTCCCCAACAAGAGGCCATGCTGCAGGGTAAAAAAACACAGGGCCGCCTTCACACCTCAGAGGCAAGGAACCTTGCGGATTTACCATCCCTTCCCTGCACAGGAAATAACTAATAAAATATAACCTGCACATTGTATTGGACCTATAAAGAATGCATGTAAATAAAATGTAAAAAAAAAAATGAAAAGATGGTAAAAGTAAACAAAACAATTCACGCACGGAGTTCATCCTACACAATATGCTTTGTATAAAAGCTAACGCTTTTTTCTGTAAGTTTTTATCAAAGTGCTCCTCTTCTCTCAATGACAAAGCGAGATAAAAAAAAAAAAGTTTTCAAAAAGGCTTTGACGCCACAAAAGACTCGTTCAGGATGAGTGAAGCGATAGTCCCAGCATGCCAATTTGCAGCTTAGTAAGGAAGTTTGCTTGGTGCTGAGAGGGTTTAGAGCAGGAATAGAGACGTGTTGTCATTGAGACGCCTGAATGCATCAATGAAACTTCAGATGAAAAAGAAAGGGAGGTGTGCTGTCAGTGGAGAGCGGGCCCTTCACTGAGCTGTGGCAGCAGACTATAGCATGAGACTTCAACTGAAGCAACAGTCTGTACTGTGCGGGAGACCAGAAAGAAAAAAAAAAAATGTACACACCCACTTTAAACACACATAAACAAGCAGTCATAATCACCCATGGACACACAAAAGGACACACACGCAATCTTAGATATACACCGCCTACTTACATGCATATGCAGACAGACACAGGCACATTTAAATGCACACTCATTATTCATGGAAAAGCACAAAGATGCTTGATCTTCCTGCTGTCAGTCAAGCTCTTACTCTGTGTTCCACTTGAGGGCACATTTTTGTTTTAGGAAAACTTCATATGGCCAATCAAGCTGAGTCAGTCGAAATTCTTTACAAATAAGACTTTTCATGCTGATTACTAAATTATTCCAAGTGGTACAACTGGTTGGCTTGGGAATAATTTATTATTGGTGGACTAAACCGTTGCTTTCCATAATTATGTGCTCCCGCGATGCACCCCTATATTAAGGCTACTGTAAAACATATAATATGATATAGAATATTATTCTTCATTTACATGTCCAGCTCTTAAATAGTATGGCTCCTTTAATAATGGAGACAATGTTGAGCCAACATTTAACTACAGCATTGAAGACTTAAATAAAATCAGATGTATTTAAAAAATAAAAAGGTCAAGTAAGATCACAGCCGTGCCATAAAGATAACACATATGGGAAAACCATTTGCTTTTTCTCATAGCTAATAAATATAAACTAATAAATAAGGTCTGACACTGCAAATACCTTTAGACCTGATGAAATGTTGCTTCATTTTATAACGGAGCCTAAATAAAGAATCATTTGTGATGTGCCGTGTATATGCTGACAGTCTAACTTCACAGAAAGTCTTGTTTCCCAGCCACTTAATCATCTGTGAAGATGATTAAAATTGTGATTTGGAAGTATAGTGAACTGCTTGGGAACGCGAACCATTTCCAACCTGAGGGATTGTGTTCTAAATGTGAAATAGGTGTTTATAATAGTCGTGTGTTCATGTCTGCTAAATGATGATACGCATCTGCTGCCTGTATCAACATGGGAAATCCTGTATATACTGTGAGATGGCATAGGGATGTATATTGTATATATACAGTACTGTACAGTACAAGTGGCACTACACTCCTCAGTTAGATTCTCACAGATAACTTTCTAATATTCTGCTACACTGATTTACACACGCAAGAAATGGACCTGTACCGTATTTAAATAAAATGGACTCCAATAGTCAGTTCAATTAAAAAAAAAAAAAAAAAAAAAAAGAAGTTATCTTCTGACACTTCCCATATAGAGCAGGTCTAGACTGTACCCTTTATTATATTATTGACAGAGATTCTACAATTCCCACCGTGAGCAAGAACTCGCCAAAGGTGGCAAGGGAAAACTTTCTTTTAAGAGGCAGAAACCTTGAGCAGAACCCATGGTGGGAGGCCGTCTTCTGCAACTGGTTGGAACAGTAAAAAACATTTTAAATATGTGGTGTGTAGGGGCAGCGTTTAACTGTAAAGCAGCCGCCCCATATGCGAAGTCTCGCCTCGGGTGCCCATGTTCGAATCCCGACCTGTGCGGCCCATTCACGGATGTCGTTCCCCATCTCTCTCCACACATTTCCTGTCACTCTTCAGCTGTCTAGCCAATGAAAAGCAAAAAGGCCAAAAAAAATAATATAAAAATATATATGTGGTGTGTAGTCTGATGCATTGCCAGTGTCCAAAATTAGCACATATATTATACAGCGATGACATTCGTGCTCACGTTCTGACACGAATGCATGTACATGTGAGTGGATGGATACATGTACTGATGTCTGAACAACATTCTGAGTGTTAAAGTAGAGTGTGCATCTATTGGCTCCCGGGGCACTTCTTCCACATGCCGCAGAGCCCTAACGACTGTACTTCAGCAAATCCAATATTCCACGACTTAACCCTGAAAAGATTCTGTATTAATAGCGTCGCGAAATACAAAGTAAACAACCACGCAGTCTAGGTGAAAGCCAATCGTGATGTGTCATCGTGATGACTAATCCCCATGTCCTCTTTTCTTTGTACACGGGTCTCAGTTTTGTGGGTTGTGGGCTGCCCATTAGCCACATAATGATTTACACTAGAAAGACCTGTGAAGGAGCCACCACCTGCTCCCATGCTCCTTTTGCCCTCAATTCCCCTCCTTCCTCCACCTACGTTTCAAACTATGATGAGGT
Source organism: Nibea albiflora (assembly GCA_014281875.1). Lineage (NCBI taxonomy): Eukaryota > Metazoa > Chordata > Actinopteri > Sciaenidae > Nibea > Nibea albiflora. Next base: position 6,382,214 of record CM024803.1, read on the forward strand.
CATTGTGTCATTATCACAGTAATGCCACCAATGAAGTCCCATACGCGATAACAACACCTGTTTGATCCACCCTAGGGGAGGTACTCAGCAAGCAGCCGGCCTCTTTTATTTATTTATTTTTTGGGGCTTGGAGCAGAAGATAAATAAGTGATGGAGCAACACTGTTTATGCAAATCTCATTTCACATGCATCTTATGTCCTGCCACGCTTTCCTGGCAGCGCACAGCTGAGATTGCGGGGCAAGTGACAGCGCAGGGGCTTATTATGACTGATTTCCTCTGTAATGATAATGCGATTGAGCACACTGTTCGTGACGAGCACAAAGGGGCACACGAATAAGAGAAGGTTTGGAGTTAAAGTGTGAACAATCAGGAGGATTTTTTTTTTTTTTTTTTTGAGTCAGCCTTCTTCTCCCCTGGCTTATACAGTAGATACGTTAAAGCGTGTTTTACTTCCTGGGTAGAGTACAGTCTGCTCTGTGTGTGTATGCATGTGTGTGTGTGTGTGTGTGTGTGTGTGGATGGATCACACACCATATGGAAGTCTTCAGTGGGTGAAGTCAGCTATTGTACTGCAGTGATGTATGAGTGTATCTAATGGATTGCTGTCAACATGTGGTATTTATTGTATATATTGTGTCACTCAGCTCTCACTCTCCATTGTTTGCCTCGCACTCCTCTCTTGCTTTTTAACATCTGGCGAGTGCAGACGCTGCGACGCACAGCCATGCAGGGAGAGGGCTGAACACTGCGAACCTTCAGAAGACTTTTAAAACGTTCACATGGCTCGAATAGCTTCTCACAAAGGATCACAACTTCCCACATACCATATCATTCCTGTAACTTTAACTCATTTGTCCTTGAATAAATCGAACCTTACAATGCTCCTAACAACTCATTTTTCATTTTCTGTTAGAGCATTGTATCACTTTTCAATATCGGCGCTAGAACAATACCAGAGTTTGAGTTCTGATCCCAAAACAACACTGTTGTCAGTTCTGGTAACAAATGACACTTTATTTGATACCTTCGTTTTGCGGAATATAAACAAAAGGCAGCCATACAATTAGTAACATTATTAATGCCTGCAAGTATTGATTTATTTGGCTATCAGTGTGATTGTGTTATCCCCTCGTAACTTAATATGGCACATGCATTAGCAAACAGTAGCTTATTAACACACCTAACAGATATGGAGCATTATATTTGGAGTTGTATCTTTGGATACCCGATGTGCTTCAAGACCTAAAAGAGTAAATCTTTTAGCTCTTTTTTGGTCTCCACCAACTCCTGAGGGAAGTCTCTGATCTATGGCTGCTAAATTCTCCGCTTTGTTCCCCAGCGAGTCCAGTCCAGTCTGTGGTTACATCCAGGCAACAAAAAAGCACTTTCATTAATGGTGAGGGAAAGATTGTGGTTTTAGATAAACACTTGACAACAATAATAATATATTTATTTATAAATATAATAATAAATACAGCTTTTATCCTATTAAATGAGATCTTTCCCTGACCTTAACCAAGTGCTTTTGTCAGAAAACACATGGAATTGTCAGAGAAGTTTTTTCAACATTCCATATATAATAATTAACATTTTCTTATTATGTTCACTGTGTAGTGAACGACATTCAGTTGGCTTCAGCACATATCAGCTGTTGCCACCTACACATCATTTCAAGGACACAAGGCTCCACAGGACTAAAGGGAAACATCAGAATCAGGTGATAATTCCCTGTGTGGTCGTCACTACAAGCAAATCCTTTACGACACACGCAGTCATCTGATCCATTGGGAACTGACAATGCTCTATGTTAAAGCGTTCTCTGTGATACCGTACACCGCATTGACTCTATGGCCTAGAAGCATTCCTATGGCTCCTTCCACCCAATCACATCGACGTTTGCACGTCTCTCGGCCAAGTCATGGGGTGAAGGTAATGCATCACAATCACCAGAGTGACTCTGACCATCTTAAAGGACATAAACGGCACCATCATAATCTGACCAAGCATTCAATGTTTTTAATACTTGGGTCAATAGAAACAGTCTGATTAGTGCTAAAAGGGTAATGAGGTCTAATATCCAACCTTATTCTTGTTTCATTGAATTATTATTTAAGCCACAGCTTAAATGCAAGGCCTCTGACAGGGGTTAACAAACTTAACAAAAATGGGCCATGTTATGAATGGGTATTGGTTTTACAATTTACTAGCGAGCATCCTCAAATCCACTTGTTTTCAACAGCTGTTTGTCGGGTCTAATCATCACAGTGTTTCTAATTCAACGGCAGTGAATTTGCCTATAAAGAGGTGCGTTGAATGAATATCAAGAAGCGTCTGTGTATTGCGTCTGACTGAAGATCCAGGCAGAAGCTCGACATCAAAGCGTAATCGCCCCATCACACGTCCACATGTTGGACAGATACCTCCACTCTGACAGAGCTGCTGTCATTTACATAGCGCAGCAGAAAGTCAGAATCAAAAGGCAAGGACATCAAAAAGCTGCCAAGATTTTTTTTTTTTTTTTTTTTTTTTCCACTCATCATTTCATTTCTGTCTTTTCCAACCTCTCCATCCCCCCAACTCCTAATCATCAACCAAGCGGATTAGCATGTCACTGCTGGGTATCCCATTCTCCTTCAGAGGGGCCCCTTATTTTTTTTTTCTCTCCCTCTTTTTCTCTCTTCTTCTGGGGAATCTGCCATTTCATCAGAGCGTGCAGGAGTCACCAGTCGGCTAACCTCATTGTACAGATGGGGTCAGGGGCAGGTCAGCTACCAGGATTCTCCAGAAAGAAGAGGCCCTGGCCTGGCTATGCCCTGCGGTCTGCACGCCCCTATCCCACTCTTGGCCTTTCCTCATCTTGGGCTTCCCCCTACTCTGCTCCCTCTGGACCAGAGAGACTCTGGAGGTCAGCAACCTATTTGCGAGGACACTTGGCTCTTCACAGGGGGTGAGATATCCTTTACAAGAGCCCCTGTCATCTGGACAGTGACTAATGAAGCCAGCCTGGTGACAAGTACTGATGAGCAGCCCCAGGCTGGTTTGGAGACCGTTGCTCCACTGCTAATGACACCAACTGTGGCTCTGATTCTCCAACTCCTGCCTTGGCATGTTTTCTAATGCGGGTCTCATCACTCGTTGGCTCTCGGTCCGCGTACACGTCAGCTTTTGTTTATTAATAAAGCTCAGGTTCATACAGTCACCAGCAGCAAGTAGCTGCTGGGTCTTTAGAAACACTGGGTTCCCATGGCCTGATGCCTCATTGGCATCCACACAAAGGAAGGTGATGAATGGGCCTTAAAGGCCTGATAAAACATTAACATGAACAGTTGGTCTGACGAGAGGAGCAGCACAGATTAAAAGATGACTCAGTTTTTTTTTTTTTTTTTTTTTTTTGGAGAGGCAAATTTTATCCTCATGATTTCTCAGTACAGGGGGTAGAAAAAATAGTCTTCACAGGGGGAAAAAAAACAAGACATTAATGAAAAACAGCACGCTGTCAGGTTGATGTCTCATTATTAGGTGTTTGTGCTGTGCATGCAGGACAAAAAAACCCCCCATAAAAATAGAGAAAGACAACCTGTGGCATCAGCGTTTGGTAAGCTGGACACAATGCTGTGCTGTTCCACCTCTGGCACCATGTCAACTGGGGCAGAAACATTCATTATTCACATGCTCCATGCATGAATTATGTAATGTGATAAGTCATTCCCAACACTTTACAGTATATTCGGGAGTTTTAATAGAAAGCAAATAAGGGCTGCCAGAGGACAAAGTGGTCCACGGTGGAACAAAAACAATGAAGTGAGCTCCGTGCTCCTTTATCATTCTCTTTCTCCAGAATCTTGTCTTATATCTGAAAAAAAAAAGTGTTTTTTTTTTTTCTCTCTCTGATAGATTTTCCTATTCAGTTCACCCTGCGTAGCATTTTGAGTAACAAGGGAAAGAAATCCATGTGAAAACGGAAAATGTCACGATGGACTGAGTGACATTTTTTAAAAGGACAGAATAATCTTCTTATTTGACAAAATGCTGAAACAAAACGTTCCTCAGTGAACGTGGATGGTTAGCTTCTCTAGCCCCCCCCCCAATAAAAGCACTATTTAGTAGAATCAGGGACATAAATCAAATTTCACTCACCGGGTCTCTGTATGTTAATGCATCAAGTCAACAAAACAAAATCCAGACACAGCTCTGTTACACCCTTATATAACCTTATGTAACACAAATGAGGACAGCGGGCTTTTATCTGTACTGCCGGCATAAAAACAAATAGCTCTCATGAATTATATATAAAAATCAAACGCTCAAAATTGTCCAAATGCACTATTACTTTGGTTGGTGGTTGCACCCTTGCAGCTAGATCAGGTATTTATTGAGCTTGTCACTACACCATTAAGGTTAGTGCGCATGAGAGCAAATAAGTATCCCGAATCTTCAGTTATTTTAGAATAACAGTAAAAAAAAAAAAGAAGAAGCAAAGAACAGGGGGGTATCCATTACACGTAACAGCAGCGTGACCTTAAAATGATTTCAGCACAAACGCTGAATAGTTATCTGCAGATTCACTCTGTAGCAAGGTGATATAAATGACAAATAGTCTGTCATAGGCTCTCAGAGAACAAGTCATAATTGAACCATCTGCACAGACTTTGCTGTAAATATTTCAACAGTTATGGACTAACCGTTCCATCTGTGTAAAAGTATCCCTCCCGAGTTTTCTTTCTTTCTCATAATGTGATTTATCAGGGGTGGGATTTCGGCCTTTAGTGTTTTTTTCCCCCCGCTCTTTGTGTCTTTAGTGCTGGTTTTTATTCTTTAATGTGCCTATTTCTAAATATATCTAGTTTCCTAAAGAGAGGAATAGAAAAAAAAAGCATATCTTTCTCTCTCTCTCTCGCTCTCTCTCTCCCCCACCCCCTATCTCAACCTGAAGCGCTTATAGCTCCACACCAAGGATGAGAGAGAATATTTAATTTTAAAAGATGAAAAAAAAAAAAAAAAGTGTCACGGAGGCCACGGCTTGCTGCTGTTTCTCTTCGTGCTCGCCCGCTGTGTGCACACGGGTGGGAGCTGGACTTATTCTTTTATTTTGTTTTGGTTTTCGCCTGGAAACAATGAAATTAGTCAAAGACTGTAGAGATATTCTGAGGGGTTGGAGTTCTTTGTAGTCTTCTTTGCTATACCAACAAATGTATTTGCTTGCGTAATTTATTCCCATTTTTCTTGTTAGGCTCGATGCATGCTTGAAGTTAATCAGATGCTATAAAGGCCCATGCACATATATCCCCCGCTGCAAAATGTATGTTAAGCATTGGATTTATGGATAATTTACAGCCCTCTTTACATGCAATTTCCACTTTATTGGTTGGACTGATTCTCCATATGTATTTACTGTAAATGGATGATGACTCAAACCTTTGGAAGTCCTTACATCCCCACCTCCACCCATTTCCTAAAACACATAGACGGCTAACAGTTGTTCCCAACGACAGAGCCAAACCGGGCACCCACGTGCACCTATTTTATGGGCGCTTGCCCTCTAAATATCTGTCTCCTGATTTCAAAAGAGTCCTCTAATATAAGCAAAGCACAGAAATTAAAAAAAAAAAAAAAGTTTTCACATCACACTGCCTTTGCTCGTATGTCTTGGGAAGAATGGTGGGAAATGGAAAAGTAAGCTTAGCCATAATACAGAGGATACAATAAGGCACGCATAAGGACTTTTGGACAAAAACTAATCATGTTTTCCACAGTGGGATGGAGAACAGGACTCCATGACAGAATTTTAACTCATTTTCTTTCTCAGACTTTGGCTCATTCCAAACACTGTGCTTCAGTGCGTGACCCTGTGGGATTGCTCCATTTAAAATTCCTATACAGTTTGACTTGGACCTTTGTCTGCCACTGCACAGCGTCTGCTCATTGTTCGCATGTAACATCCTATAGACTGAGCTCGTGTGTGAAAAAAGGGCAGCCGTACAAATCACACATCGAACATACGGAAAATTCCTCCATAGTGTGACAGAAGACATATAAATGGCCGGTAAGCCCGCACCAATGAATAGGGCACAGACGAGGCTGTGTGTGCAGAGGTGGAGGCCTCATGAAGCAGCGCAGTGTCTCGGTCTTGTAAAAACTGCTCGTTCAGGAGTCTTTAAAGGCTCTTGTCACATACGGTACAGTATACATAAGGGGAGGCGCACGGTAGGGACTTTTTTTTGTGTGTGTGTGCCACCCCCATACGTCTCCTTTGAAAAAAAAGGGACCATTTTTCAAGGACAGAGAAAAGAAAATGTCGCAGGAGAGGAACAAAGGTATATTGTAGGATTGTGTTTCTCAGCTAAGTTGTTTTCAAGAAAATGTAAAGGCTGAGACGAGCGGGAAAACTCATTTCCATGTAGGTGTGCTGCTTTTGTGTCATGTTTCTGACATAATGAAAGGAATATTGAGAAGATCATCGAGAAGAAAAAAAAAAAGTTGATTCATTGTTCAGTTGTTCAGCAAATTAATTGTCAACAGGAGTTACAGTGTCAAACACTTGCTTGTTCCATATTCTTCTGTATTACTGTTGATTGAATATCATTTGGTTTTGGACTGTTGAACAAAACAAGACACCCCATTTGAGCTCTGGAAAATTGAATTTGTGGCATGTCTGCCACTATTTTCGCACATGTTCTGCACCAAACAATTGATCTGCTGACAGATTAGCGACAAGACAGAATTGCTTGTTGGAGTCCAACATGAGGCATGAAACCCGGTAATAGACAGGAGGGTGCAGGTCATTTAAGCCGAGATGCACCCGTCATATCCATTTTCGGCTATGCAGGGGAGGAGGAGTTTGTTTTTGCGTTTGAAGTGACCACAGCGTAGCGTCCATCTGACAAGTCTTGGACCCGGCACAGTAGGAAGTATGGCAACAAGAAACGTCAGCGGCATTGTGCATAATTACGGCCCGAGATGGATAGCTCGGTCCTGTCTGCGCCCAACTGTTCCCCTCCATTTTTCTTTCTGATGAACGAGGAGAGAGACAGCGCCCTGTCATCTGCTGCGTCGCTACTGGCGGCAACAGTAAATCTCCCGCTCAAAGTCACCCCCTCGCTCCGAGACGGCAAGGGGAGGTGTGCGGTGAGAGGGAAGTGTGTGTGTGTGTGGGGGGGGGGTGATATTGTGAACTCGATAAGTGCCCCCACCCGCTCCCCCCACCCAACCCCCAGACACATTCACACAGACACATGACCTGCACCGCTGTGGAGTCCACCAAATTGTGGAGTATTTCACGCTTACTTATTCTTGTGAGTGAATAATTGAGATGGTGGTGCAAAATAGGTCCGGGCTGCTATTCTTCAAGCATCTCAAAATCATAGTTGTGACAGTTAAAGCCGAGGGATTTGGAGCTAGATTTGGCACAGAAGTACCCCAGAGGACATACAAGTCCTTTGAGAGTGTGTGTAGTCGCTATTTTGTGAAGCTCGTGGCTGTAAAATGAAAATTATGGTAATGTCTTGAAGTCCTTTGCTCAGTAACTGTATTTCTTTATTTCCCATTAAGCCTAAATTGCAAGACAGAGTGTGTTTCACAAAGTGGGGACAGTTTAAGAAGGTTAAATTCAATCATTATCTTTGAAGAAGTAATGTTATTTGTTTGCTGCCTTCAAAGGGAGGTCATATTTTTGACTGGGAACATTGAGTACACTATACACCTGGTAATCAAGTGGTTTAAGTTATGAGAAAAATGGAAATCACATGAAAAACCTGACTTTTTTTTTTTGCAAACTGCATTTTTTCCCCCATCTACGTCTTTGTGGAGTGAACAATCCCACTTGATGGAGTACATTAAACATTTCTATGCTGTCTATGTTTAGTTAGTCCTGTCATTAATCTGCCAAAAAAAAAAAAAGTTCAAAGTGCTTCAGAGCTTATAAATCCCCTAGGATGTGCACTGACTCTACTACAATGGGTTAAGAAAGTTAGAGATAAAATGCTTTTACTCCAAGACCCAAAAGTTGCACCAAATAGTTCACACTGAATTTCTGAGACAATGCAGCAACATGAAATCAAGAGAAAAACTGAAATGGGTATGGACAACTGCAGATTCATTCCATTCCAGAATATGAATTCATCTAGTGACTGGCTCAATGAATTAAACTTTTAGAGTCTTCAAGAAAAAGAAGAACGAAATAGCAAACACCTGGACTTACTTCCTGGTCTTTCTTTCTACCCCATCTTCACCCAAAAAAAAAAAAACCCACATCTGGATAGGTAATTTTACTTGGACCTCTAGTGGCCATCCCAATTATGAAGAGGGCAAAGGAGGAAGTCATCAGACTTCCATCCAGGAGGCCGTGTGGTTTCTCATGTGAAACCATTAACTTACTTTAATTTACCTATGTAAATTAGCTTAGGACATGTATTTTACCCTAAACTTGATCTTTTCCTAAGACAACTTTAATCATGTGACGCCGAAAGTCTGCTACAACGACGGTCCAGCACTCCTGATGCTTGCAGCCTACTCACCAAAAGCCTTCGTTGAATCCCATATCGCTTTCTCACAGCAGCTATCCTGACGTGAAATAGTCGGGTCAGCCCAGGTCGTTCCACTGGTACTAATTAAGGTTATTGCAGCAGAGACTTTACAGTGAGCCAACACCATGCGCCACAGCAGCACCCTCACTCTGTCCGACCAGAATGGAACAGAACCTTGGTATCATTGGTAACACCTGTGTTTATCCTACTATTTCATGTCAAGAAATGGCCTATTATTCTGACCTATTCAGTCACGGGTACGCCAAAGTGCGCATGTCACTAGTTAGCTAAGAGCTAACATCTGTGCAGTCACGTCTGCATAAACGCTGTCCAATGCTGTTCCATGTTAGGCAGGATATGTTTCCCTATATAAGAAGCTTTATAAACATCGCAATTGTAACCACTGTAATTGCACCAATGCATTTCGGGCCAACTGCAAAACGATCCTCTTTGAATACACTTCCTCTATGGCGCGAGCGATGGAGAAGAGAGAGAAAACCCCAGTCTGACCCAGATCCAAAGCAGGGTCCCTTCACCCAGGTCCCTTTGAAGGCTTTTTTCTCTCCACGTACTCTTCCGTTCAATCACGAGTTGCACCTTTGCCTCCCAACTCCCCTTTGATAGCTGTTTGTTCTGTGCGGCTTTGACGCGCGAAAAAGCTTTGCATGAAGGAGGCAGGACATTAAAGTGTTGAGATGTTTTATGTACGGTATTTCTTTCACCGAGACTTGCTCTGCGTATCTCTGACTATGACCCCGAGGCGCCTCAGATGCCGCTCGGATGTTTTTTTGTTGTGGAAATCGCGGTGCGAAAAGGTGGGACGGAGGGTTACCGCGATGGGCTGTGTTTGTGTTTTGTTGTTGCTTTGTGTTTTTGTCGCTTTGGGTTGTGCCTTCCCTCCTATTCATTTCCCATCCCGGATCCCGCAAATCTCGCAAAGTCTCCTCACCCACCTCTTTCTCCCCCCTCCTCTATTTCTTTCTCATTCTCCCCACTCACTCCTTCTTTGCTTCACTTCTCAGGAAATAACCTTCTATTGCCTTTTCTAGTCCCAGAGGACTGAGAGATAAAATCCCTCCTCGGTCTAGGGGGTTCTGTGAAGATAGCGTAACAGTCTTTTCTCACAGTCACAGCTCCAGGCTCTGTGAGGAAGCCTCTGCCCATCCTCCCCTTCCCTCTGTTTCCCCTCCTCCCTCCCTTCCTCTTTCTAACTTTCTCTTTGCCAGATCGAAGCAGTTCCCAGCAAGGTACGATAGTTTAGAATGAGGCAGCGGCGCTGAAGGAGGTGCTACTGCCAGCTGCCAAAATCTCCCTCACATTTACATACTTGCCATCCTGTCTAGTGCCACTACTCAGCTGTAATTCCCACCAATTTGAAGACACCACAAAGGAAAATAATATGGACTTGTTGCCTTTGGGCAACAGAAGTGACTAAATGAATCTTTTTGGTTCTTTTTGGCTATGGATACTCCCTCTATCACCACAGGGATATTGACGTTTTCTTATTTTTTTGGCGAAACATCTCGACAACTAAAGGATGGATTGCCAAAAGAATTTAGCACAGACGTTCCTGGTGAGAGAGGATGAATTTCAGTGAGTCGGCGATGTCCTGACTTTCTGTAGCACCGTTTGCCGGTTAAAGTCTCAAGCTCAACACCAGCCTCGTGGATTTGCACGTTTTGTGCAGACATTCATGGCTCACAGGGGACGAATCCTAACAAACAGTGACCCTCTCTCACCACACAGCAGGCTGACCCTTTTGGCCAGTGTCATGTCTGATTAAATATTTGTTATAAAACGATGTGCACACATCAGCGGTTTTGGTTTGTAACCAAATACTTGTAAAAGTTCAGCCTCATTGCGTGCCTAGCATGGCTGTAGACTCTGTCGTATTGGGCTTGTCTTAAACCAGATTCTTGTGTCCTCACACACCTTTGTTTTGGTGTGTTCACACAGAAAGTAGATCTCAGCAGTGAGATCTTGTAGATCTGTTCATTGTAATCAAAGGATGGCAACGTATGATCATTTTGGATTCTTACTGGAGTAAGTAAGATTATGGGGGGGGTATTTTTTGCGTCGTGAAAACTCACTTTGCATTTGCTGGGAACACAAAATTACATCATGTTTCCTGCTCCAAAAGTCTTCGCTAACTCAAAAGTGAAGAGAAAAATAGTGTCCTTTTATCAATTTCTAAGTAACTTTACAAACAGAACACACACCGCTCAAGAAAAAAACAAAAAAAAAAACAAATAAAAACAAACAAAATGAGCCCTAAATTAACTAAACTATGTCCCATGTGGGTACTAGAGCATTAGCTCCTGTTTGCTTTATTCTGCACACACAGTTTGTAGAGCACCTGCGGATGTCAACAGAGATATGCAGTGAACAGTGATGACTATCAGCACTGTAGCAGTTTATATAAAGGCGCACTGAATACGACCATTTACAGATAAGGGCACACGGTGGCTCAGTGTAGACCAGAAGTCATGTGTGTGTGTGTGTGTGTGTGTGTGTGTAGTGTGCCTGCGTGCGTTACTGTATGTGAGTTTCAGTAGCTCTGTGGGTTGAAGCGGATAGGCCATGGTGTTTGTTTAACCTTATCAGGGGTTGTCATCCACTCAGGTCAGCGCAGAGTGGATTTCAAAAAGGAAACTCCATTTATTACCTTCATGTGAAGCTCACTTCCCCCAGAAATGAGCCCGGTGCTATGAAAACAACCATTCATACGCGGGGTTATTTGAGCAGGTTTTAAGCATGCTCTGGTTATGTAATTGTGACTGTGACGAAGTCTGTGTACGGAGGTTCTCGCTGCAGCGTTTGGATGTGCACGTAAAGACGGAAGGCAGATGGAAAAACAGCTGTATTTTACAAAAGCGCATCCTTATGAATGAGTAAAGATCCTCGTTTTCATCTTCATTCATCTTTAAAAACGTCTTCTTGAGGCTGGAGAAGTCATTTTGCAGCTGAAAAATCACGCAGGCGTTTGAGAAAAACTCTCTTTGTTTTAATTTTTTTTTTCTTTTTCCTGAAAAGATTTATGATCCGGGGGGATGATTAAGAGGCTGTGACCTGTTTGTTTGACCTCCATTCGTCTTCTTTGCTATTTTAATGATTCAGACTCATTCTGACACGTGGCACTGCTGCAATAATCAGAGAGCCTTGCCAAGAAGTTAAATGCCCTCTTTGGGTGGCCGCTACTGATGCCAAAAAAACGGTCCCACTCGAGAGATAAAGAAAGATAGAGAGTTGACACAAGACCGTGCCAACAAAGGCTTTTTATTGTTGGGCAAACACGCTGCAACTTATGCCGTATGGCCGCTGTGCCAGACTACTCAGGAAAATACTCTCATAGAGTGCCTTTAATGAGGTAATGTTTTGTTCCATGAAAACTTGATATCCATTTCGCTTGAGTCTTGAAATCCTCAAATACGTCGGTTTACTTGGAATGCAAATATGAAAAGGTTCCATTGCTCATACGATCTCAACACCTCACAGGAGGCGTGATTTGACCCTGAACATTCATGAAATGACAAGTAAGAAACATGTGGCAAACCTTTATATTGAACAGTTTTCATCTCTGGTGGTTTCAATCATCATTGAAAAAAACAAAAACAACAAAAAAAACACCCCGAAACAGATCCAAAGACTCATTCGTCAGCTTGTCTTCTCCTGATGAAGCCAAATTGGTTAAGTTCCTTTTTTCCTCCGCTGGTTTCGCTTTTTCTCACGTCGTTCATGCACAGCTTTTTTTCTGACCCAATTCTCTATGTGCAATGGAAAATACCTCAATGAAAGCTGGAACGGCAACTGTATCTGAACAAATTACATTCATATGCAAGCAATTTGCCTCAGCAATTACAGTTTTTTGGGGAGAACACAATGTCGCCCGGACTCCATTCACAGCCAGTGTCTTTTGTTTATACCTTCAAAAAGCGCGGCTAATTTCTGGAAACCAAAACTGTTTGGATAAACCCTGAATGATGGTGCTGGAAGTTTATGAACTGCAGAATGTAATAACTGCACGCTGCATACATCTGCGAAGGACCATCGGATGCACCGCACACGCAGTAACGGAGGCGGGACCTGCAAACAAGCTGTTTTTTTTTCTGTAATTATGCATGACATTATGAGGTGGAAAACATAATTACCAAAGCAAAATAGAAGGAGCGGAGTTTGTAGGAAAGTGGGCTGACATCTGAAACGTATTCCTACTGTTCGGCAGAATAAACTACTTTTTCTCACCCTTTTGAAATCTGTTGTGCTGCGATCTAAAAATGAATGAACTATTCATGGCTGCAACTACTGATCTTCATTATTGATTAATCTGCTGGGGTTTTTTCCTTGCTTGATTAATTCATCTTCCCGTCTTTAAAATGTCAGAAAATAGTCTGACAAACAGCCCAAAACCAACAGATATTCCAACTCACATAAAGCAGAAAATCCTCATACATGAGAGGTTGTCAGAAGAATGATATTAATATCATTGATGCTTTCTTTAGCAGCGGTTTGAGAAACGGGGCCACACCTCAACCTTCTCACTTCTGACATTCCTATGTATACCCTACTAAACCTCTTTTCCTCTGTTTGTCGTGCCCCACTGAGGCAACAGACCGTTCACGCTTCACTCTCATTCCTTTTGTTTTGTCAATGCATCATTTGAACATATTACGTTGATGGTGTGGTCCTTGCCAGTGAACTGTCATTCATTTTGTATGAACAATTGCAGTGCCAGTGTTAAATCTCTGTTTCTGTATATCCTGGTCCTGGTCAGTGGCCATTCCTAATAGTCTAAACTATTTCACTGCCAAATGACAGCTTCAGGAGTGCCTTTCTCCAGAGTTTGCACTATTCCAAGTATCTCTACTGCAGCAGCTCTGCAGTACAGAGCCCTCATAGACTCTATCAGCAGCAACAACAACAGCCCCCAGACTTTTCGGACAGCAGCTTCACTGATTCACATCTCCTACACACTCGAGCGGCGCATGGTTTCACACACAACAGCCGCCAACTGGAGCTGAGTGGGATTGTTAGACAACAATTCGGACATTGCAGTGTTCTTGTGATTGATTTATGATGTTTTTGCATGATTCCACAACATGCTGAGCGGCCATATCAGCGCTGGTGCTGTCCCACTCATTTCATCTGACTATGCGGGGCGGCAGGCCAAGAAAAGTGCCTGAAGGAAAATCAGTGGGAAGCATGGTAATTGTATTTTCATTGTTTATTGTATAATTCTGCACCTCGGGGATGGGGGTCTTGGAGTTTGTTTGATTGTTTTTGGTTATAAATATTATATGAATATCCAAAATTAAAAGGGACACATTTGGGCTTGAAGCATAAAACTCAACAAAATGCAAATGCAGGATGAACAGATTCCAGCTGGTATGTGCCATGAAAGAATTTCTTTTTGAAAGAGGAGGAGAATAAAAAGAAAAAAGTACAAAGAAGAAGAAGATTTGACAAGTAAAAAAAAATAAAAATAAAATAAATAAAAAAATCTTCCCACACCAGCCTTAACCCTGAATAAAGTCTGCATCCACACAGCATGTACTCTGCAAGGTCAAAATAATAGGTTCAGTGTGTGAAGCTCATGCAGGCTAGACTATACAACTCAGTCAGGTTGTGTGTCCAGATGTTCTGTCATGTCTATTTTGCCCTGCCATTAAAAAAAAAAAGGTTCAGGATTTTTCATGTCTGTGTTAAGACAATAGTCGGGTCCTCATATGAACAGTTCAGCAGGTTTTCTTTGGTGCAATCATTCCTTATGTTCCGTTTTCCTACATACAGTAGGGACAAAAACAGAAATGGGGGATGAAGGAAACATACGTTCAAGATGTGTTCAAAAGTTTAAACCTTAAAACACATGTTTGCACAGAATGAGGACTGTGGATTTGTCCCCCGTGACTTCTAATGAAAGCACATTAGGAAGGATTTTTTTTAAATAAAAAAATGAGTCCAGGAAGCACAACCTGGTTCAATGTTCAAATAGGCCTATAAGAACGACTTCAGCAATTATGTCTTAACGTGTAGTATATTTAACATCATACAGTAAGGGCAGAGCAACATTTACATTTAATATAGATGTGCCTGCGTCTAGATTTTTCTATGATAAAATCACATATACGCATATTCAGATAACATGCTGATCACAGTAGGTGCTGCGAGCTTCATTTGCCATGCTAACTGTGCTAGCGTGCTAACATGCTCACAGTGCAAACACAAGCACGCAAGTGGGATGTTTACCATGTTCATCAGTCAGTTTGTTACCATGCCAACGTTAACATACTATTTAACACTTTAACACAAAGTACAGATGTTCCTTGAAGAGACCTTGAATGTCTGTTGTAGACTTCATGGCAATCCACCCAATAATCGTTGAGTGGACTGACTGACAGATTGACATTTCTTTCTCTAGATCCGTGCCGCTGGCATGGCTTAAAAGTGTCATGATACTGCTGGAACTGCATTGAGGTCATGCCCTTAAAACATGTTTCGAATAGCGAGACGACACACAGAGAAATGTGGCTCGTTGTTTGCAGGACACGGAAGACTCACTTTGGGACAAAATGCAACAAAGATGGAAATGGAATCTTGCTCCACTGTGGTGGATAACCAGATGACTAAAAGCAGGTAATAATTATAAAATCCTGTGGTGCAAACGTAAAAGCAGACAAAAAGCAACATTGCTCTAACCTGACTCAGTCTTGCTTTAAAAATTGACATGAACATTTGATTGACTGGCTGTTTTTGCTCACTAAATTTGTCTCAAACTTTTCTTTTTTGGCATGTGTCCTGTTTCTTTTTTTCTCATAATGTGACATGTTAGGCTTCTGATTGGTCTCAAATTCATTGCCTCAAATAGTAATACCTCTCCAGATAAGTAGGATGCATGCCAGATGACTTATGCGCTTATGTTAAGTTTTGAAAAGGAAATGGCGTACCACTGTGTAAATCAATAAAATTTTAAAACTTTTGTTGAACAATAACGTGAACACACAGGGCAAGAATGTGCAGAACAAAACGTTACAGTCTACACCATATGATGGTATATTCATATTGTGCATAACCTTAGAATCATCGAGTGGATTGGACCTCATTTTGTGTCGCTGTTCAGTTTGACCCCCTGGCCCCGTGCCCCTCCGCCCCCACCCCAAGAAGTCCACCAAGTCAAGCAGAACAAAATAAACAGCAAACGCACACTGTGACCACAGCTCAGAGCATCAGCCTTTCACTGCTCCATTCACAGAAAAAAAAAGAAGAAAAAAAAAAAACACCTGCGCTTCAGCAGTCCAATCCACGCTGCCACCCACACTGGCACACAGTCAGCAACACAATCACACCGCAGACATGCATTTATAAATCTTGCCCGCAGATAACATCGTCTGTGGGGCACGATGCCACTCCCCCTGAAGACACAGGCTATCGCTGCGTGCTATTTTAAGAACAACCATCTCGCTGTCACTTCAGTGTTTTAGAAAGTTGCATTCTTTTATTTTTGAAGAAAAAAAAGAAATGTGTCAACTGTGTAACAAGGTAAAAAAAAAAAAAAGATTGGTGATCAATTAAAGCGCAAAAATGAGAGAAAGCGACAGAAGAATGTTCATAATTGGGGTCCACATTACAGATAATAGTAGATAATCGACCCTTTGTTTATATAAGGAAACATAAACACAACCTGAAGAGTCATGTCACCTGAGGTAACATCCTTCAGTGCTCCGGCTATAAAGGCACGGTGATTTGTTTATGGCTAAATAGCCATTTGGCTACTGAAGAATCTGACCTTTCTCTGGACCCTCACTCTCCACTGAGCTCCCGATTATTAGCGTGCATGCGCGCGTGTGTTTGTGTGTGTTTGCATTATGCTGCTAGATAGTCACTAAAGTGCCATCTCAGTGTTCTTCACGCCCAATAATCGCATAAGGCAGCAGAAAACACAACATGTTACTTTTAATAAAAGTGATTTTGAAGCATGTTTTACTTCCTCTGTTCGTTTTTTTTTTTTTTTTTTTTTTGGTCACAAGCGGCGGGTTTTCTTTTTCTTTTTTTTCATTCACTGTAAATGAAGCAGTAGTTAAACAGCAGTGTCAGCCACTCGTGGCACCCCTCGTGCGCAGGATGTTGAAAGTGTAAAACAACAAGCTGGCAGAGGAAACACAAGTAAATAGTGTGTACGTCTGTTGCACAACGGCATGAAAGTCAGGCAGGGTGCTGGAGACAGCGGTTTCGCTTCAGCTCTCCTCCGTTTGGTGGAAATCCAGCCAGAGCAGCCAAAAGAATTCATCTGTGCGCTCAGAGAAGAAGAGCGCATTGGATTTAGTTTTTGCTTTTGTTTTTTTCTTTTTTTTCAGCCAACATATGTTGAAAGTAGTCAGTTTTTGTTGGCCACACAGACCAGACATTCAGCCTGTTTGCAGGTTTTTACTCGCTCTGAACATTTTGTTTTTTTTTTCTGTGACAGAAGTCACACTTTCCATACCAGTATTTCCGTGTATGGGTTAAAGTGCAGTGCAGACAAAAGAAAGCAACCACTCAGCTGGCTAACTTCCTGTTTTCTCACATGGTGACTGCTATTTTAGGGTAGAAGCAAAGTATATACACATACACTGTAAATAATTGCGCTGGTGTAAAATGGATGATTTAACAAAAATGCACCCAGGGGAGCTATTTAAGGTATTATGTGTTTTAACATGTCGAGAAAATAAGTTGAGCATTTCACAAGACGCAAGAAGGCCACTTTTTCCGGGCAGGTATGGAATTAACGGTAAAACCATGCATGTATGTCCCCCCCCCGCCATTTCTGTCTCATACCTACGAAAGGTACACAGGCTACTGGTAGGCTGCCGATGTTTCAGCAGATTGCACCTCTGAGAGCTCTTAAAAGCTTTTAAAGTTAGTGCTTTCACGTGGCTGCAAAATAAATGGAGTATTTCACGAGAAAGAAAATCCCCCCCCACACCACCCCCAGGTTTCCAGGAGCGTTTGAGAGCCAAAGTACAAGCATGTACTCTGCATGTTCCTGTCGTCCTGCCAATTTTGCCTCAATCACTCTCTTAATAGCCCTCTCTATTCATTTACCCCTCTGCACTGCGCTGCTGATGAAGTGAACAAATCACGGCGGAAATGTGAAAGCTTGCGGGTTTATCTTGGGCCGCGTCGTAGTAAGACGAAATACGGGAACAAGCAGTCGGCTTACACACTGTCTCTGATTTTTTTTTTTTTTTTTTTTTTTTTGATGAAGCCGTGCAAACCAAACCAACTGCATGCACACCCAACTACCTTTATTTTTTTTTTCACGTTCTTCCTCTTATCTGCCTGACATTTCCTCTGTAACACAGTACCCGAAAATTTCTTTCTCTAAAGACAATTGCTTTATCAACAAGGCCAGCAAAACAAATTTCTTCTTTTTTTCCTTACCTTAGTATCTTTTGTCATGTTCATAAGTTTCATAGCATACCAAACATGTCATGCGGGGCTGCAGGGACACGTATATACACTATAAAATGCTGAGAATTTATTGAATATCTTTATCTAATGGAACAGTGCAGCCATAAGTACTCTAGCCAGTAGCCAGTACTCACTCTATAAGCATCACATAGCTTCAGTGAAGTGCTTGAACATGCAGACTCAGAACATATATATATATATATATATGTGTGTGTGTGTGTGTGTGAAGTCAAGCGCTGTGAGGAGAAATGATTTCTGAGGCTACTTAAGAGCCAGAATCAGAGTCCCAAATGAAAAGCGTGAGAAACGTGGAGTCAGTCAATAGACTGTGAGAGACTTGATCAAATAGTTTTCAGACAGCAGCAGACTTTTATGTTACGCAAAGTTTGTCAAACTAGCATCTGGATATAAACACATCTAAGCTGTAGAGAAATGAAAACAGTTCAGTCATAAATATATCTGAGAAATATTTTCCAACGGCTGATTTAAAGGATTAAAAGCAGTACAGCCCACCACCCCAACATATACACCTACACACACACACACACACACACGACTCTCAATTCCTTTTAAAAACATCTGACTACATAGTATTAGTTCACTTTTTCCAGTGTACTATTGAAGTACAAGTGACACTGCGTGTGTATGACACACACACACGCTCAAATCACCATTCGGTCTAGCCCGTTTTCCCAGAGTTTTCGCCCAGTCACTATTTTTTGCTTTCTTTCCTTCCCACCGTATCCGAGATACGTGCACACATACATTCCTACATTACCAACAGCGGACTGTCAAGCGTATACCAAACTAAGCAGGGATTTTAACCTATCAAAGAGAGGACTTCCATATATTTTAGTCGGTATCCATTCTCTCACTTTCACTATACAATGAGTGTTGGTAAAAGTTAGAAAGTTGTAAAAACTATCACCACAAGTTCCCGTAACTCAAAGTGATGTCTTCATTCCTCGTTTTGTACAACCAATAGTCCAAAACCTAAATATATTTAATTCATCAAACAAAGCATAGAATCAAATCCTATTATCTGAGAAGCTGGAACCAAATGATTTGCGCGAGTCGTACATACTATAAACAGATTAACAGAGGATGATCACACGACCAGGGACACAATTTACAAGTAAAGTAAAAAAAAAAAGAGGCCTAACTCAGCCTCGCATTGCATTCTTTGCTCCAGAAATCTCTGCTGTCAACCGCGTGCAATAACCACAATTTAAAAAGCCTTAAGTTAACTCCTCTGCAGCAGCTAAGTGTTCAACAGGCTTCACGACAAATTACAGCATGTGATCAAGATCGCACAAACAATCCAGCCCTCGGCTCCCTGGAATATCACATGATCAAACACTGAGGTGTTGCCTGTCTGTGTCAAGGCGTGGGCTGTCAGCGATAGCCCATGTGGTTTTGTTGACTGTGTCCTCTGAGGAATGCTGATAAGGCTCGGCGGCGCAATCCCCTGAGCTCGCAAGGCTCTGCACATGAGCGGAGATTCATCAAAACATATGTGAAGTGGACTTGTGGCTGATTGAGGGCCTGATATCCTCTCCTCTGGTCTTCATTAGACGGAGGAATGGGGGGAAGGCAGGGGGGTTCCTCACCACAGGGACTGCAGTGCACGGAGCTCCAGTTTACAGCGGCTGGGTCAGGCAGAGCGGAGCCGTTGCATTTACTCATCCGATCTGGCAAACCCTGGCCTGATGTGTACATTACAGCGTTATTAAGGGCTCCTGATTCATAGCAGTTCACTGTTGTTTGCTGTGTTTCTGCGTTTGAACATCTGAAAAAAAGCTATTCATGTAGGGGTCTGGTTTTACAATTGGGTGATTTTTTTGTTTGTTGAGTTGGAAAAACATCTGGATTTATATCAACGACTAAATAAAAGGGCAATATACAAAACCTCCAGGTGAACGATTAAAGCAATGTTGTGTAACTTTTCTACCATAAAATAACAAACACATTTTCATGTTACACTGAGTTGTAACCATGCAAAACGTGTCTGTGATTTTAACTCTTTGGCCTGTATGCCTATTTCTGCACTGTAAGAAGAACTCTGGCTGCTGTGCATCATCTACGGACTGATTTACAGAGTTTCGTGATGGGCAGAAAAGTAAACTGCTGCTAACCATAGCTGCTGTTAGCTCAGTTTGTTAGTCGGGCTGCCTGGACCGTGAGCTAAAACCCCAGGACGCACCGAATGCTGACGAGGTTGCAGGACAGGTGCCCTGTTCTGGCATGACACCTGTCCTGCAGCAGTCTTTATGTAAAATGCAAAAAGGGGACATTTATGAAAGAAGATAAAAAAGGAAAAAAAAGATATAGTGAGTGAGCAAGAAGCTACCAGACAAATCTGGGGCTGACTTTTAGCTGTTGGTGAGACACTAGTAAATAATAGCTGGCTGCCTGATCTTGTGTTGTTGCACTGCTTGGCTGTTTTTGCAAAGTCGTCAACTTACTATTTTTTTTTAATCATAAGTAATATAATATATAAAATAAATATGTGTAGTATTCCTTATTCATCATAGTAGTATTGCACTCTGAAACTGAGGGCGCTACATTGCAAAAATACCAACTTCTATGCAGTTTTGCTTTGAGGCCAAAGAAGAAAACCACGTACACACACAGGTGTAGGAAAAAAAATGGTGGTTTGGGTTACGATAAATAACTGGTTAAAGGAAACAACGTGGTTTTGTTTGAAATAACTTCATTGCAGGCATTTGTCGTCTTGGTTAAGGTGAAGGAACAGTCATGGTCACAGTTAAAGGAAACCAGCAGTGACTGTCGGACGGAAGTGGTAAATGAACATTGGTCTATTCCAACATTTTATCGACCCCTCTATCCATTCACTTCCTTCGTGGATTCCGTGGTTCTGTAACAACGTTGCACCATTTCCACATCTCGGAGGCATCAGAGGCATAATTCTTATGGCTGCTCGAGGCATTTTCTTGCACTGCACCTTTTCCAAATTTGGTTTTTGAGCGCACAATCTCAGGTCAAGTAGTCATTAAATACGTTATCTGTCTGGCATACCTTGAGTTTTAGTTCTTTGAATGTCAGTCACTGAGATTGAAATCTAAATGCAGCCTAACCCTCATCACAAATGGAACAACTCTGCATATGGTTTGATTGCACTCAAATACATTAAGGTTGCATCAGGAACTGATTGTTCAGGCCACATTCGTGGTATGGGAAGCATGTGACCACATATAGCACGTTTTGTAATGAGAACAAACACGCACAAACGTGTCCACCTAGCTTCAAACCAAAACAAGCCTTCGAAGCACACAATCCTCCTCTCTAGCTGTTTTTTTTCTTCTACTTAGTGGTGACCATATTTCCCACAAATAAAAGGTGAGCAGAACATTAGTGACCACTAATGTTCTGGAACTGCAATTTGTCTCAACTGGGTCTTGAAGCTATGCGGGCAAAAAGTTCAGAACAGAACTGCAGACTGTAACCAGAAGAACTGATGGCTTACTACAGTGTATGCTTTGCCTGAACATTCTAGAAAATACGGTGAAACACGTTGGTTACTCGTGACAAGAGGAGAAAGCAAAGAGGACTGAGGAGCAATCACAGCATTTTGTCACTTTGATTAGATGTCCCTTTTAAAACTGAGATGGTCCTGCATATTTACAAACATTGATCCGATTTCTTTTTTTTAAACTATTAATATGTTTTATTTATGGAATTTTCCAACGTGTACCAAATTAACTTCTCGTTTCCTTTCATCATTATGTACTAATTTTTACTTAGAAACAATAATCATGTTTTCTTACAGCTGGTGAGTCATTGACAAAATTGGCCTGAGATGATGATCTAAGATAGCCACAGAATAATGGAGTAGCATTAGTCTTCTCTCCAGCTCAAAAGCACATGGAAAAAGAAAAAAAAAAGCATCCAGATGGCTCAGAGAAGCCATTCCATTTATTAATCGCGGCCTGTTGCCTGGTACCTGGTCAGAGTTGTTTTTTTTGCACAATAATGACAAAATGGCAGAGGTTAATCTTCTAATGACTACTCTACTGAATTTTACAACACAAAATAAACTTAATGTTCCTGCAGGGTAGAAGCTTTAATGCGCAGGTGGGCGGTGGAAACAAGCTGATTGAAAGTAATGATGTTTATAATGGTAAGCTTTAGAAAAAAAAAAAAAAGTATGGCCAATCATGCTTAAATGAAGGTAAGTATGGGTGCATTTGCATCGTATCATTATGTTTGTTATTAACTGACTGGCTATTTGAAGGTGACGGCAAAGCATTTATTCGGCACTTATTTGTGCGCTGTACGCAAACACAGTCAGATAACAGGCAGCTGTCAGGTAAAAAGCATAATATTAAAGAAAAAATAAATCAAATAAATGTAAAAAAAATAGATATATTTACTGAAATTTTCCAAATTGATTACTTATTTTACAGATTTAAAGATTATTTACATTAAATAAAGTGACTATACTATAATACTAAGATTTTTAAGTTAACTGTTTAAATGTTAATTTAGAAATAATGTCCAAAAGAGTTCGGTAACCAGTTACAGTGCCATAAAGAGTTAGAGCTATTTTCCATAAATTTACCATTCTTTTTTCACACAAAGATTTTCCATACATTCACATTTTTATTTTTTACAGTGTAGGCAGTCAGAGTTTCCACCGTTCCTCTCTCTTCACACCTTCCTCAAGCAGCATACGTCCTCTGTGTTCCGCAGGTAAGCTCAGTTTAAAGAGCAGCTTGCCCCAGCTCAACAGGAAACAGGAAAGGGGTGACGTGGCATGGTGTAAATGTGCTCCCATACATATCCAATATTCATGGTTTGAGTGGCCAGACTGTTCACAGTCATTAGTGCACTTACTGCCTCTCTGCTGTCTCACCCCAAGGCTCATTGCAGAGCCAGTCACTCACGAAGTGTTCCCCTGCAATAAACATGAGCCTGCCATCTCAGACAGCCCTGACACCCAGACTTGCCACCTTTTCTCTTCTAGTTCCTTAAAAATGAGAAGGGTGCGATCACGACTTTATTAAGATGTGAACATGACTGAGGTGGGGTAACATTTTATCAGAGTAACAGCGGTTTGCAGGGGAAGACTGAGGTGTCACAAGACGCAAGTCTTTTCTGAAATCTTACTTTTCTTACTACCTCTTCTGTAGCGTGAAAGCTATTCAAATGCATCAATCTGAGAAGGGAAAAAAAAAAAAATGTTTGGTTGAAGCTCAGATATTTAGCAACGTGTGAATAGAGCAGCCATCCCTTGTACAAAGGCTCAGTCCGTGCCACGGTGGCCCAGGGTTCGACTCCGACCTGTGGCTCTTTCCTGCACGTCGTTCCCCATTTCTCTCTCCCCACATTCCTGTCACTCTTCAAGCTGTCTCTCAAACAAAGCTCAATCTCAGCCATGAGGCGCAGATGTCAGTAAACAAGTCATCTGTCGATATGTTACATGCATATTTGTATTAAAGAAGCAGCAACGCCACTGTTGTCTATGTTCTATTTCTATTTATTTATGCTTTGTAAACAGTTCAGTTTTTGATGTTACTTGATGTTCATTCTTCTCCAATCTCCCATCAGGTAGCTGAATACTGTAAAAAATATATCATATATGATATAGAATCATTTACCTGAAGAGCTGGTATGCATCTGTGTGTTGTTTATGTTTTCTGCACAGTATTTATCGCTGTCAGAATGCTTTTAGGCTGCCTTCTTTTCCCGGCTATTACCTGGCTGCATCACGGGAAAGGAAGCTGATTTACTCTTCAAAGACAGGAGTACGTTTCTGCTTTTGGACATGTCATCACAAAATTAATGTCCTTAGATCAAGTTAAAATGTTTCTGTATGTCACTGTTTTATCACACTCACTCCTAAATGATGGATATTTAAAGGGTGCCAGTAAAGCCCAGGCTCCCATAACTCTTTTTGTGTCTCTGAAGGCCAAGTTGAAGTCCCGATCCCTTTCAACAGCCAGCTGTCCATCTCCCTTTCCTTTTCTCTCCCTCGTCTTTGTTTGTCGTCTGGTTTTGGGGCGCTCCGTGACACCATTTGTCTCCATAACAAGTCTCGCTAAACAGCGTTTTGGTGAGCCCACCTGCAAGAGCCCCGGTGCTGGTCACTGCTCACCACAGGCCTCCCAGGACTACCCACAGAGGAGGAGGCAATTAAGGCCTGGGGAAGGAGCCATAAATCTCCATAAACTTCAGCTAGCCACTCTCCCCCCACTTTCGCTGGACACTCAGATAATGCATCTCCTCCTCAGCAGCCCCCAGACGGACTCCAGAGCAGATGAGTCGATCTCCTGATTTCCCACAACTGAGCAGCTTTTTCTCAAACTTCCTCCGCGAGTCAAGGCCATGATTCATGGTGCAATGATTTTTGACAATGCCGACGGGCAGGGTTGCTAAAGTTTGTTGCTCGGAAAAATGTATTTTTGACCTTGGGTTTTTCTGGTTTGGGGAACGTTACCCATTTGTATTGCTGAAGCAAACATTTGCAAATGGGTCTCGGTGTTTATGTATACGCAATTCTCCAAACCGAACTTTAAAAAGAAGCATATGATCACTGAACTGCGCTGAGGTGATACAAAGCTGCAAAAACTTGTCTCGTGACAGCTACGTGATAGAGGGCGAGCTAAAGCAGCGTTATGAATTATAGAGACGCTTTCCGTCTCGCTGCGATGGGGAGCATTTTCAGAACATGCTGTATAACATGAGACTTTTTTCTTTTCTTTTTTCTGTAAATGCGTCGAGCGTTGCAGTTCAAGGAAAGAAGCACTGGTCTCACTAATCAGACAGGACGTGCAACGGAAAACATCCCTCTTGAGGAGGAAATGCCTGCTTCCTCTTTATCATATTCTTGAGGACACGCTCCCCTGCAAAGCTGCTGATATACGGCTTCAGCACTACCACCTACAGAGACGTAGGTGTGTGTTTGTGACCCTTTAGCTATCGATTTTTAAATGTAGTTGCCTTCAGAGTAAGTCATTTTTTGTCACTGGGTCTAGTAAGGGCAGTGTCAGTCACTTGGCCTGTAGGTCAGTCCACCTCTATTCATTTAAATGAACACGATCAATGATTAACAATTGAATAATTGCAACAAAAATAGATGCCCTGAGTTTGTGGATTGATACGTTGTGGGATCATTTTTGTAGTCTGTAGCCTACATAAAGATGGATGGGCGCATTGGACTACACTGTGTACCCCAGCTAAAACTACGTAATGGAACACATGCATTTTTGATTTTTCCCACCATTTCCAGGCACTTACCAGCCGGATATGGTATCTTCCTGACACATGAAAACACCTTAGAACGGAAATCTAAGACTGGCGGGCAGAGTAGACTGCTTAACAATACATATGAACAAATTCAGTTTATGTTTTAATTAGATCCATGTGGGTTTGATCTGTTTGCCTCGTTCTTTGATTTTTACAACGATGATGCTGATGAAACCAATGCAGCTTGGGGAAAAGCACATTTAGAAATATATATATAAAAAAAACTGTGTTTGAAAGGTTGTATTTTAACTCCACCACAAATGAGTATTTAGCCCAGAAAGAGAAATCCTTTATTATTATTAAATGCTAAATAATAAACATGTTTCAACCGTATACTCGGTTTCAGTTTCTTCCTAAGACGGAAATGTGTTGAAAACGTCTCTCAGTGGATGCTGTTGATGGAGATGTGAAAGGTGTTGACTTGATCTGTGAACTGTCTCTCGCCTCCTCCGCACAGACCTGTCTGGGACATCTCAAACACACATCTGAGGGGGGGGGGGCTGCTGTTTGTGCGTGAGCGTGTGTGTGTGTGTGTGTGTGTCATTTAAATGTTCTACCTTTCACCGACCTGAAGACAAACTGTTTCTCTTTGCTGGTAAAACCACATGTGGAGGTGGCAGCACAACTCATTCGATCTCTCCACCTCTCCACCGTTCCCCCACCCCCCTCCCCGTTTCTCCTCTTTGGTAGTGTGATATCACTTTACTGGGTCACCAGATTTCCCAGAGTCACCGAGGGGACATGTTACTCACCTCTTGACTTCTTTACCTCTTGAACTGAGAGAAGTTTCCCTTGATATAGGGTTAAGATTGCCAGCTGTCACTCTCACCTACCACTTATTAAAAGACTGAAAGCAGGGGCGGGAGAAGGCGTGCAATTTAGTGAAAGTAAAAAGGCACGTAACAGAGGAAAGCTGATAAGCATCGAGCTGTACTTGTAGAGCAGCTCATCTAACATTAATGGTAGAGTAATTGGTTTGTAACTGTAACACTTACTAGGCCATCAATAATGACCAGGGAGGAGAGTGTAGAGTTACTTAGTTGGGATAAGGGGCCATTGTGCCGGAGCTGAAGCCACAGGATCAGCTGAATGGGCCTGCAGTTATGTCGGACAAATATTTATACAGTATCATGTTACTGGAACATTCTAACTTGGGGAGACAAGAATAGACAGGGTGATTGAAAAGTCAGATACACATGTACTACATTTCTGCTTTATCTAAGGATCTACTATTGGATCATTCACTGATCAAAGCTCAGGAAATACAATAATGAATTGGACTTCAGAGTATTTATTTTTTTGGATGCTGCACTAGGCGCAACTCTGGAATCTTGACATGCATTTTAGCAATGTTTCTGAAATGTGCCGGCTATTTGGGTAAAATGTGAATGTTTCAGAGGTTCGCAAAATCTTACCGTATATTATATCTTACAGTATATATTCAGTTTTAGCATGATATTTGTAGTATCAGCATATGGTGAAAGATATTTGGAAAATAAAACTGCAAAACTGACAAGCACAAGGTACTGACCCAAAGTGTATACATACTATTATATATTTTTTTTATTTGTCTGTCAAAATTTGAATACAGAGCTTAAGCACATTGACAATGAACTGGGTTTTACTTGCTGCAGTCATTCTCCTTGTTCATATTGGCCATATTGGGGAGCTAAATCAATCTCCTTTAATCCAAAAATGTGTGTAAAACAGTTTATCCAAAGCGTCATCAGTCTGAGTCTGGGGAGTGCTGTATGTTTAAAAGTTAGTCTTATTAAAAAATAGTACTTTTACTACCTTTCTTATAAAACAGCTGCAACCTTGGACATCTAAAGCCTCATCTTAGCTTCAGATAAACTTTTGAAAACTTTTTTTGTAGAGATGTAGAGAGGACCTTGGAGTCTTAGGTGTTACTTATATTATTATTACATTATGAGCATTATGCTCGTTTGGTTTTTCTCGTCATCATTTTCTCAGGGGTCTAAACTTCCGTCATCGGCCCTGTTATGCAAAGTTCTATATTTGCCAGTGTACAATCAAAACACGCAAAAGTATACATGATCCCAAGGAATGACTCCCCGATGTGAGGGACACAAAAGGAAAATGTGCAAACTGTAGGCTATTCTGCTCACGAGTGATCATCTATCATCCATCTGAGCCTTTGAGCCCCCCCCTGCATATGTTGTAAGTATTGGATGATCCACTCTCCAATCAAAACGACCGGGAGAGTTCATCCCCAACGCGCTGGCTGCCTGTACCAGTGCGCATTACGTTTGCTCAACAGCAACACACTTCCACTGATGACAGGCGTGTTTATCTGGATCTAAGTACTGAATCAGCTCTGCCAGCAGCTGAACAATGGTTTGTTTTAAGGCAGCTGGAAAAGGCAAAGTGAAACATCTCCATGCTGGTTCGTCTTACCAGCTAAATTTATTGACAATAACTACAGCATATATGTATTGTTACGTACTGTAGTATATCCACAGGACCAGCTTTGTTGGCAACATAGTGTTAGAAATGTAGAAATGCAATGGCAGGGACAGTACTCTTGACTCATTTTGCGAAATATTTGATATGAAACTCGGTCTAATAATTCTAATTACAACAATTGTAATTATCAATCAACTCCCCGTGCTCTTTCATCAGTTTCTATCTGCAGGAAGTCTCTCGTTCTCATATGACTCACTTTGTATTGAGTGTTTTGTCAGGGTGTTATTCACGGTGCTTTAGCTCTGCACTCTCCTTCAAACCTCTGGGTGCTGAGAGCTCTTCTCTCTCCTTCAGTGTTACAGTAAATAACCATTGTCTCTGTTTCTCATAGCATAAAGTTCTGTGTTGTTTTACAGTTTCATTCTCCATTGGCGAATATCATAATGTGTTGTCTTTGTTATCCGGGCACATGATGTACTGTGATGTGCTACTGTTTCACCTGCCTACAGTCATTGCTGTCAACATCACTGGAAAGTCTGGGCATGGCGCGCTTCAGCTACCACTATCTCACTCGAGATAAGAATTTCCCTAAATGTGTGTGGATATTGACTTCACCCGTTAATAAGGTGGTGAATCCACCTTGACCTTTGCGAACAGTTGCAGTGCCTCATGGCAAAGATATTTCCTTCTGATGATGCCGGTGGCGAGCGCTGTAAAACACATTGCTACAAAATCTCCTTTAGGTGCTCATTTCTGAGATCTGGTGAATATAATTCACGTCATTTTCATGCTCATCAAACCAATAAGTGAGCCCTCTGTCCCTGTATGGAAGCATGTGCACAAGCATCTCCATTTATTTATTCAGATTTGTCTCTTTATTCATCACCTGTCTGTCTATACACAGCAGTGGGAGTCTTATTTCCATTGGCATCAGTATAATTTCTCTTTCTTTCAGCTCTGAAGAAGGTTTTAAGCTCCTCTTTGTCACATTCACTGGCAGTCTCTGCAACCGACCGCAGAATCCAACAAAAACAGCGAGCAGTAAAACACACCGCAGAATAGTAACGAAAGTTTGGTTGCCATTTGTAGCAGACAATAGCTCTTCCACTGCAGCCCAGTACACCAGTGTCTCACCAGCAGACTCCAGCTCACACAAATCCAATTTAACTCTGGAAAGTTACTGTCAAGTAACAGTTTTAGCTCGGTGTCAGACGAAGCCAAAAAGCAAAGGAGTCTCGATACAGCTCAATATAGCAATATTGAGAATAGTGGCAAGTATTGTGGGTGTTACAGAAATGCCACAATGACTAATGCGGAGACGTTGGTGAAAATTAGGTTATAATCTGCAAAAAACTTTCCCTTAAGACTGGACTGCTCCCAGTGAATAACATTTTCTGGAGAACCGCTGGTCTGCTAACAGTACCACATCTACAGTCTGTCCGTGTTCCTGCTAAACTAACCTTTGATCAATGCCAAGTTCCATGTCAGTTTGTGCACACATTTAAAAGGGAATGCTATATATCAATTACAACTTCAAAACTCAGTATCATCCATTTCATGAATGCCCCAGTACTTATGTCAAATAATCTGCAGATTTCAAGAGGGCATTAAATGTGATTCAACATGAGATGTTTTGTACGATCTTCTTTCTCTGCAATTGTCTCAATGTTTTCTCAGTGTTAACGCAGCTCCAAAGAAAATTCAAGGAGCTGGATGCACAACTGAGTTCCTTCCAAAGCTACCCTACGGAACCTCCACTGCAAAGTAAATCCAAGAAACACTAGAAAGAGCCTACATTAACTGTATTCCCCGTATGATGAAATCTAAGGGGTGTATAACTCGCTCAAAAATGTGAAAATCAAGACAAACGCTTGGTTTTTGAGGTCAGATTGGGTTGCCATGTGACCCTAAAGCCCCTGTCTCCGCTGCCTGAACAACCCTCTGAACCTCCCCTGAGAGCCACAGCTGTCGGGGACCTCACTTTGAACTCACGGCAGGAGGTCTGCAGCACCCCCTTGGCCCAAAGCTTTCCCTTCTCTCCGCCACTGCCTCAGACTTTTTCAGACTGTAACCATAGCCTGACGTGGACTTTTAAGAGGGCTCAAACCTCCCACGGCAGCTGCTCGGCTGGTAAACGGATCCACACAGGCAGATCACCTGAGAGCACCAGGGGTAGATCTCTGGAGAGCTGCTCATGTGTCCTGCTGCCTGCTCCATTCACAGAGGATCACAAAGGAAAAGGCCATGAAGACCCATGAGACTGAGCAGAAAATGGGAAAGTAACAAAACTAGAAACTTTCAAGGTGACCCATTTTATTAAAAGACTGCTTTATTTAACAGAAGTAGTCCTTCATGACGTATTCTCAAACAGCATTAAATAGGGATAAAACCCTGCAGGATTTACAAATTGCAAAACTAGAGGGTGGTTTTGGCCACAAAAAGCTTGTGGCTAGGTCGAATGTGTATCTCTGATTTGTTGTCTTTGGCTGAGATGTCCTCATTAACAGGGAGTTGGAGGAGGTATAAAACTTCTACTGTGGTAGATGAACTGACCTGACGAGATGCAGTGATATTGTTTATTATCTGTATTTTGTTTTGCGTATTTTCTTAGTCACTTGTCCTTTTTGTTCTTCGTGAATAAAAAAAAGATCTCAATCATAAAGGTATGAGTCAGAAGGAAAAATAAGTGATATCTCACTGACAGGTCTCACAATATTTGAGTGAAAGATTGACTTTTCCTCCCTCAAATGATGAACAAATGACTGTTGTCTTACTGCTGTGTTGATTCAAACAGACCTTTAATATCACCCGACCGTGATAAATGAGTCAAATCAAAATCTTGGATTGTGTTCACTACCAATGTTTTTTTCTTCTTTTCACGTCCAACTTTTGATAAAAACAAACATTTTTTTCAAAATCGTCCTTTCTTCAATATGTGGTTATCACCGGAGGAGGATTATTGGAGGAATTTAAGGTTAGGCAAATAAACTTGGTTGGGTCAAACAGACTATTATCAAGGCAAATACTGTAGGTCTGCATGAAGATTCCAGTTGCCACACAAATCCATGCACCACACCAAACTCAGAGACCCATACTGTGCTCGCTGCTAGACATTATCTCCTACTGTGACAGTTTGTGACGGGCACTGGACGTGAATTGTGAGGCGCAATACGGATGGAAGCTCTGGTCTTTTTTGTTGTCTATACTGGTCATGAACAGATACCTCCTTGTTTTGGCCCAGTATCAAAGACGGGGGACAAAATCAACCTAAAACGGTCTAATGAGAAAGACGAGTAAACTCGAGCTTTATGTTTATCTGTTCAGCCTGAGCACATTTTCATACGCACATAATGAGGACAGACAGTTGAGGCAGACTTGAAACAATGTGAACTTCTGTTCGATAGCTTAAATGATTGTTGTTGAAAGATATTTGGTCTCTTAAAAACCTCAGCCAATCAATTTAGGAATGAAAGCAGGTTCCAAGTCTGTGTTTTGAATTTTGTCAGTGGTGCTATTCTTTGCCTAATGGATTGTGCCTTGCGTCAAAGAAAATAATAAAAAAACTGAAATGGAGAAGACGAAGAAGAAGGGAAAAAAAAAAACTTCTACTTCTTCTCTTCTCATGCTGCCATGCAGTATTCCCTGAGAAAATTCTCCACCTTGCTGCGCTCTGTGAATGTTCAACGCTCCTCTAGTGTCAGGATATTAAATCAAATAAAGATTGGATCAGTGGTATAGCGGCAGCTGGGGCGTGCCATGTGGGACTTGTAGTCATTAATGAGCAGTGACTAATTGCTCTGCGGTTTTATGGGAATACAGTGAAATCTCTGTGGGACTTGTTCAATGCTAAGTTTCTTCCTTCAAACAACCCCCCATGCCTCTATCTTCCTCTTTTCTTTCACACCCTTACTGCATATTGCAGATGAGAGAGGGAGATAAATTAGGAGAACCTGTTGCCCACCCTCTGGGTTTTGTCATTAAAAAAAGATATGTATCATCCTCGGTTAGGTGTGTAATATTGCATTTCCACAGGGAGCTAAATTTGCATGTTGCTGGGGGGGGGGGGGGGGGGGGGTTCTGCGGAAAGTCTATTTAGACAAATAATACGTCAAATACTGGGTCAGTGACTGCCAGGACAAAGTCTATGTTAATGACCCTATTTTAGTCTCTGGTTGCACAGGGATATAGGATTCTTTTTTAGCCCCTTTTTGTGAGCAGTGGCTATGATTGCCAGCTGGCTGAAAGAGGCATTTAGGAAACCAAGGACACACTCTAATTTTCTAAAATACGTTATTTATCATTATTCCAATAAAAATACCAAAAGACAAAAAGACAGAAGCTATAAATCAGCTAATAAACAGCCCCCTCATCAAGCCGATTGACAGAATTTATCGCCTGTCCTTCACTTCTCCTCACATCTATTATTGCTATTGATTGCTGTCAGTTTAGAGTGATATTCTTTCTTTTTTCTTTTTTTTCTCAGCTCCACTCACCACGGCTGCTTATAATCACTTACAGCACGAGTAAGAGCCTTCTAGCCTTGAGGTGGTAATTTTTTAGCAGAGCTTGATATAACAATATGTTTTGTCTCAGCTGTGATGACTTCTCGGGAATCAATAACACCTTGTCAACAGCTAAACAGCTCGCTTGAGTGAGCATCTTCATTGAAAGTGGCACTCTGTTTGTGAGACTAAACTCACTTAAAAGCCTGCCTATGGTGATCCTCTAACTGGGTTTCCAGCCCCTCCATAATATTGGTCTTTTAAGTGAAACATGCACAGACATTCATGGTCCCCAGAAGAAGAACCCTGCAGATTTATGCAGTCCATTGACTTTTCATCAAGTGCCTTCACTGGGCCACTTTCCAGTACAATATGTTAGCATCCACTGGTGGGATTGGCGCAAAGGTTTGTTTAGACATTTGCTGTTACCCGATGATAGCTCCTAATCAAGAGAATTT
Organism: Nibea albiflora; assembly: GCA_014281875.1. NCBI lineage: Eukaryota > Metazoa > Chordata > Actinopteri > Sciaenidae > Nibea > Nibea albiflora. The sequence continues at coordinate 6,414,838 of CM024803.1, forward strand.
TTTCACTGACATTTGTGGTTTTGAATGAAACTACCAGATGGATTGCCTAAACTTAATGCATGAAACAAATCCATGCATTAAGCATGCTAAACTAAGAGAACTGTTTACAAAGGATTTTATATCTGACCTTTTTTTTTCTTATTTATTTACTCATTATTTAAGATCTGGATTTCTTGAAGTTATCGCTGCCAGGTTAAATTGTTTCACTTAGAGTTAGAGCAAAGTTTTGGATACGGTTTCACTTCTTTTTTTATCTTATCAGATCTGGTCAGAAAGCCCGACAACATTTGCCTTCAAACAAATAAGTACAAATTTCCTGTGAGATCAGGTTGGTGTGAGAGAAAGGAGGGAGGGAGTGAAGGAGAGCGAGGCTGCAAAGGCAGCAATCACACAAAACACATTTGGAGGTCATTACGGAGCCGGTCATGCCGAGTGACTCCTACAGGCTGAAACACTGCTTACAGTGTTTAAAGTGGATTTGATGAAAGCTTTCATTCAGTCCAGCTCATTAGTTTGAGCCTTGGATAGTACACATTCTGAGATTACTCACTGTGGGCCTGCGCCGGGCTGCCAATGCCAGGAGTTTTGCTTTTTCATTTGCTTCTACATAAATCACTCAGTAGAAACACAAAGCAGAACTAATGTGTCCAGAAAGCAGAGCTCATGTCCGCAACGTCAGCCTTCTGTTTGAGAAATAATACACTGACACCATTTGAAAAGGCAAAGTACAGCATGATATACTCTGAAGGCACTTTTGAAATCTTCATAATTCCCCATTTTGCTAACTCTGTGGCGTGAACAAAAGCGTTTCTGCTGTTGCTGTGAAAAGCATCATGGTCCATTATGAATCCATATGAGATTTTCATACAGAACAACAATGGAAGGAAAATTTGCTATAAGAGCTTGCAAGAATAAACCAATAATATAATCCATCATCAGTGAACAATTAATCATTATGTTGATTACTACTTCATCTAGCAGTCCATTTTTCACCATGATGGTGACAGCGACACGTACCCACATTTCTTTTAACACCAGACACCTCATCATGGCAGACGTTTGAGTCACTGTCCTGACATCGGTCTGGACTTCGGCATTGTAGTCCTAATGAATGACAGCAGTGTTTTTTTTTAGTTTTTTTTTTTTTTTTTTTTCCTATTACCATTAATGCCCACGAAAGGCCTAAACCCAAATGCATTTACTACAGTCAGAAGCTATTAACGTTCCCAGTAATTTCCCAGAAACCGAGGGCTCCCAATGTTTCTGAAAATCCATTAAACTGTTTACGGAGGCGAAGTCTGGGTACACCGATCATTTTGTGGTGCATTCTCCTTATTCCCATAAATAACCGGACAAACAGAGACAATGTGAAATCATCAGGTTGAGATATTTCCAGTGAAGCCGCAATGGTTTTCAAAGCAAAGAAAAAATAAGTAAAAAATGCTGCTGTTCTAGATCATTATAAGTGCAATAACTTTAGGTTTTGAACTATTGGTTGAGCACAAACAAACACTTTGAAGATGTCACTTTGGGTTGTGGGAAATTATGATGGGCATTTTCACTATTTTTTTGACAAGGCCCATGGAAACATAGAAAATGGCCAAAAGAAGCAGTTTCCTAAAACTGAATGTACTGAGCACCGCAAACTGACAAAGATGATCTGAGGCTAAATTTTCATCACTAACTAACTCTGCGAGCTCGACATTTAGCTGATGTTTTTTTATCTGAATGTTAAAGATCGGAGCCCTCTTCCTCCTCTGCTCCTGTCCCCTCGCAGCCTCGCAGCCGTGTTCGAGGGCATTCATGCGCACGGAGGGATGCGGGCTTTCGCCAACGTGACCCTGGGCTCTCGCAGACGGAAGACGGAGCGAGCTCCTGTCTGACTCAGCCCAGGTCCGCGCAGCGGGCTGTCAAAGCCCATCATCGTCATACACTCCTGCAATCAATACCTTACAGCCTCCTGACAGAGTGCGTTAGTGCAACACACTCCTCTCTCACTCTGTTAGTCTTAACCGGAAAAAGCCACAGAGAAAGAAAACAAAGTGTAAAAAGAAAAGGTGTGTTTTCAGTGAGAATGCGCACATTTGTATTTCTTTCTTTTGTTAACATGTTTACTGTAGTAGACTGGATTTAAAATAGTGCGCCGTCTGAGTGTAGTATACCCTTGATAAATTCCCTCTACAAATTTCCACTATTTAGAATTCCAAAATGCCTTTCAGCTATGACGCCACATGGACGGAACATTTACTTTCTCTCATCGGTTGCAAGCAGGGATATTTTGCACGTGTTACAAGTTCTTGCAGCATTTCTTGCACAGATCATTATTTATAACTTGGAACTCGAACGCTTAAGGCTTTCCAAACTGTTTTGAAATACAGCTCGACTTAGGAAACGCTGGCACAGAATCCCTACAATAACGCTGCGCACACTACACTGCAGTGCTTAATCAATTTTTACACCGACGCGTCCGTGCAAATGACATAACTGAGCGCAGTTAATGTGTCCACCCTTTAACATTCTGTGAGTTTAATTGCATTTTTACGATTTTTTTGTTGTTGTTGTTGTTGTTTGTCTCAGTCAGTCACATTTCTCTGATTCAAGAGCCAAGCAATGCCAAACCAAACCTGGTGAAGATTATTCTGAATGATTTATAAGTTGATGAAATCTTGCCTGGGACCATCTCACCATATCAGTATTAAAAACCTGTATTCATTCTAAAATGTTGACATGTCTTTCTCCGTAGCGACTGCTGGAGCAGAGCTGAGCCCTCACTGCTCCATTGATTCTGTTCCCACAGAAGTTGGGAGTTGTTCAAACCCATGTGAGTAAAGTAGAACTCGGGGTGAGGAATTGGTGAAGACCTTCTGATTACATAAGATTAGGATTTTTAGTATAGGATGGAATTTATTTATTTATTTTCAAAGGGCACTAGAGGCTTTTACTGCACGTAAATCAGCCTATAACAATACATATCTGGATGACAATTGAAAGAAAAGATCCTTGACCTACACTCCAAAATGTCTCCAGGGACTGGATATGTATGAAGAAATCTACACAGCACAATCATGAAAGTTGGTGGGTGTAGTCTAGCCTTGCTTTGTAAAAAGCCGTTGCAACAGTAACTGCTTGCATTCCAGGGGTGTGTGCCAGCTCCCCCTTCAAACACACACGCATACAGTCAGACAACACACACTTGCAAAATCAATAATCTTCAGTCCCGCTTGACAAACAAACACATCAGAGCTGCTCTGTGGTACGAGGGGTTTTCCATCCTGCCAAGTCTGAAACTTGTGTATAAAATTGAATCAAGTTTAATCTCTCTCTCTCTCTTTCATTTCTTCCAGTGTTTGAAATCCAAAGGCCTTCGCATGGTACCATACCTCAGCCGTCTCGACCCTAACCCTAACAAACATCAATATGGTAGCTGCAAATCTTCACAACACTCTGCTTTCACTTTTACCCTGCATAAACTGTGCATGCTCCGATGCCAAAACAAATGTACCTTGTCGGTTATAATTAGTGTCAAATAAGTTTGTGATTCCAGTGGCGGAGAAGGATTTTGAAATCATAGAAACATTAATAGAAACGCTAACTTACGGGAACTTCAAAACCGTGCACTTCTGCCTCTAAAAGCCTTTAACACACATTATAAAGAAGCTGGCATCTATTAGCTCAATCAAGAAAATAAGAGTCTCTTACTTTGATAACAATGCAATGATGATACTGGCTCAGGCAACAGGCAAACACTTCAAGCCAAACATGTTCAAAAGAAAAGGCTGTCCACAGTAAAACAACTCACTTCAGTCTCACTTTATTCTGATTTCCCAATAAAAACATGCGTACAACTCACCCACGCTAACGTCCAGAAAGAAGGGGTCCATCTTGAGCTACCTCTGGCAGACAGACAGATCCTCAGATTTATGCCTTCCCCTGTCAGGTGCAACTTGCCCTGGAGATCAGACGAGGTCTATCTCAGACTGTTCTCCCACCGAACCGTTTTTTCTTCTTTCTGGTCAGCTCGCTTCCAAAGAATGGACAGTCCCCTGTTGCAGATCAATCTGTTGAGAGCTCCCCATTCTGGGCATTAGGAAATCCTGGCTTTCTTTAGTTCGGAGTCAATCGAAAGAGCGCAGTGCATGGCTGAACTCCTAAACAGGACTTTCTCATGCCGCTGATACCTTTCAGGACAATGCCACTGCTGGTAGGGGTTTGTTTTGACCATTTTGGGGGCTTCAACACCACTTTGTTTCATGGCTGTGATTCGCAGGATATCATTCAAGAGCAGCAATATGAATATTATCAGGGCTGCACACACAGGTAGCACATGCTACATTACTGTAGCATGTCACCACTATGTTGTCTTGTACAGAAAAAAAGGAGGAAATATTTTAAAACTATACACACTATTTTAGCCAGCGATTTTTGCAAAGAACCTCTCACATCTCATTCTGCTCTATTTGTTCTCAATTTCAAAACAGTCTACGCCACAAGAACGTTAATAAATTGCTAATAATCAGTTCCACGCCAGGAGTCACAGCTAATACTGACAAGGGGACTGCCAGTACAGCGAGGCACTGGGCAGGTCATTCCTTAGATGAATTTGCAAGCTAGGAGAGATCTATAACATCATTCAATCACATAGACTGTGACATGAGGCCATGGACATGTAAGAACCTATTTGATATTTAGACGTCTCAGGGTTGGCAGTTAGGTCTCTGCACTGTAATGGTCCAATCCAGTGGATTCATAATGTCCTTTTGGAGCTCATACAGTGTTTTCAGAACTAAGAGAAGTATCCTAGTCTATTTTGTAGAAGACTTTTTTTCCCTCTCCGACTCATTTTCCAAAGGGGGGGTAACGGGATAACGCTTTGTTCGGACAAGCTAACCCTTTGGTCCATTTCCTGCTGACCAATTATCTGTGTAATGGACTTGCATTATTACTCATTTGTAATTGCAAATTGCATGTGATGTTGAAACACACACACACAAAAGTTAACAGTGAAAAATGTGGAAAAATATGGTCCAAAACATTCTGCGATTTAATGTCATCTCGTTTTTGTTTCGTAGTTTCCACTGAATGAGGTCCTCAGACTTCTATTGTTGCAAATGTATGACATGGGAGGACCCCAAGTCTTCATGCTTTATTCAGCGATACATCTAGAACCTTAGATATCCGGTATCATATGTCTAATGTACCTCTATTTGTCTCATTTCGATTCACGGCGAACCAAAAAATGTCCCTCGTTGAGAAAATAGTACCGTATTGTCCACAGCCAGATATTCCAGGCCGATCATGCTGTCTAAATCAGCCTCCAAGGATACGAGAAAAAAAGTACAGAAATGACCTCAGTTTAATGCAAATGGCTCTTGAAAATCTTCATGTTACCCTATCTGTCATTATTCACATGTGGAGTTCTGACCCCGAGTGTCTGAACTGTCAGTATGATTACCTGCTCTATTTGTTCTTAAGTGGCATGTATGAGTGATTTAAGAGAATTTCTGACATTCCCCAGTTTTCTCGTCCTTTGAATTTTGACTTTGATGCGAACAAAATTGACGAGGGGTCCGAACCTGTTGCACGAGTCAAGTTTAGACCTTTCTGTTTTTCACACTGGAGCAACATTTGAAACACATTTGCCATCAATCATAATGCCATCATTTGCATACATGTAGTACGAGCTCTAGTAGTACACAGATTCCAGAATTTTTGGGGAATTTTTAGATTTTAACAATTTATTGACTTATTTTGGCACATCCACTAATACATTATATAGAGGTTAATTAGAAAATTCTCACAGCTGTCTCCGAGGAACCTCTCCATTCACCCTGTGAGGTGAATTACCATAAAAATAACATTAACACCAATAAATGCACGTGCAAGTGCTGTGGATTTAGAATACCACGAAGAATGCTACATACTAACCTGTTGCTTACATTATGACATCCCATGAGTGACGCGTTTAAACATTTCCATACTCATGCCGCCCACATCCTGACCTCCAGTTTGACCCGGAGGTCACAACCCCTTCACACCAGCACTGGGTAAATATTTCCTTCCTGATTCAGCCGAACACACTGAGCTGGGTGCGACAGACAGGCTATGGATTCCAGTGGCTGAGTCAGAAAGAAAAAAAAAAGACGTGGTGTGAGAAACAAATCAGACAAGAGGAGAATAAAGGGAAAATACAAGCTGGCTGGTAGATTTATGTGTGCCAGGGGGAGGGGCGATCAGGGCGAAACCAGGCCTCTACACGTCTATCATCTTAAAAGGCAGGGTGAATATATACGCTTCCATCCTGCTTTAATTAAAACTTTTTTTTTGGCCTGAAGGGGAACTCGACCACCGCTCAGGGCTCCGGCAGGACACACACCACATGTGCAAATGGGGGAGGGGTGGAAGTAAGAGATTGGGGTGGGATGGGGACTGCTGGGGGGGACATTTGAGACTGTTTAAACAAATCAGTGAAGAATATCAGTCACCGAGGACCCTGCGGGAGATGCTGTTGGTTTGTTCCCCCGCTGTAGAGGCATTTGTCTCCCCTCGAGAGACCATTTTGTCATCGGTAGAAAGAAAAGAGAGGTTTCTCGACGCGAGACGAGGGAAAGTACCTGCGCGATTGCTCTGAGCACAAGAGCATTCTGGAAAATGATGGCAATCAGGTGTTGCTGGCATTTCAGTCGTATGCAGCTAATAAGCTATTGGCTTTCTGCAGGACCTCTGACCTAGCTATGTGCGAGTACACGGCTGTGTGGAGCTGTGTCCAGCAGACATGCACGTGTAAAAACCCAGATGGTCAGATGTAATAAACATGGCCAGTGTTTTTTTTTTGCTCACATAAAGGGCATGGCGCTGGTGTTTTATTTCATCAGGGCCTCAGGGCATGAATGTGTTCACCCAGACTCTCAAGTGGGCTTTACGAGGGTGGAGAGGGAAGCCTGTTTCCACCTTGTTTGAAATACTTTTTTTTTTTTTTCTTTCTTCTTGCGATGGGGCGCGGTGATGGGGTGGTGTTGGAATAAACGGAGGCCATAGGGAGCTGGGAGGGAATTCAGGTGGCCTCCTATTGGTGCCGGATGTTTTAGTAGGACAACATGGCGGAGAGGGCCTTGTGACAGGGGTCTGTTCAGAAACTCCGTCAAGCAGGCTGCGCTGGGAAGCAAGCAACCACATCTGTTTTCACTCAAAACAATCAGGGGCCGGCACTGCAGGCAGCTTGAGCCTGTTATTAAAGGCTTTCTGGGGCCTGCTGAGGGACGGCCCAGACGGAGTGATTTATCCACTCTTTGCTGAGTGGACGAGGATCGAGTGTGATGTATATGGACATGGAATTCCAATCAGTCATTCTTGCCAGGACACCTACCCAGAAGGACTGATGAATCTAGGCTGTCTTCTGCAACAGGATGGAACTGCCTCAACATCCTCCATTAGGGAAGGGGTTTCACTGTGATTGGCTGTATGCAGATTGTTGTCTGTATTTACCCGAAGTGTCTTTTAAATGTCATTTAAATCTCATGACATGAAGGCTACGACAACCGCGAGCCTGTAATTAGCGCTCAGCTGCCCTGCACTGCATGTTTTCTGCAACTATGCTCGTTGAAATGATGATTGTGAAACGCTAAACTTTTCAGACAGTGCCGGCTAGAAGATCTGAGTATAAGTCAACATTCCAGCAATATGCATAGTGGTGGTTTACTCAGCAATCTGAATTCTGAGCAGCTTCATTAAACAGGGTTGAATCATCAGATCATTTTTCGCTGAGGGCAGAGACTTGCAGAGCTTATCTTCCAGGCTCCAGGCCTTAAAACGCGTGGATACCTAAAAGACAAACTCTGAGTACTTCTTTGGGGCCCTGCCTTGTTCCTCTGAACGCCAAAGTGAGCTTTTAAATAATTTGGGGAGAGCCCTCTGGAAGCTGAATAATTCACTGCAGCATGATGAAGTCTCTAGCCAGCTGGGTGTTCCATTAGTCGACTCACTGCTCGACAGCTCTATTGCCTGGCAGGCCGGCGGAGGGAAGCAGAGCTGGGGAGATGAGTATGTCTCTGCGAGGGGGGGGGGGGGGGGGGGGGGATCATCCCGTCCTCACTCTGCCTACTTCAATTACATCAGCCATAGGCTCTCTGAAAAGAGAATCAGCACCGTCTGCCCGTTTTGCTTTAGAAGGGCCTTCATCCGCCACACCCAACACGCGACAGCCATACAGTTGTTGCAACGTAACCTCAAAGGACCCTGGTGCTGGACATCGGATGGGGAGAGAAGAAAAGCATGTACTCTGAGTGTTTGACAGTAGAGGCTCTTGACATCTAATTCCTTCTGCCATATGACCTAAATATACAGTTTTAGGTCTAAACTGCTGCTGAAGTGAATGACCCCATTCTTGTCCAGATGGCTTCCATCGTTGGGCAGTTTTCTCCAGGACAGTCTGGTGAAAAACGCTGGCCTGCTGTGGCATCACTGCCGGTTTAGCTCATCTAAGCTCCCCTGGCAGAAGAAGCAATGAAACGAATGGACATAGCAGATCAAACGCTGCTTGGCTGCGAGTAAAATCTACTTTCCTCTGAGGCATCAAAGCAAAATAGGATTTTCTGCTGAAGGATATCTTCCTGCTTACTGTCTCTCCCACATGCCAATTATCTGTGATAGTTGATAGCCAGGGTATGAAACGTGAAACAAGCACTGGCCTGTCAGCGTTACAGTTGCATGCATTGCAGGAATTCCACAGAGATGTTTCATATAGGACTTACTGCTGCGCCTTTATACTGCTCATCCAGTCATTCATCTATCACATCCTTTTGGACTATGGTCACTTTCAGTTCCAGATATCACTCAGGTTAACCTTGCTTGCGTTCCCAAGGCCTGTCTCCTTGTCTGTGCAAAGACCCTGTCAACTCTTGCCCTGAGTGACAGAGTGGCCACCTTTACCTTGTGCTGCCAGCCAGCCTCATACATAACATCATCACCTTCACTTGGCCATGTCACGCCTCTTATGGGAGATGGATGTCTCCCACCCAAGGACAGCAGGGTAATGGCCCTCATCCTGACTTCAAGACGGGGCACAATCACCTGCCATTCTCAATCTGTATGCTGCAAGCCAGAACAGATGCAAAGAGGAAGAGGAAGTAGTGGAGTTCCATCAGATGAAGGAATGTGCACCACGTCGAGTACAGCACATGATTCTGAATGCTTCTGTATCAATACAGCCATGTTGATTCATTTAGAACCTTCACATAAAAACACCATTTCGATGGCTTTGTCTCATACACTGAAACTATACAGGCTAAGCTCGTCCTCCTCAAAGTGCAGAGCTTTTGCATGTTGTATGTCTAGACCTCTCTGATTAAAATTTAACATCTGCCAAAGTTCTGTGAATCTTTCATTTTTCCTCTGGGGAACGCCATGATGAGTCTAGCGAACACTAATGAACATATAATGAGCTACAAATAGCTCACCAAATGGTCTGGTCCCCACGCTGCTTCCTGTGTCCTTAGATTCATCTCAACTGAGCGAAAAACAAACAAACCAAAAAAAATCATCTCCACAATTACACATGATTAGTTTATATGGTTATAGGGTGATGTGCAGAAAGGAGAAAACTGATACTGTAGTCTCTGGTACTAGTGACTAAAACTTGTAGAACAAAATTGGCACAGTGCAGTCCAGTACTGTACACTCGGCTGGGACTAAACTGGGAGTAACGATATTTGTCATGTATATTTTTGTATCTGTTTTCTGGAGAACAAAAAAAACGTGGCACACAATGGTACACTGTGTTCAAGGCGGGGGTAGCGTTTGAACAACCGCTTGCTTTGTATTGTAAAACACAGCTGAACTTTTGCTGATTTAATCCCATATGTCTTTATTAATAACAGTGATGACAGCATATCCATGACTAGGGGCGCTTCCTCTTTGGAAGATTACTTCTAAAATCTCTTAATCCGTCACCAGTTAGCTGTTTCCCAAACACCCCAACAGTCATCTCTGCATGTGAGGCAGGCGGCTTTAGAGAGGTTTTGGACTCTCTCCAGCTCTGGGCAGAGGGAGAAAATGACAGAGGGATGACAAAACACAAATGTAGGACAGAGGGAAAGAGGTAATCATCGTGCTATAATTCATCAGGCCTCTCCTCCAAAGTGCTACCTAGATTCTTTGACTATTAATAAGAAAACACTGACTAAAGTGCTGAGTACACATTGTGGTGGGGGAGTACTGTTTTTCATAAATATTTTAAACATCCCACAACAGTGACTAAGATTTGAGATGTTTGCCTTATGGATCAAATATGCAACCCTTACCCTCTGTGTGGTTATCTACTGTCCTCCTACATGTAATCTTAGAACCCAGCGGCTATTGTCTATCTCCCTCTGCATTCCAATTAGCTACTTCACGGGTGAGAATGGTCAGAAAAATCCATTTTAGCTAAGATATCTGCATATGAACTCAGATACATTTTTTTTTAAAGTTACTAAGAATCTACATCATTGTCAGGCGATAGCTGATGATTCTGAGATTGCATTTCGGTCAGTGTGTTCTTTTTCTCTCCACATGGACTGCTTACTGTACCTGCACGCCACCAACGCCAGCTGATCAATAATGTCAAAATCTTCATCCCCTAACCTAAAGGTTCTACATTAATATCTGTTTACAGAGATTATCCTGGATTTAACATTGAAATTTCAGGGGTGGTCCACTGCTACCTCACAAGAAGGTTCAAAAGGTCCGAAACCAATGTTCATCCAGTTTCTACGTGAGTCAGCAACTTCTCTAGGGTGTATCCTCCCTCTCGCCCATTGCCAGCTCGCAGTGCTAGCAAGGGTAAACAATTACAGCAAAAAAAGATGGATGGATTTTTATCTGTCCTCCATTATTCTTATTCATCGTGGCACAAAATTTTTTTGCTGGTAGCTTTGAACAATGTGTTCTAAGGGGGGGGGGGGGGCAGTAGTCCAGCCTGTAGGGACTTGGCTTGGGGAACCGGATGGTTTGGTTGTCAGTTCAAGTTAAGGACCATAGTATGAGGTGTGGACTGGTAGCTGGAAAGCTGCTAGTTTACCTCCTGGCCATTGCTGAGGTGTCCTTGAGTAAGGCATCAAACCTCTAACTGCTCCCGGGGCACCCCTATGTCATTGTTCATCATTCGGCCTTCTCTCCACATTTGCATGCCTATAAGTCCTTTTTGTGTGTGTGTGTGTGTGGTTGTAGTTTTGGCCTATGTATGTAAAACTTGAGCGAAAAAAACTTTATCCCCCAATGGGGGATTAATAAAGTAAATCTTCTCGTAACCATGGCTATAAATTGGATCTAGTTTCTACCTGTGGTGACTGAAATGGCCTATTTAATCTTAATAAGTGTGCTTCCATCCACCAAATGAGCAATTTCAATAGCAGCATAAAAATGGCAGAGAAACAAGAAATATTGCAAACATATTTTTGGCCTGAAGTGGAAAAACATCTCCTGCTATGGTTTAATGGAACCCGACTGAACAAATACTGCCACCAAGTTGTTTTACCTCAATATACCAAACATCTAATATCTGGATCATAGCAGTGGATGGGGAAATGGGTGGTTTTGGGTTAAATTTGAAGGGATACTTGTTTTATGACCCGTTTGAATGACACAGTATATATCGGTCTCAGAAAATGCTCCATTATTTCATTAGTCCTTTTTCTTTGTCAGACTTTTTTGTCCGTTGGTCATTGGTCATCACTGTGGTCGAAGTTGAAATATCTAAGCATGTACTGTATTGTATTACCATGAAATTTTATACAGACTTTTGTGGTCCCCAGAGTAGGAACATTGGACCCATTTTGTGGGAGGGGGGTGCTGTAAATATTGTTACTGCAGCTCTCCGAAACCTCACCACCACCCGCAGCCAACAGCACAATAACTACATTCACCTGCATCTGAACGGGATTTATAGTACAAGACCACTTAAAGCCAGCAGCACAATAAATCGCTCTGTATCTCAGTGACATATGATTTACAGCTCAGATACACTCAATTAAAGCCAACAGCACATTAACGCAATACAGCGCTCTCAACCACAAACAAGACATACGTTTCAGCCTCCTCTAATATTAACGAAGCATTAAAAAACAAGCTGGTGTCACATATTGCAAACAAGACTATGTAAGCTGAAAGTAATCGCAACCCTTATGCAATGCAGTTTTTTTTTTTTCCTGGCTAAGCTTTGTGTGAAATCATCCATGTTATCAGAGTTCAGTGTATTGGACAAAGTCTACAGTATCTACTTTGGTTACCTCTTGACTCTACAGTTCTTGCATCTCAGGCCTTTGGGGATCCCTTAACTTTTCCTCTAGCGCCACCAATGTCTTGAAAATCACTGCTTGGGTTGCTGTGAATTTTGGTAGACACTGATGGTTCCTGCATGTATTGTAACAACTTTGGTGCTGCCTCAACTCTCCATCTAGCGCCATGTTTTTTTTTTTTTTTCCCTTTGACATTTACATTAGCCTCAGTTGTACTACAAATTAGCAAACGGTAGCATGCTAACACACTCAGCCTAAGATGTCAGCATTTTCGTTTTGAGCATGACGCCGTGCTGAGGTTAACATTTAACTCCAAGCACTGTTGTGCCACCGCCTCACAGAGCCCCCCGTAGTTCTGGACTTTTAGTCTTGTTTATTGTCATCTCCATTAATAACGGTGTCATTTCCATTTTGTGATGTCAAGAGGGAGATAGGAGCAATGTTGAAAGCCTGTAATTTTGACGTGGTTACTGAGTGACGCATCAAGAAAAAATAAATAGCTCGATAATGAGAGAGTATTACAGTATATCAAAGGAAAAGAGGTTACAGACAAAAAGGAGAGAGAGAAAAAAACAAATAGGGGGTGAACCAGAGGGACTATTGTATTATTATTGAAGATAATAGGGTAATTTGAACAATGTATCTGTTGTTATTCGGTGGATGACTTATGAAAGGAGATGAGGCTTTAATTTTATTTTCTTGAGTTTGCTGTCTACAGCTGCATATATATATATATATATATATATATATATATATATATATATATATATATATATATATATAAATATGTAGGCCATGCCTCTGAAGGCATATGATATTAAAAGCGTAATTTGTGTGCATTGAGTGATAGTGAAAAGAAATTATTCAAATTGACAGACAAAATGATACAAACAGTACAGACAAAAAAAAAAAAAAAAGCCACCAAGCTGGATAAGGTGAAGGCAGGACGAGACCGATGTGCTCAGAGGGAGAGGGGGGAGAGGAGAAAAGCTGCCAAGAAAAACCTCATTCCTACCATGCTGTTGCTGTGACAGACTGAGTGCCCTAGAGTGATTGAAAAAATACATTAAAAGGGGGTTTGGGGAGTGGAAATGGGTTTGAAAATGTGAATAAAGACCCAACTCACTCGGTTGCGAAATCTCTCCTCCCGTCTTTCATATTCCGCCTTTTTTATACAGCAGCTTACCTGAAAGCACATGAATATGCCAGAATGACAAAGGACCAATGTTCACTTACCGTACCAACAGTGCAGAATACAATTAATATAACATTAAGGGTGCTCTTCTAATGTCGTCTTTCATGCTCCTTTGAGCGACCACTGCCTCCATTCACCAGTGTGTAATTTCCCTGCGCCTTTGTCAGCATTTATGTAACTTCAGACATTTGTTTTAGACTTTGGCAAAAGCTTAACTTCAGTCGAGTGTTATCCAAGCGTAACAGGAAATTACTGGCTGTGAAACATTCAGTGCAAATATAGAATTGTGACATCGTGCTATTGATTCAGCACGCTGACATTTCTGCCACAGATGTGGAGGGATCGTGGGTTTGTGCTCGTATGCAAAACATCCCACACATTCAACAGGCAGGAGGAGAACGTGGAGAAATGTTGTGTCTGGGCAGAATCGTACAAAGCGGTTTTTCACAGATCTTTGGATGTCTTTTCTTCCGCCGTATATTTTTGTTCTTTCGTCTTGGATAGTAACTAATTGCGATCTCTGTCTTCAGAACGGGCCTATTGTGTCTTTGGTGGGTTTAATTTGATCATTCTAATAACCAGCCAACAGTGGGACCCTGTCTCACAGCAGGAAGCAAAACGGATGAGCACAGCAGATCAAAGAGGGGGAGAGACAATGAGATAATCTGTAGCCAATTTAAGGCCGCTAACAGATTGCTATTATTGATTAATATCACTCTTTTTTTTCTGTATTAAAGCTCCAGTGTGCAAGATTTGGGCAGCCCTGTTTACAGACTCTTGCAGAAATTGAATATAATATGCATAACTTTGTTTCCACTAGTGTATAATTACCTATACATGATAATATTATTCCAGAATGAGCATCTAGACACTGTGGGTCATCTTCCACAGAGCAGCAGTCTACCAGTAGTTGCAGTTCACAGGTAACCAAGGATGGACAGACTAAACAGTGGCTCTGCGCGTTTTATGGCCGCTGTAGTTCCTCCGTCTTGCTAGGAAGGAGTCAGTCAGGGGAGGGGGTGGCAATCAGCAACTACACCACCAGATGGCACTACATCTTACACACTGATCCTTTATTTGCTCTAGAAAATGTGGAAAAAGGTAGGATGCGCCACACACTTTTGTAATTTCAGCAACGTTTGGAGCACCTTTGCTTCATGAGTGACTTGAACTGAATTAATCAGTCATTACCAAAATAGTAGTAGTCAGTACCAAAATAAACACATTTTGGACTCACAGTGGACACATTTTCTGCTACTAATCATGTCCCACTGTTTCCATTTCCGGTCTCTTCCTCCGTCCGTCGCTCTCCGTTATCCTCACAATCCATTTTCATTTTATTTAAATGCCATCCATCCTCTTACAGGAACCAAACCTGCTAGACGCTGATGAAGTCATCATCATTCTCCTCAGCCCATCCCGCCCTTCGATATCCCGAGACAGCTCCCCTCTCCCCATAGCAAACGTTTGTTTCCCCAACGAATGTAGAGCAGAGGAGTTAGGAAGATGACATCCGCCCACCCGGGGTGGAAAACGCCCTCCACGGAGCTGCACTTACAAGCACTGGAATCAAATACATGAGACATTATTGAGATCAAAGGGTAGGGTTGGGGTCTGTATGCGTTCAAAAATGACATCCCGCTAAGCTGGTTAAGGAGGAACATGGATAATTAGCATTCATCGAAATCAAGTGTGTCTGGCACGATGATGTGTGTCTTGTAACCCTGCACTGTGCTGTTTGACTAACCGAGGGAGGGATTCAAATTTCGCGAGTTTGTGAGTGCGCGAAGTTCTACAGTGTTCCCGCAATAAAAATCAGTGCATGAGTCCATCAAGCTTCCTTTATTCCAAGACATTAAAAAAGGCGTATTATAACCATTGCTCTTGGAGCCACTGCTGCTTCCCATCTGACACGAGTGTTTCTCTTTTAGCATGAATTAATTCATCTCTCTTCCGATTCGTATGTACCCTGTTGCGCTGCCATGGTGATAAAAAGCAGGATGATGTGATGGGTTTCACGTGTAGATTCAGGGTCGACTTAAAAACAGAATGGAAATGTAACTGTAAGCGGGAGAGAGAGAACAGGACGCAGAAGGCAGACACAGGATGATGTTCAGCCCGCCAAAGGCTCACATGTCACTCAATGAGCGGAGAATGACAAGAATGTTAAAATTACTGCCTGGTTTAGTTCGAGAACATGAACCCCAATGCAGACATGAAAGAAGACTCACGGAACAGGCAGGTGAATACAGAATTATAAAAGGTGGCTGAGGAATCGAGTCTGTCCAAGATAAACCCAATCAATAGCGGAGTGGACCAAACAAGAACCCCCAAAACTGTGACAATCGGGCAAAAACCTGAACAGAAGTCGAATGCCAATGTTTTGAAAATTCTGTGATTGATGATCATATTTATGTAGCTGCAATCTAACTATTGCCTGTTATGAACATCTAGATTTCGTTTCATAAATACAGGACTGCCACATCATTGTGACATCCTGTCATTGAAAATGACTTGGGATTTTTATTGCATGTCATTGTGGTCTCTCTTTATACGTATCGGTTCGTGTCCACTGTGACAATCTGCTCTTAAAAAAAAAAAAAAAAAAGGCTTTATACACTCAGTATCTGAAGAATGGTGTTTTGGAAAGTATTAGCTTTACATTTTTGGTATTTTTGACATTTTCTGCAACAACCACAGACATGCAAGTAGTGCTTGTCTAGCATTGCGTTCCTGTCTCATGAAAATCTCATGAAGAAAAAAAAAAAAAAAGTGTGACTCACACTATAAATATCTTTCCTTCTCACCCATGGCAACACGTATCAGTATCTGTAACTGATCAATCGTCGTTGTTTGAACTCACCAGCCTTAAAAAGGATAATGTCTCCTCGAGAGTTTTCACAGCCACAAGCTCAGTTAAAGTGCCGAAGCTGTCATTTAACTGGATAATTAGGTTTATAGGACACAGAGACAAAGGCACATGAGCATATTGAGAGGGAATATAAGAGTGATTAAACTGAAGAAAGACAAGTACAAGGCATACAGAGCACACTGTCCACAGTACCCTATTAATACACATACATCATCCTACAGCTGTCTGTGTTTAGCAGTGCCACATACAGCTGTGTGGGGAACTTTAGTGACCAATGGTCCATTAGTCCAGTGTAAACAGACTGTGTAAACAGATGGAATGTGGCTTTGAAACCAGCTTAGGTCTTCTGAAATGGTGGTTGGTTGCCATTTTTGTGTTTACTCTCATAAAATGTTTCATCATCTCCAAAAGCCAAAGATAAAATGCCCCATTTTTCTGGACTGTAAACAGGCCCAGTGTACGCCCCCCCCAGATCCTTACCGACAGAGCCCCGTACCGGGATCAAGTGTACATGGCGCTGCATTCAACATAAACAGAGAGGATCCTTCAAATGACAGCTGAATGTAGCGTGTTTATACATGCAGTGCATATAGGAACGCTCTGGAGACTGGCAGCCCTGCCTACTGGAAATGATGCTTTACAGCCTGATGATACATTACTTTGATTCATCATCGAACTGTATCTGTTTTTACAGATTTTCCTGAAAGCAACAACGAGGTATTTCATTTTTTTTGGAATTTGCATACTACAGAGCTGACTCATTCCGTTCGCTATCCACACGGATATTCATGAGAAAAGAGAGAAGCAACCAGGGAGTGTGAGGGAAGGCACGCTCTCCCGTATTCCTTCTTCACATTCTGGATCGATTTGACTGAAAATGACACGTGCAGCAGAATCACTTTTCCATACATCACATCTGTGGATAAGAGTAACGCCATGTACGCCGCAATTGATCACGGTGGCAGACGAGGAAAAAGCATGGCAAAGCACCTCTCAAGAGTACCGCACACCCCGTTGGTCCAGTCGTTGCCATGTGATAGATGACTTTATGGACAAATTCAACAATAAGAATGGAACTAATGCGCATACTCGTTATGGGATAGACAGTCAAATGCGCGCTGTAAAAAGGAGATTTATGAGGAGAGAAGCATGCTATGTTCATCACTCCTGTGATCAAAATATGCATGCTTTTATAGTTTCCTCTAGTGTCAAATGCTACGTTTCTTTGCAAACCCTCACTCTTGGCTTCTTTCTCTTTGGTTTGTATTGACTTCAGGCATCTAAATGGAAGGAAAAGGTTTCTGTGGTATTGGCAGAGTAAAGAAAGGGGTATATAAGGGAACTGGCTGTCCAAAAGCCGGGGGTAAAAAACACTGAAAAGCATGTGTTTCCAACAAGAGGCCCACTTCATAATGTGGCCTCAGGAATTACATGAAAAGTTG
Source organism: Nibea albiflora (assembly GCA_014281875.1). Taxonomy (NCBI): domain Eukaryota; kingdom Metazoa; phylum Chordata; class Actinopteri; family Sciaenidae; genus Nibea; species Nibea albiflora. The sequence goes on from CM024803.1 coordinate 6,432,616, forward strand.
GAGTAAAAAAAAAAAAAAAAAAAAACACCCGGCACTTGGATTGTGGCTACACTATAAGGGACAGAGATAAAATTGTTTTCCAGATGAGAAAGCATCCTTCTTGCATTAATGCTCTCTGACTCTCTTTTTTGTTTTGTTTTGTTTTGTTTGTGACTTATTATGTGTAAATGAGCCCCTGGCATTGAACTATCTATGTGACAGTATTCGGTCCAGGAAGGTCAGAATCACACAGGAAAACCCAGCACAGCTGCCAAAGAGGCAGGGAGGCAAGCAGCCAGGCGAAGTTTGGCAGCGCACCCATGGGGGCCCAACTGCTGAAACCTCTGGGAAGACCACCCTCTTTGATAAACATGTTTGTAGATCTGTACTCTCGTGCTGTTTGTTCTGCTGCACCTATATGCCCATCGCAGTCCCTTCATCAGACTGCCTTTATGAGCACTGCTTTTCTTTTTCTTTTATTTTATGTGCTTTACTGCCTTCATTTTCTGATGTTTTTTTTGATTTTTGATACTTTATAGTGCTAATGAGTCCTCGCATCTCCAAATATAAACAGAAGAAGAGCCACGATGGGTAAAGAAAAACAGACAAATCTTTTGATTATACAGACACTTGTGTTGAAGTGTCCTCCTGTTATTGGCACGCGGCACATAAAACAATGGATCTTTGCTAAAACGAGCACCAGTTATAGAAACACGGTGAATTGAGCCCGAACGCATTCACGCGAGTTAGCGAAGTCAATCAGAAGTCAAATGTTAGTGTGCGCATTTGCCTGCACGTTCAGCTGAGTTCTTCAGTTTTGTCTGTCTGGCGAACTGCTCTGTTTCAACGTGGGACACACTTGCAGATACTTAAAGAGATCCCCCGGAGGAGGTCGGACACTGCAGCATCTTAATACGGGCTCATTTGGAGAGATAATGGATTCACAAGAGTGTGCTTCGTGCTCTGACAAAGCCGACCTCGACCGTGTCTTGCGTAACAGGAAAGCAAAATAACCTGAGCTGGAATAAACACAGAGCCTCTCGGAGGAAAGCGCAAGATTGCCAAGGTCTGTTTACGCTGTATACTATCAACCCAGCCAAGAGAATGCAAAATGATTGTAGAAAAAGGATGTGCAATCTAAATCATCTACTATCAAGTTACATAGCGGCCCCACAAATGTAGAGTTTTGTCCATTGGAACTGAAGGAAATGATCCTGCATGGAAGACATTTTGCCAAAATCACCTCACTTGTGTCTTTCACAAACAATGACTCAATTACTACAGTTTCCACGTTGTATTGTGTAATTGATAACTCATGTTGCAGGCCTCGGTTAAGTCTCAAACACCCTTTCATTACCTCCTCGGCTATGTATCATTGTATTTCCTTCTCATTTCTCCCTCAGTGTGTCACTCAGGCCAGCACACATGTGGTTAATGGGATGATGGTGTGCAGACCTCTCTGTGCAGTAAGGGGAGAAGGTGGGTGGGGGTGTGGGGGGTGGGGGGGATACAAGCCCCAGTCGACTTAAATAACCAAATAATTGGAATTTCTAAAAACAATGGTTTCCTGACTTCCCCGCGACCCCTCACCTTATCATTTTAAGGTCACGGGGCCTAAACTTGAACCCATCTACTCCAGAGCATTTGGCTAGCTGCCACCTCAGGATAACCCCACAGCCAAGCAGCCTACCACAAGAGTAACAGGCCTGTCAGTCTGACTCAACGGATGTGGACTGCTGAGATAAACCCTCCCATTGGGCGCCTGTTGCATTCTGCTTCCTTCCACTCTCCCTTCTGCTCTTTGCTGTGGTTTTCAAACACCAACAACAGACCTTTGTACAAGCTAACAGGTTAAACGCAAATGATGGGACACTACTGGAAAAACTCCATTTGCAAAATGTCAATATTTTGCACTCCCTTCAGCATTGTATTATAATATGTATCAACCAGTGAACTAAGCATGCAGCTTGTGTTCATCCTTGAAAATACATCCAGCTGACTATTAAGTATGGACTCAGTGTAGGTCTGATGATGTGAGACTTACAAGCCTGCTGATCCAGGTTGGTACCAGGGAAACAACAGCTAGTTACCTTGGTTACAGTATCTGTATCTCCAAACTGCTGCCTTCTCTGAAGAGCAGAAGAGCTGAGAGTTGAGAAAATGAAAGAAACATGGAATGGAGGACAGTAATCAAATGATTGGGACAGACTGAAATGTCTAATCTGACCGAAGAAGTAAACAGGATGCGCATTCGGAGGCATCCAGAGAAAAACAAGCAGGGATGGACAACAAAAGCCTGCAATATGAAGAAGAATTATATGAATTCGCAAAACAATGTGGCAAGCTTCAATTAAAATGTAATTAGAGCCAATTTGGTTCAACCGAGTTAACGATGATAAAACATGGCTTAAATGGAAACTTGACTGTGTGGCTCAAATTGAATCCAACCGCGGCGTAATAGATGTCAAGTGAATTATTGAACCCAAGTTAATTAGAAGTTTTGAAAATGAAATTATTTTTAGTATAGCATAACCTCGGTGTGCTCTGTGTTCTCGTTTAAATCACACAGTAACCTGCAGAGTACTGGAGGTAAAACAAAAAAAAAAAAACTGTTGCTACGAGTTTTTAGGACTCGTGAAAGCGAGACAGCTAACAGCAGCTAGCTTCTCTACTTAACTTAATGCAGGATGAACACAAGACTGACTGTCCCCGTTAGAAGGTGTCGAAATGAAACGAACCAAAAGTAATGCCTAGTGGGAATCAATGCGAATGTTAAGGTGATACTAACTGTTAACATCTCACACATTACATAATGGAATAACATGTCCCATTCCCTTATCAAGATCTATAAATCCCAGAGGGTTAATATAGAGATTATTATGAAGAAAGTTTGAAAAATATTGCCATGGGCCCATTTATAAAGACATAATTAAAATTGGAATCAAGTAATCCTTGACAATGTAATTATAGTGGAATCTAATTGCATTTATTTATCAAATGCAGTCTAGGCATATTATAGTTACTTATGTTTGGTAGTCTGATTACATAATTCTGATTGCAGGATTATCCCACCCAGCACAGTCATCGTTATATAACCAGCACTATATGGGCTTGTTGAAAAATGGGAAAAACATGTCTTGTATAAATGTCCAAAAACTATACAGGGCTGTGATGTGCTCCAGTCAGTAGGCCCACAGCACCATGGAAATTGACAGCCCAATCCCTAGCAATGCCAATCCTCAAACACTGCCATGGGAAACTCCCAACCAGAAGCGTGAAGTTTAAACACAGTTTCCAGAAATATGTCAAAAGATTTTATCCTCTCATGAAAAATGGAAACGGTCTTACTTTCTTTATATTTCAGTAGAGATAAAGTTTATCTTCTGTTGGCGCGTTCGAAACCGAAACAATGATTCTAAAGGTCAGCTGAGTTTAATCTCTCCCTCGTTTTTATTTCGAGAGGTTTCTTGTTTACACCGTCCACCTGAAAAATGGAGTTTGAACTTGGAAACACCTCAACGGTCCAGAGTTAATGAGTTGGTTGTGAAGTTTAGGTTTGGAAGAGAAAATTGAAAAGCTCATACTGCGGTGAAATCACAAGATGTCATTTAATCAAGTTTGAAAGGTAATCCAAATTGATTTTTATTAAATGGTAAATAGATGTTCAATGCATTTGTGCCCATGAATAAAGAGGACACTGACAAGGCCTCATTTCCCTTTCCAAACCTGAAAATGAATTCAAACAACACCCTGTCAGTCTTTCATATCAGATTGTATTGGCACGGAGGGAGGGGAGAATAACACTGATTTAAATGAAGCAAGGACATATGAATAATTTGAAGGCATTAACAGTTCCATGCAGAATCAGAATATACCACCACCTGCAGAGCTCGGGCACCCTGCTGCTGACAGTTGACTTTATTATATTGGAGTTGAGAGCAGATTTGTGTTGAGATGCGCTCAGTTAAACAGAGAGAGAGATGTTTTTCTCACCTCAGCTTTTTTTTTCTTTCTTTTTAAAAAAATCTGTGTACGATTAGTGCTTTCGGTACCTCCGTTTTTATACCTTCATTACTTCCTTTGATCTCAAACTCCAAAGGATCACATGGAAGGATGCATTTTTATGTATAGATGCTCTTCCCTGCAAACAATCCCCTTTACACAGTCAAAACAGAGTATTAAACAATAGATTCCAAACAGGGAATTATCTGAATTTAAATACAAGGAAATATTGATTGGACTGTTTTTGGAAAAAGTTCATTGAAAAATGGAGATATGTATATGGGACCAGGTTATAGGAGAGGCTAGTCTTATTTATTTATTTATTCTACTTCTTTTTTTCCCTGCATACACCCTTTTGTTCCATCTATGTTCATTCAGCTTTTGTTCCTTTTTCGAAACTCTTTCAGCCCCTCACATATTCAGATGAGAATAAAAGAGATTCACTGGATGAACTGCTCACCCCCTTGCAGCCCGGGATTGGTGATGTGGACAGTAGAACATGGTCATAACCACAATGGTGTAAAACCCATCGGCACTGAGAATTTGATAGAGTGATATGACATTTCATGTTTTACTTCCACTTCTCCTTTTAATCGCACTCACAAAAATGAGCTTGCACTGATGAATGGAGCTATTTCAAGGACATAGTCCCATTTCTCTATCGTATCTGTAATGTAGATATGAACGAGGAGTTGTTCAAGGTACCTAGTATGGTTTCGCAAATGTTAATAATCTTTTTCCATTTTTATATTTCATTAATTTTTAAGTTTACATCATTGTTCTTCTTCTTCTTCTTTTTATTATTATTTTAAACCTTGCATGTGTTAAAAAGCATGCTACTGCAGCATGGAGCCATGTGACATGCAGTCACATCTACATGCTGACAGTCACAAGAGCCTTTGCTGTCAAAACATTTGGCCCCCAGACACTACCTACAGCGTGCGGCGCACAAAACAGCAATTGTGACCTGCAGATAAATGGGAGCCGAGAGACCGCAAGCGCCTCCGCGTGAACGTCAAAAACGCAGCTTAAATGATAAAGATAGCGATCAGCAGCGAGCGTCCCCTCAACATGATTTCCCATCGATGAAAAACACAGATAGCGCATCGTCATTGCTTCTGAGCGAGCGCCGCTTTCCACTCCAAGTGCATTTTCTGCGAGTGGAACAAAGAGGGTTTTGTGCACAGAGCTGCCCCGCTGCCAAGAACAATACCATGTGGAAGCTCTACCTGTCCGCACACTTCCTGAGTTGTGTAAAAGCTGCTTTTTTAAAATTTTATTTACAAGATAGGACTGGTCTTGGATCAGTTTTAGGTAACATGATTAATGCACCCACAGGCCTCATCCAGGACTGCACAGAGTGACTCGCTTTAATGAAAAGGCTTCAGCTGTAACTAGTCTCTGGCTCTTGGCTATATTGTGGAGAGAAAAGTGAAGGGTTTGTATGGCTCCTGTGACGCATGCTGTGTACAATGAAAGAGCCAACTGTGAGAGTGTTGAGGGGCATGAATTCACATGTGCTCCGTCTCTTAGATCCACCTTCATACATCATGCACACACAGCCCTGCGTACAAGGAGATCACACTCTAAATCACACATGTACATCTACAGATGTGTGAGAAAGCACACACACACACACACACACACACACAGACACACACACAGTAAAGACTGCTGTGAGGAACCTTCTATCTCCACTGTGTCAACCATTTTTTTTTATTTATAAGAAAGCAAGAAAAGCAACTTTGTTTTTAGCTTGACAACCATGACTTTTTGAGTTTAACCGGGTTTGAAGGGGTTTTTACATCAACACGCCATTTACGCTGTAGGACAGGGTACAGAAATATGACTGCAACCTATACAATCTATACTCTACCCTGATGAAAAGCTGATCCGCTGACCAGGATCTGTTTGACAGGCAGTTAACTTGGCTGGAGAGAATATGGCCTGTGAATGGAAATACTCCTTTTGCGTCATAACATTTACCTCAAGTCATCATCAGGCAGACGGAGGCACAATGGCTGGCAGTGTGTTTTCCTCTGTGCGCCCGTGCCCCGCTCTGTTATTAAACATCATTAGACAGGCAAATATGACAGATGACGAGGAAGACAGCGCAAGCGAAGCCCGTCCCGAAAAAAGAAGCCTTTTAAAATCTCATCTCATCTTTGCCCACTCCATGAAACCAATTTCTGCAGCGGTATTAAGCTGTCAGATGTAAGTGTGGCGCCACAGACTCACAGCCGGGCTCCAAAATATGGGGCAAGGGAGGGAAGTGGGATGGGGTGTGGGGCTGTTACGGACTGTGGGTGAGTGTGTTAAAGCAAGCCCATGGTGCTGCTCACATTATGCCTCGCCGGGAATGGAAACATGAACATTTTACAATAAGTCAGTCATCTTTTTTTTTTTTTTACAGCACTCTTCATTTGATACTTTTCCCACATGTCCCTGAGATTTATATTACTGTTGCATGTCTCCCAAAATCCTCTGTTCTTTGCTCAGCTGGCAGAGCAGTCCGCTCACTCCTCTCTGCCGCTTACATAAATTAAAACGAAAGAGCATTAATGAGGCCCTGTATTTATCATTCGCTCTTCTGTCTCTCTCTCTCAACTCACGCTCCTTTCAGCAACTTTCCCTCCTCTCTTCAGCTCTCTGTTATCTTCGGTGGTGTTGATGAGCAGAAAAGCAGTGACTAATGGGTTGGGGAAGCCTGTCGCCAATTGGTAGCCATATGTTCACACGCCACGATCACGAAAGGTTTATTCAGGGGCAGGGATTGGAGGCCAAGACACAACAGCGCTGTTTCAGACTTTCAAAAAGTTGTGGGTCGCAAGTCCTCAGTCATATATATATTATATATATATATATACACACACATTTATATATTATATATATATATATCTCGGAAACAGGATAAGATACTATATATATATATATATATAGTATCTTATCCTGTTTCCGAGATGGTAGTAAACTACATTATATATACACAATACAGGCACAATTTGGTAGTACACTGACGACACAAGACCGAGTGGAACAAATTGCCAGAACTCCTCCAAACAAAGTAAAAGTTGTCCGTCAGTACCCTCCAAATCGCATTTGTTACGACCGTCACTGAGTCACAAAAACTTGGTTAAGGTCAGAGAGAGATCACAGTAATGGTTAAAAGAAAGCATTGTTGACTTGAACCACATTGTGCTAATTCAGCATTTGCCTCTGAGAGACAGGAGTCCCGGTTTGCAAGACCAAAAAGAGGCCGTGTAAACAAGCTGTTGACATATATTGCATTATTTTAGACATTCAAATAAGTGCTGAGTGCGAGTGTGGGTTTCCTGGTTAGGACACTCTCAAAACATTTGCATTTGTGGTCATGCCTGATGCACTGACAATGAATTCTAGCGAAACATTAAATGCGACAAGTATTAGTCAGTGCACACCAGCTTCAGTCAAGTCAGCAGGGTGATTAACCAGCATAACTTAGATGGCTGATTAATTCAGGTCCTTGTGTTGCACTATAGGGTTCAACTCTACATCTCATAAGCTGAGTAATGCAGTTTTTCTTTTTTTTTTTTTTTTAATTGGTGAAGAGAGCCATCTTGTGGACATATGGCACATGGTTTGGACAATTGTATACAGAGAACCCAGGTACACCATATGAAACGTACATGGTACCGCAACTTGAGAGATGTGGTGAAATCAAGTTTATTAAAATCATTCAATTTTAACCGTGATACAGTTTTGCGTGATACAAATCTTTTTTTATGTTGATAACAATAGTTAGCAAACCATTTTCTTTTTTTTTTTTACAGTTCGTCTTTTTGGCCTTTCCAAGCTTTATTTTGATAGAGACAGTTGAAGAGTGACAGGAAACATGGAGAGAGATGGGGAATGACATGCGGGAAGGGCCACAGGTCAGGACTCGAACCCGGGCCAGCCGCAGCGAGCCTTCGCATGTGGCTAATGTGGCTAAATGTTCAATTTAACTCAAGCTGTTAGATAAATGTAGCAAGAGTAATGTTCCCCTCTGACTTGCAGGGAGAATTAGAAAGTGGTATGAAAAGATCAGGTGAAGTACTTGAGCTTTAATATTTATGGTCACAGGAAGTAGTTGAAGTCTCATGATTTTGATCCCAGTCAACAGGACTTAGAGCTGGAATTCTTGAAATCTGATCGTACACCTGCACCCTCTTGTGGAAAACAGCCTGCACTGCAGCCTTCTTTAGAAAAAAAAAACACTTTAGAGTTGACCTTGCCTGAATGGCTATATGCATTTTGATATGTAATCAAAGATTTGCAGTGTTACCAACACAGTCAAATAAGGTACAGAATAAAGTACAGGAAAAAATGTGGGTAGAGAACAGTCTGATCAAAGACAAGACAGGAGATGTATCAGAGAGGATGTCCAGGCTGAAGGCATACTAAAACAGTGATCATTAGGAGACACATGTTTGTTTTGGCAAATATATATATATATTTTTTTTTTGATGATTAAAGCAGTTATAATAATCACTTGTATTATACCATGTGTTAAGGATGAACATCTTTGTTTCTGGAAACTCTTAACTAACTTTTTACTCTAGTAGTTTTCTTCTTTTAAATGAGTAAACAAACTGTACAAACTGTAATTAAGTTATTTCTCATTATCGTATATATGAAAAAAAAAAAATCATACAGTTTTTTAACAACAGTGTTTCTCTGTTCAATTGAATCATCACATTATTGCATGTGTTTAATTCAGAGACAACCTCGACTGAACATTACAGTTAATATATAGTTTGACTTGAATAATGATATGTTACTTTAATCTGATGGCGACCGTTGCTCATTTTATTTCATTTATTTATGTTACAGTGTAATATAAAGGACTTAATTATTACAGGAGCGCATATTGCTAGAGTGAATAGCGCTAAAATGAATGCGGTCTGCCGGCCTGTCGAAGCTGCGAGCCACTATTTAAAGTACGCGATAACAGATGCACTTCATATGCCGTCTGCCCCCTCCTGCTTATTATTCTCACCTTCCTCTCAGAGTCAGTTGTCAGAGCGCTTGCTCGGTGGTGTTCAGCCACCTCGCTGCCCCATTACCTTTGTTACCAAACCTTTAACCGTGGCTGCCTGCAGCTCTATGGTTGCTCGCTGACGTCTTGTGGACTGCTTTAACCTGCCTATGGTTTTTGCCCGTGGCTTCTACATTCCTCAACTGCTAAGCATCACTTCAGTGTAGATTCAAATTATCTAAACATATTTATTAAAACTGTAATTAGTGATTACTATGGATTGTTGATTTGACCCTGATCCATGCTTGGATTTTTAGGAAGAAATGGTCAGTGTTTGAAAGTTAAGAAATTATCTGGTCATGATCTAGAAAGTTATATTTCATTGAGATTAGACTGTAACAGTGAGGTTCACAGTGCAAGTTACAGTGTAGTACATGTTTTCCATTCCCATTATCTATGTGACTTTTAGCTGACAGCAGCGATAAGCCACTCAAGTAGAAATGCTGCATATGTAACATTAGGAGAAACAGCTGTATTTATAGATGCTCCATATGGAATGATATACCAGCAGCTGACTCACTGAACCTTTTCAATCAGCAGTTCTGCGGTTCATCTACATGCACAGTACATCATTTTATATGTCTTTTTTTCCACACAGTTTAGCATTTTATATTTGGAATCCGGGGAGTGTTATATTCAAATATGAGTCATGTTGAATCAAACACACAATAAACAAGAGGGATATAATACAGTACACATAGCATGTGAACGAGGATATACGCATGTACCTACCGGATAATCTGTGGTGTGGCAACTGAAATAATTACTACAATCATAAACATGAAAGTATTATTATCCTATCTGGTGTTCAAACACCATTATTATTCCAAAGCATTCAGAGAAACACATATGATAATGCATGTTCTTTCTTTAATGCTCATGAATACAAATGGATACCGTAACCACACGTTGCTGGCATCATAATGGTTGCGAGGAATCAGAAAAAAAAGAACCCCCGTGGCACGTCTGCTATTAAAATTCATGTTCGGTGATTGGGCCAGATTGCATAGCGCTTAACTGCGTAAAAATCTAAGTGTAAAAGTGTAACTGCTGCTAGCATGCATTGAAAATCCAATCCCCCTGAACCACTCCCGAGGTGATCAGAGATGCTTTTGGTCTCATTATCAGCAAAGTGCAAATACAAGCACAATCAAAGACCACACACACTGGAAATGCTTGTGCAAACCAGGTAATAATTCACATCGACTGAAAGGTGGGAGTGCTGAAATGGAAACTGTAATACCAAGGCTATTTGTGAATGTGTATTAAAGCTGCATTCATGTTTTTTTTGTTTTGTTTTTGTTTACTAACGTCGAATAGCTATCTATGATGTGAAAGCGGGTTATTTGCAATGGTCCCACAGAGAACTCTGTGCTCTTTTTAGCCCCGTTTTGCTAATTGTTTTGGTTTATTGCACATTTGCAGCGTGCGGAGGAAGTCAGGTGTCGTTCTTGAGTTACAAAGACTGCGTAGGGTGTCTGGTTGGAGGGATTGGTAAACAAAACATTGTACATGTCCAGAAACCAAAACCAGTGTTTATTATTGTAACCATGATGATGATGAATGTCTTCTAAACCCAACTCAGTTGTTTTTCTTCGTGCCCAAACCTACCACATCACACTTTGGATTTCATTTTCAACGCTGACACGGTAATGACATGTTTGGAAGGCACGGATAAATGATGTTCTCCTGCTGACAGGGACGTCAAATTACAAAATGCATCCATGTGCCATTGTAGAGGACATGGACGAGTGACATATTTTGTTGCTTCATTTGGAGGACTTGTTGCTCCTCAACCAAGTTTCCAGCTGCTGCAGCAGCGGCAGCGGCAGCGGCAGCAGGCAGGCTGACGTTTTGCACATTAGCTGTATGATTCAGTCCCAGTTTTTTCAACAAGAGACTGCCCCGCCAAGGAGAATGATAGCGTCGGCCCCACAGTATGTTCACATTCTAGTGACAAAGACCTTCAGCACACACTGAAGTCATGACGGGAGCCAAGGGGGAAGTGAGGTGATGTTATAGCGCGACAACGTCTGCATAGGGGGTCTGGACGGATGGTTGTGTGAACAAATCACTGTACTGCTGCTGTGCGTGTCCAACTTTGCTTTGAAATGAGCCAACCGTAATGACTTACTCATTTTGACCCAAACCACAGGCTTTCTCTAAACCCTAACTCAGTTGCTCGTGTGCCTAAACCCACCACATCACAATTTGGATTTCATGTTCAACACTGACACGGTAATGACACGTTTGGAAATAACAGATAACCAGTGTCTTCCCGCTGACAGGATGTCAGATCAGAGAAAACGCATCGAGAGGACACGGACAAGTGACATTCTGTTGCTTCATCTGGAAGACTTGTTGCTTCTTCAGCCATGTTTCCTGCCGCAGCAGCAGGCTGCCATTTTGCACATTCGCTGCATGATTCAGTCCCAGTTCTCTCAACGAGAGACCCGCCAAAGAGAATGACAGCATAAGCCCCACAGTATGCTCATGTTCTAGTGACAAAGCCCTTCTTCAGCCATAGGAATTATGACCTGGCGCAATAAAGTCTGGATGGGTGAACAAAGCATCGGACTGCTGTCCATGTCCAACATTTTGTGTATTATTGCAACCATGTTGATGACATCTCCTAACCAAAATAAAGTACTTATGCTGAATAAAGTACTTATTTTTGTACCTAAACCTATCACATTATAATTTGGAAGGCGCAGATGAATTATGTCGTCCTGCTTTCTTGGACGTCAGATGAGAAAACACATCTATGTGCCACGGACAAGTGACATATTTTGTTGCTTAATCAGCCATGTTTCCAGCTGCAGCAGGAGGCAGCTGTGCTGTTTTTTTTTGTTTCGTTTTTTTTGGAAGCAAGCACTGATAAACTTAGTGCACACCACCTGCTCAAAACCAAAAATGACAAACGGACAAAGATTGTGGCTAGCTGGTGAAGCGAGTAAAACCTTTTAGGTGAAAGGCCAAGTGTCTTTCTCAGGAGTAGCGATATTAACTGGGCTTGCAGTCGTCAAACTGCCAAACACATGCATCCAAATAAATAATAACTTTGCTCTGTGTCTGCTGGGTGGCTATAGATTACTCTTAGCCACCCATCTAGTGGCAAAAAGTACTAACATGGAATGAATTCAGTCCCTGTACCTTCTTCTATGAAGGCATGGGTATTTGCTAAACCCTGCATAAGCTGATATGATGCACTGATTGCTGTTAATATATGTCATTACTCAGTAATGGCAGCAGCCATATGTGAGAGGCTGTTGCGAACCATGTTGTGCGCCATTAGAAGGAAACATATAATTCAACCAGAAAGTCACAAGACTATTTCACGCACGCCAGGTGGAGGCTGACATTTTGTTCTGATGGAAGCGGTAATAATATTGACAAGCGCTGCTTAAATCTGCATTTCCCTCCACTGCTCCCTGTGGTGTTGTTTCCTGAAGCCATGTTGAAGTGGAAAAAAAAAAGAAATAAAAAGTGACAAGCCAATTGTAATGCCAGGTATAAATCATAACATTACAGCCGACACGAGTTGCGTGTTAATGTTTTGCGTGGATGGAATTTACAAGGCTACCAACCCTGAGAGAATTATGTATGTATTTTCAAGAAAACTTCGAATGGCAACGTCGAATCAGCCTCGAGAGGCACGCTGCCCTCTCTATTAAATGGATGAACACAAGTGAAGACAAGACGAAAGCGTTTTTAATAAAAGAGACGGAGGGATGAAATAGCAGGGTCATTGTCTTGGTGCGTTGTGCTGATTGACCCCAGAGCTTTGCCTTCGCTGTAACTGAAACAATACAAACGGCAGTTTATCATTGTGATAGGAGATGAATAACACGATGGAAACTTCTTTATCACGGCAATGCATCAAAAACTCTGGCACAAAGGGTTCTTTGGCAAACCCAACTACCGCTGGAGAAGGAAATATCTAAAAATTCAAGGTGACACGCTTTGAGATACACAGGATGTCTGAGTGGTTGACATTTATTAATGGTGCCCACTATTCTGGGGGATTTATCGCAATATTGATTGGCACGCGCTGTGAAATAATCTTGTAGCGCAAATGGCAAGACCAGCTAATTGATTATTCACCCAAAACCTCATTTATCTGCAATAAACAATACAAATATTGATTGATGCCTCCTGGTTCGATGTCAATGTATTCTCCGTCATGTAACAGTGCCATGGCGAGCCAGGGGGAGCATTTACTCCATCTATTCTACTCGGCTTGGCACAAATGGATGCTGACACCGAGAGAGCTCGCGTTGTTTGATAATGACATAAAATTACAGCGGAAAACCGAGGTCAGATGTAGACAATCACGACCAAATTGGAGCTGTCTTTAGTCATGTGTTATCCTCAGCTAGTTGTCTTAAGGAATAGATAATGACAAATGCAATCACCTTAATCCACTGGATCCAGATAGCTTATCGTCTGGCCAATTAGAAAGGGAAAGTGACAATAAAAAAAAAAAAAAAAAAAAAAAAAAGAGAGAGAAAGAAAAGCAACTGAAGCAACACAAGAAGCTGCTGCTGAACCGAAATTATCTGGTTAATTGAATCTGCAGCCACAGCAGATGGCAATGTTGCTCTGTCTTCGCTGCAGCGGGCCATGACAGTGAGAGAGCGAGGTAAAATCCCAGCAGGCAGTAGATGGCAGTCTAGCTTCATTACACTGTTGGCTGGATGATTCTGAAGACACTCAGGGGGATACGGAGGACTCCATCGCCAGACACACGGGAGGGCGACGGCGACACAGGAAGATTGCAGCGCGACCAGAGAGGGCAGTCTTGCTTCGCGGCTCGGACTGGGCAGAACGAGAGAAATGGAAAGGAGTGGAGGTGTCAGAGGGATGGAATGGGAATAAGGGTTGGAGGTCGGACAGAAGGGCAGAGTGTGTGAACGACGGAGATTAAAGGGGCTGGAGCACATGAGACAGAGGGGATAGTGGCGGAGGGCTGGTTTCATACAGATGATGAAGGGTGGGTGGGCATATTTGTGTGCCCCTGCCTTAGACCACTTTATCCACGGGCTTACGTGGGAATTCAATTTAATTGCATTATTAATGCCTTTTGATTACACTGCGAATGTCACACAATCATGCGCCCGCAACCTTCCGTGCCCTTTGCCGAGGTGCCTGATTGTTTACCAAAATCAAGCCAGTCACTGAAAACATGTAATAGATTCTTACAGTAGATGCTTCATCTCACGCCCCACACCCTGTCTCTTTTTCTCTCTCTCATCCCTTCACTCAGCGCGATGCACAGTAGATAGCACGCAAACAAATGCACATCTCCTCGTGTACATTAATAATTATTTGCATACAGAGGGGGCATATAGAAAAAAAAGAAAAGAAACAACAACGGGCTAAAAGCAATCAGAACTTGCTCAGCTTGTTTTTTTTTTCCATGATGTGACTCGCATGGATTACTGTGCCCCTGGCACCTATTCCATTTCCAAGACTGCGACATACTGGCAAGCATTGTGCAATTAACCAAATGACCCCTAAATCATGTCATCTTTTTTGTCTGTATATCACTGACAGAAATCTGATCGCTCATTTCAGCCGATCACCCAAAGCAAAATATAATGGAAACCTAATGAAGTGTGTTAAATGTCCTTACATTCTATTCCCGCATATTAAACAGAGGCGGTGCCTAAACAGAGGTAGCGCTATGTTCATCGCTATAGGCAAAGCACAAAACAAAGAAGAGCATTTCAGGGCTGTTAATCGAGTCCTTAGAATGTAGTTTTGCATTACAGTGTGGATCATCATCTCCTTACAGTGAATGCTAGTTCAACAATGGCGATAAATGCACATTGACGAAGGGAGTAGTCCCCCCCCCCCACATTCGTGCGCACGGCGTCCTAAAGTTGGTCATTAATTTTCATTAAGTACTGTCAGTAAGGACCATTAACCAGGCTAAAGAATAATCACCTCCCCGGAGAGTTGACCTGTTTATGGCACAGGTAAGGGTTAATAGAAACAGCCCACCTCAGTGACACGGCACTTGCTGTCTCACATCCGCACCACAGTAAGCATTCCGTAATGATTCATTTTCATTTAGGGACATTCGCTTTGCATGATCCGCACCAAAGAGAAAAACACTCCTCCGAAAGGGCAAACAATTACAACCATTTGTTTCCGTGTACATGTGTTATGACATAATGAATGTTGTACCAGTTTGGAGAGGATTTTGCTTATCAGACGAATTAGATCGACTTAAGTCCCACTAATCAAAGGTGCTTCGGAAAGGTAAGATGCTCATGCTCTATTCCCAGAAGCGATTAAATATTGGATGGCTCTCTTTAATTCATAATATATGAAACAGACAGAGGTCAAGGGAGACCACCCACTTAAGATGAAATGAGACTGAGCTCATGGCTTTCACGACTGTAGGTTTTCTGTATTTGCAGCCTGAGTGAACTATGTAATGAACTCCTGGATTATTTTAAGCCACTGAAAAGAATTAAGGACTTGCAACTTCCCAGCTTTGTGGCGTTTTAAATCTCTTTTAGCACATTGTTTCGGTCACACAGAACATCTAATGGTGAAACAGCTGGGTGGAGGGCACACAATATTACCAGTACCAATTTCCTCTGGCTTAGGAAGCAGGAATAAGACCCGAATACAGACTAGAACTGGTGCAGAACAATAGTCTAATGCAAAAGTGAATGTAAAAAAAAAAAAGCTCACGGATTATCAGGCATGCTGAAAACGGGCAAACAAATCTGTAAATGAGCTGGCTACGTACAAAGTCCATAAGACCTGCTGGTTCCAACAAATCAAAGGAGTAGTAAAAACCACACTGGAACACAAAAACCACAGGAATGGCTAGAATAACTGAACAAAGAATGAAGGCATATTGACACACGAGTGAAGGTAGGATGACAAGACACAGGTGAAAACTGATGAGGGACAGGTGAAACTAATCAGGCTGGAACAAGCTACCGAAGCCGGCAGGAAACTCGGCAGAAAGTACAGTTTTTCGAAAGAAAACAGGAAACACTGAACAAGCAACCAAAAACCATGAAATGTGGCGTATTTCCATTCCAGTTTATTTTGGTCTTTCTCATTCTACTCTACTTTAAAAGGGAGGCGATTGAATTTCTGTCCAGTTGTTACCATAATAACAATACCAATTTCCTCCACGTTAGGAAGCTGGAATATGAGGAATAAGACCCAAATGCAGACTAGAGAGGCAGAACTGGTGCCAAACAATAGTCTAATGCAAAATTGAATGTAAAAAGCTCAAGGACGATCAGGCAGGCTCGGTCCAAAACCAGGAAGGGCAGTCCAAACGTGCAAACAAATCTGTAAATGAGCTGGCTACATCCAACGACTTTGTTTACTTGTATGATTTTTGAGGGACCCAACATGAAGTTTAAATTCTGGTTTGAGGATATGAGCAGAAATATTAAAACCTCAGTCACAGTGAATGTTCACTGAATTGAATCGATGAATTGTTTGTAAGAACACTTCACAGGAATGGCATGAGTCGTTGAAATTGGCTTGTCTGTCTCTGACAACAGTACATACAGCATAATCGGTGTGCAGACACAAGTCTGATATAGCTCAAGTGCAACATTACAAGCGTGCAGGTGCCGCATGAGAACTATGCTATTATCACAAACCAGCTATCATTACATCCAATCAGATTGGTGATTAAAATAATAGACCACTTGACAGTCGGGATCTTGCAGGAAATTCACCGCAGACTGGATTTGGAGGATTATGTTAGCTACTTTCTCTTCACTAGTCTGTGCATGGATTATCCGGTGTGTATGACATGCTCTCCAAGTCATTTGGTGAGAGTTGAAAAGGATTTAGGATTATAAGGTCTAAATCTACTCCATATCTGCCATATGGAGGCTATGTCTATCCATTATCCATCAATGTGTCAAACACAGTGCACGGGAGCAGCTGTCCATAGAAGGCCAGCCAATTGGTTTGATACAGGTGAAAAGTGATGTATGATTGCCTCAGCAAACCTATCACTCTCAGGCTGCCAGATGGCTTTGGCCTAGGGACACTGCAACCATATTAGACCTTGATTTCTTCACTCTCTAAGGGTTTCACCTCAGAGTTCTCTTGGTATGGTCTGCTTTCCCTGTGTTGATAGGTGACCTCCCCGGCCTCACTCCTTATTCGAGCAAACTAATAAAGATACTTAGAGGCAGCAGTGCAATCCTGTCCTGTTCTGTGGTTAATGGCAATTCTTCACTGACAGTGGCAAACAGCAACAAAGTGACTGGAATACAATCATGACTGTAGGGAGAAGCAGAGAGGAGCTTAGACTGTTTGGAGAGCAGAAAATGACCTTTGTCAAAATCTCTTTGGTTGCGTTCAGGCCACATGAGGATGCACAGATCCTGTATTGCATGTTGGCAGAAGTACTGTTCAGTACGTGATACCCAAGAAGGCAAGTTTAAATAAAACACGCATAATTTATTAAACAAAAACATACTTTCCGGTGGTTTATGGTACTATACCATGCAGGGTACTAGGATTTTTCCCTCTGTGGATGGTTATCTTGGCAGTCGTATTCTTCTATGTCACTATAATGGAATGCGAGGTAAATGTTACAATTAGCCCAATGCTACATTGTTCATAATACAAGGTATTTCAATGTACATTTGTGATGTGGCCAACACAGTGGGTTTTGTGCATCATTTTAACATTAAAATGTAATAAAACCCGAACCTGGATTGACATTTGCTCAATGAACCTGCATTGTGATTGTCGTGTCATTGAAATCAAACAAGTGGCAAGCGCTTTACAGGTTGCTTGTTTGAGCAACCAAGCCTCACTCAGTCCAATGCCACCTATGATCCATAACTTGCGGCAGGACTTCCAAGAAGTGGTGGCCAGATCCGCCACTTTCTGAGATTCACAATGGCTCTTCGGAAAACCCATAGGTGACATTACAGGTATGCCATTTAAGTCTTCATTTTCACGCAGAGTAGGTTGACTTCTATAGCTTCACTGATGCTGTATATTTCTCAATAGAATGGTTTAGTCAGTTTACAACAGGACAGGCACAAAATCAGGTTCAAGGCAAAATGAATGAGTGAAAAGAGAACACACAAATAATACATTCACCTCTAGACATCTCCAGCAGATATACCGACAATCTGAATAGTACTTCAATATGTGTCTAGATTTAATGAATAGGTAGCTTCCACGTTGGTGCTTCATGGCAACACAAAGGCCTACATATGTATGCAGTGCCTACTCGTCACATTTTTATAAATAACATCCGTACAGTTTCATAGACGCTGAACATTACTCAGCATAATAACACATTACTTCTCTTGACTGTTTGGAAAGAAACCTTGAGTGTCTTTTAACTTGCTGGGGGACTAATTACATACTGTTGAAAATTGCAGTGATTAGAAACTAACTTTTGGAACAATGTGTTTCTTTTTTTTTTTCTTTTCTTCTTCAAATGAACAACTCAAGAGGATTATGAAAAAGAGAAAGAACAATTACACTGATGATTAAAGTTTGCTGTTCTGCCTTCCAGACAAATCTTAACACGCCTTTTTAATGTTTCTGTGTAAAGATCATAGTATTATGACAGACATTTGGTGGAGAGATTTTAGAAAATTATACTGAATCACAGTATTCCTGTTCTAGTAACTGTTGTGGATGGTTTAAAGGGCTTTTTTTAGTGCCTATAAAAATGTGTGTAATGTCACCGCGACTGGCCAGTCTGACACTGGTCACTGCTTGGTTCCTCTTCTTAAACACAAACTGTAAAAGCTCCAGCATTAGGAATACTGGAAAAAAAAAAAAGCCACTACTCATATTAGAACACTCACTTGAAGCAGTGATTCCAAAATCAGCGCTTGTCGTGTAGAGCTTTTGATCACTTGGGGGTTTTTTTTCTCGAAATGATCGCAAAACATCAAGAAAAGATCAAATGATCTTCCAAACCATATTGTACACATACACAACATATTCATTTCAGATATAAGCCAACACCCCAGTTGGTAAGCATATAATCTCACATTGATGGGTCCCACAGTTTTCCATCCAAACATCAGAGACCATCTGATTCTTTTTATTTTTTATTTCCACTTGATCTGTGAATTTCATTTCCACTATAGTATAGTATAAATTTTCCTGCTAGGACGGGAGTATGAGTGAAGGGAACTTCTTTTAAATGATGAAAAAAAAAAAGAGTCATTGTTTAATTGCTGGTTCTATGCAGCAGTCAGCAACTCATTAGCACAGTAGAGTAGAAGGAATGGCTATGTATGGCTAAATGACTTAAGATGAGTTATTGAAGTCTTCTCATACTTTCACCTCCTCTTATGTCATTTTTGCACAAGAACACCGATGCTAATGTGCACTTTGACGGGCTTAATTAGTGACAATAGTTTGACGACTGTAACAGAATTATATCTTCAGTCCTTTAATAAAATGTGTCAATCAGCGCAACATTGTCTTACGTAACGAGAACTCTTGTTCATGCGCTAATACCCATCATTTGCCTCAATGGCACGGCCTCACATCAGGCCACCTCGCGCTGAACAGGTTTTTCTATACAATTAAAACATATTGTCATCTTTTAGACGCACTATGCTCTGCGAGTTTGATTGAATCACACCTCTGTGGCCACAAACACATGCTTATCTTTCTTTTCAGCCCACTGAAATATAATTTTACCCCCGTGTGGTTCATCAAAGACGCTGTTTTTCGCCTTAAGATTTGAATTCTTTATCTATCTTAGGGGAACATTAAAACAGGCAGACCATAGGATTGCCTCTTTGTTGCGTGTGTTGGATTTATGTTTGAGCACAAAGTAATGACATATCCTAGTAGTTGCCATGGTGTAACTGTCTGAGAGCTGTTTGCTGTCCTTGTCTATTCTTTTCTTCTTTCATTCAATCCCCACTTTCCTGTCTTTGTCCTTGCTTGTCACTGTCATAAGTTTGCTGCATCAATAATCTCAAAGCTTTCTTGATATTTATCTTTTGGTATGGAGGCAGTTATCAGTCAGCTAGTACAACAGGCAGCCTTAACAATACACACAGGAAGGAGCAGTCAAAATAACAAAGGAAAGGATTTAATAGTTAAACTTGTCATAGTTTTGCTTGTAGACCAGTCAAAAACAAGTTAAACAATCATAAAAGAGGGACTAACTTCAGGTTTAGAAAAGTTTGCCACCAAACTAAGGGGTGTGTTGTCAACAACCATTGTCATTTGCTGAAAACCAATAATTGATTCCACCTGAACACAGCTGTCAAAAAGAGGATAGAGGTTTGCTAACATTGTCGTGAGTGAGCAAAAAACAAAAACAAAAAAAGAGCGGCTGCTGGAAAGAATATTTTCCTCATATTTCTTCACTCACCATCAAAGTGTCCAAAGCCAAATGAACTGTTTGGTGGATTTAGTTGTTTCAGTTTTAAGATGTCGGTATGGACTTGTTGCACAGCAGACAATTTGTCTTGCCAAAGCCGAAGAAAAAAAAAAAACACAGGGGGAGCTAATAACAGTACTGACAGTTGAGTTCCAATAAATGTCCTAAGTGACGCACAATAGCAGAAGCAAGTCTAAT
Source organism: Nibea albiflora (assembly GCA_014281875.1). Taxonomy (NCBI): domain Eukaryota; kingdom Metazoa; phylum Chordata; class Actinopteri; family Sciaenidae; genus Nibea; species Nibea albiflora. The sequence goes on from CM024803.1 coordinate 6,453,231, forward strand.
GCAGGAATTATTAATATACCTGTGAGTTTCAGGCTATGACATGTCAAAATGTCTGCTGTGTAACCAGTAAATTGTGCATGCTAGGTCACTGTCACTGTCATGACTGACACTTAAATGGAAGAACTGATGTTAAACCAGTGCTTTTCCTCCTCTGATAAGTGAAATTGTGACACAGCTCTTATTTTAACATTGCCAAAGTCTATCTTTGGTTAATGCTCTAATGATTTGTTCCCTTTGCAATGAGCTAGTTGAATAATAATAAATGCTAACTAAAGTTAGCCACCGAACTAAGATATGTCTCTGCAAATGTTGGAAGGACCACATTATGCCTTTCGGGATTTGGAGTAAAACATCCTTGTAACTATTCGAATCCTCAAGTTTTCTGCGCCGGTGGACAGCTTAACCGCTTGAAGCTGTAGCCCAATTGGTCATGTTTCCAGTTTAAAGAAGAGTTCATTTACCCCCAAAATACAATGTAAATTAGTCCCACTCAAGATAGCCTAGAACCACACCGCCACCCTAAATGCTCCACGTCACAAAACAATTACATTCTCTCAGCTATGACAACACAGGGCTGCATCCCCAAGCATGCTCACTGACGCCTTCCATGACTGGAATGGCAATCACGGTTGTTTAAGAATAAACTACAATGGTGTTCATTGTAGTAAAAACCCATGTCACCCGATGCAACAGTATGTCTCTTTAATGTCTTTTTAATAGCTTGTTGGATAACAGTGGCACAGGGAAGCTGCTGTAAATCAAGCCGCGGCCACATTGTTAGCGGGGTAAACTCATTGTTGGTTTTAGTCTCTTTGGGGGATTTGCTGCTAATAAATAATAAAATAACGCAGCAAAATAACGCCAGCTCTATCCTTGAAGTGTAATCATATAGCTCCGAACAAACCAGACCCAATGCGCTGCCGCCAGATTTGAAATGACCCCTGCTGGCGGAGAAATAATGACATCTTATTCGACCACTGGGAGCCGTCAGGCCTAAGGGTGTGTGACAAAGGCAAGATGGAGGCCTGGATAATCAATACTTCAGTCTGTATGAAGCAATAGGCATTAAATACTCCTCTTTCTGCTCCCCGAGGAAAAGAGCAAACATATCAATCAAAACCCAATCACCCACGCCCACTCCACACACAACAAACCCTCAAGCTACACGCCAGCTGTCCCATGAGATATAACATTTCTTTAAATCATAATTATATTATTATAATTATTTAGCATTCAGACATGTATATTTTGTTAGTGGATGCTTGAATGACCTCAGTGAAGGTTAGAGGCTCACAGAGGGAATGCAGTATAGATTCAGTAAGGAGGATTTGGGCCTCCCTCTGTGGAGGAGTTTATGAGAAGAGATCTTGCAAATGACTGTTGACAGGGCAGGGGGCATTCATCAAGAAAACAAGCCACATGAGCACCGAGACCAGAGTTAGGGCTGGAATGAATCTCATAGAAACAAATCTAATCTAAGCGCTGCCAGAGAACCCATTTATAATGTTAAGATCACAACATGAATCCACAGAGAGGAATGCAAGGGGGAGGGAAAGAGACAGAGACAGAAGCAGAGGGGTACCAAATGAATAAATGAATGTATAAACTTTGTAGTTAGAATATAGTCTTTTGAGGCTTTATTCTGCCCCATTGTTAAGCGACGAGGAAAAGGGTTTTTGAAAAGGAGTCATTTTGGTATTAATGTGTTGCTGTCAGTGAAGCTCCAAATTCCTAGTGGTTTTAGCCCGTTTACAAAGCACAGCCTTACATCCTCTGCACCACCTTGTCTGCAGACAACAGCTCTCTTGGGGGGGGGGGGGGGGCTGGTTCGTATCGAGGAACGGCAGCACGCTCTGTCTTCCACAGCGGGTTGCTCTCTGGCAGTCCTGTCTGTTGACTGATTTTCAGCCCAACTGAAAAACTTTGGAAAACGGAACGGAAGTCAAACGATAGGGGGGGAAGTGCGTTTAATTCAAACAGTTCATATTGAACACGTCTGCAGAACGCAGATGCGTTTCATGCGGTTCCCCTACAGTTCTTTGTCGATAGCAACTGACGCATAATTTATGTTTTTTTTTATTTTTTTTTTTTATGATTGTGAAATACACTCAAAAAAAGTGTGTTCAAGATCGAAGAAGTCAACACTGACTTAAAAGTAGGACATTCATTTTTGGACAACCATAACTGCACACATGGACACAGGATTTTGATATGCTTAGCATGGACCCTGCCTACTGCTTTTGTGCAGTATGAGAACATCACACTTGCACAACAGGAAAAAAAAAGAACAAACAAACACTGGCAGTGAATATAATTTGCTTCCAGGAAGCCTTCCTTTGATGGATTTCTACAAAATTATTTATTATATCCAATCCGGTGGACAGCTTTTAGACAACCTCTCATCAGCCACATCATTAACAAAACACTGTTCAGGCAGTTTGAGGCGGCGCGTGAAGTGTGATGCACTTGCAAAACATCACTAAAATAGGGGTTTTTTTTATTTTATTTATTTCATGTCTATACTCAAAGTGGTTTTGTCTGCATCACTGATGCAAGCTTGCATGGTAATTGCAAGCCCTTGCTATGTTGTTTTGTGGCCTGTGGTTGATTTGTGCAATGATCCGAGGAGTTGGGAATGAACCCGGCTTTACATGACTAATACCGATCTATCAAAAAAAAAAAAAAAAGAAAAAGCCAAATCCTGATCCTCTGGATTAGCTTTGGACATTTCTGTTCATTAATATTTCATGTTGTGCAGCGTGAGCATATTTGGCAAGTTGTGTTGTTGCTTATTCAAATTAAATCAAACGGGAGGCTTCCAAACAACCACCCGCAAGACACAGCTACAAAGGGCAACAAGATGATGGGAATCCTGGACATGGTGAGATAAATACTGTATATTCCGGTGTAACGAACCAATGAACAATGTTTCATCTCGTTGATTTCAGGTAAAATTTATGAGAGCCGTGGATTGGTTGTTGCTATGAGCAATTTGGATCATGCCCCTATTTCTTCTATTCTTGTTCTCTGCTGATGAAAATTGGCAATCATGTAATAATCCACTTATGACCGTGCAAGCTTGTTCCACAGCAGACTCAGCGGCGGTTTTCACTTCAGAGGCCACGGCCACCTCGGGGTGCTCTGTCATGTGCTCTCCCAGGCCAAACGTAGAGCTCTCATCTTAGAGCTTCCTGTGTAATCCCAGATCAAAGGTCCCAGGGAAACGGGAATGGATTCTCCGCTCTAACAAGCACACTTTCTCAGATGGAAGAAATTGAACCCATTTTTCTTTATCTTCCTTCTGCAGGTTAGCTCACTCAGTGCACTGAAAGATAGACCTTGCCATGATAGTGAGAGCCTTCCTTATAGCAGAGCACACAGGGAGATAGGCCTCGACGCCTCTCCGGCTGTTTGATGTCTGCTTTCAACCACTGTTTTCATGCTCCCGAGAGTAACAACTGATGATAAGCAAAGGATTCCGAAAGAAAGAGATGTCACACAGTACTCGCCAGGACATTTCACTAAAGCGGACTGACTTATTGACATGCATTTAATCTTGAATAATAGCACACACACACACACAAAAAACACACCTTACAAACTCCAGAGTCAAGTGTCATGTTGCCTGGAAAGAATTCCAACTATCACCTCAGATGCCATGTTTCATCCAAAGTTTGGTGGTTGTAAAAGACAGATTTTGCTTTGTTTACATTCATTTAAAATAATGTCACCAATGGGAAACACAGGAACTGTATTCTCACCCTTTTCATTTCCAGCATTTTCACACACATATTTTGAAGGGATAACTTGGCTGTTGAAAGATTCCTCGGTGGGATGATTATATATCATAAGCCATACACAACGTATACACGAGTACTAAAAAGATTTTCAGTAGGCACACTGAAAAGTTAAAGAAAAAGTTCAACATATTGGCAAACACACGACGTGTACTACTCGACAAACGGAAGCTTGTAGTTTTTTTTGAGACTGTTTACGGATCAAATTCAACATGGCGGCAACAGATTGGCTAGAACGATTGGCTATGGGCTACGCATACGCCAATTGATTGACATTGACTGACATTTGTAACGCCCAATAAAATAAACGGCCATGGGCAGTCGTTAACCACACCTCCCCTACGAGAAATTGAGCAGGTGGTTCCCAGAATATACCTCACTTGTGATATACTAGGGAGCTAGGGAGCAGCCTTTTTGGTTTTCCCCTGTAAATCAATAAGATTGATATGTGATATCCACACATTAGCCTAGCTTGCCCTGGCTCAGACTTTCACAAATGAACACATGGCATCATGTTTCTGTGATAAAAAGCTTAACGAGACAAGTGGAGTGTAAGTCAAGAGGGTTTCCAGACTGTTTCTAACCGCTGAGTGATTGGATGAAGAGCTTCTTCATCTGTGTCTCAAAAGTTTATTTGTTTTTTTAACTGTCTGTGAATCATGCTCTCAGTTTATGTTATGTTGTCAGTTGTGCCATGATTCAATAGTCGCCTGTTGTCTGCCACTCTGACTATCGGGAAATGAGAAAGAGACAAATACAGAGAGGCTTACTGAGATAGAGAGAAGTGAGAAAGGAAGATCAGAGAATGAAAATCTGGCCCATGTTCAGAGTCTCTGTTTCATGCTCTGGAGCCTTTGAAAATCAGAAGGGTTGACTGGCAGCCAGATCTGAAGTGATGGAGTTGTGGGGTGGATGGGAGGGGTGGGTGTATGAGGACAAATAGCAAATAGGAAACATCAGATGGAGTCAGACAAATCTAAAAGGCAAACAGACTCAATAAAACATCAGTCATTTTCCCTCAGCCCCCCCCCAAAAAAACAAACAAATCTAAAAACAGGAAAAAAGGATGTTGAAACCAGTTTGGAGTACTTTGAAAGTATTTCAGCAAGACAACCATATATGCACCTTAATTTCAGGGGCCATGGATGTCTGGAAGACTTTTTTTTCTTCTTCTTTTTGATAACGGCCCCTCTGTTCGCATAAATTTTTGACTTTGAATGTTCCTCCCTGGTTGTTTACAGAACTGAGTACTCATTACATGGAGGAACTATTTTCTGCTTCACGTGGGCAGGATGGGCAAATTAGTACACCTCCTGGAAATTTCACACTTTAAACATCTTCACCGCAGCAGGTGGTATCACTTCCACCAGGCAGCTAACAACTTTGAGAGATGCACTGTGAACCCTAACATTATGAGCAAATTGGCAAGGGTATTCTTACATCGCAGAGTGCCAATTTATGGAATGAATGTGATGGCTAGTTATTTAACTGCCATACATAAACCAAAGCTGTGATTTTTGTCACATGGCCGCGCTTTGCAGAACGCCAAGGTCACAGCGAGCTCCTTTTTAGCTCAGTGTTCCGAGGTCACTTTCTAAAAGTGATTTTGTCTGTGGGCTGCTGTTGCTGAAATGTAAAAACAGCATGTTAAGTTTGAAGGATTTTTTTCTTCTTCTTCAGGTTAAAGGTAATATGACACAGAGTCAGTGGGTCATTTACAAACCTAAAAGCAGAACGGCATGGCCTGTTTCTGGTAGAACAATAGTTCAACGTTCTATGTCTCTGGTCAGCCTGTGCAACTGTCCTGATGATGCTGCGTCCGTCTCCCAGGAAACTCAAGGTTGTGAAAGGATAGCTTGTGCACAGAATTAGCGCAGAGGGCCCGAATGAGTACCCACGTAACGTGAAGTAAAAGGTAGGGGACATACATTGAATAGCGTGTGCTTAACTACGATATGGATATACCAAAAATAAGAATCCAAGAGTTGACGTCCAAACTCTTGAGTGCTGAACTCATTCGACACTAGTTCACAGACTACATGCCGTTTCTAGACAGGACCTTTAATTTGTGGACACCGTGGCTTGTCCTTCACATAAGGAAGGAGCAATTGAGGCAAACAATGAATGACATCTGTCATCTGTCTGACAGGTGGACCAGCGAAGGATTGTCCCAGTCAGGCATTCACACCAACCCAATCAAGTAGTTTATCCTTCACACGAGGAAGTGGAGGACGAGGCGGGGCAGTTAGATGCCACTAAGTTCTACACACTGGTCATTTAAGTCAGGAGAGGCTGAATTTGCAAGAGATGTATAAAATACCACTTGCGTGGAAGTATCCTTCAAAATTGGAGTGGCAGTGCAACTTTGCTCGTTTCTGCATAAGACATCAGAATCTCCTGAAACTTTTTCAGTCTTCTTCAGAGTTAACCCGCTCTTTCAAAATTTCCTTCACATTAAGTTCAAGTTTCTCAGAGTTTTCAAATCTTAAAATGATTTTTACATCCAGTTCACCTCAACATTCTGCACCTTAAAAATTGAAAACAAGAGCAGGGGCATCTGGTGGTTGAGCTTGATATCCGACTGTATACTATCATCACCACTGGTACTGAAATGGATAAATGTGAGCAAAGAGGAAGCTGGAAAGTGGAGGTATAGGTTTGATGCCATGCCAGACAAAAAATATTTACTCAGCTTACAGCTTTGATAACATAACTAATACAATATCACCTGGTTCGTAAGGGAAGAGTGTGCATAGAATCCTTGTCTGCACAGGTCGTGCAGGTTGTGGCCAGACTGGTCGAGTGGTAAAGCAGCATTCCAGTTAGGTTAAAAAAAAAAACTTACAGAAACATTATGTGCCATGGTCCTCCATTCCACCTTCTCTTCCATTTTCTCTGTCACTGTATTTTTCCCTCTCTCAAACACACACACACACGCTGCTGAAAGAACATTCAGTGATGGGCTTTCAGCTCAGCTGGTTGCTCCGAAGCGTGTCAAAATAGGTTAAATCCTGGAACTGTGGACACCATTATTTTCTAAGTCTTGTCTAAAAAAACACAATATAGATCCACACATGCAGGCTACTATCGTGTTAATGCTCACTGTCTTCTAGTTCAAGTTTGGAGTTCTTCAAGTCAATGGAACTTTTTCAGGCTATGACAATTTTTAAATCAAACCATCTTACCTGCTTTGCATCAGGATCGGCGAAGCATCGCCAAGCCCACCGCGCTGTCCCCGGTTTGATTTTGGATGAGGACCTATGCTGCATTCCATTCCCCTCTCTGCTTCTACACATTTCTCTACCGTCTGTTTTAGGCAAGTCAAAAAAAATGTCCCAAAATATATTTAAGAAAAAGTACAAAATAACTGTTTCACGGGGGTCTTTGACATTGCAGAAAAGTGTGAAATGAGTTGTACAATTTACGGGCTCTTCTCTGGACAGTTGTATCACAATTATCCAATACTAACACCCTATCTCAAGGTGACAAACCAATGTGAGTGACATTGTTTCAATTTTCCAACTTGTCCAATTCACGTTCAGCAAAACCCCGAGGTGGAAATGTCCTTTGATCATAACTTTAGCGTTCTGAAAGTTTTGACCTTATTCTGCAGTTGCCCCATTATTGTGCATGTGGCACCTGTCTACTGGTGGTAAATGTGGTTTAACAGGTCACACACTATTAGGGACAGCAAAACAAACTGCTGGAGGTTTTACAAAGAAGGCGGACAATAATTGGGCTTTTTCCATCGTTCCCTGAGTACCAGAGATCTGATTTTATGTCGCACATGACACGAGTCCGTGAACAGCCAAAGTGAAAGGTTGTTAGCGATACCTATCCTGTCACCTTCAGCTCCACATCTAACCGCTCCCGCTTGTACAATTACTCCCTGCGATATTTCAGATCTGCTCTCATGAAATGCCAAATGGTGTTGTTTTGTGATGCATTCTGATGAACAATGGTGACGCTAATCCCATTACCAAACACACTGGGTTTCCTGTGACTAAACATCACCTTTATTTCACCAGTTTAAATGCTCTGAAGGTGAAACTGCAGGAAATCTTTGGCTTGTATTAGCAGTAACTCAATACAGTATTTTCTTCCGGGAATAAAAGTAGCCAGCCGAACTCAAATGAGTTTGGTTTGGACGGCAGCCGCTTATGGAAAGCTCTGCAGTGGGTATTAAATCATTTAATAAGTCGGGCATTTCGATTCTGCCATCAGTCTCCTCGCAGAAGACAATGAGAGCTGACTCTGATCAGCAAGCTAACTACTAGTTTACCAGTCACCAAAACAGGAAGAGAATTTTTTTTTTCTTTTCTTAACCAATGAATGTCACATGGTACGCTCCTTTTGCTTGGTTCACACCAAAAACAGCGCCGGAGTCAGTCTGAGATCAATCTTTCCAGGTGGACCAGAGAGCGATTGTTTGATCTGCCGTTCACATACTCAACTCCAACACCTACCGAAAAAAAAACAAAAAACACTAACAACTAGCTTTATTGTAACCCGTTATTATAATTTCTGACTTGATTAGAAGAGAGGTTGGACCAATATCAAAAAACCCTAGGTATGACTACAGAGCCTTAAGTAATAGTGAAGAACACACAACACGAACAGGTAAGGTTGAAAATTTATATTATACAAAAATAAAAACATAATGTACAATCCCTGCCTATCTAAAGCCGGCTTCCAGGCGCATATTAAAAACGGCCCAAAATAAATAATTTCAACAAAAAGTGTCTCTTTATGAAATTTCTTCAATAGAGTTAAAAGAAAATAAAACTGCTTCCTTCGGAATCCATGAATGTTTTGGTGTGTGTGTCTCTTGTAATCAGTATGTTCTCTTCGTTACCCGGGTAGGTTTACGTGTCATCTTATCTGTATATCAAATGAAGGGGTAGGATGATGATGATGGTTCCAAAGATGCCACGGCCGGCCACACCAGGCTCTCGGTCCGTTCACGCTCACGTCTTCGGTTGGCTCGCCACTGATCTCCAGGGTCAGGTTCAGATGATCTCTCTCTCTCTCTAAAAGAAACAATCTATACATACAGTATAGAAGGCATTAGCTACTACTATCTCACTTCTGTTTCAAGCTGATCAACTTATCTTCATTCATCAATATCAATTCAATTATACCCAATTGTAATTGCACAGAAGTAAAATGAGAAATAGAATGTTTTTAACCCTTTTAAATCCATTTATGCATCTTAACAATTTTAAACATCATTTTTTAACCACACATTTGATATATTTATTTTTTTAACATTTAAGATGAACTTCTGTTTCTCATATTCATATGAAACATGTATAAGAGCAGTTCAATGAACTAAATCACCTTTATCTTACAGACAAGAGATAAATACTCCCTGAATCAAGTAACCTCTAATGGTGGCTAACTTAGCTGAGCTAGCTAAAATCAAGTTCACATTCAAATACTAGCGATTAGCACGTGGCTAGCGCAATTAGCGATTTTTTTTTAAAATAACATCTTCAACAACGTAAAACAATCTGAAGCTGGGTCTATATGATATCAAGCAGCAAGCATTAAGGTCACAACTCCGACTGGTTTTAAAGACGGTACTTTGCGACATAATGGAGTTTGCACAGTTAGCATAACCTCGCATTAGCGTTAGCATCCTTACCGGAGTTTATCTTGAGGAGCTCGCAGAGTCATGCAGCTCGACTCTGTCTCTCAGCTTTCAACCTAATGAACGCACAGTATTTCAATACTTGGTACTTGGACTTTATAAATGTATATTTTTCAGAGGATATTTCCATAGCCATCCATACCAGTGATGCTTCAGGCAACGTCTCCACCGGAAGAAGGAAGACGAGTGATTTTCTAGAAAGTTTCCCAGCATTCATTCATTTCATTTCATTGAATTCATGCGCCACCCTCTGGCGAGGTAGGGGATTACGCTATAGTAACCTGGTACAGGTTACACTATACCAAATGTTTACAACAAGTCCTCCAAATTAAATGACAAACTACGTCATGCTTTGTCTATGCCCTCTAGAAAAACACCTCCCTAAATAGTAGAACATCATTTGCTGAGCCTTATAGAAACAGTACAAATGCATTTGAAAACAAGTCAGTATAATTTTTGGTCAGGTTTATATTAGTTCAAGTTTAACAGAAAACTGACTGGGTTAGGGAAAGATCAATAATAGGATCAATAATTCCTCTAAAAAGAAATACTTTGTTCATTGTGTTCAAGGGAAACATTTTGGTTTGGGTCAAATTGATTACTTCTTTCCTTTTTGAGGTTAGAGAACCTTACTCTATAATTCACATCAATTTATAGTTGTCGTTCTTTAAAACAAGTAGTAGTACTAGTAATCCAGTTAATCGTGAAATTTGACAATCCGCTCTCCAGAGGATAACTCCTCATCCTGAACCATGATTTACCATGAAATCTAGTATTGACATCCATGGTTCCCAGAGGATGAATCCTGAATCCTACCAAGGCAGGGGCTGATAAAATACACACACACACACACACACACACACTTTGTGAAAATGTTATCACTTTGGCCCTCAACTCATTTTTTCCATTGTGGTTTTTTTTGCTATATTTCACTTTTCCTTGTGTTTTTTGTCTGTCTATCTGATTGTGTGTGTCTGTCGTGGGCGTGGTAGCACTCCTTATCCTCCGGCTCCTGATTCACTACTCAATCTCCACACCTGCTCCTGCAATCCATCCACTAATAAACACTGCAGTATATCAACCCTGGTTCTTCACCCACTTGTCGCCAGATTGTTAAATCACCCTCCGTGGTGGTTCACATCTCAGACTCCTTGAATTGTGCATTCAAGTTTTTTTTGTGTGTGTGTGTGTGTGTTTGTCGGATTCTCTAACCTTTGTTCTCCATATGCCTATAGATCATTCTCTGTCTGCCTGCCAGCCTGCCTGCCACACTCACCACCTGCCTTGTCTCATCAGCCCACTGCTTCCCTTCCTTTCCAGCTTATATAAGATATCCAACTATCAATCTGTAATATTACATGTTTACAGCCCTTAATAATCTCACAATTTATAGAGTTCAAACCATAAAGTACCAATGTGTAGGATGTTTTGGCCTCTATCGGTGTAGAGGCCAAAACACCTTGCGCTGTCTGGGGACCGAGATTAATTTGTCCATTATGGCAAAACTGGAAGAGGACTGAAATGTCATGTCACTGCAGTGATGCAGAATCTTCCATGTTCACATCTTAGAATGATAATTTAAAAAAAAATCCATACCTGAAGGACACATTCTGATATTTGCTCCTGGACCTTGCCTGAATGACTTTTTTTGAGTAGCCTTCAACTCAATTCACTACAGAACAACAAAGCGGTGTCAGTGAATTTCCCATCAATGGTAGTCAGGTTGAAAGTTTCCAGGTTGTCTGTTTTATTGTCAGCAGTAACCGAAGTCTTAACTAAGGACCTTTAGGAGAAGGTTGACTGTCTGAGATCAGGCTTGACTCTCTTACCAGCCTCACCTTTTAGACATGAGTTTTGACAAGCGAGCCCTCAGTAAGTCGTTACCATCATTTCAATGAAACGGTGAGAAGTGGAACTTTTGTTAAATGTTCTCCGTTAAGCCATGCACAGGCAGTCTGTCTGTCTTCCGTATTGTGTGGGAGGAAGCCGATAATGCGACAAAACATACACCTACGCAGGAGAAGCAGCATTGTTCCTCCACACAAGAAAGACATTCAGCATTCGCTCGAAGGACGAGTTCAAACTTTTTAAAGAGAGTGTGTTTGTGTCTTGTTGAGAAGTGTTCCTTGAGCATAAAGAAATGACAACACAGAATGACAGACCTGTTGAGCAACCCTTAACTTGCTTATGAAGAGCTGTTGTAAAATAACGGAGAAAAAAAAAAGACATGATTCAGGAGGCTAATGCCTCTGCAGACAATCATAACCTTGGTCAGAGCGTATCTCAAGATGGCGTGTAATCGCCTATGGTAGATGAGATGGCTTTGTTGAGATAACAAAAGGTGTAATTGTGGACATTCTATATTTGCCTGGCTGCTCTTTTTTTCTTCTAAACAAGGCAAGTAAAAGTGTAGTTTTATTACATAAAAAACACTGGAAATAGCGTTATATATATTTCTTTTTTTACAGACTTGAATGACAGAAGACAAAGCCACAATCAGTGCCATTTACTCATTTGTATAGTTCTGGTAAGCTGAACCAGTTGCTGGGTGATGCGTCTTTTCTGTGTCTATTTCATTCAATCTCTTTTATTTCCATATAAGTTTGTCTAAAGACTCACACTACATAACCTTTACAATGCTATATCAATAAACACAGCTAATATAATTTTAAGAGTAATAGATGCCAAAACTTTTTCTTTTTCTCAGGTGGAGCTGAATTGAATTGCAATTGCCGTGGGAAATATTCTGTATTTCATTTATGAGTATGGTTACTTCATTTTCATTTTTCTTTCTAAACTTTCGCAGGCCCCTATCACATGATTCACACACGCATACATACACACCAGCTTAGACTTCTGTCAAGAGCATTGACGTCATATAGTAAATAGAGATAGCGTTAGAGTTTGACTTGGCAATGCAAGTCTATTATTGGGGATGCCCCCTGCTGTGGCAATAAAGCACATCAGCATGGAATACATAGCGACACACAGGGAGAGTTATAAAAAAAAAAAAATCCCCCCATGGGTGTAAAGTAGGAACAAACACTATTCGAGGTACACATAAAGCGTATCCACAGCAGGAGCAGATCTGAGGTGGAGCAGGTTATCTTAAACAGCAGCAACAGAGGCAAGCAAACATCAGAGATCACTGGGCATGAGTTATATGAGTGCAATCATTTTACAGTATTAAAAAAAAAAGTATAGCTACTGATATTCTCACCATGATAATGCTAACATATTGATGTTAGCAGGTATATAGTCATCTACTCCCTCCATACAAGAAAGCACGCTAATGCAGATGTCAGACTCTTTAACACCACCTTGACTAGACTTCTGAGGATTTCTATGGGGATGATAGTCTTTATCTGCACCCGATATATAAATGAGCGTGGGGGAATTAGCTCAAATGGTAGAGCGCTTACTTAGCCTGTAAGACGTAGCGGGATCAATGCACACTTTCTCCACAACAGATACAAGAAGATACAAGAAGCCTCATCAATCAAACTTCCACTTTAGTGCGCATATCAATACTTGATACTACAATCAATACTGGTGCTAGATAAAAAGTCACAGGATAGGATCTTTTTAACAAAAGAGACCATAAATGGTCTGTACCAAAGTTCCAATCCATTCAATAGTTGTCAAGATGGGGCAGGCCTCCTGCCACTGTGGGTACTTTCAGCAAAGGACACAACACAGACCGGGGATCGTTTCAATAGTTCTGTTTATTTACACGGTCTAGAACACAGTTCAGGTGTTCGTAATGGCTGCCGTCTGCCGTTTGTCCAGCGCGCTAGGATGGGAGAGTGATTAGCTGGATGCAGGCGCGCCAGGCACTCTCACCTGATGCTGCTCTCCTGAGCCCACATCTCTCTATTTGTCAAGTAGATGTTGAGATGTTATACTGAATAAGTCAAAGCTTTGACCCACTGGTGACACTAGAGGAAAGGTCAGGGGATGGATCTTCATGATCCTCCAGGCAAGGTGCATGTCTGTGCAAGATTTCATGGAAATCCATCCGATGCTATTGTCAAGATATGTCCAGATCGAAATGGAAAACCAACCATCCAACATTATCATCTTTACAAGATGCAGTAAACAATATATTCGTAGAAATACACAGCTGCTGTTAGAATACAATAAACTAAAATGGGTATATTTATGTGTCCATAAAGCCTTCCATTAAAGGTACCACTAAAACTACAATGGAGACATGTTTTATTATGAGCAAGTTCTGATTGTCAGCATGCACATGCAGGTGATGCAAAAGACATCTCTCCAAATGGTTTCACCTAATTGCTGATAACATGGTAACATGCATGGAAATGCAGCACAATGTAAGCAAGGTGTGGAAGAAGAAGCTAGTGACCAAACCTGGATATAAACAATGCAGATTTTAAACTTCAAAAAATAGGTTTTAAGGGGAAGAAAAATGCATCCGACATGTTTGTTAGACCTCAAGAATATTGGCTTGTCAACAAGAAAACTCCACAGAGCATGTTTAGTGTAGATTACGGCTTAATGCAGGTTCAACAGTGTCCTCAAATGCATTCCTCCTGTTTTGAATGAATGGATACAGATGTATTCCTCCACACAAAAATGAACTTTTTGGCAACTGCATGAGCTACAGCCGACCACTTATTACTTAACGCTCATTATTCAGTCCGGAGAGAACACTATAACGCTGGATCTGCCTCGATGCACGTTTAATTCTGCGGAAAACAGGAACCCAAAACCTTTGAACCGTTACACATTCCCATACCATATGTAGCCATGATGCTTCCTTAGACGAACATTTGCAGCAAGTGGCAGCTGGTCTGAAGCTCTGTAATTTACTGGAAATCGAGAAATGGTGTTACTCTGTGTAGAGCGCTGTCCCTTTTGGTGAAAAAAAAAAAAAAAATCAATGTGCAGTGTCAGATCTTGCCCTATTTGTCTGTGATTTATTCACAAAAATTCTAATTTAGATGTCATTAGATGTTGCCTCATGATATGCACATCCCGTGGATCACGAAATCTCCAATTTGGTTTTGATATCCTTCGTGTTTGGATGAAAATGAATATCACCTGGAAGCGGGGGAAATAGCTGGTATGATAATTGTTTCTCAGTTTCTGCAAAAATTGACAGAACAGGCGGAAATGGGCAAATTGGAAAATTCACATTCACACAGTTTACATTCCTGATTATACACTAGAACATGCCACATGAAAATGTTCCAGTGATTATTTGCTGATTATGGCTGTATCTAAAAAAAATTATTGTCGTTACATACCTATTACATGCACGTTTATGTGCCTGTCTGTCTGTTTTTATGCATTCTGGACAGAGATGACAGCAGAATGGAGACCGCGTTGAAACAATCTTTTTAGTTTTAAGATAAATGTCACAGTGCAAGAAGCACTGACAGCAGGGGACAAATTAGTGTGAAGCCATTAGCTGAATGACCTTCAATGACAGCCAGTGCTGCAACACGTGTCCTGAGATAGCCTTAAGAGAGAGGGTGACTGGCTTTTCCTTGCCCATACTCTGCAGCAGGTATGAAATAAAACTCAGCTGTGGGGATTAACCTCCCGTTCTTTGTTTTCCTCCTGATATCTATCTCACACACTCACTCTCCCCACCTGTCGTCCTTTCACTTGATTCATTGATTTAGCCCTGTAGGCAAGATGAGAGTGCTGCGGTGGCAGGATGAAGCACTCGCTGAGGGATATGGACATGACTGTTGCTAAAAAGGAGAAATTACAGCTTGTTATACAATTTGCAGGCAGTGATGGCCTAAAGGCTGAAAGAGTACAGTTCTTATTGGAAGGTCAGCAACTCAAATCCCTAAAACACATAAGGAGAGTGAATGGGTACCACTTGGTCAGCAGGTTCTGCTGAGAAAGGAACTTCAGTCTTTCAAAACCATACTTTCTAACTTAGTCTTAGTCTAACAATGTTCTGTATTGTTGTTGTGGCACAGTGGTCAGCATCGATATGCATGGCTAACATTAATGTCTAAAGTCTGTCTGCCCAACTAATGCCTTGTATCTGACTGAACTCACTCACCCTCTCAGAAGATAAGAGGTGCAGAAGACGTGTTTTGGAGAACGCGGGCATTCTCACATGCGAAGTGAGCTCTCTACCATTTAAGCTAATTCCCCAGGAAACATTTATGAGCTGCATGCTAACAAATACTGTCTTCTCCATAGGGAAATCTTAGGAATCCATAGAGGGCAGGAAAGAGGGTAGTCCCGCAGGGCTATTGCAGGATATGGCAGCTAATTCAAAATGACGGAATAGTAAAAAGGGACACTCCCCTGCTGTTAGTCAAAGTGAATCAGACCAATCTTGGTACCAATGGTACAACCGTAGCGTGAAGAGGCTAGATGACAGGTGGGGATGCCAAGAAATCAACTTGCCCTGTCAGATTCCTGTGGCTGCCAGTGCTCTACCACCACGAGCTGCTGTCCGACCTGATGTTGCTCCACAGCAGCCGGTAGAAGCTGACGTGTATAGTCTACCACGTGGCGCTGCATCACAAGCATGAACTAAAAGAGAAATAAGTGCTATTCCTTTGATGCCCCAGCAGCTGGTCCTCCCCATGCATCCCACCATGAAGCCTGCATGGAGGAAGTTCAGTAACCCAAGAAGGAGAGATACATTTGGCATTCTTTAAACCAGAGGGGACTGCAAGTAGGTTAGCTTATCATCTTCACTGCCAATGTTTGATTCACAGCATGTTTAGTTTGATTGTCCAACTAATTCCTTATAGCTGACTGTTTTTCACTGTCCTCCTCAACAGGAGAGAGGAAATGAAAGTGTTGTGGAGAACGCAGGCATCGTTCACACTACCTCTCACATGCAAAGCAAACATTCTACATGTTGCATGACAGCAAAGACTCCATAGGAATCTAACGAAGGCAGGAAAGACAACCACCTTTACAAGAGCATTATATTGCAGCTAATTTGAAATAATGGAATTGTAATAGGGGACCTTACCACCATAAGCTTAATGCCTGTCCAGCTGTTGCTGATAAGTCCGCACCTAAGACACAAGGCACCTCAAGACAAACCCTCAAAATAATACTCCAAAGTTAGTTCTACGTAAGTGTCTGCATTATTCTTCTGTGCCTGGCATGTGTGTAATCACTGCTGTAGATGTAAGATACGTGGTATTCCAGCTGCTGTTCTTTTCATCACCAGAGCAGGATGTTCACTGGAGATGGGAATCATCTGAAACACTTGTGTTATCAATGGATGAATTTGCCAGGTCAAAAAAAACACACAAAAAATCTTTAAAGAGATATTTTGATATAGATAAAGTTGAATGCAACTTGAAATGAGATCTTTCCGTCTTGAAGCTTCAATCTGGAGATTCTGTAGCTATTATGTGCCTTATATCTAGCTACAATTGAATTAAAGTCGAACAGCCGTTCATTTATGAGTTGACAATACAAAACTGAGAAAGATTTCAGTTGGCCAAACAACCTGAATAAATGTATTCATATGAACGCAGAATATCCACAGAGTTGCTATTTGGTGTATTGGCTCTGACCTTATCAGTCCCCACAAGCAAACAGCAAGCTCACTCAGTGGACACTGAAAAAGAGTGATAAAACACAAAGAGCCCTACACCAGCTGTGTTTGGCCATTCCCCAACAAAGCACCTCCAAGCATGGACCATGCCGTCTAGTGAAGTAAGATGTCTATAAAGATCAACAGCAATTGATTATTAAATAAGGAATATTAAGAAAAGTTTTGTAAACTTGAAGTAAGAATGTGACTGAGCTTCCAGGGATTGGCTGTGCGCAGAACAACAGTAAATATTGCATCCCACAGTACTAACTTTTACTAAAACAACTGCCAGCGAAACCAAACTTTGCTATGGCCCTCTAAATACGTATTATAAGTAAAGCAACTTAATGTGTGTGAAACTACCAAAAGAAATATTACCTCAGCTGCATAACAAGAAAGTAGCAATGTCACAATTTCTATGAATACAAATAATGTTATGGCACATACAGCAGAGCAAAAGGAGCAGTCAGCAAACGCCCTACTCATCAAACAGCCAGCGGAGCAACTAGAAATGCGGTACAAACAGAAAATAGCCTTCCTTGGTGAAGTGAAGTAGGTGAAGTGAAGTGCCGTGGTCTCAGCCAGTGAACATGAAACATGGCTCTGTAGCATCTGTCCAGGGACTACAGCCTTTTGGCTAGCTGTGGGACGTTTGTGGCAGTGTTGCGTGCTGTCTGTCTGTTAAATGCATTCACTATCCCAGCTGCCCTAATTCAAAACCCAGTGCCAGCTCCATGCATAAATACAAAAAGCTATTCAGAATGACCACAGGGCACACTCACAGTGTACCTGCTACATACTTATGCGCTAACAACAGCAGACACGATTTGAGAGAAACCACTAACACAGAGCTGCAACATGATAGAAATAATGTTGCCCCGGTAATGTAAAAAAACAACAAAAAAGATGAATTCATTTTACCAAAATATAAAACAAAAGACAAACTGACATGGATGCCTTCCATGATGACATCCCACTACCTAGGCCAATACAGCGTAGGTTTTCTCACTCTTCGTAATGCTTTCCCGATTAATAAAAAGAATAATTGACATCAGGGATGATGCTGCACTCAAATATACATTCATTCTCACCAGAGTCAATGCAGAGTCCCAACCTCTGTCTAAGACCTGCCTAACCTTCCTGACCATAAATTGTACCTCATGAGTCTATATGGCATATGTTTCAATATATTTAGCAAACTGAGCATTCAGTAACAAGTTTGTATCCACCATCGCCACCATCACTCCTTCACCTCTGCTCAGTGCAGAGACCAAGTGCTGTTTGGACTGTTGCATTTTGTACACAAAAAAAAATGCTCAGAAAACTGTCTGAAAGTTTCCTGCATTAGCATTCCGATGGACTGGTGACCTTGTCCAGTGTGTACTCACCCATGTTGGCTCCTGACCCACTGCCACTGTGGGTCATGCATAGCATAAGTGATATAGACACAGTAATGGATTGATGGCACTGTAAATCGGTCAAATAGAACACAGCATATAGCATATATTAATCTAGTCACTGGATTTTATATTATAATGTGAACTTTTTTTTCACAGCAAAAAAAAAACATATAATGAGATATTATATTTTTGGTTTCTGGCAGCAGTATGTTAACTGTAACTAGTATGATTTAATTAATGTTCAAGTGTGAGTTTGTTCATTGTTGCAGGCTTCACTCAAAATAAGCAATAAAGTAAATGAACAAAGAGATAACTACTTAATATAGTTATTTTCTCCACCTTATAGATATGTAAATGTAAATTTAGAATCACGGCAGCTTTTGTACTCCTGAATTGCACTTGAATGCTCCTCATACCTATGAACTCACATCACATAACTTCCAATTTTTCACATAATTGGTACATTGTTGTATTTTATCCTCGCCATTTGGCAATCTCATAATGCCTTGACTTTTAAAAACCCATAATTCAGATGAAAGATTGAGTGACTCACAGCCAAGCAGAGCTGTTTTCTCCAATGGCCTTTTGAAGTTCAGCCAAGCAAAATCTCAGTTAATTAGAAGTGAACAAAGAGGAGGGAGTGAAGGAATAACACTGAGGTTGACAGCGGTTTTCTTGCCCTGGAAGAAACAATGATCTGATGTGGGTGGCGCTTTGGCAGTGGAGGAAAAAAAAAAGACACGAAGTGATGGAACGGATAATGTGAAGTGTCCTGTGATCACCCGTCAGTAATGATTTCAAAGAATCCTAATCAAAATAGTCAGATGTTTTGGTAAACCTCGCCAGTCTAATATTAAGTAACATTAAATAATGAATATTGAATTTCATCTTGGAGAATTAAGTAAAAGACAAACATTAATTATATTTTCGATATCATTTTCGGGTCATTACATATTCAAATCCAGTCTCAAATTCTTCTTATTTTACCAAACACAGGTCATCTGATAATATGAATCCCAGTTTTTCATAAGGATGTCCTAGATTTCTGTCCTTTTCTTCATCTTTTGGGGGCTTATTGAGGCTGCCATAGAAATAATTAATGAGAGTTTTGATAGCAGTTTGAGTGAAAATTCAGGCTCATCAAACTGTGCAGCATGGAGACCATTCAGACATGGGGCGAGCTGAAATCCATCAAAAATATAAATCATGAAAGATAATGACATGAATAACATGGATGGATAAGCGTATTCTTAAATCACCGGTGCTCAGTGAATATGGATGTTGATGAATCTGAATGATCGGAAACCTGGACAGTACTAAATAGGCCAGTCTGAAATCTCAACTTTGTGATAAATTGCAAAAAGCCCAGATTCAGCATCATGAACAAAGGCCTTTCCAGAATGTGTTAAGAGAGGAAATAAACCTGACAGATCCCCACGCCGTCCCGCTTTTGCTTTATGCATTGAAACATGTTTGGAATTGTCAAATTAAAGCACAACGTTCTTTGAAAGTCACTCCTTTTCATGCTCTTGATGCGAGGAGACAAGCTGTTCCATGGGAATTGCAGCTCAAATGTCAAAGCTGATAGTCTTTCTTCGACACAAATGGAAACATTACTTTTGGCTTTAAGGGAATGAATTGTCAAAGTGACTGCTTGAGTGTATTCCTCTGAATCTCATCAAATGCTTGGCACTGCTCTGTTTCTCCACGGAAGAAAATTGGCTGTAAAGCAAACCATTTTGCTAGCTCATTACTGATTTTTTTTTTTTTTTCTTCTTCTTCACACAGGAGAAGCATCAGCTTCGTGTCCCTTCTATTGTCTGTGGAATAATAAGGCACGGTGGGCTGCCTGAACTCAAGGACAACTTTCACCTTCAACGTGGCTTTGAAGGGACGGACATTTATCACCATCAGCATCCACGAGGCTCCACTGCTCATTCACACATTACCTTAATTAGGATTTTATGAGAGGTCATTCCTCTTACTCTGCCACTTAAAGAAGTGCACTGTAGACATGAAAGGGGCAAAACAAATCACATTTATTATCTCCGTTAACTCACCTAAATTCACGGTGCTTCACGTACTGCCATAAGAGATGTTAAGAGATGTACTGTAAAGTTGGGTTGTAAATGTACTCTCACTGGCAATTAATGGCTAATTTATAGTTCTGTGTTACCAGTAATATTCCACTGCCGCCACCCCCGAGCTTCCATCATCAGACAGACTCAGCTTCAATGAAGAGTATAAAAGCTGTGTGTCGAGTTCATCAAGTCTTGTTGGCTTAGCAATAATTCATACGCAGTACATATGGTTGACGGTTGCGGATGTCGAAGAGAGCTTGATGTGGGCTTGAACTGTGGGCGAGATTCTCTTTCTTCCCTTGCACATTAGCCTACTGTTCAGTCAAGGTCGAGGGCATTCCATGTTAATGTAAGAACAATGCAATGCAAAAAAAAAGAAAAAAGTTTATTTTCTCTGCTTGATGTATGATATCGCATAATTCTGCAACAGCACTGAATAAATTATCATTTCAGTGAACAGAATAACAAAGACACTGCACTGTAAGTGCACTTTCCAAGTGTGTCCTCTGTGTCCCTTTCAATCTGTGTCCTGGTTTATAAAATACATCTGTTTTTTTCAGCACGACAGCGAAAGGTTTACATCTAACTCTGCAAACTGTTCACTGCCAGTGCACGATGTTCACACTGAACTCCGATGACCCGTTCAATCAGCCACCTAAACCTCCTCCCTCGACCTGTGCGCAGTGTGACAGCTCAAACCCACTTGGCACAACTGCGACGCGTTCCGGCTGTGACAGAGCCGATCGCAGATTCTAGGCAATGTTTGGGATTCCTCTAGAAGCACCATGGCGAGTTTTAGAAGCATCCCAGAGACAGCTCTCCCCTGGAGCTCGCTGGAAATCAGACATGGCTAAGGAGTCAATTTTCAAAATAAAACTCCATGTGCAGACTTTGATTGAACAGCGAAAAGGGAAATGATTTAACCATGTAGCCTACTTACACACGGTAGGGGTACATAAACCAAGTAAAAATGGTCGAATCGGAGCAGGTTAACAAAGTCTGGAGGGAAATAAGGAGGTTGGCCGTGCCTGATGGGATCCAGAGGTTAGAACATAAGGATATAAATCATGAATGAGCCCAATATTGCCAATAAGTTGTACTTGTGAAAACTTATAACTTCTTGTAGTCATAGAAGAAAAGTTGGACCCACCCTATACTCCACCATGATGCCTTTTTGCTCAGCCCCTCTCACAGACATTGGCAGCAGAGAAAGTTCCCAGTGACAAGCATTTGTGTTGCCACAATTGGGCCATTAAAAAGAACTAATGAAAGTCAGCACCATGTGGTCAGGTTAATTGTGGGTCTATAAGAATGTACAGACTGATTATGAAACGCAAATTGTTAGTGTAATATTAGAGAGCAAGTCCTGTACATAGAACGCATTATGAGATATGAGACTCTGCCTTGTTCCTGTTAATGATGATTTTAATGATACTGAAGTGGTGAGGTTGCTGCCGACCACTGTTTTTCTGCCTGGTATTGGTCCAACCTGCAGAATGCCTCCTCCAACAGCAACAACAGCGACAGATTTCTGAGACTCAGGGTGAAAGATAGAAGCTGGCTGTGGCAAGCGACTGGTTGAGTGTTACGACCGGCTCGTAGGCCGCAACAGAACAGGAAACATGCAAACAACTACCAACAAACCAAAGTTTATTAAAATAAATACTCTGATGGAGTGTGAGGATTAGTATCAGCAGTGTAGGTGAGTGTGCGAGTGCGATGATCAACGTGGGGTGCATGGTGTTGGTGCAAAATAAGACAACACAAAAAAGACAGAAAAACAGCACGATGGTATGGCGCTAAATGAAAAGAGTAGGGGCGAGCGCTGGCGGGGTTAAATAGGGCTGACTGGGAACGCTGGCCAGGTGCTCCCTGTCAACCAAATGACAACTGCTTCAGACCTGCAAACAGACAAACACACCAGCAGTACACCATACACAAAACACTACCCTGAGCCTAGGCCTGGGGCGGTCACATGAGGTACCAGGAAAGCAAAGATGGAGTTAGTTAGTAGTTTCAACAAATAAAGTACTAGAGTTGGCCATAGCATAGCTAAGACTTGGTAGACTGAATACTAGTCTGGAAGGAAAGACCAGCATTTTAGACTGTAGTGGTTGGTTGCTGAATGAGGAACAGGTGGTGAGGCAATTGGATAGGCGAGAGGGGAATACGAGGCCTTGCACAGCGACACTCAAAAAGAAAAGACAGATAGACAGTTGAATTGAGGGGTGTGTCCAGCCCCATACAGCTGTGGTCTTCTACAGACTCTAGAGAATCCAATTTTTAAAGAATTTGTTGTCTACATTTTCTTCATCTTATTAAGACTCTCTGTCTTTAACTAATATACACACACACAAAAAAAAGATCTCCAAACTTTTAGCGGACTTTCCAATAAATCAAGCGAGAGGAGACAGTGATTGGACTAGAGATGGAATGGAAAAGTGGCAGTATCGTTGATAGATACGGTTAGTCAAAAAGTGCTTCTACAAGAGTCATTAGACTGTGTGACAGGTGCAGTCAATACAGAGGCAACATCACTCACCTGTAACTGGAGGCCCTGTTCTGTGGCGCTAATCTGGCAATCAGGCTGGATCAAATCGGGAGGGGTCTTGCTTCATCACTCTCCTGTGTAACTCAAGTCAAGGGCTCTGTCCGATTGGGC
Source organism: Nibea albiflora (assembly GCA_014281875.1). NCBI lineage: Eukaryota > Metazoa > Chordata > Actinopteri > Sciaenidae > Nibea > Nibea albiflora. Next base: position 6,476,382 of record CM024803.1, read on the forward strand.
GTGCAGCCCCTTGGTGATGGAGAGGAGTGACGAGGTGAGAGAAGAGAAGAGAAGAGAAGAGAAGAGAAGAGAAGAGAAGAGAAGAGAAGAGAAGATCCTGATCAAGATCATGAAATTACAGAGGCCTCTGACACCCCGATGGTTCGCTTCCTCTCATTAGTCAGAACCAGAATCCAGGACACAGAAGCAGAAGCCTCATCCACTGACAGCTAATCAACTCCTCATTCATATCAAATGTCAAATCAAGGTACCGAATCTGGGCTCCGCATTCATTTAATATTGTGTTATGGCCAGATTTGTCTTTAGCTCAAACACTCTCTGTCAGATCTCTATCATCCTTGTCATTTAGAAAATGAGCCCATATCCCTTTAATAAAAAAAAGAGAAGTGAATAATCTACTCTGCAGATATTAGATCTGTCTTATTTGGAGTGGGCTGAAGAAAGGGAGGGAGTGTGGGGATTTTCGACTAATGCACTTTTCCAGCTCTTGGCCAAACAAAGTAGAGCAAACAGTTCCTCCGCAGACATAGCTGCTGTGTGCACATCATTAATCAGAAGGCACAGAAATGGACGTTTGCTGCTTTTCCGTCGACAGTATTTCAAAGAAACACTTGAGCAAGAGTAATACAGTATTCTTCGCTGCCTGCGCGCTGTGTGGGAGTGGACGGGCATTGTGTCTTTGTTCACCTCGAGTATACCTGCAGAGAGACACCCAAATAAGCATTGCCTTGTGCATTTACAAAGTGCATTTCTTTTCAGTCAGTGAAACAGAGGAAGAAAGGATGGCATTGGTTTCCAAGAGACAGAAGCCACGTCTTTTGTTCCACAATGAAATATAAAGTATCAAAGCATAGCGCAGGCCACATGGCGACATTTTTATCTGTGTTGTGCTGACTCGGCTGCACTCTCCCTCTGAGAGGCTGATGAGAAGGAATGGCCTTGTGGAGGGAGGAAGCGGGTGCATCCATAGTTGCCTTTATCGTTTGAATCCAGTACTGCTGAGTCCGTAGCTTCGGCCCCCCGCTTGGATGGGAAATGACCTGCCTGCATCTGCCTGGCACTCTCTCTGTCTCCACCTCAGTCTCCAGACCCTTCCCTCAACACAAGCTGTCATGAACTCTTGACCTTCTGCACGCAGTCTCAAGACTCCGGAAAACGCTCCGCAGCGCGGTCGCATTGTCTTGTGACCTGTTGTGTCTGATCCATGGTGCTTTCAAAAAACACAGCGGGAGTGTATCCGCGGAACTCTCCTGTCCCATCTGCTCGTGGGCTAAGAGCTTGTGTGGCAGTTAGGAAGAAGTTATCACGTAAAGTTGTTCTGGGCATCATGCCTGTCAGTGATTCAATATTTTTGGCATTGCCTTTTGAAGCTCGTGTGCGGGGGGAAGAAAATGCCCTCTGCATGAGGGAAAGTGTGACCAAACGTGCAAGAGTAATCTGAGGTTTCTTAATCGCTCGGACCACCAATTTCAAATGTGCCGCCTGTGTGCCAAGCTTCCCTATGAGTAAACACACATGACACTTTCTACATTTAAGGGAGGATGGGGCTTTCCAAAATACTGTGATAACAGTTAGTGTGGGCCAAATCCATATTTATAAGTGACAGCCAGGCAGCATTCTTTGCCTTCAGCAGCCTGTGCAGAGCAGTAAATTGAATTCTGCCACGCAGCTCTCCCTGACAGAATGCTGAATAAGTGAGAGGATCTGTATTTTAGAAAAATGCATGACTGGTGGCCCGCATACACATTAGAATAAAAATGATATGTTGGGTGGAAAACTCTTATGGCACTTGACAGACAGTGCAACTGCACAATAGCAGCTATTTTAGAACTGGACATGACAGAGAAACGTTTTTTTAGATTGTCAGTAAAAGGCAAAGATTAATAGTATTAGGATTTATTTAGTTGGGGGCTGCTGACGTTGAAAAATTCTATAAAATACTGGAAGGCATCCAGAATAGATGAGTGCATTGTAAATAAATATTTTATTTACTCCATTCTAATTTGGTCAAAATGTCACAGATTGAATTTCTTGCAGCCTGAGAGACAGAAAATGATTCCTTTGGGCTTTTTGTCTAGTGCGGCTGGCAGTCTTTTCTTCTCTGAATTAAATTTTCTGATAGTATTGGAATGTGGATTATTATGCATAATTAATAACAGCCAGAGTAGTATCATTTATAAAGTCTGACAGAAAATAATTTGGGCTTGTATGAATGGGCAAGCAAGTTTTTTTTTTTTTTCCCGTTTTTTTTTTTTCTCTGTGCAAAAACACAACATTGCTGGAATATGTGCATGCATTATCTTGCTAGTTATCCAGGTCAGGTGCACAGGGGGCAACAGGGCAATCTTGGCAGCCGTGCATATTTTTACCCAGCTGTTCCTGGCAGTGTCCCAAGACAGTCTGAGGTCATCTGTGTGAAACCCCTGATTATAGTTCAGACTACACAAGACCACCAGGACACAAAAAAAGCACAGCTTTAACTTAGCATTCATTATTAGCGTCAAAAGTACCCAAAAAGAGGTTTTTAAATAATAACAAACCTGAATGAGCATAATCCTCGTTTGTTATATCAGAAGTTTGCCCAGCTATTTAAAGATCAGAAAACTTAATTCCAGTGAATCAGAACATAAACAAAGACAACAGAGAGACAACAGGAACAGCATACTGCAATTACAGATAGGCGCTTTAATGAGACGTTTGGTTCTATGTCCTAGTTTAAAATTCCCTAGTTGCCAACTTAGGATTGTTCTTCAGCATGCAACTTCTCTGCGTTTCTGCCACCATGGCTCGATTCATATGTCAAAATCCGATGCTGTGTGCACCATTTTATTCCTGCACACTCTTTCTGGATACAGTGCTGCATTCAGAGTTTTTTTTCTCTTCTTCTTCATCTTTTTTTTTTTTTTCGTAAATAGGCAACAGTGATTGGCAGAGATAGCATCAATGAGTGCAATCCAAAGAAAAGGCATCCATGCAAGAACACCCACAAAAGTTGCCGAACTCCGCTGATTTGTCAGCGCGCTCGGCTTGCTTGTGGATACGGATGATGGAACTTAGTTAGAAGACAATACTGTCTATTGGCAACGTAGAAAAAAAAAAACTGCTCTGAAAGACATGAATGGTATGATTGTCTTTAATCCACTTTGAGTTTGCGTGCGTAGTAGCGAGGCGAAGGCTTTGTCGGTGTAGCAGTGGGGGTTCTGCCCATCACACGTCAAAAGTGCAGTCAGTACAGCATATCACAGCTTTTGAAATGGGGTGTTGTCTCTCTCCATATGAACATTTTTAGCTACTGAAGAGAGATAGATAGATAGATAGATAGATAGATAGAAAAACAGCTAATAAAACAATGCCTGACAAAAGTAGCATGTAAATAATTAATATAATAAAGCATAACAGTATTTTCACACATCCGATGTGCAATGACAGATTATCCCCTGGGCTTGTTGAGCACAGGGGGTAGTACATAGCTCCTATGCTTTTAGCATCAGAGCTTATAGAGAGCCAGAGGAAACAAGGATTCAAGTCACGGTGAAAGAAGAAGTGGTACAGATTCGACGATGAATATGAATATGATGAGCAGAAAACAACACAAAACAAACAAACGCTGTGCATAAGCGAGGAACTTCTTCCAGGGTCAGTTTGATGCGTGAAAATAGAACAGCTCAACAGATTAAAAGAGGAGCTGACGTTAAGAAAGGCGGCTTTTTGAGGTTATTTCTATGACACTTCGACTCATTTACAAAGACCAGAGTATAAAGTAACGGGGGAAGATTAAAGAGAGAGTGGGTGGAGAGGGGGCGGGGGACACCACACAAATGTCAGACATGAAGATGTGACATCAAAAGCACACAACACACGCTCGGATTTCTTCCGGCCTTGTTTCGGCTTCAGGTTTGAGTTCTGTGGATTTGTATGAAGCTATTTTCCAGTCCATGTGAAGCTCTTCAAATTTTCTTTTCATCACTCTGTGTTTGATTCTGAGCTGCTTCTCTCCTCACTATGCTCCAGTTCATATTGTATATTGTGGAATGAAGAAAAAAAATAAGATATAGGTTAAGCTATTGGAAAAGATGAGTGCATGCTTTCTATTCCACTGATTGATGTGTTTATTGTTTGGATTTACTTTCTTATTGTCCACCAGAGGAGAAAATTGTCTTTAGCTCACCAAGATCTGCCACAAGCAGAAAGACAGATGACACAAAATAATAATAATAATATATATATATATATATATATATATATATATATATATATAAAGCCGTGAAACACTTTTCTATTGAGCAGTTCTTGCTCCCCAGTGATTACTTAAATGTTGTTTTTGCTGTAAATCAGCGTTTAATATTGACCAGAATCTGCCTCCCGTATATTTAGATGATTTTTGTAAACCCCCCGATTTAGCGAGAGAGACTGATCAATTTAGACCCCCCACCTAAGGTTGAGACGAAACCTTTGCCCTTGGCTGTGAGGTATTGCTATTGCTTTGAGGGCGTGCGCTTCATCTACTGAGACATTTCCAAGCAGACAACAGATCGATACGATTTGATTCAGCCCTGATGTCTCCCTGCAGTGTGATGTGGTGCAATATGATACAATTTGGTACAATGTGATGCAATGTTATGAACATTTTCGCTCTAATTCCAATAACGTGACAGCCGGCGAGAGGAAATTGTAATTCGTATACATATTGGCTGGGGAGAAAGGAGGAGGGTGGTTTTAACATCCTATTTGGATCTCATTCATAAAACATAAAAATTAATCAGCTGTTCATAATACCCTCAAATCAGCAACTGTTTATTAATGGTGCATTTCTATAATGAGATATTCTATGTGAAACAAATATGCTATTTTACAAAAAAAAAGGAAAAAGAAAAGATCCCTTTAGCCCTGCAATTATTTCTGTAACACACCAGGGATTTCACGTCTGTCCTAAAATCATGCAAGTTTTGAACTTCATGCATGCTGGTGTACTTTGAATTAATTACTCTTAAGTACAACCAATTTATTTTCCCAATTAAGTTTTTGAGGACAAAAGCATTTGCTGCCTGTTTTATGTTCAGAGGCTATCTTTTATCCCAGTAAATGAAGTGATTCATTAATGTACAACGCAGGGCTTTCTTCATTTAAACGTGCTGTGAGCTGCCTGTACAGTATATAACATGGACATGTTACTATGGTTGCTGGAAGCCAGGATTTTACCAGGTCAAACTTTTTTTTTTTTTTCAGTCATGTTAATTAACAACACTTCCTCACCGTGTTAACGGAACACATAATCCCGGCGGTATTACGTCTCCGAAACACGTTTGCTGTTGGAAATTAGTTGCATATAAAGTTTCTAGAAGACAGTGTTGTATTATACTTTTACTACTGAATTACCATCGCATTCAGTTTATAATCTTTCAAATCAAGCCCCATTTCTGATCTGACTTTTTACAGTCTGTGTTTTTTTTTTTTCTACATTAACAATTTGTTGTAATTACAATCAGTGTTTCCTTGCAGCTTTAATTGTTGCTGGCCACCAGTACATCATTTCCATGCTGGACTGAAGCCAAGTACAGGCATGAGATGCTATACTCAAGAATACGGAGCTGTATTAAGTTACCGCTAAACCTACTGCTGCTGCTTCGCATTAACCTTCTAGACCCCTGTATGATTCCCGGGCTGTTGCTGCAGTTCACTGAGAATTGTTACTCAAATGAGGATTTTCTCCAAAAGAGAAACAGACTGACAATTGAGAATACATTCGGTTGTGCCTGGCAAACTGTCCCCTGGAAAACACCGTCCGCCTGCAGAGGTGAGAGCTGGGTAAGTCCCGCTGTTTACTGACGGTGACTGTGTGGCGTGATGTGAGTAAAACACTTTACCCCCAATGTCTTTGTCAGTTTCCACTATACACAGTAGGTCAGAATCAAAAAAATGTCTGTCTATATATGTAGTAATGTACATTTCCAGATATGGTTATTGATGACAGCTTCTACAGTAAGGCACCACAGTGAAATGTAGGCGCTGTGTGGACTAGAGGGATAAAATTATTTAAATGGTGAAGCATGGGGTAACTCAATGCCATTTGTCATGAACCTGCACATCAAGACATTTTCATTTTTTTTTTGGTAAATTTTAAATGATCAGTCCATATGAATATAAAATAGCGTTTTTCTTACGTAGTGGACCTTCAAATCTTGCGGGAAGGAACAGAGCAAGAGGGAGCAGCCACAGTGAGCCGTCAAATGAAGAGTTGTGCTGGATTTACAGGTGACAGGTTGAACGCCTCCGACTCCTCGGCAAAGCAACCTACTTTACCGTGCCCTGCTGTTGTGTGGAGAACTCGTGCTGCGCGGAGCATGAAATCGGATTGCGGTTACTCATGGCGCGGTGGGGAAAAAAAAAAGAAAAAGGTCTGATTATTTAAAACGGCATGAGTTTGTTTGGCTGCAGCAAAGTAGCTGCTCAACGAGTGTTTGCTATAGTATTAGACTGCACTCGCCGTTACCTAGGTAACCACAGGTGTGGACCAGGACTGAGGTAAGGTGGAAGCATTGGGTCTATGAATCTATGAATAACAGCATCTGTTCCAGTGTGGTCTATATATGAACGAAATGTGTTAAACATATGGGGTGGTGGTGCTTAGTGTTTTTCCTCTCCACTGCAACACGTGCGTCATCACCTTTGTATTCTAAAGACACAAATGAGGAAGGTTACAGTTATCAAGTTGAGTCATAAATAGCCCTAAGGACTGCATGTGTGTGTGTGTGTGTGTGTGTGCAATGAGGGGGTAGATGTGTAATGTCCTCTTAGATACATTGGTGTTAATTGTGAACTGGCCCGTGGAAGAGTTTGTGCTCTATTTGTGTTGAGCTCAGGGTTCTCTAACTTGATGAACGTGATGCATGGTTTTCAATGGGAGCACAATGTACGCACGCAAACGCAAAGGCCCCCACACACATGCCTGCACGACTAGTACTCAGACTCTAATTAGATGCTTAACTGGACAAAATCTTCGTACCCGCACGTACTGTTGCATTTGGCAGATGGTATTTTGCAGAATTTCCCACAACAGCATTTTAGCAATGTGACACAGAATACCTGCCAGCAGATTCTCGTCGGACCGCAACAAGGAGGACAACACTTTCTGGATCGCTTTGCAACTTCATCTTATTGCATTAGTGTCTTTATGCTGAACACTGCTGAAGGGACCAACCTAGACCGGATTCTACCGAGTTTGTGTTCTTTACTGCGCAATAACCAGTGATTAGGCTGAGTTCATATTCTAGCTTGTCTTGTGTCTTGCTCTGTTATGAGGGAGGCTTGATGCCATTGTAAAGACCTGGCTGCAGGACAGTTAATGATGTGAGACAGGTAGAAGCAGAAGGAAGGCAGCCAGGTGAGTAACAGTTAGGGCTCAGAGTGATGAGAGTGGTTTAGAACATCAGACTGCATATATTTCTTCTTGGGTATATGTAAATAAGCTATTTCCCTAAGATGGGCCTAAAGGAAAAAATGAAGCCTCATAATGTCACTACATCCCTAAAGATAGGTTGGTATTTTTTTAAAACCAGGGCTAAACATCATTAGTGCCGCGAAAGATGAATACACAGTATATTTTTACATAATGTGGAAACGTAGAACTATCAATTCATGCTTAAAGGTCCAGTGTGTAAGATTTAGGGGGCTCCATAAGATGACAGAAATGGAATTTAACATGCATAAGTATGTTTTTATTAGTGTATAATCACCTGAAACCTCACCGGAGTCGTGTTTTCGTTACCTTAGAATGAGCCAGAGGGAGCCAGTGCTCTCCTGCAGCAGTCCAACATTTTAGAAAGCCACGTTTCTACAGTAAGCCAGAAAGGACAAACCAAACACTGGCTCTGGACAGGGACGTTAGTTTGGAGCTGGTGGACTCTTAGAAGAAGAGGGTGGGACAAACGGATATTCAGCCGGTTGCAATCTGCAGCTTTGCCACTAAACAACACTAAATGCTACACTTCCGTCTGTAAACACAACCACTGCCAAGACCGTCCGGGTTTCGCTAATGCAGACATCTCACTAAATATGTGGATCTGATTTTCTTTGAAACTTAAATACTAAAATAAAACACAGAAGATTCCAGTATTCATACCTCTGAACTCCACCATTGTGATATACTGCAGTTGCCATGTATGTTACAATTCACACACAGTGCATAATTGCGCACTTGAGGTGATGAAACAGACTTCATGATTTAATTTAATGGAGTCAAGAACTGTAATTACTGTTTAAGTATGTTTCTTAATCATCTAAAACCAGGAGGCGTTGTTGGTTGTTCAGGTGACTGGATGGCAAGAGACTTACCTACCTGGTAGTTTTCCTTGTCAGAATCAGAGGAAACAGTATGCTGGCATCTTTAATGTTAATGCGCATAATTTAATTTCATTTAAGTTCATTTGAGTTCATTTCTCATACCAAATTAAATGTGAAATGATCTTTCTAAACATGCCTGTTTCATGTGAACATTTACTACATACAAATGAATAATGATGAATAACGTCCTCATGAAAACATAAAGCTATTCAATTGTTGTGGCAAGCTTTGTGAGAAAATAAAGAAATGTAATAAATGGTAGGACGCTTACATTGTTCAAGGAGAAAAGAACACTAAAAAAGGCTCTGATTGAGTCCAATTGATCCTTTGGATTTGATGAAAATCCTGACATCAATTTTTTTGTACAATAACACACAAATTTCCCATGATATTAAACTGACATTAGTATGCAACTACAACACCTCAGGGAAATCTAAATGGGTTTCGCTGCAAAGCAGAAAAGCGTCAAATCCGTCTTGCACCGGGAAAGATCTAGTTTTATGTAACGCGAGGGGGGCATTTTATTTCTGATGAGGGGACCCTTGGCTGGAGGGATCGCCTCCCAACAACGGGAGTTTTGCGACAAGCTGCCAAACTTGGCGCCCATAAAGGATGAGAATGAGAGGAAATCGGCTGATTATACAGAATTCTCCCTCTCAGCAGGACCTGCTAATTCTGACGCCCGCATGCACAAAATCATTAATCAATGAATGATTCCAATTATGTGGGAGACAGCCCATTCATTCATACCTTGCTTTCAGTTTCTGGCCCATTTCAACAGCAGAGAGAAAGTAGAAAAAAAAAAAAAAAAAAGAAAAGAAAGAGACTGTGGGGGAGGGAATGAAAATTTTACTTTGTTTTATATTTTAACGCGCTACAGTGCCTTTGGAGGACCGAGTATCTTTTTTAAAAATGTGGATCTGCATCTGAAGGCCGGGATTGATAATTTACACTACAGTTCACCCTTATTTCACACTTTATGTCATTATGCTATAAGGTGAACTTATCTGTAAAATACAAGAACATGAAAAAATAGTTAACGTTTTGATGTTTTCATACAAGATTTAATGTTTAATACGGCTTCAGAGACGTGCGGCAGCACTGCATTTTCGAGACATTAAATCCAGATGATAACAAAGTCAGGCTGATCTGGTTCATTAAAACTGTAAACAATGAGAAATATCTCCTACATAATCTGTTAATTATGCCGTCTTGATGGATCATTTTAACTTGCCGTTTGTTCATTCACTGCATGTTGGTAAATTGATCATGCTCGCAGTAACAGATATTCCAGATGATCGCTGCGATGTCGGGAGGCAGAGGAGAGGAGAGGAGCAGATGGTGAAGACTTCTCAGGGTTTATTTCAGGAGAGTTCAGCCTTTACGGCTCATATACTGACTTAATTATGAGACAGAGGGGAGAGAGAGAGAGAGAGAGAGAGAGAGAGCGCCTGGAAGACGGATTTAAAGACGCAGGGAAATCTTCATTACGACCTGGAGAATCCAGGATCCCTGATAAAAATGACTGTACTTCAGAACCTGCTTAAACTCTGACAATACATTACAGGATTGGAAGTGATAAAGCACCTGAACATATAATCCTCCGTCTCTCATTATGAATGAATTTCATACAGAGAGTTAAAAAAAAAAAAATATTAGTGATGTCTTAGAGGCAGACTTAATTCAACCATGTCAGGCTTTGTATGTGAATCGTATTGTCATCAATTCCTACAGGCAGGGATTGCTTCTATAGTTTAATGAAGGTGCGGGATATGATCACATTATGACTTCCCAGCAGCCCTGCACTCCTCTCAAGTATCTCATAATTTCCCTGCACTTATAACAAACAGAGAAATACCTCCATGGTTTATCTCCAGCTATACAACAAATTCAATTTATTTTATTTTTTTTTGTGCTGCCAGACAAGCGCCTTTCCTGTTAACTAAACCCTCCACTTGTCGGCTACCCTCAACTACTTTATTGTTACCTGTTAAATAAATAAATAAACGTCGACGGCAGACATCAGTCGTCGTCATCATCAATCCATCCATGTTCTGTCACTTATCTGGGGCCAGTTGAGCGAGCCAGTTTTCCCCGGTAACATTTTTTTCAGCTCCCCGTGGGGGAGGTGTTCTCCAACCAGATGACATCTACAGTCTGGCCAACATGTTCTGGGCCTACCCTGGGGTTTCCTACCAGTTTGACTCTCCCCGAAAACCTCCAAAGGAAAGCGCCCAGTTGGGATCATAGTTTGCATTTCTATACATAACATACACCTGGGTATTGTGGGCTTCATCGTGTCTTTACATTCATGAATTTTTCATGTAGGTAAAATACAAATAAGAGCGAGAGAGGGATGGTCATCTTTTACACTTATATCACACTCTGCGTCTTTCAACAAGAAGAAAAAAAATCTCACCATTGCAGGAGTGGAAGCAGGTTTGATGATTGTCCAACCCGCCATCGAGGGGGAAAAAAAGAAAAAAAAAAGCATTGTGCTTTGAGTGCTTGAGCCACTTGCTGTAGAATCTCAATTCTTTCCAAGTGCCATTCTCAATAGTGTGATGACACTCACAACGGTGAAAATGAGCTCTCCATCGCCCTGGGTATTGAAACAGCTGCTCCAATTTACACTTTAAATAGAGTAAAGTGCTGTAAACATCAGGTCCACAAATGATCTGTAACAGCCTCGGCTTTAGGAGGGAAGAAATTAAGGCAGAGCAATATCAGAATGTTGCTCATGTTTTAACTTTAAATGACAAGGATCTGTCGTGAAAGCTCGAAACGTCACTCACACACGGGGTTTCAGTGGGCCTCGTGTTGACGAAAAATCATATTCAGTGTGAGAAAAAAAAAAAAAAAAAAAACTTTCTTTATTATTAGAGCTGTATCAAAGATTTTGAAGTCATCAAAGACGACCTCATTAGAGTATCTTATATTAAAAAGAGTTAGATTGCCTTTCTACATGTGGCCTACGCTTCTGCTATCATGTCAGGAGCGAGACAAAACACACACCAGAAACGGTGGCCGTGGCCGACAAACGCAACGTGTAAAAGCTCTGAGTGGCACTCCCTGTTAAAGGCGTTAAAGCTTTTTATGCCACAGAGTGATGTCACAGCTCAGTGTGCCATATTTTCCCCTCACAAATCTGAGACTGTCATCCCCAAGTAAAAAGCAGCTGTCTTTCTGCCTAATGGAATGGAATGACCTCTGCTTCAGTGTCGGGTTCTTAAGTAACCGCTCAGTCGGCTGTTCCCCTCAGCACTTAAATAACTTTTTTTTCTTCAATGTTTAAAAGTGGTTTCGACTTTATGGAGGAAAGGGCTTGTTTATTTCGACGAGATAGATAGATGCTAGATCTCTCCAGCTCCAGATCTCTCTCTCCAGCATGTTCTCGGTCCTCATAGCAATTTGACTCACCCTGACTTACCATCCAGTCCAGGTTTCCAGTAGCCCCGGTTTGGGAAATGACAGCTTCATGACATGTACGCACACCAATGTATGCAGGGTCTTAAAAGTGCACAAGCGAAACAACGGAAACCATTTGAAGGGCGAAGAACAGGTCAATCGGTAATATAATCGAGGTGAGCAGTCTTGTATATGAAGAAAGTAAGGCATCACTGCCAGAGAAGACCCTTGTTCCAAAATAGATGAGGGTCATCCTCATGGGTCTTGTCATTACTATTCAAGAGGTGCTCCCACATGACTGTTCAAATGAGCATTTCTTATTTTGCGGGGAGACGGGAGGCAAATTGAAGTTCCCTGTGTCAAAGTCAGATCTTACGGATTCGTCCATCCATGATAGCCTCACATAACTTCACAAATAAACTAACCTGCTTTGCTTAGAAGCTGCTTGTAAAGAATTCTTCAACTGGGTAGGTTTGTTTGAGATTTCATCTCTCTCTCTCTCTCTCTCTCTCTCTCTCTCTCTTTTTTCAGTTATAACAATTTCAGTTGTGTCTTACAATTTCTATTCACACAAGGTCAACGTAGTCAGGAACAAACAAGCTGAAATACAATGTGTGCCTTGTCTGATCGATGTTGTCTCTTTGTTATTCAGTGTTGTATTGGTTCTATTGATGTTTTTCTGTTTATGTTTTTATTCATTTATATATGTATTTTTTTTCCCTTCAAGAAGTTAACAGTCTAGTTCAGGTTCACACCTTGGAAACAGGAATGCCTTCATGCCTTTAAATAACCCCTACGTCACAGATGTAGACAGAAGCCCACGCAGAAACACTCCAAATTACAGCGTGTGACTCCTGTTTGGATTTTTTTTTTTTCCTGCCTTGTTGTTAACAAGAAAAAGATTTCCCCAGTCACTTTGCAGGTTACGGTAACTAGTAAGTTGAACGTTGATCATTAGAAAGAGTTGAAATGGAAGCATTGTTCACTGGCACTTTGTTTTATGGTAATGCATACAAATGTTTCTGCAAAGAGTTAAATAACAATCTGAGAGACTGACATTTGTGTTGTCTTTATTTTTTTGCCTCAAATGATGAAACCTGGTATGTTTGAAATCCGCTCAGACACCCCTCAAGTTAATTGGGAAAGATTGTGGCGCCAAAGATAGTTTCCCCCCAAAGATGATATTTGCCCTTGACCTACATTTATTGAACATTACAGATGTTGCCATAATCACCGCAATTATTTTCAATTTGCCGTTATCCCGTTTCTCCTTGGCAAATTAGGGAGAAGTCCAAATGAACAAGACTGCCGAGATTGTCCCCATGAATTCTAAGTGTCATTCCCCCTATTTAGATTAGATGAGCCGCAGGTCACCTTTTCCGCTGTTCATACTTTCTAAAGTCTTTAGCTCATCTGCTGGGAAACTATCATCAGCCACTGTGGAATATGTAAGATTAGTTATGCAATGTCAATTACATCAGTCATCAGTTATGCCACAGTGAACATTAGATCAGCGTTGAGTGATGGTGGGGATATTCTTCATGACCTTCCACTGGTGATATCTCTCTATTTTTCTGGTTCTCGGGCCAGAAAGCAGCCCAGGGGCGCAGGGGGGTTTCTGTGTCAAGAAGCCACGGTGTCAGGTCCTTTCCGAGCTCTGGGGATAGAAACTGAAGAGGACAGCTGCCGATGTCTGAATGCCCCAGCACACAGGAAATGGCTAAGAGACACACACACAGCTGTCTGCTGGCATTAGTATGAGTGACAGTCTTACCACCTTCAGAGTCGCATGGACATGCATCTCGATGTCAAAGTGGAAACGATACTGAACTACAGGTAGGTGATACAGACATGTAAGGCAAATGTGGCCTCAGGCCTGGTCTGATCATCGACATGTGATGCCATTAGAAAAGGCAAGGGCTCAATGAATGAATGAATTGGGGGACTACCCTAACACCACTCCACCTAACAGTACATGATCATTTATTGAACTGAAAAGGTCCAGATAAGCACTCTATTGGGTATTGATGATTGACTATTGGATGGACAAATGTTCTGGCAATCCATCCAACAGTTGGACAATTAAAAAAAATTTTTACAAAATTGGTGATTTAGTGTGTAGAGTCTGTTTGCAAATGAAAGTTCTGCTGGTGACCTGCTGATCAAGACTACTAAAGATAACCATAACCAAAGTAATGCATTCCACCATAAATATCTGTATCATATGTAACATTTCCACACATCCAGTAGTTCTCGTTGGTGTCCAAACAACTAGCGTTGCTATTGCCCTATTAGCATGCTGCAAGCCTGTCTAATAGTTTCCCATGCAAAGAGTAACAGATGCCAACCATTCCATTCAATATAGCCTGTCAGCAGGTTTACAGATGTCTTTTATGGTGCTCTTTGGGGAAATGATTTCTGGGCCTCAGGATATTTTTTGTCTCTGTACTTCTGTCTTGGCCACTGGGGCAAACTGGTAGCAAGGCTGACTTTATTTGGCATCATTAAGTCATGCGTAGCTTACCATCAAGTTGACTCTAAACACCATTTTCAGTGGCCAAAATGGGCAAAACAGAGGCAGTTGGGGAGAAGCCAGAGCGCCCTGACTGTTCATCCTCTGGGGATCAACCATTTTACCAATTCAGTACAGTTTCTTCTTATTATTATCTTTTCACAATGCTTTTCTTAAGCAAAGACTGGAGCTGATAACAGCAGTGCAAAGCAAAACAAAACTCTATACTGCCAGTTCCATTTTTTTTTCTCAATTTGTATTCCAAGCATGATGATGAGCTTGTAAAATCAGTTTGCGCAACAATGCTTGGCAAGCTTGTTTTGTTCATTTAACCACCGCGGCCTGCGGATTACACGCTACTCACAAGTTATTTCCTCTCATGCCAGCGCAAGAAGGTACAGAAGGCACATGTTGACGGTCAATTGGTTGTTAGCTTTTGCCCTTGTAGTGTGTCTTAAAGTGCAAGCTAGAACAGAAAATGCGAGGCGATGTAAGGCAACGCATCCGTTCTGTTCAGTGGCCTTGGTTTTGTCAGCCCCCCCCGGAACCCTCAGAAATATCCGGTGCTATAGGAGAGGAAGAGGGCTTTTTCTCCCAAGTAAGTTGTCATACTAAATGCCTACTTTTTCTTCCTCCCAGAAACTTCAGCTGAGGTTTGCTTTGCTTGCATCATCCATCCAGTCTCTGTAAATACACGGGTATATTGATTGAAAACAGTCAGAGTGTGGACTCATCCCTTTGATCTTTCCGCCGCGCTCCTATGCAGTATTTCCCCCTCCACAGTCAGGTCATTAATCTTCCCGTTATTGGAGAAACGCACTGACATCTCTCCATAAAATGGCACTTAATTTATGCATTATTTATGCCTCATTTATGTGCTCAGGTCCTCCAACTATTTATCAAATGTCCCCTCTTATGTCAAAACATGGAAATTGAGCGCCGTTACTCATGATACTCGCGGCAAACACATCAGTGGACAGGAAGTCACCGGGGACCTCCACTCACTGTCACAATAAAGTCACATCCAGGCGACTGTGTGGCAGGAGGAGCAGACTTTTAGCTAACTGGTAACCACAAGAAGGACGTTGCACAAAATGATGCAATGCAGTTGAAGGTAGAAGACACAATTTCTCCTCCATGATTAAAGTTTTTTTTTTCCCCCTATCTTAGTTGCTAGCATGTATATTTCGTGTGTGTGTGTGTGTGTGTTTGAAATACTGTTTGTGTGCGCCGATTTTCCGTCAAGGCTGAGAAAAAAATGAATAATTCATGCAGTGCAAAGATTTTAACTTCATAAATGGACCATACATGAAGAGACCCACATGCTGACTGTGCGCAGCGGTGCAGCAGCGTGTGACAAGCCAGAAGGCGATGCTACTCCACCCTCACTGCCCCTTTCGCCCACCCACACACCCTCTCCTATCTTCCTCGCATCGCCTCAGGAGCAAGGTGCGTCACACTCCGCGGAGCACCCAGGCGCGCTCACCTGCGCTGCCTCTGCGGCTACGCATCGCCGGCCTGCATCTCCGCAGGAACCGAACCCTCTGGATAACCCCTGTAACCTCAGCTGTGGCTTTCTCCCTGTCAATCTGAATTCAACTCCAACTGAAAGCCGGTTTGTGACATATTCCACTTTGATTTTTCGTAATGCCTCGGCATATCAGGACTTTGTACTCTGGAGACGGCGGGATAAAGAGGTTAGAAAAATGAGGACAGAAATTAATGAAAGGAAGATTGATAAATACATTTCAGCAATGCCCCTGCAGGGTTTTTGAACATTTGTGTTGCATATTTCATATGGCGGCTCAGTGAGGGGCTGAGAACAGAAGCACACTCCGCTACTACAACTACTACTACTACTGCTGTATCCTCTGGTACACCTTTTCCTTTTTTAGCAGCCAGTTCTAACTCCCTCTTCTCCCCCAATGCTTCTCACGGCAGAGGCGGTCCAAGGAACAAGGTCTAACGCTTTTGTTTGTTACGGATTCATTGTGGTCGTACTTGTCGAATTAGACTAGAATAGAATTGTTGTGATGCGATGACACGTTTGCTCAACTAATTAGGATTGACGGCGCTGCATGCAACACTTAAATGACCCGCAATTTAGGTTTACTGTCACAGCACACGGGATACACTTAGTGATTTCACAGCATTCTGTTAGCGCTGTGCCACAGGTTTTAGATGTGTGCTTTTTGTTTTGTTCAGTGAAATATGTAAATTTATCTCATGTTGAAAATTTCAGCTTATTGGTTGCTTTCTGCAGATAGAAGTTTTGTTATGTTTTGTTATGATTGTGACCATTGTTCTTTGCCAGGACAATGAGATTTGACGCTGCGATTCTGCGACTTTCTACAAGTTAAAAGAAATCCACCGAGAGAGCTTGTAGCATCACATGTACTGCATGCAATAACATAGTCACTGTGTTCTTGTTTGTTTACGCAGACACAGTCATGTTGCATGACTGAGCCCTATCTGTGCTCTCAGTGAACAGACTCGATCTTCCACAGACTTGCCTCTGAGCTCAGGATTCCTCTCCTCCCCACATGGACAGATCCGTAAGGTCCTCAACCAGAAGCGAGGGTTCCAATTTGTCAGTTTTCCCCCCGAGACCATGAATCAATGATGAGAGGATGTAACTCAGCCATGGGGGGGCTCTTCCTCAACAGATGATGCATCTGCATCTTATATAAACTGTAGCAGATGTGGGAGCACTTACAGCACTTGACCGGCATAAAAATGACATAAAGTGAGGGGTAACAAGGGCACAGATGTTTCCTTTTTGAAGGAAGAAAGCATCTGCTTATCTGTCTGCTTCATGTACTCCACCATGTAGTATTAATGACGAATGTTTCCGTGCACATTTCACTCGTAATATTAGAAATGAAGTCCATGCTAACTGTACCTCCTTGGAGGATGCATTTTTTTCTTTTCCAGTTAACAAACGACAGAAGCATATTTACTCTGGATTTGCCAATGAAAATACTTCCAATAACCTACAATTGTATTTTTATTCCTAATTTACCCTGATGCATAATAAAGTAGTGATTCAAAAACAATTCATCTCTATCGAAAAATCCAGTGTGATGAAAAGTGTGGTGAGACCCAATGATGTTTCATGTGGTCTATTTCATTATTTTGATATTGATCCAAGAAACACAGGGGATTTTTTTTTCAGCTGGCACACTTGCCCGAGGCAAATGATTTAGAGGTTGGTGAGTGCTGTTAGCCTGAGAAGTAATTAAAATCTTGGACTTTTGATTTTCTGCATTTTTTTTTTTTTGCTTGAAACTACCAAGTGTATATGGATATTACATGTATTGTAACTGTTCTAACACATCAATCAAGCTCTTTGATGCTTATATTGACTGAAACAGGCAAGGCTCATGGTGCGAGGACTTGATGATTACATGGTATTGGATCTAGAGGTACTTTCTATAGTTTCATACAGTGCTGTAGTACTGGAGATTGGTCTTGACCAGCATTTGAAGATGTCAGCCTCTCTGAATTGACTGCATTTGGTCTTGGCCTTGTCTCAAACAAAGAGGACTCCAAATTTTCTTTTGTTGTCCAGGACACAACTGCAGGCATCTCACCAGTGTAACCATCTCATGTGTAATTTGTCCCGATACAGTTTCATAATGAACTGAAAACATTCTTACACTTCAGACGGGACTTCAGTTTGACTTTCTCTTTCAGAAAGTGCATCGTCGAAGAGACTAAAACAATGACTGAAAACACCTGAGAGACAGTTGATCTACCGCCTTGAAGTCATGGACAATGAGCCCTGAAACGAAATTGACTTCCTGAACCACAAAAAGTTCATCTGTGAAACACACAGAGAAAACATACAGCAATCTGTAAATCCTGCAATACGCTTACATAGAACACTGGGACCACCCCTCACCCGAAGATACATGCTGGCTGGCTTTGGTCTTGGTCTTGACTCGGCCTCACCCTGCCTTGATTTTGGTTTTGACTTGGTCTCAACCCCTCAAAGTCTTGGTCTTGATACACTCTGGTCATGTTCTTGACTTGGTCTTAGTTTAGGTATCACTTGTTTTATTTTGATTTTGTATCTTTAGAAGCTTCAGGATCTAATTAAAAATTAAGTACTGCGGGTTTGAACAAAACTCCACTGGCTTTTAAACAGTCGATGGTGAGCCCAGTAGCATTTGCAGGCTTTAGATATTAATATTCAAACTATGTGCTATAGGCAATTAACACTTAGTTTAGGTGTTACTAAGATTTCTGTAACATAATTTCATGCTGCAAAGGTAATGTCAAGAGTAGCCTGTGGACATCAACAGCTGCAACACTCAAAAACAAATTATCAGAACTGTTAGTATTTATGGTCCAATTGTTTTTTGTGATTCACTTTACTTTGCTATATCTTGGTGTTTTCCTAATCCTGTTGGCTGTGCTTTTTTATTGCAACATGCACAACTAGATTACCCGCAGTTTGGTTTCATCTGCTCTTGCCAAGCGGTGTTTAGATAAGAGATACAGTCTAACCAGTTTAACTGTCGAGAAGTGAGGCTGTGCCCAGTATGCAGTGGGGAATATGACCGAGGAGTCTGAGGGTGATGGAAACAGAAACTGAGATCAGGTTGATGTCAACAAATTCATAAAGACGGTGCTAGGACACTGGAGATTTGTGGGGGAAAAAAACTAGATAGAATGTGGCAATGGCATATCAAGAAAAAACAAATGGATGACTAAAAGTAATAATCAAATAATTACTCAGTATTAAATATATTTACAGTGGATGTACAATAATTCACAAAAGCAGTGTTGCCAAGAGAAAAGGCCCTTGAGTGTTGATTTGGCCATACATTTATTATGAAGTGTCTCCTTGATGAAAGCAAAGAGAAATACGACTAAACTGGATGCGGTTGTGCCCTCTGGCCTTGGGCCTGTTTATTAATACGCATTACTTTTTAATGTCTCCTAGTAAATAATGTATTGGAATTGTGACAATATGCAACTTGGTCATTACCTGCAGGCTACCAGATTGATGGCGGAGGCCAGAGCACACCGTGGCCCCTTGATGACAACATTAGGCTATAAATTAGAGCTCAGATGCTAACTGTGAGAATTTATAATACGAGCAACACGGGGGGGATGATCCGTGCATTATGTGCAGCTTCTGCCACCGCTGCTCAAGTGGCAACTGAACTTAATGCTCTGTCTAGCCTCCGTGTTTGCTTCAGACTTTATACAATTCAGTTAATATTTTCATCATTGAAACAATTCATGGGAAATGCAGTTTGTTCAGCATCGCGCAGAAGCAATTATCAGCGCAGCCCAACGCTTCTTCCATTTTCTCCAAGCCACTTTCAAAACGTGTTTTCAAAGACAGTTTATCACTTGCAGTTCCACAAATGTAATTAGCATGCTGCCTATGCTTTGGGCATAATTACAAAGCCATGTCATAATATGTTAGGCGTCAGTCAAGCTGTGGCTTCGGAGTTAAACTTCCCAGAAAAAACTGCCTTCAAATGTAACTGCTACTTTTTGTTTTGTGTTCCTATATTTTCCCGGAGCTGCCTCACCACCGCTCGCTATGTATTTATTTACTTTTTTCCCCGCTGCGAGCAGCTCCTCTGCTTCCTTTGTGCATTGCGTTGCGAGAGAACAGTTAGACAGCACACTCAGAAATATATCGCATTTAATAGGCATACTGTCCGGTTTGACTGTGCTTCATTTTTTTTCCACTTATCCACTGTGGACACTCAGTACATGCTTTAGTATGTAATATGGATTTGGGACAGGCTTCCTGTGCAATGAAGGATTATTTCCAACATTTTTGTGCACTAACTTTTAGTTTCACCGTGCAAAAAAAAAGTTTTTAGATAATCTGGCTAAGCTATCCAGTTATGGTATGCATAATGTTGTCACATGAGATGATGAGTTCCAAAATAATACCAACGTTGCAGTAGAGCTGAATGACCATTCATGTCAAAAGATTATTCTTCATGCAAAAGTGGTTGCGTAAGCTGTTTCACTAGAGAATTTATTATGATTTTGAATATGTTTTCGTCCCATCCCTGTAGCACGTGACTCAGGCGTTCACCTACTGTGTCCCTCAGCGCAACTACATGCCGTGACCTCTGCTACACCTCTTTTGAGGTTCAATTAATTTTCATATTTAACCTGACCTTGTTTTGTTGCATTGACTGCTAATGCTGTTTTCCACTTCACAGTCTCACACGTGCTCAAAACTCACTCTTGAATGCATGAGCAGAACACAATGTGGGTGTGACTCCGGAAAAAAAAACAAAAAAAAAACAGAGTGCTCTGACTGAGTGTGGGCTGGCATCGAATATTGTGGAATATTAATGTGTGAGAGACACAGTGTGAGAGAGAGAGAGAGAGAGAGAGAGAGAGAGAGAGAGAAGACAGACTTCTTGGTATCGTGTTTGATAGCAAACCTAGAAATTGTGATTTCAATAAGTGTGTGAGAGGAAAAATTAACATGCAGCAACCAAGTGTGGGCCGCCTTGGCATTCAGCACTGAGCACGAAGCTTAAAAGCAGTAGAGAGAGAGAGAGAGAGAGAGAGAGAGATCTATATGTATGTATTCAAACTGTGGGCATCAAGGCAGGCTGGCAGGGGTTGGTGAGAGCATCTGTTCTCAGTGTAATGAGTGTGTAACCCCCCTCAACCCCTCCTCTTATACTCTCATCATTACCACTGTTTAATTAGAGACATCCCCACCCTGGTTGTTGGTGAGGCTGCTGACAGTCAGGATGGGAGAGGGCGACGTGACACAAACTGGCAGACTGAACAACACGGAAAAACAATGTGGGGGCAGTCTGAGCAGAAAGGGGGCCAAGCTTGACCTCTGCACGCAGATGATCTCACAGTCCACATGATGGCAGTGAACCAGTTCTGGAAAAAAAAAAAAAAAAGAAAAAAAAAAGTGAGGTGAGAACACACACCTGAACGGTGAGGTGCTGGATTACAAGAAAAAAAAAAAAAGAGGCTTTCAGCTCAAATGCATTATTTATTAGAATAAAACCAACAGTCTGACAGAGCTGTCCTGTCGTGTGTGATGAAGAAAGCCTTGTAAAAAAAAACAAGTATGCGGCTTCACCTGTGTTTGTTCGTCTGTCACAATCTTTCAACATTTACATGTTTGCTTTTAAATACCTGTCTTCTTCTTCTGTTGTTCTTTAAGTGCTATTAAGTGCAGGCAGTGGCCCACAACAGGGTACAGATCGGGGTGCATTTCTTAAGATGTATGAAAAATGTCATATCAACATCAATACCACCGTGATTGATTTAACCCTCTAGACTCCAGCAGATTTTTCCTCAAATAGCTCTATCTCGAAAAAAAGAGAATAAACTGACACATTTGTTCTAAAAAACACAACTTCCTCTTTACAGCAATATGAGACAAAATAAACCAACGTTTTATGTGTAAAAGTCACCATGACCCAATCAGTTCTACTTGCTGATTTATTTATTTATTTTTCTAAATCACATATACTGACGCAAACAGGCTAAAAAAGAAGCCAATAATTAGCGAGACTATGTATGTCCTCACGGGGGAAGAAGACGCTAACGCGGTGATCAATACAGTTTCAACTCTGCTGCTTTTCGCACAGAATCCATAAACACTGGCGTGTGGTGATTTTTATTATTTCAAATCTTTCATCAAGCTTCATTACTCAGACTGACTATTATTTACACATGGTAATTTTCCACTTCATTGCCTGTTTTTTATTACAAGCAGACAACCGGCATTCCCAGCCAGCACGTCTGTATCGGCCTCATGGGATTTAACAGTGGTCTTCATTGGGTTTGACACAGCGTGTGCTTAGTAGGGACAATTTACCTGAGATCCTTGCCCCAGGCACACTGACACAGGATAATTGCACAGGCATAGGGGAGGGCATCTATGGATTTATCATGGGGAATGACTGTGGGGTCAGAACAGACGTATATTATCTTAGAAGCGCTTGGCTCACCAGTCTCAGTTATAGATTTATATAACCGCATGGATCGTATTGTTGAGATCCATTAGTCATTGGATGAAATTTGTACAGTATCCACTCGGAGAATCTATCTTGGTTTCTCAACGTCAGGAGAAAAGGGTTTTCACCGAAACCACCCCAACATTCTGATGCTACACTGACTTGTAATGAGGTAAACGGTGCCTCTGTCATTCCCACTCTGCACCCCGTCTGCCAGAAATAAAAGACTGCACGACAAGTAAGCAGCACCGGCTGTGTTGCTATGTCTTGCGTTGTTGCGCTTCGTGTTTGGCTGTTAGCATGTTAGCAAAGCTGTCGCCTTTAGTTTTTGACCATAGGTGATCGTAACAAATGCACGTCTGACCACATTTACGACAGCGGTGTTGCACTCTGACACTTGGGGGCGCTAGATCTAAATGGCCAGGAGGCAGCTGGCTCCAAAAGCGAGTCAATCTTCATCAGCCACCACAATGAAATTCATGACTACACGGCGAAAATGAACACGTTTACAACCTTTGTTTCTATAGCCAATTTCACCTTTCATGACTGTACTGTTGATGATTTTCTTTTTTTTCTTTTTTATAACTCACCTGTTCAAATTAGATTAAGGCTCTAGGTTCTGCATAATTAAAGATGTGCACACTAATTGACAGTTGGTTTCAGCAACCAGGCTGATTTAACACGCCTCATCTCCACCCGTGCTCCACGTCTTTGCCCATCTTTGGATCGGTGTGGACCGAGAGCAGAGGCAGGACTGCCAAGATGGCGACAGCCACCACCACACTTATCATAATCAGCAGCTTTTTAATATTTATTTCTCTATTACATTGAACATTTAAACCTTTTCTGAGTCCTTCACAAGAGGTTGTTTTTGGTGACCGGCACCCTCTTACAGTATATAATATAACTTACAAGAGTGATAAATGGTTTAGAAACCCATCTTCATGTTTCTTACTGAAAACCCCCTAAAAGCAAACCAAGCCAATGTTTCTCTGGGTCATAACCTAACATAGCAGCTCACCTCTGTTTATATAAGATCCCATCTGGCAAGCAGCAGGATTGGTAGTTTGATCTTTCTTATTAAAATTCACCCCTTGACCCCCTCGACAATCCCGCGTGCCTTGCCGTCGTTCCTTGAGGACAGTTAAAGAGATGCTGAGTCAGGCAGGCGTTGGAGGTGACAAATGTTTCGCCATTGATGTTGTGCAGATGATTTACAAGCCCAGTTAACCGGAGAGGTCTGCCAGGCAGGGACTGGATGTGAGTAAGAGAGGGTGTGTGTGTGTGTGTGTGCAGTGGAAATATGTAGTGGAGAGTAAACATGTATAAATCAGTTTGACCGCATTTTTGTTTGAACTCAAGCTTACCCAGTTTTTTGACACTATGAGTGGGATTATGATAATAGCACTTAATGTGGATGGACTATAAACAAGCAAAGAAATACGCACAAACACAAGCTCCCATTTTATTTGCTATTCAAATCTTTTCTAAACCCGTCCATCCCTCACAGGATGCTGACCTGACTGGGTGGGTGGAAAGACGAAGTAATAGTATGAATCAAAAACGCTCTGCAAAA
This sequence comes from Nibea albiflora, assembly GCA_014281875.1. Lineage (NCBI taxonomy): Eukaryota > Metazoa > Chordata > Actinopteri > Sciaenidae > Nibea > Nibea albiflora. Next base: position 6,500,197 of record CM024803.1, read on the forward strand.
GGTATCTGAAACTAATCGCTTCTAGTAATACTGGATAGGTAATATTACGTCTAATAAAAATCCAGCTTGTACTACAGATGCCAGTGTGCCCACTCAGAAGATTTCATGACTCATGTGTTCATTTTACCACACAGCTCAACACCCACTTGTTTCTCTGACTTGGCTTCAGTGATAGCATGCCAACATATTTACATTGCAAAATGATCTGGTGCTTGAGTTTCCTCATCCAGTTTCAGTCAAGTTTGGTTTTATTGTTTGCAGGTAAAAAAAAAAGCACATTTCAAAGTCTGCATATGAATGTAACACACACACACACACACACATGAAACAGGGCCGCGCTAAACAGCCGAAAAGAAACTAAAGTGGGTGCCTGAAAGGCCCCAGGCTTCCAGGAGAGAGTCAGAACAAGGAGAGCCGAGAGGAAGCCATCTTGATTGGTTTATTAAGGCTGCAAGCAGGTGAAAAGGGGCCAAACGACCAGGAAGAGCTGAAAGAAACAACAGAGGCCGGCCGACACAACACACTCACAGCATTTTCAATTAAATATTGCCAATTTTTAAGTTAACTAAGACATTTTATGTGTTGTCACCTTCACAGCGGCAGGTTTGACAGCCCCAAGAGCCTTATGTAACATGAGCCGGCCTGAGGGCAGACCTCAGATCAAGAAGAGAGTAGAGACACGGGTGGATGATAGCAGCTTGAAAGAGAAGTAGCAACGTTTCTTTTTTTTTTTTTTTTTGTTGAGATCATGATGCTCAATTAATTAGAAACCTCACCCCTGAAGTACTTTTGTTTGGTTTCAGTCCATTGAGGTGAACAACAAAGCAGAAACTAATGCTTGCATGCTGCTGTTGCCAAGGACCGGAGACGGGCTGACCCAACCACGCAGGTGAGTGTGCAATGCTGCAGGCGATGAGTGGTCAGGCCTTTCTTGTGCTTGCAACCAAGGTTTTTAGCACACGCTGTGCCCTGTGAGTAGCTGGCACAGCCATAATGCATAGTGGTAATTAATTTCTCGACCAAACAAACCGGCACGACAAACTGCACATTACTAAAATTATGCTTACTAGACCCTCTGATATTACCCTCATCGCTCAACATGCACCATGCACCTGCCCCTGCCCAAAAATCTCCTTCACATCCTCTCCCTCTGATTCCTTCTCAATCCATCAAAGCATGTTTGGCCTGCATTTGCTCTTACCTTCCTGCCAGGAGAAGTTACTAAGCTTAATGAAGTGATTCAACATCAATGGAAAGTCAAATAATGACAGTCAGCGACGAATATTTCGGCAAAATGTGTTGACAGAGGGAGTGCCAGTCAGGACCTTATAAACCAGATGGTGTGAGACATTCTGGAGGAGTCAGGCTCTGGCAGAAATGCAGCTCTAAATATATTTTTTCAGTCAGTTGAAAGAGGACAGTCGTGCTGAGTCGGATGTGTACTGCTTGGTAGCTGGACTGATGAAGGGGTGCATTTTTTTCTTGTTCAAAAGATAAATATAAAACCACCCCTCTGACGCGTAAGATTTGAGGATCAGCCTGGAGGATTTCCAAAGATACCAACCGAATTCCACAAACTTTGACCTGAAGCAGCATTATAGCTCCATGCATAGAAAAAAAAGGCGCTCTTTAGTGGAACGGCATTAAAACTAAGCACTTGCCAGAATATGAATTCAAAAGGAAATCATCACTAAAGGGTAGTTTTAGGTCTATCATTGCAAAAAAAAAAAAAAAAAATCTTTTAATGTTACAAAATGATTTCCTTCTACATTTCAAGACAACCTTTTGATGCCTCTTTCTTCCTTTAGTAGCTAAAGGAGTAGGTCTTTAGATGGAGTCTAGTTCAAGGGAGGGCTAACGCTTTAAAACAGATATATGTATTTTTTTTTTTACTCCATCAGAGAGGAGTGAACTTTTCAGAGTGCAAGCTGGTGTTGATAGCCTCTAAAATGTCACTAAAGCAAGGGGGAATATCTCCGGGACTGGAGGATGGTGTTTAATGTGACAAGGTATTACTCCAAACTGATAACTTCCTTTTGATCAAAGAGCTAATCCCAGAGGTCGGTAGAGGAAGGACGGGGTTCATCACAATGAGTAGCACACTCAAATGTCCCTACATGCATACCTAATCAAAAGGTATTTTAAAGGCAGTCTTCTCCAAACAGCTCAGTAGTGTGAGAGAGAAATAATACAAGAGGGACAGAATGGTGGGCTGGGTTGCATATATATTGCATAATACAATGACATGCAAACTGTCACAAATATACAATACGAATTATGCAAAGATATTTCGGAGGATGTTACCAGAATAAATACGTTCATTTTTAGTTTATGTTTGTAGTACTAGGTATTGCAAGCTAGTGATTTAGTAAATCAGGTTTCACTGTTATAAAAAAAAAAAAAATCTAAAGACTTCAATAATTTGTAAATCGTTTGCAAGGAAACAAGGGGTGAACTTACCAGTCAAAGGCATTCTGAAGTTATTGTATTTTAGCACCATAATAAGCCTCGAACTCAAAAATAAGACCTGTACAAGACCTGGCTAGGTGCTTGTTTCTCAGTTGTTGCGGTGAGACAACGCATACTGGCGCTCGCCCGGAGATCTCAGGCAAGAGCCGGTGTTGTCTGTTGCATATATCCCTGTGCCTTAGCCGAGCTTGGTTGCTACTGCTCCTGAATTGTTCAGTGCGGTCACATGACTTCAACAGAAGCACCAAATGCAAATAACAATGTCTTGTCTGATTGAAGACTTGAGGCTGGCACATGTTTTGTTATCTTTTAATAATAGGACGGTGATTATTGTTATTAATTATAGGCTATTGGCCAGGTCCAGAAGAACATCATCCCCATTTGCTTTACATTAGCTTACCATCACGTTCAGGATTCCCCCAATGTACTCTGAATGTTGCCAACCTCTTCGATGTTGGAGAAATCCTTCGACCTGAGAGCTGTTATTATGGTACTTTTGGTTATAATCAATTTCAAATGAACAGTTTGGTGTATTTCCTGAGACTGAAATGAATCAATTAATTGGCTCACCATGTCCCTTTGATATCAATTACAGTAATTATTTATGATTATCTCTGGTCATTTACATCATCATTCACAGTTTAGTGCCTCTTTAAATCATTTGGAATTCCCAACAAATGTGCAACAATAGGCCAATATTGATATCCATTAACCAAATTACCAGATAAGTGACTTGCCGTTAGACTGCTGTTATTTTTCTAATGTGGGTGTTGTGGCTTAAAAGTTAATAAACTTGAAATGATGATATATATATATATATATATATATATGTGTTATATTGTTATATTTGCTGGGAGATCATGGATGTATTATAAGATTAGTGAAGTTATTATTTTCACAGTAAGTGAAATGGTTTCTGCAGCTGTCTCCAGTGTCTCATCATATTCTCCTCTTTCCAGCAGAGCGATTTGTTCATAACGAAAATTGCTAAATCGCAAAACCGACTTTCACGTATTTTCTATTGCGACTCAAGTATAACATAATCTACTCAAACGTCAGCCAAAATGCAGTTATTAACGTGACTCTTACAACATTATGTGTGTGTCTGAGATGAAACATCAGGGTTGATACTCTCTTTGCGATCCACAGCTGTGCTGGGTGTCCGATTCTTTACCCGCTGCATTTACACAGCGGCAGAAGCGATAAGTGCGTCTTTAAAATGAGAATAATGTGCACATTTCCGCACGTGGCACAGCTTTATTATCATGCCAACCGGGGGATAATGTCACTAGATTTGAATAAATACAGACTTCGTTTAACCTGTGCAAATGCGCCACAAGAAACACAGACGTGTGGGGGTAATTTCTAAAATCACACAAGGTCCCCTGGTAATACTGGTTCCTGTGTGAATAGGGCTATAGTTTATGCTAATGCAGCACAGCGAGGGTGCAGCTGTTTCACTGGGTATAACGTGGATCTATCTGTTTGTTTGTCGCCGTGTGTTCACACAGATTCCAGCCTGCAGTCGTTCATACACACACACACTGACAAAGTACAAAACTATGGCGCTTCATGATCAAACAAAAGTTCTTATATCATGTCAACACTCTCTCTCTCTCTCTCTCTCTCTCTCTCTCTCTCAGTGTTGATTTTTTTTTGGTCGTTTCAAGCTTCATTTGACAGAGACAGCTGAAGAGTGACAGGAATGTGTGGAGAGAGAGAGAGAGAGAGAGAGATGGCGAATGACATGCAGTAAAGAACCTTTGTACATGGGGCGGATGCTCTACCAACTGAGCTAACCGACACTCTCTCTCTCTCTCTCTCTCTCTCTCTGCTCTCAGAAATGATCCAGTTTCATCCATCCCAGCTATCTGTTTTGCCGTGCTCTCTCGTGTTCTTGATTCCTCGTTTGCCTGACCTCCATGTTTGACCTGTTCTACCTGACTCGTGGACAGATGTGACACATCCATACTTTTAAACATTCACTCTTAGCTTTTGTAGGAGAGAGAGGTGATATCCTGTAATGGCCTTTGTGTTGTAAAAACAAGTGCTGCAGCATCATTACTTATTTAAAAAAAAAAAGTTTACTCAGCCATCTTCAGTGAATCTTTAGTGAATTTTTCACCCCAAGTCAAGAGTAGACAGAGTAAACAGAAGTACTATGGCAGTAGAATTACGATGTAGATAAATAAACACAGTATGCCTTTGCAATCAATACTGTAACTACAAAGCGGTGTGCAGCTAGTCACAGCGCGTGGACTTTTCTCCTTCACTTTCCTCACATCTCGAAGACTATCGGACGTCGTCTGATGACTCTGGAGGCAACAGACAACGTTTCGGAGCTTCTGCAGTCTGATAGCTTGTTAACAATACAGGAGAATGATGCTAATCTGCTAATTTTGCTAATCTCCACAAACAGATATCTGCACATATTAATGCAGATCCATTTTTAAAAAGCCAAATCGTTGACTGAGAACGCGTTCCGCCTCTTTTGCTCTCCACACGTACTGTCGCAAACCAAAGCCCACTCAAAAGTGAGTGGTTAATACTACTTGAGCTACATCTTCAGTGCCAAGATCTTGGTCCCTTGCCAACAGATTCTGCATTCATATGTAGAAATCTGTTTATAGAAATTATTTTTATCTTATTTATTTATTCTTTTTTTTCTGTGAAAACTGAAAACATGCATAAACAAAGGACTTTTTTCCTGCTGTCAGAGTTTCTGGAAGCATTTGTGATATTTTAGCGGACAGCGTAGAGAAAAAAGTATTTGTTCTGTCAGAGAAGTTTAGTTTTGTGGCCATGATACCTCAAAGAGTCCCGGTGGACCAGAGCTTTATTCAGGCCTGTTGCCAGATCTCCTAAAGCTTCTGCACAGTTGATCTAAGGCCTGTCTGCTTTGACAACTCCTTATTAACATCTCACATGTTAGTCCTTTTCTCCCTCACCTCCTCTACGTATCGCTTTTTCTTTTCCCTCCGTTGCCTCCTCTACCTTGTCTGGCAGTATGTGGAGGGGTGTTTCGCTTATGGAAGAGGACATAAATCCACAGAGCAGCTCCGGGCAAGGTCTTCTTCACAAGCTCATTTCTCATCACTTTACATAAAGTCAGCAGTCTTAACTTTATAATTACACAGGACAGCAGTGAACATGGCTAAAGAAAAGGCACATTATAATTATAATAATACAAATTATCTACCCTACAGAAGCCTAATCTAACACTCATATCTTGTTCTAATTAGGCTTTAGTACCGATACTATTAGTTAAGTATAAGAAAAGATATGCAAAGTAGAATATAATATAAAATATTCTTTTAATTTTCATTTAAAAAATATGTAAATACACAAGATTAGTAACTGTACATAGACTTTAGCTTTATTCCAATGGTGTACAAGGTGGGTTGACAGTTATTTGTGTAAGATAAAGTAATATTATGTTATTATCTGTGCTGTGCTGGTGCAGCTTTAAACACAGAAGTTATTTTTTCCAAAGAGAAAAGTCAGCCAGAAGACACGTTCATAAAACTCCATTTTATTACATTTGCATCTTAAATGTGGTTCTAACTTCTGTTACGTATCGAATATATCATAATACAACGCTTAACCATTAGCAAGCCTATCATTTTCCCTAAATAGGTACTCGCTCATATCTTGGATAAATAGCTGTAATTTACATACTGTGAGTGTAGTCTATAAAATAGTGATGCCCTTTAACAAACAGTAGGTTCATAATTTTCAGTTAACAGAAAAGTGAAAGGTAATAATACTGAAACTGTTCTTCTCCTCCAGATCGCATACCTCTGTGTCTCGTCTCTGCACATTCTCGGAGTAATAAAGGTCAGAATTAGAGGATATTTTCTACTTTCTGAAACATGTTTGGGTAGATCAAGAGGTGTCCATCCATTTTCAATGACTTATGGCTTGTCCTTATCAGGGCTGCCAGAGGCTGGAGCTGATCCTAGCTGACACTGGTCGAGAGGCGGGGTTCATCACAGGGCCGACACATAAAGACAAACAACCATTCACACCTACGGGCCAATTTAGAGTCACCAATTAACCTGCATGTCTGGACTGTGGGAGGAAGCCTGGAGAGAACCCACGCAGACACGCGCAAACTCCACACAGAAAGGCCTTCTTGCTGTGAGGTGACAGTGGTAACCGCTGCACGACCACGCTGCCCCCAGATGCCTTTGTCTCAATTTGTGCCACCTAGAGAGTTCCCCTCGTCTGTTTGCATCTTAATCACCTTCATGTTTACCGGGTACAACTTGATCAAGACAATATGAGCGTCATAGACTGGAAGGTAGTAACAGAGATCTCTGGCTAATTCGAGTCGAAGTTCATCAGACGATGCTTGGACGGCTCCGTCTTACTGCAGGTGAATATCCAGTTGTTATTTTCACACTGTTGCAAGAGGGTAAAAGAAAAAAAAAGAGATGTAAGTCTTTTTTTTGTGTGTATATTCATTTTAATTGCTAGTCTGTGCTGGTCTCCAAAATGAATAGATGTGTTGGGCATTGTTAACACAAGTGTGAACTCAGTGCTAACACAAGGGAAATCATCTGTGATGTAAAACAGAGAAAGAGACAATAAAGCAGCGGACAGAGAAAGAGACGAGTTTTTTTTTTTTTTTTGATGATTCTGCATTCATACTGTGTGCTTAATTACTTCATTAATTATCCTGCCACGAAAAATTGGGGGGTATTTAACAAGTAGTCATTAGTTAATCTTCAGTTACAATGCACAGGCACGAAGGTCAATACTATAAGTCATTTTAAATGAAATACATGTTCAGATACAATGGCTTTTGAGGGTCTGTGTAGATGGATTTAAACACCGCTACCAAGAGCAATTTGTCATTTGCGTGCACAGCTAAGGCCTGCCTTGCGTTTTATGCATTTTCACTAAAGCACAACACACTTGTGGTGTTTTCTAATATGCTCGTGTTAAAACATGAGCATACGATTTTTGTGTTGAAGTTTTATTTCCTCTGTCACGCATTTGTGTGTGTGTGTGTGTGTGTTGTCCGTGGTTGCACCCGTCCACCTTTGCGTTCACATCTGCATGCGTGCGTGCATCCGTATGTGAGTTATACGCCATTTTGTAGTGATTAATGTCCCGTGTCTCCATTTGGTGATCAGAGATGATATCCTGTAATGGCCTTTGTGTTGTAATTTAGCACATGCACCCAGAAGGCATAAACAACCCGACACTAGCTTAAATACACCGAACGAAGCCACGAGAAGAGGCATCGTGCAACATGGATGTGCACTGACAGAACAGGGTTTTCATGTTGTCACCGGAAGCCTCATACGCTACATGAAATCCAAGGTGGTGTGTGTCACAACTACAGAGTGTAAACCTGCTGAGCAAATATTTTAGATTAAAACCGCTGGAGCTGAAACAATCTGGTTTATTAATTGGTTGCTCATTTGACTAAAAGTATTTAACAATGATCTGATGATTTTCAAGTCATTTATTATACAAAATGATGACATAAATATATCAGTTCCTTGCTTCCAACTTGTCGAAAGTGAGGATCTGATTTTCATCTAATGTTTAATATCAAAACATACCATTTTAATTGATTGAACTGATTAATCACAAGGATAAGTGAGGGCTGACGGTGTTTTCGGTTTTGCGTTTGGACCCACACTGCAGAGACGATGGCCAGCACAGTGTTAAGGACTTTATAATGGGAATGAACACAGAAAGCAGGTGGTGGCTGGCTGGCTGGCTGATGTCGTAGGTGAAATAAGGCAAGCAGATCAGAGGATTCACCAGAGGACGCTGGCTGAACAAAGCAAGGCACCCCGGAGAACAACACACAGAGAACATTTTGAATGAGTCACACTGTCACAAACACTAGAAAGATAATGCAAAGCTTGCAGTCCAAAACACATTGGCGCACGCCCCAGTAGCTCACCTGGTATGGCGTGCGCCCTGTGTACCAAGGCTGAAAGTCGATGCTGCGGTGGCTGCGGCTTGATTCCCTTTGCTCTCGCCCTTCAATGTCTGTCAAAAAAAGGTAAAATAAAGCCCCGGGAAAATAAATAAATGCACAAAAACATGTTGGAGCCAATTACAGAATACAGAATGGACAGTGCATTAGTCACATCACCCATCGGTTTCCAGAGCCCTGTTTTGAACCTGAAAATATGTGGCGCTGGCCGAAGCCATGTTGGCTGTACTGTCTGTTCCGCCTCACGGCTAATCTAGGAATGGGCAAAGACATGGATCATCGGTGCACATACTGTAGGGTGGGCCAAATGACACCTGGGTGCTCAAATAAGCCATCTGTAACGGCAACTACCTGTCAATTAATACAGTTACTCTGTTAATTATGCCTTAAAATAAGTTGAATGGGTATATATATATGTATGTGTGTGTATATATATATATATATATATATATATATATGTAAATACACAAAACAGTTACTGTTTTTTGTACCAGATGTGAACATGTTTATGTCTGCTGCGAAGTTGGACATTTTAATATGGCAGCTTATGGAGGTTTAAATGTTATGTAGCCAGCCTCAAGTGGCCGCTCAAGGTTTTACAGTCTTTGGCACTTCCGCATTGGCACCATTTCCCAGCAACGGAGACCAACCCTGATAAATTACTAGATGCTTAAAAGGCAACAGAGATTGTGGGATGATGTGAGCCAGGAGTAGTGTCTTGACCAGACTTTCATGGTAGGAGTAGTTTCTGGATGAGAGACAGGTGAGCTTTGTTATTACCGAGACTATACCCCCTGCCAAATACAATTCCAAGGGGAGACACAGAAAAGGAGAGGAAACAGACAGAGAAAAAAAAACAGAAAGACGAAGAGCGAAACAAGCATATCCATGACGTTTAGAGCTTTAAAGGGAACACTTTGTATTACCGAACATCATGGCAATATGCAGTTTCCCTTAATTTCTTTGGCTAGCAGAGAGAGCCTACATGAATGTGTGCACATGACGATAAGACATTTGAAATGGAGATAACATATAGCCTATGTAGTCTAAATCTTAAGACGAGGACACAACCTGTGTATACCCAGCATTGCAAAATACATTGCAACTGTAAGCCTAGAGGGAGTCTTTGGTACACCATCTCATACAGTATGGAAAACGGCCATGGATTCCGCATATTATCCTTCAGAGACAAAACTAAGTGTCAGCCTTTTAAACACATGGATTCTGCACGGCTGTTTGTTCTATTTAAAGGGAAAAAAATACAACATTTTTGTAGTCCTTGCACTTGAATTATGTCATTGATTCTTTTAATCCAGTCCAGTTTAGTTTAAAACAGCTGCTGGGATCAGCTCTTAACCAAGTTTCTGCCTTTACTTGTGTTTTGCAGTCCTGCTTGATTTGTGCATACAGTGTATACTGTAAGTAATTGTACTGCCAGCTGAATATGATTTACTCCCTGCAGCAAATCCTGTTGTTTGTTGCTGTTGTCCAATGTATGTAGCCTCCTGCTGCTGCTTGTTGTTGATTTGCCACTGCAGAATAACTGTAGGCTTAGTGCTCATTGGCATCTGCCCAACTGATGTAACCAGTGATTCATTCCCGTCCCGGGAATCGACTAATAGAAATTTGTAGCTAGTGGTAAGTAAGGAGCCAGATGGCAAACAGGTCGGCCTGTTTACTAATGGAGACGGTGTATTAAACTTTGTTTACCCTTTGCGTTGGAGGGCTGCAACAAGATAAAGACACAGTGCACATGTGGCATGGAGCCCGTTTTTAGCGTGATGGCAGTTAGGGGTTGCCTTGAATCCACAGAGAGAGAAAGATTCAGAACAACAACAGTTTTGACAGATGCAATTCAAAAAAATAACTCGAAAAATAGAGCTGGGTATCATTTGAAATGTTCTGATGCTAATACAGACACTATACCAGAGTTTTAGTGCTGATACTAAAGCAATATGTGAGGAATTATTGAGGAATATTTGGATGTTTTTCAACAAAATCATCACAGCCTCTAATGATGCCAATGAGCTCAAGTAGGTACCTGGAAACTTCCGTTCTCTCACAAAAGTCTCCAATTTTATTCCTCCCTTGATCTGTTTCTCTCTCACTCTTCAGTGATTTCGTGTCATAATGATCCCATCTTGTATATGAAATGATATAGTAAGTAATAAGGGCCCCCCCCTTGGGTTATGGATTATAATGTTGAGGCTGTGTTCAGAAAGTTCAAAATGAGGTGGCGGCAGAGGAGAATGTGAACATTTGACCCATTCGTCACAGAGCGCATCACAAAGGTAAGCGAGCGAAACACACAAAAAAGGAGACAAACAAGGACATTAGAAACGTCTCGAAATGGGGCTAGAGCCAGAGCATGTGCATCTGTGTGGGCTACGGTGTGAGTCTGCACACAGACGTACACCTGTGAGTGGATATTAGTGCCCAAGGCAACAGAAGAACAGTTTGTAGGAAAAATGAGTAAATTATGGATGCAGGGGGGGTACAAATGGAGTGTTTGAAGCAGTCAGAGTTAATGTAGCCTGCAGACTCACTAAACTAAAACCCTGCCTGTGGAATTATTAATTATGGACACGAGCACACAAGTCCATTTCTTGTCGACATGTCCTGTAGAATTGTAGAAGTATCCTCAGGATTTTTTGGCTTTTTTTTTAGCAATATTTCTCCTTCATCATGATTAGTATTGTATTTAAGCCTCATGACTTTATTCAGTCACTATTCAGTCTATATATATATATATAACATAACTAACTCTACAGTACATTATTGGTAATTTTCACAGTAACTCTTTAATTACTGTAGTTTTTGACTGAACACACAGTGTTACTACTGTGAAATGGTTTGCAGTAATATTGGGCATTTTCTGGGCACACGGTAGATTACTGTGGATTTCACAGCTGAAATTTACAGTGTATTACTTGACAGTTTGACATCAAACAAGTGCAACAACAGCAGCCGGTATGTACGTAGTGCAACGGCAGACGTATGCCTCTTCCTTTGGTAGAAAAGTTACATAATGCTGCGTTAAGGCTGAGGCAGTGTTATCTGCAGTTAATCCCACTTTATCAGCATGCAAATAGAAGCCCCTGAGTGTTTTACATACTGTGAACAAAGTGCATGACACAAATGTATGCTACAGTATGTGCAGGCTCTGACCTCATGAAAACATGCATGGCTTCCGATTATGAATGCACAAATCTACATACATGAAGAGGAAGGAATGCATTTCACCAAACACGTCTGCGTCACATGATATAAGGAGATGAAATTGACAATCATAGCCCCAATATATGCATTTGGAGTGGAAAACCAAGAACTATGAGATAGTTTAAAGACTTATTTTGTTTTGTTTGTTTATTAAATATGCATTGTTCTCTTTACGTTGCCTACGGGCATCACTGTGCCAGTACCAACACGGTTGTTCTGCAAATACGCTAAAGTGTGGAGATGTGCTTGGATGCATAATAATGACCTTTTTTTTTTTTTTTTTTACTTTACTATCCACTGATATGAATCATTTTATGAGTGAAAAGAACATGTTTAAGCAGATAGGATCATTCCCTCTCACAGTAAGGACAGTGAGGTTGAGGAGAGTCAGGTTGAGAAGATCCTGAATCAGGATTCAGAGGAGTTCAGGGGTCAGTCAACAAAGTGATGTGTGTGTGTGTGTGTGTGTGTGTGTGCACACTTGTTTTTTTTCTTTTTTCCCATTCGTATTTGTGCTGGAGAAGTGAGGTTGCGGGTGGATGTGTGCTTCCTGAGGTTCCACACAGAATAGAAAATCAAAGCGTGCTTTGTCCAAAGAGAGAAGCAGCGATTCAAGCAACAATAACCCACACACACGCAGAAACACCCCGGTACACTTGCACATACACCCGCGCACACCACTCCATGCACACACACATACAAACACACACTCACACACACACATGTTCACACCGATTTGGATGCTGGTTTCTATGTTTTTGTGAAATGTGAAACATTTATATGTGAGGCTTTAGTTGTAATTAGTAGTAGTTTGTTTATTTGATTTATTTTTATTCTGAACTTTAAAGTTTCTAATGGATTTGTTTGATATATTATTTATAATATATATATTTATCATATATTGCTAGTTGTCTTTACTTCACATATAATATGCACAAGAAAAAAAACCCAAAAAACCTTGTTGCCTTCATAGCACGTACCCAGGTAGCGGGTCAACTCTGATCTAAAACATGTTTTTATGGCAATAAATAAATAAATAAATTCCATAAAAGCTGCTGAGATGATACACACATTTGTGTGTATTACACATATTTGACTGCATTGCACCTGTCGGATGATAATTGTCACACTGAGCTCATTTGAAACTGGAACACGAGAACAAGCTGGCCATTATTACCGTGTGATCTATTGTAATACAGGTGTGCCAAGTCATTTGGAGTCACAGCTTGCCGTTTTTTCTGTCAAGGGGCTAGCGCAAGACAATTTTTGGATGCTAACTTTCCATTGTGAGGGAGCAAATTACTCCGAGCCCCTGAGCATCTGAGCTACAGAGCACCAGCAAACAACAACTCTTCAAATTACTTTTTCATTTGTGCTGACGGGTGGAAGGTGCAAGACGCAGTTTTACATGGAGAGATGAGTGAGAATAACAACTGGCTCCGGAGGTGCGTTTGATTCCCAGTTTTCTGACGCTGCTTAGAAATTAATTGTTTACAGCCAAGCTTGTAGGAATTCATGCATTTCTGTTTGTAACATTAGAGTGTGGTATCACGGTGAAAGGTTTCAGTGCATTAGTGCATTCGTGTTTCAGTGCATTCCTCTGAACAAATATCCAAGGTGCTTCAAAAATGGCTGACCTTTGAGTGTCGTTCTGAGGTTATTTCACAGTTATGTGCGAAGACACTGTGGGTGTAGTTTGAGCATTGGTTTCAGGTTCTGAAAGTGTTTACTTTAAAAGCAACAAGTAGCTTTCTTATCTTAGAATGTAATATTTGATATCCTAGCCTGAAAGTTCATTGTTGAGTCCATAGTAGTTTGACAAAAAATAATAATAATAATAATATTAATACTAACTTCACCTGTATGTCATAGTCTTCATCAGTGGATGGATGTTATGGATACTACTAAGTGGTCACACAATAACCTGAGATCACGGCACCAAAGTGATGACTGAGCCATAAAAATTAAGCTAATTCCAACCGGTGAAGAAGAAGTGGAGATGGAATTATTGCATCTTTTTTTTTTGGTTATAATTTACAGTCTGTTTTGTTTTCACCACCGTCTCTGTGGAAACGTCCTACCAGGACAGAAGAGCCAAACAGCTGAAGAGGAATCCAGGAACGTGACGGCCTCATTAGAGAGGGAACGACACAACACAGCGTAGTGTGATCAGGACGTTATAATCTTCCACCTGCAATGAAAGAATCATCGGCGCGATGCGGCAGCTGATAATGGCTGAAGTTTGTTGCGTTGCGATGTTGCTTTTGTGTCAGATGGAATTCCGTAATTTCAATAACCGACGACCAAATTTGATATTCGTGAATCATCTCTCATCATCCATCGGGCGTGTTTTTTCAGTAACAAACCAGAAGCTGCATTTCCAAACATCATCTGTTCATTCTGCTGTGCATAAACAAAGCTGCAGTGTTTCCAAACACAGGCATGTTCATGTATCCCCGCATAAACACTGGCAGCATTACTTAGCTACAGCGCATAATTGCTGTACACACATTGTGACAAGTGCAGAAGATGTTCCTCTGCTCTCTCCTGCCAAAAGTAAATGGGGGAATAAATAAATAAATAAAGCACAAACATGAGATGCTGATGTTCCTCCTGCATCTAATTTTGCTCAAGAGCTTCTTTATGTGCCTCTTAAGGACTGCTGTCATTAAGAGTCATTTGTTTTGAGGGTAGCATGCAGGTAGCTGCGAATGATGCACATATCCTTGCAGCATTTTTATTCTCACTCAGCAGTGGCCCCAGTGGGTGCATTACATGTTCTTTTTTTTTTCCTACTGGGAAAACAAGACGCGTGAGGGGGTGGATGGCAGGTTAGGTGGAGGTGACGATAGACAGGATGGTGTCTGGCTGGATAGCAGCGGTATTGCTAAATGTCCTGTCACTTCGATGCACGGTGCTCCTGTTCCTCCACTGGTGGGAGTACACGTACAATCAGAAGATATCTTTTTCTTGTTGTCGTTGCAGCCGTTGTCATGGGTTGATGGGACTGAGTGGTCGTCACCATGACGTGCTTCTGTTGCTTAATAAAGTCTAAAGATTCTTCCAGTTGCTGGATAACTGGTTGCGTTATTCTGCACAGTGCTAATTTTACATCTGCTTTTTACATCTGTCTGTACCATCCTGGAAACCTGACTCCATGTGTTTTCTTCCTCTTCTCAGCTGTAATAAAGCTTCATAAAACTGATTTTACTGTGCAACCAACTTTTCAAGCAATAGCACAATAAGCCCCATTCAGGAAACATTTGTACACACCGAGCTTAACCAAGCGGCAACCTCTGTGGCTGTGAATTGATGCCAATGTGGCAGTGCCAAAAACTGCAGTCCCTCAAACAGAGGCTTGAGGCTGGCTACAGAATGAATCAATCTCCATAAGCCCCCATATTGGAATACCAAACTCCACAGCTGAAATAAATAATAATTTTTTACAGCCTGGTACAAAATTAATGCTAATTTCTCTGTTCAAGACAACTGTGCTGATTCTAAATTTCTATTCAAGTCACCCGATGAAATTCTATTAAGGCTTATGAATAATAAACAGTTTGGCTGCTTTAAATGAAGCTTTAGAACTAGGTTCAGGAACATGGTCCACACCTTGGATTCATACCATTTCCGTTTCATACCGTTTCACATGTACTTCAACACGCCTCATCCATTCACTCCTTCTTTGATGCTGTTTTCACATCTCTGCCCCCAAAAACTCTCTTTTGTGAAGACACAGAGCTACGGAGAGAGTGTTCCCCCACCCAGAGTCTCAACTCCCGGGTTCCATCCAGCCTTCCCAACACTGGTCAAGCTCCATCCACCAACGACCCTGTTCCCTCCTACCTGCGTCCCTGCATCCCGCATCTCTTTATACACCTTCAGCACCTCAACACCTCTAGCCCTCAGTGCCTCAACACCTCTGGCCCTCCAGCCCTCAGCGCCTCAACACCTCCGGCACTCTGGCCCTCAGCGCCCCAACATCTCCGGCCCTCAGCACCTCAACACCTCCGGGCCTCCGCGCCTCATATCTCCATCCCTCCATACAACATGCCTCCGACCCTCCATACCTTCGGCCTTCCATACCTCCATATCATCGACCCTTCATCCCTCCATACTTTCAACCCTCATTCCAAACTTGAATCTATTGGCTTTGTCCTTGTTAGTGAATTGGCAGTTGATTGATTGATGTCACAGATACAATGTCCATCTTTTATACTGTCTATGATGAACTTTTGTTGTATTCATCAGTGTGTTATTTTTTAAGGGACTTTTATTATGGTTTCTTATGAGTTGTAGGTGAAGAGACATCATATATGTTCCAATAATTGACTTTTTTTTTCATCACGTTTCCAAAAATAGTTTGTTCCTGCGTGATATAAAAACAATGCAGTGGATTTCAGTGGTAAATAAGTCACAACTTTTGGGGAAACTTGAATAACACACAGTTCGGCGCAGATATCTGTCTTATTTAATTTGAGTGCTTAACACTGCAGGCCTGCCTGATATCTGCAGTAAGATGTTCTCCACGCCTGTCATGAGTGCAGTAGGGTGGAAGTCTCCATGAGTTATACTTTATATTCACATCCAGGTTTTGGGGAATTTCTATGCACCGCTTCAGTGACATTACATAATACTGTCTTTTTTTTTTTTTTTGGTTACTAATTTTAAACAACTTCTATTTTCACTACCAGAAATGTGATGTACAGTACATTTGGATTCATCATGCACCGGTGGCCTCCTACCAGGCTCTCAGTTTCCGGCTTGTCACTGCACTACTTATTTAACCATCCATCCATCAAAATCCTTTACCGGAGCCAGGACTGTGGTGACAGTCTGGCAGCAGGTATTACCGTTTTCCGGCAACTTTCTCCAGCTCTCCCTAGGGAATCTTTATGTTCTACTAGACCAGCTGGGCAATTCAATCCTTTCCTGTTCTTTTTATTATGTGAGTCATTTTTATTTAGTCATTATTATTATTATAATTGTTGGCACTAAGCTGCTTTTAGTATGATTTTTTTGTGCGCGTCCTTAGGCTAATTACTGATTGCCTGAACAGACATTAAATTTAAATGTAGGCCACATCGAGACATTTTTCAAAGCAGCAGCCATTTTGACATGGAATAGCCAGGTCAACACTAGCTGATTCCAATGATTTAGGTTCAGTCTTATATACTGCAACTGAGGCCTTCCAGTGAGCCAACATGATCCACAGCAGCACCATGACTCTGTTTGACTGGAATGGAACTGAGCCTTAATTAGTATCACTGGAAACACCTGTGTTTACCTACTGGGTCATGTCAAAAGGGCTGCTGCTGTGAAAAAGGCCTAACATGTAGAACCTTTGCATTGTTTAATGACTTACAGAGCCCATAATGAGTTTAATCACAGTTTTATTCATTTTGTTTTATATATTATACCTTTAGAACCCAGTGGAATTCATGAATGTTCCTGTAGTCCACTGAGAACACAAAAGAATATATTTTTTCCCACTAAGTTGAGTTTGATTTTTCAAAGAGAGAGAGAGAGAGAGAGAGAGAGAGAGAGAGAGAGAGAGAGAGAGAGAGAGAAAGATTATATGTTTAGAAGTCACCACGACCTGGTCAGTCCTCCCTCCTCCCTGCTGACTCTTTGGCAATCCATCCGTCCGTCCTGGAAATCAGCCTCTGCCTGCTAATGAGAGCCCGGTAAGTCCTGCTGTATACTGATGGTGATTATTTGAAGGAAGCAAAAAGCTTGACCTCAGATGTCTTCCGCTCTCTCCACTGTGCATGGTGGGTCAGCATCTCCCTCACATCACAATCTCAGAGCTTCCATAAGGCCGTAAACCATGGAAACCAGCAAAAAACAAAACAAAAACATAACGTAATGATGTATATTTCTTGTTCTCGTTATTTATGACAACCTAGACCGGGCATCACGGATTAGCGGACTCCGGTCCGGACCGGGAAATGGCTCTGTCCGGACCGCGACCACTGGCGAAATAAGTAGTGTTTTCCCCATAGAGCGGTTTTGAGCGCACATAGAAATTTACCGCGGGCGCTGCTACTATAGTCAATCCGGTAAACTCGTGCCGGTAGCCAAGGACACCCTGCGAACAAGCACCGATCCAGGCTCACCAATGAACACCTACATGTCAGCATGAGAATGGCATTAACTCCGTTTCAACCCAGATTTAAACTCCTGGCAGGTCAGCCACATGCCCATTTCTCCCATTGAAGCAAAAAAAGATGAAAAAGTTCAAGAATAAGAAGGAGAGTTCCATGAAAAATGTTTTGCACTTTTTTGTTCATTTTTCCTGAGTTTACTTTTTTATTTACATGAAGAAGGCTTCAATTACGAAAGAAAGGACAGTTCAAAGAAAAATGTTTTATGAAAAATGAAGTTCAGTTTTTTTCACTTGAAGAGGCCTTCAATTATTCAAGCATGGGACTGTTTTATAGAAAAAAGGAAGTCCACTCAGCTTGCACTATTATTTTATTCTGAGGATTCCCTTTTGGTTGACTTGAAATAAAAACCTTAAACGTATTTGATTGCCTGGGACTACTTTTATTTATGATAAGAGATTAAATATGTGTCTAATATCTCGCATTTTAAGTAAAAACTTAAACAATTAGTTAATTTTTAAAAATGTGGCCATGACTTTCGCTCGGACCTTCTACTTGGGCAAAATGTAATAACCGGACCTTGGGGACTTTTAATTGAATACCCCTGACCTAGACTATCTACAGTATAAAGCTAGGGACTTAATTTTCTGTGTTTTAATGCCCTAAAATCATTAAAAAAAACAAAAAACTCCAGACTCCAGGGTGTCATTGTGAAATGTAGAACTCAAGATAGATTTTATTTTATCTATATAAAAAAAAACATATATACTCAGCTTGTAAGTTCAGCAGATTTCAGACATTATCAATTCAAATGTGCTTCACACCTGCACAGGTGTTTTCACTTATTCTGGCTAATTAGACCTCCAGTCAGGTTGAATGCAGGGCATTATGGGAGGTCACCAAACTACGTGCACCAATAGGAATGAAGCAATAAATTGCTCTGCTGGAACAGATGCTGCAAAGCTTACAACGCATGAGGGAAGTATCAACACGCTCCCAGCATCCTGAGAAGACCTCTAATCAGGCAGAATAAGTGAAAAAAACATGTGTGGGAGGACCACGGGGGTCTAGAAGCTTTAACGTGAAAATTTCAGCATCGATTCCACCGGAAAGAGAGGCGGTAACGCATCTGCAGGTGGTCGACGGTCTTTGATCAATAACAGTGGCTCGACTAAAACTTGACCGTGTGCTGAGAGTTCCGGCTCTCGGAGACAATTTCCTGCTCGAATTTTGTTTTGAAGCGAGTGCCTGAACGCCAGCAGCAGGATGTTTACTTCAAAGGGAAATTTACTTTTGAAGCAAAATTCTCTCCACATTTCTACGCTTAGCCCCTCTCAGACAAGATCACTGCGTTTATTAAGTGATTAATTCTTTATGAGAGGTAGATCTGCCCCAGAAAGTATTGTCTTCACAGCTGTCATGTTCTCAGGATTAGGTTCTTCTCCTGCCGAGACACTAACAAGTAGTTACATTTGATGAAACTTTTTTTTTTTTTTTTTCATCTTTACTGTTTTTCTTCCCGTTCTTTAATTGTTGGTTTAAACCTTGATAATGCTGTCAAAAATCTGACTCCACAACTGTTTATGTCTTGCATTCATTTAAGAAACCGCATCGATGCAACCAACCAGGACCTGCAACCTCTTAACAGACGGCTGTCTTCATCTTTATTACGCACTGCCATGTCAAGGCTTTGCATAGCTGATTCTATAAATGAAAATGTGTCGGTGATTTATCCTTATTAAAAAAATATATTATGAGACAGGCAGATAGCTGTCATGAAAACAGATTTCATGAACCACTTGACTTAAAAATAAATACGTTCTAAATGCACCGCTCTGTACATAACTTGAATGTGCTTAATGAGGCCAAGATACTGTTTCACACATGCTTGCTAAGATACACAGTGGAACACACGGATCTCCTGTTGTCATTTTCATAAATCACATTCCTCCAGGTCTGGATTTAAGAGTTGAGCAGATTCTAAAATCCATTTTGATTTCCACAGTGGCACGAGGCAATAAATCATTAAGCGCGCTCCCTTATGCATCCCCTTAAAGAGCGGTGAACGCCGCCTCGTAAATCTCTCGTGACTTTGCCATCCTCCTCTCCTTGGTTTAAGGTAGAAACCAAGCCCTACCCATCCAGTTTCTAGCGTGATTCGCCCCGGCACTTCCAGCCTTTTGATGTCCGCGGAACAGTTGCGCGTTTCACTGTAGGACAATCGAAACGAGACCACGGACCATGTAACAGCTTTTAGATCACACTTTGATTCTCCTCCTTTGACTCATGTCTTACTTTCGCATATAGTAAGCCTTTGAAGGTTTGAAAAGAGAGCCGCTGCACACACACACACACAAAAAGACATGAGACTGAATTATGTGAGTCAAGTAAGCTGAGGGAAAATGGAATGCCTGGCTGTTTTTTAATGATATGTAACAATCCTTATGACAACAAATAGTGTGCAAAATCATTCCCCACCAATGCACTACAATGCATACAGTGGACTCATTAAATGTTAAATCAAATGTTAAGTCTTGATTTGAGACTTGGACTTGAGTCAGACTTATATGCTGTTTTTGTTATTTTGTGGCCTGCATACAGAGGCCTGCTTTAGACTACTCTTAAATGATTGAGACTTGAACTAAATGGCCGTTAATAGCTCAGCTGGTCTGATAACACGTCCTGCCCTTCACATAAGAAACTCTTTTCTTGATTTTACATGGTATGTGAGCATTTATGCACTGCCGGCACTCAAAAGTGCTCTGGTCCTGGAAATTTGAGACACTGGCTTACATGTGTACCACTGAAACAGGACACTCTGATGCACAGCTACTCAACCATGGTCAGCCACTGTTAAATTCATGATAGATGTTCTATGTGCGAAAACAAAATTTAATATAATAGAAGATAGAATGGATAATGGGAAGATAATGAAATGTATAGCATTGCAAATGACTATTTACCGTTTCATCGCGGAATGACTCGAAATAGAAATAATAAAACAAGAACAAAAAGGTTATTTATGGGAAAAAGCAATATAAAAGTGATGAGATTTCTTTACATTTTTTTTTTAAGAGGATCAACTAAACCATGAAATCTGATTGTGCTGCACCAATTCTGACATCCTCTTCACCAGAAAGTCTGATTTGACTTTAAAGTGCTTTCCTTGATAAAGCAATCATTACATCCACTTGCACCATGGCATTTTATATAACTTTTACATTCAAACTCGAAGCCTATTTGTTATCTTTTCTCGGCACAGCTGCTGTCAGTGTGTGGGTTGAGCTCACTACCAGTTTGAACAAAGGCCATTATCACAACAGGTATCACGCCTGTGAAGAGTGCTAAGCTGCCTAAAGCTGCTGTTTTGATATTTCATGCCAAAAGAGAGCAAAATGGTATATAATGAACAGGGTCCATGAAAGAAGCCAGCGTGAATATGGACATGGTTTAGACTAATAAGTCAATCACACTCATCTTTATCCATTTCTGCCTGGCAGCTGTTAGGTCTCTGGTTGCTATGGTGATTGCAGCCGGGGGCATCGGTGAGGCAAGTTACACAATGCACCACTTGGTATCATCTCTATATTTGACAAGGGTCTTCAAAGCTCAGATAACATGGGAATCAATTAAACCTTTGGTCAGCTCCCTCTGCGCTTCAAACGGTAAATGGCCTGTATGTACTTTTAGTGCCTCTCTAGTCTTCCGAAAACTCAACGAGCTCAAAGTTTGCTTTCACACTACATATCACATTCACCCCTTCAACAGTGAGGAACAATTTAGAGTTCAGTATATTGCCCAAGGACACTTGCGACATGCTGGAGAAGCCAGGGATCAAACCACTGATCTTCTGATTAGTGGACAATCCGCTCGGTGTCCTGAGCCCCGGTCTCACGTCTTTGTTCAAAAAAATGCATGAAGAGAGAAATGGATGGATTCAAAGGTCTTCTAAAAGATTGAGTATGAGAATTACCAACCAAAAAGCCAACAACTGCTCTCAAAGAGCTGACATAGCTAAATAAAGAACCGAGTCATGTGATCCATTGATCATTTTCATGTGTGAAAGGAGGATGAAGTAATGTAAGTCCATAGATGGGCAGGTTTCAGCCCTGTTCATGATTCCCATTGTTGAGAAAGAATAATGATGTTATCTTTTTTTCATATGTTTGTTTGCTGTTCACAAAATCATTAACCACGTTAGATGGTGTCTTGGACTGCTGTGCCGGCGGGAAGCCTGTTTTGAAGGTGCTTTTTTCTTGTCAGACCAGAAAATAAATTAGTGATCACCACAGTCTTTATTTACAAATACAATCTCGATCATCTGGAGCTGTTTATATTCATCGTGTATTTTCAGGACGAATGCCAACATTGCCAACTCTTCCATTTTACTGGTGTCGAACAAACCCGACAGGAGAAAGGCCTCATCGCACTGTGCAGCAATGAAAAAGGTGCGCTGACTGAAGGCATCTCTCTGCTCTGACTTGTAAATTTTTAAACACAGAGTGCTAAGGGCTTCTCTCCAAAATATGAAAGGTGTGCACAGTGGATAAAAAGTGAGATGCTCAGGGTGCCTTTGCAGTAAATGCATCAGACTCAGCCTTTATATGTCCCCATTTCCCTACCACCTACCAGCCCAATTATAT
The DNA here is from genome assembly GCA_014281875.1 of Nibea albiflora. Classification (NCBI taxonomy): domain Eukaryota; kingdom Metazoa; phylum Chordata; class Actinopteri; family Sciaenidae; genus Nibea; species Nibea albiflora. The sequence continues at coordinate 6,522,597 of CM024803.1, forward strand.
TCAATGTCATTGTTAAAACTGTGCACCATATTAAGTGCATTAAAAACCTACTGTATCATAACTGACAGTTTTTTGGAAGGAAGACCTAGTATAATTTCATAAACAATGTTACAAATATAGCTTTGCCACTATAAAAGTTGACATACAAAGACAATTCCACGGGTTTTAACAAATATCACACACTTGTATATTAAAATATAAGAATCCTCAAGGATACAATTTAAGTTTTTAAGACAAATCTTCAAAAAACAAACAAACAAAGGTTTTTAAAGGTGACTGTGTTCTAGGAAGGACGCGGTATACATCAAATGTATTAGTCTGTAATCCTGTCAGGGCAGCATACAACCCTTGCATGTGATTCTATAGTCCTCTGCCAAATCGGAATAAGTGAAAATTAACAAAAATGTCTAATAATTTGTCTCGCCACGTCTAGTCTTGCACTGGGAACAAGGGAGCAGAGTGCCCGCAAACCTTAATTATTCACAGCGGGGAGGCCGTTGTCTGGCACAGAGGACAGAGACACAAGAACTAATCAGCAGGTGACAGTCCCTACAGTACCTATGGGATTCGGTATCCTGGAATTTGATTTCTCCTTCAGGCCCTCTTCCATGGAAAACATAACCTTCTGGAAGGACTTAATGGGTTTTTTGCTTTTGGGAGGAATTCATCATGGAAAGGCGACATTCACCACACATTTACACTTGTTAATAAAAGGTATTCACCATCAAAGCACTTCAGCTCTTTTCACGTGCTCATAGCAGAACTAATGATCAAACAACACGGTGCGTGGCTCAAACAGACGGCAGTACCCCGCACTAAACTGCAGTATATTGTGTAGCTATTTAGTCTTTGGTGCGGTGTCAGCATTTTTCCAGCAATACAGGCGGACTGCATACAAAAACAGCATTATACAGATGTAAGAAATCCGCCTAGACTGTGTCGTCTGTGTTGCAGATTTGTGTTTGTGCATCTAAATGCTGCTTTGCTGTATTCTGTGGGTTGGCTTGTGAGTATTTTTGTTGGTGAGGTGGGCAAGGAGTCATGAATGCTGCATGCTTTTGGAGTCAGATATATTTTCTGGAAGCTTGTTTTTTTTTTTTTCCCTGTCAGTTTTATTCATAAGTAAAATGTTGCGTTTCAGTACAATGGCTCCACCCCTTGAAATGAATAAACATCTTGCAGCTGTCACATGTGATTATTGCCACTTATCTACTCCAAAATGAAAACAAAAACTACTTTATAATTAAGGAATTATGCATGCATTTTGATCCAGCTGCATTAGAGAAATGCGATGCGTACGATGCAAACGGCGAGTAAGTTCTCCTAAACACAAGTTTTTTTTATTCTTTTTCAATTCTCTTTCTTTCTGCACATTGTCATAACAGAAGTGTGAAATCTGGAAATCTGGAGGTCTTCAACTGTAACTTCTCTCATGTCACATTTGCTTTTGTTTGCGAGGAAAACACTCAATGTGACAAGTTATGCCTCCGAATACAAATTCCTCCATTAAAGCAGCCATGATGTTGGCAGAGATGCTCGTACAAAATGACAAAATGTTATAGCCCAGTGAGCTGCGACAATAGCAGTCAATCTGAGTAAAATAGACATATCTGGTATCTGCAACTTCATCTGTGGGAGAAATCAAAGGAATAAAGAGGAAGCACTTTATGCAAATGTATTTTAATACAACAAATAGGGTACTTGCCCTTCTCGGTCACATATAACATTAAGAATAAGTTTACAGACGATACTGTTAATCAAAGTCTATTTACCAGTTCTTACTTGACCCTGTCACAGAAGCCTGCCATGACAGTAGCAGCATGATTGGTATCCCTGAATGTTCATTGAATTAAAATCAGACGATACCAACTGAATACCAATTGCACTAACAACACGGATGATGCATTAAACTCTCCCCTGTAAATGCTTATGTCCTGACGTGTTTGCCTTACAATCAGCTAATTGCTACGGATACTGTGACACATCATTTACCCCAACGCTGCACACACTGGCACTGTAGTGCAATTTGTGTATACTTCTACACGATGCGAGACATCTTGAAGACTGTTATGTTTGAATTCCAACCAAATATTGCATTTATTCTATTGTAGAGTTAGTATTCCCATGTTACATAAAAGGTCAAATATGAGGTAAGCAGAATAAAAAGCAAATCAATACCAAAGGCTGCCCATTAGATTTAATCAGCCACAGTCAAATAACATTATCCAAACTACAAAATAAAATGGATGGCTGTACCTTTTCTGTAAAAGTGTGTTACTGCTTTATTCCACCAGCTACGATGGATTCCAGCTGTGCTGCGGCCAGAAAATGCTTGCGATTCCACCGGAAGTGGAAGCGGCTCTCCACTCTGCTCTGCGGAGGATACGTGACTATTCTATTTTTGATGGATGCCATGATCAGCCACGTCAAGGAGCACAGCACTCAGAAACAGCGTGGAGAAGTCATTCAGTTTTCAAAATAAAACACCCTACGCAAATATTTCCAGATATTTTCATCTTACAGACTTGCTAGTAGTGTGTTTGCTAGTAGTTTTTGTTTCTCTTGAAATATTTATATTTATAAAAATAAATACAACATTTTAAGTTAAATATCATTCCCATGTCATTGTCATATCAAATGCAGTATTTACCAGGTGTTTAGGAAGGCAGTGTCCACAGTATTGTTTGTCAGATGGAGCAGTGAGAGTACAATCCTTAGAGTAATATAGCAGAAGCTGATATCAAAACCAAACATAGTCTATCCATTGTAAAATCATAGACCAGAAAGTATCTTATTACTTTCCAGGCTTCTCTATATTTCCTAGAAATGTGACTTTTTAAGGGACTCACTGGCCTTGAATTATATGTCTTCATACCAAGCTCTCAGCCCACTTGGGATGCAGGTTGAGTGTCAATGTAAAAGGGTTGTCCTGTAACCTGTGACCCGGTGGACGATTCACAGCATGATTAGGTCTGTACCCACATGTGTAATATGGGTTAGAGGTCTGTGGCTCAGTTTTTTAAAAGACTGCACCTGGTTGCTCCTGCTGCTGCAACGCCCTCTGGCCTTGACAGGAGCGGATTTTTGCAGAAGTAGACACATTTGACAGCCGAGAATGGAGGAATAATCTTGTGTGTATGGGAGACATAACCTTACACAACCTTAAAAAAAAAAAAAAAAAAAAAAAAGATCATAACTGGACCTGGCAAGCAGAGCAGAAAGGTAAGGTAAGGATGGAAATATATGGCTTTCACTGTAGGTCATATTCCCCATTTTGATTCAAAGTAAATTAGACAGACTCTACTTGAGTGATTAAGCTTTGCACAATGATGACACAAACGCATTCACTCGTTAGTGAAGCTGTACACATTTTACACGTGACATGACCTACTAAGTTTGCGCTCAACCTCATGCACATCTTTCTTATGCGAAGACCCAGCGAGACGCTCACTTCAGAACAAGAACTTTTCAAACCGACAGATGGAGGAAAAGCGAGAGAAACCCGGACCTCTCGGTGGTTAGTCTTTTGACCAAGTGAACTGTTTAAAAAAGAATGAAGCTACCATGGAAGTAATGCTCACCAGAACACATATTCTATTACATTTTCTTGTAACATATGCTTGCTTCGCATAAGTATATGTTGTTATTTTTCCTCAAATGTTAATTGAAGACTAGCTATATTACGCTCGTCACTATGACCCATTGAAAATCCCGGCCTGTAATATCACACAGGCGCCAAGAAGACATTTAAAAGAGATATCATTATCGGAAATTGAGGATGACTACATAATTTACATCATTAGGAAAGTGAAAAGTTTTCTCTTTTCATATAGTTTGACAGCTGACCATTCCATCTCTGTGGGAGTGAATTGCTTTGCTCACTCACCTGTGAATCTATCTTTTAGAAAGACTCACCATCACTTCTCCAACTTCTGTCTTACAAGGAAATGTAATATTCACCCAAAGTTGCAGCTGCAGAAAATATGACGCTTGTGCTTTACTATTTCAATTTCAGTGCCATGGCATGTTTACATCACCACATACAGCCAATAGGTTCTGCCTGATTTCACAACATCGGCCCTATTTCCTTTTGCACATACTGCGATCTGTTTCTCCCGCACTTATGCCTATGTTTCACCTGACCTTCTTAGTTTTCTTTTTTTTTTCCTGCCCGTCTGTCTGTCTGTCCCCACTCACCCCTTGGATTTCTGAAACTGTTTGAATCAATTGAACTAGGCTTCAGGCAATGAAAAGAACAAATCAGCCCTGTCAGAGGATTTCTCTCACTTTCAATTTCCTCCCTGTTGTTACAGGCAGTGCATCATCTATTTCAAGACAGCTACCCTGTGTTACATTTTCCCAAAAATACAAAGAGCTCCCCCATCAAAAACTAAAATACTGAGCTGATCAGCAATGGCTTCTATTGATTCAAAATTCAGAATGCCACGGTGGGCATTAATTGACAAAATGAAATCAAACATTAAGGGGGACTTGTGAAAATACTGTCCTTGTTTTTCTTTCACATGTCACAGATGATCTATAGTCTAACTCAGTTACCAGTCAAATTCTTGAACAAGACAAGGAAACTTCAGATTATATAAAAGAAGAGAACACCCCGCCACTGGCTCTGTGAGGCTTTCTTTACTCACTGTAAGGAAAACTAAACTGCGAGACGGATAAAGCATTTGACAAGTTGAACTTCTGACTTGATAAAAGTGCTAGATGAAAAGTCAGAGGATCACTGAAGTTCACAAATAGGCCACATCAGCATGGAAATGCATTGCAATCTATTCAACATGGCATCTGGCTTTCAACTAGTGGGTGTAAAGGAAAAGCAGAGAATCCCCAAATCAATTTAATCCATTTAACCATTGATAATGGGCAACATGGAAATATTTCACTAGGTAACTCCTGGTGCCATTAGATGAACAGACAGGGGACTACCAAACTAATTAGGAATCATCATCATCAAAGCAGCATGGGTATCTGTACCAAATTTCATCACAATCAGTCCAACAGTTGAGACATAATATCAGCCTGAGCCTTGGGGTGGCACTAGAGGAAAAGTCAGAGAAACACCACCAACTATAAAGAAAGTAGGCTTCATCCTTTGGGAAGCCTGTCTGTACAAAATGGCAGTTCATCCAACAGTTGGTGAGATATTTCAGTCTGTGGTGGGTAAAATGACTGACATTGCCATCCCCAGCACGACAAAGCTGGTGTGGCTAAAATCAGTCATGAGCTACCCCATGCCGTACACAGAGGAAAAACATTTTTGCTGTCCCGTTGTTAAGTTCATCTAAAGTCAGAGTTATTTTCTTGTACACCCACTGCAAAAAACAAGTCTGATCTAAAGATGTATGTAGTATGTACAGTATGCGCTGTGTACAATATGTAGCGTGACATTTGGACAGAGCTAAAGAGCTTACATCCAAAGCAGCAGCTCTGTGGTGCTCTACTGTGGTCAGGCACAAAGGTACTTTGAGGCAAATGCTAACGTTGAGATGCTAACGCGCTCACAGTGACAGTCAGGTCCAATGTACATATATCATGTTCACTTCAGTTAAAAGTGTTCCCATGCTAACATTTGCTAATTAACCGTTTAAAATATGGCTCATGCCAATGTAGAATGTCCATGGGTGTTTTAGTAGTACTACCAGTACTACCAACTGTTACACAAAGGTAACAAAGGAAACAAGCCTGTCATGGGCACTGAGTGCATCGCTAGTGGTAGGTCAAGATTAAAACTGGTGAAGATTAAGCACAACACCAGCTGGACCAAAGTAACAGGTACATTTACATGCTTTGGTGTCATCTAACGGTGTAGTTGAGAATACAGTGGCAGCCAAACATGCTAAACGCTTCCTATATAGTCTATATACTGTATATGTTTTGCTTTTCATTCTGTGCTACTGTGGAAACATGTTGAGTTCAACAAGTTCAAAAGAGAGAAAGAGAAAAAAACAGCCCCATTATTTTTGAGTGCGCCTGAATGAGCACACTCTTTACTTTTCAGGTTATAATACACTAATAAAAACATCATTATGCATATTATATCCCATTTCTGCCATGTTCCGTAAATAGAGCCTCCTAAATCTCACACCCTGGACCTTTAATGTGCTACAGCTGAGCAGCCAATTAACTATCTAGCCTGCAAACTGACATTAGCAGTTAACTTTTCCCCGGTGAATGTTTGTTTGGTGACTCGTTTAACAAGCCATGGAGCATGAAAATATCATGTTCATGAGTCGGATAAGGAGAAGAAGGCGAATTTAGCAAAGGTTGTTTGTTCAAAGTCTGTGGCTCGTGTGTTGTGTGTTGTGTGGCTGGCTGCTGCTCAATGTGGCCGTCTGTTGTGCCTAAAATAGAACGCTGACACTACTACTTTATGCATGATTTAATTGGCTTGCTAAAAACGTCTTCTTCCTGAAAACTCAACCTGAAAAACTATTTATGCATGGCAACATGTCAAATACACAATATTAGAACTTGTCTGAATAATAGGTACATGCTAGATCGTTCTCTGACATTTCACAATATAATCACACTGCTCTGCCAGGCCCTAATGCTGGAAGGGGAGTAGTATTTAACAAGATATTTATAGAACTCTCACCTATCACCATGACTTTAAGACTTTAAGAAAAACAAAAGTCTGGCATTTGTCACCTCTAATCAATTACACCTCACTTCCTGATTCTCATTGTCTGATGCACTCAGTATTATAAACCACCAGATGCTCGGAGCCATTGTTAATGACCTGTGGATTTCTTGGTCTAGATCCTCGAGCATAGCTTTCCACATGACTGATTTCTCTTAGCAGGTATCCTAGAGGTGTCTTCTTCTTCATGCGTTGTCTGATAATTGGTTCACCAAAAATGATCAGAATCGCTCGTCGAGAGCCTGCGTCAGTGAAATCCCAACTCGCTTTGCGTCTGTGGCGCATATCAGTGCAGCCCATGGTCTCTCCTGCAGTTGCTATACAGCCAACAGTCTACCTTTTTATGCTTTCCTCTCACACAGCCAAGTTGAGGCCTAACTTAATTCCCCAGCTGGAAGTCTCCACGCAGTCTCAGCCTCAGCTTCCACACAGCTACAAGACAAGATCACATCATGATACACCGATGATTGCAATAATGAAACACTATTCCCATGAGGGGTTCACTGGTTCTCAAATTGTCCCTATTATGGTTGCCAATTCCCACTGATTCCCCAAACACACCCTGTCATTCTCCCCTACAAACTGTGTTCGCAGCTTCTGTCCTGATGATGGCTGAGAGAAAACATAGGCGACGTACAGAGCATAACTTGGATGTGATCTGACGTACAGATACCCAAGTGGAGCTTTCTTGCAAACAAACATGTTTACATTTGGATTTTCCTCCCAAAATGCTTTGTGTGTATCCATGAGGCCTAACAAATGTGTTGAATGCATTTCCTTCCAGATAACACACTTGGCAGAGCCAAGTTTTTGAATATATCGAAAGCTGCATTGTTTATGTCTGTGAATGCCAGCTGGCAGTCTTGACACATTTTCTTCACCAAGTATTATGAGTTTCAGTGTGAAAGTTACTATTATTTTTTTTTTTAACCTTGGAAATTAAAGTTTAAGAATATAATATTGAATTTTGATCTATTTATTAACTTTTTTCCAGAGCTTTCAACTACATCGTATGGTCTTCATCTGATCTGATTTTATCAACTTTCATTAATACATTGTCAGAACATAGCTATTACAAACTCATACAAATCTTTTGCTATTCCAATGATCATCAGTCTAAGAATAATAATTAAAAAAAATGTAGTGAGTAGTGAAGTACACGTGAGTACAGAATCATAACAATGCAAAATGAATCCTTAGTAGTAGAGTGTTTATTGTCACCAGTCCTTGTCAAATTTGATTTTACATTATGCAAAGTAGCCACTTTTGTTTTGACGATAGCTTTACACACCCTTGGTAATCTCCCCTTCAGCCTCATAAGGTAGTCAACTGGAATGGTTTTCCAACATTCTTGAAATAATATGCACTGACCACTTGTACATTTCTTTTCCATTTGCTCTTCTGATGCGGCCCTCCATTACTCTCCTTACTGGTCAAATAGCCCTTACATTACCAGGAGGTACTGTATGTTCTGGGTCCCACTTAGCACCAACCAGATGGGGTGGCACGTTGCTGCTGAAAGCTATAGGAGCCACGCTAGCCTTGAATTTTGAATAAATCACCAACAGTGTCACAAGCAAAGCATCCCCATACCACTCATAACATACCTCTTCATTGACAAGGTACTATACTGAACTCGACTGCAGAGGTGTTTCTACTAATACTTAACATTAGAAACCCCAATGCACTCTATTTTAAGACTAATGCAAACTACAACCTCAATAAGAAACACGCATACGACCATTTTTTTTTTTTTTTTTTTTTTTTTTAACAGGAGTGTATATTTTTCACCACACGAAAACAAAAACAATCAATGTTTATCAGTCCAAACTGTTTTCTACAGGCTGATAGGCTGTTCTTTATCAGAGTCTACATGTGCAGCATGTCCAATCAGAGGAATGTAGAAATAGTTAATGTAAGTATTTGATATACTGCATTTCATATTGCCATAACCATATCCAATAGACACACGATTGGATGGTTTCGGGATTTCAATACACCCTCTGGATATACTTAACAAGTGGGTTCCATTAAGACCGCCTCTCTCTCTCTCTCTGAGATGTGTTTGGAGTTTGTCTGTATCTCGAAGCCAATTACAACATAGATTGCTGGACAAGTTTGATAAAAAAAATCCTTTCCCTGAAAAAGGAAATCATAATTTCCACCCTCCGGCACATTCCTCTGATTTTCACTAACTTATTAAATACAGTCATGGGAATGTTTAACCCCCAAGAACGAAGGACGTGCACAGGTTTAGAGAACAGCAATTTTTTTGGCTTTTTTAAAAATTTTCTTTTTTTGTATGACCAGCAACCCGCCGATTGCTTTTGCTCAATGAAACTGTCTGTTTGTTATTCTGTGTTTCTGTATTAGCTAGCTGAGAATCATATGAGTGTATCCTTAATTATATTCCTAACCGGTAAATGCTCGCTGTGTGTGTGTGTGTGTGTGTGTGTGTGTGTGTGTGTGTGTGTGTGTGTACATGCACAAGTGTGCACGTGTTTGTTGGAAAGAGAGGTTGAGCGCTGTGGTATTCTAATTGTAGCATTCAATTAACTTTGAGAAGAGTGGTCAGTCCCCTGTGTCAGTCGGAGCTCTGTTTCTATTAGACCACGGGGTTTAGGCAAAGCTCCAATGGGGATTAGACACAAGTTGAAGAGGAGTAAAGGAGTCTTTGCCTAAAATAATTCAGGGATGTTGGCCGCTGCATGTCTAAATCCCCAATGTACTCCTCTTTATGTATAGCTCGAGTGTCTACAGGTTTGCTATTTGGCAGGATTTCACATTCTATTTTAATCAGATATTGATCCAACCCAATGAGATAGCATTACAAGTATATATCAACACACACTGCAATATAATATAATATAATATAATATAGTATTGCAATACAATTTTTTATATATATGCACACTTGTGCATGTACACACACACACATAATATTCTAATATTATAATGTGCAATAGTAAATTACAGTGCAGTCAAGAAGTAGGAAGATGTTGACATATTGTTTCATTGTTTTGGTGCATTGTATTTGAAATGACAAATGACTCTGAAGTTAAAGTGCTGACTTTCAGGGCGCTTACAGGTGAACAATGTGACTCATGGTACCCTAAATACATACAGTAGTGTCCAATTTTAGGACAATGAACATTGATTCTGCACATACAAAGTTTATGGCCAGGGGGGTAGTTTTGACTGACATCAGTCTATCAGTTAAACAAAAATGCACGCATACTGTTAAGCTGAATGATTTCAGATTCGAACATGAACCAACAGACTGAGTTTGTTGTATTCTCTAGGGTGAATGTGCAGGTGAGTGGATGATCCAGGGGAGATGGTAGTAGCAGGTGAGCAGTGGGTGGTGAGGTATTCCTGAGGCACAGAGGAGTTAGACAGAGTTTCGACAAGCAACAACAAGTCCAGAGCTGGACATGGTATAGCTCTAGGGAGTCTGGTGGCATCTAGGAAAAAAAGCCGTTCTTTTATACTGCAGCATCTGATCAGGTGGTGGTGAGACAATCGGACAGGTGAGATGGCCGATTGGAATTGCAGGCCATGTCCAGGGACACATGCAGACAGACAAGACAGACAAGAAACAAAAGGGGAAGAGGAGTTGGGAGGAAGGAGGCAAACCGATGCCACGTGACTCATACTGTACAGTTTTCTTTTGTTTTGCATTGTTGTAATTGAAATGCCTTTTTGTTTGGACTGCAAGTCGGACTATAATGAAGACGTGATTTTCAGACACATCCCTGGGCTCTGGGAAATTATGAAATAGTTTCACTTCATCTCTGAAAGTTCATATCCTAAACACCCGATCTATTAATTAAAAGAACACTGGCATCAGTAATGTAAATAATAATTAATTGCGGCCCTTTCTCAATCACACTGCTCATGCACTTTATTCATCATTCATTGTGGAGGCACAAAGACGACTGAACCAAGCAACAAGTGAAGATGGCTGCAGCACAGGCCTGGCAAAGCATCAAGAGGATAACTGCTGACGCAGACGGTAAAGGATTTACAAAGACAATCGCCAGATCCTAGTGAAAAGACCAAAACTAACACAATGAATTAATCCCACTAACAAGTATTCGTATCGCCAAAGCCTGATCTATCTTGTTCCTCTGTGGCGTAGACCTTCATTGTTGTGCACAAGCTATTGAAAAGAGCTTCAGTACGATGTTGCACTGGGTGACATTTTCCTTCATTACTGTCAGCTTACACTAATAATCTCCAACAAACATGTGTACTCATGACTGAATAATGTGTGCTAAAAACCAAGGTATCCAGCTGTTTTAAAAATTAACTATGTATTCATGACCCAGTTTTGCTTTAAAGGCATTCAGATGCAAACCAATGCATTGGTCCAGTGGGTTTTTGTTTTTCATTGATATAAAAATATACAATATAATCCTTTTACTTGTCTATTTATTATTTGTGTAATTTCTGAGTTTCTAAATATAGAACTTATCTAAATATTTAAATCATTCCATATTATACGTGTCATATCCATAAAGAGCCCATGGATTCTCTGGAGACGTGGTAAGAGCTACACAATATTCATAACAGATGGCATGTCATTACTCTTTCAGAAAACATCAGAAATAAGATGATCCTAAGAGGCCTAAGTATTCAGAAAGCACCTGCTGTTATGGACAGTGAGAGCTTCATAAGGGCTTGCAAGAGTGTATTCAACAGGTGTCTCAATAGAGAATGCCATACAGTATGTCAACAAAGATGAGTGCATTCTACAAAAGAGTTGGAAAGAAAGACACCTTTGATTGACAAACCATCAGAGTCCACCTATGCATAGAAACATAGAAGATGGAGCACCGTATTGACGGACTGTCCTGTCCACGGAATCCTTTACACTGACAGAGACGAATGCTTATTTTGAGGAATGATTATAGCAGTGGTCTGAACTAGAATGCACTCCAATATAAGATTGGTTATACCACTTCAATTTATCATGTATTTTTGGACACTGGACAAGAACCTATGGTCATGTAGGAAATTAGCTGTCATCACTTTGAGTCAAAAAGCATGAATATCAGCAGAAATCTCGACAGTGGAGATTTGGTTCTGATATTCTTTGACCTGCAGAGATTCTAAGAAATCTTATGAGGCGATGCTAAAAAAAAAATGCCATCAAATGGGAATTTAGTCAGCATCCCAAAATAAACTAGGATGCTGCAGTATCAGTATTGGATGTGCAGGGCTCCATGGTCAAGTTGTTGAGAGACATAATAGAGCATAATAATTACTTAAACCATAGTATCCATGATGGGTGTAGGTTTCTGTAAAGCCATTGTGCACTACGATGTACAGTTTACTGGCAGTCCTGCCTCTGCCACCTACTGGCTAATCCAAAAATGGTCAAAGATGTGGATTCATAGGTGGAGCTGAGGCGGGTTGAGTGATCTCTGGTTGCTCAAACAAGTCACATGTAATGGCTCCCACCTGTCACAGCAGCTATACTGTAAATGATTCATAACTTTAAGCTTTTGGAGCAGTTCTGCCTTAGTATAGAGAAACTAGCTATAGAGTTCAAGGAACTGCTGCTTTTGGCACCTATGCATTGGCTTTAATTTAAAGCCACGGACTTGTATGTAACTCACGTAATGTGAGTAATGCAATGCGGTTAGAATACATAAATGTCGCATTTCACATGGGACACCAGCTGCAGTCTCCAGGCTAAGGCTTATGTATTGCCACCACAATGTCATAAACTGTAAAGAACGTTTTATGACACGGTGGTGGCATCTGCAATACTCTATTAGGTAGTTGAGTAGGAAGGTGTAAGCAGTGAGAGTGAGAGGGACAGAAAATAATAATAATAAACCTGTTAAGACAGTCAGCTACATCCTGGACTGCCCTCTAGACTCAGCAGAAGTAGGGAAGGACGATGTTAGCCAGGCTGGCATTGGTTCCACTCACCCCCTGCATGAGTCTGTGGAGGCTTTAAGTAGCTCCGTTGGCAACAGACTGCTACACCCACAGTGTAAGAAGTAACACTACTAAATATTCTTCATTTCAGCAGTCAGACTCTTTAATTACCAATAAAATATCTCTCCATATGTGTGTATATAAATATTAATAAAGTCTATTTTATCTTAAAAATAAATGAATGATACAATTTTGAACTTTGGTTATTATTGTGCTTTATTTTTGACTTTTTTTGACTCAAGTGTTGTGTGTTTCTCGGTTTGCCTCCTGGGGAGTTAACTATGTTTGGTTGTATGTATTTACAATCTTAACATATTTAGAGGGGTTGAAATATAAATTGTGGCAGGTCTAAATTGGCCACAAAAAAAATGGAATTTTAGAAGTTAATTTCAATCAAGGACAAACTGTTTTACTCTATAAATGTGTCTTTTGTCTTATTATTGAAATATCAAATGCCAATCAAGGAATTTCATTATCCCATCTGGTGACTAAACTTAAGCCCAGCAGACAGCAGATTCACGTGGTGCAGAGCACTACCTTCCATCCACGTGAGCATTAGAGAGAATAAATCACTAATAGCTGAGCAATTTCACTTTGTACTTTGGAGGCTGCTGCATGAAGCCGCACAGATTGTAAAAATCAATTCTCTCGCAGCGGGAGCCCATATTTACTGTGATGTTTACAGATGAAGGGATGGAAAAACAGAGCACCAGGTCTGAATTGGAAATGAAGACGAATAGAGCTGTCTGGCGTTAGAGCTGCAGGAGACTGGCAAGTTTAGCTAAGCGTATGTAACCCCAACCACTCTGGCTTGAGGAGTGTCACAGAAATAAGGCATTTGAGTAGCTACAGTCATATGGATGCATCCTCTGAGTGGTGCTGACACACACCAAACTGCTGTAGGGAACTAAAAAAGAGCAAACCGTTTTCAGATAGACAAGAACACCGATTCATTCCGCATGTCCTCAGGTCAAAACTTTTACGGAGGTTCTCCATGGAGGAAAAAAAAAATCTTGCTTGCAGTCCCAAAGATGGACGAATCATCAAATCACTGAGAAAATTGTCCGTTTGATCTTTACTAATGGTCTAAACACCACACAACATCTGAATACATAAATGTTGATATGTTTGCCTTCAGGCTTTGCTCCAAACTTCAAGCAAACACCTTGCTGGGTTGAAGAATGCGTGTGCGGTTTTAAAAAACCCTCCTTCCTCCTAGACACGTTCCTTTTCCTTGTGCTGTTATCCCTACCAATACCAAGATCTGTACTTAACAGTGCAAAAGGTTTAATTGTGACTCATAAATCACTGGTCCTTTAAAAAAAAAATATTACGCTTGAACTAACTATAACAGAGAAATGAGGTTTACCAGCTTTACTTGTTTCTCAAGGGTTCTGCACCAAAGACAGGAATTATCATTACAAACAGCAAGGCTCCTAAATCATGTTTGCATAATGGACAGATAATAGAGGACACAAGAATCAGCCTTTTTTTTTTTCTTCTATTCCTGAGGTTATTACAACAAGAGTCTATTGTTGGAACATAAAATGGACTGAGAGGAACACAACACTGTCAGGTTTGTCAAGAAAAAAGAGAGAGAGCGCCGGAGCTGACAGTTCAATCAAATTGCGGGTAATAGTTCATTTTATCTGTCTTCGCATTCCTGGGGCGGTATCATGACCAGACACCTGCAACCCAGGGAAAATGCGAGCACAGTGAGAGGGCGTGCAACTTCAAACGGGGCCTGGATTTGAGTCAAAGATTTCAATCGGCACTGGCATTATCCCAGCCTCCAGGCATCTATCCACGGAGCTGTTCTGTCTATCTCCGGACGGACTTTGGTTTCTGCAGCACAAGATGCCTCTTTGAGTCTGTAGGATTTACCGTCAGGAATATTTGAACTTGATTCCAATAAGGGCATTCACATCAAAGTTTTAACCATTTATTGCAGCAAAGTGCATTTCACCTAGGCGGCGTGACTTGTGATGTTCTGGAAATAATCGTGACACAGACTGGGCTCACAACCTCCCCTCACAGGTTGTGAGATTAAACAAATTCATATTGAAGAAACATACAAATTCCATGTGCAATTGAATACTAATACAGAAAGAGTGCTGGTCACATTTATAAAGGCAGTGTAGCAGCAAGAGTGAAGAGCTAAGTTTGATGACATCATAAACAAAATTCTAAAAAAAAAAAAATGGAAAGAAAACAAAAATATCTCTCCATGTGTGCAATCATCAAGTCAACGATACCTGGCCCAGTCCCCAGGTACTGAACACGAGTACCTCAGCCAAAAATTTGTTACAATTATAATACCAAGAAGTTTGTTGCCAAGCTTGAGAAGATCCAGCAATCACCTGTCTGGCTGTTCAAACTTAAATAAGGCAGTCCTTTAAATTACATCCTGTGGATTGGAGGGCCAGACCAGGTGCGGTTCCAACAGGGACCTTCCAGTTCTCCAGTTCAGGGACAATAACATTAGCCACCTCGCCAGTGAGTAAAATATAGTGTTATCTCATGGTGTAGTTGCTAATTGCAACACCTCGCCACAGGGGACATGCTGTATTTACCATTTGTTTGCTCTGGGCTACTTTAGAAAAATGGTGGGCTGTAGCTATAAAAAGGCTCATTGTAATTTAATGACCACGCATTAAATGTATATTTATATTTTATTTTCGCCTTATTCTGTAAAGAAAGCCTGCTATATTTTACAGTTTACAGTGAATGTGTAAATATAAATTAACTCCACACAGGTAACAGAACAGTTTACTTGCAGAGAGGCTTATAGGCCAAAAGAAACAAATGGAACCTTTACTGCAATTATGCTATTTTACCACATGTATTTCTTATTAGTGGTAGGAATAGGCAAACATGAGCAATTCAATAGTGTGCTGCCAGCTATCATGAAACCCAGATTCATCTAAACATCTGAGATGTAGAAATACAAGTTTGGTGCAGATGAGGCACACAGGAATATTTTCCACAAGTAAACCAAATCTTCAACCAAAGATTAATAAGGGATATTGTGTGTAGATTATTAGAATGCACACAAATGAATAGCACTGCCTGCAGAATATTTTACAATGGTAATAATGCCTCCCTAATGAGGAACCTTGTCTGTGTTTATTCTACAAAAACTAGAACTGCAGCCCGCAACTTTTTTTTTTCTTTTGTGCATGAATTCACAGAGGTAAAGTGTGTGAGGCAGGATCTAATTTTGTTTTGGCAAGTTATTAATATCTGTTGTCAGTTACACATCGGTAAGCAGCAAAATTATTTTTTCAATTTATTACCGTCGAGGCAAAATGACCCCTGTGTTTATTATTTTCTGGCTTCATAGGTCAATTTATAGCTAGGGTTAAATTGTTGTATGTCATTTCAATATTCAAATTAATTAAAATTTGTTCAGTTTATTTAATATGTTTTCTTTTAACTTTATGGCTTTCACCGTCATTTATCACTTGCACTAACACTTTATACTAACTCTGAACAGGTTTTTCTTTATTTTCAAAACTGACTGGATTCTCTCACATTTCTGTGCCTGACTTCTGGTCAGCTCTGTCTCGTCTGACATGGCTGGGAGCGGCATCCATTTGTGGGGCACAGCTGTGTCAGGTGGAACTGAGCCACCATGGTGCTAAATAAGCAATAAACATTTAGACTATGTGAGTCCAAATAAAGAAATCCTGCTCAATGTAAAGTCTTCAAAAAGTGATTTCTGCATCCAAAGCCTCCTTATACAACATCTGAATGGTGAAAGGGTTAAATTTTCATGTGCGGATAAGAGACCAAATGCAAGTTTGGTCAGAGTTTGACTCAAGGAAATGATATGCAGTCCATTACAGGATGCAAGCTAAACTTCACAAGCTAAAACTTCACCTGGAATCGCCCAGGTACCTGCTGGGTCAGACTTCAGCGTGAGAGGGAGAAATCTAAAAAAGAGCTGATGGGGCGCGAGGACTTGGTGACTGTGTGATAAAATAAGAGACTTGGGGAATAATATTCTGAAATCTAAATGCAAATTGGAAAAACCACCATCACACAAATGTGCATTAGTGCTGTTGGTTAGTTTGCACGCATGTGTGTGCTCCATGTGTACTAATTCAGTAGGGAGTATTCCGCGATATGTATTTAGCAAGCCTCTGAGGGCTGGCTGTAGCGTCCTGATAAGGACTGTTAGGTGTAGAGCAGATCTGTACTGGGCTTCAGTGTGTAGTGTATTGTGTAGTTACCGGTTTGGTATTGGTGTTTTCCCCTGCTTCACCTGTCACGGTGTTATCTGAGGGCAACCAGAGAGCTCCTTAGGGGTGGGTCTCCGTAATGACAGACAATTACTTATCACAGACCAGCAGTTGGATAGAAACCCCTCTGTTTCAAAGGCTGTCATAGAGATGGTTAAGTCAAAATTGGCGGTCCTTCTTCATCCACAGAAAAGGGATTTCTTGTTTTTGAAGTCTATGTGGAGTAAAGGCCTGTCTGGATCCACCAGAATTTCTAACAACAAAAAAAGAATCCAGTGAACTTAATGCGATCGGTTGAAATTTGCTCACAGCAGTAAAGTAAATCTGCCCATTGATAAATGAGCAAATTTGTGCTGCTGACCAATCACAAAACATCGTAATAGTTTTGGCCATGATGATCTTTACAGATGGGGAAGACCTGCATACCCACTCTGATCTGTGCACTGTGCTCCTCGTGAATAGGGAGGCAGAGGAAACGAGACAGATTTGAATATGTGAAAGTGTTAAGTCAGTAGACTAAAAAAAACAACAACATTAATTTAGTTGACTGAGATGATAGATAGATTTGTTTAATCATAGCAGTGATCCTGTCTTTGACACCAACCACAAACTGTTACAGTTGATAACTGAAGTTAGCTAAATTTGCATCGTCATCCGTCGAACCTTTAACTTTAAGGTCCGTCATGACTTAGCCTAGCTTAAATCAAAATGCTGACACATCAACACATCGTGTTCCTGTCCCCAATGCATCGCTCAATCGTTACTATGCATTGCAGAAAATTCAAGACAATTCAAACAGTTATGAGCTTGTGCATGTAAGACAATCATGACTGCAACAGTTTTACGGGATTGCGCCTGCTCCTCTTTCCGCCTCTCAGGTTGTCCAAACATCCTTACTTGCCTGCTTGTTTTTTATTGAAAATGAATTATGAGGCGTGCCAATTTCTCCCCATCTGAAAAGACCATCATATATAATCAAATCATTTGAAATTAAAACTCTTTTCATGTCCTTCATGGGTCGCCTGTCATTCACCCACCAACGGCAGCCTGACCACATGGAGTAAAATGTTTCTGTGTATTGACATGTGAACTGAGTGAAACGAGCATTGAACGGTCAACCCTGCTATTAGTGGATGACTCACTCTACCTCCTGAGCTGCAGCTGCTCTTATTGGTTACCAGCACTCCTGATGCTGGCCTTTCCTAGAGTTCCTTACCAGCGCAGTTAAAAAAGTTCCTTGTGGCATTGTCTTGTAAACTAACAAACGTTTTGTTTACATCCGGTATTAAAGTGCATTGTGTGTATCCTCGAGCTCTGATTAATGCGTTGAATGCATTTTCTTCCTCATTAAATATTTAAAATGTTTAGTTAAAAGTATGAGCTCTATTCATCTTTATCCATGTTTACTTGCAAGCGAGCCTCTTTTGATTTGCCACCTGTAGATCGGCTAGAAGCCATTGCTAGGAACTGTGTTTAACTGTGTAAAAATTAATAAATAATAAATAAATATATATCTTTTTCCCACATAGGCACCTGGTTCTGCACAGCTGCATAGCACAATAGGGTGCACAATGCCAAAGAGGCATCTTCTGTGAGCGATGATACACAAACTAGAGAATGAATAAGTGATTCCTTTAACAAGATAAATTGAAAACAATGTGAAGGCTGAATAAAACATTCAAAGACAAATTGGGCTCTATCCGTCCTGCATATTGACTGCAGCACTGGCAGCAGTCAAGGTAACAGTTCCAATAACTCTGCAAAGGTATGAAAATCTGTCGCTTGTGAAATATACACAACTGTAAATGAGAGACCGAGAGACGGATATCCAAAACAGTCAGCTGCTGCTGGACATGTTTTTTTTTCTTATTCAAGCTTCCAAAAGCTGGTCGGAAAAGAATAAACCTTTCAGCCATTAGACTGGTTAATGGACGAAGCATATCCTCACAAAGAAGTGTTTTTGAGACATTATGTAATTTATTGTGCTTCTGAGCACAATAAATATGTGAAGTAATTGCTGGATGTGACACAGATGCACCTTGTTACTGAGACCCGCACAGCCACACACACACTGAACGGAAAACACAATAGCAAACACAAGCGTAACCACGACACTTACTAGTCCACCCGGATGAAGCCCAGCTCAGTTTCTGTCTTTCAGCCATGTATTTCATGAAGCTCTTGCCAATAACTAAAAGCCAGTCCCAGATTTACTCTTTTCCAGCAGCCTCTTATTCAGCCACTCTCTTCTTTTCCCTTCTTAGCTTCCTCCTTCAGTGTCCTCTATCAGCTTTTTGCCTCTGACATTATGTCCAGTTACATTGCCTAGCTTCCGTTTGGAATGACACCAGCTCCGTCAGCGTTTGCCCGAGGCTGGAAAACTCTTCCCCCTGGTCCAGTATGCCTCTGGTACAAAAACTACCACTCCGCCTGGTGCTTTCAGTTCACAGTCCGGGCAGCTTGCCTAACAAACTGAGCTAACATCAACTAACAGCAACTATAGTTTGCAGCGGTTTACTTCGCTGTCCATCAGGATACTCAAAAGACCCAAGAGGGAAGCTGGGGGACATCGGAGAACATTTGCTCAATGAAATATGATGATTTTCACCAAATCAGTGAAATAGCTGGTTGTGCGTGACTTAGTGCTGTAAAGCATGATGTACTTTTTACCTTTTAAGCTTTAATATTTACATACGCCTCTGCACATAGTCTTATAATACCGTTTTTCTTTTAACGTTCCTTTCTGTAAAGGTAAATTATGGTGACATATTCACCCTGATTGTCTAATATTTCAAGTTCTTCAAATGTAGCATCTGATATCACATCTCTTCCATGCCTAAGTGCTCCTGGCAAGAGCCTTGGTGGGAAGCAAAATTACCATGGTAACAGCTCTCAAAGCAGCCGTTATGTAGTTATATATGTCCATGAAGAACACTCAATTTGCTCGCGTTCACTTGTAGAGCACCGGGAAAAAAAAAAAAAACAGCATAAAAGTGATACTGGCAGTGAGCAGTTGGCCTGCTCCCATGGTGAACATGCTCGCATGCTTAAGTTTCCCTGTGGGACAGTGTTACAATAGAGGGGCATCAACATTTCATCACAAACAAATCTAACGGGGGGTATTTCAATTGTCCAAGTGAAATGGTAAGTACGAACGAGTGCCTTCGCTCCACTTTCATTTTACGACATCATCTTGGCTGCTTTCCTGGAATGTTAGCGTGGTCCTTGGATAACGGAGCCATCATTAGCATACAAGAGGGCCCTTCTCATGGGAGCACGCTGTCGGACAAATTGGATAAAGTGGTGGAAAGGAAACATTAATTTGTACTTGGAGCACAAGAAGGAGGAAGAATCTCTGCCTGGCACTCCACTCCAGACCTTGCACTTGTCACACTCTTCCTTTACGCCCTCCCCTACCTGTATTGTGAGGTGAGTGAGGAACATATTTGTGGGATGGGATTGTGCATGGATGTGGGTAATGTGAGTCGAAACGTTTGACGTTGTAGACATTTAATTTGAGGAGTGTTTTTCGGGGGGGGGGGGGGGGGGGGGGGGGGGGTTTGTGATGTGGCAGTCAGTGTACACGCGTTGTAGATGGACCTCGCAGATGCAGCTTTGCCAGGAACGATACGCTGTAACAAACCCGCTAAATGAGAGGAACTCAACCTCATCAATCACAATTTTGAAACCAAACTTATGTGGAGCACACAAATGAAGGAGGTTCAAATTATGCTGAGCGCTAACAAAGGCTGTGTTGAGAGAAAAGTTTGACAGAGAAGAACGCGCGATACCGGATCAGATTGATGAATGAAATTCAACATGTCTTCCAATCTAAAACGACAGTTAGGTTGTTTGTCACCCCCTTCAAAAACAACCCAAATGTTCTGCTGACAGGACAACATCATTCATTAGGGCCTTCGGAAACGCAGATCGCTGTTACAAGAATAATGTTATTTTGATCAGACACAACGATCTTAAGGTTTGGTCCGGTTTAGGCAAGTACTTAGTTAAAGGTACTGTGTCAAGTTTTTAAAAATTATTAGTGGTACTGATTGTTGGTTTTGCTTGTATCTTACAGTATACAATCCTGTCACTGGTTTTTGATAATTCTGTTGATCTACAGGTGGCAGCCAGGCCTAGACAGCATAGAAGTGGGGCGATACTCCATCAAAGGCAGTGAAGAAGACTCCTGACACGTGAACCTACATGTAAAGAAAGTGCACTTTAAAATATGCAAAAACTTTGCAATACTTTTAGAAGAAAGCGAATGCATTTGACATGCATTTCGTGAGGCTTCAAGGGTACATAATCGCCAAAATGATCAACACTGAATGTGAGCATAGCTTTGTTTGTTTAGGAAATCTCCACAGGGGAACTTTAAGGATTAGGGAAGATTAAAGAAGGATTATGGTCATAGTTAAAATAAAACTAAAATTGGCTTTGGGTAGGAGACAGGATGCAAAGTGTGATACCTGGAGTCAAAGTCGCCTTTGAACAACGACACATTTTCTGCCTTTGCTTGTTATGGACAATCTTGTCGTCATTCACCTGGCCACAAGGTGGCCGGACAATGTAAAAGTGTTGAAGTTGTTTGACCAAATGGCCGCTGTTGTTGTTGTTGTTTTGCTGGCAAGATTTGGCGGAGAATTCCCGCCGTATATGCTAATCAAAGGAGACAGAGCAGCAGGACCCGCCAGCTCTTTTGACCCCATGGATTTCACAGTTCTTATGTGAACAACTTCAGTGGAATCCTGATGATCGAACAGGCTTTGTGAATCTCTTTAAAGCCCTCTCCAGGCCAGGTAGGTCAGTGCCTGAGAGCAGAGTACAGCGGCGGAAGGAGGAAAAAGCTTGGTTTGCCTGACAAAAAAGGATCTTCCTTACAAGGGTACCCAAGTCTTTTGCGATCCAGATTGCCTCACCTGTGTGAGGAAGAAAAGGGCAGAATTTGAGAATCAAAGGCGATATCACATCCACTGGGATCTAAGACTGACCTGTTTTATCCTGCCAACCTCTCAGTCGCCTATAATGACAAAATTCATTCCTCTACCTCTCCTGCAGCAGCGGAGAACTGAGTCAAAGAACTTCTGAAGACTTCTCCGGCTTCTCGAGCCTCTCCGCGTAATGACCCAGAAAAAAAAATGAGTTTGTGACAAAGGAATGAGTCTAACAAGGTCACTGGGTAAGTTATTGAATATTTCATTTCTCAAATCTTTAGTGTAGCTCATCTCAACCCTAATAACTCATCCCTCAAGTAACCTAGTATTTCGTTGAAAAGGACTCTAACAATGGGCATGCAGGGTGAAGCGGTGCGTGTGCACTGTAAATGTAATGGGAGGAGAAAGCTGATTCTGCCTCCGTCGGTTGAAATGACCTGCAGTAACATGCCGCACAGAAAATGAATTGCACTGACCGCAGCCATGTGGCCGCTGAAGCAAAATGAGTTTGTAAAGTAGAGAAACATTTGCTTCGAGCAGCCACTCAACATTTTCAGTTCTTATTAAAGGAAATTTGTTTCCCTCAGCCCTGTAGAGAGATATTTAAACACAGCTTATTCAATCATTTTTTTTTTTTTGAACAAGGATCGCAAAAAGAGCAGCCTTCCTTTTAGCATAGCAATCTCTATTAGCATACCTTTGAGGAGCAATTATTTTCTACTTTTCGCACGGGGAACAAAACACTTAACAGATCTGATTAAACCATTTGAGCTCGTTTGCAAAAGAACACGCACAGCAGCAGAGGACGGACTACAAACATAACACATAACAGGTGCGTGCTACAGCTTTAGCAACACAACACAGATTGGGGAAGTCACTCATTAAGTAACCGAACAACGCCAGAAGCAGTGTATCCCAGCTTTAATATATTTATTCCTCTTTCATCCATTACAGCCACTCCTGTGCACTGTGTGCGGCGCAGTGGCAGAGGGGCTGCCTGCCTCTTCCCTCTGACACTCTTCCATTTTTCACACCGGGAGGATCCCTCCATTTCAGCGAATGTGACGGAGATGGCCGCAGGTTGATTGAGGACGCAGCGGGGCCCTCTAGGTTAAAGTGCCATGATTAATCGCGGGATTAAAGATCAAAGAGCCGAGCTGAATCCTGGCAGTGGAATAAGAATCACTGCTGCCCGAGCAAACGCTGTGACAACAAGGAAATCACACAATGCTTTGGATTGTTTGCACGCCCAGCACATATAGACTACACCCAGATTACAGGTAGAATACGAATCCGGCGTGGTGTGTAAAGATTACAGCATTAGCATTTCTGACATTCTGCACTGTAGGTACTAAATCATTTTAGGCATTATGTAAATTAATACTTTGGCACACGTCTCTCTAAAAAAAATCTCTTGTGCTATTGTTTGGCATGCGGCTCCACTGGAGGGATTGCGCACTATTCTTCCAAAAGATTTATCCTCATTTGGTATTTTGATGAGGCAGGTGCAGAGCGCTGTTTTACATGTTACACGTTTACATCTCCCATTGACTTCATGGAGATATGTTGACTGCGACAGCTACTGTTTTCATTCAGTTTATGGCTTCATTTCCATGAATGCGTCACACGCGGCTTTGTGCTTTAACACCTTGTCTAAACCTGACATGTTCCAGCCACGTTTTTCAATCATGTATCACACGTGCATGATACACTTTATTTCTAATCAATGCAGCTGCCAGCTGCATAACCCCTCACGTTACACACAAGTTAAAAAAACATAAGTGCTATTGTTGTGTAGCTGTCCTATATGGATGACGCCACAAAGTGTAGCCTTCACTCTCTTCCTCCAGTTTCAACCCGAAAAATATGGATAAAATACAATGAAAGAGAAAAAAAATGAATGGATAACTTTATAAACGTACCTTTTCTGCATTCATTAATAATGTCAGATCCTATCGCCTGAGGTAACTGTTTAAAGATTCCGAGAAATGACAGTCTATGTTTTGAATAATAATTTGTGTCGGATCTGGATTTTTCACTAAAAAGAGACTTCACCACATAAATATGACATAAACATGATTTATTAAAAGAAAAAGTTTTGGCACAGTCTGAGACTCTGTGGACAGCATGGCGGAGGCGGGTTCAGATCCTTGCAGAGAGCTCTGCAGGGGGGCATCTGAGCCTGAACCAGCAAGGCGTCTTGATCCCTCTGTTAGTAGGTGGGCTTGAGGTAATATTAGAGCAAAGAGGCAGAATGAGGGAAAAAAGGACTGTTTAACGGGAAGAGGTGCAACAGAGAGTCCGAACGCGAGCGGTGGTTTCAATTAATGAGATGAAGTGGGAGGTCGAGAGAAGAGAGGCGGGATGAGAGAGAAAGGCGTGCACGAACCTGACTTCCTGTCAGAACTCTGCACACACGTTTTCAAACGTTCTGTTTATTGTGTTGTGACATGATATTTCCTTCTTTCTTCTTCTTCTTTTAGACTTGACTAGCTTGACTCGTCCGCCCACAGCTCTCTCATGACACACGCAAACACGTGGTCTTCAGTTTGTTTGTGTGCAGGCGGTATGCACAGTGATGTTCTATGAATGAGTGGAGAAGAAGCTGCCGGCAGTATACATACTGTATGGAGTGTGTTTTGCCCACTAATGCGGGAGTGAGTGGAATATACGATTTGGTCAGGGGTGGAGTGAGTAAAGTAGATGAAGTGGGTACACATGAAATACCTTTTTGAGATTATTGACTTTTGACTTCCTTTATTTGGAAGAAAATTGATTTTTGAACACCGGTCCACTGCTACTCTAAGTACATCCACTGGATCATATTAGCTCGTTGCTGCCAAAGAATTTGGAGAGGTACAGCACTGCTCGTCAGTGAAGCAAAGACTGCTGAGATGACAGCTGACCCAACAAATCTGTACTCCTGTCAACTCATCACATGCACGATTAAAATCAACAGCTCTGAAATAAAATCACTAATGAAGCCAGTAATGGGACACAGCGAAAATAAATCCACGAACACATAAAAAATCTCTGGTCACACAAGGAATGCCAAAGCAGCCGATGTGTATTGCAGAAGTTTGTTAAAGATGTGTCGCTTAGGAGACTTTTTTCTTTTTTAATGATGATAATTTAAGGTGCTCACATCCAAAGAGGTTTCATTTGGCTCCACGAGCCCATTGCATTTTGCAAAACAATCCTAACCCCTCGCTGATTTGGTGGTACGCCAGTAACTTTTCGCAGCACGCAGGCTGTTAACTCAACTAGAAGAGACTACGACTCTCAAATTTGTATATCATTTGGGAGAGCCAAGAAAGCAACAGCTTTCACGTTGCCAGTTTTAGAGCTGGTGTTGATACCAGACACGTGTGCAAAAAAAAAAAAAAAAAAAAAAGATTGACATGTACAATTAGTTTGCTCATAAAGCTGTGAAGACAGAGAAAGGAAAAAAAAAAAACTTCTCTGCATGTGAAGTTGGAGCAGTCATCGCTGAGCTTCTTTGCCAATAAAACCGCTCATACAGCTCTATACAGTGAGCAAAGTCCAGTCAGGTAAAATCACAAACACCTGTCTTCACTGGCTGTAAATAACAAATCCAGTCTTGCACCTTTTTTTTTTTTTCCAGACGCATTGCTGTCAAAGAATATAAATACATCGAGGGAGTTATCACAGCTTGGAAGTACAAAAGTTCAAAGGAGAACGTGGACATCTGCACCACGTTTCAGTGTTTCTGTAGTCACTGGAACACCTCTCTCAGAGTCACAGATGTCTAACTAGAGAAAATGTGAGGGGGATCAACTCTTTAATTCGTCCACTGGCCACCATGGGCCTGTGCCACATTTCACGGCAATCATTTCAATAGCTGTTGAGATATTTCAGGTCGGGCGAGAGTGGTGGACTGACTGCAATGCTCATTACTAGGTAAGTTACAGTAATCAAACAGCTCTCTGTCCCGGGAAAAAGTCTACAGTTTGATGCTTTAGTCGGGCAAAAATGCGTGTAATTTGAAGTCACGGTGTCTAATATGCTTTGTGTTTTAAGCCCACATGATTGGGGATTTGAATTTGCCATCCTGAACAAATGTATTCTTGTTTGAAGACAAACCGTGGCCTTGGATGTAAATGGGCAATGGATGTTATAAGGAGACCACACACACGAGCCAGTGTCTTCACACTATTCTCTTGAGAGATTTGAAGTAGAGGTAGTTGAACACAAGCTTTCCTCTTGGTCCTATGACCAAAGAAAGCAGGCACTGTGGCATGAGATTCAAAGAAGAAATCACACATACAGTTGCACAAGTATGCTATTGGCTAAAATGATCATGGGGTATCACAGCAGGCTGGGGGAGTTTTTCTGTTCATAGATCCACTATGCCGGAGAAAAAAGGATCTTATTCTTTTTCCTAAACGTATGTTTAAGGCTAAATCAAAGACAGAGTTAGTGTATTTTGTAGAGACAACAGATTATGACGGTGGATGTATACAGTGCGCTTATGCTCACATTATCTGTTATTACAGCAATGTATGGGTGTGAGCGGGTTGGCCTTTCCAGTGCACCCGCCTTCAATAAAGCACTAATTAGGAGTCTCATTATGATTGGTGAGCTTGCCAATTAATGGATAATTATATACCAATATGAGGTCTTTGGTGAAACACTCATCGACACTGTGGGAGGTGTAGGCCACCTCGGGACAGAGAATAGGCGAGGAGGATGTATACATGACCTGACTATGTATATATTAAAAGCTAAATAAAGTACTTACATTAATTGTACTTAGTAACAATTAATTCATTACCAGTTAATGAAAACAGCTCAAAGGCAGTGGATTTAGCTTCATCCACACAGCACTCCATTACTGTTTTCAATAGCTCAGGTTACAGCTAATAATCCCCCTCCTGTCTCCTGGGCAGGGGTATGCCCCGCTTACCAACTCTTGAGCTCACAGCGCGGCACAATGAGCTCCTTCCACTTGGGTGAGCAGATGATAGTCCCAGAATGAAAGGTTTACAGAGTCATTAGTAAGGTTTTCATATGTCTGCGCCACTTGTAATTACTTCGCCGCTAATAGTCACCTCGATTGTGGAGGAGGAGGGGAGAGGAAGAATAAGATGTCCTTTAATTAATATTTGGAGGGGACCTACCTTATCCGGGCTGCCTTGGTGAAGAGCAGGACAGGACATTTGGCCATTCATGGAGCAGGATGGGGTGTACATTTTGTGTTATGGGTTGTTCACCAATTTGATAACCCTGACCATACAAATACCATACTGCCTGGGCTGCTAAAAGCTGCCGTTATTGTCATGATTGTATGTTTTGTTTTCAGCCAAATGAGCTGAGGTAGTATCATCCACTATGAGACTATAATATAAATGAGGTAACACAGAAAGGTCCCCGTTCAGTGTGAAAATTATGATGAGCTTATCTGTGCAGCTTAATGAACTGCGCACACACCGACATTCTGGAGGCCATTTTCAGGCAATTAACAGTGAATCAGCTCAGAGCGGAATAGAAAACAACCTGCTGCATCCGGAGAAAAATAGTGCACCATCCCAAAGCTGGAGCTGATAACCCAGCCCATTATTTACCTCCTTGTTAATGTGTGACCATTGGCAGAATAGCATTTTCTTTTTCATCAAAACATTCCTCACACACAGTCGCTCGCTCCCTCTTGTCACAAAATGTGAACATATTAAACAGAAGTGTAAAGTAGAGCTCTGCAGCGTGCACTAAATGGAAACAGGCATGGCCCAAATCTCTCAAGAGATCCCAGAAGAAACCAGCACATGAATCAAATCTATGTTGTAATTTCACTGATAGCTAACTCTGTATCTTGTTTGAGTATTTATATTGCATGGCATACACCCATGAGGAAAATGTCAACCCAAGTAAGCGCCATCAAGAATGTGGTGTTTAATTTAGCAAATGCTATCAGGGCACATTTGCACGGCGCACAGTTTTGTTTGTTCCACCTCTGAACTAATTAAGACAGAGCAGGGGAATATTCCCTTTCATTTACTGAAATAACTCCAGTCTGTATCAGCCACATGATTATGAAGCTTTTTATTTCTTTATTTCTTTATTTTTTATTTTAATAGTATTCCTGGATGCTAACCAGTTGAAAAATTGCTTTGACACACATTGTGGGTGAAACTGATTTTTCTCATTTTAAACAAGTTATTTGTGTTAAGACGTATCAGGGGTGAATTATTGTGCAAAAAAGCCACTTGCTCAGGGGATTTATTAAAACAATACGGCATAATGCATGTGCTAGTTAATGCCAACAGAAAATATGTTGTGATTCTCAACTTATCACTGCATAGTAGTGCATTGAATGTGGAGGAATATGTATTACTGAAGCAAAAAGAGAAATGAGGACAAATTCAGAATATAGCCAAGATACTAATTTGGGTGCCTGACATTCTACTTGAAAATCATATCTATGCTCATATATAACATTTTTGCAAACATGAACAGCAAACATTATTATTATTATTATTATTTTATTTATTTTTGTAGTAGTAGTAGTAGTAGTATTTCATATGAGTTTCATATATTATTTATATCCTTCCTTCCACTCTGTATAGAAGCTCATAAATGTGTTCAAGTGTTCTTGTGTCAGCTTTACGCACTTTCATATTTGTAGTTAAACCACATTTTTCCTTCGGCTCTGTCGCACTGAAAGTAAGTGTCCATAAACAGAATGTCAGGCCTCAGTTTTTAATGGAGTCTTTTGCTGGAACTCCAGAACATTTAGAGACTAATTCTAAAGCTACATATATATTGTCTTGGTCTCCTGAAAGGGGAAATCCTCACTGCTCTTCCAACCCCTGAGCATGTTGCCGCCATTGTACCTTCCCGCCAAAGGGATGATATTATGTATGCGTTAAGTGCTCCTTGATTTTTGCCATGATGCAGTGCTTGGCATTCAGGCCAGAGTATTATTTTTATGTCTCAAAAGACTGGAGAAGGTTTATTCCTCATGCTGTTGGAGTCCTTTAGGTGCCATTTGCCAAACACCAGGCAAGCTGTCGTATGCCATTTATTCAGCATTGGCTTCCATCTAGCCACTGTACCATAAGGGCATGATGGATGGCATGCTGCAGAGAGGGCTGTATGGTTTTGCAATCTCTGCAGAGAAACTTTCACATTAGACCACTGGGCTTGGATTAGGTTTTATTTTTACCTTCATGGGCAGTCAATGAAAGAGGAGAGGTTCAATTGGAGAGGTTCATCAAACTACGTAAGCACAATGCATTAATATATGCATCCACAACCTTTGATGTTAGACGCCACAGTGGGCTATATTTTTTGAAAATCCCCATCTGATCAAGTATATTGTTCATTATTGAGTTGAAAAAAAAAAGAAGACCAAGTCCAGAGCCTCACTGAGCCACACTCGGGTGGTACTACGTGCAGCTTTGCTTTAATGACTGTTCTTATTACCTTCATTAATGGCTATTTCAACATAGATGAACCCCTAATCACACAGAAAATGTATTATTTTCTTTTTAAATAGTTTTGTCCCCTAAGGAAGAACAATTAAGTGATTAAAACTTCCATTTAGCCGATGTCCCCATGGTGTTGCATAACAGGAGAGAATAGTGGTGTAACTATTTCCCCCACAAATACCCTTCAGTCTTGAATTGTTTTGAAGTCCAAAAAAGCTTAAGTGACCCAAAATCATTTCTGAACCAAAACACAACAGTACAGTTGGGCTGTAAATATTATGGGAACTGAACTGTTTCCCTTCGGGGCCCTCCGCAATCTACTCAGTGAACGTTCAACTGTGATTTGTCACTTCATAGTATGTTGTGCTGATATTGACTCTGAGAATATATCTCATAGCAAATCTAGTGTTGCTTTAGCACCAAAGCAACACCTGACTCCAGCTTCTTGTGGGTAGTATTGTGCTCTTGACACTGAAACTGTTGTTCTATTTGATCCTGCGCAGATTTTGAAGCTAAGCTTACAATTTCTTTTAGGAATAACTGTTGATTTCCTACATTATTATATTATTATAATAATAAGAGGTAATTTTGACACTTAAAAACATAGTCTTCCCAGCCATCTACAGTAATTACACCCTAATAATAATTCCAAATGTTTGAACGGTAGTGTAGCTACACTGTGAACTGGATTACTTTGAAACCTATGACTGCATGTAGAATCAGCGGGTGATGCTCACTCTCTCTGCGAGAGCCACTGTGATGCAGATTTTGATGACAAATGCTATACTGGTGATCCTTAAAGGTTGCCCTTTACAGATCCAAGCGTCAGTGCGCCCTATTCAGCTGTGCCTCCGCTCCCCGTAATGCTGCAGCAGAAGCGCCGTGTGTCCAGGGACTTTTGAAAGGTGAAAACTTTCACAGCAGTTAACAGTAAACTAACACACCCATAGATCAGGACAGCAGGATGGTGCAATGAGTAAGGAGAATCGGAGCCTAAAAAAACCTACAAAAAAAAAAATCTCCTTTCGGAAACCATCCAGGTGTCCTTGAGCAAGATACTGAATCCTTAGCAGCTGCAGAAGCTCTGCTCTGCTGCTGATTCTACCTCTTAGTAGCTTGCAGAAGAGGAATTACCCAACAGGGATCAATAAAGTCTTATGTTAATTTTTTTTTCTAGTCCACGGCTTTTTTTTCTTTTTTTGCTGAAGTGTTCCTAAAATCTCAGAGAATTGCTTTGTTGAGATAATAAATGAACTGCTGTTGTATGAATTGCAAAACCCCAATTCAGTTAAACAGATGCTGAGGAGGAATGGCAGTAGGATTGATTGGTCCCCACTTCTTGTGCACAATCTTACATATACCTGAGACATCAAAGGCCAAGGGAACAGCCAGTCGAGGTGATGAATTCCCCCCCCATTGATGTTTCCCTCTTTATTGAATGCATATTCACAAGTTTAAACACTACCACATGAAAAGCCCTTGATATAAGAGTCAGTGCTGTTCCCTTTGATTATCCCGCCGGCTCGAGAATCTTGTGACAGGAGAAAGAAAAGTGGATACAGATGTCTATCACACACAGTTAAGCCTCCCCATGTTTATAAGGTAATGTTTAATTTCAAAGCCTCCGGTTGTCACGGACAGGTCTCGATCAGTTACGCTGTCTTCAAACGCAGCTGGAGGCGTTTTATATCTGGCTCCTTGATTTCATTCTCAAGTATCTTTATTCAGGACAAATACCCTTCAAAGCTCGCTGAAGCCGCCACGAGAAGCTTCTGTCTGGATTGTTTGCTTTGCCAAGGTGTGATGGAGTGGACCGGGTGCCTCCTGTGTCCTCATCGTCGTGTCATCCACTGACGGCTTCATGTTGAGTCACTAAGTTATTCCACCGCAGGGACTGACAGTCTCACATATACATCCTCATAAAAATTGTCACTCAGCCATGCAGCTGTCCCGAGGGCTGCCATCTTTCCCTGTTTTTTTTATGTTTCTAAATGGCGTCGGAGTTGTATGTTGCGTCCTGTGGGGCTGGCACATGTGCAAAGCCGCTTTCACATTGACTGTGTCGGCAAATTTGGACGTTAGTGTCATGTTCGCCCTCAGTAACTTTTCCGTTAAAAGTCACAATGGCAGTTTTACTAGGTCTGACCTACTAACATTTCTGTAACACTTCCAATGCGGCTTATGTCTGATTTAAACACCCTCGCAATGATGGAGAGGCTATAGAGGCAAGGTTAAATATGCAGTAAGAGTGATCAAATGCATGTCTTGTCCTGCTGTCTCAAATACATTTGTCATTTGAATATCATTTGTTATGCGCTAGGAAAATAAAAAAAATGTGCTTAATGAACCAGGAAATACTGTCAATGAGCCAGTTTTAAGCAATTGAGGAGTTTTGTTCATTTCAGAATGGTCTGCGGAATGCGTTTCCAATCATCGAGACTAATGCTGTGTTCAAGTCAGAGTTGGAGGTCAGAATTTCCCAGGTGAAATTTGTTTATGATGATGATAATGAATCATGAATGACTGCACATATACAGTATGTTTTATAAGCCTGAGATAGGTTAGTTTAGTCTGTACCAAAGTGAAGGAACCATCGACATCGCCGTCTTTAAAAACCCTTCGAGGACCATCGTAATCATCAGATCGTTGCTTTCCATTTTCAGCTTCCATCCATGCCAAATGTTTTCGGTGTCCACAAAATCCAAAAAAGCTTTTCATAGAAAATGTTAACAATTTCAAGAAGGCAATCCTGTCGGTGGTGAACTTAACAGAATGTGAATTGTATAATAATAATAACGCATCCAGGGCTGGATCCAACGACCTCATTGACTTGAGAAACATGGGCAAAAACTAGAAGAGAACTGTGTTGGAAAAAACCCAAGAGACATTTTTAAAGCAATATACTGCCATGTTAGAGACTCAGTGTCTTAAGGGTGCTTATTAGCACTGTAGTAATGTTACCAAGGGCAACGAGTGAATGAAAAAAAAAAGTTAACTTTGGTAGTTTATAGGCCTGAAAGTGAAAAGTAACTCACTGAAGCCCCACTTAAGGGTCTTGCCGGCTATTTGAAAGGAACATAATCATTTTGGATCATACAATGATTTGCAAGGATTGTGAAAAACAAGACTGGATGAAGTGGGTGACCTTTAGGTCGGCATGTCAATAATAATCTTCACCGACAATGACAAGAACAAAAGCTACAAGAAATGCCCCTTATGCTCTTAAATAGAGGGTTCAGAAGGAGCGGGCCCTAATAAAAATATTGATTTAATCACATACCCTTCTTCACCCAAGTTAATGAATCATTATTTTCACGTCTGTACCCCAAGGATAGATAAAGTATTGTCTGACTGGTCCAGTGCATTGGATGATTAGCACTCTCATTAGGAGTGGAGCTGGAGTGTGTAAATCTCAAGAGAGCTGGAACATCGAGAGCAGTTGTAGAAGCAAAGTGTGCAGCAGTGACATACACTGTCTCCACTGTCCCTGTCTGATGTTTATTGCCTGGTGCCTGGCACCACTGTGAGACACTTTAATTCCTTTTGTCAACAGCCATAAGTATTTATTTATTTATTTATTTGCACTTTCAGTGTAAACACGATTGACTACACTATCAATCATTTTTCAGCTGGATGTATATATATATATATTTTTTTTTTATTAAGTCTGCCTTTGCACCATTGGGCATTCATAACAAATTCAAAATCTATATTTGTATCAAAGTTGTTTTGATAGTTGGTAATATTTGTCCAAGAATATAACCCATAAACCAATCTGACCTGACAGTTATGTCAGGAAGACATGCCTGCACAGTGTAAGAATGACAAGGGATGTCACATCCATCCCACAGTCTTCATTGCTCACTGACACGGCGATGCTGATGTGAATGAGGGTTTGAGCTCCATAATACAGTTGCATGTGGGTCACAAGCTTTGGGACCTGATTCAGATTTTAAAGACAAAAAAATAAAAAATAAAATAATAATCCCGGCTTCATCATCTGCAAAGTTTAATCTATTTTGACGAGCGCTGTCAGAAACACGTCATACTGATGGAAATCGAGAGCGCAGAAAGATGCAATAATGTTCCGCGTGTCCGTGCTCACTTTCACAAAGACAGTGACACATGAAATAACACGTGTATACCATAAACATGTCCTCCCCCCTCAACGAGGAGACCACTCCGAATTAAGGCTTTTAACAGCCACTCCCATTGTACAAGCGCATCTGTTCTGCTGATGAGGGTACAAACTAAACTCCTCTTTTTTAACGATTGGACATTATTGATCACTGATGTTTTACAGCCAGGAAGACATATGTACAGCTAACTCACTGTGTGGTGTTCATTAACTATCCTGAGCAAAGAAGCCAGTCACTGTGAGTAAGTGTGTGCCTGTTTGTACTGATTTTTTTTTTTTTTTTGGAAATAAATTATTATATGATGGAAAATGAAGATTTCATGCTGCGAATGTAAATCGAAAAACATTTCACTACAAAGTCTGGAGAATCACATGCACTGGGAACCTTGGCGCGCCTGTCGTGAAGTGTCATGTGGGTTGGAGATTTAAAACATTGGCATTTAGACGTTTCTAACATAAAGAAAATATAATACGATGACATATTTTTTATTTTCTTCTGTGCTGATATTTATATCATCAGGATAGTGTATATTAAGTGTTAAGGAGACTTCCATTCATCAATCGTCAGCTCGGTCGGTGGAAAGGAAGCTCAAGATGTCTGCTGAGAGGTTTATTGAAGCTTCATCAAGGAGAACGGATGACTTATCAATACACTTGTCGTGGCACGACGCCGCCTCAGTTCTGAAGAAGGTGTCCTCTCAGGATAGTGCCACAACTACTTGATGCCCCTTAATAGTCATTAGTCTACAGACAAGGAAATATGTTTACCCTTAGTGGTCGTACATTACGTTATGTTATTTACTTCCCCGTTGTGAGTGAGACAGCCCTGTCCTCTGACCTCGGTTACCTTGGTTACCACAGTGATAATCAGTATGGTGCCTGTTCTCCTAAACCGCTGCTCTGTATCTCAACGAGAGAAAGGAGTGTCCCCATGCCAATCAAAGATTTAACACTGCCCCTATGGAGACCTTGAGATGTATGCTTTGTCCTGTGTAACCCCTATGTGTGGCATGCTAGAATAGAAAATCCCATCACAATATGTACATACTAGTGAACAGCTTGTTGTATGCAAAACCTTTTTTTTAAATTTTTTTATTTTCTTCTCTTTCTGCATTGTTTTCACAAAAAAATAAGGTTGCACTCTTTAGGATGAAGTGAATGCCTGCACACTGCTCTCTACTTTCTAATGTCTCGAAAGACTTACACTGTTACACGGTTACATTATGCACCTACAACACTGTAAATCACACCTTGACAGCAACGTATAACCAAACAAACAACCAGCCGGTTGAAATGTACAGTTAGAAATGTACTTTAGTCATCAGAATAACTGCAGTGACAGCACAGAGGCGTTAAAACCACCACACTTTTTTTTTTTTTGGTTGAACGCTGCACTTAAAGTTTATTTTGTTCATGTTAGAGAGGCTGTCAGAATGATGCCCAAACATCCTTGCCCGCCATAGATCAACACAGACAAATCAGATATCCAAAATATTATAGAAAAACGCCTGGAAAGTGGAAAGGTTGAGCTCATCGCCATAATTAAAAGAATGGGTGTAACATACACTCATACATTATTTACTTGACAAAACTGAGACCTGCCTTGCTTGTTGGATTTGGGCTTGTGTGTGTGTCCGTGAGTGAGAGGGAGTGACTGAGATGGAGAGAGAAAGATTGAAAGACAGTGGGAGTAAGACGGAGAGAGAGATAGAGAGAGAAATCTATCTAGAAATGTCCTCATATATCACTTGCTCGGAGTGAATTGAAGAGAGCAATATGATGAAGAGCAAACCCGTGTAGTTAACCAGAACTACTTTGATCTTCTGTGACCTGCTTCAGCATTGACCCTTGCCCTCTCTGTTAAAACATCCATCATTCACAGCACCGGGTCGAGGACAGGGCAACCCCATTTTCCCTCACTTGCACAACTCAGGCACACCTGCTTAGTTACCTAAGTGGAGAAAGGGGCAGGTGGGTCTGGACAATGGGGCTAGAGATATATAATCTGGCCTTTTCACATTCCCAAACATTATATGTTGTGCATTGTTTTTGGTTCATACAATAATGACATTAACCAAAGCTCAACATTTGCACCTCCACAATCTGCCTGTTTCTACATTTACCCAATTTGCCATTTAAATTTACGAACATAGAAGTAGAAAGTGTTAAAGCTTACAGGCCTCAGGCAGTTTGACTTCACTCAGGCACTGTTTTATTTACACGTATCTACGGTATTAAAGCAAATTCTTGCTACTGCAGTTTGAAAGCTTGGTGGTAAAGACTCAGTAAAACTTTATTGATCACTCTTAATGTTAAAGATGTACAAGCAAAAATCATTTGTACAGTTGGATTAACATCAAAACAGATTGACTGTATGAGATTTTTGCAGGTATTTTATTTATCTATTCTCATAACTGAATGTAAAGTAAAGATGGATCTGCATCTGATTTTGGCAGGAAGTCCAATACTCCCACTCAGACTGAAGGACAGGTCACCAAAGAGGTTTTATTATTTTCTAAGCTTGAAAACTTCTTTAGTAGATTCAGTTCTTTTTTATCATTACAGGCTTTAGAAATCTTTCCACCGGTGACAAAAACAGGTTGTGTAACTGTAAAAGTGGCCAGTGGGATCATTAGCGTTGGACTGCCTGGGCTGCCTCGCATTTCAAAGGTTTCAACGATTTTTCAGCGTCTACCCTGTGAAGCTTTGACAGGGTGACCAATTGCCTTATCTGACACGCAGCTAATGATGTGCCTTTCATTTAAAACACGGTGGGTTAACGTCACGGTTTAACTGTTGAGCTTGGGTTTGATGGGACTTCGTGTTGCAAGTGTTTTCATTGTATTTTATGCTGTCTCATGAGGTAGCTTTTGCACTGTGAGCATTTGCGTTTATACTAATTTCTCCGTATTGTATTTCATCACCATTCGGGTTTGCTTGAATTTTGTCTTTCATCTGGTTGCAAGAATCATCTTTCGTCATCAGTCATCTTTAGGAACGGTTAAAACAGAAGACACTATAGTTTTCCTTGATCCACGGTGGTCAATATTTTTCCCTGAACAGGAAACCAAATGAAAACATGATGTAAAAGCAGCTTGCAGTGACACACATACAGTGCATCATCGCCAAGCGTTGCAGCTTTACATAGCTTTTAGCTACTTTGAACTCATTCAGTTTGATAGCACATTCACAGTGAGGTTAAGGCTAATTACCAAACGGTCCTGCAGCAACAAGCAGCTGTTTTCAGCAAACGGGCACTTTGCACTGCATGCCCATGAAGAAGGTATTAAGTAGCTGAAGAAAAATACTTTTTCTTTGGAGCTCAAAGCCCGAGCTAAAATGGAGGTGAATGACTTTCATGAGGTAGACAGAAATGTGTCTGAAATTGGATGATAATGTTACTCTGCTTCTTCATTCTTCTGCCTCCCGGTAGACATGACATGACACTGTCGCGTTATCTTATGACTTAGCATGTTAACAAAGAGTGTCCCATTTACACATCTGGCAGCCATGGGGTAACATTGGCAAACAAGCACAAATGAGTCCAGTATTCACTTTCCTTTTAGCTCTAACCAACTGCTAAGGGAAAACAGTTGTATCTTTAGTCGTTAAATGCTACCATATTCATCAGCTAATTGCTTACTTTGTCGGTTTGCTTTTTTTTTTTTTTTTTTTTTTTTTTAATGAAAACTGCTGCTTGCTGGAAATCAAGGTTGATTACAGTGGTAAGACTGAACAAGAACTGTGACATTGGTAAAGTTGTTGGCCATAAAAACAAAACAATGAGCTGAGAGACAATAAAAATGTTGTAGAGGGCTGAGGGGAAACTGCAAAGTAGGGTGATAATTCCTGTGAGTTGCTGCCTATGAGAATCCCTTTCACATTACACATAGGCTAGCCTTTTGATCTACTGCTAATATGAAAAAAAAATATTGATTGGTACAGCGATAATGACCAGCAGCTATCTAATCTGCAACTGGTGCCTGTGGTGTGATGTTCTTGCCCTTAACCTGCATCATCTTTGACAATTTCTCTCGCATGTTTTCCAGCATTCTCTCAGTATAAGGTTCAGGCAACCACAACTGTGCTCTTCCTCCCATGCACAGTGGAGATAAACGTGCGGGTGAAGTGAATATCTGGCCCGCTACTGCACGTCTGATCAAAGTAGACATCGTCTCTGGCTTCTCTGCTCTTTTAATCTCACATCTGCCATATACACTAAGAACTAGGACACAATAGCACCTGTCTTCCTGAAGAGCAATCATGACATTTCCCTGCCTCTCGGCCTAAAGGTTATGGCTTTTCATTGATTTAGATGTCATTGTTGAGTAACACAGGAAAACCTTACATGTGAAAATGGAACTCTAATTCTGCTGTGGTAAATTATTACATTCAAAGTTTGTGTAAGCCTGTTGAATTAAAATGGCATTTTTCCTTCTTATGCAATAAAAAAAATAAGAATATATAAAAAATAAAAAAAACAGTCAGTCAATTAGTTGTTTTTGTTTAAAGAAAACACACACACACCTTCCTCCTTAATTTCATACCAAATATAGTTTTTTACACCAAATTCAAGACTTGGAAACAGGAAAAAAAGGCATCAGAAGGGGATAAAAGTAGCTATTTTCTTTTCATAAGAACAAACAATAGTACAGCTATGTGTGGAGAAAAAAAAAAAGACCCAGTCTTAAGTGAGCTGTGCCCAGGAAAACAGCCTCTGTCTCAAGAGCCCACAAAGTTCTGTTTATATATGATGACTATGTGATGAAATTTTGAGCAACCAACATTCTTAAAAAAATGTAATGTGGTAGTAGGCAGTGTCTTTATTATTATTATTATTACTTTTATTATTATTAAGGAAAAGCTGGTGCGAAAAGTCAGAAAAGCTAGTTCCAGGTATTGATGAGATATAAAGCGTAAAGCAGCTCTGACTGAAAACAGAAGCCAAACTGGGTTCTGCATGGGTAGAAAATCCAGATAAATAATCCATCTCACTCCATTCATCTGTACACCGGTCAATAATGATGGGGAGAACGGGAAATGAGTCAGAAGGCAGTGAAAGTTGATGTCGAGTTTGAGACAGTTATGTCAAGTATTCAGCCCGCAGTGAAGTTCTCTAAAGCAATAAAGCCCAGGCAGGGCGGAGGACCCTTAAGATTTGGGACTGAACTCTACAAACATCATTGACCCAGCGATTAATCCATTTCTAAATCTTGCTGCTTCGTCAGCCTCACTCACACTCCAGATAAATCGGTGCAGGTCAGTCTTTAATGAGGGGACTAATGCTAAAATCTCCCTCCGAGCACCATTAACCTGTCTGTGTAAAAAGGACGCAGGGAGAAGACCATTGATTCGGTTTTAATCTCTTACTTGCAACCTGCATTCTAGCAGTCGGCCCAGTTGATTGCTTCACTTGGCTTTAATATTACTCCAGTTGTTAATACATGGGCTTTGCCCTAACTACTTATCATCAGATCCAATTTGGATGTGATAGAAGGCCGGATAACGTATACCTGAGTGTCAGTGGCCTCCTCAAAATTGCAAACTAAACAACAACAAAACATGTGATTGTAAACTAAACTACAGCAGATGGCTAATCTGCTTATCACCTCACAACAAGCTTTCACTAATAATATCATTGCTTGAAATCTGACTTTAGATGTCTTGTCAGAGACAGCACTGCATAATGATGGAAAGTCGCATCTGTGTTTCTATCATTTTTTCAGGCCTCCTTCTGCCCTTTCGTGAGTTTGTCGGCTACAAGGCTGTTCGTATGGGCTTTTTTTCCCCCCCTCCGGCTCCAATGCAAAGCACAGCGGCGACTGTTACAAGTAAGCGAGAGAGCAAGAAATCAAAGAATGCGAGTGACATTAGATCATTCTTGTTGCTACGCAACAGAGATTTTTGACAGGAAAGTGCAAAGGGCCCTCTAAATTAAAATTAGCTCACTAACCTGAATTAAAAGACAAAAAAGAAATGTTGAGAGAGAAAATGGACGGAGAGAAAGTTCATGAGTAATCTGCCTGCTGCTTGAAGATGAAGAGGAAGCCTTCCCGAGAAGGAGGATGTGGAGACGATGATATGTATGGAGCAGGGAGCACTAACTGTAATCTGCTGCAAGAGCTGGATAATGACTATTTCAAGCGCTGGATTTTTATTGATGTGGCATGCTGGGATCTTCTAGTATTACTGCAATCACATTTCATCCAATTGAAATTGCTATGTTCTTTTTTTTTTTCATAGCTGGGAAATGAGGTGGTTGGATGTGGAAAAAAAGATGGAACTTGTGTACATGTAATGGGGCATTTTAATGAAGATTGCAGCAGTTTGTTGTACTAATGGATATTATTGTTCTAATTTACTGAAGCACGTACTATTGTTTCGTCATAGGATTTCATAACGCTCAGTGCTACATGATGGGCAGGCTCTGTCCTGAGGGGCTGGTGGTTGCTCTGAATAATGATGTGATGCCAGATGGTCATTGTCAGGCAGGCTTTCTCCTGTGGGTCTGGATACTGCCCTGTACAACATCATCAGCCTGTCACGACAGACTGATGGACAAGGAAATAAGACGAAAGGGCAAGAAATAATAAACCATATGGTGTGTAGCTTTATTACTCCCTACTGCGCCTTTCTGCTCCGCGGCTGGACCTCACTGCATCTGCATCATACTGTAGGTGTGCAGGAGAGCCCCTCTGTATTCCATCCACCACAAACCTACAGAATCTACCATCTGTCAGACCAGATACCTGTGGAGTCGCCGTAGTGGGGTCCTTGTTGTCCCGACTACACTAAACAAAGAGAAAAAAACACTTCCTTTGGTGTGCAGTTTTACATTTTGAAGTGTCATAAATGAGCTAACGGAGTGAGAGGCGGAATTTTACAGTAATAAGATTAGTTCTTCTACAATCAACGGGCTTATTTGCACATACACGTCAGTCCACTTTGTCTTTCCTTATACAGGAGGCACAGAACTCCTTGTTGGAGTTGCATGCATCTAGAATGAGTCTCATATTGCTTGTTTTGATGGGAATCAGGAAAAAAAAACAAAAAAAACACAGGAGCCAATAATATGAGGATCTATGTTTACTACCTAAACTGGTACCGGATGGTCACCCATGCAGTATGGGAGTCTGATTTGATTGTCCTACCTACGGTACTGTTTTATTAAGTCATCAGTCAGTCTTATTTAATTATTATTATTTCATTTCATGTTATTTATTTAGCTTACCTTGTACCTGTCATATTTTGAGGTTTCTGCTTTAGTGTTTCCTGTTGTGTTTTGTTATTATCCCCTTTCCTCGTGCCTGTGACTTTATTTCCTGTCTTTGTTCTTTCTTGTGTTTCCTGCTACTTTTGATTATCTGTTCCACCCTGATTCATTTCATCTGTCCTTGATTACGTTTCACCCGCGTCTTGATGTCCTGTTTGCAGAATGTGTGTTTAGTCCCTGTGCCCAGGTTGTTTGTATTATGTTCCCTAGTTCTGAACAAGTTCACAGTCCTGTGTGGGTCCAGTCCTATCCTTTTTTTTTTTTTAACGGTAACCTGCACGTCCACATCATTATTTTCCATGGATGTAACTAGGTTGTAAATTCACGGTGTAGGAAAATTATCATTCCATTCCT
Source organism: Nibea albiflora (assembly GCA_014281875.1). Lineage (NCBI taxonomy): Eukaryota > Metazoa > Chordata > Actinopteri > Sciaenidae > Nibea > Nibea albiflora. The sequence continues at coordinate 6,563,601 of CM024803.1, forward strand.
AATCTCGCAGGACAAACCTCTTATTGGTCAACTGTTTCTCTAAACGGCTGAAACACTGGAGGCTGTTCAATAGCTGAACAAATATGACATATTGCCAGTGGCCATGTTAAGCCAGGCCATGATTTGCTTGACCAGGACCATGTATTCATGCACTTTGTAACCATTGGTGTTATCGCACAGTCTGCTCTGAGAAGGAAACATCACTTTCATGCATCTGCTCCATGGGCATGCTGCAATGCCACCACTCCTGATAAAAATCTATCAATGGGCGAACAGTCAACTACAGGGCAGATGATAGGAAACTGTGATGGGGTTTGTTGGCCCTGGCTGCCATCAATCTGTCCCAGCTAGAAAGAACTGCCAGTGAGAGGCAAGAGAGGAAAAGGCCACTGCAGAATAATGCCCTCACATATGAGTTGGGCGATGAGGGAGAGGGATCTCTCCCAAAGGTGCCAACACACGGTTCAGATACTTGCCTCTTATGAAAGAGGAAGGCAGGGGAAGCAACAGGAGGTTGGGCAGAAGAAAGAAGAAAGCGACATCATTAAAGATGATGATTAGCAATGTGGAAACCTCCAAAGAAAAAATAATCGTGATGAACAGATGACTAATCCTGGTGAACGATTTGATCTGATTTTGATTTGATCACCAATTACTTGGCCGACAACAGTGCAACACCATGAACAGTCAGAATATCATTGCCGAAGAGTAAGATCCAAGACATTCCTTGAAAGTCACTCGCAGGATTGTAAGGTTTTGAACTTGACATTAACAAATAGGCCCCTAATCAAAATGTCAAACTCTATCCTGCTGTGACGCGACAGCAGCTGAAGCTGTGATCATCTTAAATACAAGGTGACAGCAACACATGGTCACAGTACAGTGCTGTTGTTGTTGCAACGCAGTTTTTGATTCAAAAGTTCCTTCTAGTCAACATGATATATGCGCATTTAGCATTATATATTTCATTACTAAATCAAATGTATTATAAATGACTACATCTAAATGCCACCTGCTTATACTGCCTATTTTTTACTGCTTATCTGGGTCCAGGTCATGATGGCAGTAGGCTAAACAGACGTCCTTCTCCCCAGCCTCATCCTACCGCTCCTCCTGGCGAGTCCCAAGGCGTTTCTTGGCCAGATAGGATATATAATCCCTCCAGCTTGTTCTGGATCTGCCCTGGGTTTTTTTCCCCAGTTGGACATGCCTGAAATACCTCTATAGGAAGACGCCCAGGAGGGATCTTGAAGCTCCTCATCTGTCTCTTTGCAACCCAAAAGGAGCAGCAGTTTAATTCAGAGCTCCTTGCTGCATGTCTAAGCTTCTCACGCTGTCCCTGTGAGCCCTAGACCCCCCGCGATCTATGTGGAGTTGGAGTGTAGTTCACACTTTTTAGACTCTTCAACATATTGGCTGTGCTGCAGGCCACAGTCTGATGGACCTAGTTTATCAATGGCAAAAAGCACAGATCTAATGCGAAGCTCACCTAATTGATTCTGTGACCTACCATTACTTTTAATATTGCTTACAGTGTTATCAACGGGACTGCAATCTGTCTAAATAACCCCATAATGCATTTGCAAAAGACAAAAAAAAACAACCTAATGTTTCTTCATTTTTATACAGGAATGATTAGAATAGGAATGACTCTTGGTATTCCCCAGAATTCAAACTACATCATCATAAGCCGACTCGTAGCAGTGAGCACATCTGCATGTGCTGATGAGAGCGCAGACTGATTTAAATTTTACGTAACTCATTTACTGAGCATAGCTGCAACTTAAGCTCCAGAACAACAGATATGCAACCCTAACACCCCTGAGCCTAGAAGCTGACACGAGTTGGCCCAGTTACAAGGCCTAGTTTTCACTGAGGTTTCACGCTCACAAAATCAGTGAGTCAGGAGCTATCTTACCAGCGCTGGTAATATGCGAGAATGGTGAATAAAATAAATAATAACAGCTGGATGAGGCTTGTGACACAGTGATACTTGGTCTGCTTCAGCAGCATTCAACGACGTAAAAGCAAGCCCACGTCACATCTTATTAATTCCGTGATTAGTTCCTCAATTCAAGCTGTCATGGGTCTAATGTCTCAGCAGTAAGCTGGAAAATTATTGTCTAGACATCGTCAATAAGTTAAAATCTCACTCGAGCAGTTGTTTTGACAAATAATACCAAGACAATATCTTCTCTACAAAGATAAAGTAAATAAATCAAGGTTTGTTTTTTTTGTTTTTTTACAGATGGGATGGATTGCAACAGCAGCAGTCCAAGTCTTTCTGAGTGCCTGACATCTGTTTCACTTACCTGAGTTCCACTGCGCACATAGAACACCAGTTGCCTCAGACCGATAACAAATGTTCCCATCCGCAAACTGATTTAACTTTTTCATATTTCTAAATGTATCTTCTTGCATTTGTCATTTTTATTCATGTTATTTACTTCGCTCGCTAGCTTCACTTTGACTTTTCTCTATGTACAATCAGTTTGTGTGCACCTCTTGTGTTGTTTGACTGTTTGTGTGTTTTCACCACTGTCTCTTTCTTCGTGTTCTTGCTGTGCAAACACAGACAAAAAACACACACACACACACACAAAAGCTGACTTTCTCTTTATGTAAGAGGGTGGAGGGTGGCCGGTTCAAGTCCAGCACAGACCACAGGATGGAGAGAGGGCGTCGTAGCTGGTGCCAGTTCACTTCCTAGGCTTTGCAGAGGTGCCCTTGAGCAAGGAACCCATAACTCATCCAAGGGCTCCACCATCTCTCCACATTTGCATGTCTATAAGCGCTTTGTGTGTGTGTGTGTGCATGTGGTTTTATTTAAGGCTTGTATATGTAAAATGTGAGCGGAAAAAAAAATCCCCATTAAGGGATCGATCTTTTTTTTTTTGATAACCTCATTCAAGTCAACAATTTTGACAATGAAAATGCTGAAGGCAAAATCAATAACACCTATTTCACCATTCTTTCCCGTACTATTTATTTTGCCATTCTACTGTAACAGCGTGACACTGCTCCGTCAGGCGGTTGGTCTATCTCATATGTCATATCATATCGATTGAATGGATTGTCATGAAATTTGATACACAGATCGGTGGTGCCGGAAGGATGAATTCTAACGACTTTGGGAATCCTCTTCACTTTCCACAGCAGACAAACTATAGGTATGGTAACATGCAGCTCAAATGCTTTGTTTAAATTAAAGTTAGGCAATTCAATTATTTAAATTAGGTTAGCGTGAGATCATGCAGGTCGGGACGCTAACTCCAGTCTTGCCAAAAAAACAAATGACTTACTGTCTTCTGCTATTCTCAGCTTTCTCTAATGAACGGCACACTACCTCCTGCATTGGCACTATATATATATATATAATTTATTTATTTATTTTTTCCGTAGTTGACCCAGGTGTTTAATCTTTTATGCTCCATCACCTCACACTCTGCTGGCCTGGCAGAGGTGAATGGGGCCTGGAATTGCTCACTCACCCACTCGCTCTCTTTCTCTCTCTCACACACACACACACACACACACACCAACACCCACACACGCATGCACAGAATTTGTAAATGGATTTATGCACAGTATTAAAAAGCTAATAAGTCAGACAAAGCTGTACACCAGTGCACACGGCTGAACAAAGAGACTCACTTGAATGGGCTAATATTCAATCATTTCCTGTCATTTTGATAAGTTTGGAAAACACTGCTGTAATAGCCTTTTCAACATATTTCTTCACACCGTTTGCACAAGCAATCTCTGGAATTAATAGAGTAACAGGCACAGCTGTTATTCCTTGCTTTTGTGGTTGGGCATCATAGATTAAACGGCAAACATTATTATTCACAATGACGTATACGCTCACCTTAGATCGGTGCTTTCAGTTTGAAAACCCAAAGAGAAATACAATAAAGTTATCAAAACCAACTTAAGTGTATTTCCAGAGAGGAATGAAATCTGAAACAGGACACACATTTAGTTTCTGATAGAAACTGCACAGGCAAAAATTCGGGGACTCATTCAAAGAAACATAAACATATGTCTAAGAATAATGTGCAGTTTCAACAGAATCCCTAAAATCTTTGCTTTAACTGCAATGGTATTCATTTCAGTTTTTACATTTTTATGTAATGTTTCACAGACCTGGAAGTGTGACAATATAATTAGAGTACTCTCCACCAAGGCTGTGAAATCCAGATCTGAGTACCTCAGTGCTGTCCAAGTGCAAGGATGATTCATGCTTTTGCACCACTAGACAAAATAGCTATAAAACATCTAAACATCTGATTATGCTATCGAGTTTGTTATTTCAATTATAGAAAGTAAAAGTTGTTTTCCAGGGGACTCCTCCACAAAAATGAGGCGTGTAGGATTGCAAGATTGCTGCTGACCTTTCACACCAGGGACACAAACTTTTTGAGACACCTCCCTCCGGCAGAAGGCTGTAGTCCATTGAGACCAAAACCTCAAACCGCGTTTTTTCCCGAATGCTGCTGGCCTCATCAACGAGGCCCGGTGCCCCCTCTGACATATATTTATGTCTTCCAGTACTTGATTTTTTATCGTCCTTATATGTCACTTCACGTTTGTTATGCACCAAAACGCCAAGACAATCTCCTTGTATTTGAAAACCTACTTGGCAGTAAACCTGTTTTTGATTCTGATAAAAGTAGGTGCATGTATCATCATAATATGCAAATGCAGTTAGACCAGTTTGCTATATTCACACATCCACACATTTGTCTTGTCTTGAGGTAATTTTAGAAGACAAACAAAGAAACAAACAAAAAAGGAACTACAGACAAAAACAAGTTGATTCTGTGTATCAGGGCTCATGAGTTATGAATGCTCTTGTTATAGAGTTAATTAATTCTACCAAATTTAACTGAGACTCTGTTTTTTGCTGACAATTAACCCAAAACCAGATTCCCAGATTTAGGTATTGCTGAGGAGAATTAATTAGGAGAATCTGGTGGGAAAAAAAATCTTCTTTTGTGCTGTTAAAAAAAAAGACATTACAATCATTTTTATGTAAAGGACTTCATACATTCTATAAATTCTCACTGGATGAGGCTCAATCCATATTTCTTTGGGGAAAAAAAAAACAAAGCCTGTCTTGGATTGATTATTCCTTTTTTTCCCCAATGAAAGTGAGGGACCTGCAGGGGACATGAGTTGAGTGAACAGATGAAAAAAGAAACCTTCACAGGCCTGACTGTGAAAACTAACGCTGGCAGTAATCGTTTCACGATATCAGGCCCATCAATGTCTCCGTGTTATCTTCAGTGGCCTATGATGTAATCACTTTCTTCTTTGTGCACTCAGGTTGATAAATTGGGTTGTCACTACAAGGGGACTAGAGAGGGAAGCCAAACCAATTGAAATTTGGACAACCCATTTTCTTATTAGGGAAGCACACCCCGCCACCCCACCACCCCACCCTCTGAAGGTCACTGAATATTTCTGAAGGGGACACAATGCAGATGACAGCATGAAAATCTAATATGTATATTTAATGCATGCTTTTAAGTCACAGTTGTTAGCCTCTAGTTTCCCAGTTTGGGGAGCAAAATGCAAATTTGGACAAATGGATTGAGACGTTAACTTTACTGAGGAAAAAAAGAGGGGGGAAAAAAAACACGAGGAGCAGATGAATAGAAAACAGGTTGACAGGCTGGCAAAGACAGACCAGCTCTCAACAGAGAGCAGGGCTCATGGCTAATGTGGAGATCAGGAGCAGGTGAGCTACATACCAATAGTACGCAGCATGCAAGATACAAGATATACAAGATAAGATAAGATGGACCTTTATGATCCAACCGGGGAAATTCACTTCTCATAATAGCTTGTATACGCAAGGTTGATGAGAAATTACTCATAAGTAAGAAATATAGTCAAGCTCTAGAAAAAACATTAGGTCATGCGGGTTCTAAAGTAATGGTAGTAATCTTCAAAGTATGCTCTTTTTAGTTTTGTTTTACAGAAATCAAATGATTAAGCCATTTGTTGGAGCTGGAGGTGATTTAGAAATAAGCTCTTCTTGTTAGTCTCCAAAGGGCCTAGTGCAAAGTACTGCTACTAAGCTGCTGTGCATGTATGCAGGTGGAGTGGAGAGTGCGACTTTCATGTGTTGCATTACTGGAATTTGGTCTTGAACAAGGTTCACCGTGAATTGCTTAAGAGACAAAAGTCCTCCATTTGTGCTGCAGCCAAGTACACAGGGGCGGTGATCAGTCTGGTGTCTTATTATGGGTTTCTGCTCAACAGTCATTCACACTGCATGGTTCCAATTTTTACGATTTAAAATGAACTCTGATCTAGCCTGAAACATTAATTAAACATTATGTAAATTGAACCCCCCGCCCCCTCACTACAAACTGATTTGCATATCAGGAAACACCCCCCAAATTTCAGGAGGGGCAAATTGGACCCACATTTTACTCAATTATCCTCTAGTGTAAGGTCATCATTAACAAAGAGCTGGTAATTAATTTTCCCAAAATTGCTAAGGGCGTCCTGATGCTGTCTCAACACCACCTGCAAACTGTTTGTTTGTTTGTTTGTTTCCTTGGTGGACATTTTGACGTAGGAAGAGCACAGGTGCAAGTAATACAATTAATGATAGTTGAATTTTATATAGCAGCTTCGGTGCTAGGATTCAACAGCCCTGAGCTACACACACCACCAACAGTTTCACTGATTTTGGTGAAACTGGATTATATTTTATGTCTTTCAACCCACAACTCTGATTTAGAGACTTTCCTGATGGGCAGTACAGTAAACTGTACATTGGGAGGAGGAGATAGACCCCCTGGTGTCTCTGCGTTTGAAAAAGTGTTGCAAAAGTGCCCTCTTGGGTGCCCCGATAGTAAATAAAACAAGATGAAGTGCCCTCTTAGGTGCTAACCCTAACCCTTACTAAGCTGTTTTACTGTAAATGCATCATGGCTTCCTACACCACGGTGCCCCATAGCCTTAAATACAGCAAGTGCAGCTACCTTAAACGTGTTACTACATCTCTTGAGTGGGCTAAATGTAATTACTAACATTGCTCTGTGGCTGCTTTTGTGCTTTCTAGCTCAAAATCTCTCAAATTAACTGTTGCTTGTCTACTCGACAGATCGGGCCTGAGGCTTGTTGGCGGTGACGAGCTCCTCGAGCGCCTCTCTATTGTCTTTCTACTGTTGAGTTTACTGTCCCCTGGCATTCTGTCCACCTAAAAAAGTTATTGAGGTGTCAAGTTAGCAAGAATAAATACTGTATGCAATGTCCCAGTTAGAATTTCCAAATTAAGCTTGCTTGATTGACGTAATTTGGGTAAGGTTTGGTCACAAACCGCTCGGTTAGGTTTAGATAAAGATTGTAAGTTATGTCACATACCTCACACAGCTTAAATACATTATGTAGGTTAACTTATACAGCCTACATAATTTGAAAGAGGTTGATGTTTACTTTTGGTTTTACATTGGATATGAACAACAGTCTGGATAAAAGGACATTCTTGCTCCTTACACTATGTCACCTGACTTGGACAGCACGTCAAACTACAAAAAAATACATGGATGCCTCCGGACATGATGCTAGAGAGATATCTACAGCATCACAGTTTAAAGCATAGGGCTACTGACCAAACTGCCATATTTGACAAGTTGGGAGTGAGAACAGGCTGGTTTGACAGCCTTTTCTCACACAGAGAGACGATGTTACAGTAAATAAAAAATGGGAGAATAGCTAATCATCAATCGCCTGACATGCTGGCTCTCCTTCCCTTACTAAGGTCAGCAGTGTCAAGACATCTTGCTTTTTTTTTTTTTGCTTTTTTTTTTCTTTTGTTCTCACCTACCCGATTGCTTAACCAGGGGTCCAGACAAATATTCTATTTTGTCTGGGAAGGTTCCTAACTGAGTGAAATGTCCCAGGATTATTTACGTAACAGCCGTGATAAGAGCTGTTCGAATTCTCTAAATGTTAAGGAAAGGCGCTCCAGTGCTTCCCTCCTTATCTCCTTTAGCATAGGATACACCTGACGACCCTTTACAAAAGGAAAGGAGATAATGCGCTCCCACAATTCCATGCGGCAGCAACACAAACCATTCAGTCGTTCACAACCAGATATTCAAAGAATGGACATACATGTTGACGTGACATAAAAACTTCATCACTTCGATCACAAAGTCTGATGTTACTCTACGGGCCTGTAGTTTATCAGTACAGACTGCAGCCTGCTATACGTCCTCACTGCGCCGCCTTCTTATAAACTCTGATGAACTCCTGCAGTTCTCTGCATTAGTTTTGAAGTTGACTGTACAGCTCCTTTGACATAGACGTGTTCAAGTTTGCTGTCTGCTGTCATGAACAATGCTGTTAATAACTACAGTAGATAGGCTTTAGGTTACTCTGACCACAATCAGTATATAAAACATGAATATAACATTTAGTGTGTCTTCCAGCATTCCCGCAGATCATCATGGAAGTTACCATTGCTTATTAATCGTCCATCTTTTGCTATAACTTATCTGAATGCACAAGAGGGCCTCAAAGTTACAAACACGTCATTTTACTTTTTTAGACTTCATTTCTTAAGATTTTATGATCCATTTTTCTGAACATAATACTTTTACCACACATGTCAATAACATCCGGTGTTTAGGAAAGGAAATCTTTGACAATTCGACCGTTCCCTGGATCTCATGCCCATACAGCAGTGTCTTTCTGTCTCCCGAGTGGTAACAAGTGCCATGTGATTTTGCCTGAGCCTTGGGGAAAAAGCCTGGTTGCCATCCTCCCGCCACGTACAGCTTTGTTTCTTCCCACGACTGAACTTTCGGCTCCCTGTCTCCACCAGCCCGACGCCACCCCAGACACCCCAGCACTTGCCCCCCTCACCTGCACTACTCGCTCCCTTTGCAGTCTAAATAAACTACATAGACCGCACTCAGTCTCTGGTTAGTGCTTGCATTTGAGTCCCTAACATTGTCAGATGCAATTAAACAAATATGCATTAAATATTTAATCATATATTGTTAAACTGTAAGACTCACAGTGGGAAAAAAAGCCCAGTATATAATATAACAAACATAAATCAAGTGTGACACGTTAAAAATTAAACCACAGTGACATGCATGCAGGTACATTAGAGCAGACTGAAAAAAGCAAGCGTAGTGACAGCAAGAGAAGAACAGCACTCGTCAACGGCACTAATTGCTTATCAAAGTGAGTCAAAATGAAGGCCTATAGCGTCCGTCAACAGCATACTGAAAATTTAAAGCCAATTAAGATGCACCGACATCATTGTTTTCACATTTCTCGTGTGAATATATACTCAGAACCAGCTTCGGGAGGCTCCATAAGACTAGAGAATAAGAGCAGCCTTGACAATGAAGAAAGAGGAAGGAAGTTTTTTCGAGGAGAGGAAAGGACACCTGAGAGACAGAGAGCACCAGGAGTCCTGGAGGAGATAGACAGAGCCACAGGGAAGACAAAGAAGCAGATAGCACGGCCTCGCCAAAACCAAGCAGCCTGCGAGCTGCAGAAATGAGCAATCTGGACATGCAGGGAGAGACGGTGCGCAGGAGGAACAAGAAACTTGAAACTCAGGAGGAGAATCACAGGACACGGTCAGGAAAATAACAGAGCCTCAAGGTTGAGAGGACACTTAGAGAAAGGTATTTTCCAAATTGTGACAAGGTGATAATCTGTTACTTGGCTTTTAAAGTCTGACTGAAGTCAAATTCAGTCATCCTTTTTTGCAATCAAAAACCATTTTTCTGTTCTGCTGCCCTTCGCTTGTTTTGTTTCTCTGTGATCCAATTCAGATTATTAGTCATAATTTCACTTCACAACTGTTCTTTTTTAAATTATTAGTAGAACATTATGCATATAAGATTTCTTTCATGATTAATTTTCTAATCATCTGTATGTAGTGTAATTTCATTGTGCCTGTGAGGCTATAGTGAATGCAGACATCAATGCAGTTTACCGCAGGCAGGTCTGATGCCTTTGGGCATTTCTACAGTGTGCGTTTCTGTAGCCCGGTATTCTGTAGAAGAAATACTCTCCTGGTATTGGTAAAGCTCTCTTTGATAGACCACGTGTTCTTTTTATAGTTACAAGAACAGTATGAAAAAGTAAGTGTGAAAAACAGTGTATTCTAAATATGTAAACAGTTCTAGCAAGTTGCTGAATAGCGTGCCAAGATTTTATTTATTTATTCTTGCTGTGATGATGTGTGCCATTGAGCGAGGACATAATTCGTGCCAACACAAAATAAATTGACCCAGTTGTTGCACATTTTTTATTTTTTTATTTTGCCCTGGCATGTTCAAAATTTTGGCCAGTCACCAAATGGATGCTTATAAGTGTTGGAACATTGTTCAGTAACACGTAGTTCCATCTATTTTTGTTCACCGTACTATTAAAATTTCTCTGTCAAACTATTTTGTATGAAGGTTTTATGCTTTTTAATTCAATCAGAGTTGTCATATGTTGGTTTTCCTTAGTGCTTCTCTACCCTCTAATCGAGCCTGGGAAACTCTGTGAGCAACCTAGAAACCTTGTACACATAACAATGAAATGTTTTCAGGCTGGATAAAAGTGCACACCATGTCAGCTGTCATCACCTTCAGGTAGGCAATGGTCAATCAAAGGGAGAATAAAAGATACAATGGAATTTGCCAATGGGCACCCATCATCATTTTCTGCCTCGAGGTAATGGATGAACAAATAATGGAAGAAAGAAATAAATACACCCCTGTTCTCACAATTTTTCATCTGCCCTGCCAGGCAGTGTGAGAGATTGCTAGACTGACTGACTGATGGACAGATGTCAAGAGGCAGATATGTGTTTGCACCCTTTATTTCATAATGAAAAGGTCCAAGCCTGCCAGGAAGAAAACATAGAAAAGAGGAGGGGGAAAAGAAGCTCAGTACAGAGGGTTGTCATTTTAGGATTGTCATCAGCACCGAGCCCTGGCATCACATCACCCCCACCCTCATCCACCTCCACTGGCAACCAGTCAAGTCCTGCATCTCAAAGAAAATCCTGCACCTATTCAACCTCCTTCACCCTCCACATCTTGGACCGGAATCTATAGTCCTCAGACTTGGGTCAGTCTGCATATGATCCCCCACACCAGCCCGCAGACATTTGAAGACAGAGCTCTCAGTGTGGCAGCCCACACCCTCTGGAACTCTCTCCTGACAGTGATCCACAACCCACCACATCCAGGGCATTATTTTTCCATAGTTTTTATTGTGATTATTGTGTAAAAATTGTGTTGTGTGTGACATTTTATAAAGGAGACAGCTAAGTAGCAATGAAACTAATGCTAAATTATGAAGCTACAATAGCTGCTAGACTCAAATTAATGGATATCATCAGTTTTATTGCCACTTTTATTGTAGTAATGCTTAAATCACAACTGAGTATATATATATTATAACTAAGTCAATTTTGGACTGAAACACAACTGATGCCACAGACTGAAACATTTAATCAATATGATTTTGCTTATAATAGGATGATATATTTTCTAGAACTGTCCAGATGCACTTGGGAAATGTTTGCAGACGCCCCCAGTTACTGGAGATCTTCCATCTACATCATTGCCTGAGTGTATGAGTTCAGCCAATTACTGATTTATTTGAATTTATTTAAATTGAGGTCTTTATTAAGGTTGAATTAAATCGAATTAAATACAATGATACAAAGCACTTAAAACAGTGGTGTCAACAACATGGAGGTATATTTATATTGGACATTTGAATACAGCTGTAGGTCAGGAAACATCTAGAGCCATATCAAGCGGGCTTCCAGGTGAAAAACAGTAACAATGCACATAATCCTGGAGGGCCATCCAATTATGTGTCCTCCTCAAGTGATTTGACAAAACCATGCAGTAGTATCTGAATGTTGTCTTTTGGAGAAAGAGTTGTAAGGCTCTAATTGGGATTACAGTTGACAGAAATAAACTTGATTTGAGTTCAAACACCTGCCATACAACACACACACACACACACACACACACACACACACCACACACACACACACACCGCATGCTACGTGACTCAGTGCTAGCTAGCTGGTTTCATCCTTTGTTTGAATCACTGTCCTCCACCATTGAGGCCTGGAATTTCATTACCCATTGGCTTCTCACCCGCATTCAAGCCAGTTTCCATGACAGCCGGTACCAACATACATGCATATATGCATAATACATATCAGGCATCACACACCTATGTGTCAGTTACATGGCATTATTAAAGCCGAGTTCTGTGACCTTTTGTTTTGGCTTTTCTGCTGTGGTGTAGCTGAACATATACTCAAGTATCTTTACACAGTGGCAGTGGGTGTCAGCTTTAGCAGCTTATGCCAGCCCAACTGCCAAACTACCCTTCTAACTCCTGAAAATATTATGCAAATGTCCTTAAGGCTCAGTGCATTGCATAAGCTACTAAAATAAGTAATATGGGTAAAAATTTGTAGCTCATGGTGTCTACTGCTGCCTGCAGTCACAACAGTTCCAGACATATGCACAACTCCTCCGCCAGAGCCACTTCCTCCTTGTCTCAGAGCCTACAGGAAGTACACAACACAGATGGAATTGTCAGAGCTTTTTCAGCACAAGGGTCAACCTTAATCAAGATAGCAATAAATATACAACTATCGAATTCCAGGGACACCACTGACCTCACAGGAATTTGATTAGATTGACATTGTATCTGTGATTCTAAAAGGAAATCTCAGAATGCGGTGGCTCTGGCCATCGGCAGTTTGGCAGTCCTGCCTCTGCCGGCTTCCTGCTGGTCTAAAAATTGACAAAGACGTGATCGCTGATAGACCTTAGATGGGCTGAATGACCCCTGGGTAATCAAACAAGCCTCTTGTAATGGCACCCATCAATCAAAGTGGCCACACTGATAATTATGCATAACTTCAAGCCTGATAATATAATTTCAATGGGTGATTTATTTCAGAATTCAGCTGCAGTACAGCTGTCATGAATGGGGAAACTGGCTGCAGAGACTAAAACCGTTTGGTACTTTTGCATTGGCTTCACTTCACCGCTACTGAGTTTTCCACTTGAATTCATGAAGTCATTTCACAAATCCCACAAATATATGCTCCCTTCTTCGAATCTGTGGTTCAGTCTAGCACCCCTATTGAAAATTTTTGAAACCCACATCTGACACCAGTCAGCGATATTAGCTGTGGCTGCGTTAAAATCCACATTTTTCACTCAACTTGAATCTACTCTTCAAACATTTTCAACTGTAAATGATTTTTAGAACACCACATCAGCTGATGGTACTGATGAACATACTGACACATTTGCAGGGCCTAGACTTTGTAGCTTTGCCTTTAAAGATGTTGCTCAGAAACACCAAGTAATTAAATAATTCATTTTTGTTTCATATGTATTATCATACTTGTGTCCACTGCATCTCTATCATTCGCCTGCTGAGGTAGGACATTGCTGAACGGGGGAAATTTGTTCGATCACCCACTGCACAGTGTCATCAACTCAGTCAAAGCTACTACTCCATCAATGTCATTGTTGTTTACTATTCTGCTGCATTGCGTCTCACTTGCACGCGGTGCTCGATCTCACAGCTATAACCTCAGAGCGAGCATTTAAATTCAGCCTTCTATGTAGTAGGCCGACTGTGTTTCATCAACTCCTGAAAACTTAACACAGTGTTCACAAATGGTTTCTGACACAGGGGTCACACTTCCCAGTACTACTGTGGATTCCATTTTGAACTCCAAACTCAAAAAAAAAAAAAAACCCTCAATAATAATAACACACTGCACACAGCATCAGAGACAGTTCTGTTCGGAGCGGAGTAGCAACAGCAGGCTTGATTGAGGCAGCAGGGGAGATTTTCTCTCCTGAAATCTACTCAGAGTTCTTTGATGATCCTCTGTCACACATCCCCTAAAATGGCAAATCAATTTCTGCATCATCTCTGGAGCTGGGCTACTGGCGTTACTACCTTTTAACAATCGAGCTTTGATTTCACGTCATCCAAACTGCATTTCTGTTCAACATCTCTATGACGCCGAGTATTTTCTCAAAGCCGTGGGTGCCTGCAGGTTTGTACACCTTGCGGCCTGATTTAGAACAGTCGTCAAACTGAAAGCCGTGTCTTTGTGTGCCCCGTTCTTTGGGGTGAACTGAGATGTGCCAGCAATTTGTGCATGATTGCGGTGTAATACAGAATCAATAACCGTGTTTTTTCTAAATAACTCCTGCCAAATTTATCAGCCTTAGTCATATAGCAAAAATAGATTTCTCATGTTTACTGTAAAGGGATTAACATTTAAAGCATTTTGCTAGATGTTACGCTGTTAAAGCTCCCAAAACCCGAAGGGACGTCTGCGCTTGTATAATTGAAGACCATTAGTGATTCAATTTGATTTGAATACATTGTGTAAAATATCTCTGCATATATGGCTTATGTTAAAGTGTTACCCAGCCGTCCCCAGGAACACCGCCATTATATCAAGCGCTTTAATTGAAAACATAATGGGATAATTAGCTTCCAGTTAATAAATGGGTAAATAAAGGACCAGGCCAAGGTCTGATCACTGGATTTCTGGGAACAGTTTAATGAAATTCAGATTCTACCAGTAACATGAAAATAAAACTGTTTATGTAACAATATTTAATAGCGCTCTTGGCTGATTTGTATGTGCTTTCAAGAGCAGGGTCTCTTGTGTTGGAATATCTAATGTGAGAGAGGCACAAACCGAGGCTATATTCGGTTCCATAATTCAAAGGAGAAAACGGAATGTTTTTCTTTTCTTTTCTTTCTAATAAGATCCCCATTATGCTGAGGGGGGGAAGGTTGAGGCTGCTTTTCTACCATATCACACGTCATGAATCATTTTCTCCTCTGCCCAAAGACTTCTTTGAGATGACTTCTGTGGGCTGGGTTGAATCTCAAACACGGGTTATTTGAAATGATGGAGTAACATCAATGAACTTTGCACTTGTGCTGTATATTCTTTTATCTTTGGTGTCATTGAATAATCTATTCTAATTAATGAACCACATAATTACTGCTCCTGTGCCTGTGCCATTATATTCTTGGTCACATTTATAAACCGTACACAAATTCTATGCAAAAACATCTGACATCTCATGCTCTCTACAATCCCTAAAAAAACAAGCTGAGACCTCAGACATAAGGGTACTTTGATTCAAGTCTTGTTGGAGACTTTTTTTCCATGCCCGGGCAGCTCACACTTACCGTCTAATTTCAAACTGTGCTTCACAAGTCATTGTATTTCCTGTCTCCCTGCTGTCTGCGAAATACCAAGTTCATCGAGTATTTTCCTCTTTAGAAAACTACATGGAATGGATTCTGTCACAGCGAGTGCTGACTTCATTTTTCACAGAGAGAATAGTCGAGTAGCTCATGGATGATGGCGCTAACAAGTGCCAAGCTCTTGTTTGTCACTGCTATCCACATATGTCTGCATAATCACAGTGTAATTTTATACTTGCAACAACTGCAATCGTACTTAATACTTTCCACAATTCTTTTTAGATTTGTGATGTTCATGCTTTCGGGGACAAGTCTGAAAAATGTTGCTGTCCTGCAGCTGTTGTACCATCTCCGAGACACTAATTGCACCCATTTTCGCTGGACATGTTCCCACTGCTGTCTACTCAGATAGAGCAGTGTTGTGTTTCTCTTTGGCCGAAGACAGATTCTGTACTGACAGCATAGTTAGGGTGAATGATGAGAGGGGAAAAAAGTCAGAAAAGAAAAGAAAAAAAGGATAGAAATAAAACAATAAAATCAGGAACTGAGATGAATACGTCCTTAAAATCGTCAGCGTGACTAAAAAGTCACCAACATTTTATTTGTTTTGTTTTTTTACACTTTTTGCTTCTGGCAGCTGGCCATGAAAATGTCCTAGCATTGCAGCTCCAGAAAATCTGGTGTTTTTGTCTTTTCACCCTTTAAATGATTTGTAAAGTTAAGTGTGTCTTCTAAATGGGCCAGATGGCATAACTATAACAAGCAAACTTTAGAAAGTAATTCTTGTATTGAGTCATGAAATATTTTCTAGGAAATTTGGCTCACTTTGGCTAACTTTCCTTCTTTTGCGCAATTTTAGAATTTTTGCAGTACCAATTTTAAATCAAATCCCACATTTTTATTAATTAATTTAGTCAGTTTTAGTAGTAGTAGATAGTAATAGATATAAGAAATAGTAAAACTGGTTAAATTAAGTCAATGAAATCAAAGGAATTCTAAAAGCGTGTGGTGACCCAGTTAGCATAAGTAAAAATTGAGACATAAATTTAGTGCAATGAAAACATCCACATATATCCCAAGATGTCATTTATCAGTTGAAATTGCAGAAGATCTCCTTTTTTGATTTGTATTTCTCTTGTTTGTTCTCTCGCTTTCTCTCTCTCTCTCTCTCTCTAATTGTAAGTAGAAAAAGTAAAATAGTAAAATTGCGGCATTGTTCTATAACACTGGATTGCACAGGTGTACCTAAAAAACAAGAACAACAACAAAAGGACAACTGCACCAAAAACAATTATTCAACATTCTGTTACTTCCTTTGCCTTCTTTTTTTTATCTACCTCTGCAGGGTTGACCTGTCAATATTTCTGTCTTTTGCTACTGATCTGATGGATTTTCCAGTCTTTACATCGATGGCTGCTCTCTCCAGGGATGTTAAGCTCCACTTGTTTCTTGGCACAATAGCTTTTCCACAATATTTAACCAGCCAGGCCTCACTAAATTGCATATGAATAATAACACACAAAACACAATAATTACAAGTTTCGATACATCTTAAATTATGTTACCTATGCAAATTTAAGCTATGTTAAGTTATATGACATGATTTTAACCCAAACTTTGATCTTATTCTTTAAACTAATCAAGCAGTTTTGGTACCTAAACCTAACACAAACTGCAACTGTTTCACAATGTTACCACAGCATGCATGGTATTAAGTTGCATTTGCTCGCCACAGAAGGACTGGCACATAACATAACATAACATTGACTTGCATGTGCTGCACACAATTTAAAAGTCATGTTATTTGTATGCAAACAGAAAACTGGTTTGGTTTAGCCAACCCAATTTCTTCAATGACTCCACTGAAATACCATTTTATGGTTCAGACTTAACTTTGGTGCCTTATGGTGGTGTAAGTTGAACGACTGCCTTAATTTACCCAACATCATTTGGCTAACTTTGCCCATAGCCACCATGTTTGGAAAAAAAAAAAAAAAACTTCCTAGCAATGCTTAGCAATTAGCAACACACATGAGCGGCTGTCGGTCAGGAGTTAGAGACTCTAGAGGCTTTCCTGTGTGAACGCGTGTGAAAAACTAGCCTCCTTTAGATGAGTTGGCACCTTGCATGGTAGCCAATGTGTAGTGCAGTGCCTTGAGTGCAGTCCATTTCTAACACACATTTTAAATTAAATACACATTCTCCATCATAGCCACATGGTCACATATTACATTTGTTGTGACATGACGACAAATGTGCACACTTTCCTGGGCTGACTCATTGTACTCTCTTCTCCCTAATCATCCAAAGTGTTCCTGAGAAGGAAAAAAGAAAATGAAAAAACAAAAAACAAAACATTGAATTCTTCACCTTGCTGCACATGGGGAGTTTTAAAATGGGTACGTGTGTGTGTCTAAATGAGATATGCAAAGGTACCAAATCCTAATTATACACTGTGTGTAATTTATTGATTACACTCCTTAAATCCTTAGCATTATCCACCTCCTCTCGAGCAAATCTGGTCTCTCGGAATTCAGCAAGATTTAAATTATTCAGTGTGGTTAATTGGGGGCAAGAAATGCTGAAAATCTGTGGCTGGTCTCAGGCTATATGTAAGGTGGCCATGGCTAAATGCAGGGACTTCAAAACACACCCACCATCCCCCAAAAAGAAATAGAATTGTTTGCTTTCATTTGGTCTGCATATTTGGTTTGCTTTTCTTTCCACAACACAGTTTACATCCCGTGGGCAGCATCATGTGGCTGTGGAACATACTGTACAGTAAATTGCACATTAGTAATGTAGTCCAAATCCTCCTCTATGAACCACATAATGAGGTAGGCTACTCTGAGTTCAGCCGAGACAAATACTTTGAGATTTCTTTCTTGGGTCTGGATCATAATCTGGCACAGTGACGATTTCACGCAGATTTTTTTTTTTTTTTCTCTTTTTTTCTCACTGAGGTGTGACGATGTGATGAGCACCATGAGAAGTGTGGGGAGGCTGCCAGTCTTTTTGATGTCAGGGAGATGCCAGCGTGTGGAGGTGCATAGCAGAGCAGCATTTAAATTCACAAAGGCAGCTTACTGTTTAAGGGCACACGGGTGGTGCACCTTTCCTCAAATTTTGCTTTCTGTAAGTTTCTTCTGACTGGGCTGCCACACGGTGCCATGTTGTTCATGCCTGAACCTTAGGAAGGTGGACTCTCTAATTGGAATTTTTTTTTTTTTAATTTCTTGATTAAAACTCAAACCAAATAAAAGAAGCCTAGAATTTTGTTCCATTACATTCATCTTGAACCATTTACCTCACCATACGATGAAGTTGTGCCTCCTTATCTCACAAGGTCCATGTGAGGTTGCAGGTTGATCTTTCCCTAACCTCAACTATACATTTCCGTCCTCACACAGACATCCTAGGAAAAAATCTTCTGGTGGAATCACAATCACTGTCTAGAATGGCCACAATCAGCTACACCGCAGCTGCTGGAGCTGCGACGTGTCTTTGCCGTGTCTGGTGGAATCGACCAGTTAGACTGTGTCCAAAACCGGACATTTCCAGTTCAATCAGAGAAACACTTTGATTGAAACTTCCCATTCCCACAAAACCAGAATATCAAATGGAACATGCTGCTTGGGCAAACTTGAACACATTGCTGTGGCAAAATATCTCAGGCACCAATAACATGGTAAACAGTTATCAGCTATCTTGCCTTACCTGACATGAATACAAATAACTGTTCCTCTAATGCCTGTGAAATATCTTAGTATCTCTCTCTTGAATGTAGTAGCTCACATCCTTGCAGAGACATTCGTGGTGCCCAGGTAATGTATCCTAAGCACATTGGAGACTTAACTATTAGCACCACACATTCTGTAGTTTAGTGTATAATCTCAAGTATTAGACAGAATGACATGACATCTGGTGCTAACATTTGTGCTGATTTGCGTAATGATTCTTTCATCCACCACCCATACCTCGATTTATGACTAATACATGCAAAACAAATGGCATTCAGCTTTAGCTGAATTCTGTCTTTAGAATTAGTAAATGCTACCATGCTAATGACATTACATCGGCATGTTAGCACTGTGAGCATGTTAGTATTTATCTCAAAGTGCTGCTGTGTACAGCCTTATAGTCTTGTAACTGCAAGTGCCATTCGCAGCTTTAGACCGGTCTGATCTGAGAAAAGGTATCTGACTTTAATGGAGGCCTATTCGGCTACATGCCTTGTTAAATTTTACCTGCTCCTCCAGAAGATTTAAGATGACTGGAGCCAGTGCCGTATAGAGATTGAATATGATATCACCATATTCAGAAATGGCCTTGTTCACTGCACCCAGCATGGCATCTGCCATTTCATGTGTCTTGACTCTGTGTGCGGCCTGATAAAAATGTTGCAGCTCACATTCATGCCTCTGTCCCCATTTATAAACTTATCTGTGTCAAGAGACACTTTTTTTTTTTTTTCTGGTCTAAATAACCGCCAATTTACATTCTCAGAACAACAGATTCTCACTGTTCCTGACTCTGTACTCAGTTACACTGCTTTAGTCTCCATAAAGCAAAATGGCTTTTTCTCCTACTGTATCTCTGTGCTTTTGAAGAAACACAGGAGGGCGTATTTGACTGGAAAATTCACCACAAGGTGTCTCATTTGTTTTGCCACTGGCTGTGTCTCTCCTTTGTGTATTCATTAGAGTTTGAAATACAGAACTTCCATGTTTCCCTGCTAGCATTTGGACTCAGCTAAAATATTGCATAGTGCTTTGAAACAACCTTGGGAGAGGGAAAAGATTTTTTTTTTCATTCATATCTGTATATAGCATGTGCAAATTATATACTATATATATAACTAGGATTATTATTATTTCTTGTTACAGATTTACATATTTTTGGTGATGTGACAGTCTAACTATCAGTGGAACTGAAGCTGAAGACTGTCAGCCTCTATCATTTGTGAAGCTGATAAAATGACTATGTGTCCTGATTTCCAAACTACTGTGGACTATGCTCATGCTAGAAAAGAAGAAAATAGGCGGTGAAATCAATATGATTCTTATGCATGAATGGTAAATATAAAGCTAACTAATCATAGCACAAACACTTGTAACAGCTAGTCCAAATCAGCAATTCCAAACTTCACATTGTATCTTTTTTTTGTTTTTTTTGTTTAACCCCTAAGTGTAAAAATAACCATTTGCCATTTTAAGGGGAGTTATGTTGCCAAACTGTTTCTTTAACGGGGCTAGAAGAGGAACTTGCCGCCAGAGCTTAGCTGTATGCAGCCTTGGCGTTAAGCTAAGTTTGTCAGCTGCTGGCATGCAGACTCAAACTATGAGTGGTATCAGTCAGAGAAGTCCAAGAAAGAAATTTGTCATCTGCCTTTGAAAACTGTTGCCAAAATAAAAATCTTGGTAGGAACCAGGAAGTGAACAGCAAGAGAAGATCCTATATCAATATGGTCACAAAAACCTGCCCCTAGAAGAGCATGTTCTGCTTTTTTCTTCTTTTTTTCTACAAGGCAAAGTAGTCTAATCCCCAAAGAATGTTAAACTCTGATTCAGATATAAAACCCATATGGCTTGAAAGAGATATACTACTTGGAATAGGAAATGCCTGACTCTGAATAGAAACTCGGTGGTGTTAGTGAGGAGGGAGATGGAGGGGGTAAGGCATTTAATGACAAAAGACTGTGAAAAGCAGGAGGTACAGTAGGAGTTTAAGGTGTGTGAAATAATTAGCTGCAGCCCGATGGTGACAGAAAAAAAAAAGGGTACGCAAGTTGAATCTCCCTGCTAAAACTTATGTTCCCACTCACAGTGATATATTAGTTGTGGAGTCACTTCGCTTAATAGTGTCCCAGTCAGCTGTGAAATGTTTTCCAGTCGACTTTAGAGAGTAAAAGTTAAAAAAGGAAAGTGCTAAAGTACAGATGTAGATAACGTATAAAAATCTAGTCTGAAGGTGGACTGTGTCTTCAGCTTTCTATAGATGATTAATAGTTCTCTGTCTCCCTGAGACGTCAACATGAACCCCTCTTGAGTTTTATTAATAGCTGTTCTAATATTCTGCAGATTTCAATTTTTCTTCATCTCAATGGCTTGAATGACCTAAAAAGTATTGATCAGTGCATGGCCATATTTAACTGTTCTCTAAATATATAACTCTGTTAGCCTTTAAAGCTTCCTTCCCTCACAGCTGTTTTACTAGTTGCTTAATGTGCCCTTTTAATTCATCATTTCTTCCTGCTTGAGTCTGTTCCCTGTTATTTCTCTGTGAGTCATCTTCCTTCCTTGCTTTTACAGGCTCAAACAGTGTTCCTTTGATTATTCTTTCTTTCTGAAAGTCACTTTACTGACGCAACTCAAATATAATAAAAAAATAAATAAAATAAAAAAATAGCAGGGTTACTTGCAGTTTTTTCCGGGGCTGGGTTGTAATGGCAACAGGTAAGAAGGTTAGAAGGCTCCCTGGAGGCATCCTGATCTGAAGCATGAACCACTTCAACTGGCTCTTTCTGACAAGAAGGCACACTCCAAGAAGAAGCTCTGGATGTGTGAGCTCATTACCCTTTCAGTTGCTTGTATCCAAGATCTCATACTTTTGGTCACTTCAACTGCGAAAGTTCAATACTCTTGGTGAGGTTTGCAAAGTAGATGGACTGGCACATCGAAAGCTTCCTCTTTGCTACCAAGGTCTGGTGTGACCAAGACCTCAAGATATTCAATCTCCCTTCCAATCTACTCCCAATCCGGAGGAAGTAATCCTCTGTTTTCTTACAGACATCAATGGCTACATAATCAGATGTGCTAACTCAACCACTTAACATTCAATGTCGAACTGCCATCATTGCGTGCTGAAGGTCATGGTCTGACGAAGCTGACACAATCGCATCATCTGCAAAGAGCAGAGAAGCAATTTTGAGGCCCCCAAACTGGACTACCCTCCTCCTGAGAGCAAAGCGACCAAAAGCAGGATTTTATGTTGACTGATATGTGATTTTATCATTGCAAGTAAAGTCTGTTCAGACGAAGATCTTGGAATTGATTTGTATAAGCCATGTAGACAAGCCACGTGTGCAAATAATTTGATTAATGACAAAAGGTCAGTTGATAAAACTGTCAGCTGACAACTAGTTCCCTGTTAGTCTGCATAACTAGGTTTAGGAATGGGACCAGGGCTCACTATATCATTTTTGCATCCTCAGATAAAGGCATAGTCAAATAAACAGGTGGCTCTCAGACAAAAATGCAATAAAGCAAGAAACACAGATTGAAACTGACAGACAAATATTTCGCCTTCAAAATCAGATCATATCGAGTCTGCTGCTCTCTGCAGAGTCTCAAACAAAATAACCAAGACAACTTGATGCACATGACACATCTTAGTCTGCCACAATAATATTCCTGTTTCTGGGATGGTCGGATCTGTCTGAATGCCTTTTCCTGACTATGTTTTCTTGATATTTAAGTGAAATGGATTAAAAGGCATTTCACATTACAACCCCATTACATCAGATCCCATCAGTTCAGATTAGTTCTAATCCAGCCATGTTTTAATTAATCATGTTGGCTAAAACAAACAAGATCAAATGCCCATATTTTCTTGACTGTACTTTATTAGTTTTTGTCTACCTTAGCCTGTCTGTGCTGCAGTGCAACAAAGTAGTGCTGACAGATTCGCTAAACTCTGACACGAACAAATCTTTTAGTAGTGATCGGTGTACAAAACATTCAGTTAGCAGCTTCTCATGTTTAGCCAGCAGGTCATATCAGCTGTCTCTAATTAACATTAATACTGTGAATAAGTTGTTGACAGGCCGAAATGAACGTGGCTGTCGTGTGGTTTAGAGCGCTCCGTGCAGCCCGCGGAACCTGTCTGCACTCAAGGCTGTGAAGGAAGGAGCCACATTCTGTCCACTCCCAGCTGTACAGCGGTGTCACAGAGTGTTTCTATAGTTCCGCCAACTTCAGTGTGAAATGTCTTCTCTCGTAAAAAGGTCACAGTGTATAATTTTCAGGAGTTGCTTTCTCCCATTGAACTTTTATATCGTTCGTTTTATGGACTGTGCCTATAAACTTTGAACCAAGACCTTTGATATTTGGAAAAAGTCAGGTTTGTTAACAGTAAAGTGGCCCGTGTGTAGCACATTAGGCCTGTTATTATAAAGTAACCGATTAGTGGACAGAGATGATGATGGGTCTTTGAAGTAAAACCAACATGACACCGTCCTAAATCTGCACTTTTTCTAATTATCAGCAGGGGGCAGCTCTATTGGCTGGAAAAAGAACTGTCGTTATATTGAGCCTTATGGAAATATGGCTATACTTCTCACTTGACAGCTCGGGAAACTGGTTCCTAATGAGTTTGAAGTTTGAAGTCTTCTTCCACACAGAATCCATACAGAAGTTCATTTAGTCAATTATGATCCCATTAAGAGTAGCAGGGTATGCTTTAGGGTCTTGTGGATGAGTCTCTCCAGTGTCATATATATTTAAGTGTACTATTTGGCTGTAAGATGAAAAGGTTTCGAAACGGGCTGGTTGCCATTTTTTTCCTAAAACAGAGTCAAAAACGAGCACAGCCCAACTCTTTCTTTCTTTTTCTTTTTTCTTGCTACAAATGAATAAATCTTTAAATCTTTCACTCAGCGGATTTATCTAGAACATAAAGATCAAAATACAAACAGCATTCCCCTAATTTTTAGCCAAAGCCCCACAATATCTCTGCACATGGACTTCAAAGCGTGTACCATTCTTTCATTAGGTTAATCAGAGTTTGAGTTTCTCTTTTAAAATGGTTAGTTCAAAAGCCATTGCCAAGTTATTATCTGTAATTCTGAAGGAAATGCGCATGCAATCAAGTGTGGCGAGCCAGGGAAAATAAAGGGGATAAAAAAAATGTTTGATTGCTATTCTGTGTGTGATGAGATGATGCAGGCCTGATCAATATTCCACAGCCTCACTTTTGTTTGAGAGAGAAGTCCATTGCACCCTTTGTCATTAAGTTCCCTAGAGTTAGCCTCCAGCAATATTAATACCATGAATTAGAAATGAAAGGACGGCAGCAGGTACCATTGAGCTGTAACATTTCATATGAGTGACAGAAGTTGGCTATTGCTCCCCTGGTTGCAGCAATTATACTGTTCAACGGGCACACAATATATAATGAGGGGAAACTTCACCACGTCTTTGTATGTGTCATCCTGATATATCCTTGCTGCGGAACAGTATTGTTATGCTTGAGAGGATTAACATGACATCCATATTAATGTAGATCCTTCATATGCAGGACCGAGTCCATTGAAGGATTGCAGATGAGCGATGTCTTGAAATCATATGATCTAAAGATGATAATTTAAGACAGCGCTTCCATTTACAATGAAAACTATGCGACTAGAATGTGTGAGAGCAGTGTGATACCCAATCTAAATAGTGTGACACCAATATCCAGAATCATACCGTTGCATAATGGATTCCTTTTGTTATTTATTTTTTTCCACTTTCAGTTTTATGTATATGTATTACATATAACATTAATAATAATAATGTACATTTCCCTGTAAAGAAATAACACCTGTAAGTCAGTTATTATTCATTTATTTAGTATTTATCTGTAAAGGTTCAAATCTGAAGGGTCAAGGCACACAGTCTGATGAATATCGACAAAGGACACAAACATTTTTGTCATCAAAATTGGAGACAAATTGTTGCCAGCTCTCTCTCTCTCGCACACTTGCACTCTTCCACAAAATTACTCAGAAATCAGTACGCTGATCAATAAAGACAATCTCAGAAAATTAACTCCTTGACTTGAGCATTCTCTGCTGAGTTTGAGCAGCTTTCAGGTGCCGGCACAGGTCTGCAATGTTTTGCATACAACTTGTGAAACTCCATGCAAGAATTCAGCTTCCAGCGGTTACAGTTTTATATAGTGTTATAGTGTTTACATGCATTTCTATGATGGACACACGTAGCACGTCGATAAATAGGGCTACTTTCATAAATCAAGTTAAAGATGGTATTTTGCAATGGTTGCTATGGTTGTTATACTGTGAACTGTACAAATATAATTTAGTACTCACTGTAGAGTCAACTATTATGTAGGTGTGGGTATGGAAGTGACACAGCTGTTGACAATATGATCACAATATTTGCTTTACAGTTTCTTTAAACGGATACCCAAAAAAGGCCACCATCTGGCCCATGTGGGTGTCCACCATCTGGCCACCCATACAGCCCGTATCACTCTGGTGTCAGGTAAAGTCCTTATCTGCACGACGTCTGCTTGGGAGCAGCCTGCTCTCCTGGGTGTTAATTACTCCTTGTTTACAGTGGAGGTGATGAAGGTCTCTGATCGTCCCGTTCTCTGTGAGAGAGGTGACCAGAATGATTTGGGCCATGTGCCAAGGTGTTTGTGGTGCGGGTGATTATGCTATTGTGTTTCATGTATTAAAGGTGTGTCTCTCTCCTGAGTGCCTTTCTGTCTTGTTTAACTGAAGGGTTAGCCCTCGGTTTGGTCAGAATTCTTTGGTCGTCAACAGTTGTTTTGGGTAGAAAGAAAAGATTGCCACTGCCTTGGCACACCATTGCTGTAGGCTCCACATCTCTTGCAGCAGCGCTCTCAGTTTATCTAGTTTTCTTGCCCTCTGCTCATCAGAGGAACTGAGGCATAACATCAGTCCCTAAAGAACGCTCATGCCAAAATCAGCTTGTTCTGTGATTCTTGTCTTGTCCATTAAAAGGCTAAAAGGCTAAAGGCAATCGGTGAGAGAATGGGGAGCCAAATCAGTTGAATCTACACCTTTCAGCCCATGCTGACAAAACTAGGCTTGTGCTGAATCTCTTTCTGAGCGAATGGATCATTATAAAATGTCTATCACACATATTCGCTCTGTCTTGAGACTCCTGTTCTTACGCAATCCCCTCTGTTACACCTCAATGACCTACCTGTCATGTCTTTAGTCCTCCATGGTTGGAGAGGCACAGTCTTCACAAAGACCAATCTACAGGATCGGGTGTTGCCATGGTCACAAACTCTGGTCTACTTGGTCAGCGTCTTCTTTCTCCTCTACTACTTAGAAGAGCCTCCCGAATCTTCCTTCTCAGTATTAATATTGTTATAGTCAGGCTGTATTCACATTCACCACTTGCCTTCCCTCTCATTTCCTGAGTTTGAAGTTTTGCAGGATTGCTAAATTTGACCTGACCTCTATTATTGCCATGGGGGATATATTACATTCAGCTCCCTCAATCACCACTACAGGTACCATAACATACTGTTCAATCTCTTAACACTGCGTTATCAGTTGGGTTTCAAGTACTTCTCAACACGGATCACGACTGTCATAAATTTCTGTCACGTTTTGATTAGCTCCATTTTTAGCACTGGGCAGCATGGGGTAGCTGTGGATAAGCAGGTAGAGTGGGTCACCTACTAATTTTCTGACTATCAAAAGTAAAAATATCCATCATAGTTATAGTTCAAATTCACAGCTCCTACAGTATGCATGTGGAAATATTCTTAGGCAAGTTATTGAACCCCAAATTGCTGTGTGGGTGTGTGTGAATGATTAGCTCCTCTCTGATGAGTAGTTGGCACCTTGCATGGCAGCTAATTCTGTAAATGTGGAAATGGTTGAATGTGATGTGAGGTGTAAAAGCGCCTTGAGCTTTTGGAAATCGAGAAAGGCTGTATAAGTACAATCCATTTTTTTGTGCTTTACCAGTGGTGGAAGACCTACTCCGATCCTTCACTTAAGCACACCTGGCAATACAACAATGTTAAATCACTGCATCCTGCATTCAGAATTCTACAGAGCAGAACAACTAGCAGCAAAATTAACTTCAACTATCAAAAGTCAAAATACTCATTGTGTAAGAGACGATATCATTTGGGACTTTGGGCACAAATAATTATCTTGTGCACTTAAAATGTGGACCCTGCTTACGCATGCTATTATCTTGTACAAGATAGAGACAATTTGGGGACTTAATGGCAAGTTAACAGGTTAATTGGTGACTCTGAATTGCCCGTAGGTGTGAATGTGAGCATTAATGGTTGTTTGCCTTGATGTGTCAGCCCCGTGATAAACTGCGTCTTAACCCCGCAAACCCCGCCTCTCACCCATTGTCTGCTGGGATCAGCTCCTGCGCCCATGACTCCGCAAAGGATAATTGGTTATAGATAATGGATGGACTTGGGGGCTCTGTGTTAAATAACTAGATAATAATTATTGATGTGTTCAAATGTAGGCATACATTTTCATTAAAGTTGCTGAGGTGGACCTGATTTGAAATAACATTAGATAAAATAGCATACATTTCACATATAATGCCCTGTATGTTAAAGTAGCCAGTAGTCTGTAAAGTTCCAATCTCGCAAGAACCAACACAGCATTGTATTGCAAACTACAGATCGACCTTTTAATGTGACACTGCACTTTCCACATATCTCTCCGTCACTTCATAGTCAGCACAATCATCTTACATTCAATGCACAAACATTACTTCAATGTTATAATTAGAATGCATTTGCTTTGCAAACAAGGCAAAATAGACTGCTTTCATTTCATCTGCATGATCTAATTTCTCAAGAGCTACTTTTGTGTATTTTGTAAATTAAAGCTAATTGATAACACTGATGACGGTGAATTTCAAGGCAAGTAAATAAATTATTGAGCATCCCTAATGTGCTGTGAAAGGGAGATGATATTGTAAGTCTGATATGTCCAGTAACAGTCAGGCTGCGGTTCAATACATTACAATAACTAAATAAATAGGGATCATGATGCAATCTATGCATCAAATCAATCAAAAATAAATACAATTTCCCTGGCTTTCCCTGAAGAGTTTTATGTGAAAACAGACCTAAACCCACTCCCAGTCACCTTCAGCCTGTTTTCTGACCTCCTCTCTCTACTGTTAGAGGGACTGATTAATTAGAAATAGGCTTAGGCCTGGAGGAGACGAGTGCTCTGACAGACAGATGCTGTTTGAACAGCAAACCGGTCTTTGGATATTAAAGAAAGATGAGGAAATTGGACTAATTGAAAATGAAGGACATATGGGTCATGGGAGTGCTCCTATGGGACTAGAATAATTTCAACCATATTTGGGATATTTGCAGATCAGTAACCAAACTTTTTCACGCTCTCTGTTTTATTAGTTTCCCTCTTATCTTCTGGTATTTGTCATATTTGTTTTGCTGCTTTATGAATATTCTGTTTTACACACTCGAAGGGCTTTTGATTGTGTTTTAGGAGAGTGCTGGCCAATGTTAGTCCTTGGGTTCATTCATTCAAATTACTATCTGGTTTTATTTCCACAAGGTACCACTGAACTGATATGAACTGAATGATGTATTCATGTTTTATAGCATAATGTGTGTTGATATTACTAAAAGGGTATCCATATCCGAGCTATCTGATCTCAACCTTATGTTGAACTGCACTAGTAATAAATAAGTATGACTGCCTTTTATTAAATGTCTTCAGATGGTGTGCAGTATTTAGATCCCATTTGACTTTGGCTTGTTAGATACATTTTTTAATCAATTATTACCATTATTCTTTTATTTTAACAAACAAAAATAACAATAATAATAACTTTGTATAAACTAGAAAGCTCTGTATAAGGAGACCAATTACTGAATTCAATCTTTTACATGTTTTCCTTGCTTTTTGAACCCTTTGAGATGAAGCATATGTTCTTTTTCATTTTTTTTCTAATTGGTTAAGGTGTACCCCTAATCTGGGTCTTTTTGGCTCTCTTCGTCACATTTTCTGTTGTTCATGTATATATTATGTTTTGCATAAGTTGCAAACAAATAGAACATCACCTTAAGGAGACCCTGCCAAACAGTCAACATGTATTTATTAATGAATATTAATTATTTATCTAAAATAATTGTATACAAATACCAGCTATAACTCAGGGCTGCATTGGTGGAAAACTAAGTACATTTACTGCGCTTCAGTTAATAACAAGACCCTCAAATGTGTTAGTTTTATTAGTCTATTCTTCTACTCCACTCCATTTCAGTGGTAAATAATATATGCGTTTAAAAAAAAATCTGATTTGCTAAAGATTAAATAAATAACTCTGACCCTTTGTAGCTGGTAGCCCATTGGAAACCATTAACCCTGTGCGCTCCAGGCTGTACTTGTGTACAGTAGGCGTTGTATGTTTTGTCTAACCTCTTGGCCACTGAATGATGCAGAGTGGCAAAGCTCTCGAGTGCCACTGTTGCTCTAAGGCTGCTCATTGCAATGCCTTGCCTAGTTGTTGTCCACAGGGAACTGTATTAGTGCCCTGATTCTTAATTAAAACAGTAGATAATCCCAAGGCACAAATAAAGCTTTGGTAGCACATTTGTTGGTACAGACAGTAATATGTGTCATTACTATCCGTTTTGTATTTCAAACGAGACTCTCATTCACTGCACTCCTGAGGGACTGTGTCCATACTGTGTAAGACCGCACTGACAAACAGTTTTTTGTTGTTCTCTGGCTATACAGTTAGCAGTACTGAGAGACCCTGCCAGCGGCATATCTAATTAGATGTAATTTTGCTTGAGAGCTTATCAAAGCCTGATCTGTGCTGCAGCCTCTGCGCTCAGGAACAAATGACATCAGGACATTAAAGAGCTACGCCTGATTGCACTGCTGGATCTTGCTTTGACTGTTTGTTTTTTTTGTCTTCTATAGTAAGGTATCCTCACTGTGATAAGTCATATGAGGGTGGTCCGCCTCTGATAATTGTCCTGTTAGACAAACCGTGACCTCCCTTGCTTGTGTTTCACTCAGCAGTTAAATGAGTTCTTGCTATCTAGACTGAACAGAATGAAAGTGATTCCAAAAAAAGAAGGGGATGTGACGTTGGGTGAAATTGATCAGAAAATGGGCATGATATTATCAAAAGCAGAGTGTGTGTAGTTTTATTTGCTTTAGTTTATTCATAATTGCTTAAGCCTTACACATTTACACAAACACACTACAGTTAGATTGCTAATTGCAATTGTGAATAGGTTCATTTGATAGCTACAAATTAAGAAGCAACAAAGTACAAACAGGATGACATTATTACTGCCATTAGTTTGATAAGGGTATAATTGCATATAATCAAATCCATTAATTTGATAAGGGCATTGCTTTTAATCAAACAACAGGCAAATATGTTTTACCTCAAAGTCAAGTGAGCACTCCTTCCACTAGCCTCCAGCATTACAGTGTCAACAGTCCAAATTAATCCTTGATTCTCTGACATCTTTTGATGATGCCATGAAATCAGGTTGAGACATCGGCCTTTTCATCTAATACTGCCCACTGCCCACTCGGAAATCCTTCAGATTAGCTGGTCAGAGCATCTCTGACAAAACTGTGCCATCATAGGTGCATGCTGCACGGTTATGAAAGGTTCAATCTGAGCACATTAGTGTTTCATGTCATTATCATACTTTGCAGTTACAGTAAAATATTCAGAATGCGAAATAGAAAGCTTGCACAAATTGAATGTTATTTACAGTACATTAAGCTCATCTTTTTTTTTCCCTCAGAGTATGCCCTGGTGTTTTCTCATATAAGAGACAGTAAAATTGCTGTGTTTTCACTTTAGATGGAATGCGACAAACAAGTCTTATGGACCATATCATCTTGTGAGATGAGTACATATCATCATGTGAGTTAGGGATAAGAAAACAGTCTCTTACACCCATTCCATCTATACATGTGTGGTGTACTACAATATTTGGTCTTGTGGAGTGGCAGGCCTGCTGAACAGTCGGGACTTAGCAACAGTAAGTTAAGGTTTATGATGTCTGAACCACGCTGTATTGGTAATAGTCAACAGACCATTATTTGTTATTGCTTAAAATGCCATTGTTTATGTTCACAAGAAGTGCTTGGAAGTCTGTGTAAATTAAGAATAAACGTGTTCTGGGTTTGTCAGACCAAAGACATACGTGTTATTAACCACTCAAATTTGAATGATTGAAAATATCAACAAGTTTTAGAAATTATGTGTGAAATCAGTGAATGTGCGGAAAGCTTTTTGAACCTGCATAGTAGCCAAAGACTTCACCTGGACTACAGTAGAGCTTTTCAGTAAAAATTAAATGCTGAACACTATCAATCTAATGCTGACGTCAGAAAATAAGAGGAAGGATTGACCGCAGTTATCCTTTAATTCCTCATAGGTGTGTCTACACTATACATTATTAAAATTAAGCACCAAACACATGGAGAATTATGATATGACTATGAGAGGGGTAAGTGATTTGTGTTGTATGGGATAGCCCCCTGTGTAAACTTGAAGTAAAATTACCTCTGTGTGATGTGCCTGCCTGTGGCAAGACGATCTTACACTAACAGCAAGGTCAGCTCTGGACAAATACATTAAAGAACAACCTTCCTTCAGGCCAATCAATATGCTGTATCATTTAGGTGAGAGGGCGTGCTTAATTTTCAACTTCTCAGTGGACATTAGTCGAGCACAGGGAAGGACAAGTGACCCTTTTCATGAGGTAAATCAATGTTCGGACTTCCTCTTTTCCACCTATCATCACCTCTTCAGGGAATGTCGCAGTTTAATTTGTCTCCACCTGCAACCTCCCCACCTGCTCTGCATCAAACTCTCATCTACTATCTGCTTACGTCTCTAGTGTGCTGGTGGTGAACTGTCCAACACAAACACTGTGATAAAGATTTTTTTTACATTTATACTTTAGAGAACGAAACCAAGATAACAAGACATGCACGTATGATGTCTATATATTCAGTGCTAATCAATGTGACAGTTTGATGCTCAACATTTGTATCAATATGGCACTGACATTTTATAGAGACAGTGTTGGAATACAGTCCTAAATAAGAAGCATATTATTGGTCTTAAGGGTCACAAATCAACTGACTAGGAGCTGCATAAACAGTCCACTGTGTCTGTTTACAGAAAATGGCATACATCGAATATTAATTAACTATGTATTCATTAGTGGAAAATAACCTGAAAATAAAATAATAAATAGATTAAAAAAATATGTTGTTACCTTAGAATAAGCCTTTTTTTCTCCTATAGGGAGTCTGCCAAGTTGAATGTTTCTACAGTAGCCCAGAATGGACAAACTAAACACAAGCTTTAGATTAGGCCGTTTGCATTTTAAGCACATTTCCACCATAGTTAGAAATTCATTTTGGCGTGGATTAAAACAAACTCACTAGCCAGCTTGACCGTTGATAAATGAAGCACTTTCAAATACCATCTATTTCGCAGGATGCGTGAGC
Organism: Nibea albiflora; assembly: GCA_014281875.1. Taxonomy (NCBI): domain Eukaryota; kingdom Metazoa; phylum Chordata; class Actinopteri; family Sciaenidae; genus Nibea; species Nibea albiflora. Next base: position 6,596,161 of record CM024803.1, read on the forward strand.
GCAGGTTCCCCGTGCAGTTTGCTGTTTTGAAAATCCACCAGATTCTCATTGCTTTTTCTGTGTCAAAGAATGAATTGTATGATATCTGATACATACCATATACATATGTAACCAGCATGAAAAATCAGGTCACTAAGCCAGTATTTGTGATTTAGACAGTTCCAGAAAACGCCAGTAGGTCGCAATAGTTCCCTGTTAGTAATATATTATCCCTGAACTCAGGTGAGCTCAGGTACCGCGTGAAGCCGTAACCTGACGGCATTTTCTCTCAGACACAAGCCAGATAGCAGCAGACCAGACCGAGTGAGTCGCTAGCAAAAAGTAGAACAAAAGAGCAAAGCAAACACGAAGAAAAGAGTTATTAAGTACTGCGGACAAAGTCTGAACCGTCCGCCGAAAGACCCGGTAGCCACGGGCAAACTCAGGTTCACTCCAGTAAGCTGTGAGCCGATGAGAAGATCCTCCTCCTGGAAGTAAATGCAGAGACTGCGGTGAGTTAGCATACAGTTAGCCTGTAGCCCGGTAGCCATTTAGACGGAAAAGTTGCATTTATTGTGTTATCTGCCTATTCTAAGTTAGTCAGTATTGCTTATGTTGCTCAGTAAAATTACTTTCGTGCACTTTTTGCCGTAGTTTATTGTGGGAAAGAAATTGTTAGCTAATGCTAATAGCGGAAGCAACATGCTAATCGCTAGCTCCTAGTTGCTAGTCTGTCCATTGTTTATGCTTATGTATGCTAATCGCTATGCTAATCGTTATGTCAAGCTAATTTCCATGCGGTCTGAAATGAGAAGATGCAGTTTATTACTTTTGTGCTATTTGAACTGCCTATTTGTGTTGTTAGCCATTGAAAAGGGTTCACAGTACCATTTAAGGTGTAGTGTATTTCATTTTTGATTAAGGAATTTGCACTTGTGTATAAAAACTGTAATTCATTTGACGTTTAAGAGTTAACTAATTAAAAGGTGAATTAAAATAGTTAAGAACTGATGATATAAGATAAATAGAGGTTAAAAAGAGATGCATAAATAATGTCTCTGTTAAAAATACTATTGTTGATAGGAATTCATGATTAATTGATTAAATTTATGGTTAAAGCAAATTGTTTTAATTCATAATAATTCATTTATTGTGAGTTAATATATTTCCTTGAATTTTGGTGATATATTTCATGATGCACAGAAAAGATGAGGTCTCACAGAACTTGACAGAATCAGATTTAGTTCTTACACCTATGCATTTTCTGTGTAGGTTGGTGTTTAGTTATTCTTCTGCTAGTCTGAACTGCTGTCCGAGAAACAGAGATGATTAAGATGGCGAGCCCAGCCCAACGGATCTGAGAGAGAGAGAGAAAGAGTTCGAGAAGCAGTGTGGCCAGCTGCAGAACCTACCTCGACGACTCCAGACCTTCTGATTCTCACACAGAGAAACACAGATAAGACACACACACACTCACCTACCCGGGTAGTAGTGATAGTAGCGAGTATACCAGTAAGGAAAAGAAACTGTGGACAAGAAAACTGAATTGACTGACTTATTGACGAAACACACATTGGATCCATCCTGAACTGAACTTGCCGAATACTGAGCGGGATAGCTCAGTCCCAGGATTCTCCATTCTTTTGGTTTTGTTGTTGTTTTACGGCGCCTTATTCGTTCTTTATTAATTTGGAACAAGTGTACAACTATGCTGTCAATGGTTATTATTTTGTTATTTCTAGTGATATTAAAATATCATCTGTTCGTATACCAACCCTCCTTTGTGAAAATAATTTCCCAACTCCCATCGAACCTAGAGATGTGGGTATTCCTTAATTGTCAAAGTAAGGACTAAAGGTGCTACACATACATATACATAATCAATCATCATAATTAGTCTCTCTATACATAACTTTGTGTGTTTTGTGCTTTATCTGCACAAAAACATGTTTACAAAGTTGTGTATTTATATTTGTGTGTGTGTGTGTGTGTGTGTGTGTGTATTCTCCTCCATCAACATAAATTAGGGTCAACTCTCTCTACTTTGAACTTGAACTGAGGGATCAGCCATTAATGAAATACAGCTCATCCTTCCTCGTGGCAGCCTCCTTTTTTTTTTTTTTTTTTTACTATATGCTAATTTTATGCAGCTACTCATGCATGGAGAGTTACTCTTGATGAAGTTCAGGAGAGCAATGCCAAAAATAAGATGGCGCACAATTACGGGACTCTTATTTTAGGATTCCTATTAGCCTCAAATGACTGCATGATTTGATATCACTGGAGGGCTGATGTTCTTGACTTTCTTTTTCTTTCATTTCTCCGAAATGCATGTCGGAGTTGTAGCTATACCAGATACACATAGCCAATTAAAGTGCTAATGCACTTCTTCCCTGACAAGTTCAAAATGGTACATAATGATGCAAATTGTAACACAGGCTGAAGGCACCTCAGAGCTTTGTCACATAAATGAATACTATACCCAGCACAGTTTTATGGGCAGCAATGTCAGTCTGATGGTTGGTCCACCACTTTAATCCTCATCCAGATATCTCGGCAACTACAGTATTATATCAACTTATATAATGGATTACCATGACATTCAATGTATGATCCCCTGGCCTTTAGTATGGTGTCACCAGCAGGATGACATTTGTGATTTGAATACCTTAAGACCTATCATGCGAATCATGAAATTTGATACGTGTATTGAAATAAAAATGAAAATAAAATGTTGCATTGAAAAGAAAACCGGCATTGAAAAACAAAGCATTGTCTTTGAAACACTCAGTTTCTCACTTTTCAGGGAGTCTGTCTGCCGTACACACTGCCCTCATGAAACAAAAACTGTAAAACAAGGCTGTGCTGTTTAAATATGAATTGAGACCCTCTTATTGAACTGCTTATGTCTTGCCTCAAATGTTTTCAAAAACATGTTTTAAAGTACTGTTTAGCTGTAATACAGGAGCCCGTGACTTGCGGTACACAGCAGGTTTCCCCTGCTTGGAAACATGCTAGAGAAACTCAGATCAAACTGTAAAACTAGGCAGTGCTTATGAAATATGAAAGATTCTGTCCTCATTGCCTTTTTCTTACCTCAAATATTTTCAGAAAGATATTTTAGTGTGCTGTGGCTGTAATACAATATGTAAAGATGAGTATTTTATATATATGCAGGCTCAGAATTTGATCCAGTGTGTCCAATGACATTTGGAAAGTCTAAAAAAGCAACATGATTATTTTATTTTAGCCCCATTGTAGTTAAGGGAATGTATGCACTTGCCATACAATGTGGAAACATTATGGAAAGATCTGGGTAATTATATGCCCGGAAACTTTTTAGCTTCATGCACCACTGAGTAGCTTTCATGATGAGTTGTGTTTTATTTCCAGTGCTAATACATTTTTTTTGTGTGTGTGTTTCTACATTCAGGTTTTTGTTTTTAATGCCAAATTTTACTGCAAAGGCCAAATTTTAATGTCACTGTTCATAACTGGTTTTATTCTTGTTTTTTGGTGTGTGTTCAGGCTCTGAGCGGTCATGTTTCTAACCAGCCTTAATGCAACATATTCACACAGTGTCTATTTTCCTGTCGATGTCACTCTTGGCGTGGAAAATCTCAAATGCTGTACTCCTGTCTTCTCTTTTCAGAACTGTCTCTGATAGTGTCACACAATAAGAAAGAAACGGTGTGAATTAATCCTGAGTTATCGTTAAGTGTAATGCACTGTTTGTAACTGTCTGTTTCTTAACCCAACCTCGGGTATATTCTTGTTAAGCCAGTCATGTTATCTGACATTATGCCTGGAAGACATATTTCTGTGTAATGTCCATAGAGATTACATTCAACACAAAATTGTGTTGTGAAGGAGAATTCATAAGGACTGAGGAAAAGACAACCGCTGTGTTCAGAAAATATGATTGCCCTTACACTAGGCCACTGAAAGAAAAAGTGAATATTGGCCACTGGACACAAAAATAAAGCAAGATAGTTGTTACATTGAAAATATATGCTCACACTTCTGCCCATTCATTCATAAGAACATCATTAAGTTAGAAAAAGATGTAAAATGCTTAATAAGCAACAGCAACTTACACAATGATCAGGCCAGAATGCTTTCCACCACAGAAGACCACAAACTTAAACACCAACACACTGTATATAAAGGCGACACACAGACAGCAACACAGAGCTAATGCAGAACAACTGCAGGAGATTAAAAGGAAGAGACGATATGAGTTCATAAGTTTATGATAATGCAGTGAATATGAACCAGATTTCATATAAAATATGAACGTATGCGACGAGGGATTGTCATTGAGTAATATTGAGACCACACTAACACTCCCTATTTCTGCTAAATTATGTTTTTTTTTTTTTTTTTTTTTTGTAATACAGGGTTGTGAAAGGACGAGTGGTGGATCGCTTTTTTTGTTGCCACAGGGAATTGAGGGACGGCATCGACTCCTTTCCTTTTGTAAAGGATGGTCCAGTGGACCCTATGCTAAGGGAGATAAGAAAGAAGGCAATGAAGCACCTTTCCTTGCAGAATTCATACAGCTTTCATCATGCCTGCCACTTAAATACTTCTGCGTCGTTCAGTTAGGAACCTTCAGAAGCAAAAAAAAAAACATTGTGTGTGTGTATATGTGTGCGTGCGTGCGTGCGTGCGTGCGTATGTGTATATATATATATATATATATATATATATATATATATATATATATATATATATATATATAATGCAATCTAATTAGTTCAGAACATGTATTACTTCCAAAGCAAAGTAAGTGCATTGTAATGGTTTTCTTTTTCTACACTGAACTCTAATAAACATTGGTGTTGAAGAGAGGCTACACGACTTAGTGACTTGCTCATTACTGAATTACTTTGAAACTTTGTTATGTGCAGAAACTAACAAAACCACAATAATCTCCGCAGCTCACTGAATAGACACGCCACCAAAATTAGCTTATGCAGAGAATTATCTCTGTGTGCCCCATTGCACAGAACCGAACCTTGAAATCGTGTATTTTCACTCAGTGTGAAACAACTGTGCACTGACATCAACATCATGGAGCATTATGCCCTTTTCACTCTGCACTTCAACTATAATATGTTGCTTTAAAAGATAAACCGAGAGTTGGAACAACTGCCCTTGAATCAGTCCTTTATTGTGTTGAAGTTTTCGGTAACAATGAGTCATTACACTTGAGAGTTCCTCTTTTTCAAGCAACTCTGTCGAGATGATGGCAAACAAAACTTTTTTTTTTTTTTTTTGCTCATCTTTTGTCTAATATCCCACCCCCTCTTACCCTGAAAATAAATAGTCCTTCACCCCTGAACGAGAAAAGACAGATCACAATGTGAGCAGAGAAGATTGAAATCTCTCACTTAATTGAACGGTAGGGAATGGATTAAAGTTTACATCTAGATTTCAGGTTGACTGTGGGAGTGAAAGCAATTATACATGGAGCTATCTAATCAATTTTCTGTTCTATAAAGGTGACAAATTAAGGGCAAAGGGCTGTTTTCCAATATCAAGAATAATTCATTCAGGGTTGCTTTCACTTAGTGAAGCAGTCTTTGCTGAAAGAGTAGCCTTAAGATGCCACAACTGTTAGGACAAAAAAACAACAAAAAAACAGGAAATACAAACAAACAGGAAATACCCATCCTCTTTGCTTTATAATATGAACAGAACAGGCTGCAATCAAGTGAAGACAACCCACATACTAAGGCTTTATGCCTGATTATAATATCCTCCTGAAATAGATTTAGCTATTATCCTTGGAGGTGTAATTTTCAAAAAGCAACTACTGCATGACTACCGACCCTGAAGCCAGTATCCAATTAATTGGATTTTACCCCCATTTGAAATTAACTGAGGATCAGAAGCAGGACCTGCTCACCAAAGACCACCTCTCAGTACAATACCAAAGTAATTAGTTTTATGCATTTTGCTTTACAGTTAAATTCAAATTATTTTATTTTAATATCTCTCAAGAATAGTGATGCATGCCACTTTATTATTTCAGTTTTCTTTTTTCATTTTATTATTTCATCAGATGTGTCAGTTACTGCCCCAGGCAGGGGAGTTCAAGTATCTTGGGGTCTTGTACACAAGAGATAGGAAATCAGAGTGCAAGATGGACTGGTGGGTTGGTGCAGCGTGCACAGTAATGCGATATTGCACCAGATCGTTGTGGGGAAGAGGGAGCTGAGCCAGAAGGCACAGCTCTTGATTTTCTAGTCTATTTAAGTTCCAACCCTCACCTATGTTCACGAGCTTTGGGTAGTAACCGACAGAATGAGATCACGAATACAAAAGGCCAAAAAGAGTTTCCTCTGTAGGGTGGTTGGGCTCGGCCTTAGAGATAGGGTGAGGAGCCTGGACATCCGGAGGGAGCTCTGAGTAGAACGGCTGCTCCTATGTGTCCAAAGGAACCAGCTAAGGTCGCATCTGATTAGGATGCCTTATGGTCGCCTTCCTTTGGAGGTGTTCCGGGCACCTCCTTGGAGGAAGTATATAGCCCTTGGGATCCCTCATGTGTTGCTGGGGGAAGGGACGTCTGGAATGCCCTGCTGCTCCTGCTGCCACGGTGACTCGACCTTTTTTTAAAAATTATTTTTCCTTTCTCTGTAAATCACTCGCCCTGTGTTCTTTGGGAAAAAAAGAAAAAGAAACAATGGGGAGAAATTTCTATTTTATACTTTTTGGCTTCATGGTGGTGTCCCTTGCTTCTCCATTCATTTGACAGAATGATCCATCTGGAAATGGTTACCAGAGTACTATTTCGATACAGCCAGTTCAGTCTTGTATGAGGCAGTCCATCAGAGGCTGAGCCAGCGGTCACAGAGGTAGACAGCAGCTTGCACAGCAATAGAGCTACAGACTTCGAACAACAACCCATATTAGCTTCCCTGCTAATGTCTCCATCTAATAGAAACATAGAAACATCTTTTTCCTGCACCTCGAACAACCAAACAAACATTTAGTAATAAAATAGCTCATTTGCTGCTTAGCTTCAGCACATTAAACAGAATGTACGTGCACCTGTACACGTCACTTCAGCCCAGGTAGAAGCTGGTGTGGTCCTCACTCTTCAATCCCACTAACAACACACCGTCTCTCCATGCCGTGTCGGCTGCAGCACGAGTTTATTTACTTTGTCTCTCTTTCTCTACTGGCAGCCTGCCAGCAGCTGTCAATCAAACACAGACAGGCTGACATGCCCCTCCAGCCGGCTGAGACGGAAAGGAGAAACAGGAAAAAAGCAAAGGAAGATGTAATTCTTCAGCTTTTTTAGTTGGAGTAAAACAAAAAAAAAAAAAAATCAACCGGCACACATTTTTCTTTTATATGAGCCTCTCATAAATGTTGAGAGGTCCATTTGGAGTAAAAAGGCACTTCCAGCAATCTGCATAGATGTGTTTCCATTAAAATGAAATGAAATACATTATTACTGGATTGCACATCTTTTCAAGAGCAACATATGATTTAGATAAAATATTTTATGTATTTATTTTGAAAATGAATGTGTTTGAATATGCTTACATTGCACTATTCAAATCCAAGAAAGCTATGTCCTATATATACTGTAGCATGTCCTTGTGGCTCTAAAAAGCCACAGTGGACCTTGGGTACTTTTTCGACATATGTAAACCGGAAGGTCGAGATGGTCAGGCAGAGTTCATTTTAAACAAGATATCGCAATTGAAAAAATATTTTCTATCAAATTGTATGGAACGTTATAATACTGAAAGAGCCTATGGGAAAAGTCTTTAAAAGCCTTAGCATTTAATGTATTCATACTATTAGAGTGAATTTCCCCGTTGTGGGATAAATAAAGTATTATCTAATATAGCTAATCTAATCTATTGTCTAATCTATTAACTGTAAATATGTTAAAGTAAGTCATTCAGTTTATGCAGTGGAGTACAAAAATGCAATGGATACTAACAAAACAAGACAGCAAGTATTTTAATCTAAACTACAGCTATATCCTATGCTAGGCTAAATGTACAACTATTCACTAATGGTATATGTTCTACAAGTATTGCCCTATTTGAAAATTGTTCTACAGATTTATATGAAGAACACATGAACACAAGCATAGTTTAACCACATGACCTCAGTATAGCTGACTGAATGCAACTTGTCATTACGTCTTTGACCAGCCAGCATCTGTTCTTCTTTTTGTACTTTTTGTCCAACGCTTCACCGTCACTGTGGGCACAAGTTTATCCAACATGATTTCCATGGCGGTTTCCCTCCGAGTCCAGTCCTGTTTTGTCTTTGTCTGTTGAAGTGAGGCCTTCTCCTCCTCTGCTCTTTTTTTAGTGCAAGCTTAGTCTTTTCATTCGGTTGCTACTCCAGCTGTGCAAAGGTAAGAGGCATTAGTTTTCTTAACCCGCTCCTCCAGGTTCAGGGTCTTTAGTTCATTCTTTCGTTTTAAGGGCCTTGCTGGTGCACAGTTTGGCTCTAAGCTCCTCAGTTTGACAGTGCAGCACCTCCTGGTCCCTCATTTGTTTAGTAGCCTGCTCCTCCAGGTCTCTCAAAGGCTTTACAAGCTTCTGTGCCCTCTTCTCAGACTGCTCAATGCACTTCTGTTGCCTCCTGCACTATCCTTCCTCTCACGGCCGATTTTCAGTGGCACCAGGTCTGCTTAGGCTTTGTGCTACTGACTGACATGATCTTCTTCCCAACCTGTTAACAGCATTGATTCCTTCAATGAAAGCCTCCCTTAGCTCAAATTTGAGCTTCTGAATGTCTTACTCAAATGACCTGGTCTCAATACTGTGAGCTTGTTCCAGTTGGTCTTTGAGATCTTTAATCATTGCCTCAGCTACTGTATCAGAGCACTTGTTCTTACTACAAACTTCTTCCAGCTGGGCCTTTTAAATACCTGCCCTTATGCTCCGCAGCTGCCCATTTACAACACAGGTGCTCCTGGAACTGGGAGTCTTCGAGCTCGTCTTTAAGGGCAGTGTTCTCCTCCATCACATTATATCTGAATCTGTCCTCCTTGGACTTGACCTGGTCTGGAGCTGCAAAGTCCCTGGGTGCTTCTACCACCATCCAACTCCATTGTGCTAGATTTCTTCTCTTTGGTTTGACAACTCTCTGGTTTTTGCTACTTCCATTGTGGATGCAAAATGAAATTTCCAGTTGAAGTATTTGGTGTTAAGAATGCATCATTGTTATTTCTGTTAATAAAATGGATGACTGAATGTGATTTTTTTTTTTTAGCTGGACTTTAAAAGGCCCAGATGCCACATGAATTTAGTGGCATCTCGTGGTGGTTTGGTGGAGGAGACTAGTGAAGACTGCAGCTGAAGAAGTACTCCTCTCATCACCTTGTAGAACAGATTACATTATTAGTGCTAGCCCATGCTTGTTCACAAATGCATAGCCTGCTTACAGTGTAAATTCTTATTATTAACATTATTGTTATTACTTTATGAATAGACTGTTTTTTCTAGTATCTTGGATTCATATTATAATGTATCTTTTCATACGTTTAGAGAAAGGACACAAAAGCACCAAAAAAGGCACCATAGTAACTCGGAGAGGTCATGAATGGATCCAGAGTCGAGAGGTGTTGGACGCAGGACATCATCCATTCATTCTTATGTCTTCTGTTTTTGTATCCATTTTCAGATTTGCCATAGCAAATATATCATTGATTTAAACAACTGGCCATCTATTCATTATGTAGCCATGTATTCAGTATGTAAGTGAGGCCATGTATCCTTGGCATTGCATATCATATGCAAGGACAAAAAGTTTTGTCAAAAGCCTTTAGTGAAAACTCCACTTTGATTCCTCTTTAACCGATTATACTTTTATGATTCTTAAGAGATCGGGCCATATCACTTTGAAGTCAGAGTAATGTTAAGACCCTGTGGTGTGGTTCAGACTTTCCCCTCTTTCCTTGGAGCACCCTTGATGCCTATTACAGTAAATTATCCTGTTAGATTCCTCCCTAGCATGAGGGCATTCTCAAAATCCCAGTTGTTACTATATATATTTAATACCTTGAAGTACACTTTATTGGTGTTGCCAGATTTTCTTTGGAAATGGTCTCCTGTGAATTAGTTTACTTTGCCTAAAAAATATTTCATCCTCAACGTGCATAATGTTCTGAATAATGTACGGCAGCTTGAAACTAGAACAGTGCATTGAGTACATTTAAAAATAAATAGATTAGATACGGCCTCTGTTTGTGTTACTATGTGCGCAAGACACATCAGCAACTCCTCCATCAGTCTATTTGTGCCAGTAGAGTCTGTAATTTTGAATGAAACGTACCTAAATAAGAGAGGTCGAGTGTTGTACAGTAATTAACAAGAAACTGCCCGTGCTTTATGTCTGAAAAAAATGTAATTGCCGTGTTTAAATGAGTTAAATTAGACACCTCTCACATATACTCAAGTGACGCAAGTTAGGTGGGTTTCTCCTTCTGTGACAGGCTAATCTTGACTGTTGCCATTTCGCTGCTGAGAGAAATTAGCGGGGTTGCTGGAGCAAGCAGAACACATATGGGTATGAGTATTGCTCGACAACATATGTTGTTTGTTGAAGAGTGAATTTAGTTTGGCCACATACGCATGCACACACGCGTGCATGTCATTTTCCAGAAAGTTTTGTGAAGTTAGGATCTAGGGAAATAATTATTTGGTCCTTTGCTGATTGTGAACATAATAATTAAAATAATGACAACCTTTTCTACCCTCAGTGGTCAGTAAGTCGTGCACTAGTTGATGCAGGTCCTGCAGATGCTCTCTCTTGTCAAGCACTGGTTCCTTATACACTCTTGAGTTTCCCTATGACCATGCAATATCATCCATCACTACGCTGTCCGGGGGCAGCTCTCTTGGTTCTGTTTGGATCCAGCCAGATTAAGTCATGCCAGTGGGCTTGCAGGTTGAGAGCCTTTTCCAGCCACTGAGTTTCCCATTGCACAAGAATCTTTGCAAGCTTTGTTAAATGTTTAATAGTTGCTGAAGGTGTTGACTGGGCACTGGTAAATAAACCAACAAAATTCAACAAAATGACTCCTCCTCCACAGAGATCAATTATGTTTTTTTGGGGGGGTGAATTCTAATCTGAAAAATAGTCCTGAAATATTCACATCTTTATTGTGAATACAGCAGCTTTATATTTTCCACCAAAAGATCATCTGACCTTGCTTATATTTGCATACTGTTCATGATGGTAAAACACCATGTGTGCATTTATGCTATGACATTGTTCTCCTGTCGTTCAGCCCTGTATTGATATTCTGTGTGCTACAATATTGTCATCATGTCTGGAGTGACTTGCATGCTCCTGGGCTCTTTTGCCAAGGCTACTTCTGTTCACTCTATGTTTGCTTTGTATGCTAATTGTCATTCCAACCAGCAAGTAGTCTCCCTGACTACCACTGATTCCCTGCAGACAATTGAACTGTTAATGAGATCTGATGGACAGATGGACCGTCACCGTGAGGGCAGCTACCGTGTCCTCTCAGACTCAGCAGGGCGGGAGTGGAGGTGGGACCAGACAGACTTCTTCCAAGATATACTTCAATTCCCATATTTTCTATCAGTCCACATGGTGGAACAGGGAGGGAGGGGTTTTTTTTTCTTGGATGGAGAGTTTTAAAAGTCAGCAATTGTAAGGACCTGGAAAACGTATTCTTTGTTTCATCTTATTGCACCATAAGAGAATGATAGTGTAACATTTACTTTTTGACAGCCCCACTGAAGCTGCATTAATTGATTTTTTGACACTAAGGGGCAGAAAATAACCCGGGGGGGGTTGAGGGGGTGAGGGTCCTTGTATCATGGCTTTCTCCATCTGACCGTGTCGCCACGGGTCCCTGCATACACCTTGCGGATGCCTGCGTGAAGTTATGACAAAGGACAGCCATATAGATGTGTAACTATATGAAGACACGTATGAACGGAACCACTTTTGTGTGTGTTGTGACCACTTGACAAATGTACAGTTTTCACTGTCCTTTTACAGAAGTTGTGTTTTGATCCGATTTGGGTTAATGGATTTTAATGGCTTTTTCTAACGACGTATAGTTTCAGTATTTCAATTTGGAAACAGTCACTTTTAAACAGTAGCCCTGCTACTTAAAGTTCCCATGAAGTCAACATCAGCGTTATAAGTCTTGCTATACATCACCTATACAGCATCTGACGCATCAATCATTGGAAATGATGAATAAATGTTAATGACTCGTCTGGCACTTGTGTCCGATGAAACACAATTTCTTTCTTTTTTTCTTATTGAGCAGCTGGGGCAAACTGTCCAAAAAAATATTTTATAACTTCATGTACTGATTTGTGTAAAATTGTATCAGATTTTATGGAGAAAAATGACAACCCTCCCTGCTGTTAACTGGAGACAGAGCTGGGCTCAGTAGCCTCCCAGCGAACGCAGTCGGACCAGGTTTAAACGCAACCTCCGAGACCAACGGGGAATGCAATTTCCTGGTGTAAAGATGACTTTTACTTGTTGTTAAAGCAACACTGTGTAACATCTAGCTGTGCAGCTAACTTGCTGACAATTAAATTCATGCAGGGGAACGGTGCCGCCATTATAACCTGACATTCCTAACCTGCACTCATGCCAATGCCATTAGCTATGTTTTGTATTGCTTACTTAATTAGGATTTAGCGTGCATTCGTGTTTATTAACAGGGGGTTAGTTCACTCTTTATTCCTCTAGCCTTCATGCCAGAATTTGCTGTAAATGTCAGTACTTTGACACAGACATCTCTGATTCAGTTCAGTTGTCATGAGTGTATTTACAGTGCATTAATGACAGCCAACTCAAACTGTGCTTTGACATGTTACATAAAATGCCATAGTCACATTGTCATATGGGTTAAAAATGTACTTATTGCACAGCACATACTCATAAGTCTTGTTGTCAGTGCAGAGAAAAATGTCCACAGTGCAACACATTTACACAAAGGCATAGGCAGTGAAATTAAGCTGTTTTACCAGACTGTGCCTTCACCATGGCAGTAAACTCTAGAGACAGATAGTACAGACAGTATGTATCATGGCAGCACACTCTGTCAGTTCTCCTCCTTGTTCACAAGGCTGTCCTGGGATTTACACAGTCCAAGTCCATCCTTAATGAGAGCTGTAATCATCCTATGCACTGGACCAGACAATCCAGCTAACGAAGATGACTGTAAGATGAAGAAAGCAGCCACTCCTCTGGGGGTTTGTGTTGCAGTCTTAATCACAGAAGTCGACAACATGTCCCGTGCTTGTCATCCCCGGGCTTTGAACTTGATCTAATTTTGCATTTCTAGTGGAGTTTATTTTAAAGCAAAAAGCTGCTCCCCCATAATTCAACCTATAGAATCTAATAAACAGTTATTACACTGACTTGCAATGCAGACAGCATTTCCCTTGATTGTAGCACAGAAGAAGAAAAAAAAAGAACATCTATTGCTTTCCCCAAACTGTACCGTTACACGTCTCACTTTGTATGACTCACCTGACAATGTGTGCTACCATTGTGTAACTGATAGTTTAAGATGTTTTAATAGCATTCCTCAGGAATAATTGATCCCTCAAGTGCCGGAAATCTCTAGAAACGCTGCGCTTATCTTGCCAAGCCAACTTTCAACTGTGAAGATTGGACTGGTAATTCAATTCAACAAATCCTCATATCTAAATGACAGACGCAGGTATTTGTCAGCGCCTTTTTAAGGTTCTCCAAATGAGCATCCCGCAGAGAACAGACCCTCACACACAAATCCCCGCATGAGCACTATCTGATCTGTCACCGTTATCCCTGGCTGGGTTAGGCGCTGAAAGTGTGAGCCAGTTATTCATTAAGTTGACTGATAAAATATGTGATAAGGGTTTAAAATGCAAAACATTTCTCTTGTTCCAGCTTCTTCAAAGAGAGGATCCGGTGTTTGATGGGTACCTTTTTGATTTGGGACTTTTTTTTTTCTTTTTTTTTTTTATTGGAGAAAAAGATTTCTCCTTGAGCTTTGGGGAAATGCAATGCAAATTTCACTATTTTATCACATTTTAGTTAAGATTAGCCAGATAAAACGGGACAGGCAGGCAGGCAAGGTCCCTGCCAACAAAAGGCACTTTTGATAGAGTAAGTTTGGAGGTCACTAGTAATCGTGTGTTCAGGTTCTGCTCCGGGGTAGTTTAGCTTGGCTGCCTCTGATAGATTAGCTCTGACTTCCTGCATACTTTTCTTGGGTTTCTCTGGGGATTCAAAACCAGTGATTGTTTTTGGCTTTGTTTGAGTTTTGTTTTATGATTTAAAAAAAAAAAAAAAAAAAAAAAAAAAAGTTAGCATGCAGTAGGTCTTTGCAACCATTTAAATCAATGCAATTGTTCTTGTGGTGAGCACAGTCTCCTGTGTGGGATTAAGAAAGTTGTAAAGTCTTAAAGAGTCTTACCAGATTAAACTTGCATGTTATTGACACAGTTGTTAGCCCATCATCTAACATTCAGTTTTTTTTTTTTCTTTCTGCCACACCAGGGTTAGAAAGAAAATGTGACTGTACAATTATCATTACCTTCTGTGGGTGGAAACACAGCTTTCATGTGTGCCTCCATTTTTTTTTTTTCACAGGCCGACCATGTAACTGATTGCACCACAGGGCCCTCATACTGTGCTATTCTCTCTAATCGGCTCAAACCTGAAAAAGTGGAATAGGCTGATAGTCGCGGGGATGCAGAGGGGACGACTGGAGGTGATGCTTTCTCTCTGTCAGGAAAAAAAAACAAACCACTACAACTGTGGCCTTGGTCGCCTCAGTGTAAAGCTTTTCTTTAATGAGAATGGAAATGTTGCCCTGACAAATGCAACAGATTAAGGGGAGGGTTATAAATAACAGCACCTTATCTTTCCTTCTCTCTTTTATGACAGAGTAATCTTCTCCTTCCTGTTACACCAGCTGCAGGTTGGTCCCCCCCCCCTCTTTGCAGTCCTCATCTTTCTCTGTCTGTCTCGGCTTCTTGTTTAATTAGCTGGAAAAGTCAGCATGAGGCGTGGAGCTCATGAAATACAGCTCTCATGCATCCGTAGAAGGTGGTTTGTTTGAGTGATTTCATTTATCCGGATAGCCAGAGCCACCGGTTCTCTAAAAATTGTGACTCCTTGAGAGGCATGCCATATAATATAGTGAGCTCACTCAATTTATACAGTTTATCTGTTCAATGTAGCTTTTCTCTTCAGTTAGAAATGATAGATGCCTGGGAGAACTCATATTTACAGTACAGATTCACACTACTGCTGCACACCATATATAAATATATATGTATAAAGCTTTGAATCTAATGACTAGTTTTACCTTTGAATGTCTTTATCCCAGGTCCTTTGGGATCCTTTTCTGTGCTCCTCTACAATACTTATTTGAATCAATTATTTCAGCTCGAAGGATAGTTACTTTATCTACATTAATTACTGTTGTCAGCAGTTGCCGTTACTGTACACAGTAAATAATGTATCAGCTTGAGTGGAAGCAACAGATTTCTGTTTGTGTGCACGAGTAGGCTTCCCACCGTTATCTGCCTGAGTGCTTCCCAAAATGTAATAAGTGTATGAGGAGTTGGGGTTGCTTTCTGCCTCTCGCTTTGTGCTGGTTGTCGGGCTTTTCACCGTTGTGTAGCTTTCTTCTGGCAGCTCAGCTCACTGGACCTTGACAGCATTTCATTAGACGGGAGGTCCTCGGGGTTCTCAAGGAGAAGAAGCCTTTCTTCTTCTACAGGCGCACTCACTCTGCTCCGGCTCTCCTCTGGCCTGCAAAGACATCTGCTAAAATAACTGTTAATGAGATAAGAAAACATGGCTGCCCTTCTCTTTGCAGACGGACCTTGTGCTCAGCAGTGAGTCGAGAACGCAGAAGTTATTCTGGGTTGTTTTTTTCTTTAGAAATCACCAGTGTCAGATGCCAGTATAAACAAGAAATAAATGCATCCCTTTTGTTAAAGAAGCTATAAAACTCTTGGTAAGTCTCTGCCCTTTTGGCTGTTTTAGATGTTTATTTGTATATAGGCAATGCACTGAAAGTGTGTCTTAAAATGCTAATATGTAACAAAATACTGTACTACATTATTCTCAAGGGAGAGCCACCAAGGTCAGGCTATAAAGTCAAGTACAGCAGAAAGTTAGTTTACATTGTTTATTTATTTTTTCGTATCTAGCCCACCAAAAATAGTCTTTCCTGCAGAGACACACAGCTGAAAAGTTTAGGATATTACCATACAAGGACACTGTGCTGATCAAATATGTGTGTACATTGTATAGACAGCATTTTCCTGATCCCCCGCCCCCCCAAAATGTGATGCTTTTCAACATGTCAAACTGTTATTTTTCCAGGCTGATCACCAGAATGTAGTATATGCTCTTTCATGTCCTGTTTATTCAAGTGGATGTGCAGAATTTCAATATATTTTTAGCATCTTGACCTTGTGGAACATAACACATAATTGTGTCATCGGGCTGTAAGACCACAGAGATCCACCGATGCATTCAAAAAAAAAAAAAAATCCACATTAATGAGAAGAGCTGCAAATTAAAACGTAGGGATACAATGGGAGTTGCTACCATCTTAACTTTCTGGCACTGGAGCAGATTACAGGCTCAAAATGCTTTAATGCTTCTAAAGATGGCACAGTAGAGGGGACGAGAGACATTGTCTCATCCCAATTCCTCTGAGCAATCACTGCATCTCCCCGCTGAGATTACTGCCTCATTTTCTCAGATGTGGTTTTTGAGATTTCGGCCTGTGGAAAGTACTGTGAGTTTGGAAACCAGAGGAAAACTGAGAACCTTTGCGTTTCTAAGTCTAATATTCCCATTCATTAGCCACTGGAGACTGAGTTTAGCATGACTGGTTAATGTAATTAAACGAATCAAGCAAGGTGTTTTGCTTTGCATGCAAACCGGCTACATTTATATAAACATAATTGCTTATGTTAGGTTAGGGGGTTTAATAATTGGCAATCAATTGCAGGGGCTTTAATATAAAATGGAACAACTCAGAATAGTAACAGTTACTTTGCCTGAAGTAAAGGGGAGATAGATAGTGAGGGGGAAGATGGAAAGGGCTACCGGAAATCACTTTTAACTGGTATGGACATGGTGCTGCACTCAGCAGAAATACTGTACCTCTACAGACATTATGCTGATCAGGTCTTTCCCAGACCTTACTATTGACTATTGGGCAGATTTTATGCAGGAAAACTGACAATGAAAAACAAAGTGTAAAGCCATTGACAGCAGAAACCATTTTCATGAAAGGGTCTGAAACTCAATGCAGGAAAGTATCGTTCAATGCAACCTTTGAGGATGAACTTAAAGAGTATGACTTCACGTCCAAGACATGTCTTAGAGTTTTAGATTCACAAAAAACAATGCGAAATGTTGTTTTCAAGCCTACATCTAATGAATGCATTTCATTAAGTACCCACGTTGATTTATTCAGTGTCAGCAAAGGTAAAACGCCCCAAAAAACTAATATAAACACATCTTATGAATAAGTTGGGGGAACATTTTGGCTTGTTAGCCATCAAGATAACAAGCTTGCTAATTGATTCAGTCTGCATTCCCTACCCGCCCCAGGACTGAAAACCTCCTCTTCCTAACTAACACCACTTGGCACCACAGCTAACTAAGTGAGCTAACAGCAATTATAGTTGATAGTCCATCACTGTTCATCACTTTACTGTAAATCACAGAGGTGTGAGGTGGAGCAGCTGAAGGACATCAGAGGGAAAAGGAAAAAAAAACAACTGAAAACATTTTCTCCATAAAGTATCATCCGTTTTTACCAAAGTCAGTGAAAGAGGTGTTAGAAACTTGCAAGGGCATTAAGTAGGAATGGCAGAGGAACAATTCACTCAGTCAGTGTCGTCTAACAAAAACATTTAAAATCGGTTATTTCATTATAGGCACATTACATAATGTTCCTTCAAGGCAGAATACATAATAGAGGATATGATGGGGAACTGAGGTGAGAAAGCTGGTTGAAAGTATGATTATGCCGGGGATTAGAAACAGGTGTTCGTGTAGGTGTGGGAGTGTGAAGGTGGGAAACTTGTAGCACTACTGCAGAGCAGAGAGCCCTAAAATGAAAAAGGAAGAATTAGTGGCTGGCAAATGCATATTAAATGTGTGTTGTAAGAAGTGGTTTGAGACAGAACAGTAGAAGCTTTCAAAAACAGAAAACAGCCAAAACAGAACTGCTTCTGGACGTGCGTGCTGGTCACTGAGCGATGCTTCTAAAAGCCCTGACATACCCCGAGTGACGCAGACCTGGGTGCACATGGGGGCTGAGTTCAAAGAGTTCAAAAGGGTTTATACAAGATTGCATCATCTGTTGTGTGTTTTTGATCACTAATGCCAGAGTTGACAACTATGTGACCTGCTGAATGACTAAGCATGCCGCTGAATCCTGAGTTCAAGCTCTACGGTTATTAAAAGATAAATAAAATTAATGGAAGAAATAAAATCATTGGGGCGGCGTTTAGCTCAGTTGGTAGAGCAGCCCCATGTGCGAAGGCTCAGTCCTTGCTGCGGAAGCCCAGGGTTTGAATCCGACCTGTTGCTCTTTCCCGCATGCCATTCCCCATCTCTCGCTCCACATTCCTGTCACTCTTCAGCTGTCTCTATCGGGGAAAAAAAAAGCTTGAAAAGGCCCAAAAATAACATTAAAAAAAAGAAACTAAATCATTTGCATCTTCTCACAGGCATTTAATTTGAATTGAATACAAGTACATTTTTGCAGAAACTAAGAGACAACTTCGAGTTAGTAGATAAGACAGGATGGAGTTTTTTTTTGTTTTTTTTTTCTTGTCAAAATAAAACGAAAAAAAGATGCAAAAACAAAATCCAGAGGACAAGGACTAAAAAAACAACAACAGTACAAATATCTCCAGTTGTTTGAGGTACATACTGTTCCAAATAAATACTTCAGAGGCTGCAAGTAAATGAGGCAACAGGGGATGAAGCCTGCCAAGAGCACTGCTGGAGTCACAGCTGTTCAAATGGGAAGGAGTGGGAGACAGTGCAGACACTTATTATGATTCTGAGACACTCACTCTGATTACACATTGGTGCCCCCCTAATTGTCATCCTCAACAAAGATGAAGTACTTGCCTGCTGCACCAAACATAATAAAAGAGTTGAGTTGGCCAAAATGGGTACAACAGCTGAGATTAGTGACTAACTCGAGGGTGGGAAACTGTTTTTGTGTGTGTGTGAGGGTGTGGGTATGTCTTGTAGCTCTGAATGTTTTCGCTAGTTTTCTGTCAATTATGGTCCTATTTCCTTGACTCGGATACCAGAAGGGCAGTTTGACCCACCACAAGGGCTTTTGATTGATCAGGGCACTTTAGCCTGGAGGGTCCTGCTGTGTCCACAGTGGGGCCTGCAAGCATCTTTATCACCTTCCCTTAAACCTAGGAATCACTCTGCTGTGATGAATGAGGAGGAGGCAGGGGGGTATACAGGAACAGGGGTGACAAAGCCCTGTGTCACAGCAGCACACAGCTGGACAGGGGTAGAGGAATGGGAGTCAGTCGGGCAGGCCTAGAGGGAGGAGGGGGTCTTATAAATGGCTCCTGCTTTGGGCCAAATACTCAATTAGCTGATCTGACAAAGTGCTCCGTCTCCTCTCTGCCTTTGTTTTTTCTGGCTCCGTACAATGTTTGTCCTCAACTTACAGGTGGAGGAGACAGGAGAAAAGGGGTGCAGGTGTGATCGGGGGCTCAAGGTCAGAGAGGTTGTTTTCAAGCTCATTCTTTGTAATCAAATGTGATTATCAATTAAAAGTAATGAGATGGGACTTCTCTGAGAGGAATGCGTTTTTTTTTACTACCTGGGTCTAATTATCAGAGTTTTGGCCATGATGATATTTTACTCACCAACTTAATTACTGTGATATGGGGCTGCAGGGAGTCCTGCTTGTAAAATAGTCCACTGTTCGAAATTAATCCCCAAAGTGAAATTCGGTTGTTTTATACAGTATCTTGGATGTTGGCCAAAGCTATTTCCACAGTTTTGGACATAATTCCTTGGGTTAAGAGAGCTACACAACCATAGGGAGTCCATGGGGCGTCGTAAACATTATTTATAAGACTGCTTCCACAAATTCTGTCCGTGTGAAAACAAAGGTGAACAATAAAATATTAGTTAAGGACATTCTGAGTGCGTAAAACACAGTTTCCAGTACAAAGGAAACAGTTTAGATATTAACCAAAAAAAAAGGTTGCGATCCTTCCTGGATGTGATTTGTCACCCAGTTGTAGTGCGACTCATGAACGGTCGAATGGTGAAACCACCCAGGATGGAGTAGAACAAAATCACCCTGGCTAAGTAAAGTCCTTGAGGCCCAATACCTCTGCACGCAAGCAGGCAAGTAAAATTGTAACTAGTCCTCGAAATGAAACCATAACATGCGTAATTTGCGCAAATAAAATGGTCCCATTGTTATCTTCGTCTTTCCAAACTGTTAAATCTCTTGGTGGTGCTTTGAAGAAGACCACGTTGACTGTCGACAGGACACGGGAACACAGCCATCTCGAAGGTGTTACATATGTTGTTCACCCATCCATCAACTGCAACCTCCTCCTCCTGTGAACTTGTCTTTTTGGGACACAAGTTGAAATTACTTGAGTTCCCATGATCACTTATCTGGTACTAAGTTTGTTTTCATTGTTTTATTATTTATGTTTCCATCTTATATTCCTGGTCATGTTTACACATTTTTTAAAAAAGTCAGTGTTTGTCATTATCATGCTCTTAACAGTGTTCATGTACGTATGATGTGGGGGGGCGGGCGGAGGGCTTCATTAGACACCCTCTATCATCCTGCTGTTCCATTTGCAAAGTGTGATCAGTAATTATCCCCTCTCATTACTGCGACCTGGAGAGCTGAGCCCGAGGAGCTCGCTGGAACTCTTCAGATAACACAGTGACACGGGAAGCTGAGGAGAAGACCAATACTTAACCACTAACTACACAACACATAACAGCCCTTATCTGGAGGCTCCAGCCAGCTGACAGAGGCTCACTAAAAACATATTGAGGAGTGTTCCCTACAGAGCATATGGGCTGTAAAAATAAGCTCAGATATAAAGACATACACACACCCGCACCAGCTTAACTTTATTTTCATATGTGAATGTTTTATGTGAATGTGTTCCGTTCCCGCCACTGGAGGTTCTACTCAATGTTTCAAACCCACTGGAAGCACAACTGTCCGGTTCAGTAGCATCCCAGAAGTCGGTCTCTGCTTAAGAATATGTAGCTATTCTATTTTTGACAGATTTGCGCAGAGATGCTTGAGTTGGCGGTCAGACTCAGAAACAGAAGAAAGTTGATTTTCAAAATAAAACACCCTGTGCAAATATTGTAAACACAACCAATAAAATAATAATAATAATAATAACTCCTTAGCATCTTTACATATTTAGAAGCATATAAACCAGGGAGAAACTACCAAATCTTAGCAAGTTAACAAGGGCGCAACGTGAGCCATGCCCGGTGCGGTGTTGGCAGGAACAGGTTTAATGCACCTTAGTATTGATTCTAAAAGTATCTGAACTCTACTGGAGGGATGAACGCCATTCTCCCTAAAGACATTCCCACATATGGTGGTCCGAAATCTACCATAGGTGGTTAATCGGGTTGAGTTCTGGTGACTGTGAAGACCTTCTGATCAAACCATTTGGTGATCTGCATTCACTCATTCACTCCACTCATTTATTCAGGTTTTTTGTTTTTGTTTCGGCTTTATTAATTGGATCAATACACCAAATGTATTATTATTTTGCTTTGAAATAGTTCCCCAAATGAAGAACAATTAAATTATTAAAACTTGAATTTAGCTAATGTACCCATGGAGCAGCTTGACATGGAACAGTATTGTGTAGTCTCTTTTTCTCCCAAATTACCCCTTGATTCTGAATTTGCTTTCCAGCCCAGAAAACATAAGTGGCCCAAGATCATTACTGAACCACAGTGGCACAGCTGGGCTTTAAACATTTTGGGAAGCTGTTTTTCTTTGGGCTCTCTGGGGTCTACACAGTGGCTAGATGGTTCGATTGAACAGGTTTAAACAGTGATTTGTCAGTCGATGGTATGGTCAGCTGAGTTTCTACCTTTCTATTTTGAAGCTTTAAGAATAGCTTTGAGTTCAGCTTTTTTTTTCTTTTTTTTTGCTGTAGCACTAAAGCAGGCATCATTGTAGCCTGCTCCTATTTAAATCTTCACAGACTTTGATGCTAAGATTCTAGGTCTGCTCAAACCATTGTGCATTTTGTTGTTCCTCCATTTACAAAATCATTATGATATTTTCAAACAAGAAGACTTTCTACAGTCTCTGTTATGTTATATGGTTTCTGTTTTAGCATGTCCTGTTTTATTTTGTAGTGCTCGCCTCCTCCTTGTGTCTGCAACTTTATTCCCTTCCTTCCTTGCCTTTGTCGCGCTTGTCTGCTTCACCCTTCACCCTTCACCTCTGCCTCCTCTGTGTCTGCATTTGGGCCTTTCCTCAGGTTACCCTGCTTGCAAAACCATGGCACCCAAAGCATGAAAGACCATTTAACTATATATATATATATATATATATATATATATATATATATATATATATATATATATATAAGCCCTCTCAGCCATATGACTGCACCAAATCTAATTTTTTGGACCCATGTTCTTCTCCACCATCATTCAAAGATTAGTATGTTAGCCAGCTTTCTGTACTTTCTGGCTAATTAATAATGGCAATTATTGCTGCATGTAGAACACTAGATTTAGCCTATTTGTAATTATTATTATTATTATTATCATTTTCCCCAGACTGAATCCCTAACAGAGATGCTTTTACACTCTTACTTTATTGCTGCAGCTCGGGAGACCATTAGGCAACTTTGTGTATATTACTATTATTATGATTATTATTTTAGACTCAATGAAATGATAATTGGAAATAATCATAAACTCACTGCTACATTTCACTAGAAATAGAAATGCACACTGTCAGAGAGAGGTCACCATGCCTGTACTTATTCTATCTCTGCTGTTGCTTTTATTGTATAGATTAAATGTACACTGTTTGCTGTTAAATCTACTCAATTTCCCCGAGGGAACTAGGCATTCAGAACTCTGCACATGGAATGTGAATGTGCTCATAGCTGAAGTTAACTAAGCAACTTGGGAACTAGCTTTGTGATTATTATCTAGGGTTGCCAATGTTAGGCTCAGTGGCCTGCTTTGTGATAAAGGCTTTGGCGGCCAAATCATTTATGTACAATCATTTCCATGCTTCTTTTTTGCCTCTGTGTTTGGAAGCGTTTTTGTCCACCCATTTATTCAGATTCTTCATTTATTTGATCTGTATTTGCTTTGGCAACTTTATTCAAATCAAAACACCATGCCAGTGAAGCTTTACTGAACTGATTTGAGTTAGAACAGACAGGGAGCTAGTTAGTCAGTATGGGGGTGGTACAGTAGCAGGCGTCGTGTTGAAGCCAGCAGTCAGACTCTTTGGTACAGAAAGCCCTTTGGCAGCCCCAGCAAGGTTTACAGCTGAAAGCCCTGCAAAATGTTTTCTCCTGTTTTGGATCTACACCATCACCATTATTTAGCCAGCAAGCTTGCCAACACTAACTGCCTAATTAAGCATTCAGCGGTGCTCTGATTCTGACTTTGAGGTCATTTTCACTCCGGCTTACAATACCATGATTTAATTTTGCAGATAGTACATCGGGAGCTTATTGTTATGGATAGCAGCTCTTGGATACTGTTTTAGTGAGTCTCCTTTAATCACAGAAATTAAACAGTTCGCATTATCTAGATTAGGCTTTTGTCTGAATCTAATTGACATGATCATATTAGACCTTTTCAAGCTCTTCCACGGTGCACCGGGCACAGCATTGAAAAACATTTTTAGAACTCATGTCAAGATTTTCCTGATCACCTGCAGGGTTTGTTTTCAACTATCCATGTGTTGTATCTGGCCTTTTTATCCCTGAAATCGCAGCTGGGGATGTTTGGGCATAGGTTGTTAGTATTTACTGAGAGCAGACTACAAAGAAGGGTAATTGGACCTTCTCAGTATGAACACTGGTGAAATGAACTTCCTGAGATCAGACTTCTATTTCAGTTCAAGCAGAACATTTGTCAGTGTGTTACTACAGTACTTGTTCTTCTTGGCAGGTTAAGGTATTGTAAAAGGAATTTAAAAAAATTAATAAATAAAGCCAGTCGATATGTTGACAGAAAGTTCACCTCTCTCCGAAGCAGTTAGCTCTCGTTCCTGTATTTGAATAAAATGACTTTAGACCCGACTCGACAAAATCAAAAGATGCAACAGATGCCAATCACACTGACACACGATCAGGAGGGATGGGTGTGTTTGGCAGCGCCTATCAAAAAGTATTACAACATTTAGACAATAAAATATCTATCTGAGCAGATGTCAGTTGTCAAACTACTGAGGTGTCCTAAACATTTAGGCCAAACTGTAGCTCATGAAAAATAAGGCGTGCAAAGTCAGTGAGCTACAGTTCAATGTCTCTGATACAAATTTAATGAGCGTTTAATATCCCGTGCCGCTCATCTCGAGTTTTAAGTACTGACTGTGACCAAAACAGTCCTCATGCTCTCAAAACTGCAATGTTTCTGCCTTCATAGACAACAAGAAGTACAGGTCACTGTGAGATATTTGAGTTTTAGTTGTTTTTAAACTTGTGTGATTAATATTGAAAGCGGAGGACAAGTGGATTCAATAAGGGATTCAAAATTCAGATTTGATAAAGCACCGTCGGACAACAACCCTGGAGACAGGAATAATATTACCGATATTGTTTTGCTTTTTGAGTTTGAAATGTCTTTGAAAGTAATAAATGCATCATTATAAAGGCATGATTTATTCAGTCATTTTTAAAATATCGTTGTCATTATTCTGTTATAAAATTTGAAATGGGATTAAATGTGTTTCTCGTTCAGAACTCGAAAAGGCTTAAACTGGACCTGGGACTTTGTAGGCAATGACATTGTCTCACCCCTGTATAACAGTGTGTGTGGTGCTGTAACACCGATATAAGCTAGTTTATTAAGGTCACTTTGGCACTTTTTTTCTTCAATATTTCAAACTTTGCAAGTAGAAGTCCAATATCATCAAAGCCGTGGAGTAATGTTAACCTACTTTTAAAAAAAAATCAGACATAGTGGCATAGGTGCAATGAATCATGAAGAATGAAATAAAAAGGTAAAAATACCCGCCGTTCTATTTATAGAAGCCTCTTTTTCATCTGCTGAGTGTATGGATTTTTAGACAAGTTTGTCAAAACAACATTATAAAGTAAAGTGCTGAGCTCCAGACAACTCCCAGTAAGTGTGAGCCAATCATCAGCTAAATTATCATATGTTTTAGGCGCAGCGCATTCTATTGACATTTTTAAATGTCACAGATGAAAAACAACAACAACAGCAACAAATATAATGAGGCTGAAATGTAACGCTCAGGCAGGAGCATCATTAGAAAGAAACAGGAGAGGGCCGTGTCACATATAGTAAATGAAAGTAAATTGTTGAGCTTTGGTGGTTAATAATACACAATCAAGGTGCTCTTTACAATCCAGCTTCATAGACTATATATATATTTGTGTGTGTGTGTGTTTAGAGAGGATTCTAAGGGAACCCAAGATAGTAAAAACAAGTTATGGAATAAAACATATTGAAATTTCTACATTTTGGTTCTTGAAATTTTGGCCTGCATTGGCCTTTGGATAAATAATGCAAGCAGCGAACTCCAGAAGGTGCCGTGTTTGTTTTCTCTGCTTTTATTTGCGCGTAGTGTTGTCCTCACGGTGGCCGTTGTACTTGCACACAGAGGTCAGTAGGGTGTTATAAATATTTCTATTATCATAACCTCCCATAACAATGCTGTGCCGAGAGCCATTCTAAATGATGAAGGGCCTCTGCAGAAGACATGGCTCTGTTTCACGTTTGGTCACACCACGGGGCTGAATTTTAATCACACTCTCTTTCCAAGCCATTAAAACTAGAAAGTGACGTTTATTAGACAGCAGAGGAAAATAAACAAGCCCTAATTGGCTCACACCGAGAGCGCTCCACTCTCCCCTCGGCCCTTTGTCGGAGAATAAACCTGCCGGTGAGTGAGGTACAAAGCTCAAGAGCAGACTGACCTTTGGAGACTCGCCCTCTTCCTTAAAGCAGCTCTGCAACGCCAATAATGACTCCAAGGAATGGAGCCATGCTTTCACTTACAAATATGCAGACAATATTGACACCTGAGACCTGAGACCTGAGACAATGTGCGCAACGGGCCGTGGTCAGTAACAAATGAAAATGAGATGATGCAGCTTAACGGCTTTCTTTAATTACCTGACCGACCTTGTAGCAGTAGCCTTGCAATTCCATCAAACAAAGATTTGTGACACTTCTTCGGGAGCCTCGCGAGGGAAGCTGCGCAAAAAATATAATTTACTGACAGAGAAGCCTCTTAAGAATCCAATTTAAGCACCCTCTGTTCCTGAGTGTGTTACAATCATCTTCACAGTTGTCTTTCATCCTTCTTTTTCACACTATTAAACACCCACCTCTGTTAGGAAAAAAAAAGTAATGGCTGTGTGGGAGGAGGTGGTACACAACAAGCCCACGGGGAACAATACTCTGCTACCAGGTATTAAAACATTAGAAGAGTGTTTGCAAACAGCCAAATGCAGTCGACAATAATGTGTGACACTTTGATTGCGCTGGAAATAAAGTGCTACTATGACATTAAACCTGTTCTTACCTGTTAGCAGCTTAGACCGCCGTACACTGATGAATGGGATTGTTGGATTATTGTCTCAATGTTTTTTTTAAAGGGGTTTAACATCTCATTCGCAGGGTAATACATGATTTTGAAACAGCTATAATCGCTTGAGATTCAGGCTAAGTCGTGCTTTTACCCTAGAGTGTAGGTCTGGTTTCCTGAATGTGGAGATCAAGTAAAGGGTTTGCAATTCAACCAAAGACAGTGAAAACTTTCATATGTAAATTCATATTTATTTTTATTTTAAAAAATCCTTAAAATTGGTGCACACTATTAAGTTGGTTTAATTTAAAGCAACAAGTAGTAGTAACAAGTAGTATCACTTAAAGTGATAGTAACGTAAAGTTATCATCCAACCCTGCAGCTCTAAATACCTGGTGTAGAGACAAATACTAGGTGGTGAACAACTAAAGAGCCACATATTTTCCCCCAGGAGGTGGTGGAGACCAAAACAGAGCTAAAAGGAGAGCGAATATTGGACTATTATTTGCCAGCTGGCCACAAAGTCTTCACCTTTCACGTTTGCCTCAGTGAGTGTTTGAGGTAAGTTAATTTCTGTTACCCAATTAGTTTATAATATTTATAAAATAAAAATATAGGACATGTTACATGTCTGGCTCACCATTATATAAACTATTTACTGTATAATGCATAATAGCAACCCTTTGTTTCCTTGTTTGTGGCTCCGGTAGAACCTTATATCCACATTCTTGCATCATTAACATAACGAGTCAAATAAATCAATAAATATCAATTCTCATGTCATGCCTTTCAATTTGAGTGTCCTAAAAAAAAAAAAATTAAATTATACACTATCACCTGTAAATCCAAATGTTGATTTAAGGATTCTTTTCCAAGAGCATGCTGAGGAGCTTCGTACCATGCTCTTTATGCCCCTGATAATCTCCATCAATCAGATGTTAGGGCATCCCTCATAGGGCCACAAAACTTGCCTTGAACAGAAGGAAACCTGTGAACTTATCTGCATTTTGTTTTTAGAGCATTTGGACTTTGGTTGATGACAGCTGTACAGTAAGATGACACTGTTTCGAGATATCTTGGCAAATGACTCAAATTGTAACTGTAAGTGTTAGGGGACAAAACTTAGAGCCTTGTCTTCAGTTCCTGCTTCTCCATATTGTACCGATAACAACTTCTTGATTCTGTTTTGATGTTCAGAAGCTCTTTATAGCGGAGGTCACAATGTAATGATGCTCTGAGCGATGATTATCTAATGCGGACCTTATCTCTGTTGCTCCCCTGCACTTCCCCTGCCTACTGATTATAAAGCAAACTGCCTCTATAACAATACATCATAACAATGGGCCATCCAGCAGCTGTAGCTTTAAGGAGTAGCACTATCATGCCTTGATATCCTCTCCCCGCACTTGAAACTAGACATGATGCATAGAGTGGATTGCCACAGTTGACATAAAATTCAGTATATCAAATAAGCTCAGTGTGGTGGCCCAGCAGCGTGTCTCCAGGTAACAGTACTTCAAACGGGTAGAGATGTATCTTACTGATCCTCTGTAAGGCATGAACAGAGATGAAAGAAAATGATTTCTGTTCAGGTAAGTAAGTAAATGTATCATAACTGCCAAAGAGTCCCGCAAGAATCGCTCCTCCCTCCTGGAGGACCTCCGCAGTCTTTGTTAGCATATACAGTATGTCTGTTTCTTCTTTCTTCCAGGCCAACAGTGACAAGCTGTGAAATGTGTGTGTTTTGTTTGTTCGGCTTTGAATTTTGACGTCGGCGCGCCCGCGAATGAGGCTCGTAGTTCGTCGCCTGCAAGTGCGAGACGTTGACACAGTCCTATTTTCGTATTCCTGACAGCTGCTCGCCAACTTAAATAAAACAACCGCGTGCAGCACTGAATAAAACCTCAAGGGATCAAACTGGATATAGGATAAACCATCTGGTTAGGGCTAGTCAAATCCCGGGATCGTTAATGTTTATCTTACTAGTGTGAAGACATTTTCCCAGTCTCAAACATACCGTACAAATCTCATGATCGATGGCCAAAAAGTATTTCACACACACACACACACACACACACACACATATATACTTTGAAAACATGTGACCAACCCCAGACAGCGGCTTGAGCAAATAGAACACACGTATGATTAAATAAAAGTTCAAATAAGAGGGAGGATTATTGATTATTTGAGCGATTTAAATAAAGCTCAGTGAAACTGTGAGTCTAATATAGCATGCATGAAAGCGAGCAGTGGCATTTGCAGCAGCATTATAGTTGCTTTGATACCGTTATTTATTTTCTAGATAACTGTAGTCAAATGGAGCTGTTGACTGTAAGAACAGTACTGTTAGTGACCCACCGCATTGTGGGAATGTGTAAATGTGTGTAATTTTCATTTTGAGCTGCATTTTATTCCTCTAATGATAACAAAACACACACACACACACCAAATAATCTACTTTGGAGCAAAAAAGATCACATCACAGAGTCTCGTGTAAGAGCGCAGTCGGTGTTTTCTCTCTCTCTCTCTCTCTCTCTCTCTCTTACGAGTAGTAAATAGAGTGTGTGAATAGAGCGTGTGAATAAATGACAAACGAGGTTGAATCAGCTTGACTCTTTCCAAATTAGTCTGAGCTTCCCCGGTCCCCAAGTTGCACGCAGCCAAAACACAACACCTACCTTTGTGTTGTCGTCACCGCTGCGATACATATGGCTCACCGGGGTAATGAGATTAAAATATGCTATATATAAACTCTGCATGTAGGAGGAGATCATAGGGGCAACCGTGCTGGAGGTGGGAAATTTCACACCCATAATGGGGAGGCAGTTTGCTTAATGACAGCAATGACATACAAGGGGAGTCTCATTACCCAGCAGGACAAATCAGTCTGTAATGATAATAATAATAATAATAATAATAATGATGCACATGTAGTGTAGTGGTTAGCACTGTCACCTCACAGGTTGCTGGTCTGAAACTTGGCTGGGGGTCTTTCCGTGAGGAGTTTACATGTTCTCCCTGTGTCTGCGTGGGGTTCTTACTGGGTACTCTGATTTCCTCCCACAGTCCAGACATGCAACTAATAGGCTAACTGGTGACTCTAATCACTTCTCACTAAAACCAATTCTCACCAATGGCCTGGTTTCACCTTTTTTTTTTTTTTTCCAGAATGGAAGCAGACAGTGACATCTGGCCGCTTGCTTCTGTCTTAGTGATTTTTGTTCCCCTCCTTTGTGCACTTTGTAAGGACACAGATAACTGCAGGGGACCACCGTATTTCTTGTTTCTTTTTTTAGCTCGGCTGTTACAGCATCAGCGGCAGCAGCAAGAAAACACACTCAGTGTGGAGAGTCGCAGACGAACTGACGGGTTAAGACGATCCCCTGCGCCCGGTGACAGAGACGAGTGGGTCACTTAACCTTGGGCGTGATGTTGCGGCCCCGCCCTGGCTTTGAGCGCCTCATCTGCAGAGAGTTCAACTTCAATGGTAGGAATGAGCGCTCAGGGTAATTAATAACATTATGTTCTGTAATTACCTTCTATGTGTCCCCCATGGCCCAGGGGAACAGAACTGCGGCTAATGGGAGTAATACTTCAGGTTTACAGAGCAGCCACAGTGACCAGAGAGTCTAAGACTGACCCAATTATGTTCCTGCTTTGAGGGGAAAAAACTTCAAGCTGAAACTACAGCACACTATGATCCTCTCGGTTATATATCAAGAAAGAAAATCCACAAAGATAGAAAACAGGTGTGTACCGAGTGCGCGCATTTATATGGTAGCGCGTGTGAGAGTGGTAATTAACATTTACTACTGTGGCTCTCCGCCGCCGATAAAGTTCCTCTGGAGGAACATGCTTAACCCATCAGTTGCTCTCCGTGCCGCATTCGTCTACCCCCTCCATCTTAATAAAAGGGACACAGATAGCCGTGGGAGTTTGCCTTCCCTGAGCCTCATTATTAGTGCAGCAGTTCAGCCAAGCGACACAGTGTGGAGGCCAATGCAGCGTCACCTTATTTTAATTGAACGGTTCTCTCTCCTCTTTTTTTAAAATCCTTTATACGGATATGAAAAGAGTGATGCGCAATGTTTACATACTTGAGGAAACCGGATTCAGCTCGGAACATTTCCACCTATCCCTCCCCAAGAACAAGCAAATGTCAAAACATATTAGGATTCCTTTATGTTAAACACTTCTAATCAGCCTTAATCACGTTTGGTGTTTAGAGGCATCATATGGGGTTGTTGCCGGTTTCAAGAGGTCAGGTTAATCACTTTTTTTCCCCCGTTAAATTAATTAGCCGTTTGGACTTCTCTTAGAAAATGTTCTAATGAGGAGATTAGAATGTATTTATTTATTCTTTTGTGAAGAAAGAGGGCTTTCAAGAACTCATAGCAGGAGTGAAACAACGTGCTCCCCATCCCAGTGAAGATAACCATTGACCAGAGGTGTATTATAGATGTCACATACAATTAACCCCGAGGAAAGTGCTTGGTCGGGATCTTTTTGTCAGATTAAGGGAGAGCTGAGGCAGGCTCCAGCAGGGATACAGTGAGGGCAAGGGTGATCTGCCTTTGTTCCAGATTTAATGCATTTGAACTCTTTGACGGACACCTTAACTCCTTTCTTTCGTTTAATTTGCGAGGACAGATTGCTGCCAAAACATCAAGGCAGTTTGTGAAAAAAAAAAAAAAAATGCCACACTGTACAACTGCAAAGGGTTAAAGATACACCGAATATGCACTAAAACCAGACAAATCGCCTTCCAGAAGCGCACCGAGAAGCATTCAGTCAGCATGTCAGATCATCGCACTGGGTCAGATATTCTGTATAAATAGTGTTCACAGTTTCGTTCATTAGTGCGCTTATGTTCCATTTGATTTACTGCTAATGGCCTAGCGGAGGAAACCGCAGCCCTGTATGACATTGCAAGGGCTGATAATGATAAACCCTCACTTGATCTTTCCATATTTGCGGGGCTGTTTGCAGACAGAGTGATCGAGGTGCCGCGGACCACCTGTGCAGAAAAGAGATGGATGAACACTGATGCTGACCCTGAACCATAAAACTACTCAAAGTAAACAAACTGCAGCCCTGTGAGCGCACACAACAAGTGTGATATTAAGGGCTTTTTACTGTGCTCAGCCTTTTTGTTTCTGTGTGTTGACCTTGTTAAGGTGTTCTGTTTATATTTGTTTTATATATTCATATGAGGACCCTATCTCAACAGTGACCCTGAATTAATGAAAAAAAAACGTCTGGACAACTCTGTAAATAGGTTGTTTTTGTTAATGTACTGTACATTTGTGTAACTGATTTAGCCTTCTTACTTAAGGTTGAAGCACATAAAACAAGGGAAAAGAATCAAACCTCTTAAACCTTCTAAAGCTTTCCTGGTGGGAATATATACAAAGCCTCTTACAGAACAAACCAAAAAAAAAACTGCGACCACTACGTCACAAAGCCGTGCCCAGTGGAGCTAAGGTGTTAGACTGACTCACAGACTGACCTACATCAACATGCTTAGGCCCCCGATGGTGAAGAATGAGAAAGATAAAAAGATCAAATCATAACTACACGCCTGCTGTAACATGCCTTTGATTCCTTAATCGTTTGGCAAACAACCCTATGGAAGCATTCAGATACCAATCCATACTCCGTTTTTATGATCGTCGCCATCAAACGCCTGCATTGCCATCGGAGGGGCAACATTATTCACCAGCCGTCGCGGTGTGCGCAGGTAACAGGATGAAGTAACAGATGTTCCAGTGATTTTTGACACCGAGCAACCTCCTTCACTCCCACTCATCGCCAAACACAACTCTTCCCACCTACACGGCACTCGTCTTGTTTGAACGCTAGCCCGGCAAGCACACTAACCTTTTCAGTGAGCTCACAAACTAAATGTATGCATACTTGGTCAGTGTGTCTGCGCGCCGGCATTTTGTATTGAGGGACGGTGGCACACAGAGAGACACACATATGGACTTGAAATATATCTATTTCAAGCATATATCCAAACAGATAGAACAGGAGGTGGAACTTGAAATGAAGACCAACCTTGATTTTGGGCAGCTGGTTCACAGGTGCATCCATTCTGTATCATCAGGCCGAGGGGAGGGGGAGATGGTTTCTTGGTGCGCTTGGAAATGAATCAATTCTGTGGATTTCTGATTGCTCTCTTAGATTTAGGGTATATTTGCTGGACAGTACGCTCAGCCTTGAGGTTCCATCTGCACCTGTACAGCTCCAGGCCTACATCAAGCTTGCTTTCTGATCAAATCAAATTATCCCCAATAATTTTAAGAATTTACCATTTTGGTTGCACTCATGCATGCACATTATGATGCACGTGCATGTGGGTCACATGGTACACAGTCCTGCCGATGGTTTTCCACTTTTCCACTGATCTACAGGTGGTAGCAATGCACTAAGGAACAAACCAGTGAGCCAAAAGGAGGCAGGGAAGGTGATCGCTAGCAAGCAAACATTCATTCAAAATTCATTCCATCAATAGCACATTCGTCAGATGCACACCATGTATTATGACTGGTATGGATGCAAACACCACTTTTGTTTATGAGAAAACTCTGCAGGGCACCAAACTGCAGAGTTTGGATTTGCAGAAAGACAGCGTTTCTTACAAGGGTACTGATGATCCACTTTAAACTGTATCACAGTCTCAAAGCAAAATCTAATGAGCCATTTAACAATTGAATCAACAAAGATTGCAAATAGCTGCAAATAATTGTGAACAGTTCAACCTGTGAATCAAGAAGTCTCTAATATTAATGAGATGGATTGGCCAAGTGGTAGGTGCAGTGAGTTCTTGTCCAGAAGCATGTCTGTCTTTGTGAAAACACTGCAGGCATTACAGAGTGTCAAGGAAAAAACAATATTTGGAGATTCAAACATGTTGCTTACCTGGTCTTATCTGCTCTCTGATTTCTTTTTTATTTTCATTTTGTGTGTGTGTGTGTGTGTGTGTTGTGCAAGATAAAATTGCCTTGTGGTGCCTTGGCCTTGACAAATTTCCTGTTCAAGTTTGTTGTTTTCAAAGTTTGGCAGAGAGATAAAAATTATTTTGCCGCCACCGCTCAGAGTTGTCCCTTCCCCGAGTTGCCCTTGTATTTTCTGGCTCTAACATTAGCTGACTGATAAATGACCACAGAGGAGCCATCAGGCCTAGAAGATATAGGCTGAGCTGAGTTGTTGGTTGGACTTTAATGGTTGTGCTGGGTGCATGAAGGAGAAAGCACCCTAACAGCAGTGGCTACATTCTCTGATCCTCGTAATGGCTCTTTTTCAGCACGGCAAAACAAAGCTACTTTTTTTTTCTTTCTTTTTTGTTCATGTATAACAAAGCAAAATTGCATTGTCAAAGCCACATAATACTGCATTTGCAAATTCCCTGCTTTGAGCAACCTGCGGGAAAGGATGCTTGAAAGTGAAGAATTGTGTTGGCATTATCAATAAGCACCACCCATCACACCTTTGAGGACTGGACTGGAAATTCTGTGATCCTGAACTCTTTCTTTCTTTGCTGTGAGCACCCTTTGTAAAGTTGGCTACGTTCTTACATGAACCAAGAGTTTTTCATGACTTGGTCTCCCCCTATGGCATATTTATGTTACTGACTTGGCATTCACTCCCTATAGAGTGCTAAAGTGCTGTATTTCTTTATGTTGTCTTTAAAGTTAATTAGATTAAATCAACTTTATATGTAGGTATTCAAAAACCTGAAGTTGTGCTAAAGGTACTGCTCCATGAAACAATCCAACAATAAAGTAATGAAGAGCCTTTCGGTGGTTTGAAACCAGGCAGTAAAGGCAGTGAGAACCAAGGAATATCACAAACATGGACATTAAAATAGATGCTTATTGAATCTAACAGTTTAACCACACTTCAAGATGAAAGCTCTCATAAATTCGCTTTACTGTATCTATGTCTTTCCATATCCCGAAGGCGGTATCATGACCGAACACCTGCAGCTCTGAGGAAAAAAAAAAAAAAAAGCAGCAGAAATGAGAGATGGTCTGCAACTTCAAAGGGGACACAGGATTTGTGTCAAGGATTCTAATCAAAAACGACGTTATCCTTGCTCCAGGCACAAATCTGTGAACTTGCTTATCAGGGAACAAGCCCACAGCTCAGAAAAAACAGACTGTCAGAGGATCATAACGGGCAAGTGAATGTCAATAACAATTAACATATACAGGATGGTTCAAAATGCACAGTTGATGAATTCCATTGATAATTTCCTATCTCAGTGTCTTCTTTAATATGAATTAAGTTAATTATAGTGTTGTATTATGTTCCTTAATGCTTTATTTACAGAATACATTTAGACAATTATTTTGGCATGCCTCTGTTCGAGACACACGTTTGGATAATGTTTGTTCCTGATGTTTGTCATTATAATTCTAAATTACTTCAAGGTAATTATAAAATATTATCAAAAAACAAGTCATCAACAATATTAAAAATCTATTTTTTTACTTCCCTTCGTCCAACTCGACATTGACACAAAAGTAAAAAAAAAAAAGAAAAAAGTCTAGCTAATTGTAAAGTGTGAAGGATTTCATTTGCTAGTAAAGTGTATTTTCTAACTATGTCTCTGGCAATGGTATGAGAAGGAAAGAGGAGACCCACAACAAAGGGATGCTTTAATCGCAGAGTATCTTTTATTTCTTTATTTTGCTTCAGACTTCCCTCGAATTGTCAACGTGACAAACTGCTAACGCGAATTGCTTCGAAAATATGGCGGATAATTATATCCAGACAACAAACAAACAAAATGACAAACTGTTATTACATTACATTATGTATACATGTTTAAAAAAGTGTAAAGAAAAAAACTGTAGTTGGATATTGAAATCAAATTAAATAAAGAAATGGCCATTAATTCCCATAGGACCCGTTCACAACTGAAACATATTCCTGAGGGACTTTTTTTTTATCCATTGCTGCATCAAAGTAACACCTTCACTTGAAGTTTAATTACACAGTTGTCAGTAAATCTCTTCAACATAAAACCAATGGAGCAAACTTGGGCTAAGACTTTAACAGTCCCAAATATTATATTCCAAACAGGAAAAAGGCAAATGTAAAAAGGGGAACAAATAGATGTTAATGGATAGTTGATCTCCCCTTCTTCTCAATATGTGTTTTCTTGTTTTTCTTTTCCATTACACATTTCAATTCAGCATTCTACACATTACATTTTAGCCTCAAAATGTCTTCCCCCTTTTTTTTTATTTAAAGGAGTAGAAATTCACTTTCCATTTTTGAATTGGCTTTTTTGTCATTTCAATATCCTTTTTCAATTTTCTGGTTTTCTGACTTACCTGAGTATCCTAAGTAGGATAGTATAATAGTACCTCAATTGCCATTTACATTTTAAGAACATCAAACATTTGACTTCTAGACAACACATGCTCCATGTAAGAATGCTAGCTGGTCACATCCTCTGCTCACAACAGTGGCTACTTGGACTAATTTTCTTACCAGCTAGCTGGTTCAATTACATCCAGTATTTGGAAAGTTCAGATGCCGTGCAGGTAAATTACATATATATTGACATTCATCTTCTAAGATAAACCCCTTGGGCTCTCATTTTTGAGATGGTGGGAAGTTCTGCCCTTGGCTTCAGAAATACAGCCAGCTTTTTAATTTGTATCTACCAAAAGACCAGTGTGTGGGCATGCTTATACAGTGGACCTAAGATAACGTGTACCCACTGTAGTCTGATATTTTTGTCTTGTCAGAAAAAGCACTATAAGTGTCACCATTCTTATTGAACAACAGTGGATGACGCATCCGTGCACTGCAATGTGCATGGATTCAACAGGAAACAACAGCAGTGTTATACAGTAAGGCCTGTAGCTTGGTAGATTTGGGACTGTGTAGGAAGAGATTGGAGGGTCTGTACTGAGTCATCCATTCCTTTAACCATGAAATAAAGACGTAACTGCCTACGCTGAGAAAAGAGCAGGATGGCCTACATGCCATATGGCTATCACCACAAGCCACAAGTAGGAGGACATCACATGGGTGACAAAAAAGTCCAGTCCCTGTGACTGCAGCTGAGTCAAACCTATTTCCGTGTAGACCAAAAAAAACAGAACACACCAGCTTGGGACAAAACAGAAACTAATCATCACCATCATCACCTCATACTATCACATTATTTTGTCACATGTTCCATAGATGGCAATTTGAACATATACTCTTAAATTTGAATAAACTTTCAAGCTGTGGAGAGCTTGGATTATAATTGAAGGCTGAGGTGTATGACAGAATTGTGTGCCACTTGACAGGAACACTTACTGCCTGGACAGTGTCACTGACAAGTACACCTACACTTTCTGTAAGAGGGACTCATTAATCCTAGCAGTCAATGGCAATATCCCTGCACTAGAAATATAGAGTTTTCTTTGTCACATGGGAAGGTAAGGACTTATGTGTCCGCCTTTATGGACTTGTTAAAGTTGTCATGCATGACTCTCACCATACAGTATGTCTCATTACTGGTGTTGAAACCTTGTCCCGCCAAAGATGCTCTCGGCCCAGAGGTGAGGGCGCTGATAGAAAAACAAGGAACCTTGCCCTGCTGACACCAGACAAACCGACATCAGATGGAGCCTCATGTTCTGCCTCGGGGACCTGCTGGGCCAAACAGCTGTCAGTCGAGCCGAGGAGACAGAGTGAGGGAGGCCTCAGGTTTGCAAACAAAAGCCTGAACAAACGAGCAATCAGAAAATATGCACGCATAAAAAAAAAGAAAAACTCTGTAGAAACATCTGTTTACTTTAAAATAGTATTTGTTAAGCCATAACCATGCAAGCCTATTTTAAAATTCCTTCAGATGAAAGACAGCGTTTGGTATTCAGTGTGTGACCAATAATCAGTCAGTGGTACCAATGACAATGCCCTTATGTTGGGACAAGCAGTTGTGACGGTCATTTGGGAGCTGGTAAAGAAACTATGATGAACCGACAGGTCTTTCATTTTCTTTATTTTCAGGGATGTAATACATTGAGAACATTTAGGTAGAGGTAATGCATTGGGAACATTCATCTCCCCTTCTCTTTTGTATCTTTTCAATTGGTTTGAGTTTAGCAATTTCAGGAGAGGATGAAATATAGGTTTGGGTTTTTTTCCCCATCTTGTCGCTCTCTCTCAGGGAGCAGTTACTGTGCCAAGCTCTGGGTACATTTCTCAGTCTCTATGACTCAAACATTAGATTACGTCTGAGTACGTTTTTTATTTTCTACTTTTTTTTTTTTTTTATGTCACTGACTTAGCAAGAAAATGGGAATTTGTGTTATTTATCATGATAAATATGAGACATCTAATTTCTTTAACTCAGCTGTGTACGCGTGTAATGTATTTGCAACCATGCTAATTATTCACAAGACTAAAAGTAACACAGCACAGCTGTTTTCCAGACAGAGCGCGTGTGCTTCCCTCCGGAAATCCAGCAGGACGCGGGCTGAAACACGTTTTCTATACTTGGTATAGTGTTGGTGTTTTTCTGTTATTTGTCCTACATGGAAAAAAAAAAAAAGTAGGCCATTTGTCAAGGCCTTTCAAGGTTACACACATGAGCACTTTCTTTTCCAGATCTGCTGCAGATGTGGTCAAGCGTAGGTGTAGTCAACTAAAACACTTGGTTGAGGTTAGGATTAAGGTTAAAGTTGAGGTCGTCACATCGTTTCTTGCTCTGTCATTTAAACGCCGCAACCTGAATGAACTCACATCCAGTGGTGTCTTTTTTTTTTCTTTTTCTTTTGTCTGCGAGGTGACAGGTGTCAGTGGACATGGATATGACGGGTGTTTCCATGGCCTACTGGTCTAGAAACATGCCATGTAATTGTAACATCCCCGGTCTGATTCCGCCACACTCTTTTCCCATGTTTCCCAGATGTCTCTGCGATGATGAAGGCAAAAAGCCTTCAAAATAATGTATCCACCAAAGCCAAC
This sequence comes from Nibea albiflora, assembly GCA_014281875.1. Taxonomy (NCBI): domain Eukaryota; kingdom Metazoa; phylum Chordata; class Actinopteri; family Sciaenidae; genus Nibea; species Nibea albiflora. The sequence continues at coordinate 6,634,952 of CM024803.1, forward strand.
TGAGCCCATGGGACGTTAGCGATGTTGCTAATGTAATTCAAATGATCAACATCATTGTGAACTCATCTGCACTTCCTCTATTTCATGTTGTGTTTGTGTCCTGTGATGGAAGGTCTGGTTTGGGAATGAGCAATCACATCATCAGGCAACTTAAGGATGTATGACTGCATTTGTTTTAGTCGTCAAAAGTTTTATTTATATATATATATATATATATATATATATATATATATATTTCTTCATACCGTACATACAGTACATTCACTTCATACAGTATGTTGGATATATCTAAGATTTCTCTCCATGCAGGTAATGGGCTGGCTGAATGAATGAATGAAAGTGACCAGTGTGCTTGCTGTGCACCCGTGCACACCAGAGACAAAATGAGAGAAAAACTGCTATGGCTGTGATTTCCCCTTTGAAATGTTCTGCTATGTTGAATGTCAGGCTGCCTGCTTTGATTGATTATGTTGCCTTTTACCAGTCCCAGTGCCCCATCACTACCCAGAGGAGGGCATGCTTTGAAATATGACAAGCTGGGTGGTCTGTGACATCCAGGGATTGTCACTGGCTGTTTGGCTGTGTCGTTATTGTCCTCATCACCATACTCAACTCCTAGCATAATGAAGCACGGTGTCTGATCTTTTCCTTCCTCTGTCAACCTCCCCTGCAGACAGACACATGTTAATACAAGGTCCGCCTGCTGAGATCAGACATGCTGAACATCACATCGTGAATCCCTCATGGGACCTCCATCCAACTCCCTTGGGAGCACGCTGAGGATGCTTCTAAACTTTTGCACAGAGCGAACGTACTCGAGCTGTGGATTCTCTAAAGACTAAGTCCTTGCCTGCTCTTCTCTCTACTGGAGCCAACCTCAGGAGGCTATGTTGCCCTAATAGTTACTCAGCAGGTAGCGCACAGAGGGCAAGATTCTTTTTTTACCATTTCTATTCCTCAGGCGGATTTGTTTGGAGTTAGCAATTTGCTCAAGGTGATGTGGTGGAACCCAAGGGTATTTCCTCACCACCGTGCAGTTTTTTGCCCATTTCAAGGTCAGCAGCCAGCACGTGTTATATTTAATTACACACAAATATATAAAATTTTTATATATATATATATATATATGGCAAACAAATTTCAGTACTGCTCTGCAACTACATCAATTGCTTCCACTGACTGTGCTGCAATCTATGAATAATTCTGTATTTGCCAGGAGTGTTGTTGGTTCGATACTTTACAGGAGGATAGTGTTGAGAGAGGTGTAGCTAATTATAGGCTCATGGCATACAGTTAAGGGTACTTACTGTACAGCCACAACAACACAGCAGAGAAAATCGTTATGCACCACTTCCCTTAGCTCGGGCAACAATTTGACTAGTAGCTAAAACATCACGGAACCTTATTTAATCTCACCATGCCGTTAGGTAGCCCTAAAGCTTATTATTTTAGTGAATCATTAGTCCATTAGTGATAAATTAGGGAGGGTCTAAACAAATGAAATAAGCAGCATCATGCATCTAGCATATTAATAGAGATAACAGGCCGTGAGCTGAATCACATTCAAAAGGTAATTTCATTATCGTTATTAGATTCAACAATCGACAAATGTCTAATAAAGGAGACTGAATAAAAGCACTGTCCATGAAGACTTCTGTCTTTTGTGGAGACTACTGGCAGTACATTTCCATAAGGAGAGGACAAAGAAAGTAACCATATCTATTGAGGTTAGCGACTGACTTTGGCAATCACACTCCATACATGTAAAGCATTTCATTAAGCGTAGGCCAAAACGAAGATAGGACAGGATCCCCTTGAGTCTAGATCCTGTCTAGACATCTACCTCTAAGAGTAAAACCAGTAGGTGGAGGATGTAACCTCTCTACTGAACCTACACGCTACATGTAGTGACTTTCCCAGGAGCGAACGGGTAAATTATGTAACATTTTCCAGCAGGGAGGCATTTATTTCTTCAAGTTACAGGGCAGTGCTACTAAAAGATACACTGCTATAATTCATTTTCTTTTGGAAAAAAAAAGAGATAGGGAAATTATTCATGTATTCTATTAATATAGGGATCAGACTGATTTGACAGCATGGATCAGAGAGAGAGAGCAGGACTGGCAGCCGACCTGCTCTGAAGGACGCGCTATGCTCTGGAAAGCTGGTTAGTGCACTGGCTGGGTCATTTTAATTATTCTATCACCAACGTAGAAGTTTCTAGATGTGAAATAACTTTAGTTTGCATCCACTGACCAACTGGCTCAAGGAATGTGAATAAAAAGATCACTGGTCAGATATAGCAACATCAGAAAGAAGGAAAGAGATGGAGATGATTAGAGCAGGAGAAGATAACTGAAGAAGCCTGTGTTTGTTGAAAGTACATTTCATCATGAGCTCATGGCCAGTGTGCAGTCGCAACCCGATTAAAAACCATGTATGTCTATCTATATCTAGCTAACAAAATGAACCTAAAACACTAATGAGACACATTTAGTGACCAAAATAACACAGCCATCAGTGAAACGTTTAATATCTGAAATGGATTTACATGGATTACAGAAGGGGTTTCCAAGCTTTGAGCATTTTTACGCCCACCTCAGTTGATAAACCATCAATAGCAAGACTGTCCTACATGTTTCTACATAGCACATCGACCTCATCTGAGCTATTTTACCACTTAAATTTAAATCATCATAATCCAGGTTAATGGCAAGAGCTCGTTGTTTGTCCTTGAATCGAACTCAAAATGTTGTTTATCCAAAACTATGCCCATTCTGTCTGCCCTACATGCATGATGTAACAAAACATCTGTCCATTGGTCAGTAAGATCCTAAATGCTGACTACTGATGGGAGAGAATATGCGCGTTCTATATATAGAAAAAAAAAGTCAGAATGATCGCCACTCATCGGAAGCGTCAGCAGTAATGTGCTAAAAATGTCACCATACAAACATTGACTGTAGATGTTTTGTGAGGAAGGACCAGCCATAATGTATTAATGTTCCCAATTCCAATTCCTCCAAGTTTCACCTCTTAATACAAAACTGCATTTTGTCTTACTACTGTATATAATACAGACTATGTAACTACAAGTACTTAAGATAGTTTGCTTTAACTCCTGTCTTTTTTACCACAGTTTCCTGTGAATAATTTAATCGTCCTTCTATTGAAACTAATGGCCTTTTTATTATGCATGTATATTTATTCAATTATTAATCTTTTTTTATTGCCTGAGGCAGCTGTGTAGGTCCTGAAGGGATGCTTCCCACAATTTTACCTGATGGAGACTGTTCTGTCTGTCATGCCGTGTTTCAGAGCATCCAATTTAATTCAGACCTACTTTGGCATCAGCCAACCTCTATCTCAGAGAACTGTCCTCCAGAGAGGAATGTAATGGCTTAGGTCAGGCTCTATCTTAGCATGCATACAGAGTGCACATATAAGCAACCTCAGCACATAATAGCCTCTATTTGCCTTGCAATTATGTCTTCAGGGATCAAATACGTCATTGTAAATGACAATACTTTTGGGAAGAAAATATTTCAGGAAGAAAAAAAAAAAACATATCTATTTACTGCCATTTCCTCATGCGTAGCAAAGCTCTCAGAGGAAATCAAATGGGAGCCACAAGTTATTGAAATTGTGGTTTGAGTGTTTGGCCAGTGTGATGTGGCACAGCAATATGTCATGCAATACATGCAAGTGGAGCAACAAAGGTCGTACAGCTTGGAAAATAAGTTCCACATGCATTTGTTGGCTTTCGCCACACCGTGTGTTGTCCCCGCTCCCGTAGAATATAATCAGAACATGATGCATGTGTACTTTTCACACTGAGTTCAAGTTCAGATTATTATGCAGCGGAGTAAAGGGGGGGGAAAAAAGTCTTTCCGTTCTATTTCACACATGCTTTGCACCCTAACAGAGACGCAATTTTACACATCCACTCACTCAGAATGTGCATATATGTGAGTAGCTAATCATGATAAGCCTATATGATAAGCCTTTGCATGCTAAAATGGCAGCGCTGACTTTGGTCTCCATCCTCTTTTCTCCTTTACCATGTAGATTAAATTCTTGTGTGAATGTAACAGCGCGCTCCTATCCCGTGCTATCTCTGGCTTGTCCGTGCTTATTTTACACTTTTCAATAACGACGATAGAACCCACAAAGGGACACATTCTTCTAATTGGGCTTTGCTTTATGCCCTTGGAAACCACCAGTCGTGCACGAGACATACACTGGATACAGTCGGTGGAGACTTAAATGGAGACATAGCACATTTTCCAATCAAACAGCTGTTATAGTGATAAAAGCACAGCTCTAACCATTGTGCTCAAAAAATCACGTTGCCCTTGGCCAGACACAGCTGCGGACTGCTTTGGAATAAGGCTTTTATTGACCTGTTTCAGATCTGCACATTCTTTGATAGCTGTAAACATATTTGAAGGTGTGCTCGGGGTGGGTTTTGGAAGCCCGTGTAGGTCTTCCATTTCGGTGCCATTTCCACTGCAAGGCCAAACTATTTTGCGGTGAGATTTTGGAAAAGGTGGGTGATGATACTCAAGTCAGTGAGCATGGTTATCTACCTTCGGTGGTCACTGGTCACATGAGAAAGTGCAAGAGGAACAAGCGACCACTCACATGGCTAGTAAACTGCTGCAGCTAGCTAAGCTAACGACTAACATACGAGTCAGGCTGACATTAGTCAGCCACACTGCCTCTTCAAGACGTTCTCATTATTGTACAGTTCACTCAATAAAGAGTTAATGAAGAGCGGTAAAAAGCCCTCAGTCCTTGCAAGCTACTTAGTTTGGTCGTTAATGGCACAATACGTTTAGTTAAAAGACGCATTTGTCCCATAGTCCCATTTGTCTACTGTCCCATAACTGTCTCTTTTGTTGAGCAGTTTTTACTACAACAGGGAAGGTCAAATAAAAATTGATGGTGCAACACGGCCGGGGTATCAGCCTTGACTCTCCCTCTTCCCTGTGTTTTCCTGTTTCCCCTTCCTGGTGTTTCATGGTTGTTCTCAGCCTGTCATCCTCTGTATGTATGTGTATGCTGGTCCTGGCCTCCTGGTTTCCGTCTTCTGTCAATCTACTGCAGCACCAGCAGATCGGCTAATCAATTCTACAAACCGCATTATTAGTATTAAACCCTCTGGCTCATTCATCCAGATGTCGCCGGATCGGTCAGTCTTTTGTATGCGGTACAGATGTTATGGCAGAGGACCTAGTTTCGCCGTCTTGTTTTTGTGTGCTCATCTTTTTAGCTAATCCTGTGTTCTGCCTTTGCCTGCCTGCTTGAATACCTGCCACGTCCAGCTGAGTCTTCGTCACCTGTATGCCTGGACTACGGAACGACAGCGTAACCTTACCATCCAAGAAGAAGACCCCCTCTAGCCAAACCATCAAATCTAACCACAACTTTTTCTGACAATAAACTGCCTTAACAGTTTTCTGTCTCCTGGTGTGCCTGTACTTGGGTCCTAAACTAAACCATTATAGCATAATAGCCATTGCTTCTCTGGTTCACTGTTTTCTTCAAAGGTCAGCACAATCAAGACAGCTATATATAAACATAATATAAATCATGCAAGGTAAAGTGGCCATGGCATGAATAATATTGCAGTTAAAGTGACCATGGTGTGAATAGCTTTATTTTAAATAGGTGGAATTAAATCCGTTTCTTATGGTAACCGACGTTCACCTTCAAATGCATTCCATTCTGTGCAACTTACATCAGGTCACAGGAAATGTTGCTTGGAACATCATGTGCAGGCAGAAACAAAGTTTTAGTTTCACGACTGCCCAGATGAACAGAAAGTTCCAGGATATAATGATTTTTAGATGAAGAGCCATTTAAATAAATAATCAATAAGCATGTCAAAAACGCAAAACACATTCTGAATAAGACAAAATAAATTATTTCCCAACCAACTATGTGGATAAGTTAGAAGCAAAGTCTAGAGTTAGGCATAAAGGCATGATCTATGGGCTCAGACCAAAATCCGGCAAGAATTGATGTATGATGGAGCATAGTTGTTAGGTTACCAAAGTATGGCAAATGAATTGTTCTTATTAACAGGTGCAGCTGTTTGTTTATCTTTTAGAGAAAATGTATTTTACTATTAAACTATTTCACATCTGTGGCAACAATTAGCGCAGATTTGGGCCAAACGTGTGATGGGTATATTGGAAGGTTTGATGATCCTATAGTATGAAGAGACTATTTTAAAATGATGGCATTTAAAATGTTTCACTCGCCCCTCTGCTACAGCAAATAGAACAGTCAGTGAAGGCTGACCTGGCTGCTGCCGGATGTCTGTAAAGGAGAAATGTAGTGGTGTGTGGGGCAGGTTCAGGTCAACTTTACTAAAACATAATATGGCTTCGGACGGATGAGTCAAAGCAGGATTCCAAGGAAGTTAATAATAACAGCATGAAACAGTTCGCCTTCAACTTCCTTTTCCCCTCTGTCTGTCTTTCTCGCTCTCTCAAACAGACGCATACTGAATTCAGCGGTGCTGTGCAGGAACAAGCACATCCAGTGAGGGCACTGACACTGGTTTGACTCTGTACAGTCATCGTATTAAATCCGCCCCATATTAGATAAACACTTGATTGTCCCGACCAGATCCAGGTTGGGTGGAAATTTGTCTGAAGGGGAGGGAGACCAGACGGATCTGCCAGAGAAAATAAAACTAGTTCTGAGTTTTCTGGCAGTGGAGGCACTTATTATCAGTGTTGGAGAGAGAGAGAGAGAGAGAGAGAGAAAGCAGAGGGTCCGGTGAAGAAGAGTTAGAGGGAAGGATTGAAGGAAGCTGACAGTGCAGCCTGCGGCAAGGAGGATGTCAAGCTGGGTCAGCAGCTCCACTCGGGGATACGAACTGCTGAATGTTCACATGGAGGAGACGATCCAGGAACTAGAGAATCACTGGCGCTGGTGTATGGGTGGGACAGCTTTGCATAGTGCTTATTGTTCATGTGAGGTTCAGGGTGAGGCTCACACAAAGAGTCAAAAACAGATTCTGGCGCAAGGACAGTGTAACTTCAAGGATCTGACTGCTGGAAAACTGCCTTAGGTACTGACAGGGGACAGAATCGTTCCCCTGGCTCAGAGAGACATGCAGTTGATCTCTGATAGAAAGACCTGATCAGGCTTAAGCTCAACCAGGGACATGGGTTCAGCTTTACATAGAAAGGCAGGTTCAAACAGAGAACCAGAAACCTACAGGCTCTGGCTGAGAGGCAGGAAGAGTAACTGAGCTCTAATTTCAACTAAAAAGGCACAAGTACATGTGGCTTTGACAAGTGTACAAAAGCAAAGATAGATGCTGATCATGTGTTGGAGGATTTAACTCATTATAAACACACTGCTATGTAATTATGAGGTGCGCTTCTCTCAAAATAGAGAGCGCACATATCCTTCCTGCTGATGTACGATGGCTACAGGTATTTAATCAACTGAGAAGGTAGGACGGTAGCGGGAATGAACATAATCAGTTAGAATGACCTTAAATTATTCTGATGTGTATTTGGACTAGATGGAAAACTGCACATCGGACTGAATAGCTACTTTCGAATTTTGTGAAGCAGCTTTTCAGGTTTCAAGAGCTGCCATGCAAATAGCAGCGGTAGCGTTAGCAGCAGCATCGGCAGCAGCAACGGTTGCTGTGCTCGCTTTTCTTTCTCTCTGTCTCGCTTCCCGTGGCAGCTGGATATGGCCTCTGTTGATAATTAATCAAGACAAGTTTTGGCACGAGCACAGGAGTCTGTTCGGTTCGGGGTGCAGTGTGTAGTGACCCATCGACTAATAAGGTCCCATGAGGTGAAACTGCATCAGAGCGTTAGAAGCTTGAAATCTGAAATCCTGCACTAGTCTTCACCTTCCTCTGGGAGGAAACACAAAGACTTTAGACTTGCATGCCTCTGATTTCATGCACATAATTTATTTTATCTAATCTATTTGTCAGGCTATCTTCCTGGCTGGCTGTCTATCCTTCTGTGTCACGGTATCTGACAAAGTGTCACTGAGGAATGAGAGATGAGAACACATTGGCTCCCACTATAACCTTCAATCAGATATTTGAAATGTATCAAAGAAATTTCAGACATTGTGTGAAAACCTGCATCCAAACCTGCCTGTGTGATTATTGGTGCGGGAGTGAATTCCGTGATGTCTAACTGCATACATTTCGGTGACCTTTGACTATGTTAAGGCCTTTGGATGAAAAACCGATGACGACTGCTTGCCATTTTAGTGTTCCAGAATTTTGTGTTCCCCGTTTCAGTGTATTTCACCAGTATTCCGTCATCTAAGAAGAAAACACTGATCTTCTGTTTTGTGTGAAGCATGGCACTAAACGAAATATATTTTAGTTGCGTTTTGCCTTCGTACAAAGACTTTGAGAGAAAAAAAAGCTACATGGACGTTCAGATAACTCTCCTCTAGAGGGTTGTGAAGGGTCGTGTTACCCCCCATTCAAACACGGGGTAACGCTTGCAAAGATCAATAAAATGCATCTTGTAAATGTCTCCAGTTTAGCCTCTCCATTCATAAAGGTGTCACATAAGCTCTCCTAGAGTTGGTATCTGCTCTTATGAAAGATACAACACCCAACGTGTATGCTCAAGGACCCGCGTAGTATGCATGGACATAGCGTTAACATAATAAGCGTAGTAGTGAATACTGCGAGGTTTGAAAGAAACTAAGGAAGCTAGTTATCTGTTCTGCTGCCAATTAACCACTGGTTACTATTCATGAGGCTTGCTCGACAGAAAGTGTCCTTTAGAGACAGTTGTTAGGCTGAGCCATCGCCTTTTTTTTTTTTTCTCAGATAAAAAGTAACCTTTCAGTAGAAATAAAACATTTGATCCTCACCCATGAAGGTCTTTAGAAATGTAATACAGGCAGGAAGTTTTTGTGGTTAACCTTTTCAACATTTTGAAATAGAGCAATAAATTATAGTACTGTAGTCTCTTGAGAGTATGAACAAAGGTGATTTTAGAATCATTGTTTAGGTTTTCACTAAAAGGCCACAGGATTAAGGGTCTAGAGCGGCATGGTAGCAGCTCCGTGAGGATGTATGTGGGCACGGCAGTGCCTTGACCTAAATGCTAATATCAGTGATTATGTTTAGTGCCATGTTTGCGATGTTCAGCATCTTACTTTTAGCGTGTCAGAATGCTCAAACTTGCTAATTAGCCCCAAACATTTAATGAATTTTACCAGGTTTTAAGGCACCAACCAAACTGCTGAGCATATATGACAGAGTATCCAACAGGCTATCCAACAGCATTGCTCGGTTAGCATAAAACCAAGCACATCGGCCAGATGACAGTGAAAGTGAATCAATTATGTAATAATCAATTACCATGTTGGACTGTAAAGACATGTACCTTGGCGACCTGATGTCAGCTTCATGGGTTAAACTGTCACACCTACCTATCCAGGAATCCATTTTGATTTCCACTCCGGCAGCAGAAAATAAATCAATATTTACAGTCATACTTATGGCGCAGAAGGGCGTTGGTTGCGGGCTCATAAATCTGCCCTAGCTTCATATTTTTTTCCCACCATTTGGAGGGTAAGTTCAGGATAAAGAAACGGATCCTCGCACTTCTTCACTCAAACATTCTTTACCCGTGTGCTGCTGGCTCTTTGATGTGTGAGAAGCAGCTGTTTACCAGGCTAATTGTACAAAACCACAAACCCCATCACGGCATCCACTGACACAGCAGACTTTGATTTCATTTTAGCTCTCTGTTTTTCTCAGTCACATGGCTGACTCTGTCACAGCTAATTTGTGTCCTAAAATAGGCCTTTGAAGATCTGAACGGGAAAACATTACCATGAAAACCTGAATAACGGATGGATTGATAGATGATTTATGCATAGTTTTGATTGTTAATATGGATGACAGTTGTTTTTGAAACAAAGCATGTGCGGAACAGAATGCTTTCATGTGTCTGTTCATATATCTTTGCAATTTCAAGCTATGAAAGGAAAAAAAAAAAAACATCACTTGGAACATTCAACAAGAAGTTGTTTGATTTTAACTGAAGGTAATGGTTGGCAATGGGTCATTTCACAAACTGACCATAATGTATTCAGTCTTACATACGTCCAAATCTATGTGCATATTTTTTTATGTATTGTGTTAATGTTTTGTTAGTCTGTTAAGTAAAGAGTATTTTTTGCTCTACACCCTGGCCTTGTTTTTCACGTGCCAACACTACAAATTTTACATTTAAATGCTCAACAGATGTTTGCTTCATCCCAATTACAAGCAATATAAACAGCATGCATGATTAATATTTGCCCCTTACCTTTGTTAGATCACATTTATGTATTAAAGTGCTACTTGTTTGTGTTTGGGTTTTTTTAAAATAAGAATGTAATTAAAAACAGAGAGTGGAAAACATTCAACAAATTTACAAATGAAGCAAGTTTTTTTTATTTTTTTTATAGCCATTTTCATTCATTTGAACGTTTCTTTGAACGTTGAACAAATTTAACCCAATGAGGTCATGTCAAATGTCAATGTCAATGTCAAAACTACTACTACTCATGTGCGGGTTGGCTGTCTTTGCATTCTTATCAAATTGGAAGCCATGCATGGAGGCTCATTTCTTGGGCAAGACGACTATTCCATTTCCAGTTAGCTAGCTCACGACTGGGGCTGGCTGCTATCTTGCTAGTCCGGGTATGTCTTCATTTTGCAACGAGCTGATGCTAAATCTCATCCTCTTCTTCAAAATCACTGCCAGACTCTGAATTTTCAAAAAAAAATGCGATCCTCATAATCTGGCTTCCTGTGCGGAGAATCTTTTGGGCATTTTGATCAGTTGTATTGTATCAGTTGTCACTGGCAAAGCTCTATTTATTGTGTCCCACCCCAAATTTGCAGCTGGTATAGAGTATGGGAAAATAATGATTAGAAAGAGAGAGGGGGTGGGGGGGTGTACGGGAATGTGTTTGAATGTTGCTTTGACACATGCACGCGCACACAACAACAGCACCTCTATTTTTGTAATAGAGAAGTTCGGACCAACTACAAACTCATTTTCTGACCTTCAAAACATAGGAAATATTGGACATGGCATAGGAAAAAGTTTTAGGGCAGTCATTAAAACAACAAGGTTCCTCAGGAGAATATGGGCAAGGAGAGGCTATCCACAGTACAGATTAGATTGTGCCTCTCTGAGCTTATACGGGGGGATGAACTGCAGACACAAATCTTAGCATATGTTGGCTTGTGGGCACAAGGGAACTGCAAACTCCCGCCTTTATCCTGGGAGAGGCAGGAAGGAGAAGTCACCTTGATTAAATTAGTTGTATATGAAAATGGGGTTATGCCTATTGGGAGTATGTGACAAGGGTTTATAAACCTCGCCGTTCACAACCCTGTGAGAATGACTTTTTAATTTCCTCCTTTTTTTCGTGGCAAGTTATATTTCTCCCTCTGTCTTTTGTCCCAAAAGGCCTTTGTGTGTCAGGATCAATGTAGAATTCTCATTTGGTTACTGTCCCCTCCACTCATTCACGTTGTAAGATTCTATTAGCGTCTTCCAAAACAGATCCTCCCTGGGTTTTTCATCCCATTTTCTCCCTCCCCTCCCTTTCTCCCCCCCTCTCGGTGCATCTATAGCCTACCCCTGACACAATTTTACTTTCCTGTCCCCTGCTATTGTATGATATTTCATCAGCCCATTGAAGCCACAAAGAAATGCTGCATTTTCTAAAAGCCTCATTCAAATCTGAAATAGATCAATCCATCCTAGTCAGAAGTCATGTCCATGTACCCCAACCTAAGTGATTTCTTCATTTTTCAAACAAATGGAAATGATTACAGATGGCAAATTCTTAAGTGTGACTAAATTGCACCCTGGCAGTATAATAGATGAATTGCAGCTATGGATAACAGTGGAGAGGTTTCTTTTTTCCCCCCGTCATATCCGTTTCAGCTGATGATTAGCATTCTTCTTGCATAGCAGCTGTAGCAGACTTTTTTTCTTTTTTTTTCTAGCAGTTCTGGTTTTCTGTTTGTCACGTGCTAGGTCTAGGCTAACGCTGCCACGTCTGCCCTGCGCTGTCCCTGAAGTGCTACTGCTGCTCTACTCACTTGCAAGCCCCGCTGCTGCTCACGAGCAAAGTCACCTGCCAACGAGTACGACTATGTCTGCAAGCCTTTCATGACCACCGCCATTTGTCAGCTGATTGTTTTGTCGACCCGCTGGTAACAACAGGTAGAGGTTTTCCTGTGCGCTGTTGGCATCTGCCAGGGCTCCCAGTGTTACTTGACACCAAAGTCTGTTCTTATGGTAACATGCGCATTGCGAGTCTGGTTCAGTTCAGTCATTTCTCAGCTGTGTTTCACCTTTGCTGCAATGTTGTTTTGATAGTGAAAGCTTCAAAACTTTGAAATTCAGTTAATCGCAGGCTGAATCGCGGCGGGTCTAGACGTCCTGTTAAAATCGAGTTTTGTCAGTTATTTGCAATACACTGGCTCAGCTCATTTTTCTTTTTGGTTGTTGTGCACATGCAATAAGATGCTGCCAATCTGTTCCATGTGAGTTGGCGTACTTTTGGAAATAACTTGCAGGCTTTGCTGCATTAGAGATAAGTGAAGTTGTGCTGCTGCTGCTTCCATAAGTGCTATATTCCACTTTGTGCAACATACAGTAGTCCCACATCCACACTGGGAGGGGGTAAGTTCTTTTTACCGCAATTCCCCACAGTGCTTGGTGCATCCTCAAAGCCAAACCCTATATGCCGTTCCATGTGAGTCTGGCGAACTGAACTATTATTACAAGTACACCCATATTCTTCTTGTAAGTTCTTATGAGCTATAGCTTTCATAACTTCCACAGTAACCATTATTTATTGGGTTTTCTGTTCTTTCTGACGTTTGTTTTATAGGACAAACTCTCAGAGATTTCTCTACTTGTCTGATATCCGGCAATTAAACTTGAACTTGAAATGAACAAAATTGCATATTTTGTCTTTGCTGTCCCCTGTCAGTCAAGAACTTTTATTATGTGTGCACTCCTCTTGTGCAAATTTGGTGACTTTTCCTGAGATGGATACATGATAAAAGTAGCGGGTCATTCTTGGTTGACTTGGTGATCTAAAGGGCTACATTACTAAACCGAGTCACAGTTCCACTTAATGTACTTCACCTCGTTTGAGACTCTGAGTAGAATTTATTAGAACACCACCTGACCTGGGCTCTATCAATAATTATTTCCTGCAGAAGAAAGGACAAACATTTTGACCTCGCTTGTTACATGCAGACAGGACTGGGAGATGAGAATTTCTTGGCAATTTCTTCTCCTGGAATGAAATTATCTCGCCCAGAGACACTGAGAATATTACACTCATGAGCAACCAGGCAAACAGTCTGTAAGTCACTCGAATGCCACTAGGTCAAATAAGTGTATGCATCTCATTAAGTCTGTGTTTTGTAGTGTTGTCGGCAGTGGACAAATTGAATCTATTAGTGCTAATTTCACTCAGCATACATCTCTGGACACATCTCATATAACATGATTTGTATATGATATGTTACATTATAGAATACGCATGTTGGAAAATGAAGATGAACTCTATGCACGCCATTCATGATGTATGTCTCTTTTTATTAAACACTGTCAATAAATGTCCTTCGGAGCCTCAATTGAATTGCACTGAATCGAGTTTCAGAATTTCAGTATTGCAGGGACACACTATACTGCATTCTTCCACAACAGCATATTCGGAAATGAAAAAGAAAAGTACTTTTCTGTGTTGGCACACTACAGACTCAGCTCACCTCTGAGACCAAAGCCTAGGGGAACTTAATTTTTTTTCTGTACTGAGACATTCAGCCTCCCTCTTCTTCTCCTCCGTCCGAATTGGAAAATAATTGTAGTTCTCACATCTTATCTTTTTTCTTCATCTCCCTGCTTCATTTGGTATAAATTCCTCTTTTTTCTGTCCGATCAACATATTTATTTGCGATTGTATTTCCTCACCTTTTCTTCTTCTTCTCTCCCTTTGTTTCTCTTCCACTGCTTCTTTCTCCTCTCATTTCATTTCTCCATTGCCTTTATTTCCTCTGGCCATTTCTGCTCTCGCCGACTTTGACATGCATACCCGTTAAGTCCAGGAGAGCATAGAGTAGGACTTTTTCACTGTGAAATCAGCCAATGCTTAAGGGCTCGCCACTTGACTTTGAGCGAAATATGTTGGTTATGTGAGCGACTAAGAAAGGCACCATTAACCTTTTTTTTTACACAAAATATATGGACTGTATATATAAGTTAAAGCAATCAGAGCATTACATGTATTGCTATGTATGGCAGATTAATAAAAGGTTTACTTCCTTCCATTTTCAGCCTCACCAAATGTAATGTTCATAGCAATGACGTGTCTACATATCCACTTCTCAATGCCCTTTTTCATAACAGCGGTCTGTTGATCTGGGTGAAAGTACAGAGAGAGTGTGTGTCTTAGATGAAGAGTTTTTTTTCCTCCTCTCCTACTCCTCTGGGAAGGTTGGTGATGTGTTCTTTTTGTTGGCTTGCATGGTGTTGCTGTGTATCATACAATATCTGTTTTTTTGTTGTTGTTTTTAACCTGTTTTTTTCTTCTTTTTTTAATCTCTTGCACATTTCTTTTCAGAGAAGCAGAAATGTTTGCTTTCTGTAGGTAGAAGTGCAAATTTACACCCAGTAATAATAAAAAGAAGAAGAAAAAGAAATAAATAAAAAAGAAAGAAAGAAAGAAATATAAAACACGCCCACCTCTCAAGCTTGGCTGCCCTTGAGAGTTTTCTCCTGCATACTGGCACTGTGGGACAAAGTCTCAGGTGGAAACCGTAGTTTGTTTTTCACCAGTCAACAATTGTCAGCACAGATTTACGCATGCAGATAATTATCCTGACTTCCAGTGTATGGATTCATTTCTGTCATTTGTGGCATTTGGTGTACCTACTGCACACGGGGGAATGCACGTGATACTGTAATACACAGAGGCAGGATTCAACAGTTCCTCTACAATAAAATCCGAACCATGTGCAGAGGAGTTGAGATTTAGAGTCAAGTTGACCTTTATTATTCCTAAGAGAGAAATCCAGTTAGCAGCAGGGCCACCTGTGTAAAACACCAGAGACACAGTAAAAGCCAAGCTTAAAAATATGTGGATATTAAAGAGCATGTCAGGCAGAGCAAAGATTTAGACACAACAGTATTGCTGTGTTACTTTCTTTTGTTTTACCTCGAGGACATGCTGCAGCTGCGTGTCCTGCTGCATGCAGTATGCGTGTAACTGGGACATAAATGCTCGATCATAACACTGAGTCTTGACCTTTGACTCCCTTGCTCGTGCATCAGTCACAGTCCATCGCACTAACTTTGCGAGAGGGTGTTCCCAGAAATTGTTCTGAGTTGATTCTGCAGCCACTAGGTGGCGCCTATTCTATTTTGACATAATACGGTTCATTGCTTGCCCTTTGAACCTAGAAGGAGGCCATTTTGTTTTTCCTTGCAGTCGGAGAGAGCACATGGAGGAATTGCGTAGGCAAAGCAAACATGTACCTATGTCTTCTTTGGGAATCACTTATAGAAACATCTGTAAGTACAGATTTTATAAGATGCCTATATTAGTTTTGATGTTTATATTTTGGTGTGGATTAATGTTTTTGTGTCATGTACCTTTCATTCCCTACCGTATAACCTGTCCTGGCTAATGGCTTTCATTTAGCTGTAGTTATAGTATATGAAGTTTCAATGATGGAAATGCATAATAATGAGGCTTTTCATACTCTTTGTGTCCTTTGTCTCCATTTCAGTTTTACTAAATTCTCATACTGCTATTACAGAGAGAGAGAGCTAGAATGAAGTAAGGGAGCGGTGTTAGAGCAGTGAATCCAAGAAATAAACCATTGTTTTCTGGTTATTTCACGGCAGTTACATTCTAAAGCACAAATAAACTCAGCCACACATTGCAGAGGTGTGGCTGAGGGGTGTCACATTGCCAGATTTTGTGTGAATGCTACTGGAGCCAGGCCAGGTTCACCGTGTGTAGCCCTGCCACAGAGCCACAGGACACAGAGTGCAGCCCTTTATACAATAGTATAAATAGTAATATGAAGAGCTGTCACTAACTTGGTCAATGTTTTATTTATTATGTTCCGTTCCAACCACAGTGTGTATAAAACATGGAAGTCACCCATAGCTTTCTGAAGAGCTGTTGTTTTGGAGATTGACTTGTTCTGTAGCCAGCCTCCAATGACCGTTGGCACTTAGCTTCACTCCACAGACTTCACAGAGAGACTCATGCCTGGTCCTGACCTGGACAGCATTTAAATAATTTATCATTTGAACGTCAGGGTTATGAACAAAGCTCCGAAGCTTTGCATTATTTGTCCATTGCGGCTTCTGTCATCTGTCTGTCAGAGTTTTCTTCTGTCTGTCTCTCTGTGGCTCGGTCGATGTGACGCATCATCCACTATGCAAATAATTGTAGGGTGAGAATAGCTACAAGAGCATACTGCAGCTGGTTGCAAAAGGGCAATCTCATGTTTGTCACAGCAGCCCTTTTGACTTGTGTTTCTAACATTAATACTGTCAAATATGATCTCAAATGACCAACAGACTCATCTCTTGAAGCAGATGTACGCGTTTGAATGCAGAATTTGTTGAAAATTGACCAAAATGTTGACATGAGACACAGACCGCTCACGTTTGAACGGGCTTCTGTTGCAAGAGTACTGGTGGAGAGCAAAAGAGCATGTTGGCCAATTTGCAATCTCAAAGACGATTTAGCTTCTGTAACTGCTTTTATCTAAGTTAGCTGCATTTATTTGCTGATATCTATTCATAGAGACTAGCAGGAATGTGTCTTGTCATTCTCATGTATCAAGTCGCTAATTGGACTACCGAGGAAGTCTTGGCCCGAATATACGTTTTCTGCATATCCGCTGGGTACAGCGGAGGCCCTGACACATTGGCCCCAAGTGGCTAAATCACCATCAGACAATAGCTGTTCAGCGCGCCAGTGAAAAAAAAAAATATTGTGTCCATTTTCGTCTCAGTACTCTTAGTACTCAATTCTTTTCCCATGTTGTAGGTTGTGGCAGCCAATCCACGAGCCTATCCTACCAAATGTGATTCTTTAGGCCTTTTAAAATGGCCTGATAGGTGCAGGCATTAACACAAACTGAGAACACAAAGGCCACAGCCTCCTGTATTATCTCCCTCTTACAGAGCGGGGACGCAGGACCATTAATCACCGCAAAGTCACACCTCAACACACACAAGCACGTACACACGCCAGTGCTTTATAGCAGGGGCTGATTTAGTCAAACATATATAACCAGTGTCTTGGTCACTGTTAGTATTTGTTCAACTGAGCTGACCTTCTTGATAGAACATTATAATGGAAAAGCTCTAATGGCATCTAGTTAAAAATACTAAATTAATAATTCATAGGCTGCGTAATTACTAATGAAACAAGGACAAAGGGCGAGTGCAAAGTCATCAACTCCAGAGGGGAAACCTCATGCATTCATTTTCTTTCTTTTGAATACTTTTTTTTTTTTTTTTTTTTAATTCCTCTTTATCAATACCAGGATTGTCACACAGAGTCTTATCTTTTCAGAATAAAAACAAAGGCTGGTTACACTGTACAGACAGGCGTACAAACGCATGGATTTTGTTGGCCATGCAGTATTTAAGGCATATTTTACATAGAAGATGTATGCAACTTTCATAATTTATTACAATTTTACATAATGACGCTACTTCATGTTTAATGCAGCAAAGACAGTTTTTCCTTCTCCTTCTTATTCTCTGCAGCCACCGTTCTTCTGTCACAGATCAACCCATGAGATTCTTCTTCTCTGAGCCACTCATTGTGCAAAATTACTCGACAATGGAGAGCCGACGCGGGGTTCCTTGAGATGTATTCACTAAAACCTGCTGTAATTATACAGGCAGACTGCTGACTTTAGGTAAAATGATGAGAAATGAGCTTCTGATGAAGACCTTGCCTGGAGCAGCTCGGTGAATTTATGTCCTTTCCCACCCCCCAACCAACACCACCCCCACCCCCACCCCACTCCCTACAGTCGAGGTGGGAGAGAACAGATGAAAAACCCGGAAGAGAAGGAAGGATGAGGGGAGGGATAAAAAGGACGAACGCGCTAGATTTTAATAAGGAGTTGTCACAGCAGATAGCCTGGCCCTATATCAACCATGCGGAAGCTATGGGAGATCTGCCAGCGGGGCCCTGAACACAGCTCTGCTCCACTGGGGCTCCCTCAGGACGCACAGTCACAAAATAAAACTTCACACCAGGACTATACTATCCTGTACATCCGAGGCAAACACTTTATCTCTGTGCTGACCCTGTCACATATCATAATGCTATATGACCCCTGATCCATGACCCTTGCCCCTGAAAAGAACCCCCTGACCCTCGCCCCGAAACAAAACCCCCATCTTTTATTGTCAGTTTTTATAAATCCTTAGAAATCCCTTTATATTTCATCTTTCACGATTTCATTTTACTTCAGTATGGCCCCTTTTATTTAATTTAATTTTTGTTTTTTTTTTGTCAGTCCATTACTACCACTACTACACACACAAACAAAAAAACAGTCATAGATATTAAATATTAAATAGTATTAATCTTTCAACATTAAGAACACAGCACTGTGTAAACAATTTCTGAGCTCCACTCAAGATGGTAAATCAAAATGTCACAACAATGTTTGCGATGCCTGATTAAATAATTCTCATTTCAGTCACCACACAACACTCCATCTGCTACAAAAAAAAAAAAAAAAAAAAAAAAACATTTGTTAGGTTTACACACTGATCACATGTACGCACACATCCACTGTCAACCAGACATAGCAAATAAAGAATTACGTCCCTTGTTTGGTTAGACTGTTTTTTTTTGTGTGTGTGTACAAAGTACGCAGGTACAAAAAGATTCCCTCTCCGTCTTGTCTCCATTCAGACGAGGTTCAGCCGCATGCGGCTGCCATGTCCTCGCTAATCACACGGTTTCCTTTCTGCAATGTATCATGGATTGTCAGGGGAAATCACTGCCGCCGCAGTTGCAGAATACAGAGATGTACATGATGTGAAAAATAAAGTCATCGTTAAATTCCGAAAAGGTGGAGCTGATTGTCACGCTGTGTAAATTTGCTATCCCACAGAGCCTCAGCGCCACCAACAACAAAAACCTAATGGATTTGTTTGCGCTCCATGTAATACATTGCATTTAACTAAAGCAGAACATGTGTGAAGGTGTTAAGGGCTGTCACCGTGATCAAAATGTCTTTTATGTCAAAATGTGATTTAAAAAAAAAAAATGCTACTTCAGTTGAGTAATAGAAATCCTCAAATGAGCTCTGTTGGCTGTCATTCAGAAGAACATTTTGCAGTCCAGGACTGTGACGTTGTCACTCCACTCTGCTGCTCTACATAGATGATAAATTAGAGCTCTCTACCTCGCCACCACGAGGTGAATTTGGTGCATTAAACAGCAGCTGACCAAGCACATGCTCCGAGAGAGCAAGCGGCGTCTTGAAATCGGGTGAATAATGCCTGTCTCAGTACTAAAGATGCAAGTTGCATGATGTTTTGCCGCGACTCTTAAGGGCTGATCCCACCACGAATCACAGAGGCACATTTTGCATATGAACTTAGCTAAATCATGCAGTGACCCAATGGACAGTCCAGTATGGGGAAGCTTTCATATTAACTAGACAGGACTTTGACTTAGAAAAAGCCATGCAAGTTTTAGTGAAGCAAGCATGTGATTTTTACTTATCTTGGTTTCGTTTAAGGCATATAGGTGATTATAACCCCAACCATAACTAAGTACTTTTAGCTGCCCAAGTTTGGCAGCTGTAGCTCAGCTGGCCGTCCACTAATTGTAGTGTTAGTGGTTCCATTCCCTAGCTCCTCAGGTGCTGAGACCTTGACCTGTATGAGAGACACATTGTAAAACACTCTGGATATAATGTCATTTGATTTAGATTCAATATTAACCACACAGACTAATCTTTGTTTTAAGTCTTACTTTGCTTAAAGTTGTATGAAATATAGTTTTGGATTTGGATTGACAGCTGCTTTGAAGCGTAATCCAATGTTGGCTTGCTACAGAGCTGCTTTGTTCAAGATGCTGGGAGCGGCCTCATCTGTCCAGCCACTATCCCCAGACTCAGTCACCTTTTCCCAAAATCCCACATAGTAATCCCCGAGATAAAAATCTCATTGTTACATACTCTTCAGTCTAGAGTGTGCCAGCTACAACACAGACCATCCCTCACTCTTCGGTGTGGACTAACCTCCTGTAGTGCTCTCATCTGCCTGTAGCTTCTGTTCTCTCTTCCAGCTTCCATATTTGTCACTAGTATTAGCCCCACGGGATGTAAAAATGTATGTAAACATATATATGTTTATATAATGTGCAATTCAACATACGTTAACATGGGTCCAAATTATTGCAGGATAAATATATATGACCCATCATTGTCAGTCAAGAGCTGCAGCTCCCTCTGCTCACATATTACAAAGTGCTTGATGTAATAATGTTGCATAATACGCATGATGTAAGACAGAAAGAAATGCATTAAAAGGCTATCTGGGAAAGGTCATATACCAAAATCAAATGGCAGTTATTCCCCAAACTATCTACTGTACTCTGCACTCTGTTAATATCTGTAAGAGGACCGCAGAGATAAACTTTCATTTACCCAACCACACTGCTTAAGATCTAGGCACGGTACACAGTAGGACATCAATTAGTGTTGGGAATTTAAGACTAGCAGTTTAGGGAATTAGGGATTCAAGAAGTCAGTCTCCTTCTCCATCTCCTCTTATGCAACTATCATCATTGCCAACTTTTGTACGTGTGGGTAGCGGCGTTCATGCTATGAGACCTTGTAATACCTGCATCACTGGCATACAGTGAGAGTGTGCCTTGGAAGTAGCATCAGTGTCCCTTCGCATTCATAGATCTCTGTTAAGTCCACGTTGAATTATTATATTAAAGCTTATGTTTTTTCAGCGGGGGACGAGGCCTGGTGCTGGGTCCGGCTATAAATCAGAAAACCTGTAAGGCAATGGCAAAAGTTGCATATTGTTAAAATTCAGGTGCATTATTTATGATGTAGAATTCTTTTGTGATGCACTACCTGCTAATAAACCGTGGGGTATGATCATTTCAGTTATTATTCTAGTTATATATTTTTTTTCTCTTCAGAAACCACAGCACAGTGCAAGAGGCATTCCGTGTATGCCATCTATCAAAGCAAACAAATTAAAATATAACCTTTCCAATTACACTGCTTGTGTTAGCGTTAGCCCTGCCTGGCCCAAATGCAAACCTTGCATGCGTCGGAAATGCATCATCATAAGGGATATTTGTCTGTTTGGTCTGCTTTGCACTGTGTGCTAAAAATGTCTTATGATATGTTAGTGCTGTTTTCCACAAATAGCTGAAAGTGCTCTCCAGAACAGTACGCTGGATCCCAAGTGAACCAGCTGGGACTATGGCCTCATTGACATACCTATTACTGCTTCTTCTGTTTCTCTTGTCGTTGCTGAGGCGGTTTCTTTTCACCAGGACTGGGCCAGTGTTACAGTATCATGGTACATTATGGGCTGGGGGAATTGGGGCTCGATAAGATGGAGTACTGATTTTCACAGTCACCTGGGTTTTCACAGTCATGGCTCAACAAGGAGACAACTGATAAATGAACACAATCAGTTGCACCACGGCTATCACAGAATGCGTTTAAATGGGTAATGTGCAGGAATCAATAGCTAACCATTCCATAAAATTCCTCCAGTGTTGGCTCAACTGCAATTAAAGATTACAGTCGTTAATCTGACATCTAATTTCATCATAATTGAATAAAATGCAATAATAATATAGCCCCGTGTAACTTAAAAAAGGTAAGACAGGTGGAAGATAAGGAGTTGGTATCAACTGAAACACTTTTTTTTATGGACTCTGCATCATCTTCTCTCACTATATGCTGAATCATTTTTTATAAGAAACACATTCCTGCATTCATATATGTATAACACTGCACCCCTTATTCACTGTGTCCATCCCTTATCTTGCACTCAGGAAATAAAATCCTACCACAGTTGTTTGGATCAGTCTACCTGTAGTGGCAATAAACCATGTCAATATGTGTGCTTTTTCCTCGATGTACAGGCAACAATAAAACAGGAATACATTAACAAATCACTCACTTATCCAGGTTTGAGCTTAGCTGGACTCAAGAATGTGTCATTAACATTCTACAGGGGAGTTTCAATCAGCTACAGGCACTCAGCATGTCATACTCAGCTAAAATCAATAGCGTTGCTGATTTTGTTCTCCTGTAACATTTCATTTGAAGGCAGCAAAGAAAGCCCAACTTAACAAAGAAGCTAAAATGGAGTGAACTGCACAAACAGTGACAACTCCAATCTCCCTCCAAAATTAGCATACTTGGTACAGTCCAATAAGACTAATTAGCAGCAGCAGCTGTACTTTGTCTTGCGATGATAAACCCTTAAACACAAGTGTGTTCCAAGTATGTATCATTTTAACTGTTTCCGAGGAAGGGAGCAGAAATCATTTTGACGCTTTGTTTATACCGCAGCAAATCAGATTTATTTGTCCAATCAGATCTTCATCACAGATCGTCTGCATTTTTATTTGCAAGTTGTCAAATTTCACCGACCTGTGTTGCTGTGGGCGTTTGTGTCTACGCCACTCTGATGCACTTCTGTCAATCTGGATCCGTTGCCGTTGTCGTGTGTTGTATTGCAAGTGACACCAACTGATTCTTAGCAGCCACAGCGGCCACACTGAAACGCATTGGCTTGGATCTGATTAGCACAAATCACATTTGTAATGTTTGTTTGTTTGTTTGTTTTTTTCTGCAGACATTGAAAAATTAGCCTGGATATGCAAAACCTCTTATTTAGGCTGGGAATCTGAAGGCCTTAGTCGACAAAATAGAATGTTGGTACACATTTTTCAACAACCTACCTAACTCCTGGTATGTGTGTGTGTGTTTGTTTATTTTTCTTAAGTGCAAGTGAAATATGTCAAGCACAGAAAAAAGGTTGGATTGGTTGGCAAAAACCTTTCTAAACTTTAATCAGAGCAAGTTTGAGTGTTATGTCTAGTCTTAACTCCACTCTGTTCAGTTGCAAGTGAAAGCACTAGAACAAAAGAAACACTGCATCTCCCCCGTGTTGCCCTTTCTTAAATGCCTTCCAGTGCATTTTGGAATTGATTTTGAGACCTCACCGTGTGCTTTTAAGGAACTCTAAACTAGCTGCTTTATATGTCTTGGGTCTTTTAACCCCCTCAAGTTAGCCAGAATCTTCTGTTCGTGTCTGTCTGTGGTCAAAGCTAAAGCAAGAGAGGAAAGCCTTTTGTGATTTGCCTCAAAACTGGATTTGCAAGTTTATGATTAGATGTGCCCTCTTGTTGACACAAAACACATTTCCATCTTTGATGTACAGGGTCTGCATGAGTAGCTTTATGCCCTCGTGTCAGTATGCATATTGTTCCATATGTGATTTTTGTAAGCCTCTGAAACAACTGTCCACCACATTGGTCAACAGCCAACTCCCCAGACTCAACTCGACCACAGAATTGAATCAACACCTCTATCAGAGTGTCAACAAAACTGAATATGATAAGCCTCATGAAGGTGGGATTTATTGCAGTCTGGTTGTATTGGATGTAGCACAGTGCATCTAATAAACTTGCAAGTCGGTGCACAGTAAAAAAAAAACATGTAATGTAAAGGTGCAGAAGCTGCTCACCTAACAGCTCAGGGAGCAGATTCTTCCTGGTACCTCTTGCCGTATAAATTCTGAAGGTCTACAAAGATAGCAGCAATATCATGGGTCTGAGGTACGTATTTATGTGCTTGTCAGTTTACAACAACATCATCAACAGCTCGGCAGCTCTCTGATGCCAAAGGCTCAAATGTACTGTATACAGCCTCACTGCTGGAATAAAAAAAAAAAAAAATCCCTCATCGTTGTCCTTGACCTCCTGCGGTGTCTGTTAGAGCAGTTATATTGCTTTTGACTATGTTTTCATATGACTACCCTATATGTGCTTTAAAGACAAAAGGTGTCTATGCATCGGATTGCTGCTGGATGAAAACCACATATCTCCACTTTGAATAAGTCTGACTTTTTTCTACGTAGGGAATGCATGTATTCTCGTCTGTCTACGGTCAGCATTTAGAATCTTATTGACCAATGAAAAGATGCTTTGTTACGGCATGAATGCACGATAGAAAGGACGATAGATTTGGATACATTTGATGTGTTCTCTCCATGAACCGTGTCAGACTGACGCATGCGCATCAGTGTCAGATGGCCATTAGCCTGGATTATGCAGATTTCAATACAAAATGATTAGGCAAATCTTTGATTAGGCCAATGTGCTTTGTGGAAACATGTAGTGCGGCCTTGCTATTGATCATTTACCAACTATAGTGGACGCGAACAGGAGGGTGGAGGCTCAGAACACACTGCATGTCGTTAGAACCATTTAAAACCACTTCACAATCCATGTTAGTCCATTCAAAATATTAAACTGTTGACTGATAGATAGAATTTGTCTCATTACAGTGTTTTAGGTTGATTTTTGTCATTTTAAATTTATTCAGAATCAGAAAAAAAAAAAAAAAGCTGTATTGCCAAGTACGATTTTCCACAGAAGGAATTTGTTCTGGTGTCGTTGGTGCATGACAACATTATCTAAATATAGTACTATTACATACATCTTATTACTTGCTTCACCTTAAAATGATTAATGAATATATTTATTCATAAATATTCATAAATAAATAAACAAATACATTTTACATTGATGAACATGCATGGTTTTCATTAGACAGCAGTTCTTTTCTAAAATGATGTTAGAGTTAATGAATTGAAAACGATGAAGACGTTTTTTTTTTAATTGCTGAATTATTTTTGCCGTGATAAGATCTCAAATTATAACCCGTGAAGAGAAAATGAAATCCATTTCATTCCAGGAGACCATTTAAAGACCTCCCATCAAATGAATTACAAATATCTCAAGCTCAACCTCCACAAATACACAATGAACATCATTTATATACAAATCATTATTTGCACTTTCATGCACATGCTCGCCGCCCTTCATGATCCATTTTGCTAGGTCACCCTGTGCTCTGCTATTATTGGTTTTTGTTTCTTGTTATCCATTCATTGCCTTGCACAATGTTCACCTTTTTTCTTTTTGCCTGAGTGATTTTGCCTTGTTCAGAATAATGATTGTGCACAGAGGAATGATGCCTCTACATGCATGGTGGCTCCAATGACGGGGTTGACAGACCAGCTGAATTGAATTCATGTGTCTGATCTCCTTCTATCTGCACTGCATCTCTCGTTCTCCATTTCACTCTTGACGTTTTTTAATGCCGCACACGTGAAGATTTATTTATTTAATTTCCAATACCTATCTCACATTGAACAAGGTCTGTGGAATTGTGTCTGATGTCTGATACTAGTTAAAACGGTCTGCTTTTACAGCCTTTTATTGCTTCCCTGTCAGTTTTCACGCCACTCATTACCACAGTGTCCGAGGTGTCCAAGGTGCTGACATTTTCTGGTAATCTTTGGTGACACTGTCTTTATAAAGGAACTTAAGGAATTCAACTTAGTTAGGAAATTCAATACAAAGTTTAAAATCTAGACATATAATAGAGGTATCAATAATAAATGTTGAGTGCAAATGAAACCACAATGATTTGTGAGAAGCTGTTCAACTGCCGAGAGGCCATGGATGAATAGTTGGTGATGTAGACTGTATTGCAACTTGAAAGAATTGACTCAAAGAAAAACAGTATTTGAGACACTGTTCAAAGAAATGAATGTTTTAAAGCTTCCATTCATGTTGAACATGCTACCATTTGAAGCTTTGTGCTCCCTGAGGTAGGCCGGTAGCTAAATGTGGTGGAACATTATAAGTCTTCAGCTGATTCTTTGAACAAGCCCTAATGGATTTTGTTTTTCTGCACTGGTTAAGGAATTGGCCTTCTAATAAAACTAGCCTTAAAAAGCTGTTTTTGTTGGTGCGAATAGTCAATTATCCAGTTCAGGACAGATTCAGTGAGGGGGAAACTCATGAGTCACATAGTCATGAGTGAATTAATGTAAAAGCACCATTCACCAAGACAGTTCTCAACGTAAGAGTGAGAAAATAAACATTGTCCGCTTATTTAAATGCTTGAAACTTTGTGTCTATGTATAACAATTATATTGAACCCCTTATGGAGGACGCTAAGATAAAGAGTTGGCTGTAGAAAGTATGGCTTTGACACCAGACACCGCCACAGTTATTGTTGGTTCTCCTACCAACAGTTAACAGAAGTTTCTTTTGGCTTGCCTTTTTCATGAGACATGAAACATTCATGATACAATCAGGTGGCCTCCATGCTTTGACCATGTTTACTCTTTATGTGTTTACTAGGAGTGTTCCTTCAAGCCACTATTTGATTCCATATAGTATTACAAATAGCATGAATCACACCAATGAGTACTGATCAATATCCTATGATTGAGAAGATCCATGGCAATACAGGCGGTTCAATATTGATGGGAAGATGAACGATATAAGTATCAGCAGATTCATTTTTATTGTTCATATCAGTACTTCCATGGGTCCCCCATTGGTGGCTTGCCACAGCAATTCAGTTTGGCTGGATAATGATGGCTGTGGAAATCCCCCTAAATTGCAATAACTTCTCATTGGTCAAAACTTACAGAAACAACTAAAATCTGTTGTTTCTGGAAAAAAAAAACGCATTAAGTCGTGGTGAGACAGAGACAGTGTAACTGTAAAATGTGAAGTTTGACTTCAGCTTATGCAGAGAAATAACATCGGGTACATGGGGAGTGATTATTGAAGGAAACCTCATGGTCAGCCCATGGTGCGGATATGCTATTAGCCACAGAAATGTGGTCAGGGCCATGAATTTTACAAAGGATGTGGATGGTGTTGTACTAAAACTGCAGGAGTAAAAGCCCATTTTACAGTAAGGCAGCTCACACTGTGTGTTGAAGGCTGTGTAATGATGAGGTTTGACAGCCTCTGTGATCAATGTCCTACTGATCAGTTTGACCCCTGTGCAGAGGTTCAGTCTAGGACTTGCTGACAGCTGATAGAGCTAAAAACCGATGGGTTTGGATGAAAAATGCATCATGCTGCTCTGCTTCTAATTTTTCAGAGAAGAAAAGCAATCAAACTAGTGGCAGGGTCCCTTTTTATTATCCTGTGTAGTTCCTGTGAAGTTTTGCTTGCACTGTATACACTGAAGTCACCTAATATATATTTTTACATTGATGCATTTGAGTGCCATGTATATTTTATAAATATTTAGATATTTACATACACGTCAATCTTATGAATAGATTACTTTTTTAAGGTTTTCATGCTTTGGGTTAACAGTGTTGCTGGTTCTGGGTTCACTCATGTTCATTCCTCACTCCCTGTAGGGCTGATTCCATATGGTGTTAGCATTGTCACTCATGTGAGCTTGCCATCTCTCATCAGTGGAGTGAATTTGTCATTTGGCCAATAGCACAAAACAGACACGCCAAGATGAGTCGCACATACATTTAGCCTCGAAACAGTTAGTTCTATTGGTTTCATTACTTTTGAAATACTAAAAAAAAAAACTCCTACAAGCTATTATCACATTGTGGCAATACATTTTCTACCTCCATGCAGCACTGCTCCTCCATTGTTTGAAACCAATCTATAAAGGTAGCTTACTGGAAAATGCTCAAATGAGTCATTTGGTCATATGGGTTGTTTTGAAAAGCACTGACCTATTTTGTTGCTTAGGCAGGCTTTTAAGGATGTGTTGTACTCATCCTACAAGTACAAGGGTTTTGTGTTTTAGGTGAGGACTTGGTTTGGTACCAGAGCCTTGTCTTTTCTTGTTGCCTTAATGAGTACCTTATAGCGTGTTTACCGGTCAGGTGTGTCCAGTGGCCAAGGTTTCACCCCGCCGACCAATCAGATCTTTGTAGTCAAGATGAAGACTGTTGACAGTTGAAGGTTATCTTATTACATTGCTAGTTGCATCATTTAGCTACATTCATGAAAAATGGCGAAGTAAATGGTGACAACAATGAATGAGAGATTCAGCTGCACACTGATTGTTGTATATTGATCTATCAAAATAGCAGCCATTACACTAGTAACTGCTGTTGTACCACTCTTGTGTCAACTATAACTGATGTTGGTTGGATGTATGCATCTCTCATTGCAGATTGATTAGGGCAAATAGCAAACAAACTTTTGAAAAAAAAAAATCAGAACTTTAAGAAGTTGTGAAATAATTAAAATAGCATTGTGAAAGTATGACAGCACAACTTTTAGGGGGCAGTATGACTTTCCAGATGGTCACAATGTCAGATCAGTTGATCATGGTCCTGCTGCGACTTGGCATAGAGACACATCACACTACATGTTGAACTCCATTACAGCCGTAGCGTGCAGCCTTTCACTGTCCTGTGTGACATACAAAGGTGATGAGGCAGAGGTGGCCTGAGACTGAACTCCGGGACCAAAAATGTCATTGCCCATGGTGTCCAAAGCATCAATAGAAACTAAAAGAGAGAAGGCAAAAAAAGTGACATCCAGACTGTGCTGTATCATTATCTTTTTTTACCTGACCACCCATGCTTGTTGAATTAGTATGTATGTAAGTATGTCATATGATCCTATTGATATTTCGAGGAATGTTAAGCACCCAGTATGTGGACGTTATTGACTGCATTAAAAACCGACCTGAACACAGTGTTTCAGTTGAATTTTATCAGTTGGAAACATTCCTTGTGTATTGTACCCTTGGTGCTACTTGGCAAATAATACCCGGAACATTCAAGGACAAACATCTGAGCTGTGCATTTCTTTTCATATTCACCAGTGACAAAAAGAATTTAGAGGTGACAAACATGAGTTTGAATTTGTTTGAATGCAGACCTTCTTTCCAGTTCAACGGCATACATCACTGTGCACCAAAATAATGGGTCTATGATTTTATGTTCATTATTGTATGTTTTCATTTAGAGTGAAGAAAGGGAGGGAGCTTTTGTCAGGTATGTGTGCGTGCGTTGTGTCTGTGTGTGTGTGTGTGTGACTGAGCCCACCCTAAGGATAAAGGGTGTAATGTTCAGCCTCAGGCAGCTCAAAGTGGTTGCTGTGCTTGGCACCTGGGACCCCTGTCTCTCTGCAGGAATTGGCATGGAGCCGGCAGCTCCTCTCAGAGCCAGGTGTTGTTTTATTTATCTGAAAGCACAAGTGACCTTTCTAGAAGAACGGCGCTGAGAGACCTGCCTCTGAGGGCTGTCTGGTTGTCCCTCTCTTCTCTTCTGTCACATACCTCCCAGTGAAGGATGAGATCGAGAGCCATCCGCCAAGCCTGTCTCCACTGTCAGAGAAACAGACCTCAACATCAACCTTTTATATTTTAACTATGAGACCCTCTGGTTCCTTAAGTCTTTACTTAAGTATGGATGTTCCCCTCAAAATAGCAGCGTTTGACTCCATAGAAGAGGGTATATTTTTTTTTTCTGGCAGGTGCTTGTATTTTTACAGCCAGTTTTGACGACTAAATGTGAGGTATGACTTGCCTCTAGATACGCTGCTGATCCAGCCTGTTTACCTTTTCAACTACATGCATATTGGAAAATTATGCAAGACACGATTTGCATTCAGCGGCGCAACAATACAGGAATTAACATACTGTTTATTTAGCGGGATGAAAGCTAATGGCATCAAGGTGGAGTTGGTGCATAGACTTGTGATGTGACCAACAATCAACAGTGCCTTTTAAAACATAGCCCTACCTCTCCTTATGCTATTGTTTTATTTGCTTTAGCCATATTAAGTTTATGTCTATACAATGCCGGAGTCAGAATAATAAACAGATGTTGAAATTGCTGGAAAAAAAAAAAACAGCCACTAATCCATAATCCAGTGGTTTGGCAGAATCCTTCCACATTCTGTTTGGTGTTCAGGTCAGATGATCAAATACGCTGATGGCTGAGGTTACTGTCAATATGTAGATTGCATCACCAATAGTTTTTAGCAGTTCCATTAGTGCTAATTGTACCGCTGAAATATTGATGAGGATTTATCCTAGGAACACTCAATGTGAGCACAGCACCTTTATACATGTTCCTAATTTATGAACCAAAGTTTTGGCTTTGTCTTCTATGGTGTGTATATTTTATCATAGCATTAGGGGAGATTCTACAGGAGTTTGAAGTGGGAATCATGCTTGTTGTGTTGTGAAAACTGCTGCTTTTACTTAAGTATTCGAATCCATCACATTACATAACCAGCACTGCATTAGCACGGAAACTTGATTCTACAAGAATGCATAACCAATAATGCAATATGGGACTAAGCGTTAAGATTAAAAAAAAAACAAACAAACTTTAATGCTGTGAAATGCCATGGCGCCACACTTTGACTGCAAGCTCAGCTCCCGAATACCCAGTCACACTGAAAACTGTCAGGTCGGTGTCACAGTCTGCTCTTTTATGAGATTTGTCACAGAATGTCTACAAGGTTAAAACAAACGAAGATGGCACCCTTTGTATAATAACGCATAATATGGTGAGACCTGAACAAAAGCAGCCGTGCCCGCCTGGAGTCACTCTAGTTCTAATCCCCCTCCTCCTGCATTATAACAAAGAGACACTAGAGTGAAACAGATGGTTACTATGGCAACATTACACTGCCTTGTTTGTGTCTATGGGACTTGGGAGAACAGTTATTAACCACAGGTGAATATACAAGAAGGAAGGATTGATTTACACAATCAATGCAACAGTGTTCTGTACTTTCGTGCATCCGAAAGGGTGATTAGAAGAGATCATTAAATCCCATCACAAATCATGCTACATCATTGTAAATTGCATACCTAAAGAGCACACATTAGACAAATTGTGCAGCGTGTGTGTAGATGCCATGTACATACTGTACGTGTATACATTTTTACACATTCACAGACGGGAATATAGATCTGAAATAATTATGGCACAGACTGAACCATTTCCTTGATTATGTAGCTGCAACTGACCTTGATAATAACATGGGTAGCTAATAATAAATCCCAATCTCTCGATGGAAGGGCATGCATTCTAACATTTTCAACATTTCCACAATTTTCTCTGTGTACCTGTAGTGAATGATAAATGAAACTGAAATAAATGGGAGGACAACATGTCATGGGAAATGATACATGGAGTCAGAGAATGTCAATAAATGCCATCAGAAAAAAACAAACAAAAAAAACAACAACATTTTTTTCCAGCCATAATCCAACATGAACAAATAATGAACTGAGTAAAACAAATCATACAAATACTCATCAGCTGCCTCTGCGTACCGGGAAATAGAAATATGCCATATTCAATTTGACATCGCAGCTTGAGTGAAATTTGCAAACCAGACGTGTGAATATTGAAAATAACAAATAAATAAATAAAAAAAGTTGAAAAATATCAAGAAAGTTGACGCACAATTGTCTAGGATTAGTTCAGGGTTCACATCTAATCAAATCAAGTTGAGTTCACTTACCTGACACTGTAACTGCACTCAGCATGAACAGTTGGGAGGTTAAATAAATATAGCCGGTACTGCTCTTGAGTAAAAAGGCCCATGGATCTGCTGTCTATTTCGGGTCAAAAAAGGTCACGATTAGGTTCATTACTTCTAGCTTAGATACCACTGCATCGCACAAATAAGTAATGTTGTGATGCAAAATGGTACGACGCGGTTGTCTGCGCTCGAGCGGAATGTTGCATTTCAAAGTGCTGTGGCTGAATTACTTTTCATGAAAGAGAAATATTTTTCCATTTCTTCCATTACCCCTGATGTGTTTAACATGCATTTTTTAGTGTTGCTGTGAAGAGTAAACTCGATGATCCCCTTTAAGTGCAAATCAAGTTCACTTAGATAGGCATTTTATGCACCGACAGTAACTACCTGGGTACTAAGTGTGGCACACTTGCATTAAGGTGTCCAAATGGCTTGAGTTAAAAGCATGCATTACTAAAGAGGCTCTACAGTCACCTTTCATAGGAAGTGCACCTTAACATCTGTCTTTTTTAAATCGTGTTTATTTATTCATCTACTGTTGAATCGCAGGGTTTACCTCAGCGACTTTGACCTATCAGACCGCCATTCAGCGCAGACATTTTTCTGTTAATGTTCCCCAACAAAGAGGGACGCCTTGGCCTTTATAATGCCATCGCATCAAAAACAGACATAAAAAACAAAGGAACACCTCATTGCTATAAATGTTTTAAATCAATCTTTGGTATAGGCATGTTATCAGTCAAGAATATATGAGGTGCATGTGCAGCAAAACATTAAGCCCAGTCATTATCTGGCATATTTGTTTTATGTGAAAGGTACCCCACTGTGGCATTTCATTTGGTGATATTTACAGCAGCTAGCTAATTTTGCTTAATGACTTTTTCTTTATTTAATGACTCTGCCCAGCTTACTCAGTCCATATCAATTCAGGGGTAATAGACCACAGTGAAAGTGATTTGAATTCTAAATACCAACCAAACGAGTGCGCTAGTCAATAGATAAATAAAGCATTTCATGTTTAAAATATATTATTTTGGACTGAACCATCATTTCAAGGCACATAAACTCACAAACACACACCCCCTTTTTTTTCAGGGCAGCATTTTGTTCAAGTTTAAGATAACTGATAGCAGGACATCAGATAGTGTATTGTCAAGGTAAACATTTTCTTCCCGTTGTAGGTTAAATACGGTCACGGTGATCCATCACTTTGTAGAGACACTTTTACAAAGAATTACCCGAAGGCCTTGAGCGCTCGGCGCTGTGGCAACTTAAGAAGGCCGAACACATGCAAATTGACAAAACAAGAAATTATGAAAAACCTTTTCAGCAATCTGACATTTAATAGAAATGCTGCAAAGTGAGAAAACACAACTAAATACAGAAACATGCTGCGATGCACAAAACAAGCTGGAGAAAACAGTGTGGTTTGGATTTAAATTGACTTACAGTGTAGTGAGTGATTGCCGTCATGGTTAAAGGAAACCAACGTAGGCCGGGAAGGAAACGGGAAATGAATAGTTGTCTCCTGTGTTAAAGTCCGATTTTTATTTACCCATCTTTCAACCACGACGTCCTCTCTAGCAGACTCTGTGCCTCTATAACAGTGCCACACGACTCCCTCTACGGCGGTTAGAGGGCTTTTTTTTTCTTTTTTCCACTTTCACTCGTTATTTTGGGGCATTTGCTTAAATGACTGATGGTCTAGTTTTTCATGGCAGCTCAGTCTCTGGATTATCCACTTTAGGGAACGTGCGCTCGGGAAGTTGGTAACCTCACTATTGTGTGTTAAATTTTTGCCTGAGGGTGGCACAAAATGAAGGCTCGTGGAGTGTGTCCTGGAATGGGTTCATCCTCTGGAAAGTATGGCACTCTGTCAATTTCATTCCATAATATGCTCATTATATTTTCAGATTTCCCGTGCTTGAGTGGATAGCAATAAATCAATATAATTTATCCTCTGTGGATCATGCACCTCCTTATCAGACTTTATTGAAATCTGGCCATTAGCTTTCAAGCTACGTTGTAATGTTGATAGATTTCCACCCCATATACATTAAAGGTATATGCTTTACTAAGATTGAGGAGACATTTTGATTTGATGCTGTTGCTGTACACAGTGGGTAAAGTGTTCACAAGAATCATTACAACTCCTCCCCTGAGGAGCGTGAATATCCATATTAAACACCACTATGATCTGACCAGTAGCAGCCATGCTATCTTACTAGGGACCATAATGACAAACCGGTTCTTAGACTTCACCACCGGACGGAGTAAGATGTAATTGTGCACCTCTGACCACACCACTACCAGATAAGACACCATGGTTAAACGTTTGTATTGTCTTATCAAGCCGGGTGAGAAATCACAGAGCAGTTGTCCGGTGCGGAGAAAGCTCGGCTCCTCCATTGTTAACCTAGATATTTTGCCGTGACCCTATGATAACTTGTAGTATTAATGATGGAATTTGTCAGCGCCAGCAAGCTGTGTGCCGTTTCTGTTGCACCGCAGGATTTTTGGCAATGAAGGTCAAAACGGCTACCTCACAGATTTGAAGACACACAAAAGACAGGCCGGAGGTGGGTGGCGTGTCTGCACGTCACTGGATCGCGTACACGGGAACGTGAACGTGACAGGATGCACTTTGAGTTCAGAGAGATGGACAAAGATACTGGAGAGCAAGTGTCCACTTTAGACCCGACAAGAGAGTGAGCCGTGCTGAAGAGCATTAGGGGTAAAGTTAAAGAGAGCACTGACCTGACATCTTGGTGAGTAACTGTTGTCTGCTGAGCTCGATAAATAATGGAGCAGAATTTGAGCTCCTGCAGATAAGGGCGGTGAACTTGCTCGCACTATCTCTCACCGTCTCTTGTACTACGTCTGCCTTTGTGGATCCTCACTCGTCTCGGAGATGACCTTTTTTTTTTTTTTTTTATC
Organism: Nibea albiflora; assembly: GCA_014281875.1. Taxonomy (NCBI): domain Eukaryota; kingdom Metazoa; phylum Chordata; class Actinopteri; family Sciaenidae; genus Nibea; species Nibea albiflora. Next base: position 6,669,578 of record CM024803.1, read on the forward strand.
ATTACATTACATCCTTTGTTGAAGATGAAGTCTTTCTCTGAAATCGCACGGACAGTTTTACTTTGAGCACAAAGCTTCTGCATCAGAATATCCATAACCCTCTGTAATACCTTTATAATTATTTACACTCTAGTCTGCCATTTTAATAAAACATGAATCTGTCTCTGACTTCAATTGCTGCGGGTGTTTTCGAGTTGAGGCTGCTTGTTAACATACCTCATACCTCAAGAATGACTTTGAGCTACAATTTACAGTGAGTTTTCGTTATTAACTAGAACTACAAAAACACCTTCAATCCATTTGAATGTGAATGACTCAGAATGGAGAGTATTTTAATTGTACTATAAAGACTGGAGGAAAAAAAAATGCTTTGGGTAATATTAAATCTTAGAAATGACTGTAGTTCTTTTCTGCTAACAAAGCAAACCCCTATACATCTTGTTGAATTCCTCAGAGAGAGTAAATTCAGCACAGTGTGGATTCACTGCCTCACATAATACATATTATTTGAGTCCAGATCTTGGGGAAACAAATGGTCCCTTTCTCCCAATGCCGTGTTTGTATGAAGACAGTCTCAGTGTGTTTGTTTTGGATGATTTTTCTACCGACCTCCATTGCAAAATAACCATAGATAAATAGAGAGACCTAGCAGCAACTTATAAAGGCGCAGCCATCCATTCACACTAGAATTATGTATAATATGCTCACAGTGGCTATCCAATATATCAGTTGAAAAGTCTTGGCTGTACTACTACTACTCCTGCTGCAGCTGCAACTCTAACACTGAGAGGTGGAAAGAACAGTCGAGTGAGAAATTGACGAATTGGCACAAAGATTCCAAAAACAGATTTAATTCATTTCCCTTTTTTTTGATCAAAGGAGCCAAACTAAAAGAAATTATGAATCTTGCAAATGACACCAGGAAATGAGGTGTTTAGAAAGCAGGAAACAGTTGCATGTTTTGGTATAATTAAGATATTCCAAAGAATCTATAACATTTTGGAAACAATTCAATTTAACTTTAGATTTCTGTAATACAGCACCGCATAATCAACTTTAGATAAGCTGATTCTGACTGATGCTAATTAATTTTAAGTATCCATTTTGATTGCGCTGCTGTGTTTGACACAATTAATGACATTTTTCAACTGAATGCATGCGTGGGAAAGGCAGGAATTGCTTAACGACGGCTGACTTTTTTAAACTGATATAATTGTCTGTGTGAAATTGATTTACTCTGCAATTTCGTCACCGCCTGCTAAATATGCCAACAAAGCAGCTCACTTGAAACTCTGACATGTTGAGCAATAATGACAACCTTCAGGTGAAACATCACAATGATTAAAAATGCATCAACGGTGTTAACTGTTCCAATGAAATAACACTTTTAAAGGCTGCATGATTTATCCAAGATCAGCATATCATTTATTTGAATCCAAATATACTACTAACAACCGAGGCTGACGTGGAGGCCCATAAACAGAAAGCACATATAATATTTAAAACATGGCTCTATCCATAGAAGTCACATTTTCGCTGAAGATTTGTGTAACCTGCATCATCTGCCCTGTGTGTCCACTTTGATCTAATCATGTCCAGTTCATTTAAAATCTCTCACGGTCACTCTGACTGGAGTACATTGTGCACTCGCACAGCTAGAGCTAAAGATGTTTTGTTTGAGGCACTTCACGCGGCATCCTTAAATATAAATAGTGTTAATCATCTCATTGTGTCTCAGAGCCATATGGCTTTCGAGTGACTACTTTTAATTAGCCAACCGGAGGATTGTTATTTGTGCTCACTGTTTTGCCATTAGCCTTCAAAAATGCGGTTAGACCTTCTGGGATGAGCATTTGTCTCAGCATCATTAAACATGACTGGCTATATCTCACTCAAGACTGAACTAGCCATGCAGTACAGCCTCCCTTATAGGCTGGGGCTAAATGTTTGGGAACTTGTAAGTTGAGAAAAGACAAACCTGACCCATATGCTATGTTCTAGCTTCGCAGCAGGCTGTTGCTTCCTGTGTTATTTGATCATTCATTTGCTATATGTCAATGCCACATTTAGAAAAAAAACAAAACAAAAAAACAAAAAACAAATGCATAAAATAATTTTCATGGCTACACATAGAGTGCAGACACATTATCACCTTAGCAATGGCACAATGGCCTACCAACCTATTCACACACCCAACAAACATTTTCATTAATTTTGTTATTTGTTATCCTGATGAAATTAAGTTATATAATGAGTCTTTTGTAGCTCTTCTTCTGCAGCTAGTTACTAACCGCTTAGTACTGGAAGCGTAGCAGACACTAGTGTTATGGAATCTTCTATCCTTGGGTTACACGAGGTCATGTGTGGGCCTTGAGTTCCTCGGCAGTATTAATTGTTTAGCTTTGATTGGGAACAGTAGGTGATCTCAACACTGTGGTGGCCAGGGTCAAAGAGACCTATTGCAGCCTTCCTAGACATAATAGACAGCTTGCCATTGACATTCCAATCTGCGTAAAAAGACAACTGTGTCTCCAGACTAGAATATGTTGACAATGACACCTCGATGGGTAAAGACACTCCTTTTGGCTAATTCTGGGTGTATAGTATTGGTGGCATTATCTTTCGGGGTTTAATGTCTATCCACCATGACTCCACGACTCAGGCACTTCTGATGCACCATGAGAGTGTCTCTAATTCTCCTTGGCCAAGCATCAATAAATACTGTAATACAGCATAAGACATCAGAGGCTCCTGAACACTTTCTGCCCTTTTGACCTCAGCATTGACCTTTGACTTCAGCAATTTCTCCACAACAACTAGGTTTATCACAGCTTGTTGATTGAGAAGTCAAACAGTGCTGTAGAGCTGCAGTGTTTGACAGTTTTCTGTAGGTTTGTTAGTATTACTACTGATTTACTCTCTAGGACACCAGCAGGATGTGTCCACTCCTTACCTTGAAGGCAGGCCAGGTCCTTGTCTAGGCTCTAATCATGTACCTAGACTACTGCAACTCACTGCTAGCTGGTGTGCTCGATGTACTTGTAATCGTTGGGTTGTATGCAGATGGTTGAATGCATATCCCATTTGCTAAGTCGATTTGAATAAAAGCATCCCTATATATGCAGTCAGTTGATACGCTTATTCAAAATAGATAGATTAGTTCAGCTTTAAAGGAAATTTAAACAGCGTAATGTGAATGCAAGTCTTCAATTTAGAAACAACTCAATGATCATTTTAATCTTAGAGATAAAAGATGAATCCATCCAATAACAGTGTTTTTGCATGCAGTCTGTTCGTCATATTGCCGATTGTTCTGAGGCTATCCTTATTACTGTTTGACTGTCTGATTCTGAGTTAAAGTGCTTCTCCATGAATGCTTTACGTTATTTTATCTTTTCAATAGGTCCTATCTAATCTTCCAGTCAAGCAAACTCCTCTGCTAGCGTTTCTATTCTTCTGTCCTTCAGCACACCATCTGAAATTTCTATAGGCATTTCTTTTCATTGTTAACTTGCAGTAATTGTCTTGGGCAGTCAGGCTCAGCACTTTTAGGAAGATATCTGACGTAGAGTGGAGATGCTAGGGTGACTAGAGGCTATGTACACTTCAGTTTGAGTGGGGGCAGGGTGGAAATTAGGGATCGTCTGTGTGCCATCACAGATTGTGCCCGCTGGCAAACAAAATAGCATATTCTTTTACATTAACAGTAGTTGTGAGTCAGTGACTGAAGGAAGGCAACAATATATATATATATATATATATATATATATATATATATATATATATATATACACATAGTGTCAGGAACAGGATTACCTTACGGCGGTGAGCCGGCTTACTTAGCTGGAATGTACAGTATAGCTCTAAATTATGCACATAATCTGTGATATAATACTTCAGCTTTGCTTTCATTGAAAATAACAAAACAAAACAAAACAAAAACAAACAAACAAAAAAAAAACAACCTGAAATATGTATGACAGCATCATGCTTTCAAATCACATAGAGCTTCAAGCAAGATTACCATGACACAAGATATATTTCATTTACAGATCAGGGAAAACAACAAAGCCCCCATGAATTCAAACACAGTCTCAACATGGTGCAACAGTAACCCTTACAACTATTCTTGAAGGTCTAGTGTGTAAAATTAGGGGTCTATTGACACAGTGTGGCAGAAATTGAATATGATATGCATTATTATATTTCCATTCAGGTATATTCACCTGAAAATGAATGTTTGTTTTGTAATTGCTACCTAAGAATGAGCTCGTTATGTCTACAGGTGGTCTCCCACAGAGTCCGCCATGTTGGACACCTCGATTTTCATAACACGTACGTGCGATCTTGGCCGTCCTGCTTCTGACCACGTACCTGCTAATTCAAAAATGGGCGCAGCCGGGGCAGAATGAATGACACCTGGATGCTGAAAGAAGCCACCTGTAACAGCACCCATCTGTAATTCAAAGCAGCCACATTGTTACTTATTCGTAACTTTAGCATAAGCTGAATGGGTGAGTTATATTGAAAATCACCTTCAGTGCATCTGTCAGCAACAGGCAAATTAGCGATACAAATTTCAATATGGGGACTTATGGAGTTGACTTGTTGTGTAGCCAGCCTCAAGTGGCCACTGAAGGAACTACAGTTTTGGGCACTTCTGCACCTTTTTTTTCCCCCCCAGTGACAGAGGTTGCTTCATGATTTAACCATCATGTTTCTACAGTTCTACTCAGAACAGACAGACACTGTCTGGCTCCAGACAGAGCCTTTTTGCTTTTTTACTTTTTTACTTTAGTTTCTCCTTCACCACCAATAAGATGCCACCAAATCCAGCATGCTGGTCCTTTAAATACATTCACACAAGTCAGCTTATTTGTATATTTTGTATATTAGTTCACTTCATATATTATTTATTTAACAGCACTTCTTATTAGGTTGCCCTGAGCCAAATACAGCAGCATGTTTCCTGTTTAAACACATCAAAACTTTCAGCTACACTGTCATTATAATACTTTAACTTGTCCTGTAGTATGCATTATCAAAGTGCTTACACATTAGCCAACGCTACATATCAATTAGTTGGGCCGCTGTTGATGAAATAAATAATGCGTTATGAAATGAAAGCTGTTTACCTGATGCATCCATTCAAAGGCCGATGCTGAGTGCATGCACGCCAGCTGTAACCACTGATGTACTGTTTTGTCGTCAGCTGATGTCGGAACCCACCCTTTGCCCCTTATTTAACAGCGTGTGTCCAATTTGAAGATTGCTGTGTGTTGGAACAAATTCAAAGAGAGGCAACGTAAATACCAACCTTGACCTTGTCTGATCACTTCCTCAGTAATTGTTGAGATATATTTAGCTGGGTCAGTGTCTCGTTTGTTGTCTACTTTCTGCATATTTGACAGTTTTACAGAGCCATAATTAGTCTTGTTAGTCATGCCTTGGCAGTGGTGTTTGTTGTTTTTTTGTTTTTTTTCCCTTTGTACCCTGCTGTGTGGTTTTCAGTAAATCATTTTTTTTTTTCTTTAACAAAGCATCGTGTCCCTGTGGAGTCTCTGCACTCAGGTCCAACTTTTACTTCGTTTAGAGCAGGACTGTGGAATCATGAGGACTCAGTAGAGATTGACACGGTTTCTGGCCTTTCAGTTTCAGGTCAAAGCCACTGGTGAGCACCGAGTTTAATTGAACCCCCTGGAAGGGGGGCGATTATCAATGATGAGAGTGACACTGGAGGACAAAATGACATGTTGGAGGGCAAGCGTGGCCGAGTTGAGTCTCTGTCCAGCGCCTATAGCAGCAGTAGCTCTTTTACAGCACCAGTTTTTAGCCCCATCAAACGTGCAATTAAGTTCAGTCTTCTCTGTCCAGAAGTCCAAAGTCAGGTGCGGAACTCAGAAAAAAAACAGATGTAGCTGTAGCTGTAGCTTAAAAAATCAAAATGTAGCTCTGTATTCCTCTAAGATTATAACGTGGTAGCATACTGTTTTGAACTGTTTGTCCGTTGCTTTCATATCGCTGGCAGCTCTAAGCTCTAAAACACTCTAAAAACCTGAAATTGGTGGAGCACAGCAGCGGGTTTTGGGGAAAAAACAAAGGCCGCGGCAAAGTGATTCTGTCGCCGAGCATGTGTAGAGGGCCTAAAACGGCAGAACCATGCCCAGCAGCTTCCAAGCGAGGTGCCAATCCTCGCTGCTTGCACAAGCGCTGTTCAACATATGCACGCTGGCTCGCCTCCTTTTTCTTCGACGCCTCCTGCACCTGCTCCCAGTCTGTCACTTGCTTGCATTGATATTTTACTTCTCCTCCTCTTTGGGCTCTTGACCCAATCCTTCCTAAACCTGTGAAGTGTTTACATAACCCAGAGACACGCTGCCATTTCTGCATTTGCCAGCCTTGTAGAATTGTAAACAAGGGGCTGTATCTATAAAATAATACGTCATAAATTTGGATTTTTGTATTTAACATGCCTACAAAATTTTGCCTACAAGATATTTTGTTATTTATCATACAATTTATTCATTTATTATTATATTTCCCGTCTTTTTTTGTGTGTGTTTATTAGTTATTATCATTGCTTTGGTGCCTCAATGTAGCAGGCATTTTTATCTACTGGTGTCCAAATAAATTATTACTTCTACTTAAGTTTCTGATTGCCTGTATTGTCATTTAGTGGATATTTTTAATCTCCATCTAGCCTAAAAAAGATTGTGAGATTAATGATCGCCAACCCGTCAGTCTTTCCAAGTGTCTGCAGAGCTCTGTTAGGTGTTTGATGACCCGGTAATGAACCAAGAAGCTGCAAAGAGGCAGCGTTTACTGCACAATATAAAAAGCACAGTGGCATTATCAAATTGCAGATGTTAGCTGTGAAGCACGGCTGCTTCTTCGCTTCTTTGGTGGTGAAGGTGAAGCTGTCATCGGAAGAACAGCAGGAGTCTGATTTTGCCCATCTCAGATGCTTTTCGACTCCAGAAGCCTAAAAGTTTGTCCAGCCTTCAGGCATTTACTACTGTTACAGACGCGCGGCTACTTTCTTTCATTCATTCTGCCCCGTGCACGTTCAAGTGATGAAATTGCAGGGATTCATCTCTTCGAGCAAGAACATCTCTCAGTGATAAAAGGAAGTCGCTGCCTTTACGCCGTCCCACCTGAAGTGTCTGGTGAAACGTAACAGACAGCGGACTGACCCTGTTTAATGGAACTTTCCTTCTAAACAGCTCAGTCCAATTTCCCTGCTCTCACATGTGTCTCTACCTTTGATTCCTCATAACACAGATGGAGACCTTGTCAACCGTTGATACTCACCTGTATCCACTTTGCCTTGTACTTGTCCGAGGCCAGTGTCTGGGCATCCACCCTTTGTTCGCTTGTGTCCAGTCTCCGGTGCAGCGCAGACAGACAAGGTAAGTGGAAAATAAAATGCTCCTTAAGGAGTTTAGATTCAATGGAACCTAACTTCAGCGGCGTCTTTCTTTTGAGGGCTTTATTTTTGGAAGGGCTCCGCTTCTACATGAATAATCATCCGGGACGAGGCATTGATGTTTGATTTGTCTTTTGTCTCTGATGCTTTTCTCCCCGTTTTTTGTGGTTTGAATGCAAATCTGTAACGTGAGTGCAGAATGCAACTGACAGGCTGTCAAACCAAAATGTGCCCACATCTCTGTAATCTTTTTAAAATGTATTTATTTATTTATTTATTTTACAGCCATTGCAGGCCGAGTTTACAGCATTTTTTTATAAGAGCGAAGAGCTGTTTAATATTCAAGCTTCAAAATATGGATTATTGTTTGGCTAATTGGTACTTGTTTTGTGTTTAATGACACACACAATGGTGTGAAGTGTTTCTGTGCACATCTTGTGGCGTAATGACATACAATTCCACTCCAGCCTGAGTACTACTACAGCTACTGCTACTACTATTACTCCTTTTGCCCTGGTTAGTGGTGTTGATGATATAGCATAGCCAATGAGTGCCGCTCTCTCCTCGTGGGCCTAATGAAGATTTCCCTGTCTCTTCGAATCCGTCTTCCAGGGGTTCACTCTCCCCTCTGTCTCATAATTAAGTCAGTATATGAGCCGTAAAGGCTGAACTCTCCTGAAATAAACCCTGAGAATTCTTCACCATCTGCTCCCCTCCAAGTCTCTCCTCCTCTCCTTCTCCACTGCGGCCTCCCACCATCACAGCTCTGGCCACCTCTGCTAGAGCCCCCCTCCCGCCCACATGTTTACAGGAGGGAGAACAGTATTCGCAATCAAAAAAAAAAACGGCTGTTGTGCCGCATCTATGCCAGGAAAAAAAATGACTTTTCTTGCTTTCTGCACCTGTCATGGCCAACATGTTTTTTTTTTTTTAAACATTAAAATCCCAAACCTCCTAACACACTTTCTCTTTTTTCTCTCTCTTGCCCTCACACATCTTTATCTGTTTCTATCACTACAAAGCGCCCAGGGAGAGAGGAAGCAAAGCTGACAGAACGGCCTGTCCACTTAATAGTCGGCATTCATTAATTAATCATATTGTTCATTTCCGACCAGTGAGTACATTCAAGTGAAATACAGACAGTGTCGAGGGAACTGGCCTGAGGTTGACTACTTTATTTAAAAGCTTGAATCTTAATACTCGTCTCTGTACGGTACCTATAGGGATGCCAGCAGTTACCAGGGTTTAACAATCTGACAATTAATTCCCTTGAACCAAGGGAGACTTTTCAAGTCTGCCATAAAACAGTAGTCAGGAGCCCATTTGTACACTGAAACATGTTTTTTTTCTTTCTTTCTTTTCTTTTTTCCCCCGTAATAATTCCCTCTGCTCATGTTTGTCATAAAAAGCTACACACTGTAACTTTTGACACAAGAAACACTATTTTTTTTTCTTCCAGATAAAATGTTGTATTCATAAGTTTTGTCCTCTGTCACTTCCAGTTAAAGCACATTAGGAAGGGGTCTCTTAATGGCCAGTATGAACAGAAGGAATGATTACAGCACACCAGCAAGACCTGCTCCATGTTCAATTTGTGAATTCTTTATTAAATAGCTGACTATTTTTCAGCCCTCTGTTTTTATTTATTTATTTACTTATTTTTCATAAACCATAACAATCCATAATTATTGACCCCGCACGCTACATTTAACTAATGAAGAACATTGTCTTTAGAGGCCAGTGCCCCGATATCTCTGTACAATGCACCGTGTTACGCGATGGCATCTCTGCAGCTCACAGCAAAGAGTTCTGGGTAACTCTTCAACATTTATAGTTCCAATAATTCCATCTAAATTACAGCCCGTAGCGGGCTGGCTATGAGGCCGGGGTGCTGATCACTAACTGTCTAGACCAGCTATGATGACTCATTAATACACAGAAATAATTATGCTGAGGGTTCAAATAAAGTATATAAAAAAATATATATATATGACTAATACATCTGTCAAATGTGCATTAAAAATACATCTAATAATGTATTTATGACCATTTTTTTTTCTTCTTTAATGAAGTGAGTCACTTGAAAGAGTCATTCTTTCCACTGACATCACTTCTATCATTCAGCTCCCCGATAGGCTGCTCCAGTCTAGGGTCAGAGTTGGTTTTGTATGATTGTCGTCCATCATGAGCAACCACGTGTCCACTTTCTGACAGTAGTCTGGCTTTGAGCACGTACCTAAACTGACATGACATCATTCACAACAGCTTCTTCGATCTCTTGTTTACAGACACAGCAGCCTGACTCATATTTACAAAAAAATAAATAAATAAATAAACATAATTTCCGAGTGAACAAATTGAGTTCGCAAGCTGTCCTTCAAAAGTATGTGTGGCACAAATCCTGATAGCTGTGAAGCAAATAGAGACAACAGAATTAGATTTTGTTTGCCATGGATGATATTTAACAGAAAATGACTCAAAATGATCAAACTGAAGTGACGTGTTTGATGACATATTCAGAGTCGCGCGCCTTCATTTATTCAGCCTAGACGGGTCTCTAGTGAAAACAGTGTAGATTACCTTAATTCCACTTTATCGTGTGTCAAAGCATCATAAAAAATACAAAGACTGAGCCCAGCCTGGTGCTTTAGAGCCGCGCAGGTAATGTTAATCTTCTAGAATCTTTAGTGTTGTGGTCCGTAAAGCCACAGTGACATACAATCGCTGTGTGCTTCCCTCGGGTGCAGCTCTCAGCGAAGCATCTCACGTCAGTTGTGCCCCGGTGAAATATATCAATATCTGTGGGCTGATAACCGTTTAAGCCAGTTCGATCTTGCACCGTCAGAGAGCCAATCCCTCACCTTTATTCATCTGGCTGGCCTTCGTCTGCTCCTGTCTGACCCGAGCCATTAATTAACCTGGAGCTGGATCCAAACACTGGCGACAACACGAAGCAAGCGGGCCACAATAATAGAAACTGATGAGGACACGGTGCCTTGTGCTCCTTTGCTGGGTACTCCCAGGCTAGGCTGTCATGATTTTTATTTTTCGTCATACATCTGAGGCGATGCCTTCCTTAACCATCCCTACGCTGCTCAGCCCTCACTTGTATATGTTTTGTCAGGAGCAATAGGTTCATACTTGCTTGACGTTGTAGCGGCGGATACTCGGTGGCATATTGTGTGCGTGACTGTAACACAAACAATGACAAAAGCCTCTATCTGTCTCGCTGGAGGAATCCAAGGGAAAGGCACCGTTCTTTATATCTGCTGCAGCAGATACACATTTTTTTTTTCTTTTCTTCAAAGCCACTTTTGTAAAAGATTGAAATGGCTCCCCGAGACCAGTGCTTTGATAACTGTGTAGAAAATGAAATCAAATGAAAAAAAACTTTTTTAAAGAGCAGACATGTTGACTCAGAACTTTGTCATTTTCGTGCAAATAGTTTTATTATTTGACACTGCGTTTCTATCAGAAGGGTTTTAAAATGTACTACATTCAGTGGTAACTTAGCTCAACACCCTGCCTTTCAATAAAACATAGCTGTGCATGTGCCAAACTTGAATGAAAACTTTATCATCTATTGACCTTGAAGTTCTCATAGAGGCTCGATAATTAGCTAAAATCTTTAATTGATTTGACTTTGGTCAAATCTTTTTGTACTTTGCATAAAACCTCTCTTCTCCCATGCCCAAATCATACTTTGGACACGGTGACACTGCTTCAGCTAGTTATGAAAGGATTTGCTGAGTAATTGAAGGGATTGATAAGGATTAATGAGGAAGTTGGAGATCAATATCATTTCCAGCTCATTTACAGCACTGCAATTATTCCTTAAAGCAGAGCTCTGAATAATTTATCTTAATTGTAAATTGATCTATTGTAAGGGATAGGAATAAAACTTAGTGAGGACAGGAAATCCTTGGTAATTCTAGGTTTGGAAAACTCACAATTGCGTGGTGATTCAGTCAGAGTCTTGTACGCTTTGACTTTATGAATGGTGCCCTCTTATGCACATAGCCGTAACAATCTCTCTGGCGTAATCAGAATTCAAAGCCTTATTGCTATACGCGTGGAGAACAAATTACACTGCGCAACGATGTTTTTAGTTTGATTACCTGGGGAGTATTCGTTCACTTAATGTAGATTGTTCAGACGAACAGACTCATAGCACTTTATTTTTTCTTTTGCCTCACACTTTATATGAGTCTTTGTTTTACTGATATAAACTGCATTGTAAAATATTTTATTGCAGCAATGCATTCGCAACATGATTTATTTTGATGAATGGGGCTCCAGACCTCATTCCCTAACCATTTTAAAATGCTATTTGGATCTGCAAAGCTAATCTAAAGAAGTATATATAAAGACATATGTTTTTATAAAAAAAAATAAATTCTATTAAAATAAATGCAAGTGTTAAGACTCTTCTACTCCATTGTCTTTGTTTTCCAATTTGTCACTCTTTTTTTTTATTCCTGCTGCCGCGCCTGTCCATCAAAACCTGAAAAGCTAGGCTGGAGGCATTAATAACGTGTTTTTTTTTTCTTTTTTTTGTTTTGTCTTGTTTTCATGTTGCTATTGAAGAGACGTCCTTGTGCTATATTGTTGCAGCTATAATTCTGTGTATTTCACCATTTTTTTTTTTTTTTTTACCATGTGTTTACCTGCCAGAGATATAACACTTGGCGCGGCTTTAAAAGTACGCACCACTGACTATGTTTCATATCTAGAATATCTGCAATCATTGAAGCACAGTTCAATGATATGTAGGGCCTTTCACTTACTTAGCATTCTGTCAAAGAGCCTCCAACATGACAGGATCTGATTTACAGCTCTGCAGAAAATACTGAACGGAGGGAGTGCTGACAGCTCCCCATAAATATGGATAGGGCACTCAAACTGCAATCATAGGATTCACAAATCATAGATTTTTATTTAGCTGCTGTCAATCCATACAGTATTTGCAATGTATATTTGCAGTGTGCCCCGCGCGAGCCTACTCGTGAACTTCCGGTTTTGTTCATGCGCTGTTCTTTCATCTGCTCTTTTTTTTTTACCAGTGGTTTGAAAAGGAGTGTGTGTTTTTGGTTGCAGACAATATCTACGGTAAATAGGCCAAGCAACAACATCGAGACACTCTACTCATGAGCACTTTGCTGGGTGAACTAGTTTAACCTTCCCATGAGTCGAGACTTTAGTTCAAGGCTTTTCATTTTTCATAGAATAATAGATGTTATATCATCACCCAAACACACAGCCCAAGGCAAGAGCCGGCACAGAAACACACGTGTACACATTCATATATATCAATACATGCAGATTTGCACGCACAACACACGCACATTCATAAAGGTGAGTAAGCAGCCACCTGTCTTCTTCACCTCCTGCTTTCCCGCAGATCTCAGGTATCAGCCAACTTGGCGGTCCACAGCAGATGGAAGCTCCATAGGCTCAGTCCAACTGGGTTTGTGAAAGCGCCATGGATCAAGCGCAAACGTCTGGAAATACCTGCGCCAGAGCAGACAAAGAGTAAAAAAAAAAAGTACTTTAAAAAGCTGGTAACTCAACATGTATAGCCCTGAGCTGAGGCTGTTGTACTCAGATTTAGATCCAAAGCACAGATGCAAAGCCATAACATCCGTGATTGTTCTTGGGTATATGAAACTCAAATGTCAGCTTCTGAGCAGCGTTGCCTTCATGAGTTCTCAGAATTTTGGCTTTCTTAATTTAAAAAAAAGCTGCCTCTCAGCACCCTCAAGTCCTAGAAACCACTTGCTCAAAGAGCAAATGAAAGCAGCACGGCAACACAGGCAATGTCAGCGAGTGACAAAGCAGCCTGCAGCATGCAAAATGTAGTAAACAAGACAAAGCATGCAAAAACAAGGGCACGATCCTTGAATATGGCTATAAAAGATGCAGTAACAAGGAGAAAACAATGAATTCACCTGTCTGTAACCTCAAAGCTCTGCAGCAGTGGAGCAAGAAGAGCATAAAAGCTTTACACACGGTGCGTACTTCAGAGCTGGAGGTGCTGGCAACTTCATGATGTACTTTAAACAGAAAATAGTAGTGACTGCACATTCATTCCCAAGTATAAAAAAAATATGCAATCAGGGATCTATCTGAATGAGAGGTACCATGCTTACTTATGCTCACGTCTTGTTGAAAAATGAAATGTTTCTCCATATACTACATCCATATTTCAAGCGAAAACCGATCAGACAAAGAAATAGTTCAATACGGTACACAATATCATATGTGATTACGTTTATGTATGTATTTACAAAAGAAGAGACCACCTGCCCAATCACAGCGTCCCTTGGGGACAGGACCACGGTCAGTCAGCCTTTCACATTAAACCTGAGTCCCGAGGGGCACTACCATTGATTGTGCACATAGTTACATTTGTGACTGACTGTGTGGACTGTGGCACTCAAAGCCGTACAAACACACACTTCTGGATCTTCCATCCATTGCCCGTTTGCTGTTCTTTTAGCTTGTGTTTTTCATTTAATTAGGCCACAGTGAAATGAAATAAATGTGATCCAATGACACGGTGAATTGTATTTACCACTGGTCAGCTCAGGGAGAAAGTGCATGAGTCCAAGATGTCTCAGGTTCATTGTAGCTTGGCCAAGGAGAATAGAGGATTTATCAAAACGCTTGTCTTGACACGATGCCGCCTCGATTCTGAAGAAGCTGTCCTCTCTGGCTCTTCTAAATGCCCTCAGAACAGTGACACAACTACTCAATGTCCATACATGATCATTAGTCTACACACAGGGAGATACGTTTTCCCTTAGTGGTCCAACATTGTTATCTGACTCTGTAGGGGCTTCTAAGTTGTGACCTGTTGTGTCCTCTAGCTTCGGCTACCGTAATGATCAGAATGCCGCTTTCATAAACTCATGTGTTGTAGCTGCTCTATATCTCAATGAGAGAAGTCAGTGTATAACAATCGCAGATTTAACAAGACAACCTCTACAGTGAACTCAAGACATATGCTTGACCATGCGTAAACTCCATACGTGGCATGCTACAATAGAAAATTACCCTCAGCGGAGTGGGTCAGATTCTGTGCATAATGTGATTGTTTGAAACTGCCTCAGCCTGCTAAGAACCACATTTTGTAAAAACCTAACTAATGAGCCTGTACGGTACACTACATTATCTTCCATATTTTATAACACACTGACAGACTTAAAGGATAACAGTAATGTTATTCTACTTTTTTTTCCTTCTTCTTTTTTTTATCAAGTATCTCATAATGCCAAAACAACCTCTGTTAGTCGTATTCTCAGTGCTTTCCAGCTCGTCCAACCAGTCTGTATCGTCTGTATTGATATGATTTTTTTATTTTAAAAGTCTAAATAGTTGTGTAACACAGACGGGTTTACAGCAAACGCCAATCAAACAGGACTAACATCTGCCTTTGTCGGGGATTATTTTCAGCGGTGGATTATAATACGTACAATAGTGAGTATTTACAGCACAAGGACAGTTTGGGTGGAGTGCTCTAACATGGCACGCAGTCTAACAATGTGGCTCACAGATGTGCTTTTAATGGTGTTTCGGCAACAATGGATGTCAGTGGCATAAATGGACGACCTATTGTGCTGTCAGTGGTTCACATTATTATGTTTAAGCACGCACAGCGCTTGGCTATGGTCAGAGACAGATCGTGGTCTTTGTTTGATAATGAAGATTTGACCTGTATGAGAGTATGACACGAGGACATATGCACTGCATTAACATTACCTTAACCTTAACCTTAGACTCGAAATGCGAACCCTGGCCTGCAGTATCAAAAACCTGCACTTTTGTACACTGATCCACACAGACATCTCCCTAACACTTGGGTACAAAAATATAGCCATTCTGGTACTGGAAAAAAAATCTTTCCTTCAACATGTAATTGGCAAAACAAGTTAGTGGCATCTTACTATAATAAGTATAGGAGACTGGTCCGGGTTCCCATAATTATCTGATAGCTCTCACTCACTACTAAGTTTCCAGAGGCTGTACTCGGACCATGTCCTGCAAGGGACAATGACATGATTGTGACGGTAATTCAGGTCTGCAGACTGGGAGGAGGATGTGTATTATGTCCAGTCTGGCCAGCAGTTGTTGCAACACTTCCCAGAACGGTGACAGCTATAGCTGCTGGGAACTGACAAGGTGAATCTGACTCATAGCTGCTCTGCAGTCTGCCCACCAAGCTTTTCCAAAGCCTACGATGTGATGCGGCAACTATAGACCAACGTGTCACAAATTGGCCAGCAACAGAATCTCGGAATGAAGGATACATTGGAAGAAAAGTCATTAAACATTAACCTGTGCAATATCACACTTGATAGGAAGGTATTAACGTGTCAATTATAATCTGCTGCTTTTTCTAATGTGGCTAACGTAGCAGTTAATGGTTTGGAGATAGAGAGATAAAATGGGAATCTAATTGTTTGACCAGCTTTGTTTCGAGCACACAACGGAAGCCACTGTTTGGTAGCTATGAATTGTGTCAGTTCTTGCCAATTGAGTTTTAATGTCAGGTATACAGTCGAGTTTTGGATCATTAGGCAGACTAAGAAGCTTAGGCTAACAGCCAGGTGACAGGCTTAATCTCTAAGCTGGTTAGAGGTTTTGCCATTGAGAAAGTAAAAGTCAAATCATGCTTGGCACTGTATGGCAGGGTGTCTGACAAGTAGAATGCCAATTCCCCCTCCCCACTGTTTGGGTGGTGTCCAAGTGCTTATAGTTTTACCCCGACTGCCCAGACCACTGGCGCGGATTGAATGTACTTTATTTGTGGCAGGATGTTCCTCCTCTTTCTTGTCTTTTAAGATGTTTACTGTATGCCTACAAAGGATTTCTGGTCTTTGTACAAGTCCTGGCTCTCTGGCTTTCAGCATTCAAATAAATAAAACATAAATATCCATCTTGAAAAATACTTGGAACATAACCCTCAGAAAAAAAAAGAGAGAAGAAAAAAAAACATTCATCCACTGCTGTCCAGCTTGACAGCAGTATGTTTTTTTTTCTATTTTTTGCTTTTTCCCACTGGCTGTTTTGTCTCTACCAAGAACCTGTGTTCCTCCCTCTGTCACAAAGGAAAGGCACGGAGTCACAGGTTTTTCGCGCAGGACCCGCGTCAGTCTTTACATTCAAGAGGAACTCATCGACCTGTGCTGACGGGGGTTGAGCAGCCGAGCGTTGTTGTAGACGGAGGATGAGTGGTTTTGCTGCAGACAGAGAGGGTGTCAGACGAGCACAGACAGGTCATTTCCCATCCACGTAGGGGGCCAAAGCTGCAGATTCAGCACTCCTGGATTCAGATGATGATGACAGCTATGGATGCACCCGGTCGGTTCTTCCACGAGGCCATTCCTCCTCATCAGCTTCTCAGAGGGAGAGTTCAGCCGAGTCAGCACAACACAGATAAAAATGTCGCTGTGTGGCCTCCTCTCTCTGCTCTGCTCTTTCATTCTTCTCCGCGGAGCAAAGGAGTGTGTGCATTTGAGAGAAACAGAGAGAGAGAGAGAGCGCGCGCAGGAATAGAAAGACAAAGATAAAGTGGTAGAGAAGCGAAAGACTATCCTTGTGGGACACTCACTCTGTCTCCGTCTCTCTCTCTCTCTCTCTTGCACCTCCTGTTGCTCATCATCATGGAGAAGCACATCTGTGATTCTAAGTACTGACATTAAATTGCATTTCCAATTTTCTTTGACAATATTTCAAACAAATGCCGGTCACATCGTGTGGAATCGAAATGATAGTAAACCTGATAGTTCCGGGGGTGCACTCGGGAATTCAGAGGTCTCAGCGTGAGCAATGCCTCATTTTGTCAGACACGACATCCACTCTACAATATCGCTGGTGAGAGTTCTTTTCTCATGCTTTCTCGCTCAAAATGCTCAGGATGTTTTAAACATTTGATTCGGCAGCTGAAGACATGCCAGCATGAGAAATAAAAGAAATAAACCTCTTCAGCTTCTTCACATTTGATTAATGGTTTAGACAGGGAGATTTTGTCATTAATTAACTGGTGAACTGTAGCTTTGCCCTCAGGCTTATAAAATAATCCAACTCCCCCCAAAATATTGCCGTACTTCTGTTGTATCCAATATTTATGAGTGAAAACGGCTGTTACAGTAGCAGGCTAGTTTCTTTTATTTTTCAAGTGATGTGCAGCCAGCGGGATACCACTCTATGACCAAGCGTAAGCTTACCATGGCGTCACCTGTTGGTTTGTGGACAACTGTTTTCCAACAGGCATCATGGCTGGATTGTTTTTTAGAGCCAGAAATAACCATATTTGGACAGAAGCACGCAGCTAGTGGGTGAGGTGTGAGTGTTTTTTTTTGAAAAGCAGGAATTAATAGCGGCCTGCCTGGTCACAAACATACTATATGATCATATTACAGATAAACATAAGACTAAAATATCTCTCCGAATATATTTGAATCAAAGAGCAGGCAATGCAGTAACAGATTCATATTTCCTAATCCTGATTCATATTTTATCATCAGAGGTCTGTGACCCTGGTTTGTTAAGATGCAAGGACTCACTCAGAATGACTTGTCAGTCACAAGGCCTAAAGCATACCCTCTATTCTCTACCATCTACGTCATTTTGACACTCAATGGGACCCCGATTTGTCATAATTTATAACAAATGAACGTCAGGTTGTATGGTTGAAGACTTGAAACCTGAATAGTGATTGAGACCATCGCTTTACTAAGGTGATAAATCAAATAAGAAGGGTCATTTTGTGTATATATATATATGCATTTTTTTCTAATGGCCAGCAAGGGGCAGCTCAAGAATGTCCATATATATATGTGTGTGTGTGTGTGTGTATATATAGAGAGAGCGATGTCCCTGTTCTGGTAGGAACTGGTAGTGCATTCAACCTATTGTGATAGATGAGAAAAGTCTGGATTGCCTTCGGGTGGCAGAGCCATGTGCAACGGATGTGAGGTAACATATGCAGGTATGAGAGCATCCAAGTAAGTCGTAAGTTACAAAACATCTGGTAAAAATGATCAGGGATTTAGTGATTTAAGTCAAAATGTGAGAACAATCAAGATGTTTTTAAAAAAATTTTTAATGCAAAATAAATCAAAAAGGCCACATAGAAATGCAAAAGACCTCAGAATGTCACACAAAAACAGATCCAAGTTGCAAATTGCTATGGCAACCAACAGTTCAACCCTGGCATAGAGATAACAAAAAAGACACAGACTGATAAAGTGACTGAGCAAGGTTTACTTTAACAGCCTGAATACAGCTGGCAGTCTGTCTGAGACTCTCCTCTAACTAAACAGACGCGTTCATGTACAGAAGCACGGGCAAGACCTCGCAGCACCTAAATGCACGTGAGAAACATCAGTGAGGAACGAGCCCCGCTTTGTTAGCTAGTGAGTGAACGAACCTGTCACTCACACGTCGGAAATGATGCCCACGTGGCTCCATATTTAGAAACCTTTCAACAAAATAATTCTTAACAGTTGTGCATTGAGCATTTGAACCGGAAAATGAGGATAGAGAAAGTGAAGGAACAGCATGGTAGCTTTGAACAGCTGTTAAAGCTGTAGCAAATCTTGGAGATGTTGGCAAGACCATCAACACAATTAAGAAGTTAATTAAATTTACAATGTTGAGTTTGTCTTTAAATGAATGGGAAGACGCTCCGCCTTGATTTGGTTTGTGATATAAATGAGGAGTTGATTAGATCAGTGATTGTTCTATTTTTTTTTTCTTATTAGATTAATAGTGGAAAATAGACATGGATTCAAACTGAACATCATCACCCGGTTTGCTCCCTTTTCCTTCTAATTTTTCTCTTCATTCTCCTCCTTTTTAGGCCTCTTTCCAGTCCTCTTGGCCCTCATTATCGCTTCCCTCCTGTGTACCTCCATATTTGTTCTGGCCTGATAGCAAAGAGTGTCATCACAAAACAGGGCTCCACCAGTTTGAGGTGAATGATGGAGGCTTAGTATTGACTGAGCCCTTCATGCACTCTGATGACTCATGTTAAAGAGCTTTTTGACTAAAAGGATTTGTAAAAGATGTGTCACTCACAGAGCCTTTCCCATTCCTTTATTCCCGGTGGTGGGCCTCTTTGGAAAGAACAGTCAAACTGTTATCTTTTCACTCTTGACTTATTGACAGGATGCTGGAAGAGGGCTAAATGGAGGTTAGCCAATTACAGCTATTAAGGTCAAGCACATAAATATACACTTCTCTGACATGGTGATAGGCGCTGCGAGGGCCAGGCTTTATTCCCTACTGGAATCACATAGAGATCAAAGCTACTCATACAGTGACTGATCTTGTCTTATTGAGAAAACTGTAGCCGTTTGATGTCAGGAGACAAAGACGAGTAGAGCCCAGGGAGAACAGTTGGCAGTGAGCAAGTGAAAGTGGAAAAGCCAATTTATAAAAGTGGAAAGCCTATCATTGAACCAGGTACATGATGAGCCAGGTTCACTGTGGGGTGCTTGACTCTGAATGTTGCGCTTTTCCTCTGAGTCAAACATCTATCATGTGATTGAAACTTGCTCTCACAGTTCTTGAATTAGTTCCAATTGTGGTCAGAGTTTGGATGATATTCACACATCTGTGGGTACTTCAGAAATGCAAATTGCTGACTGGATAACCTTCTTATTGATTTAGCTCCATTCAGGTTATAGTAAATTCGATGTTCACTGTTTGTACAATAAGAAACAATATTTCTGGTCAAATTGGACAGACTCTCAGATTGAAAATAGGCCATTTGTTAGTGCCTTGCAAAATGTTCCATTTGACCATTCCTGTGATGAATAAGGCGATCACTTTTGAAACCGTGCAGTCTGTGAGTTGCTGTCTCTGTGTCTGCAGGTCAGATCCATGGGAGGTTGTCAAATTGATTTTTGATACTGGGGGGTCGAGCGTTTTCAGATTCTACAAAAACATGTGTCTAGAATACAAATGATGTTTTCACACGTTGCACAGATTCTATTACCTAGGTGTGTTGCTTGAATTCTAACTGGAGATGATTTGCATGTTTGGGTCTGTTTTTGCATGAATCCATCTGAATACCACTCATATTCCGCGTCTACATAGATGGAAATGTTTCCTAATCACTGATGAAATTCCTTCAATTTGAACTATATTCGAATGAATCGCTAGCGTTGGTGTTCTATAACAGGCAGACTTCACACTGGCTACACAACACTAGCAGAGTCAGTTTTTTTTACAGTACTGCACTGATCCACAGGTGGAGTCTCCTCTTCTTACCAACACGGACAAACATCATGCACCACCTGCCTCGCTAATGTCAGTTTTCAAGACAAAGACATAATTAGCTGCTCTGTTGCAGAACATAAACTTCCTTGGAAATTTAACTGCAGTTTAATCACTTGTGTGCTCCTTACTCTTCAATACCGCTGCAAACAACACAAGGTAACACTGCCCAAGGCTGACAAGCTACAGCACATTCCCCCGCTGGAGCTTAGCCTGCAGCTGCTGTCAATAATTGACTCTCCCCTCCGACCAGCTCAAAGAAGAAGTGGCAACACACATTGGCATTATTTTGGTCTGCAAAGAGGGAATGACTAAACATGATTTCAATTGGACTTTAAGTCATTTGCACATAGTGAAATCCCAACCGGTGTTTATTTCGACATCGATCGTTCCACACTCCGTGTCCATGACAACACTGTGTCACCGAAATCACTCGGCAATCTGCTCAAAGCGAACCCCAGACCGCTGCTCTGTGGTGGACCTTAGGCCAGTGTTCTGAACTTTTGTGGAAAATGGCTCAGGCATTTAAAAACTCTCCCCAATCTGCCCAACTGTGAGAAATACAGAAGCTTAAGTGAAAAACTTCAAGAGAGCCACATTGCAGCCCTGTCTCCTAGAGATGATGATTTTCTTTTTTACACATTTGAAACATCAAATATGTTTCGATGGAAAAGTAAAATTATGTTTTCTGTGAACGCAGTGGAAGAGTGTCGTTAATTAACGTAGCTAGCAAGTTGCAAAATGTTGATTCTAAACAAATCAGTAAAATATTCACTGAAAACATATTTTGTGTATTTTTCAACAAAACAGGCAATGTTGCAATACATTATTCACTCATAGTGATCAAATCATTAATGAACATTAACCAGAAAGACCGGAGTCTGTGAGTGAGAGCTGTTTCAGTTGTGTACTTTGTACTTGAGGCATCCTACCCAACCAGCTCCTTGTGACTCATAAAAGTAGTATTTCGTTCACTCAAAGAAGTGTTGTCTGTTTCTTTCCTGCCTAGATTATGTTTCCGTTGTCAAAGTACTATAATCATGAAAACAATTCTGTAACAGTCAAACGCAATTTCCAGCAGACAGGGTTGCATATTGACAGTTGATGGGTGACAGGATGCAATCCATGGCTCTTGTTTGAACACTCCACCCAGATGCAATGAATTGTACAGTTGGGGATGGCGGCACACACTTCCTGTTCTCAGCTCCCAACATCGATTGCTGCATAGCGTGAGCATGATTGTTGGTTCTAGAAAAATCGTCTTCCCAATTCCACTGTTGGAGAGGTGTGTGTGTGTGTGTCATTTCTGGCACTGTTAGAGGGTTTGACAAGCATTTAGTTGGAAGACCCCTTAACAATCCTGTATTTCCTCCTTTGCCACTGAAACACGCATTATTCTCATGACCACACATGACAACATCGATCTTGGAAATCTAATCACATTGATGCCCAGGTCCAATTGTTCTATAGCTTTTAGTTTTATTACATGATCACCATCAGCAGGCACCCAGTTGTTATAGAACAGCAAATATAGCTTGTTGTAAGAGACCAATGTGGTTCTTTTCCTGGCGGGGACAATTTAAGTAGACAAATGCATGAAGACGCCATTGCCATGAAGAACAAATAAAGGCAAATGACCTTCTCTCATAAGCAGATGGTCCATTTTTTGTGAATCTGTGTCAGTGATAAATGTTACATTATGGGCAGATGGCAGCGGACAAAGTTCTATCAAGCATAAAATGATACAAGGTATTTCACATACTTGCTACAAACAGATGTTTTGCTCTGTTGTCACCAGCAATGACCTCCTCAGACACATTATCATTAGATGCCAGCTCCTCTGACTGTGGCTGCCATCTTGTATTAGTGATGGCCTAGTGTGCAGAAGGCCTTCCTGTCTCCCTGTCATCTCTATGGAGACAGAGGAAGTGGATCTCGCCCACAGCTTGTGCCCACATTTCACATCTACTCAGCTTCACACCACACCATTTCTGTAGGCTGCTGCAGAGCACGATTCTGCACATGAAGCCAAGCAGACTTAATAAACATGATCAACTCTCCCATCCCTCTCCATTTAGGGCTTTAAAAGTCTTCAGATAGTCTAAGCACAGCAGCGGAGGCGGCAGTTTGGCTGGATATGACATTATGAATTGAGACGTAAGTGCATCCAAGCATATTTGTAATTCAAATTCCAATGTATTCTACCAAACATCTCTTAAGTAAGTATATACTGGAAGTAAGTAGAACTTATAGAACTCCCCTTTTTTTTTTTTACAAAGTGCTTTAAGTCAACCATAATACAAGGAACATTCACAAATACATATAAATGCATATAAACACAGGAAGCATACAGCGACCAGTCACCATCCAGAGCTCACCACTGAAATTACAGAAAAGCCATCCTAAACATGTGGAGTTTAAAACCACAACATAGGAAGGGAGATACTGTAACTGTTATTGTCAAACATCAAAACACCTGGGCTGACTTTTTCTCGTTCTATCCATTTGATTCACACATTTCCTTTGCAGTTACTTGCATAAAACAAAACCCAAAGTGAACAAAGCATCATTAGTAGGCAACATGACAGGCTGCATATGGCAGAGCAATAAACAAACATAAAACGATTATTGTTTTGACAAGACTTATTTGATGCAACTCAAATGAACAGGAGATTGATGGACTGTTGAAGGCTGTATTTATATATTAATCATGACATTTAGCATCCCTCCGTTTCAAAAAGCTTTCTCTACTGTCACTGTCAAGGCACTTCTCCCCCTTTCCAAAGATGAGTTTACCCTGTTTGACATTTGAAGTCGGCTCGATGGGGAACTCCAGGTGGAAAAGGCTTAATAGGGATGTAAGTGGGTGAAATATGAACTGTGCCGTGTGAGTTCACTGCTTGTCACAGGGGTTATAATTATGCAAATCACTGCAAGAGAAGTGATATAGTTACATTATCTTTTGAAGGAGTGGATTGGGTGAATGATAATAGATGAAAAAAAGAGTGCAACATATAAGCAAAGCAGGCAATGCACGTCTCACACTATATACGAGAGTGTGTGTATATATATATATATATATATATATATATATATATATATATATATATATATATATATATATATATATATATATTTATATATTTATATATTTATATATTTATAAAATCCCAGTAATACAACACCAAAAACCTGTCAGTCACTGTCTGTAGCCTTGCAATATAGCGCCATAAGGTTTGTAGTTTGCCTCTTTGTGGAGGTCAGCAGCTGTAGACAGCTTGGGTTTTGATAACTGTAGCAAGCAATCGGTGAGCAATGTATAGAAACATTCTCTATATTCACCTTGCTCTTGTGCAAAAAACTTGTTATTGTCGCCTTAATAATGAAGTCTCTATAGGGGTATATAGGCTACAATATAGTATATGGTTGAGTACTTATAATATTTAGTTTTCAATTCATTTTGAATCCCAGACAAACTGACATACTGAAAGGAAAAAAAAAAAAGCACAATTCTAAATCTGTCTGCTACTTCAGCACCACGGACAGCACCATCGATTTCTCAGTACACAGCACAGTTAGACAACTGATATTTCAGGTCACGGTCCAGCTGATTCTTACACAAACCATAGTTGGATAAATGACCTGCACTCTCTCTGCTACTGGGGGATGGAGGGGGTGATGCATTTCGGTTATATTGCTAACAATGGGGATGGCATCTCTCCCTTACCCCCCCTTAAATCGCCCCCTGTCTTGATCAAAAATCAAAGCATATCAAAGCAGGAGGCTTATCTAGGATTCAAATCAACATAGCTAGGTTAGTAACAATTATTTATACAGTAGTTCTAATATTTCTACAACAAACAATCTCAGCATAATTAGTTTCTAGGAAGTGTATTGTTTTTCTTTACTGTGTGTAAGATGGCTGTTGTGAATTTGTTCTTGATACTCGACATGAACAGAAAATAATGTTAACAATACTGGGTTAAATGTTAGTACCATGAAAGAGATTTGAATATCATATAGGGCTACTTAACACATAGAACCATGACTGATTAACAGCAACTGACAGCAGGTTCTTCTTCCACAAGTTTTCATTTGTAAAACTGCATTTCCCTTCACATTGCACCAGACATAGACAGGCTAGCAACAAGTGATAAGCTGACACTGCGTGCACTGTATGCATATTCTGACAGATTGTGGAAAATAATATCACAATTTTGACCCTCTGAACATAAATGGGTAACAGAGAAATAGAAACATTCTTGGTAACTGTTGGAAACTGGGTCATTATTATAACCACTCATTGTTAATCGCTGATAACAGCTGCTATTCTTTGGAAAGAAGCGGACTACAAACTGCAGAGCTATCTCTCAAGCTGTGGATGCTTGACATTCAAAACATATCTTTTCATTGAAGGGTTGCTTCAAATGAAATTTTCAATTCGACTGACAAACATACTGTACATCCAACTGAAAATTAAGCATGACTCATTGCTCGGTACTGCTATTGTGCTGTCATGGCTGCTGCTGTTTGTAATTTCTTCATAAAATCTAACCATAGTGTATAATTATACCACAATAACTTTAAATGTCATTCCAAATGTGAAGGCAGTATGGACTTGATTCATATGCAAAATGCCCTTGTTGATAAACATCTCATCATCACCCCTCATGGCCATGACAGACACAAGGAAAGCAAACCAGTTTTGTCAAGGCTCTTTGTATGTAATTATTCATCGTCACACCGCATGCTATCTCCAGTGTTATAATCTTTTTTTTTTTTTGGCCAGCCCGGGTGTCATCTTATCGTCCCCAGCCTCTGTGAACTGTTTCCTCAGCCCAGCTTTCTGAGCGCAGCGGGGAGCGGATATCTCGAACTTGCCTTGTTAAACACAAAATAGGAGACAGGCCACAGAAAGGCTGAGTGTCAGAGCCACTGTGTTTGTTCAGCAAACACCATCAGTGAAAAAAAAAAAAAAATCCATGTTTGTGCAGAGGAGACGCTGACAGTATGTGAAACAGGAGAAAGGTGTGGGACGGACGGATGGTAGCATTTTCTAATCTTCTAATCTGACACCCATCATCATCATCATCATCATCATCATCATCATCATCATCGTGATTTGCGCTAAAATAACTGCTAGTTAAGCTTCGGGGACATTCATCGTTATAAACACATAGCTGTATAACAACAGCATGGCTTTTTCAAATAGGCTCTTCAAGTAAACACGACCCCACTTGAAGCCATTAGTATCATTTGTAGGAGGATTACATTATTGGCAGGTGGAGCTGGGACAGATCTATGGCTGAATGCGAATGGCTCTGGCATATACAAATTACTCCTGAGTGCTTTTGTCCTTGTTCTGAAGGTTTCTAGATAAAGAGCTTTACATTTTCCAAAAAAAATGTTTGTGTGGTACTGGAGGTGATCCCTGTAATTTTACTCATGCACTGCTTTCACATAGCTCATTGTTTAGAAATATACACAGTCATGTATAAATGTATTGTACTTAAAACTTTTAGGGATTAAGGGATGAATAACACTTGTTGAATTTGAATATTTTTATCTTTTTTTTTGTGGCTGTTCATTTTTCTTGTTTTTCCTCTCTTTCGTTGACTACTGCTGCCACAAACTGTCTCTCTTTCTTTCTATCTCTTTCTGTGTGTGTGTGTGTGTGTGTGTGAGTATGTACACATGTGCATACATGGACTCAACAGGAAAATGGTTGTTATCCGTAGGGAAGCTGAGAAGAGATAGCAGTGAAGCATGGTGAGTGGGAGGTGTGTGATGCTGGCGTGCCACATCTATTCCCCCGGCTTTGCAGATGACATCGGCCCCCTGAAGGCAAAATCTTGACACTGGATGTCGTTGAGTCACGGGGCAGAGGGCCACAGTGAGATGAGATCTCTACTTCCTCACTGTCTCACACACATAAACTGCCCTACTCTCACACACACACACACACACCTCACATCTTGAAGCAAAAAATACTGAGGTTTAGTAGCACTGTAGCGTATACAAACCAATGCACCAAGTGTAGCGTAGTGAAGCATATGTCAAACATATGGCTTAAAGTCAGGTATACATGACGTTTGTCCATATGTTTGACATTTTTATTTTAAATATTATGTCCAAAATGCAGTTTTAACCGAAACTGTGTTGGGATGTAAAACTGAAGCTGCCAGACACAATGCGATTTGTTTTTGATTGCTGCTGTGGTTTAAATTTGACTCTGTGGTCAAATTTAAACCTGGCAGCAGCAGTGCGCTGTGCTGTGCACTGTGCACTGTGCTTTTCTCAGTGCACTGAAAAACTATTGCACCATGGCACAAGCCATTGAAAATAATGGGTTTCAGAGCGCATTGCTGCCAATACTGCATTGTATCTGGAAGGGCCATTAGTTCTTTTTCTCAGCGTTGGAGGAACGCGGTCGTTTCGTGTGAATGAACTTGAAGTCTCAGAAACATTGAATGTGAGCACCCACATCCGGTCAATTGATCCGTAACACCTGGATTCCAACAACCACGGCTCTGTGATGTTGCGGTCGTGACACTGTTTTGCTCTGTTTCTCACTCTGGTTCACTCTGCTCGCTCAGATTTGGTTATTTTCCCTTGCTTTATTTGCTTACTGTAGGTATAAAGGCTATGTTGGTTGATTTTTCTGATCGGGGTGTGTTTTTACTTTGTGAAGGAACTGAATTCTCCATGCCGTTCTGTGTCCGTCTTATGGGCAGCTCGACGAAGCTTATCAGACGCTTCTGAAACATACTGTGGCACCTCTGGTGGAGTCACTACCACTGTCTGCTGAACACACCCGCACCATTCCCTGGTGGAATGGAGCAGTAAGGACGGAATTTCCAAGTTCTGGCTGTGCCGAAAAATGAAAGATTAAGATGTGTCAAGGAAACACAACATTAGTAAAGGGATAGAGATTAATAAAAAACACAGTGTCCCCCTTGCTTCACTTAATTATCTTTAATTATATTAAGTGAATTGAATGTGTTAAAGGACTAAAGCCCATAATTACATTACACAAGTCCACACAAGTGTGTCGGCTTAGATTTGTTTGTTAATTACACTTGACATTAGTCCTGCGAGCACACCACATACACGCAAACACAACAAATCATAATTGTTCTTTGACATTTTTTTTCAAATATTTTCGAGACACACATATTTCTACCTGTCCTCTGTTGTGTCAGATGGATATACAGAAATAACACTGGGTCACCGGGTTGAATGACGCTGTCCCGTAAAACACTAATAAAACACAGATTGCACATTTATTAACACAGCCAAAAACAGAACGATATCTGTTTTCATCCATGTCACACAGAAAAGGTAGGGCAGAAGTCTTGGGGTTTGGTTTATCTGCTGTCTGAGAAAGTCAAATTTCAAAAAGTCAATAAAGTCATTGTGTTTGTGTGTGTGTGCCATCTTTGCTCTATGTTTACCCACATGCTCCACTACCAGGATGTACCAAGTGTGATGTATGATTGTGATTTCCAAGGTGCACATTGTAGGAAACACAACCAGTGATTGATTTCCCCTTGCACAAGGGGAATGACAGTAGGAAGATTATTTGTTTTTCCTCTCCCTCTCTCATCACAGGTAATTTTCATGTTGTAAATGGAGGTATCGATTTGTGCTCTGTTCTGTTTGTCCTCAGCTCAGTTTATCATCCTCAGAGAAAACGGAGTGGAAACTCACACAAGTTTAACTTCATAGCATGGGGCGATGTGATCAATGGCTCCAACGTGACGTGCCATTCTCTCGGGGATGTTTGTTACACGTGTGATTTGATTTGATTCTGTCCTTTTTAAATTTGCAGTAGTTCTCCACAATCATGGACAACTCCAGTGTTTTATCCATCCTGCTGTTTCATGGAAAAAGAGAGAGAGAGAGAGAGAGAGAGAGAGAGAGAGGGAGAGAGACAGAGCTTTGTGATTATTTTTAATTATCTGCTCATATATTTAGTAGTGGAAGTTTACGGTTTGCTAATATGGAGTCTGTCAAGGAAACAAAAAAAGAATACTAAAATCTGCATTTATCACAGATTTGTGTTATCTAATTAGCAAGACAGATTCTCAAAGATGTCGGTTCACAGACAAACATGCAAACAAAACTGATGATACCAAATAAACAATGTAGCACAAATATGCATTGCAAGTTTCATTGAAATGGAGAGAATTCAAATTCTTATTTATCTCATAAAATAATAACTTTCAGATCCTACAATACATTACAGTATTTTACAGATAATACTACTACTACTACTACTACTACTACTACTACTACTACTACTACTAATAATAATAATAATAACTCAATAAATTGCAGTGTCCTCATTTAGGAACTAGGGTCATTATCTAGAGTATTGTCTATTTAACTATACTAACCACACTTTGCAAGGCTTTGTGGCCTTGTTTGGTGATATTTACATATCAGACAGAGACACTATCAAGACGCTGCCAGTGATGCACATATAGAAATTTCTCAGCATTTGAAAAGGACACCCAGGATTTTCTGAAGCATTTGTGATGAGGAAGGCAATGCAATCATTATGCAGCACCCAGGTCTGGCTCTTGGTGGTGTGATCACCAGGGCACTTGAAGCTGGCCACTTACTGCACTGAGGATCCATTGATATTTAGGGTAGTATAATTCCTCCCTGAATTTCCACTATCCACTAGAGTCCACTATCAACTCCCTCATCTTGATAGCTTCCAAAAGGTTGTCCTGGCACCAGTGGGTCATGTTCTTACCTCTGATAGGCCCCCGTATTGTTTTCAGTGATAAGGCCCACCACAGCTGCGTTTGTGTCAGCAAACTTAAAGATGGTGTTGGAGGCAAACTTGGATACACAGTCATACGTGTACAGGCAGTACAGCAAGGGTCTCAAAACGCACATCTGGGGTGCTCCAATGTTAAGGATAAGAGTGGATGAGGTGTGTCTGCCCCCTCAAGAAGTCGAGGATAAACATGAACACGAAGTTGTTTATCCCCAGGTGCTTGTGCTTTGACGCCTGGAGCGTCGCCTACAGCGTTAACTGCTGAACTGTTGGCAATGAACAGCAATCTCGCATAGCTCCCTCTCTTGTCCCGGCAAGATAGGGTGGTGGGAGGATGTGTTCCATGCCATCTTCTGTTGATGGGTTTGGATGGTGACCATTCTGTAGTGGGTACAGTGTGATGGAACGTAGGGAACAGATGAAACCCTTGACTATGTGTGCACAGCACATTATTACTGCAGAAGTAAGTACAGGCATGCTGGACCTAAATGAAACATGGTGGACTTTTAGAAGCATGTGGGTAGGACAGACTAGGCCAGGGGCATGTGAATATCATTGTGAACACTGACATTAGTTGAGTCGTCACAGACTTTAAGGACCCTCCCACTGATATCATCTGGTTCTGCTGCCTTCCTGTCAGTCTCACACTTGAAAGCCCTCCTGAACTCAAAGAGTGATTGATGTGGAAGGTGTCCCCTCTCATCCAGCAACCTCTGCTACAGCTGTTTTTTTGTTTGTCAGTTGCCAATGGCCTCAACGTGAGGCCAGGCCGGACTAAGTCATGAGGGGCAGACTGCAGGGTAACTTCTGATTGGTCTGTCCATTTCCTGACCATCACTGAGGACATTCCCGGTCACTCTTTCTGAATGTCAATAGAGATTCAAATGTACTTGAATGGTATGCAGTTGTCAGTATGTTGATGGAAGTCAGGCATAACCTTCTTACGGTTAGATTGATTGAAGTTTCCAGCAACAGGGAGCATAGCATCGGGTTTACTGGCCTCTGAGCACTTCAAGGCTTTGCAAAGATCCAACAGAGCAGCTACTGTAATTACCTGAGGTGGGATATAGACCTGCTGTGATGATAACAATACCTTGATAGAAAGTGTGGTCCACATTTAATTGTCAATAACTCTGTATCAGTAGAGCAGCAACAGAAGAGTATTGTTCCTATTGTCACACCAATTATTCACATCTTTTTTCTTCCCTCTCAGCGTGATCTGTTTTCTCAGATCGATATACAAAAAGAGTCACCTGGTTGAACGGCACTATCCGGTATTACAGGATTTAGTTTTTGTGAAACAAAAGCCATCACAGTTCCCGATATCCCGTGGGAAACTGAGCAGCGCAGAGGGCATACAGTTCATTATCCAGCGCCTGTATGTTGACTCGCAGGATGCTTGGCAGAGAAACTGTGTGTGGCTGTTTGCTCAGCCGGTGTTTTACTTTGTGTTTCTTCCAATGCTGATATGGATGCAGGGATGGACAGACAGCTGGTCTTGCTTGCCTGTGTGGTTGGGAACGTAGATGGTGTTAATTTCCTCCTGCTTCTTCCTCCTTTTCCTCAATGTTTACTGAAACATTTTCATTTTAGAATCCCAAGTTTATATATAGTTATCATATATATGGTTATCAACTATATATATATATATATATATATATATATATATATATATATATATATATATATATATATAGTTGGTCCATTTAAGTTGTGCATTTCCCTACTCTAAGCATCTTAGTTATTAGTTAACATTGTTTTGTAGAATAGATCAATAAATACAATTCATATTTTAAAAGGACATTTAGCGGAGCTGTTGAAGAAGCAACTTGATAAACCGTGCCTTGAAAAGTGACAGAATAAGCAGCAGTGGAGACAGGGTCAGTTTGAGGTGGGTCAGTTCGAGGGTGCTGATATGGCCGCCTACTCAAATCCAAACACTGACTGTTAATGTTTCATCAAAAGAAAGAAAAGTGCATCTTCTAACCTGTTTTGAGTCACTGAACATTGAGCTGAAATTCAACACAACCCATAACCTGTTTGCTACTCACTTGGAGCCACTTTAATCAGATATGACAGTGACACCTTTCACATAAACATAGTCATTTGTGTAT
Source organism: Nibea albiflora (assembly GCA_014281875.1). NCBI lineage: Eukaryota > Metazoa > Chordata > Actinopteri > Sciaenidae > Nibea > Nibea albiflora. The sequence continues at coordinate 6,701,196 of CM024803.1, forward strand.
TTAAATAGTATTTCGATCATAGCAGCTGTAGTGAATTCACCAGAACACCAGGAAATTTGCATGAACCTCCCTTGAATACACATGCAGTAAGCACACTTTGCGAGCACTGTGCAGAAGCTTTAGTAATTCCAGCCCTGACTTTTTGTAATGTGTCAACTCCTATAAATTATGTTCATATACAACTAATTTAAATCAGCGAACCACTTTGGAGGAAACAATGCCTGAACTAATTGCAGCTTTTGTTGCGTGTCACCTCCATGTTTTCAGTCTACCACAGCTTCTAACTGGCAAGTGAAGACAAAAATATCCAAAAAAGTCAACAATCTGCTTGGTATTACTTTTTTTTTTTCAAAGTTTATTAGCCAACATGCATGAATTAGTTGTATAATGAACGTAATTTAAGAGATCCTGTTGCCATTGTGCCCAGGGCCCTGTTCCATTTCATTATGTCCTGTCCTTCACTGACTGCTGCTGCTGCCTCCTTATTTCCATTTTTTTTCCCACTGTCCTACCTGTCCCCAGTCAGCTCAGTTCACCCAGCATGCCTTTTGCCCTCTTCTTTGTTCCTTACACCCTGCACTGTGCGTTTCATCTGCGGCACGTCCTTTTCATCTGTGTTACCTGTCCTGATCTACTACATGGCCCCCGTAGTACGACTGACACTTGACTTCATGGTGCCATGCCTGCAACATCACATCAAAGTTGTGTTCTGTTGAGCTCCAGTTATTAAACAGAACACAAAAAAAAAAATACCTGGATGCCAGAGAGTTCATCAATAAAATACTGAACTCTTGTCCGGTTCATCTCTCACATCCAGCACTATTTGTTTGTGCTGCACACTGCATGCATACATTTATAGTGTTTTCCACTGACTGAAACATCAGATTTAAACTTTAAACCATGGAGCTTCCTCATGTCAAAGACAACCACTTTTGTTTAACACCCTTTAATACTCACCCTACTGGAAAACATTGGATTTTGTTCATGTTACTTACAAAATGTGAGTAAATTTATGTTGAGTTCATGTAAGAACACGTTCAGTATATTACATAACAAATATACAGGTCATAATTAAACACATTATGACCTGATTACTGAATAATGCAAATGTGTTACCTTGGAAATGCAAATGATTGTGTCATTGTTAACCAGCAAGGCAGCAATAACAAGGAATTTGTATAAGATCCCCGGCTGCAGAACAAAGGTTAGAAATTATAATGAAAAAATGGCTTAGAGTGAAAGAAAATGCTTTTTGCATTTGACGATTTAAGACTTGCATTGCAGACCCTGCAATTGTGTATGCCTTTTTTTTTTCTTTTATAAAATGTTTTAATGAAATATAACGTTGAACGAATGTCTACATAGTTAATTAAAGGGAAGTGCTTTGTTTCCTCTGGCAACCATACAGTATCAGTGCGCTTCGAATAAAGGAAATGTCTTGAATGCACATCAGCTGCCTTCTTCGGGACGCGTTTCAAAAAGAAATGTGTTCAAAATAAGAAAGATGTCCAAAAAGCAGTGAACAATACCAGAGCGTGGTATGAGTGGGGGGAGAGCGGTTAGCCAACAGACTGTAATGTCATGCTTCAGTAAAGCTGCTGTGGTCAGAGCAGTCAGCAGAGGACAAGAAGAGAAAAGCAGCACTGGTGACATTATTTGTCGAATCGGTGATGTCTGCAAGATTCTGTGAAACGTTCACCTTCGGAATGCGCTGTGCTGAGGCATGCCTCAAAATGTCCGCTGTGGTTTGTAATTGCATTGTCATCCCAAAATGAATGATGTAATAAACTGATGCATGTTTCTACAGTAGAAACGTGGTGAAAAGCGTGTGCAGAAAGTGGGATTTCATATTCAGCAAGGACACTGAGATCCCCGCCTGAGCTATGCAATTTCAACATTTTTAGTAAATTGATTCCTCCAGTGAGCAAAATGGGAATTGACGTCCATTTATTTACGCATTCAGTTGTTTTGTTCAGCTGTTAAAGAGATACAGGCTCATCATTTGATGAGGTCAAATTTACCAGAGTTATAATTATGCCAATAAAACTATTTAAAATCATCTTGAATTCTAACTGATATGGGGAGCTCACTTCTCCTCTATTGGACTTACTCAGTTAATTTGAAAACCTTTGGGAACTACACATACACAAACCCGTGGTGCAACAGCCTTTTGAAATGAGATTTAGCTTTGGTACCTTTTTCTTCGCTTTTGTTGTATATTTCACTAATGCACAGCAGAGTGTAATAGGCTTTTTTTCGCCCAGGCCATGGCATAATCTTTATTACTGCAGCTACAGCGTGATGCAGCGTGGGAAATGGCTTTCTAACACAAAGAGAAAGGTGAAGTCACTCGATTTTGACTGTATTTCTGGTAATGCTTTGCGTTTGTTATCCATTTAACACTAATGCTCACTCGCTAGATATAAAATGCGTTCAGGGAAGGAAATCCATCTGTGTGAAAAAGGGGGTAGTCAGTTAGCATGAAAACTCTGGTGTCTATGACAATGACACCACAAATCGAGATCCTTCCTTCCTAGAAGTCTAGAAGTTCTGCAAATGTGTTTTCTTAATATTTTGTGGTCTGATATATTTGGGGAAAATCTAGACCTCATTTTCTCAAGAATATTCTTAGAAATTGTTCATCTAGATAAGATAATGATTATCCTGGAGATTAATGTTGCCACAGGTGGTGTGAAGTTAATGGGTTATTTCACAGCTGGAAAGATGGTCTTTTCATGAGATGAAAAAAAGACCAGAAAAAGGAAACCTATATGTATATATAGAGAGAGAGATTTTTATTTTATTTTTTTTTTAATGGGTCCACTTCATTCTAAGGCCACTCAGTGTCAGCTCCTATTGGATGTTTTTGACCAGAACTATATACTGTCTTGCCAGAGTGGGAGAGAGTTCTCGTAGACCGCGTCCGTTTGTCCAGAAAAACCTTTTAACCGTAATGATGTCGGCTTGCATTGTTCTGGGTGAAAGGACTTGAAGAGTAAATGGCATGCTGGAGTGAGTTATTTTCTGTTGCCAGTAAAGGATCCAGAGTGTTGTAGGCAGTGGCTGACGGCAGTAAATAATCCTAAATCTGGTGGAAACACAGCTACGGGAAGACTTCAAAACCTATGAGCGTGTGGTTACCGTTTAAGAACACATTTTTTTTTTTTTAACATAACTTCTAAAACTACACCAAATACATGAAGGGTCTGTCGTAAGACATTTATTCGTTTCTGAGAAATATGGAAAATAGTAAAATTCTCCGAAACTACTGTATCTCTGAACCATCTCTAACCAAATCACACATAATTAGGATATTCTATGTGATCTCCTACTAATAAGTAATGTAATATTTTTAGCATTTTCACTGACTGAGTCTCCCTTAAAACTGTTTGGAGCCACCCTGGGGAAGCCTGTCTCGCAATTTAAAAACATCTAGGCTATATATTTGGGCACAAAATGCAAAACTAGAGCTGCCAAATGACTGGGTGCTCTGGGTACAGGCAACATGCATAATGCCTGATTTAAAAGCTGGTTGAAAATCAGCAAAGGAAAGACCTCCAAGTAGATTAGATATGTTTTAACACAGATAATCAGAGTGTCACTTACTTGCAAAGATAGGTATTAACAACGTTTTGCGGAAGTTACTCAAGAATCAACATTATGCGATGTTGGCATATGTTACGTATGCATGCATATAGAATATGCTGTAAATATGCTGTAGCTCTCCATTCATGCTAAAGTCACACTCACATTTGCAACGGAACATGGTCCATCACAGCTGCATTTAACTGATAAGGCACTTAAGGAACACACCTGATGGCAGCACTGAGACCAAAGACCAGTAAAATAGATTGACTGTATAAATCCCATGTGGAGCTTTCCATATCTTAATAGACCAGCGAGAGGGCAATGATTTACAACACAACAAGCTATGGTGGTCGGTTGGTGCTGTGTGTGTGTGTGTGTGTGTGTGTGTGTGTGTGTGTGTGTGTGTGTGTGTGTGTGTGTGTGTGTGTTTGTGTGTTTGGCAAGCTCAGGATTTTTCTGTGCAGGACGTCACATTACTTTTCCTGAGTAAAGAAATACAGCTCATGCACGGCACATCTGCTCAGAGCCACAGAAGGACCAGGAAAACCAAATGAGGCTGTCTGCTAAGCCGCCGCTCTCCACCCACTCACACATTTCCACAAACTACTCACTGTTTATACCTTAATCCAATCCATACCTAAAACTGACAGCAAATCCAAATGAAACTGACACTACAGTTGGTGGATCGACTATAGGCTGGATTTGATGTATGAACACTCCAAACACAGAGAGATGGGATATCTACCCCCCACCTGTTTTTTTTTTTTTTTTTTTTTTTTTTTTTACTCAACATTGCAATAGCTGTCTAATGTTTTTATTCCCCACCTGTAGGTCTGGATGTCTCCACACAGAGTCATAAGATAAGTGTGAGGGATCAGAGGACTAGGTTGACTGCAGGTCAAATTTTGTACAGATGTTCGTAGTCCCAAGAGGATGAATCCTACTGACTTTTACTCTAGCAACTGCAGCAGGTCAAATGTTCACAGTGCACAGTGAACTCTCTCCACATCTACCAGATGGACTGGGACATTATTTTGTACAGACACATTGTACATGGTACTGAGAGCATGGTCGCCTGACTTTTCATCTAATGCCAACATTAGGTTGACTTGTAGTTTTGAGTGAAAAGTGTCTGCCGTTATATGGATTGTCATTAAATCTAGTTCAGACTTCCCCTTAAGATGGTGATCATTGGTGATCCCTTACACCGATGGAAAAAGAACATTCTCATCAACCTCAGTTGTACTGTTTCATGGCATGGTAAACATAACACCTGCTTAAAGTTAGTTTGTTGACATTGTATTTTATGTTAGTGTGTGGATGCTAGCATTAAGCTCAAAGCGCCGCTGTGGCCAAGTACAGCCCCCAGTGATATTTAAAAAGGATAATAATAATTTGGAAACTGCCCAGGAGATAACCTGAAGCCAGCAGATGGAGGAAAAAAAGAAACACAAAGCTTCATATCACTTTTAAGTCTGTTACCCAAGAGAATCTGTCCTGATTTTCTTAGACCTTTGATCTGGGATTACACTGAGGAGAGAACTAAGTATTTGGTCTAGGAGAGCTCATGGTGCAGCCTGAGGTGTTCCAGACCTCTGAAGTCAATGCTTCTGCTGAAAGCACTGAAAAGGCTGAAAAAACTGAAGACGACACAATATTCATGAAACTTTTATACTGCTGGTTTAAATTATCGTGAAAATTGCCATTTGGAAAAGTGATTATGTGTTTATATAGAAAGAGAATAAGAAAGATAAGAAAGCTCAACAGAATTGAGATCTTCGGGATCGTGCGCATTTTCTGCTGCCCCTTTTTGAGTTTGAGCAGTTTATTTTTCTTTATTTTACAAAGACAGGAAATACTGCATTTGTTTTAAAGCTCCAATATCTTACACTTTTCTGGTCTTTTATTTGATGTTTTGAAGATACATTTGTGGTTTTTAAGTATACTAAAAACTATCTCAGTAAAATTTTACATCTATTTCTCTAAGTCCCTGCTGGAGGTCTAGAAAGAACAGAGTGATTTGTGTTGCATTTTGTCTTATTGATATTAATGAGCCTCTCCGCTGATCCACTGACTGAGAGACACATGCCCTGTGCATAGTTGTGACATCACAGCATTACAGCCCTGACAGATTGTTGAAAATGCACTGAATATGGTCTTTCTTTGTGAGCTGAATAATAATTGAAATTCCATGGGTTTTGTATTGTTTGTACAACACCTACTTTATAATGATAATAATGTTTGGGAATCTCACTTTTTACAACATGGGATATTTAAGACTCTTCCCTTGGCAAAATACTAGCATTTTCCATATTCCATATCCATATTTTAATTGAATACCAATTGAATCATTCATTTCAAATCAGTGTTGTCTTTTTTTTCTTTTCTTTTTGCCATATTTTTTTTTTTTTTTTTGCCAAGAACAAAATATGCAAAGTGATGTTCACCGCCTTGTGCTTCACTGCCATTAAAAGGATTCTGGCAGGGAGGGTGGAGGTGAAACACATGTAGCACCCATTCGCACACAGCCTCAGGCTCGACAGCTCACTCTACTTTAGGAAGATGTCACCTCCCCTCAAACCAAAGGCGTTATACGACAAATTGCACAATGTGTGTGTCACACAGCTTGCCTCTGGTCTTTAGACTGAGAGGTGAGATGCCTGCTGGGATCACCTTATATCACCGCACTCACCATCCTCAATGAGCCGAATCTTCAGAGGAATATCCTTTGGAATGTAAAACAGACACATATATGTGTTCTATATATTTCCCATTTGATTTTCAATTACCCCGAAATGAACTTAGGGTGGGTTTTCTTTTACCTAAATGTTTCTTTCCTCTTCCTTTCCTCTTTTTTTTCCCCATCAAAAAGCTTTGAATCAATTTCATGCCCTACAAATGCTGTTTACCCTCTTGGGTGTGAAACATCTGCTGTTAGCTCCCGCTGGCTGCCTGAGCTTCCCTTGCTCTCTCTTTCCCTCTCCCTCTCTGGCTTTTTTTCAAAGACTTCATAAAGAAGCTTGTCGCAGTTCAGGCCCTGTGTGGAAATGGTCGATTGCTCATAATGTGCCTTCAAGAATGGGTGGTGCGGCGTATTCATTTCCTGTATTCACTGATGAGGGACACTGCTGGAGTGTATTGTTAATTCAACCCACACTATATTTTGTGCTGCAATTTCATCTCTGTATTCACTGATTCCTTGGTGTGAGTATTATACTCTTCAAAGTTGTTGTAGAAAACTTATTTCCAAAGTCCAAAGAGCTTTTACAGTCAATACAATAATTCCACCATCTGGAAAAAGCCTTTTATGAAACATTTAAAAATATACGTTTATGAACATCCAATAAATGCTATAATAATTCCCCTCTATGTCTTGCTCTCACACTGTTTCTCTTTCCTCTTGTTAAAATCACTGTTCTAGGGGCTGTCGGATTTGGAGTGATTTTTAAAAGCCTATAATTACTGATACACCCCAGGGTTTCAATGCAGTGCCACGCTAACAACTGAAAAGCAGCTGCTTATACCAGAGTGCAATCTTAGGAGGAGATTTACACAACTATGGTAGATGGTTTTAATGGCCAGTAATCTACACTGATATAAGAAGACTATTACGGGTGCCCAACTCAAAGGAACGTAGCATGACATTGTGTAGTCCATATCTCCTCAGCACATGTTCATTCAGAAATGTATTATTAAAAATCTTACTTTTCTTATAGCCTGTGACCAAAGTTAAAGCCTCACTGCCCAATGTGGGCTTGTGATCTTTGAAAAATATACTGAAAAGTAATAAAAAGTTTTATGTCTTTTTAAAAAAATAGATTTTTACATCATGGCCAGTGAAGTAATCTTCATACTCATTTCCAATTCCACTTAGACCAGGTAACACACTTGACATGTCGAAAGGTGGGAGTTTTCTATTATGACTGGGAACAGCTACTCTTTTCTCATTGAGGACTGACCTTTTCTGCTCTCAGTTACAATTTTCTATTACCACAACTGGGAATTGCAAGGTGTCAAACCCCCCAGATAAATATTCCCACAAAGCTTCTTCACACAGACAGCTGGCAATCAGGTTCATATGATGGGTTTGTTTCCAAAAGGTCAAAGTTTAAAGTTGTTAGATGCATTTGTGTTGTATGATCATAAAACACTACAGTCGATGATTTGTATGAGAGCGGATTCACATTATGAATGCCAAATACGATGTCCTCCAGCTGCTGCACATCAACTCTTGGTGATTTAGAGTTTCCTGATACACAGTTAAGTAAACTGATGCAAACATTAGCTCGGTTTGTTAACCGGGCTGCTCAGACTTTGAGCTCAGAGCTCCTGGAGTGAGCAGGAATGCTGACGGGGAGCAGAGCCAGTGTTGTGCTAGAACTGGAGCTGGCCAAACGAGCAATGTAACAGGGCTCGCCAGCCTCTATGGACATAAAGGCATGAAAAGAAAAAAAATGACAGTAACTAAGCAAGAAGTCCCTGGATAAGAGTAAATCTGGGGCTCTTTCCATTAAACATGCACTTCATCTTGAAAGATGCATATGATTAAAAAAAAAAAAAAAAAGCTCAAATAAGGTTCACTGTAATCTCTATGACCACAGCTATAGTGTGAAATACAGCCAGTATTTTTTCAGGTCAGACTATAGACATTAACGTGTGCCAACATGATAAAGTGAGTGTTCCTATAGTGACACATTTATCCAATGCAAAAAAATGATATTGGAAATCAGAACTCTAAACATAATAACCTTCGATAAGCGGGACTTAAGTATATAATCCTTTCATTTGTCTGATAAGGAACATTCTCCTTTGAACTTTAAAATCAGATGATGTTGAGGCATCCAAGAAATTGGATAGAAGCAATATTGGCTTATTTTTTTCCCCCCACTTTTCAGAGAATGTTTTAGCCTTTGGTGTTATTGATACAAAACGGTTCATTACAGAATGTGCACTGTGTTATGTGCTGTGAGTGCTGTGTTGGTACATCGAAGGTGGGCTGTTTCTGTTAACCCTTACCTGTGCCATAAACGGGTCACCACTCTGGGGAGGTGATTATTCTCTAGCCTGGTTAATGGTCCTTACTGACAGCACTTAATGAAAATTAATGACCATCTTTGTGCACACAAATAGGGCAGCAACTGTATTTTGCTTTAAGATCCCATATTCAGAAGCAAACCACAGTGAATCTAGATGGATAGATACCTTGATGGATAGAGATGGATGGGGTTGCTAGGAGTTTACAAAATCTTATCAATGTGTTTATACCCCTTGCCAATGTGCCCCTGCAGATTAAAGATTCAAAAATAAATCATACCACCCTGCGGTAATACCCTAAATTTACTTGATCAAATGAACTCCGGGATGTATTTCTGTCTAATAATAACAAATTTCAGTTCCCAGCCAAGCCTCTGATGAACTACCTTGGCACTATTCTTGCTTCATCATCCACTCATTGGCTCGGCCCAGCTGGCTGCAGAGAGTAAGCAACAACGGCAAGAAGAGATCAGCCTCAGCCTTAAGCCTGTGAGAATCCCATTAATGAGTATTAATGGATGTCTTGGAATGCCATGATCCCTGCAACATGGATGGGATCTACAGTCTTTAAACCTGACTCGGTCTCAAGGATTAGGTCTTAATGGATTTGAAGGTAGATACATTTTACTTGATGTCTTTTAGACTTTAATTCAGTACCTACATTGTACATAGTTGGATCAAAGTCAGGTTATTTCCCTTTTATGATGAGTTTATGGAGAGTTTTGTCAGGAGTGTTGACATCATCTACTGGCCTAAAAGAATAAGACATCTCAAAAATAGCAAAAGTGTGGAAAAGAAAACACTGTGTAGTCTGTTATGAGTTCATCCAGGTTCCACACAGAGCTAAAGTTTACCTTGTTCTTACAAATTTCCTTCATCTCCAACTGCCTCTAGAGAGCTTTCAATCCTTGTTGGCCACATTGTTCTCATCTACTGCCTTTTGCCTTTTGCTATCTAAATTGCTCAGGTTAACTGTTTTGGATCAATGTCTGTTTGTCTCTTTTTTTTTCATATGAGAATTCATACTTGCTGATTTTGGACGGTTGCCTAGCGACACAATGTCAGTCTCTTATTCAGATTGTCCATGGTATTTGGATTATTATTTTTAGTTGATTCAGCAGGTACAGCTGCAGGATTCTGTTTCTATACAGAATATATACTTTGGAGTGTCACATTGCAGATTATTCTTCTGGTGTGTTGGGATCGCATGAACCAGTGCATGGTAACACAGTCAGAACAATTGAATCATTCTTGGGAGTTTATAAACCTACACCAATTTTATCCATCAGTGGGCATATAGAATGGCAGCGTCAAGAGTCATGGATCGTCTAAAAGTGAGAGAATTTAGCTTGGAAACACAACTTCGTAATATATCTGAACAATGGTGAAATTTTTAAAAGATGACAGTGTAATGTCCTTGATTCAGAAAGCTGTTCTTGATGTTCAAGTAAAAAGTGGTCTGCTGATGTTTGGTACAAAGATAAATTCCCAGTCTATTATCTGACGAAAAACTAGTGTAGTGTAAAGCAATATGTGAGGTAGAGAGCAGGAATTAACCAAAAGGCAAACATCTCCAAGCACACAATTATGTCCAGGTACATTACCATAGAAACAGACGGGCTATCTGCTTTTCCTGAGGAGAAAATAATTTGTTTGCTATGTGATTTAGCCAAGACTGAAGACAAAGCTCTTTTCATGTTTTAAAGCACATTATAAGATGAACTAACTATTCTTTTGAGGAAAATATACTTCTTCTTGATGAGTTCTTCTGAATAAATGATTAAAAGGAACTCGAGCTGTGTTTTAAGAAGGCAGATTTTATTTTTGTAGAGCTTCGGACAGGAGTTCATTACTTTCTTACATACAAAGTTATGCTCATGTCTAAGACATATATTTTACCACTGCGACTCTATTTTTTTGGTGTCTCGTCAAAACTAAGGTGACTAAAGCATTTTAGTGTCTCGCCTGAAGTTATGTGTGTGTTGGTGAACGGCAGTGTGTGTCTTTGTAGGTTACATAAATCTAGTTCTAGGTCAATTCCAGACGTTGACAACATTGGGAATCTCGCCTGTGTTCCAGCTATTTATGTTTTAAAAAATGTAACAAGTAATGTCCCAGGAGGGGCACAGCATTGCTGGTTGGTTCACATGTTTCACTTTAACACACACGCGATTAGATGTTGATGACTTATGGACGAATGATTCATCTCACCAGCGGCTTCAAAGAATACTCCGTGGAGGGCAGTGCATTTACAGGCCAAAGCAAACTTGTCACAGATTAGCTTGAGGGCAAACGCTGCGTTTATTGTTACGCGCTCCCCTTTGAGAATATATTCTACGTAGTGCGTGATCTCCAGTCTGTCATGACTTGGAATGAGCTCACTGCCAGCACACTCTTTTACTCAAGAGCCATTGTTCTTTTAATTATGATTGATTTTTGCATTGTGCATTTAAAATACTGCATAGGTGGTTTAATAAATGTTGCAAACATGCTTATCACTTAACAGCTTTTCTGTTTTGCAGAGTCAGTTGGCAAATATTCAGTAAAAAAAAAAAAAAAATGCTGAAAAACATTAAACAAGATGAGCATTTTCCTTCGCATAAAGTAGATGGAAGCATCGGAGCATGCAGCATATTTGCATGGACACATACTGTACATGGAAAGCATAGCTGTATATGTGACGGATATGTCAAAAAAAAAGCTTGCGTGCATTATAATGTATGCGTGGATACTGTGTTCTGTTGTGTTCACACATGTCTTCCTGTAGAATTACAGTGTCTTTCAGAGATAACAGATATTTCTGTGTGTCTGGTTTGTTCTTGTGCTATTCCATAGAGGCCCGGCCAAGATATTAGCAGTCGATACTTGCATGAGGCATCTGAAACCATTGCAATTTATAGGCCTTGTTTCTGCTGATGCAGCCTGGCTGTCAAAATCATCAGTGTGCACACAAACACTGGTCCTTCTGGAGGCACAGAAACGCATACAGAGCAGACACACCGCACACACACACACACCCTACGAATGAGAGGTGGGGAAGAATTGAATCTCTCTCTCTCTGTCTATTTCTCTCGGCTTCTCGTTCTCTTTTTCTCTGGCTGTTTATCTTTCCCTGCCTCTCCCACCCCCTCAATACTTCACGCCATTCAGAGATTATCTTGTTTTCCTCCACTTCCACAGCGGCAAACCCCATCAGGCTGGGATTTGTGTGGAAAGCTGTCATTCAAAACCTTTCAACCGTGTTTTTTACAAATAATCTATACCATTAACGAAAAATAGCTGAGATTACCGCGTGCATGCCGCATGGTAGCAGGGAAGAAGAGGCCAGATGTTGTGCAAACAGAGTTAAGACTTGCTTGCATTAGAGGCAGTCAATATCTCTGCGCATATCTGGATTTATCGTGACTATGGAGTTTAATTTTAATGAACACACATTCTCCTAAGGTTTATGCTCTGTCACAAATTGGCCACCGTTCTTTGTTCTCAGCTAACCCTGTCCCTGGGGTACACATCAAATCTCCTTTTCCACATTGAGAAATTATACATTTCAATTGGCCACAGTGGATGTGCCAAAATCCTACAGAGATAAATGAAAGAGGAGTGTGAGGAAAGCTATCAAGGACTGATAAGTCAAACTGATAAACCCCACCGTGGTTCCTTTGGTGGCCTGATCTAACGTACCTGTTTGTATCAAGCCATACTGTCAATAGCACGCAGTGATTTGATCTCTGCCTCCGGGCCCTGTGATAATTACCCTGTGAGAGCATCAATGAGGATTTATTGGTCTTCGCTCCACAGTGCACAAAAGAGCCTGCCTTTAATCTTTGTGGGGTGAGAGACTTCGACTTGTTAGCAACGTGTGAGAAGCCCCATCGTTTCTTTATCCTTGACTAATCATTAGTGGAAATTAGCGTGTGCAGGGATGGAGTGATTGTGGATGCTGTGTGGAGAAGGGGGAAAAAAAAAGGTGAAAAGTGAAAAGTACTTAGGAAGTAGATGGTCACTATCACTAACAAATGAGCCACGTATGACCATGAGTGGCCAAAGAAAAAAAACGTTAGGTTATCATGTATCATAGCATATTTGACTAATCCTGAATAGAGCAACTCATTAGCCAAAATTTGAAAAACTATCTTCATTACGTGTCCCTTGTGTGAAGCTCTGTCAGATTTGAGGACACAGATTTGAATAGAAATCTTCTGACTGAGAATTTCTTTTCAAAGACTAAAACTCAATTGGGGTCACTTGATTGGTTTCAGGTTACAAAAGTTGCTTCTCATTTGCGGTTTCCAGTGTTCGGCGTCACGTCACTCAAACGGAACAAACCTGGAGCATCTTTTTTTGGGCTTCAAGTTGTTTGTGTGACTAACACGCAGCAATACATGATTGTGTAATGGGCTGTGAATGCTGTCAAAATGGATGTATTAAAGAGTTGCTCACCAGGCGAATACGCCACAAAGATTTTTCAGCAATCTGCAGTTTTTTTTCAGCGCGCATAGCATTGATACTACAGCTCTTTACTGGCTGAGCTGGCACATATTCATGACCAAATCATTTACTGATATGGCCTTTTGAGACTTTGTCATTACTACCAAATCATTGGCTCAGTGTATTTTTGGGCCGCTGGAGTTCCTGTGCCTGTAATACTGATTGTGGGCACTTGTGGCCTACAATCTCTGCACAGCTGTTCCTCTGAGCCTCATCAAAATGACACTTTACGTCATTGTGATGTCTTGTGATTATGAGACTAAATCAAATCAGAGCAAAGGCAGGAAATCACAAACCTATCATCGGGCGAGCTACTCTTCAAAATGCACTTGGTCTTATCTATTGAATTTTTTTTTTTTTGACATGCTTAAATATATAAAGTGACTCAGTAATACAGAAACATCCACCCAAAGCTCATTAGTTAACGTGGCAGGCTGTAGCAGCAAAAGCCCTGAGGGTACTGGATTTAGGATGGCAGCTTATTGCCAATATAACTTTTCATTTAAAAGAAGAATGTGGTATTTTTCATAAAAATGTACATAGCGGGCCTTCATGCCTTAAAGCAGTTATAATCTGTATTTTTATTAATAATGGATAAGGCTTAATTTGGAAGGGGTTGCTTCAAGTGATTAATCGACAAGTAATTATCACCCGACTTTGCGGTTCCTGTCAGTCCCGGCGTTTTTAGCATCTTTTCTCATCTGGTTCTCGCTCGCCAACGTTATTGCTTTGGTTCACTCCCACTGCTCACATAAGTGTCATTTCCAGAGACAGCGGGCAGCTGTTTTCAGCAAATAAGCTCTGAGAAAGCCACACAGCCCAGCACCAAATGGCAGACAAAGTTAGCGACGAGCTGGTAAAGACACAGTAGTAGAGTATTTAGCAGCTAAAGCGCTAATTCTCGGTCAGTGGGGGCCAACACAGAGCTGGAGAGAATTCAAGCCCTGCTCCGTGTCCGCTAAATGTGTAAATAAGCAGCTGTTTGCTACTAGTTTCACATTTAAACTTTAAAGGTGATGATATTTTAGTGAGAGTACGCTTTGTCTCCGCTGGCCCCCAAGGGACTAAAATATCAGTTGTTGCAGGTTTAAGGTAAAGGTTATGTTTAGGCATGACTAAAGGTTAAAGTAGCATCCAGGAAATGAACATGTCCTCCAAAGTATCCTACTGTGTGCGTGTGTGTGTGTGTGTGTGTGTGTGTGTGTGTGAGTGTGTGCACATCTGTGTTGCGTATTCCCATACCATCCAAATCTAGGTCACAGAAGCCAGTACGTTGTGCCCTTGGCCTAAGCGTGTGAACCCCGAGGTCTGAGGAAGGTGACTCCCACAGTGTGTAATTAAACAGCAAACTGCCTCACTAAACATGGATGCTGCCCTACTGAGTGCCTCCTTGCTCTGGCATCTGTGCCCAACACTAGACCGGCTTCCTTCGCCCATTTTTCATGAGCGCTCCTCACACTGTCAAAGAAGTCAACAAGCAAAGCAGGGGAAAAGAGCTGCAGCGCGCCGTCAACCTGAAAGGTTAGAAGTCAGGAACTTTGGAAAAACAAAGAAAAGTTTGTTTCACCTAAGGTAACACATCTCAAAGTGACTCATTATACTGTATCTCCCACAACACTGAGGCACCATTTAATAGATAGCCACAAAGAGCACACTTTGAAGTTGAGCTTTATGTATTCTTTAGAAAAAAGAAAAAAATGTCATGAAATGTCAAAGACAGCGGCACCAGTGTTCACTCAGCTATGTCAGCTCCTTTACCTTATAGTATCCAAGCTAAATGCCAACTGTGTGGTTGATATTTATTTCAAGTTTTGTATTCTATTATCTTGCAGATGATGGATGGATGGATAGATGGATAGATGGATGGATGGATGGATGGAAGCCATTCAGAAAAATGTGCATTCATTGATGGCTAATTGAGGAGTCTTCTTTGAAGCCGAGCCAGAAACTGGAGGTGCTGTGTATGTCACATGGTACACAAGCACACAATACACAGTGCACATTTGAATACGACAAAAAGGCCATATCGCACGGGTACAAAATCAAATACTCTCTCACCGAGTTACAAGTAATGAAACCTTATATTTGTGTGGGTTTGAAAATGATTCTGTGCATTGGTGTTTAACCACGGTCACCCGTATGAAATAGCCTGAGACCATCTGGGATTTATGATTCGCTCCCAGCCTCTGGCAAGCCAGGCTGAATAATTTACATTGTGCTGAGGTCTACGTGCCCAGAATGTCTGATGCCAAAAATAGAGGAACGAAGGGAGAGAGTGGGATGAGGGGACAGAGTCAGACGAGCTACCACTACTGTTGGGTTTGTGGCACAAAGTGGGTGTGTCGAGGAAAAAGGGGAGTGGGTAGCACGCTGAGTAATTGGCCAAACATGCTGAGTCACATGGAAGTGCTCTTCTGAGCCTTACTAATCTGTGCGCCTCCAGTGTGTCACCATGACACTATAAACACTATGTGCAAGAATCTCTTTCCCCTTCCTCCTCTGGACTAGAAAGAGATGCTCGCATTGAGTCTGTGATCCACATGTCAACAAAAAAAAAGGAGGTGGAAAGGATGAAGAGGCTGATTTTCATTTTTTTTTTTATATTTACACGCCCCCCTTCATCTGACAAATACTGTTCATTCAGCTCTAGTGCAAAAGCCTAACAGATATAGATGAATGAGAGGTATGGAAAAACGTGTTGAATCTTTAGGTAATCTGTGGCGGTTGTGTATTTGTGTATACATGTTAAACAAATAAACCAAAAAAAAAAAAAAAAAGCGGTCTGTTTTCTCCTCCGATGCCTCCCGGCTATAACCTTGGATGGCTCTGACTCTCTCACAGGTGAATGCATCTTAACAAAGGTGCAGCCCCACAGCTCCCAGCACTCCCAAAGGCCCCCAAAACTGCAAGATGGATAAAACCCCAAAAAACATAACAACGACCCTGTTTTTCATGGCTGTAGCATGCGCTCATTCGGCGAAGGTCAGACGTAAAAAGAGTCATTAACATTGCCGGAATTTCAGAAAATAATGAGCTACAACGATATCGTCTCCACAAAAAAAGAGAAAAAAAAAAGAAATGCTATTTGTCACTAAGCACGTAAAAATGTGTCCTTGAGGATGCTTTTCTTGTGTCTTTGAACACAAAAGTAAGCAGACAAACAGCGATTGCGTTCGGTGATAATCTCCAACTTGTGCCAATCAGTCAGCCTAATCACATTGGGGATTTAATGAAAGTGGAGGACCACGAGCAGCACAAAGTTAAACTGAAGCAGATAAGAAACTCCAGTGGCCTGTAATTGGACCTCATTGATCTGCTGGGTTTATAGATCCTTATCATCTTACATTATGTAAATTCTTCCGTCTCGTAAGAGCATTAGCAGACATCCCGTGTGTCTTTACTTTTGACCGCGCATGGCTGTAAAAGCTTCTCTTTATAGAAGAGCTAGTGGCGTTGAAAAAAAAAAAAAAAAACATATTGTGAGACTGTATTTGTTCCCGGTATTGTTTTTGTCTGAGTGCAAATGAGAGCTCACAGCACAGCCATGGAAGCGGCTATGGAATTTCCCCAAGAAAACTGAAACGTGTTGCTTACTTCATTGCTGACTTCTGCTGTCTTTTACATGTATAATTACTAACAATTAATAATACGTGTCATGAATCAAAGGTGCCCAGCTCACATGGTCTTACAAGACATGACAAACAAAAGTAATAAACATAGTAAGAGCAAAAGAAGTAGAAGTACTAATTGCTACACGTCCCACATCAAACTCACGTCTGTTGTTGTTAGGCATTTAACACAAACTAAGCAAAGTGAAACACTTTCTCTGTGAACAGGCACTTCATTCACCGGACGTAGAAAACATATATTTTTCCCCAAGTGAAACAAAATGTTGAATATCCCCTAAACTGAACTGGAAACTACTGGCCTTCCCATGTTCTACCCATGTGAGCTTATGTCCACAGAGACCCCATGGGCAGTTGACAGATGGCGAGGCACTGCCATACACAGATGCCCACCTCTTATCTCGCACATCTTTGCCAAGACAAAACACACGAAGCAGGCATGGAGTCAAGCAGTTTGGGGCTAAAAAATCTGGGGAACGACACGGAGGGAAGAAAGACAAATTATCACACGATAGATAAATATGTCTATTCAGCCAAAACTGAACACACACACGGCCATTTATTTTCCGCCTTTAGAAATGTGTTTTGTGCTCATGGATTTGCAAAACTACAGATCTAACGCTTTGAAATCTATGAACACAGGTTTTCAGAGTTAAATGTGTGTTACATTAAGGAAGTAGTGCTAAAAGGACCACACCGATTTGTTTCCAACTTTTAGCTCCATCATTACAAATCATGAGTCCCATTACCTATTTAGTTAGCCTGTTTCTTCAGTGTGTGTAGTTCCACAAGTCTCGTGTGGATAAGGGGAGCAAAGTAACCATAAGGGCTTGTGTGATTTGCAACACAGCCCCTCAGTTCCATAATCGGCTATACCTCCCTCGTGATGTCATCCATAAAATGAATTTGCTACAGTAATAAAAAAAAAAAAGAAAGCGCAACCTGAACTGAAATACCTAGGTGGAGAGCAGTGTAACAGAGCAGCAGCCTCATTATCAGTATATACAGTTGAATTATTAGCAGCATTACAAGCTTAACAGCAGATGGAGTTGAAAAGAAAACATGATAATTACCTCTGATAGTTTTTCAGTACCCTCAAGTATTAAGACTGGGAAATCTTCATATTAACAAGATATTTTGATCTCATACAGACGGTGCAGGGAGGGTTTGAGCGTTCCTGCTTTGGGCGTCTGCCCATGCACAGTAGGTGTGGAAGGCAATGCGGATGTGGACATACTGGCCACACATCACTAAAGTAGCAGGCAATGAATGTACAGGTTCTACTGAGTAAATACACATTAGATATACTATTAAAAAAAAAAGACATTTGCAAAAGTTGTGGGACACCGTGGGTTTGTACTGTGGGCAGGAACTGACGGGAGGAATCCATTATTACTCTTCTAAGTAAACACCTAACTGGATTATGCACATCCTGTAATCCGCCAGATCTGTGTACTACTGCAAGGTAGTGATAAGAAACAAAGGGACGTAGGAGCTATAGAAAAGCCAAGACCATTGTTTTCTCCCTGCATGGCGTAGAACTTAACAATGTTGCATTATAATGTAGTGTGAGTGCTGGTTGATCTCTGCTGGATTACCTGTTATGTTCAGTGTTGGGCAGTTATTTAAGTACTCTTTACATGTTACTCATTGAAAAAGTAATAGCATTGCATACCTGTAGCAGCACAGAGGAGTTACTTTTGGAGATCCCTCAGTGCCTTTGCATAATTCAAAAGCCTCCACACTTACACATTATATACTTAACGCGTGTAGGGGTAAAAACGAGACATTGTGTTTTAACCATCAGCAGGCATTTAGACTTTTGCCACGATGTTGTAACAGCTATCTTAACACTGAACTCAATGCTCCAGTGTCTCATCCTCACAGCGAAACTCATTCCAACTCTGAACAAAGCCAGGTGCTATTGTTAGCAAGCCAGCTAAGGAGACCAGACATTGCATTTCTTCCCTTTTGGTAGGAGGAGAAACCTTCAGCTTCTGTGCTAACACCTCCAAGTCCAGTTTCTACTTTGAAAGCAAAGTGTAGAAATCGATGTTACCCATACTGTTTAATCCTTATCCACTCCCAAAGTTATTAAGTAAAGTATTACACTTCTAATTGCTAAAAAAGTAATCACATTACTGTAATCCATTAATGAGTAATGCATTACAGCACTGTTTAAAGCAGCAGTATGTAGGATTAAGTGGCATCTTGCATTATGATTCCTGTTTGAAACTCCCTCATTTCACCCTCCCATCCCTAGTGTGAAGGATATGGAATAGGATAGGAACTATGGTCGATGCAAAATGTATGAAAAACACGAATGGCCCAATAGAGAGTCAGCCAGGACTTGTACTGGTCCAATATGGTACACTCTGTGAAAGATTACCTGCAGCATCTAAAAGGCTTTATTTTCATTTCCTGCCTGTAGGTTTGGGGCAATACTTATAAATGTACAATACAATCCCTATCCATACTGCAGAAAAGAGCCACACGAATAATTCATAATACCGGGTATAGAGACCACACAAATTCACTATTCTTAAAATCAAAAACATTAAAGTTCACTGAGCGGGTTCATTTCCAAACAGCACAAATCATGTGCAAAGCAATAAACAATCTACTTCCTGGAAAAAAAAAATGTTTTTTCTAATAGAGTCAGGGGTTATAATCTGAGTTCAACTTAAAACACCAGCAGGCACGTACAACATTAAAACGTTTTTGTCTTTCAGTTTGTGGAGCGAGGCTGTGGAACAGAGCTCAAGCAATGTGCAAGCGTGAGCCAGTTAAAAAAAAAAACAAAACAAAAAAAACGGTACAAACACATGGTTTTCATGAGGTACAATAATAAATCATTTCTGTATTTGTTTATTTAATATAACTATTTTCTATTCCTTTTCTTTTTTCTGTAAATATATATGTTTGGGTAGAAAGACTGCAAACTGAGTAGTGGAGAAGGGGTAGGTTTATGAGCATATGCTTCATCCTACTCCTTTTCGGACATGTTGCATTCACATTATTAATTTTCTTTGCCTATTCTTATTAGATCTGTTTGTTTTCAGTTTACTTTGTTATGTTACATGTTCAAAATAAACTGAAACTGAAACTAAACAGCATCAACCAAATCTTCCACACTGATTCACATTCAACACAGCGTCACATATAGCCACATGATTTGCCTCCTTGCATATTTGTGGAACGTGTACTCAAAGAGCTAAAACGCCCACTGGTGCAGCCCTTTCACACAGTATTGGAATTATACTCCTCCGCTCTATGATCAATACAAACGGTGTGCTTTATCCTGCTTGTTAAACATGTCTCATTCACTTTACATATGTCTGGTATCATGTACATCCATGCCCAAACACCTCAGCCCCAACCTGAGCTGCAGCATGCGCAACACAGCTCTCCAGATTGGAACCCAGCTTGGGGTAAAGGTTAATGGAAGCGACCTGCAAAACAGAGATTTACAGCTACCGCATCTGCTGTGGCAACCTTGGCATCATAACATTCTTTGTACCAAAAACAACTTTTTAAAGAGGGAAAAAAAAAAAGCCAAAGCAAAAGGGAACACGAAAATGTTTTATTTTCGCACGGCGCAGTGTAAGCTGTCCCTGGATATTTGCTCGATGATTCACATTCATAGGTGAACTCGAGAAACTCAGTGTCAGGTTGAAAATTGCCTTGAGGCAGGTTAAGATGATTCTGCCAGGCTTAAGATCAGAGGAAATGGAAAAAGAAAAGAACACTAGAGAGAACAAGTCCCAGTCTAATGTGAACACGGGAAGGACAGAACGGAGCTGTCTCTCACCCTGGAGAAAATCTGGAAATACCTTCTGTTGTCAGAATCACTTAGACAGAACACGTGCACTAGTGTAGACCATACATTTACCCATGCAGGTGGATCATTGAACCGTCCACACCCTATTCATCCATCTTTGTATCTGTCTTGTATCTCTGATTTTCTTGTATCGCTATTATTCTAAAAAAAAAAAAAAAAGAATCCCAAGGGGAAAAAAAATATGTTTTAAACATTTAATATGCAATTTTTATTTCCCACAATGCTTCATCATTGAGGGTAAGCAGGATGGACAGGTGGCCAATACACATTTTTTATTTTTATTATCATCAGCTCTAGGCTATTTTAAGTCACTGAGTCATGCATTCAGACATTGATTAGATGTATAATGCAAGTGATTGCTTGTGTTACTTCTCAAGACTACATATAGAGCATATATACCTTCATGTGTGAGTACTGCAGAGCAACGCTCTTACCGTTTCCCACTTGTCTTACATTCAGTCTCAGTCATGTCATTCGCATGACGTGAAGTATCCCGTGTGCACGCGCACCCATCTCTGTGAGCATGTGCAAGATCTTGGTTCCATTTGATTCTATCAATAGCTTCAGAGAGAGCTGAAAAAGAAGAGCTACTGAAATCACTGAAGGCCTCAACATTTGCAACCTGAAAGATTATTCAACATGAGAACGTTGCCGGGCAACAAACACAGTTCCATCCATGGAAGTCTTTTGCTGAATATTTCCTTTAAAGATGTATTTTGTTTTAGGAGGACACAGTTAGTTACCAAAATGACCAGCTACAGTTGGCAGTGTATTGTCAAAACACAGAAAAAAAACATTTCACCTGTGAGCAGAGGAACAACAAAGACAACATCTTTTTTGTTCTAAGACTCTAATGTATTTTTTTTCCCTCTCTCTCTCTCTCTTGCAAATGTTGAATACTACCTACTTGACAGAGCTAAACCAACAAGCCGAGGCAATTCATTGGTGGAGTAAAAAGGTGAGGGAAAACGATAGTTATATTTCTTGAGGAGAGAAATCACTGCCGTAGACCTGCGTGCTGGCACTGTCTGTATCTCCATAACTTCACAGGGTATTAATTGTTTCAGCGCCGTCAGCAGAATGGCCTCTGCTTGTTGAACCAAATCCAGAAGTAAAGTCATCAGCCAAATTGCATGGGAGCAGATACTGAGGCTGAGCCACTGTGCGAGATGCAGAATTTTAAGATGATGTTGGAGAGCGTCTGGCTCCGTTTTGAGAGGTGCACTAAAAAACTGAAAAAAAACAGGTAACCATTACTGATCAGATAGATGGGTGGAGCACTGGATACTCTGTAGGCTGGCATCATGACAAACTGCTAATTGATCAGGAACAGGTTCAAGGGAGTTGTCAAAGGTGGAGCTGCCATTGACGTTCATGTGGCAGGCACTCTTACCAGCACTGACTTACAATACTGCTTAGCATTCCAGAATACCTGATGCCATCAGATCAAGAAACGAGGGGCATTTGGTGTCAATCAAGTAGCAGTGATTAGCTGGGAATAAGTTCAGGGCCTTCTGTGAAAGCTCAAAATTCTTGTGGAAGAGATTTTCATTGAAATAGTACCGTGAAGGATATACAACATACTTATTTAGCTTGAGTATAGAGCATTTTATTGAATATAACCAAGGATTCGTGGTTGTGGTATTCAGATCTCTTTTTCCTGATTTCAAGTAATGAACTATGGTGAAGAAAAAAAGACCTTCATTCAGACATGCACATGAACACACAGAGATACAGCTGCAAGATTCAATGTCATCTATTTACAAATCATAGCAAAAATGGAATATATTGTGCACAGCTATGTTTTCATTATCATATAATCGCCTGAAAATAAGAACTGTGATGTTTTGCTGCTTTATAATGAGATGTTTGTATCTACAGATGCTGCATGTCCGCCTTCACCATGTGGAACTGCCATGTTTATACAGCAGCCCAGACAAACTATGCGCTGGTTCTAAATAGGGCCTTTCACATTTTTGGGGGGGGGTGTTTCGTGCCAACATAGTTTCTCCTTGACACCAGGAAGGAGAGGGTGAGACGAGGGCAATGCAATCAGCAACTATAGTGCTAGATGTCACTAAATCCTGCAAACTGCTCCTAAATGGTAAAAAGGAAAGCCCCAGCACCTCTGATAAGGCACTTCATGAACAAATTCTCGTATTTAAACGCTATTTATGGTTGCCACAATGCCAGTAGGAGGCCAGCCAAACTCAAGCCTGAAAGAAAGGAGCAACATTAGATCAGTAACTCGGTTCAGATGCAATGCTCATTAAAAATGCAGCTGCCTATTTCCTCCTTAAATACACACAAGCTTTAAAAAGGCTGCCGGGGTGACGCAGAGGGAGGCCGCTGTCGATTAAGTACCATTGCATTTTCAATACGGGCTAGTGCAGAATGTTAAGTATAATTATGTTTATGACTTCTGGATCAGTCGACCCTCATAACCCGTTCACACAGAAACTCAGAATCTGTCCCCGGACACTTCTTAGAATCAGTCCGCTTGCCGTTAGTCACTCAAATGTGCCATTTCAGCACCATGGACAGCGTCATGTTATAGTATAGCTGTTTTTACGACGGGCTTTAGTCTCCCATAATAGCTTTATGCGTATGTGTGTAGGCTACCTGTGAAGCCAAACTTAAACATTTACCCACAAAACTGAGTTTTAACCCTCAAACAACCTCGAAGTGTCATCATTTGCCAAGAAAATGTCCTCACTCTGAAGTCCTGACATTCAAAATGGTTCTCACAGATATAGAAAAAACACACAATGCAGCAAATACGGCTTCTTATCCAGGAAACCATAACTAATGAATGTCTCACTATCAACAAATGCCATCTTGCATCCATGGATACTAAATACTGAGCTGTGATAAGATTTCTTTAAACACACACACACACACACACACACAATTTCCTCTCGCCCAAACAAACAACGAAGCTGTTAAAATGAAGGACGCTTGCAATATTTGGTTCCGCTGCGGTGGTGACAGGATTATTTTCGGTTTTATCCGTGCCAGCCTTCCTGAAAAACCGCGCCACCGTAACGTTTAACTCGCGGTGCACCTTTTTGGACGAGCTCGTGGGTCGCAGTCTCACCAGAAGAGGGCATTCCTATTCTGCCTGACAAAGTTGCCTTGACACGCAGACGTGATTAACAACAGCGTCATGCTGTATTTCAAACCGAGCAACAACGAGAGTGAAAGGAGCATTCGGACAAAAAGGTGGATATTTGGATATTTGACTATTCCGCGAGGCTCGTTGACAGCGTTTCAGAGAGACTTGTGGATAACCGAGCGTTACTTTCCTCTGTGCGCCATGCGCGGATCAGACTGAGCATCCCCGAGAATAGAGACGCCGGGGTTTTACTTGGGAGAAGGAATCTAAGGGCTGCTTGACTCCTTTGGAAAATAACGCCTTGTTTTTCTCTTTTCCTTTGTCTTTTTTCTCTGCACGCCAACGTTTGTGCTAAGTTCTGTGACGGGATTTTCGCGGAATCTCCATGCGCATGTAAGACTGACATGAAATACTTGGATGTGGCTCGGTTATTGTCTGCGCCTACTGCAGTGCTCTTTTTGGCTGTAACTTGAAAAAGAGAGGACGATTCATTTCCTGTGAAGACATGGATAGGGAGTTCTGAAACCGGATTTTTTTTTTGTTTTCTCTACCCGTTTAATCTGGAGTTGGAAGTAAATGACATTCGCCCCGATTCACTTGTACGCTTATAGATGCAGAACTAAACCGGATAGCACATCCAGGTCCGGGAGAGTAAAGGGCAGGTGCGCTTTGGAGTCGGCGTCTGCGCGGAGAGACCGGGCTAGTGGATTAGGACGGTACCTGTCTGTGGAGAGCGCGTCATGCGGACTCGGATGTCGCGCACTAGAAGCCATTAAAACCTGTAGGCTGGAGCTGACAGATAAGCGGATATGGGTAAGTTCTGTTTATGTCACCATCTTTTTTTTTTTGGATAGCGTGGGTTGTTTCAAAATATACTCAAGCTGTCCTTCATTCTCATAACACACATAACAACAAATTGCCTCTCCCGAGCAGAACCTGGTTCGAATCAGACGTTTGCGTCAAAAAAAAATGGTCGTCTCCTCCAATGCACAGTTCTGGCATGTAATAAGGGTTTTGGTGTCTTTTTGCTAAGTGGTTTCGGGGAGGTTGAGGAATGTGGCTGAAGCCTGTGCTGTAGCCTGTTAGTCGCAGAGCTGCAATGTGCTTTTCCTCCATTTCCTGACGGTATGTGGCTTTTTAGAGACTTATTTTGGGGGATTTTTCAACCCAGTGCGCTTAAAGATCTGCTACTTTAAAAGCCAACGAGCCTGTCTCTCAGTGAGGACTGTCCTTTTTATTTATTTATTTTTATTTTTTTTTTCCTTGACTACTTAGACTGTCTGGCTCATTGACATGGACTGAAATGCTAATGACGGCAATTGTTGGAAGCCAGTCAACTTTATAAAGCGTGGCCCTGCATAATCATTGATTGTCCTTAATCTGTACGCACGAAGCCTATTGTCCAGTTTCAGCTCAGTGCAAAACGCCTCCCCAAAACTCTTGTGGGTTGAAGGCACCGGTCGTGCAGGTTTTGCTTAGCAGACTGATTCTCATTCAAGAAAGCGGTCTTTTTTTTTTTTTTTTCTTTTTCTGCACCTGCTATCAAGAGGGACTCTCCAAATCGAGCATAAAACTGCGCGTCCATCTATCAGTACTACGCGTGCTTCTCTCGCTGTGTGTGTGTGTGTGTGTGTACACCTTTCCTTAAGTATTGCGTGCTCATATTTCTGTGCATTTTTTTCCCCATCTTATGTTCTGTGTTGCCCCGTTCTGTTTCCTCTTACGCGTGCGCGTCGGTTACACGCTCATAAGCCCCCCCCTCCTCCTCCTCCTCCTCTCTCTCTCCCTCACGCGCACACTTTCTTGCCTCCCTCATCCGTCCCTCTCTTAACATATAACTGTTTTCTCTTTTGTATTATTCCACCCTCTCCCAACGCACACACACAAAAACAATCTCGAAATAATTCAGGCTTGTCCTCCATCACTTGCGTTCTCTTGGTCTGATATTATTGTCTTGGGTAGCCTAATCTCCTCAGCCATTCTTAACTAGTATACAGATGGCCAAGTTCACTGGTGGTGCTGTGCCATTAATTGTGAGGCCGCATGATATATCGACCCACAGTGGGTTACTGCACCACATCAATATAAGCTACAACGGCACACAAAGCCATACAGTACAGGCTGTGGAGCCCAGGCGCAATTTATGTGTACTGCAAAGGAACCATATATGGTTAATCAAAGAAGTCTGCTTTATGGGCCCGTTTCTTAATGTGATATCACGGCATGTAAGGAAACCCTTGCATACGTGAGGGCGCAGCAATTGTGACTGTGACGCACGCGCCGGCACACACCGTCCGGGTGCACAGAGCGGACCAAAAGCCCAACTTTTGTCAGCCATATAGCTTCATGCTGTTGCCCACAATTATTTGAAGATTACATGGCGCTGTAGTCTCAGTTATCCACCCAGTGTAGCTGACTGTGATGCTCTTCATTAACAGCATGCAGTGCACTTATGTTTCATGGACCATATCATTAGAGTTCTGCTTTGCAGAAAGGGAACAATAGGGTAAGGATCGTAAAAGATTTGCCAAAGCAGAGGGAAAGAGTCACACAGCTTTGAGATGAATTTAGAGAGCCCAGTAAGATTTCACACACCATTCACATATCTAAAACATACTTTTTGCTTTGAGCAAAAGTAAGAACCATCTGTGTATAGATGCCAGTATTGGCTCATCTGTGACTTCTCGGTTGCCAGCAGAGGGTCATCTGTTGCCTATACGACATATGACCCTCTGCTGGCCCCACAGCATCCAACAGACGGCATTGTTGAAATGTCAGGTGAATAAGGTGAAGGGAGGGGATCAACAAGCCCTTTGAGGCCAATATCTTGGCATTTGTTATTTACATTTGCTCATTTTGAAAGAAATCAATAGTTTGCGAAACACATGGGATCCAGAATCCATTATCCACAGTAGATACTTATCCTGTTCGGGTTATTTTTAGGAGCTGTATGAGATGCCAGCTGGGTAGATGATGCAAATGTTTGTACTAAAATAATCTAATGTACAGCAATGTTCACCCTAGAAATAAAGCATTGCCTAAGTAGGAAACAGACCAGATTTGTAATTCTGTCTAAATCTATCTATCTATCCAAAAAGTGTTCTCTCTGAAGATCTCACAGAAAAGGAAACACACACATAAATCCACCAAACACACACAAAAAAAGAAATCATTTCTTTCTAGTTGTTGTTTTTTGTGTTTTGGGGCCTTTCGTCAGAGCTGTGTTCTGTGCCCGCTGACACGATGACATTACTCTGGATCCATTGGGTCAGCTTGACCAGGATGCTGGTCTCTTGCTGTGTATCCAGGGTGACATGGTATAGAGACAAAACACAACCATTCCAGTGAAATACGAGGTTACAACACAGTTTCTTTTTTTTATTGAATTCTAGCACCTGGAACAGCATTTCAATTATTAAATGCAACTTAGAAATAGTGATAGAAGAGGTATTGATGTCTCCTGGTTATAGCTTGTTTACCTGCATATTTACCCATTGTTTTCCAAAAAGGGGTCAGATCTTCAAACCATTGGAGTTTCACAAATTTGGCAGATTCATCAAGATGCTGTGTTACTGTAATCACAATGAAAAGTACTTTAGTGAAGTCAGATCCAGAGCGAGATTTGCCCACTGCAGTACAGTAAAGGTTGTGGGCTCCATGGAACTGTTGCCACCCAGGGAAATCAGGAACCAGACAAACGGCTAAAATCAAACAGAATGCTGTATATATGATCTTTTTGTTTGTGGGTGCACTGTATTTATGACGATACTCCCAGCTGCGCTTATCTATATTCCACCTAATCAGTGCTACAAATACAAGACAGGCACACCAGGACACAATGTTTTTTCAACCACTGTTGAAATGGGTTTAACTTGGCAGGCCTTGCCATCATCTCAAAGATAATTGGAGACTAATAGGATGGCTTAGGCTGGTCTGGGGACGTCCTTTCCTATGTGTTCCGGCTGCTGTCCAGTCTCTGTGTGCAGTCAAGGCTGAGGCTGGTAGCATTTTGTCAATGACAGGCAGCAAATAGGAATGAGCCACTTGTGTGCACTCAAAGTGCACCAGTTAGCGAGTCCATTTGCCAAGTTATTAAGCTACATTTGGTTTTATTTTAGGTCAGCAGTAAAGTGCACTTACTCGCTCTATGTGTTAGGGTTGAGAGGCAGAAATAGCTATCTTCTCGTGCTGAGGACAGCAGGGCTGTCTGCTGCATAACTAAGCATTACGCACATGCCTTTGGACAAACTTTGGCTTTGACACATCCAGACGTGTTAATATTTAGACAAACAACCGCAGAAAGTGACAGAGAAAGAAGAAAAATCAGAAGCACACATCGATATGTTTTTACGCCGAGCATGAAGCAAGAAGAATACCCATCCTAAAAGCTGGATCTGAAAGCTAGCAAGAAAAAAAAAAAAGAAAGAAAGAAAGATGATTGAGGAGGAACAATGGAAATCAACAAGGGAAGTGAGCGGGCTGAGGCGATTCTTTTTTGACCATGCATAAAAATAGACTTCACATTATCAAAACATCCTGATGGCCGTAGGGTTCAAGGACATGCATAACTAGCACATTTTCAATATGAAACGAAGGGGAAAGTGTTCATCTAAGTAGATACAGCAAAGGAACAGTAATACAGAGAGGTAGATCAGTTAAGAAGTAATAGAGACACAAACTCTATGAGTGACACCTCAGAGGGTGACTTG
Source organism: Nibea albiflora (assembly GCA_014281875.1). Classification (NCBI taxonomy): domain Eukaryota; kingdom Metazoa; phylum Chordata; class Actinopteri; family Sciaenidae; genus Nibea; species Nibea albiflora. The sequence goes on from CM024803.1 coordinate 6,729,597, forward strand.
TGCTCCTTTGTGAATAAGATTAAAGGAGTAGTGTGGAAGGAGAAGGCTTACAGAGGCATTAGCGCACGGAGCGCTCATTAAACCCCATACAGTGTCAGTAGGGGGGGGGGAGAGGTGCCTTGTGAGGCAGGCTCAATCTGAAAGAGATGGCGGAGTCACTTCTAGTAAAGCATGCCTATTATGCACATGGGGAATAAAAGCAATAGGGGGCTGTTTCTTCGTCCTCTTGGGATGCGAGTCAAACACAAAACACGCATTCATGTTTTAACAGCCCACACAATCTGTTCCCCAGTCAAAAGTGTCTATTAAAATTGCTTTAATGCACATGGAACATTACACATGGGCATTGTCCTGTATCAGCATTCCCCTACTGTATCTATCCGCTTTTGTTTATTTATTTGTTTTGTAGGCCCTCTGAGGCACGGCGTCGTCGGCAAATTAGTTAAAGTTACATTCAGAAACCCGCGAACAACACATTTGCTCCACTCAGGCACCGCAGCATGTTGTGATCATCATCCTTCTCTCTGGAATACGTATGTAAAAATCACAAATCGTGTGATCCGAGAGGAAGTGAAAAAATGATTGATGTATCTGCTGGTATAATCAATAGCCAGCACAAATTATCTGTACAGTTCCTTGGTTTCCTCCATCTGTATGGAATGATGAAAGATTCCTTGGAAAACAAAGAGTAAGTCTGGGTCTCTCTCCCTCGCAGTCACAACTCTTAGACACGCGCAAATGCACACACACACACATACAAAAACCCATATGGGATCAGCAGATGCTTGGCAAGGAGCGAAATGGCTATGTTAGATAGCATATGCTGTATGATTCCTCTCAGCCACTCTATGTCAGAGAATTATTTGTGACAAATCCAGCAAAGACTACCAAAAATATTAGAAAACTAAAACCCTGCTTATTTCCTCATTTGCGCAGCGAATATTCTCAAAGCTCAGAGTTTTAGCCCAAGTTCCTCATCAGTGCAACACATCTGCATATAACACATTCACTTTTAGAAGGTGGTGAATTCAGCACAGCGCCTGCCAACGCATCATACATTTTCTAAGATAATTAAAGTATGGACCACTTCTATCTTGACATATTAATCTTATCTCACTGTGATAATGGTAATAAAGTCCATACTTGATTATATTGCCTTGAGAAACACGCATAAGTAGTGAATCCCCCCTATACCACCTCCTCAAGGGGAAATCAATGTATCTTAATGACAGATCATTAGTGGCTCTGTAAAGGGGAACGATTTTAATGGAAACAACTCTGTCTCACCTCAGAACAAGGAGTGATATCACAGGAAACTGCTGACCACTTTTTCTTCACTTTTCAAGTAGTATTTAAAAGAGAGCATCTACCTCAGAAATGTAAAGTACTTCATACATATGTAATCATCATCCACAATACAGGACATGCCACATTTGGCATTCCGGCAGTTGTTTTCAGTAGCAGGAGATGAGTTGTGTAATTCCATAGGGTTTACTGTGTTCTTTATTTCAACCTGTGGAAAGCAGAAGCGATGATTCATGCTGAACCTGTGCTGCTTTGCTCTGGTTATACATGAAATGGCTGGAGTCTAAATTGAAACGCCTCCGGGATTGTATACACAACCATCAGCTCTTGAATGTTAATTTGGTCTGTACAGGCTGCCTTTCATGAGTTATCTGCCTCCGCCATTGGTGCAATGATGGCTTATGGGATGGCTGAATATAAATACGGATAAAGGTTATGATTGAGTAAATTGCAAGTTTTCTACAACATTGGTTGTCAGTGTGTATTCTTTGTAAATATACAGCGCAAATGGCATCAAATCAAACAGCTAAGACCATGTAATTTGCAGTAATGAGTCCACACAAACTGAACTTTTCTTTGAAAGCAAATATAAAATTGGTTTTGTGATTAAAATCCTCAGTTGAGTCGATCAAAGCAGAGCAGTATGGCCTAGTCATTTGTTATTTTAGAGCTTATTGTCAATTCTAAGCCGTGGTTTGCAGTTTCAAGGGTTGTTTTCAACATTACGGCGATTACGTCATGTTGAGCTACAAGTCATGAACTTACAATTCACTTACTCAGAGTTCTAAACAAGTCGTGCTGTTCTCCTGATAACATGTTTGTCACTGCCATGGGGAACAAATTGGTGTCAGACAAGCGGCTGTACCTTCAGACTACCTCCTATGTGACCAAAAGATTCACCACAAAAGTGTGGTCGTAAGAGATTACTCTTTCTATATATATATATATATATATATATATATATATATATATATATAATACACATCAGACTGATTCTGATATCTTATAATATCTGCAGCCTGTTCTGGAAATAAAAAAAATATATATGAAAATAACATTTGCAGAATCCTTCTGCCTTGAACCTGCCTTGAACCTCTTAATCTATAGATTAACTAGTTCACATTGTCTAGGTGCCTTGGCGGGTGGTGAGTCACATTATTCAGAGCTTCAAGCAGTTTTCAGCCCTGAATGCAACAGCAAAATCTAAGCTTATATAGTATGTACTTTAACATCTATTGAAATTAAAGAAGCATACATGCTTATTAGGTAACTCTTTCTTTGATACAACCCAGACATTCTCCTCAATTGTTCAATTTGATGGCTGGACATAGGTGCAAATAGGTGTGTTTGTAGGGCTGGTGAACATGGGTTATGAGGGGTCATTAATATATGTGACAACTTTGGAAACTAACAAATAAACGAAAGGAGTTCCCAAGATATGGAAAAATGGACCTCAAAATCTAAAACTGGAAAGGCATAATGATACTGGATGAATATGACAGCTTTAGATACAGACAAAGTGAGGGGACCTGGTATGTAAAGCATAGAAAGTAAGATGATAGAAACTGCCCAGAGGAATATGAATCTCTATCTGAATGACTACTGATATACTATAGTTGTAGTAGATATCTCTGAAAAAAAAAGAGAAAAGGGAAATAAAAAGAAGAATCCTGAAGAGAGGCCCTGAAGCGTGGCCCTCATTTTGAAGTTCTGGCATCTCCACATCAATTGGGATGGAGAAAAGTCTCTCTTCCTTTAGGATATAGCAGCAGTGATGTATCATTGTCTTGACTTTCACAGCTCAGTGTTAGGTTGTTTGGTGACTTTTAAGCTCTTTGAATGTTTTTTTTTTTTTTTTGGCAAAGGTGCTAGTGTCCTTCCTATTCAGATGCACACGCATTAATCATAACACTGAATATGAGTGAAAACACAACTTTTCACTTTTTGCAGCAGTATTGTGTACTTGCATTGGTATCTAATGCTTGCCTCGTGATACCCAGGTCTGAGTATGTATAAATGTATCCACATAGTTTGTTTTCATAAGATTAAATGAATTGTAGCACATGGGACTGTTGAGACCATCCACCATCTATCTAATACTGAACACTGGGAAAAATAAGAATTTTTGGAATAGGTACAAAATTCATCTCCTTACCCTTTCTCCTTTCTTGTTTTCCTTTCCACCTTCTCCTCCCATAGGCTCTGCTCTGCGACGCCGCTGGCTAGTGGTCCAACTCCTGATGCAGGTGTGGCTGGCAGCAAATCCATCTTTGAGTGAGCGTCCATGCCCCAAAAGCTGTCGATGTGATGGAAAAATTGTCTACTGTGAGTCAAGCGCCTTTCGCGATGTCCCCAAAAACCTCTCGGGAGGCTGTGAAGGCCTATCTCTACGCTACAACAGTCTCGCCAGTCTTCGCGCAGGACAGTTTGTAGGCCTCAACCACCTCATCTGGCTCTACCTGGACCACAATTACATTGCCTCTGTGGATGGAATGGCCTTTCAGGGGGTCCGCAGGCTCAAAGAGTTGATCCTAAGTTCCAACAAGATTACATCCCTACACAACACCACATTCCACCCTGTCCCTAATTTGCGTAATCTGGACCTGTCATACAACAAACTGCAAGCCTTGCAGCCTGGGCAGTTCCAGGGCCTACGGAAGCTTCTCAGCCTTCACATACGCTCAAACTCTCTAAAAATCATCCCAGTGCGTCTGTTCCAAGATTGCAGAAATCTTGAATTCCTAGATTTGGGTTACAACCGCCTGCGCAGTATCACCCGGAACGCATTTTCTGGCCTAGTCAAGCTCACTGAGCTGCATCTCGAGCATAACCAGTTCTCAAAGATCAATTTCTCTCACTTTCCTCGACTCTACAATCTGCGGGCTCTTTACCTGCAATGGAATCGCATTCGTTCAATGAACCAGGGCCTGACCTGGACCTGGGCCTCCATCCAGAAACTGGATCTGTCTGGGAATGATCTGACAGAAGTGGATGCTGTAGTTTACCAATGCCTGCCCAACCTGCAGACCCTCAATCTGGACTCCAACAAGCTGACCAATGTCTCCCAGGAGGTTGTTGATGCCTGGATCTCCTTGACTATGATTAGCTTAGCTGGGAATGTATGGGACTGTGGCCCTGCGATATGTCCTCTGGTGGCCTGGCTGAGAAACTTCAGAGGGACAAAGGAGACCACTATGATCTGCGCTTCCCCTAAGAAAGCCCAGGGGGAGAAAGTGATGGATGCTGTTGAAGCTTTTGGTGTTTGTCAATCAAACCCGGCAACAACTCTCACTGTGAGCATTCCTCCAATGCCATCCAGTGTACCTGTGCAGACTGATCATCACCCAGCCATTCTGGCTTCACCGACTGGTTCTGGAAAGAGAGGAGAGGGATCTATCAGAGGCCCCACATCGTCAGCCGTTACCCCGCCTGTTGCACTTCCCCCAGAGCAAGACTTGGAGCCTGTGTCCTTCCATAAGATTGTGGCTGGAAGTGTGGCCCTTTTTCTATCTGTTGCAATGATCCTGTTGGTAATCTACGTGTCATGGAAGCGCTATCCTAGTAGTGTGAAGCAGCTGCAGGAGCACTCAGCAGCGGCCCGCAAACGTCGCAAGAAAGCTAGAGAGACGGAGCGCACCTTGAGCTCTCCACTGCAGGAGTACTATGTGGACTACAAGCCCACCAATTCTGAGGCCATGGATGTGCTTGTCAATGGGACCGGACCCTGCACCTATACGATCTCAGGCTCCCGAGAATGCGAGGTATGACCCACACCACCGCCACTTCTCCTAAACAAAACTCTGTCCACAGCAAGAAGACCGGAGGTAATTATTTACACTGCTTTGATAGCTGATAAATCTGCTACTTGATTACTTAGCCTTGCACAGCAGGTTAGGTAAATACTGTGTACCCATGGATTATTGTTGAACGAAGCAGAGGTGGTTATAGCGTCACTTTGTGTATAACAAGAGATCTCGTGTTCAGATGGGGGTCTGATTATTTGCTTAAATCGTAATCTCTGTCGAGATGCGACTGTTTGTTTTGCCACAAAATTATACAGAAAAACAGAAAAATGAGACTGATTACATTTTCTATTCTGCATAATCTTGAGCTTAAGCTTTGCTGTTTTATGATAAGACTTTGTGCTTGTTTAGGTACTCGTTTATTTTTATTTATTTTTTTTGCTTACATATCACAGGCTTTGTGCTTTGTGTGTTTGCTCGACAGCTATTCAGTTTTTGATGAGCAGTATTGTGTGGGGAGAATAGCTGAATGGTGGGAAGATTCACTTTTGGACACTTGATGTGAATACTAAGAGGCTTTTGTCACTGAATAGAGCTTCCCCTGAGCTGATGACTTCACACTTTTCTTGACATAGGTATGACTCAAGATAGTTGTTGGAAAATATTTAATGCTCACAGTCCCCCAACAGCACTGCCTTTCTGATTTGTTTCCTTCCTTTCCACAAGACTTGCTGAAGTTAGTCACTTGTTCCCTCACTGGCTTAATTGATTTGTCCCACACAAAGCAAAACACATTCTTTCACTGCCCATGCACTTTACCTCATGGAAATGTGTGACACACACACACAAGGAAGTAGTGTTTGATAGTCCCTGAAGGAGTGGGAATCCTTTGAAATCTTTCATACACAGGCAAGTGAATTTCTTCAAAACAGTATTTACAGACTACAGCATTGAGGGAATTCCTTCTTTACTTTCAGCTGCTACATCCTTGTGTACCTGACACACTGTGCCATTCTTTGTTATAACTTTTCTACCACTGCGTGTGTGCAAGTTTCCGCAAGTATAATGAAGCAAAGCTTCTGTATGAACATATTTCTCATCATTGTTTTACTGGCCCTGTGATAACAGTGGAATGGGCTAAGCCCACCCGGATGATCAGGTAGCCCATATTTTTGTCGAGCGCTCTATACATTTTTTACTTTACCAGCCCACTCATACTCCTAGAGCTTCTCAGCATTTCCATGGTATGAATTTCTGGCAGGCTCTCTCTGGAGGAATGACTGTAAATGCAGAGGTTTAAACAGTGAGGAGGAGGAGGCGGAGGAGGAGGGTTCGATCATCCACACTCTTTTCCATTTCTGTTACGGACCGTCTGGCTTTCCTAGAGGCTGGTTACTTGATAATATGTAACATTTGCAGGTTGCTCGCAGGTTGATTGTAAAGAGGGACTACAAATCACAGCTGCCATTGTTGTTGTTTGCCCTGCCTCCCCCATAGGCTTTTAGTGCCTCCTTTCAGCCTACAGTTCAGTGCTACTTTATGTTTAGTGTGAATTTTAAAATGTACAGAGTTTGAAAAAAAAAAATAGAAGATGCTGTTGGTAATGGGCTTCAAAGGCTGTGCTTAATTCTATACAATGCGAAGCAGCCTTCAATTTGAATTGTGTTTTCACATGACCTTGTTTTGATACATCCTTTGTGGCTCCAACATGCCACACTTCAAGCCGACAAATGCGCAATTTCATCTTATTTTCACAACGGGAAGCACAGTATGGTCTCAAGCCAACAATAGATTAACAGTGCAGAGGCTAGATATGATAGCAGGGACACTTGTATCTGTACCTGACATACAGTGTAGTATGCTGCAAATATGCTCCAAAAATTGCCAATTAGTTCATCTTATTAGCTAATCATTTAGCAAAATGCACAATCAGAGACAGCTGCCCACAGTAATTATATCAATATGAAAAAGAAGAAGAAAAAATAAACACAAAAAAATGTTACGACAAAGATGAACAGAGAGAAAAAAGAGGTTATGGTACCAGTAATTGATATTCTAACTTTAATTTGAAGAAATGAAAAGTTAAATAAATATTGATTTAGCTTTAATATGTATTTGTAGAAGGGGCAGTTGTAGCTATAGAAAATCTTAGTAGTAAAATAGTAATATTCAATCTATTTTAATTTAGCCTTTTTTTTTTTTTTTTTTGAAAATAGTTAAGTACTTAGAGCAAGGTTTATGGATTAGTATGGATCCCCAAATTACAAGTTTTCTCAGGGGTCGTAGAATTAGCTCACTCCTGTGTTGTGGGCTCTTATAAAATGTGATACTTTATGTTAACAGTGCTTGTTAATTGTTAATGTCCACAGTAATATAGGCAAACAATGGTTGGCTATTGCACTGAGGATCAGGAGGAATTAACTGCACTATGGAGGCAAAAGGAAAACAAAAAAAATAAATAAATTGATTGCCTTCCAGTATGTCATACTACATATTACGAGGAATAAAATGGCTGATTGTTATTCCCAAAACTCATTTTCATTCCTGATCCTCCATGGCAGTAGGATCAGACTCATTATTGGACCCATACTGCACGGTCACGGTAGGCCATATAGGAGATTTTATCTAAAAAAGGTGCCATCTCCTTTCACTCCAAGGAACACCACACAAATTACCTAACAGCCTTTCCATCAGTGTAATCTAGAAACGGGCCTGCCATTTACCATTGAAATCATTGCATCTATCCTAGCCTTTTATCTTGACTCGGTTGAGCTTGGCAATTTAGCTAACTCTTTCATCCTGTGAGCCAAGTAAAGCAGGAATTAACCCTGTAGTGGGCCAAGAGCCAAATGAACATTACAGAAGCAGCAGAGTGGAACAATGTAGAAAAAAAATAGAAAGCGATGGAATATTTGTGATCCATAAACCAGCTCTCATATGAAGGAATTGTTGACAAAGGAATAAGACTCAGAAGACAGAAAAGAGTTCTTTAAAAAAATAAATAAATAAGGCAAAGCAGGAACAGATCAAGCAAGTAAAGGGAGGTAATAAAGAAAAGTAATTTAAGCCTCTAAATAAAAGCTAACAGTACACAGTAAAAAACAAATAAAACATATCAGCACTGTAGGGCTTTGGATATAAAGGAATTTAATTTGTACAATTCTAGTTTTCATGAATAGTCATTTGATCACCAAATCAGATATTCTCCGTCTCCATATTTAATTTTTAATCTTAAAAAAAGGTGAGATGCATTCATAACATACTGTGAATATCAATGATCAGAAGTGTGAGCAAATCTAATTAAAGTGTCATTAATAAATAACAAAATTCAAATGGATAGAGAGCCCTACAGTCGGCGTGTTCTTTTAAAGTAAGTAGTAGTATGTCCACATACATGCTTGAGTTCATCGTTGCTATGTTTTTTACACTATTTGAAACTATTTATACTGCACTGAAATTTAGACAGACAGGTCATCCCTTTGAAATTCCCATACAACGGTGCAGTAAAGTACGGCAGATTAGGTGATTAGCTTCCATAGGCCGCTCTCTTTAAATTTAAGGCTGACTCTGCCCCCCTCCCTCCCGCCCTGCTTTCTGCAATCTGCTAATTAACTCAGTGCACCTATAGGGGATTGTTTTTGTCAACAGTGTTACACGTTGGCCTCCGGTAACCTACAACACACAACCTCTCTAGCTATAGCTATATTATAAAGACATATTGTATGAATATGTACTTGTGTAAACACACACACACACATACACACACACACACACTCAAGTATACTCAGTGGAGGCAAACTAAGTGATGGCCTGGCAGTCTGCTAATTCCTGTCACATCCACAGTTCTGTTTCCACCAGCTTCTTCTTTTTTTTTTCTTATCCCCACACTCTCCTCCATTTTGTTTCTTGAGATATCCTTGAAAATGCATTCTCTCCAGCCTTATCTGTCCTTTTGTCTCATCTTAAAACATTGTAGAGCAGAGACAGGAACTATCAGTCAGCAGTCCACAAAGTCCTGAGTTCATCTCAGAATGCGCTCCGATCTTGTTTCTACATTCTGTTGCTCTCGCGTGGACATAAATCACTCGGCGGAACGCAGCAGCACCTGCTGCACTCTCACCACCTCGCAGCCTCGCTGCCTCTCCTCGAGCTCGATGCCGTAGTGGCTCGGGTCTGCTCATCTCCCCTGAGTGTGAATTGCTTATTCCTCCTGTGTCACTCTTACCATCCCCTCCGTTCACGTTCTGCGCCATCACTATAACTCAGCCTGGACCTCTTCACATGATTGCCCTTTATAAGCCCTCACATTTACCTGACATGAAGGTGAGTTTGGCAGCCTTTTTGGTGAATTGCCTCGAGACGCTGCACTCCTCATTTTCCTATGTCACTTCAATCTTCCCGCAAAAAAAAAAAAAAAAAAAAGATTATTTTTATCATTTCATTTCTATTTTCTATCTTCCTTTGATCTTGTCATTTTGAGCTGCCACTTGTGGCCTTTTCATGTATCAGAGCGTCACTTGACAGCCATGGCCATTTCATTCAACATTTGTGACTTTTTTCCGCAGTTCCTTCCTTCTATTCTCTCATCCCATTTCACTTTCCATCTGTCCTGCAGCCCTATCATCATCCCTTGACCTCTACCACCTTCCACTCCGAGCTGCTCCTTGTTGGTACCCTGCTACAACTTGGCGGTCAAAAACTAAGCAAACTAAGTGGATGTTTTGCAGCTGCTGAGAAGTGGCTCAAATCTTGTTCTTTGATAAGCATTTTGATGATACGCCAGGCCTGCTGTGCCAACTAACCAGTAGTGCTACCCCCGGATTCGCTTGCTACTATCTTCATTTCACCCAACTTGTCCTGAAAAGTCCTGAAACTAATTTCTGCTAGCAGGACTGTCACATGCCCTCTTGACTCTTACCTCCACATCCCTTCCTCTGATAGTGCTGCTGACCTTTTCCAAACTACAGTCTCCCACTTACTATAATGTCACACTGCACACAGGTGTCTTGTAATTAATTAATGTCATTCCTATTTTTAAGAAACCCAGACTCATCTGATGCTAAAATCTAGACAATTTGTATAGCCCCTACGCCTCCTGAATGTACTTCTTTTTAACCGACTTTCTGTATAGTTGTATTTGAGAGTGGCATTTAAGAAACTTTCCAGATTTTTTACACCTGCTTGCTGATTTTAATACAGTAATCATCATTATATCATCAAATCATCGTCTAAAATTGCTAACCTGTGGCCTCGCATATGCCTGATTTCATTCTTTCAGGAATGTCACTTTGAAGGGGAAAATAAAATATTGCCAAATTGTATTCGTTGTGCTAAAACAAATGTATTCATTCATTAATCAGTTAGTTGGATGACAGAAAATGAATCAACAAGAATAGGCCATTAACAATACCTTAAGTCATTAACAAGCAATCCCGGCAAACAGACTAATTTATAACAATGAGCAGTTTTGCCTTTTGTCCTGCTTCTCTTCACTTTGCTGCTCTGTTTTATATTTTAATAAATCTCTCTGTTTTAAACTGTTAGTCAGACAATTATTTACATTTCTGGTGTAAACGATTCATTAGAAAAACAGATTAATCCACGATGAAAACAACTGTTTGTTGTAGCCCAGATTGAACTTTACGATATTAATATATTCGCTCTCACGCATCATCTCGTCTATTTTTCTTATGCTGATGACATTCAACTCTACTTTTATGTGCTATCGTAGCACTTCATTGTACCACAGATATATTTAGATTTTCTTACTGTACAGTATCACATATGTACGTAGGTATGTATGGAAATTGCGTATCTGTTATATGGAAGAAGAAGCAGAGTATGTCGAAATATTTTCCCCTTCCTTTTGTTCTCCTCCTATACACTTGCCTTCTTTGCTCTAAGCCACCCCAAGACCTGTAGGAGGTTCCTGGCCTGATGAAGGTCAGACCTCTTCTTGAATACCCCCCACCCCATGCATGAGGGGGGCAGTGCATTAGGGTCTGAGGAGCAACTTTCTGCTTGAAAGAAGATGACTTTGTTAAAGGAACAATTACCTTCATAGTTAAAAATACAGCGTCCAAGGTGCCCTGGTAGTTCACCTGGTGGAGCGTGTGCCCCGTGTGCTGGGGCTGGGTCCTTGCCGCAGCAGCCTGGGTTCAATCCCATTCTGTGCCCCTTGGCCGCACGTGCCCTCCCTCCTCTCACTCTCTCTACCTCCCCGCTTTCCAGTATCTCTACAGCTGTCCAATAAAAGCCGCACAACAAATACATTGTTCAGTATTTATCAGTGATTTGCTTTGTACGTCAACACTCCTACCCCCTCCCTTTAACATCGTGCTGCTTTCATCTCTTATGCTTCAAGAAGACAGTGATTATTTACAAGAGCGCACAAGGTCACTCATCAGGAAATGCAGACAGATCATTTTAAGTTGAACATGCACAATGTTGTTGTTTTCTGGTGAATATAGTCTGAAACTGAGGCATGCACCTCTGCTTGCAAAGTGTGCTCGATTTGTACCCACAGTCTGCACACATATTTGTGAAAATGAAGTTAAAATTTTGCCCTGCACCATTGTAGAGTCGCGGCTATCTCTCAAGGTATGAGGCAGTTTCCCTCTCTCCCGCGTTCTCTCTCCAGTCCAAGGTCATGGTGTCAGATTGTTAATTGCTCGGAAAAAAAATCAACACAAACACTGGGAGGCTAGCCAAGGGCAAGTAAGCTATCTGTGATTCAGTGGGGAGGCTGAACTTCTCGATGCTAGTGTCTTCAGTCGACAATTAGCAATGTGGGAGACTTCAAAACATGCGCCGCGCGTGAGAGAACATCTCTCTCATCCGCTAATCCTGTCTGTTTCACACTCTGGTTCCACGCCGCTGCTTTCTGCACCACCGTTTGATCCATGCTTAATGAGGGTGTTAGATCACCAATATAGCAATTACATTACCTGGAAAAGAAGCAAGACTCTTTTCTTTCCCTCACAGTTTTCACAATGCAGCCCAAGTGCATCATTACTGCTAAGCTTCCTGATGCATCGCCTCTGTTAGCATTTCTACTCGTAGCTGACGCTAATCTCAAAATCTTTTTTACGATTTACATCTGATGTACTTTTTTTTTGTACCCGCTTGCTCAGCAATTATTATTATTTTTCCCCAACCGGTCTGTTCACTTTCAAAGCATTTTTTCAGAGCCGTGCGTGATTTGTTTCACACCAGTCTCTTGCCCTTTTTACCACATCTTACTTGCTTCACTACCTACTGATACAAGCACCGCCGCTTTGCACAGCTTGTTCTATTCAGCTCCCCGTATGGTTGAGAAAACCAGAGTGACATATTGTCACTCCGTGTGAGGGACACAAAAAAAAAAAAAAAAAAAAAACGGTCTCCTTTTAGAGATTGGTTATAAGAAGTCCAGATTACTGACACAGAACAATATCACATTAGAGTCACAACTTGCTTGTCTCAGTGTTTGGCTGCGTTCAGTGACAGCAGCGGCGATCAAAAATGTTCCTAAACTAGCATCTATCTCTCTCCCTCCACTGCATTTCTTGCAGCAGGTAACATAAAAGTCTCCCTGTTAGAGAAACTGTGCAGCTGAAGTGCACCGAGCTCATACCAAACATTTCCCACCTATCAAGCTAGCTCTTTTATAAAAGCCCTTACTCTTAAAAAACAGGTGAAACAACCTGCCAGTACAGTGAGCATTTTTTTCCAGCATGAAACATCCCCTTTGATGATGTTCCACATCGTTGTCTTCTTTATCTTACAACAAGGAGAAATAAGGAAAGTCATTCCTGTAGAATAAAACAAAAAAAACACAATAATAACGCAATAAAAATCTTTACTTTTACTTCTTTGGAGAACCCAATTTGACAAAAACAGAATTGAAATGCTTTTTGTGTTATGTTCTGTGTCATGGAAATTACTGACATCTCATGAAACAGTGCAACAGTTTGCGATGTTAAATGTTTGGCACTTGGGCGGACTAAAAGGAACATCTGCATGGACCCAGCCCACTGATGCCTTCTCATTCCCCCTATATGATCACTTTCACTGAGGTTAGACAGCTTCACCTCACCCATTAGTCACTAATACATGTCAATCAGCAAGTATGAGGCAAGAGGAGGATGAGTCATTCATGGATCTGCATCTGAATGCACCACTAAGTACCTGCGGCAGTGCATCTGTTCATGTGCTATAAAATAAAGAAGTAAAAGGCGGCCGAGCCATTCCTGTGATGGGCATTTTTAATCACGTTTTTTGTTAGGAACACTCACTGTTGAATGAAGCACTTCTGCTGAAGTTGTGCAGAGTTGCTCACTCTTTCCAGGAAAATGATGTGCTATGTAATGAATTGACAATGAGTCTAGTATAATTAGCCTGTCATCCTTGCATAACGCCGCTGTCAGATGAAAATATTTTAGCTTTCCAAAGTCAATTTTATATTTCTATTTAATAGGTTTCATGGGGCCTAGTGTCAAGAAACTTACTTAGACTTAAAGAGTGCATCTTTCAAGGAACTAAACTCTCAATTCATTACTGAAAGAGTTGGTATCTGATTCTATGGCTGGTCCTAATGAACTATATATTGTAATTAAGAGGAACTCTCTGCAGGGCAGAGGCCCAGTCTTTTTCTATGGCTGGACAGAGTATTAAGAGTCTTGAAAGGGATTTCTCTAATCTTTCTGTTCCTAACTAAAGAAAGAAGTACATGGTACTTCCACTGGCATATATCTCTCAATGTCTGTAATAATACTTCCACATCTACTCGTGAAACTAGTCAGCAAAACATGGTTTTGTGTTGCATAATTTGCTTCCAGATCATAAGTCATGTCTGCCCTGTAGGGGTCACCACTGCATTGTATCCATTGTGCATCCACTCAGGTGTTTTCACCTAAAGCCAAGCTCCGACTAAAGGACTTTTTTGGCCGGTTTATCCCGGAAGTTCTCCTATCAAAACTTGGAGGAGAAACCTTGGTCTGTTCTGATCTTCAGTCCAGATTACCTTACAAAATGAGATGTTTACAGAAAACTCCTAAACTGCCCACAGACTCATCAGGAGGTTAGTCCCTAATGACGGTTTTGCCAAGCAGTGCTTAACATTTTAGCCCTTGAGGTTGCCATTTCCTCACATGGTACTACTACTACTCCTGTTGACAGATAAACGGACAGTTACAATCTCCACTCCAATCTAACTTTATTCATAAAGCACATTTAAAAACAACAGTTGATTAAAGTACCGCCATAAAATCAGCACAGTAAAAACGCAAAAAAAACATAAAACAAAATCATAAAAAGCACAAAAACCATAAAGACGGAACAGTAAAAACACAAAGGCCATAAAAGCCAACCAGACAAAAGACAAAAGGACAGTAACACAGAAAGGCAACTCTCGTACTGAGTTAAAAGCCAGAGGATAAAACTTTAAGATGGGATTTAAAAACGGGCAGTGTAGGGACCAACATGCAGAGGCAACTCAGTTCAATTCAGTGGTTTGGGGTCTGCAGAGACACCGCCTCCTCCGTGCTTCAGGCTACAGGCATTAAGGAGCAACTGGTCAGCTGACCTGAGCGACCTTGATTGGGATGTATGGTTGAAAGAGGTCGGTACAGGAGAAATTTGCTCTCGCTCTTTCACTTTCTTACCTCTAGTTTTTGCTGAAATATAGGCGACCCGTGTTGCCGCAGCTCTCCAACCATTTTCTCATTTATACCATTTTACCTTTCTGCTTTAGTTGAAGATAGTTTATGTTTCTCCTTGCTCGACTGTAAATAAAATCCAGTATGTTCTTAACGATGAAGATGGCCTAGTTAGAAATGCACTGTATTCATTTTGAATACATTTTTGTAACCGTATTCAGTCTTAGAAAATGTCCACTCTTTCCCGGAGCTCATGAGATGTTTGTGCTTTCATTGCTACTGACAACATTTAAGTCATCCTGTTCAACTGATTCAACAGGCAGAACAGATAGGCTGGCACTCGCAGTTGAAGCTGAATAAGACAGGTAGGCAAGTGAACCTGGCAGAGAAGCACGTTCAACAGGACGGAGCAGCCGACAGGCGGACAGGAGAAGCAGTTAGAAAGCCAGAGGAATCAGGCAGTCATCCAGACTCGACAGCTAGATTGGCAGGCGTCCGTCCACAAAGACACACAGGCCTTTGTCCACGGACAGCTGTCCATCCTCTGATCGGTGATGGCTCAAAGCTTTTTTGAAGTAAGATAATAAGTTGGAGGCAAGGCCTAGCAGATTGGCATGTTTTCCTCAGTGGTCAGATCAAAACTGTTCTGCACCGCGGATGGTGTGTGTGTGTGTGTGTGTGTGTGTTTTCTGGGAATTAAAGGGCACTTTTGATCAAAAGTGTATCAAACTCACTGGGTTAATTATGTGACTTGGATTGAAAAATTAGATCTGAGATGGAAGCACAAGAGTACAGCTGTGTTTACTGCTAGACTATAAAAGTAACACTGAAAAACTAAATCCACACCAGTACTTTGTCAGTGCAGTACATGACCGGACACATTATAAATACTGTTATTATATTATATTATATGTTATACAATTAATATGAATATAATTAATTATCTTTGGTTTTGGATTGTTGGTCTCCATATAACCATTCTAGAGAGGCATTACATTGGGTCTTGAAATTGTGAAGGCCGTTATTAACCCTTGTTATGACACGCTATTTGCCAACTCATCCAAAATTGATTGTCTGAATACTTGTTTATGACAAATAATAATAATAATTGCAGTACGAGTTCATTGTCACACCAGTGTAGTATCTACACGAATCATGCAGATATTTTTATTAAAGCGGCACCGTGTTTGCTCGGCATCCGAAAAAAAAACTGCCAATATATTGAAAAGTTGTGCCTGCTTAAAGGAGGATATTCCAGCTGCAGTTATATAGCTTTTTTCGTTTGGAAATGTACCTATAAATGTTGACTTTATGCTTGTTGTAAGCTTTGTTAGCGATGGTAAAAAATGTTGGCCTGCTGTCAGTTTTTTGGTGGGACTTTCAGTGGTTAAAAAATTTTAAAAAATACAACTAAACTCATTTAAATCAAAAGGCGCCCATCTGAGGCTGCCGTCTCTACAAGTCACACCAGCCCAACGAGAATCACAACACAGCAGCAAAAGCGATATCAGACATCAAATTTCAGATGTGCTGTGATGAGCTGCCAGTCTTTTATGCTGTATACATAAAGAACTCACATGAAGGGGTGTGAGTGAGTGAACTGTATTGATGGTGAAAACCTAATGAAATTTCCCATGCCTTTCAAGTTTCATCCATCTGCAGCGTGTAGGTGTCAGAGCAGGCTGGCTGCATGTGCTGCATCCACTCATACCAGCATACAAAGTAACCTTCATCTCGCCAGCTAGGATATTCTCGGAGGTTTCATTCCGTTGTGTCTCCTATTCCTTTTCAAGCCCTTTTCTCTGCTGTGTCAAGCACATATTATTTTTAGTTAATTACCTGTCTCTGTCAACCTCCAGCATCCCACTCTGTGGCCTCACTGCATCAGCCTGGATCCAGGTTGTCTCCCACTGCAGGAAAATGTACACCTCTCATGATTGATGACTTCTATTCTTCCACAGCTTCACTTTAGTATTCTCAGCCTCGCGTCCATGCTTCGAAGAACATAACATAAACACATCCGCTAAGAATAATTCCCAACTCGTGGTCCACTTTTTCTTTTTCTTTTTTTCTTTTTTCATGTATGGTGTTCGAACACAAACAGAATGACATCCCAGGACAATTGTGAAGAGAGAATGTGAACAGAAGAATGAGTGGCTACAGTATTACAGGTTTCCAATACACATACTCAAGCAATGTCTACCCTACGATGCAATATCCTTCATATAACAAATGTCATATACTTGGAGGCCATCTTTCACAGTAAAATATAATGGTCTCTCTTATCGATCGAATTAGCAAGGTAATAAAAAAGTCTGTATTGACAAAACTGACAATGCATACGTTGGGGATTGATTGTGCCATGAAGCCAGTGAGGCTACTTAGGGATCAGGACCCCTCTCTGCATTCATCGACTGCCTCTTGAAATGTTAAAAAGATCACAGATAATGATGATCATAAAAAGATAAAATGAGGAAGAGTGCAAAACCCACCTGAGCCTCCTGTCTGTTATAATTCATATTCGACATCATTTTCAAATATTATTAATCGAATTTCTGTCAAGCTCAGGATTTGACTATGTTTCTTTTGGGAGTTTGGCTATGAGCAAGGCTCAGTAGCAGTTTACAATATATTGTATTATATATCATTACCGGTTGGCTCGCTCACACTATGGAGAATGACAAACCAGCTCTCCATCAACACCAACATTTTTTTTTTTTTTTTTTTTTTGCCTACTTATGTCAGGCTTCCTCAAAATTTCCATTATTACATCATCCAAAAGAGAGAAGCCAACTTTCCAGCACCGGTTACATTTCTACACTGGTAGTGGATATCTCACATGCGTACAGTATACATGAATGAGTTAGCATCTCAGAATATGCTTCAAGCGTGTGTGTGTGTGTGTGTGTGTGTGTGTGCTGCTTATCAATAACATTGCATAATAGTTATATATTTTGCCCTGAAATACAACCTGCTCCTGTTTATTTAGGAATATGTGCCATGTAGGCACAATAGTAGGTATTAAAACTAGATTTACAAGACAGGGCTTCCTAAGGTTTTATCGATTGACTAATTTCGTGCTTGAGTTTTTCATATAACAGAAGGCGGGCGGTTGTGGATCTGCGGAATACTACTTTATATGTGGAAAAAAAAAAGAAGCTTTTGTGGGTCGAGAGAGAGCTGCACAATCTGATTAAAACTGCTTCAACCGATGTCACTTGAGACAGTGTTATTTGGGAACGAATACATTGATACATTGTTGGATAATGGAGGTGCCAGGTTTTGACAAAGAAAAATGTAGTGAAACATACATCTCTAATTTGGCTACATTGATTTTGATGCCCCCCCCCCCTTTATGTTATATTATCTCCTCTTTTTTTTGATAACACTGCAGTCCATATTCCTTAAAACAGTACTTTCTTTCTTCTTGAGATCATTGGTCATTTGTTAAAGCTTTTTGTAGAGTAATGCGTTGCTTAAATACCTCCTGTTAGAGGGTTTTGTTTTTTTTCTTCACATTTTGCATTACTCTGCAACATTGCCCGAGATGCGTTGTCCCGTACTATGATTTCGTTCCTTCATTTATTCAGGGACGTTCCCTGAGAGCAATGCTGTCTCTTTCAGGAATGCCCTGAATTACAGTTACACTTGGAACACCTGGAAGCCACCCAGTGCAACCACTGAGGTTTGGAGCAGTTAAGGTTAAGGACCTTGCGCAAATGTGAGCAGAGGTGACCACTGAGGTGGTTTATCCTGCCAGTCCGGGGGATTGAACCACAACCTTTCAGTCATAAGCTTGCTACTTCAACCTTTAGACCACCATTGCCCAACTTCACTGAGCCAAAAACTCTCACACGGACTCACTCAAGTCTCTTGCTCACTAACTTACGGCTATATAGTAGTCTAGTGCAGCTTATTTGATGTGTTTATCACTAAAGCAGTGATTATACCTCATGAGGAGGAATCTCTCAAGACAACCCGTTTCTCTAGAGTCTGCGCAAGACTTCCCAGGCTGAAGAGCCTCTCCTGTAGACAGCATCGCCGTGTTTAATTTCAAGGATAGTGTAAGGTAACTGTTTTGGTTCTCAATCTCAGACCCAGGCATCAAATATTCAATGAATTCAGTGCCATTGTTTAAGGAGCGTCTTTCTTGATGAAAACAAGGACGTCATTCAGGCGATCATTGCACAAATTGCATGAAAAGACAGATTTGATTTTAATTCACTGAACATGTATTATGTGCAGCAGTTAGCAACAAATAAATCATACAATATCCAAGAGGCTAAGTTCAGTTAAGACGAGAATAAAACTGTTACATTTTGAGAAAGATATTGAACTCCAGCTTGCCTCTTGTTACCCTTGTAATGACTTATGCAGTAGAAGACTGGAATGCTCTAAGGGCTCCAAAAGGGCAATTAGAAGTCTACTTTGTGCTACAGAATTGATGTTTTAATGCTGTTCACCGGTGATGAATTTTAAAAAGGAAACTGAAAATCATTCACAACATGCATTCCCCATTTGCACAGCTATCCTCCAGGTTTCAGGTTCAGTTTCAAATGCGGGGAGTCTGTGAGTTTAATATTTTTGGACTGCCAGTTGGAAATAATCTGGTCAATCAATAATGGAAATAATCATTAGGTATATAATCATAATTGCAATCAATTTTTCATTTTTTCATTCCGTTCTTCGTCAGCGTGTTTCCCCTTCATCCAGTGTGTAAAGTGGATTCAAAAGGTGAAACCATCAGGGGACTGCCTTTTTTTTTTTTTTTTTTTATCTGCAGTGTGTCCAATATTTCATTCATTCATCTTAACCGATGCACAGCCTTTGAGATATGATCCCCACTGCTATTTTGCCACTGATTATAACCATTAACAAGCAGTCTGTCTGTGAATGAATGGGGTCACTACCCTGAGCGTTAAAACATTCATCAGGGAATGTGATTTAGTGGGTGCTCTCACCAAGTGGGAGGATTTGCTCTTTGTAACGTGGACATTTAAAATGGGACATATTCCAAAGTGCATCACAATCAATGCAAATAGAACATTTTAATCACCTTGGCCATTCTAATTGAACTCTTTTCTGATCCGCGCTGGATTGTTCACCTCGGCAGCTAATGCCTGTCCGATTTGACATTGCAGCTTCTGCACAGTGGCAAAAACGGGCCATCATATTTCTGAAGGAATATGCCAACCTTTAACAGTTTGCTGTTTTTAATAGTGCCTGAAGTAGCTGTGTACTTGACCAGTAGTAATTGAAAACCTGCATTCCCATATTTTGCTAAAGGGATGAACTGCCCCAAATTAAATGTTTAAGCAGACCCTTTTTAATCAAGGCAGGTTTTTTTTAATTTTTTTTTTTAGATTTTCTCATAATTAGGGGCCAGTGCAGGGCAGTAATCAACATCAAGCTAACCAGATTTGGGTTAACAAACCTCTATGACTGTTACAGCTGATGATTGTGGAATAATCTGCACAGTGCTGCTGAGGTAAGATTGAAGTGGTGGGCGTCAATCTGGTTATCCTTTCAACCGTGAATGAAATCACCTGCTGAAAGGATAAAAATACATACAAAGCAATGCGGGGAGTTGTGACAAATATAGGAAAGGGACAATAACACATACTCCCAGGGTACTGAGGACCTTACTCCATGTCTCAGACTTTTTTCCTTTTTTTTTTTACAGAGGTGGCATTTTACGCTGTCACCTGAATTTATCAAGTCAGCTGCAAAAGAAAGTGTATTACAGATACAGAAAGGGCATCGAAAAGCAATGGAAAACCACGAGTTGAGCCAAAAGATAGGAGCAGACAAAAGGAGAGAAGAGAGAGAGAAACGGCTAAGTGGACCTGGAGGATTTGAGGATGGAAAGAAATTGATAGTTGAAAAAGGAGAGCGCAAAAGAGCACACGCACAGTCACTCTCTCGGCTCTTTCTGACCTGAGAGGCACAGCCTGTTTGATTTAGTGCCAATCAGAGTTTTTAATATCTGTGCAGCGCATCATAATTTATTAGGATTATCATAAACTTGTGCTAGGAGAAGGAGCGGGGGCACTTGTGCCTCCCTCTCAGAATGAATTATTCGCTGCGAGCTGGAGTGTCAGTCAGGCCAGAAATGGCGACACCAGCTTTTTGCCCACTTTGTTTTTTTTTTTTTCCCCAACCATTCCAATGTGGCCCATCAAAGCCAGGACCCACAATAAATATTCATCCCATCATATTCCACTCTAGATGGGGCCAAGGATATGAGGTGAAGGAGAGCTAAAGGCAGGTTTTAAATTGCATTCTGGGCTGGAAGGGGGGCTTCTCTCCCATGAAACAGCAAGGGGAATTATTTGCTTTGGATTCATTAGTAGAATCCAGAATTATGGAAGTGTTCATCTTCTTTCCAAATATCGCTGTTAATAAAATGAATAGTTAATCAATTACCACTTTATAACTTCACCCCACCTTACATACATCTCCATTATTGGTTTTGCCTGAATCACTGGCTAAGACTTGCCCCACTTAATCTGAACACTGGGTAATGAGGATCCTCGGCTGTTTTTGTTGACACTGAAAAGGAGACGCCGATCGCTCGCCATCTGCTAATCCTTTTCACTCCATTTTGATCACGCAGAAGAAGGAAAGAGCCATCGAGAGCATTGCCTTGAATATGGCGGTGAATATTTATTGTATCTGTCCAGGACTAAGAGCCCTCTTCACCTACTTTTAGTCTGTTCGTCATGGATGGACTGGTGTTGAATTAATTCAATTAACTCAGGACAACAAAATGGTTGAGTGGGGAAAGAAACAAAGGTGCTGATGTCATTTGAGAGGGTTGTGTAAAGGTCATTAGCCTCACACTTATGTCAAGATGTGAAATAAATAGTCTTTTTTTTTATCTCTGTAAAGGGGCAGTACACAATATAACACAGAGAGCATCTTGAGCACTGTCCTACAAGGTGAGGGCTGTATCCCTCAACTGGAAACTATTGCACCTCGTTGCAAATTTAAGCATAATCAATCAAATGTGGAAATCTGGCTTGCAAATTGTATGCACACAGGAGAGCATGAGCTCTCCATGCAACGTGATGTCTATCCTTTGTAGATGTTTACAGCAATTTACTCAATTTACAGCTTAGCTTTAAGCCCTGTGGTGGCCTGCACTGTCGGTGGAAACACATTCCGGTGAATGGAAGGGAAATGCATGGAACAATAGATGGGCTGGCTTTTGGGAGTTTGTTTGGGGCCTGTACTGGCATGAATCTCAGTGGGAGTATGTGAGGCAGGCAAACTGGAGGCCTAATTAATCCAGCATTCCTTAATTAGTCTCTCTCCTGTCCATGACGCACTCGCCAATCTCCGACGCTCCCTTTCTCTCCTCTGCTCTCCCCGTCTTCCTGATATGCTCTCTTTCTCTCCCTTTTCTTCCCAGATTCATCCATCTCTTTCTCTCATGATCTGTCTGGTTTGCCATCTTTCCAGGCTTGACCGAACGGTGACAATATGTTCCGAGGTGATAAACAAGCACACGCTGCTGCAGAGGGCAGCTTAGGCAAAGCTGTGGTTGTCTGTGTTGTTGCTTGTGTTGCCACTAGAGGACCAAAAAAAAAAAAAAAAAGAAGAAGCCCAGCTGTAGGCGGCAAAAATTGCCTGCACCACATTGTCTTTAGAGATATACGGTGTGTCTCACAATGCAGGTGGTCACTGTTTGGCAGGATGGCATGATGCCCCGAACGCTGCACCTCTTGCGTGTGGATCACCGCAGTAATTTGCAAACACTGGCATGGAAGAAAAAAAAAACAACACTGGATGCATCTCTCCAGCATGGTGGGACAACAGGCCCTGGCAGCAGCTGTAACCAGGGCCAAGGCTGCTATGCTCAGAGATGCAGACTTTAATGACGCTGCGCAACGCCGAGGCCCAGCCCACTCACTCTGTGCCCAGAATAATGAGGCAGTTATTCCACCAGTGGCCATGACCATTCAAAATGACTGCACTGTGAATACTGATCAAGACTAACTGTTGACATTCTCATGCACCATGCTGGCTTTATAATGAGCCGCATGATTAACTCATCAGGGTTTGCTTGTCTTTCTTGCTGGAAAGGTAGGCTAATATACCCCACTTCAAACATGGGATTAGAATTGTAGCAGAGCAAAATTTACATTATTTATTAGTGACTTGTATTTGTGTTCAGCTAGAATTTTTTTTTTTTTTTTTTTTTTTAAGTACCTTAAACTATTCATTTGCATTGGGAAGTTTGGGTAAGTTCCCACAATCTTAAAGCTGCTTCAAATGAAATGTCAGCAAACAAGTCATGTAAATCCAAAAAACAAAATGGAAGAAATACATGACAGCAGACAGCTGCTAGCTGGTGAAGAATGTAGATCAATGTAGCTGCAACATAGTACGGTAGTTTACTTTATCACAGCTGCTGGATGTGTAAAGAGGCTAATGCTTGCTAGCAGAATAAATGAATAGGTGGTAATATGTTTAAAAATACTAAATAAATAGTCAGCTTTAGATGTGCTGGTAGGAGCATTTTGTTACTTTTGAAAGAGGTGGCTACTTGTTACCCCCTATTTCCAGTCTGTATGCTAAAACAAGCTAACTGGCTGCCGTCTGCAGCTACATATTTACAGTATAGTTGGGTAAATTGTGTCAGTGCTCTCATAAATACATAAAGCATATCGCCTTATTTCATTAAAATGTCAAACTATTCCTAAGCAGTGCTAGGATACATTCTAGCTATTAATACAATACCTATGGCTAAATGCACATCTTGCTAGCATTTGTGCATCAGATATGTCAGACATGTATGTACTGAAAACAACATTAGAATTAGCATCATAAGAACAAGCTGCATTATCAGATAATATACTTCAAAAAGAAACATATTAGGAAGAAGTTGAGTTGAGTTTGACATGTTTTAATAGTGCAAGTACATCTTAAAAGTCAGCCCCAAACCCCATCTTCACTCCATCATGTATAGATAGAAAAAGCTGATGAATAGAAGGTGATATTGGGTGATTTGATAAATATCTTAAAGGGTAATTTTCCATCTTTTTTCCTTTTTTTTTTTTTTTTTTTTTACTTGTAAAGATGGGCTATTTGTGTATCAAGGTCATCTTGCATCCCTGCTGCATTTCCACAGAACAGTTGCCAGTTTTTTTTTTTTCCTTCTCTCTATCTTGCTTTCTCTTTCACCGTCAACCTCTAAATATATGTACAGTATATAGATGATTTTTCTTTTTTTTTTTTTCCCTTTCACTTCTGACCTCTTATTTCCATGGGGGTAGCACACAGTCTGAAATAGAGAGCAGAAGAGGGTCGAGGTGAAGTTGTCTTTTACACTCCAGAAGCTAAAAATCCTCTTTTTCCTCCATGCTCCCCTCTAATAATGCTTCAAATGTCAAACCTTAGTCATGATTGCCTTCACCATATTAGATGAGGCTTTGGTGGCATTTCGCAGTGAACTTCGTTTCAGGTGAGATAAAAATCCTTTTGATTATTTCAGGTGGTATTTCTTTTGGTTTCAGGTTCAAACTTAGAGGTTTATGAAATCCAGACATGGTCATTTTCAACAGTCTACTTTTCAAGTGTACTGCACAACAGCTTGCTGTAAGTTTGAACATATCATACAGCTTAGCTCGGAAACACGTGGATAAAAGCGATTTCACGCGCTTGGAAAACAACCCATAGTTGTTAGCTTTCCACGCTTTCTGCATAACAGCTTAGTGAGTTTGTCTCTAACTCCTTACCCCCGCCTGTAATCCCAGGTTACTCAGAGGCTGTGTGGGTCTGAAATCTTGGAGCTTTCAAGGTTCTGCACTCTAACTGGTGTATATAGTGACTCATCACTACACTGCAGTCTGCAGACTTAACCATCACAGTCCCTGAGCACCAAGCATAAATCTGTTTAGTCTGCTCCAGTTTAATGTTTCTTTTCTCCCACATTTCTCGTTTCTTTGACGCTGTGATTCACCAGCTTCATCTCTTCAAGAATATCAGAATATATTTTTTTTTGGCACATTTTTTTGGCCTATTCAGTGTGGCCCATTTCTTCTGTGTGGGTTTTTGGTTCTCTTTGTGTCTTTATTTCTATAGCACTCTCTCTTTCCAGGGGCCTCCTCGGCATCATTTGCATGGCCTACTTTCTGTATGGGGTTTGGTTAATACCCACTAGTAGACTCTTGAGCAGTAAACACTCCCTGTGCCGTGACTACCATTGGGTTTTTCCTCAATGAACCGATCCACTTAGGGCTTGATCTCCATAATGCTTGTTAAAAGATCCAGGACCATACTTCCTTTCAGGATCTTGACCAAGCAATCGCACACCAGCGCAGGGTCAAATGAACTCACTTCCCTCTAAAAGAGAGACACTGAATACATTAATTATATCAACCTAGTTAGCAGTATTCTGTACTGTGTAGCATATATATGACTAATAATGCTATATTTTTAGTGCTTTGCACTTGTCATTATATAGACAGAAGAGCAAGACGTCAAAATACTGTGTGGGATCTGAGTACCTTATCAATGAATGATGAAAACCTCCTTTTTGTAGTGAGTAAAATTTCACAGAGATAGGGAGTAAACCATGTAAGCACTACATGACTGAGAAAGCACAATAATGTATCAAAATACTCCACAGGGAAAAGTGGAAGAGAGAGAAAAAAAAAAACAAACTCCAAGGCTTCTGCTACTAATTAAGGTTATTGATCCTACTTGGCAGATTTTCAGTAGAGGAGAACGCACTCAGTTTTGACGTACACTTTGTCCAGGTTCCTTAGCAGTCGCTTTCATAAAGCGTGGTGCGATTATTTCCACCTGTCACGGTCCCTTTCAAATTGAGTTTCAGATGTGCAACAGCTGAATCTAGTCAAGAACAGACAGCTGCGTCTCTTTCACTTGAGAGGAATCTGTGTTCCTGCTTGCGAGTCCATGATTTGTTTTCTTCAGTGCTTATTACGAAGTTAATTCATCAAAACAGTTTTATGCCGAGAGATGATTTGCAACTTTACCCTGTTCCTTTCCATATTCACGTTGAGCCAGCCATTTCCTTTCGTATTCACGTCACGTAGACCTGCACAAGACATTATGTAGGCTGCACATGCACATATATACTGTAACTGAAAAAAAAAAAAAAAAACCTAAAGCACAGTGAAGAGAGAGAAGAGTAAGTAAAAGTTCAAATGTGAAGAAAAAAAAACATCAGTAAATAGAAAAATCCACACATCTATTATAGTCTTCACCTGTCAACCTGAGTGCTATTCTCCATAAAGCTTCAGGGTACTCCAGTATTTCTTCTTAAAATATTCCCTACAGAGATGGAAAGGAAAATAGATCCATAGGGGAGTGGCAGATGCATAACTTCATAGCAAATGATCAGCGGTATATACGCATTTGCATGCATTTCTTCAAAATTTGGGGGGGCGAAAGATAAAAAAAAAAAAAAAAAGCTCAGGAAGCTAATCTCCCACTACATTTGCAAGGCTTTCTGGGACATCAGAACCCCAGGAGGAAGCTATAAACAACTTCTCAGAGTTTGTGTTGGGGTTTCTTTGAGAGAACAGGAGATAGACATGGAGGTTTGTCTTCTTAAGATGGGAGGAGAAAATAAAAGATGGGAAATGGATGGGAGGTAGAGAGGGGAGAGCAGGGTTCATATATAATGGCTGACTGGTAGAGAATGAGAATTGGCTGTTTTTCATTTCACCTGTCGTTGTAAAGGAAGCGCCTGTCACAATGAGGGCAATGTCACCAGGACAGACGATGTTTCCATGACAACCGGGAATTTTCCTCTCGTCTTTCTGATTTTTGTTGAGCTGTTGCATGGGATGAGGTCTTTAAGCAAGAACGTGCTACCCCTGCGCCAACATAAATGAGAGAGACACTTCGTCTGTCCATACCATGAGAGCTGTGTTCTCTTTTTTTCACTGCCACATCGCTCCTCAGATCTTTGTCTACGTGGTACTGTTTAATTCCGCTCATTTCCAGCTGTGCCTTTTGATTCTCACTCCGCTTGTTTTACATCAAACACTGGCAGTGAGCGTAAAATTATAGTCTGTCGTGCTGTGGCACCATTAATGTCTTACATTTGTGTTTAACGCCTTGGCGAAAGTCACGGCAACCGCGTTCTCATTCTTAGAGGCTCCAAGTTTTGCCAAGCGTGTTTCGGGGAGAGCCTGGTGAGAGGCACTGAAGATTCCGCTTGGTCCAGCAGAACAAAGAGCGCACAGGTTAACACCCCGAGGCTGTCGATGAAGATAACAACAACCTGTCGGGTTTAGGACGTTTTCTGCGCCATCCATGAAATCCCCAGGATGAAATGTATCAGCGTTGTGATCCAGGATAAGGCAGTGCTGCATACCGACACACAGCGGTGATTCAGATCACCGTGGTGGTTTAATAAGTGTTGCTGGAAAAAGGGAACATCTTAAATCTCTGCTCACGGTTGTCATCATGGTGAGTGTGTGTGTGTGTGTGTGTGTGTGTGTGTGTGTGTAAACTGTCGGTTCACTGAAGTAACAGGAGGAAATATTTTCTTGCCTTTTGCAGAATCTGTTCATGGAGATAGCGTTGCCTTTATTTCTCTGGATTATTCCAATACTAATTCAATGACATGGAAATGCATGGAAATTACCACTAACATCTAAGTTATGGATAGTCAATAAAACAAGCCGCAGACAATGTTTATAGGGATTATTTCTTTAATAGAAAGTGGCGGCAGTGAAAATTCTTCACAGCGAGCTTTGTAGATTATCTAGGGCAACTTAAACATTGTTTATGAGAAGACACGGTAATGTTGAATTCTTCTAATTAAATTTTTTAGTGCTGTGAAGACACGGCGAGGCAAAATCTTGAAACCTCAGCAGATAAAATCAAAAAAACTATCTGCATGCCTAGATACAACTAAAGGTAAGCAAGGAAATCGGTTTTCTTTTGTAATTTGGATGAAGCAACGCTTTAAGTGGAGTCAGCGTTCGTGTGAGGCTTTTCTATTAGGAGGGAGCTGTAAGTGATGGCACCGATTCAGATAAGATCTGCCGTAAAACACCGTACAAACTGTTTTGTGGTTTGTATTGTCGAAGCTTTGTTGGCCTGAGCACAATCAGACCTGATGTAGAAAGAAGAAAGGAGTTGTAGCAGAATCAGAGGCCACTTTTCCATTGTCACACAGTTGGAAAATGATGAGGCCAATCTGTTCCATGCAGAGAGAAACAGTCCCCTGTAGGCTTACTGATTTTAAGGCAGTACATTTATGTTATGTTCCACCATCTCTCATTTTGAGAGCTGCAGGTGGGCTTTTTTTTTCGGTAGCACAGATTCTACCTCCCCATCTCTATGTGGCATTGAGCCTCGTCCCATGGTACTGACAGACCTACAATAGCATGCACTGTTTCCAAGATGTATTTACTTTGGACAATGCTGATTCTCGAGGTCCATTTCACCTCCAGTGAAGCAGATTATTATGTGTTCTGTCACTATATTACATTCTGATTTTAGAATTATTTCCGGCGTATCAGATATATATGTATTTTTAATAGTGAATGATATTTCTAAATGTCACAGAGGCAATCAAATAATGGTAAATTTAATGGTACAAATCCAGTGATGAATGGCATCTCATTGTTCTGCCTCCTCAGGGACGTTTCGGTTTCAGAGTGCAGTCATTGTGGAAAACAAGATGGCTGGAACAAATGGAGAAGTGAAGCAAAACACTTATACGCAACATATTGATTCCCATCTGAGCCACACAGTATTAATTAGCTAAGATTCAAATCTTGACCACAGAGCGTCATTAACATTCTGATGAAGTACAATGCTATAATTACACAAACCCCATTAAAATCTCTTTCAAACGTCTCTAAAATCTAGTTCCTGAGAAATCTAATTAATTCACACTGAGGCATCAACACGCTGGTCTGTGCAGACACACAAAAAGAAGGAGACTGTTTGTTTGTTTGACTTTACATGACTTGTATTGGTGAAACTGTTTTCAATTAAAGCAAGAAATCTCTGGTATCCTTTGCCAAGAAACTTTAGATCTTTAGTTTTTCTACAGCAATCAAGCCCAGAACGAAATGAAGACCAAAACATTACTCATTCCCATTCCCCGTTGATCACTTTCTCTTTTAATCAATACACGCATGGATTTCTATTTGAAAGAATGGCACTTCATGGATTATATGGGATTCAAACGTCCATACTGATCTGTTTATTTTACTACCATTATTACATGCATTGGTTTTTAAAGTAAATCTATATACAGATTGAGTGTGTGGTCACTGTGGTCCCTAGAACATAAGATAGATAGAACAAAAACATCATTTTAAGCATTAAGGGAATCCATATTTGCTGAAATGGCCATTGTCAGCAGTATCATTGCTTAACAATGTCATGAAACTATATTCCGGCAAGTGTATCTTCTGGGTTTGGTGTGTCGTGGTGAAATCACCATTAACTCGAAGAATGACATGGAAGGAGATGGATACGTCTTACACAGCAATTACTGCTCCCCAACACTCCCAGTAGGCAATGCTTCCTGGTTTCGCTACTGAATATGATGGGAAAACAACAGAGATGCAGCAGTTTATTCGGGCTGTCTGAGCTACTGGTGAAATATTTAAACTTGTAAATATGTAAATATTTTAACTGTAAATATACTTTTAGTCTCATCTTCTCCATTGCATGAATTCTCTTCTCCCAACTTCCTTCCTAAACTTTGCACAAGCATAAAAAAAAAGGCTTGAAGGACTGCCAGTAGACTAGCTGCCTACAGATATCTAGACAGCACATGTGTGAAGTCTGATTCATGCTCCATCTTATACATGCGGTCAAGATGATTAATCATAGTTCTGGTCGTGTTCATTTTCTGGTGGTGGGAATGGAGCGTTATCCAACAGCTCAATTTACAGTTACTATAGTAAGTGCAAGCACTTGGCAGTCATGAGAAATGCATGAACCCTATGGGTACACCCTCCCACAGTCCAGCCGAGCAAGGTTCAATCAGTCTTGAGCTGGGTTGTCAGATCGAGGGGTCATAGTTGAAACAAAACTCCTAATGACTCCCAGCAGAGACAACATTAGTCTGCGGTCTCTCACTTCGGCATGATGCAAGTACACTGGAAGTGTGCATTGATTTTCCCATCATGTCAGGACTATTCAGCAGCGCCAAATCCTTTCCCAGTCTCTCCCAATTAGCTTTCGGCCCGGGGAACACTGTCGATCCCCATCTGCCCATCTGCCTGTCAGTGGCTTCATTCCACTGAAGGACAGAGATAGGAAAGTAGAAGTAGGGGAGGAAATGAGCGAAAGAGCAAGCAAGCAACGGATAATTCTGTGTTTGGCGGCTACAGGCGAGAAGGCTTGGCAGATTTGTCCAAAGCCAAAGCCAGTAGGGGTGGCTTGGAAGCGGAAGGACTCCCTGAGAGAGATACTGTTGTTTGGATGATAGAGTGAGGCACAATGCCCACTCACTCTCTCCGCAGCCATTTATCAATGAAAACACAGGACTTGTTCTCCATACAGCCCCTGCCAAGGAGGGATGCAGATTTCTCATTTCAGTCTCAGTTTTATATGTCTCCGTTTCTGTCTATCTTCGTATCTCCCCTTGGGATGGAGCTATCACTGCACTGCCCTGAAGGTTAGAGAATCTAGTCCAGATAATGGCCTGTCTAAGAGGACTTCAGCTGAGTCTTTCACTCTCCCAAAAGGCCTTGGCGCTTGAAGTTGGCAGAACCAGATGGACTTTCTCTATGATTGCTGTCTCATCATTCTTCTCTGGCTCCTTCCGCTCCTACCCCCTAAAACAGAAGATAGTTCCCCTCTGAACCGAAATGAGTGACAGAATATATCCTCCTAGTAACCCTGCATGCAATGTCGCTCCGTATCCTCAACTGCCAAGAATTGGCCACATGCCACAATTGTCAATTTGAGAGCTGGAATGAGAAATCTGTGCAGAGTAAATGAGTTTTAAAAAAATGGTCCTGTCTGTCAAATTTAATTTGACATTCAGTTTTCTCCTCGCAGGGGTCTTTTGCCATGCCCACCTCCCACAGCTGAATAGTATGTAATTTTATTTGTATGGAATAGCTGTTATATTCCATTGGCCGTTAGTGGTTTCATCCCTTGTGGAATTGGCTCCTCGCATCGTGACGAGGCTTTGTCCACACACATATAAATGACAGTGCATGCTGTTGTTCGCAGCTTTGTGCTCCTCACTCTTTTCGCTCATTGGAATTCCTCTTCACTCTTTGTCCTGATGGGTGGTGTAATTACTGAAGCCGCAGGGAGGCAGCTGTATTTTATAGTTTGTGGAAAGCCTGCTGAGAACTGCCTACTAGTGGGGAGGAAGAGAAATACACGCTGCCACTCCGTTCCCTCATCAACCGCCACGCGGCAGGTGATAAATCCCCAAATTTGATGAAAAAAAAAAATGCGTGCTCATGCACTGATGTTGAGACATGATTGCCTACTATCAACCATGCACACAACATACACTGACAAACACTCATATAAATGCATGCTCACACAGCAGGGCATGTAGACACACATCGTGGCAATGTAGCTGTCCGCCCCTGCACACAAACAGATAAAGTCGCCACTGGCCCGGACTGCAGGCCGATAAATTTCCCCCCACATCCCTTTATGGGTTGTGCTTTTTATTTTGCTGCTGGGGTTTTATCTGGGGGCAGCAGTAGCTGAATCCGCATATCCTGGCCCTGGCACAGCCAGGACTTCGTCTACAGTGCATTAGTTCTCACATGAGGAATGAGTTTTTTGATGAAACGGCCCACCATTCTCAGGCCTGATGGAACACCACTATGGGTTTACCCACAGTGATCTAATCCACAGCTGTGCCCAGACACCGGCTGATATACTAGTGCAGAGAGACAGAGAGAGATTGAAGGAGCTGAATAGAAGAGATGTGGAGTAAGAGCAGGGGATTGAACCAGAATGAAAAGGATATACTCTGCGAGGAGAAACAGCGTGAGAGGATCCTCCATTTGAGAGTCCATATTTGGCATGTCTATGTGTGTGTGTGTGTGTATCTCACCCATCTCACTGACAGATAAACAACGCCTTGCATGACTGCAGGCATACTGGTTGGTCAGTGCGGTGTGTTTGAGGGGGTAGAACGAGAGAATAAACATCAATAACAACGGCCACAGTGAGAGACAACATGCAACAGCGGCAGCGGTGTTGTAGAGAAGCCCACAGCAGCAGCCCTGGAGGACCAGAAACTGCATTCAGGAGTGTGGGTATGACTCATTGGTGGGCTATAATGACCACAGATGGCCATTAGCGAGGTGTGAGGTGAACAGCGTAGGCTCCCAGCCCTATGGCACCACAGAGGTGTACACTTCTTGGTTATGACAGGCTCAAACTTGATGCGCGTCTAACGAGCCCCCTGGTAAATTGTGCCTGTGCACGGAGCGTCTCCTCTCTTCACCTCGCGGAGAGAATGCTACCAAAACGTCGCTGCAGGCAGATTCCACATTTCTGGGATCGTTTACTAACCTAAAACATCCAGACTGCATTCCTAGTCTCATCCTCTGGCTTCTAAGCAATTACAAATTGAGTTTGTCACATAGTCTCGCTTCTCAATCAAAATTTCTGTTCCGAGTGGGATTTGAGTGGGATAAGCACTTCTACAGGGGTATAAGGTAATCCTTCACTTACAAATTTCTATGACGCTCACAGTTTTGAGCATTCTAGCGTCATTTTAGTACGGTCCACTTTCTTGTTGTTCAGTAAACAACAAGAAAGTGGACCATAAACAATGTGATTGTTTCAATGAATGCTGGATTCTGGATTGAAATATGTAAAAGTTCATTTCTGGAACTTGCAGAACAAACCACTTCCCTTCCATATTTCCTTCCTGGCTGCGCTTGGGTTTGGCACATTTTAATGACTTTTTTTTTTTAATGACTCTCCTTCTCAGGCCTCCATTTCCTTCTCCCTCGTGGGTCTCAGTGGCGCTCTTATTCTCCAGGTGTATTCTGTGTAAGTATACACGGGGTGCCAAGCTCCTCTCCTGGATGGGTGCTCAAATGCTTCAAAGAGTTTTGGGGGAATTTTGTTGCTCCGTCTATCATCCGCGGTTCGTCCCACATCCCTCCCTTCTCCTCCTGTCCTCTCCGTGTGCCATCTCTCTCTCCAAGCTCATTTAGATTTCCTGCCACATTCCATCATAGCTAAGCTGAACAAATCCTTGCATATTTTCCTGAAAATTGCTTGATGCAAATGGGGTTGGAAAATTTGGGTTTTATTTCCTTTTAAATGAGTCGTTGTGAGAGGAGAGGGAAACAAATTTATAGATGGGTCTAAATGAGTATTGGCACACCATGTGTTCTCTTTTATTTACACACTCTTACTTAAAGGATAATTTATTTTTAAACCACCCTCTATTGCATCTTTTCTAAGTATCTGTCCACCTGTTGTCGGCTACAGCGTTGTAAACCAAGAATGACTGAATTCTGAGCCTACGCTGACACTTTGTGTGGCCTCAATGAGAGCATAACTCACACAAATTGGGATGCAGCCTTATGCTGTGAACACCAATCCTCTACCTGCCACATACTGCGTGAAGCCATGTATTATTAATAGGGTACATTGTACTAAGTCTGGAACAGCCAGGACCACACCAGAGAGTGAAATGCTACAAGCCAATGCAAGAGCATGGACACTACTGTCCCACATTTTGGTGTGTTCTTCTTTTTCAGCTTTGGCAGGTTAGTTTGACACATTTTCCAGTTTTACTGGCCATGTCTTGGATTGGAACCCGGCTACACACCTGTTCATTATCTGCCCGCAGGGTTATACTCGCCTTAGTTTTGTGTTGCTTTCTTGGCTCTACCTTCAGCTCATCTTATTGCATTGTACACATAAACCCCACTGGTTCGATCAGATTGACAGTTGAAACAAGAAAAAAATATACTTCTGAGCTTAAAGCTGAACGCTTAAATAAGAATATATGCCAGTCATTGGTAAATAAAGTGCAAGCTTCACATCAACATTTGGACTGATTTAAATTGCAGCAGGTTCTGATCACAGTGTCAAGTGCACAATAATGCTCATGAAGACTAGACTAGAAGACTAGAAGACTAGTCTAGGGTTAGCACGATTGGAATTGGATTATGTAATATGAGCAGGACATAATATGGACTGGCAAATAACAGTTGAAACATTCAGTCACACCATCTGAGTCGACAAAGGGCCCAGAGAAAAGCAGTTTCCCAAAATATTCTAACTGCATCATTATCGTTCAGTAATGAGCATAGGTCACCAGAGTTTTTTTTCTGGACCGGAAAACAAATTCAAAATCAACGTGTAATTGTAAGAAAAGTTCTCACAACTCTATTCTCTCCTGCTTTGCAACACCATGGGAACATCAAGTAAATGGAAATTTTGCAGACAAAACTACTTCAAATGTAAGTAAACATTTAGTGTCTGAGTCACTGTTTTATATCAGTTAAAAAAAAAAAAGCCATTGTTGAAGTCAAGAGGAAAAACCTGTATATTTGTTACACATATATTTAATAGTAGCAGTGTTGCCTCAGTCGGGGTCCAAACCGATAACCTTTTTGCTGGAAGGTTACTGGTTCAGACCTTTTCTCCTGGTATTCTGCTTCCTCCTACCAACCCACAGTCCAAAGACATGCGCTCAATGGGTTCATTGGTGACTTCAAATTCCCCGTAGCTGTGAATATGAGTGTGAATGGTTGTTGTGTCTCTATGTGCCCTGTGATGAGCTGGTGACTTGTTCAGGGTGTACCCCGCCTCTCACTCAAAGTCAGCTGGGTCTGGCTCCAGCAACCCGGTGACCCTGATGAGGACCTGCGGTTACAGATTATGGATGGATATGATATAGCCGGGTTGTGATGTCAGGCTTCAGATGATTTGGTGATGTTTTAACAGATAATACAATTAAACACACCATTTCTGTTTCTGGGAAAATGAAGCGGCAGAAGTGAATGAATAATAGTTTCACACTCAATAGGCTGTTAGATTAGTCAAGGGTATTGCTGCTTTTAAAGCTATTCAGTTACCAGAAATGAAAGACAATGGTTCAACTAGACGGGACTTATTTATGGGGTTCAACAATGATTCAACACTTTATAAATGTAGTTAGTAGTCCTTCTAATGTCTTTTTCTAACGCCTGTTTTTGCCAGTCCACAGTTTCTAGTATGGTTACAAGACTGTTTCATAACATGCCCCATTAGTGTCTAACATGACTAAACTTGGTTTGCACCTCATGCAGGATCAAACGCTTCTCATCTACTGCATCCTTTTTCCTAAAGCTCAAACTTCTTCAAAGAAATGTATTGCAAAGCAAGACTGTTTCCAACTCTCCACACTTTGAATTCTCCCATCCTGTCCTTTCTTGTTAGTCAAAACAAGAGTCTGATCCCCGAGAGACTGCTAATAGGTTCTGGGCGTCCTTCGCGGTCCTTTATGGTGCATCGGGCCGGTGATGGAGCAGCTTTGCTCCACTCAGCAGGTATCCGTCTCTAACTCCTCCTCTCGGAGGGAGCTGGACACCAGGCAGACAGATGCGTGAGAGGCCTGTGGCAGGGCTGGAGAAAATGGATCACATAAAAACAACACAAGCTGACTGTAAATGAGCATGGGAGCAGACAGCGGGGGGGTGGGGCGGGCACGGGATGGTGGCTGGGTGAGGCAAGGAGCCAACAGGCCTCGACCAGACGCTCCGATTCAACATATCCAATCATTCACACTGCCTTGAGCCTCAGCGGGGCTATTATGGGATTCCACAGGATTTTTTTTTTTTCTTTTTCCTGATTGACTCTCTTTGTGACTGACAGCTATCTACATTGATTGACACTAAGGGAACTAGCAGCCTGCTGAGAGGGGGGGGCGCCAGGCTAATTGACTGTCTTCCAGCTGGTTGATGGCTGGATTCAGGAGGAAACTGCAGGCCTGTGGCCCAGTACCATTTTTCTCTGCAGATAGACTGCAAATGATGAATCGTGCTGGAATGTTTTGGCAGAGATGCATGAACTCGGTTAGTTGATTCTCGCTTTGTCTTTTCCATAAACATGTGGATGTCATGAGTCACCACCCATACCACCCTGAGTGTGGGGAGTTTTCTTTTGCCATTATAAATACTGTAGCCACACTCCAAAGCCAGAAATTAGAATTAGATGGAGCCAAGGGGGTCTACTAAATAAAGCATTTCAGTGGTTGAATTATTGAACAAATAGAGATGTATACCTGCAGCAAGACAGCAGAGCCTGATGGTCTTGCTGGAACACAGCAGCTGAAGCAGCCATGTATTAAATTATGTGTTCCAATTATTTGCTCCAGCCTACTACGTTGGACTAGAAGACTTTTTTTTTTTTTTTTTACTAGACTATGATTAGTAAATAATAGATGTTGCACACAGGACACACGCATGCACTGGAAGTGAAGACAGACGCCTCAGAGAAGATAAAGAGAGTTATTACAAAGTCTGGAGAAGTTGGCCACAGAGGCGCAAAGAAAACATAAACTAGTCCCGGATGGGAAAATGCATATTGTATTGTGTGTGATTTATTACACATTATATAAATTGGATCACCATTTTATCCACCAAATAGAAAAACCCGCATTGGCCTCATTCATATGATTAAAAACAATGAGAGATAGGAGAACTGAATAACATGTTCTCTTTTGCAGCTGTCCACTCCACCAGGTACTGTAAGACAATTGGTTTTGTTAATTAGATAGAAGTTGTGTGGTAGCAATATTAACATTTCTATAAGAAGTAATTTATTTTCCCCATCTTGCTTCAAGGCAGGCTCCTTTCTATTCTATATGCACAACTCTAAAGCAAACTTTCTGAGCCAGAGGATAATAGCAACGCCACCCTTTCAATACATTTTAAATATCCTCTTGAGTAATGCTGATAAACAATATTTGATCCAAAGCTAATATCCATTTTAATTTGCAGCAGATACACAATGTCTGCACTGAGGTCATCCTATTGATTTAATGTAAGCCACTTCAATGGGAAAAAATGGCATTCCGTACACAGCGGGTTAGAATTGATTTTGCACAAAGACACAGTCATTGTAATGTTTCTGTACACTGCGACGGTGGAATCTTTAAGACAAATTAATACATTTGATTTCGCCGTGGCTTTGAGAAGATTGATCGTTAAGGTGAAGACTTGATGAACCATAAAAACGTCCTAGTCAATTCTTATGCAAGCCACTTGTCATTGTAACTACGGAGTTGAGAGGCAGGAGGACCTTTGGTAATGCACCGAGAATGCTTCTTTGCAAAAATGGAAAGTGGCCAGTGAGGAATTTGGATGGCCCATCCAATTTTCTGCCTCAGTAGATGCCTGTGGGTGTCAGCCTTATGCATGGAAGGCCATGCTTTGATGGCAACACATAGAGACTTCAGTTTCTAGTCAAATACATAACTAAAAACATAGATAGATAGATAGATAGATAGATAGATAGATAGATAGATAGATAGATAGATAGATAGATAGATAGATAGATAGATAGATAGATAGATAGATAGATGGGTAGATGGGTAGATAGATAGATGATCCTGACTAACTGCATGAAAGCAGTAGGCTTATAAAAAGAGCGTGGTGTGTGTGGTGTTGCTCCACAGCTCCGGCTCAGGGCTCGGCATTGACAAGCTGTCCACATCTCACTGTAATTTAGAGACCTTACCCCAGAGAGCGGGACTGAGTTATAACATTTCTCTCTACCCACCCTTCCTCCCTTCTCACTCCTTCCTCTTCCCTCCACCCATCTTTCACCCTCCCCATCTCTCTTTCCCCGCTGTGACTTTGTTTACCACTCGTAATGCTATTCAGTGAGGGACAATTTGGGGTTCTTGCAACTTGGATTTATCATAGTTAGAGCTAGCATTCCTGGTGATTCTAATGGAGAACTTGGTAAGAAGTGTGCCAAGCGTGGTCATGCTCACCATGATCACCTCACCTTGGTTGGTGGGCATACACTGTTGTCCTGTGCAGTGAGGGATTATCTCCAACATCTCAAATGCATTCACTTTCAGTTTTACCTCCAGCTAAAAGGGTTTCAATCATCTGGTTAAACTGCTTGTTTCCAAACTATTTGTTCATCTATTTGTTTGTTTGTTGATGGTCAACATTCATTTCACTTAAATGTCATATTTTCCAGTTTTCTTACACCCCTACACATTCTATTACCCAATTTTGTCCCACTATCACATTATTTGGACTGTTTAATTCATTGTGACCCAGCTTTAAACGCAACAACAACTGATTGGGTAACAACCTCTAAAAACCTATAACAACCTAACAACCTTTCTTTTTTTTTTTCCCCCAACAGTATCATCTCGACATAACAGATGGTCCTGTAGATGTAGGTACTGAAGCTTCCCCTGCATTCCATTACTGCAGGGGTTAGCTTAATTGTATAAGCTTCGTCCATTTTCTTCACAAGTAAATCGACTCAATCCTCTGTGGTTTGAACATTCTTTATAAAAGCATGTATCCAATCAGCCTGTCCTTGATCAGGTGTCCCCGAAGGCCAGTTAGACGTCGGTTTCTTTACACATGACTGCGAAACAATTACATTAAATAAAAATGGACATCCCAACGGACACTCAAAAAGCAGTTTATCAAAACTCTAATTTTCTACAAGCAAATTACAATGCGATTCTGTCCCCACTTTACACAGATGCCTGTGATTAGCTTAACAAGAATTCAAACACATTCTATAGTGTTCAAAGTGGGCTAGGTAAGAAGTTAATTCCAGAGAGGTTCCTCGTGCCTCATCACTGTTGACATTTCCATCTGACAGCGAGAAATTAAGACCGGCCACTTTAGATGCTAATTTAACGGCTTAGCACATGATTTCCCTTTCTCAGTAAAGCTTTACTCCTACCATAAAGCTGTCGCGCTGTCTTCACATCCTGCTTCCTTACAAGCCGAGGTACGGAGGTACACAGCAGTCCTCTTACCCCACCGAGAGGAACAACAACCTTCATTATGTTTAGGTTTAATCACTTAATCCGCGCTTTAATACAGAAGTAAACAAATAAAAGCACATCTAAGTAAATGAACAGTTGGGGTTGTTCTGTAATAGCTCGTAAATCTTTCAGAGTTCGTAATGAGCTCATTTCTCCTCTGGGCTCAGCAGCAAGAAATCAGCACTTCACACACGAGTGAGAGCGGCATGCACGCAGACTCCCACTCTAAAACGTGTACTACTGAGAGACTTGGGGTGGGGGATTGGATTGTTTGCTCGGGGAAGTTGTGTTAATCTGTATGAGCACCTTACTGTACATTGCCATTTTGATAAACAATGAGCATTCCAAGGAGATGCTACAGAAATATAGCTTCATGTAGCACTGCAGAGATAAGCTGTTGCACTGCATGTGTTCTTGCCTCAACTACATTGACGAATGTCGTGCAGGTTTTCCTCGCGAATGCCTGAAACATGAACGGATTTACCACATAGCTAAAACGGAGAACTATCCGTCTAGCTTTATACTGCGAAGAGCTTGTGCATTTCAATTTGAGCATTAGATACCTAGCAGTAAGATGAGATGACCACCCTTTCCCCTGTATCTAGGCAACAAGAAAAGCACGTAATATTTCCCTTTCTCTCTTTCCTGCTCTGCCTCCAACTCTTTATCCCTTTCGCTCCAGGGAACACCCCGTCATTACTTTTAAATTAAAGACTCACATAGAATATTTTTGTCCTTAAATTTGCGTTCTATCCATTCAGACTTTCCCCTGAAACACAAAACTATGTGCTGGTGGATTCCTGGTGCATCATCCGCCGAGCACTGACTGTGTTTTATGGCT
This sequence comes from Nibea albiflora, assembly GCA_014281875.1. Lineage (NCBI taxonomy): Eukaryota > Metazoa > Chordata > Actinopteri > Sciaenidae > Nibea > Nibea albiflora. The sequence continues at coordinate 6,769,095 of CM024803.1, forward strand.
CTCCTTGAGGAGTGATGAAATGTTTACCAGTGGGTGAGGAACAAACAGGGCGAGGAGAGAGAGAGAGAGAGAGGAGGGGAGGGTGATGTGTGGGAGGACTGGCTCACTCCTAGGAGGAGGGATGGGGAGGGAGGAGGAGGATGAGATATAGGTAGAGTTTGATGGTCATCTAGGCACAACCCCCACGAAGATAAATCAGATGTAGGTGCAAAGTTAGTTAGAACGATGTGTTTTTTTTTTCTGTGCATGTGCGTGTTTCTACGGTCGTACAAGTCCTTTTTTTTTTTTTTTTAATCTGTCACTGGACTTTTTTGCTATTTCTCCTGCTGTCCATGTTTTATGTTTTCTGCCCACCCGTCTTCAATTTGCAATCATTTCCGGGAATCAGCCTTACATAACCTTCATTTACCCAGTGATGTCTGGCATTCAGCACTGATGCTTTGAATTCGAGTTGCCACAGAAACAGTGCTGGATTTTTTACTGTTGGAGAGAGAGAGAGAGAGAGAGAGAGAGAGAGAGAGAGAGAGAGAGAGAGAGAGAGAGAGAGAGAGAGAGAGAGAGAGAGAGGAGAGAGAGAGAGAGAGAGAGAGAGAGAGAGAGAGAGAGAGAGAGAGAGAGAGAGAGAGAGAGAGAGAGAGAGAGAGAGAGAGAGAGAGAAAAGCTCGGAGAAATAATTGTTTTTAATGGCACAGGGGGCCATTAATTGTTCTGAGCATTATGATTAATTTATCAGTTACTTATTATATGTAGTTATCAGTTATTTGCAATACATTTCTTCAGTGGGACATGACGTGAATACACGTGATGAAGTAGTCTCATGTGATTTATGCTTCTTTATGCTTTCAACTTAGAAATATGTTGTTGTTTTTTTCCTAATTAGTCCTTCCCTTGAATCTTCTTCTCTTTTTTTAGACACATTTATCCCCTCTGCTATCTCTTCTATCTTTTTTTTTGACATTTTGAAAATCATAAACTGAGGATTAACTTGCATAAGAGCTCCAGATGCATTATGTATTCTGACTCTTTGTTTATTCTGCCACAGAAGCTTTTAATAGTTCAATTTGATGCATTGCTGGAGTTATGCTGAGAGATTAAAGAGTTCATTTGTATTTGTTTTTTTCTACTTTTGTTTTTTTTTTGTGCCACTGCAATCCCCTGGTGTGCATAGCATAGTACTAAGTGAGGATATACAGTATCTGTTGCACTAAAATGACAGAATGTTATAAAACGACCTGATATATAAAACAGCCTACACATGCAGGGAGCTATTTCAGGTGCTGCTTGCTGCTGCTGTAAATACAGATATCACTGCGAGTTTCCAACAAGTACAGAAAATAAATAAATAAATAGTTTTTGGTTTTTTTTTTTTTTTTTTTTGTTATTTTTTGTTTGTTTTTTTTGTAAAGTAGAAATAATGTTAATAGACCGTGCTACCATAGTCTCCAAATTCACTTTTTAAGTGACAAAGTACGAACACGGAGCCGTGCAGGTGTAGCTGTGGGCACACATTCCACCCGTGTTTTAATTTATTGCTCTTGCAGCAAAATAAGTGCACCTGCCAGAGTCCCAAAGTATCCATGCTTTTAGCTATTCCAGAAGTTTCAACTTTGACAGTGTGGGTGCACAGAATTTAAATGGTGCTGCATTAAAAGAATGTTTTTTTTTGGTTTTTTTTAAGGCAAACCCTCCTGCTCCCCCAAAAAAACTCACAGACACATAACCCTGACAGATGGTCACTATTACCAACACTATGTCTGCATTCATCTGGAGTTTCTATCCCTCTGATGAATGGAAGTTAACATATAGGGGATTAGCAGAGATAAAAATTTTAAAGAAGCTCTGTAAGAGCTGCAGAGCTGTGTGATTGAGAACACGTCTAAGTTGTGTATGTTTTACCTGCAAGCAGTTTCCCTCTCAATCCTCGGAATAGCAGTAAGGCAGCACAGGAAGTAGGCTACAGAGGGAAATGAGACACTGACTCTGGCTGATAGTTCCACATGATGGATGTGGCCTAGTGGTGACAATTCATGCTGACACCCCCAATGACAAAGCCATGCTTTATTGCGGCCGACAGACTAGTACCTGCAGCCCGGCCTCTCCGCGGATGTTGCTTGATATCCTCTGCAGTGTAAAACTCACACGCCGCCAATGATGCCACTAAATGCTACTGTGTAAGAAGGTTTCTAAAAATGTCTTACACCCAGCTTGGGTCAGTGCTTGCTTTTACTCCTCCAGCATAGAGGGGATCAGTGTGCCTGGTGGGCAGACTTAGAGGGAAGAATTACTAGGGCAGTTGTTAATTATAACTACGCTGCATTGCACAAGTGAACATTCGGGCACCTCTGCGTTGAAGCAAGAAAAGTAAGGGCGGTGTGTGTGTGTGTGTGTGTTTGTGTTTGCACGTGCACCTTATGTCTGTATGGAAACAGCATCTTGGTACACAGACACAGAAAAAAAAAAAAAAAGTAACTAGCATTAGAATGTGACACATTGCTTGCGAAAGGTCACAGAGAGCGGATCCTGAAAGAGTCACAAACATGGAAATCAAAAGGCACACTAATGGGAGACACGGTTTGTATGGAACATGCTGTATAAGGAAGAAGGGAAACAGATTCCTGACAAATCCCACCGTTTGTAAATTCAGTCCATGACCTTTTTTTTTTTTTCCTGGGAAAACATCCTTTCAAGAGGAGAAACCTGCAGGGGAGAAAATGAAACGCCAACACCTTGTTTACTTTTCTGTTGTTCTACTCTTTTTTTCCCCCCCTCCTTTGTTTTGTGTGAACTACACTCTGTGACAAACTCAGACTTATTAGAGGGCATGAGAAGAACTGAGTAAGAGATAAGCTAAGAATCCCCTTTAAGTACCTCTCCATCCATTAAGATGGAGATTATAGTTTCAAAGCTAATTGTTTTTTTTTTTTTTCCCTCCCTCCCTCTTGCTTATTCTTTACATGGAGAATGGGCAGGAAATCAAGAAGTGTGCTCCTTTCTTTTCAATTTCCCTCCTAATAAATTCCTCGCTTTTATCCCTTGTCCTAATATAACGGCGAATTAAAATTCATTGAATTTCAACGCGTTCATTAGGCTCTGAAGGTGAGCTCTCTGTGAGAGGATGTGGCGCTTTAGAGGCACTCGTCTTCCTCTGTGCAAGTGAATGACAAATAGAGATGGAGTGTCAGAAGTGAATGCAGAACAAGTGCGGAAGAGCTGATGGAGGCTTACCAGTTGCTGAAGGATTTCCACTTAAAGTACAGTATACCGTAGTGCTGTGCATGCTTGCTGTGCATGCTCATAACCACGAGCAGGCAACCTACAGGTCCATTTATACTTGTAGCTGCATGCAAATCATCAGTCTGATCACCATGACTTATCTGATCTGAAATGATAATGGACGATTCGGGAGCATGTTATAGCTGAGGACATGGTGATAGAAAGTGGTCTTGGCAGCTGTTGTGGATTCATGTGCAGAACAAACAGTGGGTTAGTAACCCTGACTTTCTCAAAGAGACAGCCAGCGAACAAACAGTCACAGAGTCCGGAGGGAAAACGAAATACCAGACTGTGAAAACCTTCCTCCACAGGAAAACATGTGCAGTCTGTGTGCAATGTTGAAAGCAGTCCTGTTTGGTCACATACCTAAGTCCTACAGTACATATGTGGTTACATAACAGTTGACAATCAGTTTAATTCTTCATATGTCAGTATTATTTCTTTTATTGTCTTTCTATTTCTTTAAAACACCCAGCATACTAGTAAATGCGGTTTGATGAGATTGCAATTTCATTGATTATGTAATACTCCACTGATGTGAAGCAGTGTGTATATACTATATAGGTATTGATTCTGCGCGATGTTTGTCTACTCCACTATAATTAGCTATTGCTTCTATGCAATTGTCCTCTTAAGTTTGCTTTTTAGCCTCATACCAAACGGGAATCAAAGTGTTTACAGAAAATGAATGGGAGTAATTTGGTAATATATCATAAAACCTGACTACGATTGTATGCGCAAGCGATTATTTTGGGTTTTGAGGTCAGTACAAGGTACATGAGTTTAATCTATATTGGCAATACCCAACGTTTGGACTGCTATTATTTATTTATTTTTATTTTCTTTTAGAAGAAATGTGCAGTATTTTAAGTGTGACACACGAGACCAGGCTTCAGACCAATTTGTGCTGCCGTGATAGCCATGCTATGACTGGATGAGAACAATAATGCATTTTGAATTATAGCAGCCAGCAATAAGGTCACGCTTAAGCACAGTCATTACTCTAAAATTGGTAGAAAATGTCATCATCCTTAGCTATGACTAAAACTGCAGAGGAAGCATGTCAAATCTAATTAGATTCCCAGTTTCATTTCATCAGATTTGGTTCCAGTAAGGCAATAACTGCTTAACTGGTTCAGAGCACATGCATGAATGTAAATTCTGTATATTAATCCAATATCCTGCTGTCTGTCGGTGTATCGATAGTGCATTTTAATGCAAGTAACACTTTAAACAAATCAATGCAAATCCACAAGAAGCTCTCTTTTGACCGATAAGTTGAAGTACTCAGACCTAACAACACCCATGATGGATTGATATTAAATTGAATATTTATGGCGTGAATTAAGTATGTAGGAATCCCCATAGACTATGGCATATATAATGCGTATAAGCGGGGCATTTAATTCCCTGCTGCAAGCCTTTCACCTTCTTGTGTTGTGCTGAAGGAGAGACAATGACAAAGAGAGCAAGAGAGAGAGATAAAGAGGGACGTACAGAGAAAACAACAGAGTTCATCAGGTCTTGGCCTACTGTGAGGTGAGTGTGGGGGGAGAAGTGTGTGTGTGTGTGTGTTTGCATGTGTGTGTGTGTGTGTTGGGTTGGAGGGTGATTAGAAAAATCAAGGACAGCCGCCTGTGCCTTCCCTAACTCTGTTAGGCCAGACTGGCATTTTAATAAGGGCTGCTGAATACCACTGCTTCATCCCCCGGGGAAGCCGAACACACACACACACACACACACACACACACACACACACACACATCTTTGGCCACATGCACACCAAGTATACAGAGGGAGGTAGGGCCACAAATCATGTGTAGGTGTGTATGCAGGCTAATGTACACAGAAGGATGCTGCGTATATAAAAAGCCTCAGTATCTGCATATTATGAAGATATAAATGCACACCGGTGGATGTGTTCTAGATATTAAATTACTTCAAAAGTGAATCTATAAATGGTAAATTAAATAGCTGGCAGAGATAGCCACCATCCTTGCCCACATTGTAATACCATTACTGTCCGTACAAGAGCAGCAAGGGTGGGCCGTGTGAATACAAGAGAGCTTTCACATTTTCACATGTCAAGCACACAGCCCACTGACAACGAGGGGTGGGAGGGAGCGCGGAGATAGCGGCGGTGGCGAAGCAGGCTCGTGAGAGCGTCCGCTGCCCATCAGCCGCCGACTGCAGCGTGATGTGTCACATCCAGAGGTGGCGCGTCAGGCCGAAGGAGACTCATCCGCGAGGTGTAATGCAGACGGATGAACGCTGCCTCGTATTGACCAATGCAAATGAAAAGCGGAGTCATACATAACGTTTACACACACACACGCCCGCTCCTGCGATCGATCCTGAAGTGTGGAAGCGACGCCGGCTTGCTGTGATGTGCTCATTGGATCGCTGCCGCCACACTCCTGTGTCAAAATGCATGTAATGCGTCTCTGCATGGAGGCCCCGGCTCAGCCGTTGTACAATTCTCTCTTTGTGTCCTCTGAGAGTGTTTTCATACAAAAAAAAAAGAGGCCTATTAAATGTCATCAGCTGCATATAGAAAATGCACATGAGTGCTGAGTTTCGATGATGACTTGACTGGAGCGACTGGCAAAAGCAGTTTGGAACCAAACTAATATGTTGACCTTTTAAGATGACAAGTGTGTAATGTGATTGCATGCACGCAGCTTCGTCTCTGTTTTCTTGAGACTCCTTTTTCACGCAGCGGGGAGAGAGAGCAGCTCGTGGGGGGGGGGGGTTACGATACCACTCGCCCTTTTTAAGGCAAGGAAGAGATGAAACGGAGCGAGCTCCCGATTGAAGATAAATCCACCCTGATTAGCTTTGCTGTGCTCCTCGTGTTGTTGTTCCCACTCGTCCCTTCTTCTTTCTCAGCTTACAGTCTGTCACAAAACAGTGACACGCTTGCATAATTATCCGCTCGTTGCTAGACACACGGAGCTTCGTTTGTCTGACGCTAAGGAACCGTTTGGTTTCATCTAGAGTGTGCATTAAGGTGTGTCAATTGTTAAGCCTCGCATGCAAGCGGCGACATGCATGAAATCTCGTGAATTACCATATGCATTACTTCAATGCAATTATTGGTATCCCCTTAAGTTAGGAGAAAATATTATTGGATTTCTTGTCTACGTCTTGATTTATTCATTTTCATTTACCCACCAAGAGCCATTGAGAGCAGCAGTGTCCAAGCCTTTTTTTTTTTTTTGACATGCATGCAATTATTGCTGCCATGTGGTCCTTATACATACACCTATGTATATCCCCAACATGTATAGGCTCTGGATCGCCCCTTTACATTATTGGAATTGCCCAATGGGCATTGACAGCGGGGGCTTAATGAATTAAAGTGGACATAGCTGACTCAGTTCAATCGATAACTGGTCCCCCGCGGAGCCCTCTGCTCTGTGCGCCAGAAACAGCAGAGAAGGAGAGATAGGAAGACAGAGATGGAGTGACAAAGAGAGCAAAGGAGTAAAATGAAAGAGAGGGAGATAGAGGGAGAGCAGAAAAAGAGCACAGAGAGGAGAATGAGAGGAGGGACTAACCCTCAAGAGAGAGATGATGTGAAGGGAGAGAACCAAGGGATGGGGGATGAATACAAAAATGAATGGAGGCGATGAATGAGGTCTTGCTGATGAAAGGGTTAAGTGTTTTGCAGTTCCTCACCCTAATGGCTCCTGAGGCTTCTCCTCAAGAGGGCTAGTTTGTGCAATATCCCCTGAAGATCCTGCGCGACGCACACTCGATTCCTGTTCCTTTTTTTTTTTTTTTTTTTCCCATCCCAACAGCAGCTTGTTTGTTCTTTACAGCACAAACAAACTGGGACTTTATAACACATGTGGCCTCATTCAGTCCAGCACTCATAGGAACAACATTCGTCTTGGTCTTCATCGTGCCGCTGAAATCATAATTGTTGTGGCCTTTTGAGCACTAAACAGTTTTTCGCCGGTGTGCTTTGTTCCAACATGCAAGCCAGGCAGTGGGAAAAAATTGAGTTTTTGTTGCGTTTTGCATAAGGAAGAGATTAAAGAAAACTGTTGGCCTTGAAAAAAATAAAAATAAAAATACATGCAATAAAATGCAAAGTATAACCATCTCGCAAGGCTGAGTGATCTCTCTCTCCAGGGTCGACACTGGCTCAGGGATTCCAAACACCCACCATTAAATGGATTTTGGCTGTTTTATATTTCGCGCGTGTGTGTGTGTGTGTGTGTGAGAATAGATGCTACATAGCCTCCAACGGAGCCCACTCGTGAAATAAATGACAGTGTTGGTCGTTGGCTCAACACCACTCGAAACAAACAGTGTTTTAGTCGAATACCTAATAAGGAAAGACATAGTGTGATGCCCTTAAGGAGAGTTGAGACAGAATAAAAAAAGCCCATTTTATATGCAGCACACTTTTCCAGCGGAGGCCGCGAGATGAAAACACACACCTTTGACATTTTGTTGGGTTTTTTTCAGGAAAAAAAAAAAATGTTATGGCTAACGTATAAGCAAACAGTTCAGCTGCACATACAGCAGACGTGAAGCGGCATGAGCATTAGAGTCCGATATTCACTCTCCTTGGAGCTCTGATGCGGCCTTCATCGAGTCCTTGCTTGTCAGTTTGAAACAAGGCTGATGAGCACAATAGGAATGAACTGTTAATGTGATATAAAACCAAAACAATATGCAAAAGAGGCTAAAAATGTCAGCGGAGCTGCAGGATAATAATAATAATAATAAAAAAATGATTAGTGGAGCTTTTACTATTGTGATGGGAGATTAGAAAAATGCCAGAGAATTCAAATGTTGGGAAATTAGAAAATGACATAATATATGTTGTTATGTATGAGGACATCCAGGATCTGGGGCCAGGTAGAATGTGCATTTGCGGTCAATAAAAGTGATTTTCAAGATATCACATTCATGTCCAGTCTGTAATGATCGCCTCTGTCATCTCCACTCCTTTCAATCAAACAGTTTCTCTTTTCTCATATTCTATTATTTTTGTTTTAGCTTACCCCCGCCCTGTGCTCTCTTTTCGCGTTTTTTTTTTTTTTTTTTTTCCTGCCTTGACAGGGAACGGTTTCGCCTGTCATGTCAGACTTGTGACTGACTGTGTGATGGATGGTATTCTGGTTAGAGCTCTGCTCTGTTTAAGGCACACAGTGGGAAAGAAGCAACCCCGCCACCTCCCACTCTACCTGTCACGCACCGCGCCCTGCTCACGTCACCCTGTATTACTTAGGATTTTCTCTCACCGCCACCCTCCTTTTCAAAGCAACCTTGCTGTGGCTCTCCATCCATTTGTTGGCTTTTCACTCTCGTCTGGCACTATTTGTCCTCCCGCTGTGTATCTGTCTGCTGCAGACAGTCCATCATTGTCTTATACATTGCACTATGATTCTTCTTCTGCATTTGCATTTTGCCATCATTTTAGCAGAGCGTAATGTCTTTTTATAACGCGGTCTCCTTCTGTAAACCTTTTAGCCGTCTAGTGTTTAGTCACAGGATTTTTTTTTTCACACTTCCTAAAACTTCTCTGCATCTCCACATCCCTCTTTGCACAATTGTCTTTCAACAAACACAATGTAATCTAATGGCACCCTTTTTACACATTTTTTTTCCATTAGGCTGCTCTCTGTTCTACCATCTTTTTACTTCCAATTATTTCCTTGCGCCGCCCCCCCCCTCTAATCACAGTGTGTGCGGAGGGACAAAGTGTTAAAATTTAGTTATGCTAACAAGGTGCGGGGCAAACGCAGCCTTTTCAGCCGTTGCTCTGGTAATGGCTCCCTGACTGATTGACAGGCCTATTCTCTGCTCCTCCTGAGTGACAAGTCTGCAGTCGCCGCTGCAACGTAGGAAATGAGAGTGGAATTACAATACCAACCATGTCACCTCCTCAGGGGACAGGAGAAAGGAAAATACAATCACAGTCCCCATCAAACACACGCCCGCACACACACACACACGTACACAGTCGCACTTTCCATTTAGCTTGACTCTGGCGGAGGAAAAACACACATGTACAAACGCACACACAAACGCACACTACACAGCAGTGTTTTACCTGCTATTACACTTGCTTGTACTTGAGCTTAAAGTGACATCCACCCCAGCTGTTTAGGCAATGAAAATAAATGGAAAGCCGCACGTCTGTGGACTTTCAGTCATTGGAGTGCAGTGCTTTTATTCTTATGAGCCGTTCTAGAGGGTCACTGTTTAAGATAAAACAAACCTGATGAAATTCAGTGCGTTTTGTTTCACAAATTTATCAGATATTGTTCTGCTCAGAGACATTTGGGGCCTCAGCTTAAATTGTTTAGAGGAAATGACAATGTGAATAGAAGGGCACGCTAATATACTTCAAGTTTGTGTGTTATAAAAACCTTAATATTTTAGGGCGTTAGGGATTTGTTTAAAGAAACAGAAACTCCTTCACCCCCTCTTTGCGTATGTGTGTGTCTCTATGCGTGCAGGGGAGGAGGAGAGCTGAGGTATGCTGTCTATTTATTTACACCACTTGAGGAAATGCTAATTCAAATCCACAGATTTCTCTCCTGTCTGCCGAGTCGGAGCAATATAATCCTTGTAAGCAGGAGGGGGGGAAAAAAGATGACCGAGGGATCAACCACAGAGTGAACCCAACAGGAGGAGCTTTGCAGCCTTTGTCCAGTTCATGCTGTGATTTTACCATGTGCATTATTACTCCCTCTGAGCCACCACCAGGTCTGGTTAATAATAATGCTTGGGTAGATTAAAGTCTAAGTGGGGACATTTCCTATTAAAAGCTTTCTATTATGTCTGCTTTTACATGGAGACAGCCACCGGCCCAGAGTCTGTTTGTGCTGCATTTACTGTCGTTCCCCTGTCGCTCTGCCTTTACTGCCCGTGGTGCGAGCGGGGGTGTTTATGAGTTTATAAAGCCTCATGACGCATCATCATGCTTTTACACATTCAGACACGAAAACTCAGCCTTGCACTGCCTTTTTTCCCTCTTGCTCCCCATCGCCAACGCCCCATCCCCCCGGTTCCCGACCATCCCGGTGCACTCGTTTAACCTTGTTAAACCCTCTAAACTGGGCCGCTCAGGGGCTTTTACATGCCACAGCAATCTCTAACAGGGGATTCATTTCCGTCATCGTTACAGGAGAAAACCTCCCGCATCAACCGTATATAATTTACAGACACCAAGCTTGAGATCTTTAGAGGACAAGGGATGGCCGTTGCCGTGGTGTTTCACAGAGATGTGGCCTTGGGGGCAGCAATAGAGACAAGAGGCAGTCCGGTTAGTGCTCAGAAACAACACTGTGGCCTTTTGTGGTGTGACAGGCCAACACAAGGTTAAGGGTTTAGGGCTGTAAGAGCAAAGGAGAACCAGTGGTGGAAGCAGAAAGACAGATCCATGTCTTTAGTGTAAAGCAGCAGCTGGACGGGTGCACAAACGCCATAATGAACCCTATTGAAGGTGAGCAGGAGCCAGGTGGCCAGCCTTTCAAGGGTGGACAAAAGGCAATCAGCACTGTGCCCCCTTTGTTTGTGTGTGTCTGCGTCTGTGTGTGTGTGTGTGTGTGTATGATGCACACACTCCTGCACAAGTGAAACAGGGATCAGTCAGAGAATGGAATTGTGTATGGCATTGAGAATTGCTTTCAGGGGAGCTGGAGTGTGCTGCTGTAGATGGACTGGTATTATAGCCTCAGCAGACATCTATTGGAAAATCCCCTCAGAATTCGTTGTGGTTAGAATAAAGTCCCGGTGTCAAGCATAAGACCGTTCAATAATTCTCCACTGTAAATTGATAGTTTTGAGTGCATTGCAGCACAGTGTCATGGGCTTCGGGAATTGTTTTTGGTTGAGCTATGGGTTTCCAATCTTGCAGTTAACGATACTTGTATTTTATTTTTCCAACTGCAGCCATCTGTAGTCTTGAGTTTCAAATCGACCTCATGAGCGCACCTGTTTGAATGAATAATGGCTGCCACAGTATTGTGCTGTTAAGGAGCGTCATACGGGGAAAGAAATGATGATGGTTTCCTTCCTAAAGATGTTCTCGGCAGCCACAGCATGGGGCTCACTCCATAGATAAACCACCAGATGTTTCTGTGCTGTAGATTTGGCTATGAATCTTCTTAACTGCAGCTCAACCCCCCAATGACAGAACGACTATATGGTCAAATCACTGTTTGTGACAGCACCCCACAATTTCTGCCCTTCTAACAACCGCCATCGATGGCTTCCCTTTACTCATCCCCACCCCTCCAATTCTGCAGCTCTTCTTCACATTTCCTACGGGGTTCAGCTCCTGTGGCACGTGGCTATATTTCAAACCGCGCTGTTTGCTGGTGCTAATGCATTTAGTATCAATGGCTAATTAAAACTGCAAGATCGCTTTGGTAAAACATCTGTTCCACTCTTAATAAGCAGGGCTGTCTTGAAGCGATTGCGTTAAGTGTCATTAAGTGCTGATCAAACGATGCTTCCCGGTCAGTGGCGGTAAACGTTGCTGAATGCTGAGTTGTGCATGCCTTGAATTCAAATACATTCCATACCCAACGTTCGCAGTATATCTTCGTCTCCATCCTTTTCGGGGTCCTTTGTTCTGTTATTGCCGCATGCGGTGCTCCGTCCTGTCATTTCCACGCTGTTTGCCGCTTTGCTCCTTTTAAATCCTTTAAATCACTTTGCAACCATTGTATTTAATCGGTTTTGTTTTCATTTATTTTGTGCGTGCCTCTTAACATCTGTTCAGAGACAAATATAAGCCCTGCAGACCTACTGGGTTTATTTACAGTGTTTTTTTCTGTAAATAAAACTAAAGAAACAACCTCCCAAAACATTTTGCAGTATTGATAGGATCCGCACATATTGTTCTTGTTCTCATTGTTCCTTCATGGTAAAGGAATAGTCCTACAATGATTTAAAAAGTGGTTCTATGATCTGATTCAAGCTGAATCTTACTGACACTTCAGTTGTATACTGATGTTTTGACATGAAAGGTGGGGATTTTATAACTGCTTACCTAATGAAGCTTCTTGCCGCGTTTTCTGTTTTGTGTTGAATTACTCAATATCAGTAAACGCAACAACAAATGCTTCCCTAACTGGGGCATCCATTTGCAGAGACGAGAAAGAGACAAGAAGAAAGAGGAAGGGACGGATGTAAAGATAACCAAAAGGTGTTCATTTGGAAGTCAGAAAAGCCGAAAGAAAAGAACCTCAAAAGGGAAAAGAATTTTAAGTGTGGTGCAGGAGACTTCAGAGAGACTGATAATGTGTTTCCTAAGTAGGTCAGACAAAGGAACCCATGACATCTGACTCACCTTAATGGTGGATATAGTGAGATAATGCAGCTGATGGTCTCACTTCCCAGGAATCACCTTGGTTTGAATAACCAATTTAGTGTCAGACACCCAGTCATCAGCATCAGCCCTTCTAACATTCTTTATACAATGTGGCACTTTATAAAAAAGGATCTGTTTTGTAAAATGGGTCGTCTTTTCCAATTCTTGAATGGTTATCTTCAGGAGGCCAGCTCTGTTGTACATATTTCACATATATTACCATCTTGTATTCTAAAGTTTGAATCTAGTGATTATCTACTGGGTAGTTGAACGTTTTCTGTTCAACCATAAAAACACAAAGCGACTCATGTCAAGGTTTACAGACTCCATGAACTTTATTGCCCTCATGATGGCCTTTTTTTTATCTAAGCTTAATGGATTTGGCTGGCTTGGACAAATCTGGAAGGCTTTTGTGTTTCTAAAGGTTCTCGCCTTAAAGTTCACTTTCTATGCTCTTTTCTCGCTTGCACCGCCCTACCTGGATCGGCTGTGAATTACTGTATTCCCATTTTATAGTAGTCTGTGCATCCCTCTATGCAAGCATCCTGACGCTTGTCCCCGTATAATGTCGGAAAAGGCAGCATTCCAAGTCCTATTGTGTAAGGCATTGGTGTGCATTGCTGAACTAATGGCTTTTAAGATGTCAAAGGGAAATGTAGTGCACAGAAAAAGAAAACTCATTGCCTTGTGTGGGTTTTCATCTAAAATTGGTTCCTGTGCACTGTGTGCTCGGACTGCTGCCATCCATTCTGCAAGAGACCTTTCTCTCTCTCTCTCGCTCTCTCAAAGAATGGTTAACAGCAGCAGGCAGCAATGACAAGTCAAGTGGATGCATATTGAATCTGTTAATGTTCACCCTGCCTTGTGAACTATCAAACACGACATGCAAAAGCCCGTCCTGTATCTGTGCGACTGTGGTTTTGTGTGCATCTTTGCATCTTACTCTTGGATGTGGCACTTTCAAGTGTCCTGAGAGTGAGTCCCTGGCCATTAAACTGTGGCGGTGGGATGAATCTGATCCCTTTATTTTCAACCTTTGTAAAAAAACAGTGTCTGGCCTTTTCTCAGGTGAGCAAAGAAATCTCACATCCGCTACAGTACCTGAGAAGCCATCAGCTTATACAATACTTCTTCGCTCCGGCAATCTTTTAGCCGGCAAATAAAGGGCTCTGTGAGTTTTATCTGCAGTGCAATGCTCCCTCTGAAGGCTTCCTCTCAGGAAATGGAGGAGGAAGTGAGGGGTTGTGCACCGTCAGTTATCAGATATACAGTAGTTGCTCTGGGATATTACTCGCTGATAGATTCTGAATAAGACATCTGCCAAAATGCTTGGAGAGTCACTTCTCGCATAGGCGCTTCACAGGAGAGCAGACACCATTTGATTCCAAGATTGAAAATGCTAGAAGTTGCAATTGTTCCGGGTCTTATTAGTGGAACACAGAGAAACTGCATATAGCCGTACTCAACCCCGCCCTAATTTCCCAAGCCATGTGGGTTAAGAGGAAGTGTAACCAACAGACGAGGACAACTCCACTATATCCACAACACTTGCACCGACACGTCTGACAGGTGCTAAAATGAGACATAAGGGCCTGTAAAACCCGGACATGGAGAGCAAGGGAGCTGAGAAGCTGCTGATTCCGAGAGAAAACAGAGAGACGCTGCTGTCTCAGGCCATAACCCCAACAGCATCACTCTGAACCATTTGTCTTCATGGATATGACAGTCCTTAATTATTTCCAGGGGAGGCTGAATGATTTGTATTTCAGTTGATGAGCTACGGGTCTTTTCTTCATCTAGTGTTAATGATTTAACTAAGTGCCTCTCGTGTGCTTTATCTGCATATGAATTCTGTTAACCATGTTTTTTAAGCCCAGCATATTCTCACTGATAGCTATATGATTCTCCGGCTCCTGTTTAATTATCATTATTATTAGAGTATAAGGTAATTGTATTACTGCCGTTGCTATTGCTATAATTGGTTTTATCATGTGGTCCAATGGCTTCACTGAGACGTCCTTCAGTCGACAATATGCTAATGATGTTCTGTTTGAAAATCGACCTGCGAGCTTTGAAGCCCTACTTCTTGCTCCATTTGGTGCTCTTTGTTTTGTTTGTTTGCCTTGCACATTGGTAAAGTCTTTCCTGAGGCCCCCCTCTTTTTTTTTTCCCCCAACTCTCTTCCACTCCTATTTCCCAAGACATTGCCGCTGCAAATAGATTTACCTTTCCCTATAGCAAAGTCCTTTCTGCATATGCTTTCCCTCCCCGATCAAGCCTTTCATCCCTGACTATCAGACTCTTTCTTCTCAACTTGAGACTAAGCTGAGGGGACGGATTGATTCAAGGTGTCACGTTAATAAAAGTCACCCTCCAGCATCACAATGTTGCAATTAAGTTTGGTTTCCATTTATATTCCTACACCATTAAGTACGGAAGATAGTGTTTTATCTGTGTCTAGTCAATTGTGTACTTCCCTACTTCATTAGAAAACACAATAAACAAACCTAAAATATTTCCGGATACCAAACTTACAAATTCAAGTATGTGAACATAGCCTGTTATATAATGTAAAATAAATGTATAAGCACACTCTGCCATTGCTAGAGTCTGACTAATCTGACAGTGTTACCTTTCTATTCATGACATTTAAATCTCCCTGCCATATGACAGCAAACAATGTAGGAGCGGCTTCAAAAATCCCCAGTAATCCATCTTCCAAGTGATTACCGCAAGAACTGGCTCTTAACTGCTTGTGACAGCTAACATGAAACATCGAGACAGATGTCATAAGTTATTGTCGTTGGCAGTCAAGAGGCATTATGAAACTTTAATGATGACTTTCATCAAGCTTCACAAAGCACCGCTGACTCCAGACGACGATGCTGTGTCGCTCGCCGTGCAATGGCGCTCCAGCCCAAATTCACCATCCAAGAGCGTGAGCTGCAACTAGAAGAGCATCTTTCCCAAAAGACTTACTGGAGCATGGCCTCGAGCCACCTTGAACTATACCACTGCTCCTCAAATAACTCAAATGGAGGTCATTTTGCAGAGTGAAGTTACTGTAAGCACAATGGATGTACTCAATCTGCAGCAATGGCCCGAGGAGTCCAAGAGCATAAATGAGGCCTGGTATATTATATTTCAATCTCTCCTTCTTTCTCCTCTCTCCGTCGTTTGTGCACGCATGCACAACAAGCTATCACTCTGCATTTTTTTTCTTTCACTCTTCCTGGTTTGGTTCTTTGAACATTTTGCAGGGATGGCGGCAGAAGTCCCCAAATTGCGACTCCTACTCGTGTCCCTCAGCTCGTTAACGTTCAGACAGCGTAGTTCCTGTTCCAGCTTCACTCTCCCCCCACCAACATGTCCCTGACTCTTACTCAGTGCCTATTTTCAACCCCATTTCCCACACCTAAACCCTTCTGCGTAGAACTAGCATGTCCCACTGTCTCACATTACCCTCAGTTACCCCAGCCCCGGTACGTGCAGCATCAGGAAAACCCACTCATCTACGAATGTTTCCCTTCGTTTACGCATGGTTACCGGCCAGCCACAGAGGCGTAATCCACGTTGACTTCTGGCAAGCCAGCCCAGAGAAAAAAAGAGAAAACGAGAGCAGTGATGATTGTGGGAGGAGACAACGAGGTGGGGAAGAGAATTCTCTTTGAGGATGATCTGGCTTCTGAACTTGGTGAAAAAAATGCCATTTGCCAAAGACCACCAAAGTGTAATGTGCAACCCTAATGAATGGGAATAGCAAATGAGGGACTGGCATATACAAACACAGGCTGTCTGAATAATTCCATTAGAAAACAGTCAATGTTCATTTGGGCCGTAATTAGGCCCCCTCTCCCAGAGACATGCTGGCCTGATTGATAGTCAAATTGCAGGAGATTGTGTTTACTTTTTCATCCTATCTAGTTAGGAATTCTTCCTACGTCTCATGTCTCATGTTCTCTCTTTCATCCCTCCCCCAGTCCCCCCATCCGTCTCATGAATAAACCAACAGAATGGCCGGAGGTTGATTCCTGGAAACAGGAAACACAATTATTGTAAACTCTAGGTACACCTCTCTAAAGGGAGGATGGGGGCAATAGCAGATGCATTTCATCACTCTGTATGTATGATCGTGTGTCTGTCCACTAGCTTTTAAAGCCCCATTAAAAAAATGTCATAAATGTACATCATTGCTCACAAAGCTGGCTTGCTGCCTCCATTCAAAACATTTAAATATTCCAAAATCCTTTTTTTTTTCCTGCTGTGAAACAAACCGAAAGTGTTTGATTTATCTGTTTCAATTGTGCTTTGGTGAAAAATGTTTGCTTTCTCCATGGCTCATGGTACGTATACTGCTTTGCATGAGAAGAGGAATGGCATCATGGTGTTATCATGATCCTTGAAATCTCTCGCCTGAGGGCAGCACATGGTACTTGCTGCGTTACAGTGTTTTTGCAGAAGGGGGGTGTGCCTTCCATTGCCGTTAACATACGACATAGCTCGAGTGCACCAAGTGGGTGGTATTGCCTTTACCGCTGTTTCACAGCAGTGGTGCAAAGTACATTTACACAAGTATGGTACTTATGTACTATTTAGAGGTACTTGTACATTTCCTTTTTCTGCTATTTTGTACTTCTACTCTTCTACATTTCAGGGGGAAATTGCACTTTTGACTCCACTACGCTACCACTATTAAAAACCTTTAGTTACTCTTTATTTTGCAGATTCAGAAGAGCAATGCAAAATTGGATATGATAAAACGATTCATCGTGGGAGGAAATAGGAAGTAGCATATTCCCAACATTAAGCCACGTGCATAATAATGCATCTATAATCATAACCCAATCATATACATATGATTCTGAAACAGGCCAATGCAGAATGCGTCCTTTACTTCGGTTTATTACAACTTTCAATTTTCAAGTGAAAGATCTGATTACTACTTCCACCATTGCTGGTCAGCATGTTCTGTTCTATGAGCTGACCAAATGATGATTTCACTTTTGCGAGCTTTGTTGAGTTATGTACAGATTACATCTGGTTGTAAGGTGAGCCAGTCAGTCGAAATCAAGAGATTGTTATAAGCTCCTGTTCGCCCGTTTTTCACACTGCTCGGATGTCTTTTCGAAAATCCATTCATCTTACATTTCATCTCCTCCTAGCCGTTTCCTGGATCTCTGCTGTTTTCCCCATTCATGCAAGAAAAAGGGAATCAAAAGTAAAGAACGGGGATAATATAGCTTCCTATACCTTTCTTTGACTATTGCACTACCAAAGGGCTTTTGCGTTTTGTAAGTGCCCACGACAGCAGTTTTGTTTTCTTTATTGTCCGCTCAGGAGGCCGGGCTGATGAAAAACGCAGCCTGCATGATCCAATGGCAGCACACTCACCCTGGCAGCCATGTGCGCAATTGGAGTGTGCTGGCAGCGCCTGCAGTAATGACTTAATATCAGTCCTCCCACGGTGGAGCAGATGAGAGCACAGGTGTGCAGATTGTCCCCTGTCACATGGCACTGCAGGGCCCACACACGCCATTCTCCATTACTTAACCTACCACGAGGCCTTTAATATATACAGTGACATTAACACATACCTGTGTGTGTGTGTGTGTTTATCTATATATATATATATATATATATATATATATATATATATATATATATATACATACCATTAGTTGTCATACTGCAGTACTGGCTGTTTTTCTTATGAGGCATGTGCAGAATGTTGCCTCTAAAGCGTGGAAACGTGTTTTAAAATCCTTCCATCGGGAGAATGCACGCACATCTCTGCACCTTTCTTTATCCTCCACTCTTGCTTGCTTGCTTGCTTTCACGCTCCCCTCCTTCTGTGTCTCTCTCTTACACCCACACTCTCCCATGTGCCTACATAACCACATTGTCTCGCGCAAACACAGTACGGGAGAGGAGAACGGAATGGTGATGACGAGTGTGCTTTCACTTGAATCTCACGCTTTAGCTTGCTTCAATCTCAGCTGAGTCACATTCCTAGCACCTCCCGCCCAAATCCCCCTCCCAAAATACAAACAAACAAACCCCCCCCCCCAAAAAACACGGTGGACGGACCCAGCTGCTATCACAGCCGCACATGCACGGCTCTGTCAACAGGTCACGGGTGCTTCACTGGCTGCACTTTGTTCTTCCTCGCTAACTGCAGCAGCTTTTCTACACCAAGCCAAATGTAATCTCATGTTGGTTCTGCATCCGTTCCACTCAGCCTGAAACCCAAGTCAACAAAAAATTTAGCAGCATCTTTCCGTGGTGGGCTCCAAATGGAAGCAAGAAATAACTGCTACAGAGTAATCACAGTATGCTCCTGCATATCAAAGCCAGGCTAGGACACAGGTCAGACGTATTAAATGGAGGTTTGAAAGAATCATTTTTTTATTACAAGTATGTTATTATTTTAGTTTCTTTTATACCAATACAGACACCATGTTCCCACATTCCAGTAGTTAATTTAGTGAGTGCAGTGTTATCATAACTGGCTGAACAGACAGCCAAATCTATTATAGGTTTTATTAAACTAGAATTACCCTTTAACACACTTCATTTGGCACAGCTGTGGCACACCGCAGGTAAGAAATTCAAAGTTGAAGCGACAAGACACAGATATATACTTTTTCACTACAGTCTCAACAGTATATTGTCACGCTAGTGCATTTAACTTGGTATACTGCACATTAAAAAAAAAGCATTATTCCATGTGGTACATCATGGTCATTATACAGCTGAGAGTGTCATCTTTTTTAAACTTTTATCCCGCTGCACTGCAGCTCCTGGAAGCAGCTTCAGCGTGTTGGTCTCAGCTGACAGTTCGAAGAAAACACATCAAGGCAGTTTGACTCGCTGCTGGACACCAAAACACTTGCTGTGTTTGAAAACCCAAAAAAAAAAAAAAAAAAACAGACTCTTACAGTGTGCTTCGGGCTGCACAGCTGAAAAATATCTTTCTATAGATGACAGTAGACGAGAAACTTGAAAAGAGTTTTATGGATATGACGAAAAAAGTCACACTGCCATTGAAAAACTCTTGATAAGCTCTTACAGATTATGAGCAGGGGTGTTTAAAGCAAAAAAAAAAAAAAGAATGATGGTATTCATTGTATCACACAACAATGAAATAATGAATACAGAGTAATATGGATCAGCTCAAGACAATATTGTGACATAACGAGTGTCCACATGAAGAGAAACATACGGTCAGCTGTAACCGAGAAGATAAACGCTTAAATTTCCGTCTTTGATTTGCCCTATTAAAGATTTATGCAGAGCTAATGAATATTTTTTGCATGTGTTTGAAGTAATTTGTACTGTCAAGATGATTTTCTAAGCGGCAAATTTAGCCCATGATATGAAGTGACTCAGCCAAGGATCTGAATATGTTCAAAGCGGTAGATGTACAGTACCTACAACCATTCATTTTATGGTTGATGAGTTTGTGTAAAGCTTTGCAAAATCCACTACAGAGACATGATTTGTCACAAGTGCGGACTAAATAGCCTCCGGCGACTGTTATGAATGGTTACTGTGATGTCACACACAAGGCCTGTTAAAACCATGGACATGAATAGAAAAACAGGCAGTGATGAAATTATACAGCTACAGTCTTGTATCTATTTTCCGAAAAAAGGATGCAGGCGTTCAGGGGCAACAATTATAACGAGAAAAATGCCGTGTAGTGGTGTTACGTTCCCGACGGTTGATCCTGATGCTGGTGACATCTTGACCAGATTTTGATTAATTTGCATGACAAATAAATAAATCATCTTTCAGCTAAGCAGTCATTTGTGTCAGTGTTGTTGTTTTGTTTTTTTCTCTTTTTTTTCCCATACAGTAGATTTTGCATCAAGCTTCTTCACCCAGGGTTTTCTTCTGTCACTCAGAAAAAGAAGTAAAGGTAAACATGTTATTTTCCTGCAACATAGCTTCAAGGAAGTGCCATTCATGAACAGACCTGTTCTTTGAGCTTATCCAGACTTGTTTGAGCTAACACCAGGAGCTGACTGCCTTTATTGTTTCTTTTTTATTATTGTTTTACCTATATATATGTGTGTGTGTGTGTATCTCTGTACAGTATGTTTTAGGACGTGTGTGCACCGAGAAGGTTGGATGCCACCGGCTACTGTTGTAGCCTTTGTCTTGTGATGCTTGCTGTGAGGTAAAATCACAGATTCGCGAATGCATGATTCATATCATTCGAGGCCGAGTGGATTGTGGTTGTAGAATTAGAGATAAGCTTGAAATATGAAAGGCTGCGTGGAGCTCATTGTTGTGCAAATCACAGATCCAGAAATGGTACAGAAATATCAATAAAACCGAGATACTTTTTGATAAGTATGAAAAGCTATCATACCTTGTCTTCAAAATATTGGAAAATAACATCCAAAAGTGAAATACAATTCAAAGAAAGAGTTATTATAATGCCTGGAGTTAACAAAAGAACCCAGAAATGCAGGCGGCATTTGCAACAAAGTTATGGAGATATACTTCCTAATTTATACATAGAGTAAGCATATGAAAGAGCACAGTATACCGCATGGAGCGCATAAAGAGTCATAAAATATGCATAGAGTAAAATAGTACAAAAGTGACAGGAGTCTCAGCCTTGGAAATGCTCAGAGCAGGTGTACAGATGTTGGTTATATTCTGTTCCAGTATAAGAACAAACAAAAGATCTAAGGCAGACCGATCAGCTGCCACCAGCACACACAGATCTGGTTAATTTCTCAAGAATTCCGGCACCTTTGTTACAAAACTATCGATAGTACTACTGACGCATCGATAAAGCAAACATTCAAAACATAGAATAAATGCAAAACATTCAGTCCATGGTTTCCTTTGAGGATGCTCTTTCATTCAGTATATATTACCATTTTCTTTCTATAGCTGGAGGGTATACTGTAAGTCATCCTTTCCATTAAGGGTGTCTATGGAAAAAGCCATTGTTGGAGGGGTTCTCTTGAGCCACCGATAATGTTTGAGCTTGCAGCCATAGAGATCTTGCAACAATCTCAAAGAAGAAAGTGACATTAACGCAGTCCAAAGCCAATATATTTGCAATTAAACATTTTCCCAGACAGGTTTGGATGTATGGACAAGGCCAGTGGCTGTATGGTCATGGTCCAGTGCTAATCCACACTCCCCCCAGCAAGGGTACTGGGAACCAGTTCATTTTCATTTCTGGGTGGCTGAAAAAAAAGAATGAAGCACAGAGAGCAAATATTCCCATGCTAGGGGGTCTGCATGGAGGAGGTACTCTGGGTCTACCAAGCCAACCCTGTCTTCTAGTCATTACATTTATATAGCCTACTATAATTTTATCTTGAAGGACATGCCATGCTGCCAGATTACTTTTTTTTTTTTTTAATGAACCTTAGTTACAAAATGTTCACACTGGATCTACTTTCCTTTTAACTGCAATATCTGCGAGAGGATGGTAAAAGGATGTTAGTTTTCAAGTTTACATTTGAAGAACGTCATGTCATGTTTATTTTATCCACAATACACCAAAACCCAACCTTTACCAGAGCGCTTCTGTTGCCTAAACCTAAAAACAGGCAGGACTTGGATGTTAAACTCTATCTAAATGTTGTGTGGCACCACTTAACCCACACCACTTCCCTAAAAAACCTGTGCTTTTAAAAACATAACCAGACAATCACATACGGTATTTATATGTGTGCATAATCAAACAAGCAAATCAAACAAGTGAAGCATTTCAAACTTACCTTAATAATTCCTGATGAAGGTAAATTGACTTGTCTTTCTAAAGTGCCTTTCCAGTCTTGGTCTAGTCTACGCTGCTTGTCACACACGTCCCTGCGCTGACAGCAGAGGCTGCTATGCAAGACGGCAACTGTTCATCAGGAAGTAACTAATCATTTACACACCGATGGCACAGCCTTCGGGAGCAATTTAGGGTTCAGTGTCTCGCCCAAAGCAATATGCATGTATGGCAATATTAGAAAATGTTTTTTTTTTTTTTAGGTTCCAAAATTCACAGATGACAAAACACCCACAATGTACGAGGCGTATGAGGCACTGACAAACTATGATATTTTATGGTCTCCGTTTGACTCTTTGCCTTTATCTCTATTTTTTTCTCCTTTGTTTCGTCATGTGGAACGCATTCCCCTGCTTTGAAGTAACACACAAATCTCATCTTTTTTTTTCTTTTTTTTTTTGAAGTAAAATGATTGAGACAGTCTGTTTTCTCGGGGTGTAATAAGATTGACTCAGATGACACACCCGCTTCATCAGACTAATTGCCCTTTTTCGCAACTATGCTACTGAGGGATTTGTAAGAACCCACGGGACATCAAAGACAAGCATCGTCTGCTCATCCCTATATATCCCCCCGTCTCTTTAACATCCCTTCTTATGAAAACACTGGTCTGGCTTAATTGACTTGGCCCCATCCAGAGTAGCTCTCCCATATTACTGAAACCTAAGCGGCTTGTGTGAGTGTCATGAGGCAAGCCAGCAAGAAAATATTCCACGACAGCTCCTGTCCCCCGGGCCCTTATTGTTCTTCCAACAGCGCGAGTGGCTGAGAATGGAACATTTGGATGATTAAAGGGATTTGGTGGTACGCTGTGTCATGTTACTCTAATCTCCCAGATGATGGATTAGGGGTCTGCCCTGTCATACTCCCCTAATCTGGTCCCGATGACGTATGCGTGCGAGCCCCACTTGCCTTGACACCCACGCTGCCTTGCGAGAGGCCCCGAGGAGCAGCAGTCGGGATTTGACCCAGTCAGTCAGATTTCGGGATACAATAGCATCGCATGAGCGGCTTATAGTCAGTGAATGCCTATCACTTATCGCTCTGCATTCCTTAACTATAGCCATAAAAGAGCAATTGTTGAAAATCCTCATTTCTTTTTCCTCTTATGTTTGATCCATGTATCTTCCTTCTTCTATTGAGGTCAGAAAAAAGAGGGCTGGTGATAGATAGAGCGAGATAATTACTATTTAGAGTATTTTAAAACCCAAGGGAATGTCACATTTTCTAGCTGTCATAATGCACATTCTTACCTGACACCAGTGATTTGGCTGGATTGTCTCGTGGGATTTTGACTTTGATAAAGTGGAATGATATTGAAATTAATAAGGTGAAAAAGACAGATGTGAGCCTTGGCCTTTGCCTTTTAAGTGGCTGTCATCGCTTTTTGAAAGGCTTCATAAGGAGAAAGAAAGAGAGTGAGAGTGAGAGAGAAATAGAAAAGAGACAGAGGGGATGAAGCAAGAGAATAGCTTTCCACTACCGCCGCCCCTAACAATAGCCCTGTCATCTCCCTCCAAAGAGCAGATGCCCAGGTTCCCGGTGGCATCTCCAGAGAGAATGTCAGGGGAGAAATAAATCTCCCAGCCAATTTATGTGAGGAAGGTGAACTTTTTACTAGCTTTCGATGGTAAAGGCAAGAAGGGAAAATCACTGACAGCTCTGAGTGGAGATTTTCTTTCTTCTTTCCTAGTTGACATGGCATTTTTATTCATTGGACCTCCAGAATGCACTCTTGTGCAACGTGGGGGTGAAAGAGAGTCAAAACAGTCCATGTGAAACTCCCCAGACAGCACAATGGTAAAAAAGTGAGAAATGTTTCCTTTTACATGTGAGCTTGAAGCCCTGCTGATCACTTGGCTTTTTTTTTTTTTTTTTTTTTCCCGGCAAGATCGCATTAGAGGCAAGCTGTAAATACTCATGTGAGTAGGTGAAAGAGCACGTTGCATTACCTATTTGCTGAGCAAACATGTGACCTCTGCACACATGTATTTTTTTTTTTCTATTACACAAATCTGCAGTACATGTAATGTGGCATTTACCTCAAGCAAGCAAAGTAAAACCCAATGACAAACTCAAGCACATAGAATTAGCTGTAATGGTCTATTTTTGTTGCCCCCCCCCTCCACTATAATACGGAGCCATCATCTTACCCAGTGCGGTCGTGGAAACCGGAAAATATTCATATTAAGCCAATTTGTTTCCTGTGGTTGCTGCAGGTCTAACTGGCATGTTCATGTCTGCACCCTAAGAACACGCTGTAACACAAGCGAGACGTGCTCGGGATTCAGTGCATGTGCAACATATTGATGCATCAGTTAAGACCCTTGAAAAGAAGTGAGGGGAGAATCCAAAACCCTTGCACGTGGAATTTACAGGATGAGAGGAGAGGAAAAGGTTGCAGAAATGTGGCATGACTTTGCATAACGGGTGCCACCTCCGAAAATTGGTGTCTCCCTGGGACCTTAACTTATGAGGCTTTCACACCAGCGCGCCGCCCAGTCATTTTAATGAGGGAAGTCGCAGCAAAGGGGAAGCGGTTTTCATCATGGCGGTACGGGTCTGAAGTGGTTGCTACCCACGCACGTGCACGTGCTGAACTTCTGGTGGAAGCTTTCGGGGGGGAATGCTCGTTAAGGTAGGCGGTTGTCAGGGCAGTCGCCACGCGGTGGTTTAAAACAGTCTCTAGAAAATGATGAAGAAGCCAGCGACACATTAGTCACACATCTCTCATTACGGAGTACCTCCCCACACAGATCACAGTGAGTCTTCTATTTTATGCTTGGTGAAGCCCATGTCTTTAAATTGTTCCTTGTATTTTCATTTTGACAACGCACACAATGGACAGTTAGGGAACCACAGAAGTCGCACTCAATGTCACCTCAGCCAGCGAGAGCAAACACATTTCCAGGTCCTGGTTTGTGAGGAGAACGGGAGAGAGAGAAGACTGAACAGACCAGTGTAGCAAAAAATGGTATTTACTGGATGTAACCCCGGTTCTACGAGTACGTGCACTGCCCTCCAATTTCCTGTTGCTAATTAAAATAGAATACGGGCAACCTCTCTTCCTCTGCTTTAATTGGGAAAATGAATTCACATATTATAACATTGTTATGCACTTTACTCTGCTACTCGGGGCAAACGACCCGTTTTGGCTCCTGACCCTAAGCTTGGAAGATGCTTTTCTGGAGAAAATATGCTGGAACAAGGCCTTGCATGCCACAATGGTCGACAGACTGGCACCGTCATGCTTGGTTAAAAAGTGGAAAATAAGAGATTTAGCTTTTCTGAAATTGATACAGGACTCACTTCACTCAAAAAAAAAATCAACACAAAGATGCTGCAGATGCAATGAAAGAAAGGATTGATTTTAAACCCACTGCTGGGTGCTCTACCAAAAGTATATCAATGCTAATGTGGAGTGTCTTGATTGTGTTGTGCAGTGATTGCATAAATTAAAAAAAAAAAAAAGAAAAGAAGAGCATGGATTTCATCAGACTTTGGCAAAACTTTGTTCAATTGCTTGAGTGTTTCTAATTCCACATTTTGGCTCTTATGACAAAGGTTTCTATTAAAGAAAAAAGAAAAAAATATATATACATATCCCAGACAGTTGCAGCAACATCAGAACACAACTGTCATATGCTCTGGCAATAGGATTTCCCTTAATTCGAACTGACCATGAAAAACAAACCAAATGGATGGACAAATTCAAGCTAATATAATGGCCTCAAGTTGTAAAGGCTGCATTTATATGATAGATATATTATATATTATGTCCGCACATGATTAAATGAAAACTTGACTTTGACTGCAGATTTAGGCCTTTACAACATTTTTTAAAAAGTTTCTTTCACAGACAAAAAGAGGCCCAGACAGCTCTCAATGGAGACAGTAAGTGCAATTAGTTAATAAGCAGCCTATTTAAAGCCAAGTTCCATCGATAAAAGTGAAACATGATGTGACAAATGAACTTTGAAGGAGTAAGAAGAAACTGCAGGCAAGCAAAAGTTTGAACTTTTGCAAACTTTTTTTTTTTTTCCCCTCTCAAACTCTCCTGCACACTGTTTATGGATGGCACCTCTATGTGTGCGCGCTGGCATTTTAGTGTGTGTCTGCGTTGCCTGTGGTAGAAACAAACTGACAACCTTGTACTATATTGGGGAGAGTTCACACTACAGAGGTCTACTTTCACTTGTTCAGTGATGATGAGATTTTGCACTTAAGAGGATAACTCTCGGGTCTCACCGGGCAGTGAAGATACTACATGACTGTGTAGATGTAGTAAGTAATGTTAATTAGAAAAAATGCTTCCCCATCTCCCTAAGGGATGACTCAGTGGCAGTCAAAGCTGCAAAAAAAATGCAGCGGGGAGAGAAAAAAAATAAAAAAAACTGGTGTCCCCAGTCAAAATATATATATATTTTTTTCTCCACAGTTGAACAAAATGTCTTATGGCCTTATCGCACAGGAGAAAAGTCAAGAATAATCCAGGAAAAAAAAAAATCATTAATCTCTGTGACACTTACCGAGTTCAAGTGGAAAGCTGGTGCGGAGGAGGTCTTATTCACATCCATCCTCTTCCATCTGTCCTGCTTGGTGGAGTCTCCTGGCCCCCGAGGGGGTCTGCCCGCTAGTGTGGCACACACTTGGTGGAGGGATCTGCAGTGCCGGCTGGTTACCGGGCAGAGTTCAAATCTATTTCTGTCTGTAGCGCCGCCGCATTTTAGGATTGGCTCCTCCTCGGCAGGATGTCAGCTATACCTGTAAAGGCAGCACAGGAATGTAACAGAAGCTGCCAAGGTGCTACCAGAAAAGTCCATGCTCCTTCTGCTTTAATGAGCAAGGCCCATAAACAGACACATCACCTGCACTGTCTCAGCACACGGAAGCTCATTAGTATGTGCATAAAACATAAGGTGGCAGGGAGATGTACAAATGGTATGCCGTCCCTCCATCCAAGGTGGTGTTATTATGTGCATATCATTCCTTACTCGGCCGATATCTTCAACGTACAGTATTCAAATGTATGAGAACCTACTCACTTAACGTAACACGAGTCCCTCTAACCTTGCGAGACTGTCCATGTAAAACTGTAAGATGTCTTTACGTTATCTGGCGAACATCATGGCAGCATACTTACAGCGAGGTAGAGATTGTTTGGATGCCTTAATGTGGCTCATACTGAACGTCTAGATGGCAGGCTTATGCTCTCTCACTTTGCCCTTTTCTCTTTCATATTTCCACAGCGCCGCAACCGTGGAATTCACTGTCATTATCCGCTGAACACTGGAGGAATATTATCGACCAAGAACATTACACATAGTGCAGCAAATTTGCTGCCTGCTGCGTGTCGGGTCCTGCTTTTTTTTTTTTCCAACAAGGCCTCATACCTGAAAGACAAAATAGGTTGTTGGTGTCTTCCAAAACTGCCGACCAACATGGCTAGGATTTAGTTAAGTCTGGGTAACTAAAACTGTTTGGCTCAGTTCGTGGAAAGATTCATAAGGGAAAAGGTCAAACGAAACTAACCTCGGCTGTTGGTTTCTGTTTCTAGGGGACGGGATGTGTAAAATAGTTGATGGTGTCAAAGTCAGCCTGTGTTCCAATTCATCCCAGTGATGTTTTCATGTGGTTGAGGTCAGTGCTCTGTGTAAGCCACACCAGATTCACTTTTTACTTTTTTTGCACACGGGGGACTATCATGTTCGGACCAGAACACGGCCTTCAACAAACAGTTTTTTCATGTTTCATTAATATGCTTTAAGGATTGAAGATGGATTAGGGTTGATTTAATATGGGCCCTAGCTACCATATATCACACTGTGTAGAGTATGTGCAGAAATGTGTTTGCTGTTTCCAGGGCACATATTGCAAATCGCAACATTTCTGTAACCTACCGTGAGTTCTTCTTTGGACACCGATATATTTTTGAGGTAGCTAAATCATTCAGAAGGGCTCCTTCTCCACCCAACATGTTGTTGGAGGGCCTTTTCTCTCTACTGGCCCCAGTGCAAACACCCTACCGGCACTATATTTATTCCCCTGGGCATGTCAAGATACTTTTTGGCCATGTAATGCATTTTTATTTTAACATTTGGATGAACTACCACACTTAATTATGGATCCTGTGCCCACATTTATTCTCTCTGACTTTGCCTTTTTCTCTCCTGTGTTTGCACAATGCTGCAGCCATGGAATTCACAGTCAATATCCATTGAACACTGGAGGAACATTATATACTAAGCACATTAGACGCAGCAAATTTTCTGCGTGCCGCATGTCCAGTTCTGCTTTCTTCAGCTCACTCTTTAATAACGGCATTGTGCTGGTCTCCAAGTTGCATCCTACTTTATGGTGCAGTTTGTTGTATAATTCAAAGCATATTGTTTGTCTAGTGTGACATACAGGCCGCGTTAGGACATCGCTACAGCAATAATCGGTAGGAATTGCTTTTATGTACATACGTGTGTGTGTGTGTGTGTGTGTGTGTGTGTGTGATGTGTGTATCATTGAATGAATGCGTATGTGATTCTTTGTAGCCCCCGTGTGTGTGCGTACATGTGTAAGTGTCCATTGGGGGACTGAGCTCTCCTTTGGACATGCCAAGGGGGCGACTCGGGTGATAGGATACACTGCTGCTGTCGGCCATCCTTCTGAGATAATGTCATAATGGGAGGGGGCAGCTGGCAGCTTCGTTTCCTGTCGGCACAAATTTTCTACTACATCAATAACGAGTGCCATAGCCCAGCTATGAGCGCTACGGCTCAGTAGGCGCATTACTGTATTCTCATGTGTCCTCTCGTTCTCTCGCCTCTCTCCTTCTCCCCCCTCTCACTCTTTTTACCTCTCCTAATTTATCTTTATTTTATCTCCTTCACTCCCTTTTCTTCACCACCACATCCGTTATCATTTATATGTGTTACTATGCATATCAATCTTTTTCCTCCTACACAAACGTGTTTGTCCTCAGTTTTATTCAGATTTTAAGATGCTTTTATATGCTAAACGAGGCATAAAAGCGGGTGAAGTTTACTGTATCTCCAAACGTGATACAGTTCTGATGTTAGACAGGTGTTTCAGGGTGGCTTGAGTACATATTTAGTAAATATTTTGATATTTTAGGACATATACTCCCATTAATTCAAAGATGACCTAAAACAGAGTCTCTTTAGCCTTCACTTACTACCAACGTGGAGATTAACTAATTATAACTAATTATAATTACTAAGGATACTCGAGAGGTATTAACAAAATGATCCACTTTTGTTGGAATTTAAATGTTGCTTTTGGCATTCTCGTCCAACCTGCAATTTCCTTGGTTTCCTAATATAATTCTGCTTGATTTTCTACAGTCTTGTAAAATATGTGGTGCACAACAGAATATCGATTTAAAAACTGCATATCTTTGACGGTGCCGTGTGACATTACACTAGTTCATCTTTTCAAAGCCTTGTACAGGCGATGGAAATGACAGGGAAATGGGGGAGGCGGGCGTATGTGATTGATGACTTGTTGGAGCATCAGGGACCCATGGGTGGCATGACAGCGTAACACTTAAATGTGGTTCAGGATTTCATAAAGACGCATCAAAGCTTGGTGATACCTCGTGATAGCTGTCTTCAAAGTGCAGGAACAAAATGGAGCAACAAATCTGAGTGCCTCCGACATCTCAGTACATCCACCCGGAAATAGTTAAGTTGAGGAACTCTGTGATATATATCTTTTTTTTATTATTATTATTGAGCGAGAAAGCAGCATTACGCATCGCCGTCACTATTACAATTTCTTCCTTCATCTTCGCAGGGGGGGAAAAAAAGATCCCTGTGTAACCTTTCTGCTGAAATCACTGTAATTGAAAATGAACTTTGACACACAGACATGAACACGATGGTGATGATGATAACAGTCAGATCTGCCACTATGCACCAATCAGCAGTCGCCCCACCCCGACCCACTTCATTCCTGAATTTTAATGCTGGTTATAACATGGCTGGAAATGCTACACTGCAAATTTGATGTGAGAACCATTCGCATCTGTAATTAGTAGACCTTGAGAATGATTTTGAAATGAACCATCTAGAGCCAGCTGTTATCTTCTTTCCTTAAGGTAGCGTTGATGCACTGCAGAACCAAGAGGCACATCATTATAACTAACATCAGCAGGTAATGATAATGTGTTATGATCCCAAACTGTAAGGCATTATGCCATATCTCCACAATTATTTGATGGATTGTACTAAAATACTACGCAGACATTCATTTCTAATTCAGAGAATGGGTCTTAATGACTTTGGTGGTGCCTTGCCTTTGCTTCTAGCCCCACCAGCAGGTTGCTATTTGTGGTTTTGATT
The DNA here is from genome assembly GCA_014281875.1 of Nibea albiflora. Classification (NCBI taxonomy): domain Eukaryota; kingdom Metazoa; phylum Chordata; class Actinopteri; family Sciaenidae; genus Nibea; species Nibea albiflora. The sequence goes on from CM024803.1 coordinate 6,799,876, forward strand.
CAAATGTCTATATCAATTTGCGCTATGAAATTTGGCTTCCGTTGCTCCTGCGTTAGCCATTCATCATCTCTGTGTTGGTCTTTTATTTAGAATAGGTTATATTGTTGTTGTAGTAACCGTGATTTATTCCTGTTTTATGCGTTTTGGCTGTTTTGCATCCTCTCCTAGTCTTTAAATGTTTTAATCTTAATATGTCTCTGTAAAGCACGTTGTAACTTGGTTTTAAACAGCACTTTATTTAAATAAAACTCATTTTAATTCCAGTTATCCAGTCCATTATCACCAATTTGGTTTAGTTATACTAGGACTGAGTAATGACCTGGCAGAACCTGTTGTTTTTTTTTTTTTTTCTAAGACTAATCACTCCTTCCAAATTCAACAGTGTCAGACAGACGTGTAAATAACTCTATCCTAATGTGATTCGGCTAACAATTGTTTGAACATCGCAAGTCGTGAATGCCAGATCAGACCGCCGGTTGCAGTTTTTGAGGTTTTCCATCATCAACTTCTTTCACATTCTGCTGCTAGCTGTGCTGCTAGCTTTGTTGTTGTTGCAGATTGTGGGTGGACTTTGAAAATGTTAACACAGTGCAGAGCAGAAGGAGAGAGAGCCAGCCAAAACCTGCTGGAACCAATGGTAGAATTATCTAGAGTCAAACATCTGGTGAGCTCGACAGTTAGGCTGCCAATGTACTTGACTGTTTTTTTTTTTTTTCATTTATTGAATATTGGACACCGGACCGTCATGTGGTGCACTGCTGATATGATGGAGATATTTGATACAGCTGACCACAGCTAGAACAATGCGTAAAGGGCTGCAGTAACATTTGATGGTTTTATGCATTCAATTGACTCATTTTACATTTTGCAAATGGTTTTGTTGATAATCCAGTATTTAATGTCTGGCCTCCTGCTAATTGTTTAATATATGAAATCGGTCATGCATCCTTATGCATTTTATTATCAGTGATTACTGACTTTTAGTATCGCTGAGACTTAAATACTGTTTTATAGTCATGTTTGTTCAGGTGGAAACATAATTCTTGAATTTCATTACAACATTAAAACCAACAGATAGCTGTACACATTTATTTACACATCTGTTTGCACTGTAGTTTTCAATACATATGAGCTTTATCTGTTTTCTTTCTTTTGAGTAGGAAGTGAAACGTTCTTAAGGCTGGAGAGTTAATGAAATACTGATTGTGTTCACAATTTTGGATTATCTATCCACATGCACCCTACAGTAGAAGGGCAAGTGACGTTAAGCAAGATCAAATCACACACAAGATGTACATGCGACTTGTGTCTGCACCACCAAACAACTTAAGTAACTAACTCACTAAACCACCTGAAAAAACTCCACAAACTGCGGTAGGATAAATGCATGAAGGCCAAGAAGAATAAAACAACGTCAGCTCGGAGATCCTTTAGAGTGCCGATGTACAGCACGTCACCATGTGGTCTAAAATAATTAGCAATTTTGGCTCTAATCGTGCAGTCCTATAAGGGACGTCGTATAACAATCGGACAGCTACAGAGTTTGTGTTCGGGGCCTTTTGATTTTCCAGCCTGCTGCAGAATGTAGCGGTTGTCATCTGAACTGCAAAACACAAAGCGAAATCATTGTGCTCAACCTGATGTCTCATATTAAATTCAGAAAGCCCTAGCTGTAAAAGCACACCGCGGAGAAATTTGAACATTTACACGACTTGCTATGCATAAACAGTGTAATAATGACAGCTACTCCAGGGTGCCACATTCTGTGATTTCAAACAGCATTTCACAGCCACAAATGAGACAAATCATCACAGTAAGATGGCAGTGAAAACCCTCTTAACAATTTTGCATATTTTTTCTAAGACACTCATCGCGAGCATATTGTATTATACATATGTATTTTGCAAGAATATGCTGTTTCTCTGTCTAGCTGCCATCAAAGTGAAATTTATAAGAAAAGAAAAAAAGTTAACAAGCGATAGATATTTTCTACAATCAGGTGAACTGTGTGACACTGGTTTGATTTCGGCAGGTTCTAAAATAATCACTTGTTCCTGCACTGGCAGGAAGAAGCAGCAGAAGTTGTCTTTGCATAAGACACTTGCAAGAACTTTTTTCATACGTGTCTGGAGAGATCGCCATAGAAACGGTCGTATTAATGCCCAAGACATGACCACGCAATCAAACCACTTAGCAAGCAAGTCAGAAGAAGGTGATTCTTGGCTCCTTCTCCCGCTCTGTAATTCAGTTACCATTGGGCTGTCATTTAGTTCAGGCAGACTGACAGCTCTTTAAAAGTAAGGAAGAAACAGCAATTACCCTGGGAGAAATGCAGTAGAAAGGCAAGAGTCATCAGGCCGCTTTCATGTCGACACTAACACACAGGAAGTGATGGAATGGCTCCATATGAGGATGAAGAAAGTGTCCTCGATCTTTTGATTTTTTTTTTTTTTTTTTTACCCCCCTTTTTTCCATGCCGTATTTTGAAGCTTTTAGATCTGATAAGACTCTGTAACATCATCAGTAGCCTGCGCGTCATGTATATCGGTGTGCTACACATCAAATATAGCCAGTATCTGGCATTTGATAAGGAGCTGATACAAATACAGAGATATATCTGCCCGAAGGCATGAATCTGACACTTTCTGTCAAGTTGATGATATTTTTTAGAGCAGATTTGTCTTTGGAGCTTTCACATCACAGACTGGACCTTTTTAACTTCTTATTGTCTATCTGTGTTTCACGTCAATATGTATTTTATTCCTATCAGTGTTTAATCGATTGTGGCAAGCTACCGGTGCGCAGTGTTCACTTTTAGCACCCAATTAACATTCATGTCAGTACACACACACACACACACACATATATATATCCTGCTCAAATAAGCAGAACTTTCCTAGAAAAAAACACACTGCTTATTACTTAAGATCTTACTCAAATCAAACCCAATCAGGCTCATCTTGTTGTCTGTACAGTACATTCATAAAGCACATACAGAAACTGGCAGCTATTGTGACTAATGCGGCATGACTTTGAAGCTGTAGTGCGAGCAACGTAAAATAGATTCATCTTAAATGGAGATACGATAAGGAACGGTAATAAGAGTGGCAAACAGAACACATTTACAGAACTCATATATAGCCACTTAGAGCAACTTACATGTAAATTGATAGCTCTTCTGAGAAGCCTAACTCATCCCTGGAAAGCAAAAAAAAAAAAATATATGGCAATACGTGACTGAGGGAGAGTGGAAATGAAAGCAATAACGATGATGATAACAATCCAGCATTTAGTCATATTTCCACAAATACCCATACAGCCACAAGCTGTGGTGTAATTACCCAGACAGAGTTTTACTGTGTTAACATGTGCTCGAATTGAAACTAGGACAGAAACAAGAACGGGCACGAAACTAAAACCAAATTACCCTCGAATCATCCCGTGCTGCTGCAACAACACAACAAGGAAAGGAAAACAAAACATTTGAATTTTGTATTTTTTCTTCCCCCCATTGTGAAGGATAACTAACTGTTCTGACAAGGACGTCCAAATACACCCTATTAAAAGTCTGATAGGGTCTCAACAGAGTATGAAGCTAGGCATTAGTATTCCAGTACAGTGTCATCAGGCCCTAAGACAGTTGTGGTCGTATTAATGAATTTCTGGATTTTTCTAATATCCATAAACATAAGGGTTTGTCTGTGATGCCATTGCAGAAAAATGACTGACTCTACCAAGGACAGGAGTGATCCCTAAGGACCCCATTACTTAGTTCCAAATTTCTGTCACCTATCACCATCCGTGTTCCATTATGAGTGCTGTTCACACAGATTTGCGCTGCACGAGAATGCGGGGGATGTTTGATTTAGTAGTCAAGGCGGAGCAGGCCACTTATTTTACATCTGTCAGCTTTAAATTCTGCTGAAGTACATGCCAGGATACAAATCGAGCTTTCCTTGGTTTGTTTGCGTGTTTAGCTGGGGTTTCTGCCAATCACTGAAATGTAATTTTGAGTAGAACTGAAGGAAAATGTTATAGGTGTAAGTCAGCAGGGGGAACATAAAATATGACATCCAAGAAAATACAAATATATAGTATCTGAATCTATTTCAGTGTAAGAGAAAAAGGCTGAATACCTGTGTCCACTGGGCGGAATGACCAATTAATTGTGAAATTTGGAAAGACAGCAAAAACTAGTCAGTTATGCTCTGGCCAGTTGACTGTCACTATCAGCCAGATGATCTGGAAGTCTAGTTTGGGCTGACACTTGGGTTGGCTTGAAGCTACTGTTCAGCTATTTATTGTTTCCAAGCACAAACGGTATATATATATTTTTTTTTAAAGAAATGACATCTAGCAAAGTCACTATTATATCTGACGTTTCACAACATGTCTGTTGTTGTCTGGAGCTCATTAGTCAGCTAGTCACTGGAGGACTGGCTTGTCAGGTTTGTCTCGACATTTCTTTGATATAAGAAAATTAAAATATGACAAGGATTTTACCTCAGATGAAACATCTACAATACTAGAAACTTTGTGTAGCATAAAAGTTGGAGAAAATAGATTTGTGTCGAGGAGGTTGAGGTTCACACGCAATAAGCAGCTGCAGGCGCACATTTTCTTGACGCCTTTAAAGAAGACAGTAGTGTAAAAACAAAAGACTTATTTGAAGTGTGATGAAAACGTTCGATTCAGACCAACTACTTGCCTTGTCCGGCTAAATGTCCAGTGTCATGCAGCTGCTTCACAGTGAGTCAGCTGTCTTAATTAAAAGTCTGCATTGTGAAGCAGCTACAGGGAGTTTGATTTAGCATTTACAGAAGAGTAACACTGTAAAGGATGTGCCATTGGTACCCCTTTGTACCTGTGTATGAGCTTTAATAGGTTAATGAAACTATTTCTGACCAATCAAAAAGCTTGTTAGGCCAGAGAAAAGGATTGATTAGGTGACATGGATTTGAAGGCACATAGAAATGACACAAGAAGCCTATATTCAAATGACAAAGCCTATGATTCCTATAACAGGTTCAGAATGAAGTTAAGTCTAGCATGCAGATGACAGAGGCGGATCTGATTTAATTGTTTTTAATAAAGGATGTAGGTTTGCGTATGGATGGTGGGGAAGATTTTAGAAGGGCAACATTTGATCGATTACCTCAGGGGTGAGCTTTTGTGTCCCTACCAATGTTGAGACAAAGCCTTCACCCTTAATTTAAATCAGACTTCCTTTAAAGAAAAAAGACAGATGAGGGTGACATCATGACCGCATACTTGTCCCTGTAAAGCTTTGCATATATTCATAGATTTTACTGCGTCTCATTTGTACAACCTGAACTAAACAAGAGAATGAACAAGGTGCCAGTGGCATGTACAGATGAGGGAGAGATTGGGTTAAGAGAACAAGTCAGAAACATAGGAGGGAGGCGAGAGACAGTGACAGGGAGCCTGACAGTGCATGGAAACATATCGCCGTAGGCTTGGACAGACTGCTGGTCAAAGTGCACCAGACTGGGGTATTTTGCTGTTAAAAAATGCTGTCAGGTTTGGATCCCCCCTGGACCACCCTATTCTGGTTGTGTAACCTCATCTGTTAACAGAAGTGCTCTGAAATCCTGCAGTGCGCCTGCCTCAAACTCCTCAGGTGGTACAACAGTCATTTTTATGGTTTGGAACTGAGACTGTAACCGTAATATTAAAAAAAAGTGAAGCGGGTCTAAGAGGGCAATCACTCACACTGACTTTTAGATAGTACATCTTTCATTCACTGACAACAGTAGAGGAGCTTTTTTTATTATTATTATTTGCATTGACACATTGTTCATATTGGCTGCTGGTGCGACATCCACCCATCCATTCATTTTTGAGTACAGTCTTATCTTATTATTTAGTCATGGAGAAGAAGGTGCTTTTCCCAGCATGCACTGGGTAAACTTTAAGGAATGAATTATGTATGATTTCACATGAAATCAACCAATCGGACTTGGTTTGAATCTGCAATTTTGAATCAGTCAATTTTAAAGAGTCCATCAAAACATATGTATCTTTTGATGAAATGAACATAGAATATAAACATAGTTAGTCCAATGTTGGTTTATCGTGTAGCACCAGGCAAAACAATGTTAGACAATGTTTGCCGCTTATTGTGTCCTTTAAATATTCATTCATTTCATATTTTTATGCTACTGGAAAGATGCTAAAAATAGCACAAATATGGCTATTTGCTTTTCTACCAGGGTCCGATAGTGCCTGTGAATGTGTGAGCATGAGAGGCATCAGCTGATGCATTTACTCTCAGTGCGTGTATGCAAATGTGTGTGCATGCGAATGTTTTTGCACAGTGCATGTGTGTGCGTATGCAGGTCTGTGTTCGCATGGTGCCATCTGTGTCTTTAAGTGGGTGTATGCGCTCGTGAGGGAGAACGCACAGGCGGATCGCGGGGTGGAGTTGAGGGGGTTCCAGGGTGCCGATAGGGGTGCTACAATAATTTCACTAAAGGCAATTTGAATATTGTTGCTACATTACAATAGCAATCACCAAGAGCCACCTGATGAAATATTTATCAGGGATTTGAGGATTCAGGCAGTTTTAATTACCATTTGCTAAACAGGCATCTCACAAGGTTTACTGTGGTGCCTTCAGTCCTGTCATTCAGTGTGTGCTTGTCTTTGTTTACAGTGACATGTTTTGCTCTGTTTTCAGTGCACATTACGAGCTGAGGAATATGGTAACTAACTCAAACATGACATTAAACTATCAATCTGACTTCTTAGGGGAACGCTGAGCTTAACATGATCGATAATATTTCAAAGCACAACATTGCATGCAATAAAGTAAAAATAAATAAATAATAACTTCAGGTAGACGTCTAAATTTACCCGTTGCTATCAATTCTGGGTATGTTAAGACTTGTAACAGTTTATAAAAAAAAAAACGTGTCAAACTGCTAAGTCCTGTTCACTCGAGCAGAAAATGTTTATCCTCTAGAAGGATTGAACAATTACAAGGACATTTTATCCAAGAGCGGATACAACAAAATGTCCATTAACATCCAGACCTGTGGCAGAGCTGATGTTGTGAGGATGTGGCTCCTTAATTCAGGGCTCAATACTTCAGGATCAGGATAGTGTCTTTGGGCGGAAAATGTAAATGGGCGACGATGCACTCACTCTTACTGTGCTCTCTTTGAACTCAGAGAAGTTAATCCTTATTGTAAACCTGTACACAAGGCTAATCTGAGAGCAAAACTGGCCTAACACTAAAGAGCAAGTCTAAAGTATATATATATATATATATAATATATATATATATATATATATATATATATATTGTTAAAGTCCCAGGAAGGTCCCAGTATGCTTTCAAGGGTTTTACAATCTTGAGCATCTGACAGCATTTATTCCTAGACAAATCAGGAGAAAAAAACTTGACAAAAGTAACTATGTTCCTTGACAGACAAACATTCAGCAGGTGTAGGAAGGAGTAGGAGTTGTAGATTGACAGTGCAGAGGGCCGCACTTACAATAGAAAACCACAAATCTCTGGGTAGAAGATACTAAAAATACAGGATAGGAATTACACCGCATAGCCATGAACTACAAGATAACAACACTTGAAAGTCTACTGCGGGTCAGGTTAGGGATCAGAATAGAATGACTTGACAAGATGTAAAATGTGCTGGTAAATGATTGATGGGATGAAATAAAGACTGTGCGATTCCTTTTCTTACATTATTTAGGCAAAGCTGCATTGCAGCAAATTGGAACTCAGTTGATAGATTGTATAGATAAACAGATAGGAAAGAGAGAAGCATAGATAGACACAGGTGAATTTATATTCTTAGGCGGCGAATAGCATTTCGTGTGGTGATCAAAGAGGTTATTTGCCACAGATTCTGAATTCCAGATGACTACATTTCTTTGTGCCTTTGAGTTTCGTTCCATTTGCATTGCTTATTGAAATTCAGACTAGAGATGTTCTACCCTCAAAGGAACTGTCTGGTCAAGGTTTCTCAGTGAATAGGTTCTCTCTTGAGGGATTTGCTCTGCCATGAGAGTATGCAAAACTCTCCCCCCGGGGATTGCCTGTAACGACCTGGATTTTCCCGCGATTACTTAAGCCCTATGGCTAATTACCTTTTCAGATGAAAACATACGCCTCCTCATTAATTCAACATTCCTCAATCTATCATAATTACTGCCAAATAAGTTGTTGTTATCGCTTTAATTTTAATTAGTGGCTGTGATTCTGCCTCAAAAGAATTTCCTTGTACTATGTGCACATATTCGAGTAAAATAAATTGATTAAAAACGCGGCAAATGTAAACCTATGCTTGCTTGCTATGGTATTTTCAATGTGTGAGTGCCAGCTCTGATAATTCTTCTTCAAAAGGTGTCGGACAAAATGTTGTACCAGTCTGGGATTGTATTACTACCCAGACTGCCAGTCTTAATATAAGATTAGCTTTTCCACATTTTTAAATATAAACTCTGTCCATATAAAGGCCTCTAGCAGCTGCAAATAAGTTATCATTATTACAAAGAAATTACATCCCTTCACGTCATTTTAGTGGCTACTGTATCAGATGATCTAATAAGAAGCCCGTCGATCATCACTGTGTGGCTTCAGCAATCATTTGTTCAAATAAGTGTGCAAATGATTTAATGCCATTTTTTTTTTTTTTGTCGTTGCTTGTTTCTTCAAATTGAACAGAAGTATAAATGCAATACTTTTCTCTGTATGCATTCTCAGTAATGCAGTCGTACAGACTCACGAGCAAGTGAGATGTAGCAATATGCCAAGCACTGATTAAATAAATAATAATTAAAACAAACTGGTGTTTCACACTTCGTTAGGAAACAGAATGTGTTGATTTGAAGAGCTGAAAATGTGGTGAACTACTCTAAAAAGGGAAGAAAAAAAAAACTGACCTTATCTCAACTTTTGAACAGTAAGACAAGGGTAAAAAAAAAAATCAGAGGAGAGCCAAGAGAGAAAGAAAGAAAATGATTAGCCACGGAGGCCACATGCTGCTTTGAGATGCCTTGCGTTGTTTGTTTGCATCAGTGAATATCTAGCTTTGTTAAAAGGCCATCTGTGTCCGAATGCTGTTGAGGCGGCGCATGGTGAGTCAGGATGGGAGGCAGATAGGGAGAAGGCCTGCATATCAGTTCTGGCTGCTACCCAGCTCCCTTTGACATGTCTTATTAGTCAGGTCTTTAAAAGCCTCGGCCTGCCTTCCCAGGCACACTCCTCCCCAATATCCCTGATTAAAGTGCGACTGACGCTCCCAGTGTAGAGCCAAGTTGGCCACACAGCGTTTATGTTGGGTCATGCTCATTACTCAGACACAGTGCCAGTGCCACCGCGACTGAAAGCAGCACATAATGCAAGACATCGGCAGCCAAGAGATTTGGGAACTTTGAATTCAATATGGGACAGCAGATATGAAACTACAAATTGTTCTCCTTTGACACAGCCCGTCATTCTGCCTTCTTAATATGCAACAGGGCACTCGGCGATGGGCGCAGGTGATTTACTGTATAAGTGGAGCTGGAGGCAATTTAAATTTGTTTGTTAAGCCATGAAATACCATCAGCGTGCCCTGACTTTGATCATTTGCATGTATATAGATGACATACAGATAAAAGGAAATATATGGTTTTATCTGCACAAGGTTGGGGTTAGGTAATATTACACCACCCACCTTTAATGTCAGTGGGCTATGTCTTCAGATATATTTTGAATTACTAATTTAATTTGAATTTACTTTGAGTTCTACTGTGCTGTATCACTTGAGCGATGGGAACTAATAAATAGAAATAATGAATAATCTTTACTGCCTTATATTACGAGAATATTAACAAAATAAAAATACATTCATTTCTTTTTTTTTTTTTACTGTCTGCAGGCATTCCATTATGACTGTACCTATATGATTATATGTGACAATTAAACTGAACAGCCATTACATAGCCTGAGAGGTAAGACCCAGGGCGATAAAAGCCCCCCACCTCCATGGAGATTTCACCCCTGGGCTAAAATGATTAGTCGAGTGCTCGTTTAGTTGATTAGTCAGTTGACAGAGAATTAATCTACAATTATGATAATCAATTAGTCATCATTTGGCAAGGGAGAATGCCAAACATTTCCTGGACCCAACTTCTCAAATGTGAGAAACTGTCGTGTTGTTTTGTTCCGGGAACTGAATATCCTTGAGCTCGTCAGGCAAAACAAACCATATGAAGACGTCACTAACTACATTTCTTTTTTTCCTTTTCACAGCTTTCTGACATTTTATTAAGTAAACAAATAATCGAAAAAAAATAATTAACAATGATGATAATCATTAGTCGCGGCCCTAATCTGCACCGACAGAAGTGAGACTCTGAAACAAGCTGTAACAGCACATACTGTACGCTGCAAGCTTTCTGTCTCATTTCCATTGTTCCGCAGACTCTCGGCCCCCGCCTTCATTAGTTGTGGTAATTGCGTGTTGTGCTGGATGTGTGTGTGTGGAAGCAAACCGGGCCGAGGAACGTGTTGAGCATTGAGTAACATTTCACGGCCCATTTGCTGTGGTCTGCAGAAGCTCCTTTACTGTACGTACCGAAGAGTGGGAGGACGTTGTGATGAGCCGACGGTGGGCACTCATCGGTGCGTGAAGGGGGCCTCGATCCTGTCCTCTCCTTCTCTGTCTTTCCCCAGTTTTCTCTTTCACTTTTCCGTCCGTTAAAACCAGCCTCCTCGGCTGCTCGGTATGTATTTGTTAGGGGCGCGTCTATCGGTGTGCGTATGTGTGTGTGTGTGTTGCGCGCCAAAGACCTGTAATCAAGAGTCACTGCACATAAAGGGACCTCCAGTCATTAAGGAATTAGTGGGAGGCTAACGGCTTGTTTAGAGAATCAATTAGTTTAAAATGCGGACATGTGGGCTCATTTTCACACACAGCTCTATGAGGTAATGTCAAGGTTGTACATCCTGCTGAAGTTAACTGACCCTTTATGACTCCACGACTAGTAGAGTCCTGAGAGGCCCCTTTAATCCCAGACAATGGAAGTTGGTTTTAAGGACAGAGTAAAACAGCAGTTAGAATATCTTCAGCTTCCGTAATGGAACACACTTCCAGGTGAAATGGAATATGATGGGAGGGTATAGTTTCAGGAGAAATTTGACTGGATCGTTAGGGCACTTGAAAGCGGCCGTTATTTAGTGTGAATGGAGTCTCTGGAGAACCGTGAATTCTGGGTATTTTTTTTTCTTCACTTTGTCGCAAAAAAAGAGGATCTTCTCGTTTCAATTCTGCTTCCAAAACATTCTTCATGGCAGCCTTCGATTACATTAATTACCACAGATGTTAACACGTAGACAGATGTGTACTACCACCACACACATAAGTCTGTTAGGTACGCTTTACCCATGCAGCTGGGAAGGCTTCCTCACGGGATGAGCTGTCTGAAAACAAACTGATGGTGTTTGGCTTCACACCCTCTCAGACACGTCCGTGCACGCCGCTCTGCTGAAAACCTGACTGGTGGGTTCCGTGTCAGTGATGCCCGCCTCATCTACATCTGTGCCGACTACCCCCGCGTGCCACAGAGGCATACATTTGAATGACAACACTCACCCGGCAAACGCGCACATGCGAAACAGCCAGTTCGCAGAGGGCGCATGATTATGGTGAGGCCGTTTCAATTAATGGAGGGTTTCTAGAGTTAATCTGTGGGTTTATAATTTCACACTTTCAAATGGTTCAAAACATAACAAACCACTAATTAGTGAGTGACACCATGGTCCCCTATGGACCTGCTTTTACATGTAGTTTATGCACATATTTAGACAGCTTGCATATGTGTTGTTAACAGCACAGCACCGTGTAAGTTTTCCTGCTGATTTATTGAGGTGTACTGGAGCCTGCTGATATGGGTAATGGACAACGCTGTGTTCCTGAATATTTTCTTTTCACATTGTAATGCTTTCATTTATTCAGTCTTGTACCTGTTGTACATAATCATAGCTGTCCGATGAAAACCACGTATCTCCTTTTGATGATATTGATGACGCTTTGATGGTTTCTCAAGAGAGAGCTTCTGCCCTCAAGTGGCATTTTACGTGTCATTGTAGGCGGTGTAATATATTGTTGCTGTCCAATGAAAACCATGTTTCTCCCATTTTGATGATTTGGACTTTTTCCTGTACGGTATATAGAATGCACGGTGCATGGCAGCACGGTGGTGGTGCCTTTCTGTGTGGAGTTTGCATGTTTTCTCTGGGTTCCTTCTCCCGCAGTCCAAAGACATGCACTTAATAGCCCGTAGGTGTTAGGGTTAGTAAGTGCGAGTGGTGATGAACCGGTGACTTGTCCAGGATGAACCCCGCCTCTTGCCCTAAGTCTGTTGGGATAGGCTCCAGCACCCCTGTGACCCTAGTGAGGAAAATGGATGGATAGATATTCCGTCTATGTAGGGTAAGCATATGCAATCTTATTGACCAACGCAAAGATATTTTGTTACATTATGTTTGTAGGATGGATGGAAGCTCTGTGATCTCTGCACACACGTCAGATGGCCAATAACCTGGATTATGCTGATTTTCAATTTATATTAGTAGAATAGCTAGATAATAATAATTTAGATAATAATAATAGATTAGTAATAATAACGGGCATACTTTTGCTCACAAGCCACATAAACAGTTCACTGAAGGCTGTGTAAATAGAGATTTTAATTTAATTGTTATATTCTTAATTATGTCCACTTCAATTACCACCATCATTGTAAGGCTTTTACCACCACGATTCTACCACCACTATTACTCCTTCAATAGGAACGTTTTATTTAAACTGCATTAGAAGACTTTAGAGCACTAAAACATGATAACTGTACCCACTCATTATCCCAGCTTTCACACAAATCTTTACCATCACTTTCTGATCACACATTCAATTTCTAATTATTGTATGGGATGTGTACCAATTGTGATTACTTACTGCTCTTTCATTAAGCAAGTAAAAGTGAAGACAAGATAATAATGGCTCCGCAAATGATGTTGTGGTGGGTGGCAAAAAAAATGAGAGACAGAAAACGCAGCGCTCTCTGGAAGCAGAGATTTATTCTCAGTGGCAGTAAGTACTTTGTACAACAACACAGAACTGTGGGACGTGGTTATACTGAAGGAGTTTCCACAGTATAAACACTGGACCTTTACATCAAATATGTATCACAGCTTGCTTTAAATATAGATGGACCAAAATGAATTATGGTAATGTATCTCGAGGCTTCTACAAAGAGGACGAGACGAGAGGGATAAGAACTAGACAAAGAAAAGAGTAATTGAATTATATTCCGTGACTCAGTTGTACTTCACTTTTAATATCCCCCCATAATTAATTATTAGAGACAGGTCATTTTTTTAAATATTTAGTATTTTAGTTAATAAAGCAACACAGACAAACATATACCTGCGTAAAACATTGTTAGAGCAGTCAGTAATACCAGCATCATTTTATAATGCATGAAAAAAGAAGGAATATCTGTTATATTTTGGGGATTTGTGTGGCTTCTACAGAGACAAAAAAGAACTTCCCACTCAAAATGATACAATAACTAACAATTCCCAACCCAACTCGCAGGTTTACAGATATAAAAATGGAACATTAATGAAAAGAAAAGTTACAGCCCGAGCAACAATGTAGTGGGAGTCCGTTGCACCTCCTTCTCATCGTTATGCTTTGTGTGCCACAATACGGTGACTAGAGAGGATCAAAATGTTTGGCGGGGAGAGCGGCAGACTTTTGAACCGTAATGCTCCTAAAACCCAGGGAGGCATCAGCATTGCCTGCCTGTGGCACAGTTACTGGCTCCTTAGCTGCTCATAAAAGTGTGAATGCAAAAAGAAACACAACTTCTGAGGGGCACTGGAATATTGTAAAAAAAAAAAAAATGAATTTATGAGATTTGGGGGCTTTTTAAGGGACTCTGCAAACAAATTAGAGTTGTAACGTTAAAGCTAAGTATCCACAGATGGAGGAAGGAAATGTTTTGCAATTCTCCGATCGGGATTTTTACAATCTCTGGTTATTAGACAGAGTAAGTGTTTGTGCACAATGGTACACACAGAGGTGTCGCTAAACAGAGAAATACTCTCATGATAGATTCTGTGTGAATTTTCCCTTACAACAAAATGTAACACAGCTGATCAAACATGCAACAATGATAACCACAAAATGAACGAAAAGGACCAAAAGTCCCCGAGTAAAAGAGCCATTTTGAGAAACGCTTTGAAGGACGACACTGGCCTGATTGGCTTAATGTCCTTGGACAGGTTGTTTCAAAGCTTCGGTCCCCTACGTGTGTTCAGGCATACGGAGATAAAGATCCAGGATGAGGCAGGATGCCAGTCATTGTCAATTGAGGCACATGCAGGTAGCTGTGGCAGGGATCCAAGGAAGCAAGAACCCATCCAGTGGTGCAGCATGGGGAGTTGAAAGAGCTTTTTTTTTTGTCTTCATGCAAATGCTTTCTGACAGGCAGAAACTGCAATTTACAATTATGATAAAATATATGATACAACAGTATACAATAAAGGACGCACCTGCATCACCTAGAGCTTGCGCACGCAGTACTCATCAGCAACAGAATCGCTTTGCGAACGAGCCATTGTTTTCCGATGGAGATGCCAAACCTGGGGTTACGAGGATCCTGCTCAGATTGAGAGTTTGATCAATTTTCAGCTCTGACGTTGTTTGTTGGTGACCTTTCAGTGCACCCTCGCGATGACAGCTGTCCAACGCATAATCTGCTGTATCCAGCAACGGGCAAAAAATAATAAAAAAAAAAAAAAGGTTTCACGCAACCCCAAACCTTTTTTCCATTGCTGAATTTTTACATGTCTTCTTCTCAGAAGGAGGATAATTGCCAGTGCCTTCTTCTGTCTGAAATGCATAATTCATAAAGGCCGGGATCATTGTTTTGCCTTTGAAATGTCCTGCCACTTCCCTGCTACCTGGCACATACTCTGTCCTCCATCGAGCAGTATGGTGGCTCTCACTGTGTCCAACACAGATATAGGACTATTTAAGTAATGTTGGATACTGCAAAGTAAAGACACTATAAATTATTCCCTTAAAATCTTGACAACCAGTGAAAAATGAATCCATTTGTCAAGTACCAGTAAATGCTATGTTAGACCTACTTTTTCCACATAGTGGCAATGTCATTGGGCGCCCATTCAGAGCTGAATATGTAAATTATGTTCTCGATGCTAAACAAGCCGGAAAGCAACAGATTTAGTGAGCGAGACAACCTGCCTCTGTGTATTTTAATGTCTGAATGGAGGGAACATCTTCAGGCCTTGAAACTGCCAGGAAGCCTGCCTCAGGATCTCAGGCTGTACTCATAGGGGCTTATCAGTGCAAAAATAGAATATATATATATATATATATATGTGTGTGTGTGTGTGTGTGTCCAAACCAAGGCATGCCTGAATGCTGATAACCAAAATATTCAAATCAGTTCTAATATATAGTCCCATATTGTAATGCAATCAAAATGATATTTTCGTTTGTTTGTTTTGGTGAGAGGCTTTGCAGTAATGCACGACATGCCGCGTCTCAAAACTTCTCAACAACAGCCATCGTGTTATTCCGCTTCTTTTCCAATTTAATCTCTGGAAGACAAGAAATGAAATGTTGACTGATAAATAATAATTTTCATATGTGAAATATTACAATTCAGATTGGCCTTTCCCTCACGTTAGACACTAAACTTGCAGGCAGGAAGATGATTTTCTTGGTGGGTAAATGGTCAAAAGAGCCTTGATTATGTAATCAATATTATAACTGAATATTGTCTTATAACTGATAGAAGAACTGACCACATGATGTCACTTTTAACATATTTCATTCCCACCCAGACCACATATTCTTTTTTTTTTTTTTTTTTTTAAACAGTTGGGAAATAAATTGAAGTGTCTATTTTGTATTTTTGTTTGTCTGACCAGATGTTATCCATTTACATATTTGGCTGTCTCCACTGTCAACAGACTATTCAGTGTGAGGAATTAATAATGTACTAATGCTGAAAGGCACACAGAGAAGCTGACAGCATTCCTAATGAGCTAGCTGTACCTTGCAACTACATGGATGGCCAGTCAATACCAATGGCACTTTTTGTTCATGGAAACTGACATAAAGGGTGTTTTGGGTCAGTGATTTTGTCCGGCAAGCCAAGACAGGCTGGCTGATATTTACGTATCTTCCAACATTCCATGTTCTTTTTAAAGCTGCATGGAGTGTTGAAAATTAAAGTTGCATCTGTAACGCTGTATCTATAGCGTTTTCTATCTTTTTCCTTCTCCCTGTCGAATACACTCTCAGACGGGCACCCACACATATACACACTCTGCACGAGGTCAGATTTATGCCCTGACAATTTGACAGAATCCACTGAAACAGCTAGGAGTTAATATCGGTTAATTAATTCATTGGACCTGAGCGGGGAGCTGTGAGCAGAGCTGAGGTGGACTGGGGGGTGTGACGGGAGATGAGTTGGTAGCAGCAGAGGTGGTGGTGGTGGTGGTGGTGGTGCGCGGAAAGCGGCAGCGGTATCAGGGGTTGGTGAAGGGTTTAAACTGAAAGGGGAATGAGGGGAGTAATCCACTGAGTGCCCATAATGTAATGAGTCAGCCTCGCTTAATGGAGTCCATTTGAGGAGGAAGGAGGTAAGGGAAGAAAGGAGGTGGCGGTTCTGGAGGTGCGTAAATGTAGCAGGGGAAAAAAAAAAAAAGGGCTGGGTTGGAGGACTGAAGGGTGATTTTCTGTAAATGTCAGTCCTGCAACACTAGATCAAAGTGCTCTCAGCTGCTGCTCCATATGAACGCGTGACTACAACTTTGTGCAATTGCTGAATGCTGCACTGCATCATGGAAGCATGGTACAGTAAAGCTCCGAGCTACAAATAACCCTATTTTTATCTAAAACAGAGCTGGTGTTAATGCTCTCAGAGTAGCTTTATCTTAGCCCTGTGGTTCAGGATAATTCCTGAACTGCCAAGCTGCGTTAGCCTAGACTGTTTCCATTTGACTTTGAAATCTGTGCTTACACACACACACACACACACACACTCACAAACGCACACTATTCCCCTGTCTCAACCAGCATATATCTGCATTTCATTGACACAGTCGGTCCTCTTTTTTAAAAGAATCCTGTCCTAAATTCTCTCATGCCCCCTCAAATATGATTTATCCAATCCGAATGACTTCGTATGATAAGTCTAAAAAATGTACAAGGATATCGGAGACACTTTTTTTTTTTTTTTTTTTGGTTGCTCGTACATAATTTAGAGTTCATTTGGGATCCCTATTAGAGTATCATATGCTTCCTGTTCTTGACTTCTTCCACTAAAAAGAACATTTTTCTCACCTGCGGTACCTAACCATTCAGCTAGTTTTGTTATATGTGGTTTTGAGATCAATGTACCTGAAATTTCTTTTGCCAACATATTCTCATAGGGACTATTTCTTTGATGAAAACTGCACAGAAATGAACTGTGGAGCATTATCTGGAATGCAGTCTAACTAGAACATAGTAGTAGTTCTTTTTTTAACGGAATTTTTCAAGGCTTTTCGAGACACACACATGCAATTCAATACATCTTCACTGTATGGCAGTCACAGCACAAATCGTCTTAGAATCTTTGACATCAACACACTCATTGTCCTGCTTTGGGAGATGTAGATAATATATTCATATAGATGAAGAGAAAAATGAATTATTATTATCTTTATTTTTAAAACTAGATTTCCACTGTATTTTTTTTTTAAAGCACTTAAGATATCATTCTCCAGATGTGCTCACCATCGCTTGCTAAGGTAAAACTAAAATGTCAAGGCAGTGCACGGAAGACGGTGCGGTTGTGACACTTGCTCTGTTTCCAACACCACCTCGAGAGTCAGGGGCTGTATTATTCATATCTTCCGTGTTGGTGTCATATCTGCAGCTCCTGCTGTTGTTGTGTGTTTCTTGTCGCCTGTGTGTACTGATCTGATGATCTGTTGCTCTGCCAAGCCGCAGTGTTTAATCCAGGTCAGCTGCCATCCTACCCTGCTGTTCTCACGGCCTGTTAAAAATCTCTTAATTGGCCTCTTTTTTTTTTTTTTTTTAAGGCGAATAAGTGTGTGATTTAAAGTTAGGGAGACAGAGTGTCACGAGAGTCTCATCTGTTTGTTTGGCACTATTTAAATGTTTGGGGGAGGGAGCGCAAGAGCCGACACATAGCCAGATGTGACGAGGGCTCCTGGCTGTGACACAAGTGACATGGCACCGGAGAGAGAGGCCTATTTGCTCCAGCTCTTGTAACCAGAGGTTGAGCACAAAAGCCTCTGCGCTTCTTGTCCCACGCAGCGTGGTTTGTGTGTCATTCATGCACGCACGCCTCTCTAAACACGCATGCATCACCGTCGCAGGGAGCATTGCAGCGAGTCGCGGTGCAGGAAGCGTACCCTGACTTTATGAAATGCTTCGCACATCTGTAAAAAGCAGTCGTCACAGAGGCTCCGAAGCACACATTTTGGACGTTTTTTTTGCAGCAGCAGCAGCAGCAAATGGGTTTTGGGTAGCTAGAGGCTCAGGTGGTCACCATGTGAGGATGATTACAGGGGGGCCAGCAGTGAGCTTCCAAACTAACCGCGCCGTGGGCTCGGAGTCACACAGGCACGATGAAATGTTGTGTAACAAATTAAGTGCATTGGAGAAATGAAACATAATTTGAAAGTATGTAATATTTATTTGAAAGGTAAACAGCTGCGGCTGCTGTAGCTGTGGATGTAGGGCTTGTTATTTTTCGTTTTATTGTTCACTCTTTGTCTTAAAAGGTCGTTCCACCAAGATCGCAGAACAAACAACAGCAGCTAAGACTCTACCAAATAAAAGCTCTGCTTTGTGTTTCTAGGACAGCGTTTCTGGTGAGACATTTCGCAGTTTAGGTTCAGGAACCACACATTACATTTCTCACCTTTTTCACTGAATTTGGGTGAAAGTTTTTTTGTTTTTTTTTCCCCCCGACTGCTGTGAATGTATCTTTTAAATGTAAAAAAAAAATACAGATGAACGTGTGTTTAAAACAAACAGCTACGCTGAAATCGGAGTGACAATGACGATGCCCTTTGCAACGCAAGCATTAAGCATCCTGCAGTTTAACTATTGACTTCACTTTTAAATGACTTAACTCCGGCGCGCAATTACTTCAGTCATCAATCATCAATTTTCCGAGCTCCGCTCACTGCAAGAGAACATTGTTTACTTCATATTATTGATCAGCATCCTCTTGTGGAAGGAAGCAGCAACTGTTGAGTGTGCGGTGTTATAAATAGATCTTTTATGAAACATTTTTTTGTGTGTGTGTATCCAAAGGAGACACTGTTGAGAATTTGTATATCTAATGGCTTTTTTTCTCTCTCCCTGTCCCTTTTTGTTCCCTCTTCTCCTTTCTATACGTTCATAACATCCACCGCATTCACCCTTCCATCCATCCTTTCCTGCATTCTCTCTGTCTGTCTAAACAGGTCCCCCACCAGTTGGGTGCGCTGACCTTCTACCGCTATGAACAGCCTATTGTAGACTACTGCCAGGCCCATCAGCCCCTGAGGCTCAACATGGGCTATGAGGGACCCCCACAGGGCCTGGAGGGCCTGGAGGACCTGGGGCCGTGTGATAGGGGCACTATACAGACAGTGGCGCTGCCTGCCGTGCCCTCAGCTGCCAGCATGGGCGCCCCTGTGCCAGGGCCTCGCTCTCCTCCGCCACCTCTCAGACCACCGACTGAAGGTCCCAGCAGCGTTCCTTTTCCTCCTGCCGAGCGCACCGGCACACTGAAATTTGGACGCTAGCAGGCCGAGCCTGATCGTTAGAAGTGGGGCAAGGGCCTCAGATTCACCGTGACATTGAAATGAAGGGGCAGGCGAGCTGGTTATTCAGTGGGGCCTTGTTTTCAGAACATAAGTATGTGAACTAGAGGACAACATTTTTCTAATTCTGCCTGAAGGGATTTGGCATCTGAAACACAGTCTCACTAATACACAGTATAGAGGGGGAGACATCCCTGCAAATCTTTTTTTTTTTTTTTTCTTCCCCAAAGCAACTCACAGAAAACTCCTCACTACTGAATCATGGGAGGTACTTCAGCATATCACAAAAAAAAGAAGAAAAAAAAAACATATTACCTTGTTTCCAAATCTGGTCTTTGCCGTATTCCATGATGATCAACATCACTGAGCACCTGTTCACAGCATAATAGCGGTCCACTTGCGTCGAGTCAGGAGTGGAAGGGAAAGTGCAATAAACATGAGTTCTCTATCACGAAAAGTGAGAGCAGGAGCATGACAGATAAAAGAGATGGAGCTGGACATGATGTGAAGAGCAAGGCGCTTCTTACTGTGATTATTATTCAAATATCTACTTTGTAGTTGTTAGCAAAGGCAAATCCATATTATTATTTCATTAAGAGGGGTCATTTTCTCAAGACAAGTAACTCCATTGATTTTCTCTTTGTTTTCCTTTCTTTTGTTTTCCTTCGATGTGGGATCTCTCGCTGAATTCCATTAATGTGCATGTCAAACCAAAGAGTTCTAGTTTTTTTCTTCTTTTCAATGCACATAAGCTGCTTTAGCTGAGGGCATTCTTAAAATGCCAGTTGGTCTACTAAATTAGCATGTACCGACACACACGCGCTCACAATTACAACCAAATCCCCTGCTAGTTTTCAGATGAACCGGGCTTGTCATTACAGATTTAGCCAAATAATCGTGACACATACAACACAAGTGAAGTGCAGAAATTTTGAATATATTTATCCCGCCGACGTATTTTACCCGGTCCTCCTATCATCATTTCAGTTCTTCAGTCCACGATCTCTGCGAACAACAGAGACACTTTCGAGGAGATATTTCCATCAATTTATTAAACATACAGGGGCCCTTTTCACAGCAGAATGGCAGGTCTTTCCCAGATGAATGATTCACTATGCTTTAAAGAAGTAATCACGGGGAATTTATGTGGTAAAACGAGTACATTTGAATGCAAAGTATTGTACATATTATTTAAAAAAAAAAGAAAAAAAAAAGGTCCACTTTACTGAAGGTCAAACCACTCTCACTGCCCCCAAACAGTCATATGAAACATTGTTGAGTCAATGTTTGACTTTCATCACACTGGACAATTTGAAGAGCACCATCTCGCCGGGCTGGGAAAGCTCTGGCCACGTGCTCTCGTCTCCCCTCCACCACAAAGAACAACAGTGCCTGGTGGAGGCATGTTGAACCTGCGTATGAACCCATGGGCTGTACTGGGAATATTGCCTGACATCTCTTTTTTTTTTCTTTCTTTCTTTCTTTTTTTTTCCTCTTCTCTTCAGAAAACGTGTCTGCAGTGCAGGACATTATTGCACTCGGTAACACTTTGGCCACCGTATCAAGCACTGCTGCTCAATGACTTATGGAGCTGATGATGAGGACTACAGATAGGGCTGTGATGGCCTCTCAAATATCATCTTCGGCTTAATCCAAGCAGTGCACCGGGGCCGTTCTCTACATGTCAGTGGTCATACTCTCGGGAGTTATGGAAACTGTGTTTGGTCCTCCCACAGCGCAACTGATTGATAACACATGAAAGTGCGAGGGGCCTAAATACCCCACGAGAATGGGCGTAACCTCAAGATAAAAGAAAAAATAGGGAATTATTATTTTTTTGGTTTTGTTTGTTTTATTATTTTGTCGTTTTTGGCTCGGAGCATAAAAGACAGTTTTTGAGGTGTTCAAAGATGATGTCAAGAAATTCTATAAGACTAATCAAAGGACAAAATCGAATAGAACTTATTTATCGTGTAAATAGTGAATCTTTAAAGATGAGAAAAAAAAAAAGTATGAACTTGACTTCTTCTGAAACACAAACTGCTTGTGAACAGAAGAGGAGCCTTATTCACTTTGCAGTGGGAATCTGTTACCAAGACGAGTCGGTGAAGAGGTTCCTACTGAAACGCTCCCGTTGTTTCAATGATAAATATTTTTCTATCTGCTCCCGTCACTACTCTGCCATTAAACACAAATTATGTTCCTGAGGTTATTTCTCAAATCCAATCATTTTACTGAATCACATGAAGAGGGGAAGAATGGGAGCCCTGTTATTGTGATGCACTTCAAATGTCAAACCTCGCAGAGATCCATATTTTCTGTTCGGATGTCGGACATGTTTCATTTTGCAGGGTGGTGGCCGCACGACGTGTTGTTAGTTACACATCCCAATCCACTCTTTTTGTTTAGGAAATCTCAACACTATCTGCCATTTCAAGGTCTACTCGGGGAGAAGGAGTGTGCTATTCTTTATACCAAGAGTTTAACTTGTGAAGGATGTTCTTTTTTTTTTTTTTTTGATGTTCCATTATTTTGTTAAATGTTTTACCAAAAACCAGCCCCAAAACAACAAGTGACCCAAAAGTCTTCATGGTTTCATGACTAAGAAGGGGTCAGTCCCCTTCATGTACAGGACAATGCATAAAAAGCAGTTGATTCGCGCAGTACGGTTGCTTAATAGTGCTGGTGGAGTTTACTTTGTAATAGCAGCTGTGCCAATGTCTTTATAATGGGAGCTCTCTCAATTCTATCCATGTATTGTCTTGCCTTGCTCTATATCACCCCTGCTAACTCCTTGGCCTGAATTTCATGTCTGCCTCTTGGTGACTCGGGTGAACCTGTTTAATGATGTTCTATTTCTGTCCGCATGCTGATATTTTGGGAAAGTATGCCCAGTTAGGGAGGAGCGCTGAACCAGAGACAAACAGTATGGGAGATATTTCCTGTCTGGAGTGCCCTAGAACCAGCAGCACGTGTCATGGACAACTTTGCTGTTTTTAAAGCAACTTGTTTGCTGACCCATCCCTGCCCCCTCTCTCCCCTTAGGTAGAATTCCCTGGCACTATATAGGCTGTTAAACAGAGGAACAGCCGTGCGTTGGGCACTCACTCCAGGGACAGACTTTCCCTTTAATAGTCTCCTGCTAAAGCCTAGTACCCCATATGTAGTAATTACTTCAGTTTTCAGAACAGTGATAATGGTTCAATTCAGTCCAAACACAATGATCAAAGTTCCTTTGCCCTTCATGTGTAATTAGAAAATGCTAATAAAATCTTTGTATATTCACAATTGAATCAACGACTAATAAGCGATTGATTAATCATGACTACTTCCCTGATAAAATCGGATATGTTCAGCGGAATGTTCGAATCCTGCTGCCAGTAATTATTTAGTCTTTTGTCCATTTCCTTTTTTGCCATCAGAGAGCTGGAAGCACAGGCGCTGCATGCTAATGATGCATGTTTGAGCTGAACTCCAGGACCGTCTGCGCTAGCCCCGCAATGCCAACAGGCTTTATTTTCTCTTCTGCTATGTTTGTTTACAGTTTTGTACACCCCCTGCTCCCCACCCTCCCTTCACTCTTTGAGTTTGGGCTCAAGTCCCCACTGGGAACATTTCGCTCTCTCTGTTTTTTTTCTCCCCCCCCTTCTTCCCTTTTTCGCTTCGGGTGGGGTGAATAAAGGTCTGAGGAATTGCAAAGAAAACTTTCATATTTCAGTGCTAATGTGCAAAGGGAAGCTAAATGCAAATCTCCAAAGGGAGGGGGAATGCAGAGGAGATGGGAAGGGGGAGCCAGAGATGCTGTACAATAGGGAGGATATAGAGGGACAAATGGGTAAGTGCAAGGACATTTTATTCTGTTACAATGAAAACTTTGTGATTTTTTTTTTCCCTGAATGTCCCAGTCAGCTTTATCGCCACTGTAAGAAAACGACGCAAACCGCTTCGGCCGAGCTCAGTCACACGCAAGTCACACGCGAGTATTCTGCAGAGTTACGTAGGGCACACACAGGCAAAACAAAAGGCATAATCCACACAACTCGGATCTTATAAACCTGTACGTATTATGCATGCTCACATCGTAAAGACAAACCGACACACAGACGCTTTTTTTTCTTAATTTTTAATTATAATTTACACTGTGAATCCATTTTACTTTGTCAGCCTGCGACTGCAGAAGAGTCACGCATAAGTACATGTGCACAAATGAAAATGCGCAGGCAAACGCGCACGCATTGATAAATGATAATAAAGTACTCCAGCTTCTGACGCTCCCATCCATTCCAGTTCACCCAAGGCCATCTGTGACGGTTCAGTGGGTTCTAATCCATTACCTGATAAATAGATTTCAAAAATGAATTCCAAGCAAGACGTGGAGTTGCAACTTTTCTTCCTCTGCCATACATCTGTGTCTTACCCGCAGGCAGCACTGGGGCATACCCATACAGCACACAGTCATGACTCCAGAGAGTCAGTATGTATACACATGGATAGGGGGCCTGAGCAGTAAAAGAAAAAAGGGAAAAAAAAAAAAAAAAGAAAAAGCTAATGCCACCATCTGCCACTTCCAGATTCTGAATTTGAGTTTCTATTTTTGCTAGTGTGTCATTAGTGTGTGCGCAGACTACAAAGTGGTAAGAATTAATAACTTTGTCCTGCAAGGCGTAAAAGACAGACTGGAGGCATTGCTAGTGAGTTAGCTACCCCGCATGTACCCAGATGGCCTGTGTGTGTGCGTGTGTGTGTGTGTGTGTGTGTATCTATAGCAGCACCTACTCCTCTACCTCCTGTGAACCAACGTCACCATTACTGATGTTCAGGCCAGCCCGGTCCCCATTGATTGTTATTGTTCCATGCTGTTTCACATTAGCAGGAAGTCTTTAACCTCTGACCGGCATTGTCCTGACTCTGTTTTTCTGCCATTGCTCATGTCAGAGGGGACACAGAAAGGCAAGGCATGATCATTAACCTCTGTCAGGGAAACACACTTTTTCGTTTGTCTGACAAAGCCTGTTTACGTCCCTAATTGGATTTAATGTGAGCACTGAAGAAAAGGAACGCTTTTATTCAAATGGCCTGCATTCTACTCCTGCAGTTGACTTGCGAGCGTGCAGCGAGAGAGAAAGCCGAGAGAAGCTGATAGAGCAATATCAGAATTAGTCTTTGTTTCCTTGCAGGCTCAAATCAAATTGCTGCCTCTTAAACGCTTTCCATATAAACCAGGGGATCCCCGCTGTCTCCTTCTCATCCATTTCCTGCAGAGACCATTGATTTCTGTAGGGTGTAAATATGCGCTGCATTGTTTTCTTTGGTAGTTGGTTTGTTGTTGATTTTTTTTTTTGTTGTTTTTTTTTTTGTTTTGTTTTTGTTTTTTTTGGGATTTTTGTTCTTTTTACTGTATTCAGACCTAAAGCATTTTTGTGGAGACCTGGTCCAAGCGCAAAAATATGGCTCTTCTTTGAGTATATTATTGTCAGAAAATGTTTTGTAAAAATTTTGATGATGATATCAGAAATAAACATCTAAAGATGGGAACTGTGATGGGTTTTCTTACCTGAACATGATACAATATGATGTAACATAATTCTCTGTAAACTACAGTGGCTGTGGAAGGCATGGAAGATGCAAAAGGCTCTATCCAGAGACAGTGTTAAATTTGTCCGTTCTGGGCTGCTGTAGAAACAAGATGGACGAGGACCTGCGGCATCTGTAGATATAAAAGGCTCTTTCTAAGGTAACAAAAACACAAGCTTTCTATTTTCAAGTGATTATTACATAAAATAGTTATGTTTATAATATACATTTTATATACAATATTTGATTTCTTTTTTTATTCTGCAAATGAAGCCCCCTAAATCACTGTACCTTTAACGTTTGGCAGTACTACTCTGTAGTAAGTAGTAGTATGAAGGGGCATGAGTATTAAAAAATAACCAATGATGATGTCACCAGGGTCTCTTGAACTTGGTGACCAGCGATATACAAGTCTAGATGGGCTGGCATGCTGCTTTACAAGAACAATGCTGGATTTTTTATTTTTAAAATTTTTTTTTTAACTTTAAAAATCCCTTTGAGCTTGATTAAGAAGTATTCATGATATTGTCAATCACTGTAATCAAACTCTGCGTAATGTGAGAGGATCATCACAGCGCTGAACTAGTGGGTACTGTCACGACACAGGTTGTACTGGCGAGACGGTTTGTTGTTAAGTCAATGAGACCACAAGCCATTAGAATTCACATAGATAATGCAAGTCTTACCTGAGCTCCCGTGAGGTCAGCTAACTCTCCACTGTTTTTCCACTCATCCCTCACAGCATGGCAAACTTGGCATCCTCCTCTCCTGATGTCAGCCCCACACAGAGCTTTGCATTGGTTTTAGCTGATTTCAGATTAACAAATAGACACAGATAGAAACTAAGTGAAAAAACTCCAGAGATGAGGGTTATTCATTGTCCATCACTGTGTCCGTTGCTCCTTTCTCTCATGCGTCCTCTCCTCCAACTGGTATCCTCCCTCCACTGGCTCCTTTCAGGTAAGATATTCTCAAAACTTTGCGACCAGTTAAAAATGACAAATGACAACTTTTGGCCGTGACAGTACCAACTCCCAATTGGAGCCTGGGAACAGGCTTCTCGTGCATCAAACAGAGCTAGAATCCCAGAAGTCCCACATTTCAACTGGGAGACTTTTGCAGGTTTTACAGTGACTGATGCAACCATCCACGACTCTGCCATCTCTATTTGAAATTCTGCTAACCCTCCGCAATTTATGGAACCACGCTGGAAGAGTGATGTATGGTTCCTCCCTGCAAACATTACACGGACAAGGCAACCAGATACAAGGCAGTCGAGCAAAAATGATAATTGACTGATTCATTTCAATTCATTCAGCTGCATTAGCAGATGACCTTTGATGATGAATGTTGAGTTGAGCGTAACGTAATCCATGGAGAAGACAGAATAGTCGTTCCCCGGTGAGGACTGTAGCAGCCATCCTCCAGTAGTTTCTGTACTCCCTGCAGGAGTTTTTTACAAGTTTTTTTTTTTTTGTTTTTTTTACTGAGAATCCGGTGCTAGCTCTTTGGGATCAGTCTCTGTTTTAGATGCCTTATAGTTAAGTCTCTGGTTTCTTAAATGTGTGAGCTTCCTCGCTGTCTTCTCGATTCCTCTTGGCAAATGCAGCCATGAGTGTGTCTTGGAAGATCTATTTCAGTTTACTTAACTGTCCAAAAATATATGCATGCGCATTCCGCTGGGCTGGTTAAAGATTTCAACACTCATCCAAACATCTAAACAATTCACAGTAATGATTGTAATCGGGACCTTTCACCACCTGCAGGACTGCAATCACAGAGTCCAAAGAGAGGGAGCAGAATCCCACTCAGCAGGCTTTGACAACCTGTGGTTAGCCTGACTGGTGTTTCCTCAAAATAGCAACACGATCCGCAAAGAACACCACCGAAAAGAAACACATGTGAGGCACGCTGTGATCTGTGATCACGCTGTGACAATGGCCTCACGATGTGTAAGGAGATTGTCCTCCCTTGTAGCCGGGGTTTGATGTTCCACTCAACATGCTGGCAACTTGAAACCTGCTAGCAGGCTAGAGATAGTGCTTCACACTCATCAGTGTTCTATGAACCAAAACGTGCTCTGAGCTGCCATGCTGTTAATTGCCGCGAGGAGCATGCATACATGAACAGGAAACAAAGCTTCTCAGCTCAACTTTTCGTCAAACTGGAGCAATCTAGCTGAACTTAGTGGAACAAAACATCTTCAACTCTTCTTCTTCGTTTGTTTTTTATATTTTTGGAAGTTAACACCTGGCTAAAATAAATCTACGTAGACAAGAAGTAATAACAAGATGTGATAATTCTCACGTTGATTGTATTCGCAGCACGGAAAGTAAAGCACAGTCAAGTGCACTTTTGTTTTTTTCGCTAGCTGCAGATGCGCGCCGCACCTGGGTCACACACACTCATCAGTTTGGCATGGCTCTAAATACTGCAATGCTCATGAGCCTGTTAAGTCCATGGAATGGACATGGAACCAGCCAGAGACACAAATCATAGCTGTAGCAAGTTCTGAACAATTTATTGCTGCAATCAGGAACAAAACGCAGCATCGTGCTTTCTGAATTTATCCAAAGTTGAGCCAGAAATAAGATATGACGCAGAGAAGGAAAACGAATGAATAAAAGCAGGTCCCAAAAGTGTCTGCTGCTTCATACTTGCTGAAAGTATTGCTGCTAACCACCAAAGGTTTGGAGAGAGGTGCAACAGACCTGAAACTTCAATCCAAGACCAGCTTGTCTCTGTGTTTCTTTTTTTTGAAAAAATTGATGCAACAGTACCAGATTTTATTTTATTTTTTTTTACTCCATGCATTCTTCTTCGTCAGATCGCTGTCCACCATGAGATGGCTTCTGCTCAAGGCTTCTTCCTCTTATAAAAAGGCATTCCTCTTGCCTCTTTCATAATAATATTACAAAGAGTATGGCCCAGGCTGCTTGATATAGAAAGTCATGAGATAACCAATATAATTTGAATTGAACGTGGTTACCCACAATCCAGCTCAACTGTTGATCATTCATTTGTAGATGAGTGTTTTTTTTCTTCTAAAAGTAGAGATGCTCCATGATCCACTTTAAGAAATAACAAGCTTCATACAACTTTTTTTTTTTTCTTCCACACACGTGTGCATGTGTATTAAGAGTGTGTAAAATCGATGGCACTCCCCGTTGAGATGCTTTTTGCAAAATAGGCCAGTAAAAAAGGTGACTGCTGACGCAAAATGCTAATTTGCACTACACCGCTATGTTGCCAATACCATTTCTGTAACTGTGCCTCTCCAAAGTGTCACCAAAATACTGAAGAGGCAGGCAGGTGAGGAGAAAAACCTTTAGAAAATGCAAAGACAGCGGCCACATAACCTACATTTTTAGAGCGCTGTTTATTTCATAAACTTTCGGGACACCGCGCTGTCATACAAACACTCAGGAAGTAGACTTGATGAACGTGGCCGACTTGTTCGGAGTGAACCAAATACCCTCAGCGAAAGAGTACCGTCGGTGTCGCAGAGACGGGAGATCGGTTTACTTCAGCCCGCTGTCACTTCAGATGCACACATCACGCCATCACAGCCTTCAAGGAACATGACAGGTCTGCTCACAGTCCAGCTCACAGCGGTTTTCAGGACATGAGGTCTTGCTATCTTTTACTTTTCTCCTCCAATGATCAAACACCCCCTGGAGTAACATCAAAACAAATGTCAAAAAAAAAAAAAAAAAAAATGTTCCCGGTACATTCATCAAACGTTTAAACATGCAGCGAGGTACCTATCACTTAGGTGATACATTAGTTGTAACCTTTTTGCTAATTGCTACTGCTGATAACAGGAATAATTTTAGCCCCCAGAACATGTTTACAATTATAAATAGGCATATTGCACTCATAATTTTGCAGCGATTATCACAAGCCAAACTGCCAACGTTTACCCATTTTTGCACGGTAAAAACATAACCAAGGTGTATTTATTGCACCGAAGAAACGCTGTGAGCAGCATCATATCGAAATTCAGCAAATTGCTATGCTTTGTAAGGGTACCAGCATTTTCCTCCGCAAAGACACACCTTATCTGAAAGGTTAAAAAGAAAAAAAAAAAAGGTCTGACATGGCTGAGGGGTCAGCCTCTTTCAGCTGATTGCACACAGCCCACCTCATCTCAGTCTGTGTGAGAATGCCAGTGGCTGGTGGTTGATTGGCCAGGTCAGGTGGCTTGGTAAGTACGCAGTGTCTGATTCTCAGTGACCTTTACAACAGCATGATGGTGGCGCGGGGCTGAAATTCTTGACTAGAAGGGAGTGGAAAATTCATGGGTTTTAGACACTCTGAGGTTGTTTCTCAGTGTTTTGCAACTGCAACTCTCTCCCCCTCTCTTTCCCTCCCATTCTATCTTTTAACCAGGCAAAGATTTCTATGGCACTGTTATCCCTACATCCACTGTAAGTAATGGAGCTCCCTCAGGGATGTAAAATGTCTTCCTGTCCTCGTATAGCCTACGCTGGCTTTCAGCTGTATCGTGCCACAGTCTGGGGCCACCTTGAGTAAATTTCATCCGCAATTGTTGCCCTCTCTCCAAAGGGAGCCCTTTCCCTAGTCCCTTTGGCACTTTCTTTTTACACACTGTGCCGTGTCTTCCCCTTGACTGGAAATTGAGCAGTCAACATTTAAAAATAGAGTTTGCATCTTGACCTATTTGCTCTCATTTCGTTTTTGTGCTTCCGTGCGGTTTCCCTTTGTGTTTCCTAACGCCTTTTAAGAAATCCGTTGCTTTGTAAATAATTGAAAAAAGTTCAACATTTCAGGCAGCCAGGCAGCAAAAAGTGAACGATTTGTGAGGATGCAACAAAGAAAATGAAATAGTAAATGGAATTTTGTACAAGGCAATATTTACTTCAAACGTTATGAACAGCTCCATAATTGTAGTTTTGTTTACAAACTGTATTGATGAAGAGAGTTGCAGTAACTAGTTTTGACAAATCACCAAGTGAAAGTTCTCCGTTCACCATGAAATAGAAAGTACAGCGGTTGAATAGATGTTTATATTTAATGTTCAAATTTTAAATTTGATCTTCACAAAGGGGGGAATTCTATTTTAACGACTCAAATGTTCAAACAATGTCTTTGAGCCTTTGTAGTTGTAGCTCTAGGGTTTCTTTTCAACCAGACAAGAGGGCAACAACAGACCGTTAGATGCCAGCAGGGAAGCTTTAAGCGGGGGTTTTCCAGCACAATACCCACCGTTACAGGATTCAGGAGAGTCCATCCCCCCTGTGACAGGGGAGCAAAGCCTGGCTGCTGGGCCTCGGATACAGGCAGATTTGAAGATGCACATTCAAGGTCACCAGGGTTTCCTGGACAAAACGTTAGAGCTTTAACCAGACAGATGTTTATTTCCACCAGAGAGCTGGAGCAGCGGAGTGTAATAGAAGGAACGCCGGGACGCCATGCAGCCCCCTGAAGGGAGGGCAATGAGCTTAAGCTTAATCAGAAGCCTCCCTCCTACGCTACAGTGTCACATAATGAGGAAGTTAGGAGGCCCCGTGGAAGACGGTGTTGGTATTGTGCACACTTTGCACATGGACGAAGCCTGCAGAGGCTAGAGTTCATGAATTGAAGGTCAGCGGTGAGCTTGATAGCCGGGGCTTTAATGCCCTGAAATGAGGTTCACTGATGTGCAAATAGTGCCATGTGTTTGAAAAGTAAGAAAACAGCCCCTCCAGTCTGAAAACAAAGATTAAATAAATGATGGAGTCACAACTGGTGGACGACCATTTGGCTCAGTAGTTTGAGCATGCTGTGTCATGAGGAACAAAGGCAAAAGCGTTGTCTGTGACAGGATGGAGAAAGGTTTCTTTCCCTGAACATGCTTTGGAGGTACACTGAGACGCAAAGGTTTGAAGGTTAGTCTTTGATTTTATCCGACATAGATCTAACATCTGTTAGAGCTTTGAATTATATTATTTAACATTAGATTTTTACCTCTTTGAAGTTAGGCACAATTAGAATAATTAAAGTCTGGATGCTACCACCACAAATACTTATACTCAATATCAGTACAGTACAGTATCTTCATAATTTGCATTGTTTTGAAGACTCGGGCATACACTCATGTGTTCAGAACTTTTCTAACATAAAACAACAGATCTTAAAGCACTTTGATGCTACACACTGACTCGCAATCAGAAACTTGGGTTAGCTGGCTGCTATGCCTTGCGTTGTTGCACTTGTTATTTGGGCTGTTAGCAAAGTTGTCAACTCACTCATTTTTGATCATATATAAGTATTATAGCCCTAACAAACAAACACACCTGTGCAACTGTTCATATCTGCAGCAGTGGTATTACACTCTGTACTGGGGGGCACTACATTGCAAAACAATTTCTACTAAATGCAGCTGTAACAATTTAATCTTGGCAAACTGGCAAACTTCTAATTTTGTATTTAATTAGACGGATCATAATAAAAGAGGAGTGTGTTTCAGCTTGTTATGAGATTTTACAGTGCAAATTAGAAACTAAACAGAGTTAAGATTGGTGTTCCTGCATCCGCAGGTAAAAAAAAACCCAAACAAACAAAGTTTACAGAACTGTCTGTAAAACTGTTTTCACAACGCTATCGAGACTCAATCTAGTTGAAGCAAATTGAAGAGATCGTCTTGATTTATTAGCACAATTTTAACTGGCCTAACACCGTGTTGTTTTTATAGGTTGATGTATGTACAGTACATGAGGCTTACATGGGAACCAAAGCCCTCATCATTTCACCCATTAACTTTGGTAATGAAAACTAATGCAGTCTGGTTATCTGGAGTTTTGTTTCAGGCTTTGCCTCATCACAGAAACCTTTAATGGCATTTGATTATTTGTCCTTGGCCATGCTGTTTAGTAGCTCTAAGGAACTCCAGTACTTCAGTGATTAAAAAATGATCTGGCAGCAAAACAAACAAAAGCAACAACAAAAAACATCAAAAAAATATTAGGCCCTTAACTTTCAGTGAGTTTTTATTTTTATTTTTATCAATACAATCCCTACTGCAAACTCCAGGGCATCATTGCTTTATCCGCCTTTGTTATTTACAGTAAGACGAATATCCACCAAACATAGCTAGTGAGATGTAAGCACAACTGCTTCATTTCACTTGCTCGGGTGAACAAGTTGGACATTTTTTGCCTGAGGTTTCAATGTCTAGATTTTCAACTTGCTTTTTTTTCCCTGCTTTTTTTTATTACAACCCATCTTTAACTCCCTCGTGTGGAGGTTTTAGTCCCTCTCATGGGGTGCAATCACTGTACAAACCTGACCTCTCCTACCTGACTCAAAGCACTTTTTTTTTTTTTTCTTAAATTGGTCCTTCTTCTTGATGCAGAGGCTCCCAAGGCAGAACACACACACGCACACACACAACTTGTGCATTATTTGAAGATTTACTGAGGGAGGCCTGCACTAAAGCCCACCACTGGGCAAGGCCTTTAGTATTGAGAGAGAGGAATGGACTTCATTTACAGCATAACAAAGCAAAGTGGAGCAGATCAGAGAAGAGTGGGGCTCTATGGTAGTAAATGATTCCACTGAAGCTCTAAAACAGCTGGGAATTTTAAATTCATAGTAGGAAAAAAAAAACACATATAAACAGTACATCCTCCAACTGAATACATGACACATCGTCAGACTCTTCTGATGTAGGGCGAATGGGTATTAGAGGTTATGTTGATGGATGGCTACATTAGGCTTTAACTGTAATTCTAGTCTAATAAAACAAAGCTGTTTCCTGCTTTATGTGATATCAAGAGAGGTTTGAACACATTTGGCAGCACGAAACAAGCAACAAAACATTTTATCAGCCTCAATTCAGAAGCCGCTTACACAAACTAATCTGACATGTCAAACCAGGTAACCAATCCTACCGTTTCATAACAACTTGAATGTACATGACCAGTTGGTACTACAGTATCTTAGTATCCCTTCTGTCAACAACATCATCTGTGAATCAGAGCTCATACTACTCAATATATGTTTTAAAAAAAAATCAATATCTAATATTCAATTATTTATTCTTGTCTACGCTCGAAGGTGATGTCCACCAATTGCTGTTATTGTTATTGTGGAGTTTACAGAACTATTCACTACATTACTATATCAAGGGAACTTCTACTGGACAGGTTGCATTGTGGGTGATATAGTGTACCGCGTCTGTCTGAGTAAAAAGTGTATCCACTTCTTTGAAATGTTGTTATTATTTCCTGTCTGTCCTGGTCAGCATTTAGAATCTTATTGACGCATGAAAATATGGTTTGTTACATCATGTCTGTAGCATAGATAGAAGGAGGATAGTTTT
Source organism: Nibea albiflora (assembly GCA_014281875.1). NCBI lineage: Eukaryota > Metazoa > Chordata > Actinopteri > Sciaenidae > Nibea > Nibea albiflora. The sequence continues at coordinate 6,833,679 of CM024803.1, forward strand.
GGACTGTGCACACACATCAGTGTCAGGTGGCTATTTCAATCCAAATGAGTAACATAGTTTTGGTTAGGTCAGTGTGTTATGTGGAAACATGTAGGGCTGAATTACTACTGATAGATTGCTAAGTGAGGTGGACAAAAACAGGAGGGTCAAGGCCCGCATGTCATTAGAACCGTTTATTTAACAAAAAAACAAAAAAATGCACATATCCACTTTGAGTTCATTGATGACTGTATAAACAGATCTTCAGTGCTGATGCAAAATGTGTTTAATTAGCGTTTAAGGTTTAATTTGTAATTTGTGCTTGTTTATAATAACAAGCAAGATAATATATATAAAAAATATATAAAATAGCACTACATGCATGGTAACATACAGTAACTGAATTCAGGCATATTCAGTCCAGAGCATTAGACGTCCCAGAGAAGATAGTAGGATTAACTCCCCGTTATTGGCTTTTGGAACCATGCTGAGCAACACATTAATCCATCTAGCTTCACTTTTCAGCAATGCATTTTAAACTTGCCAAGACTAAACCGTCTGAGGTGATGGAAATGCTGTGTCCAATTGCTACCACTGGCATATAATTGAATTCTTGGTGAAATAAAGTTAAGTTTCTCACTATGGGTCCGCATCACATATCTGTCTAATCTTTCATAGTTCAGTGTGTTCAGACAGACTGTGCTGGTTAGAGGGCAGAGAAGAGGACAGGCAGCACGGCTGAGCAGAAGAAGGAAGTGATGAGAGATGAGAGTACAAATGAAAAGAGCGGTCAGAGTCATTTGAATTGGTTGCTTGCCCAGTACATAAGCTTGTGTGTGTGTGTGTGTGTGTGTGTTGTTGTTTATCTTTTGTCTCCTGTAAAGCACTTAGAAATCAATCTGTTCTTTAAAAGTTGTCTTTAGGGTACTTGACTTGCATTACAGATAATAAAACGATAGAGGTTGAAAGGATAGGAGAGAGGAAAGGAGAGGAGCGGACATAATCCCAAATTGATAGACTTAGATGTGGCTCTTTGATAAATGAATGACCTTGGTATTAAACTAAATTCTCCGAGGCTCCAAGAGAAGATATTTTAAAGCTCCATTTCAGAGTTTAGTTAGGTCCTCGGGGTGGGAAATTAATGAGAGACCTGTCTAATGTTTGTGTTCAGCATTCAGTTTTATCCTTGGCATAAAGCGCCTCTTATGTAACAACATGTGTGGGTGGGCTTCCTGAATTGCACTGTCCAGAGATATACCTGAATCAGTCTTTTCAAGCTTTATGCAAGCTCCAAAGTCCTATTATGGCTTTTAAAGGCGTGCAAGAAACGCTGTGTGAATGAGAGTTGAATTAGTCTGCATAATAGATATGATTAAGTGCATGCGATCAGCGAACGCTGAAAGCAGAACAGGCGGCTTACAATCATCTAATCAGTAAAAAAGAATGGATGATTAAAAGTGTAGTGCTGCCAATTAATATGCTATAAAGTTGGCAACACACCATGCCTTCTGCTTTCTACTTCAAATCCTCGTCTTGCTGCAATATCTTTTGTAAACATTTAGCCATTCATCTGTACTGTTCTTGGGGGAAAAAAAGTAGCCAAATCTGGCCAAATGCACTCAAATCCAGCTGACAAACAAGCCTGAACCCAGCCCAAAGGGGTTTAGGAAGAGTAATAGTGCATATGTGTGAAAGGAGATGAGGGGAAACTATCCACCAACTATAACCTCGTAATCTTTATTTATACTGATACTGACATTTAGATTTCGGAAATGCACACCCTTGCAGATTACAGCCAGCAGTTGGAGCCTGTTTAACATTCAAATTTATCAGTTGCAATGATGTGTTAATGCTGCGGTTAAGGTCTCTTTAGGTTCAGGGAAATATCAAGGTTTGGTTTTAAATGAGTGCCTATTTAGGTTAGGGAACATCCGTTGTCATGGCAACAATAAATAAAAAAAATATATGAATAATCGTCATTGTGCTTAAAAAAACCCTTTAAAAAAAAATCATGTCGGTTATAGGTAGGAAATGTGAAAAGAACAGCAGTCTCCTGTACTAAAGCTTTCTGTTTTGTTGACCCATGCATCCACCCTGAACCACCTCCCCACAGGGACTTTGTCACTCTGCAAAAACATCACTCGACTTCTTCCTTTGCTCCTGTCATAATTCTTATGGCAGCCAGAGGGCTTTGTCACTTTTTTGGGGCTATTGCTGAAACAACTGTTTCTGTCGTTCTTCTAGGGAGAACAGTTTTGTTACTGTTAGAACACACACATCACACCCCACCAGAGGTTAGAGTTAGCCACAAAAAGAAGTGCTCGATTTCCTTGTGTTTTGCAGTTTCATGCCAGAATGGGAACCAGAACTCCAGAGATTTACATCAACTCTACCTGAGCTATACCACTGTGCCAACCCGCACACGAGCAGATCCATTTGCAGCCACAAAATTAACAATTATCCAAAAGTGTGAAATGATAGTGTTGTGACTGACAAAAATGCATCTACCAGAGCCAAGCGTGTTTATTTGTTGACAGTTTATTTCCTGGAGGAATAATATCTATTGGAGTAATATGTACTGTAGGCCAATGTGAGCAATTCAGAAGGATCATGTGATAAATACTGAATGTCGAATAGCGGCAAAACACCCCACTAAAAAGAGGAAATCCTTATTTATGCTCTGTTTGCCGTGCATTTCATTTCTAGCGCAGACACTATCGCACAATCTTATTTTTCTCAAAAGGGCAATAAAGATAGACGCGCTGGGTAAAAGCCAAGTATAAAGATGAATGAATGAATTTCACAAACAGTACAGCGGTTGAATAGCAATCAAGCCGAAACACTGAGCCCCGACGCTGTGAACAAGTCTGATAATGAACACGTACAACGCGCAAATCGTCTCAGATTCATTTTTTTCCTCCGTCTCTATCTATGTCTCTATCCGGGCTCGTGTTGTACTGCATGTCATCCTGAGGGTCAATCAAATTTACTTTGAGCTTTTTCATTTTCATCCTCCCTCTTTTTCTTTTTTTTTTTGTTTTCCCTCTCTGTGTTAAGAGAAGATAAGCTTGTAGAATTGCATTTAGGCCGAGTAATGACAGGCATCTCGCTCCCAAGACTCCAGGCAAATAGTGTAGAGTGTACAGGCCACTAATTTACCTGCATAATAGAGAAGATTTATCATTGGCACACTGGTCTCTGCGGGGCAGGGAGAGACCTTGCTGGTAGGGGTCTAATGGCTGGATAGGAGGAGGAAATGATCAGAAAAAAAAAGACTGCATAGCCCTTGACCTCTTGACTGTTGCAGAGATCAAACAGTGTTGTCAAATTCAGTCTTGCAGTAGAAATTCGGCTTTATACACGATTGTATTTAGAATATGTCCCTAGAAAGAAGAAAGGAAGTGGTGCACGTTTCATCTGTCCCTTTGATAGATGATTGAAAGTGTGTCACTAGGTCTTTTGAAGCCCCTGGGTTCTGCTTTCACCCTCTAGTATTTAGGCCTTAGGAGGGTGTGAAATAGAACAGATTTTACGTGCTCAGCATCCATTGTGATGGAACATTTTCATCGACATGTGGTTAAAAGGAAGAAAAAAAAAACATATATATAAATGCTGTAGTTAAAGTTCATCAGATGTCGGCTTTCGGGCTCCAGACAGCAGTCTCTAACTCATTTGCGGTCATCTTCGAGGGCACAAAAGAATTCAAATCCCCTATCGTCCTGAATCTGTCTTTGCCAACGAAGCTCCAGAGTGCTCTTCTTTCTTTCTAGCCATCAAAAACTAAAAATGCATGAGCTCAATGCAGGAAATAGCTCTTCACTTCAAATGAAAAACACACAGGAAAAAAAAAAACAAAAAAAACTTTTTCTTTGAAAGTTTGTGCCATGTTATTTTTGGTAAAGCTCTTGTTTGCATCAAGGCCCCCAGCTTCTAAAGAACTGAATCACGCCTCCAGAGAGTAACAAGTAGAATCCATCTCTCATCACTTCACCATTTAAGCAGTTACAAAGCTTAAACTGAACACCGTTATCAAACGGAGAGAGAGAGAGAGAGGCTCTTTTTTTTTTTTTTTGGACAGCCTGTCTTGCAAAGAGCTCCGGATCTCTGTGTCTGTATTTAAAAATGCATGCAAGTTCTGCACGCAGGTTTTCAGAAGTCAAGACGAATAATATCTTAATATATCACGCTCCCACGAGAGACTAAATTGATTAATAAGCTTTTGCCGTGGTTGTCGTGAAATGCAAAGATCGCAAACGTATCAGGCTTTCCAATCACTGTAACTGCACGGCGTATACAGCGCTCATAGAGAAGGCAGACGACACACCTTGTTCCCTGCAGATGGACTTTCTGAACCGCTCATGTATCGCTACATTTACTGAGGCGATATTGCCGCTCAATGAGCAACACTTGAACCAAGCAGTACAATAGATCCAAATCCACAATACTCTGTCCTGGATGGCACAGCAGCAATATAAAAAGAGCTCTATATTGAATGCTCTGCTGGTGGCCTAACCCACTGTTCTGTAATCCTCGTGATTTTTATTATACTACAATCCCCCGCTGTCTCTGATTTATTAGTCTGTTTGAAGTTATCCACTCATTAATATTACAGTGGCATTACTTCACTACGCTGCCCACATATCAAGCTCTTACTTTATTCCATCAAATAAATAAGGAAAATAGAATCAGCTTACCACAATAATAAAGTACAATGTCTCATATTAGGGTGAGAGCTTTCAGAGAACTTCATTGTTCAGACTAACGTTTAGCTTTAAAGGGGCACACAGAGCATTTGAGGTTTGAAAAATAACACTTAAGGTTACGGTAAGGCTTGTATGTACTGTAGACTTGTCCTTCACCCATCAGCAGGTCGTCCAGCGTGTCCGCTTTACTCGCAGTAAAGTTAGTTAACTGAAATTATCTCAGCTCCAGTCCACGAATGCATGTTGGCTTGTTCAATAATCAACAGAAGTGAAGAAAAAAAAAAAGTTTACTGCTTGTCTGTTTTTTAATCCAAACTCTGTATTTATGTAATGAACCTCCACACCTGGTTATCTCTTAAAGACAAAAATCTATTCATTATTCTGGTACTTATCAGACACTGCCAGCACAATTATTAAATAACATATTTTACCAATGATTTTCAGAAAATGGTTGCCTTGCGAATAAAGGTTATCACGCAGGAACATTTCAAAATAATCATTCAGTATTTTTTTTTTTTTTGCCATCTGATTGTAACTGTGTGACAGATTTGTTCATTATATGGAAATGAAGTAAAACCAACAATGCATCAGACTTAATTGATCTCGCATGTCCCACTTTGCTCTGATGAACTTCCAAACACTAGTGTGGGTCTTAAGATAGTCCTCTTGTTGCACACTTTGGGTGAGAAGTTTAATAGATAAGCTCTCTCTATATACCCCCCTTTAAAAATGAATATGTTCCTTTAAAAATGAAAACAAATGTAATTAGATTAGGTGAATTAAAACATATTAAGAGCAATCATTGTGCTTAATAATAAAAAGTATGTCAAGCATGAACAAGATTAATCATATGATTAGCTAATTAACTCTCTATTCACTGTTAGTCGTAGGATTCTTTTCTTTCTGGAGCTCACAGAGCTACTGTCAGAGAACCTTGTTGAGAGTGACAGTTTGTCTAACCACATCATATTATATGCTTCGACTGAGACGTGATGCATGAAGTTCTGGGCCCGCAATAGTGGCAGAGAAATTATATGAAATATTTGACAGGATGAAAATTAGCTCTGCGCTAAAATACCAAAGTGGAGATGAAGGAAAGCCTCTCCAAGTAGTCTCTGAAGCCAGTCCTGGTCATCTTGGACACTGCAGAGAAGAGAGAAATGGAGGTGGGAGAATTGAAAGAGGGAGAGAAAGGAGGATTAGTGGAAGATGGAGACTGAGACAGACAAACAAACAGCTCAACAGATTGACCGGGGATGGAGGGACAGATGAAAGCTACAGACTGAAAGAGTGACTCAGCCAAAATTCATAATCTTACCACGGCAGAGGGGAGAGAGAGTTGTTTTCAAAGTTGATAACCTGTGGTCTCATTCCAATATTGATGTAAGTATTTACTTTATATTTAAAAAAAAAAGAAAAAAAAGAAAAAACAGACTCCTGGGGAGGAAAACATGATGTACTCTGAGCACAAGTTACCTGCCGCCACTTAATTACAGGATCAGTGTCTTACAGTAATTACCGTCTGTAATCAGCCAACAGAAGGACTGTCCTTTCACTCATTACCCGAGGCGTCACTGTCATGATAGATTTTCCACTTCCTTTATGGACACAACAAATGAAAGGGGAATCAATTTCCATCACTTGGGTAAACATATGTAACAAACTTTAAACATCACCTGAGGAAAATGAGGAATCCAGAGGGGAACTTCACTGAAGAGTTAAGACTTGAGTTTAGTGTCATGTTTTTTTTGTTGTTGCATGGTGTTGGGGTATTAGATCAGATGTTGCAGTTACCTTCTTTGTATATTGAATAATTACTGGTTTATTCTTGTTTGGCAGAATAATAATTTCTGAGAGCTGAAAGAAGTTACCTTAAAATGTATCAGTACCAGCAGGGAGCTCCCCGCTAAGATATATCATTTAATGTAATTACTGTTTTGTTGTTGCAGACGCAGCCAAACCAAAAGATGCTTTTCTATTGCTTCACCCATCCATCCATCCGGCGATTATCAATGTGAACTCAGTAGCAGGTAAATTCATCTTGAATGCGCATTGTGAAAAGGGACTCTCTTATTTCATTTATTAACAATAACCACCAAACGGTTGTCGAGGCTTAATCGCTGTTTGTTTTTCAAGGTGAAACTTCTGACAATTTCACATTTGGTGAACTCACTTGTCAAGTCTGGAAGTGGAAAATGTAAACATGTTTTGATGAGTTTGTCGTTCAAGTGAGGAGACGCAGAGGCTGGAGCAATTATTTTTGTTTGACTAGACCTGTCATACACATCATGTGCCGGGTAAAGCACCAATGGGACCAGTTAACAGGCTGTATTAGCAATACAAAACATTTGGCTGAACGTCCCAAATACCTTAACTTCCATTTTATTTGCCGCTCTGTGTGGTACAGCAGAGGGAGGAGAACACCTGTTCTTACATTTGCTCCTACAGACAGGTAGAGACTCTAGAGATATAGCTGAGGTCCAACACCGGGTTGCACATTTTACACAGCCTTGTTTTTTTTGTTTTTTTCCTTCCTTCCTTTTTTCCTCGTGCTGTTTCTGGAATGCCAGTGGATTTGGCTAATTAGTATGAGCCAGGTGTTAATTAGCCAAGGCGAGCCGGGATCGGTTTGGTTCCGATCCATACCGCTGTGTCTCATGGAGCTCCAACTCTTTGATCTCCCCTGCAGGGCTGAACGCGTCACTGTGCTTGTCATTTCCAATTAGGATGTTAAACAGATATTCCAAATATATCCCCCTTGTTACCCCCTTCCCTTCCTCGTCCCATTCAGATGAGTAGAACAAGAAGGATGACAAATCGGCGGAGTGAATATTTTCTTTCTGTCAAGTGTTCTCCTTTCAGCTGTCTGACAGGAAGCTGCAGCTCCGAACGCAAAGCAACACCCGCTGAGGAGGACATGGGGAGAATATAAACACAGCAACAGTTTTCTGTCGGTTTGGATGAAACCAAATGAAATCATCTCTTCCCATCTCAGGTGTTATTTCAGTGATTAGACTAAAGGCAGTTCAGCACTAAGTTGTCTCTCAGCCTCTAGGCTGGTAAAGCTCGGGCTGAATGGTCTAGGTTACACAATAAATACACAAGTTGTTGAGCGCCATTAAATGCATCATCAAATCTAAATGTGTCACCAGTAGAACTGAGGAGTAATTTAGGCCAATCAATCACCATTTTATGCTAATTAGGAGTGTGTTTGTTGGCACGGCCCTCGGAGGCTTACACATTGCACCAGAGATGAAATACAGAGTGTACAGCCAACTGTGTGTGGGACTCGCAGTGCAGGTGACAGAGTACCTCAGTGCCTCAGACACCGGTGGTGGAAGTTTAACTCAAGCACTTTACTTATGTGCAGTTTTGTTTTACTTGTATGTTATGGAAGTATTTCCATGCTACGTTTACTGCAATGCATGTTATCAGGAAAGATTTGTTGATCCCCAAACAGTGCACAGACCCAGTATTCTGCAGAATACATACTTTAACTTTTGACACTCTACATTTATATTGTTGTCTCTGTATTTTTACTATGGTAAAGGATCTGAGTACTTCTTCTGCCATGGTCAGATACTGAAAAAGTAGCTGTTCGGGTCCAAAACAAGCTCTTTAACCAATACGCAGCCTTGACTTTTCTCCAGTCCGATACATTTTTCAGATTGTTTCTGATCTGTCACACAGAGAAACATTAGCTGACACATAATATTAAATTATATAACTCTAGTGTTAAGTGTTTATCTCAGGAGACCACTGTTCATGTCCTGTGTGAAGCCAAAAGTATTAAGTAATATTGATTTGTTTTAAGTTATGCAGCTACGTAGGTTAACTCTCTCAGCATTATTAAGTTACATCAGGTACATAAGTTCCGATCTCCCAATCTAAGGAATTTCTGTGCTTAAACCAAACCAAAGGGCAACCATTTCACAAGCTTTGTTTTGAGCTTATTTTTAGCTTTTACTTCATCGCTTTACTTTTCACTTGGCCATTGATTTTAAAATGTTTTACTGAAATGTGTTAGGTTGGCACTCCCCGGTGCTAATGTCAAGGGGCCCGCTCATTTTGAGGGCCGTCAGAAAATGTTTAAACGTGCTACAATCATACGCCTCAGTTCCTGTATGTAAGTATTTTGCAAGTAGTCTAAGGCTGCAACTCCCAGACGTAATTTTTTGATGAGTGAAAGCTAATGTATTATGAGTCTAAATATAAATTTGTGCATTTGGTCATGTCATGTCCCATCATTAATGTCATACTTGCTAATTTAATGGCTTGATGTTTTTCTTCTTTTTTTTCCCATGGACATTTGCCCTGCTTAAGGCAATCATATGAGTTCGCCAAGGCCTTATCATGTCTTGACATTTTATTCTGATTCATGAAAGAGATGGCACACTGTGAATATGCATAGAAAATGGATTAGTGGCTACAGAATTTCACTGGTGTCTAATTTGCATCTCTGCAGTGCCTCAAATATCTTGCAGCAGTTGCCGCACTGAATCGTGTAAACACCTTTGTTTTGTATGATGAGAGGCAGGTGGGGGGGTTGAGGCATTTTCAGAACAGCATGCAAATACAGAATAATAGAGGATTAGAAGAGGCATATTTGCATATGAAAAAAAAAAACTGTTCACTTATGGGGAATGCTTGATGCCTACTGTCTATGGATGAACACTGAGATGAGTAATGTGTCTTGTGGATGAGCACGTGCAGAAATAGCTCATAGGCTTTCTCCTCAGTAGGATCCAATTGAATGGCTTACATAGAATTAGCCTGGCTCTGGCACTATAGGATTTGGCTGTACAGACACAAATGACAGGTCATTTAACATGCTGCTGTAATGTCATGGCGTAATGTGGTAATTGTCTGGCCGCGTAAATATGAACCTGAACGTTCTCATTTTTGAAAATCTGTGTGAACATACCACAGAGGGAATGGACGATTAATTGGATGGGTGGCATACATATCCTGTGTTTGCATGGTGAATAGGACGGATGGGTAACAGTGTGCAGGGAATGTCTGGCTACAGTAAGATGTACAATGGCAGCTTTTAGGACACAGAATCTGCGCGTGTGGGAGGGGAGGAGGACGCAGAGGAAAAAAAACACAGAAGGCAGAAGAAAATCCATCAGAGATTGAAAGGCATGTCACTCAACAGCGAAAGTCAAGCAGGTTTATACCAGAGAGAGGCAGAGGAGGGGCACAAAAGGAGAGGGAGAGAGCAAACGGGGAAGAGAGAAGTGTGAGAAAAAGGCTAGAGGGGAGAGCAAAAAAAAAAAAAAAATACAATTGAATGATACTCCTCTCAACTTGATTTTGGAGTAAGGGAGCTTCAAGGACTGGAATGGGGAAAATCATTTTGAAGGAAAATGTTAAAATTGAGAACGTTAAAAAGTGAGAGCAGAGAGAAACGGAGGGGGAGGGGAGCCGGGGGGGTGAAGGGAATGAAGTCTGTGAGAGTCGTTGCCAAGACTACAGCAGAGCAACAGCAGCAGGAGAATGAAAGAATAAGGAATAACAATGACATTTAAAAGAAAACTTTATTACTGCACCATTTCCTCACTGATACCCGAGTTAGTTCCTTTTAGATTTATTGCTGCATTAATTATGAGTAATTCATGGGGGGGGGGGGGGGGGGGGGGGGGGGGGTACCAATACCATTGTACCAATAAAGCTCGTGTAAAATAGTATATGCTGCCACAGAAAGAAGACCTAGAGGTTATATAAACATGAACTTATATTGCCCTTGCAGAATAAGAATAAGAAAGAACAAGCCGAAAAATCTTTACAATTCGTTGTCCTTTTTTCAAGAGCATACATATTTATTACCCATGCTTGTTCGAAAGATGAAAGGTGAAACTTACAGATCGCATTCATGATTTTTGGACCAATGTCTGATCGGTGCTTATTTTCATCAGTGCTGCATGTGTGGAAATAGCAGGCTGTGAGATCTTGCTGTCTTCATATGGCTCAATGAAAGGGGGGGACAGTAGCGGGAGGTCATGACCCCACAAAGAGCACAGCACGTAACCACAAAGGCTCTAATTCATCCAACCATTAGAAACATGGGGAGACAAATGGCCAGCAAAGAAGCAGCCATCATGACAGCGCTACCAGTAAAAGGCTCATCGTGAAAAAAACAAGCAAAAAATAAATAAATAAATAAAAGCAATGTAATGCAATAAGCGCTGACGTTTTCCAATGGCCACCCTGTCCCTGTTTTTTATAAAGCCTGTCATTCAATCTGGCCTGGAAACCCTGAAGGCTTTTATCAATCAATGTCTTTGCAGAAGCAATTATAAGGAGAAGCACTTGTGCTGTAAACCCAAATCATCTTCATACTTTGCCTCCCAGTAAATGTTGGCATTGATGGCAAGGCAGCAATAGGTGGAGACCGAAAAGCACTACACGTTTATGCTTCAAGGACAGGAAATGAGTTGTTTCATTCAATCAGACAAAAGCACCCAGATGCTAATTGAGACAGCATGAATCACCGCGCTCATGCTCATAGCAACATCTGAACCGACGTGCACTATTCTCACAGGAGGTAGACGTTTTCCATATTTCAAGACTGTATCCATGTATTCCCATCTCTCTTTCTCTCTGGCTCGCTTTCTCCCCCCCAGTCAGTTGTGTGATAGACTGACCTAGGGATATAAATGACATGAATTCCTATCTATCATTCCTCCTCCGTTCCCTCTCCCCTTCTTCCGCTCTTGTGCTGTGGAAATCAAAGACTGCTGAGCCAAGGGGAAAAAAGATTCCATCAATCTTCGCCTGTCCCTAACAGTCACGTTTACCTGACAAAGTTGCACAGCACTCTGTGAAATGCGGTTCCTTCCTGCCAAAGCCTTGGCTTATGCCCCTGAAATACTGTTTCTTTCTTTATATTAAATTCTATTTAATGGGCTGCCTTGGTGTCTCAGCAAGCGTCGGCGCATAATGTGAACCTGCAAGATCATGGAATCTGTCTCATGACCTTCGTCACACGTCTTCCTCCCTCTATTTTAAGCTTTATTTATTCAGGGAGGGTTTGCTGAGCACGCAGGCTCGCTTTCAACAACGCCTTGCTTAACATTCATACAGTCGCACCCATTCGCTGGGAGCAGCCCTGCACTGATACAGTCTTCACCGTTGGACAGGAGCCCCACTGGTCCAGCTGTGATATTGCCTAAAGGGTCCCTCAGTGGTAGCTGTTGAGTTTATGAAAAACCTGCCTACCTGTGTGTCTTCTGAATCTGTTGAATTTACCTCCTACCGAAACTGAAAATAAATTCTAGAAGTTGTAAATTCACTGAAATAAATAAAGTGAAGTAAATCAAAGTTGACATTAGTTAAAGAATAAGTTCACATTTGTTCAAGTCTATCTTCTCATGTACATTGTTGAAGTATACTGAAATTTAACCCTTCCTCCTCTACATATTGGTGAACAGATCCTCTTTTTATGTAAAACAGGTACTCTACACCTTATCGGAAATTATTGAGTCTTCAGCAGTCTGAGTGTCACAAATCACGTGGTTAGCTTCAAAAGTCGCTGCCTTTTTTTTCCTCCATGTGATTCCCTCATTTTGTGCCTCCACACTTGTCTTTTCCTTGCTGAGCGGTGGCTGAGGGACAGCAAAACAAAGAGGGAATTTTGCACTGAAAAGACTGTAACTCTGGAAGATACCCACATGTTTTGTCTAACTCGAATGCATTGTTGCAGAGTGTGAGGATCCATTGGAATCCCTTTAGAAAGGGATTTCTTCACAGCCAGTTTGGATAAGAGGAACACCAGCAGTGAATAATCAGTTGTACCCACCGTATGGGCACATGAGTATTGTCCTAACACAGAACTGAGGGAAAAAAAAAAGTATATCCTTTAAACATCGGATGAAAAATGCGGTGGGTAATTGTAGCTCCCAATTGGTGAAATTGGTTATGAGGTTGCACCCCATTCTCCTTCCAGAACAAAGGCCTTCCGCCAAAAACACAATGCTGTGCTTGTGCATTTGGTGTGAAAGCCCAGTACTGAGGCAGCTACACTGCTCTAATGTATCTGTACCCCATGTGCTATTTTCAGTCCTTTCAGTGAGAGGTGTCTGTTACCTGGTTACCTGTTAATCTTTGTCTGATACTCTCAACTTCTGATGGATGTTTCACAAAGGAAGATTATCAAACAGCCCTATTAAATTATGCACAGCAACGGAGACCAATTCACAACGTGGATGTGATTTCTACTTCTCCAGACACCCTGGAGATTTCTAACATTTTCCCCCAAAATACCTGGATAAACTCATAAGATTATCCCAACCCAATTTGCCAATTAGATGCATTCTTACATTTTGGGGAATTGGGGACAATTGTGACAAAGCTGCAACCTCAGAGGAAACAAATAAATGCATAAATGCACAATGTTTTTTTTCCTTTCCTTTTTTTATGAGATTCAAACAGCAAAATGAAACAGAGTAATTCTGGAAAGACACAGATGATTGTAGGTTTTCCAGGTTATCTTGTTATCAGTCTCACAACCCATCAGCTCTCGTCTGAGAACAATTTAGCATTTGGGAGCAATGGCCAATGTTTTGGGGCTTTGTTTTGGCTAATCTCTATAAACAGATATGTGTTAAAAATTAAAACCCGATGGGTTCTGAGACTGAATTGTCTCTTTTGCTCAAACTACAAATGGAAACCAGAATGATGCCAAAATCCCTTGCCTACAGATTCTACATTCATATGCAGATGTCTATTTATAGAGATGACCTTGTTAGTGAATCAAAGTGAAGAACCAAAAAAAAAGTTTATTTTCTTGACATATAGATAGAGATCACCACTTGATACTCTTCCCTAATCTTGACAAATTCTCTGTCAAAGACAGCTCATCTCATCTCTACCGCTGTTGCTGTCACTTTCCAACTAATGCCATGTTTGAAACTGTAAAAACTTTATTTAAATCAGTCTGTCTCAGATGATTATTTGATCGGATAAACTTCAAGTAATTGGTCATTATACAAAAGTCCTGTATGCCTACTGTACATGAGTAATTCTTCACTGACATACTTAATGTGGAGATATGAAATTGTCTTAGCTAGCGACTGAATGAATTATATGTAAAGGCAAATTTATTCAAAGATTTCTTTGCCGCTTCCAAAGCTGGAGTATATCTGTCCTCATTACTATGATATGATATTGCCTTAAGATAGATCAGACAGCCGATGCTAACTACTCCACTAAGCTTGAATAACCCCTAAAATCTTTGCCCAGCCTGTATTTTTCATTCATTCATTGCTGCGTTGATAATGTTTTTGCAGATATGCTTATGATGGTCTCTCTAAGTATAGAAAATTCGCAGGGTTTGGCTGAAAGCCTACAGGATCAACATTATCATTGTGGGCCAGAGAAAAGCTGCCCAGAAGCCTGTCCCCAGAGGCTGCTTAATGAGAGGACGGAAGAAAGGGAAGAGGAATTGAAACACCTGAAAGCCTGCTGTTTTCAGAGTATAGAAGACATTCCTGCAGTGAACATGTTGACATAGCCACGGGGCCTCTCCAGACAATGTCACGACCCTACTCTGCCTCCCCCACAGCTAGCAATGTCGTTTATCCAACACATTAGCCCTGTAGCCGCAGTTAGGGTGACTTAACACAAGATGACTCCGCGGCGAAAGGCGAAATTCCTGAGGACACATCTGACAGGATACTGGCCTCTTAGCATCCTCTTAATTGTGTTGTTAACATGACAAGACATATAGCCACCTCTGGAGTACACCATGACAGGTGTATGATGTTATTGCTTAGTATCAAGGCTACGCAGAACATCATAAGTCTGTAACAGTATCCCTCAGGGTCTTGAGATGGTGTAATACTTGCCTCAGTGAAAGACCAGCAGCTAAGTGTTTAAGTGTGTTTAAGTGTTTATCTTTCGATTACTGCAAGGTACGAACGTGGTGTTTAACTTTTTATTTTATTTTATTCTACAGCAGCTGCATGTCATACACTCATATAGACTGATATAAATGATTAAATATTAAACACGGAGGCATCCATACTAATGAGAACAGCTTTTACTGTGAGGAAAGGCATGAAAGTGGCAGCATTAGGTGGAAAATAGTATGTTTTAGCTCTAAAGGAGTAATACTGTTCAGAGAAGAGTACACTTTTTGTAGCCACATGCAAAAATCTTAAGTGGTTGCAGTGTGTCGCATCAGTCTCTGCTCATTGTCAGCCTCTGCGGCGTGGCTTTTTTCTGGTATTGACATTACTATGGAATGAAAAGATGAACTGTGCGTAGTGCTGACAGGAAGCGGCTTCTCGTCGTGTGCGAGACTTTTAGTCGGCGCCATGCGGGCACTGGCATTATCCTATAAAGTGAAATCTCGCCGTGCAAGGCGTGAGGGAGTCAAGAGAGCACAGCTAAAGTTGGCTCTGGCCTTCTGTAACCTCTGCAGGAAATTATAATGCAATAATAAAAGCGCCCTCCTTTCCTAAATGAGAATATAAACAAATGATGGATAGCAATAATCTGAGCAGTCAGCAGAGCGCATCGAAAGCCCCAACACCCACATGACCATGTTGAGATGCTGAAGGTCTGAAATGAACAATAAAAAAATAGCTCTTGTTCCAGAAATAGCCAGAATTGGAGTCAGGTTGTGGACCAGTAAGGAGTATAAAGAGGATAAAAATGCAAAATAAAAAAAAATACCCAGTTGGGAACCCAGTGAAAAGAATCATCTTGTTCACAGCTCCTGCACACACTCTCTGTTTTTTTGTCTGTGTGAGTGTGTATGTAGCTCTGTGTGTGGGTATGGCATGGCTCTGCGTGTATATGAGAATATTTGTCTTTCCTCCCATGCTGGTCCAATGCAATGTTTGTACCTGGCGGTGGGTGCAGGTGCAGACTTGGCCTGAAAATCCCATCTCAATGCTGCATCATGGGTTTTTCTGTCTCATATTTCTTATCTCATATTCATTGCCCGGGTTGACTGTTTGCTATGATGTTTTATCCAAGCACCAAGTGAACATACAATTCATGGCACGTGACAAAATTGAAATTTTGACCTGGTGATGGTGTCACAGGAAATGTAGGGGGGGCCTCAACGTTATTAGGATGAATCCTCTGACTGTTTATACTAAATTATCATCAAGCAGATGCAGAGATATTACTCACAATTTCAATTTCAAAATGGAGAAACAACTGGCCCCATCACCATCCTTAATGATATATCTTTAATATGGGGACAACATATTAAGTGGACTTTAAGCATCAAGTTAGTTCTAACTTTACCAGACTGGACCTTTAAAGTTGCATTAATTACTCTATAATTATTATATTTGAATAAAGTAACTGTGTATTTGAGAGGTTTTGGGCTCTTTTAGCTGATTGTTTTGATTGAATTGCACATTTCACACTCCTCATACAGCCAGCAGTTCTGTTAAACAAACGAGCTCTGGTGAACCCACTGTCACTGTCCAATAACAGAAGGCAGGCCAAGTAAGTGACCGGCTAATGAAGAAAGGGGAATATCTAGCAGCTAAAGACACAGATATTGCTCTCTGGAGCTGGTGGAGACCTAATCAAAGCTAAAAGGGGAGTGAATATTGGTCTTACATTCATTAGGTGAACAGAAAGACAAATCCAGCGGGGTGATAATTGTGTTCTGTGTCTGCTGGATCTGTAAATAGGCACTTAGAGCAGACACAATAACCTGACACAATATAGTGTCAGAGGCCATTAGTTAATTCTTTGTTGAGTTCTTTTCCCACAAGTGGCCAGAAATCAGTTAACGCTGCTTTAGATGGAACTCGCATTGCCTTAACCAAAAGATTCAGATTCTGAAACCACGAAAACAATGTGAAACCAGTTCGGCTATTTAGCTGAAATGTCGTTATTTGACAAAAGTCACAATTAGGCGTGCTAACCACAGCAATACAATGAGCTACAGCTCAACCTGACGGGGTGAGAGATGACCTTACACAACCCAAGGTTTTCTTCCAATTATATTTTCCCCTGTAAGGTATGCGTGGCAGACATGTTATTATCCCTCCAACAGTGGGGCTTGCTTGGGTTTATAATCTTGTGATTGATTATTGATCAGTTCGATTGAAGTATTACGTGAGAAAGTCATTCTTGTTGAAGCGCTGTGTGAATAAATGACTGCACAGCCGAACTGACTACAAACAAGAGCAAGCCCCCGCTGTGTTATAGCAAACAATTACAACATGAGGGGCCACAGGGGTCAGTGGTATCCTCCCCTCAGAGCCCTTTAACACCACCCGTAAGCATCACCTTGGAATGACCTGGATATTATATACTATTTGGAAGCGGACTGTTTAAGCCATGTCAGCTGGCTTAAATAATGCCATCACCTGAACAAGCAGGACTCAGCAGAGAGATGGGGAGGGGGATTAGCCAGCGTGTTGGCTGCTTGCTGTCTCGCCTGCTGAAGGGCAGATGGAAATTACTCAGAAAAACAATCCTTTTATCACCAATGTCAATATTAATATTAATCACCCAGGGAGCATTTCTGTGAGCAAAACGCAGAAAAGAACAATGACAACAACAGCAAAACAAAACAAAACGCTAAACATGCATTCCTAGACACAGACACGCACAGATTTGTGCCAAGGCCAACGCGATGAAGGTCACTTAAGGACTAACCTACAAAGGCTGGAAGCAAACTGACACCAGATATGATCCCCAATATGACTTTCCATGTCAATAATCCACGTGTGCAAGCTTTTTTTTATTAGTATTTAAAATCAATACACTATATTATAATCTCATGTAAACAGCTTTGGCTCTTTGGAAATAAATCTAACTACACCTCAAATACAGTAGCACGGTGGTAAAGGGGCACTGTCGCCTCACACCTGGTTCAAATCCCGCTTGGGGCCTTTCTGTTTGGAGTTTGCATGCTCTCCCCGTGTGGGTTCTCTCTGGGTACTCTGGCTTTCTACAACACATGCAGGTTTATAGATTAATTGCTGACTGTAAATTTCCCATATGTTTGAATGTGAGTGTGAATTGTTGTTTGTCTCTATGTGTCGCTCCTGTGATGAACTGGTGACTTGTCCAGGGTGTATCCTGCCACTTGCCCAGTGGTAGCTGGGATGGGCTTCCTGATTAGGGTATGGAAAATGGATGAATAGATAAAAGTTTAAATGCTTACCTAAAATCAGAAGAATGAGGGAAAATCATTTGTGTACCATCCGAGGTAAATAATTTTTACTTTTTTAAAGTAATAGTAAAGTCATTTTTAAAGTAAGCAAAGTGTTTTTTTCAGTAGTCATTAATCAGCATGAGGTTGTCATTTTTTTTATTTTTGTAAATTCTTTTTGAAAAATTCTACCTAAAATCAAAAGGACAAGATGATTTGAAATAAACATTCCTGTTCTGAAAACATCTGATGTGTGAGCGCAAACTAGAGTAATGAGATGGATTGTCATTTTCATCACACTTTGCAGGGTTTTGCCACCACATAAATTAATCAGGGTTTTAGCAATAATGCAAGATTATTAAAAAAAAAAAAAAATGTAACCATGTTGGATGCTTTAGTTCTGTGCTTTGGTTAAATGCACTGCAAGGACAGGATGATTGTTTATGAAAAAGTGAACCACTGGTTCAGATTTACTCGGATTACAGCTGAAAAGAACAAAATAAGGTGATGGAAACAGTACCACTTTTGTTCACAGGGGCCGTCAGAATCAACACAAAACGAGCGTTCGTTGTAGCTGCTTTAAAGGTCCAGTGTGTAAGATCTACACTGTGGGATGCAGTCCGAAATTACCCCTTCAGATGCCTCTAAATCCTACGCACTGGGCTCTTAATTAATCCAACAATTTTAATTTAATCCATTAGTGATATGTCATTTCTCTATTTTGAGAATATGTTAAAGTTAAAAGCAGTTTTAGATCAACCACTTAGAGTACATGTTCTTGTACATGTACTTTCTGCTAATGGTGATAAAGAAATAGCATTTTAAACTAATTTAATGGTAGAACTCAATTCAGTCCAACTCTCATTTTTCTGTGAAGGATCAACCTTTGAAAGTCCAAACTGTACCATGGGAATTTAACTTCACCAACTGCCACTTAATTCCTTCATTAGGCTTTAAATATGAGAGTTCAAACTTGATTTTGCATTTATTGTACATTCAGTCCTTCTTGGTGCAACCTATCTTACATTTTTTCAATTGCCAAACCATTGAAATAGAATAAACCTCTTTCCTTGTCAGGTGTGACTTTGGTAGACTGATTGAATCAGATTCAAACAAATGGACTCAGCTGAATCTGCTTTGTTGCGATTAAAGTCCTGTGCCAGGTACAGTCCCAAGCTCCTCCACAGTGCTAAGCTCTCATTTCTTGGAATGAGACTTGAGAGCATGAAGTGAGAAAACTAAGACGCTGCAGAAACATTGTCTTGGCATGTTACACTCATCCCTCCAAGAGCTGAGAGAGGAGAAGTGGGATGTGGAGTCAAACTGCTGGGAAATATCTCTGGATATCTGGCAGTAGGGAAATAAATATAATCCCTCCTTGTTATTATCTTTGTCTGGGCTTCGTGCGCACTTCAGATAATGTCAGCTACGAGGAAGTGAAGGCGTACTTTTTTCAAACAATGCATGCATATGATTAGCCTTTGGCCGTTGTTGGTGGAGAGGGAACTGCCGTTATATTTAGCTTTTGATGGCAGATGGTAACATGGAAGAACAAGGAAGAAAGGAGAATGTAGGGTTTAAGAGCAGGATGCATAATCATGTTTGATTATTCTTCTTCGTGCTGTTTTTTTAAAAGCACTACTCCTCCTGCAAACATATGCCTTCAATAAGTTAAAATCAATTCAGCTGTCTGTGGCATATTTGAAATGCTGCCGTCCAAATCTATCAATTCAGCTGACAACCAGAGGGGCTTTTGATGTCAGGGCGGGGTCAGACCATATCCTGAGTCAGCTTAGAGAATAAGGGCCCTCCATCTTAATGTGCATTCTGCAAGAACATAGAAATAAATTGCCTTCCACTTCGACTAGCAATCTTTCCTCTGCACAGGCACAAATGCTATGTGTGTTTTGATGCATTTTTTATAGAAATATCAACTATGAATTACAGGATCATGAAAAAGACATGATACGTTTTTTTTTGTTTTTTTTTCCCACTGTGTATTAGAAGCTGGTATTGCCATGTTAAATGGAGCCTGCCCTGCCACATGCACATGCTAAGTATAGCCAACACGCAGCCGGGGTGATTTTTGTCACTTCATTATTCCTTTTAGATTCCTTATCAAAGTGCATACTGTGGCTGTGATTCTCTTTTCTGGTTCATCACACCAGATAGATCAGCCTGAGATTCATGTCTAATTCTATTAGTCATTCCAGTTCTCTAAGGGAGAAGTAGCATGATAAAAAAAAAAAAGAGGGATGAAATAAAAGTAGTCCTTTTCCCTCTGAGGGTACTGACACCCACTCTAAACTCGCCCATCCTCGCCTTCCTTTTTTACGCTTTGTCTCAGATGTTTTTTGTCTCTCTCTATCTTTTTCTCACGCTTAGCCAGAAACACACAGCCACCCCCTCCTTAACATTGTTAGAGTAAGTGATGGAGCGATTCCGATGGGCCAACGTGTCCCCCCACTTCTCGAATTTGTTACCGCCGCTGTTGCTATAAGTTCAATGTCTTCCTCTGCCCACCTCTCTTTGGCGCCTGTCGGCTGCCGCTGTGCCTGCGGGACACCAGAGGGGACGACTGGCATCCTCAATGAGGAGGGAAGCGGTGCTCGCCTTCACGCTCCAGCGACTGCACGCCTGAAGAGATGACAGGGAGAAGGAAAAGGTGTAGGTTGACAGGCCAAAACAGCTTTTGCATTCATGCAAACACATGAACACATTTTTACAAATACATATGCGTGCTGCGTATTTAAGCATAAAAACAGGGGCAGGACATAAGAAGAGCAACACCTGTCCACTATAATGCAATGTGTTGCAATTCCTCTGCCTCCACTAGTTACATTACCACCGCTCTGAACACTCACTCTGAAGACATTTACATACACTACATATGCATATACATATACATATATAACTACATTTTACGACTCCTACTCCCTTCAAACTCCTATTTGTGATGTAATGTGTTATATGTTCCATCACAGGTGCCATCATGCTTTGGGTGAAGAAACCAGCTAAATAAAATTTTGCCATGAAGTCAGCAAGTTTGCCGCAGGCTTCTCCTGAGACACCTGAGCCCCATGTTTTTGGCCTCAGGTTGTTTGTGTTACGGAAAAGGTGTGCCATGAAAACTCAAGTTACATTAGTGTTTGCTATGTAACAGCAAGATTACTTCTGATACTAAGGGGAAAAAATGGACACTTGGTGATCAATCTCGAATCCTAAGGATGCTTAACCATAAACACACACACTGGAGACACTGGAAACTATAATTTCTTCTGATTCCAGCTCTGATGACTAAAACGGTATACAGACCTTGCAGGGAAATTACATTTACATACTTTGCGGTTTGAAAGAAATGAAAAAGTCCCTTGAATTCTCTTATTTGATCAACATAATGAGGAAACGTTTAGAATGAACGCATCTACAGTCACAAATTGCTCTGATGGAATATATCTCCCAAATGTGTGTATATTTTGAATTTTTTCATACCTGCTTATGCAATAAATCCTCTCCGTTCCGTATAGTCAACCCAAATCACATTTTTACCTCAACCAAAGTTCTTTTGTGGTATAAACATAACCACATGTGAAATGCAAATTGTGGTTTCCAGGAACGAAGCACTTTGTTCACTCCGACCATGCGTTCCTCTGTATGCTTCCTTTGTCATTGAACAAACATTGCCACATAACGTAATCCAAGGATGTTTCCTGCAAAACACGTTCAACAAAAGAAATGACAACTATAAATATAATTTCAGGAGTCAGGGTTGTAGCGGCTTACCCGCATATTGAATGTCGGAGCATCCTTGAACGCACAGCAAGTAAGTTTTCCAAACGGGCCCCCCTGTCTGTGACTGCTACCGTCCGAGCATCATTTGAATTTGACAAACAAAATGAAATAAAAGTGGACAAAATGTTTAGTGTGATGAATACCCATCTCAAGCAGGTTTTAAAGGCTCTGCAAATTGATTCTTATATATAGCAAAATAAAGAGGCAGGAATGTAGGGAATACACATTTCTGTTTCTCTTCTAAAGGGTTTAATAACCTTGATGCGCCAAAACATCAGTGAATGATTTTAATTGTGTTGTACAAATGAATACTTTTCTATTCAGTTTGTGTGGGTGGCACCTCAAGTCACTTTGACTCTTCATTCTGTACACTCTGTTCTAGCCACCATCTTTTTTCTTAGGGAAAACAATCTTTTCATTTCTCTTTATTTAAGATGTTTAACTAATACGTTTCTGAATGTAGGTATTTCGGAATACTTGATCTGCTCTTGGGATGACTTGCTGTTTTGTTCCGTCTTAGTAAAAAACAACAAAGATTAACATGAGATTTATAAAGAAATAATAACAAAAATATATAAATAAATAAAACAAAAAAACTTTGCATTTGCATTAAAATTGCATGCCAAACTAGTTTCCAATCTTGTCATTTAATTAGGAATAACTGGGCTGTCATTAAAACTGCCCTGCAGACCTTTGTATAACCATAAATGAAATGCCAGATTTCACAGATTTGAACGTCTGATTCCAAGGTGAATTTGAATGCAAGGACAAGTGTTCTGTCAATGACTGAACAGATTGCCCACGCCTGATCCAGCATGTCGACGGCCTGAGCTGGTGGGTGAATCTGGCTCCGCAAAATAGACGGCATGGTGACAAATTGTCTCAGCAAAAAGCTGTACAGTAAGGAAAACATGTACACATCAAAGTACTTTTCAGTATACTCAACTGAGAGTTATGGACCAAACATGAAGGAATATAGTGAAAAGCGTGTAGTGACTAATTACAAGCTTTAAGACTTTGCTTTGGTCAGTGACTAACATACACTCCCAGGCACAATTTCAACCTCAAGCAAAATGTAATTTAAATGTAGTGTGGCGTGACAGTTTTAATGAAATGGTCCTCGCTTTTAGCCAACACCACTTGAAAACAAGCTTCTGAAACACGCACATACTGTATTGAGCAATTGCTTCTCTTTGGCATATTCCGTTGATGTCACATTGTGTTTTTCTTCACATTTTAGTCACACTAGGAGCATGGCTCTTGGGATAGTGTCGGATGGTTCATCCACTACGTGTCAGAACTTGAATATCTCCACAATTATTGGATGGATTGTCATGAAATTTTCGGTAGAAATGTGTTACAGGATTAATGTGATGAATGCTGACTTTGGCTGACTAAAGCACTTGAAGTGTCAGTGTTTGTCATGACTGTTAAGATGTTACTGTAAAGACAAACACCATAAAATTAACACTGGGTCAGAATGAAATGTGGCATTTATGTCACTTTCAGGAAAAAACTGTAATCACTGCACTGACGTTTTGTCATCACTGGGCCCTGATACACCAAACCAAATATCTGCTAAACTATTGACCAGTGTCATGACTGTTATCTTAGCTGTGCTCCCTGTTTTGTGTTAATTAGCAAAGTCTCACGGCGCTGCTAGCAGTTTCATTGTTTCTTTCCTTGTAAATACTGATTGCACCTATTATTGGCTCAGATGGTTTGAATGAGTAATGCAGGAAAGGACAAGACAGACATTTTATTGCAAATATAAGACAGAAAATAATGAATGACTCCCATCCCCACATTTGGAACAAAATCATGGCACTCTACCCAAAGATGTCTTCATGTTTTACTAGCAGCGCAGTAAGTAATATTGCAGTGCCTGTTGGTCAGATTAGGTGAATCATTGTTACTTATTCTTCTTCCAAAAATATGAAGCTTGTGAACATAATTTTAGGTTTTGTGTGCACAGTTTTAAAAAGAAAGATCAAACATGACCAATCAGGTTGTCAAATATATTTTTTTGCAAATAGAAATACAGCAGAAAGCTGAAAACAAACCATCCATATCAAATTGGTTATACAAATTGGTAAAGTTAAAATACTGTATTAAGGTTTTCAACTCCAATTACACATACATTAATCCACCATGACCTCCTTGTATACAAGATGATGATTTATCCATAAAAGAGCTACCACGCATATACCATGTAAATAGTTCATGTAAAAGCTTTTATGATGACCCTGGCTAATGAAACTGACATGTCCTCCCCACATCTTCTTGACAACCATAGGTTTCACATAATGTACATTACCCAGTGAGTTGAACATATGATGTACTACCAGTTTATTTATTCTTAGCAAAGCATCTGTTCAGTATGGCTCATTATATGTAACCTAACCCTGAACCTGTAGCCATTAGTCCTCTCAATTTATTCCATACATGTTTGCTGTTCAAACGGTAGAATCTGTGTATAAAAATACCAGCATCAAACTTTATTTACAAAGAACTTCTCAAAAAAAAGAGCTATTGTATGAAAGCCTTTAAAAAAAAGAAAGAAAATTCAGAAAATGATTTACAATGAGGGAATGATGACAGCAAGACAAATCAGCATGGAAGGGGGTGGGAGCATACAAAAAGTGACAGAGACAAAGACATGAGGCAAATCACCATTGGGCTGATAGTAATGAGTAAAATTTAGTAATCAATAAAAAATCAACAAGTAGCCAGTGCAGGGACATCGGGATCAATGAAATATGATGTTGATTCTTAGCCGGCAGCCAAATTTTGAATAAGCTGTAAAAGGGATAAAGATTTTTTTGCAGTTGCAGTCAGGAAAGTAATGAAGACATGAAAAAAGTTTCAAGGTTTTTTGGTTCAGAGAAAGAGGTCTGATCTTTGAAATGTTGCAGAAAACAAGATTGAACCATTGATTCAACATTGCCACAAGAGTATTAGTGAGATCAGCCATTGATGTTGGGCGATGAAGTCTAGCTCACAGTTGGGTTGAGGTCAGGGCTCTGTGGAAGCCTGTCAAGTTTTTTTCTTTTTCCACAACAAACTGGGAAAACCATTTCTTTATAGACCTCACTTGGTGTACAGGGGCATTTTCTTGATGAAATAGGAGAGGGCCACTCTCAAACTTTGTCCACAAAGTTGGAAGCACACTATATATACGGTGCATCATTAAATATTATTGCAGGAAGTAGCGCCATGATTTTGTGGTTCTTGGAACTTGACTAACCAAACCCAAAGAAACAACCCCATACAAAAAGCTGCACCTGGGTGTTTCCGACCTGACTCAACTGAACTTACTTGATACTGCAGAGATCAAGGCAATATTTGTTATTTCTTTTTTATATGCTGGCTTTGGAAAGGCTTTGTCACACAAACAAAATAACTAATATGGGAACATCAATAGAACACAGAATATGACATGGCGGCACGATGGTCACATTGCAGTCAACTGCCAGCATGTAACACTGTATAACTGTAGCATCTCAAAGTAATACATGAGTTGCCTTACCGGTTAGTAAATATTTTCCTCTCCCAATATCTGGCCTCAAAACAACTTTCTCAGTTGATCTTGATAAAGTTATAATCTTGATCTCACTTTAACGGACACAGTGAGGATGACTCGTGATGAGGTAAGGAGGAAAAGGCATTGCATCCACTGTCGATGCCTTCATTACCATCCTCTTCTGGCCAACTACAGTGGCTACACTCTCTTCCCATTTCCCATGGGGAATTTCTACACATGAAAGGAATAGAAGCATTGGCCCAAAACGGGTTGCCGAGACAAATCCGTAGAGTTTATCAAGAATTTAAGAACTGGTTAATTGTATGGCATATTGGTCCATAGAGTGT
Organism: Nibea albiflora; assembly: GCA_014281875.1. Taxonomy (NCBI): domain Eukaryota; kingdom Metazoa; phylum Chordata; class Actinopteri; family Sciaenidae; genus Nibea; species Nibea albiflora. The sequence goes on from CM024803.1 coordinate 6,859,158, forward strand.
TGGGGCAAGAGGGTTGGTCTCTGTCGCTGTCTACAACAGTAAGAAATGGATATAGTCCAACAGGGACAGAGAGTGTTAAAGAAGATATCTGTGAGTGACAGTCGGTTAGTTGGGAAAGTAGGAAAAGGAGGGATGACCTTTCTGTGAGGAGAGGTGTCAGCTCCGGGAGAAGCAGGAAAGGGGACGGTGTCTCCTTCGCTTCAGTGGCTTCCTCTCTCCTGTACAAGAAAGCTGTCGGCCATCTTCGAAGAGGACTTTCTTTCACTCAGCCCTCCTTTATCTTTGTGCCATCATCTGCCACCACTCTTCCCCATCACCCTTTTCGTATGCAGCGTCTACCAACTCCCCCGTTCCAGGCCCCCTCTCTCCTCTCTCTCTCTCTCTCTCTCTCTCTCTCTCTGTCAGCCACTGTTAAATCAGATAGATTGCAGGTGTGTTTCCTCTGTGAAGGTGGATTCGCTGCTGCTGTATGCCTGCAAGCCCTCAGCATGACACAGCACCTCTCCCAATTTACTGTGCTGTAATTTATCCACAGACCCAAAACATACTTGAACAGCATTTATACATGCAGGCCTTATGATTATCCTATTTATCATGAACCCCTACCACTGCATTAATTCCTAGGTGTGATTAACCACAAACGCAGCCGTCGGTGAGTATATGAAGTCTAGCGATGGACTGCCCAACTTCATCCACTACCCATACAGTGATGAGATATTACTCAAGCAGCCAATCTGTGATTATTCTGCATTCATTTACCCGGGGCATTTTAGCAGGAGACTAGATGTATCCACGCCAAATATGATTTTATATCTTGCCTGCTGTGTTTTCAGGCATATTTTCTTCCCTGAATCCTCAAACTGGCAGCTGCTATCAGTAAATGGCACCAACCTTTCTCTGCGGGGTGAAAATGACTTGCCTTGTAAGCTTTGCACCGGCCTCAGCCCTCTCCCAAGATGGTAGTTAAAAAAACGATGTTGACCTATGCGGGGCCTCAGGACTGTATATCTCAGCCAGAACAGCACGCAGGAAATAATCCCCCCAGTTTTGAATTATTATGTGTCCCAAGGTCCCTAAATGGATTTTCTTAGGAGCAATGCGAGCCCGTAGAAGCTGGACATCAGACTCTTTTGCTTTGTTGGTGTTTTTTTTTTTTTTTACCCTCTTTTATTGATTTTAATATTAACTAGATTTCCATAATCCCACTTATACAATTAGATTTATCTTCACTCTTCCAGTGGTGCAGAACAGCACTGATTAATTCAGTCTCTATTGACAGGTCTCAATTAATTGGAGAGAGCACTGGATCCTAACTGTACAAAATTCATTAATAGCCTACTCTATATCAAGGATTTAGGTTCTGGTGGATGACTGAGGTCTGGCCTTTTAAGATCACAACAGTAAACAATCTGGTTGAGACTGTCATGACATTTCCAAACCACGTCTTTTTTTTTTTTTTTCATTTTCAAAGTGTCTGTCTGCAGATACCAGATTCTATATAAAACATCACTGTTCTGTCTCTGTCCTCTCAAGCTCTCAAAGGTCAGTCTGGACAACGCCAAGTGCTCTAGTTATATTTTGATACAATTGTCAAGGGAGCACAGGTTTTGTAATATTGTAGCTGCTGTGCAATGTAGGTGTAGGTTTGCATTTGGGGTTAAGGTTCAATCTAAAATTGCTTCAGCTGCATGGGGATCACAGTTGACCCTCACCAGCAGGTGCTGCTTAAGAGTTGCTGGTTATCCTCTGCTTTTTTCTGTCTCTTCCGTGTGCTTGTTGAACTTGTACAAAATAGGAAGCGGCAGACATTCCTCAAATCAAAAGTAGCCCGTGTCCTTGATGTCTTGTTGTCTCTGTGTTAGAAACTATTAAAGTGTATTTTTTTTTTCTTTTCCCTAAAGTGAATTTTGCAAAATCATGTGTAAAACTGAAAGAAAAAAAAAAAAAAAGGCTGGCAAAAAGAATCAATAAAGATTGCTTCAAAGAGGGCACCTAGGAGAAAAGACGGAAAAGCTCAAAACAAGTCAAAAAGTCAGAGTCTGATCTCCCATAATCCTTCTCTTTGCTACAATTTTTCAAGACTAAGTTTGGCAGCAACCTTCAGTTCAATGATGCTTCTGTTCCTAGTTTGACATGCTGAAATAAACTACCAGAGATGTATTTCTTTTTTTTTTATTATTCCATAACAGAGAGCACGCTGCTTTGTCCTTTTCACAATGTCAAATTATACAGAGGCTGTAATTGACAGGCATCGCTATAGTAGTTAATATCGGCATAACAAATAGGACTTCTATGTTTGCTATAGCTGCAACAAATTTCATACCATTAAAAAGCATTCTTACTTTACAGCATGAAGCGACTCAGCCCTCTTGAGAGAAGAATTTTTTTTTTTGGCAGCATTCATTCCTTACAGTGAGGTGGAGGAGAAGGTGACCCTTGCAGAGCAAGTATCTCAGGCTGAACCACTTTCCCTTTAGCTCTTTCCTGCCACGCGGGCCATCAGAAAGCCAGGCTCAATCCACTTTTCTAAATTGCTAGCATTTAATGGAACACCTTGACCTGACTTCCCTCCCTGCCAAAAATAAATAAAGGAGTTGTTGGTAAAAATGAGGCCTTCCAATATAGGTGATGCCTGTGGAAAATTGAATGTATTAAAGACAGCTTTTATAGAATTGTTTGACAGATAACTTTTCTCCAAGAGATGTTCAGTGGGATAAATACTGAAGCAGTATTGTCTGTCTTTTCCCATAGAGACACGAGGTACTTACAGTGATTTACTTCTCACAGACCTTTTACAGACATAATATTTCCTTAATGCATGTATTGTCTTTTTCTTCACACCTCAGATGGCCAAGCAGTCGAGACCAAAGGTGAATAGCGGCAAGGGAAAAAAAAAAGCCTGACTCCTTGCATTAGCTTAGATCCAGGTGGGTGGAGAATCAGCTTGTTGCATGACCTGCGGGTACAAGTGGAGGAGTATGAAGTTTAAATAAGAAGGGTGGAACATTTCTGCACTAGAAAGTGAACAGAGTTTTCTGTGTTAAAAAATCCAGCCCTGGTTTCCATAGCAATTATCAAGCTCATCTTTTGGCTGGTAATACTTGCAAAATTTGACGGCTGACTTTTATCTTTCTGCATTGCTTAAAACCCCACATAGATATACAGTAGCTCAGTGGGGCTCCTTTGAGAGAGCTGAAAAATAAGCTTTTGTAACACAGGCTCATTTTTATTCTCGTTGATTGTCATCCTCTGAGTGTACAGTAATCCTCTCAGATCCAAGATCTGGCTAAATCTGTAAAAGTACAGTCCTCTTCAAACACTGACAGTAAGAAATGTGTTTCTCTGGATTTAACACCTCAGAGGGCTCTGATGAGACTTTAAATGTAACTGGCCATAAAGCACCCCACACATTAAATTAAGCCAGCAGGAATCTAATTAGCAATGACTGCTGACTTGAGTGACAACTTGTTTACGCAATGCGTCAATAAGAGAGTGATGTTTGCCAAAACCAAAGGGATGAAACAAAGTCTCTGTTCTTAGACAGTTGCTTAGTGGTCAAAGCAAACTTGATTGCTTATGAAATTATCCAAATAAAGATTTTGCCGGAGTTCATCAACATCGATTGACACCATTTCTTAAATCAAAGGCATCATTTGCATGCGGTCTTAAAGAGAGACTAAAGAAGCGGAAATCCAAAAGGAAATGTGGATCTCATGAAGATTATCCAGACTAGTCAGAGTGAATTACTCGCTCAAATATGCATGTATCTCCAAAATGGTTACAGCTATCATAAGATGCATCGATGCTAACAAAAAAAAAAAATCCATTTTGCTCAACGAGTTTCTGCGCCCTGGATATTCCGATTTGGGAGGTGAACTGCAGCTCTATTTGATAAACCATTCACTGGTATCAGCTCCAAATTTAGCAATGGATGTAGAGTGAAAGAGGTAGGATTACACCTTCATCGACATCCCAGGTGCTGTTTTGATCTCACCTGAAACCCCACTTGCCTGCTGGGTGGACTTAGAGAGTACACTGAGAATCCATGGTGAGCCCGGGCTGGAAGAAAGCAGTTGTGGTTGGATCTGGCCTGTATGTTGATAGAACAGAAAAAAAATGCGCTGTCTATTTGTGGTTGACAACATCTCAGATAGACATGGTGTGGGAATTTACACAGTAGCTGCATTTCGAGAGGGTCTTAAGATGTAAAATATTTTACTTTTTTTGCTGTTGTTGTTGTTGTACTCATGTGACAGCAGACCGAATGACTAATTCCAGAACATGGGAACACAGAAAATTCCATAGATGGGGAGAAGCAACTCAGAAGTTTCTTCTTTAATTAATGTATTGGATTAATGTGTTCCAGAGTGATAGTGTATATAAAACATCCCTCCTTCTATTGCAGAAATGGATGCCTTTTTAATCTTAAACACTTCCACTGAAAAACAGAATTCTTCACTAAGATCGTTGTCTTTACCTTGCCCTTGTAAGTGCTTTATGTTGCCTTGATATAAAAATGAATGAATACTTGCAAGGTAAACATATAACATACATTGACAGTGAACGTTTGGCACGTATTCACTATTCGCTTCAGCTCTGTATGCATTTGTTTCGTGTTGCTATCTCGAGGTTACAGGTTGATATATTTCATTACCACAGAATAATTATGAAGAACTGAATTTACCCTTCAAGATCAGCGTTGAATAATAGAAATCAAGGCTGTTCTCTGTGTCAGTATAATAAGTGGAAGTGTTTGTTCACTTCCATTCTATGGGCATATGTAGTAGGGCGTTAATCTTAAACTTTTCCCAGCAAAGACATGACCTTAATTAACAGCAAATACATGTGTGTCATTGAGCAGACTATAACCAGGAAACTGATTGCGCCACATTTTACCTCGGCAGCCTGCTTTTGTTTGTGTGTGACCACAGCTCTACTCTGGGTAGTTGCTGCTCTTTAGCATCTTTTTTTTTATATAGTATCACCTCAGAAACATGAGGTGTAAATCAAGGAATATGACAAAGAACAGATCAGTTTACACCATTTGTTGCTTTAGAAGAAACTAGACAGACATACCTATGATGTCCTGACAAAAACACCACTAACAAGCTCTCGAGGAGCCCAATGAAAAATACAGCCGGTCTGAAAGGAGCACAATCAATAGCAGGCCCCTTTCCTTTATTATTTTCCTCCCTGGTCTCATCCACCTATGCCGATCCTGTTAGCACCATATAATCTGTCTCAGGATGGCACCTTTCCTAGATCCGGCCTACCAGGCTTATAGATTACTGCCTTTTATTGGAGAGAACAACAGAACAAGGACAGGCTTTATTTGCTATTGGAAAACTATAAGGAGTATGCCTTATATATGCCTATAGATGAAACACCCAGGTTAAAACCAGGACATTGAGGAGGTTATGCATCTTATGTTAAGTATACTTAGTAGCTGCTCAAATAGAAACTGGAGAAAGAGATGGGTCAGGGAATGCATCCACACTATAGAAACAACACCTTACTTGCAGAGCTTTAAGATATCGGACTTTACACCCTATTGTGAGCAGTTACTAAGATACAGGTGAATATGAATCACGGATGACCTGATGATTGATGAATCGCTATATGAGTGCGTCCTGAATAACTCGAGAACTGTAGAAGATAATGATACGTTACAAGAGAACAGAGTGGGAGATGGTATATTCATGAATCATTGTGTAATGATAAGTTCACAGTTATAATGTAAATAGATATACTGTGATGCATCAATCTGAAAATGTACAAGAAACCAGTAAGAAGTAACTCAGCTGAGTGAAATGTATCTATATTTGTTCAAATAGGCGCATAAGCATTTGTACAGCAAGTTACAAATTTATTTAATTTAAATAACATGTTGAAAAGCCTTCTCGCCTTCTTTTGTTGTTGTTGTTGTTGTTGTCTGTCCATTAAAACTCATGTCATTGTCAAATATGATATATATACTGGTGTGGTCTGGTGTAGGTAGAAAAGTGTTTGAGGTTCTGGGCTGTTGTGGTGGTAACATGTGGGGGACCATATAATATGAATTCTTGTCCTCTTTTAACTGAAGACATTTTTGAGCCAACCAGTGTTTGATGTCTTGAATGCATGAGTTACATTAGGAGTTGAGAATTGAGAGGGAGGTAGGTCTTCTGTGTAGCAGTGGAAAGCAATGTTATGGTTTTGGATGATTTTTCCTAATGGGAGCATGTAGAGAAAAAAAGAGAAGTGGACCTAAAACTGAACCCTGCGGAATCCCACGTGAGATGTTAGCAAATATGGAGAATGAGGATGATCTGGGTGAAATGTAAGAATGAAACTAGCAACTTGTCTTTTCCTAAAGCAAGTTCGCTGTTACTGTGGCTAATGCAGACCTTTCTGTGAACACTTCGTTAAAACTATTTTCCAAAGAGTGACATAGTGTTTGCTTTGAGCTGTATGAATAAAGTTCCATTCACCACCCCTGTGTAAGGATGGTAGTTTAGAGACAAAAGCTTAGCACATAAAACTATTCGCATAGTTAGACACCACTACAGGTGAAAAAAGGAAAAAAAAATGTTTATTTGTGATTTCACCTTTTCTGACCTTTTCAAAACTCCACGGTGTAGGAGTACGTAGGTGTAAGAGAATTGTTGAAAAACTGATGCCAATACAGCTTTTTTCCCTGTCTGACTGTAACACATTAACATAAAACTGAGTCACACTTATGTGACTTATGCTATGCAGCTTTTTTTTTTTTTTTTGCTGTTTTCTAAAGTTTACCAAAATTTGAACAATCAAACAAATCTGAGCTCTGGGGTGATCCCAGCACCAAATCATAAGCATATTTTGTAGAATGTGCTTGTTGCAATTATTGATTTTCATTGTGTTCATTTACTTTTTAACAGGTTTGTTTTACAGAGTGATGATCGCAAGGTAAAAATCAATGTATTAGTCATTCTTACTGACTCATTCTTCGTAGCAGCAAAGTTTTAACTCCACCTGAAGTGTTTGTTCACTTCTGAAAGCCCAACTTTATCATTTTGTCTGAGATGTAAATCACAGACACTGTCCTCGGTACCATTTTTATTTATTTATTTATTTTTTTTCAAATCCTCATTGAATGTCCAGTTTATTTCTTTTCACCATCACATTTCTTGGCGGGTTTTTCGGGTGTGGGGGGGAATTGATGAAGCATGATTTGCTGGCGTGTCAGATGGATGGTGCAGGAAATGGATCACTTGCTTTGATTAAAGCACCCCGCTTGGCTGGCTTTGCACATCATAATCTAAGAATGGATTACACTGCAGTAATGTGGGTCACAATATTTAGTAACAGTGAAGGCAAAGCCACTGCAGTGCACGGGAAACAACGCTCATGAGAGAAGATTACAACGAGTTGTAGCTCTACAACTGTGTGATTAAATTGCGGACGGTATAGAGAAACTCGCCGCTGCCTGTAAAAAGGCGATTTTCCCACTCCAGCCATCCATTTCACTCCTTCGCTCTTTCCTCTGAATGTAAAGGTGAGTGCGATGATGCCTGTGCAGAGTGAATATGTGTGCGTGCGCGCGAGCACACATGCCCGTGCATGTGATTGAGTGTGCCGAGTTATTGACCTCTAGCTAGGGAGGAGCATTAATGTCCAGTGTGCCGTGAAACCGGCCTACACCCCGTGTCCAAGGTGACTGGCACTGCCCCGTCCCATGGCACACTTCATGCCTCTGATGGATTGACTGGGCCTTGGAGAAGGACCTCTCATAGTCTACTGTGTCTTTTCGCTGCGTGTGTGGCTGTGAGGGTGGGGGGAAAACACAGCAACTTTTAATTGTCTTCACAGTACAAGTTTTCTTTCAGCTATCTCCCTCCATCACTTGTAAAGCCGTTGTTCTTGTGGTAACTCCTCAGGAACATTTATCACGACTGGGACTCTCCCTCCATGCCTCACATGCTAATGAATCCCTGTACACTTTCTTCTCTCTAATGATCCTCAGGAAATGCTCCCCTCTTGTCTCCCTCTTATCACTATTTCCCATGCTCCTTTCATTTATCTAATGCGCCCTTTCATTTAAGTAACGTATAAATGAAATGTGCCTGCAACATTTTCTTCCTCTCATGTTCTTCTTATCTCTGCGCCTCTTTTTCTCCCTCCGTACACTTCCACCGCTTGTGATTGAATGGATGAGCCGAACGCCCGGAGGACGGTGCAAGACTCCTACACATACAGACTGTATTGTACATGCCAGTTCCATTTATGGGATGAGTTATAGATTTCCCCTCACCACATGCGGAGGCAGAAATGTGAGAAAACTGCTAACAACATACCTAAGTTGGAGATTTGATTACAGGCTGCCACTTACAGCTTTGCCAAGAAAAATCTAATGAAAGTGTCGGCTGTCAACTGTGTCACTTTGGTGGCAGATGAATTCCAGCACTGATTGACTGCGGACAGGAGAGAGGGAACGTTTTCATTTAACGGTTACATAGCTGATATATCTTCAATTGGTTTTATGCTCATTATGACTGCTTATGCAAGCCGATCAACATGCTGAAGGGCAAAACACCAATGTGTAATTAAAGGATTTGAATATGGAGTCAATTTAATGCCTGCACAATCTGCATGAAACATTTAATGTATTCATTTAAAAGCTGTTTTGGATATTAAGAGCAGGTGAAACCTGAGAGACGTAAACTCAAAGAATAGCGTGTATGAAGTGTGGAAATAAACAAATAAAAGCATGACAGTGTTCTCCAGGTTCATGAAATGTTCGGTCAAGGGTCATCTTGATTATTTCTTTCCTTTCTGATTTTGTTAGATCTATGTTTCAGGAGAATTTGTTTTCTCAAAGTCAGTTTATTACTGTTTTATAGACAATCTCTGTTATTATTATTATTATGTTATTATGCTAAATGCGTTGAAATAAGTTGTAGTTACTGCAGACTAGAGTTGTACTTTCAGTTGGTGCAGTGTGGTGTATTTTTCACAGCTGGCCCTCCTGCTTTAGCAGAGTCTGCTGTGTGTTTTTTTCCCCCCCGTGCTTTTTGTCAGTTGTCTTGCAGGTCTCTGGTGGGCGGAGTTAATCAGGGCAACTGGGGAGCACCTGGCCAGTGTCTCAGGGGTGCTTAAGACCTGGCTGTCTCAGTCCGTGCGGTCTCTCTCTTTTTCCATTCCTCAGGGCACCTTGTTCGTGTTTGGTTTGCGCCGGCTGTGTTACTACTACTCTAAGCAACGCCTCCATTCATCACCAAACCACTCATTCAAACTGCTGACAAACCCATAACGATGATTAACATTCGCAACACATTAACATTTCCGACACACACAACGGCGAGCTTTGAGTATGAAACTTGAAACATCTTGCAGTTTAAAACCATTTATCTCCCATTGTTTTTTTGACAATGCTCATGAGCTGGGTCATGACAATAAAAGGCTCCAGCATGACCAGCTACAACATTACAGTTCTGCATTATGTACTCGTTATAATGAGTAGAATTATCATATATAAATATATCATTGTATTATTCAATACTTAATATAATACTGTATTTTTAATAATGCATACGTTTGAAATCAGGACGTTTACTTTTAGTGTTTTTACATTGTGACATATCCACTTTTCTTCATTTTAAAGGTCCAGTGTCTAATATTTGGGGCCACCTATTGGCAGAAGATGGCATAAACAGAATATGATATTCATAAATAAGACTGATGTTTTTATTACCTTAGTATGAGCCCTATATATCTAAGTAGAGAGTGAGTCTTCTTCCACGGAGTCTGCTTTGTTGCGCGGCCATGTACAGCAGCCCAGACGGGGCAAACTGAACACTGGCTTTAAATGGATCCTTTTGAGCTTTTTCATGAGCCACTGTAGGTTCTCCTTCACCCTTTGGAAGGGGAGGGTTAGGCATATTCACTTGGATGCAGAGCCCATTAAATGCGACACACAGATCTTTTAAAGCAAAATGAAGTACCTCCTCCTCTCTGTGTTGATCAATGCAGCTTGGATCAATTGCATTTCTTTTGGAGAGTAATAACTTTTATCTCGCATCCTGTCATTTGATCACACGTGACTATTCGCGTGCGTGTACACGTGTCCATGAGTTTATGTAAACCTCTCATCTTCTTCATTTATTCCTCACTGTATAGTTTCCCATCAGAGCTGACTGATAAGCTGCTTTGACCCTGTGTGTCTACATGTCCCTGCAGTCGATGGAGATGATGATCGATGTTTCAAGTGACATTTCTCAGCTAATAACCTCTTATCCTATTGATTCCCTGCCCAGATATCCTGCTCTGCTCTCTTTCAACAAATAGATTTTGTCCCCTGCTGTCCTTCTCTCCACCCATCGTCTTTTCTCATGTTTCTGTATTTGCTGGAATATCTAACATGGACGTTCAGGACCTCTTCTTTCCTTTTTATACTCCATATAGCTACCCCCAAGGCTAAATTCCAACACATATTAAAACCAAACATTACCATTTTTAGAGAGTGGCCCACTTCAAAAGTCACCCTGTAGTCTGCCTACAGGAGTGACACTGCAGTTATACTGTAGTGCATCCGAAAGGGCGGAAATGGGAAGGAATTGAAAAAGAGCCCTGCCAAAAATCCAGTCATGAGTTACTAGAGTCTTTGAGGAGCTTCTCAAAGGAAATGATGTTTCTGCACGCCCATATCACAAAGGCAATCACTGCACACTCACTCACATCTTAATTAAAAACCGTGGGCATACAACGACTCCCGGTTGTGCTGCCAACTTTCCAATTCTTGTTGAAAAAAAAAAAAAAAATTCACAGTTTCTTCATTGTGACTTTTCATCTGAATATCTTTTTTTAGGTTTGGTATTCATATATTCACATAGAACTCAGAAGTAGCAAAAATACAAAGTTTAACCGAGGATAAAGGTGAAAACGGTTCAAGGATTGGCAGAGAGATAGCTGTTTGATGAATAAAAAACACTCAACTGAGAGAAACTCATGGGCCAGATAATTACATTATGTTGTAGACACACTAAGTTCATTAGATGCATCTCAGTGTGCTTTTATCCATGAAGCAGAGTCTACCCAAAAGGAAATGCAGTGGGAAACATTGCTGAATGCCTCAATGTTAACACTCCTGAGCCTCAAAAAGTCTTTAATAACAACTCTTAGTCATCTGTTCATTCATGCCGTTCGTTGTTTTCTGGTGGTCCTTCGAGTTTTATTTCTTTTAAAATCAGAAATATTCATTTCAAGCACACATCCATCCAGGATGACAATAAATTCAAAAGGGGATATTTTGATTTTCTGTCCACCTGTCCCTCTGCAAATGTTGATTACAGTTATCCAGACAAAACAAGCCTGAAGCCTTGTAGACCATCATTTAGTCATTCCAATTATTTCCATGATTAATTACCCTGTGCTCAGTATTATGCTGAATAAGAACGTCTATAACCCACCAATCCAAATGGCCTCTGCAGACACTTGCATTTAACTTGACAGTCCATAAATGGTCATAAAGTATGGACGTATTAAAACTCACTACGGACTATGGGCATTTATGTTCCTGCGAGATTTTGCCAAAGGAGATAGTTTCTAATATCATTGCTGAATATAAAGACCGACATTTAGAAGGCATAATTTGTGTTGACAAACACAAGCTCAAAGGACTGTGTTTCATTTTATCTTAAATGTGTTGAGCTAGCCGTAAAATAATAAACGCAAGCCTGCAGCTTAGCCCATGTGGCGAAATGTGTGTTAAGGGACTGTTTCATCATGCCGTGTGTGACGTAAACTGTGTATACCCACCATCTCTGCCATATAATCCCTATTTTTATTTATTTTTATTTTTTTTTGGGAAACCAATGCTCAGTGTGCTGTAAACATTATATTTTAAATGTGTCATGAATTAAGCCTGTCAGATGATAAAATTATCTTTCTTTTCTTTTAGTCAACAAGTCACTTTTGCTGTCCTTTTTTCCCCCCGTGTATTCGAAGCGTCGGATTCAAGCACTTTCTTTTAATGGCCACAAATCATCCACTACAGTGTAAACAGTTGCACAGGGCATGGATCATTTGACTGCATTTCCTGCAGATAAAACATTTTCTGATTCATCAAAGATGAACTGTCATGGATGACAGATGGAAACACAATTAAGAAACTGACTGATAGCTGCACTCTGTGCTGAACTTGTACAAAAGAAAAAAAAAATACTTCATTGCTATAGCACAACAAATTGCTCTTTTGATGGCCTCTCGCAAGTGGCAAAGAATGTGAGGAACAGACAGGGATAGCGCTCTCTTTTTTTTTTTCCCACTGTGTGCTGTTGAGCTGTGAATCTTCATTTACTAAATTTCCCATGCCAGCAAACTGGCACACCAATTCCATGCCACTGTCAATCACTGACACTGTGTACTGCTGCAGAATAATTTAGGAGGAGAGAATTTGGTCATTTTAAAGGCAGACGTTCAAAATGCCTGAATTAGTGTAACTTGGAAGAAGTCAGTCTGGTGATATTTCAAAGTTGTAGACACTTTAAACTGCCTTACTTTTTAAAATGGTGCGGAGTTAGGGCCACTATCATCAGTCTATGGTTGTATTTTGGTATTCATTTTCCAAATTTGATGTCAGCAGATCTCATCTAGCAGAAATCCAGCTATCAAAACATGTAGTTTAGAGTTTAACATAAAATACAACGTTCCGTTTTGTTATGTTTTATAGTCCACATCATTCCAACAATTAAAGCAGCTTAACACCCACTCAATTTGTGGCTTCATCCATTTTTTTACCCCCATTACTGTGCTGTTACAGAACAAAAGACACACACACAAAAAAAAAAGAATAATTTAACTTGTGTTGCAATGAATTGATTATTTAAGCTCAAGAAATCTTCCATGGTCATTGCTGCTCCATTGACTATATCTGCAACATCCAGTGTGATTACTTTCTATAAAATGTGTCTCAGAACAATAGTGAGTGACGACAGGTAGACCTACCTCATGCTCGTGTTTGTAGAATCTACACTGCTAGAGGCATTAAACATGGATGATCTGATGACAGACCTTGCCCAGTTGAGGCCCATGCGTTACATTCCCCTTTTATGGACTGAACAAATAGCACTGCAGCACCAAAAGGTAAGAACATGAGAATGTCTTCCTCCTTTTAATCTGCTGACTAACAGTTGTGCTGTGCAAAGAGCAAATAATTGCCTACAGCAGCATGATGCTATTTGATGAATTGTACTCTGGTCAACCATCGCCAGCTTTGTAAAAGTGTACTGATATTGCGTTGCAAGCAAGCAAATGGTCAGCTATGATTTAACATGTTGTAATGTCTGAGGCTAATCGTGGTCCTGTGAACTGTGATGCTCTTTAAAGAGGAGGACGGTGCAACTTTGACATTGGGTAGCACTTATTGCACTTCACGACATTTATTCACAATATGCACACATCCAGGCCTATTTGTCTATGAGAAGATAATACGCCTCTGACAGGTTCATAATATGCCCAGCGAATAGTGTCAGTCAGTGAACTTCCTCACTATGATTTCTGCCAGTGTATCATTAAGCATGATGCCCAGCTGCTTTATGTAACAGGCTGTAAAAATGTTTTCTTGTAACAAATGAATCCAAACATGCACCGTCTGGGCTTAGTACACTGAAACTAAAATTGATCTGCCCATTATGTGCCTTTTTTTATTTAGCTGCGTTTTGAGCGAGATATAAAGATTGAAGAATATTCTGCGACGTGAAAAGGACTGCTTGATTAGACACGACGTGAAAGAAGATCACATTTCTTGACATATGTGCTTATTTAGGAGACAGCTTGTGTAACGTAGTGAAGTCCATTGAACTACATGTGGCCAAAGCTACCTATCGTGCTATAGCATGCTCCTGTAACTTGAGCAGATATCTCTGCAGCGCAATATATATATATATATATATATACGTCTTTGCTGACTTCAGTTCAATTTTGAATGTTCTAATTCTCTTTAAAATCTTAACAAATGATCATTTCTGACAAAACACATTAGGCAGGGAGGATTTCATTTAACATCAATATTAGCATCTGTTGCCTGTAGGTTTTAAAGCAGATGTTAAGATTGCTTTGAAGATAAAATGTATTATAATTATCATATTATGTATCGACTGTGTTAATGCAGGAGCAGTTAAACCTGACAGGTCAATAAATGGAAAAAAATGATCAAATTAAATTAGAGTATTCAGCTGCTACATTGTGATGCCTTTCTGTGAAATTTCTGTGAAAGGATTTAGATTTTTTGTGTGGTCAAACACTTTACAAAGCGCGCTCTTTTGAATGTACAAGGACTGAAAAGTTAGACTGCCGATTTGAGGATGTGATGCAGTGATTCGCTAATGGTATTCAATGTAAGAGCAGAGTGCGACAAAGTCCTTTTACTGATAAAACACTTCTTTTGTGCACTCAGAAATATTTTGTAGCACATGGCATCTGATTTTTGGTTGTCTAATCTACTATTTTCCAGAAACATATCTACAGAAGTGGAGGCCTTGAAGCCACTGGCTGCTGTGCTGTCATCCAAAGACCCAGCCGCCCCGTTGGGCACCACCTCCTCTGATGGCACATGTAGCTGCATGGGTTCAGACATCTCCCTTTTTTTTTTTCTCTCTCTCATAAATTTTCTATCTTGAGTTTGTTTGAAGATGTACTTGACTGTGCTCTGTCTCCTTGGCCCTTTAAACATTGTAATGGAACATTTTCCCATCAGCTTTTTCACTTGAAGAACACAGAGGAAGAGGAGGGTACTGTAGGTTGGGGACAAAGTGAGACAAAGATGAGCGAAGAAGGAGAAAGCTGCGAGAGATGGAGAGGAGGAGAGGTTGAGGTCTTTCTAAAATTTAATGAGCTGCGATGTGGATGAACGCGTCGGCGCTGCAAGTTCCTGGCTTCCGCGAGAGAATGTTGACTTCTGGATCCTGGCTGAGGGAGCTTTGTATTATTTGGGATTTAATTAGCAGCTGAAATAGATTCATTTACAGGGGTGTGTTTCAAAAAGCTTTGATCAGTCTACCTTTTTTATTTGACTGTCCCCGTTCCCTGAATGGTGCATTTTGAAGGTAAGGTTGAAATGCAAAACAGATTTTTGTGGCTAAAACATGTTTTTCTTTAAATTTACCTTGACTCGGGGTGTACTGACATTAAATCAAACAAGGTTATTTAGCAAGACTGAAATGCGCATAGTTGTCAATTAGCTTGCTATAGTACATTTCTGAATAATGGGTTTGTGATGGCAGGTAAAGGTCGTAACGCATTGATTTCTGGTTCCAGAGGCACGGCTTTCGTTAAGCTTCTCTGAGAAGCTGCCCCCTGCAAACTTTTAATAGCTAGACGAGAGTTTGTCTCATAGTACACGACGTTATCCACAGATAAATCATACAGAAATCATGTAACAGGAAAGTGTTTTGGTTCTGTTGAATGTGAAAAAAAAAAAAAAACAGGGGGATTAAAATCATGTCAGAATAGAAATAATTCAAATAATAATAAGGAACAGGGAAACACAAAAGCCAACTCAAGTTACCGGAGCGCAGATGAAAAAGCATCAAGCAAATGAAGCCTGTTCAAAAATGTTTTAATATTGTACATGTTATACACTTATGCTCGATTTATGATTCAGTGATTCATCTGCAGAGCAAGAGGGGAAAATTTGGAACTGAACGTTGCGAGCTTTTCATTACGGAGCCGTGAAACATTGGAAACATGCTTTGTCAATTAGTGCAGCTAAGTGGAACTGATTATGACATATTCATCAAAATATGATTTGCTTAAATAACTGTCACCACCCCCGCCAGGCACACTCACACTGTAGCTGTCCAAGTTCACACAGAAAATACAAAAAAAAAGTTGAGTTTATTTTAAAAGCAGCTCTTTAACCGTTCTTGCAAATATATAGTGCAGAAACAAGTTGCCCTCTACTGGCACTGTGTTTTTTTATTCATTTATTATTTTTAGTCAGTATGAGGGGGGGAAAAAAACAAAGGTAAAGACATACAAAATGTAAATCCAGGAATTAAACACGGGGAGACAAAAAAGACAAACAAAGAAAGGGGTCGTAGGATTAGGAAGGCGGGGGAGATGACAGAGGAAAAGAGAGCTGGAACAAAGTGAAACCAAACATTATGTCTTCTGTTTCCTCAAGCGCTTCATGCCTCTGCTTCCATTAACCTCCACGATGACAAGAAGAAAACAAACGAATACTCCCCGCCTCTCTCTCCCGCACCCAGTAGCGCATGTGCTGCTGAGGTGGAGAACGGATCATGGGCGACACAGATTAGGAGTCAACAGGGTTCCCTTCATCTGGCTGGATGCAGCTGGAGGGCCGATTAGACAACCCAAGCGTGGGTGAGGAAGGGGACGCCCGATGCTATCACAGCCTCTCAAACTCACTTCCTCGCTGGGAACTCTGCAGACTACCGTGAAATTGATCAAGCTCCCCGAAAAAGATGTCGCAGTATGTGTGAGTGGCATGTCAAAGGAAGGAAATGGGGATAACTGCCATACAATGATGCCTGCAGGTCATGAAAAAAAAACCTTAGGCGATGCCATTTATCAGATTCTGTCAACAGTCTGTTAACTGGAGGCAAAGGTTGATATGGTTAATTTAGCTCATTTCTGATGTTTTTTTGTTTTGTTTTTTCCATGCAAAATACCCTAAATCCATGGTGTCCTTTAATTCAACACAAACACAGCTACAAGTCTGCTGTAGGCGTCTTTAGTTCAAGATTAACATTTTCTGTCACTGGTGGTACACAAAGAAGACAGAAAAGGTATTATAAAACATATAAAACATTGCAACTCTGTTCGGAACCATTCTCCAAAAGGTCAAGTTGGGACATTTTTTTTTTTTTTTTTTTTTTAGCATTTTGCATTAGGTTTTGCATCTCCACTGAATATTTTTTTCACGGAACCTAATCTCTAAAAGTCGCAGTTATGCCTGATTGTGGGTTGAGTGCTAAAAGGTCAATAGTGGATACAGCTTTGGTTCAAACAAAGGCTGGTGCTGTGATTGTGCCTATGGCTAAGGTTATTTCTCAGGCTACACATTAATGTAAATAGAGGTCAATGGCAAGAGAGGGTGCGAGGGCGCCGCCCTCCTTGAGCAAGACAAAAACAATACGCCGTTATTATAACAGACGAGTGAACTGTTTGTGTAGCAGTTTAGCCAATTGCTGGATCAAGAAAAAAAAAATGTCATCCTCAAATATGTGATTATTTTATCACCCGCAAGCATGCGATGGCTGGTCAGGAGTCAGGACTACAGTCTAGACACCGTTTTAACTGCATGACAATAGAGAGTGTGGTTCCTACTCATCTAACACCCAACCCCAATTTGGCAAAAACTCCAAGATCTGCTTCTGTCATGGCTGGCACACCAGAAAGGCCTGGCTAGCTGGATGCAGTCATCCTAATGCTTTATTTTGCTTCCTGTGCTTACTTTTTAAAGCAACTGGGACAGCATGGACAGTTATGGGATATAAAAAGCCTGTCTGAGATGATATGGAAAGATATGGAAAGAGTGAACATGACTATGCATCTTCATGATGGTGATAGAGAAAAAACGCATTTGGCCTGGTGGACACTCAGTCAAGTGAGGACCAGTCTTTATCCCTAATGGTTTGGCTCCTTGATCAAGAAAATACACATTGGGGGCAGTGCATACTACTCTTGAACTGGACTTCAACAATGGCCACAGGATTGTAGTGAGGAAGCACAAGGAAGAGGTTTATATAGACAGGCATGTGCATAGACATGACGAGTCCTCAGAGAACCCTGGCACTTTCAGGGGATTAGTGGAATTTGTTGCCACCCTGCAGTTTGTTGGAGGAGCACCGTAACAGCTGAAGTTACTGTTTTTACAAACATCTCAAAGAAGAACACAATGAGCTGTTGGACTACATGCTGTTAGTGTGAAATGGTTACATGCGGCAAGAAAGGTTTTTCAGTTCCATCAAGAACACAACTGTTACTGTCACAATTACTGATACAAATTCAGGAATAGCCAACTTAGCCGAAGCAAGGATCTCAATTACAACAAGACTTCCATTGTTTGTAATTTACCTGCTTTTGCTCTATAATTATGTCACCTGACTTCCTCCTTTCCATCCATCCGTTTTCCATAATTGCTTATCCTTATCAGGGTCATGGGGGGATGGAGCCAATCCCAGCTGGCATTGGGCAAGAGGCCGGCTCCTCCTTTCCTTTTGTCACGAATCCTGTGGCTGCTGGAGGCCTTTGTTACTTGAACATTTTAGGGCAATTCTCGAAACACTAATCACGTTGTCTGTCTCTCACGCGCGCTCAACCCCCTGCGCGTAGTTAGGCTACATCCACTGAATGTTAGCGCTAATGTTCCCACTTGCTGTGACGTGTGAGAGAACACAACGGTTGTAAATAAATGCTCTGTAGCTGAGAAAATAATTTCCCACCATGACCTTTCAGCCACTCTGTACAATTGCTTCTGATTGTCTGAGAAAATCAATAACCCCATCCTGCAAAACAAAATCCACACTTTAGATTGCTTTTCTTCCCTTTTTGTATCCAAAGATAAACAATGAGTAGAATTTAAAATAACTTTAGATATAACGTATTACTGTACTACTGTATTACTGAATGGAGACCAGTCCTGACATCTGCTTGATAAATGAGATACTGTTCGAAAGCTCAACAACAACAGCATTTTTCTCTCCACTTGCTCCCATGTTAGAGTGCTAAAAGTTATTCTGAGTCTTCACCACAGTAAGATTAACTCTCCCGGGGTCAATTTGATAGGAGACCGCATCACATGAAATGCTGAAAGGAAAAACCAAACCACTGCTAATAGAAAATGGATATCCCGAGGAATGTTTTTTTTTTTTCCTTTCTTTTCTTTCCAGTTCAAGGTTTTCTTTAAGTGATGTCGCCCAGATTGCAGATAGCATCTGTATTTGGAGACTGTTGAAGTGATAGTGATCTTCCCCTCTGGTTGGTTTGAAACATTTGGGGGAAGGTATATCCTGCCACCACGTCAGAGCTGCTCCCAGCTCCCAGCTCTCTCAAAAGATATGCTCCTCCTCAATCGTTCAAATTGAAAGTAAAAGGTATTTACAGACAATCTGCCATCACTATCTGAGAAGAGTTAATCGGATTTGGGCCAGGACCTTGGTCTGGGATTGCTCCAGGATTGTTTGAATGTAGACGCCAGGACTCGCTTTACGTCCTTGTCTCCTCCTCTATCTCTCTTTTACTCTGACACGTTCACTTTTTCAGCGACTGTGACCTGCACTCCTTCCATTCACTCATCCCAAGCAGGAACTGGGTCAGGATGACCTTTTATCTGTCAAAACACACAACTAAAGTGACCTGACAGTACAGAGTACGCTTTGTGCCAACTGGCACTTCTAATACGGGCTAAATTTGTTTGTTCCACATTTTAGCATTTTTTCATCCGCAACACTTAAAAGGAGTCATACCGAAAACCTTTGTCACTGTACATGTGAGCTGCATCATCCTTTCATTTCAGGCACAGCTTTGATGCTAGATCTGAGGCTTGCAAAAAAAAAAAAAAAAAAAGACTTAAGAAGGTTGACTCCAATCTCAACAACAAAGAGCACACTCGTACATCTTCAAGATATAATACAGCTACAGGGTGACAGCTGCTACTTCCCTTGTCTTGTTCCAAGACAGATCCTGGTGGAAAATGCCCTAAACGTTGAACATATGCTTAATAAAAAAGCAAAACACTAAATTTTCCATTTAAATTTGTCGTCGAGGTTTCTCTTCAACAAAGGCAGGGCCACAGAATGACCCTCAGGAGATGAAAAGAGTAGTATTAGATTGAAAGCACCGTCCCCTGTTAGGAAATATTTGCATTTGGATGATTCTGGTTTGAGTCAGCGGAACAAATGGGCATGGAAATCTTCTGAGTTGCAGCACAACTACTCTCCTCAGAGTCATTTATGTAACCCAATAAAGGGATAATGAGCCATCACTGAACTGTCAATTACAGGTACAGTTATGTTCTCTGTGGCTTGTTTGTTTTGTCAGATGATGTGCCATCATTTTGCAATATTTAGGTATTCAGCGTCCTCTAGAGAGTACTGTATGTACAAAAGGACTGATAACAAATGGAGTTATGTAAGCAATGATGGAATGAAGTAAATTATCCTCACTGCCTATAGAGCTTTCTCACTGATGCATAGGCAATTGCTTCCACGTTACAAATATACTGTAGCATGAAACACCTAACGTGGTAATGGCATCTGTCTAAAGAGGAGTCGCAAAAACTTTAGTTAAGATGTTGTTTAGTTTGGCTAAACATTTGTTTAGTTTTCTCAGGCTGGTCTACTGTAGGACCTGCATACCTGTTCAACAGATGGAGCTGTGGAAAAGGAAACTGAATTTTATATTCTGTATTTGCCATATTCTGTAGATAAATCTGACACACCTGACCTCACCCAAGAAAAGATGCCAACCAGCATGAATATTTTAACCTGTTTTCAGCAGAAATTGTCTAGCGTTCTAAGGATGTTGTAGAAATGAATGCCTACATTTTGAACCAAGCATCATCATCTTTCAGAACATTCCTACAACATGATGCAAAATGTCTTAGGATTGTCTCGAAATTCTGTTGAGTAAAGGTTTTATTGCTTATGAATGCAATGTTTCATTTGTAGAAGAATATTATGTTGTTTCTTTTTTCAAAGGTTGCTTAGTTCCTATAAATTTACAGACAAAGTGGCATTATTTTTTGCAATGTTACAAACAGCAGCAATTGTCCATGCTCTGCTCCGAATTCAAATTACCCATCAGAGTGATGTGAAATTGCTCAAAGCTCAAAAATAAGTAGAACAAACAGTCCATTTCTTACACATCTCTTCAGATTTTAGTCTTGCTCTCCGTAAGTGAACCCTGGCAAAAGTGAGTAGTCCTGACAAGCGAGGTTCAGCAAGCCAGAAGAAATTCATTAGCTTACTGAGTTTCTAATTGTTGTCCAACAGAGAAGGCGAGTGGTATCAAACCATCCGCGAGCACACACACTTTGCGAAGCATCTATACTGTTGTGCTCACTTTTCCATGACCCCAAACTGCCCTTCGCAATGGAATGACAGCTTAAACCACCCACACATGTTTGAAGGGGATGTGGCGAAGCTAGCAGCGTCAAGAGTGCATAAAAATGCATACTGTAGAGGTCTGTCTGACATTGTCAGGTTCTATCATCAAATGCACAAGTCTCAGCGTTGCATCTGTGTTCAAAACATAAAGCTTTTGCACAGTGTTTCCACCGGAGCGAGTGCGGTGTAGGTGGTGTTTTTACATGTTCTTCCTCTGCTGTGTGGATCGCTCACTGTAAATGGGATTGTTCAAGAAAGTTGTAATATCATAATCAAGGATGATTCATCTTTTTTGCTGTTGTTGTTTTGTTTTGTTTTGTCTTCTTATCAAAGATACATTTCATCACACAATCTCACACCCTGTTGGTCTTGACCTTTCTAAGCAAAAACAAGCTTGCATCTCTGTCTGATAGATATAAAGGTGAGGAATATAAAACATATAATTCATCTTAATAATAATAATCTTCACACACATAAATTGCTGCATACATACAGTACAATGTCAGTACATGGCAAACAGAACATATTCATAAACCCATCATAGATACATATTAAAAAAAATAATACAAAATACTGAAAGTAAAAATAATGGTTATATATCTAAGATTTAAACAGGAGATGTACATGAGGCAGGTTGCTCTGCTAGTATAACTTCCTGCTTGTGTGATGAGTGGTCCAGAATTCTCCTTGTGAAGCTCGCTGCCATCAAGTGTTAGGAAGCAGCCGAGTTCATGTAATATTTAAGCTCTCACTGTAATTTCTGAGGTGCACTGAATTTAAAGATAAATAATTGAATTTTCGGCAGCTTTACTTTGGGATTCTTTTGAGATTTGCTCATTCCTGGTCTGGTTTACTCGTGTTTAGAAGGCTGATTTTCATGCTAGCTTCAGGAAATCTTTGCCTCCCTCACTGATGGATTCCTTTGTTTGATTCTCCACATTAGTCAATATTTTTTTTTTTCTTTGTAGAAGGGGGATGTTTTGCAGTACAGTGGGCAGTTATTCGGCAGGGGGCCAGCGAGAGCCGAGCTGCATGCTACAGCGTGTGTGGTGATTAATCACGCTGTGACTGTGCGTCTCTCGGGCCTGTCAACTACTCTGGCCGCATGAGGTCCGGTAACATCTGGGGATGTCTGGGGACGTCAGGGGGTGACCACGGACCATTCGTCTCCCGGGGACAGCGACCAGACACGGTGCCTCAATCTCACATCATCCCCCCCCTCTCCCCATCCTCCTCCATCTTACCTCCAGGGTCCCTACAGACCCAGCTTGGACAAAAGGTGTACACTCTTATTACATGACACATAACACTCCGAGGAACTGTGAACAGAAGACGGCAATGTCTTGGGGCTGCACATCAGTGACAATAACAACCGGGGCTGGTAATATGCCTGTTGGTGAGCTATCAAGAAGAACAACAACCTGCTGGGTGTGGGAATAAGGGCTGACACATCGCTTTAGCGAGTACAGCTTAAGATGGGGATGTAGCTTAAAATACCACAGCAAAGTGGCACAGGATCAGACTGATAATATAGATAAATCTTAAAGTTATGCTTAAAGCAGCACATCGGCGTTAAGGTGGGGGGAAATGCGCAGCAGCTGAAAAAGGAATAAAAGAGGGAAAAACACAAAGAGGTGTCGGCGGCATATCTTTTCTTGCTGGGTTGCGCGGGGCGATCAGTCTTGCTGGAAATAACTACACGGCTCCTAACAATACAAACAATCCCTGTCCAAACCACAGCCGTCTTGGGCTGATGTCACATCAATACATCAAGCTCAGCTCCTCACGTGATACTCAGGCGCAAAGACAATGGTGCTTGGAAGCAGGTTTTTATTCTTTGCAAACTAGATCCCACTCCCCACCGCAATCAAATATATACTCCCACGCAATTAAGATAAGGGATTATGTGTTATTGTAACAATTCCGCAGCATAACTGGTTGCACCAAACAATGCTCTCAATGCAGGTGACCTAAATATTAGCTTATGGAATATGCTAAGCGAGATTCCATAAACAAATGCTTACAGCGGGCCGGCTCGCACATTAAAACAATCTGCCGAATGACTCTTGCAATCCACTGAATTTTTCACTCCAGGCATTGTGTCCCATGGTTTATTTTGTAAACATGAACCTGATTATATCTGCGGTGCAATCCTGGTGATTCACAGTAAATCAATTCAGTGGAGATAAGATAAAGCAGCCGCGATGAAGTTAATGCAGATGAGGTATTTTGGGCATAAAAGAACCAGCTGATTATGCAGTGGCCCCCGTTGCCTGTTCCAAGAAGCCGCCGTACAGGCAGAGATACATGAGCTGCGCTCCCCCCTCGCTCGGTGTGTGTGACGGCATGATGAATGATCGCCAAAGGGGGGGAGCAGAGGACATGCAGCCAGGGCAGGTCTGACATGAGGGAATCATGGAATATACATGCACCGGCTTTGTACATTGGTGCCTTTCCATTTTTGTCCTTCTGTCCCTGCGGCCGGGAGCTCAAACACTCTTTGGAAAGCTGTGATGGCCGATTTAAGGGCCCTCCCTCTAGTGTGATGTTTGACAGGTGGCGGCTCACGGCGCATTGTTTTTCAGAGGCAAAGATCTGACGTTTTAAATCCTCCTTAAACCGTAGCTATTGGACTTTTCTGGGCACATGCACAGAGACACATGCGCCCACAAAGGGCTATATAACACTTGGCTCTCAGTGACTTAGCCGAGTGTGACGAGATTAGCACGACTCTGGTGAAACTTCTTCTAATCTCTATTGTGAAGGTCACGACGTCTCACAAAATAAATTAGTCTCAAACCAAATATCAAAACATGCCCGTTCAAACACACACACAGAAGCTGGAAATAGGACAGTGAGTATTTGAATTTTAGATGATCACTTGTCAACACAAAATAGTATTTCATGTAGATAAACAGCAGGATAACAAAATCAGAACACAGACTGGTGCAAAGGTGCTAGGTCAAGTAGGTCTGGGCTAAGAATTCAATCTCTGAATCATACCATTACGTTTCCTCAGTCACAATTTTCATTCATGAAGCACCTTCCGTCTCCGCTGTGTATTTTAAAGGTGGGACCAGCATATCTCAGTGCTCAAACTCCCAGCTGGGGGATTGACCTGGGACATTCACTGGCTGCGCTCCGGTAAACACAACTTGATCAAGAAGCAAAGAACACAACTCATCTGGCTAGTTAAATGGAAATGAATTCTAAGAGCGTTGGTAGGAACGCTCTTAAAGTTTGTTTCCCAAAACACCACTTAGGAGCGTGTGCTTGCATTCGGTGAGGAGGAATTCATTGTACTTGAGACACTTGACTTATTTAACTATTGGCAGCGTAGAATTACTCAAATGGAAAGCAACAGATGGCAGAAGAAGCATTGTATGCTTTGAATGGTCAAGGTAAGCTCAGATCGGAACATCATTTATGGTCAGAGATTTTAGCTCACTGTATTTTATGATTCAGGAGTTTGTGTTCCGAATGACAAAAAAAAAAAAATCGAATCACATATTACATTGATGTTTCTTTCCTTTTAATAACGGCAATTTACTACAGAGCAAAACTGTGTCATTCAGAAACCAAACGGAATAGTCTTGGCCCCAAAAGAACAACTCCCATTTAATCAATTTCCCTACAGTGCTGCATGACAGAGGAGTACACTGTTGTAACCTGTTTCTCCCATTTACCCTTCGATTTGGAATGTATTATCCTGTCCAGAAAAGCTTAAGCGACCTTAGATCATTACTGGAACCCAAATAAATATTTTAAGAACCTGTGGGCCCCCTGCAGTCTGCTCACTGGTTCCACTGAACAGAATTCAACTGTCATTTGCCAGTCCTGTTCAACTGATACTAGCTGTATAATAAATGCCGAACCTTTTATGACTAACCTCAACTTTTAAGAAAAGCTTGTTATAAGTAGGTATTATTTTGCACTTGACACTAAAACGGGAACTTTAATTTATTTTATCTGAAGCACAATTGAAGCTTCAAATGGAACTGGATGCACCATCAACAATTAATGTAAGTGGTGTCAGTCTGCAAATGAGATCCTAGATCAGGACATTGTTTACAACTGGAAATTATATTTTAAGGAAGAATAACAACATCATATTATCACCATGTTTCATAGCCAGATCACCACCTGTCGTCATGTTCAGGCTTTCATGTACTTCTACGCGTGAGCCTGGTTTGCAATTTATTGTACGCTGTGAAATAGTGTCATGACGAAGTGTCCTCTGGTTTATGTCTGATGAGCACTGGTCGAGTGACATAGATAGTGAATGAGAGCGAAGGAGCGGCAGCATCAAGAAAGCCAGTTCATCTACAAGATACAAAAGTTGCTTCCTGATTGTTCGCAGCAGTTATATTCAGCATAAACAGACACTCCTCTAGCCGCCCCGCCTAACCACCCCAACCCCCACACACCACCGCACAACTCGATTCGCTGCAGCACCTGATTTGATCTGAATGCGGGCTGGTCTCAGCGTCGTTGACGGCGATCAAATACACATTCCGATGAAAACTTCTCGTGGATTGTAACATTCCTGAATTTGACATTATTTCAGCGAGCGTTCTCGTAATAATTTTTTTCCATGTACTCTTTACTAAACATCTTTAACGCGCCTGTTGATCCCGTGATGGATACCGTCTCCCATCAATGTTACCATTAAATATCTTTTTTTTTTCCCCCTTTGTCATTACTCTTCTATCGCTTAATCTCCCGGGAGGCACACATTTCTGCTGGAGTGAACTGAGCTGAGTGGCTTGAAGCGGTTGCTTGGTCAGCCATGTTTCCAGTTTGATGAAAGTCTTAGTGAAAAGAGACAAGGTCATATGGAGGATGTTCTTGCTGGCTTAATCAGCAGGGCAAACAAGAACAAGCTGCTGTTTAAATTAAACATCTTTTTTCTTTCTTTTTTTTTAAAAAAAAGGTGAGGGCAAAGTGCTCTGAATACTGAGATGCCTCCAGATCCACGAGGGTGAATTTTCCCGCAGATTACCTCCTCATTCTGTGTATCTTTCTCTCTCCTCTTTGTCTAACTGCGCGTGTTCATCAGCGCTAAAGATAGTTGAGCAGTTAAGCACACTTGCCTCTGGAATAACACAGGGACAAGGAAACATGGGTCTGAACGGAGGAGTGTCAAAACAAAGTAACAACAAACAGAGAGGTGACCAAAAAAAAAAAAAATCAATATCTGCTTTTATGGATCTGGAAAGTGTGTTTGTCAAAACAACATGATTTAGTGAAATCATGGGTGAATAATAACAAAAGATGCCCGAAGGAGAGAGAGAGAGAGAGAGAGAAAAGAAAAGAAAGAAAAGGAAGTAGCGTCCTACACAGTACACTGAATTTGTAAAAATGTGAACACCCAAGCTGCTCAAAACCCTCAATCCAGCCAAAGAAATATAAAATATATATATATATATATCTGAAATTGCAACATATTTTTCACAGTAATAACTACTTTTACAAGACAACAAATCAACAAGGCTAGTTTATGTGTAGTGTGGAGTGATGATGGGGGGAAAAAAAGTAG
Source organism: Nibea albiflora (assembly GCA_014281875.1). Lineage (NCBI taxonomy): Eukaryota > Metazoa > Chordata > Actinopteri > Sciaenidae > Nibea > Nibea albiflora. The sequence continues at coordinate 6,885,789 of CM024803.1, forward strand.
CGTTTCGACATGCTTTCACGATATTTTATTTTAATACTGCCAAATCAATTCATGCGGTTTAAGATGAGCACAACTGCAATACACTACTTTTATCCATCCATCCATTCATTTTCCATAACCACGTGGCTTTATCAGGCTCGTCGGGGGCTGGCGTTGATCTTGACTGGCAGTGAGCGTGAGGCAGGGTACATCCCGGACAGGTCGGCTGTTTATCACAGGGCCGACACATAGAGACAGACAAGCGTTCACACTCACATTCACACCTACAGGCAATTTAGAGACGCCAATTAACCTTTTTAACCTTCATTTGGACTGTGGGAGGACTCGGAGACCAAAGCAGACCCTGGGAAAACAGAACATGCATGCTAACTATACTGTACTAAATATGTCAGAGAGTGCCTTTTGATAAAATAGTACAAATTGGATTGATTCTCTCTGCAGTTGCGGATGCAGTTCTATATATAAAGGTTATGTTAAAGAACAACGTAGTTTGTGTGCACTGGCATGTGGAGTATGATTAAGCGTCTAATGCTTATATGATCATATTCCCTCAGTTAAAAATCTTACAGAGTTGTTGTTCTCTCATTAAAATGTTTAATGTACTGTATGGAAATAAGTTGTTAAAGTAGTAGTTTGGCCACATACCTGTTAATTATACTCTATAAAAGCCAGTGTTCCATCTGTTGATGTTGCAGCATTTCATGCGATTGCACAATGAAGTGGACTCTACAGTGTTGCGGGAGGATCAGAATATGACGCATGACATCATAAGAAGTCTTTCATTTTTATATCCTGAGGATGATCAGCGGATATACTGTACACAACTGTCAGATAATATTATCCTGCCTCTTGCTGCAGTGATTCTTAAAAATAGAAAGAATGTACACATCAACAACACGAATAAGATTAATTATGTTCAGTTATCATTTATGCATCAAACAAAATGTACCTTTGTAAATGATGAATTTGACACTCGTGCCCTTAAAGTCTCTGACTGAAGCATTTGAAAGCCTCAACCAGTTATGTAAACACTTACCTGCATACCACCAGGCATGGTTCTGTCCATTCTCCATGTGCCTTTGGATCTGGTCATTTTTCCTTGGTTGGTGCCCTTCTATCATGAGTATGCTATGTAGTTAAATAGTTTCCCTTTTGGCTTGTGCTGCTTGACACGGCTGGTCACGGCATCCGTCAAAAATAGAACCGCTTCTGAGAGCCGCTTCTGAAGCACGCCACGCTGCTGGAAACATTACCGTCATGCCCAGTAGGACTGAGCCATTGGTTTGTTTTTGTTTTGTTTGTTTTTGGGCATGGGGAAAGGGATTGTCCTCTTTGTATTTGGAAATCAATACCTTGTGTGCATGCAGCTCCCAAAAATCCCTGATAAAAATATGAATATAAACTGCTTTATAGACACGCATACCTACCACAGTATGTCTCAATGTCTTTCCCTCTTATTCTGTCTCTTTTGTCCTATTTCTTTCTTTTTTTTACTATCAAAGTGAAAACAGGCAAAAGCACACACACACATGCACATACACACACCCACACAGAGGTACAATGTGTAAATACACACACACACTCAGTACGGCTGTGCTTAGTTTGTCAGTGCCTCCGTCACTGTGAAAGACCTCTCCTCTCTGGGCACCAGTGGAAATGACTGCCCTTTCATTAATCTCCCTGTCCACAGTGCAGACCTCCCCTAATTACAGCCATTGTTTACCTTTGCGCTGGCACACCCATTGAATTATTGATGGCCACCCTGCCCCAGTCAGTTTAAAGGCCTCGCCAATGGGCAAGCACCAGCCAATGGACAGATACCTGCCAACGATCCCCCATGTCGCCTGTATGACAGTTCACTGAATTATTATGCTAATAGCAATTTATTTTCCTGACAGTGCGCTGCAGTGGCGAGAAAGGCGCGCCATCGTTGCATGTTTTGTTGTGTAAGTGTTTGATGATCTGATAAATCACCACTTTATTTCATGAATAGATCATCAGGTGACTTCCAAGCACTTTTTCAGTGTTCTTGTCTCCACATTTCAGGACACATAATCGCAAATATTCGTCATTCTTCAAGGTCCATTATTTAATTTATGGCATAAACAAATGACCCTTGGAATTATTCAAATCAAATGGCCACCACTGTTGATCATTATTGCTGTTTATTGCGTGAAATGAAATAACTCTGAGACAGAACACTAGTCGCATCCAATTTGCCAAACCTGCCTTCAGTGGCCCATTATAACTCTCCGATGGCATGCATACATAAAATCCCTCTATCTCTACTGCAAATAAAAAAAGCAACTGAGACCAAACCAAATCCATGAATGATTACCCCCAACAATAAGTAAATCCGCAGAACTAAAATTCAATTTTCAGCAATCCCACAGTCCTACTGCTAGACGCCATTCAAAGCTCATGAGGATTTGGACTTAAGGCGACTTAGAGGTGATTTATGCAGTAACCCAAATGGCTGTGTTAGAAAGAGTAGAAAGGGCCCTCCGTAAGAAAACCTGTCTCAGTATCATGACTCACTGTAGCTACACTCTGCCCGACAAGGTACAGAACCGCCTTGTATCAGATTGCCATGGATGGATCTTTCCAGTGTATATAGCCCCTCATGTCATGCAGTGAGGGGCGACCCTCTCTCACTGCTGGCTAAAAAAAAAAAAAAAAAAAGAGAGATCAATCTTAAATGTCAAAACCATTTGAGATATCCCTGACATGGTTGGGTAGAGCATTTCCGCTTCGGTGTACCAACATATAAAAAGAACTGGATTCAACACTATATCTCAGTGGGCATCCTGTTTGTAAGCAATATTTCATGTGTCAGTACAACAATCCAGAAATATATTATCATACTTCATTTTGTTTAAACACAATAGATAGATAGACAAATTTTTAACCACATTATTAAGATATGTTGTTTGCTTACATATAAAAATGTTCACTCACTCACAGAATAGTTGTTCTTTTGTAATGTTTAGGAACACAGTCAAGATTTCTTTTTTTTTTTTTTCTCTCTCATCTTCTCGTGAAGTCCACAAGGGGAGAAAATGGTGCCACAGAAGATATTGCAGGCAGCAGTTTGGATATTACTATAACATATCTGGAGAAACATTCGGCATCGAGCCTGAATTTTACCAGAAAGATATGATCTGGACGTCCTCTAAGCACACTCATCAAATTCCATGGAGAGCACTTTATTGAATAAGATGTAACTGACACTGAAAGGGGCCTTGGACAGATCTACCGAGTGCACTTTGCAACACAATGGTGCTTTTTTTTTTTCTTCTTTTTTTTTTTTTTAATATCTATGCTGTTTATTCCATCCCTTCATAGCAGTTGTTGTACTATGACCAGGTCTAAAGCCTGGAGCCTGCTGAGTGTGCTGTATGTCGTTATTTTCCTTGAGAAAGGGACATACCTGTGAGCTGACATGACGACTTAGACTGATAGTTGTGTAGGTCACAAGTGTCACCACCTTTGTGGGATAGAACTATTTTTTCATATCGAGGGAATTCTGCCCGAGGCAAAAAGCTGACTTGTAAATGTGCACATGTGATGCTGTAACACCAAGAGCACACAAATAGGCAGACGGACAGACACGAAGACAGACAGACAGCAGAGAAAAATTCAGTGCATTCAGTCACTCTTGACAAGTATTCATTTTCATAATGATCATGTCCATCAGTAGGTGCTTATTTTACAAACTGGCATGTCTCCCCTGTCCGGCACCACCACTGGCGTGCACATTACAGAATTAGGCAGCAGCTGTTTAAGGGAGCATCAGGCTACATGTTTTGGGCAGAATCCAGCATGCGTGAAATTTGTGGCGATAAGTTGACACACTTTGAATTTAAAGTGAGGGGAAAGCGATGCAGCATCCCGGCTCCCACACAGTAAGTACACTGTATTTTTATTTGATATGTATTTATTTGTTTCTGTAGATCTACACCAGATATCTATATGCATTCGTACTTTAACCTTACTGCCTGTAAGAAAAGATAGATTTCTCATTATCACTTCATATTAACACACAAGAAAATTGAGTGGGTGCAGTGTGCTCATTATTGCCAGAGAAATCATTTTATCATTCAATATCCCACGGAGAGCAGAGTATTTAAAGGTTGGTATGCAATATTTCTGACATTTTTTAACACAGAATTAAATGACTCCCTGGAATGTTAAAGCTTTGCTCACACTAACTGAACTCATGCTATAAACTCTGTGCGTGCGTGTGTGTGTGTGTGTGTCTGGAGAGAACGAATATTAGCGTGAAATTAATATTTTAAAGTATCCGTTAAATAAGGGATGCAGTGAAAAAGTATAAACACTGAGAAGTGAAATTGAGAGAAAGAAACTGCCTATTAACCAGCTCCACAGAAACTCAGTTTCACATAGGCAGGTTGTTACATTACACACATTCATTACAAAATTCAATTATTTCCTTTTTCTTTCTCATTTCCTCAGCAACACTTTAACAGGAGGAGAGGGGAGTGCGCTATTTGCTATTTTTCCTCCTCATGATCACACTTCAGAAAAAAACATCAGAACACTGATTTGAAAATAGACTGATGTACTATGACGTACCCTATTTCTCATGATGAAACATTTTCAAAGGAGGAAACTTTTTTTTTTTTAATCAACAGCATCCTTTATTTAACACTAGTAGTTCACTTAAATGAGTGGCTGGTACATGAAATACCACAGAGTTCGATTCCCACAGTCCTCCGCCCTCCCGGAACAACACGTCAGCTGAGGTGTTAAGATGGGATGTGTTGAAAACATGTAAGTCCCTCTCACAAGATATGTGTTACTGGTCTGGACAGGTGCTCCGTAACACTCTTGCACCACGGCAAGAACAGTAGGCAAGCTCGGGCTGATGATGATGGCCATTTGAGGAAGCAGCCACATGGGTGAGGTGGAGTGGGCGAATAATAACGAGCCAGCAAATGGAAAGGCTTGTCGAGTGGCATTAAAGTGTCACTTTCAGAATGTGAATTGCCACGTCACTGAGGGGGTCTTGACAGACGCAATGCCTGTAAAGTAACTGCATCTCTACGGTAAGTCGAACACTGCAAGAGCTAACAGGTTATATTGTTCAAGTGAATCACCCTGTTCGACCAAAGGGATTGCGCTTCAACACGTAAGAAGAAGATGAAAAAACTCAAGATAAAACAAAGAAAAACTTCCCAAAACCCAACTAAGACTGTTTTAGCTGTATGAAATATTTGTGCAACATGTGCAAACATGATGAGAGCTATTTCCCGTATCAGTCAGGGAGCAGTGAAGTGGAAAGATAATAACGGGAGTGTGATGCAACGTGTTTCTCAAGTAGCATTAAAGTGTCACTTTCAGAATGTCAATCACCGTGGAGTCACCGAGGGGCTTCAAGAGGCCACGTCAAGATGGTTACAGCATGGACGCTTTAACACTGCAGCTGCCACGATGAATTATGTTTTTTGGTCTCTTCATGTGTACAGTCAACATTTAAAGCCATTCTAATGAGCCACGCATTGATGCTCTTCCCTCAGTCATAATTCTTAGCTTTCAACTTGATGACTCAATAATGACTGGCACTATTGATATAAAACAGACACTCGGGGATTCATATGTAAAATGTAAAGCAATACAAGAAAATATTATGGCGATATGATAGATAATGATTATTTTGGCAAAGAATAAAGACTCATATTAAAACACTTTGCTAAAATTCCAAGAGTGCCACGAAGTTATTTAAAAGATTAATTCAACTTTGGTCTGCACAAGTTACTCAGGTTGCTCAAAGTCTATAAATTATGTAAACTGAGAATATTACAACTAAAACGAGAACTACTGAAACTCTGGAGCAACTTTTTACATATGTTTTAAAATAAAACCTTACTATGATGTCAGCTTTAGGTGATGCCTACTGTGGTAGCAAACTCTGCCAAACCAAGAAAAGTCTGCTGGACCGTTGTGGTATGAGTTTCCTAAAGCACACACTTTTTTTCCATTGTTGCATAAAACACCCGGTTTGTTTCCTGCTCTGTCAAGCCATGATATTTGGCTTTGAATCCATAGCAATGTTTCACAATCGCTTTGTCTTGAGGAAAAACAGAAGGCCATCTTTAAATCTCAGCTCAATTCCCAACTCGTTTGTAGCTTTTGTAACCTGGCAACAGCCATCCCGGACAAAACCATGTATTTAAAGATGGGTGAAATAACTGCTCTCCAGAAGTGAAGCCAAGATTTTTCTATCCTCCAAGTCTTTTTCCCTCAAGTGGTTTCATTTATTTAGCACCCTTCACACTGATCATATTATTTTGTTTTTTTATTAGTCATTTGATGATACTCAAGAAGCAACAGTCGGCTGTCAAAAGTTGAAGCGGTATATAGAGCATCGCCTCCCCTGCCCCTGGCGCTCTGTCTCTACTGCAGAGACTCTGCTTTTAAATTACATTAACAGAGCAAGCTACCACATTCGTATAAATTTTGCTTCACTTTTGTACACAGTCTACGGGGCAAAAACACTCCATCACAGACATAGCAGAGGAGAGGGAGAGCCAGACGAAGACAGCTGCCTGCCTGCCCGCTCTGGTGTTTGTGGCTGTAAAGTTGTGCTTTGCAGTGAGAGTGATCATTATTAATCATGAAGTTATTATTGTCACTGAAGTAGAGGGGAAAAAAAACAAAACATGAGCTCGTTATGGAAATCACCATGTTATTGTTATATTATTGTTATTATCTATAAAAGGATGAGTTTGACTTTTGCAGAGTTGAGGGACTCGAAAGAGAAAGCTATTTTTTTTTTAAAAATGGTCAAAATTGAAGCAGTCCTAAATGTCTAATCTCTAGGTCAATCTCCAAAAATGCTAGGTCCTACATTTCCCCTAATGCATTGGAATAATAGCTTACTATAGAATCTCTCTGCCTGGTAAATACCCAAGTCTTTCAATCGCCATGCCCCCAGGGTTTGAGTCTTCAATCTCAAGTCAAGATCACTCTGATGAAATTGTCAGGGGTTATTTTCTCTTGACAAAGCTCTTCCAAAACCACAGAGACACTACACACCGGCTGAGTAGCATTTTCCATGACTAGTAAATTCATTTTCCTGAGTGGAATTGGTAGATTTCCCTTTAGTTTCCCGCATAATTACAAACAGTAGCTCCAGAAAAGACCCCCTCATAATCATAACAATACATGTAGGCGTGCATATAATGTCTCCGTCTGATTCTGGCTATATGGGATCTTTGTTGCATGTCACCCCCCCTTGTTGTGTCTGTCAATCAGGACTGAGAGCTTTCTAAATAAAGGCAAACTCCCACCAAAACACAACACACTTAGAAAAAAACTAGTTTAAATGATAGAATGGAAATGAAGTGTTTGATGTTGTTCTGTTCCTGCTGCATTTTGAAGGAGTTCTGACAGAGAAATAGGAATTGTAATCATCTGCGAGACAGGAAATCAAAGCTTCATTGACCTTTTCCGTATTATTTTGGATGGGGGAAAAAAAATGGCCTATTTTCCACAGCTGAAAGAAACAGCATGGTACAACTCAAGACACCAAAACATCAAAGCTTGAATCATCGTCAAAAATTACACCTACATTAATTGCTACTGGCTTTACTTTGGCAGACGAAGATTCGTGCTTAATCAATTAAATGGGGCTGGGTGCTTCAAAAAGAAACTATTTTTGATTTAGTCTCGTGTAGTTGCAGAAAACTCTGTGACATCCATTACTTTTTATCTGAGGTGCAGTTTCTCAGAGTCGTGAGCCGGTTGAAGCCTTAAGGTTTTATAGGCCCACATAACTGTGTTGTCAGCATAATAATGAAAATTTATAGTAAGTTAGTGAAAGTCCAAGTGGAACCGTGCGTATATTGAGAACAAGAATAAAAAACTGAACCTTTCAGGACACCAGACAGAGTGCAATGTCACTGGAAGATACCAATGGTGACAGAAGACATTTTTTTTGGGCTAGATGACTGTAGAACCAGGGAAAGCCTTCCCCTAAATCTCACTAAAAAAATGATTTCTTTCAGTTGAGGAGGCAGTTTTTTGTCGTGCATCTACACCTGAAAACAGACGATTGTCGGATGGTCGGAAAAGACTAGAAATCAATCCCAAAAATTTACTTTGGACCGATAATTTTCTTTCTGTTGGATTGTTTTGTCATCAAAAAGGGTTAATAGAAATACACTTAGGGTAATACATGGATTTCTCCTTTATAAACAAAAGATGACATAATAAAAGACCGACCTGAAAAACTAATAATCATACCAACAATGCACCAGGTTTTCTGTGTTTTATCTTTGTTTTTTTGCAATCCTTTGATGATAAGGTGTACAGGAACAGAACAGTGTGCAGCGTATTAATTACCATTTCCTCCAAGGTTTCAGTGTTTGCCACCGTTTCGCTCAAAACGAACCGAAAAACACCTCTAACTGGCTCAAAGAAAGGTGAATAAATCTTTCATCTAGAAATAGTTCATTTGGCGCATTTGATCTTTTTGTCAGTACAAATGAAAATCTGCATGGGGGTGTGATGTAGATTACTTCTTATGTAAAAGAGAGAACAGAGACTCATACACAGAGAGAGAGTTACACATTATGATGGTCACCTTACTGATTGAACTGTATATTGGTATCACAGTATGTGCTGAGTCTGCTTCTTGCCCAGTACATAATATATTGTCACTGTCTGATGATGATTTTGACTTTTTTTCTATTTATTGAATGTGCATATTATCTTCTGTCTACAGTCAGCATTTAGAACCTTATTGACCAATGGAAAGACGTTTTGTTACGTCATGGATTTAGGGTTGACAGAAGGAGGATAGCTTCGGATAAATGACATTTTGAGCTTTGATTAAGACATAAATGACACGCTCTGTGATCTCTCTGAACCGAGCCAGACTGACGCACGCATTTCAGTGTCAGATGGGAGTATACTGATTTCAATCTGAAATGATAAAATGATTAGGGCGGTGTGCTACTAATTATAGTATTTTGGATTGATTTTGTGAACTAGTTTCTGAGACATACGTAGTTTTTATCACACTGTAGATGGACAAAAAAATATTATTATTATTGTTATTAATGACTTGTATATCACTTATTTCTACCCTGTGTTGTCACACGAGAGAGAGTACTTTACTTCCCATTTCTGACAGCCAGTGTATGTGTCTCCTAATCAGACAACTGTTAAATTACAAGTGTCATTTAATTTGTTGCGACTGCGATAATGCTTAATTTATGCTTCAAGTCAAGCTGCCATTTGCTTGAAGTATTCTGACAAAACACTATATATGACAAGAGCTGCTTTGAAAGGAGCAGACAGAGCCCGTGTGACTGCACTACATGAGCCACAATAGGTCATGCGATGATTTTGTGTAGGATCAAGCATCTGTTTGCATTTCTATTACAAAGATAAAAAAATATTACCTTTACACTACAACAAAACCCAGTGTCAGGTTTATTGTATTTACAAGCAGCATTTGTTGTTCGACTGCACCCATAGCCTCACTGTTGCCCCTAGTAGCAGCAGTATCAGTGATGCCTATATCACCATCCATCCAATCCGCCTTGCATCATGTACAGGTTATTATTTTTAGCATTAAAGACATGGAGATAAGTTTGAGAAGAAAAAAAAAAAAAGAAGAAGAAGATCCTTTAAGATGTTAAAGTGCAATGAGAGCTTAAGAAGAGAGAGAAGGACAGAAAGCGATAGTTCTCTAAAATAAGCCAGAGAAATAAGCCGCTCGCACATCCTTAATCTCTTTCTGACATTTCGGCAATAAGTAATTCATAATACCAGATGACACTTGGAGTTTATCAGCCTTGCATTTATGGGCATCTTTTCAGCATCTCTCTTAACAGCCCAAGGGATATCGTCTGTGTATGGGAAGGGTTCATTTCTTGATTTATTCTAATTGTTTTGAATCCAAAGTGCAGCATCAGAAACTGCCACGCACTAAATAAATAACAAACTCTTTGGCACTACGAGGAAGGGGTGTATTTGAAAACTGTTGGAAAATGTAGAAGATACCGGAGCAGACAGAAAGATTGAACGTGAAAGCAAGAGTACAAAGTAACAAAGTACTGTATAGTTCATACTGAATGCTATAAATAATAATAAATAAAAGAGCTCAACACGGTTTGGAAAACAGACGCATGGCAACTAGACAGACTGCAGGGATTGATGTTAAAAGTCTCCCTCTATTAAAATATTATCAGATTTTGGCATAATCAAAGCCAGTAGTTCAGACAAATCATGAATGATTTCACGATGTAGCAGTGGGGGTTTATCCACCACGACACTCAGCAAAGCAGCAAGATCTTAACATTAATAAGGACACCCTGTGACTCAAATCAAGGGTAATTATGAAAATATTTTGGGGAACATCTTAAATTAGGTATGTGATAGCTGCTACCATAATGTTAGAGGCTGGTTGATAAAAAAAAAAAATATTTTTGAGGAATCTGAAGTGACGGATTTGAGTGTTCCGGAAACTAAAATGACTTCAAAGCGTCAAAAAAATATCACCATTGTGCGACTCGAAAGCATTAACCTCACGCTTTAAGACAAGATAAATGTCCTAATGGAGGAAGCACCACATATCTCAGTGGCGTTACCATTTATCACTGACCTCTCCATTTTTATCCAGACTAGCAGGCGATTATACTCTGTACAGTTTAGCCAGCGTTGCCAAGTTCGAATGCTAAATTGTGAAGTGAAGTGAAGCGATGCATTTATGCCAATATGCCAATCAGAGGAACACAAAATAAGATTTCTTTATTCTTTTTTTAAATTTTTATTTATTAATAACCTGCACACAGTGATGGTAGAGAAAAGTCACTCAAAGTGTTTCCAAACACAACAACTTTGTAACTTCAGTGGGATTATATTTTATTTGAATACCTCACCCTGTTTCCAGTAGCGTATTTTTCATGCATCATCATTTTAATTCCACTTAACTCTCCACATTATTCCAGTGTATTCTCATTTAATCTTCTCACCTTCTGCTCCTTCTCTTTTTCACCCCCACACACCTCCTCCTACTCCTCCATTTTCTGTTTTTTTTTCTATGTATCATACAGGAAAAACAATATTTGTTCTGTCACCCAAAAAATAAAACTCACATTTTGGATATTTTTAAGCATGGTTCTGTTATCACATCAGGAGGTGAGCCACATGTGGGGGAGGCTTGTTGTAAATGACGTAGCTGTTGGAAACCGCTGTTGCACTGAATAACATCGGCACCAAACGGGTGTGTTAGCTGGTCTGTCGGGTCGCATCGTCTATTGACGGAGGTTTCAATTAAAGCGTTTCCTTGACACTGTCACCAAGTGCTTGCTCATGGTGGGAACTGATAAATCCCTCTAAAAAATATTATAAACATTACAGTCTAGACCAGCTCTATATGTAAAGTGTCATGAAAAAACGTCATTAGACTGCGTTATGGTGCTCTAAACACGTGATACTGACAGAAATATTGATACTTCTGGTAACTCTTGTATAATATTTTAGCAAGTGCTAAAACTTGCTAAACACCGCCACGGTGCTTTGAGGGCAAAAAGGGACACAGCTCATTGTGGCCTGCATGGTTTTGCTTTAGTGTAAATATTAAATTGGAGATTATCTGGCCCACTTCCAGATCTCACCAACATCACAAGGTAAATATATTCTTTCTCCTTTGTTATATATTTGTATTGGCACCTTGCCCATGTTACATATTCGAAAATCAAAAATTCTTCTGGCCGCGGATCTTGATTCGAACTGTGAACCTCTGCCTTCAGTATATCCCTTGGCACAGGCACAAGCAAGTCTGCGGTAATTTAATGCTTGCCGCCCAGGCCCTATGATCCTACGGGAGTGCCTGTGCCCCTGTAAGTGAGGCTGAACGCTTTATCCCATGGCATTAGTCGTCCATGTTTGAGTTAATACCCTAGAGTAGAGCTTCTATCCAGAGGCATTAGTGTCTGACACTCTTCAGCTCAGAATGGGGGGGGGCTCTCACTTCCTCCTCTTGCACCAACACTCCCTCAACTCTTCTGTGTCCCTTTCATCCTTGCACTTAGGATTTTGATCAGAGTTGGCAAACTTGGTGCTCGCACGGGTACTTTCCTCGGATGAAACATGCATGGCGAAGTCGCTTGCATCCACATGCGCCGCTCGCTCTACCTCTAAGTTTGGGAAGCAGTTCAGAAATATTCCAATAACCCACCTCCCCCTGTGCCTCCCATTTGTTTGTCAGAGTTTTATAGAGATCTATAGAGAGGGGTCATATGTATTGTATCGTCTTAAAAATAACTTGCCCTCAATTTATATGAGCTTGCTAGCTGTATTTGCAGCAGCCAGAAAGAATCACATAATAAGCTTACCTTCCCTTTTTTTTTTTTTATCGTAAAATGTCCATTAGTCAGATTATGAAAAGAGACGCATGTTAACAGTATTTAACAACTTGCATCTAATGTTAGTCTGCGGACGATTTAAGATCCGAAAGCATCGGGATTTTCATAATCCGCAACCTTTTTCATGTAAATACAGTGCATGTCTGTTTTGCTACTTTCACTGATGCTATTTTAGACCCTCCTCCCCACCACCCATCACCGCCAATGTACTGTTCTACCCCCTCAGCACACCCACACATGTACACAATTTGAAACCCCTAACCACACACACACGCGCGCGCGCACACAGATTGAATGTTATGTTCAAAGATTAAAATTGTTTGTGTCATTATGGTAATGAAAGGCAAACAATGTCTCCTGTCATTTAAAGCAATTAGAGTAGAAAATCCCTCCACTTTAATCAATTCATTTTGTGTTTCAATGGAGCATTCCGGGACTAATTATTATTTAATTTATTGTAACCTTTGTGCTGTTATTTCTATCATGACTGCAATGGTGGGGATTGTGTAGATGCACTGTATAAACAACAGATATGACTGCAATATAAAACGAATTCATCTGATTTGTAAAGGACATGTAGAAAACTGAAGTCGGCGGAGGATGTTTCTTTTCCGTTCTGCCACCAACAAAGCCGACAGCATTGAGGCGCGCAGATAAACTCGCTGACCCGTCGCTTCATGTTATCACATTCATAGCCTGAGCAACGCATTCACAACCTGTCTGCTTATTCTCATGATAACCTCAGGGTTGACAAAAGGCTATTGCAGTTTGGTATTTCTCTTGATAGAGGGTGAACTATCCACAAAGTGGTTCATGTTCAAGAGAAAAATATTATTTCAGCTGAGTAAGGTAATATCCAGGTAGCACCTCATATATAGAAGACCAAACACAGCACATAGGTAACCCAGATAAGTGTTTTTAAATAAAATTATGATGTAACACGTGCACGAAATTACACCTGTAACATTTTTTGGGGGCCTTTTCGAGCCTTATTTTTGAGACAGAGTGATGGGGAATGCAGTAAAGGGCTGCAGGTCGGATTCGAACCCTGGGCCGTCGTGGCAAGGACTGAGCTTTCATACACGGGGCCAGATGCTCTCCCAAACGAGCTAACCGACACCCACCTCTAACATTATTAGGAAAGGTGGGGTAACATTTAGAATTGCTTCTAGAACTTATTTCTACCACTGTTAGTTTGTTGGGATAGCTGTGAAAGTCTTCTCTGGTCCAAATGAATTTATTTCTACACATTTGTCTCACCAATAAATAGATTAATGAGGTGAAAGGCTACCTTACAGAGCTGTGTATGTTTTGAGGATATAGTTAAAAATATAGTTATACAGTTAACAATTTTATATTGCTTTCACAATGGGAACGAGCAGTGCAGGTGGAGGAGCCAGTGGCAGGGTGCCTGGGTTGGTGCAGAGCTGGTGGCGGCCGAGTGCAGACATGGAGACAAAACAGAGCGTGGCAGGAGGATGGCAGAGGGGGCTTTCCTTGGAGGACAGACAGATCATGATAAGTCACAAAGGAACCAAAGTTAGAAAAACACAGAACTGACCAGAGCACTGTTATCTCGAGGCAGACTGACAGGAGAGATCTGACAGGATGTGAAAGGTTGAGCCGGCCTTTTATGCAGAGGTTGATTGGTAGATGAGGATGCAGCTAGTGAGGTGAATCGGCAGGCGAGAGGGAAACTGGAAACACACACACACACACCAGCAAGACAGACACATACATAATCAAATGAAAAGAAAATCCCACAACATTAATTCAATGTTCCTGAGAACCACTGATGAAATAATGAGCAAGTCTTCCACTACTTACATTTCTATATGTGCACTGATGATGTCATTGGTTGCTGTAGTTATGCATCCTCCCTATAAACGCCCTGCAAATTCTCATTGTGACCCCAATGTAAGACATATGGGACAAAATCTACAGTCCTCTTTCTGTACGCAAATATGTTCTAGTTAGACAAATGAAGTGGTTATCTACCAAAAGTCTTTTTATTATTAAACTCCTTCTATGTGTCCTGGGATTATGTTTCCTGGGGGAGCTGCAGGGAAAGGATAGTAACACACACAAAAAAAGGAAATTTTGTACCGTAGGCTCTGTAGATTTTGCCCCAATTGCTTCCTTTGGAGTCACATTGGGAATTGATCTCAGGACTAAAGTGAGGGTTGGTTGATTGCAGTGACCAGAAATGGTTTCAGTGTTCATACATATTTGAGTACTGCCTGCAAAGTCCTGAACAACTCTCTCTCTCTCTCTCTCTCTCTCTCTCTCTCTCTCTCTCTCTCTCTCTTTGAATCGGCCTCATACTATGCATGATGGACTTCTGCATTAACACAAAATGTTCTTGCTGTCTGGTTTGAAGTGGGCAAGGCTGTCAGTCAAAGCCGATCAAACCAAAGCCACACATTCCTGATGGAGTAGAATAACTAAAGTGTAAACTAGAATTATTTTTTTTAAAGGCTTAACTGAAAACCAGGTTTTAGGGGGCTTTAAAATAGAGACGACAAATCTGAACCTACTGTAACTGTTCAGTCAACTCACGTTCGTTTTGCCATCGGAAACGGGACTACATGCAGAGTAACAGCCCGTGAGCTATAGGAGAAGATGATGAAAAGCCCGGCAGGACCTTCATTATTCTAAAGGCAGAGATTTAATTTCCAATCAGGAGTATAAAACATGCAGCACAATACAGGAAGTCACACACTGCACCCACAAATGTCAGGCCATTAAACAGCTTACTATACAAAACAAAATTCGTATAGACACTTTGAATTTTAAAGCCCTCAGTAGGGCCAAGTATATTTTTATTTTATTTAGAAAAAAAAACAAAAAAAAAAACTCTAACCTGCTAAACACACTGCAAACAACCTTCTTTCAACTTGCTGTAGCTCAAAGGCAAAATATAGTCTCAATGCTGTACAGCCTATTCTCTATCAGCTGAAAAACACATAAAGCATATATATATATACAGTATATATATAAAAAATCTTAACCTGGATCATTGTTTGTGATTTCATAGTTATCTGCTGCACAATTTCACAGTGTGCCTTCTCTTGTCTTCTTTAGGAGGAGCCAGGCGGATAAAGGTTTGCATACTGTCATCTTGGTCATCATGTAGAGGCATATTAATGCTAATGTGTAAACAGGGTTGAACACTTAAGGCTCAGAGGGATTAAAAGAGGCCTTTGAAGTGGATATGAAGTGGGGTGTTTTTTGGTTTGGTTTTGTAAGCTTGGAAATTGGCCTATAATGTGTGACACTCAGCTGTACACAGAGTTGACCACAAACTCAGCCTCCCAATTACAAGAAGACAAAGATGTGCTAATGGACTTAGTGAGAGCGAACCTCTGTCGCCCTCATTTATGTCAAATTTTAATACTGACCTCCGAGTGGCAGAGCGAACGCACTACATAAAAGATGATTACAATAAATGAAAGCAACCGGGAGGCGAGGCTTTGGATGACAAGCATTATTGAACGGGACAGAACCGACTTTGGGTGCGCTTTGTTTCGATTGTGAGAGCTGTCTCCCATCTTCTGTGATTCCCCCTGTGAAGGTACACGGGGGGGAAGATGTGAATATCACGAAAACTGACCTTGGCAACAGGCAGTTGCCCGAGCAACCATAGACAATGCCGTTTCCTTATAAAAGTTTGATGTTAACTGTGTTTTTCTAACTGGGTGAATCACCTCTACCAAGCCATCTGTAAAGAAAAAAAAAAACTTATGCTGGGTATGCAGAAGCTCTATAGAGAAAAACTGCACATTAATGTCTTTTATACACCTTGTAGCTATTGCAGTGTATGGTGTGTGCTAATTAGTATATTTTTTTTCTGATAAGTGTAATTCTTTTAATTACTCTTTTATGGGTGTGATGATTAAGATCTTAATGGCTAAGACGTCACATTTTAATGTAGTTAAGTGTTGTTGGTTCCATCGATCTCCTCTAGGTTCAATACTAATTATCCCAGTCTAACAATAACCTCAACTGAAGCTCTAGCAGTTTTGAAATGTCATTCAATCTTGTGTCGTACTTTAGTTGTTGTTGTTTTTTTTCTTCTTCCTAATTGCACAGTGAAATACACATTTAAGAAGTACTGCATCGTGCTTGTGAGAAGAAAAAAAAATAGCCTCACTTCAGCAATATTCTGTTCAGTGTTACTCTCAGGTATTTGATTAAAAAAAAAAAGTTCCCAGCAAAATAGCTGCATGAAGCAGACAACAATATTACATCCTGTTTAATAAATACGTGTTTAACTTTAATCATGCAGGAAGTGTCACTGAGATCAAGATGCAAGAGAGTCCTAACTATGAATTAAATGTGTGCAAGACCAAAGAGCGATGACTCACGCGCCCAAACCAAACCATCAAACACACTCGGGAAATCAATTAGATTCGACATTTGTTGATTTTGTTCTACGAGTGGGCAATTTATGAATAAAGACTATTCTAGACACACATTGCAATTGCCTGTCATTAAATGATAGATTGCAATTATTAACACTTGACACTAACTCATCAAACACTGCCAGCATGCAACCACAGCCACAGTTAAAAAGAAGCTGTAAAAAGATGAATATGAAGTTGACAGTTTCCTCCACATAATTTGTTCTAAAAAAAAACAAAAAAAACTTAATATGAAGAAATATCAGTGAACACTTTAATTGGATGTCACATTGCATATGTACTGTTTACAGTGACGGAAGCCTGTTTGGCAATGCGTGTTAGATTCTTCAGTAGACAACACTGGTTATTTAGAGGGGAAAAAAAGAGAAAAAAACTGTAACTATTCGCAGTTAGGCTGAGTAATTGGACACCAGAGCCCTGATAATGATTTGTTTTTGCTCCTCCTGTTACAGGTGAGAGATATTACAGGTACAGGGGTATGGTTAGAGGTCCACAAGTTCACATTTGTCTCCATTCTCCAGAAGCAGAAAGACAATTCGCCTGACAAAATTTCCAATGAGCTGTTGGAAAAGTTTTTTCGAGCTACAAGAGTTCAGATAATAAAAAAAAAGAAAAAAAAAAAAAGCTGTGGCATCACTCACAGCTGGCTAAGGAACAAATCCATACCATGATGCGTTTCAGCAGAACTGACTCACTGCAAGTAATTCCAACCCGCTGCTCAAAAGTAGCGGGCAGGGCAGTCTCACCACTGTCTGTGCTGAATGACTGCTGAATGATTTATCAAGTTGCAAGTCGCAGTTCAGTGGGTCATCGCACACGAGGAGAATGCGAAAGGGAGTCTTCCGGGTTCATGGAAGACTGCGGCCGTGGCCATCTGGGATGTTTAGAGTGTCATCTGATGACCGGTGGAATGCTGCAGGTGACAAGTACCTACGGCATGACAGAGCAGGCTTACGGGGCTGCCAAGAACAAGGATGCCTACGCCTCATAGAGAGGCAGATTTGTTATTTTTGCCTTGCTCCGTTAAATCTATATTAAAGTCTGAGTAAACGGCATTTCCAGAATTGAGAAACATGACCTATAGGCTGTGTGTTTTTTTTTTTACATAAAGCTGCACATTATGCAAGATACTGCTAGTTTTATAATGCATTCAGACAACACAACAACAGATGCACACTTTACTGATCTCCCTCTTGTCCTATGACTCCTATGACAATATCTAATCTCATCAGCTCTAGTTGTAAATATGACTTTGACTTGCAGCTGTACAGTATCCAACGAGTGCCGCCAAAGTCTAATTCAAACATTCTCGAAGGTGACGCTTCATGCATAATGAGGCAACGCATCCGCCATTATCAACAGTCTCACTCCTTTCGCTAAATGTTTTAACTCACCATGGTGATAAGTTATACATTCAAAGTGTTTTTTTTTATCCGGCGCGGGTGTTCACAGAGCTGCAAAACCCAGAGGGCTTATCATGTGGCTCTCCTCATTAAAAAAATACACTTCATCTCGCTTATGCAATAGCTATTAACACAGCAAAGCAATGTGAAGCAACTAAAACAACTCCCAGTCATCAGACAATTATGCACATTTTCACTCAGTTAAAACACATCTGTGTGTGTGTGTGTGTGTGTGTGTGTGTGTGCAGTCAAAGCAAGACAGGGGTTGTAGTTTCCTTTATTCGTCTTTTTTCATTTCATTTTTCATTTTTTTCCCCCCCAAAAAAACTTTCATTTTAAAACACAGGGCCAATTTAATTGCACCCCTCAAATGCTCGCCTCGTGGAATTTATTCAAAAGTGTACGGAAAGGTGGCGGCACCAGATAATTTACATTCCCTTCCCGTTGGATTCAGTTAATGAAACATCAGGTGGGGAAAAGTAAGAGACGAGAGAAAAAAAAAAAGGCATAATAGTAAGAAAGTGTTAACCGCGTTGAGCCGCTGTGCAATAAAGGTGTATGCAAATCCGACAAATGGAGAGAACTTTCAGGTTATAATTTTATGCTGAAAGAAAAAAATATGACTTTGAAAGTGTATTATGCGTTTAACAGATTCAGCTTTTGCGAAGAGGGATGTTTGGCAGCCGTTAAGCTGTCTCATGTTGCTATAGGGTGAATGGAATATTTGCATTGGCCACAGAGATGGAACTGAAACAGTGGCGTATTATAACTGATGAAATCATAGAAAAAGAATGCTGAAGCTCGATACCATTTCACATACATGGCGTGTGTTGCTACTGTATGTATGTCCTCAGCTGAGATATAAACAGCGAGAATCAAATGACAAACACAGACAGAATGAGACTGACAGAGTGATTTGGTGTGTGTTTCAGCACCGTGGAGGGTATAAAGGGGGAGACTCTCTGTGTCCTATAATACGCACCAATTCTGAGCACAGTTTGAGTTTATTCACTGGAATATGGCGATACTCAAAACCCTCCATTTATGAGTGTGCTGTTAACGGACATCAGTATAATTCAGACTACTTTGGATGTTGGAAAAACAGCTCCAGGAAAAAAACCTCTGAAAACCAATTAAGTTTTGGCCAAAACATGTTGCTGTCTCTTTGATGTTCCACTGGCAGCAGCATCATGAAGGTGCAGTCTGCCTATGTGCAATATTGCATAACTTCTTGAGTGTAAAATGGTTAAGTATGGTCATTTCTTGGATACTAACAGGGAAAAAAAAGCATGTAACTAAGATGATAGTAGCATATATTCTAGGCTGTACACGGTATGTAGAATGCAATTGGGACACGGCACAGGTTTGAATGTTTTAGCACCATGGAAAGAGATAGACAGACGGGACTATGTCTGAATATGTCAGCACCATAGAGGGACACTGTGTCCCAATTTGGCTGCTGGATTCTCTAAAGTCTGCCTGCAATTTCTACACCGGTCCAGTCTGTCCCATTTCAATGGCGGCTTCAAATGTGTCTGAGAAATTTGACCTCCTCTCGTTGGAATTTGGGGGAGCGCTGCCGGCGCATTCTTTGTGGCCAACTCCATAAAGAGAGATGTGCTTTCAGGTGGTCATCTGTCACTGACAGATGTGTCCCTTGACCCAGACTTATCTAGAAACTCAGCTGCAAGTTGAACGTTTGTCATGTTAGCAGTCTCGGTATCGACACGGTTGACCATAAGGTTGTAATAAAATATTTTTTACCTCTTCTCATGAAATGATTGTGACAATGTGATTTATTCTTAGTAGAAGAAGTGTGTCTTCTCCAAACTTTATTGATCAGTCTCTTCCAAACATACCACAGTGAACATTAAAGCACAGTTAACATGATGTGTATAAAGATGAATAAAAAAGGGAATGTGTCTGAAAACAAAATTATTCTAACTTTATGTGTATGTGTTTTTTTTTTTAAGATTATTTTTTGGGCCTTTCCAAGCTTTATATATAGGGACAGCTGAAGAGTGACAGGAACTGTGGGGAGAGAGATGGGGAATGACATGCAGGAAAGGGCCACAGGACGGGACTCGAACCCGAGCCTTCGCATACTCGCTCTACCGACTGAGTTAAGCACCGCCCCGATGGAGAGTTTCTGGTCTTTAAAGGACCTGCACAAGATCCGGCCCCCGAAATGGGTCGCGCATTTTAGCTTTAGCCGATTTTGATTCAAGCTGCAAAGTTTATAAGTGATGCACTGTAAAAAAAAAAAAAAACACAAGTTGAATCCCCCAGTAACTCAAGGCCCTGGGGATAGCACTCCAAGGGCAGCCAGCTCCTGGCTACTGTGCAAACACAACCACTCCCTCGGGGAGCTCCCAGCTCACACAATGAGTCTGAACATGCACAGAAGACCTGCAGAGAATAAAAGGAGGAGGAAAATACTAAAATAATCACCAGAATAGAGTACCCCCCTAAGAAGTTAGGGGGTACTCTATGGAAAAGCCCAGAGACAGCCACAGTAAGCAACAGCTTCTTAAATAAAGCACCGTGAACGTCCAATAACTCACCCTGTGGAGCCAACAATCGCCATTTTTTATGTCCATGTTTCCTCTCGTGACTTCTTGTCTTGCAAGTGGGTTGACTTCCCCCAACTTCTTGTTTATGGATGTTCTCTGCCATTTCATACAAGGCAGGTAGTGCAGCAGGGCAGGTACTGTCCGTTTGTCTGAGCTTGTTTGCAAGAAACAGATGTCTACGGTTTTATATAAGGAGGTTAGTGGGAGCCTCTGGGAGGCAACCATACAGTAAATACAAACTGGTGAGGCAAAAACAATGAGCTAAATACAGCCCAGAGCTCCAAAGGGCTGCAGAGCTGGGTGTAGAGTCTCAGTGGGTCCAGCACTATGAGTGACCCCTTCAATTTACACATTTATGCATTGAGAAAACAATGCAAATTGTGTCCTTATTTACAGGAAATCAGAAGATTATGTAGGCTGATACAAGCTAAAAAAAAAAATTTGTTGCAACAAATACACGGCTAAAAGAAAATCATTTTTTCCAGTCACCAATCTGACCCAGTTTTTTCTCGCTACTTACCTTCTTGTCTGTCCTGCCACAACGGCACACAAGAGCTGCCTAAAGGAGATTTGCACCCACCCCTGGGCTTTACAAAAGGAGGTGGAACTTTCCTAACAATAACAAGGATTGCCCTCATTCCCGTCTAAAGACTCGAGAGGCGAGAGGAAGAGGATATTACCTGCTCCAATCATCTGGTAATTGTGACGTTAATCATGCCACGGTATTTCAGCGAAGCCAAACCCCTCACCTGCACGCCTCCACAGCATCCACGCGCAGGGAGTGCCACGTGCGAGCGGAGAATTAGTGCACCTGCTCCAACACACACGCACACACAAAAAAAAAAAAAAAACAGTAAGATGTAGAACAGAATGAAACGTCGAAATCATCAGTAGCTCGAATCACTTTTATTTGCGCCAAACACACTCCCATGCAGTCCCCAGCGGATCCTTAGACACACACAACCACTAGAAACAAGCATTGGTAACGCTCGAAAAAAAATAAGGAGCACGTGTACTATGTTTCATTTGGAGGGTGAGGTAAACAGGAACAGTCGGCAATAACAAGTGCACTTGAGACTGAAGTACAGTGGATGCACTCAGAAGCATATGTCACTCGGAGTGTTCATATTCCATCCATCAGCGTGGCATAAAATCTAACCCTCGAGCATTCAAGCTCAAACGTACTCGGACTGTTGGTTGACATGTAAATCATCCACCGATATAAAATGTGTGTTTTGGTGTAGTATTTCCTCAAGTTTATGGTTTGTACTGCGAAGCCTTGCAGAAATGCTGAGTGCAAATCCTCCGTAAAATACAGGTGTGTGTCCTTTGTGCTGGGAGAGCAATGTCTTACAAGAATTAGACCTGACAGGGTTATTTCATTTGGGTCCTGTAGGTGGACCAATAAAGAGGGAGCAGGATGAAATTAATAGAGGAGATTCTTTCTCCCAGATATGTCTGGCAGGGTTTTCATTAGCAAAGGAGAGGACAAGAAAACTGTTAGAGAAGTTTTTACGGTAATGCCTTTCCTTCTAGTTCACAAATTTATTCTTTTTTTTTTTTTCTGAAAGTTCTTTTAAATATTGCTTTTCCCCACTCTCGCTGTTGCATTATACGGACACAATTAACCAATTGCTATCATAGTTAGCCATGTCAGCTAAGGTCCCATTGTATTGGGGAGTCAGCACGTTGTGAGAATTGCCTCGCCTTGTCGCTGTGCAGAATGCCATGACAGCTAGAGTAACTCAGCTTGGAAAACAGCGTTGGGAACTGATTTTGATGAATTTACTGGTCATCAGCTAGTGTAACAAATGAGAGAATGTGTGCTTTGGGGGAGGCGAGCCACAGTGATTACTGTCAAAAACACTGGCAAACATACTTTTGTGAAACTGGATGATATCTTACTGAGAAAAGCTTATGCCGCATGCTCTGCCTCATCTCTCAGTGAATTAGGGAGTTTCCTGATGGGCAGATCAGCTTTACTTGTTGCAGCTAGCATTTTATTAGCTTAGCTGACTCGGCCCAAACTGGGAGCTCAAAGCATCAGGGGGAAGCATAGTTCTTCAACCTAGCTAGTGATGTAAATGCTAACACTATCCTGGTGCACTGACACATTTTCACATTTTCCAAAGGACTGATCATCTTCGCTTGTTGCTAAAGTAACCGCAAAGTGTAACTAACTGTAGCTGCAATTTGGAGGTTTCAGGATTCAGAGTAGTCTGAGCTCTTTGCTCACAGGGACACATTACACATATTTATCTCATTTTTGTGGGGATTTTCACAAATCCCAATGTGCCGGAATGTAACCACACACAGGACTACGAACCACAGGCTCCAGAATCATAGCTTTTGCGCTTTTTATGTGCCATCCGTCTAAACCCAACCTCCGTCTTCAAACTTGCATGTGGTACATAAATACAGCGCTTCCTCTGCTAGAGAGAGTCAGCGTGCTCGTTACTGTGAGGGATTTTTAATGTAATGCTGTCAGTGCGAGTGAAAATAGAAGAAGGAGAGTTTGATACTGACAGAAGACTGATATTTAGTAGTTGTTTTGTCTTGGTTTCTGAGTGTCTGATGTGTTCAGAGACGTGACTGATCCTGACAGACACTCAAGAGAAAGTCTCGGAATATCTACCAGGTATCTGCTCAGACTAACCTGCTGCCAACCGGCAGAGGACTGCATTAGCTTGAAGTGACATTTAGCTATGAAAAGGGACAGAGCATTGTTTTTGCACCGCGTGTGTCGTCCGGAGTCTGCTGCTGTACACATTTTTCCATTTCATCTTTTCTCTGAGAGCAGACCATTTCATTACTTATTTAGCCCGTTTCTAGTTCAGCATCTGTCCATCGGCCCCCGTCTCTTTATCTCACTCGCTGGGTGTGCTTGCAAGTTTGAGCATGTGCATTGGAGCGGCTGTTATTCACTAAAACTTGTCTTTCATTTAGTGTCCTTTTTTATTTATTTTATGGCTGTCTTGTTCTGGAAATTCACTATTGTTCAGACTCTTGTCTCTCCCTGCTGAGACGTTTCGGTTTTGACTCCAGCCTTCGATATTTGATCAAGTCCTGTTTTACATCTTGGTGGCTTTAACCTATAACGACCACAGAAAGGGCCGGGAACAAGAGCTTTTTGAACGCAATCAGAAAATGTAATACGTCTTAATCATCACAGAGAATGATGTGATTGTATTCGATGATTTATCAGCCACAGCCAAACAGCAGAAAGATGAGAATCTAGGTCAGTAACTGGGTCTTGTGAAATAGAAAAGAAGGAGTATTGTTACATGTTTCAGAGGCAGTGAATGGAACGGAAGTTGGCTTACTGGCGTTGAAAGGGTCCACGAGGTGCTGTGCTAGGACATCGCTGATGTCTCACATTTTTCTTCACGAGATAACAGATGGACTAAGCCTGCATAGACCTTCTCAGGAGACAAGAGACTCCAAGTGATGGTCTGTCTGTGACTAAACTGTCAATCTATGCAGTATATTAGACTCAAAATAATACAGTTGTGAATGTTCTTTCTTGTTGATTGAAGTATTTTATTTGGTTCTATTAATTGACAAGTGGATATGTGAATGCAAATTACATCCTAGATGTATTACTGACATCTGATATGATGTATATATGATATACATATAGACAGTATATATGACATAATACAAAATACATTAAGATCAATTAAGAACTAAGTATATTTCATCATTATGTTTAGTGCATTGGTGGTATGCAGCACGAGTGTATCAAAAGAGTGTTTTTTTTTTTCTTTCAAACATCCTTAAAAACTGAAATTACTTCTGACAAATAAGCCACTCCATGCTAAATTTAAAGACATTGTTTTGTTAAGGTGAAGGTGGTCCCTTCACTGCTGCGCCCTGCATTGGACCACGGCCCTGGAAAATACTTCTGTCTGATTGTCCATTCAAGTTTCTCTAAATGGCTTGTAATCATAGCAACAGCAACCAATTAGTTGAACCAGCTACAATCAAACTTAATTTTAAGATTTGAAAACCTTTCTTTTTGCCTCTGATGCAGTATTTGCTGGACTAATGTGTGGAATAATTACAATGATACCTGTACATATAGATGTATTCATGTGTACATTGTCTCACTGTTATACTCCTTTGACTCTGTTCTCTGTTTCCCAACAGCCATATTTGTCCATTAGATTCATTTCATTTTATTTTTTTAAGCGATTACTCCCATTAAATGAATTTTCTGCACTCGTCTATTTGACTGTTGCACAAACAACGAGGCATGCACACATTGATACACACACAGGGGCACACACACACACACACATATGCTGACAGACAGACTCGGTCACAGAGGAAAATAAGCCTTGGGACAGTGCTGCAGGAGGAATTCCAAGGTGTTTCTCTCTTGTAATCGGACTTGAGCGTTTCTCCAACCTGTCTCCTGTCACAGCACTTATTCACCGGGGGAGAAATTGCACCTGAAAGATCCTTCCAAAAATGAAACCTCATGGGTGGCAAGGGACAATAAAAAGAGGAAGAAAATATGAAATAAATACAGACAGGGGGGGGGAGAGAGCGTGGGGAGGAGAAAGCATGAGCAGAAATGGCACAGTGAGACACAAAAACAGCTTGGGAGGCAGTGCTGCAGAGATGCTCTCGGACCCCTGGGGATGGGCAAACTCAGCACCATCCTAATTTTCATTTCTCGGTGTGCAACCCCGGATGATTAGGGCGTAATGATGGTTATTCTAATTGGCCCTTTGCTTGCTCTGCTTTCACACGATGACATGAGCTCCTAGGAAGATTAACATGAACACATCAAAACATATACCCAAGGCCTTTAGGTCAAGATGTTGATGTAGATTTCGTTGTTAGGGAAATGTTTCTTCAATGGCAGACACGGAAAAAAGTCGGTAAAAGCCGCAGCTTTCAGGATCCGCTGTGAGAGCCACTCAGACACAAACACAGTCATAACATAGCAAAACTTTATAGAAGTAAGAAAAAAAAAAAAACTTGTACCAGGTCAAAGCAATCATGTTGGTGATTTCTTTCTCCAACTACCGACATCAAACATCCGAGATTACCACCTGACTGATGAAATGAGAGGAGAACTTCAGCCCTGAAGCCTTTTTGTTGGTGATTTGAATCTTCTGTTGGTGATTACTGGCAGTTTAAAATCAAGATTAGTCACTTGGAAGTGAAATGATATTCATTCAAAGAACATTTGATTTGAAGAACTTTTTTTCCAAAGGAGGCGCGCGCTTTTAAATGTTTCACTACGCGCAACTTTTGACGGACGTCTCCAACCAATTGCAGTCATTTTAGATTTTTTCGGCTCTGATTATTCCCCCAGCTATCAAGGTGAGGCGTCGCTGTACGCGTAATCTCCCGTCGAATTTATGATGTTCGGAGCGTTGCTCCGCTGTGCCGAATAGTCTTCTTATCAAATACAGCTTGATGACATACTTTCAAGCGAGCCTGACTGTGCCCTATTGTCCATTGATTTTTGTCTCTGGTAATGGCTTTCCTCCTCGAGTCATCTGTTTTGAAATCTGAGAGGTGGGTGACTGCTGTTATCAAACCGCGTTGTGGAAAAAAAAGAAAAGAAAAAGTACGAAAAGGAAAAAACAGATACTGCAGATCAATTCAGACAGATTGCTCCTGTGGGCTCTCTGTTGTGGCTGAGTCTCCCTCCCTGACAAATTAAATCAAATCAGCTCTGAGACGGACATTGTGATCAACCAGTAAAATCAGGCAGGTTAGGCATACTCGGCCGAGAATCACAGTTGTGATGTGCAGCCATTTGCACGCAGGAGCGCTGCTCGCTGAAGAGCCGTGCGGCGAACGGAGTTAATCCCACACCTACAATCATAAGGGCACGGTGTCACATGAAAGTATGCACTAAACTTAATGGATACCAGTTTCACCATGCGCGCTCATGCAGTTGATGTGCTGTCTCTTGAGAGCTTGTTATACCAAATGCTGTATAGAGTGCCATGCACATATGCAGTGGCTGGCTGTGCGAGATATGAGCTCGATTTTTATGCAGGCTTTTGTTTTACTGCATTTTTTTTTGTTTGTTTCCCGCGGAAGAGGATACTCTATTGTTTTCACAAGCAGCTGTTTTTTCTGGGTTCAGTGCTTTCCAATGATGTAGCCCGAGACACATCACCCATGAAAGTGGGAGCTGGAGTTGGCATTGCTAAAGGGTGCTGTGTAGGCGCCGGGCTCTGGCGCAGACAGTCATCTCTGTGATGTTTTGGAGGCCTCCCAGTCCTTTATCATGCACAAGGGACGAAACCCGGCAGACTGATGGGAAAGGAAGGCTATCATCAGAGGATGCATTTAATTTCCATAAAGATGACTTTGTTTCCTAATTAATCTCCTGGCTCCGTCTCCCCGCTTTGCTCCTGTCACTTCTTCGGAATGAAACATGGCCGGCAATTTGTTAAATCAATTATTCCGGGGAGGAAGCGGGGCTTTCGGCGAGCCCTTCTACGCAAACACACATAGACACACTGACACACACACACAGACGAGGCGGCATACGACAGCGATTGTGGAGATGCGGGCCCGGCCTTCGAGTGAAGAGAGGTGAGCGGCGATGTTGGAATTTGGGATCCGGGAAGTAAGAGAGAGAAACGGTTTGTCCTTGTTGACATGGCAGAAAGCTTTATAAACACTTGGCTGACGAGGACTCTCCTTGGCCTTATGCCCTGAACTCCTGCAGAAAAACAGGACTACTGAGCCCCGAGGGACAAGATACAGAGAGAGAAAGAGAGGCAAGGAGGAGTGAGGGCGAAGTGACAGAGGGACATGAGCAGGGAAGGAGAGGAGGCAATAGGGAAAAGATGAATGCCACGGGGGAGAAGAAGTGAGAGCCAATGATGAATGGAGAAGAAAATCCTTTCTTCTTCCTCTTTCTCTCACAACTACATTAAAGGAGAAAACCCACACAGCCTGCTGTTTTATTATTTATATATACTGTATATCTTTTTACACATATGCTTAAAGTTGATTCCGAATAAACTGATTTTAAACCGGACATATGCTCAAGGTGCTCTGGAAGAGAAGATGAGGCTCGGCCTTAAAACAAAGATAACAAAGCACATTTTAGATTGAGCTTGACTTGCCAATGATCTACAGGTGCACAGACGAGAGGCATGATTCATTTCAAGGCGAAACGAGAGACAACGGATTGGTTCCAAATGAAAAAGGCTGACTTTCAAATGGGAAGACAAACAGAGCGAGAGGGCCTGATGGTGGCGTCGGCTCTTTCTGGCTGCATTAGGGGAGAAGAGGACTAGCGTGGCAGGATGTGTTTAAATCAGGGCGCTCTATCTTGTAGTGGGACACATTTCATTAAGCCCAGCAGCTGGGGCCGTGGCTCCATGCATCCACACATCTATCATACAAATCCATCAGGCCTGTCTCCTTTCCTCACTGACAGCATGCGTGTGATAGGATCCCGTCCTCCTGATCAGACAACTCACTGACTGCCCACACTTATTCATTTCCACTTCCATCTTCCCCTTTCTGTGTTAGGATTTCTTATTTGCGCTCTCCCTCTCTCTCCCCGGGTCTTTCTATGGTGGCGCTCTCCTTCCACCCCGCCCTCTACCTTTGTCCTTCATTTCTCTCTTTGTCCTTTTTTTTGTTGTTTTCCCTTTTTTTTTTTGAGGGGGGGCAGATGTTGCCCGGCACTGATGGTTTTTGAACCCTGCTGTTTCTTCTCTGTTTCATTTCACTCCCTCATGTGTCGCCTATCTCTTTCTCCCGGTGGTGTGAGACATTCAGATCTTTTACCACGGTGAAAGTCGAAATAGAGCATTGTAACTGTATTGCAGGTAAAAGCCCTGCTTTAAAAGAACATGTAATAACGTCAGTAAAATGCACTCTAAACTAATGATAGTATATGAAATACACTTACCACTAACTCAGTGTTTTTTAAAGAGCCCTGCGATGAGCTGGCGACCTCTCCATGGTGTACCCCACCCCACCTCTCGCCCACTGTCAGCTGGGATAGGCTCCAGCCTTACCCTGACGAGGATACGCCGTTACTGATAATGGATGGATAGATTTTTATAGACGCATCTGTTTCCATGCCGCAGATGAATAAATGAATGGCCATCAAAGAGGAGAACTCTCAAAGGACCCCTACCACCTGCAAGGAATGGGCCACCTGCCGATGGCAGTAGCTGAGCTAGCACAGTCAACACTCGCCAACTTACAGTTGGACGACGTGATTTCAGTGTGTTTTATAAGCCGCGGCTATCATTAGTTATCATTCAGCAAGCTTTGCTTTGATATTTATGCTACTCTTTGCCCTTTGTGTAGGGTAAAGTGCTAACTGCTAATTGCTGTCACTAAAGTGATAATTCTTGCAGTTTTCTCAGGTAGCACCAGGTGCACACAGTAAGAACTTATATTCTGACATATATAGAAACATAGATACATATAGATATAGATACATAGATTAAAAATGAGTTGCAAAAAAATGTGTGTGTGTGTGTGTGTTTTCTAATATCACCATTAAAACCCAGAGGTATGTCTAAAAAAACACCAGTGCATTTAAAGGTTCGCATACAATGGTGGAAGTTTAAAGTAGCATAAAAAAAAAAAAAACATAAGATACTTAAGCAGACCTCTTGGGTAAATGCACTCTGCTCTCTAATGTCCTTGCTCCAGAATCTGATCCTCTCATTTCTGCCTGATCTCTCTGCAGCTCTCTGTGCTCAGCAGCATGCAAACACTGGACTGTAATTGGAATGGGTAACGCAGTCTGAGGGGGGAAAGCAGCCAATTAGAGGGGCTCTGGTCCGGGAGCTCGGGGGTGAGGGGTCACAGTGTAGCTCGTTGTCCCGAGCTTGCTCTTCTGGCAGCGTACCAATCCATATGAGCTGCACCAAGCGTAAAAAAGCCTGGGATTGTGTGGCTGTGACTCCGCAAATCAAAGGTCCATTTTTCAGAAGATGAAGTGCATCAAACGCTTGACCTACAAACTACTTATTAATGCTGTTGTTAATGAACCATCAGGATCTTTCAAGTCCAGTAATGAGGGTGTTTGTTCAAGACTTAAGATATATGGATAGGGAGCTCTGAAGTTCTTAGTGGCTGGCTGCAGTGGCTTGCTAATTCTGCTTATTTCTTATTATTCTCATTTCTTCCTCTGGTGCAATATACAGAGGTGACCTTCACTCTGCTCACTATGTATTAGTCCAGAGAGAGAACTCCCTTGAGACCGGGATGTGTTTAAAACCATAATGGAGATGTGTTTTAAGCGATACACAGCCTGAATCTTTTTTTGCAGACTGAATAAAGATATGAAGAAAGGTGAGCCCTGCTAAGGGGAGCTGGAACAAATGCAATGCCTTTTGATTTGAATGTGTTAACAATAAAATATATATTTCTACATATGCAAATTAAATATATAACAAACTCTCATTTGTTTATCAAGTTTTTCTGAAATTAGTTTGCTAGCGAACCACGCATGCATAAACCTAAAAAATTAACTGAGGGTTCTTTCTTTAATTAAGACAAATCGTTTTAAACAAAGACATATCGATTCACATTCAGCTGTTGTTAAATAAGTTTAATGAGATACAAATCTAATATAAAAAAGAACAAAACTAAATGGTAAGAAAGAAACACAAAGAGCCAATAGACATGAAAAGCCCAAAGATACATAACATTCAGATTCGTGAGCTCAAGCGCTCGCTATCATGCTATATGATATAAAGGATTCATATCATTACACTTTACACTTCACACTACGGAGTAATTTGCCATTTTGATTTGATTTTTTGAAATCTGATTACAGTCCCGATGCCGTCAGCCCTCTTACCTCGGCGCCCGCACTCGAAACGCTTGGCCTGGAACCGCAACTGTGTTTCTATTGTCGCCGTCGCATCCTGCTGCTATGCAACACTGTCACCATCTATCGCTTAGATTCACACTGGAAGCACATCGCACCACCACTCGATCTCGTCAAATTAGAGTGATAGCTTTCTCTGAGGTGTCCAAAGGCTGCCGCGTCTTGTTGTGTAACAAGACCAATTTGCTTTCTGATGGTCGCCTTCGGAGGTGACGCGCCCCGACAATTATTTGGAACTTTAACGCAGTCTTACTTCCAGCAGCTACAGCAGATGCGTTTAGGTGTGAAAATCGGCGGGGTGGTGTTCTGCTCTGTTCTTCAAACAACTGCTTTTGACGCAGTGTTGACTGCTTGAGTTACTTACCATAAATAGCTTTGAGGAAAAGCTCCGCATGTGGGGCAATTTTGAAATTCAAAGCGAAATGAATTGCGTTCTGCTGATCACCGGGAAAGCGTCCTTGCCGCAAAAAAAGCAAAAGAAACAGATTCATTCCCTTTCATTTTTAATCAGAGGTGCCCCAAATATATACTCCATAACTCAAGGCATGCTTGACATTCTTGTGTCAAACAGCTGCATGCCTTCCTGGATCGCAGTAACTATAAATCATGCACCGTACTTTGGACGAACGGAAGCGACGTTTAGAAGCGAATAGTTGCCGCCAGGTGGGGGGGAAACAAGGCTGCAATGATCACAACAGTATCACTTAAAGGATATAAGACGCTTTTCTTTTGTCTGTGCTCTGTTGAAGACACTTCAAAAGGGATCAAACCTCTCCCCTGGGCTCCTGCATTCATGGGGCTGCTGTTTGCTGTTTGTTTACTTTAGTCGCTAAAAAACTTCAAAAAAAAAAAAAAAATGAATATTCACTTTCTTATTATGTGGGTGTTCCATTTATGGTGATGTCTGAGTTGACAGCTCATCGGCTGTTTTATTTACCAACATCAATATGCCTGATTAAAATAGCTTCTGCTTATTGAACTCATCTCACGCATCCTGCACACGTGTGGGTGACATATTCCTACTACATCCAAGTCCAAGATACAAAAGCTGCGTGCTGTGTGTGTCTCGCGTCGCCGTAACGTTCACGAACGCAGCCGCGCGTTCTATACAATGCGCACCAGTGCGTTCGCTTGCCCAGAAATCCTCACACACTCCAATTAATCAAGTGCGCGTTCATTAAATTTAATTACACTGGATGTGTTTGAAAATGTGTCATTTACACCGGTTGAGTTTGTGTTGTATTAATTTGACTAAGTGAACACACAGCGTCGCAGCGTCTACATCTAGATCAGCTCGCGACACTTTCATCTCACCTTTCTTGCATGGCCGCATCCACTTTCACGACATGTGGCCTGTCTTTCTGTCTCTTCTGGCCTGACACTCTGCTCTCTTTTACCCCTGGGTCAGAAAGGTTAAAGTTGAACTCGGATTCTTACTGACTCCCTCTTTTCTACCGTGTAATCCCCGACCGTCTGTGGCCCGATTCCTTGTGAGCGGCAGATGTGAAGCTCATCTCAGACAGCCCCGACACGCTCTCTGACTCCATCTGTCTCCAAACATGTCTGCTTGGTGAGCCGCTGTATCGCCGTAGTGCTGCGAGAGGGGAGCTGTTTTTTTTAGCGAGCCTGAGCCAATCAGGGGATAAAACACAGCACATCAGCACCACCGGGGTGAGGGGTTGGAGTGTGTGCCCCCCCCCCTGCTGAGGAAACTAAAGTGATCAGTTGAACTATACAATTTAAAACAGCGGTGGAGGAAATCCTCCGGTAGTCAAAGTAAAGAGCGTCAAATGGTTTGTGCTTTCCATTCCAATCCATATTATAGAAAAAGACATGGGGAAAACACGTGACGTAGAAGTGAACATTGTGAGTCAAGGATCACATAAGTGGCAAATTTGTATGTGTAAAATGTAATTTCCCCATAAAGCAAACAGAAATAGGCAATCAGGAGAAAGGTGAGCTCCCATGAACTCAATTATAGTTGAGTGTGGTCAAGAAGGCCTGCAAGGTATGTTCATGAATACGTGGACAACGTATGTATGTATATGCACAGCCACGCCTATGTGACACTGTATGCGCATGCAAACATGCTGCACACATCACAGAAATACATCAACAACAGTAGTTGTTGCTATAGCGCGTGAAGTCAGAAGCATCAAGGAGCACCCAAGGGAGTAAAAACAATGCTCCAGAAGTAGATATGAATATATGACATAATACAACAAAGAGACTTATAGAATGGAGTAGAGTGTTATGAAATATAAAATATATTGATATTGTTAGTTATGTATTATAGCAAGATGAGATAAGATAGACTTTAATGATCCCACACAGAGGAAATTCACTTGTCGCAGCAGCTCATATACAGGAGGCTGTTATGGTTATGTTGAGATTATAAGGTTATGTCGCTCAAATTACAGTGTAATACATAACAATGCATCATATTTTAAAGGCTGCATCTGCAGAGTAACTAGCAAATATAGCTGTTAAAGAAAGGAGCACTCCAATGATTTAAACATGAAGTTTAGCTGGCCGTGAAAACAGTTGTATAATGTCTTCTCTCGCTCTGCAGGGAGCTTTCCCAAAAGCTGGGAAAAAAAAAAAAAAGACTAACGTCATCAGGATTATCTTGGCTTGGGCTTTAAACACTTTAACAGCGATCTTGTATTACACACTGAGGGCTTGGAGTTTTGGAGGAAGTGGGCACTGGAGACGGTGATGGTATAGCATGCAGCAGTTTTGAAGCTTGACCCAACTCAAAGTCATCAACCTCTCATTGATTCTGACTGACATCTGCCTCTCGTTAGTTGGAGACAAACTAAAGTAAAAAAAGCTGAAAACAAGAAGTAAAAATTAGACTACATAAGTAACAAGTGAACCTCCAACTTTGACCTATTGTTATGAATGTATTTTACACTCTGGGTTGAAAAGCTTCCACGTGACAGCAGTGTGAGGGCTCAATGTCTTCTTATTTTTCTTCCTTTCTTTTTTTTTTTTTTTTTATATGGCTTTCTCAGTTCTCTCTTTTCTGTTCATGTCTCACTCCCAATGAATCATTATCTACGTCCCGGCCTCTCTCTGCAGCTCGTGCAGGGGCAGTATTATAAGACTACAGTGCCCTTTCAGAGAGGATAACCAAATCCCCACTGGAGATGCTTGAGTAAATGACCGTGGGAAATGGGTGTACTTTAGAACACAGTGATACTCAGTCCACGTGGAGGGGGAAGCCTTTGCTGGCTAAATCCTCTAGTCTGCTGCCTGGTGTTTACTCCTGGCACCATATCGCTCCAGATCTGAAATCCCGGCTATCCTCAAAACCCCATTACAGACGCTAATCCCCAACCGTGCACAGCCTACGCTCGCCGCTCGGGGAGGCATTTTGGTTAGTCGGAGTAATTTCATTTCTTCCGAACCTATACAAATATTCCCTGTGTCAAATATTTCCGAGCACACATTCTGTCTTGGTCTTACACATCTGCCTTACGCCATAAATTGCAGTTCGTGTCACAGATAAGCTTGTTTCGCTTGTTTCCTGGGCTGGAACAGCACGATGCAACATGTGGCGCTACGTGCTATGAGCAAGCGGTGCAACAGCGGTAGCAAAAGTGCAGAGAACAGACATTATAATGAGAACGTGATATTTTTGAGGTATTCTATCCAGACAGGAAGAGGACAGGAAGGCAAAAAAAGAGTGATTGATGGTAAATTGTACCCTCAGGGGGGGCTACTATTATGATGATGATGTTATGATAAGCTTTAATAAAGGGCCCGGTCTTTTGCCCCGCCCCCGGCCCGGCTCTGACTTGTTCCGCCACTGATCTAGATGGATCTTGCCTTGGTGTAAGAAAGTCTGAGGGGGATAAAGAAATACGGTATGCATGACAAAAAAAGTAACCGCAAACACAAAAATGTGGACGTGTTGAGGCTGAAAACAACACTGCAGAGCACGGTGTTTGGATGAAATGCAGCGGTGTTGTCAAAAGCAATGCCAAAGCATTGGAAAACAAGTTATCACTGCAGACGAGAAAGGCAAGAAACTCAATTGTTTTTTTTTTGGCTGTGCGCTCTTTTACATGGCACAGCATGACATGGCAACGCTTTGGGATTTAGTAAAGACACTGAAATAATGAAAGGAAAGCAGATTAAGGATAAGAGGAGTTGAGCTCAGGCAGCAAAATATGATATAATTTCTACAATTAGCATATGCTCTATACCATAGACTGGATGATTTATTCAGACATGACAAGAAATTAAGATAAATGGTCCACAAAGATATTACTGTGGAGAGAGGCCTGTTCCATGCTGGAACAGCTTTATGGCCACAGAGGCTCAAGATATGAATGTGTGTGAGTGTGTGCGTGTGTGTGTGTGGTAAATAAGTATGTCTTCTGACATAGACATTTTAGCAGTCTCACTAAGAGCCGCATTTAAAGTTTTCTCTGTACACGAGGGAGAATGCTGTGCGTGTGAGCCCAGAACTGAAGTAGACATACTAATTTTTCAAAACATCTACTTAGCATAGGGCTCATTACTAGATATGTCTTTATTTAATAAAGACCAAAAAAAACTGGCGTTTTATCTACTATATCTGGCTATTTTTGTTTGAAGTAACCATTTAAGGTTTCTCACTCAGGGGGCCACAGACTAAACATGTTTTCTCACATGGCTACTCCATGTTACTAAAAGCATGTACATACTTAGCCTTGTGTTGCGTTGTAGCAGAAAACATGGCATATATTTAGACCTGTTGTCTTTTTTTTCTTCTTCTTCTTCTTCTTGTTCTTCTTCAAAAAACTAAAACTGAAAGTGGCAATTTTAAATCTGCACTAATAAATTTTGGGCCACTTGGGGGAAGAAGCTGTAAACACAATGCTAATTATCACCTTTTTACAATGATGTGGAGACCTTGTTAGCGGCGGCTTTTTACACATCCAGGACATAAAGAGCAACATTAGCATTTATTTGGAGTTTTTAGACTCTTAATGAATGTCTGATCTCCACTCTGCATTTTGCTCTGTTTTTTGGTCTCCACTAATATCTGAGAGAAATCGGTGGCTCTGCTAATTGCTTGCTAAGTTTGTCGGCGTTCAAAAAGAAAACAAAGCAAACTTCAGCCACAGTGAGGGCGTAACACACAATAAGAAAAATGAATTTGGCGGTGGCCTTAATTGAGTCGAATGCGTCTCACTAAATTTGCACATATGCCGGGGCTTCATGAAGGTTTCATAAACATACAGAGAGGAAGAGAACATGGAGAGAGAGAAATAACAGAATTTCTGTGTTATTTATCAGTTACTGGTGAGTTCAGTCAGAGGGTGAGCAGAACACACTCAGGCACGCACAGCCAGTGAGTCTGTTGATAGCTAGCTTGCAGCTAACACCTACAGTAACGTGATTGTTTGTGGGGGGGCGAGTAAACACAAACTGTCAAGGTCGGAACGTGCTTCACTTTCTGTCTGAACACACCTTTTTAGGGCTTTTTTTTAAAAACTGAAAATAACTGCGTGCGTGCTGCTGCCAAATGGAACGCCACGAGAGTGAACAAACAGTAACAGTGCTCTAAACAGCTCTGTAGAGAGGGAGATCAATTCCTACCCTGGTCACGAGACTTTTCATTCGCTCTCAGGCCACACGTCCATTTACAGTACTTTGACGGTGAAAAACACCGTGGAAACAGACGCTGTCAGCACACAGACACAAATCAGAAACATTGTAATCAGAATTTATTCCGCTGCACGCTGCTCAGAAAATTTCTTTGCAGCGCAGCATCTCTCATCCTCCTGCTATGTCCATGTCTGTCCAAACTTTATGATGATTCCCAATAAGAGATTTTTGGATTATGCAAAATCCTGATTTTGATTGTACCTTAATGCTAATGTCTAGTAATATATCATCATTTTACACCTTTGCTTAACATTATACAATGTTGCCAACACATTTTCGCAGTGAGCTGAAAATCAGATCATCATTACGCATTGGTATCTAACCCAGCTCATATTTACTAGTACAAATTTAGCTGCCGAGGTGTGAGAAAGTGAACTGCCTCTGTAGCCTGAGTACGTGTGAATGCACATCTGATATGAGAAAAAAAAATCATACCATCATACCAAACAATATACTTCAGCAGAACTCTTAACCTCACTCTCATTTCTGGATTAAACTTCTAGTTTAAATAAAATCTGGTGTGTTTCAAAAGATCCACCGTCACACCGAACACTGTGTTCTTCTCCTCCGTCTCCGTTCACTTTTCCTACAGTGTTACTGTTTGTAAATGTTGCTGTAGAGTCCCATTTGTCAATGCCCCTACACCCCTGTCCTCCCAACACCACGTTTCAGCAACAAAATTAGTCATTACTCATACCTCCTCATTATACATTTACTACAACGCAGGAAAGGAAGATCCCCAGACGGACTTTTTTTTTTAAGTTTAGTCTTCTAATTAAGGATAAGTTGTTCTGGAGGTTGGCAAATGCTTATTCATCACTGACCATGCTTCTTGACTTGAGTTTCCATCTGGAGATGCTTTAAAGTTCTGAATCTGGCTGCAGAACATTTTAAGTAAGATTCCTGAGGATGGAGGAGTGATGGTCCTGTGATACCCTGCGGTGGGTAATGTCACACAAGGCCTACTCATGAAATACATTAAATGACTTCACCGTTACCAAATCTTACTCTAAAATGAATTGAAAAGTTAACAGCCCTGCTGCTTAACTGAGCTGCAGCTACAGCTGGCTGATAATTATCTAATTTGAACTATCTAAGCGGCCTTTTTCACATTACACAAAGTCACTGGATTCAGTGTTATTATAATAATATTGATTATAGAGAATAGTAACTGAGAAAACCGTTGGTGCCATCCTACGCTCGGAGTCAGAAAACAGGCAGGAAACATGACTGCACATCCATCACGACTTGGTCACGACCTGTTTGTTCTTCTCTCCACCGCTCTGGGAGGTGCTACGGAACACTGTGCATCAAAAACATAAATAAATGTAAATATTGCCACCCATACATATGAACTTGTTAATGGACTGTACTTCTATAGTGCCTTTTGACTGGCATTTTCAAAGCACTTTCAAACTACATGTCTCATTCTCCCACACATTCATATATTCATAGAGCATTTTGCTCAAGAGCACTTTGATGAGCAGTATGGAGGAGCTGGGGACCGAACCACCGATCATCTGAATAGTGGACGACCCGCTCTATCTCCTGAGCCATGGCTGGCCCGCACTTGTCTCTGTTCCACATCGAGCTCCTTGTCCTTGTTTTTAGCTGTAAACCGAATATTCTTTTTTCTGATTCGAGACACTTTAAGTATTCAACATCAAAAGTGAAAGCAATGGACATAAAAACATTGTCATTCAGGGCACGCTCTGTGGTATAGCTCTCATCTGAGCAATGCAAAGCTCCCCATTTTCCTGCAGACGCTTCCACTTATATATAGGATCAACAGTTCCCTGCACACAAGGAAACAAGATCCACCTGTAAGAAATCTCTCAGAGACTTTTATTTATACTATACTTTTTACTTTGCTTGCTTAACTACTTGGGAATAATATCTGGTGAAATACAAACAGCTGTGTTGAAGTTATCAGTGAAAGGAACGAAGGCTTTGATTAAAAAAATGTAAAAAAAAATCACACCAGTCCACATACGGAAGGTGAATGAGCTTACATATCTTTAGGTAAAAAAAAAAAAAGTCACGGTCACAAACCAAATCTGTCACCAAAGGAAGAATCACTTACTGACAAAGGCCTGCTGGCACACTGCCTGAATCGGGTCCTCTCGGACCCCCTCTAAAAGCCTCCTCGGGGGGTGTTTAATGGAACAACAGCTGTGCCGACGCTATTTCTCATTTAACTCACTTAGAGGCTGGCTTCTTATCACAGGCTCACAACAAAAACACTAGGTCACCCTTCCAGCGCTTCACTCTTTCTCTAAAGCTCCCTAACGTGATTGTAAACTTTTCAAATTTGATTGTGGTTCTTGGAGAATTGCTGTGTGAATTTGATCGGAGCCCGTGCTAGAAAGTAAATCCGCTGGTTTCCTTGGAGCAAATCTCCCCCTGGCTAGCCCCTATCCCAGTACACAGGCAGCACAGGAACACAGGATGCTCCACACACATAATAATACACACACCCAAGAGGGCACTCTAATATAATTAGGTACAAACCAATTATTCAAGCAATCAGTCTCAGTTTGATGATGTGTCAACACTCCTTGTCAGTCCTATTTCCCAAACTGTTCTTGAGCTGCATCACTAATTTTGTATTCATACTGAGCATCCATAAAAGCTTGCACTCTCTCCTCAATTTTAATCATTGTAGTCTCAGCAATCAAGAGCGAGAAAGCTGTTGACAAGGGGTCAGAAGTCGAGTTATGAAATATTACAAAAGTGTGAATCTAAATGAGACACTCTGCTAGTTATCCTCCCACAGTAAATGCCCAAAATGGACTACTTAAATGCATATTGCCGGCTTATCACGACGTGTGAGGTGGCAGAGCAATTTAAAAAGCAGGGCAGAAATTTCTGAGACAGAAATAAACGTGGATAAGACCTCGGAAGAAGAAAATTGTCTACAGGTGATATACAGTAATGTACCTGTCAACCAGCAAAATAATTTTCAAAATAGAATGTGGAAAGTGGGTAGAGAAAGTGATATTGAAGAGAAAGTTCATATTGAGCACACCCAGTTTACCAACTACTCTAATTGTTTATGTGGCTGAGTTTAGATCCTTATTTTTAATACCTAACCTTCAGCTATACGTGTCTCTGTGACGTGAAAGAGCATTATTAAGTATTTCTACAATAAATTAACATACAGCATACAACTCATTCAATTCATAGTGGTCTACCTCAAATGTCCTTAGAAAGGTTTAGACCTTAACAGTGCTGTTGCCAGAGAAAAGCAATATGTGGGTTAATACCTGGGTTATGAGCTTTTTTGATACTTTATTGAATGAGAAAGTAATGCTTTTTTTTTTTTTTTTTCCTTTGCCGTTCTCTGCAGGATTGAGGTCAGAGGTCAGCTGTACGGTGGCAAAGCTGTCTGCAGAGAGGGATCCAGAGTCTTGCTCAAGGACACATCAGAAGGGGATTGAGCCATGGAAAGGGCGTGAAGCGGGAAATACATTCTGAGCATGCACAGCATTCTAATGCTATTCTTCTTGGGTGTTTATGTTTTTAGCCACACCGGTGCTCAGTGTCAGTCAGTTGATCCACAGACTGAAATATTTCAGAAGCTTATGGATGGATTGTATAGACATTCATTATTCCCAGAGGATGAATCCTAATGACTTTAGTGATCCTCTGACCTTTTCTCTAGTGCCATGTTTGGAGAACTACCACATGAATCTCCATGACATTTAGGGCAGATATTCATTCATTGGATGGATCCCAGTGAGTTTGTTGATCCCTTGACTGTTCATCTAGAGGCATCATCAGGTCAAAATTGTCACTCACCCAGTGAAATGTCTCACACTGGATGAACTGGCGCACTGTGCATATATTCATGGCTTCCTCACGACGAATGACAATGACTTCGGTGATCTCCTGACATTTGAGTTGGTTCAATACTTGCTTTATGATCAAATAAAAAACAAAGCTAATGACATTCCCCGTCAGTCTCAGCCGTACACTCTCTCAGTGCTGACGCGCTAAACTAAAATGGTAAACATGGTAACTGCTATACCGGCTTCGGAAATAACGGCATGTTGTTATGGTGAGCTTTGGCTGTACTCTTGTTTTCTTCTGCAAATATTTTACATACATCTACCGTAGGGTAAACACTGAGTTATTACTGAAACCCAGTGAAGTCTTCCTCCTTACACTGCCTTCGCATCCTTCCTTTGGCCTGTTGACCACAGTTAAGTATCTTTCCTGTCAGTGGTGAGTCAATGCTGTACTTTTTTCTTTTTTTTTTCCCACTGCACCAGACACCTTTGATTACACCTCAGTGGTTTATGGACAGTTTGATGTTGTCTGCTTTCTCTCAAGACCTCTATAAGTCCATTCCTCGGTACAGTATGACCATCACCTCTCCACAGCACAACAGACACGTGTTAACTGTGACCTGCTTTCTGTCAACAACCTTCTAGTCGACTATAGCTTGCAGACTTAAGGAGGACTCTTGTGCTTCAGAGCGAAACCCACTAATGATGATGTTTCCAAGATATTTCAGCAGACTATGTCAACTCCTGTTGACATGCTATGTAGCTAGCAAGTGATTAGCCCTAAAATAGGATACTTTGGGAATCTTTCTTTCAAAGCAGCCGCATTCTCCGAGCATCACATAATTCACTGGCACTCGGTAAAAAAATAAAAAAATAAAAAAGATTCCGTGGGTAAGATCCTGAAATAAAGATGAGCGAAAGATCAATCAAATGTAAAGATGACTGATAAACAGCAGCCAAAGTTAGCTTGCTAGAGTTAGCTTGCTAACTTTTTTCAAATAAAAACACAGAACATCTTGACAAGCTCCAGAAGAGCAAAGGTTGTTGGCTCCAGCCGTCTTAGCCTTTTGACAACACAGCCACCTCTTTAATTTAACAACTGTCAGGTTGGGCTGCATGCAGTCAGTGCAGCTCCATTTATTTGTGTCTTGTCAAGAAACACCAGCACCGCTATTCTTTTTGAACTGACAAGAGCAGACGATGACATATCTGTGCACGTCACTGTGGGACGGCTCTGGGACGGCTTCGGAGCGACTGGATGAAATCAAAAGGACTTTCTGAACTTTTGTCATTAGTTGCTCATTTAGGGAATGAGCAGAATTTGCCTTTTCTCAATGAAAACCCCCGTTCAGTCCCTGAAGTAACTCAACCCCTTTCTTTCCATCTTTTGCTCCATCATTTCTTTCATTCTTGTTTGCCTTATTAGAGTCTTAACTTGGGGCTAATATCATCAGTTAAGATTCATCAAGGGGAGTAGAAAATGATCAGTGGACTGCAAAACATGAAAGCTTTTCTGAGACCAATTACAGCTTAAGTTTAACAGAATTTTTTTTTCTCTCTGGTTATTGCACATGATCTATTCCATTCCCTGGAAGAGAAAAATGATGAATCAAGAGCGTAGTAACGCTCTGTCCAAGTAAATAATCTAATTAGGGACTCAGACATGCTACACTGACAGTCCAGGTGAAACGACAGCCACTGTGCACCACAATGCAGGACCCTGTTTTTTTGTTGAGTGGCGTAACCCTCCCCCAACATCAACCCACCATCACCCAGCACACATATATGCACACGCACACACACATATGCACACACACTCATACACACCCTTCAGACCATCTCATAACCCATGCTCCTTTTTGCCATTTCTCATTCCATTAAAC
Organism: Nibea albiflora; assembly: GCA_014281875.1. Taxonomy (NCBI): domain Eukaryota; kingdom Metazoa; phylum Chordata; class Actinopteri; family Sciaenidae; genus Nibea; species Nibea albiflora. The sequence goes on from CM024803.1 coordinate 6,927,778, forward strand.
CCTGAATTATTCAAAGCAGATGAAATTGATTTCTTGATAGTTTAATCGCAAATCAAAACCGAACCTTGGGCCCAGTTCATTCCCTCAGGGCAATTTTTGACAATCAAATATTCATGGAGAAATGAAATGTTAGCAGATCATTTCTGCTACTGGCTGATTAAGCAGACACAATGAAATTCAGATGGAGAAAAGAAGGAGGCATGGAATTAACTTACGCCAATATGCCACGGAAAAAATTGAAAGTGAGATAAGATTTTCAGACTTGATTCTATGATCCAAGAAAAGCCGCTGTACAGAAGGGCTGCCCTTTCCTGTTATATTAAACCCATTTTCTGCATAGAGTAACACGTGAATCAAGCCTGTACTTTTATTTATAATGAGTCTTTATCAAACAGACAAGTGATGTGTTATTACAAAACACAACGATGAAACATTTCTCCACAAGCAGCCCATGTAATAAAAGATCGATTCATACTACTCTTATGTCTGTACAGTTAAAATGAGCCACCAACACCCAGTAAGCTTCGCTCAACACTTAGTGGTTTTGATATATTTGGTTAACTTTGGACAGGTTAGCTATTTCCCTGCTTCCAATTGTTGTGCTAAGCTAAGCTAACGGTCTCCTGGCTGTAGGTTCATATTTACCGCACAGTTACCAGTAGTATGAATTCTCTTATCTAGCTTGACTCCATCCATGATGAGACTGATGAGTGGTAAGTGGACCTTGAGTTAAACTTCCCTTCCTACGCTTAAGAATGAATTTCCACACTCAACTAACCGTTCAACACCACATTTATTTCTTTTCACATCTGAGTTGTATCAACGTTGCATTTCCCCATCAGTGCATATGTGCCATGTCAAAAGTTAGACACAGAGGTGCTTTCAGTATGACTCATCCTTTGATGGCGAAAAAGTACAGATGTTCACAGTTAATTTGTTTGGATCGAGCAGATACGAGGGCGGGCACAGCAAAGGTTTTTCAAAAATAACTGTTATCTTATAAAAACAGTATACCTCCAGGTTAGAAACACTGTCTCAGTTCATAATTTAATAACATTTTTTGAAAAATCTTTTCACCAAGGAGTTAAGGAGTTGCAAAGGAAGTGCTTTCACACTTTTTTCTGGTATTCAGAACTTCATATAAATAAATGTAAGACAATGTGTTACCCTTTTCTCATAACTTTCTGTGTCAGAGCTCATATTGCTCTTTCGCGCAGTGAAAACTGAATAATGTATTTATTATTTCTTTCTTTTTTTTCCAGGTCATTGCTTTTAAGATATATTCCAGATCAGTTATTGATTATCAAAGCAACTTGTCTACCCTAAAATAACACATTTGAAATCATTTTGATGCTACACTGTCCTCCGGCTGGTGCACATCAACTCTGTGATTTACAATGTTCCCTGGTGGACAGCAAACTGTCGTGAACTATAGCTGCTGTTAGTTAATGTTAACTTAGTTTCTTAGCCAAGCTGCCTCAACTGTGAGCTCAGAGTATCGGAGTATTAGTGTTTGTACCACAGGCGTTTTAGACCACCAGGAAAAGGTTTTCAGGGATATGCAGGGCGAAGCTGACTGGGAGCTGAGTCAGTGTCGTGCCAGAACCGGAGCTGAGCAATGTAACCAGGCTCAGCAGCCTCTATGGACATAAAGGCAGAGGTGAAGACCTCAAGGAGGACCTTAACGAAGTAAGCTAAGAAGAAAGTTAGGCAACCAGGCAAGAGGCAACCAGGTGAGAATAAATCTTGGACTGGCTGAATCGTCAGAGCTTTGAAGCTTCATGAAAGAAAAGGCTAAAAGACAGACGCCGAGCTGAGTTTCTTCTTGCTAGACTACTACATAATATTAGCTGGCTGCTATGCCTTGTGTTGTTGCACTCAATGATGATGTTGTGTTAGCAAATTTGTCAACCTGCTAGTTTTTGATCATATAAATAGAATCATAATACCCTGTACAACTGTCAGTTTTTTGTCAGACTTGAATTTCAGAAATCTAATCTAACTCTATCATAGCATTCATTTAAATCGATTAAATTCCATACTACTCAGAATCACCACCACTTTCTCGAACTTTTGAAAGGCAGGGAAGAATGCAATTACATTTTTTTTTTCTCTGCTCATCCAAAGAATGAATTACCTGTCCATTACCAAACAAAATGAGCGTAGATATTACTGGAATTCACCTGATCCTTGGATGATTAAAGTCCATTTGATAACCCGGGAAGTGCACAATAATTTTAGTTTTTTTTTCTTCTTTTACGTAAAAAGAGAAAGAGAGAGAGAGAGAGAGAGAGAGAGAGAGAGGTGAAAGAGGTGATAAATGAGGGTGCAAGGAATAAAAGGGTGAGATCAAACGCCATCACAGGGAATGAGGAAGTAGTGAAGAATTTTTAATACCATTTCTGCTGCCTACTGCGTGGCTCATCCACTCACCATCTCGTTCGGCCGCAAGCAGCTCGAATCAGACTGCGTTTTTTCAAGGCGAAGGATGACTTACTCACACTGACACGGAAAAAACAGTAACATCAGATATATTAGTTCAACAGATTGCATTACTGCTCAGAACATACTTGTGCCCAGCTGCTTACATCTCTCTGCAGCATCCTTCTCTCTTACCCGGGGTTATGTTACAAGATTTAGAGTCTTGACATGATTGCAAGAATTTAAATTTTTGGGATGCTGAAAAATTATCTTGGGGGACAGTCACAAAACTGATTCTCATTCTTTTTTTTGTGAGAAAACATTAAATTATAGACAAACATAGACAAGCTAAATAAAAAACCTATGCTGTTTACTGCTTTTGTTAAGCATTTCTAATGAGATATTCTCTTGCTTTATTTATGTATGCCGTGAGACCAAAGCTCTTTGTGCATGCTAACCTCGTCAGAGTTAATACAGTGTTTAATTAATTGTGCACACCTTCCCTCAGAGTGAAGCACCGGTGCCTTTCAATAATGCAAAATTCCACTGGATCCCTACAGGACTCCACCACATAGTTCCTATGGGATCATGACATGCATTATAGGAAATAAGCTATCCCAATTTGCCCCCTTCAAGGTCAACATACTGCATTATGCAATCACAAAATGGGTCGAAATGAGCAATAGCACTCGAGATTTTGCGTTCCTCCTGGTGCTCTGCGGGATGAGAATCTATTATTTACATGCGACCGTTTGTACCACATGGGATCTCTCTTTCATGCAATAAATACTGTATGTGCATTCCACCTACGGTATGGAGCAGGAGCAGGAACAGTGGCGTATGATACCAATGCACTCGAGACTGTGTGTTCTACTCTAGCACCGGGGGCTATGTCTCATACTTCTTCACCAGCATATATGAGACATGCTCTGGGGTGCTTAATTTTATATTTACATAATGTATTAATGCTTTCACTTCGCTAGGTTGTAGTTTCTAATATGGCACAGCCAGCACAAGAACATCTATAGGTCAATAACAGAAGAAAGAAGAGGAAAAACAGAGCATTGACTCTTTAATCTAGCTCATTTCTGAGAATATAACAGTTTGTGAACTGCCTAGGTGCCAGACTACTGCCCAAGGTGCAGTAAGTGGCTGGCAAAGGACCTACTCCAGTTGTTAAAGTTCTCAGCAACATACATCATTTGCTGATATTCTGTCCAAGGTTACAGAAGTGCTTGCGTTTGTGGAAAGCATTTCATGAGGTTCTATCAGGCTGATTGAGCCGGAGCCAAAGCCACAAACACACCTGTGGGCCACAAGCCAGTGTGGGTTTTGCTATTCGTAATGAAGAAGGTAGAGTGTGGCTTTTATTGTGCTTATGCTTTGTGTAGGAACTTAATGATGCAGAATGAAAAGTGGGCTTTTGGAATCGCTATGACTGATGCTCCACTGCCCTCAAGTGGTGCAGAGAGAGACTGCATATGTGGCAACGTCCAGCTGAAATAAGCAAATCCACTGTAAATTGGGCAAGGGGGAGTAGAGATGTAGTTCATTCATTTTGAGAAGACCTCTTTTGCCGCCACGCTCACAAACAAATTTTAAAAACAGTGGTGTATAGACACATATATATATACACAACACAAAGTTATATTCTTCAATCAATCTAAATCAGGACGTCTTGCTTTGAAGATGATTTTTGCACTATATCTGTGAAAGAAACTGATCTGCCGTTCCCTATTCTTCAGATATCTTCCATCAGAAAGATTCATTTGGATTTGATAGATGAAAGCCATAAAGGTTGCTAACTTTCACCTGGATTCACCTGACCGGTCCATTTCCTCTCCAGCTGTGAAAGTACACCCAGCAGAAAATGTTTCACTTCTAACAGCTGTTGAGCAAAATGCTCCTGTGGTCTGTAAATTAGGACACATCTGGTTTTGGAATATCACTGACCTCTGAAAAAAGCAGGGAAGTTCTCGAAATGAACAACTTGCTGTTGATCTAACTACTATCACGACGGGCAGGACGTGGTGTACGGTGTGCCTGAGGTGGACGGCCCAGGACATTAATATTTAAATCAAATTTAAAATGGCTGCTGTCTTGAATCCAGCTTTGAAAACAGGAAAACTGTGAAACCTGATCACTGTAACGGGATATCCATGGGTGCCCAAGTAACATCTTAGGACAGCGATAGGCAAAAGGTCACCTGCAGATGAGCAGCAGTTAAAGACTCTCCTAGATTTCAATTCCCTCAAATATATTAAGGTGATTCAGCGTACAGCCACTGAGCACATGATCTGCAAAAAATAGTTAGTAATATTTTTTTCTAGGACAAAGGCCATCTGTTCTGACAGATCCCGGTGTCTGTTGTGACGCACCGATAGCAAGGTGAGGATGTGGCATCAGCAAAATGAATTCCTATCTATATATAGTCTTGTGTCAAAGGAGAGGAGGCAGGTGTTGTTGGTGTAATGTGCAGGCCAGGGAAAGATGTTTTGTAGAACATATTTGGCCTTTTAGCATCACTCCAATGGCATTATTACATAAGTCCGGAAGGATAATGGACCATTGTCTGAAAAACTGGAGCATGACGGTGTCAGTGTCTCAGTTTTCCCACTGTTGGTATCAATTTCTCAAGTCAACCCTGAGACTGCGTGATGCTTTCAAATGAGCATGTACCAGTGCGCTGAAGGAAAGCCCAGTTTTGGATTTGCCTTTAATAAAAGTAATTAGAGTAAGATTTCATCTTATGACGAGGGCTTTCCTGATCACTTCCCTTTCATGGACTAGTCAAAAATAGACTGTAGAATTAAAGAAAACGTCTCGTATCTCCTATAATGGTCTAAATAGTTTTTTCAGCTTTGCTCTGAATATCCTGAAAAGCCTTCGAATTCATTTATCTCACTGTATTTTACTAAATTCATGTCAGTATGGCATTAAGACGTGTTTCACACTAAAACAGAGCAAGGATACATTATTTATGCTGTACATACACACTACATTATGCATCATACATTAGTATACTTGCAAACTGTTATACCTCGTGGGAATTCCAGCACATATGCACAGCTTCCCTGTTCCACTTACGTACACTGTTATATTATACAAGTGAATCAATGGTTACACTCCATAGAAACGTATTAACATATGAAAAGCTAGTTTCTGGGGTACATTAATGCTTAAAGCACCTTTATGGATGTTGCATGTTTCCTATACTTTTATTTCATGTTAACATCGTGCTACAGTTACCCAGAGTTTCTGTTACATCGCGTTTTGTGTAAAATTTTCAGTTTTCATTTAATATTTTTAATTCATTTTAAAAGGAAACATCGCTGCGTCTTACGGAGACCGCAGCTGTCAGACGATCCATCTGCCCTCTTTCCTTTGTGCTTCACTGGCTTTATTTTTATATGCACATAATATTTCAATCGTTATGAATCTTCCGAGCAGCCACAGAATTCCAACTTGTGTCAAATATATTCCATCTGGCACGACTGACGCATGACCGATACGATACTTTTAGCCTCATTCAAAACACATTTTGGCATTATTTCAATACAGCTGGCTGTTTTCCTTGCAAAGTGCCTTGTCTGTGCAGATACTGGTGGAAGGTCACAGACAATATAAGATGATGATGTGAATGGGTGAGCCAAACATACCACAGGCATTTGTCACATTTTATATATAACTTGACTGACTCACACAAAGTGAATCTAAACAGACGCAGATGCAGTGTGAGTTTTCCATATCGTGTCTTTTGTTTCGTTTCACCTTGCCGATGCTGATTAATTACCGTTTGGCATACAGTACAGTGCGCTTGACATCCTATAGGTGGATCTTTAATGGACAGACTATAGCAGACTGGCCTTGCATGCCACAGGAAGATGATGAAAGAGCTAGGAAGGAAAGTACTGCATCAGAGAAGGAGGAGAACGAGCAGCTTGACTCTCTCATCCTGCTATTATATCCTGCTGCGACTCCTACGGTACAACAGCAGAGTTAGACTCAGGGTGTCCCAGCTGCTGCCTTGACCCATGCTGAGGACCCCTGGCAAAAGCTAAAAGCTAAACCGACGGCTGCTTACGCTTATCTCCACTGCACTCCTTCCTAAGCCTTGGACTGCAGCCCGTAAGGGTAAACATGGAAGCAGAACCCCACAAAGCCGGCTGCAAAATAGATTTAATATTCCACATCTTGATTTCAATATTGGGGTAAGGCGGTGGTGCCAATCTTGCCAGTTAATCGTGAGTTCCCTGTACTCTTTCAGCTAAAAATGCTGCTGGCATTCACTGTTTTATTCAGCCCGCTGAATGTAACCTGTCACATACAGATTATATCTGTCAGATTTTACCACTAAGCTTTACATTTTTATGACAGAATCACATTAGAAGATCTTAGATGTTAGATTTCCTAACCTCCAAGGAGACACTGATTATATTCCGTGTCAGTATGATAGAAAAATCAGCTTTCAAAGACTTAAAACACGCCCGATATAGGTAATACATCACAGTAAATATTTCCGGGATGATCTGAGACATTTCCTTATGAACGCATGCTACTGAAGGTGGATAACATATTTAGGGTTTCATAAATGCTCACAGAGGTTTCCTTTTTGATTTTTTTATTGCAGGTATAAAATAATTTGACATGACACTTGCATGAGACATTTTACATTGCTGCTTCCATGAAAGATTGAATAACTCCTGAAATGAAGAAGTGGAGAAAAAAAACTTGAACTTTAACTAAAATATCATAACAACAAACGATCTAACATAATAAATATACAGAAATCTTTAACTATTGTTATTTTCCTTGTCTGATCTTAGAAGAAAAATAAAAGCCACTTCATCATAAAATGGAGAGGGAACAATATATGCTATACAATGTGCATTAAGGACCAGCCATGATCATATAGATACCAAGCTTTGAAGAAGGTTTCTTCCACTGAAGAAGAGGTCAAACACTCCACTGCGCACTACACCGGAGCTTTAAAAAATATTTTAAAGAGCGAGGGCGTAGACGTGAGACGTATGCAATGTAGAGTTATATCAGTTTTTGCAGAACAGGGCATGTACAAAGTTACAGACCTATTTTTGTGATGGGATTACAGACGTGAGAATAGCAAAGGCACCTCCAGACATAATCCACTCACACTGCTTTGTTAGATTTATTCAAGGTAGAGTTATTCACAATGCTGTCACAAACGGCATAGAAGGTTCTGAGGTCAGTAAAAGCTCAGCAGAACTTTGGTTGAATAGAGTTTGTACTGAAATGTTTGGACACTTTTATTCTCTCCTTCTCACTCCCTATTCTCTTTTATTATTTGCAGTCATAACAAGAGGACGATAAATATCTGGTCTTTCTTTTCTAATGCTGTGTCATTTTACACAAGAATATGAACTGTGTAGCTCTGTCGTCTTTGCTGTTTGTAATAGTGGTTTGTAACACTGACAAATTATTATTATTATTTTACATTGCATCCGTTGATGGTTGTGTTTCAGACTGATTCAGCAGGACTAAACCATTTGTTTATCTCGCTCGACTTTTGTCCCACCGACGTCTCTAATTAGAGATAATTCCTCGTCCTGTTATGTAAACACAACAGTGAAGCCTGCCCCCCACAGCGGAGAGGAGTGCTTCCCTCTCTTCCCACAGGAGGGTGCTCCTCCCTTATCCCTTCTGGCTATAGAGTCAGCGCAAATGATGATGGAGGTCCAGTGGGGTGCTATCTTCTGTCAGCCAAGGGTGGTAATGGGGTTACAGTCTGCAATTTGCTGCTCTACCCCTGCAAGCTTACATCAGCCTCTCTCATCATTCTTCTTAAAAGCAGAATCCTAATCATTCTGCCAGCAGAAATACAGTTTGGGCTTTGAAGATGTTATTTCCCCCCCCCCCCAAAAGAAATAAAGTTTGGGCTTTGAAGATACTATTATTATTATAGCTATATTTATTTATTTTCCCAGAATGAACTTGAGTCTTAAAAACCGTTGGAGGCATTTTAAATTTCGAATTAAAACCTCAGTTAAATCCAATTGGTTTGCAGCAGCGTATTTAAACAGTCATCGAATAACTTAAAGCACAAATAGATGATCAATTAGGTTGTTTTATTAGTTTGTTATCTATCTAGTAATTCATTACTACAGAGGGAACAGGCAAAAACGACATTTCATCCATCAAAATCCAACTATAAGAACTCCTTAAATTGGTCAGATACCAAAACCTTTGTAATTGAGACACTTTTCTGGGAGAAATGGTGCATTTTCTGCAAAAATTCCAGAGGTCCCAATGCTCTGTCCATGACTGTAAGTAAGTAAGACGGGGGTCCGAACGAGGACAAATGTGGGTGTTGTTTAGGGCTATCTGACCTTTCTGCGATACAGGACACACAAACTGGGCCGTAAGTTCATTCAACTCAACTTCGACTATAAACGACGAAGCAAAAGAGATGACCAATAACATTCATTCTCATATAGTATACTGTATTGTCACTGTGTTGGGCCACAACGCGGTAAAGGGTAAACAGAGCTACACCTAGTGCAGTGAAAGAAACTGTAGCTGCTGCCAACCAACTGCAGCTAATTACATATATAGACTTCCACAAAACGTCAACATCTCCTAACAACAGCCATTTAACTCAGCGGGTGATGTTTTCTGACAGCAAGAATCACGAAAAGATGGCATGAACCCTGTTCAGTGCTGTTTTATCATTTTATTGTGCGATAAAATGATAAAACAGCCATGCCTTTTGTGTGGAATAAAAGTCTGTTAGTGTTACAAAACGTCCACATTGTCCACAAAAGGTCAATGATGTAACAAGCCGCAAACATAGAACATAACAGATCTGCCAACGTGTGTCTTTTCTTTAATTGCTTGCAGGTTTGTTTCCTAATCCACCTTTAGGAACACCCATATTAATGCGGATGTTTTTGGACAACTGTGAGGCGTGTGATTATCGTGTTCCATCGGCAAATCCTCACATTCATGTCGAGGCTCGAGTAGGGACAGTGTGTTTCCTCGAGCATGAGATCATTATGCACGTGTCATAAAGGGGCAGACAAGGTGAAAACAAGTAAGGAAAGAAGCAAGAAGATTCCCACAAATGCACAGCTGATGGTGGTGAGCTCACGGGTGAACGTCTGTTTGTAATGACTGTTGATTCACCTGTATGACATGTGACTCAATTTCATATTTGATAAGCGTGTGCTATAAAACTCCAAAAACTGTATTTGAGACTTATAAGGCAGTCAGTTTCTGCCTTTCTTTCTTTCATGCGGACACACGGCTGGATAACCCAACTCAAATCATTGCCCCCCCCCCCTCAGGTTTTTGCATATTTAAAAGTCTTTAAAAGCTTTTCAAAAGCATGCAAATGAGGGCCTTAATTTGTTTTGTCACGAGTATAAACAGCTAACCTCAGACAGCTCCCTGTTGTGTGTGAACAAACAGCTGAGCTTAGCTCAGCTAACACGTACTCCTAATGTGTAATGGAGACATTAGTGCCAATTAGTGACAGGAGGTGTATTTACGAGAGCGCGTTGCTATGACAAAGTGACAAAAGATTAGGTGATTCCGTATGACATACGTGACCAAGAGACAGACAGACAGACAGACAGACAGACATAATCCAAGCAGAAAGATGGGCGCAGCTAAAACAAAGATTAACAATGTGTGACTCTATGTGAGCTCATTGAACATCTGGTGACTGGTGTGCATCATGACTTTTGGCATGGTTTTCTCAGTGACGGTCCGTCTGGAAGACTTCATTATAGTTCCATTTATCACACGCTGTACTAGATTTATGTCATAACATAACATACATGCGAGGTGAGTAAACTCACGTCGACAAGAGAGTGAGAATCTGTAGACAACCGTGCCTCGTAGCCTTGTATACAGTCTTGAGGAATGAACGCTGAACATGTTATTATGAAGTTATTAAGCAAGTAAAAGTGTGCCGTTTGTTATTGCTCAGTAGCATCTGTGCCTTTTTAATAAGTGTTATAAAAATAGAAGCATTCAATGGCAAAACTTTGCAGAATTTCATGTGTGTGTGTGTGTGTGTGTCAAGATTGTGCTCTGTAATGTACTGAAGTGGAAAACAAGAGTGTGTTCACCTGACACTGAGTATCAGCCATTGTTACATACTGCATAAGTAATATGACTCTAGAAGAATATAGGTTAATATGGTGAGGCTACGACGTGACATATATTATTTAAGTGTATAGAAAAAGAGATGCAGAAGAGAAACAAATTGATTTTTGTTGGTTTTATTGAATTCAAAACGATGAGCGTTTTATTTAAAGTTTCTCAAGTTCTCACTGAGAGAATAACTCTGCGTGAGAAACAGTTTTAACTGGGTTGTAATCAGCAAATACCATAACAAAAACTGCAAATCTAATCATTTAACCGAATAGGCTTTGGCTCTTTCTGCTCGTTGGTGTCGTAAAGAAAGCATTCACCGGCAACACAGAGTTTAAAACATGTGTCGCTCTAATCTGATTTGATCGGATCAAGTGTGGCACATTCTCAAATGAGCTAAAGCACTCTGTGCACGGCTTGTGGTAGAATAAGCCACACTAATTCAGCTGTGTTGCTCAACATCAGTTGTATGAGAGCGGCTCGACTCAAGTTTCATCACTGCTCTAAATCCATACGCTGGGCGCAAAGCCAACCCGTTTTAACCATGGCAACAAACAAGCAACAAAACTACCTTTTTTCTTGAATGACCCCTTCTTCAATGACTTGATGATATACTATCTTTTGCTATGGGTGTATTGAAGGATTAATTAGCATCATCAAAGTCTATCCCATCCCAGTTTATCCCCTAGCACAGTACTGGGAAAGTAAGTGCTAGCATTACAAGTACTGTAGCAGTAGTAGCAGTAGTAGTAGCAGTGAATGATCTTTTTTTCCAAGTAGCTTTTATAAAAATACAAAACTAATTTTCCCTATGAAAGACAAAATGTAATGTAAAAGTGTAAAAAGTGTAAATAAAATATATAATTAAATAAATACATATTTTTTTTGTAATGAAAGAGGCTATTTATGTATTTTTCCAATTATTTATTTCCATATTTCTATAAATAAATAAATAAAGAGATACAGAAACAAATACCTGTAGAAATCCAAGAATAGCCTGTTTCCATACATATTTGTACTTCATATTTCTCTGTAATTAAAGCAATTAATACACACCTACCGAGACCAAGTATGTGGGACGAAACAATACCAAAAAAAGGAGATCCCATCACCTTTGCACACAGACACACATACCTACGGCCTTATCTTATCCCATTGTTATTCATTGTGACATCATCAGGAGCTGCCTGGCATGTCCTGCCCTGGGAGATGCTGCTTGATAGACAGGCCAGACTGAAGAAGACAGATAAAGTGACGCCGGTGGAAGGTATGTGTGAAGCATTACTCATTGGTCTGTGGTGTGACCTCACCTCAGCAGTAAAAGTGCATGAAAGGCATGAAGGGTTGTCTGAATGCAGGTATACACACTGTGTATAAAGTGCATGGCCTTTATGACTCCTAGTTCTGCTCTCTGACTTGCTTATAATGAAAGGCACAAGAAGAGACTGAGTCACCACGCACATAAAATATGTGTATTTTATTCTGTCATTTGAACATATTGCCTATAAGGATTTCTGATTTGCACAAACAATAATAAAAAACCTTAAGTAAGGTCGAAGAGTGATGTGTGTCTATGTTTATTAAATGTGCTAATGAACCACATCATGAACATCATTTCCTAACCTGGCGGTCTGTATCTCTGAGCTGAAGCCAAGAACAGGGAGGGCCCTTGTGGTTAGATACACAAACCTCTCTACAAGACTTCACTCAATAGCATTTGATTGTCTGGGCCTGTCATGAATTATCCAGTTTCTGTAACCAACCCTGGGCAGCGCCTAGAAATTCTTTTATTAAATATTTTGTCAGTTAGCTGCTGAGCCTTATCCAATGTTCAAAAACTGGTTTTGTTATTGTTGCCTGGGGCAGTATGGCGAAAACTCCCAACACTAGTCTTAGCCTGAACATGCATTCAGCTATTTATATTAGATATTTTCACTTTGTTACTGTAAAAGTACCAATGGGAAAGTAGAAAACGCGTTCATCACCTTTTCCATTTCTATTCTATATATTATTATGTGAAATATCATAATGCATCACATAACACTATACTAATGATGTCCATTCTACTATTAAGACATAAAAACTGAATTTGGAGGATGGTTTCATCTAGTGTCACATTATATTTAGTATTTTCAGTCTTCTTTAAACAATGCAGGAAATATTCAGGATTCCTGAAGTTCAGTTTAATTATGCACTATCATGAGAGGGAGTGCTGAATATCAGCATGGCAGTGAATTGGTCATAGGCAGCTGTACAAGCATTCTTTATTAATTAAGAAATAAGTGCCAACAGATCATGTTTTTCATTTCCATTGAACGAAAATTGAAAGATTCTTCGCAGTGGAAAAGATCTGATTGGTTGAAGTTTACCGTGATAGACAATGATAGACAGATCTATGGATAGGTCTAACAACTGTTACATTAACTTTACAACAACAGTCACTAACAGTGCCGCTATTGTTGTTCAACTGACACTGACACATTGTCCCACACACCTAAATGATGCCTGCAGCTCAATGGCTGTCAGCAGTTTCTCAGAGGAAAATCTCTGGATTTGATATATTGCGTGTCCACTTTCACCACATAGGATAGGATAGGAACAGGATAATGAGCTAGATTTAATTAACTTCACCGGCAATGTCATTCTCTCCTTCAGCAACATCAAAGCCTAATGTTGGTACATTTCCTTTTTATACATTACAATTTTCTCCTGAGGTCCATCCCTTTCCTAATCTCAAAATGAAAGCCCCGTGTTGACTAGAATGGTTTAGAAAATTAAATTGCGGAAGAGGACCGAATTTAAAAGGTAAGACGTCTTCCAATTCTGAATTTGGAGTTTCATTTAATATTACGCTTTCAGCATCCCTTTATCTGAAACTGGTTAGAGAGTATCCTGCAATTAAAAAAAAATAAAAATCTCCCAAGAGACTTGCATGGCATATAGTACATGTGTAAAAATGCATGTTACATGTCACAGAGTGAGGGGTTTCTTCAGTAAACCGCACGTGCTGCAAGTCTGATTGCCACATATAAAACATTTGTTATTTCCATAAAAAGACTCTACCTGTCTTCCTGCAACAGCTCTTGAGGGGCAGGACCTGGACAAAGGCTTCACTTGATTGGTTAAACTCGAGCCGCATGCAAATGCGCTGTTGCACATGAGGTTCGGCCTCATTTCTGAACTCCACACTTAAGCTCCGGAGAGAGCAGAGATCCCACGATCCTCTCTTTTGTTGTTGTTGTTGTTTTCTCTGGCATTGATCTGATGGAATAGTCTTTGGCTCTGTAAGTATAAAATCACCTTTACATTTGTGTTTTAGGGGCTGTTTGGAGTCCGGCAGACAGCTTATTTTTTGGACTGATTTATGTTTAATTCAGTGATTATTTATCCATTAAACCCGCTTTCTGCTTATAGATCACTCTGAATTTGCTGCAACCCTCTGGCGAAGACAGATACTTAGCGTGTCACATCTACAGTTTGACGATGAATTGTACCAGGTAAGTTATTGTGTGCTCGTTGAGCTCCTTTAATTGAAATTCCACTGCTGCTGGGAATCGCATTCCTTGTCAGAGCATGTCTAACATTATGCTATATCAGAAGTATGTGCAATCATTCCTTGTAGGGATTGATTTCATTTTAACCCTGTCATGTCCTTCCTTCTCAGAGTTCTCCATGCTATTGGTAGTCACCCCCAGACAGCTGTGATGCCAGTTGAACTTGCTGCGTGCCTGAGCCTCAGCAGACGTCAACCTCTTTATCAGCTGCTGTCCATGTCTCCTCTGAAGCTCACACAGCATCATTGTCAGCCGACTGACTGTCCACCGAGGACCAGCCTTCGCTCTGCACACCAGTCCTCATCACCCCACCCTCCATCCTCGCTGCTGCCTTCCTCCTCTGTGCCCTCCGAGCCTCGGAGCTGTTTCCGCAAGGACAGCGGCGGCCTGAACAAGAAGCGCGTGGTTTTTGCAGACGCCAAGGGATTGGCTCTCACTGCAGTGCGTCTGTTTATCCCTGAGGCCTCTTCGCCTACTTCTACTCTACTGATGAAACCCACCCCAACCAAACTGCAAGGCCAACAGTCGACCTCAATCAGACGCTACAAGCTGCGCCCGGGTTTCGCTCAGCCAACCGTTGACTTTAAAGCCTTCATCGCGCGTCTGCGGGAGACACATGTACAGCTGGAGAGCTGCAACATTTCAGAGCACTCCTTGAGAGGCAAAGTGTGCGTCTCTCATGCCAGTACTGAAAAGTCTGTGCATGTAAGAGTGACTTTCGACTCTTGGCGGAACCATCATGACATTCCTTGCACGTTTCTACAGCAGCAGCGCTGTGGGAGCTCTGATATAGATGTTTTTGCCTTTGATTTAAGCTTACCAAAGAACATAGATCCAAAAGAGCGTGTGGAGTTTTGTGTGTACTTCAGGCCCGGACCTGGAGCAACAGCGCACTGGGACAACAACAAGGGACAGAACTACAGGGTGTGTGTGGAAAAAGATGCATTGAATGCAAACCAAAACGACGCTAGCCATTTTTACCCCACCCTTTCACAACATCGGCCACCATCATGGCCTTCACATGTGTCTCTCAGTATGCAGAACTCTGCTGAGCTCTGGAATCTCCAGAGGGGTTTCTCAAACAGAGTCAAAGCAGAGTGCAAAGCTCTGTGTTTAACTAAATAAGACCAGTGAATTTAGCGCAAAACTTCCGGAGAGAGCTATGGGGATATTTAAATCATGTACCTATTTTTATTATCTAATATTTAAGAAAGAGTTGGTGTTTTTAGGGATGTATGGATTGTCTCCAGCTTGCCTACTTGAGCTCAAAACCCTGCTGGAATGTGAATAATACGCACTTCATGAATGTACTGATTAAATCATTTTTTTATATATATAAAAGAATTCCTTCTTGTTTCTTTTTCCTTCCCTTTGCAGAAGTTAAACAATTTCACACATGCACATTTACAGGTGCAGCTTAAACTTTACTGCACAATAAAGTCTGCTTGGGCTGTAGCGTGACACCGGATAAGCCCCGGATAAGACGCAGGGGCCCTGGAGGGAAAGTGAAAACTTGAGACCAGTATTTATCTGAGAGAAAACACACGTATCAGTACACAAAGAGACGATTTTATTCCAAGAACCCTTTGAACTTAGAGCTATTAACCCCATTTTATCAAAGCGCTGGTGAATGAACAAACGAATGACCTGTGCTCATCGCGTTCTTTCACGCAGACATTATTTCTCTTGTCTCGGGCTCAGATTTCTGGTGTCTTTTCATGTGGTACGTCACACATACCAAGCAGAAGGCGTCAACAAATTGAAAGAACCTCTGGGCAGATTGGCACATGCTGTTTGCATGAGAGAGCCTGCCCTGGCACTCCCCTGCAGGCTGTGAAAAGTGGAACAGCATGCTGGGAACTGTTGCTTCTTGTACCCAAGTCTACATGATTGGCGTGGCAACTCAGCAAGTAACCATGGCAGCATGTACTTTTGAGAATGCGTGGGTCTGTGTTTTCATACAAGGGCGGAGTCCTCATTAAGTGAGGGCGTCTCTCCCTATTCTTTTCTTGTTCCACTCCTTCTTAGTCACTTCTTTCTGTTGGACTAGTTTTATTTTCTCACATGTCAGTGTCCTCCCCTGAGCCCTGAGTGAATTTGGAATGTTGCATGTCAGTGCTCTGCGTGCGTAGCAGGTTTACACACCTTGTACCCAAACACACTTATTTATTCATGAGGCTCAACTGAGTTGGGCAAGTGTCAGGTGTTAGATCTCTCTTAAAAGTGAATGAGTGATAGGCCTAAACACAACCGTATATACGTTTACTAATACTAAATATTTTCATAACTATGGTGAACTGACTGTCTAGTGCAAGGGTGTCCATATCAAGAGGGCCTGATATGACAATGTGAAGATGCCCGGGGGCCAATACTAACATGTTAAAAATGAAAAACAATAAAAGTTACATACAAATCGGAACCTCATGTTCATTCTAAACATGACTCGTTATGAATAATGCAAAGTCTGTTAACATTTAAGTTTAAAATGATTCACTCTTGCTCTTGTCTCTCACAAGATTCAGAAAGCAATGTTTTGTGTCACATCTACAGGTACATACATGTACACCAGCAGTTACGTCCTCAGGGGTTAACATTTAGTGCATTCAGATGCTTCATTGTGTCAACCAAAAAAGCCAAATCTGTCAGCCATACCGTGGGCCGGACTTGGGACATGCCTGGTCTAATTTCGTGGTGAACTTGCAGATTGCAGCCGAATGAATCTTTTGCTTCACAATCCCCTTTGAAGTGTGTAGGAGAAACTATGGTAGCCATGAAACGTGCTTGAAAGACATCTCCTATCTAAAGCCAGTGTTTTTGTCCATTCTGGGCTACTGTAGAAACATGGAGGTGTAACATGGAGGATAGATATACACATACACATCTATGTCAGATACATATAGATGCAGATAACCTGGTCAGTCTAAGGTATAAAAAAAACAAACAAACAATATTTTTATGTGCTCACGAGCAGTAACAGGTACTCATTCTAAAGGCATTTTTTAAAATTCCATCTGGGATCTCTGTTGCATGTCATGCCCCTCTCTTTCTTCACCTGCCTACATTTCTATTGTCCTATCCGATAAAGACAAGTGTAAAGGCAGGTTAATGTAAAAGCAAGCTCTGTTCTGTCACTCTAATGTGTGAATGACTTTTGGAATAGAGCAAGACCACACAATATTTCTTAATTAACTGCAGAACCTCAGGATTTCAAGAGACGTAGCCATCGCCTGGAGCAAAGGCAGGAGTAACATGACATTCTGACGGTAAAAACTCAGAGCAGAGAATGATACATTTTTCTTCAATCATTTGAAATGGCACCGACAAAGGATGTCATCCCGTTAAACAGGGCGCCAGATCAGAAAACATTCACGTGGGGTCTTTAGCAAGGATCTGACAAAGAAGCTTTTGTCATGTCTTTTGAAAGACTATCACTCCTTCCTGTGCAAACACAGTTTGGCATCTAAGTTATGTCCTTGTCTTCAGACAACAGATGAAGGCTCTTGGTTGACGAGAGCGTTATCTAAATTAGCCAACAACAACAGAAAAAAATTACAAACAGATACATATGGGATTGAAGAAAGGATATTCATGTATAAATATTGTTCCTTGCATTTGTTGCTTCCCTCATGTTATCTTTGAGCCAACAGCAACCACAGCTGACTGATGGTAAGCAGCCAGCTACCAGCTGCCGGTGCCTACAGTGCTGATGTTTAGTGTTGTCTGAACAATAGCCGGAAGACCGATCCAGTGGGCTGCAGCCACAGCTGTGATCACAAAGAGTGAGCTTCTGGGAGTTAACAGTAGTGGCTAGCCGAAGCCAAGACAAAAGACTGCAGTGACCGTATTTGTTTAATTTTGGTGCCAAATAGTCTCAAAAGTAACCAACATTTAGCGTGCAACCATCTGGTGCATGCAACATCTGAAAAGAGGAAGAATAATAATAACTAAAGCATTTAAGGAAGGAGTTTGTTGCACCATGAGATTACACCCTGTTTTAAAAAAAGCATAAAAATCTGTTGCAAACGCAGATGATAGATGGTTATAGTGACTAATATGGCCTGAAATATGTGCAACCAGAAACTGAACTTTGGAACTGAACATTCAGCTCCAAACTAATACATTCCATTTCAAATTACAATTCAGATTCACTTTTTCAATGCAACAATTCAAACTGAACAATACAGTACAAATTGAAATTATGTGATTCAAATTCTAGTGATAGTGAAGTAATAAGTAATGATATTGATAGTACTTTACTGCTTCATATGTGGCTGACCACCAGTCATGCAGTATACAGTAAGTATGGGAAACACTGTTTTGTGATCAAATTCATGATCTTGGACACGGCTTCAGACAACAGATAAAGTCTCCTGCAATGTTGAAAAAAATAAGATAGACAATAGCGCCCTCTATGGTAACTTGATTTAAGATCATACCATTTCATAACAGGCAGTTATTGAGAGATGCACATGTGTTTATTGTCAGGAATAGAAAAGCAAGTACAAACACAGGAGATGATAGATGGCTGCAGGCGACTAAAGCTACAGTGCAGAAATACAGAAATTGTGATACTTGGTACATGAATGTATAAGGTTCATTAATCTCAAGGTTAAATTCATCTCTGAAACCAAAGAAGGAAATGGATGTTCCATGTTACACTTGTTTGGTCTTTAACAGCATTGACTTTGGGGCAGGCGATTGTGCTCCGGGTACCAACGTGATCTGCCAAAACAATAGGCGGCCGCCCTGTGACACTCACAGCTGTTCCATATATCTGAAAAGATAAAGTAAAGAGAAATCAGTGATTACCGAAAGCAACCGTTGTTATGTATATTTAAGAAAGACAAAAGGAGAACATTATCAATTTCATTTGAACCAATTTTCATATGCAACATCTGTAACACTCAATGGCTGACCGGGCTGACTGCCCCCTCAGAGTAGTTTCAAGTGGTAGCAGCAGTATGAGTTCAAGCAGTTCTTTATAAAGCTGTTTTGTCTTTCCTTCTTCATTTCAGATATGTGAAATGATTCAAACAATGGACTGACTTTAAAGAATAATCCTGATCTTAGAGTTGTGAAGCAGCTCCATTGTTTGTTTCGACATTTATTTGGTTCTTCAGAACCAAGGACACTGCCAAACTTGTTTTTACTGATACGCAAGCTGGAGCTTCAAATATACACTGATCACAGACATATCTTATTATACAAGAGGTGTAGATTTGTGTCATATATATGCATGTGTGTAAGCTGTCATGTAAATGTATGGATCCAGGCCAGCCCCCGAACTGAAAATATGTTTCCACATGTATGATAACACTGACATTCTCTTGAAAGCAAAGTCAGTAAACGAATTGTCAAAATATGGGTGATCTGCCTCCATGGGTTGTTACACCTGAAGTTATAGCCTCTGAAGTACAGATTGCATTCGTGATCCTGAGCAACACCGTAACATCACTCATGAATCTGACAGCACCACTTTTTAATGTTGTGTGAAGCAGAGTGACTATCGTCTGTGAGCCAGCTACCAGCTGCCGGTGCTTACAGTGCTGATGTTTAGTGTTGTCTGAACAATAGCCTGAAGACCGATCCAGTGGGCTGCAGCCACAGCTGTGTTCACGAAGAGCGAGCTCCTGGGAGTTAGAACAGCGGAGGTTAGCTGAAACCAAGACACAAGGCCGCAGTGACCGTATTTGTTTTATTCTTGTGAAAAATAGAAGTGGGTAACCAACATTTTGCATGCAATCACCAAGTGCCCTGAGCGCAGCACGCAACACCTGAAAAGAGGAAGAATAAAAATAACTAAAGCATTTGAGGAAGGAGTTTTTTACATTATCAGATTACACCATGTTTGGTTCACATTTAGGAAAGGTGAGAAACAACAAACAAATAATTATTGACTGATTTATAAAAAACAAAAAAGATCTGATAACTATAGGATTATTTCTCAGGGCACAAGAAATAAAGCAGAGGTGAAACAAAAATTCCCCCCAAAATTTGCTTGATAGACTAACCCTCAAAGTCAAACTGCAAACCAGAAGAGAAAAAGTGGGCAAGTGGCTTCCATAAGACTATGGTCACACTGTGTCAGTGCACTCACACAGTGAGTGACTGTTTCTGAACCATGAGCCTTGCTGTCAAATATATTGACGTTCTGTCTGTTAATAAGTCCTATTTAATAAATGCAAGTCATTCAGAGACATGAGTGCCTCTGACTTCAGTTTGTTTTACAGATCATTCTAGTGGTGAAGTGCTTTCCCATTTTTTAATGGTACTGTAAAGGTGATTGCTATGATAAACTGAATGGGACTGTTCTAAATGATTACTGTAATTTTTGAGGTAGAAGCAGAACCACAGAAGTAGCACGGCATACTTATTGCAAAAAGTAGAGAGCAGACATGATTTTTTTGTTTTTTGTTTGTGTGTTTCATCATTTGAAAAGAAACAGACAAAGGCGTCATTGACAGATGCAGATCTTAATGTGTTTATTGCCAGGAAGAAGAAAAAAAAAGCAGGAGATGATTATGTTTATAGGCAAATAAAGCTACAGTCTACTCCAATACAGAAATTGTGATACTTGCTATGTTCATGTGAATATTTCTAATAAGCCATGGATCCTCAGCAAATGAATCACTTGGGAAACCAAAAAAGAAAATGAACATATCATGTTAAGCATGTTTGGTCTTTAGCGACATCGCTTTTGGGGCAGGTTATAGTGCTTGGGATTCCAGCGTGATCTGCCAAAACAGTGGGCGGCCTTCCTGTCACACTCGCAGATGAACTTCGCACAGCGGTTGTTTCTTTCTGAAGAAGAAGAAAAGAAAAAAGGAGAACTGTTAATTTGATTTGTAACAGTAAACGTAACACTCAGTAGGACAGGAAGTGGGTGGCCGCATGGAGTAGTAGCTTTAAGAGGTCGCAGTAGTATGAATTGCAGCAGTTGTTCATGCAGCGATTTTTCTTTCTTAATTTCAGATATGTGAACTGATTCAATTAATCCTTTGGATCTAAAGTATGCATAAGTATGTGTTTCTTAATATTGCAGTGCATTGTGCTTTGTGTATGGGTCAGTTGTTGCAATAATGTCGATTGTCATTTCACGAGATGCTACAGTGCTGTAAAAATATTTTCAAGCTTCCCATTTACCTATGAAAGATTCAGCGGTCAAAATGAAGCTGTCGTGTACATGTACAGACCCAAGCCAGCCCCCAAACTGAAAATATGTTCCTGCATGTGCAATATTATTTATATCATGACCACTTTACCTTTAGTACTCATTTTGCAAATCTGTACACTTGTCTGTTGTTTTTTTGTTTGTTTGTCTGTTTGTTGTATTTGGCATTTTTATTTTACTTCTGTAGTATATATTACACATTTTTGCTGCTGTCACAAGTGAATTTCCTCGTTGTAGGGATAATCTAATCTAATCTAATCTAATCTAATCTAATCTAATCTAATCTAATGCATGATAACACTGAAAAGTCAGTCAATTATGTCAGAAATTGCCAAAAAATGCATATAACTGCAGATTTTAAGTCATTTCTGGTGCACTCACTGAGACAGGTGACCTTCCTCTTCTTCTTGTTACACTTGTAGCAATATACTCTGGTGTATGGATTGTCGATGATCTTCCAGCAGGATGGGTGTTGGAGAGCATCACCGTAACACTGGTCATGCACCTGGCAGCACCTACAGGTCAAGAAGCAAAACGTGGAAAACTCTGAATCACACTGGACCAAACACTTTTAGATGTGAAGCGGAGTGACTGTATCGCGACCTGTCCAGAGCATCCACAGGTTTGCCAGAGCCTCCAAGTCCGCAGTAGCAGCCATAGTTGGTAAATTGATGAAGGGGTTTGCTATGAGGCAGCACGCAGAGGATCATATTTCTGAACTGAAAGATTGACTTGTGGTCCATGGACTGGGCTGAAGAACAACAACAAGTACTATAAGATAGATATATATGTAACAATCACAAGTTTAGATGAATGGCTTTAGTCAAGTGGTACTCACCAAAAGAGAGGCATGCAGCCAAAACAAACAGAGCCTGGAAGGTATTCATCCTGTGAGTCGGAAGGCCAGACACACAGTAGTTCTCACTCTTAACATCAGGCCCTCTTTATATGTCAAGTATGGGCGCTGCCCCATCAGCTGTTCATAGTAACCATGGTCACACTTCAGTGCACTCACGCTGTCTGTGACTGTTTCTGAACCATGAGCCATTTGCATTTTTGATGGTGTGTAGGGGCATTGGGTATGTGAGGGGGAGAATTAAGGTGACCAAGAGGTTAACAAGTCCTGTTTAATAAATGCAAGTCAGTCAGAGACACGAGTGCCTCTGACTTCAGTTTGTTTTACAGTTCATTCTAGTTGTGAAGTGCATGCTACCTGCCTTTCCCATGTCTTAATGGTACCGTAAAAGTGATTGCTATGATGATAAACTGAATGGGACTATTATAAATGATATCTACATGGTGGTTTGATCATTTAGGTATAGAAGCAAGTTCTGTTCTGTCACTCTAATGTGTGGAGGACTTTTGAAATAGACCACACCACACCTCAGGATTGCGAGAGAAGTGACCATTGCATGCAGTAAAGGCAGAAGTGTCATGACATTCTCACTGCAAAAACTCCGAAGAATAATTGTTGTTCAATTATTTGAAATGGCACAGACAAAGGACTAAAGACTGTAGGGCGCATTTCATAACATGTTCTTAAAATGTGCTATGCCATGAGTCAGTCAGTCAACTCATCTTCCTGTGCAAACATTGTTTGGCATCTAAGTTACAGTATGTCCCTGCACATGTCTTCAGACAACAGACAAAGTCCCCTGCTAAACATGGAGGGTGATCCACTTTTACTAACCACATAGACAGAATGTAATTCCAAAGACATGGTTGGGCAAAGTACTGTACGTATATATCGCTCATCGTATTCGTTGCTTCTCTTGTTTCTTCTCTGAGTCAACAACAACCACAGCTGGCTGATGGTGAGATGGTGAGTGCTGATGTCT
Organism: Nibea albiflora; assembly: GCA_014281875.1. Taxonomy (NCBI): domain Eukaryota; kingdom Metazoa; phylum Chordata; class Actinopteri; family Sciaenidae; genus Nibea; species Nibea albiflora. Next base: position 6,950,898 of record CM024803.1, read on the forward strand.
AGTGTTGTCTGAACAATAGCCTGAAGACTGAAGACTGATCCAGTGGGCTGCAGCCACAGCTGTGATCACAAAGAGCGGGCTGCTGAGAGTGAACAGCGGTAGTTAGCTGAAGCCAAGACACAGGGTTGCGGTTACTCTGGTGCTAACTAGTTTCGTGAGTAACCGACGTTTTGCATGCAATCATCTGCTGCATGTAACAACAGCAAAGAGGAAGAATAACAGAATAAAAAGTGAAGCATTTGAGGAAGGACTGTTTGTTACTCAACACTAGGTGTGTAATCTTGTTAATGCCAACGTAATTATAGCTGTTGGGAGAATAATGACAAGCCTTCTAAACGTTACAGTTGCATCTTTTTCTTTCTTTCTTTCGTTTTTTGTGTTTGTTTGTTTTGTTTGATTTTTGCATCATGTAAACCTACATGCAAAACATTCGCCGGGCAAGAAAAGTGTTCACGGGCACAATTTTAGAATAACTGTTCCTTCAGAATTGTTTCAAGCTAACAAAGATGCAATGAATCTATAGATTAAGTTATATGTTGTCTACCTATTCATCTTTTCTTCTATAGCAAATGAGTTGACATTTGGCATGTGGTGCAATTCAAAGTTTCAAAGTAACACAATATGCAAAGAGAAATGCTACATAGAAACTTGCTTTATTTACAAACAAATGACAGTAATCATCATGATATAGGCAGTAATAATATTACTATATCATTATTTACTTATTAACTAAGAGCATTAGTTTAGTTTATAGTTATAATTTTGAGGGATTACACCAGTCCACATTCAGGAAAGGCGGGGTGAAGGGTGCCTTCACAACTTTTTGCTGATTGATTTAAAACATAAAATAAAATAATAAAATTAAATAATGAAAAGAAAAAACACACACACACACTTTTTAAACATTAAATTCCCAAAGGTTAGCATAGCACATTCATATGCAGCAGAAATAAAACACAGAAGTGAAAAGAAAAATGTTACTGACAGAAAAACCATCAAATTCTTCCTGGAAAAACAAAAACACAGTTGGACCATAGTGCCCTCTATGGTGACTTGAATTAAGATTAAATAACTGGCCATCATTGAACGTCATGTGAGGTCAAATGAAAGATGCAGATCTACATGCGTTTATTGTCAGGAGTAAAAAAAAAAAAACAATTACAACCACGGGGCATGATGAATGGTTATAAGTGATTGAAGCTACAGTGAACTACAATATGGAAATTGTGAGACTTGGTACATGAATGCATCAGATCTATGCGAATATTTCTGATAAGCTATAGATCCTCAACACATTAACTCACTTCTGAAAACTACAAAGAAAATAGATATTTCATGTCACAGTTGTTTGTTTTTTTGTTTAATGGCACCGGTCGCTGGGAAGGTGCTCGTGCTCGGGGTTCCAAGGCGACACGCCGAAACACTCTGCGGCCTTCCTGTCACACTCGCAGATGAACATCTCACACTCATCGTTTTTACCTGAAGAAGATAAAGCAGAGAGCAATCTGTGATTACCAAAAACAACCAACGCTATAAATATTTTTAACAAATAGAGAATTTGATTTGAGCAGTAACATTTTTTTCTCATCTATAACATCTATAATAGAAATCTTCTTGAAGACTGAAAAGTCAGTAAATTCTTCTGCAAGCTTTTAAGTTGTTTGAGTGTACTCACTGCCACAGGTGACCTTGCGGTTTGCTTCGTCACAGCTGTAGTGATATAACTCAGTGTATGGGTTGTCAAGGATGGGCCAGCACTCAGGGTGCTGCATAGCATCACTGTAACACTGGTCATGCACCTGACAGCACCTACGGGTCAGAAAGTAAAACAAGGAAAACTTCAAACATCAAACTGGACTTTTTTTTTTTTATCGTCATGTATGCTCTCTGAAGCAGAGTGATTGTATTCCGACCTGTCCAGGTCATCAACAGGTGTGCCGGAGCCTCCTTTTCCACAGTAGCAGCCATAGTCGGCGTAGTCAAAAATGGGCCAGCTATCGGGCATCACGCACAGGATCATATTTCTGAACTGGTTGAGTGCCTTGTAGTCCAAGGACTGGGCTGCAGTACAACAAGAAGTCACAATCAGACTGCTATTTATACTGGTACTAGAAGTCATATATATTCACAGCCACCATGGATACAGATTAATTAGCTCGCGTCAACTTGTACTCACCAAAAGAGAGGCTCACAGCCAAAAGAAACAGAGTCTGGAAGGTATTCATCCTGTAAGTCAGAGGGCCAGACACACAGTAGTCCTCACTCTGAACATCAGGCCCTCTTTATATATCAAGTATGGGACCTTGGGAGCTGCCCCCGTCAGCTGTTCATACTAAACAAAGTCACACGCTCTTACAATGCTCTCACACTGTCTGTAACTGTTTCTGAACCCTGAGTCTTGTTGTCAAACGTGTTTGATGTTCTGTCTGAAATGGCACGACCTCAGCATTGGGGATCCATGTGAGGCAAAGGCACTAAGTACACCAAATGGGCTGTGTGTAGTAATATGTAACTGAAAAATAATAATATGTAACTGAAAAATAAGAGCAAGGTATGATGAAATGTTTTCGGTCCCATCGGCTTTGTTTATTTATTGGTCTTCTGAGTTTAGTGTGGAAGAACTGGCTTAGCCTGCAGAGAGCCCCAACCTCAAACCTGTCCAAGACCTTTGGGATGAACTGGAACGCTGACTCCGAGCCAGGCCTCAATGTTCAATGCCAGCGGCTGACCAACCTAATGCTCTTGAAGGTGAATAGAAGTAAATTACTACAGCCAGGTCCAACATCTTGCTGGTTTAGATAGTGATGTTAGACACTAGTTCAATATTCTCGTATGGGTGTACTGTTTTGCATGTCGATTTTCATCTTTTGCTGAAAATGTACAAGTTACTTATACTTAAACACGGCTGTCAAATATGTCTATTTGAATGCAAATCTGAATCAAAACCTAGAATAAATGTTTCCTAATCATACATTTTTTTTACAATTAAATTACGAAATGTAGCAATTCATGCCGCACCGGTTGAGCCTGTGCTCTCTGATTCACTTTCTAGTCTATAGGCCATGGCCATGCTCAAGGGTCAGAAAAGGTTGAGAAACCCAGGTCAGTGTGTGACTGCATGACGTCACTGAATGTCTTATTTGCCTTGTCATACGTGTAGTTTGTATTCACTGGAGTATTACAATAAGTTAGGTTAAACTTTTGCATAATTATGTAACATCCTCACGTCCAGAGACAGCATGAGACCAAACACAACCTGCAAATTGCTATGCGACACCATATGCACAGAGACATGGAAAATCCCATGCTTTAAGAGAAATGGTGATATGAATGTTGATGATGAGGGCACTAAGGCACGTGTTCAGTGTACAGTGGCAGTGTGGAAGAATGAGTAAGCTTTTCCAGCATGTCTGTCAGCTTATGGTTTTATTTTTTTTGGCTCTAGCCATATGACCTTTCATTACACGTCAGTGAATATACTAACATTATACACTTTTTATATTAGGGTTCCCATGGTTTCTTAAATATGAAATTTAAGCATCTTTTCAAGGTCTTCCCAGGACCATTTCATCAAATTCAAGGATCAGACAGGGCGTAGGTTAAATGAGAACTAGCTGAACATAGCCTTACATGCTGCTATAACATTAAGTTTTTAAAAATATAAAGCATTTTTTCATTTCAAGCACTTTCAATGACTCGTGTTTCTTTAGATCTGTTTTCAAAAACTTAAGGCCCTGATTGTTTTCCTCTTAGTTTCACAGAAGGAATTCCAGGACCTATCCAGCCAGTAATTGTTGACCTAAAGAGCTACAGTAAGATCAAAAATGAAACAAAGTGCACGTTAATTTGTAACTTAATCTTTAATAAAAATGTCTCTGAAAATGGAAAGTGTATACACACCAGCATGGTTCAAAGGGTCAGCAACATTTTTAACGATACTACAATTTATTCAATTTATTTAGTCTTCACATGAATAAATCCTTACCATACAGCAGAAATAACACAAATGAGACCTTCACTGAGGAAGATTGTCAGTTTTTACTGGCCTAAAACATAAAACTGGATTATCATCATGTGTCTCATTTGTTAGTGACAGTTAGAAGATACTACATTATACAATGAATTAACGGAAATGTCTTTACATATGTCACTGTCAAATATCTTCGATATTTTCCTGCTAGGCGTGTTTTCCAATCAACCATGAATTCATGTGAAACGTTGCTTTACAGAAACTGGAACTTCTACTAAAGATCAGCAGTGTCCCATGGCACAAACCAATGCTGCCATATTTACTGGGCCAGCAGGGAACAGCTACCAGATGTGACTGTTCATTTTTGGAATGCATTGTTACTTTATGAAGAAAGGAAAATCACTTGTGCAAGAGGACATGAGTGTGAAGACCAGTAAACCAGCTGAGATGTTCAAAAGGATAATAAGCATTATTCTTGTGATGCGTTGTCGTGCTCTGTGTACATACACTGTATGAATACTCTACTATAAAAAGAAATGTTAATCATCATAGTGCAAAAGCAAAAAAGTTATTCTATGATTTAGACCAAATTAATTGTTCACAAAATAATAAAGTGTTAATAGGGATGCCCAGATCGATCAGCTAGTAACAAGTCAGTCACTTGAATTTCAAGTCTTTTTAAGAATTTTGCTTTCAAGGTATGCCAGTACTTGTTTTAAATAGTGCTATTCCAGCTGGTATAACAAGAACAAAAAACCATCAGTATCGGCCGTGTATCGGCCAGTTTGGCTCATAGGTGACCAGCATTTGGAATAGGCAGCAAAAAAATGATCCGGGCATCCATTATTGTTATAGTTTTGGTCTTCAACCTGTCTACGTCTTAACTGGAATGCTCCTGACCAACAACACTGCAACTAAGTATTAAAAGAGAATTTCTGTCGACTGAACAAACATCATTAACCAAAAGTACAAAAAAAAAAAAAATACATCAGTAAATACTTCACAAATTATAGAAAATATATATCTAATATCTACTGTGCGCTGTGTGATTCTTATTAAATAATTTCTCAAGATAAAAAGGCAAATGAAAACAGTGGAGAACTACTGCAGTGCGTCTTTTTTTTTTTCCTTTTCTTTAACATTCATAATCTTGATTGCAACACTTGTCTCGCTCGCGGGAAACACTACAACAGCCTTCTTTATCTGAGGGCCTTCAGTCAGATTTTTTCAGCATTTTCTATCCTACTTATTACACTTACCATGTCTGTTGTGATCGCAGACATGTCATAGCATCTAACCTTATTATTGCCTCTCTATGTCTACTAAGCAAAGATAGCGTTGGAAACTACAGAGGGCAATCAGTGAACGAACAAAAGGCAGATTATGTAGGATTGGACTGAGTGATAATTATCGTCCTAAACAGAGGAGTACAAGGAGTGTACAAGATATAACCTCAGAGCTGTTTACCTCTTGTTTTTGTGAAATGTATGAGCGATGTATCCTGGATTCACCTGTTCCCTCTCTCTCTCTCTTACAGAAAGAACAGATGGAGCTAATATTTTGTACACTCAGTGTACAGTTAATACACTTGGACAGGATTGAAAAGTCAGTCTTCGATCAGATGGGTTTATATAGTAAGGTGGTGACATATTTCTTCTTGTAGCGATGCGTCGCACTGAGCACCATAACTCCATCCTGTGGCAGAAAAAAATGACATGAAAGAAAAGATGAAGAAGGGAAAGAAAAAAAAAACGCCTTCAAAAGAACAAAATGTTCGTTTACAGCTTAGATACAAGTATGGGAACAATGTTATCAGTTGTACCATGTGCAGTGTCACCATGTCACCATACTGTAAACTACAGAGATTAGTGTGAGGGCCGCCCACTAATCTCGACTACCAGCTCTGCTCACTAATCCCCATCAACAATGAGGCAATGTGTACCACTGCTATATTTCTCTCTGTCTCTTGACAAATATTCGCGGAAACACTTCCTTTTCTTGCGCTATATTAAAGGACAGATTCACATTTTAGGATCCTCTTAACAGGAAAGCAGTGCACATATCTTCACCTTTCCATTAACCTGTTTTTTCCTGTCACAATGTGGAAAAAAAGGGCAATTATCTGTCCTTCAGCTCCCCTATTAGCAGCCTGTTATCGTTGTTGGTGCGCCACAGATACAATCTGCTGTGCAAGCTCGGTGCAAGCTTGCTAGCAGCTGCAGCAGCTCACAGTTTCTATTAAAAAAAAGCTAACAAAGCTGGTCATTTCTCAAGTGTCACCACAGAAAGTTTTCCCACATTTCAGCAGCCGCATGGTGCTGAATAACAACAAATACGAAAATCTGGTTTCGGTGTGATTCGGTCAACTTTAGACCTTACCTTAATGGAAAGAGCATAGAGGTGGTTGAGCATGACATGGTTGGGCTCTGGGAGTAATGCAGGGTCACACTGGATTAAAAAAAGGAAAACAAACAAACAAAAAAACATGTCTTATGTTTCAAATGAATTCCGTAGATCATGTCGCGCTTTATCAATCGTGATGTACTTTATTCATCTCAGGGGATTTGACTATTATTTTGGATTCGCTGCTGCAGCCTGTTGGTCGAGTATAAATGTTGTTTAAAGTCCAGACTTGCGCAAAAAAGCTTGCAATACTTTATGTGAAAGTTACAACACAAAATAGAGAACAAGTTTGTTATTTCTAGGAAAATCCCCATTGAGAATAATTGTGACCATATTTCATGTGAAAGTTACAACATAAAATAGAGAACACGTTTGTTATTTCTAGGAAAATCCCCACTGAGAAAAATTGTGAGCCACTTACAGAAATTCCAGTGTCTTTGTTGAGAATGACCTGTAGCAGATGGGGTGGGAGTATTGGTGGAGACTTAAACTTCTCTTCCTGTTTAGGAACATAGGCATCCTGATGATATGGCCCAGGAGGAGAGCTGGAGAGGTCTAAGTAGAGAAGGGAAGAGAGGCAGGGTGAGGGAAGAACAGTATGACTGACACTGAACATAATTTTCAAATATTTGCGCAGACCTTTTTTTTTTTTTCTCCACACAGTGTACAAATCACCACCGGGGTTCGTCAACACTCTCACCTGACATGTCCGAGCACTTCTGCGAGTCTACCATCAGAGCATCGAACACCTCAAAGTCAGTTTTCTTCACCTGGATGACATTGTTGACCGTCCCGAGCTGACTGGTTATAACTGGCTGTGATGAAACATAAAGACGATCAAATTCAGAACTAAAACCTAAACGTATGAACAATATTATCATTATGATAAATAACCACTGTTTAAGTTAAAGAGCATTTGATGAAACAAACCCTCTTTTTCAGGATAGTGCATCTTATTTAAACAGCATCAAGATCATATCTATTGATCCAGACAAAAAGTCATATTGGAATGTGAGAAAAACTGCTGACCTCGGTTGGGTCGTGGGTCCACTGGCCGTCCACATAAAATTTGTACTGGTGCTCCCCTTCAGGTAGATCAACAATGGCCACAAAGGTGTTCTGACTTTGACGGAGGAAAGCGGAGAGCGTTTGGCGGCCAGGAGAGTTAACTACATGTTTAATGTCAAACAACTGTAACATTTGTATTTCAGTGTTATTAGTTTAAATGAGAAATGGTAGTCATTTTTTTTTATGAAAGATGCAATAGGAATAAGATTTCAACACATAAACAGAATGTAGGACGACCCCTCACCTTCTAGTAAGGGGAATCTTGTTGGCCCAGTTGTTGAATGATCCAGAGAGGTAGACCTCCTTGCCATCTCCAGTCCAGCGAAAGACTGTCGGTCGGTCTAAAGTTGGCCCTTTGTCATCTGCTTCCAAGTCTTGCTGCCACGCAAGGTACTCCTCTTTCTCTAAAGGAGCCTGAAACAGCCATCAGACAAACGACATGCATTTACCTAATGAGCAACTTTTGCTGGTTAGAGATAAACTGTCTCTGCGACAACAGCACGACTTACTTTCATATCTTCACCATGAAAAATATCTGCGTCCTCTGGGCTGTCCATCAGGATTTTTGGCCTCTCTCCCTCCTTGGTCCCTCGGCTGTCCCTCCGCTGAGCCTTCTCCCCCTGGCCCATGGCAGCCCTCTCACTGCTTGTATTCCCCATGGCTTTGTCTTCTCGTGGGCCAGTACAAGGTCACTGTGGGCAGAAGTTTGAAAACAATTCAGAGACTCAGCTAAAGATATCACTTTAAATAAGGGAGTTAATCATTAATACCTACTACTGGAAAACTATTTCTTTAATGTCCTCACAACTGAAGTGATTTTTGTGTTTTTTTAAAGTTTGTATGTAAGAATGAATGCAATATAACAACAGGCTAACTCAAATACTGTCAAATAACAAGCAGCTGTGAGTCGGAGCCGAGTAGAACAGCTGAATTCACCACTTCACTTTGCACAATGTGGCTTCATAAATAAACCATACTCCATGATGATAAAACAATCCCTGCAGCTGGAAACTGAATAGCAGGGGAGTTTATTGTTACAGTTTAAGCTCTGTGTCATGATAGGCTCAAATTTTTACGCTTACATAACATTTCTTTCAGCGTGATACCTTCTCTCTTTGACGGACCAGCGCTTTACTGGACACCCTATTATCACTATACCTCATATTTGTTTCATTACTACTAACTACTGTCATGTGGCTCTTAACTTAACAGCACAGTATATATATATATATATATATATATATATATATATATATATATATATATATAAAAAATTGATTTGCAGAGACGAAACTTATCTTGTGTTTTACCAACGTTCTTATATGTTACTGCTGCATATGCAGTGCACCAGCCGAGCAACAGCACCATGACCTTGACAAAATAAAGGTGGATGCAGTTTGCAGTAATGGTTGACTTATTTGCGTGGTTGAACTGGCTCTCATGTCGTTGCCACATTAAACCAAAACCAACCGTCGGAGGTCACCTTGAAAGCGGTTAAAAATGAAAATGATTTCGTCCCTCACAGGTGTTATCGAAACACCAGCGACGTGACAGTTATCATGTGAATATCACTGTACGTGTCACCGATATGTAAACGAGGTTTAAGGTGACGCAAAGGGGTGTCTGTGTGTTGAGATCTCCTTTTATAATGATTACGGTAATTAAGATTGTGTCGTTTTCTTCAGGGTCGATGATGGGAGTTATTGCGCTTTCCCGCTATACGACAGCGTTAACATTATTGTTTTCACAAAGTACTACTTCTACCACTTGTCATTTTTTCCCCCTGACATTATTGAGACGATTCTATGAAAAGGATGCAATGTAGCGCTGCAGTGACTTCATGTCAACTAACGTTAAGCGCAACATGATGTTGACATTAGCCACAAACGGTAAGTGATCCCCCCATCCAAGGCTAACGGTACGTTAGCTCATCTTGAACATTCATATACACGAAAATGAGCTCCTTTACTAACTCTTGAGTGACAATAGCTTGATTCGACTTCATTTACTGGGCTGCGGATAATTTCCTTTCAGTGAATAGCACCTTAGTGGTAATAAGGTAATACTAGGTGACGTTGGTTCACTAAAGCTAACGTTAGTTAGCAGCTAGCATCGGTGTGTTGTGCAGCCGGCTGGACGTCCTGTTTACCCAAACAGTGCCACTGACTGCAGCGTAGAAGTGATACCAATTTAGCAAATGAATGCGCTGACTAGAAACTTTTTTTTTCTTTTACCTGGGAAACGCTTTCTGTCGTAGCTGTCTGTCCGTGTTAGCTCCTCAGACCCATTTTCGCCGGAGGAGAAAACAAAACATTTGGTCACGCTCAGCAACACCGCCCCCCTGGTTTGCACATGCGCAGTGGATCATACATTCAAAATGTACATTTCACGGAAAAAGTGCTAAATGATCACAGAACGTAATCCCACCCCCCTCGTGCAGGTACTGTCGCGTGGACAGTATATGTTGAAATCTTTTTTTGTAATCATGATCAACATATTAAGTCTACATCCCTATAATGGCGTGTAGTTTTACGTACTCAACGCTAGATGGAAGCGTGAGTCAGGTACAGCGAACACATACATTACACTAGGAAAATACACATCTACATGTACAAAATATGCATCTATCTTGAGCCGATGAACCTGTGACCATTGATTTCTATTGTAGCCTATATAAATTTATACAAAGGGCATACAAAATGCTTTTGTTACAAATAGTGTGTCTTAATGTCACTTCCCATAAATGTATACTACAAATCACTACAAATATACCGTTCAGAGTCAGGAAAAAGGCAAATACTTCTAAATATTTATGTATTTATGTATTGCCATAGGGCGACTGTACACAGGCATATCAAGATAAATCTGTTCATGCATATAGATGTACAATAATATTGTATATTATACCAGTCTCTTTATATAACAATACAATATATTGTACCATGGATGATTGTGGATGGATATTGTGTTGATCCCCCTGCCAAAATAGACCTGACCTGTCAAGGCATGGACGCCACTAGACCTCTGAAGGTGTGTTGTATCAAGCTGTTAGCAGCAGATCCTTTAAGTCCTGTGAGTTGCAAGGTGAGGCCTCCATTGATTGGACTTGTTTGTCCAGCATATCTAACAGATTTTCGATTAGATTAAGATCTGGGGATTTTGGAGGACAAGATAACACCTTGAACTCGTTGAACCTCTGCTGAAAGAGGTACCTGCCATCAAGGAATACTGTTCCTATGAGAGGGCGTACATCATGGTCCGGCACTGGCTTAGGTAGGTGGTATGTGTCAAAGTAACATCCACCAGTGATTCATGGTGCAGTGGTGGAATATGTTCCACAAAGACACAGGCATAATATATGATATACTTATCATATGCATGTATGACTATTGTTCTTAAGGTCCTGCCACTGATTGATGATTTCTGGCTGACAAGATTAATATGACAGCGTTGTGCTATTCTTGACATTCACTGTGAGTTTGATCACCAATACATGTGCAGTAGATGAGTGCCACTTGCCATTCACGCAAAAGGTCTTGAAGTGACCTTTAAACTATGAAGGTCGAGCTGTAACAACATCTTATCCGGTTACCTTCAAAACTTTGTTTATCGTGAGTTATGCGATGCCTCAAATACCACAGTCATCATAGGTGAAATGATGCAGCAAATCACTAATCGTTATGTCAGCCAGCCCAGTCTGATCACAGGACAGTGCCAAACCTCACACAGCTGCTGTGGTCACATTGTCCCTAAGCAGTGCTGTTGTGCCAGAGCACCTGTCAGTAGATGAAACACACATTTCGACTTGTCATAGCAGGAAATGTGCAGGTGGAATTTATCCAATTTTGTTACCTGTAAGCCATACAGATGGGTCAGCAGCAGCACACAGTAATTGCCAGGGCTCTGTAAGTGACACACCTAATGGAGTGTCAGTTGTTACTTATACAACAGAAGCCGGTCTGAAAGCACGGAAGGGGTTAATTTTCTTTCCAGAGTCTTTAGGTGTTTTACCACTTTCTGTTACAGTATATTCTGTTAGCAGAGTCATGCTGAGTTATTCATCTTTGTTTTGTCACCTCACCACCATTACCTAACTGCACCAAATTCTGTCTCCCACAAACTTCGACATGGATTTTAATAGCACTAATGATGTCCACCCCCAAACAGCACTCCAACATCCTCAAGACACATGGGGCAGCGGACACTGGAGGCTTTGGCACATAACGAGGAGCTAAATAAAAATGTGTCCAGCAGACATGTGTGAACTGAAGGGAGGTTAGATTTCACTGGACTATTTGAAAACAGTAGAATCTACATTTCACAAAGCCCTATTATCTAGAGTGTCACAGCAGACACAGCGCCAAATTATGGCATGATCACAGTTGATTGCAGTTCACAGATGTCAGTCCACAGCGGGTGTTCAATTACAGAGATTTAATTTTACCCTTCACAGCCTTTATGCTTGTAATAACCAGCTTTTAAAAAAAATATATGTACATATATAAAAGAGAAAAGACTGAGGAGAAATGTGGAAACAAGCTAACAGTTGCAACACTTTTAACTGAGTGCTTCAACATTTTTAAAGTTTTAAAAATTCAAGAGTCGGGCATGTTAGAAGACTGTCCCTGAACCAGACGGCTGTAATTGGCTCACGTCAGCTTAGGAGACTGAGTGGGCTCCTAGGAAGAAGTTGGCCTGACTGATGAAGGTGGGATGTAATGTTTTCGCTTGCATGCGGAGGTGGATTTAAAAATGGATTTGAGAGATGGAGTCGGATGGTACGGCATGTTGTTAGGTATGATGTGTTGAAAATGTTGATGTGTCAGTTGCCAAAGAATGAGGACTGAAGTGGGTAAACCCTGATACTGGATCACGGGACTTTGAAGTTGTTTTTCTTTGGTGCCAAAAAGGCCCAAACTGGGAGAGCTCTCACAGTCCCATTAGGAATCCTGTATTGGCTCACAGACCTGCTGATGAACTCCGTGATGTGACCGATGTGCTGACATTTTACTGTGGCTCCGCACTGGCCTAGCTTCCCGAGAGCCATGACCACACGGCCAGAGTTGTTTACCATTACTCATCCCTGCTGAGTGAAGCCATCACACAACAGCAGCCGACGCACCACAGTACCACGACCAGCAGCTGGCCATAATACATGCTCTATAGGACAAGCCAGATAACCTTTATACTGAGCTCTGAATTACACATAGGGGGTGGTGACTCACACGTTTTGCCTTCACATCTGTGCATGGAACACACTTGACACACATGTATTCATGCACTTGTCCCTGAATTCCCTATCTAAGGCTTAAAGGATACATCTGATGTTATTCTGTATTCTCCTTGTTATCAATAAATTCCATTGAAACCAAAAACCAGCAATGTTGGATGGATTTCTGCATGCTCCAATGGCCCCAGGCCAGGAGTCAAATTTTAAAATTGCTGGGGTGGCGTTTAGCTCAGTCGGTAGAGCAGCCGCCCCATATGCGAAAGCTCGCTGTGGTGGCCCAGGTTTGAATCCCGACCTGTGTGGTCATTTCCCGCATGTCATTCCCTATCTCTCTCCCCACATTTCCTGTCACTCTTCAGCTGTCTCTATCAAGAATAAGGCCAGAAAATAATAATGAAGTTGCTTGTCTCTGTGGCCATTGTGGTTTTTCTGGGACTGTTTTTAGAGGCAGATTAATACAAAATTGGTGCTTTAATGGGTATTTGCAGGTGCAAAATGGTTGTGATGAAGGAAGATGTCAGCTAATACAACATTATGGCCCATTGATGTGGTTATAGTTTTGGCTCAGAGGAATAAGCTACTGTATGACGGCATGGACAACTTTAAGTTAGTAAGATCGATTCATTGTTGGTTTTGATCTTTTAATACGGACTGTTGGTTATAAGAACAACTGAGAATATTGGCTAGCCTTATCCTTTGAAAGCAAGGTCTTCAGAAAACATGACATGTATAGTACAGCAGGGATTTCAAAAATGTATTTTTGTCTGTGCTTGCTTGCTTGAAGGCTTGATTGGCCTTACATCTTGTCAGGTTTTGCTATGGTCTACTAGAAGTTTAAATTAACTGGAACAACTTCGTTGAATGGATGGTTCCACTAGATAACATCCATCAAACTGAGTCATGCACATCACTGCAGCTTAATTACATGCCTGTGCAAAACTTCTCTCGGGATGAAATAAACATCCCCCAGTAAATACAGGTTAAAGCTGAAGAGTGTTGTGTTAAAGGTTCAATTTCTAGTGTGTAAGATTTAGAAGGTTCCTTTTACAGAATATAATAAGCACACCTGTTTTCATTAATGTACAACCACCTTAAAATAAGAATCATTTTTGTTAGCCTGTGAGTCTTTTATAGCTACAGGCGCTGACGTTCCTCTTCCACGGTGTCTTTCATGTTTCTGCCAAACACTGGATCTATGCAGGGTGATTTTTCACATGGACCTTCTTGCTCAGTAGGAGGCTGAGTGGAGGGGTGGCAATCAGCATCATTGCTAGATGCCACTAAATCCTACACACTAATCCTCAAAAGGTGCATGGTAATGTTTACAGCTGTTTTTTTTTTGTCACCATTTTGAAACAGAAATAAAAATGACACTGACATTGATTCATAGTAAATTAATAAAGAGAGAAAATACAATTAACACTGAAAGGAGAACGAATAGAGACATCTTTATGCATTATACTGCTTTATGTGCTGTTGCTTTCATACACACGCTTCATCTTCATCACTTTTCAGCTTTTTGTTTCCATGTTTCCAACCATGTAAACTGTACTCAACATTCATTTGGGGACATGAGTACTTCATGCCTCAGGTCAGCTGATCAGCTGCTCCTGGAGGTACCAAGCGCTAAACGGAGGCTCAGAGGGGATAGAGCCTTTTCCGTTGCCGGTCCTAAATTATGGAAAGACCTCCATCTACACATTCGACAAGCCCCTTCACTGTCCATTTTTAAAACACTTTGGCTTTTAACCCAGTATGAGACCCTGTTTCTGTTTTATTATTTACATTTATTTTTAATACTGTTTATTTTATATTATTGTTTTTATATTGTCTTTTATGTTTTATGTCTTTTATTTTGTTTTATTTCATGTACAGCACTTTGTGTCAGCTGTAGCTGTCTTTAAAGGGCTTTATAAACAAAGTTGAGTTGAGTTGAATTAAAAGTTTAATATCGCAAATGGCTTAAAACAATCTTTCTCATTAGCCGGGTAATTTGTGAGGCTAGTTGGGTAGGACGAACTTGGGCCAATTGAGAACTCAAGTTTCACATTTGACATTTTACGAGCAATTGTTCAATTTTTCAATTAGCCCGGTCAAGAACATTATCAGTGCATCTGTTATGAAACAATTACATAACATCCTCATTTAAACAAATTTCTCTCCCACACACGCTCTTCCATCCTTTATGTCCTTTTATCTCTGTTTCCTGTTTTGTCACTGTGTGTTCTTTCTCTTTCTATCTCTTGCTCCCATTCTTACTGTCTGACCTGCAGTTCAACATTTGGAGTGATGCTACTGCTGGACTATTTTAACTGACAGATAAAAAGAAGTAACACATGCTTCGGGGCAGCAGAGGTTTTATAGTTACACTGTCTGATGACAAACATGTCTTCCTTCTCTATTTGGACCAATTTCACTTAGCTTGACAAGCCTTCAAGGTAAAGCACTGTTCAAACCACAGGCCGTGTCCGGCCCACTCTCTTGCAAACCTCTTAGCGAGAAGGTGACCTCTTGGTCGTATGAGAGACAATCCTTTTCATTTCAATTGTAGGCAGGTGAAAGGTCCATTGGCCATAATGCCGTGAGAGCCAGTTTTCTGCCCTCTTGATGTAAGCTTGTTTCACTATTGCCACTTCTGACTGTCCCTGTGCTACCACCCTCTTGACATTCATTCTGTATGTTTGAGATTGTATGGGTGAGGTTTTCAGGGAGAGGCTCCCCGCCCTCTGCAGAATGTATAATCTGAGCAATAACACTTGATGAAGCAAACGTGTTTTCTGCTCCAGCCACTTGAAATAGTGAGCAGAAGGCAGAGCTGATAACCGGCCGAACGGCTGAATGTTAAACATGTCAAGCCTTCCATAAAGGTGGCCGATTTTTCACTTGTAATTCTTCGTCGAATTTGAAGCAAGTGTTTGATTTCACAGAGAAGAAAACAATAGCAGGCCTCTCATTCCTCACTGCTGACACACAATTTGGGCTGTTGAAATGAAGCCTGGTGCCAGCAGACTGTTGGCAGACTGTTATCAGACTGGCTGTTTGAGGGTCAGGGGCAGAAACAAATAAGGGCACCAACTAAATGCGGCATTTACTGATAAACAGTTAAAAACCCTGGATAACGCTTAACTACACACTTGATGATGTGAATGAGAATGAGCTGTATATTGAGGAGCTTAGTCAGAGTTTGGGTTAGCAACCTAGAAGGCAATTCATCACATTATTTCCGTTGGAAGGGGACTCTAGATGACACTTTACTGCATCTGTCCAATGTAAGGGCACTGTTGCAAATTTACATATTTTTTTTTTAAACAAGGACATAGTTGCCTACAACACAGTGGTCTGATTTTTTGATTAAATGTTGAAGATACTGTATACAACCTATGAGTTTGGCAGATGTAACGCTATATAACAAAAGTTTGGCTGCCGTTGCTGGAGTGCAAATGTACCCAAACCAAATAAAGAGCAGGTGGCCAATTAGGGCTTGTAGATAACCTCCTAAACTGTCAGTTCCTGGAATGGCCACTTGAGGCTGGCTACCGAACGAGTCAATGGGCCCCTATAATAAAAATGTTCAACTCCACAGCAGAAATAGACATGTTTACAGCCTGTTCCAAAAAACAGTTTTGATCTCTAAAGCTAAGGAGCATGCATCCTTGAATGACAACTGTACTGAGTCTGAGTTTCTTTTTAACTCACCCATTATTATATTGAGCACCCAGGCGTCATTCAGCCCACATCAGATTTTTCTTTCATTTTTTTCTTTCCTTTATACTGTCTATAAAATTATTGTTTTTCTTGCCATTGATGATCAAAAAAAAGAAAGATGAGAGAAAAGTGAAAAAAGACCCAAACCCAAGATTCTCAAGGAGAGTAAATGCCATGCATTTATTTCAGCACTGCGACACATCCCTCAGACTGTCACGATTCATGTCATAACCATATTTTATTCACTAAGACGACCCGACGTTGGTCCTTCATTACATGGCATAAACACTACATGAAGTTCTACATGTTACAGTATGGTTCCAGTGATTCTATGGACAGTTTCATGTGCATCTTCCGTCAGTGTGTAACCTGTAACATTATAGAAATCCCACCACGTTTCCCAGAACAATTCTTAAACAGTGTTTCTGCATATTAACAAAGGACAAATGTTTGCACGACATCTCCCATTGTCTTACAGTATTTCATTACAGTGATTATGTCACAAGATAATCCATCTACGTCTCATTTCCACAGTGCAAGTAATGACATTAGAACAGAAGGGCAGATGTTTCCACCTTGTCAAAGTGCAGCTCTGAGCACAACAGGAACAAAATGTACTATATGGCAGTATATACACGTACACTTACTGGGTTAGCTTTCATTAATGTTCACTTCACATCCCGTTTCACAGTTAGTACTTGAGAAGAACATAGAGTCTTGGATGAGAATGGGGGAAACAGAGGATATATCAGAGGATACAGGAATAAATACAGTGTTTTAATGCATAATAATAATTTATACTGGTATGAATAGCAGTTCTCATAATAATATCATGTACGCAGATAGCTTTCATTCCTGTTTGGTATATGTTCCAATAATGGCAGCTGCAGGGTTAATCTCCTCCCAGAAGCCTATCCACTTCGTCAAAGAGTGCCAATAATGAATTTCCATGTGCCTCTGTGTAGTGTGATTAACAATTTTGGTGGTGAATAACACAATCCCATTCCAGTAGCATGGAACTATTATTAGTACTTGAAAGACTAACAGCCTGTCACATTAATGTACCCACGTGGAGAGGTGTGCTGTGTAGCTGAAGGGCCGTAGAGTGTAGTATTTGTCATTTAACCAAGAGTGTGTGTGCATCCTAAGAGCGTATCTGATTGTATGCGTGATCTCTACACTCACAGGTTTCAGAAATATCCCTGACTGACTGACTAGTCGTGAGTTGGTAGTCTGTCTGCCTCGTCCTATCGCTCACATTTGCGGAAAAGCGTCGGGTTTTGGAGTTGGGACCTGTGACAGCTGCTGTCACTTGCGTCGTCTGTGTGTCAGTCAGCGTGCGTGTTGTCAGGTGTTGTGGGTTTTGAGGTGACGCAGAGAGGAGAGATTCCATCGGTGGCTTGATCTGCTGTCTCTCATGCTTCATCCAGTTCGCTCACTTGCCTTGCTCGTGTCATTGTGTCATCACGTCTGTCTTCCTCCACTTATCTGTAGGCGGTAGGGGTACACCCTCTCTCTCTCTCTCTCTCCTCTCTCTCTCTTCTCTTCTCTCTCTCTCATCTCTTCTCTCTCTCGCTTCCTACCCTCTCTCTCTTTCCCTTCTCTTCCCTCCTCTCTCCTCCCTCTCTCCTCTCCCTCTCTCTCTCTCTCTCTCTCTCTCTCTCTCTCTCTCTCTCTCTCTCTCTCTCTCTCTCTCTGCTGGGTTGCAGTAGACGATCCTGGACTATAGAGGCAGACGGATGTGCATGGCAGAGCTATTGGGCCTGGCAGCCAAAATATAGATGGCGCTTTCCTTTAAAAAGTCTGCCCAGGTCACTGGCCTGTTGAATAAAGAGAGTCGAATTATTATTAGTCACAATATTATTAGTAATATTAGTCAAAACACCCCTTTTTCAAATAGTGGTGTGAGGTTGCAAACTATGCACAAGGTTAGGGTCATGAATCACGAATCATGAAACACTAAACAGAAAAAAAATAATCTATTGTTTGTTATAGTGTTAATATTTTTATTAGTGTCAGCAGGTCTCATCAGAAGAACAAAATCAACTCAGATCTCTTATTGCTTTGTGCCACAGTCAGGCAGTAGACTTACATATGCATATTGTTGGACAAAAATTGTTAAATCACATCGCAGAGTAACACTACATGTTCCTTCATTACAATAAACACAGGCACTGTATATTTGGAGCCAGTCCTACATACACCACCGTTCTGTTGCCATAAATACTCACTATAGTGCATCACGTGTGTATTCATCCACAGCTTAAAATAGTCCCCGACAAATGCATTGTTCACCCATGTTTGAGTAGTATCTGCTAAAATCCTCCATGCACAGAATCAGAATCAACCAGAGAAATATAGAATAAAAGAAGTCATTTCTTGACCTCACTCAAAAGTTCTAACCTTTATTTTTAGGTTGCTCGCTCATGGTAACCACACAAATATTTAGATCTGCATGAATTATTCCGTACACCCTACACCACTTTACGGTACAATACAGTACATATGATATGGTAATATCATTGTAGTTAGTATCTGGCTTTTCCTCCGCTGTAATTTGCCTCATGCTGATGTGAAGGTTCAGTTATAAAAACATTGTTTGTCAGATGTCTTTTCTAAGCGTTTCCTGCTAATTAGTACTCAGGTTAATAAGACTCTCTCGTGTAGCTCTCTTTGTAATTGCGGTTCCCTGCAGCCGCTGCCTGAAATGCTGAGGCGCATTAGCTCAAATTGTTGCAAAAGCCTGCAATGTTTTATGAAGGAAAGTCTCACGAGTCATACGTCAGTCTTCATTATCTGGTGACAGTCAGAAAGTGAGCTTGAGGTCGTTTGCGGTGTCAGTGAAGCCTCGAGCAGGAGGGTCGTTCACGCCGCAGTTTTCTACATTGGGTTGTTTCACTCAGAATTAATTCCACTGTTACTGCCCATGAAACATTGCACAGCAGGGACCACTGCAGGGTCAGGACAGCCAAATGTATGCTCGTCCAGTGGGAACAGTCTGGGCTTATTCTAACAGGGTGAAGAAGTTTATGTAAATTTCACTGCTAAAGGCAGTCTGCCTGGAAGTCTGTGAGAAGAGAGCATTACCAAATTGGTACTGAGCACAAAGCTGTTAGACTGTAAGGTGTTTCTAATAATTTTGTCCCCTGCCTCTCACACACACACACACACACACACACACACACACACACACACACACACACACACACACACACACACACACACACACACACACACACACACACACACACACCCACTAGATATACAAGAGAAGACAAACCTGCTTTCATCAGTCTTGCTCCTTTCACTGCCAGAGCTGGCTGGACTGCTCTCGCATATGGGGCCAACATGACTTATACTGTACCAGAGGACAAAGAATTAAAGGCAGACATAAACAGGTTAGATTGTAGTCTAGAAGAGCAGTCAATGAAACACATTTCTATTTCCAATATGAAAAAGAAAAGGAAAGAAATTCACCCTAAATTATTTTCAATTTCTTCAACTTGAACAAGGGACCAACCATGATGCTTTTACAATGAGCCCACAGAATCAGTATTCATTTAGATGAATCTGAGTTGCTGTGGTTGACAAGCTGCCATTGCCACAGTGTAATTTCACTTGTAAGGATTTCACTTTCTAAATGCTTGTGCCAATAAATATATCCAGGAGATGTGGAACCTGTTATATCTTAGAAAAACATTATCAAATGGAATTAAAACAAAAGATTGTACGCAAAACTTCAAAACATTTCAACAACAAAAAGTCTTTCCTGGCTTGAAGTTTGCTATTACCAGCCAACTTAGGACACAGATGGTAAAAGCTACAAGCATATGCTCCATAAACTTAATTTTATGTTCTTAAATCTCTGTCGAATCCTCATGTTTCGATCACATGTGGTATGCCTCCCTGCACTAATCAGCAGCTAGCTTAGTATGCTGTTGAATTTTCTGACTGAATTCCATTTTTTAAAGTATGCCTTTCCTGTTTTCATGAAATGCTGTTTGATTTCCTCTGATTGCCATGCAAGAAATCAATACTTTCATTTCCAGGCTGACAGAAGAGATCATTATACATTATTCTTCATAGGGTTTTTTCTGTCATACGCAGCATCGCGCTAGTGTTATATATAACTCACACAGACTACCTTCATCCGTTGGAGTTGCCGCCTGCCAGCCGTGATTAACCCAAACATCTCTGCATCGTCTGTCACTGTCAGTGTAAATGTGTTCAGTTCCAGTCTGCCACAGCAGTAATGACGGGCCCCCATTTGAAGGCGCAACACGTCAAGACAGCCACTGGATAATTTTTTCAGTTTTCAAGTCTCAATTAGCACTGAAATGACAATTATTTTAACTCTCCGAGATCCTATCAATAGCCCCTTAATTGCTTTTGAAATTGCTTTGTGCTTGAGAAATGACTATCGCGGTTTGTCAGAGGTCAGGAGGTGACAATGAGATGAGGTGATCAAGTGGCCGTTGGTGAAGATAACAACTTTATTGTTCAAAATCAAACAACGTCAGTTCATTCTTTTACTTTAGCACACAAAGTCTAGTCTGTTTGAGCTAGCGACTGGACCTTGAGCCAAGTTTTTTTTTTTTTTTTTTTTTTTTTGCTGAACTACCATTTCTTTCTGAAGTCGACAAAGAACTTTCAATGTATTTTCTTTTTGAAGCCAGCTCACTAGAGTTATATAAAAAAAATATGAAGCATTATGATTCACTTCACATCTCACTTGAAAACCCAAATGACTGTCTTCCACACCTATGTATGAGTCATGGGTTTTTGATCTTGCGCAGTCAGACAGAAGCTCTCCCGATGAACCTTTTGACTGATGGCTGCTTGAAAAACTCAGACTCTCACACTGCAGCCTGATGATGTCTATAATCCAGCGATCAAAAGGAGTTTTCTGACTCATTTGATATTTGCTTTTTAATGAGCGTGAACGAGGTTGCCTTTTATTGCCGTGTGTGGACCCGATGTGCACAGTACACGCTCGCACCCTTTATGTCCACAATGTCCTCTTACATTGATAAGTGTGGCTTTTTAAAAGTAAAACTCCCCTAAAGAGAACAAAAGGCTTTCTTTTGATCCCTATAATTAGAGGCCAGCCTGAATCTTACTCATGCCACAGTATAACAAGACCTAATCATATGAGAGGCTCACATTCTGCTCATTAGGCTTCATTCAAGGATGCATGCTCCTTTGATTGCTGTATGTTCCGAACGAGCTCCAGCATGGAGTAAAGAGGGCTCTCTCGTTCTTTTAAGAGTGAGTGTTAAATTACGAATGAAATCTAAATCGAGGGGCTGTCTGAGAAGAATACTTGAGAATTGCGTAGTGCTCAAGGGTGTTGAAGTGAGGGAAAAGGAGACAAGCCATGCAGTGCTGAGTCACACTCACCCACAATTCATAGGAGAGCAGAGTCCCATGAGTCTGTGGGGTATGCCGCATGTTGAATAGGTGAGAGGGATGGAATGGCACAGCACAGGAGATTTGACAGCACAAGAGGTCATAAGCAGTAACAAACACGTGCATACGCATACATACACGTACAATACACACACCCCAGAGGTGGAAAATACATTTAATAAAAAAAGTACATATCTGAGGGGCTTGTACTTTTACATTTAATGCTATTTCACATGGAAATCGTTTACCTCACTTCATTTATTTGCAGTTGCTACTTATTATGCCGATCCTGACTTCTAAGATTTAATAGTAATGGCCCCAAAATACTACTTTGATGCTCTGTGGGGGTGTGGGGTCATTGTACATAATGAGTGTTAACTTTTTTGCTTTAACATTAAAGTACAGTATTCTACATACTGCTGCTTTTAGTAGTAAAAAATGGTCTGAATATTGATATACAATATTGACAATGCCACACAAACACAGTGAGTGCAAACAAGTTTAACCTCATAAGAGTTTTTCCTTTCAATGTTTTTTTTTTTTTTTTTAAATATCCCATGTGTTGTGCAATATTGAGCGTTATTCCTTAATGCATTCTGCCATGAATGATGTTAACCATCAGGTATCAACTACATGGGCTGGACACACGAACAACAACAGCATTACGATTGCTGTTTGGTTGTGCCGTTTGATTTTTGAGCCTCTTCAGAGAGGTGAAGGAGTTGTGGTTGTGGTTTCACCAGATTGCATTTTATTGTGAAGTGTATCTTATATTTTGTCTCTGTTTTGAAAAATCCTCACAAGGGTACAGTAGCATCACGTGCAGAACCTTATTTGATCTCAGCCAAACAAAGCACAAACAGTCCTCCACTGAGTGTTCAAAAAAAGTGTCATGAGCAGAGCCAGCCAGCTTTATCAGTCTAATAAGTGACAATTTATTAATACCTAGAATTCAGTCATACTCAGCGTCAAACCAGCAGGCAGCTAAGTGCCTGCTAACAACTTCAGTGGCAGCACAGAATACATTATTGAATAAAACATATTACTTTAGTGTCTTTAAAATGTGACAAGGAACTGGCTGCAACACATCTTACATTTTTTTACTTGTTTTGATAAAGACATGATTTTATTGTGTTTGACTTGAGAAAAAAAACACACTTTCTTTTATCAGTGTTGCCTGTGATTATTCAGTTTAAAGCTGCTCTGCAGCAAGATCCAAGAGAGTCCAACAGTGTTATGTCCCAGTCTTACAGTGCATATTGTCTCGTCAGACATTTTGAGTTTGGTAATGAGAGGGAGGTAAGAACAAAAGTCCAGCTCAATATGGGGCAGGCAACCAGGTCTCCAAATAGCTCTGCAGCAGGATGGCTTTGTGCTGAATAACCTTGGGGATATGTTAATCAGAACTGATACCTGCTGGGTCATAGCTGTGGTTTGATTTGGCACCCTCGCCAGAGGATATATTAAATCATAAATGATAACACATTTACAGGTATAATTTGGGGAGCTTTTACTTATTTGATTCACAAATATTATCATCACTTTTCATTATTTTGGAAGAAGAGTGTGATGGTGTACTCAAGTATGCAATCATTCTTCTCCTCCGTCTCTAAAGCTGACATAAGATTTGCCGTTTTGCATACAGAGGCAAAACAAATTTGTCCTGTCATCGATTAATGTATGTACAGTAGAGATTACAAAAGCTACTGTATGGATGCCTCTTTGATACACAGTACACATTACCCTTTGCTCAGAGTGCAATGATGAAATACAATTAGTTAATTAGTTCAGATTGTGATGTAAGGCCTTTCTCCTTTTAGGGATTTTGGCAGTGTGGATTAATAAAATAAATGGAATGCAGATTAATTACCGCACCATCTTATAATGATGATGAAAATGTAGACCTGCATTAACTGATTTTTTGGCAACGTGGAACAGCTGAAACATGTTGTAAACACAAAAAAGACATGTCATCACCTTTAAAGTTGATATAATTAACTTTTTAGCACACCATTGCTTTTTTCACACTCCCAGTCACGGAGCAAGATTATCACTGATAATGGGTATTTTGAGCTTTTTTTTCTGAAGACAGACCAAAATATTAAAGTTACAAACCGGACATTTGAAGGTCTTGCTCTAAAGCAAAGCTGCTGGTTTAGGTAATACACAAGCTTTCACTTTGTCGCATTGTTTTCATGTTGTCATTTGGCACATGATGCTTTACAGTAAAAAAAATATAGCAGATAGATAAAATAATAATGCATTGAAGGTATGGCAACGGTTGTTTAAAGTACAGAAATGAGCGTTAATGGAGATACATGCAAAAATGCTCTTTTATAATTGCAAGAGGAGGTTGGAAGTCTTCCACAACAGCATTTTGAACTGATACTATGATTCTTAAAAAGTGAACCTGGGGAACAAAAGCGCCAGTAAAGTTTTAAATATTAACATTTTCACTGGTAGACACAGATCTAGAGTTATTGCTTTTGGGTGCTTGCAGGTTATAGTCTCAGAGAAATCTATTTAATATTGAACGAGTTGTCTTATGCTGAAAACACTAATAATAATAACATAATATCATTTGATATATAACATAATATCATTTGATATATTGGGCAAGTAAAGTGGCATGTCATCTGCAAAGCAATGAAAATGAAGACTGTTGATTGTGTCGAGCACAGGAAGCATATGTAATGAGAAAAGAACACAGTTTGTTTTCATGCTTCCAGTTTTTCTTTCTCATTTTTGCTGTTCCCTAACCAGCCAGACTTCTTTTTCACTCTGTCAGCTGCAGTTTGCATAAAAATGAGCTCTTAATTCCCCAAACTCTGCCAGACTACTACACAGACATGTAACTTTTATCTCAGTCTAGACATGGAATACTTTTGTTCTCGTAAAGCATTCCAACTAATGTTCTCTGTTTGAATTCCACTAAGTACAGACAGAGAGCTAACTGAATTTAGTGATTCTCCTTTGGTGTGCTCACCTCACATTGCAAGACTGCGAGTCTTTGTTGAGTTTGTGGTACCAGGACTGCTGAGCCTGGCGGCATTCTGCTCTTGTGATCGTGCCGTCTTTATCCAGGCCTAGACCCAGGAACACTGACCGTGCTTTGTCTCTCTCCTTCCCAGTCAACAGACGCACCAGTGAGTTCTAGGAAAAATAAAATCCAAACAGTGAATGTCATTAGGTGGCCTGGATCCACTCCTTTAAATCACTCATATCAATTACATTCCCCTTTTATGATTTTGATTGCTGTGATTTAGGGGCCTGGAAAAAAAGTATTTTTAGGGCCCATTTCTTTTGCTTTAATAATTTCCAATCACATTAGCACTGCCTGACATAATCTAGTAGCAACCGCTTTACCCCATGCTACCCCAGAGTCACACACAGTCCATAAATTGCAAATGTAATCTCCCAAGCCAAAAAACAAAGCCTAATATTTAAACTGATGTGTGATGATCAAGTGACAATGAAAATGAAAAATTCAGGCAGGTCTGTGCAAGCCAACATTTTCGTAGCATTTGCCCCTAGCCTTATATCAAATTCACCTCAACATAATGTATCATTTGTTCCTCTATTCTCTACAGAGGATGATATGCCAGACACTCAGCCAACATCTTGATAAATACCTTTTTCTCAATCTGTAAAGCTGAATTCAGAGTTGAGCACAAAGGTCATCTTGCACAAAGAAGCGACATAAAGTTTATATAAGCTCCATAAATCTTTTTCAGGGTTAGGGTTAGTCAGTATCTGTGATTGATTGGTTGTTACAATTGCCGATCTCTGTAAATGAAAGAATATACTGTACAGACCAGTGAGACAAGACAAACCTTTAAACACCCTCAATCTAGTTGTGATTCACAGTACCACAAATGAACAAAAGAATGTTGTCTACCAATGTAAGCCCCAGATTTTATGACTGGTGTTTAAAGCTAAAGCTAAAGTTTTCTTAGAAAGTGGACATAGGCCAACACATTGTCATCCAAGGTCATCTAATACAACACTGCTTTGTCAAACCAATCCACTGAAGTCACCAGTTACCATTGCTGTGGCAACAAGTTAAATAACAGTCACATACGTAATGCTATATAACTTGAAACCCTAATTTTCAGTGTTCACTTTTGGTTTGGACAGCATGGTGGCTCTGTAACACTGTAGCCTCACAGGAAGAAGGTTTATTGTTCAAACCCCAGCTGGGGCCTTTCGCTGTGGAGTTTGTACCCCTGTGTTTGCATGGGTTCTCTTTGGTTATTTCAGCTTCCCCCAACAGGTTAGGTGACTCAGTTACCAAATACTCAGTCACCTACCACAGATGGGTTTACACTGGGGTGAGATGGAAGCAGGGTGTCTCTCATAAAGGGTACCTTGTGCATCTATATGAGAAGTGAAGGGCATGACAAAACATTGGTATTTGACTCCCCTGGGAATGAGAAGACCCTCCACACTCCATACCTCAGAGGTTGTGAACCTCTTCAATAGCATTTATAGCTTTAAAGTGCCCAATAGCAGCCCAAATCCCAATATGTTTTCCTAATTTCCTCTTGCCATGTGTATGTGAATGCTGTACAACATGTCATGGTTGAGTTTCTTGTTTCTTTCTTGTTACTTGTGACTTGTTTCTTCATTCTAATACTTTACCTCTGTGCGAAACTTCCTCAACATTGCCAGAGACTCAAAGTAGAGGAAGTCTGACCATTCAATGTGACCCTTCTTCTCAGGATCCAGGGCTGCAAACTGGGCCAGGACTTCCTCCTCTTGCTCATCGGAAAGGTCCTTATCGAACTGCTGCTTGGATGCAAAGTGGCGGTACTGCAGCAGCTCATCTGACACCAGGCATGACTCTACAGCGGCAAGGAACAATTCATCACATCATACCTAATTAGTCCTCCGAGCAGTCTTCCAGATATAATTAACTTATGGTGACTCATTCTACAAAGACCACCTCCCACTGATTGCCCTCCATGCAAGCCATGGATTAATACCACACATTTGAAAGTAGTCAAAGGTGAGAGAAAATAATGTGATAAGTCTGAGAAGCCATGGAAACTAGATAGTACTTGTATTCATGTTGTATACAGAGATTTAGTTTTTTGCTATTACTTTTCCTGTGTGTTTAGTGTTGGGGTCATTATGAATGTAAAGCTGTTGGGCAAGCAAAAGAGGTAGTAGCTGCCTCCACATTATGGTGGCCTGTGACTGTAGTGTCTAGGCTACATATTGTGGTCTAAATGCCTTTTATGTTTTGTGAAGAATAAATGAACATGGCAAATTAGGTTGATTAGGCCTTTGGAAATACAAAAACACACATCTACAGCCATGTTAGTGGCTCTCTCTGAGGTTGTACTTTTGGGTGGTTGAACATGTACTGTTCGTCATCTTAGTTAAGCATATCAGTAAAGCATGGTATTCAATAATGAGCACTTAAAACGAAAACAAAATACAGCTGAGGCTGATGTCATTGCTTGGTCACAAACCAAAAACTTCACCAAAGTTACCACGATCCAGATATTTCTGTCTGGAATAATGTGATACACAGTCCAACACTGGGTCACACCTTATTGTGTTATCAAATTCCCTAGCTGTCGGATGTTTAATAAAATGGACTGCGTCATCACATACTGCCAGACAAAATGTGTTTTCTAATCACCTGGGATGATCCTGCACTGCTTGAAGGTCTCCACAAGGCTGTACATCTCTTCCTCCGTAAGGAGTAGATTCAGATTATCCTGCAGGAAAGGGTGAGATGAGGACGGAGAATTACACTAAACAAAAAAAAAAAAAAAAACTGAAGCTCGCACAATTTATTTCATAGTCAAGTGGTCCAGTACTTGATGTTTAATAAGTAAATGCGCTCTAATTATTTGGAATTAGTCCCAAATGTGTCTCCTGCAATAAATCATAAGCATACAAACTACTGGATTGTGAATCTATTTTAGCGACTACCCTGTTTCCCAGGAAAATGTGACTAAAAATAACAATTTGTGTATTTAATTAGTTATGAAAAATGAATGGCATAAAGTAAAGACACGTCTAATACATATATATACAGTATATAGGTTCCTTTGCAGCCTGATGTAAATGTCAGCAAATCCCCATACAAGGAAACTCACAGGAGACACTGACTGGAATATTTATATTTGTATATTATTTTTACATAATTTATCAGATAAGTGGTGTGATGAGACTTAAGCGATCTCTGTGGGATTAATGAGGTAAACCAACTCATGTTCGTTTGCACAGTTCTTAATCACTGTTACAGTCTGCCAGGGTTTCATGGAGAAAAAAAAATGCACGCAAAAAATATAATGCAAAAAATACCCTCAGACTCAGCAAATAACTAACAAAATGGGTATGTCATAGCAGGGGAACGCATAATAAGCAGTGATGTTAATGGTATGGGTGGATTTTAGCACTAAGAAGATGTTTTGTGTGTTTTCAGTCAAGGCTAGAGACTAAAACAATATTCACATCAAATGCTGGAATTTCCCTTTAAGTGTGAAATAAATGAGCCGTGAAGTTCCGGGATTTGATTAAAACACTACTCAAACATAACATGCCCTCGCCCACACACCGCCCCTATCTGGACTCCACACCTTTCCCCAGCCTCTTCTATATGTATAAGAGTTTAATTCACCCACAACAAACAAACAAGCAAAAGCCCACATGGCCTTATTATACCAGACACTGGGAGCTGAACATGTGCGCCAGCGAGCTGCGTGATGTCCTCCTGCATTTCTTCAACCTGTCATCACGATCGCAGTAACTGCCAACACCCCACTGTCTGTCTGCAGCATTTACCGATCAGGAGTGTGAGCGTGCGCTGTACGTGTAGCTATCTATTTATTTACTTACATGAATATAGGAATGTCACTCCTATGAAGAAGATCGCTCATGTGGTTTGTGCTCTAACTCGTTCACAGTGCACCCACACATATTCACAACCTACTCGCCAAGGTCAAAGACATCTGAAAATGAAACACTGAACCGGGATAATGGACTCACGTTCTGTCTGCACTTCAAAGTGTGGGGATGCCGTCTGGGACACTCTGTCCTTGTTAAATTTTGATATACATCATTTTAACTGAGTGGAGGCATTGGTATGGAGTGACTTAGGTGAATGACAGCTATGACCACACAGGGTTGTTGTTGTCACAGTGAAAAAAGCCTCCATGCTTTCCTCTGTACTGTTTTTGTACTCGTCCTCTAGTGTTTTGTACAATATATCCAACAGGATATATTTCAAGAAAGCACAGCCAGTTCTGAAAAGATAGCATGGGAAATGGAGCTGTAGCACTGAAGCTAACAAACCTATTGTGTGTCGTAAAGTTAAATGTCGCTGCCATCTCTGTGGGCATCAGTTTATTTTAATAATAACTTTACTGAAACAGGTGTGCGTTTCCCATCCCTCAAGCACAGGATGTTAGATCAGGCTACACATTCACAGACCTTCAGTCAGTTCACTTCAGCTTGCCACCAATTTTTGAGAACTTCAGGTGATGATGAAACTGGGGCAGCTGTAGCTCAGGAGGAATGATCAAAGTGATTGGTGGTCCTTCTCTGTTTATATTTTAAGTGTCCTTGGGCAAGATACTGAACCCCAGATTGCTCCCGAAGGTTGGCATTGTTGGGCGAATGTGTATGAATAATTAGCTCCTAAAACCAATGAGCAGTTGGCACCTTGCATGGCAGGCAATGCAATCAGAGTATGAATGGGTAAATGAAATATGTAGTGTAAGAGTGACTTGAGTGGTCATAAGACTAGAAAGGATTAGAACTATATAAGTACAGTCCATTTCTCATTTTATTTGAGTACTTGTATGTATGCCGAATCCGTTGATATGAATATAATTTCCCTTAGCCATGAGTGAGCTCAAACCTGCATCTTATCCAAAATGTTCTGCTGCATCCCCCTGTATGATCCCTCTTTTATCTCATCTACCGTTTTGTTTGTTTGATTTTTGTTTTGTTTTCTAATTAGCATTATTATATTTATTTCAGAACTCAGTCTATCAGTATCCATTTATATGCATGTGTCGGACATTCTAAAAATGAGATGAAAACCAACAATAACAACAAAAGAGATGTAACAAGCTGTCATCAGGAAACTGCTTCTAGCTTCTATCCATCTGCAATGTTGTCATGATCACCGAGCCTTAGCCCCAGTTATACCAACTGTCTGTTATGGATGCTATAATTATATTGTTCTGCCAAAAAACATTGTGATCTTAAAAGCGATTTAAGGGTGTGTGCAACATCTAATGACAGCATCTGGAAACTAGATTCTCTAGGATGCAAAAGGCCTCTGGGGAGTATAACAATAACAATACATTCTAATTTTATTCTGACAGCTTCCATAAATAGTTATTTGAGACCGTCCTGTTCGGAAAGATGACAGCGATGATTGTGAGTTCAAACACCTTTAAATAAATGTAGGTTCAGTGTCAGAGCAGGAGTTAAAAATATATACGGTGTATGTTCTTCTTATTGATTTCAAAGCTGCAAGAATCGATACATCTTTGTGAACAGTGACTCGGATGACTGTGCAATATGAGAGATGCTGCTTGAAGTGACATGATTATGTCATAAAATGAGAGAATTACTAAGAGACCCAACCCTGCAGATCCCCTCCTGTTTTGCAGACTCCAATCTCATTAACCTCATTTCCAACGGCAGCAGAAGCAGATGTTTTTTTTTTTTTATTGAAAAAGCGCTAATAAGCCTGTACATAGCTTCCTAGAAACATCTTGCAGCTAATGAGTCTGATGTTTTGTTTTTCCTCGGGAGTTGGTGGACATGAACCAGAGCTAAAAGGAGAGCGAACACTGGACGTGTGATACATTCAGCACTCTGCTCTCAAGGCTGACTGTAAATCCACTTTCAAGGAAACCCAGTCTCCATCCGTTAGGAGCTGTCTCCAGTGCCTGTGTGAAATTAAATGTCAGAAGCGACACAATGGCAGAATGGGGGGGGGATTTGTAACAGCTGACTGAAGTATGCTAACAAAAAAGCTGGTTTAGCAATGAAGAATGGAATTCTCTCTCTCTCTCTGTCCCTCAGTGAATTGTCTCTCTCCGTTTCTCACACGGTCAAAGAGACTTTTCAGCGTCCTCTTTCAGATTGCGTGAAAACATCCGCCTCTGAGCGCAACTTTGGCAACTGATTTCACTTCTCAGGGATGGCGACAGAGGGTGAAGCCCCCGCTCTACTCCGCTCTGAAGGGTCCTCCAGCAAAAGCACTCTTCGGCTGTTTACGCCTGAATTAAAACAGACTGCATTATCCTTCCAGCAGGGCAGTGCTCACCAGAGAGTCATCGGATTTGGCATTGGCCTTGAATTCCCGATGAGAGGCTTGGTGTTTGTTTTATTGTTCTGATATCCCTGAAAACTTTTCCGGAATGTCGCTTCGCTTTATGTGACTCTATAACTTCTATATAATTAATAGTGTCTCAACCTGCTGTAGCGAGTGTACGTTAAAACAGTTGATTTGCTGCTATGACAACTGGTGCTGGGAAATGTACTCAGCTGTAACTAATTGTGTTGCTAACTCACTGTCACTTTGTGAAACAGAGCCACTGTTAACAATATTAGCTCCAGGTGTGCTCTTCCTGCTATGACGTGTCAAAACACCGGCCACAATATGGTTAATGCGCCATCTGTGATGTCTTTATATACATTTACACTTGGCCAAAACTGGTTTCGTGTAAGAAAAAGCTCCACTCTTTACAATGTTCATGTTTGAAAAAGGGACATGGAATGGGATCCGACGGGCAGCTAGCAGGTAGCTCTGTTAGACTATCGTCCTTGGCTCTCCTTCCCTCGCTCTCCCTCTTCCCTGTGTTTTCCACTTCCATGGTTGTCCCCAGTCTGTCTCACACTCTCTGTGTTGCTTGTGTGGCCTCCTGCTTCTCCTCTCCCGTCGATCTAGCGAACCACCTGCTGATCGTCTAATCATCTTTCCTGTGTAGTACACGCTTCTGCTCCTTCATCCAGACCTTTCCGGATCGTTCAGTCTCAGGTGTGATACAGACAGACAGAAGTACGCAGCCGTGCTAGTTTTTGCTTGTTTTTGCGTGCTCTCTTGATTTCTCTCCACTCTGTCCTGTATCTCAGGTTTACCATTACCTGCTTGAATACCTGCCTCATCCAGCCTTGTCTTTGTCCCCTGTCCACAGTCTGCTATGTTCCCTCATCACAATGTGCTGCGAGAAAAACCCCCAGCAAAGCCATCCAATCAATCTTCAGCTTTTAAGACAATAAACTGCCTAATCGTCTGCGGTCTTGGGAACCAGAGGGTGGCCAAGTCCAGCATGGACCATAGTATGGAGTGTGGACTGCTAGCTGGAGAGGTGCGAGTTCACCTCCTGGGCACTGCCGAGGTGCCCTTGAGCAAGACATTGAACCCTAACTGCTCCCAGGACGCTGCTCTGTGGCCATCTGTCCACACTTGCATGTCTATAAGGCATGTGTGTGTGGTTGTTCTGACACAGCACAGTCTCTCGGTGAAGCTAACATTAGCTCAAGCAGCTACGATATAAGCATCCATGTCGTGTTCACATATACATAGCCACTTTTCATTTTATCTGATTTTTTTTTTTTTGGGTGCACTAAAGCGAATTTAACTTCAAAGCTCCTCCTCTGAGATATTCAGTCCCCAGTGAGTGAGTGAGTCATGACGCTAAATAAATTCAATCACTAAAGAAGCTGTTTTATTTATAAATCGTAACAGGGTAAAGTAGAATCAGGCTCAGGTGGTGATCTCAGATACATGTGCATGCATGCATGCCTACATGCTCCTAGCAAGGTAGGTGTCTCATTGTCTTGAGAGAGAAACAGAGTGAAATAGTGACAGAAAACAGTCACATCGAGAAAAGAGAGAGAAAAGCACAGGCTGAGATTCGCTGAAAAGTATCCTCCAGTATTCCTTGATGACCCACAGGCCAGTGGAAGAAATGTTAGCACTGAATCCTACATTTTCTGGTATACATTCATGAATTTGCATTTAAAAAAACTATGCTATGTCTTGTCCAGCAAGTGGTGGTGGCAGTGAGCTGTGCAGACTTACACAATAGTAGCAGCTCCAGCCAGTGACAGTGTGGGCTGTATCTCTCATCTCCTGCAGGGCCTCGGCACGCAGGTAGCCCAGCTCCCTCAGGCAGCCGTCGTGGAACACCCGAGTGCAGATCCTGCAGGGATACAAGTCGTCGGCCGTCCACACCTCGCACACGTCACACATCTCATCGCTCGGTGGCTGAGGTAAAAACAGAGCACGTCATTTACATGAGGATTTTTGTTGCTAACTTCATTTGATTTCATGGACTCGTCCATCTAAGCTCTCAATGACAACTCAGAAGGAAAGCCATTAGTCCATCAATGGTAGTGTGGTTTAATAGTGTGATGAGATGGCTATTGTATTTATTAGTAGTTTGTGTTCTTATTTTTGCCTTTAACATGCTCATCTGTGTCTAACAAGTTCATTGGTAGTCTTTTTCCAACTTCACGGTAGATTCCATTTACAGCCAGATACACTCAGCTGCCAAACCAAGGAAAATGTTTGCAGAATGCTTGACTGGTTAACCAGGCAAAGACTTTGTCAGTTTCCATCCTTGTGGGGATTATTTTATTCTCTATTCCCATGCCGCAGCACCAGCTTCAGGGCTATAGACACATAACAGATGAGACCTTGTCAAATTTCCTCAGTCACAGCTTATCCTATAGTTATGGGCCACCTCTTGTGACCTGATGACACCATTTACATAAACAAGTTTCCTGTGCCATGATCCCAGTCAAGCTGAGATTTAGAGTTTCAACGGGGACTGTAACTGCTGGAGTTTTAACGTCTACAATGCAGGAATGTACCACACACTGTGTGACCATGCACGGTTTAATTGTCATTATGCCACACAGAACCAAATTTGTGTTGGATGTAACGAACAGCATACTGATTTTATCTACTCCTAAGCACATATATGCTATAGAGAGAATGAATCCTTGTTGTAACGTTGTACTAATGGAAAGGGAGGTCATGGGGTCAATAAAATCCACAGGGTTGTGCTCAGCAATTTGTCTGCCTGTCTGTTGATGTGTGAAGTAGGGAATGTTGACATTTTAGCCTGAAGGCAGTAATAGGGTAACTACCCTCTTGGAAACATGTATGCACTCGGAAATTGTATAGCTATGTCTGATTTAAGTGCTTTGAAGTGCAGCGGAAAAGAAGAAGATATTAAGATAGACTAAACAAAATACAAATGAAAAAAAAAATCTAAATAGGGTTCCTCCAGCACAGGATAACGTAAGAATAAAACATTTTGTTGTTGTTGTTTTAAGGCAGAAAAACACTGATGTACAAACCAGTGTCATCGGCATAACTCTGAATAGTGATAATAGGTCCATACAAGGTAAAAACCACATATAACAAGAAGACAGTTCAAGAAGACAGTAAAGAGGGTGAACAGAGATACACAATGTGACAGGTGACGATTTATTGCCACAGCAAGCAAACCCATCCATCTGAAGCACTAGCTTGACAACACCATGGCCTAATATTGCTTTAGTCCTTGTGGTCTAGATACAGTTCGCATGAAATTTCATTCCAGGAACGAAAATATCTGTTATTATTATTGCACGGTAGACGCCTTCATTTATGTACCTCTTCATAAAGTGTTGCTTCAGCAGTACATCAAGTTGCCAGGCAGCGTTTATGCTTCGCAAAATAGAAAACCTGATGGTGTCAGTGCTCCTGTGAACTCATCCCCTATTAGTCAGCGTCACCCTGGATATGGTCACCTCTCTGTACCAGCCACAGCAGCCCGCCCACAAGATGCACACTGTGAAGAGTCCTCATTCTCAACAAGAGTCCCTTTATAGCCTGGCCGAATTGCTTTATCGTAATGCCTAACTTCAGGGAGGAAAAGTGATAATACGATGCTGTTGCCATAGAAATTCTACGCGACATCACTTTGACCCCAAGCCTTGGGGATTTACGGTGTCTGTTTTGTCAAAGTAAAAGCTATTTTTTGAATTCTCAGTGACACATACTCTATCCATTATTTAATACCTGCTCTTTCTTGTCCAGCTCCACATCTATAGGCTGGTCGTCATCTGCTTCCCTTTTGGGCCGCACAAAAGCTGGCGGCGTTAGCTGATGGCTCTTGTCAAGATCTTCAGGCTCCACTCCTTTCCCGTCCCGTAACCTCGACCAAGCCTCCTGGTTGACCTTACACTCATCCCTGGCTGACGCTGAGGCCTGCTGGGAGGTTGACGGACCTGCGCTGTTGTCTGTTTCCTCCTTCTCCGCCTCCTCTGTGTTCTTCTCGTCAGTGTTGGCTGATGGCTTGGCAGGGCCTTCACCTTCCTCCACTTCCCCGTCTGCCTGTTTGGCTGGGGCAGGACGATCTTTAAGACCCGCCTGGAAGGCAGAGACGACAGCGTTGCATTTCTGAACCTTCTCCACCTGCTGCTTCTTTGACATGAGCACTCCCATGGCTACAGACAGATGGAGAGAGAAAGAAGCAGAGAACAGTTACACGAATATTCATAGCCCTGCCTTACGTATAGTTATAAATATATTGTTAAATATTCATGACAGAATACAAGCTTCGTCATCTCAAGAAGTCAAACTGCATCATCAGGACAGTGCAGGTATGGTTTGATCAGGGATGGCAATGTACTGTAACCAAACTGCTGTTATCACTTTGTGATTCAAGTCTGTGTTTGGTGCCTGGATCTATATGATGACATGACATGACTTTTCTCAATTGAAACCAGTAAGAACAGAGCAAAACACAAACACAGAAAGCAGAGCAGGATCAGGTCAAAGAATTTGTCTTTGGGATACCAATAAAGATTGAATGTCAAAAATATAGGAAAGATATAAAGAAAGTGAAGAATTAAAACTGACTGTAAAATATTACAGTACAAGTATTACTAAACTGTGTCTTCATTAGGGGTGATAGCCCTCATAGTAAGAACCTGAAGAGGAGTAAAACCCGAGAAAGAGGAAGCTGCTAGAGGTGCAGAGGTAAATAGCAAGGGTGGTAAACTAACTAAAGAACTCGCTGGTGCAGTCACGTTTTTCTTGTAAAAGATGGAAGAATACAATAAGAACAGGGTAAGCTGCAGTGAAACACTGAGATGGGCTCATCACCCTGTAAATATTTACTCTCACATGCGTCTTCCCGTTCTCTGTACTCACTGAAGAAGCTCGGTCGCTTTCAAATCTCCCAAATCTCATTCGATCAGCAACAATGTCCCCGAACCCATCTCCTTGTTGCTAATAAACCAAACCCATCTGCTCCTCTTCCCGCATTTCTGTGGGTGTTCAGCCTGCATGACGATGTGGATATTGACTGAGATTAGGTTGTTTTGTTTTTTTTTCTTTGCATGATTTAAGTGGCAGCTATAAAGGTGCAAGCCCACAACACAGGGGCACGCTGAGGAAAGCTACATGGCATATTTTTATTAACACCTGGTATGAGATTCCAAATCCCCTAATCCCTTGCAATGGCAGCAGATGTTTGAGACAGCCGAAGCCGGTCTATGCTGCCTTCATATACAAATGTTCCTCATCGTATCATCGTGGGAAAGAGATACTGTGCAAATCAATGCGGAAATCTATACTTTGCTCTAATGTGTCTGTGGATTCCCACAACTCATCACATGAAGGATGGACGCAAATAAGGAACTGCTCGTCAGACAAAAATCATTAAGATTTGTGAGGTCATGTGTCCCCACATCATCTTTATTTAGGTTAAAATGTTAAACCAAAGTACTAACCAACATTTTCTAGCCGTATATGCATTGCGTGTTTCTACAGGCTGTAAATACAGTACTGCGTAGTATCTGACTATGAAAATCAGTTTGGGTTTTGAGATATCTGTCTTTATCCTGATACAGTGTGGATGAACAGATTTTAGTTTTTGCGGCGCTCACAGTACTGACAAAAGAGCAGCAGTGTGTCATCCTAGAAACAATGTGCTTTTGTGCTTGGCTTTTGGAAGAACTCACAGTGATGAGTTTTTCATTGGATCTACTCCCTAGCAAAGAAATAGTCCCTTTAAAAAAAAACTGCTGACTGTCGCCAAACTGTGGTTCAAGCAGCAAGGCTTAATTTCCTTCTACTATATTGGGTAATGTCCAACATTTCTAAAAGCCTATCTTTTTTATTTTTTTATTTTACACACACATTTTTTTCAAGCACTGTTTCAAATTCATACATGCTCAAGGGAGCTTTGGTTCTATGCTGAGTGAGGTGTTTTCCATCGTATTTCCCCATCCTGCTTCTTCTAAATTGGTCGGTAATTGATGCTGACCCTTGAGTGACCCTTCACTCAAAGGTCACCCTATTCAACTTTGGGTTAGCAAGAAACATCGCCTGTTTCTCTCAATGTACTGGATTTTGATTCACTTCAAAGGAACCCCAAGAGAGTCCGACTGCCCTGTGCGGGCATATGACGTGTGCTCCCTCTTTTTAATCCCACTGAATAGGCGACATCAATCATACACAATTTGCTAAGCTCAGCCAGCCGTGGATATCTGACATCGCCGCTCTTCAATTCAGACTGTCCACCAAATGAAAAGACTCGAGATAAGATAAGGTAAGATCAACTTTATTGATCCCCTGCAGGTTTCCAGAGAGTTTTTGCTGGTTATTAAAGCGAACTGTCTGAAACACCGAGACAATTTTACTTTGACAATGTTAGTGCGGCGACAGTTATTGTTTGATTTTTGGCAATAAAAGAGGGAGGTGTATCGGACTGCAGCATATAGATGCAATAAGCTATTTACTGTGAGATGACAAAACTGTCATTTTTACTGTCTCACTTCACGACTACCTTTTCTCATTGTGCAGGAATCCAACTCTTGTTGCATTTCTAAAGAACTCCTAACCAGGTAGTGTCAAATGATCGCATGATTCCTAAACATATTAAGTGAAATCATACACTGTAAGACGTGGTACACCATACAGCAAAGTAAAAAAAAAAAAGAACAACAGATTCAGAAACGGACTTAGTTCTCATTTCCAGTTAAGTGAGACACAACCGTGAATTCCATTATTGAAAAACGGCGCCTATCATGGATTCAAGTTGATTACATGGTACTTATGGGACATGTGTCTTTGCTCTCAAATGCAATCCCATCCATCCACGCTCCACGTAAGTGCTTGTGTGAAATTCAATCGCATTTATCTGAAGTGAAATGGGAGTCATTCGCTGTCTCTTCCTCCGAGACTATGACTCTAATAGTCTGCCAGGCCTTACGTTCTCGGGCTGCCGGTGGACTCATGCCTCATAGACTGTAGAGGAGACAACACTCATTTGTGCTCGACTTGACTGCAACACAGGCTGCGCTGTCTCTGGTTTCAGACAAAGTGGTTTAAAAAAAGAAAAAAGAAAAAACGTAAACAGGCGTACAAACTGTGAAATGACACCGCAGTTAAAACAAATCAAACACGTGATTTTAAAGAATCTCCACGCTGGAAAAATGACAACATGAAGCCAAAATGCCAACAAGCTTACGAAAATCACTCAGGTGCGCTGTTGACGGAATGCATTGTTCTACGGTGCGAAATAGGAATGGAAGAGGTGCTCAGAGACGAACCAAAAGTAACAAATTATCAGGTGATGAAATACTTTACTCAGTTACAGGTCAGAAAACAAAACATCAACTTGAAAATCATTGGGGAAAAAAATAGCTTTTACTAGATTCAGGAGCAGCTGACAATCCACTTGCTCTGTGGAAAAATAGGGACACACTGATTGTCTTCCTCAAGGACAACCGCATCACTCTTCCCAGTAAGAACGCCCCCCCCCCCCCCCCCCCCCCTGCAGTCTAATAAATGACAGCAACATGATGAGAATATAAAACGATTAAAATACACATATGCAGGATTGTGGAAAACTACTCAGACTGTTATCCTGACTGCAGGAATGACAATCAGCTCAGTGGGTTTAGCACAAATGAGCTTAGGCTGAAAGGTTCTTTCCCATTATTTTAATGCAGGAGTAGTTTGGACTGGTTTTCGGATAAAGGGGAAAGGAGGAAGTAATTGTAATGTACAGCAACTGAATCCAAGTTCATCCACAGTCAAATGCACATGCACATATCTGGCACTTCAGCCTTCACTGATGGAGCTAGACAAACATGTGGGGAGAGATGGGGGAGGGTGACATGCAACAAATGCCTGCGGCTGGAAGTGAAGTGTAAATATTGCAATAATTTTCTGTAGGGTGTACCGTATCTTAGGAGCCACCCCAACGGAACAATCATCAGGGTCAGGGCCATCGGTAACACATACGAGAGAAGAAAAAAAAAAAAAACATCACTCATACCATACTGATCGCAAAAATGTCACAAGTAAAGCCAGAAATGCTGCTGCTGATGAAACGGGGGGCATCCCAACCCCAAGCTGTTACCGTGGCTAAAATATCCATAGCACCAGTGATAGCACTATAGGTTGGATCAGAGCAGCCCTGGCAGACATTAAGCAGTGACATCATTTAGATGCCAGGCATGCCTGGAAGGACCAGCTTGGAAACGTCTGCCTCTTTCACGTGAACCCAAGGGAAATTCAAGTTTGAAAGCTTTTGCATACTTGAAGGCAACTCTTGAAATAATGGTATGGTTGATATTTTGGTTTAATGCTGCTACCGCATACCGCTCACTGTGCAGTGAAGAAAATGGACTGTGCCATTTAAAATGAGATAATCAACAAATAACAAATTGTGCTTGAATGGCCAGCAAAGTGAATAGGCTTCATAAACAGTAGGAGGGGGGATGGAAGAAACAATAATAAACTAGGTGCAATCACAAGCCCAAATTTCATTATCCTTTGAAAGTCAAGCACTCGTAACTCTTGAGGCAAAATCTTTTTTCCCTGCTGTAGAACAAAGAAATATCTATGAAGTTCAAAAAAGCAGAGAGGGGAGAGGGTTTGCATTCTTCATACAGAGCAGGAAGTGAAACCCGCTGTGGATGAGGACATATCTGAGCACACAGCCGACCTTAGTCGTTTTCAGGTTGACTCATGAATTTTAAATAAGAGCGTTTTCTCCATGCACAAGTTGCTTCTGACACAAATGGGTCAGTGCCTGACTTTGATACCTCAGTTTATTAGATAGCGCTGAGTAACCTGCCACTTGGTTGCCTTGCAAGTCGGAGATCCAAAAGCTTTTGACCACAAAGCCTGTCAAACCGCCCAACCATTTTCCCGCCTGACTGACAGCGATATTTGTGCGGCTCAACACCTGTGTGCGCTTCATGCTCACAAGAGAGATGGGTGATGTGTTCGCTTTCCGTCCATAACAGCACCCCAGTGAGTGTCTCCAAGCAAAGACACGAATACTTTTTGAACGAGATGCATATATCCATAAATCAATCTCATCCTTACAATGAAATCGCGCTCAGCAAGTTAATTGCTGTGATATAACCATGCTAAAAATATGCTTGAGGGGACAAGAGCAGTCAGACGATATGAGCCAGTTATTCAGAAGACAAACTGCAAAACAATCACCCAAATTGTGATGCATTACAAAAAACAGAAACTAACATAATTAGAATTTGTAGTAAGTAAATACGAATGGTTGATTTCAGTTTGGTTTGCAGTCAGACTGGTCCAGTTACATACAATGGTACAGGGACTGGATAAATTAGGAGGTAGCTAAGCATTCTTGCTAACTTTAAAGTTGTTATATTTATATGTTGTTTGTTCATAGCCAGCCTATTAATGTTTAGCCACTGGTAAACCTAAAAGAACCACATTAATCATCTGGTGTTGTAGTTTTTTTGCAGAGTATTTCACCAAAATGTTGCGTTTTACTTTGTTATTTGGAGCTGAGGCCCCTTTGGAGCTACAGTGACTAATGGAAGTAAAGTGAGGAATATGTTACAGTAAGTACAGTACCTTGTGGTTCCCATCTTTCAGGCTGGTAACATCTAAAAGCCAAGCAATTTTAAAATCATTCAACCAAAGTGTGCTTCTTTTCCATCTCAGGTTGCATTTCCAGAGTCATGGAGAGGTAAAGGTTTCCAGGGCTTTGCAAGAAAAAAAGCAAAACCTGGATTGAAGTCAAGAAAATGTAGCATGGGATCATGAAAGCTGTTGTCTTCACTGTTGACCACCACTGTTGATTAATCTGTCTGATGTGACTGAGGGATGAATTATGTTTACGAGTGAGGTCATACATAAACTTTTTGTTCATGTTACGTTTGGTTACTTCCTCACTCTTTGACATACCATGTTTCCTTAGAAGTTATAGAAACTACAGGAAGTAAAGGGGCAATGACGTCATTGGCAGGCAATCAAATTAAACGCTCTGTTACCATGAGTACAATCTGGTATTTCTCTGGATTTGGACGAATAAATAACACGGTCTAGTCATTTTTATGTTACACATACCTTTATCTTCTTAATACTGTTGACATAAATCAACTTTCACCTGTGTGCCGACAGCGTAGCTGAAATATCAGCTTGTTTACAACGGGCCTGATCAATCCTTATGTTTTGTCACGATCATCACGCTGTGTCTTTTTTCTCGATCCATCATCACAGCAAATATGGTGCAAACAACGCCAGGGAAAAAAGACACAAGCTGTGACGAATGGCAAATGTTCCTTCAAGCCTCAAATGTATTAAAAAAAATAAATAAATAAAAGTGACGCCACTGAGGCTCAGCAGTCACCAAATTCACCCTTCATATTGCATTTGAGGGCAATACAGGCTGAGGAGGATGGGATAAAACTCCCTCAGGCCTGACTTTCATAGGCTCCTGCAAGAGCAGCTGCCTCTGCTGCTGCTCTGTTCTCCTTCCCGGACCCCTCTGAATGATTTAAATGCCCCTGGATAAAAAAAGATCCGGACCAGGGGAAGGAAAATAGGGCCACTCCTTGGGGCAGAACCTGACATATATGGATGAGAAAATGCTATTCTGTCAAGCTTGCACTTGAGTATTCTGAACATGGTGAAGTATATCAGAGTTTTCCTACATTCACTGATATTCCAAAGAGAAAACACCAGTTATGTAGCACACAGAGAAGTCAGTACTTCATTCCATTTGTTCTAATTTCCCTGACACTTTATATACCTTTTGTACGAGTCCCATAAACACTTCAGGTTCAATATGCATTCAGGCTTTTGAATCATGTCAGCAATTGAGTGTGACAAGCCCTCAGATCATGAAGCTCTCAGGAGCATCCTGGTTTAATTAAATATTGATAATTTCTGAGGGAGGTGGCACCAAAGTGCTCTTCAAATCCTTGTGATTTTTTTCTGCTCCTCTGAGTAATCCCTCTGTAGCCCTTCCGCAATTTGCTTATCACTCTAAGACTACAAGACTGTAGCGGGCAAAACACACCTTTCCTCCCGCCGTATCGGTTCACAACAACAACATCACCCAAATCACTGAACTGACGCTCGGTTATCACAGAGTTTCTGAAATTCTTAATTCCGCCTGAAGTCATTTTTGTGAATGTGTTGCATCTCGGACAGATGGGGGAAAAAAAAATCACATTGCTGGATCTATTTTTGTCTGTGGCGAGAGCTGAGTGTATTATGCTCAAACAGGAAATTAATCTTTAGTTTGAATTGGATCCATTTTCTCTTGTAAGCAGCAGTGTATCAGAGGGCCAACAGGGACACCTTAAGGTCTATATTAGTATTCAGTCCTCTGCTGCCCAAGTGTCACCATGGGGATGTTATTGAGATCTACAGCAGCGCTCGGTTGCTCTACGAGCCATTTATTTTGTAGAAATATGTCATGTTTTTATTTTATTCATCATTATAGGTACATTTGGCTGGCAAGGTGCAACTGAGCAAACCGGAGGAGATATTGCTTTGAGATGTTGCACATGATTACAGTCAGGCTGGCAATAATTTAGCTTAAAATAACTTCAACTTTAAAGATGACAGATGTTCTGTGAAGAAAACTGAATTCAATGCGTTATCAGAAGAATGGGGAAAAAAAACGCATAATCCACTGGCACTGGATGTTTTCTCTGTAACATATTTTTTCAGAGTAATCTGCATTAAGGCAACACTTTGAGTAGCTTGCGGTTCCCATCTTTCAGGCTCGTGACACCTAAAAGCCAAGCAATTTTAAAACCATTCAGCCAAACAGTGTTTCTTTTCCATCTCAGGTTGCATTTCCAGACACATGGTGAGGTAAAGGTTTCCAGGGCTTTGAAAGAAAAGAGCAACACTTGGATCAAAGTCAAGAAAAAATTCGATTTTTTTTCTTTCAAATCCATTGAACTTTTAACACCTTTAACCTAATCTTTAGGACCTCTTGAGCTTTACATGAGAAACAAAACAGCCATATAACAGTCACAAAACCGTCACACTGTTGTGTTCTCCCGCATATTATATCAT
Organism: Nibea albiflora; assembly: GCA_014281875.1. Lineage (NCBI taxonomy): Eukaryota > Metazoa > Chordata > Actinopteri > Sciaenidae > Nibea > Nibea albiflora. Next base: position 6,994,047 of record CM024803.1, read on the forward strand.
AAAAACATGAAAAGGACGCTAATCTGTATCTGGCTTTACTGGCATGTTATGTGTACTGTACAATTCCCTTCCCAAAGCTGGTGGATGTCACTGTTATGTGCTGATTAGAATCCCAACAAGCCCCTGCTTTTCAGTCCTTGTTTCAGAGGAGCAGGAGGAGGGGGGATTTTTTGAATGGAAGCCCCACAAAGCATGCCTTTTCATGGGAATGAATCCCCCTTTAGCCAAAGATCTCACCCACGGACCAGGGAAGCAGAGACCTGGAACTAATTACACTAACGAGTTCACCCTGGAACCTTGTAATAGTGAGTGAGTGGAATCATTAACAGCCGCTTAAAACTCGCAGATGTATGTACACTTGGACACACGGATCCAAATAAATCAAACACAAGAGCTTAGGTTCTCTTGCTTCCCCCATTGGTCCGCGTAGGTGAGATTCCTCATGAAGCGACAGCTCTCCTCCTGGCATTTCATTCCACAAAGAGCACTACATGCTCGAAACTCAACATATGCATATGGGGATTTCAAATTCAGCTTGTGAACGGACCCCCCTCAAAATAAATTTTAAAAAAAGTGCCTGAATGGAGGAGGAATTTAAATCTCAATGCATCGTTAGACTGGCGACATCACGTTGGCATTCAGGCGCTGCCAGGAGGCGACCCCGTGCCAGCCAAAACGCTCCGAGAGAGCCTGACAATAACCACAGAGCAGGAGGCAGTGGAGCAGCTCAGGCTGCATGGATCTGTCACAGACTTGAGGAGCAGGATTCACTCCAAAGGATAACACATCGAACATTGGCTCGTTTGTGGAAACTGCAACAACAGTAAGGCTGAAAACAGAGACTGATGGAGGAGCCTAATGGACAGCAGCACTCCCTTATGGGACGGTGCTGGGGGGAAAAAGTGGACAGAGCAGCTGAGGACAGAGCAGAACCACGCAGTATGTCTGCTGCAGAGAGGAGCATCGGTTCAGGAGTATGTCATTAGTTGCAGCGTGTCTCACTGATATAACTTACGGTGTAAGGTCATAGACAAAAAGAGGCAGCCTTGGGCTCTCAGTTACACCCACAATACAAGCAGCAACTAGCAGAACTCTGCTGATCTCTGTTGATTTTCTCCATTTTTATATAACAGATGGCACACAAAATGAGAATCCACCCTAGGATAGGAAGCGAAGTTTGATCCACACCCATGTGCACGATGACCTAAATATTCATCCCATACAAGAATCTGTAATGAAGCTTCCCAGCATATCGAGTCCAGTCACAGTTCAAGAATCTAGATCGGCACAGGCTCCGGATTATTATGTAACACTGTGAAAGAGCGGTATAGGAAAGCGTGCTGCATGTGGACTCACCGTAAAGAGTAAAAAAAAAAAAAAAAAAAAAAAAAAAGGCTTCTTCTTCTCACTTTATCCTTTCCTGTCTCAAGCCCGGCCGTCCAGCATGGCAAGACTTTTGCTCGAATGAAGTGTCTAGAGATGAATGGCAACGGTCGTTTATTATTCCCTCCACTCACAGTCCCACAGAGGAAATTTACAGTCGGAAGCAGCTTCACCCTTGGCAGGAATAGAGACTTCTCCAAGAGGCGCGGACAGCTCCGGTGCTGAAATCTTTTCCTTTTCTCTCTCTCTCTCTCTCTCTCTCTTTCTCTCCCCTACTCTCTCTCTCTCTCTCTCTCTCTCTCCACCCTCCTCCTTTCCTGAGCTACTCCGTCAGCATGTGAGGACACAGCAGCCAGCCTGACAGTCGAGGCAGGGGGAGACTTTGGTGCAGGCTCGCAGACTAACGCTGGAGTAGTTAAATCGTGGATTTATAAGCATCACATTTGCACCCTCCCCTCCTCCCCCTCCTCCTCCCTATTCCTGAAAGCTCCCCGTCGGGTTAATCGTTTAGGTTATTAACTTGTGCGGCTCTTCAGTCTCCAAACTGGAGCACGTCTTGATTGGCCACCTCCCCCCTCCCCTCCTCAGGTTTCCAAAATCATGACGTTAGAAAAGATGCGTCCTCAGCAGCCAATTATTGCGCACTGAGAAGTACAACGCAATGGGGGATCATTGTGTGTGTGCAGCTTGAAGGTTTCCCATTTGAGTCATTTTTTTTTTTTTTGGTATAAGAGAAAGAAGGCGAGGGGGTGCAGTAGGGGAGGGGAGGGCGGGGGTATGTTTCTCAGCAAGTGAAGCCTGAAGTCAGAAATTAGCATATGTGTGACATGGAGGCATTTTATGCACGCGGAGCTGCATCTGCACAGTACAGATACTGCTGTGACGCTGAGAGGCATGAAAAACATGAAAATCTGTCTCGGAATTCTGATTTCAAGCATTTTTATTAGGATTATTATTACTATTTGGAGAGGATTGATCACCAAATGATCATATATGGGTTTTTTGAAAACAACTTATGCTGATCGCATTGGATATGGAGTACATTGGAATATCATCCTCTTGTTTTGTGATTCATATATTACCAGTGAAGTGACTTCGGGCCCTGTAATCATCTGCAGATGGGCTCTGGTAAACTATTAAATTGGTGATTTATTTATTTTTTGTCACCATTATCGTGTTAGAACAACAATCAGTCTTATGGACCTTGGCCCAAAACAAATAGAATTTCTCTTTTATGAAAAAATAGGTGTCAACAGCCTCAAAACATGAAGACATATCATTTGCATGGATATTAAAGGTCCAGGTTGTAGACTTAGGGGCAGCAGTGAAGTTACTATAATTGCAGGCCCCATCTAGCCGGTGTTTGTCCCTTCTGGACTACTATAGAAACATGGCAGACCCATGACTTACAGCATACAATGGCATCTGTAGATATAAAAGGTAACATTCTAAGGTAACCAAAAATAATCTTATTTTCAGGTAATTTAAAAAAAAAAAGCTTACGCACTGGACCTTTAAAACAACAAAAACACACAAATTCTGACATTACAGAAGCATTTTTGCTCCTCATCTAAATTGCTACATGAAATTTATTTCAGTGCCATGTCTTAAGTACCAGGACATAAACATGACAGTTGCTCTTCCACCCAAATGATGTATTATCTCTGCTCCATATGCAACACAATGTTCCTCCTGGCATCAGACTGACATATAATTGATTCCCATGCATACATAATAAATAACCCTCTCGAGGGAGAATAGTAGTGTCAGCATTTTTTGTTACAATCATGCCTAAAAACACAGTATACAACGCGATAGTCCTTGCACATGAATGTATAGTAATCCAAGATCAGACACATACATAGATCAGATGTGTGTACTGTATATGTGGTGTGACGGCTCGCGTAGGTAAAAGCTGAGTCAGTATCATTACAGCAGTTCTCCCACTACCTGTCCACAGCGGCTTATATGGTTAATGTATGAACAATTGTATGCACCACGTCCCATTGTGTTGTTCCACAGCCCGCTGGTTCAAATGGAAGGCCATGCATTATTGATGGAGACGTAAGTGCACACTGACCCTTCAGGTCTTCAGGTGCCTGGCCTCTTTTCTCAGCGGGAGGGAAGAGAAAGAAATGGTCAGCTATGGTATGTCACAAGAGGGGGGAACCTGACCCCTCACCCACCTGCCTGTGACACCTTTTCCCTGTACTCAGCGCAAATAGGATATGGATTTTTATTTTTTTATTATTTACCCTTTGCCTCGATTGTGTTGCCGCAGACTTCTTGTTTGATGAGAGTAACACATTCAAAGAAAAAACACAACCCTGCTGAAAACCGGCTGAAAGATTCCAACGAAATGCTTTTTTACAGCCATCGACTGAACTAAACTCTAGCTTCAGCTGAAGTATTAAAATCAAAACTTTGTGCACTTAAAGGCGAGCATAAATGAGTCTCCGACAGGAGGAAGAAAGGCGTTGAAGCCCATGACTGGAACTTTTATGTCACTCTTTTTTTTTTTTTTTACAGAAATGGGCTCTAAATGAAGACAAGTAGCGGATGCAAAGCCAAGCTTGGAACGTATTTAAAAGAAGACTTAGGCTGGGAAAGCAAATAGCAATGGGCTGAGTCCTTCTTTTAGAATAATGGTCTCAGTGGAGCAGTCTGTCACTATTAACAGTCCATTCACAGTCTAGTTGCATTCTTACGGTGATAGTGTTCCCATGGATTTGGAGGTGGACTTCGATGCGCTGCAATCACTGCCTTTTCAGCACTAAATTGCTTCCCCTGTGGAACAGGCACAGTGGACCTGATAGCACATGATTGGTGTGTTCAAGTGAGCAGTAATTGCACCTTTTTCTTCGCTTGTTACTGTCACCGCAAACCTGGACGACACGCAGTTTTTTTTTGGCGGTTAAACAAAGTGATTTAATAAACTTAGAGATTTCTTACTTAAAAAGCGCCATAAAACACATGGGGGTCAGTGCAATCAGCAGTGTGAGGTGTGCATAACTATGACAACATAGCCAAGCAGGTGCAGGACAGGAGAGGGAGTGATTGCTGACAGCCAGAGCTTTGTAGACTCTGAACACAGGGCCCAGGTGTTTCCACGCAGCTGGCACTGATGACGCCTGCTCCCCCCGCCAGGTATCTGACAGACATGGAGGGGCAAGGGTCGTCACATTCCTGTGCCGCAAATTAGTCCTTATTCAGCTATTGTGTTAATGATATTTTGGTCCAGTACAGGTGGAAGCAAAGGTGAAATGTTGTACATTATATTTTAAAAGTATTAACTTAACATGAAATTAATTAAGTAGCTAAGCTAACCAGGTTAACCCTCTAGAACCCAGTATAATTCTAGGGTGATGCTGCAGTTCAATGAGAAACGTCACTCAACTGAACAACTGAGCTGAAACTGAAATGGAATAGGAATTTGTGTCTTTTTAAACAATCTTTAATTGAACACTTGGCACTAAAATTGTTGTAAGTAGCCATTTCCCTTATGGTTCTTCTATAGTACAGCTACATGAGGGGGAAAAAAAAAGCCTAATTTGTAAGTGTAAAAGTCACTGCAACCATCCCCCAGGAAACAGCATCTGTCTCCCGCAGTGAGAGCTGGGTAAGGCCTGCAGTGTACTGACGGTGATTATGTGATGAGAAAAACACACAGTGTCTATGTCTCTTTCCACTACGCACAGCAGGTCAGGATCTCTCTCACAACCCAGCCTTACAGCTTCTGTGAGATTGTCCGTAAGTCTGTAAGACTGTAAACCTGGGGATGCTTTGTTAGTGGAGCTATTACACTGGAAACCAGGTGGAAACCTGTGATAAAAGTCATAGTTAATGATCGACAAATACAAAAATTAGGACTTTATTTTTATTTCTTATGTATATAAAATGATGGCTGCTCCCAGGCACTATAGTGAAATATTGAATGGGCATTCTGAGATCTAGAGGGTTATTATTTGCCAGACAACTATGAGAGAAGAGTCCTCTCGTCTGAATCTCTAAATTAAATAACTGTATTTCTCAAAATGTCAAACTATTCATTTAGGTCTAGTTTTAGCGCAGAACCGACAACATGCCGAGCTAATGAATTTAGCACCACATCGCTGCTCAAAAACAGCATTACATATGCTGCCTTTCGCAGAAGCACTGTCATGATCGCACAGGATTTACTCATCCATATAAAATCCTAAACACTTCTACAGGAGGATGCCGAGGAGGTGACAGGCCCCCCCGGGACAAAGCTGTCCTGTGCTCTAATTTTAGTTTATTTTGGATTAAATCTTGGAAAAGGAGCTCTAATTTTTGAGCCCAAAGCAATTTGATTCATAAATATTACGAAATGCCAACCACTGGTACTGCTACTAGAAAGCAGAAAATAAAGAGACGTCCATAATAGTTTTCTTATATCCGGAACACGAACACAGTCATTGATTCATTATCATGTTTCATTCAACGAGTCATGTTTCACTCATTATTCTCAAGGTTTCATCCAATATAGGATCATATACACTATTCTCATATTTCATTCCCAACACTCGAGTTTCATTCCGTTTTCTCATGAATTATTCATGAGTTTATGTACAGTACATACAGCATGTATACCTCCTGTATTGCAGTCATATTTCTTCACAGCATTGCCGGTGTCTCGGTGCGTTCACAAAGCTGCCGTGGTCTTTCAGACTCATGGAAAACATTCATTTCAGCATGACACCTGTACGAGATTGTCTACACAATGTGTCGCTCGGTGCTCACGCGTCCTCGTGGATCATGCTCTTTCCACATGAAAGAGGCTGAATACGTTACTGAACAGCGAAGGGACAAACACCATTGTATTCCTTTTGGTCGGACACTTAAAGAGAATGAAGAAAACAAGTGCTCCAATCTTTTTTCATGTGGTTGGCCCACTGTCCTCCATGAAAAATAAAATAAGACATGGGACTGATCTTATCCAAACATATATATATATATATATATATATATATATATATATATATATATATATATACACACCTTTAACAGCTTAAATGTCCATCAAAATATAATTTTAATATAATTTTTGACTACATACTAATGTAACCTATGTGTTGTTATCAACATTTATTTGTCTTCTTCCTGTCGCTAACAGCTCACACTGTAGACTCGAAAGACTCACAACACTAGTAGCTAAACAGTTAGCATGTGCAGCTAACTACCATTGACTTACTTCCTACAGTAGCTTGTATCCAAGTGTTTCCAGTTAATGTTAGCAATTCTGCTCTGCTCTTGACTGGAATTGGGGAATTCTAAGCCAAACTTGTTCCCTGAGACAGCGCTGCATACATCAAAAGCAAATAAAATGAAAACAATAAAGCATAATTCTAAACAAGGGTCTTAATTAATAGTAGTAGTTATATTCCTTATACATTCCTTATGTTATACTAGGACTAACTAGCTCTACACTGCAATGCTGTTTCTTTATTTCTATGGTACTGGTGAGAATGTTGACTTTTTTTCTCAGCTAATTCAGATAGTTAGTACACTTGTATGCAGTACACTTTGTACACTAACTTCCTGGTGTAGTGCGCTAATTTCAGCAGCATCGTGTTGTCTCAGTTTGAGTGTGGCTGTTGTGCACTTGCCACAAATGACTACATTTTACAGCTTTTTCTTTATATTAGCACAAGCATTTGACATATGTGGAACTTACATTTGTTTGCTGTGGTATTCACTGCAAACACTTCAGTTCCAGCAGCTTCCTCAACCGCCGCTTTTATGTCGGTAATCACTTGCTTTCTGCTACGAGGCCAAAATTGCGTCCACCAAGGGTGAGAAATGTCCACCGTTTCAGACTCAACCTTTTGACCATTACCAGTGCAACATTGGGGGACTCACAGTACACTGCATTTTGCCATAATTAACAGTTCGAATGTACTCAAAATAGCAAGTGTAAGTGTGCAAACTGAGACACGGCCTCAGTCTTTTAGCACAATATAATGTATGTAGCCATCAGAACAGATGATGAAATTGTTTACAGCCTAAGCTGATAGCATGCTAACTACAGCTACTTGCAACAGCTGTCATTTCAGCCAACAAAGTCGCTCTCCTTTGTCTACCTCTGTCTGAAAGTAAAGACAACTTTGTAACATTGTTCAAAAAATTGCTATGAATTTTAATGCTAAATCTGCTACAGTCATGCTTGTGAACTGCATATGAGCTTGACAAGCACTGCAACAGTAACTGAGGCAGGCAGGGCGTTGATCAGATACATCATAAGTTATGACATCTCTACTCTTCTCTCATTTTGTTTTGATCATTTTACATCTGTGGTGTTTACTCGTGTCTGAGTCTTTCAAAGAGTCTTTATCTGTTTTCAGTTTTGGATGTCAGACTTTTATATTCAGCTCACAGAGCACAACAAAAAGCAACAAACCAAAGTCAAAGATACAAACACGCTCATGGCCAAGAGGCAGCAGTAGCTGTGAATGCAAAAGAAGCGAGGTGAAGTTCCTTTCCTTCAGAGAATGATAGAGGATCTAAGTCAAATTATCTACACACTTATTCTATATTTTGGAGAAAGCTCTTTAGTACAAGGATTTGGGATCAGTAGTGTTCAGCGTGTTCAGTGTTTGTTTGATGTTCCCATGTGAATAGATAGCCTTGCATCTGAACATGATATTGATTAGAAGAGAAAGATTGAAGGATGTTTCAGCACGTCACTATAAATAAAGATAATGCTAAAAAACATTCCATAATGTTTAATATTTTTAGCATTATCTTTGTGTAGTGTATAGTGAATTTAAAATATGCAATATGGAATGTCTATTTTTCATTCAGAAATGTATGTTTGTAGCATCCCTATAAGCACTGATTTTAAATGCCATAGGCTGAAAAAACCTGTTGATGTCAGTGCCAACACTGTTGCCAGGCAACCGATAAGTCTTGCAACTGATTTAGATTCAGTCCAAATCAGCCAATTTTTCTGTTCCAAAGTTTTGAGTGAGTGTGAGTTTGAGATTTTTAGTCTAATCAGTCTGTCAGATAACGACTTGTCTTAGACAACTTTGTCTCTCAGAAGAATAACACTGAGTCACTGACGTCGAGCCCGCCTTCACACTTGTCATTTGATTGTTGATTAAACTTGTTGCAAATACATTCTGATGAAGCTGGGATGCTCAGTATCCTTTTGAATATTTAGTGCTTAAGATTTTTACATTTACATTTTATAGCATTTGCAAGAAATAATCTCATATAATAATAATCTCTATATTCAAATAGCCAGGACGTCAAATATGCTAAATCAAATATAAATTTTGTTCTTTGGTTTCTGTTCTCTTGGTAATATAAACCAATAATAATCAAAATACAAGATTTATGATTCTGACCTTAAACCACCAACATAGAGCTGCTTTTCACGCATTATACAACTGTACAGTACTCCACCACTCTGACGATGGTGGCAAGCAGTGCTAAAAACAACATTATGAAGCCACAGACCTGGTAAAAGCAAACACCTCAAACCACGAGCCATTTCAAGGTAAACAGCTCATTAACATGAACAATGAGTGCTGGTGGAGGATATCTGAGGGGGAGGAAGTTGTGAATAGCGCACGCCTCCTTCCTCCAGGTGAAATTTTTCAAACTGTATCCAACATGTTCATACTGTGTGGCTCGCATCTTTGAAGCCACATATTAAAGATTATTATGATACAGAAGACTGCAGAGTTGCATGCTTTTGAAGGATGTTTTCTAATGCTTTACACTAGATATCACTAAAGCTGGAAACGGAGTGACAGTTAAAATTCAAAACTAAAAAGGGACATGGAGTTTGTTATTTCTCATAACCGGCTTGAGGACTTTCCAGGTCAAGTCAGGTCAGGTTATGACACCACAATACCACATGACTGTAATAAATCAGATAAATGATAAGGCTGAACTAGATTTTGCAGCTGGTTTTGTCTCTGACCTATTTGTTCTGTCTCTCTCTGCACTGTGGCCTCCAGTGGCAACATTAAATATTTTCATATTATAGTGTCTTTCAGGTCATTGTTTTACTTTCTGGGCTATATATGTTATGATAATGGTATGATAGTATGTTAGTGTGGAACTTGATTTTGCTGTAGCCAATTAATGCAGATTCAAAGACAGAGATATACAGTATATGTGATGACAAACATTTCTCTTCCTGTACATTGTTTTAGTACTAGTTCTGTGTAGGTGAACAGGCCTCTAGAAGCGGTGATCTTAAGCAATGTCCCTGCCCCAAAGCAGAAGCCTCGCGTATGTGGCTAAAAGATGCAGAAATCACCACATTGTTGTCCATAAACTGTCCGACATAGCAACGACGGATGGGCTGTATGGCAGTGCTCCAAATCACTGCGGTTGTCCTGAGAATCCATGCGTGCTGTCATGCTTCTCACCTTTGGTGCCACTTAGCTAGAAGCTAAAGATGCCCCGCAATATTCCCTTATTGTTGCTGACCGCATATTGTAGCTTCAGATTGTGAGTTTGTCGCCTTCTTATGTGTCTCCTCTGGAGTAGCTTATCCCACACTCACTCCCCTGCATGATATGCTAGAATGAAGTGGTAATTGGATTTCCATCCTGGCGCTGAAATCCGATAGACCGCTGCCAAACGCTAATCTCTTATCTACCTGTCCATCATCGAGGAGCGGTATGACAAAGCAGAGATGAAGAACACTGACTAATCTGGTGCACAGCTGCTCTTTGTCACATCGTGGAGCTCATTCAGCGACATGTGGCTTACCTCCTTACCGAGCACAGTTGGTGTGATTTTATCCAGATGCTACCTGCCATCTGATGCTCCTCTAGCATTCCCATTAAATCGATGCTTCATCAGAACACTGTGCATTCTCCTCCTCGTCAACCCGGATCAGAGGATTTTCTCTGACAGACAGAGCATTGTTTACCTCTCGGTTTAGCAAATTGCCCTGTCACGTGTTGCGCAATTTTGTCATCCTTTAAATTGAATTTAAAATGAGTGCGTAACGTGGTCATTTCCTCGATCCTCCAGGTTGATTAATGATTAGGAGATGTTTTCTTCTGCTCAGACAATTTGACGTCTTCGTCTGACAATGTGAATTTATTACCAGATCTGACAGAGCCCCATTATTCAGCATCACTCCCCAGAGCTGACACAGTGGATCTAACACTGAGGCATTATGGACCACAAGCATCCATTAGGACCAAAAGAGGGGAGGGCCAAACACAGTGTCTGACAGCTTGAGCTTTTGAGTTTAATTAAATGTGTCACAGGTTTCTGCCTATTTATGGCCTGGATGGAGTAATAGGGACAGGCTGTAACTCCTGCGAGCACAAATTTACCTCATTTATCTCCCACTGTGAACAGAGAGCTACATAATTTCAAAATGTGAGCGCTTGGAGCTGTAGATTTTACAAAGATGCCGGGACTTAAATTATTACAGAGATGCTAAGGTTGACATTAAAGCACATTTTGCAGGATGGGTGTAGCCTGCCAGCTCCTAATGACGGTAATGTAACCCTTGAAAGCGACTTCATTCCTTTAAACTGGAACTCCACAGAGCCACGCCACACATTTGCGATGTCTTCAAATTGTCCCAGAAAGCCGCTTGAACAATAATAAATAGGAGGGAGAACTTATGGATCCATATTAGATTTGTCTGAGCATTTGCGCTGAAATTAATTTCATTTTCTGGCAGCGATAATCAATCTTCGGTGAAAAAAAAAAAGAAAAAAAGTACACATTATCCCAGAAGATTCAGGAGCAGAGTAAGCTCTTGTCTCTGATAAAAAATTGATCTGTCCTAAGGCACACGGGCTGAATAATGTATTTGAGGGCTGATAATCATTCATGTCTTGTTTTTATATCATGGAACTCACGGGTAGTGTGATTCGATAGTGAAATATGTCGTGCTTATCGGTTTGAGAGGTTCCAACATTTGTTTTCTTCGTTTCCAGTATTTTTGTTTGTTTGCTGGTGTGTGTGAATTGAACACTGAAGGCTTGGCAGAAACACAATTGTGCTGAGTCATCCTCCTTTTGTGTCCTAAATCTAGCTTAGCGTGGATTTTTATTGACTTTTTTTTTGTATTGAATTTATATGTTTTCATATAATATGCATCACTGCACTGAAACTCAGCACCATCACCATTTGAATGTGTTTTATACATTATCCCTACATGAAGATCTGTCTTGTTCTGCCTTTCACTGATGCTAAGTAATATAGAGCAACTGCATCATATTTGTGCCTGTTATCAGAAATAGAACTGTTGGAATGACTATAAATACCTCAGTAAAGAAGAGATGTGTATCTACTCCGCCATCACCTTGGAGTATTTTCTGCTCACACCAGCCCACATGTAGCTATAAGCGTGATCCGGCTACCAAGGTAACCTGTCTCTGCCGCGGAGGGGTCTGAAAGGACGTGACAGGGTTAATTAATTAGACATGAAGTGACAGAAAGAGAAACATCTAAGACCACCACAGACCACATGCAGAGTCATTTCGACTCTGCAGTATAGAGTATAGAGGCCCTGGAAGTTTTCGGGAGAGGTTTCTATCAATTGTTTATGTAGAGAAACTATCAAAATCATTTCCACACTTTGCCATCTTCATCTTTTAATATGTGGAGGTTAATTTCTGTGTGCTCCGAGGAAGGCAGTAATGAAAGGAAAAGCCATTAGCTGCGCATATGAGAACCACCTCCCTTGCCTCTTTCGGATCCCGATCTCAGAAATCAGAAGTAGATAATGTTTAGAGTACAAATGACAGCCCATATTTCCATGGCAGCAGCCCAACAGTGCATTTTAGCACAATTTAATATTTGATAGAACCCCTTCCTGTAATGGAAACCCTGTGTTTTAGATGCACCTGATGGGGTAAGAACACAATGGACAGGATGTGGTCAGCAGTATGGATGCAAGCTACAAAAACAAAGCAAAGATGCAAACTGACGTCGAGTCAACACACATTTGTGGAGCGTGCTAGTGGACGACGTTGGCCTCAAACGAGTGGTAAACAGACATACGCTCCATCACTTGTAATCATCACATAGCTTTAATTTGAACCCTTTGTTTATTCAAGTCAAAAGCACCCCACTAGGCATTGTGTAGAATTCATCGCCGCATGCAGTGTGACAGACAGCCATCATTCGATGCTCAGTGAATTATCATACACAAATAAAAATGTATGTAATTGGACTTCTGTACGGGTGGAGAAGGAGGGATATGACAAACCCATTTAGAAAAACTGATGAAAAACAGACAGCTGCAGGCAAAACACAGGGTCCAATGATCTAATTACTTTCTTCCGCACATCCTCCACAATTACAGTACAGCTGCCTCCCCAAATCACTGGGTATGTTAATAAGTAAAATATCTCATGCTACAACTCTATTACATGGAAACAAACAGAGAAGTCACTGGCTGAGCAGGCTGGCTAATTAGAGCTCCATATGAAGTCTTCATTTATTATTACAGTTTAGTATTTGTTTAGCTTTTGTATATATTATATCTCAGTGTTTCATGTCCCAACATGCCAAGGAACGGAAATATATGCAACATAATTAAAGCCTCTCTGGTTCCCATCCATACATCCATTTTCTGTGACCGCCTATCCTTATTACGGTTGTGGGAGGCTGGAGCCTATCCCAGCTGACACTGAGCGAGGGGTGGGGTAGAGTCTGGACAAGTTGCCAGTCATCACAGTTACCTGGTTTATAATAAGGGAAATCTTTACGCTACACAGAGCCCTAATTGAATTCTATTTGTAAGCCAGGCCTTGTTGTCTGACATCAGTGGCTGACTTTACAAACACTATTGTGGCTGAATGAAATCCCTGCAGCCAGATCTCTTATGGACAGCTTTTTCCTGAGGAGTGGGAGTTGTTGATGTGCCATTTTCGGTTTTGATGAATTTGGTGTTCAACAGTTTCACACTTGTGCATTGAAAAATAATGGTCTACAACCCTGCTAACCCTAACCCTGTGAGGCTGCACTTTTAGCTAAATGCTCATCCGCATGCTAACATGCTCAGAATGAAAATGCTAACATGAGCAAGCAGGCGTAACGTTTGCTGTGTTTGATATCTTAGATTAGCATGTCAGCATTCTAACATATGCTAATAAGGCAAAAACACAAAGGGGTCTGATGGGAATCTCGTTTGCAGGTTTCTTCTTTTTGCTGGTATTTGTGACAAATGACATATGACAAAGCTCCATAAAATCTAGTCTAAAAGATATTTCATTAAATATCCATGGCCAAATAGACAACAATCAAAGTTTAGGTTCAGAATAAAACATCTACATGTTAAAGTTAAACATTCAAATACTCCTTAAAAACATCTACTTCATCGTGACTGTGTGGGTGTGAATGAATCAGATGTGGTCGACTGTGTGCAAAATACTGTACCCAAACAGCCTCACATTAGCTGTATTTCCATCCAAATGTATCACAAATATAATTTGGAGTATTTCAGCAACAGAAAATGCTAATGGGTGGATGCTTGTTTCCATCCACTACCGTGATGAAGGATACACCAGATCTGTGTGGAGCTATCGCGGGTGGACTGAAGTCACATGGGAGCGATGAGGAGACCATCAGAGTGGAAACAGCTGATCAGTCATGTGAGTTAAATGCTCACTACATCAGAAGTGTTTCCACCTCCTATTAAGAGCGTTAACTCTTTCAAAATGTGCATTAAAAAAGCAATGATAGGGTGTCGGTTAGCTCAGTCGGTAGAGCATCCGACCCTTGTACAAAGGCTCAGTCTTTGCCGCAGTGGCCCAGGGTTCGAATCCTTTCCTCATCTCTCTCTCCCCACATTCCTGTCACTCTTCAAGCTGTGTCTGTCAAAAAGGCCAAAAACAAACAAGTAATATAAAAGCAGCTATTGATTTTGGTTCAGTTGTTACTAAATGTTTATTGGTGCATGTGACGTTTTCAACTAAGGAGCACCGACAAAAACACAAATACAGAAATCTCTCGAGAAAAAATGTTCAATAGAGATATCCATCAACGTTAATAAAAAGCCAGAAATGTAGGTTTTCAATGCCTTGGATGTCACCATTAATGCCAGGATACACTGTGGCTTACACATCCCTTTTCAGCATGGCTTTCATGGATGCGAGGAGGTCACTAAAATCTATTTTAGGGCACATTTGCTAGTTGGTGTGTAGACCTACACATCTGTTGTGCAAAAAAAAAAAAAAGTTTCCTCTTGCCACTTGTAATGTGAGAGCGGAAGGTCTGACCACAAAGCAGGAGAGAAATAAAGGATAATGACAACGCCCCTGTCATTATACACAAACACCTCGGCGCCTCACTCTATCGGCCATGATGCTCTCATGTACTTGAGTAAGAAAGGCGTGCTTAGCCTGCATGCATAATTTATCAAGTCACTGGGTTAGATGAAAGACGGATGCTGTTGTGCACAATGAGAGGCGGAAAAAAAAAAAAAACGTTTCCCTTTGCCGGGCCCTAATCTGAAAGGAAATGGACTGCCACTTATCTCAGATGCACTGTTATGGATGTCTTGTTTCTTGGGCGAAGCCGCTCTGGCTATTGCCAAAATGGATACATGATGGTCAAAAGGTTAAGAGGGAGGATTTATAAATAGGTTTGCATATAAAGTCTTATGTAGAATATTTAAGCACTTATTTGATTAGTAACAGTCTTCACTGGGCAAGGCAGCCGCTGTGTTTCCAGGGCTTGGAATTTGAATTAAGCTGTCATTCTTCATCCTGTCGAAAGTCTGTCCTTAAAATAAAGGCAACAAATACAAGAAGAATGTTTTAAAAGTATATGCTCCACATGCTGTCTTTGAAGGTCCAGCGTGTACGATTTAGTGGGCTCAAATCTGGCAGACATAAAATGTTATATGCGCAACCATGTTATTGTTACCTTAGAATGGGCCTCTTATATTTTCAGAAGCTGTGGGTCCTCTTCGAAGGAAGTGGTAGTGTGTTGAACCACCATGTTCCTAGAGTAGCCCAGACCTTACAAACATTGGGTCTAAATAGGGTTCTGTGCATTTTGTGGCCACCATAGTTTCTCTTTCATGCTAGAAGGTAAAACGAGGGGGGTGCAATCTACAACTACAATATTAGATATCACTAAATCCTACGCACTGGTCCTTTAAATCCAATATGTTTTTCTCCAAAAGGTGATGTTCCTTGCATTCTTTCCAGAGACACTTCTGTCACTTACATCATCAATTCTTACATCATATCTTTGGTGTTTTACGATTTTTCTGGACAAATGTGTGACCATGGTGCTTCAAATTGCTCAAACCTTTGAAAGGCCAACAGGCACAAACAGGTATATCTTTACACCTACAGTATTTTGATTTCATTATGTGCCTGAGAGAAAGTTCTTCATCCAGCAGTGCAGAACTGGTACTGTGTTGCTCACTGTTGGTTGATGAAAAAAAGCAGAGCAGTGCATGTCCCTATAGGATAAAGTTGCTTATATTCTTTATCTTGTTTCTTCAGCACATCCCCAAAGACGAAAACCATGCATTGGTCTGTCTCTCAATACTTTCTGACTTCCCTGCCCCGTGGTTCTCAGCCACACTGGTTGGGTTTGGTCTTCATGGGGTTTGTTGAAGCTTTGCAAAATATAAAAGATCACCAGACTTGCCCTTTGAACACATCACCACAGAGCGAGAGTCAACAGTTTAGTTTTGTATCCCAGTGCTCACAGACAGAGAAATAAATTCTGTATCTGTCTTGCTGTCATGCAGGTCTTTCTACACTGACTGTGGTGGGTTGTAGGATTTTAGGGGTTTGTGGCAAATACAGTCTGGAACTGCCCCTGAAACTGAATAATTCAGGGGCAATGGCAAGCAAGTTCAGCTTTGGTTGAAGAATATGTGCAACCAACAATGGCGACTTTAGCCAGTGAACTCTAAAACTCGTCTATGCAAGTGTCACTTAAGATCTCCCCCTTGTCTCTGCAGGACTACTTTGTAGTAATGCGGGCTGCTACAGGTAGCCAGTGGAGCTTTATGAGCAGCGGGGTAACATGTGCTTCACTGTGTCTCACTGTGTAGCCTGGGAGGCCCTTCAGGAGGCTCTAGCATCAGTTGCTTCATAATGTTGCCTGATGCTGTGATTTGTAAATGGCAGTCTCGGAGCCAATGCTTCAAATAAAACCTATAACATCGGAAACTCTGTGAGTCTATATGCATTTTATATTCATCTCTGATTTTGGTGGCTACCAAAGGTCCCTGCTTCTTACGTGAAATATCTTTATATACTATAAAATATCTCGACAGATAAAGGTATTTACTGCTTCAGGACTGATGCTATACTGGAAAGTGACACATACTTTGCATTTTGCTGGATGCTCGTAGTCAAAGCTTCGCCGGTGTCATTAGTGATTACAGTAATTATCACATACAAAGCTCTCTGGCTCTCTGACTGGCACTCAAGTGAGCACCAGTCCTCAGCGGATGATTACACTTTTCCCATTGTGTGTTTGCACCAAAAAGAGCATCCAAACGAGCACATGGGCAGATCTCTCAGAAGGAGTCAAGCTTCTATTTTCGCCCATTCACAGCTCTAGGATTTTCACAACAAAAGCCCAAGGCCATAAGTCAGTGGGGATTAAGAATCAATTCTTCTCTGTCCAATAATTGGACACCCACAACTTTTTTGTGTGTGTTTTAATTCCTCCAGCATGGGTGAGATAGTTCATGCATCAACAGCTTTGAGATATATAATCCTGCTATTTTAAATATTCAGTCTGCTTGTAGAGCAACAGAGGAAGTACTGCATCAGACAGTGCTTCAAATAGATATTTCTGTCTAAAACCATTAGCGAAGGAGTGTTTTAGTGCACTCCAGATGTGACCCCATTTACTTGGTATTAATATGCAACTTAACTGACTGAACTGTTACCACTTAACCAAAAGATGTAAATGCACTTGAGAATGGAGACTGACCGCCCAAACCACCTCCGGAGGTGGTCAGGGACCTGTTCGACCATGCTAACAATAAAAATTTAAAAGCACTTTTTCTCTAGCCTGCTGGGTTGAATAACTTAAACAGGCTACTGAGGCAGTAACACAGCCTAAAGTGTTTCCCAGGATATTGCTCAACGGAAGAGACGGCAACAAATGTTAATGACAGGATAATGTTTTTGACAAACTGCTGAGGGAAAGGTTAATGTCTGCTGTTAACATATGATGGATTGTGTCTGATCTAATCACAGCACATCGTCAAAACATGCACATTAAGTCAGGTACAAATGACTTCTGCTTTTGGCAGATGAGTTGGCAACACCGTAACACTTGATGCCAGAGACACATGTGGGTCAGTACCAACGTTACAGGTTCTGTGATAAAGTAACTACCTCAATGCTTAAAACACTACCTCAATGCTTAAAACACAATAATAAGCAGCTGGATCCAAGTGGCAACCTCTGTGGCTGTGAGGTGAAGCCAACACTGAAGTTCCAGAAAACTGCAGTTCCTTGAATGACCACTCGAGGCTGGCTACAAAGAAATCCAATCTCCATAAGACTCCATGATAAAACGTCCAACTTCACAGCAGATAAACACGTTTACAGCGCGGTACAAAAAACAGCTTTGGGCTTTATCACTAATTTGCTGTACTGGGGGAGAATTTCTATCTAACATACCTGTTCAAATTATATGAAGACACTTATATTATATTATGTTATATTATATTATATTATATTATATTATATTATATTATATTATATTATATTATTTATTTATTTGATTGTCAGGTGGGTGGCAGGTTTCATTCAGTCCAACCTCAGCTCCAGCCACGCTCCGTGTCTTTGTTTTTTGTATTAGTAAGGGACTGGTGGAGGGAGGATTGCCAGGATGACAGTGGCCAGAGCCATCTTCAGCTTCACAACAGCTCTTCAGAAACTTATGGGTGACCCAGAGACTATGTTCATTTTTTATACAGTCTATGACTGGACGACAAAAGCAAGCTGGGCAGCATGTTGACATGCATAAAATGACAGTAACATTAAACAGCTTTCAGTGATCCTTTTGGCAGCTTTTATAGCTTTAGTCTGAGTCTTCAGAGAAAAAATGCTTAGAATTTAGTTACATTTATGTTTTTTCTATTTTTGAGTTCCAGTCGATAACGACTCAAAAAATTTTAGTCCACTAAAAATCATTACATTTGATTAAACTGTGCATTTCGCTTTCCTTTCTGCTGAATTATAAATAAAGTGTCTCTATAGATCTATCTGCACACTGCTACAGGCTAGCACTCTCCAAGGGGCAGATCCTGCTGCTGGGAGCAGCTAGAAGCTGTCCAGAGCACTCTGTTTCTTTTCTCTCCCGCCCACAGTGGTATAGCAGTGGAAAGATGTGGGCCAGACTAGCAGACAAATTGCTTCAAACAAGTTCTTTATTGTTAAATCAGCAAAGCAGTAGCCTAACCCTTCATGGAAGACATGAACTCACACATGCACACAAATGATGAATCCTTCACGTATTACTACATCTGTTGGTCTACAGTCTATTTTAGCCTCACTCAGTGGATGTGCTCCTGCTGTGTGTGTTTGAGGGAAAGAGACAGAAAGAGGGCAAGAGAAGGTAGAAGGTGGACTATGTAAGTTATAAATAACCGACTTGAAACGCTGTTTTGTCACTTGACCCGTCTGCCTAAACCTGCAATATTTCATCCAGAACCTGCCCGAACTGCACATCACTAGTGGAAAATATCATGAATTCTTTGAACGTCTGATAGCACACCATTAGCATATTAGTCCCCTCTCAACAAGAGCAAAACATACATTTCATCATAGTAGCTTATATTGTCAAAGATCGATTTTTAGCCAGTCGTGGGAAAAAGTCTTTGATGAAAATTTGTGGTCATAGATGAAGAAACAGAAGTATAGACCTGAAGCTAACAGACATGCTAAGCTCAGACGGTGAATATTGTCGGTTCATCAGGTTCCTCAATAATTAGGCCGCTCTGCAGTGGAGTACATGGTTGGCTGTGACAATGTCAAGTGAGCAAGAACGACAAGTAGAGTCACAATGTGTGTGAACTGTTTGTGTCTATTTGCCCTAAACAGCCTGCAGTGGCCATTTTACCATACGGTCCGACATATAACCTTAGCCTCATCCACTATTTAAAATATACATTGCTTTTATACATAAATAATATTAGCACATAAAGAACAACATGTTTCATTCTATAATATAGGTATGTAAGTGGTTCTTAAACAGGCAATGTACCAACTGGACAGTGTGGCTGTAAGCAAGCAACAGATGCACCAGCCATGTTTGAGTGAGTGTATCTGTGTTTGTGTTCACAAACTGTAGGCCTTTCTGTTATTTCCCTCCAGTCTCTCTCTCTCGCTCTCCCTTTTCCTCTCGCCTCTGTATGCTTGGTGCAGACTCATAAAGCCTAAAAGAGGTGTGACTTTTTTTTGCTCACGCTTAAACAATTTCAGCTTGCGCCTTTGGGTCATTTTGAACTGCCATTTCTTTGTTTTCTGTTTCTGGTGGTTCTGTTCTGTCTGACACCTTCTCACAAAGATAATGTGTCATGAGTCTATAAATATTTGATATAGGATTTAGCAAATGATGGCGATCTTGCAGGGTCATTACAAGACTACGACTAGATTCATTTTGATATTACTTCCCATCCTGTGCCTGGTGGAAATTTTCCTAGAAATTGTGTGTGCATTCTGAAGGCTGTAGCAATTTTTGTCCACTTCTATTCTATATCCACTCTATCTTGGAACAAATTGGAGGACACGTCAAAAGACGCACTCCAAAACTCCCCCAATGTCCCTTCCTTCTCTACAGTCCAAGAGAACCAACACTTCATATCCCTGCATCTCCTCGCAGTCCATGTTTACTACAACGTTGCCTGTCGCCTGCTTCCCCATGATGCTCAAGAGAGGTTGTTGACAATCTTCACATCCCTAAGTGACACTACTTCCATGAGCTGAGACTAAGAAGCTCCAGTAATATGAAACATGTTTGATTTTATTCGACTAAAGCTCAGACTGAAGGAGCACACCACAACTCCAGCAAAACTTTGAGGATTTTATACCGAAACTGGAAATTTGTCAGCGAATCATTCTTTTGCCGTAAGGCGTGGAAAAAACTAAGGCCAGCAAAGAACTACGATTTAAAAATCAAACGTACTAAATCAGAACCATTTACCAGAATGATCACCTGTCAGCACTGCAGCTTGATACCCCGCCCTACTCTCGATCGAAAATAAGAATTCCACAGTGGCAAGTCTTTTTATGTGTCCTCATCTTTCTGGTGTGGAAGCATTTCTGTAACTTATTTAACTTTATTAAGTTAGTGCTAAAAATATCAACAGTAGTGATTATCATCACAAGATGAAATAACAGAGTTAAAAGCTTTCTCTGGCTCAGAAAGATATTTTCAACAACGTAGAGGCAAGAGCACTAAAAACACTGTCCTGCTCTCAGAGTAAATGATCTCTCCTCTCCTCGCTGTAGTAAATCTCACCAACCGTATTGATCCTCCTTCCATCTGAAAATAAGTGGTTGAGGTGAGGGAGCCTCCACCATGTTGTTTTACTCTCGCATCCATCTGTGTCGTCCGCTGGCTGCCTATAGCTGCAGTAATAATGCGAATGTGATAGACTGCTCCTGGTCATGTTGGTCCCATTCCCCAGTGCGAGGATTTTATTGTGAATATAGTTCACTGAGGGCACGACTAAGCTCAGGTCTCTGCCAGTTATAGAAGTACAATGACAACAAAAGATTTGAGAGAGTACAGAACAAATGCTACACAGTCACCAAGTCAACAATTAACAGATTCAGATTTGATTGTGTAATCCTGACCGTGCATACACTGCTAACTGAGTCTGCTCTCTTAGTTTTTAAATTACAAAAGGTGTCCTGCCAACCATTTTTGACTTGAAAGCTACAGCGGGGACAAACTCGCATCCAGTTGTCAGGGTCATGCTTGTCATGGCCACCGCCACATCTCAGTGGCTGTGTCTCAATTCAGGGGCTGCATCCTTCGAAGGACGCGGCCTTCGCGACTCCTTCTGAGGGTCCTTCAAAGGCTGCGTCAACTGTTGTTAAATGGGACGGTCTGGCCTTCGAAGTTTTTCCTGGTTGCGTCACCAGCTGCGCACCTGCCATCAGTTAGTACTTTTAACGTAGCCATTGAGAAAATGTAATAAAATATAAGTAGTTAGTAAAAGTATAGGTAGTGCTAAGCAAAGGATAGTTGCGGCGCATCCTCAACAAACAGGGAAAAGGCCACATTTGAAGGCGCCTTCGAATTGGGACAGCCTTCACGCAGTGTTGTGACGTAACCTTCAAACGCGTCCTTTGAAGGTTGCAGCCCCTGAATTGAGACACAGCCAGTGTTCCCTGTTTCCCTCTCTTGTGTTGCCTGTTTTCCCTGTCCGTCTGTGGTTGTGATTGTGTGGGTGTGGTCTCCCTTCGTCACTCTGGCTTCCTGGCTCTGCTCTCTCTCTCTACACACCTGCCAATCATCAGCAGTCAGCACCCCTGCCTGCAAGAGCTCTGGACAAACTGCCTGTCCTCGCTGGATCGTAGTTCTGTTCTCGGTTTGTTTTTGTGCTACGTGTCTGGCTTAGACTGTAGTTTGTTTTGTACCAGTGTAGTCACTTTGTTTACCTGCCTGTCTGTGAGACTTATACCTACTTTCCCTGTCTCATTCCTACTGCCTTGTTTCACCTTACTCGCCTGTCTAGTGTCTGCATTCGGCTTCAGCCTTGCTAAACCGTGACAATGTTTCAACGTCACAGCACGCTCAGAGGAAAAACAGTCAGCTTAGGATAATATATTACTCTGTAGAGAGGGAGTGGCCATATGACTGGTAAAATGTAACTTACATATGTTACACTTAAGTTATGCCTCTAACCTACAGTTTTAGTTATTGTGGATCTGCACTGTAGACTGAGGGTCAACCAATGCCTGGCGATCCAACTGATCCCTGTGTATTCATAACATACATTGTATATAACATAGAAGTAGTCTCCGAGATGTTACCAATACGTTTCTGAAGAGCTGTTGCGATACTGCTGTCTACTAATCCTAACCCATTAACAGTTAACATGAAACTAGCACAACCGCTGTGATGTACAGTGCAGCTAATATAGTTTTTAATTAATTGTTTTCCAACGAAATGTGATTTTAGTATTAGTGTCTGTAGATTTTTAGGATAGCAGACACCAGTTACAGATCTTTTTCTCCATCTAGTGCTTAAAAAAACACCACTGTCCCAGCTTTTATTTTGAAAGTAGAAGCAAAAGGTCTAACATAACCCTTTACTTTTAGGTCAAACTGAACAGGTGACGCTCTGCTCTGTTTGATTTTTGCACCGCAGAGATTCAGTGAGCAGGAGGTAGC
The DNA here is from genome assembly GCA_014281875.1 of Nibea albiflora. Lineage (NCBI taxonomy): Eukaryota > Metazoa > Chordata > Actinopteri > Sciaenidae > Nibea > Nibea albiflora. The sequence continues at coordinate 7,016,783 of CM024803.1, forward strand.
CGGCTCAAACGTACTTACACAATTCCATTTTACAGCACCGTGACTGAGCTCTCTGAAAGGTTTACTTGCAGTAGCACTCGAATTGGTTTTGCAATATAGCCGTGTCACAACTTCTCAAGAGCACTTAAAGGAGGTAGGAGGAAATGAGTATCCATTTTCAACCTAAACCTAAAATCATTTACTCACCAGGACATTTGCTAACACCCACTTTCTCCATAACCTTTGACTCTTTGATGCATCAGTGGTTCTAAAAGGTGAGCACCGCTCTTAAAGCCAACAAGTCTGCCTGCTAACAACAAATCCAGCTGGATGAGAAAAGTGCACCTTGAAAGTTAACAAAGAGACACCAGCCTTTGATCACAGCGGGCAGAGAAAGCAGGCTACTTTTTTTTTTCTGATTCTGTCCAATAGTCACATATGTGCATCCTCCCCAGCGTCAGTAAAAGCCAAGCATTGTCATCGATTCAGAATCCTGTTTCAGTATGCCAGTGTGGATGTAATCCTTTCTGCATCTGCTGCCCAACCTGGTTAACCACTGCAGGCAAAATCATGGGCTGTTACAGGAAGTGAGAGGCTGTCATGAAATGAGCTCTACAAAACTGACATCAAAGTCTGGCTGCAAATGTTGTTTACCTTCCACGAACCCACCCGATTCACCGTCACGGTTAAATCAACAGCTTTTGAGAGAAATTGCTTCAGTGGCGTATCTGTTGCACAACCTGCTGTCAGCCCACCTTGAATCAAGGTGAATCTACCTTCCCTATGGGTAATGTCACTAAAACCAACCACATATCAATAATTCTGCTCGGTTTACAGAGTCCCATCAGGCCCCTGCTGCTGTCACACATCAGCTCTAAAATAACATAATGTCTCATGATGCTGTCTTTGTCCTTGTCTTCACTGAGAGTGAGGTTAGCTACCCTGTCCTCTTAATTGGCCTCCAACTAGGACGAAATGATTTTTAAAAAACACCAAAAAAAAAAAAAACAAGCAGCGTTAAACGAGCTATTTGGAAACTGTATAGTATGATAAATGATGATAAATGAAGCTTCATTACGCAGAAGCTACCCCACAGAGAATTGTAGCAAAGTTAAAGTTGCAAAAGTAGTTTAACTATATTGGAGTTTTTCTTCTTCTTCTTTTTTTTTTTTTTAAAACCAACTTAATTTCAAGCCTGCTGCTCAGTGATCAATAAAACAAGTCAAACATTAAGGCAATCACTACTACTAATCACTGAAGGCAATTACTACTATAGCAATAGCAGTACTTGCATGCACCTATCTGCAGCTGCACTGAATTGTGATGGTTAGTTTGTTTGGTGATGACTGTGTTATTCACAAGTCACCTGTATGTGTGTTCTGGGAAGTCAAGAGTGTATGCCGATGGTGTCACTTACTGATCTTTAGCAGTTTTAATTTCTGACTGCAGTTGAAATCTCTGCTGTCCGTCCATTATCTATAACTGCTCGTTCTCATTAGGGTCACGGTCGGGTTTGAGTCTATCCCGGGTGACTTTGGGCAAAAGGGCAGGGTGCACCTTGGACAAGTCGAAAGTTTTGGTGTGCTTGAACTTGACACGAGAAAGAATTTTCTGACTTTGTGGTTAATGATAGCATTACTGCATTGCAGGTATACTGACATGTGATTTACTGTTTTTTCTATAATGCTCCAGTCCATATCTGGTATGGATCTTCAGAAGAGTATTCTCTTCCAAAAAGCACCCATAAAAAGCATCCTGCATAGTCTTTTAAGGACTACAACAATTGTCCAGCACGCCTTGGCTGGATGATACATTAGTGTGCAGAGGTTGTAGATGGTGTTTGGAGACTGTGGGGGTTGAAGAGTAGTCCTTTAGCTTCATCCATTAGCTTAATGTGTTCTTTTCCACTCAAGAGCCAATCCTTTCAATGCCCCAATGATTACTTTGTCATGGGCTCTTTTCCTTTCACCTCTCTGTTGTGTATCATTGTATCATTTCCTTTCTCGGTACCCTTAAGGTACTCAAAATGAGAAGATGAAAGTCAGACTAAGATGATGCAACTGGCTTATTGGCTTGTCTTATTGTTGTGATCATATAATTTGCAGGTTTTGCTTCTATCTTTTTTGGCTGGAGCCAAAAAAGAAAAAAAAAAAAAAAAAAAAGCAAATAGCAAATAATATCAGAGCAAAATCATACTGTACGTCAACAGCCGTACAAATGTGATGCAGTTTGTAATCAATGAGACGGAAATTTGTGGGAGCATAAATGTGTCTGGGTGCTGGAAGAATCCAAAATGAGAAAGGCACAAGCCACACACCCAAATGAGTGAAAATGACAATGGGATAATGGAAAGATATTAAATGAGTCTAGAGTTGTTTATTACAGACAATTTCCAATCAGGGTCCTCCATATGCAAAACACAAACACAGTCACGCCAAAGCTGTTAATTACTTGTTGCACAGTTTCATTTTCAGTGAGGAATGTAGTGTCTGTATGTCTCTCTCAAAAACTGAACTTCCAGTCCTCCCAGCCAAACCTACAATACACCACAGCATCAACATCAAAATTGACTCCCCGTGTCTTGCCCCCATCAGGTTGGTGAGGGGTTATGAATGATGACCAACTAACCTTTTCCAAACATGACGCCTCAGTTTCACGGTCATGCCGCCTTGCACTTTACAACATCAGAAAAATCAGACCTTACTTAACTCAACATGCTACTCAACTCCTGACATCGTCATCTCAAGACTAGATTACTGGTCATGTCACCCCACTTCTCATCGAGCTCCACTGGCTACCTGTTGCAGCCTGCGTTAAATTGAAATCACTAATGCTCGCCTACAAAGTTGTCTCCGGTACTGCACCAACCTACTTGAACGCCCTTATAAAGGCACATGCTACCTCACGACCGTTGCGCTCCTCCAACGAATGACGCCTGGCTCTGCCACCCGTTCGTTCAGGGCAATCCAAAGCTTTGGATAAAAGCGGCTGCTAAATGCCTAAATGTAAATTTCCCAGTGGAAGAAAGTAACAGCACTGATCCCGAGTCTGCATTGGCAGTGGAAGTGTCTTTAAAATCGAGCGGCATCCAGTAGATGTGTCATTGTGTTTCTGGCATCTGCCGCAACCACAGCAGCATATGCCTCACAGCTGTCAGTGCTGCTGAGAGGGCCAGAGCTCATCGCTCCAGGTTTTAGATATGCAAACATGCGATGATTAGACATGCAAGGGAGAGACATCACAGATTTAAATGGTATAAGTGAGAATATCCCGCTCACTCTGGGAATGTTGCAAAAACCTAATTCCACTGAAAAACTGGCAGTCTAATCAGTATAAAGAAGCTCTGAAGAGATACTTTTTCAAACGTTCCCAACTGAGGGATTCTAAATGTTTAATCATCTCACTCAGTGCTCAGTTCTGTAAATTGGATTCAACCATAAATGTTTGTGTTTCTATCTTAAAACACGCTTTTATGTTTTTAACTATGCTAGCATTGTGGCTGTATAGGGATGGCAAGTCAGTTGGTCCAGACTTCAATAGCTCAACAAATAACAGTTTGCCAGACACATGGTGCCCAGATAATGATTTCAGTCATGTCCGAGTGCCACCAACAGGTCAAGTTTTCATTTATCCAGTAAAATATCTTGACACAAAGGTTTGTACAGACATTCATGGTTCTCATATGATGAATCCCAATGATTCATGATGGCAGATGGACAGACTGCCATAAAACTGAGCACAGACACTTGCGTCTATCCTCAGGAAGACTTGACATACCAATGTTGGTGATCGCCACCCTTAAGGTAAAATCTCAATTTGTCCAAAATTTTGATTGACTTCATACATAAACCTAAACACAACGTGAGCATGCTAGCATACTAAACTATGGTGAACGTGACATTAGCATTTAGCTCAAGGTAACATTGTGCTAAATGAATCAGCTAGCATGGTTGTAGCCTCCTCACACTGTCAACACTGTATAATCAGAGCAAACGAACATGCGAACTACCTGCACCAACACACAAAAAAGCAATACTTAAGTTATCCAGGATAGAGATGTGCTCCGATATTCGAGATTCAACTTCAACTTAATATTCAAGGTTCAACATTCCCTGAATGCTCTCTGGGTCCATCGTTTTTTTTCATATCTAAATCAATATGTTTTTTTCTGGTCCTTTTAAACTGGAGTTTAGAAAGGACGACACTGCTTTATGTGCATGCCCCAGGCAGTAGAGGAGCATCTGAAAAGTGCTTGGATGTATGTCTGTGAATGTGAGTTTGTGCTGGAGGAAGCCTGCGATCTCAGAAGTCAAAATATTCCCCCAGAGAGAAAGGAGGGACAGCTGAGACTAATTTGTTGGACTACCCGGCAACTAAATAACCCTAAAGTTTTGCTGTGTAATTGCTTTCATTTGCAATTCATATTTTTGTGTTCCGTGTGGGATCGTGCATCTCACAGGTGTTGTTGATTGCAAAAAAAAAAAAAACAGGACTAATTTCCTTTCAGGGCACGTCTCTTCACTTTGTGGAGCTCAAGAGTTTTCAGCCTGCCAGAATGATAGACAGGCAGTCAAAGCAAGCATATCCAGCAAGCATATCCAAGAACGTCCACTTGAATGAGGCAAAATGTTTATTTTGTTTATTTATTTTTGCCAAAAGAGGAAAAACAGCATCAGAGTCATTCGTATTGGCCAGGTGAGATTCCTTCCCTCCAAGCACTGAGCAAAGAAAGAAAAAAGAAGAAAAGATCCTTTTGAAGATGCGAAAACTGGATTTTAGAAAATTAATCAAAAATATGGATGTAAATTGGATTTCTTCTTTTCTTTACCATTGTCTTAGCTTCTGATTTTGCCCACTATTTATTTCTTTAAGCTAAAAGTGTGACAGACATGAAAGATTTTTGAAAAAAATCTTGGTATTTTTCAGCCAGCGTGACAGACAGCAACACTACCAACTGAGCCGATTGTTATTTTGCTCCCATCATTTGGCCAAAACACAGCTTTTCCACCGGTGGATAGTTTGGGTAAAATGCCCATTTTTAAGAACCTTCTGCATGCCAACAAAAGCAGGTTTCCACATAATCGACTCGTCCCACCATAGCACAGCATCTCACAAACAGTTCGTGCCTGTTTTGCTCCTTCCTCGCGGTGCTTCTTGTGCTTGTCCACTCTGGTAACCGCAGGAAATGTTGGTTGTAGATCCTCTGGCATGATTGGATGATGTATTAACGCACAGTGTGTGCTCAGCAAACAATATGGATTGGAGTGCTCTCTTGAACTACATGTGCTCTGCAATCCATTGCGTATGATATGACATTTTCCCCATGGGGTGTGCATGCAAAAGCTTCTGTAATATTACATTAGCCGTACACCTACTGAACACTGCCTGTAATGTTATCATATTAACTGATGGAAATTGAAGTCAGCAACAGCCAGCTCCAACTACTTTGATTCATTTAGGAAACTTGTCACACACCCACTGTTAAACAGCTTTGTCAGCTCATTTATTTGTCTGATCGGAAGGCAATTAAGGCTGTTGCTACAGTACAGAAAAAAAAACGTGCATCTTGAGATAAGAGTTTAACGTTTACGGCTGCACATCCAATTGCTTTTTCTTCATCTTCGTCTGCATGTCTTCATACACTCCATACTTTTCTGCTACAAGGTTTCTCCACAAGCTGTACGATAGAAGCTGTATGATAGTCCTCCTCTCATCCCCCCCACATCAAACAGCGAGAGAAATTTTCGTATATATTGGCCTGAAGCCTGCTGCACGCCTTCATCTCATGCACGTCCATCTCAACAGTGGGAAGTCAGTCAGTCAGTGGCAGACATTCAGTCTGATCAGTCCACTCAGTGGTCTGGTAAAAAGGGTACTTACAGTATATCCGAGATAAGCAGGGCTATAATGTAGTTCATTTATAGGGTCAGTATAACAATCAATAAACCTTCATCAATCCGACTCAAACTCGGTAATCTAATCTGAGCACTTTCAAGCAACCACCGGCATTTTCCAATGCGAGCGGAGTCTAGTGCGATCACGAATGTAATCAGCAACCACAGGCAGGGTCCAAAGAGAATCACCAAAATAGTCATGTCATTCACACATCACAGGAAGTTCAGTCATGGCTCCTTCTGACATGCTGCAGCCGAAGGAGTGAAATTGGAGGGAAGAAAAAAGTAAACAGAATGGTCTGTGTGTTGTGTTTGAAAGTCACGATGCAGTAATGCGTATCCTACTTTGTGTGCAAAAAGAAATGTCCATTACAAATCCAATTCATTTCTACGTGTTTGACCTGTATCGCCTATTAACATCTTTGTGAGCACGCTGTCACGGTTCGAGCAGGCTAACCGCAAACACGAGAAAAAAGGACCCAAATGTAGAATCAGTAGCTGAGCTGGTGCAAATCAATGCTTTATCACTGTAAAAGTAAAAATGCACAAAACGCTTATGCATTTTATGGATGGCAGGCTCAGTTCAGAACAAAGTCCAAACAAGCTAGCACATCCACAAGAGAGCAGGCTCCATCCGCTGTCCATTAAACAGGCAGGGTGTCCGGCAGGACAACATGACACAGCTGAAACTAATCAGGATGGAGCAGACAACTGGCAGGAAGTTACAAACACAAGGGGAGGCGATAAAACGGGAAACCCAAAACCATGATACATGTTAGCATGCAGATGTAGCCTCCTAACCTGTGTCTGCAATCACTCATCCTCTTTCACTCATTAACTATTCCTTACAGGCGGTACGTTGAGACCACATTTGCAGCATTACTAACAGCTGTACTGCTTTGATGATAATATATAGAGCACAGATTTCAGTTTGGACACCTCAAATGCAATGGCAGAGGCTAATAATAGTGCACTGACAATATCTAGGGAGTGATTTTGACTTGTCATACAAAGAGGCGTGCAGATGTTACTAATAGCATTAACGATGGCTCTGTTCTGGTTCAAGCGCCCCAGTACTGACACCCTCTCACATCTAAAGACAATATGTCAGCGGTCATAGTCTTTAAGATTTTTGCAAAGACTGAGGATCTTGCAGGGTCACTATTCAAGATTACAACTGTTTTCATTTTGAGATTCTTTCCCATGCTGTACCAGGTGGAAATCTACAAGAAGAAGAAACAGTTGAACATTGCGAGAGAAAGCCATAGCCGTCCTTGTGTGTGCTTTTCAAGGGCTGCAGCAATTTCTGTCCACTTTTTTTCCCTTTTCCACTCGATCGTGGTACAAATTGGAGGACATCTCAAAGAGGCACTCTTGCTCTCTCCACAACTCGACCAATTTCTCCTCCTTCTCTACAGTGCAAGAGACCTGAGACTTTCTCGTGCCTCTGAGGAGGAGTCCTCTCAATCCTCTCTGTCTCTCTCCAAAAACACTGGACAGAAACCAAAGGAAACATCTTTGTGTCTACTATTTTGCTACTATTTTGTAAATTGCAAGCCACACATAGATTAAGAAGCCGGGTACATGAAATAAACAAAGCCAGAACACAACAAGTAGAGTACCATCTAAGTCAATGATATTTTTTTTATTTAGTCTTTTTAAAGTGGAGTTTAGAGAAGATGGCACTGCCTTATGGAAATAGAGAAGCATTTGTGTATACACTAACCGGTAATTAATGGAAAAATATGTGTCTTTACCACAGCACCAGATCCTGTCTTTATGTTCCCTTACCGTGAAGCCAGTTGACTGCCTACTAATAGTGCTACTATTGTTTTTTGACACTGTTCATGTAACGTTTGATTTAATTGGAATGTCAAGATGAGAAAAAGACGGACTTCAGACAGCCGAGACTTTTATGACCTCCTCACACTAAACGATAGAGATGATTGTGGAGTGTGCCACAAATGAAACTTTCAGGATTTTAAACTGGAATTTGAAATCTGTCTGCAACAGTGAAATTATTGTCATGACAGTGAGCCAACATGCACAATAGCTGGACCTTGAAAGTGAAGCGGCTGAATGGAATTCCACCATCATTGATTTTATCATTTAGGATTGTGCTTTTTCTACCGCGCCAAAACATATTTGGTGAAGAAAGACGATTTCAGAAGCTGCCATTCCTCTCTGTCCTAAACTGTCAGGGTAACCTATTACCACCTGTCACCATGAGCTGATCTCCACACCTGCTCCAGATTCTCTCATCAACCCCTCAGCACATGTGCCCTGTAGCGATACACGTTGTCTACCCAAGCTGCATCCAGTCTTCCTGTCCTATTATCTCGCCTCGCTTGTTTTTCTGACCCATGCCTGCCCTTTTTGGTTTTTGTCTGCCTGTCTGTGCCCTTTTGGACTTGTTTGCGCCCTGTTGCAGATCTACACCTCATTTCTTGACAAAGTAACCCAGGAGTCAGGCTTTTGAGTCGTCACTCTGTGTTATACATGATAGTTCAGGAGACTTACTTTTGGAAATGTGCAATATGACTTCAATAACTGCAGATGCAAACTGTTTTCTCGGATGCATTTATCTATATGCATGATGTTTGTTTTTAGAAACGCACTGTAATGCATGGAATTAATAAGGCAATGCATCAATGTGATTTTCACTTTTCTTGGAAAAAGACATTATTACGGCAACACATCGAAAGATCCCTGGTAGAAGTACTGATCATTTATCTCTAGAAAACCACCGCCAGCTTTCTAATTTCCTGTAATCCTAGCTGCAGCTCGCTTGTCCAAATTTAGAAATTTCTGTACGCCCTGAAGGAAGCGAGCAAGCAGGCAGTTCAATACTTCTATCACAAGTGTGAGAAGTCAACCGTACAGCGTTCTGAATCACCAGAGTCAAATACTGGATTCTGTTTTGGAGGCGCTTTGATATCACCCAAGGAATAGTTCCTGACCAGCATGCGTGTTTGTTTGGAGCTTGAGGTTACTGAATCTATTCAACTCCAGCGCAACATACAGTACCTCGGGTCTTTAATAAACACATTCCTCATAAGCATAAGTCAAGTTTGAAGTGAGCTTGGGTAATGGACTTCAGGAGAAATGAATTCAACGTATGTCTGTTTTATTAAAAACTTGATTAATAATGCAGAATCATAAATCTTTTTTTTTTTTTTAAACAAAAGCATTTTTTTCTTGGAAATAAAAAAATAGCCCCTCAAAAACAAAATGGTGAAAATCATTTTAAAAAAAAACTGAACTTTGCTGAATTGTTTTCTTCATTTCAAGAAATCGTTTGGTTGTTACAAGACAACGGTATAAAGTCAGATTATTTTCTTATTTTAAGAATATTTTATGATTTATTTGACCTGGCGCAGTAAACTGAATCCACGTATCATGCTGTTATAATAGGCGGGACATTCAAGCCTCCACAACCTGACATTTGACCTTTTTGCCCTCAGGAGCATCAATAGAAAATCACTAGTAATGACATTATAATGTCAGCATCTGTCGTTGTTCCACTTCAACGGTGAAGTTAAACTGCCTCAGCGGTTCATTTAGCTATTCGGGAGTTCTTTGTAGGATCCTCTCAGCCCTGTGACCTTTTAAAAAGAAGGGCACAGACAGGAGACAACCCCCAAGCATTGAAACCTTTACCAGCTTTTCAAAAGCAGCAATGAATCAGTCATATTTCTGCCAAAATGTTGGATGAGATCGCTATCTTATCACAGCCAATACTTCTCCTTTGCATTTCAAACGCCCACGAGCAATTTCTGCTCCAAGGACTGAAACACAACCACTCGCTCCTTTCTTAAACCTTTTGTCTATTGTGTGTCTGTGTGTGTTTTCTTCCTGTTCGAAATGATCTCGTCCTGGGAAAACCAATTTATAGTGAGGAGCTGCATCGAGTAGAGCAAAATGCATGATCACTGTGACCATACAAAGATACAAAAGGAGACTAAACTGACAGAGACAGAGATATCCAGAGAATTGTCTGGACCAGAGAGGTGAAAATATGTCACGTTACATCCACAGCTTGCTGACTTGAACTCTCACAGTGGGAGCTTTCTTGCAGTGCCCCCTTGATACTTCAGTGGCAGAGATTTTCACCACTTTTTAAGAAGAGCCTCTTATTGTTCATTTTCCAGCAGCAGTCAGAGGCCTTGTGTGTGTTTGGTTCCATCTGGGCAAAAGAGGACTGTTATTATACTCCTGCCCATCTGTGTTTGCCATCTGTAACATCGGATTCATGCTGCATTAGCATATTAAACCCAGTCTTGGCTTCCACCAACTTCTGAGGGAAATGCCCAGATCGTTAGCTGCTAAATGCTGCGCTATTTTCATCAGCGTGTTGCTAACTTTGGCCGGCTGCTGCTTGGAGAACAGGTAGCGTTCAAAGGATGTGGTGTTTTATGAAAGTCGTGAAAGTGATCCAAAACAGTCATGTTGCAGGCTGGATAACCAAAACACTGAGCTCAAAGATGCTAAAATGCAATATTGATTAGTGCATCCTTAACTTCTTTAAAGGGTTAGTTCAGGTTTTTTGTAGCGTAGTCACTTGCCACTTTGCCTCAGATCTGCAGCATAATACACAGTGCGCAACCCTGCACTGTCTACTGTAGGTGACATACTGACTATGCATATTATTGTTGTTTACCTTACTTTTTTCTTTTAAATATCTAATATATTAATATTGATATATGTTATTGTTGTATAACAGCACTGCCTTGAGTACAGTTCTACAAGTTCCATTTATTAGTTCATATTTATGATGACCATTAATGTAACTTTAATATTACAACAGCTGCAAAGTGCTGCTATGCTTTATATCAGCACTCAAGAAATAGTCAGAACTAAGTGTTGTATAATAGGCTACAAAGTGTTTTTTAGTACGGAGGGTAAAATTAGCCTTAATAATCTATAAATAAAGAACTAATAATTAGAAGTTCCTAAACTCCCCATCAGAACTTTTATTACAGTTGTCACATTTCACCGCGCCTAATCAACTGTTTCAGAAGCAGTAACTTGGTAACGCGGTAACTTGGCTTTGATGCAGCTCTCACTGAAGCAGCTCTCACAAACATAAAGGTGCCAAAGCATTGAAGCCAACAAAATTGCAGTCGTGTGCCAAAACGGGGTATCTTATAGCTCCTCTGTGTATGTCTACAGTTTGTTTGCTGCTGATTGGTCAGGTCGTGGCCTGCTGCTATAAATCCCCTCAAGCATAAAACCTTCACTTTCACTCTTACTGAATGTCAGGTACCAATTTTGTATAAGTCAAGACCATTAACCCTCAGTTGGAATAGGTCCAGTTTCTATGCCTGCTGGTGTGCATAGCCTGGACAGGTTGGTAATTGGGGGCCTTCATGCACAGAGAAGTCTGTCTGCTAGCTCTTATCTCCAGTTGTGCATGTTTTTATCAAAACATTTACATCTGCTCCCTTTTTACCGCTCGACCGATTGGCTGTTCACTTCTTCAGAGGGTTGTTTGGTGGCTAATTCTTGGTTTTATGGTTAAGTTAGAATTAGATTCAAGTTTATGTCCAGTGCTCAACTGTTTACTCTGAACTAATGTACGTGACAAAGATTTACTGGTATTTATGTGAATGTACTACATGTAAATTTTCGTTTTATCGAGCAAGGAACAGATTTTACTCATTGAAAAAGAGACATATCTCTATAAAATGTCTCTTCAGAGGGTGTTCTCTGACAACAGTGTAAAGTCCATCATTACTCACGCTGAATACAAAAACAAAGCAATTTCAAATTCTGTTTTCTTTTCTTCTTTTTTTCACAGACAACATCAAACCATTAAACACAATAGCTGAACTGAGTCTCCATACCTAATCTTGTGCAACAGATCGACATCCCCCGACAACCTCTTAGAGTGGAGTAGAGTAACCTCTTTTGTCCCTGAGGGGGAAATTTGTCGTCTCAGAACATAACAGGAACAACATTTCAAAGTGATGTACATGGTTTAGCTCCATTCGCCGGAGTCGCACTCTCAAAATGACTTTCGGTGGCTGCTCTGAACTTTGTTGGGTGAACTCTTTAATGGGAACAAGAGATCTGAGATAGGCAGGTAAACGTGGCGTGGAAAGGAAATTTAATGGTTTATTTTATACTGTATGAACTGAATTAATGGAGATTTGTACTGAAGATATGGTTTGCTGCGAAAGCAATTAAGTACAAATTCAGAAACAATTACACCCTCGTAATGAGCAGATCAATGAAGAGATTACTCTGCCTACGCGATTACGTAAATCCAAATGTGCGTATTGTGTGATGTTCTGATGCAAATGAACAAAAATTATAATTTTATTAGTGGCAATTAATCACATCATCACATATCCATGCATCCATCCATCCCCTATCTCTATCTGTATGCTGTGATGTCAAAATAGGACATTCACACAATTCAAACACCGTCCTGACTTTAAGAAGGTTTATTAATAATCCATTTGGTTATTTATTTATTCATTTATTTTCAGTTACACATAATCTAGTTGGAATGTGCAGTATTTCTTCTATTTCTTTAAAACCAAACGAAACCGGCTTTTGCTGAGACACCAGCCCGGCACATCACAAGCCCAGCGCAACACAAAGAGGTAGGTTTTCTTTTTTTTAAGTTGTAATCCTTGAGATTTTCATAAAGTTAAACCATATTTTGAAACCATTTGTGGCCTTTATTTTTTCAGCAATCGCCATTCAGTTCAGTACATAGGGCATTGTATAATTGCCTCTGCATATGGTAGTTTCCATTGCTAAGCACGCTGGATTTAAATTTCCTCCACAAACAGGCGATTCGCAGAAAACAGTGCATGCGTATAATCCAGTTACTGTTTGTAATTTTATCTCACTGATATCAGCTTCACTACTTGCTGCTGACTCTCTCATAGCCATGAAAGAGAGCCATCAGAGCTGTATTAAATACCTGCTAGATCGAACCCAACGTTTCCTACCGTTTCTGCCATCATCAAAATAGCGAGACGTCATTGACACAGATGTGTTCTTGCGTTCTCAGGAAAAAGTAGAAAAGCTGTCTCTGTATCCACCGATCAGATCAGATCAGATCAATTATGACCTCTGTCTGTCATGTTAACGTTACTGTGTGAACATTTCCTACACATGGCATCAGAGGAAAGTTAATTTACAATAGGATTTAGAAGTCAGTAGACCCATTTCTGGCTGATGTGTAGGTACAGTATACTCCTGTATATACCCTGCACTGGATTCCAGGGCGAGATATTTAACTTCTTACTTGCCTCTACTGTTAGCTATAGCTGTTAGCCACTTTGAATAGGTTTTAAAACCGTTGCCACAAGTGGCAATTATGACATAATGGAGAATGTAGAGACGTTTCATTAGTTACACAATCACAAAGGTAACTAACTTTAACCACTATAATCTGCTGGTTACGCCCACGGATGTGTTAGTAAAACCTTGATATGGCGCTCAGCCTTGCTTCCAATTTTTGCGCAGTGTGGAATTGCAGTGAAAAACTTCTCTTGCGGCACAAAAAGCATTTTCTGTAAGAGGTCTGACAGGACACCTCAAACTGCATGTAATGATGTTATTATGAATTTTTGATCCATCAGTTTTGTATTTGAAAAACTCTCCCCGAGCTGAGAAAAGCAATTTAAAAATCCACTGTGTCATCTTAATTTAAAGTCTGTGATCTGATAGGGAGCTTGCGGACATGGCCAAAGGAAGAAACACTGCTGCACATATCCAGCCGGTGACATACCCCAGAAATCATCCATAAACCCAGAAGCTAAAAACTTTTATGTATGAGGAGGCATCTTTCTGTTAGGTATCCAGTTCTTTAAGTACATCCATGGTTGTGCCAGACCAATACACGTGTAGCAGAGAAACCTGTAAATGTATTGAATTAAGAAAGGGTGCGATGTATTTCTTATGGATTCCTTGTAGCAGGGAGACTGTTATTTGGATGTTTTTCTTATACAACTTTCCTTTCACAGATCCAATAGCTGAGCCAGAGATTGCTGGCTAATGGCTGAAAATGTTACACCCATAAATTCACTCCGAGGAACTTCTATTCATTCTGATCAGAGGAGCTACACAAAGTGATGATGGATTTCATCAAAACAATTTTATGTCAGGTCCCCTGTGCAACGATACAGACCCTAACTGAACTCAGAGCACAGTCATCAGAGGGCAGTCGGACGATTTTCCATACCCATAACCCAAATGAGTCTGACTTTAATAGCTGAAACGAGGGGGATTGTTGTCCAAAGGGCTGCTCATCTGATAATGATGAGCAATTAGAGAGGTGCTGATGCTTTGAATGAAAGCTTAGCATTCTGCCCACATCGGAAATAATAAGAGATCCAAAGCTTCAAGCAGCAACAGCTAGTCATGTTTTCTCTATGCCGTGAAGATTGAGTTGTTTCTATGGCTGGTATCACATATTGGTATATCGATATTTACAGATAATGGAATTCTTTGTGCACAACACAAACACAACATACAGTCAGGTCCATATATATTTGGACACCGAGACAAGTTTTGTTATTTTAGTCTCTCAGCTTTAATTGGGGGGTATTCACATCCAAATCGGACAAAGGGTTTAGGAATTACTGATCTTCAATATCTAGCTCCCGCTTTCAAGAGACCAAAAGTAATTGGATGGTTGACTCAAAAGCTGTTTCATGGACAGATGTGAGCTATTCTTTTATTATTTCATCATCAATTAAGCAGATAAAAGGTCCGGAGTTGATTCCAGGCATGACATTCGCATTTGGAAAGAGGAAATCCATTAGAGAGATGGCAGGAACATTAGGAGTGACCACATCAACAACCTGGTTTGGTAAATCCTAAGAAAAAAATGAACACACTGAGGTCTGCAACACGGAAAGCCAATCCAAACATTTGAAAGAAGTTTTTTAAGACAAAGAAGTGAAATGATCAAGTCAGTCACAATGATCTCAACCCGATCGAGCATGCATTTCAGTTGCCGAAGACAAACCTTAAGGTAGAGTGACCCACGAACACGCAACGACTGAAGACAGCTGCAATACAAGCCTGGCAAAGCATCACAAAGGAGGAAACCCAGCATTTGGTGATGTCCATGGGCTCTAGACTTCAAGCAACCATTGTCTACAAAGGTTCCTCCACAGAGTATTAGAAATAAATAAAACATTTATTTATGAATGCATTCATTTGTCCAATTACTTTTGAGCCCATGAAACAACGGAACTGTGTTCATTCAATTTTTCTGCTTAACCCATCAAGTTAATGCTGAAATTCTGCACTTCAATCGCATTTTGGTATTGAAACAGTAGCTCAGTGGCTGCTCTGGTCTTTGTTGTGTAAACTCTTTGATTTATAGAAAAAAGAGCTGAGACATGCAGGTAATTATGGCCTGGAAGATGAATTAAGGAACATATTACTTATTGCATGATATACTATACAAACTACACAGTGATGGAGATTTGTACTAAACACAGGGTTTGTTGTCAAATAAATAATTAAAGCTCCAATTCAAAAACAATTACACCCTTGTAATGAGCAGACCAATGAAGAGACTACTCTGCCTATGTGATTACATAAATAAGGTGTGACAACAAAAACTGCAGTTTTTATTGTTTACCCACTAACAGCCAAATCATTTTTATTTGCATACAAACCAGCCAGCAGCAACTTATGTTGTCACAGTCAACCGTGCACCAAAATCAAAGCGGTGACAATACCTTTGCAGCCAAAAACCTTTTATTAATTTTTATTTATTTATTTTTGCTCTGTCTGGTCTGAATTTCTTCTTCTGGATTTTCTCCACAGCTACAACAAAGAAAAGAGTTTTAAAAGTGTTTCTTCAAGAACAAGTCCATTTATTTGATGGATGCTGCGGCACAATCCTTCAGCAGAAACAATAATTTACTAAAAGATGCGAAAACGTACTTGTTTAAAAATGTATCTGTGAAATGTATACTGTTTTTAATGAATAAAGACAAAAGATGAAATACTTGTCATGCGTGTCATATCCACATATTCATCCAGCCCAGGCTCCAGACAGCTGAAAGCTTGGCCCCAGCGTGCCTCTGAAGGGTAAGAGATGAAAGAGGAGTAACAGTGTTCAAGTACACCAGTAAGACCCAAACAACAATAGAACTGTGGTGACTGTTGATCGATAGCGGTGACTCAGCTGTTCGGCAGATGTTGAGATTTCTGGAGAATGTGACTTTCAATTTTTTCATTCAGTTGTAACATTTTTTTTTTGTTGGAGGTCTGTGGATTGATTCTGCAATTGGTGTTTCTAGCTGGTCAGTAGTCTTTAATGTCAGTGCTATATATTTACTGTGGAATTTGGAAATAACAATCCATTCATTCCTAATGATTTGAAGGTACTGTATGTATTTGACCTGTTATTGTCGCATATAATCTCCCTCTTTCTGCCTGCTTGTACAAGTGAGATGTTTGACGACTTCCAGAGTTATGGGAACTGGAAATGTGGAGAGCCCCGGTGAATAATGAATGAAGCACCTTGACTGATGGCCCTTAACTTATGGTAGCACCCATCTCCTCCACCAGATAAATATTACTTTTATGCACCGTATAAATAGTTTGCAGTTGGACAATGAATAATCCTGAAGTGGAAACATAAATCACAACAGGGAACAAAATGACACCAATCAGAAGATGTGTCACCTTAAAGCTGAATTATCATGAGGGCGAGATGTTGTGTAAAAAAAAAGTTTATTTTCTTTTTACAGAATGTAAAATCATCTTAATTAATCAGTTATTTATATATTAAACATTTTAGAACAGAGAAAACAAAAAAAAAAAGTGTCCCGTCATCACAACCTAGCGAAACCATGACTCAGGCCGGTGTCAGCAGCCAATCTAAATGACCAGTCACTCCCATACAACAGCCTGAGAAATGCAGTACTATTGCACTGTAGCTAATTCAACCTGAGCTCAACATCCCTTCGATATCGTGCATTAGCAAATGAGCTTCAGCTGCTGACTACAGCTGCAGTAACAGTAACAGATCTTACACCGGACCACTGATTGAGACGTCCTGCAGAAATAAATTAACTGACAGTGTTTCTGGAGGTCCAGGATTTAATGACCCTGTCAATTTAATGACATCATAGACAGAAGAAAAAAAAAAAGGCATTACTTAAAGCTAGGCACGTATTCCGGGAAAAAAAACAGGGTGTGCTAATTAAGACAAAATTTTCATTTGAGATATAAAAAAAAAAAAAAATGATTAAAAAATATCAGAATTATTATAAATAGGCATTAGAGTTAGGAATCAAAACCTTAAAAAACAAAAAGACAGGAGATTAGGAACCCGAAAAAAATAAAATAAATACTGCGCAGTAATATGAATTGGCAGTAACCAGACGCACTGGTTATTGAACATCTTGACAATACAAAACATACAAAAAAAAGTTCCTCCAGCAGACACTTAGATGACAGACATACTGTAATGCACTTGGATGGAATTCACCAAACGGAGTAGGCCTGTTTGTAAGTTGATCGTGAAGTAGCTCGAGACATCAGATTGGCTTTGAAGTGGTCACGCTGTAGCTGAAGAGTCACACATTGGTTGTAAATCTCTGGAGCTGTCAGACAGTTTTTGTGGGGGTTTTTTTCTCCATTTCCATTCCTTTTTTTTTTATTTTTTTAAACCAGCCATTTTGTTGCACAAACATGTCTGCCAGCCTCAGCTATGAAGTGGGAAGAAAAAACACCCCCCCTCAAGGCTAATTTAGTCTGAATGCCGGAGGTGCTAGCCAGCTGTGACGGGCGTAGCTAGTGTAAACTGTTTATTACACGACTTTAGTGGCGCTTTTTGACGGCTCCGCTATCCACCCACTTGCAAGACTGGCGTGGAGAGCTTTGAAAGCTTCATCCAATACTGCGAGTTAGAAAACAGGAATATAGGAGAAACATTCAGACACTGCCATTTTCTCTCGAACTACTTAAAAAGCCTTCAACCTCAGCTGAGTGAGGTGGTGTACGAGCTTATCATATCATCGCCGTGAAAAGAAAAAACAAAAAAAACAAAAAAACAACAACCCCAAAAACATGTCGACAAATCTTCATTTTTCATAGTGAGTCCAGATGCTCAGAGTCCGATCAATCCGAGATTTGAAAATCCCCTCTGGCTGGAAAGGAGGTGAGCCTCAGTGTCATAGCCCTCAAAAGAGTTACAGGAAGAGGTAACCTCACGTGACGCACGTTTGTTTTATGCTAGATGGCAACGTCCATACAAAAACTTTACAGCGACCACCATGTCCGTTTTTTTTTTTTCTCTGTGGCACAGTGAGCTCTGGTGGGATTCGGCGGTAACGCAGCAGCAGCAGCGGCGCCGTCGCTACCTGGATGCATCAGGGATGAGTCTCTTAAACCAGCGGCCCACGGCCACGTCTACTCTCAGCACTAGTGTGACCCCGATCAGTAGGGACACACTGCTCACCAGGAACCCTGAGGCCTCGAACATTAACCTGAAAGGACGAAACAGAGGACTCTGTAATGACGGGTGGACGATGCAAAGTAAAACAGTTCCAACTTTCTAATTTCAACTAAGTCAATTAACTTTTGAACCTTGAACCTCAACTTCCAAAAATCTTTTTTACTACTACTTTCTTCAGTCTGGCAGAGTTGACTTGCAGCACTGGGTAGTAAGTCACTGCCAATTTGCCACGTTGCCTTGTCTAATCTGTGGATTTCCCCGGAGAGCAAGCTGCAACTAAAACCTCTCGCCCGCAATCATTTGAAGTGTGGCAGCATTTAACACAGAGAAAAGCACGGTGCTCCCTGATCTCTGCAAACAGACCCCTTTTTTCCACAGCAGCCATTTTGACATGCAATAGCAGGGTCAACACAGGTGTTACCAATAATACTAATTACGGTTCTGTTCCATTTATTGCAGCAGAGACTTTCCGGTGAGCCAACATGCACCACAGCAGCACCCTGACTCTGTCTGACCTTAGTATCTGAAATGACAGTACCACCGCTGCGTGCGAATGGAAGCACCCAGGTTCGCGTTGAGATGCTTTCCAAGTTCCAATCCAGGTGACCCGCAGAATATATTCTGTTTGTGTGAGTCACTTTAAAACAGGCTTTTAAAAGTAATTTGTGTATCGTCGCAGCTAAAGTAACACTACACCGTCAATTATCTAAAGTTGTTATTCAGCCGTTTTATATTAAGATTAAAGAAATAAGTTTGTGAGATGCATTTTGGTTAAATTCAATGTTAAATCGACTAAACAAGTGATTAATGATGATTTAGAAAAAAAAAAATTAGTTACTGGATTCATTGACTAATCGACGAAAGAATCATTGGATTAATCAAACAGTCTTAATTCTAATCTGAATCAGGAATTGATTTTTAAATAAATCGTAACTCCAAGAATCAAAATCAAACCCTGAAAGATATAAAATGCAGCTCCAAAATATAATATGTCAAGTTATAACAACATGTTAATTTAAAATACTTCTGTATTTTTAAATGTGTGTTCATTTGTTTGGATTACAACTCAATGTTTTCATGAGAGCAACAAAAGCAGGCAATCTTCTGCAGAATGTATCTCCACTAATATTCAATGTCCAGCACCATAATATTCTTGGATTCTTCCTCCAAGATGAGCAGATGTAAATATGCATCTCTTAGTCATCTACGGAAAAGCAGACCTTCACTAATGTGCCTTCACTGAACAGCCCGAGGCGGAGTAAGTGGTTGGCAGTTGCGCATCTTCAAAAGCCTTTACTGTTAGTGAGTTTGTGTGAGCTGGAAAATCCACTCAGGCACTTACTTGGGTGCGAAAACCTTCCACACCATTAGGTGTCTCCTGAGGATAGCAGCTGCACAGACCGAAGCAAAGACCTGTGAAGAGAGGCACGGATACTGACTGCAGGGATGGGATACTGACACACACGGAATGACGGGGGTCTGAACACATAAACACTACCGGGAAAATGGCATTTTATTCCAGGTCATGCGCTCCTGTATTGAACTCGGTGTTTGAGACTGGTGACCAAACAACTTGTCAGTGTCGTACCTGTGCTCCGAGAATAAAGAGGTAGCGTGTTGAGAGTTGCAGAAGAGCACAGCTGAACTGCTGGGGGTTTTCTCTCAGTCTCATCTCCATCACAGCGTCCTCGCCTTCTTCCCCGCACGCTCTCCCTCCCCTGCTGCCGCGTACCTCGCACACCAGAGGCCAGAACAGCAGCAACGGGCAACCCACTGGAGGCGACGGGACATGGGCACAAATACAAATCTGCAGTTAGTTTGATTCGATTTTGTTTGATTTGCTCGCAGTATTCGTATTTCCTACCAGCTACCTTGGCACTAAACTTAAGATCTCTGATCGCTGAGCTGAGCGCACAGCAATGCACATATATTTAAGATTTTCCGCCAGCACTGTATTGTTTACGTTTCTGGGGAGTGTGATTTTTCTTTTCTACCTGCGAACAAGATGTGTGAGGCAAAGGTGTTGAGGGTAACCAGCGAAGCGGGCAGTATGGTGCCTGTGTGTCCATCAGGGAATCCCACGAAGGCAGCGCTCCACTGGATTGAGGGAAAGGTGGGAAGGTGACCTGTGGCATGAAAGAACTGGGTGGCGGCCAGAGACCACAGCACGATTGGAGTCCAGGGCACATAAAAGCCACCTGAGGGAGAGAATTAGAGGTGGGTGATAAGAGTAAAGTACCTTATCATTAAGGGGAAACAAACAGTTCTGAGAATCTCACCAGTGTATGTTCCGTGCAGCCCGCTGAGGGTAGTGGAGGAGGCGTGAATGTGCAGCAGAGCTCCCATTTCAAGTAGCAGCAGGAGGAAAGACAGAGCCATGCCCTCTGGGTGCAGCAGCAGCAGACCGATTCCCAGCAGGCCACAAAACAGCAGCAAAGGGGCGGAGTAGACCGTTCCCAGTCCGTAGGCCTCCACAGCGGGCCTGTTGTCCACCTCACCGCCCCCGCTCGCCTCTCCGTCGTCCAAGGAGCGACGCATGCGCTGGTAGATCTGGGGGATGAGGTGGTGCAGCTCGGCTTGGGGGCTGATGCCGGTGCTGGCTCGGTAGCGGGGCGGGGGTAGGCACGGACCTCTGGCTGTAGCTGGGGCCCTGGTCTTCACAAACACAGTGAGGGGGTCCAGCCAGATCAAGAGCAGCCCCAGCGCCAGGAGAAAGAAGGCGGCCCTGGGGAGGGCCAGCTGGGCCAGGCTGATCAGCTCGGCCAGATTCCTAAAGCTGTCCTCTGGTGTGGCACTAACAGCCCAGTGGAGCCCCAGAGACACAGACAGCAGTGGGAGGATCCAGCGGGCCGTGAACACCGTCCCACCTGAGGAGTTGAGGTTACCGTAGTGGCGGAGGCAGCGTCTCAGCAGATATGTCCACAAGCCCAGGGAGCAGACAGAGAGGATGTAGTGGAGGTTCTTCAGCTGGCTGTCCTGCAGCCGGGAAAGAGGCGAGAGGAACGGGGAGGGCTGGCAGGAGCCCTGTTCTTCCCGACAGCCGTGGAAGGAGAGGGAGAGGTAGAGACTTCCAATAAGAAGCCCTAAGCAGCCTAGGAGGGTGCTGCTTTCTTTCCGCACAGTCGACGGGGACAACGCTGCGGAAGGCAGCAGTCCTGCAGCCTTTAGTGGGTCATGGCTGGGGGGTAAGAGCAGGCCGTCCCAGTTGAGATGGATAGGAATATAGAGAGCCAGAGAGAAGACCAGAAAGGTCACAGCCCGGCCTTCGGCGATCACGTAGCTGTCCGAGAGCAGGGAGGCACAGCGGAGGAGCGGCACTAAGAGAGGGGGGACGAGGAGGCTGCGTGGGGTCAGCCAGCTAGTGTGCTTTGGAGCTTTAGATCCATTATTCGCCACTGTAATGGTTCTGGATCGCCGGGCTCTCCAGAGGAAGAGGAGTTCAGAGCTGAGGGCTGCCGCTGCCAGGCACCACGCTGTCTCGATATAGCCTTGTGTTAGCAGCTGACCTGCAGCCACGCAGCCCCCCATCATTAGTGCCACGGCAACCGGGGCCTTCAGTCCGGGACCGTTCTCCCTAATCAGCACAAGGGACAGCTCAGACAGTATGAAACACGCCAGGCAGGCAAACGCCAGGATGGCTAAACCTGCTGCCATTTTGAGTGGGTTGAATCGAGCCCAGGTGGCTCGGCAGGTGTCTCTGACAGAGGTGAGGTAGGCCTGCAGGGAGGCGGCCAGCTTTGGGGAGGGTGACCGGCCCTCTCTAACCGCGGCGAGGTATTCCGACGAGAGGCGGGAGAATTCATCCTTCAGCTGAGAGAGGCTCTCTGGTGGGATGTCTTTGGCCATGCCAGAGTACGTCTCTAGGAAACGGTTAACCTTCAGAAACAGAATGGTCATGCGAGGTGAAATTAAATACACAGAATTACTAAACATGCTCCGGGATATGTGAAGTCTGAAGCGTTTTATGTGTGGAGACCTTAAAAAAAAATAAAAATGGTGCTATACGGCTCCTCACTGAGCACGGTACCTGTTTTGCGTTGATCCACAGCGCCTCCAGCTGGCTGAGGCCTCCAATTGCGCCTTCTGTCTGCCCGTGAGAAGGAAATAAAGGCAGGAGAACCTGGCCCACGTTGCTGTACGGGATGGGAACTCCGAGCAGCAGAGCCAGGGTGGGCACCAGGTCTGTCTGTGGCACCACGTCCGGTTCACTCTGCAAACATGAAGAAAACGAAACCCACTGTGTCAGATTATTACTCCATTCATCCGCCATTTCAAGGGCTGCTCTCATTCTCTGATTAATGAGGAAAAAAGTAGAAAAGAAAAAAAATAAAATAAAATTCTCCTTTCTAAATCCATAATACCCAGAACACTTTTGCTGCTTGTTGTCCTGGTTAAGAGGAGAAGATTTTTCTATTGGTGAAACTTATTCAATACGAAATGAAATGGGCACTTTTTGAGCACCTTATGTGTCATTTGTAATTAGCTAAGGAAGAAAATTGAGATACTAGATAAACAAATCGAGTTTCTATTTAAAACAAGCATATATAAAGCTTTTTAAGCGATAAACTGCTCAAATTTCCCATATCATAGCATGTTCCCTGAACTACAAGCATTTCTGATGGATGACTCGGTTAAGTTAGGCAGTGAGTGAGCACTGCAGTGGCCTTTATTAGTCAGATCGGTGGCTGTGTTCACTCCTTGTGAACTGATTGCTGAATAACAGAGCGTCTAATAGGACATCATGTCAGATAATCTCCCCTTACCCTGTAGTAATGCTATTTCGACGATTTCCCACAATGTATTACGCAACGTACCAATTACACTGCAATTATGGAAATCGGCGCCGAGGTTCACATTTCTAGCACCGGATTCACTTTTACCCCCGAAAAGGCGGAGACCACCTGCCGGCATCCATTTAGTGGATTCGTGAAGCGGCACGGTCGACCGTGAACAGAAATGATCGTGCATGAAGTGGTTCGATGTTTCATATTCATAACGCAGCAAACGCTCGGTTGATTCGACAACAAAAACACGATGTAAGCGGTCATGTTCTGATAAAATGAAGAGGGACATAAACATGCAAACAGACAGAAGCTAATATCACAGAGGATTTTGTGGAGTGAATCTGTTGGTTGACATTTTATGCTCTTTGAAAAAGGTTCAGGAGTCAAAAGTTTCTTTCTGCCACTTAGAAATGAAATACGAGTCTGTTCTGTAAACCTTCAGCAGGCTAAAACAGTCTTCATCGCTCACTCTGCATTTCATTTACATCTAGCTACCCGATTACTGAAATGTGGCATTTAGCAGACTGAAAACTGCACGAGACGGTGTATTGTCTCCATAGCAACGACTCTCTGCACTTTGTTGTATAGAGCTTTTTTTTGTAGCTGAATATGATTTGTAATGTCTTAAAATATTAATAAAGATAGTGATTGTGAGTTACTTGCTACGGTACATTTCATGCAATGTGGAATGTGGATAAAGAAATCTTGAATCTCGAGTTCCATTTCTAGTATTGATAGAAATATACAAAACCAGAGGATTAAGAATTTGAAATTAGAGGAGCCGTTTCAAACTTCCCTTTCACTGCTTTCAGTTCTTTTACAGCAGTTCAGGCACTTCTTTGGCTCAGCTGTTCATTTGTTTAATTCTCAAAGATAATGATGAGGCAACTCTTGTGCTTTTGAAAACTGGTTACTGTGAGACTGTGGGTCTCTGATGGTGAAAAAGACCTCTACCGACCTGGGATGGCGGCGTGGGAAACAGAGGGGAAGGACTGTAGAGGAAGATGGCAGCATCGGTCTCCTTCTGACTTTCTCCACCGTGATCTCCGGTGTCCGTCATCCCATGATCTCCCATCACGACCAAGAGGGTGTCATTGTGCAGACGGTCAATCACAGACCTGGAGGAAAAGCATGAACATGAAGGGGTTTTGATGTTTAGGATTCCTGCAGTTCAAATCCTCCAGATTAGGAACGGCAGACTTTCTGTAGTCACACTTTTACTCAAATACAGCAAAAAGGAGCCCAGTTACCTCTCCATGTAGTTTTTTTTCTCTATAAATTGTACTAGCTGGTTATGTTTAATAACGTTTTGATAATTATACGTGACAGAAAGACCCTTATTATTAAGTGCCATGACATATCGACATTCCTACAAGTGCACTATGGCAGCACAAGAAGGTGGCTGCAGCTGGGCGATGCTGTGAAACAAGCTCGTAGCAGCTGTACTGTTGTCTGACCTGATGACTCCGTCCATCTGGGTGAGCTTGTCGGCCATGGCCGGGTGGTCGGGACCAAACCTGTGACCACAGTGATCCACTCCAAGGAAATGAGCGACCAGGACATCCCAGTCATCCCCCACCACTGTCAAAACCAACAGCAGGCGACAGACGGAGAGATGTGAAGTGCGAGTACAATACAAAGAGTACAGAATTAGGGTTGCAAAGTGGTGGACCATTTCTGGTAAATTTCCAGAAAGTTACTGGGAAATTAAGTTTGGGGATTTCGGAAATATTCCAAATCAAAAATTCTGTGGGAATTATGGAAATTTATGGGAATTAACTGGAAATTGGGGGTAATTTAAAGAAAACAAAACAACTATCATATCCAAACATAAATATAAACATATTGTTTTGTCATAAGCAGACATCCATGCAACATAATTTAAACGAGAAAACAATAGATTTCTGTTTGTAAATAACTCAAGTTTTAATTTGAATTTTTTATTAAACAATATTATGTAGTCCTCAAGTGTGTTCCTTTAGTAGTCTTGTGCTCGGGTCCAGGGTTGCAGAACTCATCTGTGCATGTGATGGAGGAATGCACAGTGAATGTTGGAGGTGTACTTTCAGTAGTTGTCGCATGAAACCTGGTTGTTTTAGTCAAGATTATGCTAAAATATATTTCCCCCAACTATACTTACATTCCCTGTTAAGGGCCAACCTTCAATTTTGTGAATTCACAGGTTATTCCTGTTTATTCCCATAAACTCCCGTTAATTTCCATGGAAAGTTTCCAACTTTGAAAATTCCAGGAATTTTGAAAACCTATACAGAATACAGATGTATAACCACTTGTGTAACTCTTTGAATACCTTTAACAATATATCATTTCCTTATGGTTATGGGACAAAGAAATAATAAAGAAACACGTTGAATAAATACATACTAGTCGTGTAGAGGTGCTGGAGGATCCCATTGTCCACAGTGTGCAGATCCTTGACGTTGAATGAAGGGAAGGGCAGAGAGCGGTGGAACCGCTTAGGAAAAAGATTCTCCCAAGTGTCATCGCCCATGAACACCACTCGTTTGCCTGTGAGAGAACACACACACACACACACACACACACACTCATTTAAAATAATTTAAAAAATAAAATAAAATCACACAAGGCCATTAGTTTATTTGAACACATTTTCATCTCAGTTTGGTTCAAATGGACTTGAAGGATTTTGGGGTGTGGTAAAACATGATGTTGGCAGAAAAAACAAAACAAAAACATGAACATATGACTCTTAAGTTGGGGTTTTCAACATGTGGAGGGCCCATTTTTATACTATGTTATTAATATACTGTCACCTTGTCAAGACAGACCGTCTTATCGGGGGTTATGATTGGTAGGTAGATTAACCTTGTCCTCTACGGTGAACCAATGAGCAAGACAATGTGATAAGGTGATCTCTAGGGTGCCTTTCCAGTGGATAAAAGGTCATGCACCCAATGCGCTTTTTATTTCTTCAGCCCTTGACCCTCAGACTACCTGACTACACTTACTTTTTGCTCTTTACCACCTGTTTTGTAGCTATAGTTTTCCTCTTCTGTCCAGTAGAAGTAAAGTCATGTATCCCAAACAGGAGTCATATGCTGCAGTACATAAGTGTGCAACTACTCACCGACTTGCCCAAACTGGTGGATGAGGTTGTCCTCCAAAATGGCACTGGATGCAAAGTTATTACCCACATCCACAAAGGTAGGCAGGGAGCCCGTGGTGAAGCCCTTGATCCTCTGCATGGTGGTCGTAGGTGGGTCAGCACGGAAAGGGTACAGGCGGCTGTGAGAAGGCCTGAATGAGACGGTCTCCTCCAGCACGGGCAGCTTGTTCTCATAGGGTTTGGGCGCCGTGTTGTTGGGGTCAAACCGAGCGAAGTCGATCTTGAGGGCGTCAATGATGAGGAGGACGGCCCTGCGGAATCGCGGCTTGGCCCGGCAGAAGTCCCCTGGCTCCTCTCCGGGCAGCAGCACGTCTCCGCAGGTGCTGGTCCTGTTCACCTCCAGTCTCACCAGCAGGAATCCACCCACGAACAGGTAGATGCCAACAAAGTACACCGCACACATCCATAGGAGCAAGGACAGCACCGGGAGCCCCTTCATCCTACACACAGACACAGGTGACAGCAGCACAGGTAAAAATCATTTAGACACACCAAGGTAA
The DNA here is from genome assembly GCA_014281875.1 of Nibea albiflora. Lineage (NCBI taxonomy): Eukaryota > Metazoa > Chordata > Actinopteri > Sciaenidae > Nibea > Nibea albiflora. The sequence goes on from CM024803.1 coordinate 7,043,536, forward strand.
CAAAGTGTAAGGAGCAGCTTCCCGTGAGAACACCTGCTACTAATGCTGGTAACGTGCGCCCCAAGTTCCGCTTAAACCTACGATAATGACGCACCCTGTTCGGACGTGACAGGTAATATTAAGCAGCTAACGTAACGAGCAGGTCCGGCTTAACGTTACTAAGTTAACGCCGTTAGCCGCGGCTAGCTCGCCCCGCTCTTGTCACTGACCTTGTAGCAGTCTGGTTTTCGTCCTCTCTCGGCCGGAGGGCGGACGTGAATGTGTGTGTGTGTGTGTTAACAACACGAGCACAGGTGTCTCAGGTAAACAGAGAACGACGCAACACCACGCTCACCTTCATTGGGACACCGGTACAATGAGATTAGGTGGGCTGGTGACGGCTAGGAACTTCAGCGTGCATGCAACCCGGCGGAAGTATGCGGCGGACGTTTTTCCATGTAACACAAACTTGGTTATACTTTTCACCCTGAGCTATGACTGTCAGGCATCCCTTTTAAAAAAAATCTATTTCGGAGAATAACTGAGGCGCATGAAAGGAAAAGCTAGCATTTCCATGAAAATGACCAAACTGAATCTCAACTGTGGTCTGTAAATCCGTACAAAGAAAGGAAAAGTAAAGGGTGAGCAGGTGCTCACCAAACATCGTCATAGTTATCTTCTTACACAGTTTCGTAATTTGTTTTCCTTAATAATTGCATAAATAAATTAATTAAAGATGAACAAAGTAGGCCTACAATGTAAATAAAACGACATGCCTCAAGTTAGTCATGGAAGTCTGTCCATATCGTCTGTAAGGCAAAGTAAAGGGCTAAATCATGTTGAACAGCTAGGTGGGAGGAAGCCAATTGCTTCCTTGACATAGGGCAAGGAAGCATTCTCTGAATTGTAATACATTAGAATAGATGTGTCTTATTTGGTGAATATGAATGTTGTGAACACCACTGTAATATATACGATAAAATATATCATAAGAACGAAGGCATGTCGGTCAGTCTACCCGTACTTTTATTCTTCAGTGTTCTTCACCTGAATGTCATAACAACAACACAACAGTACAGTGCCATCTATGGACCAAACTCAGTACAACACTTAAGTACTCCAATACACTACATCTCCCTTTTTCAAGACTGCAAGACTAACCATAGTTCAGACAAGGCTTAATTAACCAACCAAAATTGTCATCCGATTTTTACTGATCAAACAATTTCAATTTTAACCAAACATATTCATATCTTGCAGATGACTGAATCATGAGTGAAATGTAACAGATTACGCTCTGTATCCCCACAGCTCAATATATAACCTTTAACAAGCTGTGCGTCATTATCTATTTTCTCATACATTTCTTTACTCAAAACTTGAACTAAGCCCATAACATTCTTCAAGATAACTCGTTCTGGTCAGACCAGATAACGCTGCGGCACTCTTACAGGTCTTCCACACCGTGTTGTTGTCACCGGGCTGTTTGTACATATGCTACGGTCAGTCACAATCTCATGACTCTGTGGCACTGTGGAACAGTCTGTAGTGGGACTATGTGGATCAACACGTAGCAACATATCTTGTTCCTCTTGACAGTGTTTCTCTGCTGGGGTGTCCTCAGATGTCCTTGTGACAGAAGTTTCTTCAGTTTTGAGCAGGTGTCTGCGATTCCTCCTGTACTCTTGCCCATTCGGAGTTTTAACTATGTAGGACCTCGGCAGGTGGTGCTTCTTTATCACAGTGGCTGGTTCCCACTTGCTGCCTTGTCTAATCCTCACATTTTCCCCATCCTGGAGATCAGACAGTGTCCTGGTTCCTTGATCAAAGTATCGCTTCTGTCTTTGCTGTCTACTCACAAGGTCACTCCTGGCATTCCTATACAGAGCAGGTTGCAACAATGTCCTAGTCACTGGTAATTTTGACTTGAGCCTTCTCCCCATGAGCATTTGTGCCGGTGAGAGGCCAATCCCACTCAGTGGTGTATTCCGGTATTCCAGCAGGGCTAAGTATGGATCACCATTACTGTCCTGTGCTTTCCTCAAGCAGGTTTTTCACCGTCTGGACCGTCCTTTCAGCTTGTCCATTTGACTGCGGGAAATTCGGACTGGAGGTGGTGTGTTTGAAACCCCACTCAGCGCTGAAGTCGTCCATCTCCTTGCTCACCAGCTGTCTTCCATTGTCTGAGAACAATTCATCTGGCACACCATGCCTTGCAAATGTAGACTTGAGTCCACTGATGATCTGTTTGCTTGAGGTTCCACTCAGCTTGACAAGTTCTGGAAACTTTGAAAAATAATCCACACACAGTAAAAACTCTGCATCATTGAAGTGAAACAGGTCCACACCTATCTTTGACCATGCTCTCTCAGGCACTGGATGTGACATGAGCGGCTCTCCTGGGATTATTATTTTTGTGTGTGTTACATACAGCACAATGAGCCACAACTTCCTCAATCTGTTTGGCCATGCTCGGCCAGTACAGGACATCACGGGCTCTTTCCTTACACTTCACTATGCCCATGTGTGACTCATGGATTTTTCTGAGCATTTCACTTCTCAGTGCATGTGGTACTACTAACCTTGAGTTCTTGAATATGAGTCCATCCACATAAGCTAACTCTTCTCTAAATGTCCAGTATTGTTTGATGTTGTCTGGAAGTTGTCTCTGTTTTTTCTGGCCACCCATTTTGAATTGCCTTTGCAACCAGTCCCAACTCAGCATCCCTCTTCTGTTGCCTTTCTAAACTCCTGCAACTTTTCCTCTGATACTGGGAGTTGGTGGTTGATAAAGTTGACTTCCAGTTCTTCCTCAAGGAGTTTCTCATTGTGTTCTTTCAGAAATGCTCTGCTTAGAGCAATCAGCGATATGCATCTCCTTGCCTGGTTTGTATTTGACCTCCAGACTGTACTTTTGTAGCCTCATGAGCATTCTTTGTAGTCTGGCTGGGGCGCTGAGGAGTGATTTTTTAAATATCACTTCCAGTGGCTTATGATCACTTTCTACCTGGACATGTCTTCCATACAGATATTGATGGAACTTCTCACAGCCAAATACAATAGCAAGCAATTCTTTCTCAATTTGGGCATAACGTTTTTGACAGTCAGTCAACGCCCTGGAGCCATATGCTACTGGCTGTCCTTCTTGAAGTAGCACTGCTCCTAAGCCTTCCGAGCTTGCATCAACAGATAATGTAACTGGCTTTCTGACATCATAGTACTTCAGTACTGGTGCTTGGCTGACGAGAGCTTTTAGTCTTTCAAAACTCTGTTGTTGCTCTGAACCCCAATGCCACTCCACGTTTCCTTCTAACTTCCTCAAGGAGCGCTTATGTCTGAGAGGTTAGGGATGAACTTGGAGAGATATTGTAGTAACCCTGTGAACCTCTGGAGTGTGGCTTTATCCTCGGGTGCAGGCATGTCTTGAATGGCTCTGACTTTTTCAGGATCCGGCTTGAGTCCCTTCTCACTGAGCACGTGTCCAATGTAAGTGATTTCAGTCATTCTTATCTTACATTTACTTTTGTTCAGCTTCAGATTAATGCTTCGAATGCGTTCTAGCACTTGCCTCAGCCGACAGTCATGCTGCTCTATGCTCTCTCCCCAAACTAGGATATCATCTATTACATTGACTACACCCTCTAGCCCTTCTAGGTGTCTGGCTATGCACCTCTGGAACACTTCAGGTGCTGAGGATATACCAAATGGAAGTCTCTTGAACCGATATCTACCAAATGGTGTGTTGAATGTACACAGGTGAGAGCTTTCTTCGTCTAGCTGGATTGCCAAAAATCCATGGTTTGCGTCTAACACTGAGAAGAACTTAGCATCTGGCATTTCCGCTACCACTTCTTCTATTGTGCGCAATGGATGATGTTCTCTCTTAATGGCAGTATTCAGGTCTTGTGGGTCAATGCAGATCCGGACTTTGTTGGGTTTTGTTACAGTTACCATACTATTTACCCAATCAGTAGGCTCTGTTTGTTTAGTTATTACTCCCAAACTTTCCATTCTTTTCAGCTCTGTTTCAATCATGTCTTTCAGGGCTACTGGCACTTTCCTGGGTGCATGGACAACTGGAGTGACATCTAGGTCTGTCTTAATGTGGTATACTCCTGGTATGCAGCCTAACCCAGTGAATAGATCCTCGTATTCACCAAGAATGTCACTCTCTGTTTTAAGCACATGCAGTCTTTTAACAAGACCCATTTCCTCACATGACTCTCCTCCCAGAATTGCAGGTGCCTTAGTCTTTATGACTTCAAATTCTACATCATAGTTTTTGTTTTTGTACTGACATGTCAACATGATTTTTCCTTTAGCGTGAATTTGTTGGCCTGCATAAGCAACAAGCTTGGAGTGAGATCTGCTCACCTTTTTGTCCACTCTCAGCTTTCTGAGGTCACTCATGGAAATAACGTTACAGTCAGCTCCAGTATCCAGCCTTACTTTCAAGACTTTCTTGTTGACCATCAGATTTTCATGCCACTTTTCTTTCTTTGTGTCCACAGCATTCACCTGTGAGACTGGATGGTCCTGTTGTTGTGCTTGAATTGTGCCAATAAAGAATTCTTGATCACCTGCATCTGCCTTGTTCAAATGTTGCACTTGATAGTTATCTGTGTGTCTTCGTGCCTTGCACATTTTGCATAATGATTTTTCTTGTGGCAGGCTTTGCACACTTGTCCATAGGCAGGGCATTTCCTCGGCTCATGCTTGTAACCACATCTGGTGCAGTTTCCTTGATTCTTCATTTTGACACTGTCGGACGCAGCACCATTATCTTTCTTTTTGTCATGTTGTTTTTGTCTGGTGACTTTGTGTACAGGAATTTCCACCTCATCATGTAGACTTTTTAGCTGACTCCGACTTAACTCACTGGCTCTGCAATGTCAATTGCTTTGTGTAGGGTGAGGTCAGGTTCTCTCAGTAGTCGTCCTCTAACTTGATCCTCTACGATTCCACACACTATTCTATCCCGGATCAGTGAGTCGCTAAGATGCTCAAACTCACAGTCTCTCGCTTTATTCTTTAAATCAGTGACATATGCATCAATAGTCTCTGACTTTCCTTGCACTCGTGTGAAGAATAGGTGTCTCAGATACGTCACATTTTTCCTTGGCTCACAATGTTGACGGAACAGTTCTTTTAACACATCGTAGTCATCGACGTCCTCATCGAAGTCAAACGTGTTAAATACCTTAATTGCTTCGTCCCCGGCCACATGCAGGAACGTGGCTCTTTTCACTGCGTCGGACTTTTCATCAGTTCCGCTAGCAACAAGGTAAAGTTCAAATCTTTGGATCCAGATCCTCCAGTTTTCCGCTAGATTTCCTTCTAGACTTAATGAGGTTGGGGGTTTCATCTGCTCCATTTTCTTCTTTTTATCTTTTTAAGTTTCACTCTGACACCATGTAATATATACGATAAAATATATCATAAGAACGAAGGCATGTCGGTCAGTCTACCCGTACTTTTATTCTTCAGTGTTCTTCACCTGAATGTCATAACAACAACACAACAGTACAGTGCCATCTATGGACCAAACTCAGTACAACACTTAAGTACTCCAATACACTACAACCACCTTCATTATTAGTCTGAGAACCACTGCATATTCCTTGCATATTTACACCATACACCTCTGCGCATTTTAAAACCAGTGTCACATTGAGAAATACATTTATTGAGACACACACACACACACACACACCTGCCATGATTACCAATTTATTTTTTATCTCTTTTTTATGGCAACTTAATGTTGAACCCAAACAGTGGTCTTTAAAACATAAAAGGTCAACTTAAACATCAATTTCCAAATCATAGTATTTTTTTCTTCGACATTACATTTGAAAAAAAAATAAAATCCAGTTGTTGAACACCTCCTCCTTCACACAGCATCACAAGTGCTTTACAACATCCTGTTCTACACGTACGGAAGTCTTTCTCCTTGTTGTTTCTGCATTATTTTCATAAACCTGTGAACATGAGTGAGTCTTTGCAGAGAATGTAATGTAATAAATATATCCCATAAGACAAAGAGGTGAAAACAAATACAAAGACGACAGGAACCTTTGCTCCTAGGGCTGATTTTGTATACTAAGTAGTTATCGGGAGGGAATTTCTTAAAACAGTGTGCATCCTCAAGATTATTTCTAAAGCAAATACTGGGTCAAGTGTTTCAAGGGAGAAAATGTTTTTTATTTCACATGAGCCAAACTGTGAATTAACGACACTTTGGGAAACTTTCCACCATCCTGACGCCTCCAGCCAGACATCACATGTAGCAACTCAAAGTCGCTGGTCCCAGTGATGCTGAAGACAGCTGAGGAAATGTCTGTAAACAAGCCAAATCAAAGCAGATGGCTCACCTGAGCTGACTGTGATTGCCACATTAATAAGAAATGAGCCCACAGAATCTGAAGACGTTAAATACAATCAAATAGGTTTCACTTTAACTTTGAAGTAGTAGCGGTCACATTCAGAACATTTACATCAAATCTATTAGGATTTATGAAATAATTCATACCTGAATGGATTTGATGCACACAGGAAATAATAAATGATGGGAATACCCAGGACTCATTTTGGCAACCACTGACTACTGTGGCTCATAAATCCCAACATCTGCTATTTCCTATCAACGTCTTCATTTTTTCCAGCCTGCCAAAGTCACTGGTACAGTATATTTGGCTAAACGCTGGTGGTAAATTTCCCAATCAGACAACTGAACATAATATAAACAATAGTCAGTGAAGATTAAGAATCCTCTCGAAAAAGATGTGATTTTTCTTAGGACTCCGTGACAAAACATCCCAGAAGTTTAGAAAGTTTTTCTCTACTGTCCTGCCAGTAGAGGGTTAGTGAACTCTGCTCACATGGCTGATGCCTTTGAGCTCTGCTAACTGAAACATAAACTGCTTCTTCTGTGTCATTTTTTTCCTGCTTTGAGTTCATTCACGGTGCCCTCTGCTATTGAGATAATGCCGATTGGTTCGCAGCCTCTTCGCTCTTCTCCTCCTCCACCACCACCGCCGCTTCTGGCGCTGCTTTCGTGCTCTTTGCCAACGTGCTGTAAATTGTCATAGCCTGAAAAACATTATAGCCGTGTTAAAGATAACAAAAAGATACTTCATCTGGTGGCTATTCGGGTAGAAATTCAAGAAAATGAATACCTGTGTGACCATTCCGCTGATGTCCCCAGTGTTGGAGGGCAGAAGGATGGTGTTGGACTCTTTGGCGAGGTTGGAGAAAGCGGACACGTACTGCTCGGCCACACTCAGTGAGGCTGCTGCGTTTCCATTCTGTGCACATAATACAAATGATCAGAACTTTCAGATAAGACTGTGACATGGTTATCTTGGTTAACATGCTATAAAAACTACTCTTCACCTGCTCAGTCAGAGCGTCCGACAGCATCCGGATAGCCTTAGATTTCGCCTCTGCTTTCGCCAAGACTGCTTGAGCCTCACCTGGAGGGGACACAGCGATCCATTGGTGACACATAACTTGTGTAATCTTCAGATGTGCGCCAGTACTTTTTACTCAAAAGATAACTTAAGAACAGCAGACATGGGAGAAAACAGCATCCCTCCAAGCGCAGAACATGCATTAAGAAGTACAGCCATAAAACAACTAAACTGGCTCTCTAAGTGCACCCACCAGCCGCTTTATTGATCTGCTCGGCTTTTTCACCCTCCGAGGCCAGAATCTGAGCTTGTTTACGACCCTCCGCGACATTAATGGCCGCTTCCCTCGTCCCTTCAGACTCCAGCACTGTGGCTCTCTTCCTGCGTTCAGCCTCCACCTACACGGAGCGGATAAAAAAAAACAAAAAACTTTTATTTCTGGGATTTATTCGTCTGTCTAGGTTGCCCAGAGTCTCACCAGCAAAACGCTGGATTTTATAGTGGCCTTCGCCTTGTTACAACTGATCTCTTAAAACAACAAGATCTCTTGGGCTGCTGTGCAGAAATTAAAACACTTATGCCAGACTCTGAGAATTTACCTAATTTCATTTGATGCTCAATGAATATAATGAGTTTTAAACCCCTTGATTACACTGGTTTCTATAGCGATCTAAATCAAACCAGCAATATATTCATTCAGTTTGCCTCACCTGCATCTGCATGGATTCTTTGACACGAGGTGGAACATGTATATCTTTGATTTCATAACGGAGGCAGCGGATTCCCCACTCGTCTGAAGCTTGGTTGATGGAGTGGACGATGTTGGAATTGAGGGACTCTCTTTCCTTAGGAAGAAACAAACGTTTAAACAACAGCAGTTTTTAACGGCGCGTTTCGTTAAAAAGGCCTACGGAACGATGCGAGACGGATTACCCTGAACACTTTGTCCAGTGTGAGCTTGCCCAGTTCTGAGCGCATCGTGGTCTGTGCCAACTGTGTGACGGCGTATTCTGGATCCTCGACGCCGTAACTGGCCTGAGAACAAACACAGTTGGAGTCGAGAGACAAAAACGACATTTCTATCACTATTAATTATAAAAATCATTATTATTAATTGTGTATAACTACAGACTGTTTTTAACAGCATACCTTAAAAGGGTCTAGGATCCTCAAGTAAAGCACTCCATCAATCTGTAGTGTTACGTTATCTGTAAAAACAAGGTACACTCATTTAAAACACACTGCATGTCTGTTAAATGATGCCGCACAAGCTTAGCTGTGTTTTCATCACGGATGTGACACTGCACATACCTAGAGATACTGCAGACTGCTCTGGAACATCAATGACAATCTCTTTGAGACTTTGCACATAGCGAATTCGGTCAAGGATGGGTATGAGGAAGTTTAAACCCTAAAAGAGATGAAGGGGTTACTGAGCTTTTGAAATTTCCTCTCTGTAATATCAATATGACCCCAGTGCTCTTTGATCGGGACTCTTCTGAAAATAAAAGATATTACCGGCTCTAAGATCCGGTGGAAGCGACCCATTCTCTCCACCACCCAGGCTTCCTGTTGGGGCACAAACAGGACCAAAGTGTTCATGGGCAGGCTGGACGCCCATCGCTGCTGGGCTGGAGTAACCCACAACTTCGGCGCGGTCCTCTGGGTTTGCTACAGAGACAGGCAGACCCACCCGTGAAACATGCTTTACAAAGCCACAAGCCCAGGCCGTGGCACAGAAACTAAAAAGAGGACAGGTGGAGGTTTGACCACAAAACCATGAACCAACAGCTGCAAAGTTTCTCCACTCAAATCAAACTTAGAATTTTATAAAAAGAAATAAAATTTATGTTTATCAATAAAAATTGGTTGATCTGCCCCAAAAATCCTGAGCAGAGCACCTTTTAATAATAACCATAATAACAAGTATTGAGCCAAGCCATAGTATTTAATATTTAAAATGTATGAATCTGGTTTTAGCCTCTGAACCATCTGGACCTGGGGTATTCAAACAGGGGTCCGTGACCCCTAGGGAGTCCGCTGAGGTACTGCAGGTGGTCCGCCAATTTTCACCAAAATAACGGTGAATGTGAGGGTGCAGACAACTGAGAAAATACAAACAGTGAAGGCAGGTGCACTCCAGTTGGGTGAATCGGTGGACACGTCCAAAGACGCACAGCTCTTGGCATTTAATAACCAACAGAAATGATGACTTATATGACTTTTAATCAATCATAACCACATATAGGCTAATAACCCAGAATATAAATAAGTTAATAAGGTGAAATAAAAGTTGAATAGAGTAAATATAAACTTTATTATAGGCCAGGCTTAAGATGTGTCACATGACACAAAAAAATGAATTACATGTGGGGGTCTCTGTTCTGTTTGTCTCTTGTCCAAGGGGTCCTCGGGCTGAAAAAGGTTGAAGACCCCTGACTTAGAGGATGAGAGGTCCAGCCATTCCAGAAGTATGTAGAGATACTTCAGTCAGTCATTCACTCCATCATTAACACACGGCTGCACTCTGAATGACACCCACTTTACCAAACGCTGGCACGAGCTGACAGGATGTGATTTAAACGCTTTGTTTACCTTGAGCAGGAGCCCGCCGGTCCGACACAGCGTCCGTAACATCCTTTAAAACAACCTAAAGGGGACTGTAGGAAGAAGATTGGGCTTCGTAACCTGCACTCTAACTAAACTCTGCACTCATGTGTGCTGTGTGTGACCCTTAGCGATCAGGAAATGAACGTTACATCATTGGTGCGACGGTGAAAAAGTCCGACAGTGCTGTGCTACGAGAACGAAATGCTATGGTTCCGCTAGCACAACTGCAGCTACTAAGGTTTAAAAATGCTAATGCCAATTAATATACATACATATGCATAAAATTTGAAGGGGAAATATTATTTTTGCATAATTAGAATACTATTAACCTCAATTTGAATGTACCCCAGCCTACTGTAGACCTCACAAAGACAAGCTCAGACGTAAAAGCAAATACAACAAATATCATGTAGCAGTTATGTGGATCCTCCGCACCTGTGCTACATTAAAGTACCCACTGATATTTAAGTTTCTGTCTTTTTACCCACTCCCTACATTAAATGGTTGAATAAACGCTTCAGGACTCAGTGTAATAACCCACTACACACACGAGGTGGTGATGTTGGTGTTTGTTTCGGCTCTGCTGCAGCTGTTAAGTATAGCTCATCCGAATTATCATACACAGATAGGTATAATTTTGATGTTTGGGGGGGTCAATGGGCTTGTCAACAGATAGATCTGAATGGTGCACAGTACAGCAGGTGCAGATAAAAACCCACTGGGACAAATGTCAAATGGCTGTAGTGAGGACCATGTAAATCGAACCAGTGAAACACAGAGTGGATGACTCACATGTGAAATATTCACAACACTTAAAAAATAATTTGGACCAAGCTAGCTCGCTTCCAGCCAGCTAGCTTGACTTACCTGTGACTCACCTGTTCGTTGTTCCCTCGATGCTCGTCCGTGTTGAAATCGGAGAAATTTGACGGAAATTCACGACGAGAAATGAACGCAACGCAACGCAACGGACGGGTTTGTTTGTTTGGTTTGGTTTGTTTGTTTGGTTTGTTTGGTTTTTGAGTTTTTGAGTTTCAGTTTTAGGTTTGTGTTTGAGTTTTTGCATACCTCAGGTTGAGCCGGGGTTCGATCCCACGTCTCCACGTTGGCGGTCGGCGTCCTTAACCACTGGACCATCTTCAGTACCGATGAAGCAGAAGAACCAGGATCAGACTGAGGGGAGGAATCATGCTGAAGATTCTCCTCCATCAGTCCTGATAGAGCTGCTGAAGAACATTTCTGTTCTTCACTTTGTCTGTCTCATCATGGAGAAGGAAAACCACGTCTCCATGTCCTTTTGGACCACATGGTCCACTGAAGCTGCTCCTCATGGCCTCCTGCAGCTTCACTGCTCCTCATGACCTCCTGCAGCTTCACTGGTCCAGTGGGTTAAGCACATGGCACCAACTTCCTTTTTAATCCAGAAGTCGTGAGTTCAAATCCCGCTCAGAGCAGCACTGAGCAGAAGTGAAGGTGATGCAGCGTCCACTCTGTTTTCTGTATTCACGTTTGGTCGTGTTCCTCAGATCATGACGTCTGCTGTCAGGATGTTTCCTGAATTCTCCTTCAGGGCTCAAGACAAAAAGTTTCACCGTCCTCCTGATCCACATTCAGCCGAGAACACACTTCATCAGTGAAACTCTTCATGCACACCAGGAGAAGTGGCAGATTTACTATTTTTATCCGGGAGGAGCTGGTGGAGCTGGAGGAGCTGGAGGAGCTGGAGGAGCTGGTGGAGCTGGAGGAGCTGGAGGAGCTGGTGGAGCTGGAGGAGCTGGAGGAGCTGGTGGAGCTGGAGGAGCTGGAGGAGCTGGAGGAGCTGGAGGATGGTGGAGCTGGTGGAGCTGTCAGAGTGCAGCGAAGGCTTCAGGTTTGAGCTCCTGATGTTTGTGAACAGAGGCAGCACTGATGAACCAAACAGCCTGTCACACAGTCTGAACCGAGACTGAACCAGGTCTGAACCGAGACTGAACCCACTCAGATCAGGTGTAAATGGACCGGGCTGAACTACAGGTTCATTAGCACTCTTCTGTGCACTCTTTGTACTGTGACTGACCTGGCCACTGCAGTACCAGTTTTAACCACTAGGTGCCAGCCTCTACCTTCTTTTGGACAGTGTTCCAGCAGTGTGGAAGTTTGGGGGAGGAGGAGGAGGAGAGGGAGGAGGAGGAGGAGGAAGAGTCCATTATTCAGAGGACAGAAACATGTGAACTGTGTTTGTCCACAAACACATCATGATCAGGTGTGGCATTCAGAGACGTCCTGTCAGGTCAGACTTGGGTTGTGGGTCGTAGTTCTTCAGGTTCTTCAGGTTCTTCAGGTCTGTGTCACTGCTTCACTGTGATTGGCTCATTTTAAGTAAAAACTCAAACAATTAGTCACTTTTTAAAAATGTGGCCATGACCTTCGCTCGGACCTTCTACTTGGGCAAAATGTAATAACCGGACCTTGGGGACTTTTAATTGAATACCCCTGATGTAGACAGTGGACAGCTCGGATTTGGCTACATACAAATGATAAAACCATTCACATTCACTCAAAATAAATGTGTGAAAAAGCGTGTGTTAACGAATGTCCACAATCACAAGTAAAGTGAAAATAATAAATAAATAAACAAATAAATAAATAAAAACACATACACATAAATAATAACAATAAAAAAATAACAGTTTTTTTTTTCTTTAAAAAAGTTCCAGGTGTTTGGTTTGCTCTGAATCCGTTTGCGTCACCTGTTTCTTCCTCCAACCTGTCCCTCCGTGCGATTGGTCAGATTTATTTTAAACTGTTCCGCCCTCCAGCGCTGTCCCGAGCTCTCATTGGACGCTTCAGACGCCAGTAACAGGTGCCTCGGCCCCGCCTTCCCCCTCTCTGTCAGGTTGTTCGTCAGTCTGAGGGGGAAAAAAAAAAGCTTGGATGAGAGTTTTAATAATGGCGTGGCCGTGGCGGGGGGCTGCCGCTCTCTGCCCAAGTCCACCATCAGAAAAACACCTGTAAACCTCGACTTGGAGCTTATCAGCGGTTGGTAAAGTAATTTAAACGGACGTTACAATGACACCGGATAGAGTAAATCTCCGCTGAGAGCCTGCTCTGCAAACTGTGTGAAAACTACTGGACTGTTGCTGGAAGCGCTTTGCCATGTCGTTACTGTGTGTCAGAGGTAAGTTTTATTTTTATTTTTTATTTGTCTTTAGGCCTATAGACGACACGAAGTGTTATTTTTGGTCGAGTTTGTGGACTTCAGTCTGATAATATCTGCTAAATCTGCTAAAGTCTTACAGAACAGGTTCCCTGGCAGGAGGCATCCTCCCTCAGGGAGCAACATTTTGTAGAAAAGTGGCTTGTACGTCTGTCCCGTCGTGATTTTAGTTCGTTAAAAAACACTCTAATTAGAATAAACATAAACATGTTTGAGCTCGTTTGTCTAACTAGTGCAGGGTGTGTGATCTCTGTTTTACATACCAGCTGTTTTAACGTCAACCTTACGTTGACCTGTGTTCAGTATACTGATTGACCGTTGACTCTGAGATAGAAACAGTCCATCAGACAGTTAGGATAATCCCAAGAATTATAGACTGGGATACAAATACTTTGATTCATAGATTGTGAAAATTAAAGCTTAATCCATCTCCCAGGTTTATTTTAATTTTCAATTTATAAAGCTATTAGTGATGAATATAAAATAAATATAAAGTTAAATGTATTTGAGTAACACTGATATCACTACCTTGGTCTCTCCTGAGTATTTTCTGTTGAATTGTGGGTGACTAAAAAGCTGAACTTCTACTCACCCTTGAGTGTTTTTCCCGCAACAAGTTTTTTTAACATTTATATTGGGGAAATATTGCATGATATACAATATTGTTTATTAAAAGGGTACCTGTTATCTGCACGTGTAAAAGCAACAAAAATAAATAAATAAAGCAATTAAAACGACACTAAAAGCAACCTTTTATGGGTCCAAATGATAATAACAATATAGTAGTAGCCAAAACTTGTGACTTCCAAAACAAGGTTAAAGCTTTATTTACACGGACACAACAAAGCCAAAGGAAATCAGGTTGGGATGGGTTAGCACGAAAACGATGTTGGACGACAATCCTCGCCAGCTCAAACATCCTTTACAGCAGCAAAGCACGTTATGCAATATAATATTCTCTGACAACAAGACCGATGCCCAGCAATTTGGTCTAGTGTTGCCAGAACGGGGGGGAAAAAAAGAGACAGAAAATCATGGCGTAAGCTCAAAACATCTGCTATGACGGAGCCTCACCCGCCTAGTTGTTTGTAATATCCCTTTTTTTCCGGACAGTGCTTCATTTGAAGGTTGTACAGTGTTGTTTTTGTACAATATTGATTTTTAAACATGGTAATAACTCTTGTTAACGTAATTATGTGTTCTCTATCTCTACCATCTTCATTATGCCAATCAAATAGTAATGTAATATTAAAAATTGGGAACAAGTGGAAAGTGTGCATCACATGATGATCTCTTTGTGTAGTTCCCTAAAGCATGGGCAGCAAACATCCATCCAGCCGTGTTCTCTGAGATAAATGGACACGGGATATGCTCACCAGAAGAATAGATGACTCACACTGAAATGTTGTAGCCCCTTTTTAAAGATAAAAAGACATACACACAATCATTTTCAGGCATCATTTCAAATAAATAACCTGTGGGTGCATATGTCAAAGAAAGGCCAGTATAAATAACATCTTAACAGTGTGTTTATCCCTCTTAGTCCCATCTCTGCTCTATAATACTCTTTCCTCTTTTAGTCTCCTTGGTAGCAGTTTGTCAGATTGATGACACCCTTTCTGGAAATGATGTGTGAAATATCATCAAGCATCTGGGTCAAAATGTAAACTTTCGTTGCTTAGAGGACTTGACATCAAAGTGGACCTCAAGTCAAAAAACTGCTACTAAACCTGTTGATGAAGGAGAAGGCAGTACACACATGGACGGGAAAAACCCCCCAAAAAAGTACTTCTCATGCCTTCTATGCCTTCTGTGCTTTGCATGTGTGAGTGCATTTCTGACGGTATTCTATCCCTCCGTCTCTTGAATTAGAATTTTTGATTGAAAATCGTCAGGCCTCACCACAGACGCGGCTAATTCTGTTCAAATAGCCTTCAGATACCTCCACTCGTACGTGTTTACACAATCAAGCAAACGCCTTCTGTCATGAGTTCCTCCAATGCCTGTGCAAATGTTATTCAAGTCATTGACGAATGACTGTCACAGCTCTCATCCCAAGATACACAGATATCCGAAAATGATCCTACCTGTGTTTTTTTTGTGCCTGGACATTGCTTTCCTGCTAGTGTGTCTTCATAGCTTGCTAGTTAATTCAGCAAGCAAAGCAACTGGCTACTCAGTATCTTTTTAAGCAACTGTGGGCTTCCCCCAGGAAAGGTTAGTGCGGGTTGTCTTCCCCGCAGTGTCGAAGTGTTGAGTTATCCATCACACATCAACAGCTGATTGTTCCTGTCTGGGCCCGTTGGACTCTTCCTCAGGTTTCCCTCACTCATTAAATAGGCCTATGTGGTCAGTGCTGTTTGATGTAGTGCCACAGCTCGTTTTCCCCTGAAGCTTAATGTTACATATGAAAAACGTAATCATTTCCTTGCTGCGTTAGAGGAATTGCTCTTTATTTCAGGCTAGACTGTCATCACTATCACTCTCTGTGTTGTCTTGCAGCGGGAAACATAAGTTTTGGATGGTGGGGAATGAGAAGATTGGGGGGACAAGGAAAAATCAGTTTTTCTCTATAAAAGCTGAAAAGAATTGAGCTTTAGAAGTGAGTCAGGAATCGATACACCAAGCTGGGAAAGAGAAAGGCTTCTGGTAGGGAAAAGGTCGAAAAGAGGCAAGTCAGTTTGGTCCCACTTAGAGCAGAAAGTTCAGTCCAATTTGCTCTGGCAATCAAGTTATTGTATCAAATGGGGCCTTTCACTGTAGAGCTTGCACACTGTCCATTTATTGATTACTGGTATTGCGAATGCAAGCTGGTAGGAGTTCAAGCAGCCCTTAGATAACTGAGAAAAGGGTGCTTGACCAGGGGCAGTGTGATTAGGTGATGTTGTGACTCATCCCCTGATAGCTCAGCTTGACGGTGTTGCTTATTTATTGCTAGTCGAGATGCTTCATCTCCATGGCGATGTCTTTACACAACAGATAAGTGGTCGCCCTCACAAGTGGACATGTGGGGGGAGACAGGGCAGAGCGGACACATGGCTTACATGAAATCCATGATGCTGCAGTATTGGCGCACAGGTGCTGTCGCGGACACGTGATCACTTCAGTGACACAATAGCTGGTGTTTTCCGAGACGAGAGTAGTAGTCGGCACAAGTTACAAACACTTGTCTTGTTTTGAAAGAGGAGGAGCTCATAGACCGCTATAGAAAGGAAGCTTTTGCGGTAATGGTTGGCCACGGTCCTAAAGACTTGTGGTGTTTCGCAAGTTTCTGAGGGAAGTGGTTGTGGACAGTAGTGATGGTTGTCCATCAGTGTGTGCTTTAATGGACGGTGGCTAACGGTCGATGATCTTCTCAGACTGGACGTCCTGGAGGTTGTTGTTGCTTTCCAATAGGAGGTGGTGCTTTGGAGGGAAGGTGTTGACGGTCATTTAACAATTCGTGATCGGATCAGAATATTTACTGTGTAAACCCAAATATGAGATGCAGGAATACCAAACTTTTGCCACTTTTTAGTTGCGGTTTAACTTTCTCTTGATCACCCAATTAATCAACTAACCACTTCAACACTAATTGTCAGTGAAAAGCTACTCCGCTGCGTCACATTGTTACCGTTTGGCGCTGGTGAATTGGCTCCGCACTTCCTACATAAGTGTCTGGGTTTTATTGCCAACTGAGCAGTGTCCACACAGGATGTCGAGCTTATTTCATGCATCATCGCGCCCTTTGTCCACTGAGTCTTCTGTTGACATAATGTCAAATTTGTTTTAATCCTCCATTGAAAACTGTGATGGAGCAATTCTCCATCATGGGACACATTCGAGCCACAAATTAAGAACACAGAGAAAAACTGCATCAGCACCGGTTGCTTGTTTGAATCTGCAGCAGACTGAATAGGTGAGGAGATGGTACAAGGAGATCATTTAATAACGGATGAGAAACAGTGGCCTTGTTGGACTAGAAATTAGAGAACTGCAGGCAGAGTGGTCGAGCGCAGCAAGCAGTAGTGGAATTATGAGGGAAACAGAGAGATAGAGACGGCGCAAGAGCGCTTAGAGATTGAGGGAGTAATCCCCTGGCCATCTGTTGCTCTCTCTCTCTCTCCCTCTTACGCTGGCCTCTCCTGATCAGATCCAACAGCCAGCACAAAGCGGAAGTACAGCTCTGCCTGTTGTGGATCTCTTCCTGTTCCTACATTCCTGCTCTCTACCTCACCCTCCACTGATGATGACCTTTTATTTTGGAACATCTACACTTTTTCTTTAAAGGTTCTGAAAACCTCTGTTGATTTGAGTCCTCATGTACACATTATGTGTTGAATTCTTTAAATTGAATAATTAATGTTTTGTTTTTTCTTCTTGTGAAAGTCATGAATACGTTATACAGAAATGCTCAATAATTAAATGTATTCAGCAGCGCTTAAACAAAAATATCATGGCATTTCTGCGATAATGATAGTCTCGACAATATGACAAAATATTTTTGGTTTAGAGCTTACAATAGCTGCTGAACCCCCCTCGTGGGATTTTTGACACACTTTGCACTCAGTCATGTGCTTGCTGTTTGAGGTGGTTCCGTTTCTTACATATTACAGTGGTTGGTTTTACATCTGATCTTTTTGTAACCAAACTACTTGCACACTAGTGTGTGAAGTTACAGCCCTAGGCTAAAAAGCCTCATGTCATTTGACTACCAATGAATTGTTATTATGAACATATTTGGATAGGGCTGCGTATGAAAAACAAAAAGAAGGTGTATGTTGACTCTTGCAATGGCTGCAAATAGGAACCATATGATTAAGTCTGAAATGTGAGTTCGCAGAGCTTAGCTGAGCATTAGTTCAAGTTGACAAAAGCCAGACAAGTGTTCTGTTTAAGTAGTCAGGCTAACTAACAACTAACAAATACAAAGGCAGGAATCATCCCTATTTTTTCCCCTTTTCCCTGCAGTGACATTTTGCAAGTCAAATAATCAAAGTAAATATTTTATGATACTGAAAATATCATCATGTATTTTGACCCTTTGATGAAGCAACCTCATTCTCTGTGTGACTCCACAGTATGTTTGACCTAAGCGTCGGCGTTACTAATAACATTAACAATAGACCTTTTTCACAGCAGCCATTTTGACGTGAAATAGTAGGGTCAACGCAGGTGTTTCCAATGATGCTAATTAAGGATCCTGACCATGTTTGACTTGAATGGTGCGGAACCCTAATTAGTATCATTGGTAACACCTGTGTTAGGTCTATTGCTCCATTCTAGTGCCCCGGTAAGCCATGACAGCGTGCAGGCATGCACAATGCAAGGACCCTGAAATGTAAGCAGCTAAATCGAGCCTTCATTTGCAAACATGGAAGAAACAAACAAACAAAAAGAAACTATTGCTAAAACATTCTAAAATTGAAACATGTGCATGTCCAAAGTTGAGCCTTCAAAAAGAGCTCCAGTCAACTCTGACCAAAATGGGAACCTGCTTATATTTCAAACAAAGTGGCTAAGTATACTGGGGGGAAAAAACAAAAGAAAAAGCACTAGGTAAAGGGTAATTGTGCTACTAGTCTTTCCACATAGTGAACTAAATGGCCTCTAAAGCCATGGAGTGCCCTGGACAGAAAATGATAAGCATCAGTTTCCACCGTAATAGTCCCCTGCTTTATTGCCCTCAGCTCCGTGTACCACAGCCCTAAATAACATCATGCAAATTAGTACATAAGGCCACTGTGCCAGCTCATTTCCTCATGTGACAAAGCCTTAGTGAAAAGACACAAAAAAAAAAAAATCACACTGCTGGTTGTTCACCACATTTCCCCTGCTCCCTTTCCGCCTCACAGTGAGGTATGTGCAAGACAGGAAGTACTTTGGAAAAAGTGACGAGGTAGTTTTTTTTTCCTCCTTCTTTGTGTTAACAAAGTTCATTTTTTTCCCCACATTGTTATACTGAAAGACAATTCATTTCTGTGGATGTTTGTGGATTAAATTATTTATTAAATTATTTCGGGAGGAATCACTGTTTTATTCACATAATCAGGAGTGACGTTTCAAACAAATGAATACTTCTTTCTCCCACATGGTCATTTGAATGTGCACACGGAGAGAATATACGGGATGTTACATGGAAATATGAAAGAGCCATTTGTGCCTCCATCATCCCGTCCTGCCCATCTGCCATCCCGGGCTTCAGAGGTTTAGTAGGTTACATGCCTGAACACATAACCCTGCTGCAGCAATCACAATTAATCCCCTCCAAAGAGCTTCACAATCCCATAAACGTTATTGTATGGATGCATCAAAGGGCTAAAGATGGTAGGTCTAAAAATAAACCCGCAAGCAGTTTTTCACTTTTTTTTTTTTTTTTTTTTTTTTTTTTTGGAGGTTTTAGAAAACGGGTGGTGCCAACAATAAAAGTGTACTGGGGGCAGATGGGTATTAAAAAATATATATAAATAGACTGCCCCCAGTCCACTTTTATTGTTTACTTTTTGTGTGTTTGTTGGCCAGCTGTTGTGTTTTGTGATGCAGATGTCTAGACTTTGCAGTATTCTGCATTTGCATTTAAGTATATATTGTGCATCAGGAGATTAAACAAACGTCCGCTCTTCCATGACGGTTAATATGGAAGATTAAAGGTAAAACAAAAGTAATGGGAAAATGGAAATTAGTTAATTTCCATGATAAAATGAGTGATGACATTGCTGTGTTTTGTTCCACATGAAGGCACACATCCAGGCACGGTGACACATGAGCGTTTTTGTTTTTTAATAAGATTCTGACCCAAAGCTGACCACCAAAACAAATCGCTCATCTGTTTTGATGGAACCGCGGTGACGATGAAGTGCTCCTGCTCTTTCAGACGACAGCATCGTGAGGCCGTCCACGTGTTTGTGTGATTCAGCCGTCACGTGTCATCGACTCGTCGACTCATGGCTCTCATGTCTGCATATAAATGAATTTGTCAGGCTTCAATAACATGACATCCTGTCTCTTTTCTGCGCATTGCTCGTGCCAAGATGTGTTTGCATTGTGTTATTTGTTTTTTTCCCTGTTGGTTCACCGTTTTATTTGAACAGAAACAAACTTAAATGCGTTTTCTAATCAGTCTAATTGTTGTTTTTGTTCTGTTGCAGTGAAAAAAGCCAAGCTCCAAGGACCTCCAGGTGAGAACTTTTTACTTTGTATGATCCTTTAATGCATGTCTTCAGTCTGGTCTCACTGTCCGATCATCCTCGTTGAATCTGAGCCACATGCACTCATTTTCTACTGTAGGTCAATCAGCGAAATTCTGGCAAGTCACCGAAAGCTAGGGTTGATTTTGCATTACATAATCCCGTGTCCTTCCCCACTAGGCTGTGCACAAGTGAGCTTAGATCGGTGGCTGCTAAGTCCAAATCCCCACCTCCTCCACCTAAACAAATCCCTCCAGTGTTCAGCCTCACGCCTTCCTTTAAGCCCTGTGACGTTTCTGGCGAGAGCAGGTAGCAGCATGGGCAGGAAATCACCACGGCTTTGTGTCTGACGGTCACTTTTACTCTCGCTCTCAGTCCCCGACTAACCCCTGTGTTCGTTAAGGGTAATTGCTAAAGTTAATTATCCAGCAGGTCTTTACATTTGTTCACTGGGCATTATTCTTAGTCTCACCTTTGGGATTTTACTTCTCTTGAGGCGCCTGCATTGTGTCACAAGCTCAGCTCTGTTGCACTGAGATGTTGGCTTTAGATCATCAGCCTTCGCTGCCTGCCTGTCTGTGCACTCCTCCCTCCCTTCGGCCACACCACATGTGACACCTGTCCCAAAGCAAACATCAGGGATAATTCACTTAAGCCTGTCGTGTCGTCCTCAGGCGAAGTGTAAACATTAGTGTTTTTTTGTTTGTTTTGTTTTTTGCTACGGGGCAAAGAAGGATTTGTTAAACACAGTACTGCATTAGATTTAGAACACCAAAGGTTATGTTCATACTGAAAATGATTGTATATATTTGTTTTCTACAGCAAACAGTGGCGTGAAATGAGCACTGACTTGTTGCAGTGCTTTTATTTGAACATTTGCTCAATGACTTGAGGGCAGTGCGCTTACATTATAATGTACTGTTGCTGTGGGCTTATACTTGTTTACAGTGCAGCCAAATTTGGTTTTACAAACATTCACCATATCATCCTGTTTGTCCATATTGGAATTACATTTCATTAATATTGTGAAATTGATATTATCAACCTAATGGTAGCCACCTTATCAATCAGGTCTTTCGAGGAAGCTAAAATCTCTTCCTTCAAACAGAGATCATTGTGCCAAACACCTGAGGCAACCAACATTACCTTAAATGGCATACCTCTGTACAAAACAAAGAAAAGCATTCTGGGAGGAGGTGCTGTAGCGGCTGATTGCAACCCCTCAGTTCCTTCTCTTTTTCCTAGCATGAAAAAAAACTCAATGGCCACAAAACACATAAAGGCCCCATCTATGGCCTTCCACCTTGTGGAAGGTGCGTCATCTATAGCTCATGTTAAGGTCACACAAACATGATTTAAAATATTTATTTCCGTGATTATACACTAACGAAAACATAGTTATGCATATTATATTCCGCCTGTGCCATATTCTGTAAATAGAGGCCCCTAAATGCAACGCACTGGACCTTTTTGAAATGAATGTATTATTATCTTAAGGTCATCCCTCCCTGCTCATGATAAACCTGAGTTCCTGTGTATTGGCAGACATGTGATTTATCGGAAGAGCCCTCAAAGTTTACAGAAGGCTGGTCTAGGATGTGTGTTTGCACTGTACTTTCACCACGCCTTCAGACGGATATCTTTTAGGTCTTATTTCAGAAACACTTATATTAAGTTGTTTATGGACATTACACTGTACGCAGAGATCCGAAGGTGACCTTGGATGGGCCAGTGGCTAGCTGTCTAACTTTCCACTGATTGCCACAGGAAACTGGGGCTTGATAAGGACTGTGTGTTGCTGGACTTGTGTGTTCAGTGTGTATGCCGTCCGGCACATTTTCTGCTTTGATATGTAAGAATTTTGTTGTTTTGTTGAGAGTATTTTAAGATACACATGTTATTGTGTACTTAGGTCATACAGTTCATAGTCCAGAACTCTTCTGTATTCTGAATAGACTAGTACTTCTCATGAGGTGGCCTCAGCAATGGTAGAAAAGTCCTCCAGTAGATGTATGTCTTCTGTTCTGCATGCAATATTGATGAATGGTCTGAATTTGAAATGTCAGGCTTCCGACTGCCTGCGTTTCCCTGACTTGTTTATTGAAAAAACTCATCAGTCAATAATAGATGAAGACCCTTGACTGGGGGGCTCAGGGATGAGCGGGTGGTCCACGGGCAGGAGTAGCACACATCATCACACGATTCACCTCAACCAATCCCTCCTCTTTACAAGACGCCGACTGGTGTGTACTGTGCGCTTTCACTATGTCACTGCATGTGTGTTGGTGTGTGTGTGTGTGTATGTGTGTGTGTAAGAGTGAGAGAATTGTACAATGCTAACTTTTTCAGTGTCCACGTCAGATTAGATTAAGTGCAGATGTGGTTTGTGTGGAGGGCCCTGGCCAGGATATTGGCAGGGCCGATATTATCAGTCAATATTGCGTTATCATGGCTGTATCAGTGTGAAAGTATATGTCACAAAAGAACAAAAATGGAAAGGAATTTCAGAGCCATACATTTTAGAAGTGTGCAGTGTAGCTCAGCTGATGTTGGATTTCTGAGACCGATAACTCGAATTTGGGAGTTTAAAAAAATCTAGTCATGATATATTGGCCAATAGTCATTTCAACTTTGATAAGGAGCCTATTACATTTGGTTATTAAGAATTGTTACCAAGACATTTACTGAGTGGAATATATTTACTTACTGGTATTAATCCATGAAATGGAAATGCTATTATTTATCAACCAACATACACTAATCAATCAATATATCTGTAAGAAGTTGATATTGGTGATATTGCACATTATATATATTACTACTATATATACTGTTATACATATTTATCCATCATACATGCATTTACCATTTAATATTAACTCATTAACCACTATTAACATTAAGTCAATGGTAATAACACCTAACATTCAACACTGATATTAAATTTGAGAGATCATTGCCACTGTTTTGTGTTTTTGTTGTTAAATAGAAAAAAGGTCATCATTGGTATTGCCCCGATCAATCCAGTATCGGTCAGGCTTTCGTACGCGGGCATATGCTTTGTTTTATTCCAGGAAGTTATTGCTGCTTCCTCCTCAGCAGCGCTGATCGTATCAGCCATATAGCGGACAGCACCTGCTGTAAAGAGCCCACAGCCTCTAAGTGGCTCTTATCTAATCCATACATCCTCTTCCCTTATCTCATCTTCTTCTATTCATGGGAGCCGACCCAAACGTGGCACAAGGCTTGGACTATCTAATTAAGGAAAGGCTTGAGCACCCCCCAGGCTCCTTTTGTAATAATGCCTGTGTTTTGTTGCTACTGTCCTCTCGAGACACTAATTAGGTCTGTGTGCTGTCACTCGTGCTACATGTAGGATGGGTGATGCTTTTAGGCAGTGTCGGGTCGTGGGGGGATCAAAAGGTGCTTTCAGAAGAGCTTTCTGTTTTTGGCCTAATTTAATCTTTATTTATGTTGTCTGTCAGTGGAATGTTGTAAGAATCCACCTGTGTCAACTGTTTACTGTGTCATTGTGTCAAGAGTTGTGTTTACTTATCTGGCTGCTGTGCTAACGACTATGTGCAGAGTAAATGTTTCAATATGTTGCCGGGGTTACCAGGAAAATCTTTGTTTAGTGTGGTCAGGTGACCAGTCTAGGAGCAGCTGATGCCTTGTTTTTATTTCCCATAGACCAAAGAGTTTTGTGTGTGTGTGTGTGTGTGTGTGTGTGTGTCTGTACTGTGTATGCAAGAGGGCAACATTCAGAGTTTGCCCTTGGGTCTAACAGTACTGTCTACTTGGAAAAAAGGATACTACTACCACCATATGTTGTCTATTGTCTGCTGATATTTCAATATAAATGCCTCTAACCCATGCTGCTCTATATCTTGTTGTATATCATCAGTTTTATTAGGTATATCATGTTTTGCCTTGCTTCATGAAGTCTAAGATGTTTGTTAAAATGGTTTGGAGAGTTATTGATTCAACTTTATGATCATTTTGGAGGCTGTAAATTGTATTGCGTTATACTGAGAGGGTTTTCCGATATTTAAAGGGTGTGGTGATTTTACAAGGTTCATTTATTTATTCTACAGCACGGGCTTGTATAATCAAATACAAGTTGTAGCTGCTTTATGTGCCTCATAAAACAAAAATATGTCTAAAGGGATTAATAAATAAGTCACAAAAAGGGGTGAATTTAGGAGTCTGGAGCCTGCGATGTAGTCTGGAAGTACAGCAGCATGTACTTCTGTATCGCTTGTCAGACGGCAGCTGGGTGAACAGGCTGTGGCTGTGATGGGGACTGTCTGTTAGTATCCTCTGGGTTCTACCCCACGTCACTGATGCTTGGTTGATAGTTACCAACGATGATCTGGGCAATTTTAGTCGACCCTCTTGTCCTCGGCCACACACATCCCATGTCCACTTGTAATACTTCCGCTCAGAATACTTTCTGTTGCTCCTCTGTAAAAGTTACTTAAATAACAGCTACTGTAATACTCTACCAAGGTAGCTGTCCCTTTAATATCTCTGAATATATTCGGCCATTGTGAGCAATGTTGTAGATCAGTGAGCAGCACTAGATCAATGCGATGAAGCGTCTTGATTTTGGTGACATCCCCATCTGGTTATTTAATCTAGAAACTGTTCCAGAAAATGTACACATGAAGTAATCTGTATTGTCCACCCCAGTCAATCATACAACCGATACTCAAAATCAGCATTTCAGTGCTCTGGCTGATTCACGGCGAGTCGCAGGGAGGACCACCAGTGGTGCAGAGCTAGTAATGACCACCCACAGTGGCACTAAGCACATCAGCGGGCACGTGTTGATACTCCCTCGGCCTACTGCGGGAAATGAAAAGTGGTGCTTGAGTCACGGGACGCCTAATCCCCCTCCACCAACCACCACCACCCCTTCACCCTGCCCAGCGCTGACAGCTGGTGCGGATGGTTATTGTGACTCCTCAGTCCGGGACTACAGGCTAAGAGGAGACTGACAGAGATCACTGGCTGTGAAAGTTGTCCGCGCAGACTGACAGACAGGCGCTTGAGTTCATGTGTCCACTGCCAGCTTCAAAAGAGTTCCAGCAGTGATCATTTAGACCAGCTGTCATATTTAGAGTTTGCTTGTAGGTCACACTGTTTGCAGTAGCTGCCTTCACCTTTTGACCTCACTGGATTTCAATTTTAGTCTTGATGATATCAGGACTGACAGAGACCTTTTCTGCAGGTCAGGAGTGACTTTATTACATCATCAGCAGACCTGCTTCCTATATTACATACTGTATATTTAGAGGGCAATTATTAAGAGCGGTCTGAAGATAAGCTGTAACTCACAGTGCAGGGCAAACACAACAGCCAGTTGGATCTTGTGCTTGTATCTGCTGCATGGGGTTGGCTCTCTTTGGAGATTAACAGGGTCAGTTTGCTGGCTTGGCTTGGCCTGGCCTGGCTCGGCTTGACATAATGGGAGGGAGGAGACTTATCTGCTTTCACTCTCACTAGAGCTGCTGATGTCTATTTCACTAACACAAAGCCAAACTAGTATTGGCCCGGTTAGTATTACCTGTATCGGCTAGAATGTATTTAGTCCCAGTTGTGTCTGATAAGGGACCATGCAGATTGTTGCAGATATGACACATTACTGACACTATACTAATAATCTGATAGTCATGCATAATGCTCTCCCAACCCGCCCTTACCTGCTGCCACTGTATTGCTACAAACTTTGACATAATTTAAACTATAAACTCAATTTTTCTTTTTGTTTCAGACAAGTTCAACACCTACGTGACGCTGAAGGTGCAGAATGTCAAAAGCACAACGATCACTGTGCGGGGGGACCAGCCCTGCTGGGAACAGGATTTCATGTTGTAAGTTATTAAACACTGACACAGTGGGGTCGTGCCTCACAAGTTATTGAACTAATTAAACTTGAATTACTAACTTTAATGAAAGCAAAGTTCATTGAATGAGCAAATGCCACACAGACTTAAGTCTTAAATATATCAAATCTATCACGATCTAGGAGAAATTAGAATAGTGTGTCCTACATACCTCCTGCTTAGAGATAAGGAAACTGCCTGATTTTCGATCCCTGTAACTCTTTCTAGGAAAGTGTCTTGATGAGCAGCTGCTGTTCATTTCCTCCTTGTAATTCAATGGCTTAATTTCCTCATGTCACTTTCCCTGTGAAAGGTATCTATGGTGACGGGAGAGACGGCGCGTTGTTCCGTGTGTGTCATTGTTTGTCTTTTGTGAACTCCCTCATTGCAACACTGTTTGTTTTTCCAGACCCTCTGCTGTCCATTAATGATGTGTCAGCTAGGTCTAATTCAACATAAAGCATAATTATTCATCATTGTGTCCAGCGATTGCTCAACGCCACCTGTTATATGTTCAGTAAAAGCTAATAGATGATGACTCGGCTCAGGTAAAATCTCAGAAAAGGAATTTCCAAATTTCCAAAGTGTGAAGCTCAGCTCACCTTAGTGTAGCACAATGACTGGACTTGGGTTTAAATAGCTCACCTGGCTCTGTCCATGGTTCATAAATTCACCTACCAGCAACTCTAAAGCCCACAAATGACCCGCAAATGATTGTCTTTTTTTACTGGCTTGGTCTTGCACCCAAAAGCAGTAACGTCTGCTACCCTGGCACATAAGCTCACAAAACTATAGCCAGAACCTGTTTTTACACTTGTTTTTGTACATATTAATCTGTAATGTGTTAGTGAGCTTTAGTGTTGCTGGCAGGCTAATGTGGTTTATCTCCAGACAGTGCTAGTTGTGTCCCCATTTCCAGCCTTTGTTAAGCTAACAGACTGCTAGCTACAGCTTCATGTTTACCACACAGACACCAAGGTGGGAATATGGAGACCATTAACAAAGTATGTTATGTAATGTATATTTGTAATTGGTCAAACTCAGCTACAGTCCTTTCTGTGCATTTAAAAGAATAGAAGGTTGGTGAAAATGTTTTGCTTTCATAAAAATCCACCTTGTTGCTCTCACAGTGAAATTGGTATTCACTAGAATGGGAACCTCTAATTAAGCTTAATGCATTTCTGAATTGCTTCAAGTGGTTTTTTTAAACCAATGTGGAAATGGCAGTCACAGAGACTTGCCATGTCTTGTGGAGATAAGTGCTTACTTTCAGGTGGACATTTGCAAATTAATTCCAGCCAGAGCACAAAAGTGGATTTTCAGTTGTATGATTTTATTTGTGTTTTAATGACTGACACACAAAACTCTGGCATCCTAAACAACAGAACAACAGAAGACTCTCAGTTAAAATAAGCAACAGTTTGATTTTAATCCCTCACCAGATTCATTTATTCCATGCCATTTTGAATGAGCGCATGATTTAGAAAGCTTATATCTCTGCACCTGGACACCCTGGATACTCATCGCCCTCCCCTGCACTTCTCTCAATTAGCTGCTCTCTTTGATTATCTTTTCTCTCATCTTCCTTTTGTTTGGCTTGTCGATAGTTGTAAACTGCCACAGATGAGAATATGCAAATGCCCCTGTCACGCGGCTCCTTTCAAATTGAATATGCCATTTTATTGCTGTCATCAAGCTGTTTTTGAGCCCTTTGAATAGCATGTTGAATGACAAAACAAGGCTTGAATGGATTATGACAGCTAATACACAACACAAAGAGGAAGTAGCCTTTGTTATCAGCCAGTGGTAGGGCCTGACAGTAATTATGTAGAAGTTTCTGGTTCATTGAGTGTGAATTGAATAACATAGCGGAAAATTTTCTCGTTCTTTCTATCGTGATAACAAAGGACTAAACTATACAGCTGTTGTCTCGCTGTTTTATCTGCTGACATTTCCCACGGTGTGTATCAGGAGATGGTTTTTTATCGAAGCTCAACATTACTTGATACCTGAATACTGCCTTTTTCCCCTCAGTGAGATCAACCGGCTGGACCTGGGCCTCATTGTTGAGGTGTGGAACAAAGGCCTCATCTGGGACACCATGGTGGGGACGACTTGGATTCCTTTGAAGAGTGTCCAACAATCAGAGGAGGTTGGAATATGCACCCACACGCAAATCATACAGTCCAGAAGACCTGTAGTATTTTGCTTTTTACGTCCTTAGACATTCAGATACTGTTGGGCATCATCATTCATAGTGTGAATTTGAGGGAAAGAAAACAAGGCCTTAAACGTTTTTAAAAATAGACATGGATTGATCAAAATCTATATAAATAAATAAATAAATTTATATATTGTTCTTTTCATATATTTTTATGTATTTCATTATAAAAACTCTCAGCGTTACAACAGTACCGGGCATTGATCCTTGTCTCAAACTATGCTGAGTAGGGTGTGGGAACCCTATTGCTTATTAACTTAGAAAAATACAAATTCCCATTTTGCTGTTACATTTATAGCAGGTAGATAGTAGAGTAGACGCAAAGGTGCAATTGTCTACCAAGGTAAATGTACGTACATGTCTCATTTCAGGAGGGCTCAGGCGACTGGATCTTTCTGGATGCAGAGGTCCTGATGAAGGCGGATGAGATATATGGCACCAAGAACCCGACACCTCATCGAGTCCTTCTGGATACTCGCTTCGAGCTGCCTTTTGGTGAGATATCAGAGTTGCCAATCCCTGTTTGTCAGTTGTTTTGTATTTTAGCTTCATGCTAAACTTTCATGAATGAGCCAACAAGCTGCACTTTTGAAACGTTCAGGTGCTTACGTAAGATGTTTCCCAATGCTGTCATCTCAAGTACCTGCTCTGAGTACAGTGGGTACATTAGAGACGTAGAGAGAGAACATTAGTGATTCTGGCTACTTTGGGGCAAATCAAACCTTGATCCGCTGAGTTACACAAAGGCCACACAGGTTTCCTGTTGAAATGTCAGCAGTCTGTTTCGAAAGGCGAAACAGCACTGGAACAAATTGATGACGTGGTCATGTCCTGTAGTCTTATGCAAGCATGAGCATCGCATCAGTCTGTCATCTCCATACAATAGAATATATTAGGACCATATGACATAATCTACATGCGTATGTTATTCATGTTTACATAAATACATAACACGTATCTTATTGCATGAAGCGTAGAAGGATACACAGGTCACTCTTAGATTATTGTCTTAGATGTCTGTCTATAATGTACAGTGTCCTCTATCTGGTTCCAGTGGGGATGAGGAGTTTCTGTCCTGCTTAAATTGGGGGCACTGACTCATCAATGGCAGATCCTCCTTTATTAACTTAGGTTCAGTAAATATAATTTTCTCTTTGCCAAGTTGTTCCATTGTGGCCAACAGGATTAAGAAACCATTAAGAATGCTTTTATATAATATATATATTAACTAACATGAAGACGAGGAGAGTATAGTTCATTTTCTAGAAACATCCACAGAAACATTTCCATTTATATTTAATGAAATTTTCTGGCTACTTTGGTCCAAGAAAAAGTCCACAGCAAGCTGACACATAATGACATGATATTGTCCTATGAAGTTGTAACAGTGAAAACAATTGCCTCTTTACAGACAAGGTATACAAAACACTGATCTTTTTTTGCATTGTTAATCTAAAAATATTGATCATAAGAGCCTTTATGGTTTCCATTGTAAGTGAGAATAGTTGTATTGTAAAATTTATTAACAGTTTTTATTTATTACCAGAATGCTAAACCTTAGAAATACAATGATTAACATGTTAAGATGGCAAAAAAAAGGATTCTTCAGTACTCTTCAACTCCTGATGGTAAAATGTCCCTTGTGCTCCTCCTGCAGTTGTACCTACAGTATCTCTGTTGCTTGCACTGCATATAGGGCTCAAGCCTTGAGATCAAACGGCATCAAAGTTAAAGCAGGGTGTCTGTCCACTGAGTGGGAGAGAGAGTCCCCCACCCCTTTCAAGGTTGCAGGAGGCCATCGTGACTCTCTGTGTCACCAGAGCCATTCATTAAAGCTGTCAGTCGGTGTGTCTTTGAAGCCCTGGCCTTTGTGTGTGTGCCCTTTTAATGTGCATCTGTCTACAGAGCAGCACATGTCCACGTGAAAACCGGGAATGGTGGGAACACCTGATCTGATACTTATATATTTATTTTATCTCTTACAAGCTGTTACGCATATGTTACTGTCATGATTCGTCATGACCTGATGTAGTGTTCTTGACATTTTTGGTCCCTTAACAGTTTGGCGCCATTGCTACCCAACTATTTTCAGTTCCTCATTCCTCGGCGGCTCATGATAAATTAAACAGTCATAAATTTGTTATGGTGGCATTCCGGATGATGATGCTTGATGCTATGTACAAGCAGAGGTTCACATGTATGTTTGTTGGCTGTATGCCTGTTTGTTTTGGTACCAGACATCCCAGATGATGAGGCACAGTACTGGACGGGCAAGCTGGAACACATCAATACCATGGGCATCGACGATGAGGTATGTCCTCCTGGTTTTACCGTGTCACAGCGGAGAGAGCAGATGAACTCAGTAACTTTCAATATCTTTTGTTTCCTCAACAACAAAAAGTGTGCTGCGTGTGTTCCTGTTTACTACCTCTTGTGCTAATGACGCAGAACTGCTTTATTTCTTTCTTTTTTGTTAAAGCGGATAGAGTGGTGCTTGTACAATACTGTGGTAATAATAACTACGTGACGACATGAAAAACACCCTTGATGCCTGATGTTTTTCGCTCTCTCTCCTCTCTAGTACCCTCTCCAGGATGATGTTCAGAGTCGCCCACTGCCATTTGCGGCCTCCCAGTGCTGTGAGTGTGCCTGCCCACACTGCTCTTGGCCTCTAGATGGAGCCAATTCTCCACCTTTCTAACTCTCTGGCTTTCTCACTCCCTTGACCTTCTACTGCCTAATGTAGTAATAACTGAATCCTTTCTATCAGAGTTGAAAATGAAGACTATACATTTCAAATTCAGTTTATATTTTCACTTAATTGAGACCAGTTGAATAGTCTCACTGTCATGGCAGTCTGTTTTCCACTCTGAGAACCTCTGATGGGGTTCCCTCATCCTCCTACTATCACAACACAGGGACAATTTTTTTTTTTTTTATCACGACCTCCATCTCCTGTGACTGTACTTCTCACTTGTAACATCTGCACTTTCACCAGGCAACTATTTCGGATGGGCTGACCCACTGAGTATGTAAAACGCACTTTGATTAAATTCTCTCCCTGGCCAATCCTCAGAGTCCTCTGCATGTCCTAATGCCCCTTATTCCCCAATAACATGTAATCTATAAGGTTCCTGTGCATCCTATTCTCATTGTTTCACTCTAGCACTTGATTTCCTCAATGTTTTCCCCAATCCCCTCTGGCTTTTTTTACTTTCTTCCCTGCTTTTGCTGTTTTCCTATGCTATGCCATATAATATTCATATAACCCATGTACACATCTATCTATAAATGATGGGGGATGGATGACTCATATGATATGGACTCTCCCCTGATATGTTCCACTCAATTTCAATAATATGAGATCAAACATGATTAGTAATCCCTGTATAAATATTTGTATATGTACTGTATTATCTGTAAGTCTATTACGCAACCGGAGCCCTTATAAAATCTTTGCAGGTGCGTTACTTAACTGCTAGGGGGCAGTCCTTGCACAACTACAGTATATTTAAATGTCACCTTGACATTTTGCTGTTCTACCTCTTCGGTGAGATATAAATATGATTCAGTTTACTCTTCACCCTCTCACTTTATCACTTTGAAAAGATACACTATGAGTTTTTTTTAAGGGTCATCACTGAGGTTAGCAAGATCACTTTCAAGTTAATGAATGTCGGTGCTCTTCTTATCAACTATTATAACCGGTAACAACTGAATTTAATTTGTTCTGCACAATTTTTATAACTAAATATTTATTAAAGACAAACAAGAAGTACCTAGTTATATACGAATGCAGCTGTATCAATAACACTTATTTATGTATGTATTCATGAGATAACACAGATTAAGAGCAGACAATTTCTTCCATGCAGAGAACTTGCATGTACAAGGGGATATAGTCTTTTGAAATTGCATGGCCTTTGTCCTCTTAACCGCCATACTAACCTGGCACCCTCTTCCTTATTTCTTCAGCTCTTAACAGTCTTGACCAGAGTTTAGGAAAAATCTTAGCTAGGATGCATCTTCTGCTTTGACATGGGTTAATGATAAGCATTTTTTTTTTAAAAAAATGCTTGCTATCACATGAAACACACTTACTAATATTTCAGGAAAGATTACATTATTCATTCATTTATTCGTCCTGTTGCTTGTTTCAGCTCTGGATGACCAGGACAGTGCTGTAGATGACCGGGATAGTGACTATCGCAGCGAGACGAGTAACAGCCTGCCTCCGCGTTACCACACGACTGCTCAGCCCAACTCGTCCATGCACCAGTATCCCATGGGACCCCGGCAGCAGCACCACCCAGACTCCTGCACAGACTCTGTCCACAGTTTTGACCTGGACTACAGGGACCAGAGAGGAACGAGGTAGACGGAACATACACCCATATAAAGCCTCGCTCGCTCCATAAATGAAACTCCCAGTCACACACACATAGGCAGCGTACTATGGAACTGAAATCAGTCAGTTTTGAGCTTTTACTTAATTAGGTACAACTCTGGAATCTTGTGCCTTGCAGCAGAATAAACATTTGCTTTTTGTTTTATTAATCCCATCTCCATGTGTTGACAAAAACTGAGTATTATAAGCTCAACAAAGGTAATATATATTTTTAGGCTTTTGTACTGACTACATGAATGAACAGTGTGCACCCCCAGTGATGAAATGGTAAATCCATTTATGCTATTTCATTATATCAACAGCTTATTTTTCCAGTGTCATTTTGATTATTATGCTTTTTTTCCCCTTTGCGTACTTTGTCTGACTAGGAATCTAATATGGCTGGAGCTCTGTGCTTTTATTTTTGTCTGTGAGCTGGCTTCCTTTGCTCTGTAGTAGATAGTTCATTCCACTGCTTCATTGGACCAGGAGGGATCTATGCTGTAGGCAGAATGGAATTTATCACACCCTGTATCCTCAATCTGACTGCATTCAGCTCTCTCCTGCTTTCAAGTCGTATTGTTGTGATTGTGCACCTAGCAGTCCTCTTAGACTGTTTGCTTAGTGTGATTGAGGTCAGAATGTAGTTGAAATGGACAAAAATGTGTGTGGTGACCATGACAGAAATTATGTTTTTACACTGAAATAACATGAATATTAGACGAAAAGACAATATCCGTAATATTACTGGTATGACAATAATAAAGGATTTTTGTTATTGCCACCACACAGCTGTTTTGAGGCCGATTTTGGTCCATAAAATAGTAAACTCGTGCATGGAATCTACTTTGTGCACTCTTGGATTGTCATGGGCTACATGTGTACCAGTGAGACTGCCGAAAGTCTGCCTGTGTGGACTGATAGGGAGTTGATCCGGATAATACTACATCAGAAGAAAAATGGGATTACATCCAGGGAAATCTCATTGTTCAAATGTATCTTTGTCTTGAGGGTCTGTTGTGTTAAAGTTCCTAGTAGTTTGAAAGGCTCTGAACTTGCTTTAGCCATATCACAGACAAA
Source organism: Nibea albiflora (assembly GCA_014281875.1). Classification (NCBI taxonomy): domain Eukaryota; kingdom Metazoa; phylum Chordata; class Actinopteri; family Sciaenidae; genus Nibea; species Nibea albiflora. The sequence goes on from CM024803.1 coordinate 7,077,475, forward strand.
ATCCCTCTGTGACACAGAAAGGGAGTGGGTCAGTCACATACACACGCGTTTCCTTGGTGATTAGAAAACTTTGTTCAATGTATGCCATATGGTGCTGGTTTAACATGGATTTTTCCTGAACGAGCAGGCTGAGCACTGAAGTGCTGAGAAACATGACTGTTATTGGATGGATTTAACATGCATAACATGCTAACACACCCAGTTTCACGCTTGCATTTATTCCCTTTACAAGCTTTCTGATGATAATATCATAATAATGATAATGATGATACTGTAATGTCCTCAAATCTTACAAGCAACAAATAACTACAATTTATGTATTTAGTTTGTAATCTGTTATATATTATGTACACACGCATTTCTAAGATGAAGAGCTTATTTGCATCTTCACATTTGCTTGAAACTGTTCTCATCTTAATTTCTCCATTATCATACTGCTTAACTTGTGTTTGCATTTTTTTCTTCTATGTTTGCTTCTTCTTTTCTGTCCCTGAATACCTTTCCCATCCCTTTGTTAAATATATTAATCAACCTAAATTAGATCATTAAACCAGAAAGGAAGGATCAGGATTATACCTGTAGATTCAGGCATGGGTGTTGAAGATTGGGAAAACAAGTACAAAGGACAGGGCAAGCCTCAGCTGAGTGACTTCTTAGACGATGAGGAGGACAACGTTATCCTCCGAATGGGAAGACCCTACCCTGAGCCATCACGCACGTCTGTCCGTCAAAATACTCAGCCTAGTGGCTTTCTGCCTGCCACTTACCCTGAGGGCTATGACACTATTGATCGGCGGCGGAAGAAAAAGATAAGGGACCCAGGAGGGTTGCTCAGTAAAGAAGCAGACAAAATGAGGGAAGAGGCTTTTCCCTCTGACCTTGCACTGCTCCGTGAGAAGCGAGGGGAGCTGTTTATGCGGGAGGTAGCGGAGATGCAGGAAGAGGAGGAGCGTATGACATCATGCCTCAGGCCAAACCAGAATGGGCTTCTATACAAAACAAGGATGTGGGCTAAAAATGAGCTGGACCACACTTTGGAGAATTACATGGCTTACAAAAAAGAGCAAGATGCCAGATTAAGGGCACGGTTTGATTTTGATTTACAGAATTCTGAAGATGTGCAATACTCTATAGGAGCAGAGGGGGATAATGGTGACATTGCCTTCACAGCAGAAGATTTTCACCTAGAGAACACAAAACATTACAAAGACAGGTATCCTTTCTCTTATGAGAGCCACATAGAAAATTCTCAGGGTCGAGAGAAGAAGTGTGGAAAAGCTAAAGTTGGAGGATGGGCTACTGAGGCAATGCTCTCTCCTGTAGAGGAACCAAGTGATGAATATGTAGACCCTATGGATGAGCTCCAGTGTCTGGTTGAAACAGTTTCTGAATACCTTGCTGAGAAAGAGGAGGAAATTAGCAAATATGGTTCTCTTCCTAAATCAAACAAATCTAGGCTATCATCTCAAGGCAGCAATATAACTGATTCTTTTGGAGAGGACCAAAATAGTTCAGCAAAGGATCTTAGACGAGAAACCCAAACACACACTCCTTCTGATCAGAGTATTTCAGGAGTAAAAAGTGCTATGAGCTCATTATTTAGTTCTCTCACTGACAAAGTTGGAGGAGGCCCCAAACAGCCTGCTACATCTCCACAAGCACAACCCTCACAATCTGGACTAACAAAATTGTTGTCCTTTATTCCTAAATCAAACAACTCAGCTCCTGTAGCTGTTGTATCTCCAGTAGAAAATCCTCCTGAAAAATCATTGGGTTCTTTGCCTTCTCAGCCACCACATGATGCCAAGTCCCAATGCCATAATCAAGAAACAAAAGCTCCCACAAGGTGTCAGACTAAAACAACTACAAAAGAACATGTACCTGAGTTTGTAACCAAAACTCAAAGTGCTCCAGGAAACACAGTCTTGGGGAAATTGAACCCTTTAAAGTTGTTTTCAGCAGGAGATAGTGGGAACTTGGCTGATTACAAACAAACACCAGAATCTACATATTCTCAAGGCCATACGCAATGGGATGAGAAATATGTTCATCAAGGTAAACAACTGATGACAGCAGAAGGAGGGAGATTAGACCAATTAAGAAGTTCATCACAAGAGAAACATTTTGGACAAAAACAAGATGACAACATATATGGCAGACAAAATCCAATGATAAACAAACAAGAAAATGTGCCTGTTCCAAAGCCAACTGGTCAAACACAATCTGCAGACAAGGGATTCTTTAGCCCTTTGAAGAAGTCATTAAGTTCATTGATCACACCTGTTGTCCCTGCTCCACCTCAGAGCGCTCCACCTGTTGCAGTTTATCCAGTGATTAGATCCACAGAGGATCCCCAACTTGAGAAGCTAGCGGAGGACCCATCATTGAGTAGTAAGCTTAAACTACCATTCCTCTCCTCTGAAAATGTTTCCACTCAGGAATGTCCCAAAGCAGAGGGAGGAATCCTCTCTGGTTTTTTAAAGTTTACATCCAGTGAAAATGTCAGTGCCTCCATCAACACACAGAATCCAGTGCAATCGCATCACGATTCAGCTTCAACCTCTACAACCTTGACACAGAATTCTGCTGTTCCCCAGGAAAACACGGAGAAAGGATGGTTCTCCAGCATTTTTAACCCTACCTCTGGTCCCTCTAGTTCAAACCAGAATTTGATCAATAATCAGCAATGTCAGAACAGCCAAGTGCCATCTGGCTCACATGCACAACACACATCAAATCAGAAACCAACAGCAGCCTATCATGGAATGCAACATCAAGCTCAGAATCAGCCTGAATCACAAAGTTTTTTGACAGGTCTTTTCAAAGGGAGTGTAACAGAGGAAGTGCCTCATATGGGCTCTAATCAACCTAAACAAGGAGGATTGCTATCTGGACTTCTTAAATTTGGCTCTACAAGCGACCTATCAGGCAGTTTGCCACAGCAAGCTTCCCATAACAATCAACCAGCCAAGAGCAATAATCCCCCACAGTTTCCACATCACCCTCCCCCACAACAGCATTCTTCATCTCAACAGAAAGGGGGCCTTGTTTCAGGGTTGTTGAAGTTTTCATCAACAGAAAATATACCACAAAAGATACAGCCGCCTGAAGCCGAAAAGCAGAGGAACATTATTGATAAGTACTCGGGTCAGCAGCAGAGTTTGGATGAAACTCAAACACAACCTCAGCAAAAGGGGCTGTTGTCTGGCTTGCTTAAATTTGCATCCAATGAGAAAATTTCAAGCAGCCAAACAGTTCATCACCAACAATGTGGTGTTCAACATTATCAAGAGGATTTCAATCAACAGAGTAGGCAAGGTCCAAACCAAGGTCCACATATTGGGAATAGAGCCTCAAGTCATAAAGTTGTCCAACAGGAGACAAGTAAACCAGGGTTTACTCGACAACAAACGGTTCCACTCCAGCAACGGCCATCTCAACAAGGTGGTCTTTTATCTGGTCTTTTTAAATTTTCTTCGGCAGATAACGTAAACACACAACAGCAGCCATCAGCTCAACAACACAGAATTACCCCTAGTAAATCAAGCCATGAGCAAACAAGAGCAAGGGATAACCCACTTTCCAATGAAAATCAACCACAAAATAGCTCAACACAGAAAACAACCCAAGCAACTGGTCTTCTCTCTGGAATATTTAAATCCTCACCAGAAAATATATCTCAGCAGCAGCAGGCCAAAATTATCCATGAGACACAACAACAAACCAAAGTGCCAAGCAGCCAGACTGAAGCACAACAGTCAGGAAGTCAATCTGGAGTGCTCTCAGGATTGTTTAACAAGTTAAAAAAAACATCTGAAAATACTGACACAATCTCCCAGACGTCAACAGCACAATCCCTGCATCAGAAAGCCAATGATAATACGGTCACAATGCGGATCCCACTACAAACAGAGTTATGCACTACTATAACACCACAATCCTCACAGGAACATGTAGCAAAAGAGAGGATTATTCCACAAACTGCCCAGAAAGGGTTTTTATCTGGACTATTTAACAAAAATATAAACGAGGACCCATCTATTCATAAACAAGTAGAAACACCACGTCTGAGTACAGAACAAAAGATACCCTCAACACAGTTACCTTTGGACATGTTAAAAAGTGCTCCAGACTTTGGAAAGGACAGGGGTCAAAAAAATGTCCCAGATTATCTCAATCCAGGGCACAGCAGGCATGCTTTAATTAATGCACCTGCCTCAATTGATAATGAGAGTTTAGACTTAAGAACATCAGCTACTTTTGCAAGATCTCTGCAGAGTCAGCCAACATACTCCTCAATTAGCACAGGCAATTTATCTCACTTATATAATTCTTCCTCACTTCAGTCAGTTCATTCAATGGCCTATAGTACAGGAAATATTAATTCCCTTTTACGAAGGAATACAGCTTCATTCATGAACATGCAGCCATGTATTGGTGGAAGCAATTCTTCTTTGTATGGAGCTACAAGGCAAGATCTTTACCAAGGTCAGTTGTCTCCTTATGGATTGAGTCCCTCTTATGATGAAAATCAGTGGATCCGTGAAAGTGCTTTATGGCAGCAGTTTCATAATGAGTCTCTAAATGATCAAATCCAGGGAGAGGATCAAGTGTATAGACAGAGCCGTGAAAGTGCATCATTACAGGCATCTGCTGTTCACTACAGCTCCTCAAATATATATCAGCCATTTAACCCCTCTACACCATGGGAAGATGTTTGTCACCAAGAGCAAATCGGACCTTATCAGTTAATGAGACACAGTAATAATGATCCATATCCCAAAAGGAAATTATGGAACAGTCATGAAAACCTGGGAAACATAGAATATACATCTAATGAGGAGGGAGCATTGAACTTAACTACAAAACAGAGTAATACAAAATTTGGGAAATGGCACTCTTTCAGTGATGGTAGTACTTACAGCTTGAATGGTATTTCATATCATGAAGGCTATTATGAGGAGACTGCACCAAGCTTATCTTATTCGGCTAACTGGCAATATGGCATGGATAATGCAGTCCTACAAAATGTTCATACTGATGGCATGACTAATCAGGGTCAGTTCAACTTGAATAGACCAGCAAATTCAGACTATCCTACAAGTGCCAAAACTGAAATGGAAGACTCCCTGTACCTCGAAGACACTGAATGGTATCAGCAGTGGCTTGCACTTTTGGAGCAAGGAATGTGGTGGCCAGCAGAAGATGGTGATTGTGGCTACTTTGTTTATACAGATCATGAATATATTTATGCTTTGCTTACAGATGCAGTGGGTGAATATGTATATGCATGTGCCCCCGAAGGTGAGTCTTGGGGAAATGCACAGAAATTAGATGGTTTACCCAGTGCTTGGCTGCACAATGAAATGGTTTGTGTCTGTGGCTTCAAAATTCCACTTTTCAATGAGGATGAGCTTCTTTGGCTACCTGGTCAAGATAACTGTGATTCTCAACTTCTTAATGCCCCCCTAGATTTATCTTCTGCTTATAGAAAAGGAAATCAGATCATGAATTTAAATCTTGAGCAGTTCTCCCAAATGTTTGAAAATTCATTCTTGTCACAAGGGCAACAAGATGTAGATTTCACATCTTATAGATTAAACAAAGTGAGGATGGATCCAAGACAGCCCAGTTACATCTATGAAGACCAATACAAAGATGTTATTGACCTTTCTTGTCATAATAAAAAACAGATAGGGCCTTATTGGAACAACCAGGAAATAAAGACCTTTCTTGCTCAAAAGGTTGCTGTTTCCTTGAACTCTACTCCTACTCCAAATTTGAATCAGCAGCTACTTTACAACTGTTATCAACCTACCCAACGACGGCGCTCGTCCACTGGAGTTACAGTGAAACATGTAGATGATGTATTGGAGGAGGAATGGAGGAAGAGAGTGTCTCCAGGAGAAGTACAACCCAATCGTCAAGGAAAAAAGATTTCTTCGCTCATATCTTCTTTTGTGGGAAAAGCATCAGAGGTAGAAATAAACAAAACCAGCATATCCTCTGGTGATCAATCTTCTGACAAAAATTCGAAGAACATTCTTTCATCGGGTTTCCAAAGTTTGAAGTCAAAGATCGTCAAAGAAGAACCTACTGCTTGTGTGAGTCAGCCCAAAAGTGTTAAACAACAAATGCAGAGGCCAGCTACCACACAGGGAAGAATTTTGCCCACAATACCAACAAGTACTCCACTGACTCAGCCTTCTGTACAATCACATACAACTTCACAGAAACCGCGACTGTCACGTCAGGCTACCGTCGTACAACAAGCAACCCCACCACAGCCCAATGTCACAGTGCCTTCAGGATCAAAAGAATCTCTCATTAAACCTGGACCACCTGCGCAACTCACAGCTGATAAGGCAGTGGATGTACCAGTGGATAAACCCTCTGAACAACCACAGGCAGGCTTCATGAACTTCCTGAAATCTGCAGTCGGAATAGATGAACCAAAGCCAGAGCCCCAGAAAAACTCACAGATATCTTCTAATCAGCAGAGCAAAACTGGCAGCACTTCTTCTCTACCAGGCACTACTCCTTCAAGTACAGAGGGTACGGGAGTTTCAAATCTGTTTGGATCAATTAGCAGCCTATTTAGTACTGAGCCCTCTACACCACAGAAGCAGCAAATTAAACCTAGTGTTACAGAAGGTTCATTGACATCAGCATCTAGACCTAAGGGTATACAGAGACAAAAAACAATGGGCCAAAGTGGTACACCTCAGCTCTCCAAACAAAACCTCCAACCTCCAAACAAAAGTGTGTCTCAAGCATTTTCTCCTAATTCTTCTGCATGCCCTGTTACAAGCCAATCAGAAACAGTGCAACCTGCAGAACAGCCAAAACATGATGCAGGAACAAAATCATCTGGTGGACTGTTTGGATTTTCAATTGGAGAAATGCTAGCTGGATCAACATCAGCTGCCCAATCTGGACTCACAAATGAAGCACCTGCATCAGCTACAGCTCCACAAGAAGAATCACTGGGTAAAAGTATATTATCATTGTTTAGTGGGCCAAATCCTCCGCAGGCTTCATCTAATACAGGGCCGTTGCCACCAAGTGCAGCTCCCCAACCACCTCAACAGGAATCAATTGGTAAAAGTTTATTATCAATGTTTGGAGGACCAAGTCCTCCTCAACCTCCTTCTCAAACCAAGTCTGCTGCTGAGGTACCACAACAAAGAACTGTTCCTCCAAAAGATCCCCCAAATACAGGATTCCTTTCAATGTTTGGCGGCTCGAGCACCCAACCATCTCAAGCCCAAACAGGATCCCTTCTAGGGGGAATTCTGCCTGGGTCATCAAGTTCAACTGAAAGCCCAATGAAGGGACTGTTGTCAATGTTTAGTGATCCAAGTCCTCCACAACCTCAGCCACCAGCATCGTCATCTCAACAAAGACCAGCTCAATCACAAACTCAAACACAAGGGGAACCTCAGAAACAATCTAAGCCACAAGCACAACCTCAAGCACAAGGGCAGCCAGCCACCTCTGTTCTTGGAGGAATATTGGGCGGTTTGTTCAGTGGGCCTAGTGCGCCTCAAACACCAGGAGCCGGTGGAGGTGCAACTTTGTCTACTTCCCCAGGGACTGCAGCACCCAAAGAACCTGCAAAGAGTATACTCTCTGTTTTTAGTGACGTTGTGTCACCTCCACAACAAACTCCCAGTTCATCATCTTCTATTGTTACTTCTACTAAAGACCCAACAACTACTTCTTCACAAGGACTTTCCCAAATGTCATCTGTTTCTAGTAGCCATGTCCCAGTGGCATCAGCTACGACTGAAATATCAAGCCAAGTGCATGGTAGCCCATCCACCAATACTACTGTAGATGCTACAAAGTGTGCCACAACTACAGGCATCGATACTGCCTCTATAGAACCAAATACAGAAAGTTTCACTGTGCGAAAGGAAACAGAATATACATCACAGGATTCTGCTTCCTCCAAAGAACCACCAGCTTCTGGCTTTCTGTCCATGATCAGTGGATCAAGTCCACAGACTCCATCCTCACCGGCTGGATTCATTGCAGACAGTCCAGGAAAAGGTTTGCTTTCATTATTTTCTGGGCCCAGCCCTTCACCTACAGGGTCTGCACCTGCATCATCAGGCCCCAAGGAAACACCAGCCAAAGGTTTGTTCTCTGCTTTTGGAGGCTCTGCCCCTCAGCCTTCTTCTCAGCCTGGAAGTTCTCTTTTAGGTGCAATGTTTGGAGGCTCTTCACCCCAAACAGCCTCTCAAACAGGAGGATCATTATTAGGTGGCTTATTTGGAGGGTCTACTGCTCAGACTACTCCTCAAGTTGGTTCCACTAAGATTGGAGGATCTGTTCCTCAGACAGCAGGACCTCAGGCTGGAGCATCCTTACTTGGAGGCTTATTCGGTGGATCTGCTCCCCAGGCTGCTGGATCCCAGACTGGAGGGTCTATTTTGGGTGGGATTTTTGGAGGATCAGCAGCTTCAACGATAGCTCAGACTAGTGGATCCTTTGGTGGAATGTTTGGTGGGGCTGCAAACCAAAATTCAACATCCCCAAATAGTAGCTCTATGTTAGGGGGGATTTTGGGTGGATCATCTTCTCAAACACCTACAGCAGAGACTGGTGCTCCTTTGGATGGCAAGCTTGAAGGATCTATTCTGCCTGCAATACCCACTCCAACAGCTACATCACAATCTAATGATGACAAGAAAATATTAACTACACATATTACCAACATTGCTTCAGGTGTATCTGTTCTACCAAAATCCAATGATGACAGTATAACTGTTTCAGCTGTAGTGGGTCCTGAAACGTCTGTAATTGATACAGCTAGTGCAACAGTACAGCAAACTGACAGCACCGTTCAGTGTCTCGGGACGAGCTTACCCAAATCTGGTGCTAGTGTCATAGAAGAGATTCATTGTCAAGATGCTGAAAAGCCAAGTGCTAATGATATCCAGTCTAAAGGATCTGAAATCTATGGACAAGTACAACAATCTGCAAAACCCGAGCTTGAAAGTGGTTGGTCGAGTCAAGATAAAACAATACCTAAAGTAGAAGAAGAAACAGCAGCTACTCAGTCAGCAAGTGTTATGGTCGAGGGACAACAAAAGTCTCCAGGGCCAGAGAAGTCTGTTGGTGACTCATCAGCTGATACAATTACAGGTTTTATGTCCTCCCTTTTCAAACCATCAGTTGTACCCAATGAAGGTCCTCAGCAACAGCAAAATAACTCACTTTTTGGACTAGGTGGAACAGCACCCCTAGCTGCTACTAGCCAGTCTGGACCATCACTGTTAGGGGGTATTTTTGGTGGGTCTAACACAGATACAGCAGCACCCCAGACAGGGGTATCTTTACTGGGAGGTTTATTCAAGGGATCTGCCCCTCAGTCTGGTCCTCAAACTTCCGCCTCCACAACTGGAGGGTCAATATTAGGTGGAATGTTTGGAGGAGGCTCCACTGCAAAGTCTCCAGGTCCCCAGACTAGTGGATCCTTACTAGGTGGTATGTTTGGAGGTTCTGTGGCAACAGCGCAGCCTGGTGGTTCATTACTTGGAGGAATGTTTGGAGGAGTCACTGCTCAGACTGCAGGCCCACAGACTGGAGCATCAATACTTGGGGGAATTGGAGGATCTTTATTTGGGAATATGGGGCAGCCACCTAAACCATCTGAACCAATGCCAGCTGAGCACAAGCCAACACCTCAGATTGCACCACAAGTACAGATTACAAATGAAAGTGTGCCACCCCAAGTATCTCTACCTGGCACTGAGACTGGCACAAATAAAATACTGGACTCAACCCTATCAGATAACAACCAAGAACAATTGAGCAGTCTCAAAAATAGTAGTGCTGTTGTATCTGAGGCAGCTTCTGCTGTCACAAGTGCTCCAATAAGCACAACATGTGACCCTACCCATCAGGTAGATAACGCTGAAAAAGAAAAGTCAGCTGTTGAGGGTGAGATGATAGATGAGAAGCCTATGGTCAGTAAAGGAGACCCCGAGAGTAAAGAAAACAACAAATCAGTCCCATCTGATACCCAAGAAACACATACTAATATAGTTCCTCCAATTAATCAGTTGCCTAACAATGCAGAGCCACCTCAAGCAAAGTCTCTGTTTGGTTTTATTTCGACACAGAGTGATGCAGGAAAATCTCTTGGATCCCTATTTTCACCAACAGTGCTGTCAGGTGCTCCATCAATGCCTCAGACTGAAGGAGGCGGTGGTGGTCTATTTTCAGGATTAAAAACCCTTTCTGGAGGTCTGTTTCAAGAGGAAAAACCTGTTGCTGGAAAACAAGAGCCACCCACCGCTTCATTATTTGGGACAAAAATAAGTTTTCCTTGGCAGGCAGAGCCACCGAAACCACAAGCAGCTCCAGTTATAACATCTCAATCCAAAACCACCAACAAGCCAACAAGTGATCAAACACAGACTGTACGAAAGGTTGCAACATCTGATGCCCAAAAGACTGAATCGGTAGGTTCCACAGATGATATCACAAACCCCCAGATTTGCATCTCCACTCCTGAAGTAGATCCTTCAGCATCCCTGACCCCAAAGGACAAGGAAAGTCTTGTAGAAACACACCCCTCTGCAGGTCCTACCTCTGGAGTGCAGCTGGACAACCAGTCCAAGATGGATCTATTGAATACAAAAAGGCTAGTAAAAGCATAATAAATGGCCCCCCCACCATTTATGATGCATTGATATTGACAACAAATGTAATCCCTGTCCAGCACTGCAGTCCGTCCATCCTAAATAGTTTAATTTAGTATTTTATGTTTTTGTTGTTGTTTTGTATGCGTGTATATGTATTCTTTGATATAGGTATTTTTTGTTGGAGCATCTACATAATTTTCCATGTCAACAGAATTCCAAAACAAAATTTACATATTTTTATGAAAATGAACAATTTACAGTATTCTTTAGTTTAATAAAGAGAGATAAAAGATCTAATTTTAGGCTATAAAATATAAATAAGCTGGAGATACATCTGCAAAATTATGTACATTTTGTTTGAAAGTGGAATTCGTCATATCATTTGTGTTGTATTATTTTATAAGGTGGAAGTTATTTTGAATGTATTCTGTCCATTTATTTTTGTAAATTCCATGTAATCTTTACGAGAAATTCAGCCGATATAAATGTAGGTAATCTGAATTCTGCCCCTATTCTGTGTATGAAATGCCACTTTATAAAAGGTAAAATCTCAAATGCACAGATCAATTCTGCATATTTTATTGTTATTAATCTGTACTTTAACCCTGTGTCTCCATCAGCTTACTTACTAGCGTACGTTATATGTGTTTTGTCTTGAGGACAGGTAAAAAGAAAATGATAAAATATGCAGATCTAATTGTGTGCAGAAATATACCCATTTTTAGTAAGGGCTAGCAGTTACAGGCGGTTTTATACCACATACCACAAAATAGAGAATATTTTTATATGTGCCAATTCTTTACTCTTGCCAACTCTAATGTTAAGGCATATAGTGCTGCATAATGTGAACGCAAGCACATTAAAACAGTTTTCACATTTTCATTATTTTCCAACATGCAACAGTCCCCCAGCGAGGTTGGGTATTTTTTTAGGGCATTATGTGGTGTGTGTGCGTAGCTTTACCAGTTGATCATTTAGAGAGGTTATAAATAATAAGTAGACCATTGCTAATTAGTTCCATAGTTTTTGCATACAATTTGTAGTATATAGGTGGGGTTTATTACAGCCCAAAAATATTAATTGGGTTGACTGTTTGGTAGTATAAAAGAAAAACTTAAACAATTTCTCAAAACTATTTAAAATTAGTTCTATGTAACAATCCCCACTTATGTAGCCTTGAGAAGAGAAAAAATGTAAACCACCAAACTTATTTTAAATAGTCTATGACCAGTTCTGAGTATATCTGACTCTGAATATTTTCCTGACTCCTCTCTCCCCATTGTAGTCCAGTGGAAAGTAGTCGCTTTGGGTCATCAGGAAACCTGAGCCAGACCAGCTCCCAGCTTAGTGAGACTGGGCAGGAGAGTACTGGAGGGTCAGAACTGGAGGAGTCCTTCCACTCTTACCACAGTACTGGCTTTCACCCGTCCACCAATGGGCAGCCACGCACCAATGGACATCTTCCCACCAATGGTCACACTAATATCAGTGAGCAGGAGATACATCGGCTGTCTCCTGAAGTAGGACGAGTCCTGAAAAATGATGCTCCATCAGAGAGAGGGTCCTCTAAACTCCTGAGGTATGATTTTTTACTTAGAATTCCACCCAGTTTTGTATGTGTTATAACAAAGATGCATAGGAACTGAGAGATCATCTCTATTTCTTTCTGACTCTCTACTCTTAAATCCACATAACCAAGGTTTCATGATGATGGGCCGCCATTACCCTTTTCTCCATCGAGGGTTCGTTGGTTGAAGGCCATCAATAAAGTCAGGGTTCAGCTCCGGGAGGTAAGCACTGTCATCTTTCCTTCTCTGGCACACTGACTCTGGCAATTCTTTAAAAATGGTTGAGTTTAACCTCTTTGGTTGTTTTATTTTTAGTGCATGAACATAAACCAACCAATGTTTAGTGCATAAACATTTTTAGAATATTACAACTGCAATTCTTTTTTTTTTTTCTGCAACAAACTTTGCAGTTCTGTGCCCTCACACTTGCATCCATTATTTCTTGGGAACTATGGGGTGCACATACAGATTTTTGATAGCCTAGCTATTCAGTGTCTCACCAAAGGCACCCCAGAATTCATTTTCAAGTTTAGATGGAGTGAAATTGATTTAGTTTAACCCTATGCATTTCCTGCCACCATAATACTGTAATTTCAGCCAAGCTGTAAAGTTGCTCATCTATGCTATAGCTGCCCAGCAAACACATGCTGTTTAATTACAGAGTTTTTAAGCAACATTGTATTTATAATTCATTTTAGAGTGTCTGACCACTCTCTCTCACTAGTTATCAGTGAGGGAATGTATTATGCTTATGATATTTCAGTGCAGACACACCTTACAATGTTTTGCAGCTTAGTGCAGTTTGTCCTTGCTTTGAAATTGTCCATGTGGCTGTATATAAAAGGAAGCTTTACGTCAAGAACAGACAAGAGCAGGCAAGACAATGGCAAAGAAGAGGAGAACAAGACAAGGTGGAAACATAATATATGGCTGGACCATGTATCATCAGTGTCTATATCATAAATTCCTGGATAATAAATGTTCATTTGCAATTTTCTGTATTGGTCCTATTAATATTTGTCCTTAAGGTGTACAAGCTACATTTGGTAAAACAAAATGATAGACATGCAGTTATAAGAGTAATACTTCCCAATCATATATTAAAATGTTTGAAAGAGAACTAATTATAATATAACTGTTTTAATTATCTATTCACTCCCCATGCTCTTTCATTAGTTTCTATTCGCTGGATGTCTCCGTTTTCTAGAACTCAGCATTGAGTGATTTGTCAGTTGTTTATTTGGTTTGACTTAACTGTGAGCTCTCTCTCATGCCTTTGGGCACATAGAGAACTGTTTACTCTGCTACTCTGCTCTCTACTGGACTATTGTGTGGAAGCAACCTCTCCATTTCTTAAACCAGTAGGTTTCATGTTGTTTTCCAGTTTCATTCCCTCATTATTAATATCAGGTATTCTACTGTCTGTGCCATCTGTGCATATTGTGTACTGTGATCAGATTCGCCTGGCTACAGTAATCTGCCATGATCACTAGAAAGTCTAGGTGTTACTCGCTTAAGTTAATCCCAGCTCTTATGCTAATAATTTTCAGCAAAACGTGCGTGGCTATTAGCACTGGTATTTATGAATTTGACCTTTTTTGCAATAAAGCTCATTTGCATACAAATGGGACAATTTTGTGCCAAATGTATATTAGCTAATTTAAGTACATCTATAACACCGGAACACTGAGATGCTATTGGCATTGTAGTTACGCAGGGTAGAGTTTACAGTTTGAGAATTTTTGTCTTATTGTCGGCATTAAGTTGGCATTAACAAATAAAAACTCTGGAGGTGTGTGGTTTGAGAAGTTATGGGGTGTTTACCGAAATTTTAAAAATCTAAGAGGGAAGGATGTAAGAGATGAGGAGGTAACATCATCACACCTGCCAATCCCATATCATTTCATGTTTGTGTTTACTGTATAATTCTCAGACAAAGGTATTGTCTCACTGAGTAATAGGTGATTTGGAGTTCATACTTTGCCTGAAAAATATAGATTTATGCAGTTTTTCATTACATCCAATGTCATTTGATAAATAGAAGAAAGCAATCTCCAATACTAATTCTGGAAAATTGATATCCTGTGCTTGTAAACAGATATTGACTCGAATTTTGTCCAAACTGAAATCGTGGTAATAATGAAAACCTCACAATCTCTCAACCCTAACTGGCTTCATACCCTTGATTAAGCTTTTTTATGACACAACAGTAAAAGAGTAGCTCATATAGAAGCTTGCTTGGCTCCATTATCATGATTGGTTTGCATGGACGAACATGAGACGGGCATGTACTGAAATGATGGCCGATTGAAGACATGAATATAAATGGAAAGCAAGGTGAAAGCTGTCTTTCTGTAAGTGCTATTTATTACAGGGCGAAGGGAAACACTCAAGACACAAGTCTAAATGATTGTAATGATTTAGAATTGGTTGTTAATCTGTCTAGCAGTAACAGTGACCAGCATGATATAAATGCTTGAGTTTGACGCTATATAACATCTTCTCATGCTTGCTTACATTCAAACAATAGAATAGGGATGCGTGGCATGTCAGTTTCCTCGGCACAGAGGGGCAGATCTAGAGCAGGAGGTGGAATTGGCTGCCAGACCCATTTCCAATATCAGTTTCAATACCTATATTTGATATGACTGAGCTGCAATATTATATGAATAGAAATTCCTTTCTCTTTACAGTTTTTCATTAACAAAGCAAGGAATTCACTTGCAGGGAAACCAGTGGTGCTGATGTTTATCTGGAGTCTTTTGATTTTTTTCATGAATAGAAAGAGAAAAATCACAAATATCAGCAATTGGCAGATGTAGAAACACAGAAAAAGAGTGAAGGAGACTGAGAGCTGGCAGTCTCACAGCCTCAGATTAGCTTTGTGCTTGCAGTACATTGCCAGAGGACAAAAGGAGAGAGAGCAGGGAAAGCATGCAAGAGGGTGGGAGGGAAGTAAGGATGGCTACTTAACTGAGGGTGAACTGCTGTGTGATCGTGGTCTACCACTGTCGTGCTTGCCGTTCCAGTGGTAGAAATAAGGGATTCAGCACTTCTCTATCTCTGTCAGTTAAAGAAGGTCTGTTAGTTTGGTTCAGGGAAAGACATTTGATAATACACCTGGGGATACATTTTGAAGAAAGAGAGTGAAAGTACTAGTACTTATCTGCCGAGCCACCCTCCATGCGGATTTAATGGGTCTTGCAAGATGATATCTACAGGTTGCTCTTGATCAGATATTTTTCCTATAAGGTAAGGCTTACATTTTATATATATATATATATATCTGCCCTTTTAGGCACTTAAGTTTGCATAGACATTCATTAAATAATACATTATACCCAACAATATGTTTGTGTAATGTACATAGAAAAGGTCTTAGGTCTTCTGTGTCTTAGTACTTCTACAGAGCTGACTGAATTTCAGCTTGTTTCAGTATGCAGTTGATCCAAATTTTTATAGCAAATGTCATTCTTTGATAAGAATTCAACTTAAAAAGCAAGATGTCTTTTATCCAGGCCACAGACCATTTATTAAGGAGAGAAAAGACATTGCCGCAGGCTATTATTATGACTGGCCTTGAAAATGGACCTGACCCCAACTAGCCCCTCAACCTTTCTTTATCCTGGATAGTTAACCAATAAATCACTGACCATCACCATTTATGAAAAATCTCAGTGATCCTGTATCTAAATAGGTGTGGGTTTTTTGTTTGTTTGTTTTTTTTCTTGTTTTTTTTTAATTATTTGGTAATACCAAATGTGTTATGCGGCAGATGTATTGTACAATATGTATTTACAGATAATAACTTATTAGAAAGCATATTGCTTCCAGTTAATTTCAGATAGCCCGATTCCATTTCGCTGATATGCTCATCATCTTAATTTCAAATTGAGTAGTGATAGGAAACATTCTATTCTAACTCCAGGCCTGATTATACTTTTCTGCCTCTAACCCTTATCAGGCTAACACACACCTTCAGTGCTCAAGTGCAGGGCTGGGTTAATGTAATTAGCAACTATACACTGAAATAATTTACTTAATGGAATCCACTTTTCAAAACACAAGCTAAGGCACAGTTTTGTAATCTTACTAAAATAACAGTGACAAAATAATTGTAGTTACCTTGTTAATTAAACTGTGGAGAAAAATACCTAGAAATCATCATGCATCCTCCGTGATCCGTAGGGCAGCGTAGTTTAAAACTTGTGTGTTTTAAGGCTATAATTAAAACCTAAGAACATAATTAGCAGACCTTGCTTAGCCTGCAGCCTGTTTATTATTTTATTTTTATCTATTTTTTACAGAGTTAATTAAAGACAAATAAGTAATTAACATTCTGTTTTATATGAATGTTTTTTTTAAAAACATTGAATTCTCACTCAGCTATAGTGTCAAGAAAACCAACAAAGTTCTATATTCTCTTTCCTAAACTATGCTGCTGAAGTGAGCAGCAGTCATTGAGCTGCGTCTTGGATCATATAAGACGTATCATATAATTGCTCATGTGCTCTTTTCAGTTTCAGTTTTGTTTGTCAATTTTACCAAGCAGTTGACATGCGGAAATGAATTTCTGAGAAACATTTAGACTACATATGGTCCTGGATTATGTAATGCAATCAGATACATTCATGCTGCATTTGGGGGGGGGGGGTAATTAATAATCCCTTTAGTGTGTACACTGTAGGTGATGGGTCAGAGCTATCAAGCCGTGCAGCTGGTATGGGTGTGAAAGAATGACATGGCCTTAGAGGAGAGAATTGACCTGTCATCTAATTACTGAGCTGCCTTTCCAAAGCATCCTAATTACAGAGATCTTAGCAGCTGCATGGTGTTCATTCTGCAAGTTGTTAGTCTGACTGAGAGGCGGTCAGTTAAAGCATCACTGTCTATACTATTTCTATACTGTACTGAGTAATGTTGTCTCAGTGGCCTCAAATATGTAGGATATAAAAGAATTACACAGACTCTTTCATCTGCAAGTACAGCAGCATTCTGCCGCATTTTTAAAGCTAATTCATATTCTGTTGAAACATTAACTAACTAGTACACAGTGTCTGTATTATAATTACTTCTTGCTCTTTTCTCTTAACTGTCTGGTCTGTTGGTCATAAAAATAGAATTTAAGTAAATTCAAAAGAAATACTTTTGATGATGAAACATATATATACATATATATATATATATAATTATATATATATAATATAAAAAATGTATGATTTTCTTCATTTAGGTGTGCATATTAGATTACTAGAGTGTATTTAATTGACCCCCACAACAAATGAAGTCAGTGTTTTCACTGCTTTGTCAACAAAATAATTAATTTATTTTTTTTAATAATTATTTTCTCTTGTCAGTCATGGTGCAGGCACTCACTCACATTTGAAGTTTAAAATGTTGGCTTATTTTTACTCCATCCTAAAGAGGAAGCACTGAGGCAGTGCTTTGTCCATGTGTGGAAACAGCTGATCAAGAGTGCCACTTCTCAGGGATGTACCCTAGAGATCACCTCTGTGGACAGGATAAACCCCACAAGTCAGAACTACTTCCGCTCTCGCCCAAAAGGGGAGACCTGCAGAAGAAGAAATCACAAAGCCCCAAAGTGGGGCAAAGCCTGCGCCGAAAGCTGCAGAAGTGCCTACAGGGGCCAGAGGATAACTCCCTTCATGACCTGTCATCAGCTGACACAACCTGCACCAAAGCTGACCTCATCCCATCTGGGGAACACAGCAGTTCTGATTGCCAGGATGACATTGGGGTTGCAAAGGACACTACACCAAGGCCCATGGAAGAGATCAGAGATAAAGAAGAGAAGGAGAATGAGGAGGCAGAGCAAGACTCAAGTAACATAGTGGAACATATCTTAAAAGAGCTTAAAGGCATCAACAAGATCCAAGAGGAAATTTCTGACCTGAGGCAGTATCTAACATCTGTGCGAGGCTCGGTGGATGAAGTATCTTGCTGTGTTGATGCAGTGCTCAGTGAAATAGGTGAGCTGTGCTCTGGGGCTTCAGCTGCACCTCATCCTAGTCCTGTTTCTCAAACACCTCGCGTCAGGCGAGGAAGCCTGGGTAGGCAGAATGCCATAACAACTCTTCAAGGGAAAGACACCAGTCCACTGTTAGATCGCAAAGATTATGAAAAAGATTTGGATTCATCTTACAAATCACCCAAACAATGGCATATTGATAGAGTCACTCTCCAATTAGACCAGCAAACAGACCAAGAGGACTCAGAGCAGAGTTCAAACATGAACATGCCAGTCCCTATAAAACGTGACCCCTGCTACCTTGAGCTTCATTGTGGTCATGGCTACCAAAGCTCCAGCTCTCTGTCATCGTGTCACAGTTCCAACTGTCCAGAAGCAGGCTTTCTCTCTGGTGATACAGAATATGTCAGCTGGACTTCTATTGATATGCAGCACAGTGTTAGTGGAGAAGGAGGTTGGAGTGAGGAAGATATCTGCTCTTGTGCAAACAGCGCAGAAGGACTAGAGAACTGCCTCAGTGTTTGGGACAGGTGTGCCACCGAGGAGACACAAAGTAGCACACCAGGTCATTCTTCACACAACAGCTCTGAGCACCTCTCGTTGCTGTTTGGACACCATTACAACTCTCCTTCAAGTTCTTCCGGTATCTTGGATTGGCGGACCCCCCGACAAACCGAGGAAGAAAACTTGGAGTGCGACTGTTCTGCAAACTGCCCATACTCTCGTAGTTCTGGTTACCACACCATGGATGCTTGTGCAAATGAACTCGGTAGTGAGCCCTCCAGGAGTCTGAGTTGCTCCACTGTGCTGTTGACAGACTGTGATGATGGTCACCTGGAGCCACATTCACCATGCCATGACTGTCGGTCCTCTTGTGACACACTTGATCTAGGGTCTGCTGACAGTTTGGACAGGGAGTGGACAGATCCTAGCATCTCCAGGGATGGAGCAGAAGAATCTTTGTCACAGGAGTCTTCTGAAATAGATTCTGAGAGTGCCAAGAGCCCCAATGTAGGTTTTGATGTCACAACTTTTAGCAAGGCTGTACTCACTTTCAGGTCAGCTTTAAAAGGAGCTCTAAAAAAATTGGAAGGAGGCAATCCTGAAGATGTGAAAGATGATAGTGGTTCAGAAGCGTCTCCATCCCCTGTCAGACAGGCCAGTGTACAGGAGCACGGCAGTAAAGAGTATACAGAGGGAGAAGTTAGTCTGACAGAAAATAACATTCCACTACAATTTGGCACTCCAAAGGAGGACAGTGAGGTTTCAGTCTATGTGGATTGCAGTGAGACACATGAGAACCTGCCATGCTCTCTTCAAGCATCTCCCCATGAAGCAAGCCCTTCTCCCTGCACCCCAACTGAATATAAATCTGTAGAGAATGCGCAGTGCAAAGGAGAATGTCCAACAGATGGGGAACTGTCCAACCTCGACTTAACACCAGACTGTTGTCCAGCCAGGCAGGGTGAGAGTCCACTGGGTCTGGTGCTCAGTACTGATGAGGTGCGGTTAAGTCCAATCAGGGAAAACCATATTATTGATGACACGAATCAAGGAAAGCCTACTGATGCCAGTCACAAAGAGCGTATAGCTAATTTCCAGCGCATTCTGAGAGAAAAGAGGCAAACCCGTCATAGACTGTCCAGATCTGCTCAGGGTTCCCATGGCTCCCATGGCTCCCAAGGGTCTCAGGGTTCCCAATCTCAAGATGAGTTTATCCCAGGTATATTTAACGATATTTCTTTCTTCACTTGCAAGCCCAGTAATAACAGCAAAAAAACAGAATCTTGTATCTGCATGTAATGCTGATTTTAAATGTGCGTATATTGTGATTAAGTGTATATATATATATATATATATATACACATATATTTATAAACTCTTGTTGATTGTGATTTAAAATCATGAGTTGGTTTGTTGTCTCTTAAAATCTATCTTGAAAATATGCTTAAAGTAGTTTGCTCAACCATATCTACTCCAGACATAATCTAATTCTTCTGTGATCTTTTTTTGTTTGCAGAGTGTGGGAGAGAAGATAATCAGGTTACAAATATAATATTGGCTCCATATTTTAGCTACAGTTATTTATTGTTTTCTGTTCATTTTGATTGTTGTCGGATAATTGTGTTCTCCCCCCCCCCCCTCTCTCCATTACTTATCCATATCAAAAAGAATGCTTGTGTGCACTCAAAGGCATCAAGTTTAAAAGCAACAAGCAAAAAGCAAGTTTATCATTAGTTTCATTCATGTAGCTGTACGAGCAGTACATTTTTTCCGTTATGTTTTAATGCTACTGTTCTGCAGCTGCTTTTATGTTTTTCCAAGACGTTTTTCAAACGGAATCCAAAACGTATACTGTGAGAGTGGAAGCTCGGAGGAATTTCCACTTCAAACTTCTGTCATCTGCCTGTCAGATATGCAGACACTGATGAAAGACTTTACTTTTGAGGAAAACGTAAAAGAACTAGTTATATGTGTACTCAGTCCCCAGTCAAAATGTTGGTGCTTTTGTGAAATCCTTGCAAATGTTTGCTTTTATCTACTTCTGACACATCTGAGGTGCCTCTGTTTTATGTCTGCACACAATGTTGGTCCACTGTTGCATTCCACATTAAGACATCATCACTTCGTCTTTTTTTTTTTTCTTTTTTTTTTTTACATTGCATGTTCTGTAACATCAGAGAGGTTAAACTCAACCAAATGCAATTTTACATTACCTCCTTCTTGTTATATACTGGCATGTGTGAGCCTTTCTAAGTCATCAGCCTAAATTCTCACATTTGAAACCTTTTAGGTTCGAGATGAAGAACCCAATGATCGACAGGCCTGGGTCAAGCCAGGGTAAGTGACATAAAGCAGATATAACTGAATAAATAAGCAATAAATCAGCATTTAATACTAATGTATTAATACTAATGTGACCATGTTCTGTTTACAGTAAAAATGTCCTGCTGTGCCCTTATTGTATGTTAATTCACTTTTATACTATTTTTGTTGGTGCATAGTGGTGGATCTGGTCTCTATGGAATTGACAGCATGCCAGACCTGCGTAAAAAGAAGCCAATCGCCTTGGTCAGCGATGTGGTCAGTACTTACCTGCCACTCCTTCGCTATATATATATAGATATGTATATACTGTATGTGATATGTCATCTTGTTTATGTTTCATCTTTCTTTGTGAGTGTATGTCTTTCTATATGTGAGACCACCAGAGAAGTCACGGTTATTCTTTTACCTTTTGAGCTGAATTTGGGATGAGATTGTTATCAACAAATGGAGTCAAATATGAAATCAGACTGCTAATTTCTCTCTCCCTCCTCTCTTAAACCCAAAACTATTCCCTACAACTCTCTTGAATGCATTCACTCTCCTTGGTCAGGCTATGGTAAGTTATTAGAAAACAGTTGCCACCCCCTTTTATACTAAAGTACAAAATATCAAGTAGGACTAATAAAACAAGTAGTTGCCTCAAACATTTGTCTGTAGCATGTTGATCGGTTTGATCGCAAAACTCCTGAATGCATGATTCCTCTTGGTAATGGGTAGATTTTCCTCCTACTTGATATTATCATTAGGATGTGCTCAACAAATCATACCCCACCTTTTGGTCTGTATTTCTTTCACCTCCTGAGCCATGTACAAATAATAAAAGCACAAGGGTAGGATACACTACTAACACACTCACAAAAGTGGCTAAGGGATTAGTTATCACTTTATGGTGTTGATACTGGTGTACCTTGATCCTTTTTAGTAATCTCCTCTTCACTAGCTCCTTAAAACTAATAATACTCACATGGGTTTTCTGATCATCTGGTAAGAATTAACCCTACTCACTACCACTCCCACCTTTTTAGCCATCTGATCATCATCATTATGGTAATATTTTGAGGTACCCTTGGTTGTGGGTTGTATACGTGTTTAATAAATGATAACTTAGCCAAAATGTCTTTTGTCACCTGTTCAGTCGCTCGTCCAAGCCAGGAAGGCGGGGATTGCATCTGCCATGGCTGCACGGTCCTCAATCAAGGATGAGGAGCTGGTGAGTATAACACATTAAAAACTCTGCCTTCGATAATATCATCATTTCAAAGTGCCCTGCCTTTGCCAGTTTTCTCTCTATAGCTGATTCAGAAATTCCATACATTTAATATTAATTCTCTCCTCTGTAGAAGCAGCATGTCTACAAGAAAACCCTACAGGCTCTCATCTATCCCATATCCTGCACTACACCACATAACTTCGAGGTGTGGACTGCCACTACGCCCACATACTGCTATGAGTGTGAGGGGCTCCTGTGGGGAATAGCCCGCCAAGGAATGCGTTGCTCTGAGTGTGGGGTCAAGTGCCATGAGAAGTGCCAAGAGCTTCTGAATGCTGACTGTCTACAGCGTGAGTACTCATTTAAACCTAGTTCCCTTGAGTGATCCAAAATGCTGTTTATGAGCTACGAACAAAGGTTCATAAATAGTTTGTGAAATATAAAAGATTGTGAGTGCTTCACTAAATCGTTAATCGGATGCACTGCTACCAGTGAGACCACACAGTATGTTCAAAATGGATTTCATCTGTATACTTTTTTGTTAAATGTGTAGGTGCTGCGGAGAAGAGTTCTAAGCATGGAGCTGAAGACCGCACTCAGAATATTATCATGGCCATGAAAGATAGGATGAAGATCAGGGAAAGGAACAAACCAGAAATCTTTGAACTTATAAGGGAAGTGTATGTAATCAGCAAAACCATGCATGCGCAGCAGATGAAGACCATCAAGCAGAGCGTACTGGATGGCACCTCAAAGTGGTCTGCCAAGATCACCATCACAGGTATCCCATTGATCGAAACTGATAGAAAATTGATGGGTTTAACCACGATTTCAAGTTTTCTCCACTGCATCAATCTCAGCAGTACAGCATGTGATTCATGGTTGTTCCTTGCGTCTTTGTTTCTCTGCGACAGTCGTTTGTGCCCAAGGACTTCAGGCAAAGGATAAGACAGGATCCAGTGATCCATATGTCACTGTTCAGGTGGGCAAGACCAAGAAGAGAACCAAGACCATATATGGCAACCTAAATCCTGTCTGGGAGGAGAAGTTCCACTTGTAAGTCACCAAAATGTCTTAAAATGGTTAGAAAAAGTGTGTAAGAATGTAAAACTGCAAGGCACTTTTTATTTGTGTGAGTGCAGATGTATAGCAGAGCAAACATTAGCCTAGTGCTAAAAAAAGCTTCATCAGTCAAAGTCTGAAGTTTTAACTCTTTAAAAAAAAAAGGATTAAGAAATTTTACCAAGCTTTACATGTCTCTTTTTTTCTATCTTCCCCAGTGAGTGCCACAATTCCTCAGACCGAATTAAAGTGCGCGTGTGGGACGAGGATGATGACATCAAGTCGAGGGTGAAGCAGCGTCTCAAGAGGGAATCTGATGATTTCCTGGGCCAGAGTATAATTGAAGTTCGAACGCTTAGCGGGGAAATGGACGTCTGGTACAACCTTGGTGAGTGTGTCATTTTGTTTATGGGTATACTGTTGCACACTGTACGTATACCCGGAATGAAATGTGGTCAGTTTTATCTGTGTGTTTTAAGATGCTACTAGGGATGTAGACATCCAGGTGTTGCCAACTACGTGCAAAAAAGGGTATATAATATAAAGAGAATAATGTATAATAACTGCTACAACTCTAGCAAGAACTGACAGTTACAGCTACACTTTTTTTTCTTTTGGTGGTGTACCAGTGAGAAACCGGTAATCTCTTGGGTCCTCAAGAAAAGATAACAATATAAAGACATTTTTGTCCCATGGGCCCTTGTATCCCTATCCTGTTGTTTTTCATTTACCATGTCTCTTTTGCTTAGTTCTGCCTCAGGTGTGTTTTCTCATAGGCAGGGGAGTCATCTACAACAACCTGGATTTCATTGTACATTGCTTTCTCTTAATGAAGGATTGATGTTGTTCTGGTGAGGCATACAGTCTTAACACATCTGTGTGCCTGTGTTTGGTGCTAAGAAGTCCAGTTGGTGGTTTGTTTGAACCTCATTACCCACAAGCCTGCAGCAACTTTTTTTACACAGACAATGAGTGGCCCCAAGGCCCATATTGGGCTGCATATAAATACCAGCTTTTCCTGGCAGGCTTATCCTATGAGGTCCTTTTGTGCTTGATGACTGTAGTTCTCATTGCAGGAAAAATAACTTGTTTCATGATAATTCTATTCCGTACTATTCCACTGGGTGTAAAGATTTTTTCATTAGTATGAAGCGTGAGTCCAGTCAACCAGGCCTTGTTTAGACTGTAGGACAATGAGATTTATTTCTCAAATCATATTTTTAAGACAGACTGTGATCAGGTCGGATTTGTGTCGTGACAATGTAGGTGTCTATAGCTACAAAAGCTGGTGGTTATATTTCTGAGTTATCTCCATTTCTCCCGTGTTATCACACAGCTTTTATTCAGACATCAACTCAGTGCTGATCCATAAACACACCCTAGAAATTAACAGATTTACCCACCTCAGGCATTATGTCATACTGCTTTGATCTCTAACTAATGCATCTGTTTCTACTTGATTAAAGTGCTGAAATTGACATCACAGTGGCAACAATAAATCTTTGACTGGAACAGCATGACACTGAATTTGAATGTGCCTATAAATCTGCTGTTGTTTCTTTTAAACTGGGAGACATGGAGTGCTCGATTTAATACCCCTCTGATAGCCACATGAGCAAGATACTCCTTTGGTTAGGAGTCATTAGGAATTAGAATCGGACGGAAAATTAATGATCGGACATATAATAAGCTCCATCCACTTCAGACATTTTCTTCATCTCCGTCTTCTTATGCTCCAGTGGGCCCCTCCCCTCCTTACTGTCCCCCTTTCTCCTCCTGATGTGTGATTATCAAGTAGCAGCACTCCAGTCGGAAATCGACCGCTCCGCCGACATGTACAAATTACCCTTAATGATGTGCCTGTCAGGGCAAATAGCAGGGGTGAGCCACCGAGCACTCCACCTCCAGAGAAGCTCCGGCTCAAGTGTCTTCAGTGATCAGGCGCAGATCCCCACAGCCCACTGCCATTGTCTCCCTCACTATCAGCTGGCGGACTTCTATTAGCGTTGCCGGCTCTGCACTGCCATCAAACTGTAGAAACAGAACCCCCTACAATAGAACTGCCACGTTAATAGTCTGTAATTACTGTTGTGTTAACAGACCTGGTTTCATGCGTGTCCATGTCACGGATTTGGAGTGGAGTTATGAATCAGGAATGTGTGTGCTTGTGTTTAATTACAGAGAAGAGGACAGACAAGTCAGCTGTGTCAGGTGCCATTCGCCTCCAAATCAACGTGGAGATCAAGGGAGAGGAGAAAGTGGCTCCGTATCACGTTCAGTACACCTGTTTGCACGAGGTATCCTGCATGATCATGTTGATAACACGCAGGATATTGCTCGCTTTACATCTGTAATTTCAGATATTAACACAGTGTATTTTGTGCAGAACCTGTTCCACCACTCGACCGACATGCTGGGCCAAGGTGTGGTGAAAATCCCAGAAGCTCGTGGAGACGATGCGTGGAAAGTCTACTTTGACGACGTGGCGCAAGAAATAGTGGACGAGTTCGCCATGCGCTACGGGATTGAGTCAATCTACCAGGCCATGACGTGAGTCTGACAGACAGAAAAAACTCTCCCTCTACCTGTCAATGTGTTTGTCACCTCCTCATCCCCCTCCCTTGTTACCCCCCCCCCTTTCTGAGCATTTTGCTCTCATATCCAAGTGCCTCTCAATGCCGTTGCCGTTCCCTGCTGGCCTCCAAATGAAAGAAAATCAATTATAAATGGGCCGAGGATGGATTTGTCTCCGTGAAATGTCATGTTCCATACAGATGCCTGTTAGCTGAGCCCATCATTCACAGAAAGCACACTCCAATGGGCCATCCTTCAGCATAAACGTGCCCGCTAGCTGATGGGCAGATGAAATGGCCGTTCCTAATAGGGGTCATTAGGCGAAAACAAGACCCCTGAGAGGACACAGGCTGAGCAAATAAAAAGCACAGCCATGAATGAAATGTCTTTGTAAGCCCGAGTATTGCTTCTTTATCAAGTTTTCCTTTTGCTTCTCTTTCCAGGCACTTTGCCTGTCTGTCGTCTAAGTACATGTGTCCCGGGGTTCCTGCAGTGATGAGTACCCTGCTGGCCAATATCAATGCCTTCTACGCCCACACAACCGCCTCCACCAATGTGTCCGCCTCCGACCGCTT
The DNA here is from genome assembly GCA_014281875.1 of Nibea albiflora. Classification (NCBI taxonomy): domain Eukaryota; kingdom Metazoa; phylum Chordata; class Actinopteri; family Sciaenidae; genus Nibea; species Nibea albiflora. The sequence goes on from CM024803.1 coordinate 7,103,940, forward strand.
TGCTGCCTCCAATTTTGGGGTTTGTATTACTTTAGCACAAACACACACACACACTCACAGAGACACAAATGTGTCTTAATCTCTCATCTCTTTTTTTCTTTCTTTTATTTATCATACAGAAAGAACGCTTTGTCAAGCTTTTAGACCAGCTACACAACTCCTTGCGCATAGACCTCTCAACTTACAGGGTAAGATTTTGAATGTGCTAAATAAATATCACTGCCATTAATAAATGTATAATGCTCTCAAAATTGATATTGTTGCTTTAACATTGAAATATTGCTTTAGTAGTGTTCTTAATGATGTTTTATTTATTTTCACTTGACAAGTTAAATTTAAATGTCAAATCACACCACCGCACCACTTAAAATGGTGAATCTACATTTGGCTTTTACTTAATGTCTGCCTACAAGAATAAACTGTAATAGCATAATTGTTGAGGAAATAAAACTTAATTAAACTTGTTGGGGTTTTTTTTTCCTCTGCAGAACCACTTTCCTGCCAGCAACAAGGATCGACTGCAGGATTTAAAATCCACCGTGGACCTGCTAACCAGCATCACCTTCTTCAGGATGAAGGTAGCTAACAGCATTTCATGTATTGTATCTTTGATTCCCAGTAGGATCTCGGCAAATGAACCAATTGATGTTTAAATGGGACATTTTGTCTTTGCCGCACGCCCGATAAATTAGATGCACAGTCTTCCATATTTATTGTTTGTAGACACTCTATATGTAGAGTATCTACAAAGTTTGTAGATACTTGTTAGGTACTATACAGGATTGTTTGCAGTCACTCACAGCCGGTATCTCTCTCTCATGTTCAGGTGCAGGAACTCCAGTCCCCGCCCAGAGCCAGCCAGGTGGTGAGAGACTGTGTCAAGGCTTGCCTCAACTCTACATACGACTACATCTTCAATAACTGCCACGAGCTGTACAGCAGACAGTACCAACCTATTGACACAGTGAGTACTCATCCAACTGTGGGCAGGTCAAACTGCCTTTAATCATGCCGCCAGGCATTACAGTGACTACATAGGAGAGACGTAAAATCTATGATACTGATTGTGTTTATCCAGTCTCTTTTTTTTTAGCGACTCACTGTGTTGTGTTCTACTCTAGAACAAGGAGGAGGTCCCGCTGGAGGAGCAGGGTCCAAGCATCAAGAACTTGGACTTTTGGCCAAAACTCATCATGCTCATCGTCTCCATCATTGAAGAGGACAGGAATTCCTACACGCCTGTGCTCAACCAGTTAGTAACGAGCTGGTTTCTTAACACCTGATTCTGACTTTTTAGTGCATGTAATATGTTTGCTTAAATCACTTTTCATTTCTTCGGTCACAAAGCTCAGTATCAAACTGTCGCCTCTCTCTCAGATTCCCTCAAGAACTGAGTGTAGGGAAGGTGTCGGCGGAGGTCATGTGGACATTGTTTGCTCAGGATATGAAGTATGCCATGGAAGGTGGGTCACACTCAGCTTCATATAGCCACTGTCCAACTGGTTTGGCGTTTTATCATTAGTCTTTTAAATGTTTTTCTATCTGTATTATCAGAAGACTAGTTTTCACTCTTTTTTTAAATGTAACTCTTTAGTTTGTGATGTCATTTTATGTTACTTTGTTCAATTCTTTTCTTTTATTAAATCTCTTCTTTCATTTTAAGCTTTACATTTAAAGACCACCAACTCCATCCCATCTCCAAATATATTACCAAACATTGTCTAAATGTTGTGTTAATACTGCAGGTATTGTCATGTACATACATATATGTTTCTGCAGTACAATGTAGTAGAGCCATACCATAAACTAGTTGTAATATTATTCTTGCAAGTGGCAAAATGAGAAGTTCTCTGGAAGAAATGATACAATTGTATGGAAGAAGTGAAAAGAGCGAAATAATAACTGTGCAGGGTTTGAAAGCTGCTTATGTCTCCCAGGAGCCTCTCTGTGATTTTTTTTTTTTTTCCTATGCTGTACAGCACCACCAGTCCCCAGAGGCAGTCGTTTTTTATCCCAGCCCTTGTCCTCAAGATGAATCCCCTATAGAGGCTATCGCTGTGAAATATCTGTTTCACATACTACATACAGAGAGAAGTCCCCTGCATTTTCAGTCATGCATTAATATAAAAAGTAATTGAAAATGTGTTCAGAGATGGAATAATTCCTGAGAGATTTTGCTCCACAGGAGTAGTAGTACAGTACTTTCTAGTGGGTCACTAAAAGGAGGCTAAAGTGCCTGATTAAATTGTGATTATTATGATTATTGCTTACTCAGAATTCTTCCAATAGATTTATACAATCATATAGATGACCTTAATGCAGTCATTGCAATTACAATTTGAACATCTGAGTAAATACTTATAATAAAGTAATTACTGACCAGTGTCACTGTCAAGTCACGTACATAAATCTTAATACTGAAAATGGAATTACACATGTACTCTCATGTGTGTATTTCTCCATCTTTGTCTGAATATAGGACCATCAGAGGGATGAAGTCAAAGAAAATTTTTAATGAGATACTTAATTTAGTTAGCTGGTAATCTTAAAATTAGGATTAACATTGCCCATAAACACACACACCAAATCAAAGCAGCTGAAGAAGAGCTATTGTGACTTTTGGTCTACATTATGAATCAGGGCCTAAATACCTTTGATCCTTTTCTGATTATTTTTTGGGCTTTTCGAGTTTTATTTTGATAGAGACAGCTGAAGAGTGACAGGAATGTGGGGAGAGAGAGAGATGGGGAATGACATGCGGGAAAGAGCCACAGGTCGGATTTGAACCCTGGGCTTCCGCAACAAGGACTGAGCCTTCGCACATGGGGCGGCTGCTCTACCAACTGAGCTAAACACCGCCCCACTAAACTCCCTTGATCCTAACCTTGAACCTAGATTTTGATGGATCTCTCCCACTTTGTGGCATAAAATCATCACAGTACTCACAAGCTTTTCTTCATGTCTTTGAACGTTCAGAGCACGAGAAGCACAGGCTGTGTAAAAGCACCGACTACATGAACCTGCACTTCAAGGTCAAGTGGCTCTACAACGAATATGTCAAGGAGCTGCCAAACTTTAAGGGCATCGTCCCCGACTACCCATCGTAAGTGCTTCTTTTTGAAGATCCAGTTAATTAATTGATTGATCCTAACTCCAGTTTTAGTTGGGGATATTTCACAATAACAACTCTGTGATTGTCTTTATCTTCCCATGTAGATGGTTCCTGCAGTTTGTGCTCCAGTGGCTGGATGAAAATGAAGATGTATCTATGGAGTTTATGCATGGAGCTCTGGAGAGAGACAAAAAAGATGGAGTAAGAAAAAGTTGACCATTGACATGCTGTTAACTCTGCCAAGGGGGTTATGTTATCATAAAAGTCTTTCTCTGTACAATGTAATCATAGTATTTATAGTTAATAAACTGAATATTGTGTATGTCTCAGTTCCAGCAGACGTCTGAGCATGCTCTGTTCTCCTGCTCTGTGGTGGACATCTTCACCCAGCTCAACCAGAGCTTTGAGATCATCAGGAAATTGGAATGTCCTGACCCTAACGTCATGGCTCAGTACAGCCGCCGCTTCTCCAAGGTAAACACTCCACCCTAGAAGGCGAAACCTAAAACCTGCTCTCAAATGCATCATGCTGTAAGCGCTGGACTTGGACAACGCAGAGCCTTCAGAAAAATGTCGATAACTGATAAATGAAGTGACTGTCAATGATCATGATGGTCTTTTACTTCCAAAAGCAGCATCCGGCTGCAAATTTTGTTAGAAATACTATATCATGAGGGAAAACAGCAACAGCATTGTCTGCGGGCACATTTACTTTTTTGTAAAAGGAATTTAATATTTTCTTATTAAAAAGCAATGTTGAATTGGATACAATACTCCCCTCATGAGACGATTGGATGGCACAGTTTAGTGTTTGCTTTCCTGCATGCTAGAGAAGGGCCGTTTGGGAATGTTTCCAATACTGTAGTTAGGAGAGATGATCTGAGACATGGTCCCCGAAAGTGTAATACAATCCCCTCGGTCAACTTTGTTAAAGTAATGTCAAATGATTTTAAACTGTTAAATTGCTGCAAATCAAATGTTCCATCTACAGTTTTGTTTTTCTTCCTCTTTATTTTTACAGACCATTGCCAAAGTTCTTCTGCAGTACAGTGCCATTCTGACCAAGAGTTTTCCTACTTATATCGAAAAAGAGAAGATCGTAAGTGGTGTAACAGCATTTTGTGGCCTTTATTTTATGCTTTATATGCAACAATAAAGTCACTACTGTGGCTTATTAGTTTCCCGCCGTACATTATATATAATATATTATAAATACAGTCAAAATTGGACAATTGTTTTTAATCTTGACAGCGCCTCCAGTGGATCCATCATTACTTCTTTTTAAGTGATGCCCAGGCACAAGAGTTGTGTTAATCAAAACTAGTTCATATATTCTGTGTTCAAAAAATATTTAACAGAGCAGTGATTGCAGTCACCTTTAGATACTGACGAGTTCCTGCTGCATGTGTATAACCCCTCTGTCCTCTTGCAGCCTTGTGTCCTGATGAATAATGTGCAGCAGTTAAGAATCCAGCTGGAGAAGATGTTCGAGTCGATGGGTGCCAAACAGGTAAGTCTAAAGACAAAGGCGTGGATGAGAAAACAAACCGAATGTGCTCTGAAATTATACTGGATGGATGTCAGCGTCCATTATGCCACTGGTAGTGCTTTACACAAGCATATTTTAGGGGTGGTTGTGCAGTGCAACAGTTGTGTTTGTGTCTCTGGTATCAGATTGCAAGAGAGGAAGCACGGGTATGTACGGTACAGTAGGGTTAGTTCAGACCGTGTGAAGTAGGTCTGTAGTGCTGGATTAGGACAAAGCAAAGCCATACTGACGTGATGCTGCACCATAGATCAACACTGACAGAGATTAGACCTTGTGCTACATAATAGGTTAGAGAATATTGAGGCATTGACTTAATGAAATCTTTAGTGTCCTTTAGTGTAGCTAGTTGTAGTAAGGACAATCAATAGCCTCTCTGTCAGCTGTGACTTTGCTCTGCTTTGAGTCTCTGCCATGTTTTATTGTAGCTGTAGTGTATCTTTTTAGTTATGTTGTAAGAATGCAGCTGTTGGACACTGTAGATAAAGTTTGAACCAGTGTGTTTACTTTACAATTAAAGCAAAATGAAGAAATGGTGGATGAGGAAGAGGAGGCAGGAGAGGAAGAGGAGGTAGGTTTCATCATAGTCGGAGCAGGGAAGATATTTGTCCATATGAAAGTACATATTTCAGTTGTTTAATCAGTTTAATGGCATGGAGTGGACCATTGTATTGATTTTTTTCCCCCTCCGTCTTCCTCCGGCTTGGACAGCAGGCCGTAACTGAGGATGAGGAAGCAAAGACTGTGGTGGGTACAGATTAGATTCGTTAGTAGTTTTAACTCAAATTTAGAACCTAGTAGATCGAGTCTTCCACAGCCAACATCTCTTTAGCATGTACTGTAGCTTGTTCTAGTCTAGTGACTTTAATACTAGTATTTAGTACCAAAGACAAAGTATTAGTCATTTAATGTGAATGTCTTTAGGTGTGCAGGTATTTGGCTGAATCCCTTTTAAGCAGCAAGTTTAGAGAATGTCTTCTTTTCAGACTGTTTTGCAAAAGTGCTCATCAATCACAGCTGGAAAGTCAGTTCTAGCCGATGAATAGATAGTAATCCCTGTGAGTGTCCTTTGACTGGAATTATATGGCAGTCGCAAGATGTGTTATGTGTGGGAGGGCAAGGTTGTTGTTTTTCTTGAATGGGAATGAGTCTCCCTCCTTTGGTGCTATCCTGACAGAATCTCCCTCCATGTAATTGTACGTGGAAATTTCTTTCACTACTCTTGAACCTGGTTGATTTTAAACTTTTACTTTTGAAGTTGGTGGTTTGGAGAAGTCACGTTGTGTTTTTTTATTTCACTGGTGTTGCCTGTGTCAGATGAGTTAGCGTCATCTCATGATGTGGAGACAAAAGGATGTTACACATGAGCTCCTTTGAGAGATAAATAGAGTTTGTGTCTAGATTTAAGTGGTTAATTGTTTGCATCAGATTACAGTATCACAATCACAGTCTCACAAAAAGTCAGTCAGGCTTTGTTTTCCCTTTAAGTCATTTAGGAAGCACTTAAAATTATTTGAATGATTTTCTTCATTAACCTCAGGAAAGTGCTGTATACCATAAACTCAAATTTACTTACTAATTACTTTATTATGTTTTCTTTAACCTGAAGTTTAAAAACACATCTTAATTTCATCAAATTTGAGTGGAGTGTAACCTTATCACAGATAATCTTAGATTATCTTTCAGAATTGAAGCAAAAGAGGGTTTAAAAAGGCTTTGAAGTTTTCAGGCTGGCCTGCAAACTGAATAGAAATGTTGTACTGCAACACTTATTAGGCTAAGCATTTAGCCCCTGAAATTTGCTGTGGAACCTACACACAAAAAAAGAAAGAATAGAAAGAAGAATTTTACCTAATGTTTCAGTTTTTTTGACTATTTTAAATAATTTGAAAACGAGAGTAAAAAGTTGAGATGGCAGCTACGTAAATATGCTAAGATAATTAGCACTGAATCACCACAGTGTCAGTAGTTTATCAAGATGAGTCATTTTCAGCACAGCAGAGAGAACGAAAGAAACAATCCTGTCCGTAGATTTAGTTTTAGCTTAGTTAGGGTCATCTCACCAGAGAGCTATGTCAAGGCAGAAAGTGCACTAATGCTAATATATTTTGTGCTGCATAATCATTTTTACAGAATAAAACTGATCTCAAAAAGCCAAATTACTTTGTAGGTTCTGCAGTACAGCACTTTTTTTGGAGAATAAAGTCATCAATCATGTTTTTCCTTTCTTTTCTAGCGCAACAGTAGAATGCTAGCATGGCAGGCAAGTTGACTGCATATGCATACATGTTTGTGACACATGGCTGCATATGCTTCAGTGCACCCAAAAAAATAGCTTGAAGAAACAAGATTAATTGAACATGGTTGTGGTATTTACAGCAATGAACCTTAATTTTACTATCTTGTTATCTTGTGTTGTCTTTTCACGGCCCCTCCTAGTTTGAGGAGAGTGAGGAGGAGGAGGAGGAGGAGGAAATGGGGGAAGAAGGGGAGAAAATTGAGGTTGAGGTTTGTTGCAGTCTGGAGTGGTTTTTAATCAGTCCAAGTCATTCTTGTGCGCCCTGCTCTTCCCACTCCCAGTCACATCACAGTGATACTCAGTCCTACTAAAACAAGACGTCCCTGTAGTTTCCATGGTGGAGTTTACTGTATGCGGTTTCTTTATCGTCATCTGTGGTGATTTCCACTTTGAATTTTCACCTTATTCTAGTGGCACTTTCCCTGACCTTTCCTCAAAACTGGTCATTCATTTCCCCTGAAGCAGAAGTTATTTCTGAATTGTAATTTTTAATTTGTGTTTTCTTTGTAACTCTTTTTTTTTTGTTTGCAATAGACTGAGAATAAGGTGGGTACCAGTGTTAAACAGCACAATGTGTTCTTCAAATTTGAATTTCAAATGGCAGAAATGACAGAAAGGTTTCTCTGTTCATGTCCGGCTGTTTGAACACGAGGTGTTCTTACAACAGAACAGAATTATGGACAGTTTTCTTTTTTTCTCTCTCTTTTTTTTTTACGTCTCAAAAACATTCTCACCACGTAAAGACGGATGCACCAGTAGAAAAGGTAGGTTACGCGCACACCCGCGTTTTTCTGCTGCCGCGGCACTTTGAGCTTCATCAATCCTCCCTAGAGCTTCACGCGTCTAAATGAACATCCAATTCCAAACTGTACGTTACTTCATTGAGTTAACTGAGGTTGTCCTGTGTCACCCTCCACCTGTCTGTGCTGTCGTAGACTGAAAGTGCATTTGAAGATGTGAAGGTGAGTGTAGGTGTACAAAGTCCTGCATATTAATATCCCCACACCAACAGACACCAACAGAACACCATCCATTTCTAGCTGCCTCTTTCTCCCCCGAAGCCTTCCCTTCCTTTCTCAGTTTCTCCTCGCTAATGGTGCCATGTGACCATGATGGGCCATGCATCAAAAGCCCATTGGATCATTGACTTAATGAGCCACACCATGGCTTCATCCATATGGCTTAGCTCCCCCACAGGCTGTGCTTATTTAGATGATGCCGCAGTATACCTGGGTTAGGTATACTGGAGGTAATTCATGGATCTTTCACCTCCCTACCTGTTCCCTCACCCCGTGCTCGTGAGACTCACATCTCCTGCGGTCTTAAACTTTTCTTTTTTTCTTCAACGTGCTCCCATTAAAGTCGGAGACTGCTGGTAAAAAGGTGGGTTTGTTTCGGCCATGTACGAGTCAATTTTAAGCATTTTTTTCTACAGTCACGCTGATGGGCATTTTCTGCTACAGGAGCATGGAAACATACTTCTGTTATTGCTTTAGTGTCCCTTGGTATGAAGTATGACAGATGCTGCTTATTGAAGTTCTTACTTATTGAAACCATATGTAGGTAATTTGAGGTATTTTGGCCAAAAGCTACAAATTTGAAATGAAAGTCTGCTGTTATGTCCTTCATGTTCACAGAGCTGGCACATACTCGCTCTCCCATAGATCATTTTCTCTGCATTTTGCAGAGCGTTGGGAAGTTTTTTTGAGTTGACATATTTTACTTAAAGTGAACAAACGTCCCATCTAATCAACTCCTTCGATTCTGTCTGCCTGCCTTTCTGCAGATGGACACAGAGGCCAGTGACTTACTGAATGACCTGCAGGTGAAGCTCAACAACGTACTGGATGAACTCAGCAGCACATTTGGGAACAGGTAACCTAATCCTGAGCCCCTCCCCCCAAGACACACACACACACACACACACACAAAACACAAATAATTCTTAACTGATTAATTGATAACTCTTAATTTTCTTTATCTCCAGTTTCCAGAATCGTATCAATGATTGTATGCGACAGATGGCATCTCTGCTGTACCAGCTCAAAGGACCGCTCAACGCCAACAACAAAAACCAAGTGGAGGCCGACTCCGACAACATGCTACGACCACTCATGGACTTTCTGGATGGAAAGTGAGTGGATCAACCAAGATTTAAGACTTTTTGATGATATTGGCATGTTTTCAGCTACCTTAGCAGGAGTCAAACAGACTTCTGTCCTGTTTTATTTCCCTTTTCTTCTTCTGTCTTAAATCTTTGTCCTTAATTTGAGCTTGCAGAAATCCATTTTAGAAATAGACCAATTAGAGTAAACACACCCCGGCACTTTGTGCAATCCAGATGTCTCATCAACTTAGGTGTATTTCTATTTGTGTGTGTTTTGTAGGCTGACACTGTTCGCTACCGTATGTGAAAAGACGGTGTTGAAGCGTGTGCTCAAGGAGCTGTGGCGGATTGTAATGAGCAGCCTGGAGAAGACTATTGTCCTGCCGCAGGGCAACGATACCTTTGTAAGCTCAACAGTGTTCAACATCATCAGTCTAATGTAATGTGTTTGCCTCAGCATTTTAGATACTGACTCAACTCTGATCTTTTCTTTTTTTTTTTTTTTTGTTTTGTTTCAGGGAGCACAGATTCTCTCAGCTGCGAAAGAACTGGGCCAGCTCTCCAAACTCAAGGTATCAGAAAGCTTTCATATGTTTAATTCCATGTTTTGGCTCAGTTTTACCAAACTGCAAAATGACACTGAGAGAGTGCGAATCTATTTTTGTGGAATTAACTCATCTCCTCGCTCATCATTTGGATGTGCAGGATCACATGGCAGGGGAGGCTAAAAGCCTGTCCCCCAGGCAGTGTGCTGTCATGGACGTGGCACTGGACACTATCAAGGTCAGTTTATACTGCAGGTTTTGGTTTCATTAGGGTGGAGGGTAGACGGGTCAAATTAGCCTCATCAACTATTCATCCATTAATCAGGTACCCTGAGAGGTTATGTAAGCAGGTTGTGGCCTTAAGTTATCTGATTTAACAGGCCGGGAGGGAAAAGTGTGTGCAGGGTGAAGTGGATGAAACGGGAGGTGAATTTCACAAAGCAGGATTAACGAGTTGGCTAGATCATTTTGGAAAAATTAATTCTGTTGTTGTTAAACCTAACCTTGAGTTGCTGCTCTGGTTTCAAATCAGGGAAGTGCAGTGATGATTTTCAAAATAAAAGGAGAATTCTGGCTGTCTTCAAACTGAACCCTTTTTTTTTTTAGTTTTAGTAGTAGTTTAGTAGTAGCTGCTGGTTTCTGCAGTGTTCATGTAACACAAAAAGGCTCCAAAACTATGCACCCAATCTGCTTTATTTAGTTTAAAATAATTATTGTATATTCTGGACTAAAATATAATGCACCTCCAGTTGTTCATGTGCAGACTCCCTACCTGTTTCTTTGCAGCAATACTTCCATGCAGGGGGCAACGGGCTGAAGAAGGCGTTCCTGGAGAAGAGTCCTGAGCTGTCGTCACTACGCCACGCCCTGTCCCTCTACACTCAGACAACAGACACACTCATCAAGACCTTTGTGACCACCCAACATGCACAAGGTAGTCCACACTCCTGCCTAATAATATATCTAAAAGGATATAGAAATAATGAATTTTTCCATTGTAGGCCAGTAGAGGGCAGTATGAGTGCGTCTTTTCTCTGAATAGGTTTGCGCCTTTATTTTGTGTATTTAATGTTTTCGATGCTGACATGGTATTACTCTTCTCTTTATCTCCTGTGCTGCCTCTGTGCCAGTGCACAATGGAAAGGGTATTAGGTTAACTCCCAATGAAAAAATACAGCCCAGCAGGGGTAGGTTTCATTGATTTGCCAGCCCTCCTCTCCTTTCCCACCCGCTCTCCTTTTGTACATTTTGGTTTTGTCCCCGTGTCACTCAGGTGGGAAGGTCAACTCTAACCAAACCTAATTATCAACAATATTCCCTTTCTCATACTGACTCTGCATTATCAATCAAAGTTTATTTTTGCCTTTATCAAGCCAAATGTAAGCTCATTTATGTATTTGGGTTCAGGTTCAGGTGTGGACAAGCCAATAGGAGAAGTGTCTGTCCAGATCGAGCTGCACACTCATCCTGGGAATGGGGAGCGTAAAGTGACGGTCAAAGGTCTGTTTGAGTCATGAAGCTAAATGTGTAGCATTTTTGGCCAAGTGCCATCTGATGATCTCACCCTCTTCCTCTGTGTGTTTCTTTTTTTTTTTTCTCTCTCTTTTTTTTTTTTTACACATTTAGTTGTGGGAGCCAATGATTTAAAATGGCAGACATCCGGCATGTTCCGACCCTTCGTGGAGATCACCATAATTGGGCCTCACCTCAGCGACAAGAAGCGCAAATTCCAGACCAAATCCAAGAACAACAGCTGGTCTCCAAAGTTCAATGAGAGCTTCAGTTTGTAAGTAAAAAAAACAACAACAAAAAAAACACTGAAATCTGTACAAAGTATATACATCTGTTTATGTTGACTTCCCAAAATCAAAATGTTTGTCTTATTATATGTGACAGTTTGGAAGTTTGGTTGGATAAAACAAACAAATTGATTGATATCTCAGAAATTGTGGATGGTACTTTTTCATATTTTTAAAATGTTTTATCAACTAAGCAATTATTTTATATATATATATATATATATATATATATATATATATATTTTTTTTTTTTATATATATATATTTTAAATCTAGAGCATCTGCTGTTATTGTTGAGAAAACGTCATTGCTTGAGAGAAACGTCTTGCGTGCTGCAGCTCTTATGTGACCAAGCTGCTGTTCTGTTGTTGAACCTCGAACCTCTGTGTTCTCGCCTCACAGTGCTCTCGGTAACCAGGAGGGCTTCGAGTGCTACGAGCTGCAGGTCTGTGTCAAAGACTACTGTTTCGGCCGCGCCGACAGAGTGGTCGGCTTGGCCGTGATACAATTAAGAGACATCATGGGAAAGGGCAACTGCGCCTGCTGGTGCCCGCTCGGCCAACGCATCCATATGGACGACACAGGCCTCACCGCCATGCGAATCCTCTCCCAGCGCTCCAACGACGACGTGGCCAAGGAGTTCGTGAGGCTGAAGTCAGAGACTCGCTCGGCAGAGGAGGGCAGATGAGGAGAGCTGGATAAGAGGGAGAAAGACTTTCCCTCTTTCTTAGACCTTTGATGTGTCTTAGCTGCTGTTGACTGTTTGGTGGCGCCTTGCCAAGTTCACCGACACACTGTCACATTCACACTGGGTATTTTAGACATACACTCACTTTCCGTGTTCCTCAAACACTCAATATTTACCGAGCTACTGTACGGCACACAACCACACAGACACTGACAGCTCACTCAACCTTCACACTCACCAGCTGTTTCACCAGGTAGTAACCACTCACTCAGTCATTTATCCTTTTTTTCCACCCTTCTTCTCATCAGTGCCAGGATGCCAGGCCTCACTGGAGGGCCCACATAAGTTCCCACACCTCCTAAGTGTTGTGCAATAACCCCAACTTAACCCCTCAAACCGAGGCCGTGTGTTTGATGCCTTACACTCTACAAACTGTGAATGTGTGAAGTTAAAAAAAAAAAAAAGAAAAAGGTCTTTTGAATGCCCTGTTGTAACTCCACTGTGATGGATTGAGTAAATGTGAAAACACTGTATGGTTTATCTCATGGTGGGGTCTTTTGTTTGATGAATGGATGTTTGGTAGCTAGGAGACAGTCCTAGTTTTTTATGGTCTGTCAATTATTAATATAAGAGGAAGGAAGTGAAGCTGATGAAGTTAATGTGTCAATAGAAGGTACTTACAAACTAATAATCCTTAATTTGACCCCTTAATCAAGGATTTTTCAGTTAAATGTGTGCCTTGTTAAGTTAAGTTTCCATTCCTGTATCCCCAGGAACAACGAAGCAGTGATACGATCAGTAGATAATATAGTGGTAAAAATGAAGAACAATGCAATTAAAATCGAAACCTCATGAGAAATTAGACCAAAAGTGTGAACACTGACCCTGGCCAGATTTATTTCTACGTATCAGCTCCATACAAAACTGGTATAATCGTGATGGTGCAGCCATTTTATTTATTTTTTTATACATATTTATTTTTGGCTGTCCCATGATTTAAAATGTTGTTTACTGCTGCCGACGGATGTGTTTGCCAGAAGGGCGTGTCTGAGAATTTGCACAGCCGTTGCTGTGTCGTTGCACAGAGGTTCTTTACAGGATGAGATACACACCCTCAGAATAAAGTGACAACCTAGTGTCTGTTATGAAATTACTTTTGCGTCCTTGACTTACAATAGTGATAACTGTCTTTTAGAGTTGTTCATTTATGGTTGAAGAAATATTACTTGTTGAACTTTTCAGGTCACAACTTTTTCTTCCAAAAAAAGGATATCTGAACATTTGAACACAAGCTCCTCAGCTGGAGCGTAGAATTACTTATGGTTTACATATATCCTGCTCTGTTTTCTTCTACTCTTCCTATGGGTGGCCTTACTTTGGTGAAAAAAAAATAAAAACAAATAAAACATATGTATCTTTTTAATCTTTTGTTTTTTTTAAATCCTTGTAGTTCCTTCGGCTCTCAGCAATGAGTATTGGCCACTTCTCTGCCCATGATGTCAAATAAGTTTTTCCAAGTGATGTTCCTTATCATTTTGTACTTTTTATCTTTGATGATATTGCAAACGTTATATATCTAGGCTGGGCTTTCTTTACAGTCTGTTATTTTTGTGTTCTTTTCCTTCTGGTGTTTTGTAAATGTTAATCCTTAATAGTTTGGAATGATGTCAATCACTGTATTGTAAGATATGTTTCAGTTTTATGGATAAGAGTCATATATACAGTGAGACGTGTGCCAGTGAATTTGTTCCTAACTGATGGAAGAAAATTAAAATGTTACTCTTAGTGAAGGATGGATGTTGCTATAATATGATAACCTCAATGTGTGCACATTTTTGAACCGATCACACCCTGTAGAAATCCCATTCACATTCCTCTTTGTTACAGTTCATGATCCTTTGTGAATAATTAATCTTATTGGTTTATAGCCAATACAATACACACGTTCCTTGTGCCAAGTTGCAAGTGTTCACTTGTTTTTTTTTTTATTTCTATATTTTATATATTATTTGTTAACCCTTGCACTATCATTAAGTCACTGCAATAGCTAACAAGTACAATATATCAGTCTCAGTAACTGCATTTGTGTGATGTTTTCTTTGTACTGTCTGAAATGTTGTCACCATGTAAACATTCCATTTAATGAATTTTGTATAAAGTATTCGACAAGTATCTATAAATGTGTCTTATCACTTTTTATTTACAGTACAACATGAGTGAGATGATGTTGATCAGACTTTAAATTTGTATTTATTTTTTATTTTATTTTAAGCTGCACAACACTCAGTTTGAGCTAGTTAAGAAAAAAAAATGTAAAGGTACAGTAAGATTAAGTTTTTATACTATTAGTATTTTATTGGCTGAAAATAAAAAGAATAGCTATGTTTGTGTTACCTTACAAAGAGTCCTTTGTGTCTACAGACACTGTGGGTCCTCTTCCCTGGAGTCCACCATGTTTCTACCTAGAACAGACACTGGCTCTGGAGAGGGACTTTTATGCTTTCCACAGTTTACAGCAACAGTTTCCCCTTTATGTTTGGACAATGAGGCCAAGGTGGCACTAGATCCTACACACTGGTGCTTTAAATTTGCTATGAGTTTATTACAGACACATCAAGATTACACCACAGGTGAGTCTACTTATTAATGAAACCAATTAAAGTTTTGTTGTCTTACCTTCTTTGACTCAGACTTTAGTAATTAGAATTAAAATATATTTTTTTTAAAATAAAATATGTATATGTATATCACTTTAGATTGATTTTTTTAAAAATCTCAATGAGAAGCTGCCCTACTCACTCAAGCATCAGATGACTGAGTCCGAGTAGAACCTTTCAACACCGCTCGTCTCATTCACCTCCACTATACAGTAGTAGGCTGACATCATAAACATTGTAGTTTTTAGCTTGTAGGCAGCTGTTACCAACAAATTAGCACTGACTTGCCAAAGATACACGACAAGTGCCAACTTTGAACATAGGAAATCGATGAAAATGAGCGACTGAAAGAAAGTTCAACCGTTGTCAAGCTGAAATTCCAGCATCACATTCAACTTTTTGTCATCTGCATCTTGGCATGAAAGTATTTGTGATTTGCACAGGCAAAATCTAATTCATAAAATGAAATAACTATGTATTATGTATGTTGACATTTAACTTAATTTTCTGGAATTAATTCTTCAAAACAGATGATAAGAGTCAGCTTTGAGTCTTACATTTAGACAGGCATATATTTGTTTTACTGCATAGGTCAACAACTACAAATAATACCACAATCTTGCAGAATTATTGATCATATTTCCCAGATTAAATCATAAATGCCAGAATGATTTGTCCTTCTAGTAACTATTATTTTACAAATTAAATTATTTCACATACTATTGTCCTTTTATGAAATAATGTGTTCTTTTGTTTACATCCCAGGAACTCTTGAGTTTCTTTCTTTTTGATTTGCTTTCATGCCTTCCCAAAAATCTTCCCATAGAGGAATTAATGTCTCTATGCTTTCAGGTATACACACACACACACACACACACACACACAGACACACACACACACACAATAACTAATTTAGCAAGCGGTTCATGTTGAGGTCCCCTGGACGACACAGAGTTCCTTTGTGTTGGAACCCAGGTATTAAATTGCATTTCTGAAAGCACCTGAATGTGCATATCAGTCATGAAGTCACAAGAGGTGTCATAACTCACTATTAGTAAGTCATTAGAAATGTTTATCCTTCAACAATGCAACAAATGCCTCACTTTTCTTGCACCTGAATGTGAATTGTGGACTAAAGGAGCTGATATTAAAAAAAATCTGTCGAGTCTGAGCATGCGCACCCATCACAAGGTGTGTTCCATATCTGACCGCTCAGATCGCAACCATAACGTCGGCCCTGATTGGCTAGAGCCGTACACCTGTACTGTTGTTTTACTGCCCCTCCACTCCTATCTCATCTCACAATCCAGGTCCAAAGATCGCTGCACTGTTTGCTTAAGCCCAGAGCTGTTATGCGCGGGGGGATCCCGGCTCTTCCTGTGTGAACCTGAAACCCCTACTGTGGGCGCCTCTCTCACCACAGCACCACTTCACCTGTCGCCCATCCTGCGTGTCTTTCATTCAGCTGGAGGCCCCAGTTGAACCTCCTTCTCTGTGTGGGACTACATTGGTGTCTGGACGCCCAAACAGGGCACAGAAGAGGGGCCTGCATTTACTTTAAGGGCTGAGGCGGAAGGAGAAGGAAACTTGTATTGCTTTTCCCTCTCTTTTTTGATTTCTTTGTTTGGGGCCCGGTGTTCTGTGTCCATGTGTGGGCGGGACACAAGAAGTCACATTTTTGTTTGAGGTATGTGGCCGATTCTCATTTGCTTTTTCAGACATTAGGAGCGCGGTGGACGTGCAGCCCTTTGCTGGAATAAGATCACAAAGAAGCTCACGTTTCCATGTCTAGTGGTTCAATCACTTCAGATTCACAGTGACTCTTTCACTTTCATAGTAGAACGATAACTGAGTCAAAGATCCCAAACCGAGGCATTTGGTTTTCTAAACTGTACACCAGTGCAAATCTGGATATTGCTGAGTAGCATGGTGTTGCAAAGAGATGCCTCATTTCAGATTTACTGTTTATGTTCCATTTTAGAAATGATTTGCTGTTCCATGATGCAGGAACACAGTTTTCACAAAAACTTGATTTTCTGCTGTGTTTACTTGATTGGTTCTGATTCTGAGTTGAATGTTCATGGTCATATCATTATCGTAATCTTGGATCGTGGATCTCTCTCTGGTACAAAGGCAAAGGGTTAAGAGGCAAAAGGAGTGGCTTTACAGCTCTACAGTACAGATAAAGACTCTGGGATGCTGCTTGGTATTACCTGAAATAGAAACTCATGCATGTCTGACATGTTTTCTCTCATAAATGTCATGTTTACTTGACATCAACTTAAAATGTTTTAAGAAATGCTCCTAAATGTCTACATTTTGGCTAACCAGGGCTTTGTATTATATATATTATACTCTGTTTTTAACCACAATAAGAACAGTTTGACATTTTGATCACAAATGAATCAGGAATCAGTTATATCTGAATGAACGCTGTGTTCTTTTGGTGTGTGTGTTTTTTAGCATGCAGTTGAAAGTGAAAGAAAAAAGTCAAATCATGGTCTCCAGCATCAGTTAGCTTTACATTTTAGTTTATATTTACCACTCCAACACCACCATAATGATGCATGTTGACTGAGTGGACAACGCTTTACTGTTTCACGGCCTGTGAAATGATCTACCTTTTTATCCTTTCCCCATTTGCATCTCTTCCTAATGACTGCATCTAAGCAAATGTTCCCTGTATGTATCAAATATATATCTTGCATATAGTGTATGGATGAAGGACGCAAAATATGGATTTTTCTTTTTTAGCCGACAGTAATAACCTGCTTCTCATGGTCAATGTCGATAGGATAATTTCACATTTGTGTATTCTACAAAGAAATTCATAACCTTTAGTTTCTGCACAGCTGAGGGTAAGAAAGTCAAAGATGAAGAGCAGAGAACAGCTCTGACTCGGCTGCTTATTTTTCCTAGTTTCATCGAGTCCATCAAAAAACTTCACTTCACACACTTTCTTCCACACACATACTATATAGCCAAACAAACATTTTGTAGAAGACTAAAAATAATGCGTTGTATAAATGGTTGTTTATTGTCAAACAATAATTCATCGGCCTCTACATCATGTATGCATCCCTAATACAGATCTTTACAGTGAGCCATGGTTGCATGCAAACACCTTCCATAGATAAAACTAGTTCCCCCTCACTTCTGCCGCAGTTTCCCTTTTCAGATGCTATCTGGCTATAGTCTAACTACAACAAAATCAGTCCCTGCTTCACTGACTGCATCCCTCTGTGTTGCTCTCTGTCTAGGTGTAAAATGTGGACAAACTGAGCTAAAGATGGGGTTGGTAGCATCATTCTTTGACCAGTTGTGTGGAAAGGAGAAAAAGCCAGGTGAGATCTGACTCACACTGCCTGTACATTGAATGTTAAGTACGTCTTGACGGGTGATCGAGTTTGTAACAAACAGTCAGTACACTAACAGCACTAATACTCTTGCTCTCCATCTTTTATTCGTGCCACAGAGGAGGAGAGACACTTACGAGCTAATGACAGGTCATTCAACCTGTCTTACCGATACGCTGTAAGTATGGAAACAAAAGCTGAATGTCCTTAAGTCGGGTTGTGTTATAGTTGAGTGCACAGCACTGAAGCTATGTCACTCCTCTGTTTCAGAACAATGCCATCAAGACATCCAAATACAACATTTTGACCTTCCTGCCTCGTAACCTCTTTGAGCAGTTCCAGAGGCTCGCCAATGCCTACTTCCTCTTCCTCATGATCCTGCAGGTAGACATAGATCTTTGTTTACTTCCTCTGGTGCTGTGATGACTGTTAACACGGACTGAATGTATTGGGGTCTTTTTTTTTCTTCTTAAAGTGGGGATGTGTATTTCCTGGCAAAAATGGATGTATTTTCAAAATATTCAAAAAAGGAAGGCCATAAAACATAATTCAATCCTGCAGGTGCAAGGCATTAAATCATTTTAAATGTGTGTGTTTGTTCGTGTGTATGCGTGTGTGTTCTGCTGACAGGTAATCCCACAAGTTTCCTCGCTGTCCTGGTTCACCACAGCTGTCCCTCTGATCTTTGTGCTGTCTATAACGGCAGTCAAGGATGCCAACGATGACATAGTAAGATGACATTACAATATTATTAACTATAAACTATTTATTGGGACTAAATGGGAACACAGCTACTTATATTTATTTAAATAACTAAGCTAGAGCTCAATATCGGGGCACAAAATAAGGAACTAAAGTCAAATGTGTCATTTAAACACCTTTTTCTCTCTATCCTGTGCCATCTGAGTAGAACAGACACAAAAGCGACAATCAAGTGAATAACCGCATCGTGAACGTCCTCGTCGATGGAAAGTGAGTCACTTAAGACGCAAATTTCACATTATATATTTGCCAACGCAAACATACAGCTGTGAAGGGGTCGTGTTTGGTATGAATGTTTGGTGCAGTGCCGTAATTTCATGAAATGTTTTATGCTGACAGACTGAAAAATGAAAAGTGGATGAACGTCCAGGTTGGAGACATAATCAAACTGGAGAATAATCAGTTTGTCACAGTAAGTATGGAGATGCTATGATAGATGAAGATAAGATAGGCCAAGAGCCCGAGACAAAGTTCCTCGCGTGATAGTGAAGTTTATCTAATCTTATTATCCTCTATTCCTTTCATTTTTAGGCCGACCTTCTGCTGCTGTCCAGCAGTGAGCCTCTCAATCTGGTCTATGTAGAAACAGCTGAATTAGATGGGTGAGTGTGCAGCCCTAGGGTATGTGTGTGTTTGTGACGGCTGATGTCTCACGCTTTCTGTCAGTCGCATCCTTCTCACGTCCTCTTGGTCTCCCCCAGTGAAACCAACCTGAAGGTGAAACAGGCCCTGACTGTAACCGGAGAGATGGGAGACAGCATCGATGCGCTGGCGGCGTTCAATGGTGAGAAACTGAAAGAAACAACACTTTAAACAGGCGGCCAGATTTTTAGGCTGCATTCCGGCTTATTCGCTAGGATACATTTTAGAAAAGAAAAAATAAAAACATCCCAACAGAAACAGGAAAAGCTAAAGAAAAGCTAAAGGGAGTATATCAATGCTGTATATTAGTTATTTGAATTTCTGTGGCATATTTTTATATTCAGTCAAACTGAAAAGTTTGCACCTTGAAACAATATGACATTGTAGCTATTTTTTCTGAAAATGCAAATATTCAAATACCCATCCCCAGAAACTTGCCAGCTGTTACCCTGGGTGAGTTGCTGACACTAACCTCCGTCTCTCTCAGGTGAAGTGCGATGTGAGCCTCCCAACAACCGTCTGGACAAATTCACCGGCACCCTGTCCCTGAACGGACAGACCATCGCTTTGGACAATGACAAGGTGCTGCTCAGAGGATGTACTGTGAGGAACACCGAGTGGTGCTTCGGCCTCGTCATCTTCGGAGGTGAACTGAATGACGCACATTTTTCACAACCTAACGACATGGTTACTGTCCCCGTACACCGTGTAAAACCACTGACGTGTTTGCGGTCCACCACTCAAGGCTGCAGGGGCCCTCGTCCTCGTGCAGGGGGCGCTCGTGCTACGCATAACAGACCAGCTGCAGTGGGAGAATTCATCTTTTTTATTATAAACATGACAAACAAGTTATGAATAAGTAATAAATAATAAACAAGTGATAAATATAACATTAAGATACAGAAGTTAAATAAATGAAATTCAAATTATAAGTATAATGCCAGGTAATGCTGCTAATCTTTTTTTGCTAATTATTACCATTTTGGTAAATGACTAACTAATGGCATACAGTTAGCATTTTATATGTTAACCATAGAGTGTATAATAAATAAATAAATGCTAACTTTGGACTTTTGACTGATAAGAGTTTATTGATAAGATCCCACCAGCATATTGAATTTTTAACCTGGATGTAAAACAGAAATAAAAGGTGATATAATGAGAGCAGCAACAGTAGTTAGTGATAGCACAGACTTTGAAGAAAAAAGACAGGTAGTTAATTTAAATAAAACGGTGCTAACCACCATATCCACTCAATATCTAGAATACACTTAATATTACATATTAATGGTGCATTAATATTATTATTATATCTTTACCTTCCAAGGTATCTCAATCTACATAACTGTCAGTGTAACTTAACAGGTGATTGAACCCCTCCAGGTCCTGACACCAAACTGATGCAGAACAGTGGAAAGACTACATTCAAGCGGACGAGCATTGACCACCTGATGAATGTCCTGGTGTTGTGTGTGAGTTTGATGTCTTTACACACTAGCATGCAATTACAAATGAGTACAATTTAGCTGAAAATATTTCCATATTGATTAAATATGTTCCACAAAGTCACATCAGAGTAATTGGTTACATGCAACTCAATAAAAGTAATTTCGTAAATGCAGTTTGATTGAAACGATTGATGTCATCAATGCAATATTTCTTGAAATATCAAGATGTGTGTCATACTTCTATCAGATCTTTGGTTTCCTGGCGTCTATGTGCACCTTTCTGGCCATCGGCAATGCAATCTGGGAAACGAGGGAGGGATCAATGTTTGTAGCCTTCCTCCCCCTTGAAAAAGGGGTGGATTCCAGTCTCTCATCCTTCCTCTCCTTCTGGTCCTACATCATTGTCCTCAACACATTGGTGCCCATATCTCTTTACGTCAGGTACATTGTAACAGAGAAAGATAATAAAATCAGAAAGCAACAAAAATGTCAAAGATGTCCCACCTTTGTGCCTCATTGCATGTCTCACACTTATTCCTATGTGTGCGTGTCGATGTCAGTGTGGAGATCATCCGTCTGGGTAACAGCTTCTTCATAGACTGGGACAGGAAGATGTATCACCCCAAAAGTGACACTCCTGCCCAGGCGAGGACTACCACACTTAACGAGGAGCTGGGCCAGATCAAATACATCTTCAGTGACAAGACTGGTACCCTGACTCAGAACATCATGACTTTCAACAAGTGTTCCATCAGTGGGAAAGCTTACGGTGAGGAGCTCTGCTTATATGAAAACTAGTTGAATGGACACAACAGCATGAGCTAAGTTATTGATTGATTTTGGGGTATGTTTCTCTGTTATTCAGGAGAGCTGTATGACTTTACCGGACATAGGGTGGAAATAACAGAGGTAAGAGGGGAAAACTGATTCACAAATGTATATTTTTGGGAGTTTTGTGCAAATGCATGCATTACTTCAACATTTTTCTTTCTATTGTGTGCTTCTTCTTCTCTGCAGAAGACAGAGAAAGTGGACTTCTCATGGAACCAGCTGGCTGATCCAAAGTTCGTCTTTCACGACCACAAGCTATTGGAGACTGTGAAAGAGGGAAACCCAGATGCTCAGGCCTTCTTCCGCTTGCTGGCTCTGTGCCACACTGTCATGCCTGATGAAAAGAAAGAGGGTGAGGGTCCTCTAATGCACTTATTTGTTTCTGCAAAGGTATGACAGCAGAAGTACTGTGTTTATGTTCTGTCTCTTGGCCTCTGCAGGCCCATATATAAGAGAACATCTTTGGTGCCCTCCAGTGGTAGTATTAACAAGGACACAGTGACAGACGGTTCCCTTTTTGTCTTGTCATCCTTATCTTCTGGCAGGGGAGCTCTACTATCAAGCTCAGTCCCCTGATGAGGGCGCTCTGGTTACCGCAGCAAGAAACTTTGGGTTTGTGTTCCGCTCGCGCACACCAGAGAGCATCACGGTCGTAGAGATGGGAAAACAAGTCATCTATGAACTTCTGGCTGTCCTTGACTTCAATAATGTGCGCAAGAGAATGTCAGTGATAGGTGAGAGAAAGAAGGGGCATAATGTCTATGTTGTATGTAAGGAGGATGTGATGAGTCACATTGAACAATTTGACTCTGTCCTGATATCAAATTCTACCACGATTTCCAGTGCGCAGCCCCGAAGGCAAGCTGACTCTATTTTGCAAAGGAGCAGACACCATCATCTTTGAAAGACTACACCCGTCCTGTAAGAAACTAGTGGATGTTACCAACACACACCTCAGCGTGAGTGATGCTTTTGGATTTTTGTGTATGCCAATACAAAACACACATACACAGGACTTTTGTTTTTAACTGCTTTGACACCGTCTAACAAAAACAGGAGTATGCAGGCGAAGGCCTCCGTACGCTCGCTCTGGCCTACAAGGACTTGGATGAGAGTTTTATGGAGGAGTGGAAACAGCGCCACCATGAGGCCAGCACAGCCCTAGTGGGACGAGAGGAGAAACTGGATGAACTTTATGAAGAGATAGAGAAAGACCTGCTGGTTAGATCACTTGCTAAATATTCTAACACACCTAGATAGTGTGATTGACTTAACAACTCTCAGGTCTAGGCCTGCTAGAGTAAAGTATTGTTGGAGACGCTTTACAGAATGACACTCTTTCACATCACCACCCTGTCCTGTGTGGTTTTTAGCTGTTGGGAGCGACAGCTGTGGAGGACAAGCTGCAGGATGGCGTGCCACAGACCATCGAGCAACTGGCTAAAGCTGACATCAAAATCTGGGTGCTGACAGGGGATAAACAGGGTTAGTGTCACATATAGTATATTCCCATTCAAAACATTCAGGATTGACAAAGTAATACAGTAAAATACATTCTCATATTCTCTCACTGTTACTCGATTCTCGATTCGGTTACCCCAGGTGCCCAATCTCCAAGAGTCAAAGTTGAATTTTTGCATGTTTGACAGATGTATTGCATCACAGCAACTGTAAATATCAATATTTTGAAACAGAGACAGCCGAGAACATCGGCTATTCCTGCAACATGCTGCGAGATGAGATGAAAGAGATTTTTATTGTGGCGGCCAATACAGCTGAAGGAGTCAAAGAGGAGCTACAGTAAGTTAGTTCCAGTAAACTGAATCTGAATGGAGAAATCCACAAAAAAGATTGACAGGCCTGTCTTGCCTTGTTACGGTTGTTCAGCTATGACTGAATATATTTGCTTTCAGGCCAGGTTTTAGTGCGCAGCAAATAAATGTTGAATTCATACCCAGACATCAAAGTCAGCCAGCAAAAAGCACCCCCATGTTTACCAGTTTAGTTGTTTACTTCATAGTCGAAGGAAATTTAAGTGTTGATGAGACAAACACAATTTGCGCCGGATCATCCCCATGTGCTCTTGTTTTCAGGAATGCAAGACGGAAAATGTCTCCAGACTCTGCAGACGAGCCATCTGTGACAAAAGCCCGTGCAGGCCTGTTTTGGCTTCAGAAGACAGAGACTGTGCAGGATGAGAAGGTGGATGGAGAATATGCCCTAGTTATAAATGGACACAGTCTGGTAAGAAAGATGTTTCAGGTGTTACTATTTCCAGTAGCTGCTGAATCAACTTTATGTAAACTTTGTTTCTACGTGTCCTCAATTCAGAGGAAGTGGCCCCGGATGCCCTGTTTTTGTAAAGTTTGTTTGTTTTCTGGTTGACCCCAAAAAGTTATTGACTCCAGCTGAAAACTTGCCAGACTGGTGGGGGCTACATTAAAACATACACACTGGCATTTTACAGGCTGATTCTGTTATTTTTAGACTCCATCCCACCCATCAATTTTCCTAACTGCTTATCTTTACCAGGGTCAACCCAATCCCACATGACATTGTCACCAGTTCATCACAGGGCTAATTCAGAGAGGCAACCATTCACACTCACTTTCACGCCACTACATCACTACATAACTCATTGATCTGCATGTCTTTGGATTGTGGGAGGATTTTTAACATTTAAATTTAAGTGCCTTTGGGACAACAAGAAAAAAATATTGAAATAAATGATATACCATTTTCTCACTAGAATTTATTCCTGTCATTGTGGTCTTTTTGGTGCCAGTTGAAAAGTCTTTGAGGGAGCAGAATTATGTGTGGATGACTTGACTCCTGACCTGTAATCCCTTCCTCCCTTTCTTCCTCAGGCCTTTGCACTGGAGAAGGGCTTGCAGCTGGAGCTGCTGAGAACAGCGTGTATGTGTCAGACAGTGATTTGCTGCAGGGTCACCCCTCTGCAGAAGGCCCAGGTGGTTCAGCTGGTTAAGAAATACAAGCAGGCTGTCACACTGGCCATTGGGGATGGGGCCAACGATGTCAGCATGATCAAAGGTGCGTATGTTCAACTCATGCGCTATTACAAAAGCCAGAGGTTTGAATGAGAAGCAAACAGCTGGAAAACAGTTACCCATTGTATGAATTATTTTTATTTCTCTTTGGCCTGTCCTTCAGCTGCTCATATCGGCGTCGGCATCAGCGGTCAGGAAGGCATGCAGGCAGTTCTCTCCAGCGACTTCTCTTTCGCTCAGTTCCGTTACCTTCAGCGCCTCCTGCTGGTGCACGGTCGCTGGTCCTACCTTCGCATGTGCAAGTTCCTGCAATATTTCTTTTACAAGAACTTCACCTTCACGTTCGTGCATTTCTGGTACGCCTTCTTCTGCGGCTTCTCTGCACAGGTGAGCACTGGACTTGTATTGGAACACAATTTCATGGGTTAAGTCGACGTGGCCATCACAAGGCCACAAATTGCAGTCTCTCAGAATTTGCCATAGACTTGAAACAACATGTTGCTTTGTTCTTGTTCGTAGACTGTGTATGACGAGTGGTTCATCACCTTGTACAACCTGATGTACACAGCTCTTCCTGTGCTTGGCCTGAGCATCTTTGACCAGGTATGCACTTCAGGGACAAGTAGTCATACATTTGAAATGGCTCAGAAACTATTCTTTTTTGTTTAATATCATAACTTCTCAGTAGTTTGCACCACGGTGTGCAGGCTTTATCTTCTCTTTCTCTAATTGTCACTTTCTGTAGGATGTGAATGACCGCTGGAGTTTCCAGTATCCTCAGCTGTACACTCCAGGCCAGCTGAACCAGTACTTCAGTAAGAAAGCCTTTGTGCGCTGTATGATGAAGAGCTGCTACAGCTCCCTCATCCTCTTCTTCATCCCATGGGCCGCCATGCATGACACGGTCCGAGATGACGGCAAAGACATCGCTGACTATCAGTCCTTTGCTTTACTGGCACAGACCTGTCTGCTGATTGTGATGAGCATACAGGTGAGAAATACAGTTCCTGCCACCAGAAGGATTATGGCACACTCACACAGGTTGTATCACTGTGATGAAGTGCCTTGATTTTTTTTTTTTTAAGGTATTTAATTCAATAGATTAGCCAAAAACGGTTGATTATTTTATCTAGATTACAGCACAGTACACATGCGCCACAATTAAAAATAAATGAACTAAATGCCATTTTTCAGCTGAGTCTGGACACATATTATTGGACAGCGGTGAACCAGTTCTTCGTATGGGGCAGCCTGGCTGGTTATTTTGCCATCACATTCACAATGTACAGCAACGGCATGTTTCTCATCTTCACCTCCGCGTTCCCCTTCATCGGTGAGTAGATTCAGCTCATTTATGGAGGCAGAGAAGTTGAAGGTGCCTTCACATTTTCATCTTCCCACCCCGTTTAGCCTTTTACTATGTGATTCTGACTGCTGGTCTGATGCTTTTGGGAATCCAGGTACCGCAAGAAACTCTCTAAACCAGCCTAACGTGTGGCTGACCATCTTCCTGACTTCCCTCCTCTGCATTCTTCCTGTGGTGGCTTTCCGCTTCATTCTCATTCAGCTTCGGCCAACCATTAACGACAAGGTGAGACGAGAAGAGAGAACACATGACACAGACCATCCTGTCTTTTATGCACACTGTTTTTAAAGTTAATATGTTCTGAATGATGAAAGATGGCCTTTCCACTTTATCCTTCAAGTTACAATTTGGCCTTTTGTTATGATGAGTACATACGAGGGATATCATCAAGGCAGCAAAAACAAAACAGGCGGATGATATTGGTCTCTTTTTCTACCTAGCTTTCTACCTTTCTACCTGGACAGTCTGCAGGTGTCAGTCATAATAACATTGACATGGCAAGCTAGCTGTCTAGCATGGTAGCTAATGGTAAAAATCAGTATTTCAAATTCCAACAAGAAGAAGAAAAAATCTGGACTTGGATTGGACTGTAACAATAATTTTGGTCATCAATTTTGATTTTAGATGTAGAACATTATATTTGATGATGTCACAATAGTAATAACAATAAACCATCCAGAATGAGCAAATGTACCCATTATGGAAGACCAAATTAAAAATGTGTGTCTCTCTCCACTGTTTAGGTTAGACATAAGGTGCGGAAGGAGGCGCTGCCAGCTACTCCACCTCGCAAATATGTCAGGCGTATCAGCACCCGCCGCTCTGGCTACGCCTTCTCACACAGCCAGGGTTACGGTGATCTTGTGACATCTCGGAAGTTCCTGCTGAAAGGCCCACTGAGGACTCGACCGGCCCTGTTCACCGAAACGGACTCTCCTCTGGCTCAGAATCAGCCCCAGCACTACCGCACCATCAGAGAGGAGCCGGAGGGCTTGCAGAGCCCATAGACAGGGGGTCAAGTTCACTATCTGGATTGTTTCCAGGTCAAACTTGAGTCTGATTCAATGTTTTTTTTCTAATGGATGAATGTTGATATCACTGTGAAAGTGTTTAACTCGGCAGCACAAAGAGCCTGTTAAACAACTTGAACTGGTGTTTTTGTATGTTTTAGTTATATTAGTCTACATTACTGCTGACCGTTTTCTAAAATGTACTAGAAGCTTTTAGATAGACATTGGTTTCAACTCATTTCAATTCACATTATTTCACAACACGCAAACCTGTTTTAGTGTTTGACCTCTGAGTTTGATTTTCCAACACACAGCTCCTATATGTAATGTTTTTATGTCTTTTTATATGTTTTAATGTCATAACACCTGCATACAGTGACATCATTATCATGCCATTCCAAGATGACCAGAATAACCACAAACAGTTGGTACTCACTGGACTAAAACTGCAAAATGCAAAACCTGAAACTGCGATGAGATTAACTCTGTGTCATGCACACCAAATTTGTTGTACTCTTTTTTTTGTTTTTGTTGTTCTTTGTTTGTTTGTTTGTTTGTCAAGACTCGTCAATATTCAGGGTGTCATTATGAGAAAACATAAAGCTGTGATTTCAGTTTCTGTGAAATCTACAATGAACTTCTTTTTACTCTGTTGTTTACGTGATGATTTACATGAAGATTTTTATTATTATTGCCCTGCTCTGTGTTAATCTGAAGGCTCATTTCTGATGAGAGAAGAGATGTATAACTTGTTCGGTGCACTTAGTTATTGTATTTAAGTACAGTAAAAAAGAAAAAAGTTCAGTAATGGTTTAAGTGTCATACTAGGGATAGTGCAAAGACCAGCAGGAAGCACATTATGCATAAAATCCCTTTTTTCAGTCTTACCACATATTTTGCCATTGTGTCTTTCATTTTTTTTTATGTCAGGCTCCTCAGACTCACAAGTGATGAGATTTTCGTTGGTTGAGTTTTGATCGTTCAAGTTTACATGAGAGATCATCTGTGAATAAAACAAATCACTTGACTTGACTTGTGTAGATGTTTCTTTTTTGTTGTTTTTGTTTTGTTAACATATCACATCACATTACAGCTTGGGGTGAATTAATATAGGAAGTTAATAAATGGGGCAGGATTCATGAAATTGCCACGTTCTTTATATATATATACATTATATATATGTTTAGGTGTTAGCTTTCTTTTAAGCTCCAAAAAGCCTTTTTAATTTTACCACAGGAAATTCTTCTGTCCTAAATTGTCTCAGAAACCAGAACAGCTACAGTTCACCCACTCAGAAAAATATATACAGATTGTCCAGATGGTAGCGCTATAACAACAAACCATAGGTTAAGAGTGAGTCTCAAAAACCTGTCTGAGCCAATAATGTGGCATTTCATGCATGTACATGTGGTGTGTTGTTCCTGTCAGTGAAATAAATGCTGCATGGGGTTATAGTGGTAGGATTGTCTTGATGCCTCTTGGGGGGGAAAAGGGCAATAAAAACATGTAGATACAGTAGATTGACTGGTAGAAACATTTATACTGTGCAAACCTGTATACATACACACTGTATCACCACACACAGAAAATCGTCATCAAAGTGAACAAAGATGTCTGTTAATTGTAAATATTTTATAACTTGACCTCTTTTTGGAAGCTTCGACCAAAACCTCTTCCAGATTTGTTTGCATTATGTATGGGATCTCTTCATGCATGCCTTCCTCTCGCTCTTACATTCTCTTTTCACTCAAGCTTCCCATATATACATACTGTACTGTTACATCTGCAGACACACACATACACGTACGCACACACGCACACACACACACACACACACACACACACACACACACACACACACACACACACACACATACTGCATCCACAACGGCAGTGTCCTCTGGGGCTAGCTAGCAATGACATCACTGGTGGAGGGCTCTCCCAGCATGGAGCATGGCACAGATCCAGAAAAGCCTCAAATTTGCTTTGTAATCATTCTGCAGATAGTGACGGATGAAAGAGAAAAATAAAAATCATGAAAAAAATGACATTTAAATGATATAAAAGCCTGTTTGTGAAATTGTGTATTAAGAAAGTCAGTGATTTTGCACACATATCCCTACTGCACACGAATAAGGGTTGAAAAAAAATACAAAAATGAAAGCCCACCAGTTTAACCCTCACTCTGCTCCTCCCCTTATGGCCATGCAGCACAGTCAGCAGGCTCTACCGTCTCCAGTGAAGGTCACTGACTGATCCCACAGTATGGGACAGGAATGAGGGATGGTATGTTTTATAAATAACCTGCCCGTGTGGCACACCCAAACCACAATCATGTAGTTTTTCAATCTTCTGATAAACCATTTTCCATGACCTATCTTTGGCGAGTAGCATTGAAAAATGAAGCCAGTGATGGAGCTTTGACAAAAAAAGAACTCAGTTAATTCCTTTACGCTATTATTAGACACTGACATTCGTAATGCCAGGACTAAAAAGCAGTTTGATAAGAAATTGAATCATGAACAGAGAAAGACGTAGAAAATAACCAGGAGTCAAAACACAGTGACAATTTCTAGTTATAAATGGATGCAAATGTTGTGGCAAAGTCACAATAAAGTACAAACACAGCTCACACAGTGCGTTACGGAGACACACTCTGATATTATCATACAATCCCCCTAGGTCAAAGTTCAAGTGGAAAGCAGCAGCCACAGCTTCTGTAAGAGGAGACAGCAGACTTAAAGGGAATTTCTCACTTGGCAGTCCAACTTGCACTGAAGATCACTGTGAGTTTCACTCTACTAGGCAACAGTCTGCTGCTCTGGACAGAGAGAAAGTGTCTGAACACACAGAGGGAAGAGACATCATGTATCTGTCACTTTCAGTTACCGATATGACATTAATGTATTGCTTTCCCACAGCCTGTGCAGCCAACTCTTTGGTCCAGACAAAAACTAAAAACTTACTGCCAAAATGCCATAAAGACATTCATGGTCCTCAGGGGATGTCTTTAAATGATTTACAGATGATCTTTTCATCTGGTCATTAGTTTTCCCATGACCAGCAGTTTGGTCTGTACATGGAAATGTATCTCAAAATCATACATGAATTGCCAGATTTTCAGTTATATTTGCTTGGAATATTAATGGTCTCCAAGAATAATTAATTGACATCTCAAGTTTTCAGTTGTTCTATTAAGAACAGATGAAATGTTAGATACTTAGATAGAGCAGATACAACAGATATTACTATAACTGATTGGCAGATAATTCTGAAATATACTGAGCACATTCGTATCTAGAACATCTGATTTTAAGCTCTAGACTACTTCTTTTTTAGGCACTTGGGGGCAGTAGAAATTAGTTGTTATCCCCAAACTGTCATACTATCAACTTTCAAGTTGATATGGGGAACTTGTTCTGTCACTGCATTGATTTGGTGTTGCTGGAGCTTAGCCCAGCTTTTGATACTGTGGATCACTGCATCCTAACTGAAAGGGAGCGGGTGAGGTCTCTGGGAGTGCCCTGGACTGGTTTTCTTTCTACCTCTCAGGATAGAATTTTTTTTCTGTATCGCTTAGTCCTTACATGTATGAAACTACTGCTCTTTTCTGTGGTGTGCCTCAGGGTTCTGTCTTGGGTCCCTTATTATTTGCCTTATATATGCTCCCCTTAAGTCCCATTATTAGAAAATGTAATTTCCTTTTCACTTACCTCAGCAAGTCACCCCCGGGCCATGTACAAATGGTCCAGAACGCTGCAAGGATATTGATCTTGTCCAGAAGGACCATGCAGTCAGTGGTCTTAATCATAGTTCTCTGCAGTCTAGTTGTATCCCAGCCTATTTTAAACACCTAAATATATGGCATCTTTTGATAAATAAAAAAAACAAAAACAAAATTAATCTTGATCCATCCCTTCCCAATAGCTATAGGCCTATATCTAAGCTGCTTTTTATACCAATCATTTCAGAGAAATCTGTTGCCAAACAGCTCAGTGTTGTCTTGACTGCAGACAACATTCTAGACAAATTCCAATCAGCTTTTTGACTGAAACATTGGAGCAAAACAGCTCTCAATCTCGAGTGACATAATGTGACATAGCAGTGTTTTTTGAAGCATCATTCTGCTTTAGCCAAAAAATGACCTTGTGAGAGCTGTGTGCTGGACAACAATGAACTGGAACTTGCTATAAAGCTCAGTAAAGCCATGACAAGGTTTGTCGCTGTAAGATACTCGCATTGTCCGTTGCACTTCATGTTGAGTGCACGGCTAGAATGTCTGCAGGTAGGCCAAAGGCAATGATTGGGTGGGCTTATTACACGCCTACGTCAGCCACAGATAACAGATTTTTCTCCTTTTTTCCCCTCAGAGCATTTAATTTATTGATTGCTGTCAAGATGTACCTATCCTAGCTATCTATCCTAGAAGACAGCGATCATCTGAACTACAGAAAACAAAATTCAAATACTGTACAATGGATTACAACTTTTGCTGTTAAGTAGACGTTTTTACTGTTCCTGCTGCCAAAATAATCACAGGATGAAGGTTTATGAAGCGCCTGTCCATTTAAGAATCTTCTGGTGATGACATAGACACATGGTTTATATGTTATATGATATTTGGGCAGTTCAAACAGTGCTGATTTGTTCACCTAACTCTGTTTGTGAAGAGCCTGACAGAGAGGCGTTTCCGGATTAGACCGATGACTCAGTGTTAATACTTTTGCCTTAACAGAGATCAAATGTTGGTCCAACAGTGGCTGAACTGTTCAGATGTTTGACAAATAGTGTGTGTATATGTGTGTTAGTGTGTATGTTTATGCGAGCTAGCGAGAGACATACAAAGTTATCTATAAGTAGAGTGTAAGTGGTGTCAGTTGTAAGTCTTGTGTCTAAATAAAGGATTACCTTCAACCTTAGAAAGTGCACACACCCCCAGATGCCACATTAGCACTGGTGAGGGAGTGTGCTGCATTTACACTCCATAAAACCAACATGACTCATCATATTAATATTATCAATATTCTCTTCTGGCTCTCTATTAAGACGTTTTATTAAGACTCTGCTAGCTCTGGTTAGTTATGTTCATTTTTTCTCTGTAATAGGCAATTCTAAATCTTATCCATTAAGATTGAGATAAAGGAATAGAAAATGTCCCTGACATTTGAGGCTTTCAGTGCAAACAGAGCCTCTACAACATCAGGTGTTGTTATATTTGGC
Organism: Nibea albiflora; assembly: GCA_014281875.1. NCBI lineage: Eukaryota > Metazoa > Chordata > Actinopteri > Sciaenidae > Nibea > Nibea albiflora. Next base: position 7,136,336 of record CM024803.1, read on the forward strand.
TCTCTGCACTGGGGCAAACGGGCAAAAGTTCCCTGAACTCCTGTTTTGAACCAAAAATCACGTGAGTCACAACTGGTCAGAGTTCTGTCGACCCCATTTAAAATGGGTCAAAAGAGTCACAGGGGACTTGTTTGGCTGAAAGGTGCATGGTGTTAATACCACTAAGGTTCAGGCCCCCATACGTATTGGTCACTTTAGATGGAGGGGTGTTCCAAATATGGAACCAAAGTGAGGATCACGTTTCACATGTCACATTTACATGTAAATGGCACGTAGCGGTACAGTAGGTCAGCATGAAGAGCAGGTTACTATTAGGCTGGCAAAACGTGTGCTAGATTCTTTTTTTTGTTGTTATTTTAATATATGTTTTTAAACTTGCTGTTGTGTGTGCTGTTTTTAATTGTCATAATTCATCTTTTCATTCATAACTGCTCGGTTTGCTTTTGTGTGTGATTATTCGTTAACTATTGTGCATGATTCACTCTGAATTCTCCTCCCCCTCTGGACTACCAATGAACAATTTAACAGCTAACTAACAGATGAAAAACCTCATTCTTTCTTCCCATAATGCCTCTCCCCTTCTTCTTTCAGCAGTGCTTACGCAATGCTTTTATCCACTGAAATAACCTCACAAAACCTTTCCCGTTCGCTGCAGTGCAGATAAATCATTTATAGGTTTGGCAAAACATTGCATTTGTGCACACGTACATGTGTGAGTGTGTGCTACTCGACATCCACAGTTTTTTTTTCCTTCCTGGAAGATAAAAAGGACCCTCGTTTCAGATACAGCGAAGTCACCTTCAGCACGGAGCTGAGTGAGCTGACAATCTGGCATGGAAATATGCCTGCTAATGACGCTTTCCCTGCATGAGCCACTTCTGAGCCAGATGGGCTTGCGCACAAGGTCATGGTCTTGGTTTTTAGTTCAAATCGCAGACGTTTAAATAAAGAGGATTTAGGCATTGGTTCAAGGAGACCTCACAAGGCCCTCATAGACTGAATCTGTGTCAATTATTTGTTTGTTGCAACAGCAGTTAATGGTTTACAGATATTTTGACAGCAGCAGGCAACATACCATTTGTACAGAATGATGCTTGGTTGAAAAATAATAGTCTGGACCATCCATATTGAATTGTGAACCATTCATTTCATCAAAACTATTTGGAATGGAAATCTGAAAATGTCACTCTTCACAAATGAATCACAATATCCGTCATGTAGATATATGTGAATAGGAAAAGTGCTTTAAAGATCACAAACACATCTTGTCCAACAAACTTGCATGAAATGATCCAGTCTAAGTAGTTCAAGCCATCTATTATTCAGTGAGTGAGATCCTTCGCCTCCTCAAAGTAGGAATTCTTCATTACAAGATTCTTCAATTCCCTCCAAACATCAATTTCTTTTCTTCAGTGAATTATCAAATATCAGAAACATTCACAGAGATGAAGATGACAGAACATATGTTTATTTGGTAACCAATTTCACCTTAATGACATTCAATAGTAGCATTATCATCACAGTATTGCATAATAAGATACTCTGATATGATCTGAGACATCAATATTATATTCTACATTGATTGACACTAAACTTTAAAACCTAAATTCGATACTGACAGCATCAGTTTTGAGAAAATAATCAATATACCTTAAGGAATTCATAAAAGTTTGAGTGAATCAAAGTAAATGATGGCCAGCAAAGCTGTTTTTAAAGACAAGCCACACTGTTTTGATGCATTATAACACATTATTTAAAAAAAAAAAGAAGAAAAAAGATGTTTAAAAGGCACATTCATAAAACAACAATGGGGCAATCTTGCATGCACAATGTCCCACAAGATAAAAGCAGCATCAGAGTTACAACTATATCACAGTTGAGTGGTAAACACATTAGAATACCTGATATAACACCAGTCATACAGTATACAGAACAATTATTGCTTTGATTATTGCTGTAGTAAAAGTGAACTATGTGCATTTATTCTCATAGATTGTTGGGGAGTATTCAAGCAGTATATGGACAGTATAATAAAGTCTCAATTTAAACAAATTAAACACTCACATTAATTAATTAATTAATTTATCAACCACTTTTTAAAGAGGTCCAGTTTGCATAATCATAGATAGTGCTGCAGAAAAAAGAAAGACAACTCATGTAATGTTGCTGTCTTTTCATGGCAATCTTTTCAGTTCCTTCAAAGATCCCTTAATCACTGGCTACTTGAGGATAATCCCTTAATAAAGTCTCATTAGATGACTGTTTTGTCCCAGTACTCATTGTGTTGGAAATTTTTTTATCTGGTTTCAATACGGTTAAGGTTAAAAGTAGTAAAAATGTTCTTTCAACAAATTCTTTTAATGAATTAGATTAGCTTGTTAGTTGAAACATTGCTTTAATGGCTAATAAACGTTATTTAGTCAATGAAATGTCAAACAGTAGTGAAAAAAGCCCATCACAACTTGTACAACCCCAAACTGACATCTTTAAATTGTTTGTACCGTCTGACCAGCACTCCTCAAATGTATCTCATTTATATCAAACAGAAAAAAAGACACCAAAAAAATCCTTCCAATTCTCTAAAATCTGGAACCAGTTAACTTTTGGTAATATTTATTTAGTTACAATGACGTCAAACCCAGTTTAGACTCTAAAAGACTAAAAGTCTAGAAGACTTTTTACCCCTAAATTTACCAGATCTCAGATATTTAATATATTGGATACAGTACAGTACAAATGAGTACTACAGTAGGTGCGATTTCAATCTACTCTTTCATCATCTGGGTCTTTCGACAGGCTGTACAAATAAACCTTTTTTAAACTTTTATCTGGTCCAAGATCCAGTACTGAATCTTACTGTACCTACTGCTCTCAACTTTCCCCTCACCTCACCTCTTACAGCAGTCCCCACCATTTGTGCACAAGCAGGTCATCTCCATAGCCCGTATCAAAGAGGCGGTTGCCACACTCCTCCCAGCGACACACCTCACCTTTGTCCAGCACCACAAACTTCCACTCCACATGGCTCTCTGTGGGCAGGCTGACCACTGTGGCCCAGTGCCCATCCTTGGCCCTCTCTAGTGGTATGAATTCCTTCCAGTTTCCGAGCTCCTGCTGATTCCCTGTGACAGCCACCGTCTGGTATGGCGACTGGGTGAAATAATGGACACGGAAAGTCACGTTGACGTTCTGGGGCATGGGCTGGACTGCCACAACCTTTTTGTTATTTTCCGTGTTTTCCTCAACAAGGGAGAGATCGATGTCTTCAGTGGAAGGTAGAATATCTGTTTTATCTATACAAGTGGTTTCTGTTACAGCAGAGACGTATTGGCACTCTTCAGTGGGAAGCTGGTTGATTTTTGTCTGGTCTTGGGCAAAAGATGAGACAGAAAGACCCAACCAAGGAAGGACTTGGTAGTTACTCTCTGTGATCCACTCATTATTGTCCATGGTTGCCTCCATGATACTGATTTCTGTCTTTTCATAGTCCTCTTCTTTCTCCTCCTCTTCTTTATTTCCCTTTTTCTTTTCCACACACAATTCTGCCTTCTTTTCTTTAATTTCTGAAACCTCAATAACAGCTTTCATGTCTGTTTGTATTTTCAGGTCATCGGTGAAGCTAGTAACGCTGGCTGAAATCTGTGCCATGAATTGATCCATTGCTTTGTGGTAACCATCCTCAATCTCATGGCCAAACATGTCCTCATTGGCTGCAAATGAGTCATACTTCGTCCAATCTGTTTGCTTACAGCGAGGTTCCTGGGAGTGATGTGACAGGTGAGGCCCAAACACCATGCCTGCTTTATTTTCATTCATCACAGATACAGCTACATCATCAGCAAAAAGGCTGTTTTGAGCCTCTATCTGTCCCTCAGCCTGCTGATAAGAATCTACCACTGGAAGAACCATATTACCAATGGCCACATCAAATGAAGCATCTTGGAAGTCAGGGCTGACAGCCATGCTTGAAATACCACTCTCCTCACCAACACCGGGAGGTGATAAATCATTATCCCTCCGCTCATTTTGCTCAAGGGATGACAAGCAGATCTGGTACATGGGAGGGCTAATGTCTTCAGTCAGGCCAGGAGCAGCACTGGTGGTAACTTCAGGAAAATCACCATTATTTTTCATGTGGTCACTTTGTTGGTCTTGGGTGGAGCACAACATGTCAGGATGAGATATTTCTTCAGACTTTAAAAGTGCAATGAGGCTTGCTTCGTGGCAAACATTTGTATCAGAGACAGAATGACCTCTTGTCTTGTCCGAGGTGTCATTATTTTCCATGCTGTGGCTATGTTCATCTTGACAAATGGTTGGAGGGTGAGGAAAAGATATTTCTTCAACTTTTTCAGAAGCAGTTATTTCGACTGCATCGGGATTAGTTGCAACGCATCCCTTCTCAAAAGCTTCATTTCTTATCATCTGTACACTTTGTTGGTCTTTGTAAGATTCAATATGATGGTCATGAACATGGTCACTGAATTCATCAGCTAGCATCACGTTGCTGCCATTTTCGTTGTTTTCGGGCTGATTTTTTGTGTCATGCGATGGCATTTGACTACCAAGAATAGTAGAATCAGCGTCTACACCTAGAGAAACTATTTTTTTATCTTCTTTCTGTGGCTGTTGACAATCCAACAACAAGTCAGGGGAATCTGCAATGCCTGAGATTTTAACTTTTATATCACTGGTGATATCTGACAGACTGTTGTCATGATTATCAACCCTTAAGGGCATGCTCAAACAGGGCAGTGCCACACTTGAACTGCCACATTCTTCACTACTGGCAACAGTGTTGTCACTATTCAGCATTCCGTCTCTCTCTTGATCAATACAATCATAAAGAACACCATCCTCTTCATTACATGCGAGACCGTTTTCTGCCTTTCGTTTAATTGCCACTTCTTGCTCGTCAAACTGTGGCAAGTGGGTGTCACATCCGACAGCTGTAAGTTTGTTCAGGTGATCCTTATCTACAACTTCTTCAATCATTTCACCAGTTACACCACTATCCTCATCCCAGTCACTATGCCTAATAGAGGCCACCATGTTGTCTGTCATATGGTCACACTGGTCCTGCTGTGTAGAAGGCAGATTTGTTTCTTGTTCACATGTCGAGAACCACATCTCGGCTTGCTGGTCAATTACCTGGTTGTCCACACACTCCTCTTCTGCCCTCTCATCTTCATCTTTCTCTCCCTCCTTTTCAAGCTCCTCGTCTTTGCTGTAACAGATGTAAGTGGCAGGTATATCTTCAATATAAATGACAGGCTCCTCTGAGTTGGACTCAATGCTGTTTGTCTCCAATGTGGTTTCATTAACTTGTGGTCTGTCATCATCACCCCTTTCACTCATATGACAGGTTTGTCCGAAGCACACCGAGTTGTTCAAATCACAAAGCACAAAGTTTTCCTCCTCTTGTCTGGTTTTCTTGTCGAAAACATCCTTTTCTGTGGTCACATCCTCAATTTCCTGGCATTCTGCTTTTAGCACCTGAAGATATAAATAGGAAATTAATATCTGCAGGTCTAACTTTGTCAGGAGGTAGATAAAAATACATACAAGACATAATTTAAAAAGTACACCAGAAAAAGCAGTCTTTTAGTCTGAACCCAAAGAGAGAATGAGGTCTATGGGAAACAGATACGTAGGTGAGACATACATATTCCCACTAGGTTGGTGCTCCAAATTCTTAAAGAAATAGTTCAGACAAACTCAGAAATAAACTTATTTGTTACTTGTTAAGAGTTAGATAAAAAAGATGTGCACCACTCCTATACTGTAGCTGCCATATAAGGAGCTGTAGCCACATCTCTTAGCTTAGCATAGGATAAAGACAGGAAAAAGGGAGGGACAGCTCACCTGGCTCCAAAGGTAAGAAAATCAACTTATGTTACCTCACCCTGCTGTGACTTATTTGATTATTTATCTATTTATTTTATAAGTTGTTGTTTATAAGATGTTGATAAGAAAGGTGCACACACATTTCCCTCTATTTCCAGTATTTGGGCTAAGCTAACTGTTTCCTGGCTGTAGAACATTTAGCAGACAGACTTGCTACTATCTTCTGATCAAGCTTTCCACAAGAAAGAGAATAAGCATACTTCCAAACTGTTAAACAATTCCTTTTAAGCTGCATTCACTGACTTTTGGCCAGTTGGGGGCAGAAGACCTTCACAATACACTGACATACACACCCTAAGATGTTATCGCCTTTAAAAAAAATGTTAGCTATGGCTGACAGGTTAGCAAACAATCATCCTTTTTACACATTCAACAGTCACAGAGAAACATCAATCCAATGTAACCTAACCTGTAGCATTGTTCACACTCCTGAGAAAAATATTAAATGCTCTAAATTCCAGACAATATACTGACTTTGTCGAAATCAGCTGCCTGCTTGTGATAGAAATGGGCTATTGAGAGTGGTGAGACTGAGCTATAGAGTGAAGGTGCTATAAAATCAAAACAATAAGCTGAAAGAGGCTAAACAGCCACAAAGAGTTGCACATTTAAAAAAAACTCCTGGATTTAGTGTTTGTCCATGCCTCTGAAATGGCATTTCAGCTTCACAGACCAATTGTAGCTTGCTTATAAGCTCACAGAGAGACAAATTGCTGCTTACCTTCTCTTTCTCCTTGTGGCTCTCATCATTGATTGGCTCAGGCTCCTTCAAGCAGCTATCGTTACCATGGGCTGCTTCTGTCACATCCTTAACAACGTCATCTGTTACACCCTGGTGGCAATCAACATTATCCTCCATCACCATTTCAGCCACAGTGTGAGTATCACTTAACACGCCCCGATTGGCTTCTTCTGCGTGCGTCCCCGCTACTTTGTGAGAGTCTTGTACAAATGCCATTTCCTCTGTGACATCCGAAGTGGTGTGCTTGTTTTCTGGTACTTGGATGTTACTATTAGGAGGAGAGTAAGATGGAGGTTCATTCTCAGCAGCAGTAGCAACAGCAACAGCCGCAGCAGCCCGGCGGTGCCTGATTACCAGATCACTCTGAATCAGGTTAACATCCTCCTTCACATCGGAGCCTTCATTGCTCATGTCTAGAACAAGACACAAGGGTAAAAAACATGCAATTAGAGTTACACAGCAAGACAATTTAAAGTAATTTACACAGTTACTATACAGTATTATAATTTATAGTATATTGACATATAGGTATTTAATGACATTTTATTACTTTTTACTTTGCACTTTGTCTTATCCTCCTCTGTGCCTTTGTATAAATAATAGAACAGCAGATGATCCAATCAAAGGATAATTAATTAATGCAATCAGGACCAGTAACTTTGTTGATTGTATGTCTCTTCCGTTTAAGCCTTTATTTGACCTGGTCAGAGTCTCTCTTGTCTACCCATATTAGTGTATTAATTATTTTTATTTCAGTGTCTGTAACAGAATCCAGCATACAGTATGGTATTATTAGCCACATGCACATAAAATATTAAAGGTAAAAGAATGGCCCCCATGAGTGTTATTTTATTACATGCTATATCACTGGGTTATTAACAATAATGCATTCATGCAACGGTAATATTATAGTTGGATGTGGTCGAGCCAGGTTGAACCACTTTGCCTTTGACTTTATTTACCGTAGTTTATGACGTTTATTAAATGTTTTGTTTGGAGATAAATGTCTATTGTTTTTTTCTTAATTATAGTAGAAGAGAAGTGTAAAGCAGCATGGAAGTACTCCTACTTAAATACAAGACTGCAGTTAATGTATTAGTTGCATCCCAACATTGCCAAAATTCACTCACAATCCTCTGACCGTTAAAATATGATAGCCTATCTATTTAGATCACTATATGAGGTCAGCTAATGGCCCAGAGTTAATAGTGACCTTAGTATGATAGTCCACAGTATCTCCTATCACTGTAACCTAACTCAAGCCACGTATTAATACTTTACTATATCTATACTATATCTGCATAATGTATGGTGCCCTTATGACATGTATTTCCTGCATCTATCATATATGATATTCCTCAGTGCTCTTCACTTATAATATCCCGATCAACTCTCACACCTGTAGACTGCAGTAACATCCCGCCTGATCACGTTATTTGCGGATCTTTTTTTTTTTACCTGTTGACTCCGCGGACCTGCGGGGTTCCTCCGGGCTCGGTTGGATCACCGACGCGTCTCTCTCCGTTCCGGGGCTCTGGTCGTCACCGTCATCGGCTGCGGCTGTGGCCTTCCTCCGCTTCCCCCTCACGGTCCGATAGATGACGAAACCCGCCAGCACGGACATCATCGCTATGACAGCCAGAGCCACGGCGGGACCGTGTCGACCGATCATGCAGAAGAGCGAAGCCAGATCCATGCGTCTCTCCACGGCTACTGTGTTGCTGTTTTTCATTTTAGTTGTGAACAACACGGCCCGTTTTTTTTTGTGTTTTTTTTTAATCTCAGTGTATGCGTGTGAAGGCCTGACCTGATCCGACTGAAGCTGCTGCAGAATGCCTGCTGCTGTGGAGCCCGCTCTTCCCTCCACGTTTTCAAGTGTAGTGACCTCTTGTTGCTGCAGAGCTGTGAAGAGGTGCAGGTGCGAGCTGCTCATTGGCTGGTGGGATCACGGGGACTCAGCGTTCATTCATAAAAAAGGGGAGAGGAGGTTGTTTTTGCAGCCTGTTTCATCCCACTGATGGGATTTAGCTCCCACCTCCCCTGTTTGATAGGATTTGTCCCATCAAAGGATATTTCCTATATACAACCCTTAGGCTTCTCACAGAGTTCGACCAAAGATCATATGTTGAATGTGTCAAATGTGTTGTCCCAATATACTGCATATAGGAAAATAATATTCTCATGTTTATGGCTCTCTGCCTACCTCCTATTCAAATAACCATCACAACATTTTGCACACTTCAGACTTAATTAATATCATATTTGTAACTTATATGATGTTCTATCTCTAGTTTACATAAATTAGACAATATCACACCAGTTCATTGCTGGAAACCCCAAACATTAGATCTTTTTTCTTTTTTGTAAAGTAAATGTCCATAACGTTCGTTCAAAATACATTTTATTTTATTATTTTTATTTTACATAGATTTGAATTGTGAATGCTGTTTTTGTCTTCATATCAATTGTATATTGTAAGGTTTGAGAAATCAACAAAACTCATATTATGCAACTTATTTTTACATCACATCTCTTGGACTGGCCAATACATTATTAATGATTAAAATTGCATACACATAAAAAAAAACAACAACTGTTTTCTTCTCCAAGGTGGGCTCTGTCATGAAGCCTGTTTACACCGACATTCATTCATTTAGGTTACAAACATTTCTGATAAAACGAGAATAATTATGTAATGTCAGCAACCCAAAGTAACGGCGCCACCCAGTGGAGAGGTGTGGTACTGACAGCACACTTCCTGAAGACTCAAGCTCCTCCAGTGAGAAAAGAGAAACTACCTCTTCTTGTCCCTATTAAATTATATTTGTATATTCCTGAGCTCAAATATTTAATTTTAAGTATATAAATATCTATATGAAGTATATTATTGTAAGTTTAAACAAAACAAATCAGAAAGTCAATAATGGATGAATTGATGGCCACTTCAAAACAAGGAAGCAAAGGTTAAAAAATTAATATAAATTTGTAAAATATCCAAGTATTAAATGGTCAGATTTAGTCAGATGAGGTCAGATGTTTCTTTTACTTCACTGAGAAAACTTCCAGATCAAACAGGAAGGATCCAGTGACATCAGCACACCAGAGTAACACCTCCACCCAGTGGACAGCTGTGGTAATGACAGAAAGTTCCTGAAGCCTCTGGAGCTCCTCCAGTTAGAGTATAAAAGCTGGGACAGTCCCACTGCTGAGACAGAAAGCAACACAGAAGAGAACAGACACTTTAACAGTGTTTCATCTGACAACAAGAGGACTCAACACTAAACACACAGTGAAAATGCTGTGCTCTCATGGATTCCAGTCTGCCCTCAGTCCATTCATGGACTTCTACTGGCCTGTACGCAGTCTGTGGCCAGAGGTCAAACCTCTGCTCCACCAGCAGGATGTACTGCAGAGAAACCTTCAGGCAGCTCCGCAGCCAGTCTGGAGCTGATGGACAAACTTCAACACAAGATCCTGGAGGAGACGGAGCCTTTCCAAACCAGTTTGGCTGTGAAACCGGTCTCCTACCAGCTGGAGAAAGAGGGAGAGCTCTTTGGTCTGACCCTGGACACTCAGGGCTTTTCCCCAGAAGAGCTGTCTGTGAGGCAGGTGGGCAGGAAGCTGAGAGTCAGCGGGAAGACAGAGAAGAAGCAGGAGGACGAGAAAGGCTGCTACTCTTACAGACGCCAGGAGTTCAGACAGGAGTTTGATCTGCCTGAAGGGCTGAACCCTGAAGACATCACCTGCTACCTGGCTCCAGACGGGAAGCTCCACATCCAGGAGGCCAAAGCTTTGCAAGCTGAGGAGGCTGAGAGAGAGCTGACTATCGAGAGGAGCCTGGAGGAGAAAACACAGCAGAGTGTGTGTTCAAACACAGAAGACAGCAGCACAGACACAGACAGCAACACACAGGACAAACCTGAAGACAAGGACTAACCTACATGTTATAACCATGTTTTTAAATATGTGTTTTAATGTGTGTTAAATAATGATCATATGCACTTTTTTTAAATCTTATCAGCTGTATATCTTATAATAAATAAATGTATTGTTGTTGTTGTAAAGTTAGTCTTATTCTTTTCAATCTGTGGCCAAAGATCACAGAAGCACATTTAGTTCAGTAGAGGATAAAAACTGATTCCATAACTATGCATTCACCATAAGGTTATGAAATCTATATCTCATAAATCTTGATGTATTTGCGAGAATAGTGAGATCAGCCTCAGGGAGAGAATAAGCGACCCTAACACTAACAGAGTGAGGGGTGTAGTAGCCAATTATCATCCACTAGATGTCATGTTTAGGCCAGCAAAGCGCTCTGACAATCACTGTCAGGGGAGATAGCAGCTGTGTCTCTGACTGTATATGCAATGTGAAACGTTCCTTGTAGAAATGATGATAGAATCAAGTGTTTAATAGGATGATGAGTACTGAGGATCCTGTCCTTTAGCTTGCACTCCATGAAAAAGTTTGTCAATCTCAAATTCCCTGTCGATTATAATGACGAGTGGACACCCAAAAAAAGGCACGCACACTTTCATGTCCTGTAATATTATAAATGATATTATGTAATTTTGAGGTGAAGTATATGACTTTTCATAGTTTTCATCAGTTCAAAACATGCTTTCATTTATGGTGAAACACAATGATGATATTCTTGTGACCTCCCAGAGGCTTTATCCCAGCAGGTGTGTTTCACTTGTTACAGATGTTTGACTTTGGCAAATTTCACATTGGCAGAATCTATGAGTTAATATGAGTAATGACCATTTGGCTGAATAGAATACTGAAAAACAATTCATCTCTACTGGGACTCCAATCACTCTTCATCTCTACTTAAAAACAAAAGATTAAAAACAACATCAGCCAAAGTGCTAAAATTGTACAATGAAACAGTATTAATGACCTCTCCCACCCATTTTTTTTTCTTTTTCTTTCTTCTGTTGTTTACATGGGGTGTTTGGTCTCTCCCTGGCTCCCGTCTGGCTGTCAGGGCTTTTCTTTCCCAAGAATAGACAGATTGTCCCGTAAACGTGGCAGCACTGGGAGCAGAGGAGAGAGAGAGAGACAGAGAGAGAGAAAAAAAACTTGTCAAGACTCACTCAGCTTTTGTTTTATTTTCTATTTGTGGACCTGCTCTTTGTTTTTCAGGAAATCTGACAGATTACTGGATCTTTAAATATATGAGGGTGCCCGCCTCTTCTCCTTCTCATTCCTCCATGTCTCCCAGTCTGCCATTAAATTCTTGCCCTCATCTCCTGTCCTGTTCTATCATTTCTTCTCTTCAGTCTACACCTCCCTCACGCCACCTCCATCTCCTCCTTTCTTCTCTCCATCCTCTCATCGCCTCTCATCCCCTTTACTCACCCACCTTCGCTTTCATCTCCTCACTTCTCCTGTGAGATGCTGAGCACCGCAAACACACATGGGAACATTTACTGACTCTTTTAATTCTCCTTTCCTCCAGGCCCCTTTTCCTCCCATGCCACCCCCTCCATCCTCTTATCACCATTCTTTACTAAAATCTTTCTTTCTCTTCACCTCCCTCTCTTCTACACATTTGCTCCCTCCTAATTTTTCCCCTCCTAACCCTCCCACTCATTTGCCTGCCGTCTCAGACGCTTTAACCGACTCTTAATCAACAGGGTGTGCCTGAAGCAGACGGCTTTTATTGCCATTACAAAAGCCCGAATGAGTCAGTCGTGTGTGTGTGTGTGTGTGTGTGTATACATGTATGTGTGTGGCTGTCTGCATCTGTTTATGTTAAAAGGGATGTAGTAGGCTATAAATGCAATCTGGCGCTTTCCCAAATCTGATACGAAAAAAAAAAACTGTGCATTGTTCCAACATATGAAATCAGCATCGGACACTTAAAGGTTCCAGCTCATCAAACATGCTTTGCTGATGAATTATAATTTTCCTAAATCTTAGTAGAGTTGTACCTTCCAGGTGCGCGCACAAAGGTTGGATTGTATCTAAACCTCCCGGAAGCATGCAGGAAAACACAAGCGCACAGGCTCTGACGCCAGTCCTTTCCCATTAGACGACCAGAATCACACCTAATAAAACAGTCAGAACGGGTGTATTGCAGACAGCGCTATGCAAACAATAAAAATGTTGAAATGCAACTTTTCTGAGACTACCACACTTTACTGTGTTTTATTTCCTTTTCTGACCAGTTCACGCGCTAGGTATTCGAAGAGAACTCCACCAGTGTTGCACACAAAGTGTTGATTCGTTATGGGGAGAACAACTCTGCTCATGAAATTAGCTGCATAATGTTTTCTATGGCCTGTGAGACAGCTTTCTGAAGTAAAGACGCCCGTGTTTACCAGGCAGAAAGACACTTTCGAGTAGCATTCTGGGAAATGTAGGTTTAAAATTTGGTTTGATAGTACCGCACCAACAGTTTTACTTGTACAATACTATGCAAGAAGTGCCACGACAAGACTCTTATTACACATAAAGGCTGGTACCATATTGCATACTTCTAGGATGATGGTTGACGAATTTCTTACTCTTAATTATCAGTCTTTGGCTGATCGAGTGTTGCCTAAATCCAATTGGCATCACAGGAAGCTAATGACTATTTTTCAAATGATAGCTATCTCATTTCAACCGAGTATCCCTGGGAATTACGTCCGTAATGGACGGTTTTGCACTTCAAGATTTATATCCGATGTCAATATTAAGTGCCAATGCAGGAAGTAGTGTTCCCTCTTTAGTGCATAAGACATTTGATCTTTCTACATGTGTTAGAACAAGTGTTTCCTAACGTTAACCACCGCCACAGTTGCCATGTGCAGATGCTGTAGAAAGAGATCATTTTCTAAATGCTACCAAAGTATTTGGTATTGAATGTTGTGTTGTCATTAGTGGTCTAATATTGACATCCTCTTGTGGTGGTTAAATTCAAGACAGATAAAGTGTAAATAACAACGCTACTGTATGAGGCCTCTACTTAGAGTAACTGGTAACGCTATCATGCATCAGCAATATAGAGCTTCATTGTATTATTTCTGACCCTAAGTAACAATATGTGAAAAGAAAAACTTAAAAGTCATACGACTGACATGTTTATTCAGTGTCTGTGCCCTTTTGGAGTAACATTACAGCAGGTACATGACAAATTTCCCTCTGTTACTTATTGTGGGAACGTGTTATATACAGCGAAAAGGTCAAATATTTTTATAAATTGTGCTCACAAAGAGCGACTTCTGTAGCGCACGCGCGTGCACACACACGCACACATATTTCCTGTGTGACTTTGAGGGTCTCTGGTATTTGAACAGATGTGGGCAGACTGAGCGTGCCTAGATCCCCCCCTGACCTGAACGTGCACTTCCTGCTCCGAAAGCTAACACCCAGAGAGAACAATCGCAGTCTGTACCCTCTGAACACATGCACACACACACAAGGGTCAGCGTGCGAGCCATAAACACATATAAAAACACATGCTCGCGGATACTTTTAGGAATGGTCTTTGTAGATGTACGCACACACACACACACTCCCACAAAGCAGTTAGTGTGTGTTGTTTTCAGATGGGGTGGAAGTGAGAGTGAAACCTCCTTCTCCACCTCATAAGTTTCAGCGTACACACAAATTTAATTAACCCCTTTCATTTCTTGGGATTTTTAGGGCCTCTGTGATGTGTAATGTGTCACCCAGGAATCCTCGATTACAATTTTGCTATTTAAGTTTTGAAAGGTCAAATCTGTGTGTGTGTGTGTGTGTGTGTGTGTGTGTGTGTGCATCAACTGATATGTGGCAAGATCCAGTTCTCTGTGAGTACTTTCTCTGTATGAATGTGAGCTGTCAGGAAAAATAAAAGCTGGAAGATGGATAACTGAGGTCAAAGTGTGAGGAGAGACACAGACCAGAGAGAAAATATGAAAACAGTAGAAAAGGCAGACGGGAACTGCACAGAAAAACAGAGGAAGAGGGTGTAAGGAGAAATGTGTGTCTTAAATTAAGATGAAATTAAGAATATACTGAATGTGGGCAAAGCGAGACAAACTGATACAAAATAAATGGAATCAAAGGAATTCAATGAACTGGGTACACAGCAGAGAAACAGTAAAACTTCGAGATGATGAAAGAAATAGACAAAAACAGTGCAAGTGAAAGAAAGCAGACAAAGAGGTCATGGACTCTAAGCTGAGTTTGTGCCAGTAAAACAGAATGGAAAACTAGAGCCAGTTCACAGGAGGAGGGGCAAATTAACAACACGTACAGAGACACTATCTTCAAAATGAAACTATTCTTTTTTTCATCCATCTGTTTTGAAAGTTTGATCTGAATAACCACCCATCAGGCACACATAAAGGCCTAGGAATTCAAAAATAGTAAGAAATAGTAATTTCCCATGTGGTTTCGCTGGTAAAATTTTGGCAAGTTAGCAAAGGACAACTACACAACACTAGCAATAAAACAGGGAGTTATTACACTGAAGTTCAAGTGAAATTCAAACACATAAATCAGTATCAATTTGAAATCAATCAGATCGAGGCTTAAAACGGGATATCAATAAATTGTGGTCACAAAGAGCTATCCAGGAACCATTTCTAGCCAAACATTTCTTTAACCCTGTAGCAGAGGGATCAGTTTTGTGTCTGACATCTATGACAAGGTCATAAAAAGATTAACATTAGCTGTTCTCATGAGCAAATGTCTTTCCAAGAAAAGTCTTTTCACACACAGAAAGTCAAAAATATGTCCAGTAGTAGCAACTGCGGTTTCTTTGGAGTAAAAGTAAAGAAGAACTGGGCAACAAAAGCCTTCATAACTAAAAGCACAAGCGGTTTTTAGCCACACAAGCACTTTGGCTCTAGGGATGGCAATGCGGTCGGTTGGTTAGTTAATCGCTTTGGTCCAACCTGAAATATCTCAGCTGAGCTGCCATAAAATTTCATACAGGTCATCAGATCAAAACTCGTCTCAGTCACTTGTCATCAGTCTCAGATTTAGGCTACTTTGTTCAAAATGCTAATGAGCTAATATAAGCATGTTAATTCCTAAAACTAAGATGGTTAGCATTGTGAGCATGTTAGCATGTTGATGGTAGCATTTTTGTTGGCAGCTTTTTTGCTGACCCTGTCTACAGCAGTGCTTTGCTCTACTTCCATGCTAAGACTTCTGTCTGCTTCTGTAAACTGGGAGTGCTCCGACCGCCGTCCACCGTAGGTGACACGCTGACTATGGATAAGTACCTCATGCAACCCCACTTCAAAAACCCCGAACTATCGCTTTAAGTACATCTTCATTCTCTCAGCAGCACAGCACTCATTTTGGGCTAAAGGCTAACCATCTTAAAACCATAATGATTATGTACAATGTAGTTAAGTGGATGATGAGTATAAATACAACTTAAAGCATAAGGCTGATGCAATTCTATATTTATTGAAAAATTCCATTAAAAACAAACAAACTAACAATTAAAGTTGTCCAACAAAATATTAAAAGCACACAAATGACCCTGTTGCACTGTGTGACATTCACCATCCTGCTCCAAATACACTGCAGACTTGGCGATGAGTGCCACAGATGGGGTTGGGACATCAGAAAGAATCCACTAATACAATGCAACTTTTGGTCGTTTCATAGGAATTCTTGATACAAAGAAAATTTTAGTGGCGCTAGCCAGCTAAAGAAAAGTAGCCAACAATATGTGACACCATAGACTAACGTATGAATATTCTCTCCACTAGTTGGTATTCACTAAGTGAGCAGCTGTTGGACTTTTATGGAAACATGTCACCACTTTTCCAACCCTCCCCAGGAGGCAGGATACCTGGTTGAGTGAGACTGCCTTCCTGGCTGAAAACATGCCCAAAGAATCTGGACTGTGGCTCCAATTCAGACACTCCTTTAGCAGCAGTTAACAACATTCTGTGCGCGCATTGTCTGCAGATTCTGTGGCATTATCTGGCGTTGCATGCGTCATTGCATTGGCAGTTGTTGTAATATTGAACTTGTGTGTGTGTGGGCAGTCACAAAGGTACACTTTCAGTTGAGGTCCAGGAGGTCTAACTCTTTGTTGTGACCCTGTTGTTAAATTTATTTTCAGGTCTGTCAAGTGATTGTTAAATAAATCATAAATCTCAGGAATTACGGATGTCAGTATAAGAGGGGAAACTTAATGTTTCCCCATGAGCTCTCTGCTTTCACTAACCAGACATATGCTTTTTTATTTACCGTCATGTTAAATCACTCACAAACTGCCTAGCGATGTTAGGATTATACATCTTATCATGTCTGACGTGTCGATTCTATCACATCTTGCAGGAGTGTGGAAAGATTTCATACTGTAGATAACACAGTTTTATTTATTCAATCCTAGCGACACCAGTATTTATAATATGAAATTTCAGACATCATATTATCATGTTTTACCATCTAGTTTGACCAGATTTTAAGATACAGCATGATTAGCGATCAGTTGTGAGAAATCAATGTACAGTACGCCTCTTGAAAGGACAGTGTTGATCGATTGCCTGGCCGGCAAATGAGCTTGCTAGCAGCAACTGGCAGTTTAACAGCCAGTAAGTTCGGCAGGCCACCGTAACTGGCTTGTGCTAGCATGTTATCGGCAGGTTAGCGTGTCAGCGGTTAGCCTGCCAGACACAGAAGCTGGCAAGCAGTGATGTCATATCACAAGCGCAATTAACTTCTTCTTTATCTGATGAAGCTGGAGTGAAAGTTGTCCGACAGTTGTTGTGCTGCGATCCAAAAGCCTCAGATGAATTGCGCTGACAAACACAAGCGCTGCAGTAAGGTCCAAAGAAACACTATAAAACAACGCAGTGTGCAGCACAGTTGACACAGACAGCTATGTTAATGACATTAACAGAGTGCAAGAGAAAAGCTGATTTACACAGACAATGTCTGTGTGTGTGTGTGTGTGCGTGCGTGCGTGCACATGAGACTGTGAAAGACAGACCATCGTGACATCACTGTTTCCACAGGAAATCATGTTTCCAAAACCCTGGTTTTCCACTCTGTAGACTACCTCATACACAACTCACTTCTCTCTCTCTGTCTTTCTGTCCCACACACGATACTGCGCAGTGGCAGCAGTTAACTAAATCACTTTATGTCTTCCCGAGCAGTTGTTCCCACCAGCAGAAAGGGTGAAGTCATATTGTTTTTACAGGTACGGCTGAGGATTTAAAAGGAAAATTGCGGTTTATTACAAGCTGGATCTCATTTTCATTGTTTTGGCCACCATTGAAATTGGTTACCGTAACAGATTGTACTCTGTAAACACAAGAACGGTGAGTGTAGCGCGATGACATCACCACCGTCAGGCCAAAAGTATGACAGGAACCATGTTGCATGAAACTGTAATTCCCCTTGATTCATCAATCCGCTCATTCCCCCCCTGAAATTCAAACACAATGAAAAGCACCTTGATGTGGTATCCTTTTAATTAAGCAAATGTTCTGTAATTTATCGTTTCAGAGAAACAGAGAGAGAGAGAGCGAAGAGTAAAAGATAAAGAGAGGAAGTCGAGGGGTCAGCAAAAGTGGAGGAGGAGAGGGACAGAGAGGGGGGGAGAGAGATGGAGGTAAGTCACGATTGTAAAGATAATGATAAACACAGATTGTAGATTGCAGCCTGGGACATATACAGCACACAAATCTGCCTACACAGTACACACACACACACCTGCACACACCCCCTATCCATTCTCCAAGTCCCCTTGATTGCACACTTGCACATACGCTCATGAAAACACTCCAAACTCTGTCTACCACAGTGGGTGTACTTACTTCATGGCACACACATGCACACACTGCAGGCCCAGACAGACATGCAATCACTCTGCGGCCATAAGAGATACTATGCAAACATTCAGATCCAATCATTCACAGATGAAAAAAATCCCAGATCTCTGTGATGTGTGTGTAAAGTTGATATGTGAAATCACAGCAGAGCTTAGCCAGCCCTGCAATCACTGCAGCGTGTAATGGGTGGTTAGTGTATCACAGGGGTACTTGGGTAATATCTGGTTACCGAGCTGTACTGGCGTATTCAAACAGAAGGAGTTCTTTCTCTGTGCGTGAAGGGTTCTGTGAGAGAGGGCAGGTGGAAGCAGAAAGTTAAGCTTCTGGCCATGAATTTGATCGAGGTTGGCCATCATGGAAGAATTCGGAGTGAGGAGTATCTTATGGAACGGAAAGTGTTCAGTGATTGGTGAGCTGATCTGATGGATGCTAGACTCCTGTGGAAATTCTAATAATAATAATGATGATATCTATCCATCCTTGATCTGTAACCGCTTCTCCTCATCAGGGTCACGGTGGGGCTCGAGCCGGTCCCAGCTGACTTTGGGCGAGAGGCGGGGTACACCCTGGACAAGTCGCTAGCTTATCGCAGGATGATAATGATATATTAAAATGCATTATATTAGACATGTGTGTAATCCATTTCACGAATAAATCATAAAACTACAACAACTTTCATTTTTTCCATCTCCTCCCTCAGGTCCTAAATATGGTTACTTTATTATTTCAAGAGACAGATGAGAGTGTTTGCCTTCTTCTCAAAATTGCCGCAGTCAAGAATGATGTCCTTTTAGGTGAATACAATTTCCCCTTCTTCATTTATTTTCCTCGCATCTCCCTGTTTGGAGGACCCCAGACGTGAGGAAGAACAGGGGTGATGTAAGCAAGGAGCCACTTTAGCCAAATGGAAACAGCCCAGGAAATGGGAAAAGAAAGGAGAACACAGACGGCCAATATTTTGTTACTTTTAACCGTGATTGTGACCACTGTCTGTTTACGCTATGTTTCAAGCATCCCATATTGAGATGAGGCGTCTATGCCCTTATTTGACAGGTCAGCTGAAGACAGACAGGAAAGCAGAAAGAGAGAGAGAGAGAGAGAGAGAGAGAGAAATGGAGGACGGCACACAGGCTGAAATCAAACCCAGGTTGTTGCAGTCTTTATTTTTTATTTTCTGCTTTTATTAGACAGCGACAGCTGGAGAGATGGACGGGAAATGCAGGGAGAGATAGAGAGGAGATAACGTGGAACCACAATGACAGTACAATGAACGGATAGAGCCTGAGTGATGTCACCCACAGGTTTCCGTTTTGAATCCAAAAAATATGCAACGCTGGCCGCCACCATGTTGGATGTACATGGTGGTGATAATCCACCTGTAGTGGTTAGGCCATTTCTAAAAATGCCAGAAGAAGAAGAACGATCTTTAGCAGTTTAGTTAACCACAAACTAACACATGGACGACCTGCATGGTGGACTATGAGCCAGACAAAAGTCTTTACAGGCCCTCGCTCACTGATGTTATCGTTGGAATCATTATTTTAATGAGACAGGGAGGGAGGTGACTTCTTTCAGCTTCCATTACAACTCACATAACTTCACTAAGCGTATTAGTTCGCTAACAGATAATCGTGACCATGTGTGTTTGCGTATGTCTCACATGAATGGAAAAAGGGCATCGTTTTTTTTTTTTTTTTTACAGGGCACAAATCTTTAGTCCGAATAATTGTGAACATTTTTTTAATAGAGATCTTTCTGACAGATAATAGTCAGACACGGAGGGGGAAAGAAGCTCAGAGATGGGAGGGAAAAACAGTCGTAGATGACTTTGACAGAAGAGAACTCAGTGTGTTTTCCCCCTGACCTCAGATTGAACCAGCGATGAAAGTGATGAAGGCCTGAGCCAAAACATATGACTTTGACTCCGTACCTCTGTATCAAAACGATGATTTTAAAAAATATTATCCTTGTAAAATGTTGTTTTTGTTTTTATGAAGTTACCATAAAAAAATAGTCTCCTCCACTCAAACCTGATGACCTTAAGGCTGCGAGACACATGCTTTCTATTCTTTTGTTGTACTTTCAATTCAAATTGAAGAAAAATGTGAAGAGTGCTAGATGGATACAGACCAAGTAAATAGTTTTGTTGTTTTTTTCCCCTGGAAGTTTCCGTTCTTTGAAACTTTATCTGGAATGGTAACCTTAGAGTCTGATAAGTTCAATAAACATTTTATACACTGTAAACTGTGATCTCGATCTACCGATTAAACTCGCCTTTTCCATCTTTCAGGGTCAGGGACATTAGCTTTATAAACATAAACTGAGAATCTGTTGTAGCACAAACAATTACAGGACATCTGTCACTCCTGGGTTTCAGATTTCACTCATATATTGTCCAGCAGCAGAATATTGCTTATAAGATGTGATGAAAACTTTACAAAGCATAAAGAGTCTGTCACAAAATAGGTTACCTAAAGATCTGCGTATGGCTTTCCAGTTTACAAACATTCCAGGATGAATAGGTGCAGAAGGAGTGGGGTGGAAAACATGAAAGCTTAATTATGGATATTGTCAGTATTTAGAAATGGAGCAACTTACACGAAACCAGACAAAATACTTGCTGCATTTTAAAATGCTGTCTTTCCCCGTCAGCTCTAGCTAGCTATTATGACACATGGAGTTCAGTGTTACAGAGTTACAGTTCCCATTGCCACATTATCTGCGGTAAGGTAGGTAGTGGGATCGGCCATGCTAGTTGCTGTTGGCAGTCACTGGAAATCATTGTGCTATTCTATGTGTTACCCTCTGGCCAGCGCTTATTTGTCTTTTTCATTCATGCTTTATCATTTGTTGTCCGTGTTGATAACTAGCCTGGTGCTGCTAGCTCACACGCACACTAGTGGAATAGGATGGAAAGGATCTATCTCCAGGATGTGCAATGGGGATCACTGTCAGTGCAGTGGTGTGCTTGTCGTAGGTCGATGTTTTTAAAGGGGGGGGGGGGGATCGCCACATCTTCTCCCGCTCATCAGTTCCTCTGTTTACGTTGGCCAAAACACATGTTTTTTCTAGGCTCTCTGAGCTTGACTCAGCTTTCTTCCATGTGTTTATAAGTCTGCGGATACAATGAATTACGGTACGTGCATCCCATTTTTCTCTGTTAATATTTGTTGCAGTGCTTTTGTTTTTATTCATTTTCTCATCATTTTTACAACCCCTGCAACCCATTCATTGTTTCCCCTCTTCTCTTTGGCCTTGACAAGTCATTGATTTTAAGTAGTGTAATGTATATTTAGTATACACATTTCAATGTTAATGTGGGCTACACATATTAATCGTATGCAACAACTTGCTGTATGTTTTCACAGGGTATACTGCACATTCCGTACTTTAGACCACCGCTATTTCCTTACATTATGTGCACCAATTTAAATGTAAAATCAAGCTATTGTACGTAGTTCATCCATGGGTCAGTGAGGATTTTTTTTTTTATTCATTCAACAAAGACAAAATATAGTTCAGAAGAAAAACACTTGAATGAATTCAGAGACTGCTCTATAAATACATATACACACATACGGACTGACAGACAGCTAGACACAAACATTCACAATCCAAACAAACAAAGGCGCATGCAGAAACTAAAACAGGGGGGTTAAACAATTATTTCCTCTGTAAATAATTACATTAGTGATGCATAAATCTATTACCGTAAAGAATGGTTTGGCTTAAGCAGACATCCGGGCTAAACACAGAGCTTTGCTAACACAAAAACACTACATTTCTGATTAAATGAACTTTTGTGACAATAAGAATGAGTAGCTCTGACTCAGATACTCAGCTTTTGTAAATGCATTGAAGAAATGTTGAGTTGGAACACGTGGAGTTGGGAATTAGTTTGAGAATCAAGTGGATTTGGAGGTCTCTTGAAAATCTCTCAGTTTGTACTGGAAGTTCAATCAAAACTTGATTGGCCCCTTTAAAGGGGTTTTTTAAAAAATGTGTCTCATTTAGAACATTGATTTGACATAAAAAGCAAAACAACCATAAAAAAAAAACAACTCTTAGAATCCAGTATAAAGTTATTTGTGTGTTTCGGCTGATCTAAAACTGACTGGGTCCATCAATCATTTTTGGTTTCAATTACTATATTTTAGCTCATTTTAGTTTTCAATTTTTAAGGTTCTTTGTAACATTTAGGAAACCCTTGTTTCCTTGGCTGTGAAGTAAAATGCTGTCAGCACCATGTTGCTTGGGTTCAGGCTTCAGCACATCCACCCAAAACACCAGTTTGCTACGTTAGCTAGCAAGGGATTTGCATGTGTTAGCAAGCAAGCTAATGTTAACCAACTCAAACCACAATATTGCACTGTATTTCAAATGCTTTGCAGTAATGCTTTGACTTTGGACTTGGTATTGGATGGGTGTGGTGGACCCTTTGAGATGTGCATTGGTCTAGCTGATGCTTGTTTCTAGGCCAACTCTTTTAACATATATGAGGTACTCAATTGGACTTGAAAGCCTTGTGCCAATTCTGTATCTGGACTCCCTATTCAAGTACTGTATAAATATATATCAAGCCTAGTTATTAACCTACTGTAGGACCTGTGGCTGCTATATTAAGGATACTTGACCCTCTATAACTTCACCAGCGGTCATGAGGCTTATCTAGTCCTATTATCTAGTTACTAACCAGCAAGTCCATCATTATGTTTTCCAGTATATTTTAGTTCATTGTTGAGACACTATAATACAATAACACTCACACTTGTTTCTCTTTAGTGTGTGTGTGTGGATGGGGTTAAGTCAGCAGGTAAGGTCGTTGACTTGCCTCAAAGAGCGTCGAAGGGCTCATTGACAGATATAGCCAACAGGCTCATTTGACCTTGTGACACACAAACACTGAGACATATGCTCTCTCTATTAATGTCTTTCATTCTCTCTCCGTCACTCAAACTCTCTCTTTCCCTCTCGGTCTCTCTCACACGCACACACACACACACACACACGTGCACGTGCACACACACACCAGAATGAGTGACATTCTCATTGACGGTGGGTGATCTTCTGTGGTTGACCTCTTATTGAAGTCGGGTGCTAAATGTCACCACTTTGATGTAAAAACAAAACAGCTCCTGTGTATGTGTGTGTGGCGTGTGTGTGTGCTATCACACATTCTTAGCATGCCACAAGGAATGTCACACAGAGCTACATACATGCCCTTGTCGACCATATGTTAAGGCAACCCCCCCATGTCTCCACTACCACAACACACACACACAGACACACACACACCTATCTGTCTATGTAAGCTTGATGTTCAACATAAGCATTACTGCTGTAACCTGCGTCACTTACGAGCAGGTGATTCCGCTAAACCACCTACTTGGATGATCGCATTAATTTTCACAAGAGACTTCAGCTGGTGTAAATGTTTACTCCAGGACCGGGCTTTGACGGTTTAGCACCGAAGCGAAACTGAAATCCTCTCGACTGTGTTCTTATTTAGACTATTTTGCTTTGCCATATCCTGTTCTACTCAAGTGACCCCGACATTCACAGAAAACAAGTGAGACGGTGCTTCGCCTCGTGAAGGTCCAAGCAGGATACATGCAATCAGGGTATGCAATCAGTTCACATGTAAAACTGAAGAGTTTTACGTATATATATATGAGTAATAAGCACAAGTTTTTCAACTGATCATAAAGACAGGAGTCATAGACAGTTCTGCAGCTCGTGCCTGAGTTTTAATTTGTACTAAATGAACTTAGTCTATGCATCATAAATTAGATTTTAATGTCATTTTACGCATAATATCTCATCCATAATCTCATCGTGCGTCATCTGATCTCGCATCACATATTGCATATAACCTAGTTATATCAGTCATTTCCAATACAGAATCTCACATCTCCTTTCATATCCTAGATCTTATTTCTTGAAACCCACTGTATGTCTAATCTCATTTCTCATCCCATCCAATATATCTTATGGTTATATAGTCTATATATCCTCACTTACTGTATGTCTTATCTTATGTTTCCTATATAACATTTCCTTTCTCATCTCATGTGTATCTCATGTTTAAGTTACATTTCACCTCATTTTTAAATAACATCTATCATCATCCATCTCATATTTCTTTTATATATGTATATTATTCTTTATCATTTAATTTCCCAAATCAGAATGTTCAGATACTAACAGCTTACCTTTTGTTAGCTTTTAGCGACTGAAGTCTTTAAAGATATGGAGTGTCTGGAATAAGTGACAAGCTGGACTGAACTAAAGAGGCTGAACTAAAAAGAGCTGAAATGTGACTTTGTTGAAACAGACAAGGGGTTCTTTTACCTCTATGGGCAGGGACCATTTCCTCTCCCCCCTCTCTCTCTTCCTCCCTCTCTCCCTCCCTCCCTGCATTTCTCTTTTTTAGGGTCTTTATATCTTTTCTCGCCTCCCCCCCTCATTTCTCTGTGCCATCCTCCTCTCGCTCGCTCTCTTTCTGTCTGTCTCTTACATCTCTCCCTTGCTGACTCCCTCTTTTAGGATTCTGGCAAAGGAACTGACAGTGTGTGTTTAATCCACAGGTCGTCTGTGAGTGTGTGTGTGTGTGTGTGTGTGTGTTAGCCAGAGGTCCTGTGGTCGCTGTGACTTCAAAGCTGAAACCAGAGTCTCTCCACAGTCTGCAGCTTCCCTATAAATCACACTAACCATACTGCAGGGGAAACACACATACACGTATACACAGCCACAACAGGGACAGAAAGAGATGAAAATTAGAATGAAAGCTTAATGAAATGACAGTAATATAATACGATCTCAGAAAATAAAACCCATAAATTTGACAGGTACAGAGGGAAGAAATGGAAAGACGGGCAGACGAACTGAATACGACAATGCAAGAGAGGGTCAAAGTGGACTGGGATGAAATGAAGAAGAGATTTTGGCAGATGGAGTTGAAAGAGTTGAGTAACAGCATAAAAGAGCCAGTCTTTCATTGAATTTGCCATAGAATAAACAGGGTGTTGCCAGCCAAGCCCTAAGTGAATTTATTTTTGTAACTAGATTCTTTCTCCTGTTATATTCAACTATGCATTTGAATCAAATTATTTCCCTTGTGTACAGTAACCAAACACTGAATCTGCAGTGGGAGAAACCGAAAGTGGAGCGTGGGGATTTGTCTTGTTCTCGCTTCATTTTTGTTTTGTTTGACTCTTTTTTGCTGTGAAAGGTGACTCCAGCAACGCCTTGCTACACGCACGGTTCCTTCTCTATGTATGGCTGTAAGACCTGCAGCTGCCGTCACATGCTGTCACATGACGCTCATCAAAACAATGGGCATGAAAACGGCTGCCTAATCCTGGACGGCGGTGTACCACCATCCTCATATTATGAAGAATCTAGGTTTTCACTGACTTTTGCCATACACCCTGCCAAAACTCGTCGGACCAAATCCTGTCAGAAAGTGGAGTGTCTCTAACTGCCAGGAGGTCAGAAGTCCTTAGTTGTAAAGCCTTTGACACTTACAAGATAACCTCAGTGACCTTTGCCCCGAGAGCCTTGACTGACATGCAATATTCCAGTCTTGTGGAAGTGGAATAGAAATTGTTGACTTTAGCAGCTCTGGCACACACTGTAGTAGTTATGTTTTCCAAGTAATATATGGGCCGTTAAACGCTTCATTGTGACCTGCTACCCTGCCTGAGGGCAGGAGGTGACAGTGTAGCATCTGGTTTTTGAGTTCTTTCCAAATGTATTTTGAAAGATACAAGTTCATACCTGTTCTTGACTTTTTCTTATTTTTATTGGGGTGTTTGATGCTTTTAAACCTGAGTGTCTTTGAGTATCATGAAAAGTACTTTCTATTAAGAATTTGTAATAAAAATGTATTATTATTATTAATATTATGTATATGGTCATGGACACAGATGGACAGTCCTTTTAATATCTTGATGGTCTAGCTGGTCAACAGAGCTACAGAGGTGACCAGGTTCTTTATTTACTATTACATAAAGCAGATGTTCCTGGCATTTTTTCCTCAGTGGATGGATGAATGGATGGATGAATGGATGGCCAGACAGATGAATGCATGGCCGGATGGACACACAGATGAATGGATGGATGGACAGATGAATAGATGGATGGATGAGTGAAACTCTAAACTGCACAATGAGGCAGTTTAGAGTGTACGCGGAATATTTGTGTCTGTCAGTATAGCTTGTGTTCAGGTCTTCTCCACGCCCTCATTCCGTGAGGTTATTTTAAGTTTAATATGCACTGTAAAAGTTTTCTTAGACCCCTTAAAATCAAGACGGCCTCACGACCCCTGTGAATCCTTGGTGAACCCTGGTGGGTGTCAAGAACTCCAGGTTAGGAACTACTGACATAGAGTAATAAAAATAATAAAATAATGCAATGTATTTTTATTGAATTGTTCATTGGGGTCTGGAGTATTATTCTTACTCTATAATAACACATTTGGGAAGAGCCAACACCCCAGCACGTGCCTCGAAAGGAGCTTGTAGTATTCTAGTATTTCACTTGACTCAGTTTGCCCTCTAACCACAAAGGGTATTTACAAAAATGGGTAAATACACAAATTAAACTTAAGAACCTATATTCATTTCTGACTGCTGGCTTTTGTAAACTGACGTTGTTTAAGTTGGACTGGCATTCAGTGCATTTTGAATAATATATGCAAGTGTATATTTCTATTTCTACCCTTTAGGGAGCTAGCTATATGGCTGACAACAACTTGACTGTTGACCTTTCACTCAATAGTCTGTCTGTTTTTTAAATTGCTCTAAATGACCTGACCAGGGATTTTGTTTGGACAAAATTGTCTTGGACTTGTGCAGACTGACAGATCTCCAGCTGTTGCTGTGGCTCGAACACGAGTTTTTAGGGTTGATTGTCTCGAACGTGGAGTTTTAGGGGCTGATTTTCTTCACACAATGCCTGAGAACCGCAGCAGTCAGCACAGTGTCACAATGGGTGGTAGATCCACATCCTCCCTTCAGCCATTAAAACAAATAGCTCTTTATCCAAGAATGTCTGTGTGTGTGCGTGTGTGTGTGTGTGAGAGAGAGAGCCTACAGGAGAGATGAGTGAGGTACCAGCAAGTGTGCCTGAGTAAGAGCAGACGTGGATGTTGCTCACATGATAATGTGAATGCACACATTTGTATCTGCATCGACTGGTAACTCACCAAGATGCCAAAAAGTTTCAACTTTTTGGGGTGTTATGGTGTCTTTCAGCTCATTGTTTTGGTTTTATGGCCTGTAGCTTTACCATTTTGCTTCTCATCAGCAATATTTCTCGGGCATCTGTGAAGCACTAAAGCTGACTGAAAGACATTTAGCTAGCTAGTAAACATAGTGGAGCTGATAATAAATCAGATATTTGTCTAAGGAGTTGGTGGAGAGCCAAGTTAATGTTGGACCTACATTCATTGGGTAAACACAGAAAATAGGCAGCTTCTTGCTATCAACTTCAACTTATCAATTTAAAAGGTACGCTAACTGGCAACTCTCGCCGGCCAGCCTGGGATTGGCTCCAGCCTCCTGCAACCCTGATTAGGATAAGTGGTTATAGAGAAGGGATGGCTAGCCATTCTAGTGCTGTGGC
Organism: Nibea albiflora; assembly: GCA_014281875.1. Classification (NCBI taxonomy): domain Eukaryota; kingdom Metazoa; phylum Chordata; class Actinopteri; family Sciaenidae; genus Nibea; species Nibea albiflora. The sequence continues at coordinate 7,164,401 of CM024803.1, forward strand.
TCCAGGGGCTCCACCAGTGTGGTCCAGACTAAGATGTCTCAACAGGGACGTATTGCCATGAAACTTTGTTGATGGATCTATAATGCTTCATTTATATTGTTGTTTCTAAGGAGTGTTTTCCATTTAAACTGACAAAGTTATGTGGAAAGAAATAGAAATATTAAATGAAGCCACAGTAAACATATTTTACAGTCAATGAGGCTACATTCTTACTTGTATGAAGTTACTTGGATCATACACCGTAAAGAGGCCAATACGGCTAATACTATGCATGAAACAAAGGCATAATTACATTACAGATGCCCTGGACAGTCTGGATAACAAAATGAATACAGCATTTTCCATGGATGATGACAGACATCTGCGAAATCGGATTGAAATGTGCAGATAATATTAATTGTAAGGAAAAGCTGAACAAAGAGATACAGGAAACAGAACATGACAGCGCAAGATAGAGAGGGAAATAGCAGCAGGAAAAAGACAGTGGGAAAAATGACCAAACAGAATGACAGAGAGAGAGAGAGGAGAAAGAGAACTGGAGGAAAAGAGTGTACAGTGTGTGAGGGTTACCACAACCATGCCACTGAGTGGTGTATTTACATGGTACCACACCACTAGGCTTTTAACCACAGACATGGCACAGGCTCAGTGTACGTGTGCGTGCAGCTGTGTGCATGTGTATTCTGATTCTGTAAAACACTAACCACAGGCATGCCTGTGGGAAGAGATTCAATATGTTTTAAAATGAAACCTGTGATTTTTAAGACGCAAGCGTAGTTTAAATGGCATCGGCGACTAATTGCGTTTCGCAAACAGGTGAAATCTGAAGCAGAATGCCATGCATGTCTGTGTCAGTCCCCGCTAGATTACAAGATTATGAATTCCCCTACTGTTTCAACTGAAATTCTTCTTCTTTTCTTTTTTTCTTTTCTTTCACAGCGTTTAAATATAGTTTGTAATTTCCACTGCCTCAGCAAACACTAAGCTAACATTTTTATACTCCACACAGCAGGATAGATGTGATTATGTTTCAAAACTGTACATGTGAGAATAACGTGTTATGAAGGGTGGAACAAATGACAGTCATAGTGCAATTGAAGAGAATACATCAGGTGTGCATTTGTGAGTTGCATTCATTAAAGTTACCAAAGGGTAGAAAGACTTCTTGCTGTTTGATTAGTATTGGCATTAACCACTTAATTAGTCCAATAGCAAGAAGCCCAGCTAGGTGTCTGTCTTACAGCCTTCTTCCGTCAATGTCCTCTTTGTCTATGTCATTATATCCAGGGAAGCTGCTAAGTCCAGCTATATTGCCTGCTTACCCAGCTCTGGTTCTGGCACAACAGCAACTGCGCTCCACCCTTCCCCCAAAAACCTCATCTTCACAGTCGACCAAAATGCCTGTGGTACAAACACCAACACTGACCCAGTGCTCTAAAATGACAGTTCTGGCACCCCAGTGAACAAACTGAGCTAACGTTAGCTAACAGCAGCTATAGTACGCCACAGCAGTTCACTTTGCTGTCCATCAGGAAGCCCTGTAAATGTGTACGTAAATACGATTCAGTTGGGGTGTCGATTAGCTCAGTTGTCATGCCCCATGCTCAGCAGCAGCCCAGGGCTCAAATCTGGCCCTTTGCTGCATGTCATTCCCCATCTCTCTCTCCTGTTATCTCTGTCAGAAATAAAGCTTGAAAAAGGCCAAAAAAATGTATATCTTAAAAAAAATATATGATTCAGTTTCACCAAAATCACAAAAAACCAAGGACACAATTGAAACCTGATTTCAAATGTTCAAATTCAAATGAATGTTTCTTCTGCTTTACGAAGAAACATACGATCTGTCTATGACCTGTACGACAGGTCTGGACTACTACTATTTCATATTCAATGAATCTGCACCACTCACATCTTTTTACAAGAAGCAAGTTTTGTTGAAAGCATTTTTTATATGGTGGCACTATGTTTTAACTTGTGTCAGTAAAAGAGCTTACAGCATTATTGAAGTGAGATTCACCTAAATTGGATTGCCAACACTTTACAAAAAAAATCTTCCATGTTTAAACAACAAACCTGCTTAGTGTAAGACGAAGAAGAAAAGGGGGACAAGGGGATTTGGTGAGAGGCACAGGGAGCAAGAGTTGCAGGGAATGAAGGGATGATAATCAGTGGGAGGGATTAGAGCGAAACATTAGTGGGGTGCAGAAAGAGCCGGGCACAGGGGCAAGGAAAGGTTATGAGAGGAATGAAGTACTGAGAAATTTTGAAACTTAGGGGAAAAATATAAAAGTAAGGTTAGCTGGCAGGAAAGGGTGGAGGAGAGAAGAGTGAAAGCAGATAGAGAGGGAGACAGGAAGGAAAAGGAGGGTTAGCAAGAGAGTGAGGTGCCAGCAAGGGAGAAGGAGCGAGAGAGAGAGGGAAGAATAAAGGAAGGAAAGGGGGGATAGAGCCATAAAGAGGGTTAGGTACAAACCAGGGAGGGGATGGATAGACAAAGAAGGAGGAGAGAAGTGGGGGGTGGACATAGAAGAAGGTAGAGGTGGGGGGTTCTTCAGCTGCTTTTTGAGGAAAGCAGTTGAAGATAATTGGTTCCTGATGTGAACCTGAGCTTAGTTCTCCAAATAAAAGGCCTTTCTGTCAGCTGTAATGGCTTTTCCATGCTGCACCACTCTGGTGGGGGCTACATTAGCATCCTAGCATAGCTCCTGAGCTGCTTTGAATTAGAAGGAACGCAGTAATACAAATGTACCAACTGTGATGGCCTGATTAGCATCAGAGGTCATGGACAATTTTCAACAAGAATTTCTGTGACAACACAATCTAACCTGTTGGAGACTAGGGAAGTAGGGATCCTAGCAGAAAACTGTACAACGTACGGCCTTTTCCTCTACACTTGTTCCATTTATACAGTAGTATGTCTGATAGCATGTTGTCACATTACTGTATGTCAAAATTCATCATCATTTTGGAAATGGTGATGCAAGGAGACAGAGAGCATTGGAAGCAACAGTTTGACCTTTTGGGTCTTATATCTGTCAATCAATGGGTGATATTTAGATGATCTTAGCATTTAGAAATCAGCTAAATATAACCCTTTAAAACCACAACTTCGTGTTTTTATACTTCTGTTTTTTAACAGGATAGAATGTTTTCATCAGTTTTAACCCCCTTCTTCCTACCAGGGACCACAGATGGAAATTAGCCATGTAGCTCAATGATTGTGTTGTGCATGGCTAATTGAACTAAAGCCTAATCTAAAAGCAACTTTACTTTAGGACAGAGCCAGGCTAACTGTTTCCCACTCTTTCCAACCTTTAGGCTAAGCTAAACTAATGTCTCTTGACTGTAGATTAACATTACTGATGATAAAAAAAAAAAAAAAAATCCAAAGTGAAAACTCTTGGGTTTGCGCTGATGCCGGTCCAAGGAAGATGAAAAAGATTTCAAATTACAAATTCATCTCCATTACTTGGGACATGTTCTTAGTTAAACACTGACACACACACACACACACACACACACCAGTGCACTGACCCTTATGCCACAATGAGAGTCTGAGCTACTACAAACACCAGATCTCACTGACCTCACAGACTCAATAACAAACAGCTGTCACATAACAGTGTGTGTTTGTGTGTGTGTGTGTGTGCACGTGTGCACACATTTACACACACTTACTTGCCTAACTGCTTCTTTCTCTGGGTGAGTGACTGTGTGACCATATGTTTGCTTACCTGGTTGCATGACAACATTTACGTATGTGGCGTTGTACGCATGACAGACGAGGATTGAAGACGCTGTCCACTGGTGAGAGAAAAAGAGGTTTGCTCATCTGTTCGTGTTGTCTTTTCTACTGATAAAAAAAAAATGAATTAGGGCCCCTGTGAACATGCTGCAATTACAGTGACGTGAAGTTGTGGATACCCAGTGCAGTATGTGTTTATGCTTTTCAGCTAGCTTAGCACAAAGGTTATATCTTGTTCTTTATGACAACGGAAGTGTAAAAATAAGAAACAGTCTGACACATAAAATGGAGAGTTGTTGTTTTTACCCTTAAGTTTTTGTAAGCCCCGTGATTCAAATTCACTCCACTCAATTTTTATATGTTGTTTTATGTGTTTTACCCTTCCAGTAAGATTCATGAAATTCAGACCACTAGTTTTCCCGTAATCCTGCTGACAGACTAACAAACAAAAATCGTAAACATAATCTTGGTGGAGTTGATTGCTGAACTTTAGAGGTGCTGGTGTTTTTTGTGCCTTGAACAGTGCAGACTAGCTGTTTCCAGTATTTTTCCTAAAATAAGCTAAACTAGTCACCTGCTGGGTGTAATCCTAACAGAAAGGTATCAATCACTCTCATCTAACTTCTGCTTTGTTTCTTCTTTCCATTGGCTGAGCTTGCTGACAACGCTCTGTGGTTTAAGACCCAGTTGTGGCTAGGAAGACTGTAAACCAGTATACAAGAGTCCATAACAAAAGCAACACTTCATCACTGGTACAGTCATCGACAGAGAAAAGCCATTACCATGTATCATCACCTGAGACAAAGGAAGTCACCATGACTAATCTGTCATCGACATCTCATAACTCTCTTTTCTGACAATAACAAAGGGAGATGAGAGACAGAGAGAGGGATGCTTACCGGAACACACACATACACAGTTATACAGTCAATCTGACTGTCATCTGTACATCTGGTCTGTGTAATTTAGACTGTCTGATAGTAATCGTGACAATGAAACCTGTTAGCCAGAGGGAAATAAGGGGAAGGGGAAGGGAGAGGAAGGAGGAAATGGAAGTTTAGTTTGCTAAATCTGGCAGAAAGGAATTTATATACAGTATATTTCTGTATTTTTGATGTAACTTATTCATCACTCGAGGGTTAAAGTCCAATCATGTCCACAGGCAATCCAAATGAAACATTTTGTTGCTTAGTACCCGAATAATGAAGAACAATAAAGTATTGCTTAGACTGTGTATTGCTAAATAAACCTTAATTTGAAATTGCCAGTGATATCATAAATAGAGATGATGACAGTGGCAATATGCTGTCTTTTTATCCCTCAGCACTGACCGGTATTTATTCTCTGTCTGGTGCGTTCTTTGAAAGACTGTCTCATTATGCTTCTATTGTACTTTCCATATCTATGCTTATTGTAGTACATCAATGATAGCTCATAATCGCCTCTTTCCACACTCCTGCCTTTTACTTTTGTTTACTTTGTGATGTAATTCATCTCCCTGTCCCCTGGGCTGTTTATGTAGCCTTTTCTCTCTTGCCCCCCCTCTTCCATTTCCTCTCTTTCACCCTACCTAACCCCTTGCTCTTTTTCATTCTCTACTGAAATTTAACTCTCCTCTGAAACCCTTGTGATTCCCTCTCCCCTCTGCTGCCATGTGTTCGAACCCCTCAGCTCTTTCTTTCTGTCTGATTCAATTCTCAGATTGTCTAATTCCCTCTCATCACTGATTGCTACCTGCCTCTCAGTGTTAAGCATTGAGGATTTAAAATGACTTTTGTATTGAAGGACAGAGCTGTGGGTGCAGAGGTGCAGTTCATACTTAAGGAGAGGACCTTTGCTTGAATACACATATTCAAAGTGTCAAGCCTCCCTTATTGACATAAGTAAATGTCACATAGACCAGGCTACATGCATTTTAAAGACAAGGGAGTCCACACACCAAACTGTGTTTGCACAAGGCATACAACAAGACAAATGGCGAATTGGTCAGTTAGTGTGCACTTTAGTCTTCTTTTTTTCATTTGGCACATTTAAAAAACATATTTACCATGCTAGCAGCTTTCTGAGACTATGTTAGCATGCTAACATTAGCTAATTTGCCCTAAACACAAAGTATGAAGTGCAAAATACAAAAGTACTGGACTTTGACCTGATAATAGCACAATGCAGTGTGCTATTGTAGCAAAGGATTAGCCAAGATATTCTAATTCATCAGCAGTGGAATGCGAGTGTATCAAACAATCAATGCGTTTTGAGATTTTTCACTTAAATGAATCTTGTGATAGTGCTAGAGGGAAAGTTGGAGGATCGGGAAACAGCATTCATTATCTGGAAACCATGAACATCTGTACAAAATCTTGTGCCAGTCCCTTAAGTAGATGTTTAGACTTTTAGAGTCTAGACTCCAAGAGTGAAAACTTTGAGCTGTTGGTGGCACTAGGGGAAAAATCAGAAGGTCATCAACGTGAATATCATTCATCATCTGTATGCCTGCACACAATTGAATGGAAATGATTGTTGTTGAGCCAAAAGGAACAATGTCGCTATTATGGATGGAAATAGGTAATCCTTTTTGTACACTGTATTTCTACATTATCCTGTAAAAGACAGCTGTGGTATGGAGAAAGCTCGTAGGCAGGATATTTATTAGTTTTCACAATCTGCCTAGTGTATTTAAATAAGTGTAATATTTAAATTTTAATGATTTTAAATGTCAGACCAGGAGCCAGTTTCTCTCTCTGAACCTCAGGCAACATCATATACAAGCAACTACTGGACACACATAAGCAAAATGGTAACTTTTCATCATCCACTGTAGCTCTTCCCATTAGCGCAATTAATTTTCTCGAAATTATTCCGAGGTAAGCTGTTCTAGCAGAAGAAAAAACAGTACTAGTGATCAGCCATTATTCTATCTGATAATAACACTAAATTACTGAGGTGATTACATGATGTTTGGGCCCTTCCAACAACTTGGAAGAGTTTTTTTGAGACATATGCAGTTTTGTAATCTCTGCTCTTTCCTTCCATTCCTACAATTATGTTGGTTTGTTTACTACAAACGCCTCAATAAATGCTAGCAGATGGTGCTCAAGCATGTGGGTGTGACACATTAAAACCAACTCTTGTGGATTAAATGCTTAGTGAACTACCTGGTGACTAGGATATTTGTCTTATGCATATACATTTTCTTACTGAGGTGATTACGACCAAGAATATAAGACGCAGGTCCAGAGCACACAATAAGCAATGTTGGTCCTCCAACAAGAATAGAATATATATATATATACTCAAGAATACAAGAATATAAAGCCTAATAGCATGTTCACATTGCAAGGTGTTTCTCATGGGGTAGCACTCTTAGCATGCCATTTCCTTTCATGACATAGTAGCTGGGTCACATAGTTCATGATAATCATTGATGTAATGTTCTCTAAGCACTGCTTTTGAGCCTTAGCATGTGTGACGCACTGAATTACTGTAATCCACCCATGGTATGGTTTTAACTGACGGGAGGAAGAGAACAAAGGTGCATTGATAAAGAAACAGTGGTGCATACAAACAAAATCAAGGACATGATTCCTAGAAAGAAGATTCAAAAGCACAGTACGTGATTCAGATGAAGGATGAGAAGAAAAAGCATACATACTACAGTATTTGACCCACCCTTAACCAATCATAAGCGATACTTTAAAGGACACGGCCCAGTCCAAACCTCACCCATGTCAAAATAGTGACAGGAACCACATGCAAGGACCTAGCTGACAACCTTCCAAGCTTTCCTGCACACAGATATTTTGATGGGCAGAGTGACAAGACATAAAAGCAACGTCTCATTGCAAAGTTGAAGAACAGGCTTTTATTAACTCTCACCTATTGGCAAATCACCTATTTTTCTTCTGTTTTGACATCCGTAACATTTCTGTTTCCTGCCAAGATCAACTTGCAGTGAGTTTGACAGTGACGACCTTGCCTCAACCCTGATGATCCACAGTGGACACACAGATGCCATTGTCCTTGGACTGACTGATACAAGACACTTGTAGGTATAAAAGGTGCTGAGTTGCTTTGACTCAGAATCGGCTTATGTCAAAAGGTTTCTTCAAAGTTTGTTTCTCATCATACAATGAAATAAAAGAAGCTGGCAGTGAAATCAAAAGATAAAGTTCATATGGCAACTTTTAATGGCAGACCTTCCTGAAATTTTGTTTTATCTTGTTTGAAATTAGGTTTTGGTCATAGCTGCAGAATAAACAAATCTCCAAAAAGTAGGGAACAGTTTATGACTGTCGCATAAAAACGGCATATATAAAAACAAGCAAACATGTGTCTGCAGCTTGAGTCTTGAGCCTGAGTCCCCTTCTTGTACACTAGGTGGGATTCTCCTTTGGCAAGATGTTTGCTTTCCATTGTGGGACACCACGGTTTAAATTTGGTCTGTTAGGTTTGTGTGAAATAGAGGAGCTTCTATCACAACAAGAGCACAAATGTAGCATGGCGGTCATGCAAGTATTTTGACAAATCACTCAAAGCAAACAGATTTCCCCCATTGCTGGGTTCGGTGTGGTTCCACTCATTCCTTTTCCATCCTCAAGTATGCCAGACACTACTAGTGACTATATACAACATGTCTTTCTAAGTAATTTTTCTATTTACTTTTTTTTTTGCTTGTTTTTGTCCACATTACTATGCCATGCTCTCCACTTCAAAGAGAAAAGAGGAACCACAAGGATATATGGGAACCAATTGCTGTGAAAATCAATGTGGCTGACAGAGAACCAAAATACTGAGGACATACTGAAGTTTGTGGCGGTTACAAGTGAAACATTTTAGATTTTATGGGATCAGACACAACATTTACATCTTTTGTCATGGTCACTTTATAATCATTGTGCGTTACATTCCGGCTGTCACTTGACCAAGACTACACACTGAACGCCGACCGTTAATAGTTTGCAGTTGTTCGAGGACAGCACTGGTCAGTTTTAAATGGCTAAAACAACTCATGTCCACATTTACCTGACAAGGACCATTAGTGGCCATGTGAATTATGACTCTGTTAGGAGCAAAAGGTTGATAAAACATCTTAGGGAGGAGGACAAATATTCATGTGACTCTGACTCTGGAAGCGCCACCTGGGTCAAAGACCCTATAAGATATGCTATGTTTAAAAACTGTTGTTTTTTTTTTAGTAACAGCTATGTCTCTTATCACACATTTCATATCTGATGCAGATGAGTCTTAAACTAGTGTTTCCTTTGTGCCTCCTATGTGCCTCATTACAACCTGATGCTGTATTGAACATTTTGATCTGAATTATTATTATCATTATTAATTATAACACTAACTTGAGTTGATTTGCCTTGAATTGTTGCCAGACATGTCCTTGAACGGTCTTATGTTAGTTAGCAGCCATTCTTGCTGTGATTCAAGCAACGACTTTACATAGAACAATCCCAGATGATTGGTGGACGCTGAGATCTCCAGTCGTTTGATATTGCGAGAATAGGCTAGAGGAGGCTTAATGCGAGGCTCTTGAACCCAAGTCTCCCTCAGGCAGCCTGTCTCTCAGGTTGTTTGAAGTACCACGACCTTCTAAAAAGTGCAGCACATACACTCTAGCCATCAAAATAGCAAATTATTCTCCTTTCCACTGACTAATTGTCTCAGTTCCACTTAAGAAAAGTTGGTGCCCGCTATCCTGAATTATGTATGAGAGTTAATGTATGGGTAGCATCTCAAGGAGCTGGAGGCAACACTACCGTAGTCCCAGATAACATTCAGTGTTAGTGACATATTCTCAACTTAATAAGACAAATGAGAAGTGTTATATTTTTCAGCGTATCGCGGTTTTAACACTTCATTTCATTCCACAGCCACACTGGTTGGTTTACTACAAAACACCTCACTAAGTGCTCACAGATGGTGCAAAGTTGGCAGACGCCTCTGTCCCTTCCAAATACTTTCTCACAAGCTGAGAACTTCATACCAGAAGGTTCAAACTTCACTTGGACACCAGCACCGGCAGACGGGAGGAAATATTTCCAATATATTATGTGGAAGGTTAATTGGTAAGGAATACAATATGTCTTTGAGTCTCCCAGTGTCAGTCTCACGCTCTCTTTTTCTCTTTGGTTCACTCCACCCCTCTCTCCCTTCCTGTCTCTCTTAACAAGTTACTGAGGAAAAAAAAAATGTGTTTCCAATTAGACATTGAGGGGAAAAGAACAACTCTGAACTGCGAACACTACAAGAAATGTCTTTGGTAACGTGGACGTTTACATCATGAAATATCATTTCTTCATAAGTGGGGAAAATGTCCGTTGGCTGAATTAAATGCACTTGTTGCTGATCTGCTTTCACTTGTCTTTGTTCAGAAATTGAAAATCCAGAACTTTAGAGATAATGTTACTCAAGAAAATTCAATTTTTTATGGATTTCCAGTGAAAAACTCCTTTTATCACTCTTTAAGCTAAATAAGATTTCCAAAACTTTCAATGCCACTTTACTTAAACTGGTCATTTTTTGCAGTGCGTGCGTGTGCGGGCGTATGTGTGTGCGCGCGTGCGTGAGTGACGTCATGTGCAAACAAAGGTCCTCTCCTGCAGAGTGTGTGTGGCAGTCGGTCGGTCAGAGAAAGAGAGAGAGAGAGAGCGAGAGAGAGAGCGAGAGAGAGAGAGAGAGAGAGAGAGAGAGAGCTTGGCGGAGACGCCGCGCCAGCGCAGAGAGGCACGGAGACGCAGCAGAGAGCATCACGGCGACTTCGTCTGGGGGGAAAAATAAATAACACAACTTTCAGAAAGAGGGACGCACTTGTGGGGTTGAAAAAAAAAGCAAAAACAAAGGAGGTATTGCTTTTCTGCACGGACATAAAATGAAAGGGTTACCTGGCTGTATATTGGATTTGGAGTCTTGTGTTACACCGCTGCGACTTTGACACCAGAGTTGCGCAGGCTGAGTCTCTAGGAGTTGTCTGTTGGAGGAATTTCAGGCACCCCGAATCAAACTTGAGCTGGACATCAAGGAACCAGTCAGGGAGTAAGCTAATCCACCTACCCACTGCTCTCACTGGAAAAGAAAACATTGTAAGTATTTGTGCTGCGCCTTGAATGAATCCTTACAAACAGAACACAAAAGTTTTTTGTTTTTTTTGGTTTGGCTTCCTTAATCTTTTTATGCATGCATGATTTTGGCATCTTTACATAATCAAAGTATACCTGCCACGTAGACCTGGCTAGGAAGCGTTCTGTGCAGATAAAGCCTTTGATGGCATTAGCAGATGCCTGTGCGCACCGTTATTTCGATAGGAGACGCTCGGTTGTGCGCCTATAGGCGTTGAGAAGGAGGGACGCAGCTGGAATGAAGGACTTGTTGCGCCAGAGCTGGGCTCTTTATCAAAGTCTTGGATTGGAACAATATTTGTGGAAGGGAGTGAGCGGGAAAAAAAGGGATCAAGCGGGCGTTGGGTCTGGGCGTAAAAGTTTGACATCTGTGTTGATTTTCCACGCTGATCTGCAGTCAAGAGAAGCTTTCTGTTCGGTTTCCTCAGTGAACCCTCTTCCTTCTCCAGAAATCAGCTGTCATCCAACTGGAAATGCTGGTGTTGTGCAGTGTCAGTGCTTGTAGGTGTAACTGCTAAAACATGATGACTGTGCCAGCAGCATATTGATAGCCCTCAAACAATTCTTGTGGTGTTGGCATCTTCACAAAGCATGCGCCTTGATGCTGCCAGCAGGAGTCAATACACCGTGCTGTGCCCTGGAATACGGCCTTGACATACAACAGCAATATCATGAACTAAGTTCTCTCTAACGAACTAAGAACTCTCTTAAAGATGTGACAGACACAGGCAGAGCTGATGATGTGGTCTGGTCCTTCCATCAAAACAGGATCAGAGATGATGAGATGACCTCACCTGCAGCAAGGATGGAGGCAATTCAAGACTCAGATTTGAGCAGATGGCTCTGTGATTGTTCCTTATTTTTCTTTCGTGACAGAAATATAATGACATAAAGTTGAACACGGCAGCAGCCTTTCAACATCTAACATCAATTATCATTCCTGCATCTGTGATACTTGATTCCTGAATCTAGTTCAAGTTCTGCTCAGCAGCTTTTTTTAGTTGTTGTTGTTTCCCGATCCTGATAAATCATGTGAAAAGCAATGATTTTTCATTATCTGGAAAGATTCATAGGATTACCAGTGACGTTTACCGTTTCACCTGCAAAGTTTGAGGAGTAAGTGAAACGAAAGCTGTCCATCCTGGAGAAGAATCAGTCTTGTTTTGCAACATCCTAAGCACATGTCGTCTTTTCTGGCCAACAAATGACCTAAAGCAGGATATCTCAATAAGGCTGTGTTCCCAGAGGGGAATTTATAATATGTCTGGAGACCTTTGTCATTTCCTTTAGAGCGAATCTGATGAAAATGTTTATGTTTATTTATGTGTGTATTTGACACATTCATATGTTGAATTTAGATGCTTTTGATGACCTTTGACCTTTGAGTGCCATCACCAGTGCAAAAACCTTCTGTTGGCAATTTTACAACTGTTGTCCCCTCGTCAGTTTTCTTCCTCGCCAGCCCTCAGACCAAACTTTCCATTTGTATTTAAACTCACATCTCTAAAGGAAAGATAAGAGTTTTCCCTTTCCTTTTCTGACACCTTTAACACAAATGCTCGTTGTTTACTAAGACAAAACAAACAGACCTAAAACTAATGACTGGATTACTGCGAGATGTGCTCTGGATAGTCATTATCTCCCATTTTCCGTTTCACATGCATCTCCACATTCACGCAACATTCTAAAGGACTGCTGTGAAAACAAAAACAGCAAAAAATGCTCGCTACATGCTGTCTTTGCCTTTTTGATGTCACCTAATTAACACTGAGCTGGGGCTCAAATGGTGTGTGTGTGTGTGTGTGTCTCTATGCGTGAGTATGTTGTGTTTATTTGTGTATTCACTTAGATGGCGAGAAGACTGATTACCTCCCACCCACTGCCACAAACCTCAGGGGTTCTTTGATGCTATAGTGTGTGAGTGTGAAGAGCTTTTTTACACGTCTGTAGATAGATCAAGTCTGAAGCTTTCAAGCTGTCCTAATTATTAAATCCACATTCTTAAAATAATGTCTCACGATGTGCCACGTGCAATACAGTTTTTTTTTTCTTCCAGCTTGAGATATGGGAGGTTTTTAACAGTTCTTATTTCCTCATTTGCATCTTGCTGTATGAACCTCTGTAGAATCTCACACGTACTGACGGAGGCACGTCCAGCAGCTACAGCTGGAGGTCAGATAGGGATAAGACATTTAAGTGTTTCACTTAGGACATGAAGAAACTATTAACAGTTCAACGTGTCTAAATTCACTTTGAACAACATTTAGCCACAAGCGAGGCTAGTGCAGAGTTACTAAGTGGGAAGTTTAATTGCACATTTCCAATCTCTTCCTGTTGTCTCTTTTCATCATTTGGAGAGTGTGAAGAGATAGCACAGAGAGAAGATAACATTGGGTATAACAGACAGGATAGTTCTCAGGAGCTTAGCGGTTTCCTCAGTAACCGTGGAAGCTGTGCAGCCCATTAGTCCTCAAAGTTCCCTCCTGATGGATAGATTTGACAGAGTTACAAAAACAGACCCGTCCAAAGTTATTCCACACCTTGTGAGATGCTGAAAAGAACAAACAAGATTTGAAGGGATGAGTTGATGCCTCTGACCTTCTTGTTCAAGCTAAACAAAACTCCCACTGCAAAGACTTATTATCTCCCCCCCCGAAGATGACTGTTTTATGTTTCCCTACATGAGCTCTGACATCCGTCAAAAGAAAGGGTCCTTGAACCATCTGTGTTGTGATTACTGAAAGCGCGATCTCGCCTCCCCCTCATCTGGGGACCTGCATTCCACCCATTCTTCATCCCAATGTCCAGATTGTTTCCACATTCACGCAGGTAAAAGAGTCACATTTTGTGAGCTACGGTGGCAGTAATGAATTTCCTTCAAAGGCATGTGAACAGGGTTAGGTTCTTAGTGGAACAGCTATAAGAATATTAAAGAGACAAGGATTTGTTTCATCTTTTTACCTTTACTCACTTTTACATGCTTGTTTGTGGAGCTTCTCAGTACAACCATTGCTTTCTACTCTAAGAAGCATGAGTCATTTCTTTGGAAAGATGCAAATGTGTCTCCAGTTTCTGTTTGAATGTGTGAATCTGTGGTCTGACCGCTACTTCTTCCTGAACTGATGATTGTGGCCTTTTGCAAATCACACTGGTGACAATGACACTCTGGTTTTGATCACACTTTTAGTTTGCAGTAATATGGGACTTGGGGTAACATGGAGGTGCATCATGACAAAAAAATGGGCAATTTTTAAGGTTTAAATTACAAAACATTGTTGACTACCGTAATTTGATTTTATTTCATGGCTGACACACTCCTCTGTTCTGCCTTTTCTGTTTTACACAAATTAGCTGTAAGTTCTGCTTTTGGGCATTTTAGTGTTGTCGAAAAGTCCCTATGCCCTTCATTTTTTTTAATCTTAGCTAATGTAAAAATAAACTGTGGCTTTGACAGGAAACTGTTCTTGTCAGCTCGAGGACAGTATCGCCGTTGTATGTGTGATGCACAAAGAATACAGTTTAGAAAAGTGGATATTTGACATGATTATCTTAGAATGAGGTTACTTCATGTTCTGAGTCATGATGGAAATTGTTTATCGTCACTGAAAAATGAGCTTTCATTCATATTATCTTTGAATGCCCTAAAGGAACCTCATGTCACAGCCCTGCGATGTGTTAGACATATCAGATGACTCAGGGAAATGAAGGCTAACAAAAAGACATAAAACAGAGACAGAAAGAGAGAAAAGCAGTTTTGTAGCCAAACGTTTTTAAAGGTCTCAGCATACTGTACCTGTTGAGCACCATTTACTTCACATACTCATGTCAGCAACGTGTGCATACTGCTGTGCTGTCATCTTTGTGGGATGTGTCATTGCATCCCAACACTGTAGTTAGAATTGTGGAAAGAACACCAGATATCCACCCAGAAAGTTCCCGTGATTTAGGTGAAACCACATATGTCTTTGCAGTTTTGTTTGAAATGAAAACGAGTTCACCAGAGAGTGTCTTTACTGTGAAATATAGGCGAGACATACAATACCTTAACAGAACCTGTAGGTATTCCCACAGCTGGAACAATAACACATATAACACAATAGCACTTCCCTGACTGAGAGGCAGATGAAGACATATCAAGATTGTATTTCCATGCAAGTTAGACAAAAGGACTTTGGTCAGTGACCAAGTAATCAGCTGTAGGTCACATCACAAGCTAAGCATCACTGAGCCACGTGCAGTCAGAGTGACCACAACGCTCAAAATGACCCAATTCCAAAGGCTCGTGCTGATGCACATCATGTTTAGAAAAAAACATACTGTTGCCCTCCCACGATCTGCCCTGCTATTAACTTGCAACTCCTCATTCCACATGTCTTAATTCTGGTTTGGTTTGTGTGTGTGTGTGTATGTGTGTGTGTGTGTGTGTGTGTGTGTGTGTGTGTGTGTGTGTGTGTGTGTGTGTGTGTGTGTGTGTGTGTGTGTGTGTGTCGGAGGGGTATGGGTTCAAATCATGTCAAGGATGTCTCGCGTCAGTCATACACACACACACACATACACACACACACACACACAAAGAAAGAGGAACCAAAATCTGCAAGAATGAGGAAATATTTCAACCCAGTTACATAACAATTATATCCTTTAAATACATACAGTAGGTCAGGACACTGTTTTTCACACTGCCCCTTGTAGGGGTTTTCCAGTGGGCCCAGGTTGGTCTCTGTGTCAAGTCAAGATAATGCTACTGACACTTAGACTTCAATATGAGGCTGTCTATATTCACATCAGGTGAACAGTGTAGTACTTAGCCAACTGCAGTTCATCTGAATTAAATCATCATTTTGTCAGTGGAGCTTTTTTTCCAGTTTCATTAGTGAAAGACCTCCCATTCCGTGTCCTTGTTTTACAGACGGTACAGTTGCTTTGGAAAAGCATTCACTTTTTTTTTTTTGGCTCAATCTGTGATGAAAAACCCCGTAATGACAAAGCGAAAACATGTGTTCAGAAATATCTGCAAACTTCAATTCATCAAATCTTTCTGTTCCAGTATTCAATAAGATTCCTCCCTTTGGTGAGACTAAATGCAGCCAAATACTCAGAGGTCCTTGAAGAAAACCTGCTGCACAGCCTCAGACTGGAGCGAATATTTACCCTTAAACATGACAACAACATGGGGTGCACAGCCAAGACAACACTGGCGTGGCTTCAGGAAAAGCCTGAATGTCACTGAATGGCTCGACTAAAGCCGGGACTTGAACACCACAGAACATTTGTAAAGACTTTCCGAAGCCACCGTATCTGTTTTTATTCCCTCTTCTTGTTCTCTTCCTTTCGTGAAGTGCTTGGTGCAAAAAAAATAAAGCTTGCTCGCTTTTGCCCTTCAGCCTGGTCTTCAGCAAGTGAAACATGTGCAGTTGGCCAGGGGTCAAGAACATTCCACTGCTTGGCCATAAAAACTCCTTGGTTGCCTCGTGTGTGTGTGTGTGTGTGTGTGTGTGCATGCGTTTAAAGATTGAAGATTATAGATCATCCAGCTGTATTGGTCCAAAATTGTGAATTTAGGGAAGTCAAATTTTCATTGAGATTTCAGTCTAACACACACATAGCCCTATCAAACTTTTAGTATGTATGTGAGCATTTCATTTACATTCAATGCACAACATTAGTAATTGACAGTCCAGAACATTCAGTGATGAATTTGAAGAACGCTCTCGAGTCAAACCCCCGAAATCTCTACAGACCGCACTGACGCAATCCAATATTGCATCTGCTACAGTGATGTAATCAGTGGAATCTGTCTCCAATAGTGTGATTTCATTAGGGGGTGACTGAACACACCCAACAATAAACTGCAAAGAAACCTGTCACATGTGGTAGAGGCTGTTTATCTGGGCCTAGTCATTGTTAGATATTTGTTGGGGAGTGTATGTACAAAGTAGTGCCTTTGACCATATTTCTATCTTTATATCTATAGTGGCAGTATACATTTTTAAAACATTTCATATTATTATTACGCGTATTTGTGTGTTAGTATTCACAACACAACACAAGATACAAGCATAACTGGGAGGTGTTCATTAAACACTGCCTCCACTAGCTGCTAGCAGCTGCACAAATGCCTCTAAGTTTTGGTGTGAAGTGGCTTGCACTCCACGTACTTGTGTCATACAGCTTATGCTTATGTGCACTGAAACTGCATTTCTGTGGGCTTTTCCAGGATTAATTTCCTGGTTATACTTGTTTCCTGCTATTTAGCCTGAAAACCTGCTTTAGCAACACATGTGCAACAGATCACAGCAGAAAGAGCTTAAAGGAAACAAGCTCATTAGATGGACATTTGCAAAATGAAAGGGTGTGTTATACGCTATACTCCACAGATAACAACCCATGAGTTGGATTTCAGTTGTCACTAGGCTTTCCCAAGCTATGATCCCTGGAAGAATTTATAGCCAAATTAAAATTGCTTTCATGTTATTTATGATTCTGGCTCTTAGAAATAAAACATTGCTTTCGATGGCTTTGGACAAACCAGAAGCCACTACAACACCCACTCAGCCTGTCTTTACAGAGCTCTGTGTAATTTGGCAAGTTAACTCCTTATCCCGAGGGAATAAAACATTATTTTGTCAGATTAAGTCCAAGAGTAAATCCTCCAGAAGGGCTTCTGTTGGTGGTGTGATGAAATGTTCCTCCTTGAATCTTCTGTAGCGTGGTTTCCGTTTTTTGACAGTCGCTGTCAAGTCAGATTTCTTTCTGGACACATTTTCTTCATGTCTAGTCAGGTGAAACATCTAGTCAATAAGAGAAAACACATCCTGTTTACTTCTACTCTATTCTGTTTGATTGATTTCAATTTAGTCCACGTGGATTTAATGTCAAATCAAGTCTAATGTTGTCTATAAACCGGCCATGTCTCATGTTGTGGTTCATTCTCTGCATGGCTCCAAACCCCACCAGGAGCATTTCAGCATGCCGGACTTTTAACTTGCTCCTTGGTTTATGTCCTTGTACCTAGAGTAAGTACACTGCATAGTTGCTTTCCTTTTGGCTTTTTTTTATGATTGGAAGTTAGCACAGAGGGTTTTATTTAGAAAATCGCAAGGATTCTCGGCAGAGCAGAGGGGAGGGAGCGTTTGAAACATTGACTAGAATGGCAGCAATCGGCTCCGGCACGCTCTGGGTGGGTTAGGGTTAGGCCGCAGCTGTGCCCAGTGAAATTTAGCAGTAAGCTAAAACACTTTCTGTTTGATTGCATTCGCATTCATTTTGATTCAGCTTGATTCGGTTCTATCAGATCAAGTCAAATATGGTGAAATATGGTGTAGTCACGCCAAGTATAATTCAAGTCAAAGTAAGCATAAAAGCACCTTCTATGTCGAGTGAAGTCAATTATGTTCTGTTTTATAAAACTATCCACGTTCTATTTTATTCATTTCTGTTCAAATATGACCTCGTTTGTTACATGTATCCCATCTGTTCCATTCTATTCTATTCTTAGCAAACAAAAGTAATGACTGAACATGTGTCAGTTTGGGGGCTTCGTGTGCTGAGATGTTAGTGCTTAAGTGGTTGGAGGGGTATCATCCACTGACGAGCCATGAATCAGCCCGTCACGGCCGTAGTCACACATGACTCAACACCAACTCTCAATCCAGCCCTTGTACTGAGCTCTGCCGCTCCACTGCAACTGTTTGAGAGTATGTGCGAGTGTGCGTGTGGTTTGTGTGCACTCGCCCATGATGTTAAAGAGAGAGTTAGAGAATGAAAGCCTATGTGTGTGTGTGTGTGTGTTTGTGTGTATTCTGGGTTGTAGAAGTCCTGTTTCTCTGCTTTCGGGGGAAACAATGGGCACATTGTGTGGAGAGTTGGCAGAGAGCGGAGTGGGGGAGACTGAGGAGGAGGAGGAGGAGGAGGAGGAGTGAGGTGGAGAGGAGAAGAGGAGACAGGAGGGAAAATCTGGGAAAAAAAAGGGAGATAGAAGATGAAAAGACAGGGGTTAAAGGGAACGGAGCAGAGACAAGAGAGGAAAGGAAGAACAGAGTTAAGAGGAGAGATGAGAAGTTAAGGATAGGGAAATGTGAAGTTAAAGGGAGAGGGATATAAAAAGAAATAGATACTGAGGTGATGAAGAGAGAAGCAACTGTGGAACGGGAAAGGTCAGGAGAGGAAAGAAAAAGAGAGTAGAGATTAGTTGGGGGGGGGGGGGGGGGGGGTTAGAATAGATGAAAAGGAGAGGAGAAAGGAAGAGAGGGAAGAAAAAGAAGGAAATCAGTGTGAGAAGGTTCAAGCAGAGCTTAGGAAGCAGGGAAGGAGGCAAAATGGGGGCAAATGGAGTAGAATATGTGGGAAGGAGGACAAGTGAAAGATTCTACAAAAAGAGGAGAGATGGAAGAAGTATTGGAAAGTTAGAAGTCTTCTCAGTTTCACTTGTCATTCATATAATATCTATGTCATCACAACTGTGCCAAGTGGGACTTAATGGATCAGGCCCACGTTCAAAATTGTAATCTTTATACTCCGGCTGCAAAAGAGCGTAGCACATATATCATCTCAGTCTGCACTGAGATGCAAAGCAAATCAGCGTGTTCACATTGGTTTTTTAAACCAATGTGAGATAGCAGGCCTCCAAACAGGAGGGTAGCTGTGATCCAGGACTGGCGTACTCTCATCATGTCCTGGACACCTCAGTTATTTCGTGAAATTCTTTATATGAAGAATGTCTAAGGTACCAATTTGACTCAAAAATGATGTCAGGTTGGTATAGAGCAGGGGTGAAGGGTCTTGACCAATGACAGTATCTTGACCTGTGTGTTGGCTGTTGCAGTGTGGGATTTGTAGTATGGGACTATTCGTAGTGGGAGTGTGATTTACGGGCGTGCCATAAATAATAAAGACATGAAATTATCTCGTGGGTTTGACATGTTTGGTCTGTCAGGTCTATTTCTCAAAGTCAGTGCAAAAGCATGGATGTATAACAAGAAATTTGACACATATATTTGGGCAAATATGCTAATCGACTGGCTAATGTGAGCTACAGGCCTAAACTAAACAGGCAGGGCTAGTTTCACTCCAAAGGAGAGCCTCCAGACAGTTTGCAAGCATTCAGCGAAGAGACTTTCTATCACTTTCAGATGTTATGTCCATCACTCGTAACTCATTCACATCAAAGTCTGGTTTGAAAAATGTTCCACAGCTGAACTTCAAACACCAATTTGGGTGATCCATTTCATAGACTAAAAATAGTTTTACATCATTCAAAATCATCATCATTACCCCAGATGTGTACAATGGTATTACTGTTCAGTATGATAATTTATGCAGAAGCATAATCACTCTTAGATGCTTCGTGACTTCTTATGAAAATGAATAATTCTTACAAATTAGAAAGAAAACCACAGAGCCAGCAATTTAATGTAAAATTCTTTGTTGATGAATCGCAGGGGCCATTTCTTGGACAATAAAACACTGTCTGAACTTTTACATCCAGATGAGCTTCACATGATCATATTTTCCTGAGTACCAAAGCCAGAAGATCTATTCTTCTCTCTATAAAAATAGAAAATCATCATAAAACCTGTAAAACTATAGGTTAGCATAATAGCCTTGAGCGCTTACGTTTCAAAGTCAACATTTCATAAGTCAGTTTTATGTATATATCACGAGTTTGCCTCAAGGGGCTTTACAGTCTGACACCCTCCATCCTTAAACCTTCAATATGAATAAGGAAACCTCAGAAAAAAAACACCTTTAACAGGGAAAAAATGGATGAAATCTCAGGAAGAGCAACAGAGGAAGGATCAGTCTTCCAGGATAGACAGACATGCATTAGATGTGGTAGTAAAGTTACAGCATGGACAATCAGGATGACTATTATAGATAGATTGTAAACATATGAACAATATGGATCTGAGAGGATGCTGGGAAACTTTCAGGTACCATCAAACAGACCTGAGCCACATGACCTACTCTCCACCATGAAGCCTTGGAAAGAGGACAGACTACACAAACACACACGGGGGGAAACTGAAACCACACAATTCACACAGACAGGAGAAAGGAAACAAACACACAGAGGGAGAGACAGACGGGGACAATGTGCACACAAGGGAGAGAGAGAGACAAGAGGAGAGAGTCTCCTGGAGGACGAAGATCCGAAACATCTGGAATGAGGTACAGACGGCCAGGGAAGAGAGAGAGTTCCCAGGACAGCCGATGGCCTAATACAGAAGAGAGAAGAAGTGAAAAGTGAGAAGTTGTAGAAAGTAGGGAGAGATTGGAGAAGAGAGAGAAAGATAAGCAGATAGCCGTTGCACACAAATAGAGTTGGAGAGATTCAAAAGTTGTCAGAAAGTTTAGATGAAAAGATGAGTTTGGATTAAAAGACCTTAACAGAGTAACACTGACTGAGATCGGGCTGGTATGAAGGGCCATGCTCATAAAAATCATGAGAAGAACTTTAAAGTCTGATGACCTGCGAATGTCTAGACACGTTAATAAATGTTCTCTAATACAGACTAAACTTCATCTCTGCATAGGAATAACATGTCAAACATGAAATTCAGTGGTGTTTCTCTTAAAGCTTTATTCCTTTCAGCACTGTATTAACAATAGCAACCAAAAGGTCGGATGATAAATTGTGGAGAAACTGAGAGCAGACTTTTAGTTTAGTGACTGTCAACCTCTGTGCTAGCATTGTTCCGACTGGACCCAGCCAGTTTATCTTAGTACGTGCTGAAGCAACAATAAAACTTTTTTTTTTTAAATAAAAAAATTTACACAGAGCAGAAGTTATTCAGAAGAACAGAAGAAGGACTTGTGTAATATGTACAACCCTTGTGTAGTGTTGACTTCTAGACAATATAAGTTTCATACAAAACACACAAGAACAAGTATGAATTTTATTTATATATATATATTTTATAGTGGCAATAAATGGATAAAAATGCAGATAATAATGTTTGCAATAATAGAGCAATAGACTCACGTTAGGATGGTTGGAGTGATAGGGCATGGCCCACTGTTGATCTTAGATTGAGGCTTGATGCAAAATACTGACTGCTAGATCAACACTGGATATTTTTACCTCAGATGCTAAGGACATGTGACCTCCAAATTAAACCATAAAATAAGTTATTTTTCCTCTAGAATGACACATTGCTTTCTGACATGACGCCGCCATCGCAGGATGACACCGTTTGTCCGTTTCTTCTAAAACCAGCAGCAAATCAGTTTTATGATCTGACATCGTTGTGTCAATGGTTCGGTTAGGTCTAGGCACAAATGCAAACTTGGCAAGGGTTACGGAGAGGCCACGGTTTGGGATAGATTTACTTCTTCGTTAAGGTTGCAGTAGAAATCATGTGGTTACGGTCAGAGAACGACTGTGGTCATGGTTAAAAGAAACCAATGTCAAACGCGGTCTCCTATGTTAAAGTCAGACCTTTTGTTGACCCGTTTATCCACCCATACCATCCATAATAATGTCATGTTACTGCCTCCTTTGCTACTGTCGTAATTACTATGGTCACTAGAGGACATGTGAAATGAGGCCGTTCTTTTTGAAACGTCACATTTCTTTCATGATCAGATGATGGATCTTCTTGTTTACTCTTTCGTACATCTGTCTGTCCACCTTCTTCTTCAAGAGCGTCATATCTTCAAGTCATGGTCAACATTTCTCAGGACTTTACCAAGCTATCCCGGTAACGATATCATAAAATGTGATATTAAAATATTGTGTAGCTGTAGGGATATCTCATCCTGTGAGGAAGTGTCTCTCAAGTTAAAACATGAAAACCAAAAAGAAAAAGGAACTGAATGTTTATTTCGTTCTATATTTAGGTAGGTTTAAAGGTGGGGTAGGAGATGTTTTCCAGAGCATTTTTTACAGTATTCATGACCCCACTGCAGCCAGTAAAATAAAATAGAAGGTTTGTCAAAAAAACCCGAAATGTTTCAGTCCAGTCTAGAGGGCGAATTCATGGGAAAACACCATCCAATCACGTTGATGGGGCTTCATTACGATTGGATCCTGACACGTCCATCAAACTTCAGTGTGCTTCTCCCTCCCTCTCTGCGCGTGCACCCATTTGTGAACGAATAGAGACCCTTCCATTACTTTGAAGGCGTGGTTTCTAGGGAAGGTCTGAAGAAAAGGCATGGGTGTGTATTTTCAAAATATAGCTTGCTGGAACCGTTTTCCCAACATCTCCTACCCCACCTTTAAGTTTGCTCATATCAAACAAGAGATGAATTGTGTGTGACTGTAACAGTAGAAGAGAGACTACAAGTGGGTATGTGTGTCTCTGTTAATTAGGCGTATGTTATGAATATTCAGCCCCGGTGCTGATGCTTGAGTTATGACCTCACTTGTATGGATTCCAGGGTGGTCCTTTCATAGCCAGTTAGACACACACATACACACACTCTCTCTGTCTCCGCACAGCCTGACTTTATCACACATTACTAACAAGCATAAAGAGAGTGTGTCGACACACACTCAAGCACAGCGAGCATTTTGTTCCCTGTCTTTAACACCCGGGTCTCAACACATTGTACACACACACACACACACACACACCTAAACCTTCCTCTCTCACTTACACACACCCAAAAACACACACTAAAACTAAAATGCTTCAACAACTTAGTCATCTAAACTTTCTCTTTTATGGTGCACATACACACCCAGGTGCAAGAACACAGAAATCTAAAATCCCCTCTTTCTGAGTCCTCTTTCTTGCTCAATCTTTCCCTTTTACAAGACCCACCCACCAAACACACACACACACACACACGCACAATGACAGGATCTCTCTCTGCAGGCTCCAAGGGTCTGATGAAAGTGTTGGGAATGTGTACTGAAAGGCCACTGACACTTCCTCCACTTTCTAGTACTGACGACTCGCCTCAGGCATCTAATGCCCTGGTGACTGCTCCCTCCAGACATTTAATGGCCGTAAGCCTCAGATGACAAATACAATAAATGGGCTTTCATCTGTGGTGGTAGTTATCAACAAGGCTTCCTTGCTGTGGATCTATCCTGCATTAGGGTTGCTGCCTTCAGTCAGCTGCTCTTTTCACTGCTTCGTAATGGCTGGAGTTATTGGTTCCTCTTGATATGAGTACCAGTTAAAAACCTCAAAATTACATGTGGGTTTGATAATCTTATTTGGGAACTGATTAAATAATGACCACAGATACTAAAGGGAAGAGGGAAAAGGAACAAACCCATCACAAACAGGAAAAGGCTGCATTCTGTGCACCACCTACAAGTTTGTTTCCAGAACATTGACCTGTGCTCCATTCACACCCTGTCATGGCACACTTTAAGCATATAAACATTGAATGTTATTATCTGATAAATGAAAGTACCTGTAGTTCCCTTAAAACCTTGCTCATGTGTACATTTAAACTGTAATGAGTCCACCGTCAACGTTCTGGGGCACAAATAAACTCAAAAGTTAATTTGAGTCTTCCATAGTCTAAGTTAGACAAGTCTTTTTATTAGTAGTTTGTGTTTACCCAGACTGTGACCTGCAGTTTTAGGGACACCAAGAGGAAAGTCTTTCATAAAAGACTGAAAATGTGGAGAATTCTCTTTTGATTCAGCTAAGTCAGACTTCAGATAAACTTTGGGATGAGGACTGCGTATTTTGTCCTTACATTCAAGTGCATTAGGAAAGGATAATGGAATAATGGCCAGGGGATAATGGCCAGTATGACTATGATGAATGATTACAGCAAACAAAAAGTCGTTCAGTATAAACACAAGCACTTGACTGTTGTTTTAAGACTCACTTGAAAAACTGTGAAGCCATCCTTTAAACGAAGCTTATTATTCTGTGTGCTCTTGATTAAAAATTGCTTAAAGGACTTGGAAACTTTAGCCACTGATAAAATATAAACCTTCACTATGTAATGAAAAGATGTGGCCCTATATAGCAATTGCTGGCCAGTGTTTATTTTTTGACATGTCTCCTCGGAAATCAACATGTATAAATTAAGCAGATACATCCAGCACGTCTGCTCAGACAGCATTAGCAATCATTCAGTACAGCTAATAGAATGTACCATTGCTATTCCAGTGAACAAAATAACATTTCACAGCCACTCCAAGCAAACATTGCCCCTTATCGGGCTGCCTCAGGAAATTGGAGCTATAAACAGAGGTTAGAAAACCGTTTATTTAATTGATTAGGACTTCCTTTATAATGTTATTGGTGCACTACCATGCCTAATACACACCCGTTTTGGCGAAGGAAAATAAAGATTGTGTCAAGAAGTTGTACACTGCCATTCTTAGACGGTCTACTGTATAGTTGATGGGCAGTATTGCTTTTGGCTTGGATTAGGATTTAAAATGGGCTAAGTGTAGAATTTATAGCATGGGTTGCTATGGAATAAAAACTCAGTCAGGAACTAAATTATGGGTTATTGCTACCGGCAAAACTAACCCTCTGCATTATGTAACATGTCTTGTATATCATGACCGTCAAAACAGTATTACCAATGAGATTTAGTACTGCTTTGCAGTTGAGGTGCAGGAGTTGAAAAATATTTTTGGCAAACTTCAGCTTTCATAGCTTTCAACACTGACTCATTTCCCAGGAGTATCCCTTATTTTTCATGTGAATTTCTGAGAGGTGAAGGTAGTGATAGTTTTTCCAGCGTTGTAAATTAGTTCAAGAGGAGGAGGGAAAAAATCCTTCATGTTTGCAGTTTTGGCGGAGTGGAGATGTTTGCTGTGTCACTGCAGAGGGAACAGTCTTATTAGAGTCAAGAGAGTGGGATTTCACAAAAACACTGGCCTCTGACGCAAAACTTCTAATACTTGGTCTTTTTCATTCCTCGTCCCCTCTTGTTTCTGCAGTTGCTACACCCCTACACCCCCTAACATACACACACACACACACACACACACACTACACTCTACTCTTGCCCTGAGGTCCTGTTTCCGGTCTAGGGTGTATGAGAGAGACTAGCCAGCATCTGTGTGGGACTGGAGCTTATTACACACACACACATGTTCCTGTGAGCATTGTTTATGTGTATGCGAGTTGAGTGTGAGCGTCATGTTGCTGCTTAGTTTTCTCAGTTTCCTGTGATGCGTTTTTGTTTTTTTTTTCTTTTTCTTTTTCTTAACCTGGAACACTCATAAAACTCCACCAGATGGAAAAAACATGTTTCACCTTCATATCACACAGGGGTTTATTCACACAGCACGTATAGATACATACACACACACACAGCAGTTGCACGCACATAAGCAAGCAAACATACAGGCAGGCACACGGACACATACACACGCCCCTTGTGTAGTGTTGACTTGTAGACAATATAAGTTTTGTTCCAACAAACGTTTTTAGACCTTTTGCTCCCATAAAGCTACTGTTCCTATCTTAACGAAGGCTACTTTCTGTGTGTGAAATACTCAGGGCACCAGACCCACACGCACACACACACACACAAAACTGCCTACTAATCACGTTGAGTCTAAATCCAAAGGGGATTTTTGTTTTTCCATGTTTCAGGAATGAGCTTAAATCCACCTTTCCTAAAGCACTGCTTTGTGTTCGACGTTATGAAAGATGAAATATATGTATTTTCCCGGAAAGTACCGATTAACTCATTTTGACTGAGGCATAAAAATGTGCTCAAAAAAGTGAACACAGAGGCAGTTGTGTTTAGTATAGACAGATTTTGTTTTGGAGTCCTAACTGTATTTAAATACATCCGCCAATTTTCTTTAATCATAATTTAAGTGGTTGTTCACAGTACACTTTCTGACATATGATGTGTTTATCAACTGTTGTAAAATGCAAATGAATGCAAATAATTAAACTTTAAGACAACCTTGTAATCCAGATGTACAAACGTTGTTGCTTTGTTAATTGTAATTTTGGAACATTAAAATGCATAGGCCCAGACTCCCACACAAAAACATACACTGATCAATATAGTAAATGGTAAATGGACTGTACTTATACAGCGCCTTTCTAATCTTCAATACAATTCCTAAGAAAACCAACCCAGTGATTTTTTTACAAAGAATTTGCACAGTAATGCAATCAGATCATCAATCATTGGCCTGGTAATTCACTGCAATGTTTTTCCTATTGCTCATTTTAATCTAGCTTTTGTGATTTTCCAGCATCACACGCTTGGCTTATACACTATGGTTCAATTGCCAAGTGATGGAAAACAACCAGATGTGATCTCCTGTACAATCAAAGTTACAAACAATGTTTTTCTGTTTTTCGGTGATATACGGTGACACAGACCAGTAGGTGTAAAAAAAAAACAAACCTTTTTTGCTTTTTTTGCTTTTTAAAGAAATTCTCTGGTACCCCTACATGTACCAACAGATTTCAGGAAGAACACTGCTCTGATGACAGCATCACCTTGTTCCGTCAAAATATCGATGACCTGTTTTAACATTTAATCTCTTTCCTCCTCTTAGAAAACACCACTGCCATCATGGATGAGGAACAGTGCTACTACAATGAGACCATCGCCTTCTTCTACAACCGCAGTGGCAAGTACCTTGCTACTGACTGGAACACCGTAAGCAGGCTGGTGATGGGCCTGGGCATCACCGTGTGCATCTTCATCATGCTCGCCAACCTTCTGGTGATGATTGCCATCTACGTCAACAGGAGATTCCACTTCCCCATCTATTATCTGATGGCTAACCTGGCAGCTGCTGACTTCTTTGCTGGACTGGCCTACTTCTACTTGATGTTCAACACAGGACCAAACACAAGGCGTCTGACTGTTTCAACGTGGCTGTTGCGCCAAGGCTTGATTGATACCAGCCTGACAGCATCTGTGGCCAACTTGCTCGCCATCGCCATCGAGCGCCACATCACCGTGTTTCGCATGCAGCTACACACGCGTATGAGTAACCGACGTGTGGTGGTGGTGATCGTCATAATCTGGACCATGTCTATAGTGATGGGAGCCATACCCAGTGTGGGCTGGAACTGTATCTGTAGTATTAAATCTTGCTCCAACATGGCGCCACTTTACAGCAACTCCTATCTGGTCTTCTGGGCAGTGTTTAACCTTGTGACTTTTGTTGTCATGGTGACACTATATGCCCACATCTTTGTCTATGTGCGCCAGAGGACCATGAGGATGTCACGGCACAGCTCTGGACCACGGCGCAACCGAGATACCATGATGTCCTTGCTGAAAACCGTGGTGATTGTGTTGGGTAAGGAAGAGATATATTGATGTCTGTCTGTCTGTCTGTCTGTCTGTTTGCTTGCTTGGCTGCCTATCTCGCAGTAGCAGTGAGTTTGAAGTCAGCAACAGCAGCAGCAAAACAATTAATCTGTTGATGCGTCTATCTGTGAGGCTGTATCATTCAGGACTGAGTCCAAGCACACTGTCCGCCTAGCACAACTGTAAGCCTCAAATACATCATCTCAGCCAACCCTGTCCCCTACGAGTCACGTTAATGTCCTGTGATTCTGCATAAGCAGTTTCAGTGGTGCCAATCACATTGATGGCTGATGCCAAAGAAGTTCATACGAGTAGTTATAATGTCTAGAAGATACAGCCATCTCACATGGAGAAGTGGGATAGATAGAAATGTTGCTGCCAAAGCACTTTGATAGATGTGGGTTGTTGACTTTGTAGAGAGTGTACTCTGTACTTTTTCACTGTAAGCAAAATCACTTTCCTCATTTCCTGGAGAAAATGAAAGTGGAGATGGAATAGATGTCCACTTCAGCAAATTTTCCATTTTGTCAGAAACCTACTTTGGTGAGAAATGCTCCCAACAACATCCAGGGAAGGTTTAGAGGAAGGTTAGAAAGGAGCCTGCAGGGCATCTTCATGACATTCCCATACAAGCTCTTAAACTAAACTGCCCTAGAGTGGGCTGAAATTGGATTGTGTGTATACCTTACTACTTTATTGGTAAGACAAGCTCTAGGCACCTCAGCCCTCAGCACAACTCCCTTAGATAACAATGATGCCCAAACATCTCAAAATAAATTGCACTAGAATTATCCTCCTGTGTAGTATTGTACTATTATATGGTCCAATTTTTTGGTTGTTAACACATTGATGCAGCACTGCTCTCTTCTGATGAAACAGTGTCTGTTTTATTTTCAAGTCAAGTTGTGTATGTTTGACAGTTTTATATCTAAGCATTCAGCAAAGATATGTTTCTCACTTTGCAAGTGCCTAGGCCTCTTCAGTGTTGTGCAATAAAACAGGCATTTCTCCCTTTCATTGTGGACTCACTATAGAACAGTAGCAGTAGTAGTTGGAGTGTGAGTTGTGGGAAAAAAAGACTTCTTACTGGCTGGAAGCAGGATATGTAGGTCCTAGACAAAACATACCAAAGGATTCCATGTGATTCGTCTCCTATGTGCTGTGTTATCTCATCCTGTTGCCTCTGTTGTCTTTACTTCAACCTTAATTCAAAGCAGTAGACAGCAGAATGTGCTCTGCAGCCTATACTATCTATAAAACTGGAGAACATAATTTTTCTACTGCCTAGAGATTTCTTTGTTTGTTTCTACTTATTTAACCTGCCTGGTAGTTTGGCAGGTTTCTAGAAAAGAGGCGGTTCCCGTGCCTCTTAATGGCTATACCTTGCAGATACATTGGCTAACCACGAATGAAATGAGCATGTGAGCTAATTACCTTTGGTTCCACGGAATAGTGATTAGAAGCTGAAAGATAAGACTACATCCCGGAAAGGAAAGCACTATTGAAAATTGGTTATAATCTTTTTCTTTGTCATGATCATTTTCTTTCTTCTACTTATTAATCACCAAATGAAAGATATCCAATGATTTGGCTCGTTCTCAGGAAAGCATGCACTGAAGGGTAACTTTGGTGTTTTCCAACCTTATATTCACATATTTTTGTGTGACTGAGGCAACAAGTCTTGAATTTACTCCAGCACTGAGTTAGAGTGTTGCAACTGGCAGTCGCGCAACAAGCTACAACATAATCTTAGCGGGCAAATGCACACTTTTTGCATGAAGTCCTCACTGGCCCTCAAGATTTCAGAGCAAGAATTCTTCTTAAGCAAGACTTGGTTAGTAGCACAGCGGATGAAGTAAAAGGAGCAGAAATCATGAAATTGCTCTGTAGGGTCATGTTGTCAGACACTTACAAGAACATTTGGTCAGTGTCAAAAACAAGGACTTCTGACTTGATGTATTCTGCATCTAAACTTGTTGCCCCAATTAGTGTCTCAAATCAAACAAAAACATTGGAAAATAAGGCTGACAAGTACTGAAGTTATCCAGCAATATATCTCCGTAGCAGTGAGTTTGACATCTTCCACTCTTTTTCCATTGTATAATGGTTGAATGAGCGTTTAAAAGTCCTTGTGTCGTTGCAGCTGCTCCTGTCCTCTCTTAATCAGAGTTTCTTTTGCCACTACAAAGAAAAATGTACGTCATCCAATAACTGCTACCATCCCTTTCATAAATCCTGTACATAAAGGCAAACATGTTCCAAATGCTGAGAAGTGACTTCATGCTGAAACAAACAGCAGAGGATTCCTTTGAAATTAAACAAACTACGTCATGCCCTATATCTCAAGAGTTTCTCAATGTCAGGTTCTGCCAGTAAAGGCAATGGCATGGCAGTCTTAGTTTATAGTTTACAAAAGCTTTACTTTATCTAGAAATGGATCTGGAAATTGAAGGTTTTATGTAAACACTAACAACTGTACTACATGCTGAAAGAGGGAAGTGAAATCACCTATGTTCAAAGGCCAAACTACTGCTGCTCTTTGGCTGAAACATGGCTCCCAAAAGGGTTCATCTGACTACTGTAATTAAAGGAAAGTTCAACAACCTTCAACAAAAACATTCTCATTTTTCTGGAATATAATGTGGCAGAATGTGTTTATGCTTTGGCTGAGCTACAATGGCAAGTTTGGTGTATTTATCTTTGACCTGCCATTGATTGATAGAGCCATTTTGCAGTTCAGTTCATCAAATCTTACTATTAAATATTTGAATCTTTAATGTTTTGAATTCCTGAGCAAATCACATTTGTTTCTTTTTACTGATGCCAAACCCTTACTGAGAAAGTAAGCCTTTTGAGCAAGGGTGTGATGTGTTTTGGTTCAGTCTGGAATCCACTGGTGTTTCAGTGAGGTCATTTCTAAGCACCGAGGAGGATATAAAATACCGGGAGGTAGTTGCTTATTTCGACAGGATATACAGCACAGTACCCTTATCCACATTTGTTGGACACCTATCTCCCGTTTCATTCAGAGCACAACAAAAAAGGTCACGAGTCATTCTGTCTCCAGCGAGGCCAAAGTTGCAATTGTGTTCTGGGTTTTGATTATGTTCGACTTCTTCGGATGAGTTGACAGGAAAGTAAAGCCCACAGCTATTCCCCATCCAGCTCCTCATCTGCTGAACAGATGATAATAACTGCTCCCCTGCTGCCTGCTGTCCTCCCCACTTGTCCCTCTCAGGATGCTGTAAAACCAGCTATGGGTGATTTCTTCTAGGAAGGACAGGATGAGGTGGTGGTGGTGTGGGGGGGGATAAATGCATAAATGAGGACACATATAGTACATGTACATTTATATTCTCTCACACTCACATAACCCCAGGCTTAATAAAGTACAGTTGAACACGCGATTGGCTCCATTCACATAAACCCTGATGTACTCACTTAGTCAAATGATGGGAAAGTAAAACCACAATCTGGCTTGTACTTGACTTGTTTTGCCAAAGACAATAGAGATAGACACATACACGCATGCACATGTGGAAATAGCGTTTAAGCACGCACATGAAAACAAAAATATAAAATCCTTTCTACTTTTTGACCACTAGTAGTGCTTTAGAGCAAATGGTTTTACAAATCATGCGTGTTCTTGTGCATGTACTGTATACGAAGATCTCAGACCCAGACAGTTGTGAAAAGTATATGCAATATTGAATAGCAGCTAATGTACAGTATTAGCACATATAGACGCATATTATGCCGACAGTACTCATTACTGGATGCGAATGTGAGTGTGAATGGTCGTTTGTCTCTGTGTGGCAGCTCTGTGATGAACTGGTGACTTGTCCATCCCCATGTGACCCTGGTAAGGATAAGCGGTTATAGAAAACGGATGAAATCGCAATGGTGG
Organism: Nibea albiflora; assembly: GCA_014281875.1. Taxonomy (NCBI): domain Eukaryota; kingdom Metazoa; phylum Chordata; class Actinopteri; family Sciaenidae; genus Nibea; species Nibea albiflora. The sequence continues at coordinate 7,196,403 of CM024803.1, forward strand.
CAGAGGGGTACAGTGGAAGGTCCAGTGACTCAGTCAATGCAATTATAAATATATATTTTTTTTTAAATGGCTTTCAAATGTTTTATGAGAAATTAAATTGAGTATGTCTCACTCATTGTGTCACAACACAAAAAAGGATGCCAGAATTGCTGAACTATTGGCAGTTTTTATACTTCCAAATGTCTATATTGACCTCGGAAATCCAGAATCATACTCTTTGCACTGGGAGGAACAGTTTCCCTGGCTGAGATCTTCCAAACCAGGTAAATAAGTTTGCGCAGCCAAGGCGGAAAATCTCTACTTGCATTAGAACGAGGCCAGGTTATGAACAGCTGGTGGGAATGACTGAATGTATGTTTTGTTTCTGGTTACTAACTAAAGTTCACAGTCTTGCTTATCCGTTCAAACCACTGGTGCTTCTCTGCTGAAAAAAAAAAAACAGTTTGAATGACACCAACAGAGATTCTCTTCATCACTCTACAATGAGTCAACAGCACTGTCAAATTAAGCATGACCCTTGCTCACTGTGTGTGTGTCTGTGTGTCAGGTGTTGGCTCATGTGAATGATCTGATTATCTTAAAGCTCATGGTGCCGTATGCGCGTTGCATCGTCAGACAGTGTGGAGCGCCAAGACATACCATCGCCCCCAGACACATGCACCCAGATGCCGTATCACTGACTTACATTTGTTTCAGAATCACAATGTATAACCAATCAATGTTCATCCCAGGAACTGACTGTCTTTTCTCTCTGCTACCGCAATGCATGTGAGTGAGAGCAGAACCAATCAGAGCTGACTGAGATCCTCCAATCCGCTGTCAGCTGCAACTCACAATTTCACCTGTTTCCTGTGTGTTTGAGTGTGTGCATGTGTGCGTGAAGCACTTAATGCAAGAAATCGCCGTTCACAGTGCAGCTTTTCTAATCACTCACAACGGCAGCATCTGTGCTTACGAATCCTGTTTCAACCGAGTCAGTTGCTAATTTCTGGCAAACTCTTCACTCTGCTCAAACATTCACAGTCACATTAAATGCTGCCAGGCACCACGTCTACATGTTTTACTTCTTCTTTTGTCTTTGCAAAAAAGCCTGGATTTGTAATTGTCAACCCTGCCTGTACAGATTTTTTAAAAATCCTAAAGAAATTTGTGACTGATGGGCCAAAATCTTTTTTTTTTTTTACCCCTAACATATATTTTGTCTGTGATAAAATTTGCACTCATTAAATAAATAATGGTTATAGTAAAGTAGTTATGTAAGAGTAGAGTCTCAGTGATACATTAACTGATCAACTCTTTTTTATTGATTTTAGCCAAGCTAATCTGTCTGTATTATATTTTATTATATATTATATACGATGTAATATCTCCGTTCATAGGATTACCAGAATTTGGTGGCAGGAAACTGCTAGGAGATTGTAACCGTATACTGGATAGGATCAGACTGGTATTATTTTAAAAGATCAAGTACCAAAGTGACGCTTTAATCAGATACAATTTTAGAAAATTGGATTTAGAATTTGGTGGTAAGTGGTATGGCTGTGGCTGACAGTCTGGATTTAATCTAAACTATAACAGAACATAACAGCACCAGTGTGCACTGCCGACATTTGTCTTTTTATTTATTTCAGGGGAAAAAAGGTTTTAAAAAACAGAAATCTCAACACCTGGATGTGAGTGAGTCACTCCTGATGACCAACAACCCTGCAGATTATTTCAGCCTGTTTTTTGTGGATAGAGGAGAAAACCTTCATTATTGCCATTTCAAAGACCTCACTGTACTTCCAGTCAAAAGCGCGTTTCTCTTACCATTAGATCACCGTGACACCATCACCAGACTCCATCACTGTGTACACCACAAGCCTCTTTATCAAAAACTGTAAGCAAACGACTGAATGTGAACTTTTATCTAATCACCACTGTGTGTGTAGAGCACTGATGTGGGAGAGAGAAGAGAGGGAAAAGAAATCCCACTGCGAACAAACAGGAAGCCATCAGGCCATTTCAGAAAGACCTATATGTTAACCACAGATGATGGCTGGGTTGAGGCAGTGATATAAAGAGGTTAAACAAGTTAAAGACACGGGAGAAAGGGGAAACTGAGTGACAGATACAGAGGTTAGAAAGGAGGACGGGCTGTAAAAGAGGTAAGCGATAAGTGAGGCAGGAGATAGAACAACATGACGGAGAAAAGCAAAAGAACTGGGGGAGGACAGAGAGAGAGGCAGATAGAGAAATTAATGTGAAGAAAGAGAGCCATACAGAAGAATGAGAGCAGTAATTTAATATTGGGTGTTTATTCATGTTTAAGGGCCTCCGAGAATTGCACATTAGTGGAAACCTAAGCCAGCATGAAGACATGTGAGAAATAATAGTAAGGCCCGAATATCCCAGACAGCAGAATCTGAATCTCTCTAATGAGTTAAGTATGTTTCTACATGTGGAATACATCAGCACAATGCAGAGAAAACACGGAGGTGTCCGACACAGCGTTATGCGCATGAGAGACATATTGACATTACTGCTGACAATTTCCTATATTTCTAACAAGTACCACAGATGTGACTTTTTTCGGTGTGCGAAACGTGTTAGCTTCCTGTTCTATCACAGCTGCAAACGGACGACTGTCCTCACCAGAAGAAATGACGCGGTAGTCGTTTGTTCAAAAGCTTAAAACAACCTGTGTTAACATTTACTGACAAGCAACCCTCTTGTGGTCTCCTACGTGATGACTGATTTCTCTCTGAAGTGAAGGCAGGAGAAGGGAGGAGGTTGGTCGGCACTGTAGATGGTTTGGGGCAGACAAGCGACTGACGTAGGTATTCGTAGTGGAAGGCCACAGTTTGCATCCTGTGTCCTACCAACAGTCAACAATGGTGTCTTTAACCATGACCACCATGTTTCCCTAACCTTAACAGAGCATTTTAATGCCAGGTTTAGACTACAGAATATAAGCCTCGGGGTGTTGTGAGCGCAAATTTGCTCACGCGTTGCAGCAACTGGCGTAGCATTTGGGATAAGTCACAGAGTCTAGCTTCTAGACTAGACATCAAGTCCTCCAAATTAGTCCAGTTTTCATCGGAGCTACATTCCACTGAAGAAATAGTACCTATGCAAACTTTGTGGTCTGCGGAAACCAGCCTCCCACAAATCCCTGATCATTTCTGTCATGAACTCGCCCTCACATATCAGAAGCCAGGACATGTTTTAAATGATCAAAAACAGATAACAACTTTGGGTTAGGTGGATGACTAATCCACATGACTGGAAACTGCATAAAACTCAGCAATCAAAAACACATCTAATTTCTAGTTAAAGGACCAAACATGCAAAACCACCAGCATGATCCTTTAAGCTAGTTAACCTCGTATTTATGTGATTCTGCAGTGCACTACATGTGACTGGGTGCAGTAGAACGAGCTGCTGGAGACAATGTGTCAGTTACACAGAAAAACGACGCCATAAACATCTTTTCCCTGAAAGAAACATGACACGTCACCCATTAGAGCAAAGCCTTTCCGAACAAACACCATGTTCAATTAGGAAAGAGATCCACATTTCCTCATTTGAAGGAAGAGGTGGGCAGAAACAGTAAAAAACCTCAAACTCATTCATCGTAATCTCCTAATGATGTTGTATAAAGCAAAGAGCTTTAAAGCTCAAAGTGAACCTCTGTTTCTGGTTAATAACGATTGTAATGTTGATTGTAAGGCTATGCATGTCGTGATGGAATGGACTTTGTTTTCTGAGTAATTTCTCGACACCGTCCAAATGTTTTAACATCGCGTTGGAGAGCTCCTCCATCTGTCTTTGTGCCATGTGTAATTATGTAAGTGAGTGTTTGCGTGTGTTTGTGTCTGCACATGTGAGTCTTTATCCGTGTCTACCCTCATTTTCGCATGTGTGTGTGCGTGCTCGTGTGTGCTTGTAGGAGTGTGGAGTTCATTGCCGTAGTCTGGTCCCCATTATTTCCTTATTTTTCTCCCCGTGGCGCTCTCTTCTCTGTCTTATGGAAGCCTGTTTCCGCCGGGAAGAAGAAGAAAAAGGATGAAAGTTAGGAATGATAATAAAAAATACTCGCAGGAAGTCAAAAAATGAGATACTAAGTCAAAGTTTTGACTGTAAGGACTGGTTTATATATGAAAGACATGAGATAGAATGTCCAAATAATCACATAAATGTAATTTCTAAGTCATGATTATGAGATATTATGGCATCTTGAAGTAAAAATTTCAACATAGAAAGTGATTTGTTGAAATACAGTCCAGGATGGTGGAGCAAAGTTTTAATAAGGTCTAATTACTGTGCAGCTGAAGATGCCACTAAAAGCAGGACAGAACAACACACGTCTCTTCTGTGCACTTCCTAATTCCATCAAAACCTGGAACGTGTCAAAGTAGTTTTCCACGCATTTCTAGATTTTCCAGGCCTGCGTCACTGTTGTGTTTATTTACTTTTCTCCACTGACTTTCCATTTCCATGCTCTCTTTTCCCTCCATGTGGCATTTTCAAGATGCGACAAAGCAAAAAGATTCATTTAGACTCACTAAAACTAAACAGTTTGTTTCTTCCTTAAACAAAAGCTCTGCTTTATCCTCTGTGACCTTGATGTGGCAGGCACTCGTCTATGCGGCTACGGTAAGGCATATTTATGGGGGGCAAAATAAAGAGGCATGTTGGGTGTAACGCAAGCAGCGACGTAACTCTGGATTCAGAGAGGAAATGAAAGAATCTAAGGATGAAACGGCTCAGGTCATAGCTTCACACAAAGACTGTCTTCTTCTTCATTCTGAGGGAAAATTATGACATCCTGACATCCTAAAAACATCCTGGAAAATATCCATATTTTACACTCCATTTAAAGCAGAGTGGGAACATTGTTAAAGTCGCATCAGGTTGTATGAATGAGAAGACGAAACTAGAGGAATGTAGAAGAGTATTTTGTGTTTTTGGTTGTTTTGTTATGGTTTAAGCCTCGCTCGGACAAGAATACAGGCTGTGGTTAAGGTCAGTTTCATGACTATATTATGTAGCAGCACAGCACAAAATGAGGCAGTGTTGCTAAAGGCAGGAAACGTGGTGATGAAATACAGTCATAATGTTGGTCTGAAGCATTTTTTGTCTTCTTTTTTACTGAACTGCTGAATGCTTCTCTGCTGTTTTTATTTGTCCTGCTCAGAGTGAGATGTTTCCCTGAGAGACAAATAGCTCAGATAGTTTCCCAGCCGGGCTACGAACCGTTTCAGAAATTTATCAAACTCTGGAGTCTGCCTGCATAGCTGGGAAGTGAGGTCAAGCCTTCGCTGCAGCTGCCGCCTGCAAAACACTAACAGATAACAGGCCTGCCTGTCAATACTCTCTCTCTCTCCCTCTCTCTCTTGCTCGCTTTGTCTTACAGTCTCAAGAGTGTAATGTCCAACAGTTGTCTTATAGTATAGCGACAAATAGCATCTCTCGACTGAAGTCATAGTGCCTGAACTTGACATTCATGAGTAATGAGGCATTGACACCCCTTTCCACTTTACTAACCACTTGAAGTAATGATGTATTGTACTCGACCAAATAAGGTCCAAAGGTTATAGATAAGATGATTGAATACTGGAGATCTGGTTTCCAGAATGAGGTGTAGGTCAGACATTTGTGTTTCTGTAGATGTTTCACATTAAGGGAGAGATAAAGGGGACGTTGATGGTGATTTGCTGCTTCATTTGACTTCAACCTTCACATAAATCTTTTCTCTTTTTTGTAAGTATCATATGTAACAGTTCTGAAAAGCAAATGACAAATTAAGTTTAGGCCTCATCAGAAAGTGTTCACATGGTGTGTTTTGGACAAACTTAATTCGGTTTGGGAGGTTTGAAGAATTGTGTAGTTGTGACAGTTTGCATTGCATCTCTCTTGTATTTTAATTTGTTTCTTTTGAAATGGGCCAGTTAGGTGGATGTAGTGGCATGCGCTGAGAGTCTAATGTAGTATGCATGACGTCGCCCATAGAGTTCAGAAGAAAATCAAAATGTGTGGTGCAGCCATGTTGGCAGTCGTGCCTCTGCAGCCTCTTGGCTAATTTCAAACAAGCCGCCTGTAACGGCACCCACCTGTCAATCAAAGCAGCCACGCTGTTAATTATGCATAACTTCAAGTCTTAGTATAATTTTAATGGGTGAGTTATATAGAATTTTAGACTCAGTCATCTCATGAACGGGGAAATTAGCTATAAACAAAACAGTTTTTTGTACCACACTGTAATCGCGTGTATTTCTGCTGTGAAGTTTGGCATTTTAACACGAAGGCTTATGGAGATTGAGTCAGCCTCAAGTGGATGTTTGAGGAACTGCAGGTTTTGGCCCTTAGGCATAGGCTTTGCTTCACAGTAGCATGTAGGAGAATCTACAGCGGCTGCAGTCAAACAGTATTTTTTTATTTAGGAAGGTTTCCAAGTGAAATGATCCAGAAGTGGCAACCATAAAGAGAGCTGAACAAATTCTCTAAATGTTAAATGTTTCCAAGTTTCCTGCACTGTCCTTTTTGAAAGGTCACTTCTGGATTGTAACATATGATATAAATATGCATGCCACATATGATTAGTCAAGTACGCAGTACTTTAGTACTATAATAATAAATACATTTGTTTGTTTCCTTCCATGAGATAACTGTTATTCTACATTTTTCTTTTCACTCAGTTCTCTGTACAGTATTTATCAAATGTAATGTATCTAAATAGGAAGTGCTGTGGGTTTATACTGTGTGGTGAAAGTTCAGTAAATGGGAGATATTGTTTTACACAGATCGAAGATAATGGATTGATTAATTATCTATTTAAATGATTTATATTACTATGTTTATTCTCGTGTGTTTTTGACTCAGAAGATGGGCCTTAGCAATCACAAACTATATGAAACATTGTGCAACAAAAGCATTTTGCGGTCAGACTGCTTCATTAAGAAGTTTTAGATGTGGTTATAAAGTGATGTTTGTTGTGCAGATTGATGATGGTGTGGTTGTTAAGTGTTGCGTGTGATGTGGTTTTAAAGTGAGTGTGTTTCAAGGCAAAAACAACTCTGGCGCCCAGTTTGACTTCACCTGTGTGTTACAACATCAGTGGCTGTGTACATTTAACAGGCTTTTGTGTCTTTCTTCTCTTCTCTGTCTTTTCTTTTATTTCGTGGTTCAGTAAGAGAAAAGGAGACACAAGGAGATGTCTTCCTGCTTTGAATCCAAGATGTCACATTAACATTATATTCAATTCAGAGTGACGGTACAGGTGGCAGGAAGCCTCCCATTAATACATTTTGCACTGTTAACACATGTAACCACTTTTTAGTCATCATTACTCCAGCTTAACTCTAAACAAATCACTTTTTCTCAGTGACTCATGCGAGTCAGCAAAATTCAAGTCCAAAGCAAGTCATCAGATTTGAAATTAAATTCATGAGTCAAGTAACTCTGAAAATACAAAATAGATAAAAAATATACTGTGTGAAATACAGTCAGTCAGCTTCTAGAAAATCAAGCTCATAACTGCTCATTCAGATGAAGTGTTTCATCTGGCTCATGAAAAGTACGTGAAGTTCAGTGATATGTAATAGTGACTCATGTAACGCAAAGTCAAAAACATGACAAAGGCAGAAAAAAAGACTGAATACACGTGCATTTATCTCTATCTTAGCCTTTCATTGGCTTCAAATAGAGATTTATTATATATTTTATTTTCCATTGTTATTAAAAATTGAAGAAACATGATGTGAATAATTGGCTTTTAGATTGATCATGGATTACACACATGCAGAACTTATGTAATAACAACTTATGTTATAATACCAATGTTTCACATTCCCTTCCTGCTTCGTGTCTCCACAGGTGCGTTTATCATCTGCTGGACGCCCGGCCTGGTCATCCTCCTTCTCGACGTCTTCTGTGCCAGCTGCAACGTCCTCACCTATGAAAAGTTCTTCCTGCTTCTCGCCGAGTTCAACTCGGCCATGAACCCCATCATCTACTCCTACCGCGACAAGGAGATGAGCGCCACCTTCAGGCAGATCCTGTGCTGTCAGCGGCAGGAGAACGTCAACGGGACGACGGCGGAGGGATCGGACCGATCAGCGTCGTCAATCAACCACACGGTGCTGAGCGGCGGTATGCACCATCACCATCACAACAACGAACACTCAGTGGTATAAAGGGAGGCAGAAGGTCGCAGAGATTGGTCAACTGCTCGATTTGGTTGATCTCTTTGGGAGAGGCTGACTGAAAGAAGATAAATGGCAGCGTGGGAAGGTCAAGAGGGACTGTGGACATGATGCAAACTAAAGTAACAGTAATGTGATGAATTTGAGGATGAAGATTAGGTAGGTGGAGTGCAGTTGATGATGGCATCACAACGAGGAAGAGGATGGCGACTATGAGGGAAGATGACAAGACTTTATCGCTGTGTGGAAGAAGAACAGGGGAGGAGTCTGATCTGATCTCCGAGAGGATGTTAGTATTTTTGTTTAGTTGTTTATTATTTCCTGTTTGTTTTAAATGTGTTGTTATGGACAACGCTGATATGAACTATTTAAGAATAATCTGTGAAATGAAGGTAATGCCAGTATAACCCATCCTCTTTCTCCAGTCTTCTCTAAACTTTGTACCCTGTCGTCATAAGTTTCAGACTTTTTCCCCTTGATACCCCGTTCTTAAGAAAGGTCTCATAACATCATACATGCATATTTCACAAGCATATTCTTATTAGTTAAAACATTTAAGATCTGAACCAAGATTTACAATGATTATTTCTTATTTTGTTTAAGTTTGGAGGAAAGGCTTTCAAACCAACACATGCCGTTTCGTGCAACTGAATGTTTATACAAGTTATTTCCAGCAGCTTTAACTTTAAAATCACCCTTCTTAATAGGGTTCAGATCTGCGTCTACATGTATGGGACCTCCTGCTAATGTTAGCAAATGACCATATTGATGCTGACACGCCTGATATGTTTAGTCACTCACCAAAATATACTGCAATACCTTTTAACACAGTATTGTTTGAGTACCTGGAGCCGCGATTCATTCTGCAGTAGATCCATCATTGTAACAACCTTACAACCTAAATACTGCGGGGACTCATCATTCTACTGAGTCTCCTCTACTACTAAAAAGCTTTTGTGAACGCATCCAAAAGTTATTCCTTTCATCCAACTTAAATACTTAAATGGTTCAGGACCCGCAGAAATCCTGAGTTGTTTCCCTCTAAGGCATTCAGAGTCGAGTCAAGTTGTTCTAGGGATCTTACCAAAAAGGGGGGGAAGATGTTCGCATGTTTTAGAGCACAGTGTTATGTGGATACAAGGTGAAGGTCATATCTGGTGAGCGTTAACAGACTTTGTCTGTGTCTGGGCGGCTGACTGATGGAAGCGAGGTGGATGTGTGAAAGTTTAATCAGTGTTTATGTGAAATTGCCCTCTGGTGGCACAAGTAGGATATCTGAAACTGAAGATGACTGTAAGATAACTATATGAAATTAAAGTTGTAAAAAGTAGATGATACATCACAACAACACAACACATAGGTCATTCTGTTTGTTTCAAAATGAACACAGGGATCACATATCAGTGAATTTACAGTTTAAAAACCACATTTTCCCATGGATGGTATGTTAGCATATTACAAACACTGAACCTGCTCAATATACCACCAGCCATCCAGAACTGAAGACATGATGTGGAGGCATCAAACTAGAGTGTGTCACACCGTGGGCAAAGCCAAAGAAAAACATAAAAAAAACTACTTTGAACTTGGGCCATTTTGTAATAAAGCTAACTGCTAACAAGTCTTAAGAGTCTACAACCACATTAGCAGCTCTGTGAGGCTGTATCTAGGCACAGCAGTGCTTTGCAGTGCTTTGAGCCTAAATACTAATGTCTGCATGCTAACATGCTGATGTAAGGACCATGTACTATCTTGGTTTAACCTGTTAGCATGGTGAAAAGTGCTAATTTTTACAGGTAAACAAGATTTTGACCTGATAGTGGTGCTAAAAAAGTTTAGCTTAGGCTAAATTTGTGCTAAAAATCCCCAAAATTTCAGTCTATTACTTTTCTGAGGGACTTAGTATACTTAATGAAGTTTACTCATACCGTACTACATTCTGATAGGTGTGCTTGGCTTTTAAAAAAAAAAAAAAAAAAAAAAAAAAAAACTCCAAGCAAAGTACAAAGGTATTTTTCCTGTTTCCTGTTTCCAGAATCTGAATGACATGCACAAATTTTATGCCATGACAGTGTTAATGGTGACATGTGAGGTGATACTGGTCCATCAAAAATATGTCAGGTTTTGTTTATGTCACTGTATGAGTTGGTTGGGGTTACAATAATAATTCAAATGTTCTGTACATATATAAACACATCTGCATACACATATGTCCTAGCCTCGCCATGGCTGCATCCATCTTAATAGCCACATTGAGAAACGTGTAATGTACAGTGAATAATTTCTCTATTCATGACCCATTGAGCGCTTTCATTTTCTTTCTTATTTGCACTGCTGCATGCGACCACATCTCCAAAGTGAAGGATTTCATTAATTCAGGAATTTAACAGCTCAGATAACACAGTGTCATTAAAATATGTCAGCCATTTCCTGGTGCTGATATCAGGAGGTGGAATTTTTAGTGGCTGTAAGACTTCCCAGCAACAAATTGTGCTGTCCAACATTTCATTCTGAGAATCATCACTGAGATGCAGCTAAGGATTGTGTGGTATTGATACCCAGCCCTAAAAGTCTTGACTGAGGAGAGTGTCATTCAGCCAAAGATCAGTGTTCGTAGCTTCCCAGAGAATTACTTTGGCACATACTCTGTACTTGTCTCATGTGGAACCTGGTGACAGACATATTGTGGGATTATGATCATGGTGATGTTTACCAAAACATGTTTATGGGATACCAAAACATTAAGCATTTTTGGTAGTTGGTTCTTAAAGATGTACTGACAACCATGACATACTGTATTACAGTTTACTCAAAGGTCTAGTAGCCTTTAGGGTGTTCTTCTTAATAAACTGACTTCATGAGCGGTGAGGAGTTGAGCCAATGTAGTTTTGAATGATGTTATATTATTTCCACAGGTCCACTCCCTGACCTCTGCTATTAACTTGAGATTCTCAGCCAGCTGAAAGTCAGTCTGGTGATGCTATGACGTGCGTTGTTAAAAATTGCCAGCTGAACGTTTTGTCCTGACTTGAATCACAACAGTTTTTGGCCAAAATACATAGACAAAGCTCCTAACAGCTGACAGAAAAGTGAAAATAACAACCCAAAGTCAAATGTTTTCCAGGAAGCAAGATGTTTGTGAGAGATTAAAGCTGCAGTGCTAAAATGAAGTCAGCTGGTATCTTTGCTTGTCAAAGTTGCCGGATATGTTGCCCTGTTTGTGAGGCAAGTTCTTTTACAGAGTCTTCATCTGTTGAGAGTGGGGTGTTGATTTCTTTAATCTTCTGCTTGTGCCTTTACACTGCAAAAAGCACAAACATTTTGAGAAAGCTCTAAGGCAGGCGTGTCCAAACTGTTCCACAAAGGGCCGGTGTGGCTGCAGGTTTTCTTTCCAACTAGGCAGCAGCACACCAGACTTGACTCATTTAATCAACTGATCTCAGTCTTCAGAGAGTTGATTGGTCAGACTGTGTGCTCTTGGTTGGTTGGAACAAAAACCTGCAGCCACATCAGCCCTCTGTGGAGCAGTTTGGACACCCCTGCTCTAAGGCAACATTGTCTATTTTTTTTTTAACTTAATACATTAAGTTTTGCCTTTTGAGTTTGTACAACTTTCACTTCTGTTGTTAACAGCAGCACTACCACTTCCATTGACCAAACCAAACTATTCCATTGACAAACATTCACTGTAACCATTTTTCTAACAAAGTATCGATTCAGGTTATATAGCAAACCAACTAAACTTCTGTCTTTGTATGTCTTTGTTTACCAGTGTGTCACTCTATGTACACCATTGTAAGTATATGTGTACAGTATGTATGTATATAAAATATATTATTCAAAGTTAATCACCAAAGGGAAAGCATTTTTGTGTTTGTAAATTTAATTGTGTTATACTCTGTCCAAATGTACTGTAGGATTGTGTTGATGGTTTTTATGTCATGAGCTCTTTTTTGTATTGTGATCCTCATTAATGAATTTCCTGTAGACGCCATTACAGTTATTAACTTGTTTGTGACCCAGAACTAGTAGATATCTATGTGTGCAGTGCCTTCCAGTCCTCCTCATTAAAGATTAACTCAACACCAAGCTGAAAAGTAGTGTTTCACCTCTGACCACACCCAGCAGTGATGTCACAGTGTCCTGGTGTACACCTGTATGTCGCTGCAGCGAGGTGAGAAGTCAAACCACTGAAGGTCAGCAAAAAACGCACAGATTTTCCGGCGGTGTTAAGCTACTCTTTAAGTTTGTGTGTCGCTAACATCGTCGTTTTGCCGTTGCCTTAAAGTAGAGCAAAGATTGTCACCGTTTGAGAGATATTTCACTTTTGTAGAATGTTTTCACAATTTTTTTTGAATCACAAAGATACACAACACAGCCCCAAAAATATTAAATAAGTACAAACTCATATACACAGATATAAACTCTCGTTCCAAATGACAAAATTTCATGTTTTTGGGGGGTGAAAATAACTTCCGATCATCTGATGTCGGGATTGCAATTCAAATGTTTTTGTGTTCAACAAAAAAATCATTCTTAAGAGCATCACACACCGCAAGCATGTGACGCATGTAAAAATGTCAAAACACTGGCCCCAGTCCACACGTCCTGATACACATCACTATTTTCCCATGTCCACAAACTTTCCAGATAAACAGTTTTATCAAATTAGTTCCCCACATTAGCCCATCTTGGCTATTGTACCCTGACTACTTATTGTGTGAATTGTGCATCCAGTGTTTACTATCGGGTTATATCGATGTTACATGATACAGGCGGTGTGTGTTGCACTTTAGAAATGTAATCATTTTAAAACCAAAAACTTTCCATCACAAAGTGAATACATAGCATGATAATATGTACATTACTGAGACCAGTCTTCCTAAATGCAGGTCTGAAACATTGTGTTCTTCCAAAGTGAAACATTTCAGATTTAACAAACCATGTACCAGTAGTTTGTAGAAAGTAATTGTGACAAAGACATAAATATGATTTCCATACTATCTATACTGTACGGGCCAATATCAATGAATGTCCACCCAGAGTCATAGTGTTCAGCAACAATAAAAACATGAGAAAAGTCTGAATTGTTGTGCTGTTGTTGTTTGTTGTAAAAATCCATTTTTAGAAATAAAAATCGAAGAAAAGCAAAGATAGAGCAGGATGATAATGGCATGTATTTTACAGTACTGGTGTTTTTTAAGGGTCTCACTTTATCACAGGTTTAGCCTTGCTAATGTTTGTCCTTTCTTTTATCCAGCAGTGTTTTGTTACTATGACATCCTAAAGGTCAGTAACAGGCAAACACAGAGTCACAGACAGATACAGACTGATTATATATGCTTCATGACATGCATGTTTTCTTTTTTTTATTATTATTTTGGCTAGACCTAATAATCTGTAGACCTTGAGTTCAAATAGCCTTGACTGTTAGCAGAAGCGTGTGTGACGATGTGTTTACATGTTGGGGAAACACATTTTTTCATTGGGTGGTTTGTGGATGTGCAGAATCCTCAAGAAATTGACTTATCACAATTTACATGTTGTGACATGGAAAGGACTTGACAATATTTCTGAGGTCAAACAGGGTAACCGTTTTTCAATTTTTTTTAGATTCTACATGTAACCCAAACTATTTAAAGCTGTGCTACTGAAAATGTCTTTATAAGGAAATAGTACATCCGTGTTGGTGTTCACTTGATGTGTAATATACCCATGATGAAAGCATACACTCCACAAAAGAATTTTTTAGAAGAATTACTAGAAATAAAGAGAAGAATGGCGTGCTATGAGGGAGTCAGCTTTTTTTGTTGAGACTGTGATGGACCATGACTGATATCAACCATCCCTGGAGTATTTTGATGTATTTAATAAGTCTGGGTCTATTGGTTAACCTAAATGAATTGAAACCATCTCCAAGCCAAGTGCCCAATTGTTGAGCCAAGAAAAGGCCTGAAGAGGAGCTGGTCCAACCACGCAGTGGAGTGGACCAATGATGAAAAGCTAGACAAGCCCATCTGGGTTTCAAGTAAGGCCGGCATCCGTTTATTATTGACTGGCAACCAAGAAATATAAGCATGTGATGCTGTGGCTGGTACAGATATAAGGTCTAACTCCAAATTATCACTGTTGACAATCAGTCTTTAAGATAAAGATATCTATATAAGGTTATATGATGTTTTGAAATACCACAGTTATTCTATGGAGCTTTTGAATTGTAGCCTGGCATTGCTCACGGTGTTATCAACAGGTGCAGACCAAATCACCTCTGGATGCAATTGGATTGACTGACAAACAATCAGACAATGCAATGTGAGACATAGCTCACCAAATTTTCTTGAAATTATGGCAGACAGCTTTCTGATAAAAAAAAAAAAAAAGCTTTAGGTGCAGTTTTTTGTTCTTTTAGAGAAATTGTACTACCCAGTTTATTTAATAGCAGATTTAACAGAAACAGTTCCACAACAGTGGCAGACATCTTGCTTTTTTTTTTCAGCAGCTAATACGATCACGCTCCTCTGTACAGACATTGTAGCAATCACGCCCCATGTTATATAAACGGTTGTGAATGGCCCAATCAGCTCCGGGACGAGTGGAAATCTGTCTGAATGGGACAGACCCCAGACACATCTGCCAGAGCAAATAAAACATGAGCTTGCCGACATGTCTGGTTCCCAGGCTACTTCAAATTAATTGAATTAGCCTTCGCTGCCAAAAAATCAGAACTACAAACAAAAACTAACAAGCATTAGAATAAGTTCTGAAAGTGACGGCTTAGAATTATGACACCACAATGCAAAATGTAGACTGTGACATGAAACAGGAACTACATGAGGCATTGCTGGTGCTAGCATATACTATTATGCATATGTGGTATGTGTGCATGTTTAATGCTACTGTAGGGTCAGGGTCACTGTGTTGGGTGACATGAATTAAGCAACAGTCCTAGCAACAACGGCCAAATGTTTTTATAGGAAAGAATGTTCTGTGTGTGCGTGTGTGTCTGTATGTGTGTGTGAAACACACTCTGTGCTATGTTTATTGTTCCACAGCGTTAGAGTGCTAGCCTCCAGCTGACTGATATATGTCTCCCTACTTCCTGTTGCTCCCTGAATGGGCCAATCAGAGCCAGTGCGGCCACACAGGAAGTTCCTCTGTGCTGTCGCCGAGTGAAGGGGATGTCACATTTTCGTCACAATGTCAATATAGACACTTTCCGTGGTTCCCAGCATGATTTGCTGACTGACAAATATATCCCCTTGGTCAAATGTCCCACTGCATGTGTGGCAGCTAAGTCAATGATTTGAAGGGAGAGAACCAGCAATCCTGTTGCCAGTTAAAGTTATGATGCGTGGAAAACTCAGCAAGACGTTAAAGGCTGAGCTGCTAACATGCCAAGACTTCCAGGAATCGCAGGACTTCTATTGAGATGTTCAGAAAAATTCAGAATGTGAAACACTCAGAGTCCAGCTTCCTCTGAAACATTACCAGATAATCTCTAATAATAATAATGTGTTGCAAAGATGCACTGGACAAAACAGGAAATGATTTTTCACAGGCGAATAATCCTCCAAACACTGAGAAATGCTATTGCAAGCGGGAACGTTGGAGAGTCCATTCATATAAAGCTTTTGTTTGGGGAAGGAACACTCGACTAATTCTTTGTGAATGTGTGTATTCAGTATCTGCAGCTGGCTTTTAGATACATCTTGACTAAAGCAAGAAAGAGCAAATGGAGACATGGTGAAGGAACTGACTGTGACTACAGATAAGAAAGGAAACAGTGCTGATGGAGAGGGAGGAGAGGAATTAGCAAAGATGGGACGAAAAGAGAAAGGAGGTGACGAGAAAAGAAAAGGGTGGAATGAGTGAAGACCATACGACGAGAGTGAGGTGATTTGACGGACAACTGATGGCTTGCTGTAGAAACATCTTCTGTCTTACGGTGATGTCTCAGCCCACAGTTGAACACAAAAAAATACAGAAGACAGAAAGAAATGAAACAGGAGTTGCTGTAGGAGGTGTGAGGAGAGGAAAAAACACACAAGGACGTGGGAGTGAGTCAGTCTGATCCACAGTTTAGATCAAGGAGAAGAGGGATGACCAGTCTAGGCCAAGCTCCATGCTGCTTTCTTTAAACAGTTTACACTGGGCATCCCCACACAACAGACACACTCACTCAAACACACACACACACACGCTCACAAGTAGACGTCCTCCATAAAACTCACACACGCACACTGGGAGGCAAACACATTCACAAACTCAGACAAACCCACCCAATTAAGTGGAACTCATGCACACAGTGACACGTCACAGAACCAATACTCTCGGCGAAAGAAAACAGAAATTCGACGTAAAAATGTCGCACAGAGTCAAACCTGCTTCTCTGCTTCAGCCTACCCGTCTGACCCCTCTTGTGGTGAGTCATAACACTGCAGTGTCCACATGGTAAAGCACTTGGTGCACTTTTTTTTCCTGTCATGTGGGGTGGGGGGCTGGTAAGGAACATGTATTAAGGGAGGTTCATGATTAAATAAACAGAGAGAAAGAGGCATTTAGAGCAGTTTGGGGTCAGAGAAGAAGCCTGTGTCCTTCCAGTTGTAAAAAACACATTTTTTCCCTATTGAATTCGACAAATTGAAATAGTTACGTCTCAACCATCTGCCTGCCTTCTTCATGTCTGTCTGTTCATACCTCCGTCGCTCCATCGTTTGTTGAGAAGCTGTCCCTCAAATAAAACTGAGGAAGTTTTCGGACACGTGTCATTTGCTGTGGGTATGTCTGTGGATGTGGTTCTTTTTTACTGCTGTTCCACACTCTTACGATAAAGCCACACCAGAAAACTGCAGCCTAAACGGAGCCACTGCCTCCCATTTATTCTCTATGAGGTGCAGCTACACACAGGATGGCGTCTATCCATCTATCCATCCATCATTTCAACACTTTGCTCCGGAGAAATTAAGATCTCTCGAATGATTCATGTGAAACTCAATAAGGTCGTTGTATCCAGAGATGATGACTTTTTTAACCATTCTGAACTTGCCTGTAAACAAGACAAATGGACCAGTTGTCATCAAATCTACTGAGCATATTCAGGCATGAACACTTTCCCTCATGGACGCTCACTGTGAGATTTCTGTGGCTCCAGTAGATGATGATTCATGGCAGAAAGAACAATCAGGAGCATTACCTCCCTCCCTCTAGATCACTGGTATAGCACAAGCCAAAAAGCCTGTTGTAGTTGGCTAGCAATTACTGTTCCCAAATATGCTTTTCCTGTCACTATAAATCATCTGCATCCAGCTGTTTGTTTTCACTAGTTTTAAAGAGGGGTAAGCTAAGATACTTCCTTGATACTGTCTAGATTTCTCAGCTTTAATACATCTATTGCCAGCATAGATGATGCATGCACAGCTTTATGCATAAAAATATGATTTTGTTTTATTTTCCAGATCTCAAATACAAAGGTGTTTATTTATTACGTTTATTGGCAAGTGATACAAAGAAATATCAGCAGTAAGTGAGGCAGAATCTGCATCATGGTGTTACGTAACAACATGAACATAATGTCACGCCCTATTTAAAAAGAAATAAAACTTATCTGAAAGGCAAGTCTCATTTGATATTAATCTCTTAAATAAATAAAACAGACTAAAGGAAACAAAGACTGCTCTGACACAAGAGATGTGCTTCAACTGTGTGATAATGTGACCCTTAGTCAAGTTAATACAGTTGAAATGAGAGCCAAGTTTGATCCGTATAAGAGAGAGTTTCAATCTTTGTAAGACCCAATTAAATAGTTCTTCTCTCTGTGTGAGGATATTTTTGAACATCGGGACATTTTGCCCATTCTTCACTGGCTTAAGTCTATTTTAAGGCAGGGGAATGAATTTAGTTAATGAGTTTCCGCAAAATAAATGATAAAAGTGGGAGACTTGTGGGTGGTGATGACGCAAGTTGGAAGAATTCATTAACAAGCTTAAACTTTGTTTTTTATGCCAGTGCTGCAGTATTTTACTTATGTCAAACTGTGTATCAAACACTGTCAAAAAGTAAAATGAACAACAATAATAGACAACATAATGAAAAAGAAACAAAAAAGTTCAACGAGAATGCCCAAAAATGGAATAGCAACTTGTCTATAAAAACAATCAACAGCAATGGTTTAAAGTGATTGTGTGCCACTGTGGAATTAGAGGTGACTTTTAAGTTTTTCAAATGAAGCAATAACTGTCATGTCCCATTGTCTTTCTAATATTTCGGAGTCAGCTCAGAATAAAGGAAAAAAAAAATCAAAGAAGCCCTCATTGCAAGTAAGTATAATGTTTGAGTGATCTAAAATAGTTAAAGGGCTATCTGCATGGTTAGTGGCTTAATGTCTCCAGAGATTAAGACTCTGGGGTCAGCGATCAAATCAAGAGTCTGTTCATACATGCGTTTCATGTTTTTCAAAAACAAAGCAGAGCTGTCTGATGGATACGTGCTGATAAATGATCAGGAGTGACGGGTTCCTTATAAACAACTCCTGAACTGAAGCAGTATGCAAATTACTAAAATATGATATAATATGATATGAAAAGTGTTTATGATACAAAAACTCCCTGAAAAGAGAATTGGCAAAGTTGGCTTTTTTGAGGGTTGATTTAAAGTGTGTTTTCAGACACAAAATCACTACATAAGTCATAAGGGACAGACACTGTATTGTAAAAAAGTCCCCAGGTTAGCAGTCAGCCTCAGTGTCAGTATTCATGCTCAGTGTGTTTTGATGCATACGCTCCAGTATTCGATGTATACTACTGAAGCTGGGCCTATCTGATGGGTGTGTGCTCCAACAAAGCCTCATCAGATTATACAGCTCCAGAGGACAGTTCTCAGGACAGGAGAGGATGTGACCATCCCTCACATAGTAAATAACCTCCTCGTGACCCATGCCATAGTACGGCTGCATCCCATGGGAGAAGATCTCCCACAACACCACACCATAAGCCCACACGTCCGACTCAGTTGTGTAGCGGTTGTAGAAAATGGACTCTGGGGGCATCCAGCGAATGGGGATGGCATCGTTCTCGTTGGCTTTGTAATAATCAGCTGAATAGATGTTTCTTGAGAGGCCGAAGTCTGCAATCTTCACCACCATTTCCTCTCCAACTAGGCAGTTCCGGGTCGCAAGGTCACGATGGACGAACTTGCGCTCCGATAGGTACGCCATTCCTGCTGCTATCTGCTTGGAAATGGACAGCTGCTCAGTACACGAGAGAAGTCCCGCCTCCAGCTCAGAGGAAAAACTGCGACCTGACAGGCTGGCATGGCTGAGGGTGCGCACTGACTGGGTTGGAGATCGGCGACGCAGGAACTCATTGAGGTCACCATGGGCCATGTACTCGAACATCAAACACATGGGCTTACCCACTGCACACACACCTGGGGGGGAGAAAGCATACAGATGATTTTATTTCATGATCAATGACATAACGTGTACACAGCAGGCTTGTGAATGATGCATTTCCCCACCGCAGAGGTTTGCGAGTACAAACACAAATACTCCACCACATAAACACATCGGTGACATCATGAAACCGTGCTGAATTGAGTATTTTTCTCTCCTACAGTATGTCATTCAGTGCGTTCATTCACTGTAAAAGGTAAATACACATTCAGCCTAGACGTAAACACAGATGAAACCACGTATGATGTGTACATGCTCACAAATAAACTCTAACGCATAGTGAATGTACAGTCTTACATTAGAAGCCCTGTCATGTAAACATGGCGTGTTTCTAAATCAACCTTGTGTTCTACTGAGCTCGTCCGTGCCGTGGGTAAACGTGGGCAATTAAAGAGAATTTCTAAATCTGGTAGGGGTATGATTGTGGCTGCGTTTCTTGTGAATCTCCGATGTGATTAAGAGACCTTAATTTAGTTCCCTGGAAACTGGAAACTTATGCTGCGTGCATTACACAGAGAGGGCTTCCACAGCCTCCACAACTGAAAGAAAGTGTTTTGATGTATTCTTCAGATATGGCAGAGACAGAAGCTACTAAGCGAAGCACTAGACAGTCAATTAAATCCTAAAGGGATCTTTGCATCGTCAAGAAATAAATTAAAATTGTAAGGACAGGAATGAAGTCCTCTGCACTTTGCAGAGTATTCTAGCATGAGCAGAGTTTATCTCTCACCAAATTCATTCTACATTAATTTACTACTTATTTACTTTACGTCTATAAAAGAGCGGCTGTTTGCTTGTTTGTCTACGCATTCCTGTGAATGCTTTTTTGCAGTGTGCACCGCTAAGAGGAATTAGAGTACACACTGTTAAGACTGTGCAGAGGCCCAAAAGAGCTGCAGAAGTTGTAGATGTGCCATTCATGTAACCTGGCATTCACAGCCAGATTTTGGGTGCTTAATGGTTCTCTGTGGGGGGAAAGAAAATCACAACAAATCACCAGGTATGCCAAAAAGAAAAGAAATGACCCCACTGGAACCAGACAGTAGTTTCAGTTTCTCTTTCTACGGCCAATTTTAGCTTGAGGCCTTGCAGATCTGCAGATTGACTGTGTTCTTTCCAAATTCAGCCCATGATTAGTGTACTTTATGTGGTTAGTGGACTGAGTCACACTGGCCACAATCATAATTTTGATTTAAAGTACTTCACTGCTTCTGGTTCTGTGTGAAACATGAACTGGAACCTCATTGACCTGCCAACAGCAAAGTCGTTTCAAACTCTGTTCAGCCCCACAGAACAAAGGTTCCATAAAATGCCACATATGTCTGGCTGAATTTTGGGGAAACGTGTATAATAGGATGCCGAAATGGGATTTGAAGGGTTTAAATATTTCACTGCATAAACATCATAAAGTAACAAGATGATACAGACTGTTTTTGACTGTGGAAAACGTGGGTTTATGGAAAATCCAGGGTGTTATACTGTAGTACTGTAGAACTCAAACAAGCATCAACAGACATTAATATGTGCGTCTACACACTTGGGTTCCGGGTGGGTTCGTTTAACTGTTTTGCCATCTAACTGTGATGTCAAAGCACTGCAACTACAACATGCTCATGTGGAGCTTTCGTGGAGGCCACGCTCAGTTAGTTCACGTCCTGCGGGTCACAGAGTAGGACAGCTCCCCAGAGAAAAAGCTCTGATTATTGCTCCCTGGAGTGTGTGTAGGGAAAGGAGGGGGTGTCCACAAAACAGGACTGTAGTTCAACATTAGCAGCTTCCGCTGAAGGTCAGTAGCTGGATCAAAGTGTGTTCACTCCATCTCTAAATATACAGAACACAGAGGCCCCATCCTGCTCCACACACACATGCGACAACATAATGACATGCAGACATATGGCATCTCTAATTTAGGCACATGCACGCTATGGATGATGCATGTAATTTTTTCACATAATTTGCAGTATATTATTAGTCCCCGGGGTAATTAGAGCTTAACTAAATAATTTAATCAACTCTGGTTTCACGCGCACCAGAGGTTTCAGCCTCAGTGTGTCACCCTCAGATGACTCATCCGAAATGCCACTCAAAACTGAAACAGAAAACATGCGACGCTGTGGTTTGACACACGTCTGAAAGATCTTCTTTTTTTTTTTTCTGCCATGATGAATGTTTATTCAAAAACATTTCACAACCACTGGTGCTGTAAAATGGACCAAAGGAAACAAACCTCTTTCCACACAACCAATGACCAATGGCTCTGTTGACAGCGCCAGCTAGAGTGTGTTGTATTGCCGAATGTCTTCCTGGAAGTCTATTTGGATGCAAGCTGTTTGTATTAGATTAGATGAGCTGGTGATAGAATTAGTACAGACAAACATTAATAAAGGGCATTTATCTTACTCAGGCCAACAACAGCGCATTAGCTGTCAAGCATTTGTTTACAGACAAACAGTCCTATCTGCATTTGTAGCTGTTTTATAGTGCTACAGAGGTAAACGACTTCATTTAGAACAATTACTGTGTTTTAGTGGAAACCAGTACATGTTCATGTGACTAGCTTTTGTATGAACCAAAAAGATAATAGAGAAAATTAGCAAAGAATTCAAACTTTTCTTCTCATTTGGGCCAAACATTTGTCGATTTCATGGATATTTACTGCGCATTCTTGAATGTGTGTTACAAAGCAGGTAGAGGTAGATAGGTTTTAGGTGTTTTCTCATGAGATAACAATATACTAGAGGCTGACCCCCGCTGTTGACTTGATGAAGTGCACTAAAGCAGCTCAGGTGTGTGAAGTAAGTACAGCAGGAATACAGGTGACAGATTATGGCTTAATTACTGAATGGTGCGATTATCCAATAGAAAGGAATCTGGTTCTAAACTAGTACTTTTGTTTGGTTTCAGATGAAGAAGTGAATCGGAACACCGAACTTTCAGTCAGCAAAACTCTGTTTGAGTAAAGGAGATTACAAAAGGAGCAAGTCTCTGTGTGTGGTCCTCCTCTTTCAAAACCACACATTTCCTCCTGCCAAACAACTGAATGTTTTAGTTGCCTAACCTTCAGCAAAACAATAGAATCTCAATCCCTAGTTTTTCTAATAAAGAAATGACTGCAAAAATGTGTCAAACTGCTTAAATCACAAAAACAAGTCAAAAAATAGGCCAGGAAGGAGGAACCACCTCCAAGACAGAGTGCATAGTTCAAAGAATATTCCACTGATTTAGTATTGCACTGTTACATTGCCTCAAGATCCAAACTGATGCAACAGATCTGCACCCACAATGCAACTTGAATGCCGATAGCTGGGTCGGAGATTTGGGTGTGCTATACTCCTAGCGTCTAATGTTGACCTGCTAGCCTTAAGCAGAAGTGAGCTGTGCGCTACAAATGTCTGGTGACCTCACTCCTCTTTAACTCCACATCTGCAGATTTTTTCCATTTGTAGTTGTAGTTTTCAGCCCCAGCCGACGCTGACTCATGTGACATCACTTGATGTAATTTATTACATTTTACGCAGCTCCCTCTGGAGCCATAAAAGGCTTTATACACCTCTTTTCACATATGTTGTAGTGCTTCCCCTTTAAATATATGCACCTACACTGAACAGGGACCTGGATTTGTTAACATGGTGAATGCTTTTCCCCAGAATCAATTTGAAGTTTATGGTAAAACAGCTCATTAAGTTACCGTGCGTTTATGGTTGATTTAATGACAAGCGCAACAATGTCCACTGCTTTCTTTTTCTGTCTCGTTCTTTCTTTGTGTCTTATACGGCTTCTCTTGTTTCTTTCTGTGTATCTGTTTTACACTTTGCTTCCATCTCAAGGAAACACACTGATCCAGAAATGACACAATCCAAAATCCAATTTTAAGGGCCGCCTCCTTGGAACTCTGATTTTGGCTGTCGCACACTAACCTAGGAGTCGTACGATGTTGGGATGGTCAAACTGAGCCATCAGTGCTGCCTCTCTCTGGAAGTCGTTCTGCATGTCAGCTGAAGCTTCCTCTTTCAGCATCTTCACAGCCACCATTGTGAAAGACTCCATTGGCAACAGGCCTGGTGCTCTGTAACCGACAGACATGCACAAAAATGTTTGAGCACAGACAAGAACGGGAGAATCGTGAGAATTGTGTCAAAAAGACTGGTTCTTTAATAGCTACCCGCATATGCATGAAAACATTCAGAAATTATTGTACATAAATGCAAAATATTATCAATCTATTTACCAGATTTCTGTAACCACGTGTTTTGAATGCGTCCACTAACAAGACGCCGAACAAAACAGCGCAACTGTATTAGTGTAGCGCACTTTGAATGTCAGTCATTTGAGGGAAACATGCATTCAACACACACAGACATACACACACTTCCTGCGTTGGCACACAAGAGGGACAAACTAAAGTCAACATGTTGTTTTGCAGTGTGGATTTATATATAGCTTGCACACACATGGAAACACTCTGACCAACACACACACACACACACAAACACACTGGGAAACTACAGATTGAATCGCATCTGTCAGGAAAGAAGATATTTACTCCTCGTGTCTATTTAGGTCTCTGTGTGCAGTATGCCGTGTGTGTGTCTGTCTGTATGCATGAGTGTCTGTGTTCATGTATGCGTGCATGCATTGCATGTGCAATAATGTGATTTATCTGTACTTTAGGATGCATGTGCACGGGGAAAAAACTTTGCATGTTTATGGTCATGCAACGCATGGACGAGTGTGTGTGTGTGTGATCTTGTGCTCTGTAGGGGCAAATTTTAGTTTTTGACTTTGACAGTCAGTGTGGTTAAAGAGTGTGGACATGTTAGTCAGTCCTCATGTCTTACAGGAAGTGTTGAAGGGAACAAGACTTATAGTTCATGTTAAAGAAACATGTTATAGAAACGTGTGTGTATATGAGAGTGTGTGTATCATGTTCTCAGGGGTGTCCATATACTGCAGCATTCCTGTCTTCATTAAGGGATTACCAGCTAACCTGAAGGACATCTCTCAGATCAGCATGCAGGTGCTACTGTAAAAATACCACCAACAACTATAATACACTGCTGACTGCACTGTTATTATGGTCTGTACCGATTTATCTGTCACGCTTCACCTATTGGCATTAAAGCTATGGCGGTGTCTGACATTCATAGACAGAAGGTCAGAGTTCTCAACTGCAGTCTACAGCTGACAATATAGAAAAAAAAACTATATTTTATGTTATTTAAATTGATGAATGTAGCATTGTTCAACCCAAACTTTGCTCTGCTCAGTTACAGGCTAACTACTCGTCTAGAGCGTCTCATGGATGCAAGGGCTGTGGGCCTAGTGTAGGAAAAGAGGTGATCTTTAATCATGCAGTAGACACTCTGCAAAATATAAAAATTTCTCTTCAGCTCACCACTTTAGTTGCCAAATATGCAATGTGCAAAATATAATTTAATTGGCTGCAATAGTAACCAGTCGTAGACATGTTGGCTTTCAGTGACTGTGAAACACTGTGACAAGTAGATTATGTCACCATAAAAATTAGATTTGGAAACTACTAGCGTCCAGTAGTGCACAACAGAGGAAAACCTGAACACAAGTGTACATGCATGACGAAGCAAACTACAAACTTCATGACACTTTAGAAAAGCAACTGCTGTATGTCCCGGGACTGGTATTCAGTCTGATCACAGGGATTAGTCTGAGACGTGAACGTCTTGCTGTGAACAGGGTCAATGCGGGGGGGAAGTGACACCTGCAGAAGTTCTCCTTGTGACTTTGTGAATGACGCAGCAGTTCTCAGAATGACAAGTGGCCTTGTTTAGTCACTCTACACCCCACCCTCGTCTCTCTATCTAAATCCTGTCTGACCCGTTTCTCTTCCTCTGCCTGTATAATATCCACATGATCTTGTTAGCCCCTGGCAGCGATTATGATAATGACATGGCAATATTAAATATAAGTCTGAGTAATGTAATATTATGGCAAACAGATCTCCCTCTTTGTATTTCCTCTTCTCTGCTTTTATTGCCTAATTGGATAGATAAATAGTTATTTATATCATTTCCTCTTTCCTCCCCTTTCCCCCTGCTCCATCGTCCCCTCTCACCTGGCTTGGAAAACTCGTCCGAAGGCTCCCTCTCCAATATCTCTAACATACTGGATATTATTGCGGGGATACTCGAGGGCCAGCAGCTTTGAGTTCAGCAGCAGGGGAACCCGCTGATACATGGGGTTGGGGTGGAGTCGATCCAGCAGGAGCTCTGAGGGAAGAGCGCTCAACGTTGGGGTCTCCATCGCTCTGCGTAGAGAAAGAGATAGTGAGGTGTGATTAAAAAGGTGGCCGCAGACGAATAAAGAAGTGGGCGTCTTGTCTGTATCTCACCTCTTCCGGTTTCTCCACTGCTTTCTCCGTCTGCGGCAGGCAAGGATGATGATGGTGAAGAGGACTGTAGCTGCGAGTGCGGTCAGGATGATGACGATGACGGACATGGAGTAAGCTGGAGACGATAGCGTGACCGTGGGAGGGAGACGAGGGGTCTGACGAGGGCCTGGAGACTCTGGCTTTATCACTGTCAGTAACAGACAAATCAGGGTTCCATGTGCTATCACCAGATATTAGTAGTATGAATTATTTAATTAATGCTCTAACTAAAACTGTATCAGAGATAACACAACACTATTTAACAGTGGTATATTAGATTGTCCATGACCTTAGCAGAAAATGTCTTGATGGTGGCTGGAGGCCTGAGAAATGGAAGCAGGTGAAAAATGAACTACCTGATACCATGGTCGCCTCCCCACACTGTGGCACAGCGCAGTACTCCCAGCGTATGTTGGGATTTAAGGTGTAACACCAGGGCCTGTCGCTGATTCCTCCAGGGTTCCTACAGTAGTTTTCTGAGTTCTTCAACTCTGGGATCACTTCCACAGACAGGCGGTGCTGGTGGGGAACCTACAGGATGAGATAGAATGGTACAAAGAAGATAAACATGGAGAAATTCAGTACAGAGAAGAGCTTTGCTGGCCTTTTTTCAAGTACTGTCCAAGATTATTAGATGGCTCTGTTGCATACTCCGTTCTGATTAGTCAATTATTGTATCCTAGGCTGTTATTTCTATATAGTAGACAGTTGCTATGGACACAATTCTGATAATAGACACAGGAGGACCACAACTGATGCAATAAAATCATTTCCAAATCAGCAAATTTTTGTATCAAAATAGTAGGTGCGTAAAAAGCAGTATTCAGGGCGAATCAGGGTCCTGGATCACTTTGTGGTTTATTTCGCAACATAGATTGTCTTGTTCTACTGTATATCATTCCTTGCGTAATCGTTGTTTAGACCCAGCTATAAAGGGAACAAGGGAGGTTAAGTGCTCTGAACAACTGTAGCTTCATGACTGCAGTCATTTATGTCGATCTGTCCAGTCTGTGTATCCAGAGGTGTTTTGAGAAAAACATCTGTCCTGTTCTCCTGCTGACCCCATGCTCTCTAAAGGGATGAAGAGGAAACAGAATTGTCTTCAGGGATCCCTGAAATCTGATCAATTTATTTCTTGCTGTATTTTTTTTCCTTAAAAGTTCAAGAGCTGTTGCAGGCAGATTTGGATGGACAGCGCTTTTACTTTCCCAAGAAATCTCTGACTCTCTTCATCAAAAAACGAAACCAAGTTAGGCTTTCAAAACATTTAACACACTTTTCAAGGCTCTATTTATGGTCTAAGGTAAGGTTACAGTTTAATAGCTGCATTGGGTGTAAAATGTTCTATAGTGAGGGACAGTAGTTGTTGCATGGTTGTTTCTGGAATCTGGAGTGCCAACTCAAACACTGAACATCTGGTATCTTCGTGTGTCATGAGCTTTAGTCATCAAAAGAGCAACGGTCCAACCTATCCCAGGAGATGTGAAATTATGAGCTGAAAAGGCTGGGATCAACACGTGTGCTGCTGTAGCTGAACGCGTGAAGCAAACTGCTCACAGGGTTGATTTCCCACTGGTGCCAGGAATGTTAAAAACAACAAGTTCTCATACCTAAATGACAAGAGAGGCCATTTGTCATTGCTACCCAAAATAAATGAGCATTTCCTGATCTGTGACACCTGTTGGCACATTGACGTTGCTACCACAAGAGTCCACAATCCAAAAACTACTACGTTAACTGAAACCACTTGGTTTATCTTAGGCCCTTATATGGAACTTGCATTTTTTTGTTGTTGTTGTTGATTCTGGTGTCCCCTGTGGACAAAAGTGGTAGTGTTTCCACTGCCTCTTTCCATTAATTTCAAGGGAAAACCAACTGAATCCAATCTGCTTGCATACATTAAATATTATATAGAAATATCCAGTCTTTGGGTTTGTTTGTCTATGCAGGTCATACAGAAGCATATTAAACACAGACAGGTTTAAAAACTCCTTGTAGTCTGTTCAGGGGAAAAAAAAAACAGTGGTCATGGTTAATAGAAGCCAACATTAAGTGTTTATAGTAGATGGAACACTCTGCTCCCTCCAGACTTTTGTGCCTCTATAACAATGTCACGCTACTTGAGCCTTTGCTCTCGAGGGAGAACCGTCATTCCAATGACCACAAGAGGTCACTTCATGGGGAACACAAATGTTGTTTCAAGTTTCAGGTTAAATAAATGAATAGATGTTTTTTTCTTCCTAGGACAGTCACAGTAAAAATGCTTTTCAGAGCTACAGCCATCGAGAATGAAATAAGAATGTCTAAATAAATGTTGATGTTGATTTAAATGATCTGACATTTAAATGTAATGACCTTATTCACTTTATTACATTAAGCAGGATGTATTACAACATAGTGTATCATTAAAGTGATGGTGGATAATATCCTAACCATGACTCAAGTGGCAAATCTTGCAAATATAAGTGTAAATATTGTGTAATCATTTCACCATTTGACCAATAACTGATGTTATTCATTTATTACATTTCATGAACATATTATGACATGCTTTAGCAGTCCTCCTCACTCATAATTCATTAGTAGTGTTCTGACTGAGTCAGAAGTTTTGGCTGCAGTATTTCTCAACGACTCAGCAAAACAGGACACTACTCACGCTACGCGGACAGTACGTATCATGGACATGTACCTCTACAACATACATGTGTTGAGTATGTGCTGAACATAAATGTGATTTTACTACGGGGGGTAAAATATGACGTGGGAAATGTCATGCAGGACTGATGTGCAGAATCATTTATACCCACTCTTAAAAACATTTGCTTGAAAACATCTGCTCTATGAAAGGTAACTGATGACTTTGAACTGAGTCATCGCTGAATGATCTTAAGTTGTAGATTTTGGAAAAACGACACAGACTGAGTGAGATATTAGGAACAGCTGCTTTTCCTGCGACTCTAATGGACAGGGCAGGCAGGTGAAGGCTACACTCTACTTTCAACTGTAAATCCACCATCAGAGATTAAGGGATTTTAAATTAAGTCGGTGTAATTCATTTCAAAGCCATTCCTTCAGTTTCTTCGTAAATTTACAGACACACAAAATAGATCCACACGAGTAGACGCAAACAGTAAAACACACATGAAACACGCAAAGATTAGTGGATGTTAAGTCAGGAAATAAATGAAGATGTAGTGAGCAGGATGTTCATTTGTTGACTTTTATATTATGAGCCGAGTGGTGCAAGTGAACATTTTCAGAACTGGGAATTAGAGGAAAAGATTAAAGATGCTTTATGCTGTGTAGTTCAGTTGCGAAACACGTTCCCAAGACAGAAGAATGTTGATTTTAACCTTCTGAGTCTACCGCATTTAGTTCAGAATGAAAATGGTGCAATCAGCTTCACATGGCCCTCTGGGAGAACTGTTCCAGCGGACATTATCCCAATCATGCTATTATACTTACAAAAGGAAATGAAAGCTTAAATACTGGACAGGAACTTAAGTATAATCATCAACATAATCCCATTGTGTTTAACAGCATACCTTTAATTTATATCAGGCCAGCACATAATATCACAAAATTTCAGTCACTTCCTGCAAGCACTGTGTGTAACTATAATGCTGTAACTGTAATAAATCCTGACTTCATGTATGGCTTTTCAAGCCACCCACCCCATATCTTCACAGATGCTGTGGAGATATGTTACATTTTGTATGTTTTATTATGCTACTATTATATTAATATTAAAATAATTAACATACTGTGGGCCCATTCTCAATCACTCATAGTAAAGACAGCAGGTGCTCTGCAGATTAGATATTTAATATGAAATAATAATAATGAATAGCCCATTATTAATTATGCTAATGTTAAACATATTAATTATAATTTGCTTATATTTGAAGTGTACAAGGACAAGCAACCAAAACAAAACAGGTTGCAGGACTTGTAGAGAGTGTGACTTTAGGTTTTTGTTGGTAGACTCAGTCCTGTCAGACCGTGCTGAGGACTGAGTTGTAACAGCATTGCTTGGAACTCTACTTATTGTCACTTTCTCTGACATCACTGTCAGCTGGGACCAGCTCCAGCCCACCATGACCCTGATGAGGATAAGTGGTTATGGAAAATGAACGAATGAAAGAATAATGATTGTAAATGTTGCTTTTTTTTTTTTGATGCAGTGAAATTTCAGACAGAGTAAGATACAAACAGGCTGCTCTTTGTCTACTGAAATGACTACCATCACCAGCCGATTTTATCAGCTGTGGCTAGTTAGAAAATTAAAGTAATGTTAGCCGCATGAACTGGTTGAAATGCTGTCTTTGGTTAATTTTTGAAAACCTGACCCTGAATTTAAAACCCTGACTCAGTTTAATTTGAGGATCATGTAAAGCAGGCGCGTCCAAACTGTTTCACAAAGGGCCGGTGTGGCTGCAGGTTTTCCTTCCAACCAAGCAGCAGCACACCAGACTTGACTCATTTAATCAACTGATCTCAGTCTTCAGAGAGTTGATTGGTAAAACTGTGTGCTCTTGGTTGGTTGGAACAAAAACCTGCAGCCACACCGGCCCTTTGTGGAACAGTTTGGACACCCCTGATGTAAAGGAAAAAAGTATTTGATGGTTACATACATACATATTGCACTAAAAGAACCTTAGCATCCAGGACCAGCTACAGCACTGCAAAGTAGATGTGCTAGTTGTTAACAAACAACATTACATTTAACCTGTTGCATTGCATTGCATAGTCTACCAAGTACTGCTCCCATTACTGCCAAATATGCCATTCTTCAATATGTTTTGTTTCCTGTGCTGCTTTTGAATTCAAATTTATGCCTACTAGAAAGGACAAGTGTGTGGAAGTGTAGTTGCAGATTGCAACCCTCTTGTTTCACCCTCACTCCTAGCAGAAAGGAGAAACTATGGAGGCCTCAAAACATGTGAAAAACACAAAAGGCCCTACTCAGAGTGAGTGTTTAGTTTAGTGTCTGTTCTGGGCTACTATAGAGAGATTCAACATGGCGCAATGGAGCTTTAAATTCTACATTGTTCTACTGTAGTCCTGAGCCAAAATAGTCATACAGACACAACATGCATTATCATAAACACACACACACACAGTTCTAGCCATTGTCAACCAGTAGGAGGAGAGAGTAAATTATGTCATGTGTTTTTCGATTGAAGATGATGTTTGGGAAACCAAACTAGTTTTGACAGAGACTCGGATGCAGTATTTATATATATATTCTTAGCATTGTGTGCTTTAAGCAATGCAAATGCAATTTATTCATGAAAGACTGAGGCGATATTGTGTGAAGTGAAAGTAGAGAGAGAGAAATAATTGTGAATCACAATAGAGAGCAAACCTCTCAATTTCACATATGTGTCTGTGTGTGTTAGTGATGGAGTCTGTGCAGCATATGCGTGTGAATGCTAATTGCTTCCAGAGGCAGGATGTGACATAATGAGCCCCTCCCACTCTGCTGACCTGGCACACACATGCATGCACACATGCACTCACACACACACACACTCACTGCACAGGAGAGTAGTCACAGTTCACCCCAACAGACCCTCTCACTGAGCAAAGCCATAAAAACATAAAGAGGCTTTGGGGCCACAGGGAATGTGTGTGTTAGTGTGAGCACATGTGTGTTTGTGTGTGTGTTTGCACTTGTAAGCACTTTTGTGAGTTTTTCTGTTTCTGGTTAGAGGTCAGGAATGTTTGATATAAAACTGAACATCCACACAGAAAATATCAGTCACACACTTCAATTATTTACTGGTTAAAATCTGCAGGAAACTTGGATTTATAAATACAAGCATGTTGTGAAGGCGAACTCGCAGTCAAGGCAACAATCTTCTACAATTCTCTCATTCTCAGAACTTTTATCCACCTTTATAATTTGTAATGATTGTGATTGGCAGGTCAGAATGAAGCTAAACTTTTTAGCTTTATTATTCCACCACATGTCACATTGTGGCTTTGGACACATACAGCACACACACGCTTAGACACAAACCACAATACCTGTTGGCTCCATGACTGACACGGTATCCCAGACCTCGTCACATTCATGCCGCCTTGGTAGAAACGACCTCTGTCATCGAAACATGTTGCTGTTGATACCAACGTAAATATATGATTAATATGTACTTTTTAACTGTTAATATTAAACCAATGATTCATTTCTGTGTGAGATTTAGTTCTGATGATTGGATATAAATGCATGTGTGTTGCTTTTCAGACTTACTTGTGATCTTATCTCTCTTGATGTCTGAAATATAGAAAAAGAACAGATTAATAAATGAAATATTAAGAGTAAGCAAAGCTATTGATTCATCTGAAATATAATGTATAGCATGAAGACAACAATGCACCACTGAGGATCAGTTCAATGTCAAGTCAAAGACAAAGGTGTCACTTTATAGGTATTTCTGTTTTTTTTTTAATACTATTTAGTCATTTTCTGGAAAATATATATTTTTAAATTGTTGATGACTCGCCCTCCATCCAATGAAATTCTTCCTTGCTTACAACACTACCAGAGAAGACGATGCATTGGATCATATTTAATGAAGAACATATTTTCAGATTTTCCCCCTGATGTCTGCTCCTCTTTAACCCTCTGCAGTTAACATTGTTTCGCGGTGGACATATAGCTTTATCATTACTTGCTCGAGTACCCAATTGCTACTGTTGTATCTGTTGCATTAGCGGACAATGGAACTGGGCTCAGCAGCCTCCTAGTGAACACATCTGGACCAAGACAAACAGGGAATGGAGTGCAGCAGTCCAGGTTCACTGGAAGCTTGCAATTACATAAGAGGGCTGAGAGGGCCTCAGTGCGATTGGCTTCTGTAAAAGGCAATCAATATTTGCAACAAGTCCCTCTTTAGCTGCCTTCTTTACAGGAAACATGGAAGTATGTGGAAGCAAAAAGCACTCTGCTAGCCGTTTCATGGGAACTTTAAACGATACACCACACACCTGCAGCTGTATATTTTGGCTCAACTAGTAAGACCCTCTTAATGACCTCATCAGTATCAGTCTAGAAGGCCAGGCTTTATTTGGCCCTCAGCATATGAGTAACTGCACCCAGCCAACTTCTGCTTTTCTTTTATATAGCCCTCCATTTCCTCTCCCTGCTTTTATGTTAGATAGCTGTGCTCAAGCTGTTTCTGCGGGACAGAATTAACTAATCATAGATTCATCAGATTCTAGAAACAAGATATGTTTGTCTGTTGCATCACTGCATACGGTAAGCTTTACACAAACTCCAACTCACTTCTCAGAAGTGTCCGTGAAAGTAGTGCCAAAACCAGCATAAATATAACATTCTCCGTGTGTGGGAAATAGAAGAAAGTAATCACATATTGGGTAATGCTTGCTTTTCTTAAACACCGCACCACACTCACAGCTATGAATATCTTACCTACGAAAGGAACATGTGTACAAGCATCGGGGTCTGTGTGAAGACTTGGTAAGGCCTGACAGTTGGGTAGCAGTGAAGTGGGAGTGTGGGACCCAGTGACAGAGCTGAAGATGCCAGGCTGGACTGAACTGCTGCCCTCTAGTACCAACCACTCCTTATGGCAGTACAGCTCCTTCACTGCCAGGCAGTGTTCTCTGTTTTGCAAAGGAAGATTCATCATTAGATGATTTATTGTTTGTGTTATTTTACTCTCTCACCTCTTACATTCATTCATATACTTAAGTGAAAACGTGAAACCAAGAGACACATATGCTACCTGCAGACAGGTTTAGGTGCTGGTCCTAAACCTGATGGATTGCACTCAGGGAAGGAGGAGTGGCAAAGCAGTGAGCGGACTGCCGGGCTACACAGCATACTGAGGCCTTCCAGCTCGGTCCAAAAGTTCTGAACCAGGTACTCCTGCATGTCCTCGGGATCCGAGAGGGAAGAGTTAAAGAAAACCAGCAAATCATCTCGCAGGATGGTGCGGCACACGTCGCCACGATACGCACTGCAGTAGCCTGCAATGCCCTTGTAAAGTCTGCGGAGAAGAAGATAGATACATGATTATCCACTCACACATACAGCTAGATGAAGAGGATTTGATTGCTTGAATTACATAACGGAGGACTTTTCAAGGAGAAAAATGACATTTCAACTTACAGACAACTTGCTTCTTATGTATCTTTTCTAATTACCCAGCATGTTGACTTATTTTTAGCATTAAACATTTGCAGCAGGTACCCCACAACACATACAGAAGGAACACAGCACCGCCCTTCAGCTGTAATAATATTGCTTCGGCCCAGTTGCACTTTCAGTGGATGTGTATTTCAAAATTAATAAGTGAGAAATAAATGATAACTATGAGTCCCCAGAGCTCTCAG
Organism: Nibea albiflora; assembly: GCA_014281875.1. Classification (NCBI taxonomy): domain Eukaryota; kingdom Metazoa; phylum Chordata; class Actinopteri; family Sciaenidae; genus Nibea; species Nibea albiflora. Next base: position 7,230,808 of record CM024803.1, read on the forward strand.
CCTTTTACTGCTTTGGCAAGTTCGACGGTTAGCGAACTTGTGTGAAAGTATGTTTTCCTTGTATCAACTGAAATAACCTCTTTAAAATCATCCAGATGTTGATCATGGAACAGGTATATAAGAGCTGAGTTGTCGGTTTTGTTCTTGGACTTCCTTGCTGTTTCTAGATTGAACAGATCAGTCATACATGCGTATATAATCCTCTAATCTGTTTGCTACCCTTTAGGGTTTTTTTTTAGCTCTTACGCCGTGAAGTCTTCCAGCATGGACTGGATCCACATTTCTTTCTGTTTGCCTCACCTGTATGGCCTTTCTCTCTGCCTGCCTGTCTATCTGACATCCTTCACTCCACATTTCTCTCTGCCTGCTGTCTGCATACTGTAACACTTACAAATTCCAGATGTCGCCTCTTGGGGAAGGTTTGTGTTTCAACGCAGTTCAAGTCAAACCATCAAACTCAAAACTGACCTGTAAATCTATCAATCCCATCATCCCACCATGTCCACATTCTCCTTTCTTTCTCTTTGTGAGTCTCTTAAAATATATAGTCCAGATGTGGTCATGAGTTGGCAAATCATGTAAGGTGTAACCATCAGTGAGCCTGATCATTTTGTTCATGACCTGCAAGCTGCTGCCTCTTTCTTCATTTATACCTCACAAATTCTCATCAGGCATCCCATGGCAAACATTTTCTCTCTCCTGCCTCTCTTTCTCTCTCCCTCTTCCTCTCTCTCTGAAGTTACATAGTCCAGATGTGGTGACTGGGGTTGAGTTGTGGTTCAGCAGAAAGTTCAAACTCAACTCGCACCATATGGGTGACTGTGAAACCAGCTCCTTCTTGGCATTGTAGATTCATCGAAAGACAAATGCATATTGTCTCTAAGCAGAGCCCAAGGAATCAACAGCACTTAGTGTCTTCAAACACAGATGGTTATGGTGCACATTTAACATTTTGTGACAGACAGTGTGTTGTGTAATTCTCTGTGGTTCAAAAGAGCCAAAACACTTTTTTTTCTCTCACAAACTCATGAAGAATACAGAAGATAGAAAAAAGGCACAGAGAATTCCTCTTACCTCCACTCTATGGGAAAGTGGCAATGTCCAGAAGACGTTGGTTGAAGAAACACAAGTAGGAGGAAAGGGGTGAAGAGAGGAGGCAAACAGACGAGAGAAGGAAAAAGGACAAAAATCAGTCTCAGCAGGAAGAGAAGAGCAACCATGGTGCTTCTCCCATCAACTCATAGCTAGATGTGAGGAGCTGTGCGGAGACAAAGGGACAACCAGGTGGAGGAACAGTGTGTGTGGTCAGGGAGGATGTGTGTGTGCCTGTGTGTGTTTTTTTAGCAGACTGTAGTGATGGGGTGTTGGGGGGAATGTGACTGAGGTATTAACCAAATGGATGGGGTTGGGGGGGCAAAAACAGCTGAAGCCACACAAAACACAAGTACTATAAGTGGCAGCTAACATAACTCAAGACAAAGTGGTAACAACCCCCTAACAATATTCAGTGTTGGATGGGAATGAAACCATGTCACTACCTGCAACAGTGACTCTCGCAGTTGCCTTGACAGTGTTGGCCCCAGCAATGTGTCTGTTGGAGGCCAGACATGTGTACAGAGCCGGCTTATTCACAGTCACTTTAAGAACGGACAATATCACCTCTCCTGCCAAAGTCTCTTCAACTGATGCACCCGTGATCTGAAAAAAGAAAAAAAGAAAAACGCAGAAGAAATATGTCACACAAGGACATATTACGGCAGAGTTATGCCTTTCAGTTAATACCATCATAAAACATGTAAAATCACTCTCCTAGTCTTTTAAATTACAAGTTTCAAAATCTGATTCCATGGCGCTAGGGTGCCATATCTGGAAGCAAACTTCCAAGCTCAGCATTTATTGTTGGTAGCTGAAGCCATCTTCAGTGCCAAATAACCAAGTGAGAGTGAAAGATCTCAAAATTTACAGCTTTAAATGGCCGCTGTCATCTGTTAATAACATTTATGTCCCAAGATGATTATGTGTTTGGGTATGTTCATATCACAGCAACTCGGAGCAACACAACTCAGTTTTAGCTTTTGAGATCAAGCCAAGTAACAGTCTATCCATTTAATCCCACTCTATACAAGACGATGGCAGTAATGCAAAATTGACTTGGAACAGATTGAGAGAACTTTAATGAGGTTTCTCTTTTTCTCTATGGTACTTCAGTGACAGACAGCAATCTGAAAATGCTGTTAAGTTGTCAGTAGAAGCAGAACAGAGAATGTGTGTCCTTCCAAACTTCCATCATGAAATAACAAAATGCCCTCGTACGATTTAAAGTCTAAAATATTCATATTGTGGTTTTGAGTTCAGAAAAGTGCATATACTGTGTCTGTCATTAACATAACCACCGTGATGATTTACATTTAACATCCCCTGCTATTCACACGATGCAGATATAGCCACATAAAACTTATTTGTTGTTTTTAGTTCCTGTTTTCACACTCGCATGCTGCACTCATAAATGATATATGTGAGAGTCTGCAGTGTGTGGGACTGAGTCAAGGTGCTGATGTGCGACGTGTCTATATTTGAAGTTGTGTCTGACACCGCCTGTTTTTAGGACGGGCTCCATCCAACCCCGCTGAAACTAATGACCTCAACAAGCTGCCAGAAAAGCAGCTCACACAGTCATTTTAATCAGCGCACACATGCATACACACAGCATTTACAAGCATCATGGCACTGTAATCACATTGTTCCTAGCACCCAAGACTATTAAATAGCCAGACATTATGTGGTGTATGTCTACCCACAATGGCACACATAAAAATGTCTGCTGCCTGCTGAAAAAAGTCAGGCTTACTATTCTTAAGGTTAGAATTAGGTAATCTCATGCCCATGATTTTAAAAAAGCCTTTAACCTAACTGGCTACTGAGCTGTTCTTGCTGGGTTTTTTTGTTTGTTTGTTTTTGAATTACTGCACCAACTAAGATCTGCTCAAACTCTTGAATACAGCCTGCAGGAAGCGGACAATGTGCTTTCCCTGGTGGTTTTTTTTTTTAATACTTAGTACTTCCAAACAAATTGCATGAGTCATGAATAATGTCATCTCCTGCTGTCACGAAAAAATGACATGTCTTTGCAACTGCAAGTATTATTCAAACCAATACAAACCAATACAAACCAATACATCACATGTTGGAATGTAATCTGAATGTAATATTAGACTTATTATAACAACTGAACAATTGAAATCTCTTTCAATTACACTGCATGTTTTAAATATTCACCAGCTGGTACCTCTATATCTCATAGTTTTTGTAGTCATATGCGTTCTTTATGATAGCAGTATACCCTCACTAGTGGCTATATAACACAGTGAGACAGACTGGGCCATCTAGCCAGAGCCTTCAGACCACAAGTCAGCAGTTAACACAACCCATTCAACACCCTAAGACCTTAAGAACTTTTGTGCTCACTCCCTTAAAAAAATGCAACCCAATTAAAGCTGATAACTCTGTGTATCATTGGCTAAATGGAAGGCAATCTCTTCAATCCCCTGTCACCATAATAAGAATTCCTTTGCTGTTTATATCACAGATCACACAGCCAATCTTTGACTGTGTGCCTAGGTGTGTGTTTGTGTGTGTGTTTCTTTTGTGCTTGCATTACATTATGTTTGTTGGATTTGTGTTCCCTGTGTCCTGTTTTTCTTTGCCGACTATGTTACTCTGAAGTAATTGGTTTCTGTGGTCATATCTTAATTGTTTTAATTGTTAATGAAGCCACACTGACATCCGATACATAGTACAGTAACATCACTGTTATCATGTAGAGCTGTACAGCGACAGGTGTTGAAAAAAAGAAGAGCATATTTTAGCTTATTTGACCAATGTGTAGGATTTAGTGCCATCTGGTGGTGTAGTTGCTGTAGTTGCAATCCCCTCACACAACTCTCTCCTTCCTAGCAGGAAGGAGAAACTATGGTGGTTCAATGGCTGCAACATATTGATACTGTATACGATTCTAAGGTAACAAAAACATAATGAGTCCTACTTTCAGATGATTATGCCACACTGTGTGACGAGAGACCCCTAAACCTTTACACCACTTGAAGTCCAGTTAAACTAAGAATTAATGTGTTCTGAGTTTGGCCACCCAGCCAAATGTGAATGATTAAAAATATTTGTTAAAGTTTATGAAATTAGGTGTCAAAAATGAAAAGGATTCTCAGCTCCAGAACTGTGGGGCGTGTCCACTGGAGGCTCTGAAGCCACGCCCACCCATGGGAGCAGTCAAGCAGCAATTTTGAAGCGGATGAAACGTACCAGATGAGTTCCAGAAAATGACATGACTAACTTTGAAACACTTTGAGCAAGATGAATTAATCTCTATCTCTCTGCTAGGGGTGCAGGGGTATGCTCAGGGTGGCATCGCCCACAAAATCCTGGACTGAAAACTGGTGAAAAACGGCTTTAACTCCGCATTGCACTAATAAATCGTCTTTTCACATGTTTTCAGCAACTATTTTCCAGCATATTTGATGTATTTTGAAAGAAGTCTCAGAACTGTCTTTACACAGACTTTAAGAACACAGCATGCTGCTTACATAAACCAAAGCATATGGACAGTATAGACCCATTTGGGGTATGCAGCTGCATCAACAGAAACTGCATGTCTGACTCAAACTAGAAACAAGAGATATATTTATTCTGTAAGTTGTTGTATAGTGTCCTGTGTGTGTTCTTTCTGCTAATTTAAGTGGATAATGTTAATGTGCAGGTATTAGTCTAAATACTTTAACCTAATTAGCTCTTAGCTAGTTGTATTCTTTAGAGCACTTGACGTCGTATGAGTATTTCTGTAATGCGTGTTGGCTTCCCTGGTTATCTGTTCTCTTATTGTCACAGCTTTCCCATTATGTAAGGCTCCGCAGCTGACAATGTGTCAAAATGTCAGCTACGTGATACATTTTCTCTGATGCTGGCTGTGTTTAGCGACGTTTGAGCCAAACTCAACCACTGTGAAGGAGACAATAATATTCCTGGAGAGACTGCAAGCATTTAAGAGAGACCAAGGGGGATCAGGCATGGATATGGATGGGTGGATGCATGGCGCTACCACCATAAACAATGTTATTACAGCAAATTTGATTAAAAAAATTAATTGAGTGCTTTAGTGTTGCATAATATGGGGTTTAGATGCTTTTTGATCCTGATACATACAGACAGACACATAGACACATACTGTACACCAGATACAACAGAAGATTACTCGCATCAATAAAGGAGCATTTTGAAACCCATCTTGTTCACACTTGAACACTTGCTACAGGCTGAACCTGAGTACTCACAGTATTCCCATTTTCCAGCCAGGTGATGGTGGGGATTGGATTTCCTGTGGCGTTACACTCCAGGGAAATCTGGCTGCCATACGCCACCCTCTTCTCCTTAGGAACCCGAAGGATTCTTGCTGGAGCTGAACACACACACATGCACAATGTAGACACACTGTACAATTACAGTATATTCCACTGTATTGCATGACTTGAATATACTCAAACTAGCATAGAAAAGCGAAACCACATTTAAATACATACCCTGTACCTCTATGGTGACAGGCTTTGAAAAGGCCAAACCAAAGCTATTCCTGGCCACACAGCGATACTGGCCTGCATCCTCCTTCTGTAGGTTATGGATCTTCAATGTACCATAGTCAAGAATAGTCACACGGTCACTAACCTGGAAAAGAAAAGAAGATTTGTTTTTCCCCTTTCGTTCAAAGATAGAACTGATTTCTTTCTTGTTTCTAACTGCACAATAATCTCAGCCAGTGATTAACTAAGTAGCCCAAGCTAAATCTGTCAAACATTTAATGTACCTGGAAAACATCCAAGAATTTCCTGTAGTGTGTTGAAGTAAAAAGACAGTGCATACCTTGATAAGCTCATCATCTTTGAGCCAAGTGACATCCGGTTTGGGGTTTCCAAGAGTAACACAGGGCAATAATGCTTTGGATTCTAGCAGAAGGGTTACATTGGTAGGATGGCGTTTGATCTGTGGCCCTGATGGAGAGACAGACAAGACAAGAGAGACAATATGTAATGGTTTGTCTCTAAGCTTCTCTGGGAGTGTTGTTCTTGATGGAATTGTACCATCTGCAAATTCTTTAAAAATCTAGACTAGACTCCAACCTTTTCAACTTTGGAAAGAAAAGCAGACATACTCATCTTTAGCTGCAGCGCTCCACAGCTCTTGGCTGGCTCTCCAATGCCATTACTGGCAATGCAGCAGTACTCTCCATTGTCTGACTCTCGTACATGAGGGATGATTAGCATTTGTCCCTGCTCCTTGGTAATGTACCTGGAGTCATAGTACCTGGAACAGAGGGGATCAATGGTCTTTTTTACTATTATTAACTTTCTAACTGCTTTGGAAACAACATTAACCTTACACAAAACAATCCACATACTTATATCTAATATCTGGCCAAAGCGTGATGGCACAGAACAGCGGTTTATGTTACTGTTACTCTTGCAGTTAGCTGCTAGTGGTACTGATATTACTGACACTGACACATTTCCTGTTAGCCAATAGTAGCTGTTTCACGTTGCTGTTTGTAACTTTTGACTTTTGATAACTTCACTGAATTTTTATCATTTTAACTTTGGCCTTGTCATAGAGGCTATGGGTATGTACAAGTATCAAATCATATTAATAACATTTTATGATTAGATTATAGCTAATGGTAATGTCGATGTGACTAATATTTTCAAAGTCTTCCTGAACATTATCCTGTTGATGGCGGCCCTGTAAGACCATTAGAAGATGCTGCTGTGCTAACTTTATTCGTTATCACAAGGACTGGCATGTTTTACAGCTGATAGTCCTGACTGCCACCATGGCAGAGGAGACAAAGAAGCCCCATGCAAAGAAACTTCAACAACAAATTTTTTGTGTGTTTTCTGGAAGTATTGTGTGAGATACCTACGTGGAGATGACATTTTCCTTCAAATGTATAGCCACAATAAAGATAAAAACAAGTATTTTGCACATTATTATATGAACCTCAGTATATTCTTGAATGAACCTGCAGATGTAGAAATCTAGAATGATTAGTAGTTGGATACTTACTGTAATTTGAAAGAGCTTTAGGTGTTAACTCACATTATTGGGTTGTTATTCTTCGTCCAAGTAATTTCAGCAGACGGGCGAGAGTCCACCTCACAGATGAAGGTGGCATTGTGATCCAGTAGTACATCCACTGTCTCTAATAAGGTGATGATTCGAGGTGCTACACACATGAAAAAACATATGACATTAGCCACAGAACAAGAACTCTGTTATTTGGGAAAAAGGTATACACGGAATAAAATGTAACAAGGATATATGATTTATTTAGCTTAATTATTGTCATCATTGATAAACTATATTTGCAAACTATATGGGAGATAGATTTGAATATTAAGCATGTTGTTTCTCAGTGATACGGGGAGGTGGTGTAAACAGCTGCATCTTTTCAGCCAAATTATTTGAAATTCTTGGCATTCCTATTTTAGATGGAGTCACGTTTCAGTCTCTCAGCGTCCAGCTGGTTTTGAGGTTTGTTACAGCTTTGACCTGAGTAGAGCAGAAGAATGGTGCCCTTGAGGAGAAGATAAGTCTGTTTATTGGTCACGTTACATCTGAAGCTATTTAGGATTTTGCAACTGTAAATAAAGTATTGAGAAAGAGGAAAGAAGAAAAGGATTAGCGGGAAGATAGGATGACAGAGGAGGAAAGTTTAACTCAATCTGAAGTTTTGTTGGTTAGTTGTAGCTTTTTTTTTTTTTTTTTTTTTTTTTTTTTTAGACAGAAGTTGAAACAAAGCTATTTTAATTCAAGGTTCAAGGATCGACCCCATCCCCAGTGCACACACTGTTCTCCATTATCTCATTTCAACAGATGGTCCTTGTTAAAAAGGAAAGTGGGTAAATTACCAGTTCTGTGAACACTGACTATATAAATTATTAGAACCACCCGTTCTTTTTCATGATATAAAGCAGGTAAATCCCGAGTAAAGATGTGATCAGTATTTATTTCAAGCACTTAGGCCGCTTCAGTCGTTAAAGCAAGTTGCAGGAAAAAGAAGAGGGATTATTTTCACACAAGTAAAAAAAGGGGAAAGGAAAAGCAATTCACTGTTAGTAAGGTAGTGTAATGTTTTTGGTTTTTTTACTCTTGATGAATGTATCTAGCAGGAGAAATAAGAAGGGAAGTAAAAACAAAGAAGATATGTTGGAAGGGATAGAAGAAGATATAGCACAGAGGTGAGGCAGCGACTGTTTATGTGGATTCAGATCAGAGACATCAGGGTTGCTTTAAACTTTGTATGAACTGAGGGGAGGAAGAGGCAAAATAGAAAACAGGAGAGAAGAAAAGGAAAGAATAGAGGAGCGAGAAGAAGAAAAGAGAATAAAGGAAATGATTAGGCTTTAAAGGACATTATGCTTGTTTTGCCTCTTGAGAAATAAAGATTTCACAATAACATTGCTGGAAAAAACCAGCCCACATCCACAACCCAAACCCCAGGTCAATGCTGCTGTTTGTCTCATGAAAGGGGGATGGAAAGAAGACTACTGTAAATCAAACTGGAACCCTGACATGAGATTAAGCCTTGTTTTTTTAAACACTGGGATGCAATTTTAGCCACGGTCAAAGTATGGTTATATATCTCACTAGTACCTGCTGTATTATGACATTTCACATATGCAGTCTAGAATCTTATTTTTAGCCCTGCTGGCGACATAGATCTATGGATGGCAGCTTTGGTCTGTCTGCTGCTTGGTTAAAATATCTCAAAAACCATTTAATACATACAGCATGACATTTTGTACTGTCATTCATGGTCTCCTGAGGATGAACCCCTGGTTTTGATGATCCCTTCACTTTAATGCCACCAGTCTGTTATAAAATATGTCAATGTACGTTACATGGTCCCCAGATGGTCCCCTGAGCTATCTCAACAATTATTACATAGATTTCAGATAATATTATATAATATATAATAGATCAATAATGTTGCTGGTTTTATTTGCATAGAGTAACAGTATATTGGAGGCTTAATTTTTGAGTGGATTTGTTGTTGAATGTGTGTTTTATTTCCTCATGATGTTACTCTTGCCAATATTATGTCTGAACAGATGGGCAACATCTGAGGAGTGAAGGTCTGACTGCGGTTCATACTCGAATGCATGACTCATTATTTAGACCAAACGAGATCCTCACCGGATTTGACCTTCGAGTGGTTCTTGTTATGAAATGCTGTTTTGACACCAGAAGTGATACCGTGTTATTAAGGCCTTTGGTGGTGGAGGTCACATCTGGCCTCTACTGTGTGTATTCAAGAAAAACCTACTTGATCCAAACAAAGCGCTGCTCATTATCACTCTTTGTGGATGTCCACTCCAGAGAATATGAATGTGCTAGAGTGCAGGATAAAGATAAAAACTTATCTTTGTTGGTAGTTTGCTGCTTGTATGCAGACCTAGAACTATATGGCCTGTATCCAATAGGTCTCTGTCAACCTCTAAATTCCATCTCTTTCCCGTAACAGTGTCTTCTGTAGAGCTTTTAACTTTAAACATCCGTTGGTGTTTGCTTTGATTTGGAGTTTATCCTCTAGGTTTTTTCCATACTCTGAGTCAAATTGTTAACAGTATTCCCTCTGACTCAATCACGCAGACCAGATACAAGTTGTTTTTTTGACTTGATACTTTCAGTGTGGTCAAACGAGAACAAGCACAAAAATAGCATTGTTCTCATGGCATTTCAGAGAATCAGCTGTCTGCAGGGGAGTCATGCATTGTTTGTAGTGGTTCAGTTCACACAGGCACACTGAGCAACATAAAAAAAAAAAAAAAACTTCTTTAACTTATCATGAGGCCATAAGTGGTCTTGAGACATCCTGCTAGCTAGAATGTGTTTTGCAATCATACTGGCTCGCAGCATAGTTGACTTATTATGTGGATAATCATAAAAGACAGCCAACTTTTTAAAAAATATACTTTTTTTTTATTGTAAAGAGACAGCTGAAGAGCGACAGGAACACGGGGAAACGACACGCGGGGCCACAGGTCAGACTGGATCCCTGGGCTTCTGCAGCAAGGAGTGAGCCTTGGATCAGGCGGCTGCTCTACCAACTGAGCTAAATTCTACATGGTTCTACATGTTTTCTGCAGTAACTGAGATATGAAATTGTTTTGGCTTTTGCTGAATTGAATGCACGAAACTTGAAAGCTGAGCTCACTGAGCCTTGAGGACGCCTTCAAGAATAAGTTTTAATATCGATTAACATCCATATTTATCTGTTTGCTTGCACTCATTTCAAATTAAATCCAACACATAGCTAATAAGATCCATCTCAGAACAGAGGAACACATGAAAGTGAAGTCTTTACTGTCATCCATTTCAGCTTTGCTTAACCAACCCACGCCTCAAAACCACAGCAAAGAGCAAATAATAATAATATAATATTGCATTTTTATAACACTTGTCAGTTCATAGTTGCTGAATATTCTTTTGTAGCCGCAGCTGGTAAAGCTCTCACAGGCGATTAAACTCGATCGAACCTTGTTCATGTGCAGTCACTTCATTTCAGTTCAGTTTCACGGATCTTAAAGAGTAGCTTTGCATTTGATGTCACTATGGAAACATGCTTTACTAGAGTGAGATAAAAAGATAGATAGATGGAAGAAGTATTGATTTTATGTCTATGTGTGTAAAGTGCAAGGTGGAACCTAGTTTACTGTGAAACCAGGAGGCAGGGGGAAATGTTTGCAGTTTAAAATTACGTAACACATTCTGTATAACAAGCACAATAATAGAAACTCAGCTAGCGGTTTTGAGGGGAAGTTTTTCCTTGGATCTTCATTGCATAGCAAGATAAATGCTGATCAAAGCATGTAAAGTTACCTCCTTGGTGATGGATGATGATGATGATGGATTTGACCTTGTACGATAACAGTTGTAGCTCTAGAAAGAATTCCAATAGCTCTGAGAATATCTCGAAATAAGGAAACATCCTGGTTAAATTCTTTATTTCTATAACATTATTAAAAGGTAAATCATTTTTCCTCACAAGTTATTGCTAATAGGATGCCTACAGTGATTTGGACCAGCCAGAAAGATGCCATCTGCATTCGTTTCAGCCTTCTAATCACTGACATATTACACGAAGCAGAGGTCATCTGCCAAGCCCAGCCCATGGTGCACCATGTCAACCCAACCTAGCTACGATATACCCTGGCAGAATGTGACAGCATCCACACCACCTGTCTCTCTAAGCCGATATGCAGCGTGCACTGTATATCTGAGCTTATAAAACATGTATTGTATGTCAATGGCCAGCTCTGCAGGCCTGTTCATGTGACTGTAAAATTGTGCCAGCATTTGATATGGTACCCATCTCACATGTCATGAAATCCTGAGGCCAAGGCTGAACTAACTGCATTCAAAAGTCTTTAACTTAATGAGATGTCCATTTTTTTTTTTTTTTTTTTTTTTTTTTTGGACCTGTGTTCTTTTCAGCACTGATCATTCCAAATGACAAGTGCAAAACACATGGACTTAATGAGTCACGTTTAATTACTCAAGTCCAGGAATAAATGTTGTGTCATCAGGTAGGCACAGTTTGGCTGTGGCGGAGGTAAATCATATGGAAATTTGACTCAATAGGAACGGAAAGGCAGCAGAGGAAATCACTGGTTTGTAACCACCTTTACCGCACCCTGCGGAGAGGATATGTCAGAGTGTTGGAAGGATATACATTTAGTCGCATTTACACTATGTAGGCCTATAAACACCTCCTCCTTTTCCCTGCAGGATGCGATGGAAAGCAGGTGATCTCAGTAGTACGTATGTGGGGAAACTTCACCCACCTCACATCCTCTTTAGGTCTTTACAGAAGGTAAAATAATAAAGGATGCTCTCTGTGACATTTTCTTTTTCCTTACCTGTCCATTGTTGACTGTGTTGTGCTTTTGCATATACTGTGCTCATTATATTTACCCACACATGTACACATTTTGTACAGTATCTGTATTGTAAATATAGGGCTATATTATTCATCCTTGTCCTTTTCCTTCTGATTTTTACATTCTGTTTTCATCATATGATGATTGGTGTTATGTAATGTATTATATCTAAGACAACACAACTGCTACAAATTGAAGATACAGAATTCAAACTTATTTTATATGTACAATACCTGAGTATGTTTGAGACACTTTAAAAACTTAACTGAAAGAAGACACAAGCTCTCAGAGTGTAAGAATATGGAAACCTCACGTACCTTTCCCATAACTTGAGGTGACCAGAAGCAGCAGAAAGACTGAAATGGTTTCCACAGTTTTCATCCTGGCACTACAAGGATCCTACTTGACAAAACCTTTTTTGAGAGATACAGTATAAGCCGGTGGTTAGATTCCCATGGCAGGTGAGGAGACGTTCTTGTTGGTTCGCTCGGTGTGTTCCTTCACTGTGTGAGTCTGCGTGTGCCGTAGCCAGGGACAGCCATGAGCTCTGTGCTCAACGATGACCCGCTCAGTCACTGTGTGTGTTTGTGTGTGCGTATGTGTGTGTTTGTGATGGACAGTAGCAGCTGCTAGCTGTCCTCATGTACAGTCACTCAGGTTTTGGAGCCACACTCAAAGCTCCAAAGGCTCCAGTTCTGGAGGGTCCTCATTCGCAGTAATCAACAACAGTGTCCGTCCACTGTTTATTCATGGAACCAGAGAACAAACTGCATTCAAGGTTCTTCACTTTAGTGTCATGTCAGCTATAATAAGTCACATTTGTGTCAACAAAGCTACTACAAAAATAGAAATCAAAACACAGAAACAGGAAACATTGTTGTATTATGTAATACGATATAAATCTTCTGTTCATTAACACACATATCCGCAATCCCATCTACATTGTAACATACTGCAATACACACCGTTATCCTACCTAGGACACAAATGGGACAAACAAAACATTAAAGCAGCAGAGAAGAGTCACATTACCCATTAGAAGGAGACAAGAGAAGTTAGTAGATAAGAGAACTTTCTATTTTCAGAAACATCACTGTCAGGACTGTAGGCCACAATATTCTGTATCAGTACTCTATACTGTGTATGTACACATTTTGACTGTACACTGTTACACACAGGAAACCCACCAATTAACATGCATTTGCTGTTACATTTTGACACACACGCACACATGCACACACACACATACAGTGTACAGGAGGCAGCCTTTGTGTCCACCTGTTGCCTGCCAGCCTGTGTGTCCTGTTTTATTTTGGGAAAGGAATGGCATTTCATTTCATTTGCTCCTCATCCATTCTGCTTTGGATGGAGTCAACCATTGTACTCCTTCTCCAGGCACAATTAGACGTGCACATTGTTAAGGTGGAGCTGAAGCGGTTTTACTGTTGACTTTGACTTACTCTTATGTAATTATGACTGCGATTTTGTGCTGCAACTTCAGCTTTATATCTTGAACTGACGTCACTAATGATGGTGAGGTCCTCTCACATGATGTCATGCCATTTACTTTTGGCATGTGACAAGGTAGGAGATCAGTTTTCATCTTTTAAAGGTCCAGTGGGTAAGATTTAGGGGGCTCTGGTTACAGAAATGGTATATGGCAGAAATTGAATATTTAGGATTTAATATATAACTAAATGTAATGATTTTAAATATGCATAACTGTTTCTACAATAACCCAGATCGGACAAACTAAACACTGGCTCTAGATAGGGCTGTATGCGTTTTACACACATTTAGTTTCTCTCACACACTTGGAGGAAGAAGGTGAGACAAGGGGGTTGCATTTGGTTGACTCTCATCTACCTCCATTTTTGTGTCTTAGATCAAAACAACACACGTATGCGCTGTAGAGTACATGATTTTAGCGACACTACTAGGTGATGCTGTCATGCAGGGTCATTTGTGCTGCTGGGCAGAATATTGTATTACTGTAATACAGCGGAGGTTTTTCCAAGAAACCAACAGCCGACCAAAAGAAAAAAAAAGGAAAAACATCACAGTGTCAAACAGCTACCTTGACTCAGCAATATCACCCTGGACTGGACTTTTGTGCTGATACTCCGTCTCCCTCTGCTGACACAGAAAGGAACTGCTCATGAACTTGAATCGCAACCCAAACCGAATCCTGTGTAAACATGTTTTATTTATTTGAGAGAGTGGAACACATGTTGGATATTGCCTAGTGCTGCTGTCCTGAATTTCCATGGGCCCCCACTGTTGGCACGGATCTTACACATGTAAAGTGTTTTCATTACATTCATCCAGTCACCCTGTATGTCCTTCAATTGTGATAAAAGTTGAACTAAAAAGCGTTTTTTCTCTTGAGAAAGCATAAAAACGTTCAGGCACGGTTACCCTAAATAGTCACATGTGAGCTTGGTAATTTTAATAACACTAGGACAGACACTTGGTAATGACAAATGCGTGTGTGTGTGTGTGTGTGTGCAAAAAATCTGTTCTTCATCTTTTTAGCTCTTTCAAAGCTCCTGCTTCAGGGTGGAGCTGTGCAGAAACAAAATGTACTCTGTGGTCAGATTACACATTGGGACATTTTAATATTATGAAACAAGAACAATTTCAGATTGTCTATGACACTATTTTCCCAAAGTCCACTCCTAACACGAAGTCCCTCCTTTCCATCTAGAAACAGTAGTTCCATTTGTTCTAATGGAGCTGCTCTGTAACCCACTTGTCCTGTTTTTTTTTACAATTACATAGACATCAGCACATTTCTGTTCTACAGCATTTCATGTAAGTTACAAAGTAAACATAAATAGATATATAGTGAGATAACAGACAAATGACTAAGACTGAAGAGCATTTTGAGAGCAGCAGCTGTAAAGCCACAGAAATAAAACAGTTGAAAGAAATGCAATGTTTAAAATAATGTGCTTTTAGATGTTTCAATGAGAATAAAGAGCTTTAGGCGTGACAGCAATTATTCATTGAGCCCTACCAGATGATTTCAGAGTTTTGCGAGTCAGAAATATGGACAGGAATGAAGGTCAGATGTCAACTGTATGTGGAGTTCTCAGAAGCAGGATTGGACAACCAAGTTCACCTGGTGATCAAAATTAAGGTCTGTCATCAAGTGACAAAGACAATTCTGCAATGAGGCTTAATGTCTAAGACAAGGAAGGAATAACTTTATTCAAGTTTAATTAAAGGATGTTCTAGGAATTATTTGAATGAAACTAATATGACTGACATATTTGACCCAAATGTATCATGCAGGAGAATAGTAAAGAATCGAGGACTGATCCCTGTGGTACTTCATCCCTGACATGGCTATTTAGGACTCACAGTACCCTGCACACACACTTTCAGAGAGATTAAACAAACTAAAACAGTACTCTTTATGATTGGGGTGCATTAGGTTAAACGTCCAATTACCGACCCAGTTACAGTGTATATTGAATGTCAGTCTTCAGGAAGCCTTACTGGATTAGTGTTCTTTTTATCCTGTTGAATGAACTTGCAGCTGTCATCTGCCAGGGCCAGCTGCATGCTGGTGCTCTTACTGGTGCCCTCCCAGTTTCAGAAAGCCGTTTGCAGTCAAGATTAATGCTTGGCAAGGAAGTTTTATTTATACGCATATGTCAGACACATTGGCCACTCAAAGACACCCACTTCATAACAATGCATGAAAACCATTCAACAAGCATTTGAAAACTGAATAAAATAAATTATAAAATTATGAGAACAATGAAACCGTCGATCAAAGGCAAAGGAGTTTGGGGTGTATTTAAGATCACTGGCAAGTTGGTTCCAATTGTGTGCAGTTGTTAGTTAAATTAGGAGTTAAAAGCAACATTACCTGAATCTGACTCTGCTGTATTTTGCCACAACATTATAAAGTGATTGGCTGGTTGCAGCTTTTAAAACGAGCTGTAGTTGTCTGACCACACAAGAGACTACTGTAATAGTCCACCCTACTGGAAATGAAGGTGTGAATGAGTTTCTCTATGTCTTGTCTGAACATGAGACATCTAATCCTTGCCATTTGTTTGAGATGATCATATTCTGATTTAATTATTACCTTGATGTGGCTGCTGAAGCTTAGTTCTGATTCCTATAAAAACACCAAGATCTCTAACTTTGGGTCTACATCGCTGAAGCTGAAGATTAACTATCATTTATTCCTTCCTGGGGAATTTGTTTACAGTGAATCTTAAGGACCATAATCACTTGATGCATGAAGTGAATCTGTGTGTAAGATGACGACATAACTGTAATGTATGACTTGACCTATATCGGGGAGATACAGGTTGAAAAATAGTGGCCCCACATGACCCCACAACAACATAGTCCTGCCACCGAGATGTGATCGTAACCAACTGAATCCTACCAGCCAAAGTTTGGTTGAAAACAATGTTCGATATGCGATATCTTCATTTCATATAACTGTTGTTTTTAGTTAGAGGAGCGTTTGTTGAGGACAAACCTTCATTGAAAGCTGGCTAACAGAAAAACTCTGATTAGCCACTGATTAGCACTCTCTCTCTCTCTCTCTCTCTCTCTCTCTCTCTCTCTCTCTCTCTCTCTCTCTCTCTCTGGGCAAACACATTCACACTCACGTACGCACACACACACAGAGCAAGAGTACTATCTGGTGTCAGTCAGCCCCTCCCTCTCAATGCTGTCTCAACGTGTTCTGCAATAATTAACCAGCTGCTGCAGTGTGGTATAAGCTCACCTCCTACCACATGCACTGTACTCTGGACCTATGAACACACACGCACAAACACACACGCACACACATACACACGCACACAAAGGTACAAGACCTCAAATATGAAGTGAATCAGCTTTGTTTGCCTGGAGATTGAAAGACTGGCCAGGTAGGAGTGAACGTATGTCTGATCCTCTTTGTTTTATGCTTTGTTTTATTTGTCACAGTGTGATTTAACAACACAGTGAACAGTGCTATTTCATTAATAATAATATTCATTTCTACAAAATTGACCTGATTGTACTCATGCCTGTTTCTAACCTGGATACAGTGTGATAACTTAGTGTGAGCTGTGTGAATGTGGATAGCAAACAAGTTACTCAGACTGAGACATTTAGGTTAGCATCCAGTGTTTGAGTGTGATTTTCAATAGCATTGTACTTTTTAAGCTTTGATAAAGAATTTCAACTCAATTTATGGTTCGACTCCACTTTATGTAAGGTTTAACTTACATACGTTAAAAGTCATGACAGGGTCATGGACAGTAAATGCTTTTTATTCAGACTAAACAAAACCAAACAGAAGAACGGAGTTTCAACAGGGGGCACTACATGAACATTTCATTTTTAGGTGAAATCTGTCCATGTGGGTGAGAAAGAGCAAGTGTTAGAATACAGCACAAAGGAAAGGAGTGGAGTAAGAGAGAGTCAGAGAGAGGGGGAGTGACATACAGGAAGGCAATAAAGGGAGAAACTGGGTGTGTCGTGGTGTATCTTGGCTTTTTTCCCGCTGGCTATGTCTTTTCATGCTCACTGACCTCCAGAGCACTGTGTTGTTTTGGTTTGTACTCTAGAAATCCATTATGATAACAACGTTTTACATAATCTAAATTATTATGTAGTGCCTCTCTCTTACTTTATGTGTAATAATTGTTTTATATACAAGCCTGCTTTTGAAATGTATGCTCTTCATTTGGGCACACCGGTGTGCCCTCCATTTTTAAAAGTCGTCAGTAGCTTGCACCATAACAAGAACACCATAAACTCGTGTGGCTTCACAGGAAGTGAAGTGGAACTCTTCACTGTAGATCACACACCAGGGGGACGTGGCCATGACACGATCGTAATCATCTGAACAAGCAGTTTTGTTTTGCGCAGAAAAAACTGTTTAAAAACTGATAGACGTGTTCTGTGAGGTCTCTCGGCCTTCGGGCAAGACGTCGTCTTCGTCTGGGCCAAGTGGATTTACGAAGTTACACGTTATTGAATTTGTGTGTCAACCAGTTATCAGTAGCTCTTTTTTGCTGTCGACTTTGCAATGACTTTTGACATGCATCTGATTCACAAATTACACACGGACTCGCACAAACACACACAGTTTGGATGTGTTTGCTGGAGGGGACCTTAAAACCTGCATGTTGAGGCTTGAAAGACACAGCGAAGTTCTCACATGAATTTGTGTTACGGATGAAAGAGAACACAGTTCATGCACATGGTGTACCAAATGGAGCAGGCATGACTGCAATGAGGAGGCTTTTTAACCATTAATCAATGTTTTTATGCAAGTACATCTGCCCTTTTTTAACCAGTGCCCCATTGTCATGTCTGTTCAGACACACACACGCTTGCCTGGTAGTCACTGTGAACAACTTGGATTTACAAATGAGCAACTAAACAGCTCCAAAGTGAGTGCTGTGGTCTAGAGCTCCTGTTGAGATCAAGAAAAATAAAAGGAGACTTTTACTTGTACTTGAACTTGTAGCATGCACAGCATGGCTGAACTCTGTTTACCAACAGTAAAATTTTAGTTCTGCCTTCCTCTGTCTCAGCTAAGCAGGAAATAAACATTCAAAAAAGTAATACTTCCATGCACAGTAACACTCACAAACCTTTCCCCGCTGCTTTCAGCGAAGCGAATCTTCACTGTGTGTCATCTTGCCACAACCTGTTCACTGCTGACCACGTTAATATGATATGCACCCACCATGTGGATACCTGTGTTTACTGATCGTCATCATAGATTTCAGGATATTTATTTAGCATTTAGCATGACATGTTTTAAGTCTCACATCTCACCTGTAACCTGCAGTCATGTTGGAAAGAAAGTGCTCTCACTTTAATATGCGAAATACCCTTCCAGATATGTTTTTGTCCTGTTAAATCTCAACATGTAGGACAACACACATTCCACATGCAGTATGACATGTGGCAAACCACATGCGATAAATTCACATAAAATACTTTAGTTCCAGATTTACAATGTGGAATTTGCTTGTAACATTGTGCGGAAAGTTGTGCACTGCACCTTTAATTTTTTTTTTTTTTTTTTGCTTTGTCCCTTCAAAGAAAAGTGAACTGTCAGTCACAATGGGGAGTGGTGTGGCTGCTGGGATGACAGCTGCTAAATACCTGAGATACCAGCAAACAGGCTGAGACAGAGAGAGGAGGAAAGAGTGAAAGAAAGGGGACAAAACTGCTGCTTTTAGACTGCTGGTCATTCAAAGTAATTCAGCAGAACAGGAGGGGGAAATGAAAAAGTCGACAGAGAGAGAGAGAGAGAGAGAGAGAGAGAGAGAGAGAGAGAGAGAGAGAAGCCACGTGGATATTCCAACAATCTCTGTTCACAGGCGCAGGCTACTTCGACCAAAGAATAAACAAATGGTTGGTCCTACACTGTCATCACTGGTTACTGGGTGGAGTACTGTTATTAAATCTCTTGGAGACGGGCACAAAAAAAGAAAGTAAAAGAGTAAAGGCATGGCTGGAGCGAGCAAGCGAGCGAGAGAGCAAGCAAGAGAGAGAGAGAAAGAGAGAGAGAAAGAGAGAGAGAAGGATAAATATAACACAAAAACTTCAGAGAGCTAGAGAGAGAGAGGAAAGAGATATTTAAAGCACAGAAAGAAGAAAAACAGAGAGACAAAGAAACAGATCAAGAAGAGAGCTCTGATTTGTCATGTTAGAGAAGGTAAGACTCTAATTATATTGTTTACTTTTGTAAAGGAGTCACTCTGTGTGTCGGCTGTGGAAGTGTAGTGAAGTGTGGTTCATTTTCCGCGCAATTCCTCACTCCATGTTGACATAATGCTGTGTCCCACTTGTGAATTGTCAGATGTCTTTGTTTAGGAACATACACAACTGAAACACACTCGCCGGAGTGTCACTCAACAAGTCTGCAGCCGCGCGCTTGTCTCAAGGTTTAGCCATGTCTGTGGTGCGATTGCACAAGCTGCTCCTGTGAATGATTTGTTGCTTTGTTTTTCTCCATGCAGTAGTTGATGAAACCAGAGATGAACGAAGCAGCTCGTCTTCAAGTGGTCCAGGCAGGGGACAGGAGGACGCTGTCCAGGTGGGTATCCTTAAGTGACAAACCATAACATTTACCTATAAAGCTCTCACATTTGGAGCGCAAATTACAAAAACATTACAGATGCACAGCTTGTGCGGTGCTGCTCTGTGCTGCGTTGTGGTCATACACCATGTGTTTAGTCATTCAGTTTTGTTGTGTTCATTTCAGAGCAGGGTTCCTCTCACTGCTGAAAACCTACAACTGTTTCCTCAAGGACCAGACGCAACTGCACCTCAGTTACTCTCAGGTATGTCATGATTAGATTATCCAGATTTTCAATTTTGTTTGACATCAATTGCAGCAAGCCACCACTCTGAATCACTTGTTGAAAGTTGAGACATGACTAGTATTTTAAGCTCTCTTATTTATTGCATAGCTGCTTTTGAATTTGAGTCAAAAGGTTAGTTAAATGTATGACTGTGATTACACACCGTACAGGTGTCTATGGGTCTGTCTGTCTGTAACAGGGTGAGGATGGAGAGGTGGTGGTGGAAGGCTTCCTGAATGTCTCCTGGGGAGTGCGGAGACCCATCAGGCTGAAAATACAGGATGACAAACAGATGCTTCCCTTTGTTCCTGTGGTATCACCTGACTCCACCAGTCCAGTCAGCCCCATCGGAAACAAGAGGTTGTTTTCAGCTATTACTAATATGTTTAATATGTCTATATATGAGCTCTGGAACATTTGTATTCATCAGCCCAAGCTTAGCTGGCCAATAGCCTCGTGCCCATTACCAGATATGCAAAATACCAAACTTTATATCTGGTTAGAATTGTCAAAGAATACTACACAAACAAATATGGATTGGTAATTTCTTTAGTTTTCAAAGGAAACAGTTTAGATGGGGAGTTTTTCACAGTCTAACCTTCACAAAATTCTTTCAACATTTGACTTTTAGAATGATAATGCTATCAGAGGTACTATGGTACAGTTTTACATGAAGGAGCAATGGATTTTGCCAAGCCAAATATGAGCTCTGAGATAGACATAATTGTTGGTTAACCACCTGTAAAGTGTAGTGAACACAGTAGAGGGATCATGCTGACATTTGAGCAACCCCTATTCTAGTTAATACAGCGCTTTGCCTGAGCAAGACTGAGTCGTTGTTGCTACAAGTCATAATTTGCAGTGTTTTTGTGAGTTTTTAAATGAGCTTTTTAATCCGATCAACAGTGGTGAATCAAATATTTCATGCCAAGATTCAAAACTTAATTGATGCTCATGTTTACACACAGGTCTGTTTGAAGTCTCTGAGATCATTTCCTCTCTTCTCTGCAGGGGTATGACACGGTGGGGGGAGTATGTTGACCTTCACCAGATAGATGAGATGGCTGAGACACCGCAGGACACAGTAGTCACCAGCCCTTTACCAGGTTTATTTTCCTCCCACGTCTTCATGATGTTTTAACGCCAGTGTCATGTTAAAAGGTCTCACTTTTGCATTGCACGGCAGCATGTTAGGCTGTTTGAAGGAGTTAAAACCTTAATGAAGTCCTAATAGAAAGCAATTTAAGTGTGATATATTGAATATGAACATGTCTCTTACAACAAGGCCCAGTTGTGTACGAGACCACCACGCTGCGTCCCGTGAGGCAGAAGAGCACGGAGCTGGAGGCCGAGTCCAACTTGTTTCGCTGTATGAGCGATGCCTCGTTGGTCAAGAGGAGGAAGAAGGGGAAGTCAGCAGCACAAAGAGAGAAAGAAAGACAACATCGCTTTTCTATCAATGGACACTTCTATAACTATAAGGTAGATTTTGCCCCCCACAGTCTGTCAGACATGCGTCTGTCTTTCACCCTCACTCCCCTCTGTACTGTAGCTCACTGATCTTTCATTGCTTCCCACAGACGTCTATCTTTACTCCATCTTTTGGTACTCCAACTAAAGTTCGTATCTCTAGCACATGGACCACAAACCAGGTCATTGAACAGCTACTAAACAAGTTCAAGGTGAGCTTTTTGACACATGTTGACATATGAAAGCAGGCCGGATTATGTACTTTGACACTGACAGCACTGAACCCTGTGAAATACGTGATATTTATTGACTGTCTTTGAAATTATGCACAGTGTATATTACAAAGAGTTATTTTACTTTAGGGCCATTTTACGAAACATTATACCTCTACTGCACTACATTTGTCTGACAGTGTTACTTCTCATATATCCTTCCTATCAAAACAATGTATCTCAAAATTTGGTGATTCTGAATTTGAATTGATCTCTTAACCTGAAGAATCACTGAAGGAAATTCATCCTACTTCTTAAAACCCTCTTGGATTATCCGAAAAATGCATCGCCTCAAAGCTGATAAAAGACTGTTTTGTTTCTGAGCTCATCAGTTGATGTTTTAGAGAATACTCAAGTATTTTTTGTGTATGTTCATCCTACAGATAGAGAACGATCCCCAGGAGTTCGCTCTGTACTGTGTTCACCAGAGCGGAGGTACGCTGGTGTCTGCTATACATTACTTACTAATGTTACAAAATCAATTAAATGATTTAACATTGTAAGACAGAAAAATGCTTCACTCATTTCGTGTGTGTTTTACACAGAAAAGAGGAAGCTCAGTAACAGAGACCAGCCCTTATGGGAGCGCATACTACAGGGACCCTCTGAAGACATCATGAGGATATTTTTGATGGACATGGACGAAGAGGAAGTCAGCAATGAAGTGAGCGAGACGTATATTCACATATTGAGGAAAAGTCTGCATGTTACTGTTGTATGTTACTGTAATATTTAGTACATACAAGCTAAAAATAAAATATTTATTAGGTATCTATACAGAAGGGAAGAAGACAAATGTTTGTAGTCTGTACTAAAATGACTTATATTATCCTTTAGAATTATGATTTATTTAGAAAAAATACTTTGGAAAATTGCACCATAAAGTTTTTTTTTACTTAGGTTAGCCTGGGAAGCAGGGTGTGCCTTTATTGCCGTAACTATAAAATAGTTTATAGTTTCATAGTGTTTTATAATCTTCCTAAATACTGGGCTGTTAAATATTGTTCCATTGTTTTCCTCACTAGTTATAGGCTATATTAAAGTTTATTAAAACTTTTAGGTTTTGAGGGTTTTTTTACATGTAGTTTGACTCTTTTTTATGATAGCTGTGGGCAAAGGCCTGGTGTCCACTGGTGTCCTGTTTGTACGCAATAATAATAATAATTCAATATGTACAGGCTTATTTAAAAGGTACTTTTTTAGCTCTAGGTCCTCCCTGAACACTATTTTTATTTCCCCTTTGTTTCCTGTTTTTCCTCATGTGTACCTGCAGTAAATACCCAGACAGTATTACAAAACATACACACAAAACATTTACACACTAGCCTGTGGCCTGTAATCTAAAGCGTTACAGACTAGACTTACACATCTTACAAATTTCTTCTTGTCAGATATTCATTTGAAATAAAGGCCTGTTTTACTTGTATTTAACTTGAACTAATGATGTAAACATACCTTTGAGTGCATCAGAAAAATATATGTTGGATTAGAGTCACTAATAGCATTGCATAGCATAGCATAGCATATTTTTCCTTCATCACAATAAAGGATTGTTGTGCTTCAAATAATAAGATGGAGATAAAGATAAATAGATAAATAAAACAATATCTATATTTTTATCATGCAAAAACAAATGTCCTTCTAGCTCAGAATAATTATTATTTGAATTCATTAGTACAAATTAAAATTGCTCATTTCTATTAACCTGTCCTCTCCTCTCTTCTCAGGTAGCCCAGTATCTGAACCTGGAGCTTCCCATCTTGGAGCAGGTTCTACTGAAACTTGGAGAAGAGGAGCACAGAGAGATACAGAGGGTCATTGGCAAGTCAGTAAATGATTATCCTTTTGTTATAGAACGTTGTTAGGTATTAACCTAACAATATGACACAATAACATCGTTATAATCGAGCCACAACAACTGCTGCACTTGTTACAGATGTGCACAGACTATATTTATTCATTTCAAGTGTTCAAAATCCAAATTATTGTAGTAACACTTTTACAGCAGATGATGGCGCCAGTATTTTCAATTACCTTTTACTGATCTTCTACTTATTCATGGTGTCTGTGTTCCTGTTTTTTGTGTGTGTCCGTCTGTGTATGTGTGCTAGGTACGACCACCAGCACAGACTCATATCCCATATGCTGAACTGTAAGACACCTCACATTGAGACCAGTGTGTGATGACTGCTGATCTGAACCACTGACACAGGACCGGGCATTCATCACAACACCGCTTTAAGGATGAAAGATGAGATGGATAAACGTTACATTTCTTTTTCTTTTTTTTCTTTTTTTTTTACCTTTTTAACTTTCTAAGTTGCAAAGGTTTGGGTGAAAAACATAAAGGTGGGAAATGCCATATGACATACTAATAAACAACAGAGATATAACAAAACACATAGTACTTCTTCACTATGACAGGATACGATGCTGCTGTAAATATCTGTAAATTAGTTTTGTGCGTTCATTAATAAATGTTAGTTACGGGACCAACATGACCTCTTGTGTTGTGCGCTTTCTTTTTGGGAGTATGCTGTCACTAATAGTTAATTACAGTAAGTCTACAGACTGGGCTCACCCATCTGTTTTTTGTGTCATGTTTGTGCCCTCACCACTCAATTCTCTGTATTTGCCTGCTCTCTTAAGGACTTGTTTGCCTTCACTGACTGAGTGCCTCCTGTCGCTGACCTCACTAAAGCTTATCTTATCCACTTTGTCCCTGTTGAATCCAAACATCTGCTGCATAGCCTCACTGAGGAGGTGGTACTCATGCCTGACTTGTTCTGTGCAGCCAAACTTTTGTTCCAAAGATACCAAATATGACAAATGATTCAAAACATGTAAATTATATTCATTCATACAAATGGAGCTGCCATAGAAAACACGGAGTACATATGAATCTGTCAGACAGAGTTGAAAAAGATGATTCTTCTAACCTAAAGTGACTTCAGGGGGTATAAAAGGGGGGAACTGGATGTTTAGAGGTATAAGTGTGTACGTAGTGTGTACGTAGGCCTATGCATATATATTTACATATGTATACTGTATATTGTGTGTGTGTGTGTGTGTGTGTGTGTAACAGGCGACTGCTTAGTGGAAAGTGGAAAACATTGTTGTGCTAATAGTTAAATAATGGTGTAGTGTAGACTGAGCAGTGCTGCCTGAGCTGTTTAGTGGCAAAGGCTTTATAAAACGTTTGCCAGCCCACCAGACAGCCTCATATTACTCAGCAGCACTGAGTGTAATTTTCCTCTGACATGATGAATGACCAAATGAGAATAAATGGTAGCTGGTTGTTTTATTGAAGGATAGAGTTTCCATGTGATGCCCGCCAAGGAACCCAAACCAGTATGCTTTTGAGAAATGGAAAGAGTGTGTGGCATGGCATGGCTTTGTAACTATGGAGGAGATCCACAGACGTTGGTTGGGTGATCCCCATTTCAAAGGAACATTCAGTCCTTTTGCTGGTACACTGATTCTTACTTTAACTGAAGTACCAAACTACATTATATGTCTCTTTGTCAACCCGACCGTAAAGCTGAGGAAGGAGACTCAGTTTTTCGCATATGAAATTATTCTCTTCTCTTCTTCTCTGCTCAGTGAGACTTACTTGTAGAAATATGCATTTTGCTCAGAGAATGTAATAAAGTGAAGTACCTTAGGGACTTACTCTCCTTTCTTTTATGAAATATACATACAATAGACAACATAACTTCAAATATATGCTTAGTTTCCATCATACAGGAGAGGCAAAACTGTGAAAGGATACACCTTTGGGTGTAGACGGGTGGGTGTTGATGAGTGCATTAGGCAATGTTTATTTTTCACTTTGTGTGTCCACACTGGATAAGGCCTTCTGTAACTGTGTCAACATCGTGTCAGTCAAATAACTGCAGTAAAGTAGAGCATCTTGTCCATATAGATCTAATGTATACATGCATGTACTATATATGTACATGTGCAAATGCATATGGATCTCACATATGAAGCCTTTTGTCTACAATCGATAAAACAGAGTTAGGGAGTTCATAGAGTTTTCTGTTGGAGCTTATCCTTTCATTTGTTTAGGGGGCAATGTGTTGCCTTTACGGTAAATCTATTTACTGAGTTCCTCCCTTTTCATCTCTATAAAAGAAAGACTGAAACTGTTGTGGTCACTGCTGGCCAGCAAAAATCTTCCCAAGCTTCTGCATCCAAAATCTTCCAACGTGAGGAAGATGAAACTGAGTCTTTTTTCTGCTGTCCTAGCCCTGCTGCTGGGCCTCTCAGCTCAAAACAATCCCCCGGTAAGTTCTCCTTATAACTGTTTGACTTAAGAAAGTGAATAACGATTGACAAATCGCATCCAGAGTTATGAACTCAGTAAAAACAATGATCTCACCTCATTCTCACCTATTTTAGGAATGGCCTTTTATGGCTTTATGAGCCCATAGGCCAACAACTACCAGGGACAGACAGTACGACATCTTCCAACAATCTGATGATAGCAATGTCTGTTCTTTAGACTAACACACACACACATTTTAACCACATAATAAGCGTCTAATTAAGGTAGCTGGACCTAGGGCATAAATAAATGTATAAAATCAAAATTGAACTGTTTTAATGTCTAGTTCATGATCACTTTGTGTCTCTGCAGGTGCGACCACATGATGAAGGTAACAGATTTTTCTCAACACAACTGTTCAGTATATCTCATTGCACAATAGATCTTCATGTTTGCTAACGTAATCTTACACTTTTAGTTGTGAAGACCAAGGAGCCCCTCCGTTTAGATATGACTTCAAAAATTCTGGAGGCAAATAAAGGTAGACTGGATTTATTCAGGGAAGAATGTCCATACTGTGTCCTCACCTGCTCACATCATGCTTATATCTGTGCCAGTCTACTTACCATACACCATACATATAATGTCTTACTCCAGGCATCGACCATATTCTGGTGGAAGGTGACGTCGTTCTTTCAAAGAAGAGGAATGCCATGAAATGCTGGAGCAGCTACTGCAAATGGGAAAAATCCTACAATGGACTGGTTGAAGTGCCCTACACCCTCAGCGATTACTTTTGTAAGAGTGGCAGCAATTTCTTTTAGACATAAAGTCTCATTAAGTCGAAGATTTTTGTAAGAAATCAAAAGTAAAAGCGTAAATGTATGCTTTCGCTTTTGATTTCTTACATAAAAAAGAAAATGCCTGACTTTTTTTCAAGTTCTAAATAGGTCAGGGAGGGCTGATCATGTGTGTTTCACATAGTCCAATGTCAATAAACTGACATTAATTTTGTTTTCAATGCAGATGACAATGAAAAGGCCTTAATTGTGAAAGCTATGGAAACCTTCCAAAAGAAAACCTGCATTCGCTTTGTTCCTTATCATGGCCAGTCTGACTACCTCAGCATTGAGAGTGATCTTGGGTAAGCATGGAGAAAGTTAAAGTAATGGTTAGTGTAATGCACAGTATACAGCAGACGTTCAGGATTCAAGCCTATCTCTCTGTCTTTTATTATAGGTGCTGGTCTACTATTGGTAAAGATGGAGGGCAGCAGATTCTTTCTCTGTCCGTATATGGCTGTCTCGATCATGGGATCATTCAGCACGAGCTCCTCCATGCACTCGGCTTCCACCATGAGCATACCAGGAGTGACAGGGACCAGTATGTCAGGATCAACTGGGAAAATGTCCCACAAGGTGAGCTCTATGCCCTGATGGATAAGTTCCTAAAATATCAGTAAAAGAGATGTGTTAAAATGAATTATGCCTTTGTACAGCTATTTATAATACACTTGTTAAAGTTAAACTAACATTTCTGGAAAAAAAAGTCTGAAAAGCTTATTACATTATTTTAAAGTGGTTCTTCATAGTGCTGCTGGAGGGTTGTTTTTAGACTATTTCCTTTTTTACACTTTCAAATTTTGGAATTTATACTGTATATATGGATTGTTTTATTCTACAGGAAATGTCTTCGACTTCCACAAAATGGACACCAACAACCTGAACACACCATATGACTATTCCTCCATTATGCATTATGGAAGGTAACATATTCTTATGTCATTAATAATTCCATTGCTAGTGAGAGAACATGCAGACTCCACACAGGTTCAAGTCAGGAATCTTCCTGCTGTGAGGCGACAGGGCTGAGCATCACTGTGTCGTGTATAATTTTTATTTTATTTCTTGTTGTTTCTCTAGGACTTACTTCTCATCAGTGTTCGGAGCAGATACCATTACTCCAATTCCAGATTCCTCTGTGCCAATTGGACAACGTGTTGACATGTCTGATATTGATATCCTGAGGATCAATAGGTTATATGAATGCAGTGAGTATAGAAATTCTTAGAGTTACAGTATAATCTACTGTGTTGCCTGAAATGTATTAAAATGATTTTTAAGGCTCTTCTGAGACAGAAGACATTTCTGGAACATTTAGATTGATGTATACCACATAAGCTTAAGAATTTGATTTTTGAGAACAGTTTGATGTCACACTGCAGGATGAATGAAGGCTGGGTACTTTGTGGTGACTGATCTCTTTCTTCTTTTCAGACATGTGAAAGAGTACAACTGCTTCACAAGATACTGTGTCTCCAAATCTTCATGAGTGGAAATGTGTGTAAACGTACAATTGATTCATTTATATAAATATCCTACCAATTACATAACTATCGATGTAAAAATGATGTGTTCTTGACCTTTTACAACTCCTACAACATCTTAATCGTGACTGATGACAAGCAACAAACCACACATTTTTCCAAACTAATTTTATTGATATCGTGATTGTCATTGTTCTAGGTTGTTTGATCATATCCAGAAATTAAAATCAGCTGCAAAACATTTCTTCGGAAAAAAAGAAAAAAATCAACATTGTATCAAAAGTTAATAAAGTAGTCAAAGCTATAGACCTAAACTATAAAAAAAAGTTAAGCCTGTAAAAAACTAAACCGCCTTCTTCTTCTTCTCAGGTTTTGTGCACTTATGTTTCTGCAGCTCGTGTGTGTTGTCTCGGGGGTTGAAAGCCACCACAAAGTGACACTTCATGTGCTGCAGAGAGGAAAACAACAGTTACATAAAAATTGGGAAATCTCCAAAATGATCAGAAATTATTGCAAACAATAACAGTTAATAGATTTTCAAATATATAAAGAATGTAAGACAGAATGTATATGACACATGAATGTACAGTTTGAAAGTTTGAACATTAATTCATAAACACATACAGATGCTCACACAAACTTACCTTTTTCTCAAGGCTGCAGCTCTTCAAGTCATGGTTTTCACTCTTGAGACAATTGGTTTTTCCCAGGACAGCATTAATCTTAAAGTTGATCACATTGGTCACCTAATAAAATGAGCAGACAAACAAAGGGCAGAACTATTAGATTTTGTGACAATATATTTTGATGGCGTGGTGGTGACGTTGATGGTTTGTTGCATGTGAGTTGCTCTCTTTCTGAAAAATGAATCTAACCTGAGCCTTGGCAGAAGCGATGGAAGTCAGTTTGAACATCTTCTTGCCCTTGGAGTGAGTGTTGAACATCTTCACTGCATACTCAGTTGCCTCCTTGATCTCAGATGACTCAGGATTCCTCTCAGACCAGCCACCCAAGAGAGGCACATTTCCTTTGAGGAAATACAAGAGACAAGAATTCACAAAACTGTGTGATGACTATTGATTGATTTGTTGACATGTACTCTATGTTCTTGGTAGTATAACAGACCACAGCATAATACACTGAAATGTGCACATCATCATACACATAAAGATATACATTAATGAACTTCTAAAATTAAAAGCACATTCAAACGACAATCACACAATCAGTCAGATGTTTTATGTTATTATTGTGTGTATTCCTTTTTGTGGCTTTTTATACTCTTTCATCCGGAAAATGTTCTATTTCCGTCCAGAACATTAGTCGGGGACCTGGAAATTATAAGGCCATCAATTCCTAGACTGAGCCAGTTTTACGCTAATGCTTGTTTTACAAGCCAAACCATCTTCACTACTCTGCCAAACCAAGCCACAATCCTCAGGCCAAGGATAAAAAGCAGGTTTCCTCAAGGACAGTGAAGCAGATTTTAGAGATAATAGTCGCAGAGCTTGTACACTGGGTGGCCCAGCCAGTCAAAATGGTGCTTCTTTTTGTTTGAGACACACCAGTGGTGGTGTAGCCCAACCAATGGCATTGTCACTTGGTTACTCCACCCTCTTTGCTCCAGGCTGAAATATCTCAACAGCGATTGGATGGATTTTCATTGATTACAGAGTCATTGACTTCTTCAGAGATCCCTTGACTTTTCCTCCAGCGTTAGTGTCAGATTGAGATTTTAGGTTTTTATTGAAATATCTTGACAAATATCAGATTTTTTTACGGTACAGAGAAGATGAATCACGTGAAGCGTTACAGATTTCACTTATCTACTTATCTAACAGGCTAGAAGAAAAATATGGGTTGAAATTCTCAAAAACTATTGACGGTTAAATTATTTTAATGTCATTTAGTGCTAATTGGCTGACATACTGACATGCTAAATTAAGATGGCCAACATAAGTATTGTACCTGCTGAATATAAACATTATAGCACTGGTATTGTGAAAATGTTAGCATGCTGATGTCACTGTGTCATATAGCAGTTGCTGCATATTTCAACCCCACCCTGTCCAGTACAGAAGTTCATTATGCATTGTAGTCCAACAATACACTGACGTTGGGTGTATTCAGAGTATTCAGAGGTGCAACATATCACACCCAGCATTGCGGCTGGGGATCAGACATTAGGAGAACAACAAATTTGAACTCATCAACCCACTGTGGCCAGTGGAAGAATGCCTTTCCTCCTAGTTAGGTGTAAAGTGTTGTCTTTAAAGGTACATTACATAAACTCAGAATACAAATTATGTAGAATCCATGAACACCATTCTGTGAACATCTATAGTGTCTAATGTACATACAATAATCTGCAGTTTACATAATTTGATTTCATCCAAAACATCTACTGTCAACCAAGTTTTGGCCACCAGACAAACTATGAAACATATGACAAAAACACCCCATTAAGACCAGTACTAATGATTGTAGTTTTGGATTGCAGCTGCAGCTGTTTTTAATAAAGAAACATACAGTATTATTTCCTTCTTGTGTTGCAGTCTGCTCCAATATTTTTCCCTGTGGCACTAAAATATCATATAATGGATTACATACTTTTATTTGAACATATGACATACTACTTTACAGGTTTTATGGTTTATACTGTTGGGCATTTCAAACCTGAATCAGTTTCTCTACTCAGTAACAGAAGCCACTGATCTCGGACTGATAGAGTGAATGGGAACTGAGTGGCACTGATTGATCATTTTTCATTCCCAAACATTCCCAAACCAAACCCCACTATGCCAAATTAAATAGCATCTGAGGAATGACGACTTTCTTTGACTGCTGGATAAGCCAGCCTTGTGACTCACTTTACCCAACCAGACTGCAGTGGAGAGCCACTGTCTACAAGCCACATAAAAGCACAACTCATTTTGGCATTGCGTCATATGAACAATTTAAAAGTCTGCTAAAAGGTTGGAGTCGTTTAAAGTTTTTTAATTGTTTGAAATATTTTAAAATTTAAGTCACTTTAATAGTGTATGTAGACACTGAACTATTACAGTAAGAGATAAAAGGGTAGTCTCCATACTACTAAGTTTTTCCAGTATGACATGTACGTCTGCTTTTCCTGTTTGTCTGCTTTCTCAGTGATTAGACAGGAGTGCACGAGATGATGGAAACAAACTTCCTTGTCAGTAATTGTCTGTTTTTGTTGTTATTATGTTCATATTTGTTCCTCTGTATTTAAAATATATCTTTATTATTTCAATTTTTTTATTTCATGGTTTGTCTGTGCCACAGATTACTTATTTGTTTAACTGTATTAAAAAGTGGCACGTGATACAGTAGCACAAAGGCAGACTTGAGGAAACAAATGTTTTGTTTGTCTTTTTTCAAGATCATTAGTCATGATTCTGACATAGATGCCGGTGTTGCTGGTAATGTTGCATACTTGCATTCCACTTACTTCCAGTCAACCTGTTTAACCTGCCCCGTGTACAAAAAAGTGTGTCCACAGTACAAACTTACTCTCTGTTGTATTATTGGTTATTCTTTTCTAACCTCAATAACTGCCCTGACACATAATTCAAACATGGATTATGTTATATGTTCAATATTCTAACGTCAACACCAATATATTTACTTTAGTAAATATATTTACAATATATTAACTACTTTACTTTTTCACTTGGTCTGACTATTATCACATCCAGTCATCAGAACTCAGAAGTAAAATAAGGGAAAGACTATTTTTATACTATTTTGTTGAAAGGTATCCCGTCAGCAGAGTTAAAGGTAGCAAAAAAATAATCACATAATACATTTACCATATGTAGCTTTTGTCAAAGGTCTGTTTCGTGTTGTTAGTAATATAAAGCAATAAAGTCTGTTCTTCCAAAGAAAGATAACAGTAACACAGACTAGGTCAATTTGTTCTCTGTCTTTATCTCGCTTGCCTTCTTGTAACTCCTCATGTCTTTACTCTTATTTCCCATCCATATCAGTACTTACTTGTTGTGACAATTTCCTCCACAGGCTGATCACCCATGCACAGCTGGACAACGAGGCATATCAGCACTGACGTCAGGAGTGACATCTTTATTTATTAACCAGCAAACTGCTGTGGTCCAGAGAGGAAATAGGAAAAAAAAAAAGTTGAGAGACATTGAAGATGTCAAAAAACAAAATAAAACCTCAACCTAAAATGCTACCATTGAGCCAGAACCAAATAGAAATGACAGAT
This sequence comes from Nibea albiflora, assembly GCA_014281875.1. Lineage (NCBI taxonomy): Eukaryota > Metazoa > Chordata > Actinopteri > Sciaenidae > Nibea > Nibea albiflora. The sequence goes on from CM024803.1 coordinate 7,263,739, forward strand.
ATAGAAAAGGGCTATACAGAATGTAACAATTCTTACCTTTCTGATGATAGAACAGGACTTCACCAAGTGAATGCTGGAGCAACAGTGAGCAGCACTGAGAGAAATAATGTGAGTGAGGAAGAGAGAAAGGGGGAGGGTGTCATTAGAGAATGGCAGTGGCTGTTCAGCATTTAAACACTGGTATGTTCAGTGAGCTAGTAAGGACCACACCTACTCAGTGCTTGGCAATGACGCCATGTAAGGGTTTAACAACCATCAGCGGCTTTGGTGTGTGTGTGTGAGGCTGGGTGGGAGGGAGGGTTAGCGTGGATGGGTGTCATTGTGTGCGCGCGCTGGTGTTTCTGTGCTCTCTGTGTGTTTGCATTCATGTGTGTTATGCGTTGTGTCGTGTGGGTGTGTGGTCTGCTAATGTAACGTGTCCGTAGGTTATGAATGCGTTTCTTGACAGGAGTGGACGAGGCACTTCTTGTAGAAACTCTGACTCAGTGTCAGCTGGTTACACCTGTTGTGAATCACTGTGGAAACCACAGAGGAACCACATTGCACACAAGTTCTAGGTACATCAGCATCCTGTTCAGAACATTTGTAATCATGTGATATTGTGTTTATACTGCTCTGATAGCAGCAGATCTGGAACTGGATGTACTGGTGATGTGGCTGACAGACAGACAGGAAGTGTGATAATTTTTTGTATGGCTCTCACTCAGCTTTAAAGAGAATGATGATTAGCAGCAATGCATCAGTGATGTATTTGTTCAGCTTGGTGCTTCCAAAGCAGGATGTGCCAGCCTTATGCAATATTCTAATTAATGCTTATTGTATGCCAATAAATAAGAGAGGTAAATGAGTTTTCACCTAAAAAAAACTTAACTGCTTAACTGCTTGAATGCCTAAAAAGGGATTATTTGGCATATTATTACCTATGTTGGCAAACAGTTGCCTGTCTTCACATTTAGCATGCACAGAGCGATATTAGCATTCATTTGGACCTGTGTGTCTGTCCACAAGGTTCAATATTCAATACACTTAGCTTTTGGTTTTGGTCTCCACCAACCACTGAATTATATATGTCAAAGGTGTCCTCTCTCCCTGTGTTTCTGTTTCTTCAACAGCTTGGTCTGTATAATACTGGTGGACCAAGGTATGTTTAAACTGTACTGTTGGTACTTGTTGGTAATTGGCACAGGCTAAAATTTTGGGAAAAGAACATGCGATGTGTTCATGACAGAAGTGAGACTGAACCAAACCAATACAATAACTGTAGAGTTTACTAAAACAAAAAAACAAAACAAAAATATTTTCAATAGAAAAATAGAAAAAAACAACAACCAATTAATCACTCAAATTAATCAAAATAAAACCTTTTATTTAACTCTGAGTCTTATTTTTAACCTGTTTATTTAGTCTAGTCATATTTAATAAATCATCTGTTTCCCTTCAGAACATTTCTTATTTTTCTAAATTAATTGAATTGAAAACACCAACAGATGAACATGTTAAGAAGCTGCCATTTCAGCCCTCTGGTGGATGGAGTAACTGAAGTACTGAACTGATGGTCCAATTTGCCATCATATTGTTATGGTCAAGCACTATCAAATAGGTTTTACGATAAACAGCACATTATTTGATCAATTTATCTGCAAAGCTAGACTCTTCAGGGGTGCTTCAGCTTCCCAATTTTAGATGGTTTTATATAGCTGCTCAACTGACCTCAGCATCATATTATTTCTACACTGCAGCATCTCCAGCCTGGGCAAGCATAAAACAAGAGCCAGTTCCTGATTTACCATTAAATTCGTATTTCAGATATAAGGGCACACCCTATTTATCTGGGCTTTTTTCTGTTTTTTTATTTCAGTCTTTCAGTTCATAACAGTCTATGTGGTTTTTGTAATGTCAACAATAGCCAGCATTTTGAAACCTGGTGTACTCTGACTGACTGCATGAACCTTGTGAAGTGAAACAAGTGTTATTCTTTCATTTTGAGTCAGATTTCCAGTGTTTTGGTAAAAGAAAGATGTGTTGAGAGTTAGTATATATTTAACAAAATGTGTTTTTGAGAAGAAAATTATCCATTTGACTAATTGTGTTCTGTAGGTGTGAGAGGTGTGTTAAGAGTTTAGATCGAAAAAAAAACTGTAAGCAACTTTTTTGTCCCACCCAGTAAGTCATCCATGAAGGTTTTTGGAGCTGTTAGCTCATTGATATAACACAAATCTAAATAAAGGTGTGTCTTAACAGTAAACATTTAGTTACGTTTATATGTGTACACAGGTAGAGAGTAATCATATAGATAAGGGCTTAAACTGCATGCAAATCCCACTGTTTGCACTGTTCTGCCAGGACCTTTGACTCGAATATGTAATGAGTCTGAATTCCCAGCAGAGGGAAGCAACACCTTATCACATCATGCAACAGGTGGTTGTCATGGTAAAATTAGTGCACGTTCAGAGTCAAGCAGTGCACTGAGAGTTGTGATTGATAACAGAAGCTTCAATAAATAAGCAGCACACATTATGTGTAGTTAATTTAGATTTTAAAAGCTTGGTGACCTGGTGTTCAGAACTAATATCCTGTTCAGAGGGTCATACATACTCATACTGTAATGACAGTAATAAATGCCGGAGAGGAAGATGAGTTACTTCCTGTTAAAAGTTTTACAATATGCTAATATTAACAAAGCATTAACTGCAAATATAAACCTAGAATCATGATTCAAGAAGACGGATGTGCTCTTTGATAAGAGAGGTAAAAGATAAGTGATGCAGAGGTTAGAGGTAAAAGTGAAAAACACAGATAGCTTAATGATATACAAAGAAATTGTGACAGCTCTGACAGAGGAAGCATAGATAATGACGGGTGAGACAAAGGATAGGCTGATAGGAACAGACTGACAGGTACGTTAGCTCATACAGTAAGGCAGATGGAGAGGCAGATAAACTCAGTGCCAGACAAAAAGAAAGAAAAAAAACACGCAGATGGACAAGGAGTCAGAAAAACAAGGAGCAGACGCAGTCCTGTCCAACTACACCACAAACTACAGCCTTTACCTTGTGATTGTGGCTGGATTATAATAAATACTATAGTTAATTACATTGTATTTTACATGTATTCTAACCTAAAAGACAAATGTGGGAGAGCAAATTTCTCTTTCAGGCCTGATTGGGGTTCATTCCTCTCTTGTTCCTAATGAGACATGCTATAACTCTCCCAACAGCCAACTGACAGCTCAGGGTCAGTGGGGGAGGTGAGGGGTGGTGGTGTCTGGATTAGTTCAAATTGGAATTCCCTCGGTTTTGAGTGGAATAATTGATGTCAGTTTCGTTTGCCTAATGAGCTGACCGGATACCAACTGCCACAGTTTTAATCCAGATTGTTCTTGTCCAGTCTGTCCAGATCAAAGGTCAAAGTTACTTCATAAATAAACAGCCTAAAATAGGCCTCAAGGCCTCTATTGTGTACTGTTGTAGTTATTTTTTAAGGTTACTAATGAAAAGAAACAACTTTTTGAGTCATTTTGAGTCATAATTTTTCTTCTATATCACCAAATCAAATATGACACTGCAATACATTTTACCTTTGCAAAGCCTAAACGCTTCAGTTTCTGTTGGCAAACTATCAGAGAGGTGTTGATTTTACCCTACGGCCACTGTGAGGCTGTGTATCAGACTGTGTTACACTGACGGATGTGTTTTTCCGCCTCCATTTACATTCACGAGGGGGGAACAAAAGGTTACCGCTTTGGGTAATGGCATGTCACAGTCATCCAATTTATTGTTTGCTAAAGCACTGAGTGCAGGGGTCATTCATGGATTTAATGTGTTTTTGTGCTCATCCCATAACATGCAAGCAACACAGTAAATTAATTTATAGGGACCTCTCTCGTGCAGTGTGTTTAGCTGGAAAATTTCAAAACCCGGAGAGCCAGTTTTGCAACTTATCGTTATTATGAAAATAATAAGCTCTTTGATAGTAAAGTGTGGTCTGAGGACTAATTTGACTAGCTCCTCTATTCTTAGATATGCTATGTGCTAGCTTGTTAATATCAAATAAAAATGTGAATATATATATACATTTTAAATGAGAAATTTTATCAATTTTATTTAAAAAAATGAAAGAGTGTAAAAAGTAATATTGTAAATATTTTGGCATTGCAATTATATATATAAACCTGCATTTACTATAACTGGTTTAAAAAAAGTTTATCCCACAGTTTTAAACACCACCTTTCAAGGCCCGTTTGATGTGAAGTTTCTCATGAAAAGGGATGTGAAAATCAAAACCATCGTAATCCGTCATTTGTTTTTCCATGTCACATTCCTCAGACCTCAGACCTGGGATCAGTGCTGATAGCTCAAGCTCCGTAATCCTTTACAGTTAGGACCCGCCCTCTCTTTTGAGTGACTGACAGCCGGCTCCTCCAACGAAACACCGGCCGACTTGTCTGGCCTCCTTCCTCTCCTCCTTTTTCTCCCTGTCCGACTTTGTTGCTCTCCTACTCCGCTAGCCCGTCTGCAGTCTCTCCGGGGAGCCGAAGAACAACTCGACGAACTCCCAACCATGGAAGGCGACAATATAATAATGCCTGTTTGACTCGGGGACAATTTCCAAGGTAAGTTTGGTGATTTAAACTGTTTAAACCGGGAGGGAGGGAATTAGCGGCTAGGAAGCTGTGTGTGTGGGGGGCGAAAAGTTTATCCGCCTCTCGATACGGGACAGGAGGGAGCGGAGGGGGGGGGGATTTACTCCAATGTTGTTCACGGCGGGGTTGTGTCATGCCACTAGCTTACATGTTTGTCCCTCTTTAGCTTGTGTGGCACGCTGAACACTGGCTATACATTTTAATGAAATGCATTTTAAACGTGCCTTCAGGTGTGCCACATAAATGATGACATTATCCTTATCACGTATGATTTAATGTCTGATAAATAATGAGATACACTGAACAGTGGGTGCTTTATTCACTGACTGAACGTGTTGCTGCATGTGTGTTTCGGGGTTTAAATGTCATTTCCAAACTTTTGTGGAAAGTTGGAGGAAGAAAATAGAAGCACACAAGCAGACATTATTGAAGAGAAGTGGCTTAGTTATTGTTATAATTCATTAACTGTGATAGGCTTGTGTTATTTTTTTTGGCAAGTGTGAGTTGTGTCTTTGTGTGTGCAACACTGGATGTTTGTTTCCATAGGTAAGGTAAAGGTAAATGGTGAGAGCTGTTGTCGCATTGGCTTTCATTTACTTGCTTTGCATACTGTTTAGCACCCAAATGTAATGTAACCACAGGAGCATGCATGGCAGCATGTACATGAAGCACCGAAATCATGAGTCATCCAAAAGCACTTGTTGATGTGATAAACAACATTAGTCTTCATCCTGCTCTCCCTTTTTTTGTTTATTTATATTATGCACAATTATGGTTCCGGGATAACGGCAAAGGTTAATGCACCGAGTCTGCAATTAGGAACAAATACAGACAGACAGACAGACAGGCAGGCAGATAGACAGAAATGACAGAGACAGTGGGACGGGTCTCACTGCAGATGTGCATTCCTCCAGCCAGTGGAGTGATTGAGCCTTTTAATAGAGCTCAACAGGAATGCAAACACACCAAGTAGAGAGACGAAGCCTGGGGGTGTCTCAGGAGTGGGAGATGGAAGGTAGGTGGTAGAAGAGAGGCTGTGAGCTCTTTTGCTTAAAACGAACTCTGTTTATTGCTCCTTTCCAAATTGTTTCCCCGTTTTAAAGCAAAATGTGGGTCAAAGTGCATGCTGTGGTATCTATAGCCTGAAGCCACTGACAAAGCCGAGGCCGAGTTGTTGAGGGGAACGATTTTAAATGTGGGGTCTGTGTTCTTGCATCGCTGCGCAGCGTTGCACATTGCGTATCAGTGGCAGAATTTGAACCTAACCCACAAATCCAGTAACGTGACGTCAGTCTATGCTGGTGTTTATCAACCAGGCCAGTCTGCAAGGCTTCAAAGAGATGATATACAGTTGAAATATGCGATGTTGTACAGAGCACATGTTGTTGAGATTTTCATTCATGTCTTAAAACTTGGTTGTATGTTTGTATGAAAGCAAGCTGAATGTTGCGAGTCTGCTGTATTGTGTGTGGCTGCATCCATTTGTGTGTAACATCATTTAAATTATGTGTAAAAGCGTGAATCTACATTCCTCTCATTCATACATTCTTAATAAGGATTAATTAAGGACTTTAGTCTGTTGTAATAAGCTCAGGAGATTCTCATGGTCTCTTCGTATTGCTCTGTACACAAGGGTCATGGTTGGTCAGAAATGTCTTGCCTTCTTTTGGAATAAACTTGTCCCCATCACATTTGATTCTTTGTCTTGGATTGGCCCCGCCGTTGACCGTATTGACCAGTTGATGACTTTTCCTCTCTCGTAGTGGTTTGTCACCGCTGGGTACTTGACAAATGGAGAGAAAAAGTTCACACTCAGACTGTAGTTTGTTGGCTGGCTGTTGACCAATTGGAGGCAGTTTTAACTTTGAACTCCCCAGTGGTAGTCAGCCTGTCTTGCTTAATGTTAATATGTTTCAGGTTTTCAGTGGTTCCCATTTTGATCAATGTTTATTTCTTTACTTTCTTTGAAATCTGTTCAGCTAATTTGGCTTTGTCAGCCGTGTCTTTGCAGAGAGCTTCACTAATTGCTGTTTCCTTCTAGCTGGAGTCTCTATGGGCTCTGTTGAGAGAGAAGCTGAACACCTGGCCACTCCCTGTTTTTATCTCTGTCAGTTACAGTAGTGTTTAAAGTTAGTGGATTTCACTTCACAGACTGGGTGGCCTGATCAGGAAGATTCACTTCAAATTTACATTACATTCAAGCAAGCTGTCTTTGAAACTGTCCAGCAGAACATTAGCTCCTGCAGTCTCTCAACCACTAAACTAAATGTACACAGTGTGAGAAACCCCCCCCCCCCAAAAAAAAACCGAGACACCAGGCACCTCACTGTTTACCTCTGGGAAATTAGTCCACCAAATGGATTCCCAAGATTTCTGTCGCTATAAAAGGGACGCTGGAGTGTATTTTTGCTTTACAAACACAGTGACCAAGAAATCTGTAAAAAAAAAAGATTTAGAAATACACTCAGAGTACAAATGTGTTCTTTGGATTCAGGGCCTACAAGGATTTCCAAAAAAGAAAGGGAAATCCAAGGTCATTTCTGTGAGTAGTGAAATATTATACACATGGCCGACATGTAGACATTTTGCCAACTTTGGAGCCAGTCAGGGTGTAAGATAAAAGTCACAAAGTGTATACACCCAGGCTTTAAGGCAACACGTGACACATTTAGATTAGTTTAGCTTTATGTGGTCATGTTACCTCCAGTGTAGTCAAGGTGGAGGCTTGTTCTGAGAAACAACACTTCTTAGTGTTATCAATAACACTATTCATACCAAATCACGCATTCTGGTGATTAGCTGTAGGGTTGTGTGGCGACGTGGGGGTCGTGTTTGTTTGTACTGAGCGTAACCGCTTGTTCACTGCTTGTTACTGGTGCTCTTTCTTTCTCATTCACTGCCCGTGTCGACCACCTTTCTCTCTCTCTCAAACAAACAGACACAAACCAAGAGAAGTTTCTTGGTATTGCTATTCTGCAGCCAGACACAGACGTCAAAGCGTACATGAAATAAACCAGGCGAGGACACAACTGCAAGACTACCGTAGTGAGTCCATGAACTACATTTGATAGTGTGTGGTTTCAGTGATATTATACGCTGACTACGGAGCAGTTTAACGCTTTATCCAAAGCGACCTACAAAAAATGTTAGTGCAGCAATAAGTACTGTGACAGCTCTAGACGAGGATAGATTTAACATGTCCAGTTAGGAGAGGAGGTACTCTCTGAAGAGCTGGGAGCATCGCATTCCACCAACGGGGAACAACAGACGAGAAGAGTCTGGATTGCTCTGAGTGTGCAGTCGTGAAGTAACATAGGCCTGTATAAGGGCTTCAAGTAGGTGGGTGCATTACAGGAGGCAACTTTGTAGGCAAGAATTAGCATTTTGAATTTAATGCGGGCTGTTACAGGTAGCCAGTGTAGCTCGATGAGCAGTTTCACCGCCACACGTCACTGCCGCAACCTAAACAGACTTCCACCCATTCAAATGAATGGGAGCACCTGCATTTTTGCCACAGGGCCTTATTTGGTCTGAATCAACCCTTAAGATGACTCAAATAAACCAAAATTTGGCTACTTACAAGTATGGGAGTAGCTCTCAATTTATCGCATGTATGCTCAGTGAGGAACCAGAAATCAGAGACCTTAACCCCTATGTCCTTTTGTTCCACCAAATCCAGATGTTCTCTGTCTAAAAGTTTCTCTTTTTTGGAGCTTGATAAACAGGCCTACAAAAATCAAACTTGATCTTAATTATTTAATTTTTTTATTTATTTTTTGCTTTAAACTCACCTCCAAACACCTCGTTCTAGTTTTAAGAAAGGTACTGTTATTCAGCTCTCCTTCTGCTTCGCCTGATTCCCTGCAGACAGCTCCCACTGGCAAGCCAATCTCTGCACTAGCTCTAGCCAAAAACCACATACGCACACACATACACACGAGCATGCACAGGCTCCACTCAGACCTTCACGCAGACTCATGCATGCACATATACATGCATAGCACAAACTCAGACGATCCATTGCTTTAGTGCGTACTCGCTCACATAATCACAAGCATGCAGAGCTAAACTCGGTCCAAGCCTCCATACTCTCTTCTCCACACTCATATTTCACTAGTCACACAGAGGGCCCACGGCAATCAACTTTAAATTAGAGAGAAAGCTGCTCCAAGAACTTGAGTGCTGCTTGCCAGGTCTGAGGCCATACTGTTCTTGGTGCGTGCGTGTGTGTGTGTGAGACGGTGAGACAGAAAGAGCCAGTTCTTGATATTAAACCAACTTTGAGGGGCCTAGAGTGGGGTATTTCTCCTCCTTTGTGCTGCTGTTCGTGCACTTTTCCCCAACTCATACTTACCAGGAGCTCCACTCAATTGTTCGGTGCATTTGAGGAGTTTTTCTGCGAGAAAGAGTTAGTTGTTCAATCCCAACCTGGCTTGTTCATTTCTTTTTCTTCTACTACGATTGTCTACATGTGTTACAATTCCCACTGATCCAAGCCACAAGGTCAAGCCACTCGATCTTGTGGCTTGGAGCTGTGGCTTCTCTTGAGGTCAACTGACCAATAAGGAGTGATAGTGTGGTGATAGTGAAAATGAAATCATTGTTAGAGAAAAAGGACTTTTCTATAGAAATGTTGAGGTATGCTCTTTGCACAGCTAAAGCTGCTGTCAGTTCTAAAAAAAAAAAACTGTCTTTATGATGGGTAAACGATGATTGAACACATAATGGCAGCTCTGCAAAGAAACCCTATACTCGCTCTTTCAAACATCTGAAGTTTGCTGCATCTGTTTTAGATTGACAATCTTATTTTTGCCAGCAGACTCCATTTTTAACTCTGGAAATATCTCAGCATCGTGTCACATCGTCTTCATCTGGTCATTTACATATATAAGATTTATAATATATTTTAAAAAAACATGTATATAAGATCTTTTGCAAGCGTGTTGTTCAGCATGCATGTGTGGTTATAATTTCTGTCAGTAGGGGGGTCACCAACTCTTTTCTCCTTTTAAATCAGTCTTATAAAAGTCATTTTCTTACGTGTTGGCTATAGAAATATCGTTATTGGCACTACACTTTAAGGCCAAATGAAGACTGTATTTGTTAATGATTAGCCCAGGTGCATGTAAAGACTGAATAACTGTGTTTAATGGTGTTCTTATCTTGTTTTATATTTGTGTATTTAAAGTGCCATCACAGCAGCTGTAAGGAAGAAGCTGCAGAAGTATGAAGTTTCAAACTGCACTTGTATAATGGATCCACTTATAAACAGGACAAGCTTAAATTGTCTTAGGTTTATTGTACCTACGAGCAGCCATGATCCGTTTGTTTAGTAGTAGTAGATCCTACTTTGCCTACTATTTACATTACCTCAAGCACATATTTCACTAAAATGTGGAGGCGAGCTTGGTATTAGTTCACAAGAGAGAAGACATTACTTATAATATAGTATTATATTATTATGTACAGCTCCTTAATTGTAAGTCACAATACATTTAATTTAGAGCCCCAGTAATATATATCGATATATTGGCCGGTCGCAGGGATATTTATTGGTTGGTGTATTGTATATTGTTCGATATGCAACAAAATTAAAACTATATATTTTCTTTACCAAATATAATGCAAAAAATGCTCAGGATATTAATAATGTTAAAAATGATTCAGTTTCAGTTCCATGATGTCATGTTGTACAATAAAGTTATTGTTTAACTGTAAAATATTTGTGTTTGATACCCACATCTTAGAGATCATTATAAAAATCTTGTTTATTTACAGTAAAGACTATTGGCTAATATATTACATTAGGATATTTTTACGACCGGCATCAGCCCCAAAAGTCCAGTATTAGTCAGGCACAAGTCAAGATGCTCACCGGCAATAGACATGATGAGTATCACCCTATTGGTGTTATTCTATCTCATTTCGTTTGTCAGGTAATGAGTTTTTAATGGGATTAAAGGTCAGTTTCCTTTTCCTAGCTGTTTTTTTTTCCTGAGAAGCAAATTTGTGGCTGTCTAGAGGCTGGTTTGATTACATGTCCTCAAAAAGAATTCTCAAAAGTAAAAGAAACATGCCTTTTATCAAGAAAACCATGTAGTAAGATTGAACTAACATATGATTTGGTAGTTTAATGAAAGAGAAAGGCACTCACTTCCTGGTTTAACTTCGATGATGGCCAGCAGCAGTTGCCTGGTTGGTGCTGACAGCACAACTGTATGCTTATCACTTGTTGGGGTGAGTAACTGGCCACCCTGAAAAACAACACACTCAGAAACTTTCAGGAAAGATAGTTGCTGAAGAATGTGCTTCCTTCCCATGCAAATGTGCTTTATGATCCTCTGTCCAGAGGATCTACACAGGCTTCCACTGCAGGAAAGTTTAACATTTTGACATCAGCCGGTCATGGAGGAAAATAAACCCCAAATTCACATATAGATTTCTTTCTATTTTAAGGAGTGCGTGTTGATTGTAACATACCAGTATCAGAAAGTAATGAGCATATGTGTATGACATTAGCTGTGCACGCTTGACACATTGCTGCAGGCTTTCCAGGGAAAGCAACATCTATTAGGTTAGCCATATATTCTACAGCTACCCTGTCCAGTGCTGTGTTGACTGTGAAAATATAGCTAACTGGGGAGATTATTAGAGCTTGGCAGAATATTAGTCTGTGCTGGAAAAACATTCTATTGATTGCTTTGGTATAAAACCCTACCTCCAAATCATGAGGGCTCACTTGCCAAACCAGCGTGAAGAATACTGTGGATTGATTTACAAGCTGCTGTGGCAAAAAAATGTACCAGCATTTTGGCTGCTCGGTGTTGACTCCCACCCTGCAGGTGTTCATATTTACCGTCACCGCCATCCTGCAAACGTTCTGTTTGTGAACCTGGTGTCCGACATAAAATTAAAACAGTTCTTCAGCTGAGCACATAGATCCACCATCTTGTTATTTGAAGAGGTTCATTAATGCAGACTCACTTTGCCGCCTCAGTGGGGTACATTTTCTGAAGCAGTGAAGAGATCTGAGAACTGAAAGGCAACAAGAGGACTGGAGCTCTTATTTTGCCTTTGTTTAGTGGTTTCACATCTGTCTCTATTACAAGTTAGGTAGCCAGAGAACTTTGAACTGTGACTTGAAATGCACTGTGTCCACATTTTCAAGTGAAACAAATAGCCTACACTTTGGAGTTTCTCAGATGGATTTTGTGAACTGTGTATCAGTACTAATTAGTACCAAAACAAGTACTTTGACAATACTACAGGCACATTGTTTTGGAAACAGAAATCACTAATCCCTACAGTGTGGCTTATGGGTAGCTTGCCAGGTTTGGACACAATGAATCACGTCTGTTCAGGCCTTAAGACATTGGCAATGTTGGCTGTGACCCAGAAACGCTACAGCATGGTTAAACCTTAGACACTGTGGATAATTCAGAGGCTTTGAGGGCTAATGTTAGAGGATGGAGCTGTTGGCTTTAATGTCGCAGGTTCTGAATCCCCAAAACAATATGGGGCCTATCAAGGCCTATAAGAACCAGATCATTTATTTATTTGTATTTTTATTTGTATGGGATGGAAGCTGTAGTGTTGCATGTATCCTTTGTAGACACAACATTGTGTAGCTGAAGTTAAAAGACGCTCACCAATACGCAAAAATAATCAATTGGTCCTTAAAGGTTTTGTTGTTTTTAATCTTGCAATTGAATATGATATAAATATAGCTATATATATGGCTATAGGAAAGAACACTCAAGCATGTAATACAATTTACAGTTGTCTTAGAGATGATCAACAGAAAATTCATCTGTATCTGATAATTAATTCATCATTCATCAAGCCTTAGTAAAAACTGTTTCTCCAGAAGATGTATTTTATGAATGTCACAGTTTGGAGTTATGGCTTATGGGTTACGTGTATGCTTTCAGATAGATTCACATTCACATTCATTGGCTGAAGGGGGAGGGGCGGTTCTCTGTGCTCACCTTTAATCTTTCTTTCATACCCGGATGTACCAGCAAGCCCTTGTATAGCACCATCACTATTAGCTAGTGTGAGACAACTGACAACGTTTGTAATTTTCTATGAATCCTTCTCTATCTTTGATTGTAGAGTAAGGCATAATAAATGCTGTGAAAACACACTCCCTATAAGAGGCATGAGTCTACAGAGTTTTACAGTTCTACAGGATGAAAACAAGCCCCGATATATCCAATTGTGCTGAGTGAGTGCTGACACTAAAAGGACAAATCTAAAGGAGAGGACTAAGGATGGTAGATGGCACAAAGTAACACTGCTATTAATGTTGCCTTGAATAAGAGTTTAAGCTGAATGGCTGAATAGTTTCTATGGGTGGTCTGTCTTGTGTTTGAAAATGTCAGGATTCCCACTTTGGGGAAGAAGCATCTAAATCTTAAAGTGTGAGATATACCAAAGAGAGATAAGTGTGCAGCATAGTGGAGTCGATGAGAGGGTTTTAGTGGACCATGCTGTGTTCATGTGCTTCTGCTGCAACAAAGTGACTATTTTTACCGCACTGGTCATGTATAATTGATAGACATGTCTGTTTGGATTATGTGACAGTAAGTTATGATGTAGCAATGATGTCTCATGGGCAACCGAGATGACTTAATTATATTGGAACATCTGTGAAAGATATGTATAAACCTGCTTCAACCTTTAACACACCATTCTCCATTTTCCCTCTCTTCTTCTCTCTTTTCAGTTTTGTTAAACCTTCCTCTCCAACCGTCTTCTTGTTCCTACCTCTGCCGTGTTTTATTTGCTCTATGTCTTTCATGTCTTCTCTTTTGCTCCCCCTCTGCCTCTGCATTCTGCATGTGTTTGTTGTCTTCATGGAGCGTTGGCAGCCTTAAAGGAGGATAAATGGGCGCTATCGAGCATGGTGATCATATCTGATTTGGCAGGCAGGTGACAGAAACAAATGAGAATAAAACCATGCTTATACTAGCAATGACTGTGTTTGCAGTTCAGCGTGACCAAAGATTTTTTTTTTTGGTGTGGTCTCTTCGTAGTGGAAACTGTTGTCAAGTAGTTTTCATCAATTAAAGCTAACCGATCTTCATCATAAGGGTGGCATCAGGACCCAATCATAAGTTATATGGCTTATCATGAGGAACTGTAGCATCTCATTGTCATGATGGCGTTTCGTATAATGAAGGACTGAACTCTCTGATGCCTGCTGTCATCACACAGCAATTGCGTCAGTCGGTGACAATTGGATGCATGTGAGAGCAGATAATAACTAGACCTCCACAGAGTTCAATGATTCTGTGAGCGAATGACAAATCTGAATGGCAAATACATTTTAAAGGTAAATGAACTATGTTTTCTTGAAAGATAAGGTTGTTTGGGCATTCGGCAGATCATTTTATATATTACATTATATAAAATTATATACATTTCAATTTCATTACTAGTCTTTTCTTATGATCATTGAATAAATAAAGACTATAATATCATGATTAATTACCTCAATAAGGGCCAATGAATTCCCAGAAAATTGTTGCTAATAACAATTGGTCTGAATCATGTCTGTGTTCTGAGCTCACTCTTTATCAATTTCACCTTGACTACACTGTAGATCAGAGTTGGCTAAATATGGCATTGTCTGACGACTGCTCTTTGCTGTAATCTCTCTGCCAAGCTGAAATGTTCTTTTGAAGACAGGTTTATTGCCAGTGTTAAGGTTTGTTGCAATGAGTCAAGCAGTGTTGACATCATTGCGTTTCAAAAACACTGCTCGGACATGAAAATCTTTCAATCTAGGATTGATGGATAGTTTGATATAGCTCAAATAGTCCCAGCCTTTGTTTTTTTTTTGTTATGCTAAATGCATGGTGTTAAACATCACATTAAGTTGGTAGTGGGCATTGGTCCAAATTTATTGCAGCATGTAAATGAGCTGCTTACACCCACGCATCATTTTTTACAGACATAGCTCTCATTTGTCCATCATTCAAAATGGAATGGAAGCAAATGACTCTTAACTAGTTCACTTTCAGAGGTTAAAGTCACATATAATCAGACAGGTACAATCATAGTGAAATGTATTTTGTAAATTCCTACAATTTGTTCAATAACGAGCAGAAAACCTAAATAATAATGATGGTTACTATAGATGTAAGTAAAATGAGTGAAAAAGTATTGTTAATAGTGATGGGACAGTCTCACAGGATTCAGCTGCTACATGTTACCACTGAAGTATCCAGATACAAACTGTGAACAAAGTTAGCTACTGTAACAATACACAAGAAAGTTGTCATAAAAAAAAGATACTGAGACAATTAGATAAGTGTATTTGACAACCATATGCAGAGTTTACCTGTTACGTGATCTTTAAATAGTTGGTCAACATAAGGCTTGCATGTGTTTGATAATATAACAGAGGGAGACAGCAACGGCATGAGGAAAAGCATTTCTTACCTTGAATTTCTGCAAGTTTCCACCCACCTGTCTTTATGTACACTTTCAATTTGTGCATAAAAAAAAATCCTGAGTGGAAATCCAGTCCAAACATCTTTTTTAGACCTGCTGGGGTGGAAAAGTTGTGCAGAAAGAGGGCAACAGAGAAACAGACGTTGCAAATAAATCATGATATTTATGAAGCGCAAGACTTAACGTGCACTGTTCCCAATCTTCTGAAGAGAAAACATGACAGCCTAAAACATCAGATCTGTGCAGAGCGATAAGGAGACTCTAACCTTTCTCCAAAGAAAACATGAAACAAACATAAATGTCATGTTTCATTTACTTTTTCACATGCGGACGGGAGAAATGGGGCTACCAACTGTTCAGTGTGCTCAGTTCCTAATATTGATTTTTGTCGAACTGATCTCAATAAAAAAAGGCAGCAAAGAAGCTCAAATGCAGAGGTAGGCTAACTTCTACCATGTTGCTGTTAGATTTGTGTTCAGAACAGTTAACATCAGCACCTAATGCCCTATTAACCACAACTTGATTTACTTCCCAGTTCCTCTAATTCATTTATTTTAATAGCTGAAAAGCCTCACCTCACCTCAATACACGTGTAAAGTTACAAACATACAGTCTATATTCTATTAACACATTCTATTTGCCAATAGTTGTCAGTCACAGACTAAAACTAAACTCAAACATGTGAGATCATGTAGAGCTTTTTCTGGTTTGACACATTTTAAATCTAAAACCCTCCCTCCCTTTGATTCTGCCTTTTGATCTTTAAACGGGCTTTTTAATCGGTCTCCACAATCACTCGAGAGACACACGCGCACGCACAGACACACACACACGAGACACGTACACACAAACACAGAGTGTCTCAAAGTCAACAAACTTTGAAACCAAATCATGGCGGCGTACTGTAAATCAGCCTCCTATCTGCTTCACTATCTAAAGCAAACTGGTCGGATGGTGGGACGTTTTGTGAGGCGGGTCAGCGCACCGTGCCACAGAGCCAAACAGTCTGATGAGGGCTTTTATTCTGAAAGAAACTTTGTTATAGTTTGTGCTGCATCCTGCTTCCAGTAAATAATTCAGACGGTAATGAGGTGGCTGGTTCTTTTTTCTTTCTTCCTTTCTTTCTGTCAGTCTAACTTACTTAGCCTCTGAAACATGTTTGCTCTGCTGTCTGCTGGTTTTTTATGTGAATAGTCACACTGTATGTTCTGCAGTGAACAGTGCAGATGAGCTTTTTGAGTGATCACTTCATATATATATATATATATATAGCGTATACAGTACAGTATATAGGGTCTGTTTGCCCCCGTCTGCCTTGCCTGAATAGTCTCACTGTAGATCGTCCTTCAGCTCATGTCTACGTGAGTGTGTGTGCGTGTGTTTTGCCTCAGCCTGGCATATAGGGGCTGTTTGCTTTACTGCCTGATCGTTGTGCCTGATCCAGTCAGAGATTGATTCAGCTTGGCTTAAAATCCGAGCCACCAAAACTGTTTCTGCTTTCTTTTCTGCATTTTTAAACGGTGGTTTATAGTTGATGTTTGGAATGATATGTGGTAGCCCACCAACGCTAGCTTGTGTAACTTTTTTTTTTTTTTTCCAAGTGCACAGGTCTGCTCTTGAGTTATTTTGTGATTTTCATGCCACAGTTCAATTAGTAAATGAGTAATCCAGATGTTAGTTGAGTTAAAACAGTTGTGACTCTTCTGGTCTGTTCAGGGTTTTTCATATTTTATTCCAATTACCAGAAAAAAGGTGACATCTTTCCAAAGGTTTCTTCAATTTTTAAGCTCTTGTAAGTGGATTTACGTGAGGCAGGTGTCCTTATCATAAAGACAATGACTGGGTCCAAAAGACTTTCTCTTTTATGTTTTACAACTGTTTGCAATCAGTACATCCTACTCGATAATGTTCGGTGGCTCTCTTTCTCTCTTTTCTACTTTCTTTCTTTGCCCTCCTACTCGCCTTCCCTGTCCTACATTCTTTTTTGCTTCCCACTTTTCCCGTCTCTCGCGTTGCTTTCTGTCCCCCTCCCATCTCATTCTCTCTCAATTACAGTTCTATTGCTCAATCTGCAGTGAATCAAATATAAGCAAATCCCAAATGATGTCTGTAGGATTTAGAAAGAGCAAATCACATGGAGGGAATTACTCGCTGTGGTTAAATGATGCAAGTTCATCATTCTTATAACTTATTTTTGCATTTACACCGTGGAAAAGAGAAAACATGTGACATACCCTAATTGTAAACATAACAACACACGATGTACCAAAGGGGGTATTCCACAGGATTTCATTTTTTGGTCGTTTGTTTTTATTCGATAGTTTTTCTTTGTTTCCATTTTTCCATTTGGTTTTGATTTGCCCTCTTTTGATTTGCTAAGAGCTCATTAGTTTTCGTTTTTAGTGTTATTTTTTTGTCTCCTTTCTCGTTGTTCCGTTGGTTTTACCACTTTGTGATGGTAGTGTTTTCTGTGTGAATCTGCTCGCTATAGGGCAGCATGCTGAAGTGTGTGGAAAAAATGTGTCTCTGGGTTGATTGCAGAAAACTGTCAAGAAGATGTCTGATTTACAATCTTCAGTTATTCTTGGATCTGCGCTTGTTGTTGGCGCTTGATTATTCCAAATGTTGCCAGTTTTACACTGCTCGTGCTCAGACAAATGTTTGATTAGAGAACTTGCTTCTTCTGTTAAATGAAAGTAGGGTTTTGTTGTAAACGTGTATTTATATACCTCAGGTATCATGTCCACTCTGCACTTAATTCCTGTTTGCCAGCAGATCTTTGTCCATAAAAGAGTGTTTATTTTAGAACATCTTAATGTAAATGCCTTCATGAACTGTATATACATTCAGTCTGTGTTGTGTTTATAGACGTTTGTGACTAGCAGAGCAGGCACTAACTGATATGAAAATGTGGATCACATTAAGATTATTCTGTACTTTGGTGTCTTTCTTCTTTGTTTGTTTCATTTCCAGCAGCATTTTTGAACAGACAGTCAGACAGTAGTAATCAAGAAAGCATGGCTCATTTTCATACTCATAGGATTGTTTTTTTTTCTTCTTCTTTGGTTTGGAGTGGGTCACGTTTCGCCCAAGTGTATAGTTGAAGCTCAAGAAGTACATTAAACAGTTGAGTTCGCCCTGTCTGTCTTGTTTCACTTTCTCTCACTATTTGACATACTTTTTTGTCTTTCTCTCACTGTTTTTAGTTTAAAAAAAAAATCTTGGTAGGCTCTTTTTTTCTTTTACTCCTTTCTCTCATCTCCATTGTGTTACCTACTCATCTCTCTCTCTCTCTCTCTCTACCTCTCTCTCTCCCTACCTCTCTCTCTCCCTACCTCTCTCTACCTCTCTCTCTCTCTCAACCTCTCTCTCTCTATACCTCTCTCTACCGCTCTCTCTCTCTCTCTACCTCTCTCTCCCCCAGCATGTTAAGACAGTCAGTCAGCCAGTTGGTAGTAATGGGGAAAGCATGGAGTTCCCAGCAGAGTGACTCATAGCTCCAGTGAACAGGGGTCGTGGGTGTGTGTGTGTGTGTGGGTGTAAGACAGTCAAGTGTGTGTGTGTGTGTGGGTGGGTGGGTGGTGGGATGAAGGTTTTTCTGTGTTGTGTGTGTGTGTGTGTGTGTGTGTGCCCAGACATGTTTGTGTAATTTCGGGGTATGTGTTTCCCATGTTTTTTTTCCCCTTCCTGCTGAACACACGGTTAAAGCTCTTTGCCTGTTGGGCTAAAGGTCAGCTGTCGGTGACAACCATGTTCACACGAACATGCTTACATTCAACATGGTACCATGAAAGAAAGTTTTTCTTTACTGCTTCACTGTAATCTTACTTATTTTTCAATCTTTCCATTCCCTTTAACTCTGATATTTGATATTGACTTTTTTTAATGGCTTCTGGCTTGGACTGGGTACTGACCTATACCATACTTTTATAGCACCGACCAAATTGCTCGATACTAACGAGTCATTCAGGACCAAAATCCCAGTACTAAGTCAGTGCGCCAATAAGCATTCAACTTAATTGCTCGTCGATGAGCAGGTTCACCACATCATCCACCAGTTTGGAATCCCTAGTGCATCCTCTGCTCACCACCACAGGGGTAATTACCTAGAAGCCAGAGTGTTTCTGATTCTGTGTGTTCCCGTTTGTTTCTTTTGATAGTTATGTATATGTTTTATATGTTTAGGGATTGGTATCAAAGTCCAAGGTATCTGTACAGTAGGTGGATAAGAGAGAGTATTTCATTTTCTGTACATTGTCTGTACAATGCATATGACCACAGTGTAAAATAGTAAGTGTAAGTGGGATACTGAAGAAAATGACATTGAGAAGTTTATTTTGACCTGAATTGCTTCAATCACAGTTCAATGCGAAAATAATGATAAAAAGAATAAAAAGAAAATAAGGTTTTAATTATTTCAGCCGTGTTTTTTCTTCACTTGATAGTTAGTTGGCTCGTGACAGGATGCTTTGCTTTTTAAATGAGTTTGTCTTACTATAATGACAAAGTGTCAATGCAAACAAACGGCAGTACTCCTGAAAACAACACGGTTTATCATATTTTTGTGTATATTCACGGACGTCTGTTTCTCAGCGTTGCATAAAACAGCAATCTTCAACTATCTGCTTCATGTCTTTATAATTGCTCCCAGCAGTAGCATGGCGCCAGTCAAATGTACGTGCTTTTGCACAAACACACGCGCGGAAATACACAAACTCACAACTCACACAGCAGATCATCAGAGGAGTGCGGCAAAGCAGAACTGGGCAGAGTAAGTTGGCCAGCCAACCTGCTGGCTTATTGACTTGGACTGCGCTTGGTACAGCTATCATCAGCAGCATATGCATGCGAGTATTTGAGTGCGTATGTGTGTTCATGCATTTGATATATATGTATGATTTTAGGCTCTGACAGTAAGCCATCAACTGACACATGGCTGATCGATCTATCGTGGTCAGAGCGAGCGTTGTTTCTTTGGTCAGCACAGCAAATGCAGCCGTCTTAGTAAAAGGATCACAAGATAACAATACAGTATATCAAGAATTTTAGTTTAGTGTGGGTGTGCTGTGTCCTTCGTCTCCGTTATTTGTTCCCTCGCGCTATTTTTTTGGTCCTTTTGATTCTCTTTCTGTTTCTGATGATGAATTAGCCGTGCAGGACTAGTAATTGATCACCCAGCAAAGCTGTATGTCTGTGTATGCGCCTGTGGCTGTGTCTGTCTGTGTGTAAGGCCTTGTTGGATAACAGGGAGCAGATGTGGGTGGGTAGGTGGGTGTATGTTTAAAGAGCCTGTCATTGGTTCATACAGAGCAGATGTTTGTTGGGCCATCATCTTACTCTGGCTACCACAAGTACTGGTTCTGTTCTGCTACATTTCAGGCCATTATTTCATGTATTTGACTCAGGGAACAAGAACATAGAAGAGCGCATAAATACACAATCACACACTTTTAGGCTGTGTGATTCGCCACAGCACAATGGTAGATTCATTGACAGATGTTAAAGTCAGTATACAGATGACTGGGAGTCTTAACTAGGACACTATCGCTGTGGAATTTTCCAAACCGCAGTTATAAAGTGGTGCGGTCTACGGTAATATTCTGGTACTGCCAGCTGACTCTAGTTGAACGTAGTCCAAACAGTTAAGCATAGTTAAACACCGCCAAACATGTTGAGAGGTGAGATCACATCCACGGTTTACTTTGTTTGTGGAAAAAGTTCCCTTTGTCACCTTTTTGCACTTTGTTCATTTAAGATCACTTTCTACATTTACAAGGAAACCAGAGCTTGTAAACAAATGTCAGCTGAACATTTGCTTTCCTATAGCTGGTTTGGTTAACATTCTTATACCTAATTAACTGCCCCCTCAGAGCCACAGTTATTAACTGTCAGCCAACCCACACCAGTCCAATTAATCCCACTAGTACAGCTAGTGTCTTCTGTTTGGTGAACCCCAATGTGGAACCAGAGCTGGAAGAGCCTCAGGCATTATGGTTTCCCAGGAACTTGAAGGAACATTGGAAGATGAACAGTCTCTGGAAGGGAGATCTTTTTTCTTCTTCTCATGAAATGATTGCCTGGAAGGCATTCATATAGTTTTGAAAAGGGCTTACTTTCTTACCTCCACACAGCTGGCTAATCACAGTGTGAAGTGGGTGTCAATGTTGGATTGCCAGTTTGGCACCCCCTTGCCCCCAGTCTGCCATGGAAAAGGTGTAGGGGGAAGGGTTTGGCCATGCAACAAGTACTGGTGCCTTTAAGTCTCTAGGAATAGCTGTAACATACATACAGGTTATGCAGAAATAGACAGTTACACACCTAATAGACAAGTGTGCACAATACAGAGCATAGGATGAAACTTTAAACATATTTAATGCACTTAAATATAAACAGTTACAATGATTTTCTATTCTGTTTTAAAAACCTTACACAACTACGCAATAACCTCCCTTTGGAATATCCTGGCTCTACTCATGCTGCATTTGCATGTTTGGTGTGGAAGGTTGAGGTACAAGTGCAATTCATCTCAGAGCATTCAAGCAGGGACCATAAAACTGTGATACCTACCGGACCATGACTTGGCACGTTGTGTTACACCTCTAGAGGAAGGTTTGCCATGGCTCTTGTTGGCAGCTAAGACGTTGTCCAGGAGAACATCTGTTTGTGGTACTTTGGCTGCAGGAGTGCCTAAGAGCCACTAAGCTGGAACAAAATGTCTTGGCTTGTATGAGTGATTTTTAAATGCAGACGTTAAGAAGTTGGACATCTCGCTGGGAAAAAAAACAGCAACAAAAAAACTCTTTAGGTAACAGAGCTGATGTCACTTCTGTTACCTAAAGGGAAGCTTTTGTTTTTCTGGAGATGTCCTTGTTCTGTAATCCTAACACCACTACCATGTTTGAAATCCCTAAAGATGATTCACAGTTCAGGTTTGTCATGCGAACTGAGCCTCTTCACCTAATTCATGAAGTGGTTTTGTTAATGTTGGCAGAGTACATGCAAACCACCAGATGATTTAAGAGGTTAGATGAAGGGTTGTAATTCCTCCTTGATAGTTTGGATGAGGAGTCGCCGTACCAGAATTGGTATAAGTTTCTTTGCATATAAACTTACCTTTGTGCTTAGATCAAGCACTCCATTCAGCAGTAGGTTTGCCTTTTTGGTGCAATTTTACAGTAATAACATGTTTCTTCTGCCAACAAACAGTTTGCTATTTTGTCAGGCGATTTAGCTACCAATCCCATGTGGTTAGCAGTGTGACTTTGCCAGTCTTAAACGGTCTTTGAGACTCCAGAGCTTCTTTAGACCTTTCCTTCTCAGTGCTGCATCTTTGTCTACAGGAGACAGAAGATTCAAGTCCTGGCTGTGGTTTGTATCAGCACATGGCGGTGTTTACTATGGCACTATCTTGGCAGCAGAGTTATTTTTTTTAAATATTCCTCCTAAGCAGTGTAATATAAACACCTAAAGCCTAATTTCCATCGAGGATGTGGCTGTGTCACAGTCACCGGAGCTGATTGCTGCCACTCTACGTCCCCGGTGAAAATCCCCAGTAACACCTTGTTACATACAGGAGATTGAAGTTTGTCTATCTGTGGTTGGTGTTAAACGGTTATCATGCAGCAACATGCTTGGCTGACATCATCCAACATCAGCGAAACCTTTGTTGGACGTGTGTTATCTACAGCTGATCGGATTTCCATACTTCCTGGTTTCTTTGCCAGAGCAGTAGCTCAGATTTTTTTTTTTCATAAAACAATGAGTTTTAGTGCTGCAATTCCCACTTCTCCCAGTGTTTTAAACGCACCAATATATTGGAATAAAAGATGCAGTAAAATGCTTGCAACATGTGGACAATCAGAGCATCTCACACAAGCCGTAGTGCTGGGCAAGCTATAATTAAGTGTGAAAGAGCAATAAGATTCATACTGATCTTCCGTTTTACACCCAGAATGCACTGGAGTCAGAAGGCTTACAAAATGGTGATTGTCATTTTGTTTTATTATGATTGTAACCAAATCTGTCTGCCAGCTTTTGGCAGATGCTGCGTGTAAAGAGTCATGCTTAGAGACAAACTTGTCCTCAAAGGTGTGGGATGGATCATGCACACCTGAAATACTGACCCATAGCATATTTAAGGAAAAAAAATGATTTATTTTGACGACTACATGCACGGTGTACGTGCCTTTTGGGTTTGCTATTGACTTATCATCAAACTGGAAAAGCTTTGGTAAACCCAGCAGGGTATCCATTGCATAACAGAGCGAGGCAAAATCAAAGATTCACTTGATTGAGGTTAACTGTGTACACTGGTGTGAATGTGTGTGTGGCCCATCATGCTCTGTGTAGTGTGTCCATGGGCTTACATCCTTCTTTCTTTATGCACATGTATGATCACAAACACAAATATACCCATACACCCGTGGGCATAACCTAGAGTCCAGGAGACGTGTGCGTGAAATCTTGTGCAAATGTGTGTGTTTTTAGTCCAGCCTTCACCCCGTTATGCATTTCAGCGTGTTTGTTTATATGTGAGGTTGGCTTCAGTATTACAAACTTGTATGCTAGCTGGATTGCGGTCTTCATTCAGCTGTGTGTGTGTGTGTGTGTGTGTGTGTGTGTGTGTGTGTGTGTGTGTGTGTGTGTGTGTGTGTGTGTGTGTGTGTGTGTGTGTTTGCCTGTGTGTGAATAGCTGGCATATGGTAGCCATCTTGCCCTGGCGGCAGAGCTGGAGGAAATTCCAGCGTTGTAGAGTTAAGGCCAAGATGCTGCCGCTGCACACACGTACGGACACACTTGCACACAGCACAGGTTTGTGAGGCTTGTGCCAAACACACACACACACACACACACAGACTCAAACACACACAATGCAATATTTTTACTTTTTGCAAAGGAGTAATGAGGAAAATTCTTCTTTCAGTAATGAGCCAAAGGCTGATTTGTTTTGTCTGATTGCCTAACATATAATTACTTGAATAATATTCTCTCTCTCTCTCTCTCTCTCCTCTCTCTCTCTCTCTCTCTCTCTCTCTCTCTCTCTCTCTCACACACACACACACTCTCACACACACACACTCTCACACACACGCACGCACGCACACTCAGGCCTTGGTCTGTGGATTGGCTGGGTGCTATCTCTGTACACACATGGCAGCCATTACTCCTTGTATGTTTAGGCTTGGGCAAAATTTGGAAGCGAGCCCAGCAGCTCAACCACTAGATAGTACTGGCAAGGTTTAGATTCTGTAGGGTCTGTTTTTCTGTTTTCAGAGTTAACCATGGCTTAAGGTATTTATGTAGGCATGTCTATCTTCTATTTGCCATGATTGGATCTGTTGGGCAAGTCCAACTTTATGTGTTTACATAAGTTTTATAGAAAGAGGATTTGTAAAGGATGACGTGATCCACAATGGTTGCTTTGCTTAATTTATAAAAACACACAACAATATATTGTTTAGGCTATCCATAAGGAGGGAAGAAGCAGGTGAATATTTTTGAATTTAAAGCCTTAAATGTGGGCCAAATGATTAGTCAATGTTTCTAAAAGCCCTGCAAGTGTGTTTAGCATGTTCTGCCTCTCTTCTTTCTGTCTTTCTGACCTGTGTCTGTATCTGGCCAGATATTTCCAGCACTGTTTCACCATCCCAACAGATTTCCTATGCTTATCGTCTTTTCTTATCCTCCTCAGGAGCACAGCCTCTCATCTTTCCACTTCAGCTGTTTCTTTACCTCATGTGCACCCGGGACTTGTCCACGTTAGATGATTTTGATGTCAGAGCCTGACTGAACTGATCTCTGCCTCTGCCTACTGAATGCTAATAACATTTATCTCTCTCTCTGAATCTCCCTGTTATCTTCTGTGGTTTTCTTCCTCTTTGATTTAAACCCTCATTAGCTGTTGCCAAGATCTCTCTCCAATCAGTCTTGGTAAATGTTACGCTGCCTTACCCTGCATGTGCCAGGCCTGCCTGGTCCAACCAAATGTAAGAATTTTCTAAGGACAACTATTGTAGTCTGAACAACCATTAGGCTGAAGTGTTTCCCCTCAGCTCGGCAGCTTATTGGATCATCCTGCAGGGTGAACAGGCTCAACATGGACATGTTGGCCTTTCTTCATGCTTAATTTTTCCACTGGGGCCTATGTAGTTAAGTGGGGAAAGGAAAAGAAAATTAAATAAAAGAGACGCTTTTACATCCAAAACTAATAAATATTTGATTTTCCCTAAATAAATCTTCAGAAACAGATCATGTTTTCTCTTTTAAATGTACTTTTAAATGTATATGTATTTACATATATGTATGTGTTATGTAAGAATATTTGGACCCCTATTTACCTTTGTGCGTGTCAGGGTTAGAACAAAACATGATGGTGGTGGTGTGACCCGTTGTTTTCATGTGTTGACACCTTTCACCCTTGTGAAAGAGGTCTTGATCCCAATGGGTTTTTTTTTATCTGGTTAAATAAAGGTTCTGATGTGATGATAGGCCTGTAGTCAAAAGCAGACGCTCAGGCTAAATGCTGCAAAGTAAAATATCTCAATGAGGCACAAAGAGAGAGAAAGAGACAAACGGCCAACAGAATTGAAATAGCTGCTAAAAAAAGCAAACTGCCATTCAGTATCATCAGGGAAACAGACGGTGAAAGAGACAGAAAGATGGAGGAAGACAAAATGATGCAAGCTACTGTCATTTACAGCATTTGTGTTATATAAATAAGGCTTTGGCTTTTAAAGATTTTTATTTTTATATTTACTTATACTTCACTATTGTTATACTATGTTAGTTACATAGAATGCTCCAAATATTAAAAAGTAAAAAATAGGGAGAAGTAAAATGAAAAAAAGTCCTTTACCCAAGATATTTGAAAATTTCACCTACTTTTTGAATGATTGATTTATCTTTCCTAATTTCCTAATTAATGTTTTGTTGTTAAGAAATAAGTTTATGGTTCTGCATGAATACATTTCTGAACAAAGATGAGCCATTATCCGGCTGAACCCTCACACAAGGCTGACAAACAATTATTTGATCGAAAGCACAAAGCCTCACAATTCTATTCTGGCCCAGTATCCCTGGTGCAACAGTTGCTTATTCTGAGTCAGGAAAACAAGACAAGAACGAGGAAACAAGAATAGAAGAAGAATAGAAAAAAAAGTACATTTGGACCATGTTTGTGCCTCTGATTCAGCTCATCTCCAAAGAGTCATCCGACCATTCAGAGGAGACTAAAAAGGGTTCAAGCTCAAGGAAAAAAACTGGGCTTGGGCACAAAATGTGGATACGTTTAAAGGGTTGAAAGGTCTATATATACTATACACTACAGTTTCTATGCTGCACAAGGACGACACCTATTTTCTAGACACAGCCTACCTTAGTTGTCACTACTTGTTTCACTGATGTGCTCACATCTGAACCCTGCGTCTGTCTCTATGTCACACTAACACACATAGGCAGGTAGATGACACATGTCCACAAACACACACAGGGAGCCCAGCTTGGGCTGAGGAGCTTCACATATGGAAATACAACACACACACACACACACACATGTCAGTCATCAGTGTTGTTATCGCCTGGAAAGGTCAGACAGACGGGCTGTGTAGTGGTTGTCATAGTGACCCTGGTAAACACCAGAGCCATTGTGGTCCATCCCACCTCCTTGGCTTGACCTCCCTTTGTGGTTGGTTTAGTGCATGTATGTGCACGTACGCACACACGTGCGCACACACACACAGAGCCCATACTCTCACACACAGTCACATGTTCTCTCACACAGACACAGGCAGATCCACTTGTATTACTTAAGATAACTTATCCCTCAACTTGTCATCATTTCCTTCGAACTCTGAACACAAATACACAAATACAGACACGCGCTGATGACTAGATTGTGTAGGCAGTAGGCTAAATTAAACATCAGTCTTAGTTAATCTTTAATTTATGACAAACTCTAATGACTTGTGCTCATGAACAGGACATCCTGGAATCATTTGTTATGTCACCGGACAGCAAAACAGTCGGATTGTGAAAGTGTACGTGTACAGAAAAACAAACAAAAAAGAAAACGTTTGACTGAATTAGCTGTTATCTCAGAGTTGTGTCTGTTTTTTTTTATTAGCATGTTTTTCAGAATTTTTTAAAACTCTTTTTAACTCTACATTCCTGCCCATCTGCTCATTTTCTATTGAAGCCTGTTGTCTTCTGCTCCCTTCCCCAGCCCCCACTCTTCTTTCCCCCCTCTTTTTTCTCTGTCTTTCTCCTCTCGCGCTGTCTTGTTTCCTCTCTTGTAAAGCCGGCTGAATGTGCAGTGGCATGCCAGAGCGCGAGTGAGTCACCCTTGTGCTGCCACAGAGAAGACTGGCTAAAAGAGAGCCCTTTTGGGATTGGATTACTCACCATCAGTGTGCGCACACCTCATTTATCTATGAACTCCTTTTTTTATCATCGACTCCGGATTTGCACTTGAAAAAAAAAAGGATCCTTTCTCCTTCTGTCTTTCCTTTTCCCTCCCTTTTCTGGTTGATCTTTTTATTAAGCGTCTAGGCACAGCTATTGTTTGACTTTTGTCAGGATATACCAGCTTTAACCCTTGACCTGGTTATTACAGTTGGCTCGGAAGGAATGTGTTTCACCCAGGAATTTCTGAATTTATGGTTCTGCAATTATTTTTAATCACTCTGGTTGTGGTTCTGGTTTTGGATTTGCTAAGTCTACAAAAAATCGGAGGAATTTTATTTTCAGGAACAAATTGTGTATTTGGGTCCTTGCTGTTGTTTTGCATCTCTTTGGATGTGGGAATACTTGCACTTAAGGGTGCATCCTGGTGACAGTATCCATGGCTACATTCCCCTGTCTATTCTGGTTCTTGCTGGAAGAGTTACAGTAGAAAGGTGACTGGTGTGGGTGAGTCACAGAATAGGCTCGTGATTACACACACTCACTCGCAACCTATGGGAGAAAAAAAAAACTGGGTGTAATTTGATAAGCTGGTCCTTGACATTGTTAGTCTACCATTTGCATTCGTAATCCCTAACATGAAGGCTGTTTTGCATCAAGCACTATTTTTCAGTAACTTGTAGGCTAAGCGAGGATAAGAATTGCATTCCACTTTGCAGGTACTCTGATACCTTGCAGGCGTCGTAGCCAACTACGGACATGTTTACACTGGATAAAAGTGGTTTTTCACATTTAGCTAGAAAGACCTCCTCCAGCAGCTGAGCAAAGTGGTTTGTGGTAAATATCAGGCATGTAGATTCTGCAGTAGCTGTGTGGCAACCAGAGGGAGTTTACATGTATCATTGATTGGCTGAGGAGTGAGCTCAGCTGTGCCTTCGCTGCTTTAACCCAAGACTCGTGGATCGGTTTCTGTTGCATCAGAGGAAAAACAAGTTTATTCCCAGAAATGTGATACGATGTGCCCTGTATAAATCAAATATTTTCTTATGTTTTTCTTTTTTCTTATGTCTTTTTTTTTTTTTTCTCTCCTTAGTAATGCCTCCAACTGGCTCCCTCAAATAGATAAGACCAAAGGAGTAACACTCCTACTGCAGCAGCATTTGAACTTGATTTGTGTACTTGGAGTCAGAAAGAAATGCTTCATCTTTCCCAAAACATTAAAAAAAAAGACAAAGGGAAGTTGAACACGGGGGCTGCGGCGGCACAGGACAGGAGCATGGGATAAAATATGCTGGTCTGATGGTCCTCCAACGTGGCCATCTGCCAGTAATAGCGCCAAATGTTTGGGTGGAACCTGAGATAGTCAATCCAGGCATGCCTCTGCATTTATTAAATGCACACACACATAAACATTTGGAACAGACACACCATACAGACACAGCTGTTAGAAAGGGGAAAAAAAAGAGTCATGCAACAGGTCAAACTGATGCTCCAAGTATGAGTAGGAACACGTTGCTCAGGAGCGGGACAGATTAGCACTTTACTCTGAGGGAACAGCATTGTTCTCAAGGGAATGAGAACTAAAAACCTTTGTGTAAATATGTTTACTGGACCTTGTACTGTCTGGCATTAGGGGTGGGGGGGTGGGGGGGGCTGTACAGGAAAGACAGGCATGGAGGGAGAAAATAGACTTCTAAAGATGGTGAGGGGGAGGTAGAGATAAGAGCAAATGGGAATCGGTAGAATGGAAAAATTTCATGGGAGTGAAGGAAAGACAGGGAGGTACACGGAGATGCAGGCTGCATTTTCTGATCTCTAGTTACTCTGGAGAAAAGCAGGAAAGGGAAGAGGGTACGACATTATGAAGTATGACATAAATATGTTTACTGAACCTTGAACATTCTGGCACGAGAGGGATGGAAACTGTAGCCAAGGACTGACTGGAGGAGGTGGTCTAAAAAAGCAAGCAACACTGACTGAAAGTTGTGGACAGTGAAAAAAAAAAAGAAAAGGGATTTACCATCAGGCTAGACTTTGCTTTAAACCAATATTCCCTTCACCCATTTAAGCACATATGTACTGCTTGTTCACTGGAGGGATTTCTAGATCAGGCAAATGAATAACCTCTTCTTATTTATCCAGCCAAAGTCTGTCTTTTGAGTATTAAAACTTTCCACCTGTAGCTTTAAACTGTATCAAAACATTTGAGAAACCTTTCAGACCATCCATCTCTCCGCTGGTGATCCTGTCCTAACTCATAGTTTCCCCCCAACAGCACTAAATTCTCTAGTTTCTCGTCGTACCAAAGTGGTACTGTTAAAAAAATGATTCAGTGAAAGCTTCTGTGGACATTTTGATTATTTTTTTTTTTGCCTTGACTCTTGTGAATATCATTGGAGTCCACTGTAGCTGCTGGAACAAAGCTGCAAACTTTTTTTCAAGCCGCCTTTCAAGCTGACGGGGTGGTTATCTGATATTCCTTAAGTGAAATATCAGCACGTATGTCTGTTTTGCATGTGTAATCCTCCTCGGATCTCAGCGGGGCGTGAAGTCCTGTGTCTGTGTAAATAAAGAGTTGACCGGTGTGATCAGCTGGATCACAGGTACAGAATGTGCTGAATGTAACGGGGCTTAAGAAAGCAGGAGGGATGGAAAGCGGAAAAGGAATGTAAGCAAGCGAGGGAGACGGGATCAGTGTGATTTTTGAATTTGCTGAGTGCGCTGTGTAAAGCTGCAGTGCAGTAGTGGTGAATGTAACACTGCCCTGCTACATCATAAGACAGCAGTGGAAACAGAGGTTATCTCTGCACGCTGCACTTTTCAAGAACTCTGCACATTTTTCGGGAGTGATTTTTTTTTTTTTTTGTCTCTTAGCCTCTAACTGCAGTTTTCATTCTTTTTTTGGCAGATGCACTACTTCACTGGAGAGGGAGGTGATGAAATCCATTATCGATCGATCATTCTTTATCTAGTAATTTCGCACGTGCATTTTTCTCTTTTAAATATGCTTTGAAATCCAGGCCAAAGCAATTTAGACAACTGGTGTCATATTTACGCTACACTACTTCGCACAGTGGTTCAGTTGTGAATGGTGTGTTTTTATTTAGCATGATGAAACTTTTTAACCTTCAGCTGAGCTAATGTGAGAAATATTACAAAACAGGGCTGAAGAAATAAAGGTGGGGCAAAAAAAAAGAGACTAGAATAAAATAAAGTGGTTTGAGTGCTTCTGTGGAAAGAGATGGATTTACATGGATTTACTGGTCTTTAAAGATACGATTCAGTGTCTTTCTCTACATACTAAAACATTTTTGGTAATCTCACCAAGCACCCTGTTTGTGTACATAGAGTAAATGTGGTTTTAAAAGAAAGCAGAAGAAGAAAAAAAGCAGCTTTTCTCTGACGTGTGTAGACGCTGGTTAATAGAGCAATAGCATATCTTGACACCGCCCGTGTATGGGCTTACATAGAAAACAATACACGCAGGTGTTTTGACAATATCGTACACCACCCAGGTGTGTGTCACCCAATAGATTACTGAGTGCTCGTGTTTTTCTAGCTCTTTTGTCTGACAGTGTCCCATTTACCGAAGCCAAAAGTCTTAACCCCTGTTTGACTGTCACATCCTCGTCCTTATTACTTCACACTGTTAATCAGAAACTGGAATGTACCTGGAGCACTGTTAATCAGTGTCTAAAATTGGCCAAACACATTGTCACCATTGTTTAGACTGGCAGCCTCGCAGCGCTTGTATGGCCCAAACATAACACCTTGTTCTCCTGATGAGAAGTTCTCCTGATTGTATTTATTTTACAGTCCAAACAAACTGATGATCTGTTTGGCAGTGTGACCTCATGCTCTCCAGAGAAGCCAAGAACCAGTGGTTGCAGGTTTGATTTCACAGCCACAGCGTAGGTTTCAAAAGTGCCTCTTAACATTTAAATTTTTTTAAAGGCCGCACACTTGTGTCACACACAGCTGTCAAGGAAGAGATCTGTAATGCGGTGCATAAAGTTTCGGTGCAGGTATTTTCCCTCAGTATTCAGGAAGTAAAAAAAAGGTTAAAGCCGACGTGTTTTTCTTCAAGTCTTTAGGCGTCTCCTTTTAAAACAAGTAAAACTGAAGCAGCCTCACTGTTTATTTGACATTTCCTCTATCAAATTGTGGTACAAAACACACTTTGTTTTCTTCCTTTGCAGAGCTGTTTGTCACGATTTCTGACATGAAACTCAGTTACAGTCTCAACTAATGATACTTATGGTCAGCTCTTCTTTGTGAGCTTTCTTTGGCAATAAGCTTTAAACTGCTGCATGTCAGCCTTTGGAATAAACTTTGTTATCCTGTGCTGCTCCATATAATACCCCAAAACTGTTGCTTGTATGTACATTAGTTGTTTTTTAATGCCCATGCTCAACTCACCTACTATTGGTCCGCTCCTTGCCTCTGTTTGCCTTATGTGCTCATCTTGTACAGCTCCAGACCACAGTCACTGAAGATGTAAAAGGATTATGTAAAGTATCACGGTCACTGTGATCCTTTACCTCCTAACTCATCACACATCAGTCATCCCACGGTTCACTCTTTGTGCAGCAGAGCCCTGTTTGACATTGAAATGAATCATGTTTCTGTACCGAGAGCTCTCACCGCTTCGCGTTGCCTCTGAATGTCTCACTTGGCATTGAACAGCAGAAAAGGTGAAGGAGGATGATGAATCGTCTCAGAGAAATGAGCACATTTCAAAACACTGCGAGGCACTATTTTCTTTGACATGCTCCATGATCGCCTGTTGACTGAAAACTGGATGACCGCTTTTCAATTTGAACTTTTCTGGCTTGATGTCAGCGTAACCGCCACACACTTGAATTTAGTCGGCTGGGAGTATTGGAGTGACACAACACAAACATTCATTAATGATTTAATACATGTTGAGCTCTGTGTCACTTCTTACATTTTTTCTCTCTCGTTTTTTTCTCTCCATTTTTCCCGTATTTCTAGCTTTCTCAATTTTCCAGTCCTTCTGAATTTTCACTTTTTAAAAGCCCAATCCACTTCTGGTATCCCGCCATCGTCTGACAGTTGGTGTCATTACAGATTGGGGATTTAATGTCCCATTTAAAAGCTCATCTTTTTTTAACTACAGCTTAAAATCATCTGTCTCTTAGTCTTTCTATGAGGTCCATCTTGAATTCCATGTGTATTTTTAAAAATGTTTTATTTGTTTGTTTCATTTTATACAGTGGTACATCTCTTCTGTACTACACATGTATCCACTCTGTGTTTGCAGGCACTGGAGAGATTTGTATACTTATTTTAAACACATGGCTATTTGTACAAAGTGTTCAGAATTACGTTTCACTACAAAATGATGCACGTGGAGCTGGCGATCACATGATTTCAATTTGAATTTGTCACTCTGGAGGTGCAGTTAGACGTGTTGATATGTTTCTCACATGCAGCTCTATAAAGAGAAGTGTCACCAGAGATAAGAGGAGTGTGTTTAGAAACCGTGTGTGTGACTGAGCTTAGCAGCCTGCAAACACATACACCGCATAGTCTTTCTCTCTTTATCACATTCATAGATAGTCTCTCTCACCCACACACACACACACACACACACACACACACACAGTTTCCAGTGTCAGGAGTTCAATTGTCATGTTTATATATTTTGAGTTTTAATCAGATCAGCTTGAGGATGCACTAATAGGTAATGGAATAAGGAAACGGAAGTGTTTGTGTCTGTGTGTGACAGATTGAAAGGTGAACACACACACACATGTAACGCTACACCCTGTTCCAGAGTGTCAGCGATCCCTTTGAATACAGCTGTCTGTTGTAAATGTCCCTGAAGATAAAAATATGAACAGCATCACATCACACCGCCATAACTCAGTCACACTCATCATGACAGAGAAAGTGTAGATCATTTCTTCTTTATTTGTACAGGCTGTAATGTACATGATATTCCTTTTTTCTGCTTTTCTACACAGATCCACTCTGTTAATTACGCGTCCTCCACTTGTGTTTCTAATGTTTTAAAGTTCCATAACAGCTCTGTCAGTGAAGGCAGAGAAATGCTGCTTCATCAAACACTATGCCAGTCAAGCTTCAAAGCAATACAAAGTCACACCAGACCATAGTATAATTATTAACAAATACACAGACTTGTGATCTATCTGCTCTACCGGGCGCTGCTCTTTAGAATGTGCACATCTTGGTTAGATTATATAGAAGATGTGTTCACTTGATTTATGGTACAGAACTGGAGGATTGATTGGTTCTCCAGCACAAGTGGAACTAAAACTTTAGCATTTCTGGGAAAAGTAAAGTCAGTGGAAACAAAAAATCATTTCCAACATACTTTCCCTTTTTTTTTTTTTCTTTATGGGAAATGTGTTTTTAATTTCGAAAGACTCAACAGTCCCACTAGTGTGAGATAGAGGCTATCAGTTGTCTTGACCATTGTTTTTGTATTTTTGGACTGAACGCACTGAAGAATTTGCATCACTGAGGGAAATAGCAGGCACAGCTTGATTTGTGAAGTGATTGCCTGCAGCATGTTGTTACCAAGCAATTTTTACATTGGTGTGTAGTTGCTATAGTGAGGAAATAGACCAGAAAAAGCGAAACTCGGGCTGTTTCCCCAACATTTTATTTCTTTTCATACCAATTTACTTGTACAAAATGGACTCAAAATGATGATGGTGATGATAATGCTGTTGCTGATGGTGTTGATGGATAGTGCCAACCTTGTAGTCTTTAAAATAACTCCTAATCATTTTTTCTCCTCCTTCCCGATCTCTCTCTCTCTCTCTCTCTTTCTCCCTCTCTCCCAGATGCCAGGCCTTTTGTCCAGTCCTGTGTGTCTGACAGTCATCTGGTTTTTATCTTGGTCGCTGTGTCCCAGTCGCGCTCAGATTTTGACTGATGAAGGTAACACAGACACACACGTATGCATGTAACCATGGGCGCCTGGTCATGTTTTAAAATGGGGGTGCAAACTTGGACAGATACCTACATAATCATTGTAATTCAAAACAAATTTCCCACCTTTCTACACCACCTAACCTTTTAGATTAAGTCAAGACACAGCTACTTGCAGTGTGTTTATGGACCTCTACATGCCAAATACTAAAGTCAATCCTGAAGATTTTGTAGATTTTAAAGTTAAATCTAGAAAACTTTAAAATGTAATCATAAATACATTTGTTGTATTGATCAATGGTGCTGACGTTACAAAAAAGTCAAGAGTTCAACTTGGTTAACAAATGGATAAAACTAGAGCACAGCCTACATCTGAGCATCTGGTTGTGCTCACAGACATACTGTGATTGACTGCCACAGTGGCAAACGATCAATGACTCATTTCAACTGTACCAACTCAAACAGTGGTCTAAAGAGAAAGACAAACATAACCAGACATAACAAAAGGCCAGAAAGCATCAAAGACGGTCACAAACATCACTTAATACATTAGAAAATAAAATTGTATATTATATGATTTTGTTGTTTTGTGTGTTGTGTTGTTTGTGATCTGGTGATTATGATGTTGTAGCATTTTACTGACATCATTTTAATCCATTCAGCGAGCCCGATATTCTATTTTTTCCTCTTTATTTGTCTGTGGTATTTAAAATACACACACACACACACACACACACACACACACACACACACACACACACACACACACACACACACACACACACACACACACACACACACATTCTGTTAAGCGTCCATTGTGAACTATTTTGAGGGCTCTTGACTTATCTTGACTCAAAGTATTTCTGGGATCTAAAGCTACTGCAGAAGAAAAGAGAGAGCATAAGCGTTCAGAGTTTAGAACACTGTGCCGTTTAAGCCAAATCTTCATCAGAGACCTTTTTTTCTTTTTCAAACACGTCATTGGTCTTTCATATGTTCCTCCAAAACTGTCCAATTTTGGATACGCAACTTTTTCATAGTTGAATTGGAATAAATGTTTTTTTGGGATTAGTGCTCACCAAACAAGAATTCCATTGTTTAAGCTTGTTTTTGCCTCACACAGCGCTTCAGGGATCTGTCTAACATTAAGAAACTGACTCTTGTTCTTTGGAAGGCTGATCATCCCTCAGCCAACTTAATCACTCCAACAATAGGAGCACTCGCCCTGAGCCCTTCAGGTGAAACTGTCAAAGTTTCCTTTCCCATTAACTTTACCCTACAGCAGCTCCACGGTCCCTTTTTTTCTATTGTTTGGAAAGTACTGAGTTTCATCCAGCTTGCAATTTCTGTGTCCACCCTGCCATCTGATTTCAATGTCAGTAGAAACCTGCAGCTTTCGTGTGTGTTGTGTGTGTGTACTTGAATTCATATTTGTGTGTTCATATGTGTGTGGTTTTTATGTATCTGTGTGTGTATGTGTGTGTGTGTGTACACGTGCATGTGTCTGGGCCCTCTTGCCAGAGGCAGAATCAGATATGATTGGAACGCTGCGGGTTTGGGGAATAATGTACTTCACTGCCAATAAAACATGAATACACACATTCAGACCAGCCAACTCTTTGCACTGCACCACGGCCCCAGGTAACACACACAGAAACAGAGGGAGGGGAGTTTGTGCGTGTGTGTCTAGATGTGTGTGTGTGTGTACTTTTGGTGGTTAAAAGGAAAAAGAAAATCTCGTTAAGACTGGTGACAGAGGCATTGAATAAGATTGAGATAGATTGACACAGTGGGAGAAATAATAAGAATACAAACAGGAATATATGAATAATATGAATTAATAATTAATAAAGCCTAAGAAGAAATTCTTAAAACACACTTGGGTGTGTGGACAGTTCTGTAGGTGTGAAGCATTTTGGTGATCACCTTATGTCGGTTTCAGGTAGCTGGCGAGTAGCATGGCTGTTGTCAAGTGTAAATGACAGACATCTGATGGAAACGAGTTGTTGGAATCTCCCGGTTAAGCTTTTAAGCAATACGATAACAGTTTGAAGCTTGTTGCCTTCAAACCTATGAAGCAGCTCGTAAAGCTAACGTTTATGAAAGAAGCTATAGGACAGAGCAGTCAGCGCTCTTTACACGAGTCACTTTGATATCAAAACACTGTCAGATGTGACTCACCAGCTGTTAGTCATCATTATCAAAACTGACCACTTAAGTGTCTGTTATTGCTTAACAGTTTTGAATGTCATGGTTGTATTCTTTATATGATATATACGTTTAGACTAGACGTCAGCTTTTATTGACCCAACAGGGATTACAACTGAAATGTCTGGTGTGCTTACTTTTGGTTTCAATTTCTAATAAGTAGTTAAGATAATTTGGTTCAGCTGGAGTTTCATTTACAATCCGTGTAATCTTGTTAAACGTTCTGATTAAAATGGCATCATAATAACAACAGTGACTAGAACTATTAAAATAAGAAAAAAGTCAATTTCCTTTTTCCCCCTTCTTTAAAAAAAAAAAAGAACAAGGTATGCTTGTCCTTTCTAACTGAGATATCTACAGGTATCTTGTGTCCTTCAGCTGTCACGCAGCTTTACAGTGGCCCATAAATAACAGCTGTCTCGGTAGCTCTGATTTATTAATCATGCCCTGTGTTGTATGATAAAATGTTTCCTATAAACACAGTGACAGAATGAACAGACTTCCATGTGCTTATTTTTTTCTCAGTAGGTTTTATTGTCTTTTTTCTGCGTACGTTTATCTCCTCCACTCCAAAACATAAAAATAACCACAAAATCACTGTGGAGCACTTTGCTGTTCATTTCCCACCTGTTTCATTTTGCGCAGCCACTAAAACAGCAGCAGAAAGGCCAGAAAAGGTCGCTCTAGGTGTCAGGTATAATCAAGCATTGAAAAGTCCCTCAGTAAAGCCTTCTACCTGAGTATGTGTAAAGTTTAATTTAGGATTAATTTAGTTGGGCCCCAAAGGACATATGAGGTTTCAGAAGCAGGTAAAACTAATATAAATATACCAATACAGCAAATTAAATAATAACATCCTCAAAATGCTTCCCCTCCTCCACCTACCTAGCCCTCTTGAACCTCGCAGACCATAACTGATAACAAAGTCACATTTTCAAGACCCAGCAAAATGTTTTTGGTTGTTATCCCTCGTGATACCGTTTTTAACCCAGTCAGACTTGTGACAAAGGAGATAAAGAGAGTGTTTGTGCAAAAAAAAAAAATGAAGAGGAAAAACAAAACACAGACTGGGGACAAATTGTTTGTTACCAAGGGAGGAGAGGCCAGCAGGGAGTGTGCATGCCTGAGTGATTGAGGTTGCGAATTAATGAAGGTGCGTGCGTGGCAGACTGGCAGTCAAAGTGATGTTTTTCCACTCCAGATCTACTGTAAATGCCAGCTTTCATATTGTGGAGCCAAGCAAAACATGCACACACATACACTCACACACTGCAGATAGAGTATCAACTCAGCAAATTACTACAGCCACCACAAATATTTGCTCAGGTATACACTGCACTTATTTTCAGTTCAAATCTACATTACATCCAAATTTGAGTGACAGAAAGTAATCGTTTAGCTCCTTCCGTCTCATCCTTTAAGTCGCTGATACAAATGATTGCTCTATACACCAAACTGACAATACTTGGCCTAGTACAAAAGGGGCGAATAATTAACAGCAACAAAAAAAAAACATGGTACCAAACCTCACCTATTGGCCAAAAGGGCTGAGATCGGCCCAGAATTCAGCTCATTTCCCACAGGTACTCCTGTTCTGTGCCCTGTAAAACTACTATTCTACATCACGTCTACTACTCTACTTCTATGAGGTACATGGTCGTTTTCTTGCTATTCATCTTCTTGTGTTTGGTAAAAAGTAATTCCAATTAAATGTAAGGCTAAATCTAAAACTGTTCATATGGCTAGATACCATAAGAAGTCATTTTGCATAGAATTATAGAAAAATATAGAAAAAAACACTTGTGTTTGAGGCAGCGTCCTTCAAAAACATTTCAATAGTTATTCCATATGTGGTTCAGAAACGTGCGCCGCTTCTGCCTGAATATTGATATTTTGGAAAACCGAGGACAAGGTGCACTGTTGTGTGTCAGTGTGTCTTTTTCAGTCCTCAGTTTCCCAAAATCCACAGCACGCCAGTCACTTGTTTATTCTTGAGTCTTAATGAAATTAAGGCCGGCAGCAGAGGACTATGTTGAATCCTCTCTAGTCAGTGGATCAATCTTATACACAGGCAAATTAGGACTATGAGCAGAAAGCGGCTCACACTACGAGGACTTCTCGATGCTGAGTGAACAAAATGAGCGAACGATGAGTGAAATAGTTTCTGAATGGACTTTTCAAAGTGCATCATATCTTCTTAAAATGTTTAATTGCTTCTCTGTTTATTATTTAAGTAGATTTGCTGATACAGATAATATTATTTTAATTGTAATAATAATAAACTTAAAAAATAAAACACACTAGAGCAGCTTTATACTGAGTGCCAAAGTCTCCGCAGCCTCATGCCTGCAGAATCCCTAGCCTTGTATGGTCATGTTATTGTGATGCTGTCGACCCTACTGTAAACGGTGGCGCTTAAATCACATTAATACAGACACTGCAGACACGCGGTATGTCAGATTGTGCGGATATCGTAAGCCAGACAACAATGTGCTTTAATATTTTACGCAATGTCTGTGTTTGCAGTGTCATGCGTGCAGTATGGGCGCCTGGAGTCAAATGTGACACTGGCATGCGGAGAGTCACAAACTGGGTAAGGAGAGAAAACTATTGCCTGTGTCAAAGTTGTGTTTTCTTTCTGGTTTCGGATGCCACAATGATACTTGCAGCACAGTCATAAAGGAGTTTGAAAGATTTTTGTCAGACATCTGAAACAACAGCATAGCTGCTAAATGTTTTACTTTCAAGACTCGTACAGGAGCAAATTCAGCATGAAAGTTGCAGTGACATCCATTTGTGCACCCACAGACTTTTAAGTAGTACAGTAGTGTTCAAAGTTGAAACGTTATTTAGCATTCCTGCCCTTTTCATATACTCAATTATGTGTATATATTTTTTTGTTTTAACTCAAAGATTTAAGCACTTTAAGTGCTTTCTTCAAGAATTGCTCAAAGACAGCTCAAAGGGAAATGTAAGATTAAAAACAGTGAAACCTTTCAGTTTAAATGGGGGTAACAGAAAAGAAGTTATGATACAAAGGGGTGAAGGGAGAATTATCTGATCTGAGAAAGAGCCGCTGTATCCCAAACGCAGTTCAACTTCATTAGTAAAAAGAGACAGTGACCTTTTTTTTTTTTTTTTTTTTTAAAGAAAACATAAATTAAATGAGATGTTGTCCGTAAACTGCAAGTGGATTTTAAATGAATCCAGCTAACTGGTAGTGTATGTGCAATCGAGATTTATTGACATATAGAAAATGGCAGATGTATCAATAACTAAACATCTAACATGTTTCCCGATCAGGATATCTGTGTCGTGGCATCTCAACAACAGCTCGGCATTGCCATGGCACAAAGTGACCTCAAATGGAAGCTTGGTCCTGCTGCACGCCGACCACTCAGCGCAGGGCGACTACAGCTGTTATGACGACCGTGGGCTCCTCCTCCGCACTGTCAAACTCCGGCTGGGTCGTAAGTGTTGTTGTGACTTGTCCAGGCTTACAGCACCTAATTTAGGAGTTATTACACTTTTACAGCACTGCCGTCCTTTTAGTCTCTCGCCACGGGCCTGCAGAGGTTTAGAAAGAAAACCTCTTTGCAGTAGAGACATGTCCTCGTCCCCTGTGATTTAACTCCTACATACACACACGGCATCCCAATCCCTCACAGTTCAGTCCATTCTTTGGATAATTCAGCATAAAAGAAGTTTCTGTTTCTCCTACTCAAGACATTCTTATCTGTCCCTTGAGTTTCAACATATTTTTTCTGTTTCTCTCCCATCGCTCTGTTTCTTTGTCTTCCTCTTGTTTAATGAATGAATGTCTTCCCTCACTGGCTCTCTGGCTATAACATGACATCCTAGTATATCAGTTGTAATGAGAACAGCACTACTGGTCCTCAGAGGAAACGGGTCTTATCGGCCATGACATAGACAAAGCCCTCCGCTTCCTGTAAATGTCTCAAACAGGAAATGGCTTCCTAAGTGGGCTTCCGTTTGAAGGACGGGGAGTTTTCCATGGTATCGGCCAAGCCTCTCCTGAAACATTTTGTGTCATGATAGAGACATCAGGCCTCAGAGCTGTTTTAGATTTAGATTTTAAACTCCTGGACAAGACAGAAATCTCGCCAGGCCATTAAAATAAAAAAAAATAAAAAACTCCCTCCCTGTCCTTTAAATGAATCTGTCTGACTCCTGTTTCCTAGATCCCCCTGAGCTGCTGAGCATTTCCTGTCAAGTGCCCAATCACGCACATGTTCACTGCTCCTGGGTGGAAAGAGAGACCTTCCTGCCAGCTGAGTACAATGCCTCCCTCAGGTAAGAGTGAGTTACTGCATGTGAAACAGTGACGCCGAAGGTCACATTTATAGAATGGGCCGTGAAGAAGCTAAATATAGTACGTGTGCCACAGAGTGACATTTTTACGTGGTGTGTATAGAGAGAGTACCAGTGTAAGCCTGCCCTGTCCCTCAGTGCTTCCTGTCTTTATGCCATAAGTGGAAACTTTGAACTCAAACTTACCGTTTCTTCTTCTACTCTTCTTTAAGGGGGCTGGGTGAGGAGTGGAAACCATGCGCTGTGGACAACACCCACAAGTTCTGTGATTTGTATCAGCCTGCCTTCTGGCAACCCATGCATACCCTGAAAATCATAGAGACCAATGGGCTGGGGTCTATGACAACATTTGTCCAGTTTAAGCTACATGAGCTATGTAAGATCACATCAAACACTCACACACATGATCACCTTGACCAGTTTTTCATTGCTCTGCACCCACTCCACTGAAACGGGCTGTAGCTAATTGAAAAACTACTATTGTGATTGTCTGGAAGTATTGCTCACCTTGTCTGCTCTATTATGTT
Organism: Nibea albiflora; assembly: GCA_014281875.1. Lineage (NCBI taxonomy): Eukaryota > Metazoa > Chordata > Actinopteri > Sciaenidae > Nibea > Nibea albiflora. The sequence continues at coordinate 7,305,235 of CM024803.1, forward strand.
GACCGCTTGTGACATCTTACTCATTTAAGATCAGTTATTGCACTTCATGAGTTCAAGCTCCATGCTGCAAAAGCAACTGCAATGTGTACTCTCCTTCCTTTTGAATTGAAATACAGAGGTTCATGTCGTCTTTTAGAAGGCACATTCATTTTCCCCATTTCTATACACACACATTTATGAGACAAGTTAAACTACAGGAGCATTGCAGGGCAACTCCGTGGAAGCTCAAACATGCAGATAAAGATAACACATGAAAGATGGTGTCTCTCTGGTAGCCTGGCATCACCAGAATAATTCTCAAGTGCAAATCTGCCAGAGCGAGTTGCAAATGAACACGGCGAATTCATCTGCCTCACAGGCTGGTCTGTCTGTACATTCATGCAACCCACAGATGTGCACACACAAAATGTCATGATTCCTAATGCTGCTCATAATTCTCCCAGACTGCAGTTGTGACTGCGCCCTTTTGGTCCTCATGTAATGACCTCAATTATCTTGTTTTGCTGCTTCTCTTTCGGCATGGCATTCTTGTTGCTCTCGAGCAGCAGCAGAGCCGTTCACAGCGTCCTTGAGACAGTCTTTAGAGCTACTAGAAAGCACTGTTTGGATCCACTGTCTGTTTGATCAGTGTACTGCTTCTGTTCGAAATTGCACTTTCAGCAGTTGCAGGCTTATAAAACATTGTACCAAATTTTAAATAATCCTACATAATGAGTATAGTTTAATCGCTCGCAACACTTGGCTTGACTCACTCTGTTCAGTCATGGAAGATCTAGCTGTTGCACTGATACCTAAATAAAACATTGAAATTACCCTTTAGGTGTTTGGTTTACATAATTCCTTTAGTTGTTGGTTGAGTTACTGTTTCTTGTTCATTTTGAACTCATCAGTAAATTAAAACTTGTTTCTGATGGAAGCTTTTAGAACTATTCTAAAAATCATGGCTGAGCAGGTGCTTTGGTCATATTCTATACTTTTTTTCTAAATAGCTTGCCAGTGTGTAAATAATCATAATAAATCTCACATTCTTTCTTTCCATCTTGTCTTCTTTTGCAGTGAAACCAGACCCTCCAAAGTCAGTGGTGGTGAAGGAGATAGAAGGCCATTCGAAGAGGCTGATCGTCTCATGGGACTATCCCTCCTCATGGCCACTGCACGATGCTTTCCCCCTTATCTTTCATGTCAGATACAGGCCACAAGGCTCTATGTACTGGTCAGAGGTTAGTACGAGAATGTTTCATTTCAGCATTGATGGGCGTCTTGTGAAAAAAGAAAATACAAGCACGTTTTATCAGCAGTTGAAACTTAGTCGTTCATTTGTTGATTACTAACCTTTTTTAACCCCTTTTGAATCTGTTTTTTTTAATTTCTCATCAAATCAAGAGATGACGAGGTTAACATGCAATGAAATACTTGTATATAAAATATATTCTTGTCAAATGACAATAATGTTTCTGAAGTTGCTTCTTCAAAATAAGTCACAACAAATTAAAACAAAACAAGAAGAATATGAAAAACTACATTTTTTATGACATAAGTAGTCATCTAATTTCAGTCATTTAACATGTTTTCATTGGCTTCTTGCTTGGTGTGTCACACTTAATACACTCTAAAGCCAAAAACAATCTTTAAAAAAAAGTTCAGCTCCACAGAGTTGTTTCCTTATTTGAACTTTCTGTACTTGTTCATGTAATGACGCCATCACAACACCAGCTTTTCTCCATGACCGCTACTTTATTGTGCTCTGTCCTGTCTCTTTCTCCGTCAATCAGATTTACCCTCTCGAGAGTCCAGTTGAGATTTTCGATGCCCTGGCTGGCCACCTCCACCAAGTTCAGGTTCGAGCCCGAGACGAGGTGAACTCTGACAGCCAGTGGAGTGAATGGAGTCCCCTGATTCTTGTCCGGCCCTGGGAAGGTCAGAAAGGTTCATCAAAATGTCTTTAAATTATAACTCAAGTCAAACCAGTTTATTTATTTTTTTGTTTTATTGAGAGACTCCACAATACAGTCACTCAATTAGGAAACATCAAACATCAACATTGTGGATTGCAGCCCTGGTGTATTTCACTGTTAAACACTGAGGAAAGGGCAGTAACGGAGGATTGTAATACTATATCTAGTAATATCACTTCAAATAGCAGCAGCCTTTAACAACAGACTTTGTGCATATTAATTGTTACTCACTTTATTAAACACCTAAAATGTATGTGTGTGTGTGTGTGCATTTGTATCTACCACAGACTTCACCACCCCTGAGCCTACATATGATTACCCGACAGAAGAATTCTGGATCACAAAACCTGAAACCTCCACTGCAAAGTCACACAGTAAGACTTTTATGTCACTTATGTCAAGTGGTGATTGCATTGCATTGAGGAGCTGTACGTGTAGCTCTGCAGTAGTACAATTACTGTCATTACTCATTATTGCAATTCTTCCACTTGTGTTGTTCCAGCTACTATGCTAAAAATCTATAGATACTCTACTGTTGTTATTGTTGTTTATTACATCCACTACTCTTGTGATCACATCACTATTATTGCTAGCATTATCATAGCTGTTTGACTTGCATGTCAGTCCCTGAAATGAAACGCTTCAGAGTAACCCACTAAAAACAATACGTGTCACATTTGTCATTATATTCAAAACCAAAACATCCATTATCTCACTTTGAGGTGAAATTATTCCGACAGTCGAGTTGATCAAAGGTTGGATCCATTTCAAGGCTGTTCCTCGCTTGTTTACACCCCAATGATTAGCCCTCTGTCTGAGTATGAGCCTGATAAGATGGACTATGTGAACCATAGCTAATCAAAGAGCAGGACAGGCATATTTCTGTCCCATCTGGCAACAGCACGAGGCCACATCAGTCATTAATGCAGCAATAAGTCATTATTTACTGTTATTATGCTCCACGTAGACCAGTGCAAGTTTCACATGCCGAGCTTAGCACCAAATTACATATAACTGCAGTAAATTGTACCTGCAGGGTGATATGTTTTCTACACTCTGTGTCCTGGTTGAAAGGTTAAGTACATACTGCAGCAAATCACACACACACACACACACACGGGCAGAAACACAGGAAAAAGCACCCTGCAGTTGCAAGCATGCACATCAATACTAGACACATGCGAGATACACACAAGTATACACACACACATACAGTATACACGAAGAGTTAGAGTCTGAGAATCGGTGTGACTGACGCCGTCAGATCTCTTTTAGTTGCTCTGCTGTGGACCAGATGTCTTCTCCTGGTTTGTGTGTGTGTGTGTGTGCTCGCTGTCATTTGCAGATGTGCCCATAAATCGCGTTTTTGCACATTTCATTGTTGGTGTGTGTGTGTGTGTGTGTGTGTGTGTGTGTGTGTGTCTGCGCTGTACGTTCTTGCTTTGAAAGAGACTTGTTTACTCCTCTCAGTATGATAAATGCATGTTTGTGTGAAAACTGCAATGGCTGATTTAAAATTAACTCCTCACCAGAGACTAATTAAATCAGAGAACACACACATACCACCATTCTCTCTCTCTCTCTCGCTCTCTCTCTCTCTCTCTCTCTCTCACACACAGACATGGAAGGATGAGAAGAATGCACAAAAAAATGCATTTTCACAGGGTCTGCTTTTTGTTGCTGAGTTATGACGAGGCATCTTCTTTCTTTTTACTGTATTTGTTTTTGGATTACAACTTCTATCCACCACACATCTGTCGCTACAATCATGCATCTGTTCCTCTGTTTCTCGCTCAGTCCTACTCTCTGTGATTCAGTTCAGTGCCCCCACCCCCTCCACCCCCACCCCCCCTCTGCTTGTTTTGTTAATCCCCGCTCTTGTTGTTTTGTCCCTCTCTCCTCTCTTTCAGATCCTGCACTTGAGGATGAAGGTAATTTGGGTTTGGTGATTCTGCTGGTTTTGTTCTCCGTGGTCATCCTCACCACCGTCCTTTCCCTCATCTTTGTCGTGTGGTAAGACACACACACACACCACCACCACCACAGCTGTGTGGCCTGTCTGTTTTACTCTTCACTTTTTTTGCGAAGCCTGACATTTTTTGCATTTTTTATGGTATTTACTTGATGTTTTATATTACCAGGGTGAGGCAGAGGCGGCGTGATCATGTGACCATACAGGAACTCGCCTCTATGGTCAAGATGAAGTCCATGCCAATCTAATGTAAGACACACATGCACTCATTGTTTCATCTTGAGCGTTTGTCAGATTCAGTCTTCCTCTTGCATTCGTCTTGTTGCACATATGTTATGAATGTGTAGAGTTCTCACTGATGGCCACACATGGTTGTTTGTGTTCTTAGTTTAGCTTGTTTGGCAGATAGTTTTAGACCTCTGGATGGAGAAGAGCCTCTGTGGCAAAGCAAATTAAAATTGTAATTAAGTGTCACTTCATTCAGATTTATAAGACTACGACAAAGTGCCCACAAATAAGAGCAAAACGAGTGAGAGGAGCGTCGCACAGCTCCGCCTCAGTAAGGACTGAAATGGTTCAAAGTGCTGCTATAAACAACATTCAGACAACCCTTCAGATAGCCAGCCAACTTGTGATTATAAGCCTAACATACACACACACACACACACACAGATTATAACCCTTCATATAAGTATCCCTGCATATCTCTCATCCAGCTCTGTTATTTAAACTGTTGCCTTTAAAGCAGTGCTTAATTACATAATGATTTATTCATGTTTTTTAAAATTGCACTCCACCCTTCTATCATTCATATCCTCCTCTTTTCTCTAATCTCTCTTCCTGTTTTTTTTGGACTTATTTTCTGTTTTCCATCCTCTCCTCTCCTCTCCTCTCCTCTCCTCTCCTCTCCTCTCCTCTCCTCTCCTCTCCTCTCCTCTCCTCTCCTCTCCTCTCCTCTCCTCTCCTCTCCTCTCCTCAGGTTGATTTCAAGCATCATCAGCTCATCAGCCCGTTCTAGGGCTCCTCCCAAGAGTCAGCCTCTGCCTTTACCACTGTAGAGTGCTGGCTGTTTTAACTACACTAACCAGAATGCATCAGCCAGAGTCCAACCAGGATCCAGGACAACAGCGACAAACCTATACAAGGAACTTGGCGGAGTAGGGTAAAGCTACCCAATATATAAACGCTGACTGAAGGGTATGTTGTGCAAGATTTCCCTGGAAATATTCAGTGGTCATACAGTAACTGATCTACCCATAATGCATCAGCAGACCCCACCTACTGTCCATGGGGACAGGGAAAACAGACCCTACTCTGTTTCTTCATGTTCACTTCGGCAACTTCACTGCAGCTCACTCCTCAGCAGACTGTAGGAGTGACAAGGCGTAACGATGTTTGAGTTCACTCACAATCAATGCTGCTTCAGGTGGACTGACTCCTCGGCCTCGTTGGAGAGGAGTGACGTTTTATTTCTTTTAAACAAGTAAGGACAGAAAGTGCAACAGGAGAACTTTGCTGAGACAACTTGCCTTTTTTCTCTCACGCTGAACTTTTTAAAAAAAATTTAGATTAATTGTGAGAAGTAATGTACGTCCGTTATTACATCAACTGACCAACCGACTCAATGCTGTGAAGGAAGCATAACTTCTGCCAGTCTCTCTGTGTGCGTCTGATGCCAAAGCAGCAACTAAGGGGCATTATGGTCTCAGCTGAGGGGCGACCTGTTCCAGGCTCCTGACCTGAGGAGACATGGAGCATGGAGGTCCAGGGTGGGCGGGTTGGGTTATCTACACTTTACAATTTCATTTATGACAAGTGATTTATTTTATGTTGCATGAGATGCTTGTTTTGTTGTTGTCCAATGTCTTTTGTTTTTTTTTTTTTATGTTATACCTCTTTCTATCCATCCATCCACTGTTCCTGAATGTGTGGGAATGAAAGACGCCCATGCAGAGAGAGAGAGAGAAGAGATACTGGTCTTTCACAAACCATCAGCATTACCTAGATACTAAGTTAGATAGATGATATTAAACCAGATATCCAGCTGTCCTGTCTAGACCGCAAAGAACCCAGAGTAACATTTCGGTCAAGACATCAAACACTTTCAGGCATAAAGGTCAAAATTGGCCCAAAAACTCAAATAAACTGACTAAAAAAATCCACACAATCAACCTTTTTAGAGAGTAACTTAACACTGTGCTGAAAAGCAGCTTTCCCTCTGTGGTTGGAAGTGGACACACCCAGCACCACTGATGGGTGCGGGAAGGTGTGATCTGAGGTGTGCTCTGCTGCGCCTGTAACCACAGCCATCAGTAACGTCACAGGATCCTGGGGAGCACCTGTACGAGCGGTGAGAAATGAGAAGGTGAAGTTACTCTGACATCTCTGCGGCTCACAAGTCACTAAAAAGTGACTTTTTTTAGACTGCAGGACTGGAACAATTATTTTCATTAGTAATCTGTCTTCTATTGAATGTCAGAAAATCCCTGTCAGATTTTCCAAAAGGTTCAGATAACATCCTCAAATTCCTCAAATCCTCCTACCTTTCATTCATGTTTATATAAAAGCAGCAAAGCTGTTGTTGTAACTGCTTAAATATTTGTTATTGGTCAACAAATGGATCATCAGTCTTCAGCAGCAGGCCATTGTTATACCATATACCATATATAAGACCTGATAAGACTTCACTCTTGCATGTAAGTTGTTCAGCCTAGTTCATTACTGATCAGATATTACCTGCAGATAATGAGACAATAAGAGGCATATTTTAACTGGACCCAGAGGATTATCAAAGTTCATCAATGTTATGCTATAGTTTGTGTGTTGTCAGAGAAAAAAGGCACAAGAACAACTTTGAATTGGTAAGCTGTCAAAAATGTACCTAAGGACACAATGCAATGATGATCTACATGTAATGGAATACAGTACAGAGACTGTTTAATTGAGGTTTAACTCATAAACGTGATTGTTTCAGTGGGAATGAAACTGAAGACTCAGAAAGCAAGAATAGGGTGATTAAAATATTTAGAGAATTCAGAGCGCCCAAGGGTCAAGGCCTAAAACCAACACTGAATCCCTGAGACAGCACTGCATTAAAAAACAACATGGCTGTATAAAGGATATTTGCTACATGTGCTCAGAAAGACTTCAAAAATCATTTGTCTGCAAACAGTTCACTACATCTGCAAATGTAAACCGTAGATGTTGAAACTCTACCGTGTAAAGCGAAAGCCAGATATCAACAACATCCAGAGACACAGCTGACGCGGGGCCCGAGCTGATCTGAGATGGACTGACAGAAAGTGGAAGTTGTGGTTTCAAATTGCCAGGCTGAATTTACATGATACAAAGTGTTCTAACTTTTTTGGAACTGGGGTTGCAATCAGGGGATGAAGCTGGCGCTGGTTTTTAAAGCACTTTGTTTTCCATATCCACGTAATTAAAAGAATATAAAAAGAAACAGCCATCTCACCTAAAAGTCCATGGGGGAATAGCCGTCATGCACGAGGGCAGCACGACTGTCGCTCAAATGGGAATGAAAATGGATGCAGAAAGTGCTGGAAGTAACTTTGACAGGGGGCTGTATTGCACAGGGCTGAGTGGGCTCTCACAATCACCGCTACCATCTCCACAGACAGCACTTAAATGATTTACGGGCAGTTACTATGGAAACGTATGCTCCACTTTAAACGTGCTGCACCAGGATGCTTACCCTACAGTTAATTCAGATTTAGGGTGACGATATTTTACTTTTTTTTTCAGCAGCCATGAAGAGAGAAGTGTTGGTGTAGCTGAGCATGGTGATTGTACTAGCTTCACTTTATATGGCAACAATGTGTCCATCTCAAGCCTTTACCAGCTGGTCAGTTATCTCACGAGAGCTGAGTTCATGTAGCTGAATTGGAGTACGTTTGTTTGTTTGGTGGGTGTGTACATGAGAGGAGCACGAACACGACCGATTGACAAGAGCGACTCTCGCTCACTGTACTCGTGTCTCACGTCCCACCGGCTCATGGACAATGAATGATTTCTGGGCGGTTTAGTGCTGACCATTTGAAAATCCCTAAATACCTCTAGTACAGTGTATCTGGCTTCGTTTTGCTTTCGGCATCTGCACCTGTAGTACAAACCTCGTGTCCTGGCTAACTTTCTGCAACAGGTGGAAGTGAGAGGCTCGCATTTAAAAAAGAATATATATGTTTCTTTCTTTCTTTCTGTTGGTCTGGTGGTTATATTTTGTTGATCCAAAGCTGTGTAGTTTTCAATTGATTGATTGATTGACTGACTGTATAGTTTGTATAAGAAACACAGGGTGCATCTGTGTCAGACCTTTTCCAGTTTGACAACTGTATGTTCTCTCAAGCTAGCTCCACATATTATGCATGGATCCAGTTGAAGCTTTTTTTGTGTATTATTGTGTATCACACTTTAAAAAAAATACATTTCATGTATGTTATTATAAGTGATTGTTTATATGTAGAGGAAAAAAAAACATATTCTTTGGGGTAGTTTTGCAGACATGGTTTAACTCAGTCTTGTGTTTTTAATTTGTAATAGACAAATCAGCAGTTATTATATACTCTTCAATTTTGAAACCCATTAGACAAAACATGTATTTTTAAAGCAATTCTTTCTTTACAAGGAATCTAATTCTAGATAACATTAGAAAGTATGATCTCCCACAGATAATTAGCATTAGCGACTGAGGATGATCCATGTCTGGAGAACCTTCCCAGCATTGTGTATTTGTCATTCTACCCAGTTATATGAAGCTGTGTTACTGTACGATTACTGTATGGACAATGTGTTTACTGAATTTGTCTTCACCCACTTTGCTTTGCTTCAGTGTTGAATTTCATTCATTTCTTTGCGGCCAGATGAATGACAGGTTTTTTTTTTTGTTTGTTTTTCAGCTCCTCTCGAACCCCCTGTGGCAACAATCACAAAATTTCATTTTCAAATTATCTTTGGCAGAGAGCTGATCTTTTGCTTTCTGTTTGAATTGGGAAAACATCAGCTCTAGATGGATGTCAGATGGCTGTGAGCTAGAAAAGGATGGAGTATCTGAATGTTTAGAGGCTGTGTAAACCAAAAAATGACCTTACCTGTTACTCATTAGAACTGCATTTGAAAATTAAGAATTAATGGATGGGCCAGTAATGAACAAATGTATATTTTTTTATGATAGTTTTACCGCCAAACATGAGCTCACTAACAATTTCCCTCAGTGCTTGTCAGTTTCTAATTCTAGACCTGTTTGATTGAGTTAGTCAAGATAATAAACAGGCTACCTGTTAGCTCATTGTAACATAAATACTGTATGCTGTTTAAGCATAACTATACATCATTTGGTAAATATGAAAACCCAGAGTGTTACAACTGATACGAGGAAAGCCGGTTTGTCACAATTTCTGGATTTCACATGCAACAAAGTTATTTTTGCAATCTAAAAAGCAAGATAAAAGTCAGAAATCTACTTTTCCACGCTCAGAACGTTTTATGACATATTTTTCACGAAACTTTGCTAGGTCCAGTTTTCGAAACCATCCATCAGATTGAGTTTGATGCGGGCCATGTGCACTATCGGTGACCGTTGTCTTTCTGTATGCCGTGTAACTTCCGATCGCCACCTTTCTGTTTCACTCTCGTGGTGTTTTCTCTGTTTCCGTGGTATTTCCAGTCTTTCTATGTTCCTCTGCAGTATGTGATGGCAGATGGAGCCTGTTGGTTTTAGTTCTTATAACTCAAATTACACTCAGGCATCCATTTTCAGATGTACATAGTCTTTTTTTTTTTTTTTTTTGCTTAATGTGTACGACAGATATCACCATAAGCTGTTTTTTTCTTCCTGTCCTTGTATGTGTCTGTGAAATAAATACTATTTTATCACACTTGTAGCTTTTGGCAGTCTACTGGTGGCTCACAAACTTCTTCCTCTTCCATATCTTCAATTCTTCCACTAAAACTGCATGCTTGTGAAACAAGTTGGTTGGTTAGAACGTCTGACAATTTAGCCTGTGGTTGGATGGAACGTCATGAATGCCTGATATCCAAAACATGCTCAAATTTGCTACAAATGGGCAGTGGAGAGGATGGGTCGTCTTGTTTCTCAAGCCGTCGGTATTGTTCATGCTTGCGATTGACCAAACATTGAACACATTTTCCCTAAAGCCTGTTGCAGTCTCTTTTAGAAAGTTTCCATTATCTGAATGTGACAGTGTCTGATGAATCCCAAATGGTCAAGCCAGCTTTTGTCGTCTTTGTAAAAGGGTCTTTCAAGATGTACAACTGGAGGGAAATTGCCTTGGTATTCTGGCTCCACTGCTCCACCGCAAAACGTGTCGTCATGCAGACTTTAGATGGTCAGGGTCTAAGTTTTGAAACTGCACGGATATGTTTAAGCTTTATTGTTCTCCTGGTCACCATTGTCAGGTGGACTGCTTTGATGCCTTTGTACTTTCCCAAGAGGTTTTCCTGAATAACTCGTCAGGTGGTGTCCAAAATAAACCTTAACCCTGAGAACAATGGAGACAGTGAAAACATTTTCTGTGGAAAGGTAACTCTGCTGACTCAGGCCTCAGGCTTCCTTCCTGCTGTGCTCGGGATACTTCTAATTAACAGCTCGGTACAATGCCTCTGAGAAAGACTCCATGCAAGCAGCAGCAGCAGCAGCAGCAGCAAGAGCCCGAGCTGATAAGTCTTGTGTCTTGTTTGGCTTGTTAGCACTCACAGTGGCCACAAGTGGCGCCTAACAAGATGAATGACTTCACTTAAATCACTTAATTTGATGTTTTCCTCCTCTCTCTTTCAAAGGTTCAAGTCTTCTAGCCTTTTTTTTTTTAAACTATCAACTGATCTACATGTTTAAAAGTAAGAAATGTACCAGAAAGTTCCAACAACACATTACTCATTACATTACTTTTAGAATTCTTGGCCAAATTCCAGTGCTGATAACTGATTGTAAATGATGCTGGATTACGTTTTGTGTGGTTCCAAAGAACAGCTGGATTGATCTCAAGGGACCACGCTAGAAGAAACACATCCCTGAACGCTCATCATATGGTATATGTTTATTCAGTCCGTTTCTGTCCAATAACTATTAGCGGATGTCAAATACAAAACTTCGGCGAGCATGGAACACTGTCGTGTACGGATAGAAAGCGTGTCAGGACATAATGAACATCCTGCACAGCTGACAGCGAACCTCATGATGCCCATTCAGTCTTCTTCTTTGCTCATTGTCTCATCTCTCACTGCGCTTCCTTTTTTGACGCAGCATACCTGAGGAAATCCTCTGCCCTTTACTGTACGCGTGCACCCACACGGGATGCACAAACACAGGCTATATATATATATATATATATATATGTATATATATATACACAGGATATATTTTATTGAGATAAAAGAACATTACATTAAAACTATCTTGTCACCATCTATACTTTATCACTACTGAACTCAAAACTTGGTCATATAAAAAACATTTAACAGACAATTCAAACCTAAAAAACTTAAAATGTGCAAAAAAGTCAACATAATATTGCATTAATGAAGGTCACATTGTAAACATGAGCAGCAATAAAAGATGATTCACTGAAGAGAACAACTAAAAATGGGACAGTGGCCACTTTCTGTTCAGCAGGTGCAGCAGTGTTTCCAATTCTTACTTTGTACCTTCCAGGAGATAAAAGGGAAATATTTCTTAAATAATTTAAACACAGATGATAGTGCAAGAGCAACAACAAAAAAAATATATAAGTCATAGCAGGTCATATGTACCAGAACTTCTCCATTTCTCCAACTTTAGGACCTGAAATCAACACATGGGAAACCCTATAACTCACTGCAGCCCCCTAGTGGACAACAAGCGTCACTGCAGTCTTAATCACCAGCAGCTTCACAACAAAAAACACACACACACACAAAAATGGAAATTTAAATATTTGTTGTGGCTGATATTTAAGAATACTCTGATTAAACTAACTCCTGCCCAAAATGTTCAAAAAGATGTCACCACCCATCACCACCGTCCCTTTTCTACTCAAACCAGGTCAATTACATTCAAATAACTACAATAAGTTCCTAAAACCTATTCAACTCACTATAATCCACTCTATTACAGTGTTATTCTGTATCTTTTCAAATAGAATAAACAACGTGTGTGTGATCAGTCTACATCTAAATCAGTGTGATGACCTCCTGCTCCATACCTCCAAATGCTCTGTGTGTCAGTGGATGATAATATTCACGTACGTCATAAATAGTTCAAGTAAATAGTCCGAGTCGTGGTGTCAGCACTGAGAAGCCGACTTTCTCAAGTGTCATTTAACAGTAGCATAACGAGAATACTGCAACAATATACAGCAAACTTTCCCCCTCTTTTTATATTTCTGTAAATATCAACAATGTGAAGATATTACACTACTGAACAAGTCATTCAACTTCACAAATACAAATCCAGCATCTTTCCAGTTCCCTTATCCTTTCTAATGTTTGGTGTGAAATAAAGAGGTCACTTAGGACACCGTACACCGATCACGACTTCAAATACAAAACCATCTGTTATTTCATCCTTTGCTGCAACAAACTGAGGCAAATCTGAAACACCCTGAAGTGGATTTTCCTGTTTGAAACCGCCAGAATAAAAGCAGTTTTCTGTCGTCTGTGCAACAGTAAGAGATCAGAAAACACTACATGTGCCGCCTCTCCAGCACAGTGTGCCTTAAAAGTGGAGTATTTCTCTCCTTCAGGGTAGATTCATCAACACGGTTAGCAAATGAACATCTCAGTCTGAGCAGCTAATCCAAACTTTTAAACGGTTACACCAGGTTGTACTGCAGGCACAAAGCTGCCACGGTTTGTTTTTTTCGAGCCAAATCCAACAACACCAATGTGGAGTGAAGATAACGCGGATTTTTAGAAGCAAACACCACCAGCTGACGTGGTTGGTCCTGAAAACTGATCTGCAAAAAGCGGCTTCTATAGGAAAAGTTGGTTTTGACCGGACAGTAAGGCTCGTCAAAAGCAGCAAAATGAGTCTGCTCAAGCGGCAGAGAGGCCAAAGATCATTTCTGTGGTGATTCATGGTGGATCTGTCGCTCTACGATGAGAATACACTCAATTTCACTCAAATGGCATGTGGAGCAATTTTAAATGCACAGTGGAGTAAAAAAAAAACAACACACAACTGGATGCACTGAAGGTGAAAGTGACACTGTGTCAGTGTCGTACAGCCTGTGGTGAACCTTTGGTTGACTTTTCCTTGAGTGTTCTTCAGACGAGGGTGGACAGTTGATAGTTCGGGGGCCAAGAGATACACACTTCTGTGATGGGTGGAAGTCAATCGTCAGGTTGTCCTGGGCAGATGGACGGAGAGCAGGCGAGCCGACGTGTCGAAGCTTTGAAAGGTCACTCCCTTAACAGTTAAGACAGCTGTTGGAGATACGCATCACTCTCCAGGTGAGATGAGATTCTGATGCATTTCCATAAAGCCAGAGGAAAACTGACACATTTACTTTTCAAAAGAGAATTTCTTAATTTGAAGACGTCTCCATCCACGGAATTCCAAATCTATTATTTATTAGTAATGTTTTCATATATATAGTTTGCTCATCCTCGTGTCTGATTCTAAGCCAACGTTTCTCTAAATGTTTTTCCTTCAGCATCATCTCCCAGCTGTTTCCTCCTGTGATTTCAAGTATCTAAAAGTTGGTTCAGAAGAATAAACAATGTTTTTACGCCCATAGGCGATCCATACCAGATCCGTGTTAGATGTCGCTGGCAAGTCCGTGATGTCTAAACATCGATGGCCACCCCGTGTTTGGTGGAGATCACATCCCTGGTTCCTGTCAGATACATGAGCACCGAACACAGGTGAGGAAGCGTCGCCGTGGTGCTGACGTACAACCAATAGGGGAGCGGCGCCGTGTTGCCGAACGGGCACACCCACAGGCCGTGGCGCACGGCGTCGCGCACGTGGTGCGTCGCCATGGAGATGAAAAGCATCCACGGCAAGGAGCACCAAGCGTCTTTGAGGCGTCCGATCCACATGAGGAAGCGGAGGGAGAGACAGAGGACGGGGATGATGGAGGAACAGTGGAGGGAGGGCGCTGAGGGAGCGAGACAGCAGCCTGGAACGAAAGAGGGACTTACCAGTAAGACATTCTTCAGAATAAAATCAATCTACAAATTATTATTATTATTATTATTATTATTACTGCGAGTTCTGCAGAATTATGTGTATCTCACATATCTCATTCCTAAAATTGTCCAAGTTGGAAACTTTCTGTGGGAATTAACGGGAATTTATGGGAATTAACTGGGGAAAAAAAAGGGAATTTACAAAATTGATGGGTCCTTAACAACCTAAATATTGTTGGACCCACTTTTGAACCCAGAGCACGAGACTACTGAATCCACACATTTGAGCCTGTGGACTACACAAAGTGAAGTATGTTTTGATGATATTATGGGGTAAATATATATAGCACGTGAAAATGTATTCATACTTTAGATAGCTTTAGATGGTAGGTTAAATGCTAAATAAACTATAGTTACCATTTATGAGGTTAGGATGATGCTAGCTTACCCCTGATCACTAAATCGCCCCCGATTTACAGCTAATGCCCATAAATTCCCTTAAATTACTATTAATTCCAATAATTCCCCAACTTAACTTCCCATGGAAATTTTCTGGAATGTTTCCACCCCTTTGCAACCCTAGTTAGGCGTAGGGGTTACTCTGTCACACTCTGAGTGGAAACATGTTTGAGAAGAATACACAGTATGTACAGTGGGCTACATGACAGGGATGCAGCTTTTGATGTTGTCCCGTTTCAGTGTCTGTTCTAAATCATCTCTAAGAAAATCGGAATATTTCTGTGGAGAAAGATTCATCACAGAGTCATTACACAAATGCCTACAAACTATGATGAATGGCTGTCCTTCTAGTCTTTGCAAACAGAGACTGCAGAGGTGTGCAGTCATTATAATGGCAGAGCAGAAAGTCAAGATTCTTTTTATTTATCATCTCAGTGTTTCCTTTTATTTTTAATCTTTAATCGGCTCTGGCCTTGCAAAGTTGCAGCTCATCTTCAGAAAAGCGGTGCAGGTCATACCTTGAGCGACAGGGATCCAGCCATGTAGAAGTGGTCCAGGTCTATGATTGATGCCAGAAGACCGGCCAGCAGCACCTCATACAGATCGCTCTTTTTCCTCAGTCCAATAACAACCGCCCACGACCACAGCCCCACCAGCCCGTGCGTGGCGTTGTCCAACGCCGCGCGCAGCCACAGGTGTTGCTGGATGACCGACAGCTGGAGAGCGTGGTCCGCCACCACGCAGAACATGCCGAGCCCCGCCGACGCCAGCAGAGAGGCGGAGCTGAACGTCTGTAGGAGGGCCTGGGCTTTCTCCGTCTCCACAGCCAGGCTGAGGGGTACGGGAGCGCCTTCCCGCCCCAGGCCCACCCCCAGTAACGGGGACGAGGAGGGGGAGGAGTCGAGCTTGGAGTAGAATCCTTGCATGTTGACAGATGGCTGTGGGGGGCCAGTCGCCACTGAAGGTCAGCAGGAGTCAGGCAGACTGGAGAAGGAAGAGGAGAAGAGACGTGGTGAGACATGTACAGTCACCTGGGAGCTCTGTGGGCTGACTGTGTGAACTCCTGTGGTGCACTACAAACAAACAAGATAGTACATGAAGAATAAAACAAACATTATTGTCCCGCCAGGACAGGAGGAGCTTTGTCTGCAACATTTTATAACAAAACTAATAAAGACAACACACCACAGCGATGTGCCGGAGTTAATACAGCTTAGATGAATGAACTTGCAGGATGTTTTACTGCAGATTTTTCATAATACTAACTGTGTTTCATACAAAGAAATGCACATCATGTATGAAAGAGGCTGTTTTCATCATGAATCCACATGTTGATCACTGTGCGTGTTGTCTCACATCGAAATGAATTGAATAAATCAAAGATGGACATCAGCTGGAGCATTGCAGCATTGACAAAAACAAGGGCACAGTCCTGGTCTGAGCCCTGCATTCACTCAGAACTGCTTCATGAGAAATGAATTCAAAAATATGAGCTGGTTTTTATATAGTTCAGTTCTTCACTTCCCATCCGAGCAGCGTTCATCTCTGATGTTCATTGGAAGCCCGAGGGAATAGAAAAATAGGTCTCTCATGGAACTGAGTGAAATGTAGGGCAGACTCAACTGGCAGTCTACCTGGATTCACCTCAGCAGTTACAGGAGTCTCTCCGTTTTTTTCCAAGAAATTAACATTTTTCTAGCGTCGCGTATGAAATATGAATTAACCAGTCATTCCTGTCACCAGCTGACAGCTGTCGGTTATCTGTCGTAACGTCAGCGGGGCTAACTAGCTTTAAGTCATTTCACTTGTCCGTCCGGCATTCCCGTGTTAACGTCAGACCGTCCGCAAAGACACACACGACGGATAACCTTTATCTCACCGAGCTACGGCCACATCGCTGACGGTGACAGCCACGGCTAGCTCGGAGCTAAGCGGCTAACAGTGACAGTGAAAGGCGCCGCTTTGTGTAGGCGGACAGCAGCTGTCCACGGCGAGCTCTGCCAAAACTGCAGCGAATGACACGACACGACGCGCCCCCATGCAACCGAGGTGTGTAAATCAACTGTTTGCCGGTTAATTCGAGTGTTCCGGGGTCATTTTCGATCAGCCGGTTGATAAATGATACAGTACTCACCCCATATCTCTGCATTAGTTATCCTTCCGCCAGCTCTGCGTCTTCTTCTGTTGTGTGTCTTTTTTTTTTTTTTTTTTGCGGGGGTAGTATTGATGGTCGGCGGCGCTTTGCTGCCACCTAGAGGTCATGAGTGGAAGAGCTGGAGTTCAACAAATAAATAAATACATAAATAAATGATAATGTTATTAAAACTTTGACCCATTCCATTATTATTAAAACATTCAAATGTAGAAATAAATAGACAAAATAAATAAATATAGTTCAAGTCTTATAATAAGATGTGCAGCTGTCTGTTGACTGCAAGTTTTGGAGTAGAAAGAAAAAGAATTTGTCTTTCAGGTTGGTTTAATTTGTTCCCAGGAAATTAGCTACAGTTTTATTTCTACGTATTGTGATATAGAATTTAACATGGTGCAAACATGTTCAACATGAAAACACACTGACAAGTAAACAGGCAAAGCCTAAATAAGGAAGTCTCCAACACGTCTTAGTACATACTGAGGAGGGATGAGTTTAAAAATATGTCTGAAACGCTTGACACAATTTGAGTGCTGGAGACTTAAAATACCACACAGTGTTCTGTGCCATTTAAAGAGTCCAACCACTGACTGTGCTAAATCTTGTGGTGATTATAGGTCAACCGTTTCCTCGCTTTCAAATCTAATATTAGTACAGAATTAATCAAATATTGAAATGTCTAGTTGTGGTCCTTTTCATCGTCATTCACCAACTCTTACGTTAAATACTTAAACCCATTGAGGAAGCTTGAGGAGATATCCAAAATGAAAGGTTGGTGGAAGAATGCTTAAAGCCTCCAGCTAAAAGCGATGTTGCAAATTGCCTGATGTTGAGAGGAGAGAGAAGTGTGACTTTATCAACTGGAAAACATTCATCTGAAAATATTGCTCATGGCGTATGCAAAACGACCTCTGGAGCACACATCAGCATCATTAGAGCAACAGAGAAAGTAGCACAAATACAGTGACTGGAAGTAAACGTGGTCACTGATGGCCTCATGTGTCTAATATTAACTTCCTCATGTACATATTTTTGGGATAGGAGAATTGGTGTTGCTGTTAGCTACAGCAGAGAGTCATCACAAGATGCTTTCAGATAACACGGGCAGATCGGATTCCTAGCAGCTGCAGTTTCCCTGAGCACCACTAGAGGGTGACAGAGACCACACAATGAAACAAATGCTTACCCACTAAAGAAACATGCAGCGCAGACAGACATAGGAAGCAGCTGTCACCATCAGTACTTCACACTTGAGGATTCAGAATGTGCTTGATGCTGATAATAATAAACAACACAGAACAGACCAAACAAAAATCTTGTTTTTTTGCTCAAGTAGTATTTTCTTTATGATTTTGACTGGCAGAATAATCTCAGTATTGAAGCCTGACTGGCAGATATTATTGCCCCCTCTGTATCATTTTAGGCTAACCTGCTGATTGGATAGTTTCTGAATATGTGTGTCAGTTCAAACGTTGAAAAACCATGCTATAAATTTTATTTTTACCACTCATCAAAAATCCAATTTTATATAATGTCATGTCTCTGTTACAGATCTGTTTAATCTCTTTTAACGTGATGTCTTTAACAAGCTTGGTTCTCAGTAGGTAGCGAGTTTGAATTTCAAATTTAATCTGACTTTATTATTATATTTAGTGATCTTATGCAAGCTTGTCCCTCATTGTCCCATTGAGCTGATTTATTTATGTTCCATTTCTGTGTCCACAGTTGATTTGTAATTTGAAAGCCTTGCCTGCTTTACAGGGAATCCTGAGGCTAAAAAAGCCCGATCCTATCCTGTAAATGCTCTGGATCATGGTGTTCAGCTCCACGACGAGCTGTGCATATTCTTTGAGCGAGAACAAAATAGAGAGCTGCGTGTTTTTTAGCTCAGCCACAAAGTGACTCACCAAGGTTGCGCATTTGGCTTGACTTTCACTTTGTTGAAGGGATCTGAATCTTGTCTGGATTTATCTGTTCAAGCAAGAAAACTCAGCCCTTGAAGAGAGTGACAAGATCAATGCCATCACGAGAATCACCACAATTTGTAGATTGAGCCTGCAACATTTCTGCGCTCGACAGAAATCTGGGACAGCAATGTTCTAGCAGTAATTGTGGTGAACAGCAGCATGACCTCTCATTTTGTGGCAGTGACTTATGATTCCGGTACTTCTCAGAGAGAGTGAGTGTGTTCTGTTGTGGTAATATTCTATCTTTTTTTTCCCCCATTGCCTATCCTATCACGTCACATTTTTGTGACGCAGGACCAATGCCATTAAGTTAGTTCATTTGTTCAACAAGTATCAAGCCAAGAAGAGGGTGACATTTTGGGTTTGCCTGTTATATACTTAAACACTAAAACGAATAAAAGCGGTTCTCAGTGTGATGTGCAAAAAGGCAGAATAATGGAACCTGTCCATCACGACGGTGGACGTTTGAATTATTCAGCACCATGGAGAGAGGCACGGTGTAGGAGGTTGACTCTGCTGCCCTCCAGTGGCCAGATGTAAAGAGTTTCCTCAAAATCAATCAGAGAGACAATTCAAAGTATCATTTTTTAATTTGAACGTTTACATTTTTAAAAGGTATGACACAAGTGGGCACCAGCATTCAGTCAAGTTAAACTTCATACAGCGATGGCCTAAATATTCGAGGAATCAGAGAAAAAAACCCCAAGGGACAATTTATATGCCAAAAGCAAAAGTGTACGCAACATGTACATGTTTTGACATATTTTCATGTGTACGTGGCTTCCCAAAGGTGTGAAAAATAAACTGGTGAAAGTTCAAATACTGTGTGAGCAACAGAGATAGACAGGAGTTGTAAAACAGGGAGATAAAGGACGTCAAAGGCAGAGAGGAGGCGAGAACCAGACGCCAGGGCAGAAGTGAGAGGGAAAGAGGGATCGTGTCATTCATCCAGCTATCAGTGAAAGGTCAAACTAGTCATTAGAGCAGAGCGAGGCTGCTGGAACTGACAGCTTCTGCCGGATGGCGTATCCACAGCTCGGTTGAGATTAAAGAGCAGGAATGCACACACACAACAAGGACAATGCAAGACCTGTCCTGGCCAGTCTCATGTTCTCTGTCATTGCAAATATTAATTCAGTTCTCATTGACATCCCTGTGTCAAAAAAGAAGCGTACAGGCCAGCATAAGCAAGGCAAGAAGGAAAGAGTAATGAATGCAATACCCACGACAGCAACACACACACACACACACACACACACACACACACACACACACACACACACACACACAGTGGACTCCAGCTGACAGCTGTTAGATGGTGTATTGATTTGTCCTCGGTCTCCAGATCGTCCTGCCAGAACTTGTCAGAATATTGAAGGAAAGAGAGCTTTTGAGAGGGAGGAGATACAGTGAGACGGATTAAAGAGAGAGAGAGAGAGAGACAGGTAGGCACAGAGTGAGAGACGAAGGTCAAAAGGGGGAATTTTGACCAATATCACCTCCATGAGATAGTCCATATTTCCTTGTTGGATGAATCGGTGTTGAAGTTGTCGTTTGTTCCTCCTGTAGGCGAATAGTTCTTCTGGCAAATTGGATTTCCATCACGTGTAATGACATCGTATTCACAAAGATAACCGCTAACAAGAAACGTGAGCAAAACCTCAGTTAGTCAAGTCGGGTGTGAACATCCACAGCGTGCAGCTCGACTGTGGACCTGTTAAAACCAAGAGTTGCAGTATATTATGTCCATGGACGTGTACGACTGTAATGCTGCTGTCAAGTGCTGATTTTATTTTGAAGTGAGCATGACTGACAAGCTTTAAAACAAAGTGGTCTTCATCAGGTGAAGAATCTCTCTGCACCGACCTGAAGAAGGACAATGAGGAGAAAGCGGCTGAGTTGTTGTTAGTGGGAGCAGAAGGACTCCTAAATATTTGACGTTCGGAGGAGGGATTCTTGTTTTGAGTTTCTCAGAGTTTTTGTTCCACTGATGAAGATAAGGGAGCTTTATCTTTTTCTCTATAAGTGCACAAGTATGACAGATGTCCTGTCTATCCTGTCATTGCTGGCAGTGTGGCTCTAAGGACAGGAATGTAAATGTTGTTTCAGCGCTTTGGTTCAGGCTGACACAGTGTTGGTTAGAATGTTCATGTTCCCCAGAGGATGAATCGTGTTCTTTTCACTGAGTGGGAAACAATGCACATCGTGAAGCTGCTCAAATCAGTGTCTTGCTCAGTTAGCAGCCATGCATTACACATCTGGTATGTTCAGCGTTGAAATGTTGATTTATAATGAAATGAATTAAAAAAAAAAAAGAATGGACACATCTGCTGTGTCAGGAAAAAATATGCAAGTGAAGAATGATGTATAATACTGTCGTCCAAAAGACAGAATCAGAGTTTCACCGATCACCCATGCGACGCTAATATAGCTCATCGGTGTGTGAATATAATATTTCCATCGAGTCGAATTGAAACAAACAAACAAACAAAAAACATTATCTGCGAGGTCACAACTATTGATTCGGAAACAAAGCAGGGTTTGTTTTTGTGGCATAACGTAGGACTTGACAAATGTGTTATTACACTGAAAAGTTGTTGCACCTTCCTGCCAGTTTCAAGAAAGACACCTCAGCCCAAGCTTGTTTTTTTTTAGCATGAAATCATCTGGATCACTCGGTCAGAGCGGACTGATGCATTCTCAGTATGTCAGATCGAAAAGCAAAATGAGTATGAGGCCAGCGTGTCATCATTCATTGTGAAATGGTCACATTTAATGGTTGAAACCTGTCATTGTATATACATCTATAAAAAAGACCCCAGGTACAGGTTACGACATTCTACTGCTAATACATACATTATTATTATTATTAAATAATAAACTTTTGTTCAATGTTAAAGTTACATATCATAGTTTACAAAATAGGATCAAGGAGAATTAAGCCATTATGAATGTCTGAAAACAAAAAACAAATAAAACTAAAATCCTCTATGTGTGTTTTTATTATAATTAAAAAAAATACAATAAAACACATCAATATTCCTTTGAATAACATAATATTAACTGGTGATATTGGCTATTGAAATGTAAACTGCAAAAAGACATTTTTTTTTTTCAATGTTTTTAAAGGCGTCAGAAAGCAAACTGTTTTGTGTTATTGTATTTTACAGCACAGAGCAGAATGGAGAACCAACATAGCTCGCATCGGTGTGTCAATAACCAACTTTGCTGTCGTCGATACAAAGCCGAAACCAAAAACAAATGGATGGGAAAAGAATTGTTCAGTCTCAGATCCACTTTATTTTTAGATTTTATTATTTTTTTTCTTACAATCCAGGTCCTCTTTGCCGGTCGCTGAAAGCAGAGTGTAAAGCTAATGTCTAAATAAGCCAGACTACCGTTACTGAATTCTTCAAAGTGTTAGTCCTCATATCGAAAAAAACAAACAAACAAACAAACAAACAAAAAAAACAACTCTCTCCGTCTGTTTGAGTCAGCCATTGGAGTCGACAGATTAAGAGTCTGATTGGGTATTTTTGTGGCTTCTTTGTTAAATGGTAGGTTTTTACACAAACAGGAGCCGCGGGGTTCCTCGGATTCCTCCCGAGTTTCGTTCGTGTACCGTTTCTGTCTGTATCAATCGGCCACAAACACGCGCGTGTGCACGCAACTTTCTGTGTTTTTTTTTCTTTTTTCTTTTCATCCACGACGAAGGCAGACACAGGCTTCAGGAAGCTAAGTGAATTGTTTCGGGAATCGTTTTGTCGGGGGTGGAGTTGAGTCTTTGGCATGAAGATTTAGCT
Source organism: Nibea albiflora (assembly GCA_014281875.1). Lineage (NCBI taxonomy): Eukaryota > Metazoa > Chordata > Actinopteri > Sciaenidae > Nibea > Nibea albiflora. Next base: position 7,327,686 of record CM024803.1, read on the forward strand.
GTATGGGGACTGCTATGGTAGCTATACGCACAAACACACACGCGTGAATGCTCTACGTGTGTGTTTGTACGTGTGTGTTAAGACTTTATCAATTTATTAAAAACAAAAAGGTAATGAGGAGATTTTTCTTCGTCATCTGAGGAGTTGCTCTGAAGATTCCCAAACCAAACTGCTGCCTGCCAAACAAAGTCTGCTGTGGCCCATCAAAGCCACCAGGGGGTAATATAAGACTGTTTATGCTGATATCACTGCTGTTGTTGTGGTTGTTGCTGCTCCTGTTGCTGCTGCTGCTGCTGTTGTTGTTGTTGTTCGTGATGATGAGGATGCCGCTTTCAAAAGTTCCTCTGAAGAATTTCTTTGTCACCATTAATCAAAAATGCTGAATCGCATTATCATCGTCTGATTCCGTGTCTAAGTAATCTTGGTGAGTAACTGTGTGATGGACAGAAATGATGCACTGTATCCTTGAAACATGTGCAAAATAGAAAAAAGACCAGCCTCCTCCTCCTTTTTCTTCCTCCCACCGCCTTCAGGAACAAGACGTTTACATCTGGGGAAAGAGACAGAGCACAAGTCTCAACAGAGGGTACCAAACAGTTTTTTATATTAAACCGTATGTGCACTAGTTCTCCGTCTGAACTGTGGTGACGTATGAATACAAACAAGCATTACAAACAAGCAGTGCACTCAGGTGTGCGCGTTAACATTCACATCTGATATTAAGAAAAACAAATCCACCGAGATTATACTGTGTGTAAGCGGTCATAGATTTCCAGTTGGACCTCTTGTACTCGAGGGTACGGTAGAATAATTGGCATGGATGTGTCTCTACCTCGGTCATGTAATTCAACCTGGCTCGGTCTGTCCTCCGGTGATTACAATGAGCAGCAGGTGTTCAGTTGGAGACGGCCACGCTTAATTGTCATTTGGTTTAAGTGTTGTTGTAGAGTTGCTGTTTGTCAGTGTTTCTCTGTTCATTAAATAAGCTGCAAAAAAAACATGTCTTGACTGCAGACCTTTGCCGTCGGCTTTGTTGTGATCCATAGCGTTCAGCTCTTCAGCATTCCCTGCTCAACATCTACATCTTCGACACGACGTGTGCTATTACGGCATGATTTATAGTGTAAAACTGTAAAATTAATGAAATTGGACAGCTTTGGATTGGATTTTTACCTCAATCCCTTCAGGAGGTCTGCAGAAAAATATGAAGAAAGACCCCCTGCTGGGTCATAAAACTAACTCGCCCAATCGTTGTTGCTCTTGTTCTATTAAACATGCTCTTGACATCGATAGGCATGCATCGACTCGCCGATATGTGACTGAATGGTCGAGTTCGTAATCAATTCAAAAGATGAGGGCTTGTAGGCTCATTACAAGAGTGTAGAGAATGTGTGTGTCTGTGTGCGTGTGTGTTCCCTCACCACATGAACAGCAGCAGCATTCCTAACAGCAAAGGAGAGAAGAATGTGAGGAGCCTGGCAGCTCTGCCCACTGGAGGTTCAGCCTTTTGTGGTGCGTTGGAGGACGGTATGGGGGAGGTCTTGGTCTCTGGAAAAAAAAAACAACAATCAGAAAACACAATAAACCTTACTGGGCATATTTTTAATCAGCTCCTCTAAATCAGCACTCCGCTCATTTTTCCGCTGGGTTTTTTCCTTTTTCTTTGATCATACAGTCGAACAATCGTTTTTGTTCCCAAGGGCAGAAGGATCCAAAACGTCGTTCTGATGAATGGACACTGAAAAGTGCTCATCATACTGGGAAGGACCAAACAGAAAGGAAAATACACTGCAGAGTGCAATCAATTCTAATCAGCAAGTGCAATCAATATGGGACTTGTCAAGGCAGTTATGAAGTGAACTGGACAAAAGAAATCTCATTCATGGCCACGGGGAAAACGGAGGGAGAGAGGGACGGATACGGAGCGAAAAAAAGACAGATAAAATATGGAGACGGAAATGTGAAAAGAGGGCAAGCAAGGTCGAGGTAAAAACCCCAGAGGTAAAGGACACGGTGAATGGAAGCAGGAGTTGGACATAGAGTAAAAGGGGGGGGGGGGGTGCATTGCAACAGTTAATAAACTGCTGATAAAGTAATACACACTTTGAAATCCGACCCATTTACACACTCATAATATGCTTTATATTAACATTTTACAGTACATAACCAGAGCTATAGACCAACTCCAGCCCTGCTGAAGTCACAAAATGGACATCAGATGATTTTTTTTTTTTTTTTTTTTTTTTTGCATTTGACTGCACTAAGATTCAAAAACTCGTGTTTTACCTGGTAAAATTCCAGAACAACAAATGAATAAATTCCCCTCAAAAAACATCTAGGCCTCACTGCTGAGACTTGACATGGACTAGCTCTGAAAGATCTAAAAACTTAGTAGTCAAACCTGTCCTTGGACATAGATAGCCTTACCTATTAGACAAATATGTTGACAGAGGATCAAAGTGCCTGTACATGTCCTGTCGATACAGTTATGTCTAAGTGGATGAGGCTGCTGCTGCTGCAAAACTTATGGCAAACATAAATATGCTGAGAATGACTGTGTGCCTAAGCTCTTTTAAGTACTTCACTTTGGTTTAACGTTGCTTGACAAATAAAAATATCACACATTAATGTTTTATAAATCGAAGCTATTGCTACAGCTGCAGGCAGCGCAGTAGATATTAACTCACGGTTTGCAGCTCAGCCTTGAATCCACAGCATTTTTTTTTTTTTTTTTTTTAAAGTGGAGAGAGAATATGATTTCCCTCTCCTTCCAATTAATGACTGTAGTATAGTACTGTGTTGGGAGTGGGGAGATATTAGAAGGAAGCAGCCAGGTGTGAAATAGCCAGAGAGAGAGAGGGAGAGAGAGAGAGAGGGAGCGAGCGAGGACACATTTAACATGATCAGCAGCTCAGTGCAATACTTCCTGCCTGCAGCAAAACATTTAGCTTTGGAGTGGCGGAGAAAATAAAAATTATGCAGAAATAATGTGATGGTGACGAGGGGAGACAGTTATGGGGTGTTCGCTGCTGTAACAAGCGGGCTGGGGACAGGTGAAGACAGGGAGACAAGACAATGATGTGAGGAGGTGAGAGGATTGATAAACAGTGCCAGGGAAGGAAAAACAGGTGAGGAGAGGGAGGGGAGAAGGGACAGAGGAGTGAGCGGCAAAGAGAAAAACAAGAAGGATGGATAAAGCGGATACTGTCGTCTGAGGCTTTAGGATATTCCAAAGTAAGAGATGGCAGAGAAAATCATGACAGCAGCATCTGCTTCATCACGATCCATTTTAGATCGTGATGAAGCTCTGCTTGGTGCCATCTTTGTCAGTCAATGGAGAAGAGGTGGTGTATTAGTAGTTTTCTCCACTGGAAGAGCAGCCAAGAAGGTAATTTATCATGAACCCCACAGAGAACTTTATCACACTTTCTTTCACATTGGGCCACTATAGATGGCATGTTAGCATGTCCTATCTACTATTTCTTCCATGAAAAAAAATAAATAAATCCAGCGCTTCTCGCCTTAAAATGGCTTTGATGGAACTCTATACCTTTGTCTTCATTTACTATGTGCAGATATATGAAAATGCAAATCACTCCCTCGCCTCTCTTCAGATCCTCACCCACACCTACACCACTCGTCTGTAGCTCTATGATAATGTGCATATGTGCTTGACCGTATGCAATGACAAGTGGTACTATAGAAGTGATTAAGCCTACAGAAGTAGAAGAAGAGGCTGTTTTTGAGACTGCCGTTGCAGCTTCGCAGCGGAAATGCTCAGCCAATGCGCCTGATACACCACATGTGCATGCTAACAGGGATAAAACTTATTTAACTGGAGAGGGTCTTTAAGCGCTTGCACTTGTTCTATGATATGTCCTGAGACAGACACTTAGCATTTATAAATAGTTGTAGACATGAAGGATATAAGAAGAGATATCTAGTGTTGCCTATTTGGTGCTAGACAGTGTCCAGTTTCTGTCTCACAGAGTGGGCGAGGCAGAAACTTATATCTTAGGTAGCTGCAGCACCGTGGATGTCTGCAACTTTTTAAAGCCACTACTGATCTGTGTTTTACTTCCTGGAATGTGGTCGCTAAGCGATGGTCCGATCGCCAAGGATGGGATTTCTAAATGTCATCTGTCTGTCACTGTGCTATCCTTTTGATGTGAAATGAGGCTGTTGATGCCAGGAAACAGGACAGACACTTCACCGCAACTTGCTCTATATCAGTTCTGCTATTCCTGCTACATGGACGGAGAAAAAGAAGAAACGACAACAAAAAGATAATAAGGAAAAGTGGCAGAGGGAAAACAGGAGAAAGACAGAGGAAATAGAGAAAGTGTAACTGTGTTTAAACTGTGAGCTACACAATCAATAAGTCACAGGAAGTCCATTCATTTCCTATTCGGCTGAGCAGACAGGAAATATTGGTCAGTGTGGAGATGTTAACAAGGTGGTCAGCTGAAAAAGAGTTTGCCCTGATGGAAACTCGTGTGTTTATTGGCCTATTTCTGGACAGGAAATTAGATATTGTCTTGTTTACCATCAAAGTGATTCTGCTTCATGTACAATTGTTCCAATTGGTGAGTCCAAACTGAATAATTACTGATTGATTTTTTAAATTTCTGCTAAACTGTACGGTTGTTTGAAAAACACGTTTCTCCACTTTTACGGAATGTGCCTAGTATTTCCTGTCTTTGGTCAGCATCTAGAACTCTTGACCAGTGAATGATGTCTTTTTTTTACATAATCTATGTAGGACAGACAGAAGTTGTTTGAAAAATAGATGAAATGCTCTGTGATCTCTCTGATCAGAGTCAGACTGATGCACCCATGCCAGTGTCTGGTAGCTGTTAATCTGGATTACACTGATTTAAATCTTAATAATAAAATAGTTTTGATTAGGCCAGAATGTTAAGTGGAAACATTCAGGAGTATTCATAGTTTACCGACTGAGGTGGACGTAAACAGGAGAGTCGAGGCTTGGAAACCGCCCACATGTCATTAGAACTGTTCATAAATCATGTGCATATACACTCTGGGTTCAGTTATGAGCATGTAAACAGTTTCATTTCTGTTTTTTAGGTTAATTTTGAGAAAATCAGCTTCTTCATTCTCCCCCAAAAATGTTTTCATCGACTTCCATATATGCAAAAATACCAGTAGCTCTGATGCATCATAGAAATTCATTGTTGCTTTCAATATGTCTAATTATGTAATGTCTTTATGTGATTGGAAGGAATAAATTTGTTCCTACTTTTATCAGCTGCTGTTATAACAGAGAGGGGTGCCACATACAAATAGCTCCTCTCTCTGGTCTTTACTTTTTGGACTTCCTGAAGTGCATTCTGTGGACTGTGGCTGTGGCAGCAATGCACTGTGCACTGTGGTACTGTTTCTTAGTACCCAACTGGCTTTAATTTGAAGACCAGATCAATAAAACAAAACATAGAGAAACAGTGCACCCATCAATGGGAATGACAACCAACTCCAAAGTCACTTTACTGACAATTAACAAAGCAGTTGTAGCTGCACATGTCCACCAAACAGATGTAATCAGTGAGTCCAGCCAGTAACATCTGTAAAGAAGGTAGCAGAAGGCCAGAAAAAGAGATAGGTACAAAGGGCGAGGTGAGGAAAGGCAAGAGGATGAATGAATGATCAATAGAGAGGGAAGTGAAAGGAAATAGGAAAGAAAAACACTGAAAAGGAGAACGAGAGACCTAAAGGCAAAAGAGAGAAGGAGAGAACAGGACAAGGAGAGAGAAAAAGGAAGCAGAGAAGCCGCAGCTGGATCGAGAAGAGGCATGAGGAGAATCCCAATAACCTCCTGTTCTTTCTCCGAGAACAAAAATAATACACTGTGTACCGAGTCACTGTTAGTGTGTGTGTGCGTGCGTATACACACTGCGTGCTATCAGAGAGATGTACAGTGTATGTGTGTATGGCACTTTTTGTATGTATTTATGTGTAGGGGAGTGTACGAGCAGGTTGCATGTTTCGTGCGTGTCGTCAGCATGTGTTTGTGTGTTTCTTGGCATGTGAATGTTCATTCAGTGTGATCATCAGTATGCAGTGCTGCTCGTGACCAACAGGAGTCACTGTTGTACCATAAAACTGCCGAAAACACGTTGCGGGACGCAGAGCGAGGCAGGTAGTCAGACAGATATATTTTAAATTAGGCTTGTGTCACTAAGTCACAGTTTTAGGATAGTTCCTTTCTTCTTTGCCTCATATTAACCTGTTTGATGTCCAATTCATGCTGCTGCTGTAATGGCGGTTTGGATTCAGGACTGAGGGGGGCACGAGAAAGTCAGTGGTTGTGATAATACGAAAGGAATGATTTTTAAACATTATTAATAAATTAACTGTATTTAAAGTCATTTATACATTGACCGAAACATGATATTAGGAGAACTTAAATACACAATGTGTTGCACACAAACCACATACATATAGTGAAGATGGACCCAGTCGGTATGTGGCAGCTGCCTGTTAGCTTAGCATCAAGATGGGAAACACGGGGAAACAGCTAGCCTGGCTTTAAGGCTAAGGTAACACAATCCGCTTAGCAGCGCCTCTAAAGCTCGCGAAGTAACATGTTATATCTTGTTGTTTTAATCCCTACCAAATCCTATGTGTAAAAACCACAAGTAGCAGTCGTGTGTGGGGTTATGTGAAGGACTATTTCTTGGCCAGGCGCAATTACTTCCTGGAGGATTGCCGTCATTGTGAGGTTGCCAGGGACCCAGTTGAAACTACAGGAAGTTACTTGCTCCCGGCCAAGAAATAGTCCGACACATAATGCCATGTAAATCCAGATTAGATTAATCAGATTAAACATATGTCAAGAAAGCGAGTAAGTGTATTTCCCAGTTGGACAGTAAGACAGATTTTAATGGAAATGACACTGCTGATATACACTGTATTAGATTTTTCAAAAATTTCTTTCAGGCTACTTCATTGTTCAGTTGATTTCAGTTCATTAATAGACTTCTTTGGGATGCCTGTGCAGCAAATTGTTTCTTTAGCCACATGCACGGACTTCGAGGCAAACACAATCTGCAGGAGCCAGTTTGACACTGTGGAAATGTAAAATGCAATGATGATGAGCAACAGAAGCAACGGAAAGTAAAACTTTAACATAGCTGATACACTTTGAGAATGAAAAGTGGGTGTGTGGGTGGTAGTTAAACCTGCCAATAGCAAGCTTCTTGTCTGTGGAGAACTTAAAGAGCATACTAATTTTGCCAACTTCCAGTGGCTGAAAGGCTCGTAGCAAAGATTCAGAAATGTACTTAGGGTGTGGTCAGTACACTGTGACATCATTGTAGGGTGTGGTCACAGGCACAGAAGAGCGCCCCATATCACAAAAAGAGGTGGCACAGTCTTTTCAACCACTTTCAACCATAATTTGAATGTTCTAATAAAGTACTGACCAGCATAATATGCAACCGGTGGTAATTTGTTTTAGACACATTTGCAAGATCGCTGCAGAATTTCAATTTAGAAAGTGTGAATTGACGACTTTAACACCTGACCGGTCATATCCAGTGTTTATTCATTCAAAATGTGCCCTGCCATTTGTGCTTTGCTGTTCCAGCATGCTTGAAGAGATATGCACAGAGCTGATGTGCAAAGAGTGTTCAGAGCTGGGATGGATGTCTTATTGTTCAGGGATCATCAGTGCGTTGAGAGATTTCGATTTGACAAGCGAGCCATCCTTGATCTCTGCCACATGCTGGAAGGGTGCTGACTAGATAATTCCCAGAGATAGTTTATGTCCTTGTGTTCGTGCAAGCATGTGGGTGTCAGGGGACACACAAAATATAACACTCTACAAGGAATATGATGTTAAACTATAATTTCTCATGCATAAAAAACCCTAGAAAGTGTAGTATCGCCATAATGTAAGTGAGCCAATTTGAGATTGTAGGAGAACGTGAACGTTTTTAAAAAACAGGCTCAGTTTTTCCCTGAGGCGGTGTTCAGGTGCTCAGGTTGATGTGTGCTGATTTGTCTGGAGGCTGCTGAATCTTATATTTAAGCTGCGATAAAAGTTCAAGCCGATCAAACTCATATAGTGTATTCAATTTAATGATAAAGAAAGTTATTAACGAGACTTAATTTCATACCTAACTGGTTCAGGGACTTTACAGTGCAACAGCCGTGGGCACAAAGAACAAGGTTAAGAACATTAAAGAAATACTACATTATCATGACAATGATTTCCCCAGCTGTCTAACAAACAGTTACAGAAATAATAGTATAAAATGGACATAGAGTCATGCTCAGTGTTGGTGATTTGCCACTCTTTCTGTGTGTTTCTCCCTTTTAACTGGTCAACTATTTGGGGAGTATCATTCGCTCATTCAAGCCATCTCAAGTGGATCTTTTTTTAAAAATCTCCTGACCTAAACCTTTCAGCTACATTAGCAGCGTGACTCTTGAGATGTAAATGTTGGTCAGTTGGTCAATCAGTCCAGCACACTGGTCCAGAATAAAATATCTCAACAACTGTTGGGCATACATGGTGCCCAGAAGATGATACCTGCTTTTCATCAGCATATTAGCATGGTCGTTGTTAGCATGTTTACATTTAACTCAAAGCGGTGACAATGCCCAAGTACAGCCTCCCCTAGCATGGTTGTAGAATCTTGGTCTTGTTTCATTTCATCACATTGTATCATGTCCTTTGGTTTTAGTATATTATATATTTGAACTGACTTATACATGAAACTGGAATCTCTGTTCAGCTCAGATTCAAACACTTACACAGAGCTTAGTAGAGCTATGTACCTCAACTCCAAGAGCAACCCTTTATGTAAAAGGCACAGGCTTTAGAGGCTGTGACCTACCGGTAGAAAAGTCCCCTTCAGTTGTGGAAGTGATCGGTAGAGGATCTTCAATCCAGGGTGTAGCATGGACAGCGACACTCCAGTCACTCCACGTTCCAATCTCTGTGTCCTTGGCAGCTACCTGTTCACAGTAGAAAGTATAATATGTCAGTCTGTCTGACGGCTGCCAAGTTGATTTACACTTAGTTATTAAGGCTCCATTCCCTCTGTTAAAATTAATATAAGATGCAATTCATTGGTGTTGAAGAAATGTGGTGTATTCATCTAATAATGACAACAATGATCTGTGTTTTATGGTAGTACCTTTAGAAATAATTGCTGCGGAATGCTTTTATAGCTAACATAAGGGTATGTGGATATGGATATGGATCGTATTAGGTATTAAATGATCAGTCAGGTAGAAATGAAGACAGGAGATGTTACCTGGATGATGTATTCCTTCCCAGCATAGGCATCAGTGATGGTGTGAGAGGTGCTGTCAGATAGCTCCACCTGAACAGCCAAGAGAAGAGAGAAGGAGGCCAGTTTGAATCAGTGAGCAGCTTGAGTCAAGTTCACTGAGTTACAGCACTCTGGATCAAAGTTTTTTTAATCATTGAAACTATTCTAAAAGTACTTAACAAAACAACCTTGTTTAGGAATGAAACAGATGTATTTTTGAAGCTATGCATGGGTTTCTGAATGGGTTCTGTGGCCCCAGGGATATAAAATGATCCAATATGATGAATTCTGAAAATTCTCGGCTAAAAAAGGCAGTTATGAGGTCCTAAGTCAACTTTCGGTCTGAGAGTTCTACCCATTCTACCCATACAGCTCTACCCATAAATTATGTGCTCAGTATAGCAATTCTAGCCGAGACCTTAATGTTTTATGGTGGGTAGGTTCAGTTGTGCCATACAGAATACAATTTTTATTCAGTGCTCATTTATTTACAACACACATTTCATCATTATTCTGTGCATAGGTCAAGTCTGTTGCTTTATCCTTGTGGTGTTTTACATTTCACTGCTGAATTGATTGAACCACGATGCCCCCGCAGCCTTTACACTCACACATACCAACACTCACACATGCATGCAAAATACCAGTGGCATAATTGATGATTATACCAGAAAGCTCTGGCATCAATGCCACATAATTTCATAACACAATCTAATGCATGCCAACATTTGAAAGCCTTTTGTGCACACTTTAATTTGCAGAGCGCAACAGAGAATGAACTAAATGTTTGAGTCACCGGGGAGCGCATGAGAGAATGATTTGCTGCCTCTCTGTAATTTACGGTTAGTGTTGAGTGTGTGTGTGTGTGCATGTGTGTGAGTGTGTGTTTGTTTGCCTTTGGCCTGTGTCTGACACACTGAAGGGAAAAAACATGGGGAAGGAGGGTGCTGCCTTTTCTACTCCTGAAGAGAAATTAAATGATTTAGTGACATGTCTATTGCCTTCTGCAGTCAACCACTGCCACAAGATACACACACCTGGGCGATTTGAACTGAATCCATCAATTAACGTACTGATTAACTAACTAATAGTCGTCTATTTGCTGTGTTGAGTGGGCACAGTCTATAATGTATAGACATAATAAATCATGGTCGTCTTGATAATCCCAAACTGTTGATGAGACAATTCATCAATTTATTTATATTTTTTTGAATTTTGTGGGCTAAGAGGGCTTCATCAGAAAAGACCCACATAATGGCAGCTAAGTTGGCAACTTTTACTGTATCCCTTTGATTACCTAGAGATATATTTTAGTGGATAAACTTAATTTTCTGATCTTAATTTTTACAGCAAGATGATACTTGAAGCTTTCTCTACAAAAGTTAAGTGCTACACGGCAAAATCGAGCAGTCAGGTAATTAGACAGGTTGTAAACAAGCCAACAATTACAAATAGGCAGATGGTCAAAACTGTATTTCTCTTCATAATAATAATGTATAACTGATGGAAATGATGGACAAAACTACACAAATCAGACTTTAGTTGTATAAAAACAGACCTGTCCTGAATATTCTCGATATCTCTGTGGCTTCTCAGAACAGTCAGTGATTTTATCAAAAACCCCTCGCACCACCATCATTTTTGCCAACCACCAGCCGTAACTATGCCTCCGATTGGAGTTTCCCTTTTAGTTCTCCAGGATGTGCAAATCTGGACTTGATCTGACAAATAACCCTCTCGTACATCCCCAGCGTCCGTGCTTCCTCTGTCTTCCTGTAATCTCTCTCTCATCGCTCATGCTCTCTGTAAAGTTGACCCTTCTGTTCTCAACTTTGCCTTGATCTTTGCAGCCTCTCTCTATCTGCTCCAATTCTTTGTCTTGCCCCCTCTCTGTCTGTTTGGAAGGAAGTTCTGGCTTTATCTGCCTAACCGAGCGCTACATTTACAGGCTTAATTTCATTAGTGGAATGCAATAACAATGTCATCCGAGCATATGCGTGTGTTACATGTTCCTGTTGAGTGCTGTGTGTATGTGTAGATATACTTTAATACATATAGTGTGTGTACGTGTGTGTCAACAGATGTGTGTGCGGCCTTTGAGGCTAAATCTTCCGCTGTTTATGCGCAGTCCAACCAGCGTATCCAACCATAACTTCTATCAGCATTCCTTCCTCACTCTAATGTGTATGTGTGCGTCCTTGTGTGTGTGTGTGTGTGTGTGTGTGTCTGTGTGTGTGTTTGCATACTGATGTCTATGGTGTGAAAGCTTGTGAAAGTTCAGCCACACACATGCATCTGTTTGATTCCATGTGTTCATGTAAATGTGAGCATGTGTCTTTATATTTTTGCATGTGTGTGTGTGGTTGCATTTACTATGACCCATAAAAAAGAAAACACACCAGTTTGGGAAAATATGCCTCCCTACATTTGTGCTTGTGGTTCTTTGTATGCACGTTTACACTCCTGTTAGTACATGTCTGCTGTATTGTGTTTGCAAGGCTCAAATGGAAATGGTGTCTGTGTGTGTGTACACGTATGTGAATATATGTGGAGGAGTATATGAAGTAAACAGCTTGCAGATAAACATTTCCAGAGAGACGAATATGTTGTTGCGTTGCCAAGTGGAGCAGTGAGAACAGCACTTAATATCACAGAGGGAGGGGGGCGGGAGGAGGGGCGGTGGACACAGTAGATGGACGTACGAGATGCATTTTGGAGAGGCTGCCAGAAAACACTGTCAGATCATTCACACTGCAGGACCAAGCCTGTGTGTTGTGGCAGTGGTGAAGTGAAGTATATTTACTTGTTGATCTGAAAGTGTGTGTGTGTGCGTGCACGCAAGTGTATATTTATCTTCCACATGTGTCTGTAAGGCAGATGTGTTATATAGTAAGCTGTTCAGAGTTATAAAGAAAAAAAAATGGTTCTGTGCAGTATGCATGCACACACACAAAAAGACACACACAAACAAACAGAATGCCACTCCTGGCAGCCAAATATTTACCTTAGTATAATCATGTCTCATTGACTTGGTGTAAATATATTGTATTCACTAAACCCAAGACATAATATGATAATGACAATAATAAAGACTCTACTCAGACCACAAAATTGTCTCTTTTGAAAGTAATGATCGCTAAATGTCCCCTGTCTGTCTGGAGAAATGCCCTCATTTCATGCATAAACACCATATGCCTGTTCATTGTAAACAGCATATGTGAGCATGAATGTTTGACAATGAACTAGAGAATACAAGATGTCAGCCTGGTGTTCTTGCAGGAATTTCACACGAGAAGCAGCACGCCTGGATCTTCTAATCGTGCATGAAAATGTACGCCCCCCCAAACCAAGGTGCGACAACCTCACAGTAAAGCAACTCAACAGAGGCTGAAGTTTTAAGACTCGAGTGAGACTGTTGAATAAACATTTCACTTGGTTCAAGATACAGCAACTGATATTAAATTTAGCCAGCTAGCTCCCTTAGCTCAAGAGAAAAAATAAAAAAAACATCGCCAAAATAATTTTGATGAGCCAACTGTTCACTAAGTGCACACAGTAGACCAAGAACAGATATAGTAACCAAATATTCTCCTTTTTTTAGCCTAACAATCTTCCTCTGTGGTTAACTTTGATGCCGAGTTAAAAAAAAAAACAAGCTCCCACCTTTGTCAAGCTAGTTAGCCTGCTAGGTAGATAGCATTAGCAGCCTTGTTAAGGTAAAGCTTAAGATGATAGCTTCTATGTTTAGTGTTTATTTACAACAAAAGCTACATAGTTGATACACAATTTCTTTGATTTTTTTTTTTTTTTTTTAACCTAATAGTTGCTCACTGGCTAAATCTCGTAACACTTGTTGAGTTTGCTAGCTTAAGAGGCTGGGGACATATGACTGGGTAAAAGGCAAGAGCGGTGGTGACAACACTAGTGTTGTAGCATAAAAACCTAAATAAATATGACAGAGTGGCATGAAATACAAGTTTTATTGGCAAAAATGCCGATATGAAACAAAGACGAAACTCTATAAAACTGATGAAAAAAACGTTTTATGCATTTACAATGATTAATATGTATTTATTTATCTGTTACTGAACACATGCTGGGGCTCCATAACAGTGACTATTTGTAAGATCACTAAGGAAACAGTATCAGCAAACTGTGTTCAAAGTATTCCATGTGTTATTTTGTGAAGAGGTGTCACGTTGTACACACATTCCTGAAAGCTGCCTCCACTACTTTTAGCTCATCATTTCCATAAGATGCCTTTTGACATGTATAGACTATGGGTTATATCTGTAGGCTGACATCAATCATGACAGTGTGGATAAGAGAGCAAGAGCTCGGGTCAGTGACCCTCGTATGGAAAATAAATTGTTGGAGGAACAAACTAAACGATTTATTCATTATTTGAGAGATTTGGTGCGCTTTGTAGAGAGAAGATCTGTAGAGGCTGCTTAATATTTAATTTGTGAAAGAGATGTAGCAAAAACAAACAAACAAATAAACATAAGATAGACAGTGCAATGTGGTAAGAATGTGTTATTTCAAAATGTTCTGGTGATAGGCGCCCCCCCCCCCAAAAAAAAATTTAAAAATAAATAAAGACTGTGAGTGAGGAAGATGAGGAAGAAAAGCTTAGAAATCCACTCACATACACACACAGATCTTTGTGCTACAATACACACAAGCATGCACACACTCCCCAAGAGCCTCTACACAAATCCAGACAATACGAGGGGCAGAGAGAGGAGATGTGAACATTCCTCAGGGATTGCATAAGAAACTGTGAGAAAAAGAAGTGACCCTTACTTTTCACACATCGTTTTTTTCCTTTCTTACCCTCCTCTCCTCTCCTCTCCTCTTTCCTCCTCCTATAACCATCTTTCTTGTGCCGTCTTCAATCATTATTCTATTTTGTACTTCCTCAAATAACTTTCACACTTGGATCAATAATTTCATCTCATCTTATCAAATATACGTGATGTTGTGGAAATTAAAAGAAAGAAAGGAAGCCAATAAATCCAATAAACTCACATCAAAAATAAATCCTAATTTGGATCATGGGGATAATACTATCATATATTTTGTCATGTTATCTATAGACACATACTGCATGTTAAAGCATCATACATATAGGTACTACATGGGTCAGAGGGGTAAGAGGACACATGAGCGCAACAGTAAGGGGAAAAGGGGAAAACTTAAAAGAAAGAGAGGAAGACAGACAGAAGAAAGGGGAGAAATGAAGAGGCTGGGAAAAGATAGAAAAAACAGAGGGACAGTCAGAGAAGGCAAAAGAGAGGAGGAAAAGCAGAGAGAGGGAGACATGGAGAGAATTGGCGTCGGTGGTCAGATCTAATCCAGTGAGCATGTCTGTTGTCCTGGAAAGGAAACCCAATTATATGGCACTTCCACTGGCCCGATGGCGCTCTGTGTGTGTATGTGTGTGTGTGTGTGCACTGAGAAGGTTGGTCTCATTAGGTTGACTGACAGCTCCCATTTTTCCGCCGTGCACTCCTCCCATTTGAGAACACACACACACACACACACGCATGAAGAGAAACGCCAAATCCAGGGGTAATTTCTCAGACAGTATTTCCCTCTGTGAAGCCCAAATCGCCATAGCAGCAATTACTGTAAGAGGAAGCTATCCCCCCCTCTCCCCTTCCAACAAGACAATCAAAAATCCCAAGCTAAACCTTGCACCTTAAAATGCATGTGGCAGTTTCACTGACACCGCGGTGAAGGGGGCCCTATATTAACCCTGGTTTATGTTG
The DNA here is from genome assembly GCA_014281875.1 of Nibea albiflora. Taxonomy (NCBI): domain Eukaryota; kingdom Metazoa; phylum Chordata; class Actinopteri; family Sciaenidae; genus Nibea; species Nibea albiflora. The sequence goes on from CM024803.1 coordinate 7,342,762, forward strand.
TCATGTTGATATATCAAAAAATGTCGAACGCGTCACAAGAGATCAAATTTGAATCAGAATTCATCCTCTTGGTCCTTTTTCTTCCCCTTGCTTATTTTACGCATGCTCCTTTTAAGGTGAATGCCGAATGGTGAATGAAAAATCAAAAATGACTCGTGTAATTTGATCTTTGTTTCTTTCAGCCAGAGTAAATTAACCCCCCCACCCAAAAAAATTAAAGAAAAACAACCATATAAAATCTGCAAATTTCCTTGGCGACCTGCCCAGCCTGTACTCTGTTTCTTGCCAAGTATGACTTGGGATAGGCCTCATACCCCCCGTGACCCTGCACAGGCTAAATGGCTGTATGCATGTATGGATGGATGACTTTTCTTTTCTTTGTCAGTGAGTTCTGCATTTATATAGCGTTTTTATCCTGAGAATGTTGCAAAGCGCTTTACAAATCGCTCACGTTAACGCACTCACACACATTCAAAGAAGCCTTGAAGTATACCGCCATGCTCAGGGACACTTCAAAATGCAAGAGGGGTTTCAGCCCCTCAATTATGTAACAAATGGACGCACTCTGCCATGGATCTGCCAGAGATTAGTTACCCGATCAATGCTTCATTTTATGATATTTCAGTTTTGGCAACTGACTTGGCTGGGTGCATAAAATTAGAATGTATTTGTCTGAAATTTAATGTACAAATGATCTTTGGATTAGTTCATTAGACTTGGACCAGGAGTTATTTAGATCTGTGATTGCTGCTATTACTTTTAAAGCCTGAATCTGCTGTGTTTAAGAGCTCGACATAAAGTCTGACTTCCGCACTGCTAAGTGGCTGTTAAATCATGTGCTGTTTTTGTCAGATAATCAAAGCCATAAGACAAATGACAAATAGCATTAATTGTTAAATACGCTGCAGTGTCAAAACTGGAGAAAAAAAACTATAAATCAAACGAAAGAAGATGAAATCCAATGAAAACAGCTTCAGCACAATGAGCATTGTAATATTCGTACTGCCGCTGAGAAAGCCAGTCCGGCTTGGGTTATTTCTGCTCACCAAGGCACCCTCCTTATTTGAATCATTTGTCAAAAAGCCTCAAATCGAATAACCAGTTTCTCACTCAAATCACCAGATGGCCATTTTTTAAAATGTCCCCCCTGTGTTGCTGCCCACAGAACGATGCATGATGAAGCTGAAGCTGAAGCTGACAGAACATGATGAGTGGTGAAACTGCTGTGCGCCAGCTGAACCACAGGTCTCCAAGGAGAATGGTGCTGCCCTATGGCAGCTGGCAACGCTCATCAGAAGTTGTTGCCTTTGGGCCAAAAAAAAAAAAAAATGTTTCTGCATTTTTTTCAAAAATACCTTGAAAATGAACGCTTGCATGCAATTTAGACATTACCATTACAATCAATTTTTTCGAGACGGCCTGTATTTTAAGAATAACCAATGTATTTTTTCCCATCCAGGCGACCACTGCTTTCTGTTTGTTTAAGTATAGTATTCATTGAGGCAGATGAATAAAACGTGCTTAAAATAGTCACAACAACACAATAAATATGCTGTATGGTTAGGTTTGAAGGGGCTGCTTTGAAATCTCTTCTCTACTGTGTTCACACTTCTCTGGGAGGAACCAAAAAAAACCAATCAGCATTGTTTGTCAAATCTTAACAGGCTTCGGTGACTTCCACGTTTCATTTGGTGACCGAAATGTTCATTCCATCAGAACTTTATTGGCCATGAAACACAGGTCCCCGAGATGAGGTCCATACAGCCCATTGTATGTGTGTGGCCTGACATCTGAGCGCGCAGACACAAGTGTGTGTGTATGACAGCCGAAGGATTGACATGGTGATATAGGAATCAATAGAGGCATAGGAGAGGGCAGTGGCCCCATTCATCTTCATTCACCCTTACAGCAGCAAGCAACGCACCATAAATAGAAAAACAAAGACATATCCCAAACTGCAGTCTGGGAAACACACAAATGGTGAGATACTCTTTCTTTGGTGGGTAATATATATGATACTTCTCTATTATAGTGTTTAACAGAAAGAGCAACTCCCTATTGCTGGTCTTTCTTTTTTTTTCCCCTTTTCCTCTGCTGTCTTTGGCCACATCTCATATAATCTTATACTTTCTAGAGAGTAGGGTTTCTATTTATTTATTTAAGATATTATATAAAATGCCTTTTTTAGGTGGATGCTATTAGCTATTTGCTGTTTGCACCTGGGGTAGAATAGCAAATACCCTGGTGTGCATATCCTAGCAGGTGACAGTAGCTAATGATGCTATTAACAAGTCAACATCAACTTCTAGTTTCACACTAGCCTCAAGTGCCAGTCCTCTGTTTAACCCTTCCAACCTTCTCCCATGATTGAAAATATACAAGAATCTGACCAACTGCAGTGTTTGCATGCCCAAGCCTAAACAAATTTATAGTATAGTTTGTGTACATGTAAAGAATATAGTTTAATGTATTTCGCCAGCAGAGCTAAATGATAACGACTTTCATATGCGACAATACTGAATCTATTCTGTGCGTGTCTAAGAAAGATGGGGTTTGATAAATGATCTGTCTGTGGCAGTGTCCTTTAGATGGGATGTTTTCCCCAAACAAGGTCTGAACATTTATCATGTGCAGCCATAGATACAAATGGATGGCTTTTGGGGCGGATGGTTAGATAGCAGGCATGCATGGATGGATGGAAGGATGAATGAATGGATGAATGAGTGGGTGATGGTAAAACCGTGTATTGCTGAGAGAGGGGAAAGCGGTAGCTGGTGGTAAAGTGGGGTGATAAGGTGGAAAAAACAAAACAAGGTAGGACTAACAGGGTCAGAGGAGGAGAGAAAAGGATGCAAAGGAGGAAATCAGAGGCACTGTTTAGCTTTCATGATGTTTGTGTCAGATCAGGTTAGATAACCTATTACTCAGTGTCAATCTCTGCTTCCCCTTTGCCATGATAATAACGTTACACACATGATACATATGCACAGTTATCCACCACATATGCAGCCATAAAAAATGTTTAAAAAAAGGAGGATGCATGGTAAACACACAGGCACACACATACATAATCACATATATACAGAATATCTAAGGGCATCTACTTACCATTACACACACGCAAACAAACTTATGGCTTATGGCTCACTATTGATTCATCTAAGTGCTCGCAAGATGAGAACGACTTTTGGCAAACATACAAAGACCATTATAACATGGATGGTGAGACCGAGAGTGTGTTAGTGGTATAAAGAAGAGCGATAGGAGAGTGGAGCAATACTGATGAAGAAAGGAGGAATGCAAAAAAAAAAAGAAGATAAATGATAAGAGGGAGAAAAAGTGACAAAGAAAGTGAGGTGGGGGGGGAAGAATAAGGGAGATGGATGGAAGAGGGAGGATGCAGCATGTCAGACAGAAGGACAGAGGAGTAAAAATGTGGGATAAATAAATGAATGAGAGGCTAAGCTGTGCTGGCTTCGTGGACACAGATTAAAGGAAGAAGAATATCGAGTCCACCTCCCTTCTTTGCTCCGGCTGCTTCATTTATTGTACACCTTTTCGTGCCTCTTACATCATGAACGTTTCAACGTTTGTCCTTTTCTGCCCCCTATCGTATATGCATACGGCATGTGTGGGTGTGACAGTGCATGGACAGCCTGTAGGTGGGTAATCATATGCAGCTAGGTATACAGTGTAGGTCTGTGCATAAACTGCAAAAAACATCATATCCTCAGGGGATTTTTAGCCTTTGAAGTCTCGATCTCTTGAAACAACTGAAAGGTCTTGCAGCGTAGTGAGAATATTTCAGTATATTTCCACCACAAATCAACTTCTTTGCTTATTCTTTCACAAATTCTTGCTGGCATCTTAAAAAACAAGAAAGTATAAGGTTGATCGCTGCACTACAATTTCGGAAAATTACACCGACTGAAAAAAATTCTTTGGGTAGGTGGAAATGATGACTTATAGGACTTTTTGGCACACTCCTAGGACTCAGTAAGGACTTGGTGAGGTAGGGTTTCATGTAGTGTTCAATTGCATGCTTTGACTGTTCTTTGTTTTCACACGTACACATGCATATCCGTGAGAGCGCTGGCATGCATATTAATCTTTGTAATTAGAAGAACCAGAATGTTTGTGTGTATGTATGTGCATCCATATGCACACCGGCATAATAAGAGTGTATGTGCTTTTTGTATGTGAATTGGTACATGTTCATTTCTGTCTTCATATGGGTGTCTGTGCACTGAAATGTTCTGCATGGAAATGTGTGTGTTTTCAGTCGACTGGAGTTCACCATCATCCCCAAAGGGCAATTACAGTGTAGCAGATGCAGTTTCATACCACGAAGAGAATATTGAGCAATCTGAAATTGTTCTTATCACAGTTACTGGACCATTGCTTTAATTGCAGTGAGAGTTTGAGTTCACGTCTCAGTGAAGGGAGCATAAGGGTTGGATGGAAACAATGCAAGACAAGTCCATGGGAAATTCACTGAACATTTACCGGCATACTGATGTATTCTCCTGCAGCGATTATTTTGCATCTTGATGATTAACTCTCAATTACAGTTTATGACACAGGACTTTCAACTTTTAAGATGCAGCGTGATCAGGGTATTCAAAGACCAAATTAGCCTTTCTGATTACTCGTTTGACTTGTATTATGACAAGATGATGTCTTTATTCAACAAGCAATGACGCCAGTGATCAGATTTAGAGCTTCAAGGGCAAGACATTACATCCCAAAGTCTTGATGATGTGGCTAAAAAACCAAACTCTCTTGCAGTATGTGCATTTACAAATCATTCAATGAGTCAATATGAGTAGCATTCTGTCTTTTTTACTGCTTTTCTCTCTGTGTTCATTGCATTTACGTCTCTCCCCATTTTTCTATTTCACTCACTATTTTATGGCTTAACATGTTCCAGAGGTTTTTGCAATTCCTCTCTTTTCTTCCCTTGAACCATTCATCTATCTTCCTTCGACTTCAAACACCTTGCAAGTGATAGCTTATAAAACTTCACTTTAAAAGTAGCCTCAAGTGCTCACTTCTTTTCAAATCTAATGCTTTCATCCATTTATCCATGTATTTGAGGCTGACGTTGCTCCACTCATGCTCCTATCCATACGATAATTTCCATCAAACTATTCTTTCGGTTCTTATCATCAAATGTGATCTCGGGTTTATTTGCTTTATTTAACTTTACAGCTTTTTCAAATGCAGTAAGTAATTTCATTTCACCAATCACCTTTGTCACTCCATGAATTAAGCCCAAAGGCTCTAATGTAACCACGACCGTCTATCTCATTTATATATATAGCTCCTTTCTCCTATATCTACCAGAGTCTGCTATCCATTAACATTTTTTTCCTTCTCTGATGTACTCCATTCATCTCTACTTCAAAACTTTTCCCCATTTTCCTCCTTCTGTCTGAATCTCCATCACTCTAAGTATCTGGACTAGTCATCCCTTCATTCCTCAGGAGGATGGATGGTTTCCTCTAAAGTTCAGTCTGATCACACCACCGCTTTCATTTCTGACTCAAAACACATTTCAAAATGTTACATGTGAAAGTCATTCTCACCCAGCTCCGTTGTCTAACCACATTAAAGGTAAATTCCCAGGCGACACTAACCACTTCAATTAGTATTCAACCTCGGAGGCTATAATTAATGAAGTATATATGGGACCAATAAACAGTGTATTTAACTTTGGCAACCTCATTAAACTCCACTTAATGATTTATGTCACGGCTTGATAGTTTTAAACCCAAAAGTGTGCAACTATTGTCAGTCAAACAAGCCATTTACAGCGTATCCAGCCATGATCCATTCTATTGGCAGTAGCTAGTGATGCCAGATGATGCCATAACTAATGAAAATTGTTGGCTGCTGTTAACATGTCAACAACATTATGTTCTAAATGGAAACTACTGGCAATGGCATGCTGGAGATCTTCAAAGGTATTTAAGAAAGGCAGGCAGTTATAAACAAATCACATTTAAAAGGTTGCTCAGGTTGGGATATATCTGAGGTTACTGGATTTCTTGAGGATGGTCAACAGTCTGCACAGTACATGTCCACAAGTAGAGGTGCAATAATGTAGGATTAAGTGCAAACAACTGATTTCATCCAGAGTTGTTGGCACAGAGAGGTGACGTCTCCATTCTTAAGGGCTGGATATACTTCCGGATGTAAAACGAATGTGGTCAAAAGCAGTGAACAAACATGAAGTACTAATTATGCTGAACTGGATGTCTGGAGAGCTGTGCATGGTTTGCCAGAGTGCACAAGGCCCACGCAGACATGGGCAGATCACGAAATATACTTGACAGACCCTTGCAGCTATGCAGATGTGGAAAGTATAATCGGCGCTTTAATCATGCTGTCAAAGGTCTCGGCTCTGTTCTTTCTCCAACTGGGGGAACAGCTGTCAATGAGCACCACACCAAGCTTGTTGAATTGATTGATTGATCTCTAATAAATGATACACTGAACTAGACGTTCTATCAAACAAATTTCATGCAAAACATCAATTACTACTTACTGTTTGCTGTCGACCAACTTCAAATAAAAGGTATATATGTGCAACCTCAAGTATTCACAAGTTCAGTGATGATAGGTTCAGGACTCCCCGTTTTGAAAACCACACTAAGTTCTACAAAACCATGACCACGGAGACATTCATCAAAGACCACTGCAAAAACGGAAAACCCTGCAGTTTTCAGCTGTCAACAGCTCTATTTATGTAATTTTCAAATGATGTGTTCTTACCCAATCCAAATATTGACTTAAGGTTTCCCACCTTTCACGTTATGCACCAGTTCACATATTGATTGATTAGTGGTGAGGGCGAGGAGGGAAACTGAGAGTATGTGTCAGGTCTAATCATCGATTTATACCACAAAGATCTGAGGTGTTATTATAACTTCCTTCATTCCAACTGGTGTGCGTGTGTGTGACGGAGAGACATAGGGAGGGAGAGAGATTGAATGTGCACTGAAAGTGCATGTGTGTAGATAATAACAGTATGGCTTTACATGTGGGTTTGTGGGACCGAAGCATAGATGTGCATAGATGTAACTCTGACAACTTGATGTAGACTGTACATACCCAAGATCTACTTTGTGAGCAATGTTTGAACAATTCGTTCTACTGTGACTTGTTGTTCTATTGCTTAATTCATTTTCTGTTGATCAAGCACCCATTACATCGCTGTGAAGGGCCTGAAAGCAGCGTAATTAGAAAGAGTATTAAAATCAGGGATGTCTTGAGGGCTCACTCTCCGTGCCTTTACATCTTTAGTAAAGCTTTGTTTGAACTAGGTGAAAGCAATGGGGTTTGGTGCTGAATATCAACATTCAGATGCCTGGAAATGACTATCATGGGAAGCATATAGGAAATATTGACGTAGTGAGGTGATGACAGAGACACAAGGAGACAAGGATATATACAGGAATGGAAAGAGTGAGACAAGACTGAAAAGGAAAATGTGTATTGGTCTGTAATTCATATACGTGTGCCTGTGTTTCCATGTGAGGCTCCGTAACCCAAGTTCTTGGAACAACACCTTTTCAGACCATTGACGTGGATGATAATAATGCTGCAATGTTAGACCTTGGTGGAGGGAGCTTTCATCCCAGGAATCCTATAGTGGACACATATGCTTTTACTATATGAAGCCCTCAGGGAACTGTACCCACAAGAAATAGTCAGATACAGTAACATACAGCAAAGAAGCTGAGCGATTATGTCTGTTTGACCAGGGATCAAACTCAAACAGCAACAGGTTGGAATATTTCACTCATAACTGCTAACGGTTCACAGAGGTATCTCTCTGGACAAAGCCCCCCCCTCGTTTAATTTGCTTTGGACAGGACTACTGATTATACAGAAGAATAAAAGTAGGGTTCATTTCTATGGTAGATTTTAAAAAAAATGAGTTGGATGAATGTTGGACAAGCTATGATGCTTGTTGTGAAAAGGCAATCTTCCGCTTCTAGAAAATTTGCCGTTTCCTTTTGCGAAACAGTTTTGCAATGAGGTGAAACTCAATCTGCAGCTTGGAGAAAGGCCAGTCTTTTTCTTTAGAACGCTTCTTCCAGAAAAGAAATAAGACGTGCTCACCAGGGGTTTTCAAATTCCAAATAATGAATCATACTCCAACAGGTGTTTTTCAATGTTGACTTACAGCTTTTGGTAATGGAGATGTATCTGGACAAACACTCCTGACCATTTATAACTCCATTTATTTTTGGCTTATGGCATAGTCATTACATGTGTCAGCCAAAATTTTTCAGGCAAAGCTATGCTACTTAAGTGCATACGCTAATTGCCGTTCATAGAGTTCCTTTTAACAATATGTGTGATTAATGTCCATGTGTTCATTTTTCACTGAAGTTATTTAGTGAAACTGAGATGCGTAATTTGGTGGCTCCACTGGATAAAACATTTTCCAATCCCGATTCTAGTAGCATCCTGACTGCTTGTAAATCATGTAGATAATAATACCATGTGAATAAATCTACATGGAATACCAATAGAGCTTAAATGCCAAACTTTAGGGTTGTGTGAACTCTTTTCTCTCTCAAACTCACATACACACGCACACGCACACACACACACACACACACACACACACACACACACACAGAAGTATTACTCACATGCTGCCACTGCTCTCGGATGAGTGGCCGGTACCGAAGGAAGTATTTCAGGGGGAAGTTGTCGATGTCAGGCCAGGTGGAAGGGCTGTGCCAGGATACCTCCAGTCTTCGAGCATTAAAACGGATCGGGGTTGCTGTCACACGCTCTGGGGGGTCTGGTTTGACTGTAGATGAGAACAACTAGTTAAATGTGCATCCCGCTGATTTAACACATAGCAGTCAGTTGAAAAGTCTTTGAAAACAGTGTATATATATATATATGCCTTCTGAAGCAAAGCTAAACGAAGCTAAACAAATTTGAATATTCACAGCCATCACAATACACCACATACACAATAATGGAGAAGGAGCACACAAAAGTTCTTTTTCTGCAATAATGTGAATACGCCTATAGGCTTGAGAGTTCAACTATTTGAGAGAAAACCTGCGTTCTAAACTGGGGGAATATAGCTTTAAACTTGAGGGATGAGAAGGTCAGATGAAAGAACAGGGAGGGAAGGTCTAATGAAAGATGCTTTTGAATTGCACAATTCAGAGTTTTTGAAGCTTGACTCATAAGTCAGCACATCCCATCCTCTAATGTACTGTGATCTTGACCATTCTTTGTGTGTGTGTGTGTGTGTTTTTTTTAAATCCATCCCTCAGTTCTTCAATATGTACTCTAATGGAAAATAAATAGTCAGAGGTGGGATGAGGGTGACACTTGTTCATTTATCATTGAAATAAGGCAGTGAGGACAAAGGCTGAAGCTAAGAATGTTTGAGGAAACTGTGGGGAGGCCTGAGATGAAAAGTCATCAGTCCCTGATGAAAAGCCATGTATAAATGTTGTGTTTCATGAATACACGTCCACAGAGAAAGACACGCAGACAGAAAGATTGAGAGAATTCAATTAAATGCTTTTCAGAAGATATTGAATGACCAAGTCTTTGTTAGATCACTCCCACTAGGGAACACACTGGCCTGCCACTTTAGCTACATGAAACCCTTTCTCAGCCAGATACACACATGACATTACAATAGGAAATGGATAGCCACAATTACAACCCGAATGCCTGATAACATACACAGATATAGAACCACACAATGAATATAACTGGTAAAATGCATACCAACACGTGTAAAAAAGGCCCATTGTAAACATAATACAGACACAGGCAGAAGGACAGACATCTCTCTCTCTAGCATGACCTTCATAGAGTGAATATTCAAAAATATGAAAGACTGATAGAGCAGATAAGAGACAAGCAGCCTGACAGCTTTCTCCCTTGAGAGTGAGATGTTGATCTTGTGACCTTCTTCAAGTAAATGTGTAAAAAAGAAAAAAGAAAAAAAAAAGTAAATCAGGAAGGGACGAAAGAAGTCATAAAGAAAATTAAAGTGCACACAGGCAGGGTGGAACCAAAGTGAAGTCCGTGGACACGAGAGATACTTCTTTTTGTCCAGCAGTACATAACAGAAGAAAACATGTGCAAGGAGAGAAATCTGGATGGGTGGGGTGTCCCAAAGGCCTTAAAAGCATTCATCTGACTTGAAACATCGAGTTTTAGCTTTTGTGTGAGTAATGGCGGGGGGAGGCACCTGGAGCCTGACCAAGCACTGCTATCAACACTAGAGCTGAAAGGCAGAATATTTTTTTAAATGAGAAGTTGAATATCCCCCAAGACAGATTTCCATGCACAACTGATAAGGAACAGCTTAAAAGCTCAAAGACTTTTACAGTTTCCATGAAACTTAAAGTAATGTCTGCAGAAAGATAGACATAATCTTTGTCAGGACAGAATTTGGTCCTGCAAATTGCTACTACTAATGAATAACTACATCAATCCTTTGGGGTTTTATAGAAACGGAAATAGGGTAGTCTAAAGAGGTGATAATATAAAAATTGTCACACACACATACAGCCAATATACATATATAAAAGAGAGCAAAAACTCCTACTGTTGGGGAAAAGATGGTGAAAGATTTTGCAACAAAAAAAAAGAAAGAAAAAAAGAGATGTGTGATCATAAGGGTATAGCTTTATGACATCCCATTGTTGTGCTTGTCCATGCTTAGCCTCAAAACGTCTGCCTCGCCTCCCTTGGCTCTGTTCATTCAAATTTGCATCCACATTACTGTTCCCCTTTCTTCCTTTCAGTCTCGTGTTGCAACAGTCATTGCAGCCCATTCTTTCTCTTTGCTGGTGATGCAAGTGAACAGGTATACTGTAACATAAAAGTCTTATCTTTCAAACAGCTACTTGCGAAGCCATTATATTCAGTGTCTGAAAATGGAACGAGAGAGCGGGAGGGAGAGTGGCTAATCTTTCTTGCTGAAAAGAAAGAAAGAAAAAAAAAAGAGTTGCTCAAAGGTTGTTCTGGTAGCTTGGACTAATGCAGAAATCCAGCAGTAAAATATATGAGACCCGCAAACGCTAAATCTACATAAAAAACCCAATGTACCAATGGTTGGCTGAGTATGTTCTTTGAACATGCGATTGGAGTGTTTCAAAAACCATTATTATGTCATCTAGTCCTTAATGGATCCAGGTATGGCTGCATAAAACGGTAGCTTCTCTCTCCCCTCTGTCTTCACACTAAACTGTATCCCCTTTCAAATAAATGGACTTTTTGAAAAGAAATAAAGTAAAAAGTAAAAGAAGAAGAAGACGGGGGAATCTATTTATCGTTTTACAGTAGAACATGTGCTGGATGACGGTGCAATGAACAAATTGGAAGAAGTAGAGTGCTTCGATCTGAAGTCAAATTTGAAAAAAAAGAGAAAAAGAGGCATTAGTTTTTTTTTTAAAACCTGTACTGTAGCATACACAATGCCTATACTGTTTAAAGAATCTGAATATGTAAGTGTATACTCAACTGTTGTACTACAGCTGTAAAAGTAGCAGTAACATATTAATCTGAAGTCTCAAATAATTCATTATCAATGAGGTAACTGCAGCTAAATGAAGTAAAAAAAAAGTGCTATTCGATATACACAAGCATTTTGTGGGTGTACAATAAATGTGATAGATATATTTTACTAATTAATATGTACAGCATGGCAGTGGTAATGCCTAACATTTTGATGAGTGGACTGGATTCCTTAGGGACTCACTGAACTAAAATTGTAAAAGCTTACAGAATTTAATGAGTAGAAGTAGAATGTCGTAAATACACACGACTGCTGTCTTCTTTGTTCAAGGCTACAACAGGCAAAGAGAACAAATATGAATTTTAAAAAGTGCACCAGAAAACTCTGTGTCAGGTTTGTGCTCTTTCAAAAGAAATTACAAATGATAGTCATACAACTACTCAGACTTTAGGGAGTCAACATTTGTCAGCCTTTCATCTCCTCAAACTACGATGGGGATACAACAATCTGATCTGACAGCTTGTGGTGTTTATTAATTTGAAGCAGATATGCGGCATTTGGGACTACGCCGGAGCCTCTGGGATTTTCAGCTGAAATTCGCAACTTTTCAACTGCTCTCAAGAAATCCGACGCTGTCAGAAGCAGTTGTACTTGTTAAGTTTTGTGCATGGGAGTAATTAGTGTATCTCGTTGTGAATATGCCTCTAAACCTCTGCCAGCTCTATCCGTGCCTTTTTTCATAGCCAGTGCTGATCTCTGACCTCCCTTGTGGGGAGAGCTGATCCTGCTGGAATCAACAAAATAATGTCTTGAGTAACAAATGTGCTTGTCGGTGCAGCCTGGGTTTGTTCATTTGGTAATCTCACATTAATTATAAATGAGAAAGTTACTGTAAATAACACAAGGGTGTTATTAAAGAATTATTGAGTTATTCTGAACTGGCTGTCTTTGACCTATTCTCTTTTTACCAGCTGTTTTTTCCTGGGACTTCATACCGCATACCTCATACCTACCACAAGGGAACCACAAATTAAACCTGAATGTGATCACTTTTTAAGTATTAATTGGGGGAATGACATAACAAAGATGATAATTTAATGGTACTGTTGAAAGACTTCCGCAGCTACACTCACCCTGTGGGATTGCATTACAGTATTTTCTTTTTAATCACAATGACTAAGTAATATGGTACCGAACGAAAGCAGGTGTTCAGGTGGGCTTTTGTCAGAGTTGAGAAAAAGAAAAAAAGAAACAAAAAAATCTTTGTAGGTAAAAACGCTTTAACTGTAGAAGCCTTTCCACCGAGAAAAGATCCATTATCGTTTGATCATCTTGGCACTAGAAAGCTTTAAGTTATCATTTGATGAGTCTGGAGCTTCCTTGAGGGTTTCTCTTTGTAACTGTACCCACAGCATTCACATGTGAGGACACACACACACACCACACACACACACACACACACACACACACACACACACACACACACACACACACACACACACACACAATCTCATCGCATCTAATTTCATCCAAGCTTTGGTCGGATGAACGAGGACAGTTGAGAATCGTCTTACTCCCACTCAGAATTCAGAAGTGCACCAGGAAGCATGAAATTGTTTTATTTATTTACGATCTGCCTCGTTGTCCCTGATAATGAATGTGACTTACAACTTAGAATGACATGAGAAAGAGTTTTAACAATGCAGGGAAGAGGAGGGGACGAGGGGAGGCAAGAGGGGAGGGGCGAGAGAAGGCAAACAATATGAAACAGTTAGAAAAGAAGAGGAACACGGAAAGGGGAGAGGGCAAGCTGACAGGCACACTCATTTTGATAAATTCAACAACAGCTAGCATTTTCTTTAACAAAAAACAGAACTTTTCAAAGGCGCTCTTAGATTTGCAAAATGCTGATCATAATTGTGAACGGAAAAGTTTCTCTTGCCTCAGACTCTTTCTGTGAGCGAGCAAGTGATCATATGGCGGTAAAAGAGCTGCGCTTTACCCCCTTAAAACCAACTAGAGTATGTAAAGTCAAAGCAAAAGCAAAATAATAGTGTGGATGGAAGATGTCTGTCACATACTGTAAGTTCCTTTTTTTAAAATGATTTATCTGACAAGATTTGAGGGCTCAGATCACGACAGCAACGAAACAGTGTCTTAAAGCTGGAGGAAGTTGGAAAAGTAGGAGGGAAGAGAGGAAAACGAAGTACAAAGTCACAATAAGGGCATGCAGGAATGAAAGAGAAAGCAGAGGGAAAGAAAGGAACAGTGGGGTATTTTGCTATCACCAATAGTTGAAGGATATTTCCTGAGCCAAGGCGCTAATCCGGCTAGCATTAGCATTTTCATGAGTCCTGTGTCCGGGGATTGGCAGAGCATGTCACTGCCTCTCATTTGGTTACTTATGTGTACACACACACACAGCACACACACGCACACACTCTCCCTCTCTCTGTCTGTCTCTCTCTTTCAATACCTCACCCTCTCAAACGACACACTCCACACACTCGCTCACAGACCCATTGGTATCTGTGTGTGTTTATGCGTCACGCACACTCATATCGCACTCTTAGCAATACAACAGAGCCGAGGACTGCTGGCAGCACTTCCCTTATCTATCAAAGTGCTCCTCATTCCTTCTTTAAAATGAATTTCTCCTCTTCACTGCTTTCCAGTCTGAGTCGCTTATGAATTCTAAGAGCCTTGCTGTTATTATGTGGCCTTCTGCTGCACAAGTGAACAAAAACACAATTCAAATTGCAGCTTTTTGAAACTACTTACTACCTGACCACGGAGGTTGTAATTTAAAGAAACAGCCAATGTAGGATCTAACTATTAAGGGAAATTTTTTGACCTGAAATATGATTAAGACGGTGTATGTATGGCAGTTGGTGTTTGATTCAACAGACTATTTTAGTAAGAAACGAGACCATTGATTTGTGACTGCCATATCCTATCCAAGCCTCATATCCTATCCAAGACTCAGTTAAATACTGTTTGCTGGAGAAAACATTAAGAGGTAGTATGTTTATTATCTAGCGCCTTTGGTAATGACAAGGGTGCACAGTCAGTGGGTTTCTCGCTAATGGACTGTGCTGCTGGTTAAAGAAAAAAATGCTGCGCTCTCTCCTTTTAGCTGGGTGACATTTATTTGGCAGCTGAAATTTCAATTTTCTTTGTTTTTTCTGGCACCAGGCATAAATGTGTGTGCAACAATTCTCCCAAGGGAACCTGGAGTGAATGAAATCAGTCATCTGTGGTCAAACAAATGCATTAACATTGCTCAAAGGTTGGCATCCTCAAAGAAATGCCTCAACACACAGAATTTTAGTCAGTCTCTGTGAGGAAAATATCTTAGATTTGTCCCTGAACTTGGTTCAAAAAGTGTTGTAAACTTTAAATATAATGTTTTGCAGCCTGAATGAGGTAAAGGGAAATACTTTGCATTGTGTTCCCTTTGATTGCTTTGTGCTCTGAATCAGAATTAACTTAAAGAAAAACACATCATCAGAAAACCATGAACTTGGAGCCCTAGCAGTGATAAGCCTGAAATGTATTTTATGTAAAGTTTGGTCGGGTGGGGGGATTTGTGTTACAGTACACCGTACTCATCTGCCAGCAGACGCAACAGAATAAAGGAGCGGCAAAGGAGAAAGGAAGAACAACACAACATAATAAAACATGACACGACATGTATCTTACCTATACTGGACTCTTCAAAGGAAATGGTAGTGGAGGCTTTCCCCAAAGCATTTACTGCTGTCACGTTGACTTTGTAGGGGGAAGCTGGAGAAGACCTCAGGAAAACGTACACGACAGCGATTCTTGTGGTCCGGGTCTTTCTGCACCTCCAGTGAACGCTGGTTATGTCTGGAGAGGAAAGGAAATTAAATTTAAAAAAAAATATATAAATACTAGGAGAAGATAGAGCAGTGCAGAATTGTGGCAATAAGGGCAGATGTGAGAAAGCCATAGATTTAGTTTTTATAAGCATGTGTGTCTTTCTGCTTGAAAGAAGCTTCACGCACACTGGTGTGGAAATGTAGAAAAAGGGAGAAGAAGGTGGTTCATCATTTTTTTAACACTTCGTATCAAAACTAGGACTTTTATTCCAATACTTAAAACTGCTGTATACCTCCTGCTACACAGACAAGGACAGCTTATGTAGCCAGACTTGAGTTTTACTATCTTACTTTGCTTTCTGTACAATTTTTAGTAAATGTACCTTCATGGTTTCATTAAACATTGGCTTGCAGGCTTACAAATATTACAACTCTTGCACTTTACTTATTGCAGATACAAGCCAGAGGGAAAAAAGGCCAAAAAGCAAAACAAAACACACAAATAGATTGATTGACCTGGACGCTAAAGACACTGACTACTCTTACGGATAACCTCCTTGTTGTCCTCTTCATCCCTACCTCTCTGTTTCCTGCTGTTCATTATTATTCAAACTGAATAAGATTGGTGTTAAAACATTAATGAAAGCCAGTCTACTGTGGTGTGAGCTGTGGGATTCTGTGATCTGGGAATATCAAAGAGAACATGATGGAGAAACGCTCACTGGGTTTCCATCCACACATTTTGCGTATTTAAGGGCTACCTATCTACTGTTGAAACATGCATGGACGCCTGAGGACAGGTATAGAGCGGGGTTTAACTATAAAGAGAATTCAAGCCTTTTTCATAATCCCAAAATGATCTTTTTCATGTTGTTTTCTTTACATTTTCACTTTCTAAATGTGTTTCTGTGTGGTTTTGAAATGAATTACTCAGGAGAAAAGAATAGACACATTTGTTAAAAACAATGTGAAATCTGTTGTCTAACATTTTCCTGTGGGTGGGTGCAGGCGTGTTTGATTTTTCACTGTACTGAATAAGAAAAAAATGATACACATTGTTTGTACGTGTGAAGCAGAAACATTGTTTTGAGAAATGCTCTGACTAAAAACAAAATAAATGCATTGTCAGACGAATAATGACAAACGATTCAGAAGCTATTTTCCATAGGTTCCTATGGAATGCACAGACAACATTCAGTTGATTACTTTGACCCAGAGTCATAAAAAATCTTTTTTGTCAGACATAATGATTTCCTTAGTCGCACCAAATCCTAAAATGTACTGTATGTATTGTGTCTGTGTATTCAGGTTTCAGGAGTTATAACTCTGAGAAAAAGTATGATTTTGACGCAAATTGCTGTAATTGGGTGCTCAGGGTTTTAAAATACTTAAATCCCTGCGCAACCTCTTTCAACTCAGCTGCGCCCCCATGGGGAGGAGAGCCTTCCAGTTTGAAAACCAAACAGCTTTAAACCAAAGCTGTCCTTGGCAGATAACAAGAAAAATGTTAACTTTTAATATATATCCTCTGTAAAAATGTCAGAAATAAATACTTCAAAGGATACCCCTGATGTATAGCAACTACAGTCTTTGTTGTAGTTTTGGAGATCCCTGCTATGGATTGCGTCTTGTCCCATCAGAGTATGTTTTCAAAATGCCGTCATGTTCCTAGCTCTCAGCTGTTACTTTTGTGAGTGCCATAAACGGTGGTAATGATTGCTAAGAGTACAAAAATGTAATAAAAAACAGAATTATCCTTTAATACAAGTCACTTAAAGATGGCCAAGTCTTTGCATGTCATACCAAGATACAGAGATGACTTACTGTACGTCCACTTCAAAGGTAGTGGGGATGTACGTTGGGTGCAGCTGGTGCCAGCTGCAGTAGAAGCCTTTAGGATAGGTGTTGGATCTACAGGTGACTGTGGGCTCCCGAGGAGGAACTACAGATAGAATAAAAACAAGAAAGAGGGAAAGACGGTTAGCTCATATGTACAGTATAAAATTAAGATATGCCAGACAGACACAGAGAAAGAGTGAGACAGCGTGAGAGAGAGCGCGATATATCAGAGTAATACAGATTACATTAATCAGATTCAAAGCAGCCGTGCCTAATTACACATTTCCTTATTGAATAATCAATCATTGATCAAATATTTCATTAAAATCATCACTGCTGCTCACTTTGAATTAAGGTTTGTGTCTGGTTACGTTTTATTAGATATGCTTTAAATATGATTTCTTTTTTTTATCTTTAATGTTTTTATAACAACAAATGCAGAATGAAACATATTGTTTCTGGTTTTACAGCATCGCTTCCTTCTATAAACCTCAAACACAGGCACAACCCTAAAGATATCTCGAGTCAGTTTGTTTTGATCTTGTTACCAAAATGTCAGGTCGGGTTCAACACCAGATTTAATTCAGTATCCCAGAACTGCTCACTCTGTCACTCTGTATGGTTATACAGTATGTCTGCTTCCCCATATTTTCATTTCATGTTTGCAGCAGTTGTTTGTTTGTGTTCTGCGTTGTGACTCAGGGAAACACATTGAAACGGTGATAAAACAAATGACTTTTTCTCCCTTAGCAGTCCGAATGTTGGATGAACAGGAAAAACAGATATATGTGACCCAGAAGAAGCAATCTCTACAACAATTCAATCTAATTTAAAATATTGCAAATATGAGAAGAAATAAAGCAGGACGCGACAGAGAGGAGATCTGGAGAAATTGGAGGAACAGTGGAAGAAAAAAAAAGCTGAAAGGGAGGGAGAGAAGGAAGGTGGTGAATGGAGAAAAGGAAGGATATTAGAGTGGTAAAGCAAAAGAGGAATAAAAGAGGTTGGCCAGAAAAAGTGATGTTACGCCAACTCTGGCCTCCTCCAAGATTAGGCTCCTTTCTTCACATCTAGTCAACCGCGCACTCGTCTACCACTCCCTCTTTCTCCCCACAGCTTTTTACCCTTTTACCCTTGTTATCTCTACTATATGTAATATACAATGTGGTATCACAAAAAAAACAATTCCTACAGTATATGTTATTGAGAATTTTCCACTGCTGATGTCTTTTCTGTTCCCAGATTCACCTTCCTGTCCCCGCTTTATCATTCCATGCATGGTGCTCCATTGCTGCAGTATATCTCTTGAACAATATATGGGACTGACATTGGACTTTCATGATTAAATACTGGACACCAGCCAATCAGTAATATATACTCCTGATATGATAGGCTGGCTGATAACAGCTGCATTCAGACAATTTAATTCCTCATTTATAGTCAGTAATATACACCAGTGCTGAATGGGTGGGATGGGTCAACCTGTCTTTAAGAGCAACCAAACCATTCAGTGTGGACATGGGAAAAACTGTATGAGCTGCTCCGTCGAGCAGGATTTCTCTCCCCTGTGGGAAAAATGATAGCTCACAATGTTTTTGCTGAACAGGGCTTCCAGGGTGTGGCCAGAAAAAAAGGTAATAAATATTCGAAACAATGTGACAAAGAGGGGTCTTTGCCTACATTTAAGGTCCAGTATGTAAGATTTACGGAGATTTATTGGCAGAATATAGCAGGAAAATAAGAATTGTTGTGTTTTCATTACCTTAGATGCCACTAAATCTTACACACTGGACCTTCAAGCAGTATGGAGAGAATGGAATATCTGAATAATGTTTTGAGCTGTTTTCAATACTTTGATGAAGTTAAGGGACGATGGAGATTTCTAGATACATGACCATTGGACGACCCATGTTAGGGTGAAGTAATGTTTGAAATGATCCTTTCAACAATGGACTCACTGTTGGATGATCTGGATCAAAATGGCATGATGGTATATGTTGGGATGGTGTATGCAAATTGGTAAAGAGTATATAAAGTTCGTATCATGGCCCACAATTGGAAGATTGATAAGACAATTGAACTGTACGTAAGGAAGTCTTTGAAAGTGAATTAATGAGTTGACCAAAAAAGCAAATGCTGCTATGATTGATCACCATTTAATAAAGGGTAGATCACCATGAGCACTGATTTAGAAAGCTTCTTCTATTGTTGACCAAAGATGTCCCAACAGCCAAAGAGGCAAAGCGTCTTAACACAGTAGAGAAAACAACGTGAGTAGAAAGCCGATGCTAGTAGTGCATCTGATTTATCCACTATCCATCCATCGTAACTGCTTGTCCTCATCATTGTTGCGGAATGCTGGAGCCAATCCCAGCTGACTTTGGGTGAGAGGCAGGTTATACCCTGGATAAGTTGCCAGTTCATCACGGGGCTGACACTCGAAGACAAACAACTGTTTACGCTCACAGTCACACCTACAGGCAATTTAGAATCACCAATTACTTTCACCTTTGGACTGTGAGAGGAAGCTGAATTACCTGGAGCGAACCCAGACAAGAGGAGAACATGCAAACTCCACACAGAGTTGAGGTTCAAACCAGGCACCTTCTTGCTGGGAAGGTTACAGTGCTAACCACTAATTTATTCACTATATCTGAACTATTTCTCTCATCATTGATGAGTGATTTACAGCCAGTAAGTATGGTGTGTTTTTCTCTCTTCCTTAAATTTCCCTCTTGGATCTGTAATCTTTTGTCGTTTTGTATTTATGAAGGCTCAGTGGAAATAATGCAATAGAAACATACAATTTTCGCATAGTGTTGCAACATCCTGTCTAATTATTTGGTCATTTGTAAAAGTGATATGAAAACATCTTTGGAACATTCTTTGTGAATAACTCGTCGGAGTGTATTTGGTGAAATGCACTTACACACACATGCACACACGCCCGCAAGCCAGAGGTAGACTTAATTAGCTGCTATGGGGTCATTTCACTGTCACACACAATCTGCTGTGTTTAAGCGGTCACCACGGCAACTAATTAGCCTGTCAATAATGTGAACGATGATGTGCCAGGGACGACATCCAATCACACTCAATTAATCGCAGAGACTAATTGGGGCCATATCAATCAATGGGCTCCTCATCTGAGAGCTTCAGTCAAAGTCACGAACACACAATGTCGAACACAAACACACCCACACACACAAATAAATTGTCGATACACACACAAACAAACACTCACAATTGGTATTCCTGAAGGCTGTGTAGAATTAGGCGCAATCAATCAAACCTGCTTATTAAGAACTTGGAGTTCACCGATAAACTAAAGATCACGGTTTGAGAAAGAAGAAGGTAGTAAAAAAGAGCAGGTTGGCAAAAGAATACGGGCGTGAGGAGGATGAGCTCAAGTGTGTGTTTACGTCATCCATGTTTGGAGTGCTTTATTTGAACGGTGGAGTGTTTACTCCTTTAATTTACTTCATTTTGCAAGGCGTGAGCGGTGTCAATCAAACCACTGCTGAGACACCTAAAAGGGCAGTTCATACTGTAGGGCTCCGCCGAAGGGACTGAGGTGTGGTTTGTTAGGAGGGGAGGACGTGATCTGAACCATCAATACCCAATGACCCCGTAACAAAAGGGTTTGTGTGTACAAGGGGACAGATGTCGACACCTAAATGCCAGCTGCTCATCACCGTTTTAAAGCCAAGCACAGCAAAAACAAGCAAGGACATACCACAAACTGGACTGAGGCTGAAACAAGTTAGATATATAAGCTACGTGCTATAAGATGGGAAATCCAGTAAAACTGATGTTCTAAAGATGTGGCTTTGTTTTCTTTCTTTTTTTTATTTTCTTCAAGGCAGCAGATTTATTAAAATGAATACCAAAACACAATTTTGCCATTGGTTTGCAGGAAACTGCTCTGAGAAATGCCCGAGAAACAAAATAGGGTCAATGTTAGAATAGCAAAGACGAAGAAGAAGTAAATAAAGAAGTAAATAAAGGATGGTTTGGAGAAGAAGTTGAAGAACAAGCTGGGTGAAAGAGGAAGAAACGACACATATTTCAAATGATTCGGGGAAAACAGCATGGTAAAATGACAGGAGATGAGACAAAACAGCATTTTCATCAGATTTTACTGATGTGCTCTTGAAAGAAAAAAAAAATCTCACACACAGTACATACGCACGCACAAAAAGCTGCCACTCAGTTGCTTCAGGAACAATAA
This sequence comes from Nibea albiflora, assembly GCA_014281875.1. NCBI lineage: Eukaryota > Metazoa > Chordata > Actinopteri > Sciaenidae > Nibea > Nibea albiflora. Next base: position 7,364,195 of record CM024803.1, read on the forward strand.
AACATCAAAAGCTCTCTGTGCATCTAATGAAAACAGATAAAAAACAGGTTGAAAGAGGACGGAGAAGACTGAACAAGCGATAATGCACCTGTAGAAATATCACAGACAACAACAAAGATGGTATGAATAATAAAGCAAATCAAACAATAATTCAAATTAAAATGACAGTGTGCATGGTGTTCTTTTTTTTGTGAACCACCCCGAGAGATATCACCTGAGTCAGTGGCAGACAGGACGGTATTCATGAATAAATGTTATTTGAATTAGTGCACTTTCATCATCTGGTTTGCATTGCTAAACGCTGAATGTGATGTAGAAGACGGTCTTTGTTAGACTCATGAAACACACACCTGCACGTGTGCACACAGCCACATGCATGAGTGGTTAGGTAAGGTTACTTTTAAATGCTAATGGGTTGCAGACTTAACTTACTGTAGGCTGTTGCTCATAAATCATAATCAGACCAAAAAAAATAAATTAATAATTAAAAAGAATTAAAAATGAAAAGACCTTTCCAGTCAATGAATTGTAAATTTGCAGATTTTCTGTTTGAATCTCTGTGACTAAGCTGACCATGGTGGTCAACCAAAGCACAGAAATCCTCACAACCCTGTGTTTGGCACCTGGATTTATTGTGGATTTTTTTTTTTCAATAAAAAAGTAGTTCAAGTTCCTATTCACAGATTTAAAATGCCACATTTTTTTATTTGAATATTTCATGCTGTGCACTGTTCTTTCACTCTCAATGAAAGGGCTGCTGAAAGACCTTTAGTTTTAGAAATATGATATATTTCTGAGTGTAGCCAGTGCTCAAGGATTTTAATTGACTCATTTGAGTGTTAGGGCAGTTTTAGAAGACTGTTAGCCTCTGCTGGGGCTGCACAATTATTCAAAATATTATCAAAATCATAATAACAGCATGTGTAAATCGGACAAACCTAAATCTTCTAATATATACATTTGTACAAATGACAAAATGGACAGATTTTTAGGATATAAATACCCAAAACAGGATGAAAGCCATGATCTAGTTACTCTTGAAGCACTGAGGTATTTCTTCCGTGGTCACTTTGCTCTTGATAAATTGATAAGAGCAGCCAGCAGTTTATTGTAGTTCTTTCTCTCTTTCATACCCTGCCAATACTTTCTCTTCTCCTGTCCCACTATTCTCAACCTGTCACACAAAAATTCTGGGTCTTGCAAAAAGAGGATCTTTGTCACAGGAGGGTGCGCACAAACACACACACAGAAATGTAATGAGGGACAATGACATCCAGTGGCCCGGTTGCTAGGCTGCAGACGCTGTAGTAATTGCTATTTGGTTGTGTTAGTAGCCTCCCTGTTGCTTTGTGTGTGCGTGTGTGTTTGTCCGTATGCATCGGTGTGTCTGTGTGTGTGTGCACATTCAGGTCTTTCTGTGCTTGTGTGTGGTTGTAGTGGATTCTCTTGCTATGACAACAAAGATGAATGCCTTTTCTTCTTTGGATGCAATTTCTTCATTCATTCACTTTTTTTTTTTTTTTTTTTTACCAATAAAAAAATCAGGGCGTATGAAATTCAAACTTGGCCTCAACCAAAAACACAAAATTATTGACATTACCTGGATCAAAATCCAAATTCATGCCATCCATGATTCAGTTTTTTGCTTTCATGGAATCAGTTTGACAAACCACATTTTTCCTGGACACAAAAATAATAGACAATAGCTGACAAACCCATCCATCTACCCCATCTGTCCATCTATCTGTCCATCACACACATCCCGTTCACTTCAAAAATCACGTTTTTCATATTAGAGCTCCTACTGGGAAGAACTGGATCCTCTTGGAGACTGTGGTGCTGCGAATGGCATAACTCATTTAGGCAGATGGCTTTAGTCTCCGCTTGACTCGGCCTGCCAACGCAGCGCTCGCTGCATTTTAGATTAGCTTAGTCATGTGTCATGGGAGAACGAGGAATGTAAATAAAACTCTAAGACAAAGTCATAGTGAGGCAGAGACAGAGACGCTGTGGTGCCTTTTTGTCCAGACCAGCTGTCGTGGCTAACGTTAATGTAATTGTGGTGTAATATTTTTATCCGCCGCTCTGAAGCTATCCCGAAGCATGAATGCACATGTGAACGCGTATGTGACTGTATAAGATTAGTGAGGGTACTGCAATGTGAATATGCAATTTTATGTATCTGTAATTGAATTGGAAGTGCACACATTGGCCTGTGCAGTGCGTGCACTTGTATGTCTCATTAAAAGTATGTGTCTGTGTGTGCCAGAGTGGCTTTAACCCATTAGCATACAATTTTCTTTTCATTGAAGGAGCGCAGCTTTCATTGTACATCATTTTATAAACATTTGCAAGTTCAGCGGGGCATATTTGGTTATCGTTGTGCATTTTTTGGATCTCTATATTTCAAAGAAAGTAATAAAAACCAGAGACATAACAAACTGTAAAAGACTTGTGGCTCTCTGCATGCTGTGTATCTGTGAGTGGGTGTGTCCTCCTTTGCAATGCTATTTGATTAAACAGAACTTCCAGTCCAGTTTATACAATCACTAGAGATGAACCTCCTGACTCAGCGCATAAGAATTGAAACACATGCATATTGCACACCAAGCACTCTTTTCTCTCCTTCGCTTCTTTTCTACTTGTCTTCCCTATCTGTCTTTTTCTCACCGTCCCATCCTCTTGCTCTCCCTCTCTCTCTCTCTTTCCCACTTGCTGGTTCAGAACTGCTCCTCAGCATGAGGGATTGAGAGAGTGCGTGCGCGCACACACACACACACACACACACACACACACACACACAGACACACACACACACTGCACAAAACAATGATGCCCTGGCATTCCAGGAATGTCTCCGGGCCAATTGGAAACAGCCGTGTGTGAGAGATGAATGAATGAAAGGAGGATGAATACCTCATGAGAGCATCAGGAGTTGATAAGCGGGAGAGAGGCAGGGAGACAAAGGTGAAGTGAGAAACAAAAGAGGGGGGAAGAGGAGCTATGCGGGGTGAAGTGAAAAAAAGTTAAATGTTCTGATAAATTCCACTTTGCTCTTTTTGTTGTCTGTTCGCCAAATGAAGCCTGCCAACATAACACCCAAGCTGTAATAAAGTGAAATGATCCTTTAAAGTGCCCCTAAGAGGTAAGAGGGAAGGAGCTGTTGACGGGTTTGTGTTGACCTCCGCAGCTCTGGGAGGTCAGACACAGGAAGACAACCATTATACCTGGACACTTTGATCACCGCTCGCCCCGCAGCCTGTCTTTCACTCTCTCTCATGCACACACGCTCACTTAGCCACCTGACATCACAAATCTTCCTCAAAGCTCGGGGAATAAGCGCTTATGTTTCACAGGAAATAAAACAAGACTCTCAAGTAGCTTCACACGTATAAACACGATCTCACCTCCAGCACTTGTTTTCACTTCTCAACTGCTTCCTTCCTCACGCAAAAGCCTCTGATGGTAAACGCTGCTGATGCGATGAGATGGTCAAATAGGCCTTATGACCGCAGACTCACAAGTTCGCTCAATACTTGGAATCTCTGCGCATGCATTTGAGATTTGATGTGATAGCTCAAACTATGAAATGGAAAGTTTTCCTAAAAAAAATGCTCAATGAATAATTATTACCTAATGTTCTTTGTTTAATATTTCATCAAAAATCACAGTTGCAAAGTCCAAACTGCAGAGTGGGGAACTGAATTTGTTTGTTTTTTGAGAGACAGCTATTACCTCTTAGCAGGAGAGCAAATTCTTTCACTGTTCAGTGCCGTTCCCACCTGTATCTGTTTCCCTTTCCCTTCACAATTGCTGCCATTTCTCTCTCTTTCTTTCTTTCTTTCTTTCTTTCTTTCTTTCTTTCTTTCTTTCTTTCTACCAATTCCACTTATTTTCTGTCTTTATTGTTCAACATTTGCAGTCATGGCTGTCCATCACATCCTAATGGAAAAAGGGCAAACAAAACAAAACAACAGACGTCTTATGGATTTGCCTTTTCAGACAAAAAAATGCACCTACTACCAAAGTTATTTTTTATTCGTATCTTTATGTGATTTGGACCTTCTGAAGGTGCTTAACTCGCTACAGGACTCTGCACAAACTAGTAGCATTGAATCCAGAAGCTTATGAGAGGCCAGGCATTCCTTTCATGCTACTTCATTCCTACCATATTTCATTATTATTTATCTTGACAGCGCAGTGAAGATTGCCAGGAAAGTTGGGAAAACAGCGCAGTGCCACTCATGAGTGATTTGTTCATTTAAAAGTAATCTTCTTACTAAAACTGGGAATTTAATTTTTCATGCCGGAGCCTCACATGCCTGGACCTGTCTCCACACTTTGTTTTAGTTTCTTGTTAGTTGCTGCATTAATGCCACAAGAAAGGTCTGGCAACAGCCATAGCAAGAAAAATAAAACATAAGCAGTGAAACAAAATCATCTGAGAGGTTTTAGATTTTGTCTTTTCTGACATAAAACTGACTGCCAGGGAGAAATTCATCTTTTAACTTTGGGGATCAAATGGTCTTCCACTGGCTCAGAAGAGGGCCTGGTTAGGGCTTAATTGCCTTTGTCAGAGGCACTGCAGCAGGTCAAACACTTTGGCTAACAGGGGATCGAATCTAGCACTCTGTCACACTGTAAGTAATACAGGATGACACTCAAAACCTAGGGTATCAATAGTCATCATTTTTCACTTTTCAAGTGGGAGCTGCAGGCCAGGCCAATTATTTCTGTCCACTCTCCACACTCCCTCGCCACATATCTGACAAATTTGTCAATCCCTTTTTGTGTCAGGTGTAGGTCAAATTCTTAGCAGTTTCTATGTAGCCCTTTATTGCATTTAACAAAAGAAATTCAGACTCCCTTTGGACTTTTTTTTTTCTGCTGCAGTACAAGCAAGTGTAGGGTAAAGTACAAATACACCACATTGATATTGGACAAGACACTTGAAAGTTGTAGCTGAAGGAAAGAATAACAGGGTGTATGCAGGAATCCTGAGGTTAAATTCAATACCATTTAATACCTTTTTAATACCTTCTAAATATTTTTGAAATAAATGGAGCGGTGTACTGGGCATACTAGCAGCACAGAAATTCGATATTCATCGCTGCTCTCCCATCAAATTGTCAGTCAACTGAACACTGTAGATAGACTACATAATTTTAGTTACGCTACTTGACATCTGCTAAAGGAATGACACAATGCCTAAAAGTTCAGGACCACCATGTTCTCTAACTAAGACATCGAGTATACTTGACCAACAGTGTTTTACAGCTTGTGAACAGCTGTTCTATTCACACTTTTTTGTCTTTTCAATGTCTATGAAATCAAACTTTTTTGTGCAAAGCTTGTTTCAAGTTTTGCTCCAGCAATCAACCATGTAGTTTGGAGCTTGTAACTTTTCAGTTTTCAGTGATTTTGTACCGTCATACTAACCACAAACTTCTTGAGAATTATTACAAAGTTTCAGGGCATTCTCGTAACCATGGTAACTCACAGTGCCGGAGGAGAGGGGGCGACTCTTGACTAAACTTCACAAACCAAGTCTGAAAATGAGAATCCATGCTAGCTAAACAGCTAAACTTTAGCACCGACGCTCTGTGTTCAGATCTCGGCCTGGTGTGGGTCACATGCAGGCTGTAAACAATACCATTGGCTGCGTGACAACCTACCAATAAAAACATCTACCCCCTCCTCAGATATACATTGATTTCATAAATGGCCTCTGTGAACTCTAAATGACGGAAATAGCGATGGAGACCTCGAATGCATGAACTACACAGAACAATCCTGAGTCTACTGCTGTCGATGTCAACATAATGCCAACACAATAATGAAACTAGAAACTGCCATTCCATCACAGAAAATCCTGTCAGTACTACTAAGCAGTAGGTAGTGTTTTACCGTGCAAAATTGAAATCTGAGTGTGTTAAAGCTGTTGAGTTGAGATGTCTCTAGTCTCCCTAAGAGGTAAAGCTCTGTGTCACTGTGGCAATAATAGCCTGAGGCTCTGTCGGTGCCACGACAATTGCCTCTTAGCTGCAGTATCCATGACGGTGAAATGAGTGACAGGCTGGGATTGACCAATCACAGGTGTCACTCTGCCAAATGCACAAACAGCTAAGTGCCATCACTCACTGACAGGCAGGTACCACCCAAATGCCTGATGTCTGATGAGTCTTTTAAATTTAGCTATGTGATTCAAAGACAGACAGAGACAAAAAGACAGACAGAAAGACAGACAAATAGAAATTAAAAATGTCTGGCCGGTAAAGCTTGAGGCCGTCATTGTTAAGTCAGCCAGCTGCTTTGTGCAGGAGCACTGTGCTGTCTTTTTACATACACCATGTTCTCTTTATGGAGTTATGAAAGGTGTCACATTACTGTGAAGGAACAAAGGCTTTTTCTGCACAGTCTGAAACCTTTAGATACACATACATAATGATAGAGAGAGGGCAAACAAGCAGCTGCACACATACTGTGACTGCCTGAAAGCAAGAGAGCAGGCTGGAGCACATACAGAGTATACAACCAACAAAAAGAAACACAGTATTAGATGCAGTTCTGTGCACCTTGGGGCTGGACTGGAACAGCTATTCTCAGTAATACTGTATTCTAATGGAATGTTTGCACAGAGACTTTAAACTACATGGTTTCAATCAAGTCCTCCTCACACCAGCTGTGCACTCGTCGAGCTGACCCAGACCTCCTGTCAGCCATGCTGGAAGATCTCATCGCTTTGCGACATCACAGAGAGTCGAACTGGCAGCAAAATGTAACACTTAACTCAGCGGTATCCATGAGAAATGGCTAATCTAGCACTGGTGATGTTTACATAAACACCGTAGGTGTGAAAATAACTCATTACTGGGGTGTCGTCATGGGAGCATCCGCCTCATGTATGAAGCAGTGGGCCAGGGTTCGAATCTGACCTGCTGCCCTTTGCTGCATGGCATCCCCCATCTCTCTCTCTCTCACAGCTGTCTCTATCAAAAATAAAGCTTGAAAAAAATCCATAAAAAATATCTTCTATTGTTCTTTTGGACTAACTCTACCTGGATTTACAGGAGCTGTAGCAGATTCTGCATAACCAGGTTCAGTGACTACACTCGACAAACTATTTCACTTATTCTAGTGGGAGTGGATCATATTTTAGGTTAAAGTCTGCTGTATACTATAGCTGCTGTCAGCAAATGTTAGCTCAGTTTATTAGCCAGTCTGAGCTGGTCTGCAAGCTACGAGTTTGGCCAGGGTGAGGTACAAGAATCACTTGGGCTGGGTTTAGTTAATGTTAGTTGGCAACATGGAAAGAACAGCAGTGTTTCAGCTGTTTGTTGATCCATCCCGACCTCCTCTGTACATGGACTTCAGGGATTCATAACAGCGTCACATGACTTTCATCTTGCCTAGCCTACAATGACTACGGCTGCTTAAGGGCATTTTTACTTGAATATGTATTCATGTAACCATGTTTTGGGCCACTGGCTGAAACGCTGTCATTCTTCTTGATGTGACAGACTACATGGTGAAAAGATTGCAATGTGTTATATTATTTATTTACGCCATGTACAAAAAATAATATTAAAGTGAAATACAAGTGTCAGTGCCAATGGTGAACACCGCTTCGCTTCACAGTTGCTAAATCCAGTCAGCTAGAGTAGAATGACCTGGTCACTGCGCGTCAGACATTTGATTTATTGCTTGTCAACGAGAGCAAGCTACAAGGCAAGGAAATGACGCAGGATGCAACCCATTTAATACGCTGTGTTGTGTCCTTCTGTGCAGATTCCAAAGCAGATAGCTTAATCATAAAATTCACTAATCCATTAGTCCTAGAGAAAATGCCCATAACTTTCCAGTCTTGGTGGCAAGAACAGGCAAAGAGAAGAACTAAAGTGGGGCAATAAAGCAAGCAGAAGTCTGTCTACATGTTTACATGAAAGAACAAACAGTGATCTCATTCCCTCAGCAGTATTTTGGGTCTGAGTCACAACCACAACAGGATGCTCTTATCACACCTATTCTCATTCCTTTGAGTTCTGTTTGGATTCAACAGCAAAGAGAAACAAACATACAGGCTGATGGGTTGAAGTGAGGCGTTCTTTTCCGAGACTTTTATATGTCTAGAACTTCAGCCAACTCCACCTCCTGAAGTTGATTTTGTGGCATAACAAAATGGAAGTTTGGGGAGAGATCTGAGCAAAAAAAAAAGAAAGAAAGAAAAAAACATAAAACATAACTAGAAAATATGAGCTTCTTTCCCTTCTTCCCGAAAGGATTTATAACATGATGAAGTCAACTTTATTGAATCCCTAAGGTAATTGTTCCTTCTTGGCTGGTGGAAGCCAAGGCCCCATGTCACAGGTTTGCAGTTCAACCTAAGAGTGATGTTTCCTTCACAGACTGTATTATTTGAATTGTTTTTCAGGGGATTGAGGAGGGAAAACTATGGAGTATTCTGCAACAAAGAAGCAACGATGAAACAACGTTGCGTTCTTGTACAGCTGTTCACGTTCAGCTTTTCTTTTAACTTTTCTCTCCCTCTTATAATCATCTTGTAATCCTGGCTGGGATCCACTGCTGTAGGTGTAAGTTGGATGTAACTGCACTGAATGCTTGTCTTTCTGCCTCTATATATTACCGAAACTGTTTCACTTAGAGACATGTACTGCATTGTTTGTTACTTCAAATAAGAAATGGCAGACTATATATATATATATATATAGTATATGTACATACAACAGCTGCAAAATATAGCAGTGCAGCTGGAGCTGTGGGGTTTTGCTTGCCAGCCCCTAGTTTAAAAATTACTGGCTTAGAGTCATTTTTTAAAGCTGCTGGGTACATCACGTGAAGATCAGTGCTTTCTCTCTTTCAGCGTTGGAGGGAAAGGCTTGAGGCAGGGAAGAAAGTACACTATGTATCTCTTCATTTTTTTTTCTGTCTGTTTCATACCTGCTTCTCTCGGTTTTGTCTCGCCAGTCATCCTTTTTCATCACTTCTCCTATATCTTTAGCCTTCTCCCCCAGCCCCCTTTTCTGTGGTAAGTTCAAATCATGGGTATTCGCCCAACCTCAACCTCAACCCCCATGACCTATCATTAGTTGATTACAAACAGCTTTATTGGCACTTGGCGCCTCAGCTATATTACAGGGCTTTGCGATAGCAACCTGTCATTATATTTTATCAGCCAAGCTGCTTTTAATGGCGCTGGTTTGCTGAATCATGTCTGATCGCAAGTGTGTGTGTCATCTTGAACATATTCCAGTAAGGGAAAGTCTTATCAGGAAGTCCTCTTAATTTGCATTCTAATTCACAGAAGAAAAAAAAGTTACACTCAGTTTGGGTATAAAACCATCAAGGGGGAGGCGGGCAGACGGTGAGGGAGACATGGGGGGGAGGGGTTGAGGCGGGGGGTCAGAGATTAAAAGCAAGGAACAGCGCTAAAAAAGAAAGTGAGTGGGCAAGAGAGAGAAAAAGAGGATAAATGACACTCATTGTTCCTTCCTCTTGCTGTCAGTTCTCAGTAATGCTAATCATTAGGCTAATCTGACAGGATGGTACACACACACACAGACACAGACACACACACACACCATGTCCCCTTGCCGCCGCCCCCCCCCGCGTTGCATTCCAGTGCCCAGTGTCAATGAGAGGGAACCGCCACATTACATGGCTGTTTGTTCTCTTTGTACGCTCGCCTGCAATGCTATTAGGACCGGGGAGAGTGTGTGTGTGTGTGTGTGTGTGTGTGCACATAGACAAAGTAGTTCTTTTTTTTTTTTTTCTTAATAGAAGACAAAGCTTAATTTAAATTAAGAGGAAATTCATTATTAATTTGTTGGTGATGAAACAGATTTTTGTGAAATATACTAATACTATAAAATTCTGCCAGGTTTACTCACACCATGTACTTTTGTTTCCATGCAGAGACAGCAGCTGCAGTTACTCCATCATGAGATTTTGATTGAAAACAGACAAACAAAAAAACAAAAAAAAACCTGCTTCACTTCTGGCTTTGTTTTAATGAAGGAAGTTCTTAGATTCAAAACATATTTTTCATTCTGAGATTTATTGTTGTACTTTCTTTTATACTAATTCTGACAGTGTGCCATTTGATTTTTTCCCTTTTATAGCTGCGGTTTGTAAACATAAACATAAACAGAGCTTTTAATTTGAATTATAGTAGGGTTATGATCTGTTCTCCTTCTTCTGAAGCTTCAGAAGGTTTTCCTCTGGCCTTGAAGGGGCGCTCTTGGTGCACTTTTTAGCTTTGAAAGGAAAGAAATGAAGGGGGGGGGGGGGGGCTGGAACATTTGCTGTGATGATAAAAAGGTTGGGGTCAGTACATCCTGTACATTATGATCTTATTAACTGAGGACTTGTTCTTCGGGATTTATTCTACAGCAGTAAGAAGTCCATGTCCATCAATCCAGCCTCTTTTCTACAGAGAGCAAACAGAAGAAAAAGTTCTTGAAAGTCTCCACAGAATCGAATGATTCTCACTTTCAGTGAAAGTTGAGGAGGCCACACAATCTTGGGCTTAAGTGGGATGCAGTACCGTTAAATAAGTGTGTGCGCATGTGTTTGTGTGTGTGTCCTGAGGGAAAAGAGGGATCTTGGTTTAGAATAGGTAACAGTGGAATGTAATTGAGCTGAAAATTGAAAAGCGGAGCCGTGGCAAAGCCAAGTGGTGTGCGCAAACGTGCGTGTACGCATGAGAGTGTGTGTTGTGCAGGTATGCTTTGGAATTTGTCTACGTGTGTTTTTTTGTGCGCGCAGTTATATGTGTGTGTACCTGTGTTTGTTTGTGTTTTAAAACCAGAGTGGGATGCCAGTGTAATCCTTGCACTGCCGGACCCCCAAGGATAACAGAATTCACTGCTGTGTGGGTGAGCCACATGGACTCATGCGTATGAGAGCACACCTACACACACATACATACACACACACACACACAGACACACACACAGTCCCATGCCAACTCCTGAGAGAGTAAAGAAGAGTGAGGATGAGAACATGCTGAGTCTCGCTCCCCTTCTCCCCAGAAACACTCGCTTGGAAAATTGGAAAGAGCTTTGCAGACTCCTCTGGGCATCACTTATGATGGTTCATTTTACACAGTATACATACACATAATATACTGACTATAGAAATAGGTGATATATGCTGTTACAGGATAAAGTGCTTTTAAACCATATTTCTATGTCGCCTGGCTCCCCTTGAATAAATGTGGCATAATTAATCTACAATTAGTGCAACCCAGAGTCAATAATTAAAACAAGGCAGACCCACTGATGTAAACAAGGACACGGTGTGATAGAGGTGAAGCATCCTGCTGAGATGAGATGAGTATATCATGGTTTAATGGGTAAGAGCTATAAAACAGTGTGATGGAAACCGATGGCCACTAGGCGAACATAGAGAGGTGTGAGCAAATAACTGAATTTGCATAAGAATGTGCTAGCCTATAAGCTAAAAAGAAGTATCGACTAGCTGTAAGTGGTGTGAACACCAAGAAATGATGATGTGATTCACCACTTCTTCAAGTTGCCAATTTGGCATGGATCTGCAACTTCTCACCTCAACTTTGCCACGGAACCAATTCTGATGAAAATTCAAGAAATTAAATGTGACAGTTCAGGAGCAGCCTCCATCATTTCCCAACCTGATGATTGGAAGCAATGAACGATGACTGTAGATGGCTCTACAAACAGCAGGTGCTGCACTGATATCAGGTGATCATTGAAAACGGAGCTGCGTTACTCAATCACTCGACATCAGAAGTAATTAGTTTCATCATCATTCTCAGATATCGAATGTGTACAAGCGATTAAACACATCGCCAGCCTCTGGTTAAGAGGTATTTACTGACTTAGCTAATGTTAGCTTTGCCCCACTAACTGACCACATGCAGCAGAGGAGTCAACTGATTTACCATGGAAATGTAAGCAAACGCTACGAAGACACAAAGTAAATAAGACAACTTTAGAGCGACCAGGAGGCGCATCTCTGCTCTTTTGGAAGCTATCCAACTCCCTACATCTCCATCTTTGTGTCAAGCTAACACTTCCTGCAGCAGTGTGTTGTCTGAAACTGATATCAATCTGCCATCAAACTCTTGTTAAAGCAGAAGTCAATGATTGAGGATGACTTGGATTAGTAACTGTAATCTAATTACGTAACTAAATAAGTAAACACTGTGTGTGTATTTTCTCCTCGCGCTCTTTTAGCATATCACATTCTGTCTGCTCAAGTGAATGCCACATAGTGTTTGAGTAAATGATACAACTTTGTTGACTAAAGCAATGCCTGAAACTGATCGGTTTGGTATCAGTGTGGGCCAGAGGCTTCACTGCCTCTGTCATTCTCTTTTTGATCAACATGAAACAGAATCACTCAGTTTTCTGACAATCCTGGCAGGTGGTCAGCTCTGGAAGCAAGAAAAAAAACATTCTATCCACCTTTTGCATCTTTTCTTGTTCTATCTCACCTTCTATCTGTCCTGCGGTGCCCACAGAATCTCAGTGCCCGTTTGTATCTGTGTAAGTTCATGCCTCTGTGTGTATGTGTGTGTGTGTGGTCTACAGAGAGGGGTATTTGACTGCCTGATAAGCGAGACACACAGGCACTGACAGCTTCATCCATCAGCATGTCTGTCTGATGGACAGGCCTCTGTAAAGAGGTCACGCTCCACACACACACACAAACGCACACACGTGTGTGTGTGTGTGTGTCTGGTCAGAAATAAATAGTGACTCTTCCATGGTAAGAATATCAATGTGGCGTTCTGTATCTCCTCTCCTGCCTCCTTTTCCTTGCCCTCTGCTGCTCACCTTTTCCCGTCTTTGCAGTTGTTTTCTCATCCCATCATGCTTTCATGATTCCATTTTCCTCTGGCTAGTTTTTCCACTCCTGTTCATCTCTTACCCTTTGCCTGGTTTTTTCTAACCCCCAACATCAGCTGAAGTGAAGATTGAGGGAAAACACGCTCAATGCGCACAAACACCTTTATTCAAAATGTATTCGCACTCTGGCACCGCTGGTATGTGGGTTTATTCATTCAGCAGCTTGACAACCTTGAGAACTTTACCATGTTCCATATCCGTTCATTCATTAGCACACACAACTGACAACATCAGTATGTGAGAACATGCATACCGGCGCGCCGTAAGAAGAAAGAACGCTGTCACTCATTTCCCCAGTGGATCAAAATAGTTCCCAAACACCCAACAGGGAAGTGCTCCCTGGCAACAGAAGCGGCTGAAAGGAAGTAAAGAGGAAATTGACCCCTAATTTTTGAAGATTTCTGAATGCATTTTTCTTATTGTTGGGCAACTTTGTTATGGGAACCTGATGCATTCATAGCAGTTACGTCATTGTCAATGTGAGATAATGGCTTTGGGGACTGGCATCGCTATCTGGTCCCACAGTAACAACTCAAGCTAATTGACAGTCGCAAAAGTGAAAAATATTGCAGAAATTTACCACCAGATTTGTTGCTTGCGTTAAATAATGTTAGCAAGTAAGTTGACTGGCTGTAACACCTTTTAAATCTCTTTTCGCTGAGAGCAGAGACGGAATTATCTTATTTCTTTATTTATTTTTCTTTATTAATATTTTGTGCCCATCCATTCTGATCCAACTAACATCCTTTATACCTATACACTTCTTATTTGCTTTTATGACTGTTGTTTTTTAATCTCTCACCTTTTATGAAACACTTTGTAACATGGTTTGTGAAAAAAAAAGCGCTTTACAAATTAAAATGTTACTTGAATGAGCTTCCTGCAGTTTCTGTTGGATGATGGATAGATGATGGAACTGTTACTGGATTGATACTGAAGAAAACGTAAAAACACGATTATTCTCAGTTCTGCAACATAGAGAATGCCTTTTTTATGATTTCTAAATGGATTTATGTTTGTTCATTTGCACATAATTAGATCCTCGGAAAGTGTAATTCACACTGGATCTAAAAATACATGCATTGTGTCTGTGTTCTCAGATTTGACTGAGTAATGACATGTTTTCACGCAACTTGCTGCAAAAGGTTTCCAAGTATTTTAATCGCCTCCATGAGCTGTGTGTCACACCCTCAGCTGCAGCTCCGACCGCTGACCATGTAAGTAAGCAGGCCAAGCCAATAGCCCAAATACAGCCACATGTTTTCCCTCCGTTCCACATTATGTGCAGAACTTTTTTTAATTTACTTAAATGTTTGTATAATTTCCTTTCTCTTCAACAAAATTCCATGAAACCAGGCAAGACACATTCAAATCGAGGATATTTTTACATATTTTAAATATTCAAATATACTCATCACTCTGTCTGTCTCATGCGATTCACTGCGTTGACATTTTCATGACATTTGACATTTTATCTCCAAGTTCCCTCTCTCTTTACACTTTTTCTCACCCATTCTCGGAGTCTGTCCCCCTCTCACTGTCTGTCTGTCTCTCTCTCTCTTAGTCAGTCTCACATTCCAGGCAAGCTTGGCTTCTTTGTCCTCAATGACATCACAGACATAAGGCCGTGACAGGCAAGACAGGAGGAATGCAGGGCGAGAGAGGGATAGAAAGCATGAAAGAGAGAGAGAGAGAGAGAGAGAGAGAGAGAGAGAGAGAGAGAGAGAGAGAGAGAGAGAGAGAGAGAGAGAGAGAGAGAGAGAGAGAATAACCAGATGATGGAGAGAGAAAGTCTGTGAGGGAATGAGAAAATGTGAGAGAAAAAGGGAAAACCAGAGAAAGAGGGAGAAAGAATTCCATTGATTCAGCAGGGCATGAATGGACTTCACAGAGGACTCCCCAGCCAACACACACACACACACACACACACACACACACACACACACACACACACACACACACACACACACACACACACACACACACGCCTCCCACCACTACAACACTACCCGTCCACTCCCTCCCTCGCGGCCTCTCTCTCATCCCTCCGTCTGTCCCCTCCTTCACTGTTTGTACTCCTTTCATTAATCTCCTTTAGAAGGTATCAGACAACAGCACCCCCTCCACAAACCCAGGGGGAGAAAGTTTTCACACATGCCACAGTTAGCACAAGTCCAGCTCTGTTACAATGTTTCGCCATAGAGTTCTGATAGATCTGTTTATTCTTTAAAGGAAAATACATTTAACTTACATAGTTGGACTGCAACTGAGCCCAGTGTCCAAACTTTCCTAAAAAAGTTTTGGAACTTAAGACTTAGTGTTGGAGCTGCTATTCAGTTCAGGACTCGTTCAACTAAGTCACTGTATGACAATACATTAAGTTATTTATCCAGCACAAATGCCAAACATTCACAAAATACACATACTGGTTGCCCTGAATACAACCTGTTGGCTAATCAGATGATCTACATGTTTTTTTTTCCCCCTTTATCCTTAAACTAGAGAGTAAAATGGAATGTTTAATTGGTTTATTATGGTTAATAATTAAACAATAAGCTAAATTTAAGTTTTCTGGTTGTTCCAGTGAAAATCATGGCAACGTCTCACTTCCTGTTGAAGTTATAAACAAACAAACAATAAAAAAAATGTTCATATGACATGCATACATGAAATTGCTGGCCTTCACCAACAAACAATATCAGATTTTAAGTCTTGTAAGAACTCAAAGTTAAAAACTTTCTGTCAAACAGTTCCCTCCCCGTGTGCAGACATGCCCCGTGCAGTTTCACTCACAAAATGCTCACTACTTAAAGTTTACTACGGTGCTCTCGACATGATGCTGTGGCTTTTACAAGACACACTGTGAGAAGACATTAGCATTAATCATAGCAAACCCAATAAATACTTCATACTAGTTCAAGGTGGATCCTTGCCATCTAAAGGTCAAATCCACTTATTTATATAGTGCCTGAGATGCAACCAACTTTGTTAGAAAGCACTTCATGTTATTAAAAGAGTAGATAACATAAAAGGATGCGATCACATAAAAAAGACCATGCACATTAAAAATATGCAATGCATCAGTCACACTGAAAGCCAACAAAGATGAAATGATTTAAGCAAATCTTAAAATGGGAATTGCCTTAATTTTTCAAAGTGCCTTATTTAATGCAATCCTGCTACCTCTTTACTTCACCCTCACGAGGAATCATTTGGAAACAGCTGTGGTGACCATGGAGGATAGCTGCAGGATATGGTGGCCTTCCACAGCGGTTACATGGTAAAGAGTAGAAAAGTGGGATAGACGCAGGATGTGGGGACTTCTACAATGGCTAGCGCTGCATGAAACTTTAACTTCTGGCCACAAAATCACCCAAGACAGATTGCTTTCCCTCGGATATCTCAGCACAACCACATCAAGGCAGAGTCTATCGTTGTGACGGAGAGAAAGAGAGGGAGAATTACAGAAAAAGAGAAAGGCAGTCAGAGGAATGAAAAGTGAAACTGGAGCCTGGAGGACCAACAGCAAGTTAGAGTTAAACAAAGTGAACAAGGAGGGGGAAAAAAAACAACAAAAAAAAACACATCAGGCAGACTTCCATGGTGACAAATTATTTTGTCTTCAGATCAATAAGTCATTATCACATTCAAAACAGAAGTGCACACACATTCATGCGGGGGCACAATGGGGGCACACCCACATTGCAAACACAAAGATGCACACACAAACACACACTCTCAAATTCCGTGCAGTCACACACAATTATCTACACACACAGACAAAGTTGGGGCTGTGAGATATCGAGTGGTTAGATGAACTTTTCCAAACCTCTGTGCTGAGGCGGTGAAATAATTTCACCCCATTAAAAACAGCAGAGCAGCCTTGGCCAAACTAATTATGGAGAATTCTGTCAAATGCGAGCGAAGGGGAGAGCGGTAAATAAGACACTGCGTGTGTGTGTGTGTGTGTGTGTGTGTGTAACCACAGATGAGGTTAACATACACAAACCCATAGTGAGCACACCATCTGCGGATGAAATTAAGAACCAATACAGCCCATGATATTCAGAATCAGCTGGAATAATCTAAAGCAGATCCCCTTCATTTACCAATCAATAGCACTTCCAGTCCATAAAAAAATCTCAATAAAGGCTGGGGTGACACAAAACAAAAGACTTGTACACACAGCTGTCAGATGGCGTATTGACAGCTACTAATCTAATCAATGAAGCCGACAATAATTAATGTAGGAAAAAAGAGTGACAATACCAATCTGTCTACCAGAACATTAGTTATTAGATTAGGCTTGCTAAACGTATCCATTGAATCGATATCAAGCGCATGTCATTGGCTGGATCCTCAGGGTATTTAAAGAGGTTAATATGAGTGTTCATGTGTAGCTGCAGGTTTGAGATCAAAGCGTTCTGTATGGTGCAGCAGAAAAAAAGGAACAATCACCATGTACCAGCTTCAATTACCATTTAGAGCCCTGTTTTAAAGGGTGACTCAGTAGACTTGGGCGCACAGACAAAAGCATACCTGACGTTTTTCTATATACAGCAGCACAGAGTGTACTGTACAGCTGTGAACAACAGATCCTGTCAGAATAACTCATATTCATGTATAAATAAATGCAGACTGCGCTACCAGTGTTCCTGCTGCGTACCACAGTGAATGTTCTTTTTCTTTTTTCTCTCTCTTTTTTTTTTGTTGCTGCAGATTTAAAACACACACTGGCTGGAGGGTGTTTCATTAAAACTGTTTATTTTTGTTTTATGCATTATTTCCAATTTTGCTTTGCATTTCCTCCAAGTGTTGTGCTTGTTTATAAGAAGTGTCAGCGGAGTGAAGCTCTGCCAGAGACAGGGCCTTTAAAGGCAAAATTGTTATTTTTTTTTCTGTAATTAAACTAATTACCAGCTGCTCAGTTCTACCAAACATAAGAGAAACCACACACACAAAAAAAGTTTCATGTGATGACTGCTGGACTCAGTGAACAAACAAAAACTGAGCCTTACACTCACACACACACGTACACTTGCGCACAAAACACTGAGCTAGCTAGTCATTAGTGTGTGAGTGATGGTGTGTTATGTTTGAGCTGACTCTGGACTGAATCAGGACCTCGATGCAATAACAGCAACAAGAAGTGATCACCTAGACAATCACTAATAGCCTCTTCTTTTTTTGCTGCTTCTCTGCTTGTCTCTTTTTTCTCCCTATTTTTTCATTTTTTCCCCCCTCCATTTTCTTTGCATCCACAAAAATGCAATATCCATGTGTTATTTCTGACTCACTTATTGCCTTCTCTTTTGGTTAATTGCTTTGCTGCTCCCTCTCCAGTCACGTGCTTGCTGCACTTTGTAAAATGTTCAAAGCCATTCTTGCTTTAATCCCCTCTTGCAATCTGCCGTCCTCTTCTTTTCTCGTATATTCCTTCTCCTCCCTTCTTTTTTCTTGCTGTCATGATTCTTCCACTCTGCTTTTCCATCCATCTTTTGCCTTTTCCATCCCCTGTTTTTTGGTTTTGTTTTGTTTTTTCTAATCGCTACCTCCCTCCCTGTAGACAGACAGCTGTTCCATTTAGAGCATTTGATTAATTTGATAAACCAAAACAAACCCCCTGAACAACAAAGCACAAACACATACTGTACACAAGTAATCCATGTGAGACAAGATGGAGGGGGGGGTGAGAGGGATGGGGTTGCGGATGGCACTCTGGCAGGACAAAGAGCTCGTCTGATTGTTTTAGTTTATGGTTTGAAATATTAAATATTTGGTTTACAATAACGTTAAGTGGCCTGGGCCTGAGTTATGGTGCCGCGGTGGCTTCTCTGTTTGTTTTGTTGTTTATGGTTTTGAAATATTAATCTTTTGTTGTAGACTAATAAGGCTAAGTGGTCTGGGTGAATGAATTATGGTCTGTGCATCAGATGCTTTTTGAAGCATTGAGCACATTTACATGCTCACGAGCTCATGTCCCACTTGGGGTCATATTTGAGACGTGCTGTCTGTATACATTCTCATGTGCCAATCATTGCAAAGACAGACTGAGTAGCACCCAATACTATGTTCTCAATTATGACAAGCAGGGCAGCAACACCACATACTTTGCTGTATAATATCAACACCTCTGTAGCTACACAGGAATGGATGCAGCTATATTGTGAAATTTGTGTTGATGTTTTGTTTTTTAATCATTTGAAAAGAATAAAATAGTTTTGGCTCCTTTTTACACACTCTGAAGCTACTGAGATGTTTACGAGGCGTTTTACCAATTTACCCCCCCACCCCGTGATAATTTAGAGAACTTCAATAATGAGCAGAAGACTACCACTGATGTTATCCCAGCAGTCAAACCTGACAACATGAAAACAAAAATAAAATAAAAAAAAACTTAATAAAAAAAAAAAAAAAAAAAACCTCAGGGAAGTAAATGCAGAAGAAAAACAGCAGGGAAGCTGAAGTAAATGGTTAAACGGCATTTCAAAAAGAATCTTTGAACAAAACAAGAGAAAAACGAGAAAAAACAAGCTCATTTCATAAAATTGGTTATTGGGGATAAATCAAGTTCAAAGTGCTGTTCGGAGATAAGAGTAAAACTGAGGTCGACGTGTGTATGTGTGTGAGCTGTCTGTCAGCTCAAAGACTTTAACAAACAACTTTATTGTTGTTACAGATATGATAGCAAAGAAAGAAAAAGCAGACACTGAGATTAACACGGCATCACTCAAAGAGTGGAGGACAGGGTCCTTGCATGTATGCACTGCACCTCATGAACTGTGTTTTGGCATCGCAAACTGTTGACAGCTTCAAATGGAATCTGCACAGATTTCTCAAAATGGTGCATATAGCCCGATATAGATCTCTTTTTTTTCCAGCTGTTTCATTGAGAGGCAAATAACACAGCAGAACAAACTCACTGCAGGTCGTAAACAAGACTTGAAATACACTTTAAGAATGTTTGTGAATACAAATACCATCTTTTCTGCCAGTTTATAAAAACTGTAGAGTTATTTCATGACATGAAGTGCTACATTTAACACAAAATAAGCAAAGAGAGGCAAGCGAGAAAAGATTTTTTTGTGTGTGTTGATGTTTTGGCATTCCTATGTAAACCATAATGGTTTGCTTTCAGGTCTAAGTGGTTTTCTGACTTTTTACTTATTTATTTAATGGGGTGACGTCATGCATTAGTTCCTGTCTGTATACTGTATGCGGTGGACGTCCCTGGGGGGGATTATGACTGGGTAGAATAATGGCTGTGTGATAATTAATGGGATTAACAGATTAGACAGGAGATTACGCCATGACTGTCTCCAGACCGCTCCATGCTCGAGACAGAGGGCTGAGGAAAAAAAAAAAAAAAAAAAACTGAAAGAGAGGATGAAGTCGACTAAGTAAGAGGCAGAAAACAACTCCAAAGAAGACAAGAAGGTGTGAATAATAAAGTCTAGGCCTGAGCATGTAAAGAAATATATTCATAGCACAAACATTGCAAACTGTTAAGTACTGAAAACTCTACAGGTCAATTCAGGCATGTGGTTACAATTTCATTTTTTGATTGGATAGATCAGAGTTTCTGATTTCAGTCTGATGTAAGATATAGTTGCCAGTTTTAGACCATTTTGTTCAGGCAAAGTTCTTGTATTGCTGCTTGTTTTCCATAACATTCAACGCTTGAGAACTTTAGACTCTTCTGTTAAACAAAACAAAACATGATTATATGTTTTAAGCATTGTTTGGTAACTATAGTTCTAAAAATCAGATACTGTATCACGACTGGTATCCATATCGCCTCTATAAACACTCAAAATGGTGCCGTTTTCTTTCTTAGGTTTCCAAATAGCGCAACCGGGTATGTTATCATTTCCATCATACCATCAAAATGGAAAATAAACTCTTCCGTCTCATTGTTTTTGATCACCTTTTTGGCCACCATGCTGTCTACTGTACATAATGATGAACAATGTTAATGTAACCCCTTCACTGACTCGTAGTATTTAACTCAACATCTGGTGTGAACCCCAGGGGACCCCAGTGGAGTTTGATTGAAGTGAAGCCCAGATCAACATTTTGAGGTGGACAGCTTTTCTGCACTGCACCTGGATTTGACAACACCTGTCACACTTCACCGAATGTACCCAAAAAAAAAAAAAAAATCTCCATCTCCAGCATGTGAAAAAGCCTTCAGAGGTTTAGCAAAAGACAGACGGCTTCATTCATCTCCGGAGCAGTTAATACTGTGTAACCATCGGTACTGGTGTTCCACGCTTGCACGTGTACTTGTATCTGCACATATTATGTTCTGGCAATAACATCCTGTGGGAAGTGTCCTTGTGTATTTTTGTCAGGCTAACCCTTCATTAGATTTGTACTTCTTGTGTGTGTTCCTGAAGTACCGTGTGCCACTATTTGGGAAACAACAATATAACAGTTTCCCAAAGTCTACACTGAATTTGGAATATACAGAGGTTTATGGTTTCACTGCCCCCGTAGCTAAACACTACCTGCTACCATTAACTACCAGTGGAGTTGGCGGACACACGCACACACACGTTCAGCCGTTTACCCACACATTGGCAAACTGGACAAGGCCTTGGGCAGACCCAGCCAAGGCCACAGGTTTGTAGATTGCTTGTCATAACAACACAACCTCCTGCCTGGTTTCACACAGGATATCTGTGGTCAGAAATGATAGGCTGTAGTTGAGAAAAACATTTATCCATTTTCCACTCATAAATTCCTTATTCTGCGCCTCTGAAATGCAGAGAATCCTGTCTATGGTGCAGTGTTGAATACTTGTCAACCAAAGATTTATTTCAATCATTCTGAAGAATTTGTAACTAAAGTGAACCCTCATTTCTTTGTTCTTTAAATCTTAAAATCGGATGAAATGATGGTCTCCTCGCACAACCAGACGAAATGTTTGCACCGCTTCATTACAAAGACTCCTTTTCAAAATGTCGCACATGGGAGTGAAAAAGACAGGAGTGCATTAAGAGGGCCGACCTCAGTAATGATTCACTTTGAAATTCATTCATTGTGACGTGAGTCATAATACACTTGTTCCTCATTATAAACACATTAGCGTGTTTCTGGCAGGTTGAGAGACGGTCTGTGTCTGCTCTCCATTACACCCAAACTATCTGAAAAGAGAAAAGCTCATTGTTCTCAAGTCCACTTAAATGCAGAGAAAATATATTCAAGGAGATTTGATGCTCATAATGTACTTTCGCAAAGCTTTAATCTGACAGTGAAAAGGAGGCTTAAAAAAAAAAAAAAGTAAGGGGGTGAGGAACACTGAGAGGAAAACTACGGGGACGGCAGATTTAAAACCAAAAGTATGCATCGTATTACAAATGTTGGTTCCGGGAAGGGGAACGTTACTTACGTTCTTTGGCTTCATTGTTGTGCTTTTAATTGTCTTTAAGGTACCATGTGGAGTTTTCTTGTTTAATGTCTCTCACAAAACCACATTTGTGTATCCTTGAGTTCGAACAATCCCGAATGTCCGCCCTCATAAAACATTTGCAAATCCAAGGTTCTAAATGTTTTTGATACTTGCACCATTTGAATCCATGTTTATATCATATTTAAAAATAACATTTAAACATTGCCACTTTGTTCAGTGCAGTACTGTAACCTTTTGACTGGCTTGCATACACTACACATTTGCTGTACTGCTCCACTGCCGTGGACAGCGATGTGTATTTTATCCCGTGTGAATGTGCTGCCTTGTGTGTGGGCTGGTACTTAAACTTGAACTCATTTGTACATTTAGTTTTATGCAACATGGCACTCATTGCCAAGTGATATTTTATATATTTTTTTCTAAATTCAAGACATAACAGAAAGCCAAGATGTATTACGCACTATTGTGTCAATTTGTTGTTTCTTTTGTTAAAGAAATGTAGTGGAAATTGACACATTAATGGAAATCTGTGATCAAGACAAGTATTTCGGTATCCAACAAGACAAGTAAATAAATAAATAATTGCATCTAAAGTGAGTGCACCAGTTTGACACGTGTGTGTGTGTGTGTGTGTGTGTGTGTTTCAGAGTATCAAAGGCTAGGCCACGGTGTTGGCTGGATGTGGATGGAATGTGACACGGCTAACCGCTCCGTGCTGTGGCACACAAATACCACCGACGTCACCTGCGAAAGGACCTTTTCTCTCCTGTCTGCATACTCACACACACAGGGCTGCACACACATACATACCAGAGCACACACACACACACACACACACATTCACTGCAGTGAGATCACACAGAAACAATCTGAAAGTCCTCGGTCAGAACTGTGCTGCTGTTGATTGTGCGGTTACTTTGAAGGGCAATTTCATCTGGCTGACGGAAACGCGTGTGTGTGTGTGCGCGAGTCAGTGAGGGAAGTGTGTGTTTTTTCAGCACCAGGGGGTCAGTCACCTGGGGTGTTAGGGAATTTTCTATCAAAATATTCATGTGTAATTGTAGAACTCGGTGTACAGAGCTTTAGGTGTGCGTGTGTGTGAACATGCATGCGTTCATTTTATCTGCATAACCTGAAAGTGCTTGTCAATGATGCTCTATAGGTTATGTGTGTGTGTGTGTGTGTGTGTGTGTCGCAGGTTGGCGTGAGGCCAAAGTGAATAGAAGCCTTGTTAGTGTTTTAAATGCCTTCTTGGATCTGACGAGACATGTGCAGGCATATAGGCATGCCAATGAGGTGTGTGTGTGTGAGACAGAGAGAGAGAGTGTGTTTGCATTTAGTGCAGAGAGATGAAGGAGGCCAGTCCATCATCCACAAGTCCTATTGTCCTCCGAGTATGTGTGCGTGTGCACAGTATGCTGAGAGAGACGAGGCAGATGTTATACAGTAGATTTCCAAGAAGTCATCTGATGTTTCAGTTCAGAGAAAAAAAGCCTCACGTACCACTCCTATATGTCCATACATTCTGAAAATTGCATTATTTGATGTGCAACTCAAAGAAATGTTTATTGAAAGACGGCAATGTCCATCACGAATTCGCATCAGGCTATTATGTGTGGTGATAAAAATCATGAAATGTATCCAAAAGAGCGATATCAGTGCACCTTGGAATAACTGAAGCTTCAGTAACAGAAGTGACCTTTTTATTGAATTTCTCCTACCTGAGCAGTGACTTAAATCAAATTCATCAAACTTTCTCATTCATTAAAATATGGTTTGACTCAGAAAAGTTGGCATTAGTAGCAGGATAGTTAGGGATAGGGGGGTGCTTTAAATAAGAGCGTTGCGACGAATCAGATATCATGAATAAAACTGAATTTTAGAATTAAAACCATTTGTTACTTCGCCCGTTCAGAGGAATCTTATGTAGTCTTGGCACGGATGCAGGTGTCCTTTAGAATTACTGTAGGTTCCAATCATATAAAAGTTTCAATTTAATATAAATTCAACCAAAGGAAATGTTTGCATGCAACAGCGGAAACGCAATTTCTTTGGAAATAAGGTAATAAATTGAGTATGACTCAGTCTGTACTGGAGAAGGTTAAGGGGTGATTTTTCCAATATCTGTCATCCAAAACTGTTTGTAGAATATATGAAAGCTTTCCGTTTCCGTTGATTGCATCCCCGTGTTCGTCTGATGGCAGCACAAATGGTACTCTCCATCTGCAACATTTAATTAAAGGGATTGAGGTGCATATGCTCAAAGTATCGCGCAACCTCCTATGGCTCGTTCAGTGTTTGTAGCCCGATTAAGTTATGTAAGCAAATATGAATCCTGGTATGAAAACATTTGAATCGATTCGCACAACACACAATAAATACACATGAATATTTTTCAGAAACACAAATTTAGCTGACATGTTCTACACTGGCCAGGGTATTTTGAGCACTGTTTGTCAGTCGGTGTCCCAGGCTGCTGCTTAACTGATTGGCTGTGATTGACACCGATCCAAACCATTTATTTATTTATTCCTTTTAATGGACCCCTTGTTAGAACGGAGCCTGACACTTGCACAGACACTTCTGGCCACAAAATTACAGATAATGATAATCCAGTGCCACTAAATGGCCACCATTTAAATCTCCCTCTTGATAAGTGATAACAGGGTCCTGGTCGCATAATGGTATAAGATAGTAAAATGACATAATTGTAATATTAAATAAAATTACATTAAAATGATGTTATATAACTATTTTTACCTTTTCTTTTTTTCCTTTTTCAAGCATCGTGCTTTCCTGCCTTTTATTTTCTATTTTATATGAAATAAATGATATTGGAATATTGTCATTCTGTACAGTTTTCACCTGATGTTTATTTCCAATAAAACACTTTTGAAAAAAAGTTATTTTATGTTGTGGTAATGCTTTCATGCTTCACCAACTGTGTGTTCGTGAGCCTGGCTTCTATTTATGCCGGCACATCTATATATGAATGAGACGGTGGTTTTAAATGTTTCTATCCAAAGGTTCACTTCGTGCCACTGCATCACTTTACAGAATGAGAACGAGGAGATGGGAGACTGGCGAGCAAATAAACAACAACAAAAATGCAGAAAGGAGGCAGAAAGTAGCAGCACGACGTGAACAAGAGTTGAGAGCAAGAGGAAAAAGCTGGAGAATGGAGATGGAATCAAAGAACACCAGGAGGAGATAAGGGCAAGAGTGGTGTAAATCCATAGCTGAGGGAGGGAAGAAAGCGAGGGAGAGCACTGATGCCCAGGGAATGGTAAAATAGTGAAGAGGCCAGAGAGGACACAGTGTGAAGAAAGCTATAGGAAAGATGTGAAAAAAGAGAGGGAGCATGGGAAAGAAGCAAAGAGGGGCTGAGAGAAAGGGAGGAGTGTTTGAGAGAGCTTTATGTAGCGCTTGGGTGATGAAATCATGAAAGACCCCCCGCCGTGGACGGCTCTTTGAGGGTGCGTCCCCACTCACGCGCACACAGACAAACAAACACAAAGACACAAAAGTAAGCTCAGACATACAGAATTCACACAAATGTATACATATCCTCTTTTTGTGCGTATCGGTCAAAAACACAGCCCAACGCCAAATCCTCATCTTGACCGCCATCCCGAGCTTCCATACTGTGCTGGTGCTTTTTTTTTTTCTTCTTTTTTTTCCCCCTCCTCTCACGCATAACTTCCTCCTCTTGTCTGCTTCCCCTTCACTTTTTTCTCTCTCCATCACCCGTCACACTAAATGTAAGGTGACAGTCCGTGGCCAGAGAGGGATAGATTGCCACAGAAGGAAAGAAAGAAGGAGACTGAGAGAGCAGAGGGTGAGCAACCTCTCGACAAGAGGAGGATAAAGAATAAAGAATGGTTTTGCTCGGAGAAATATGGAGGCTAATAAGGTCAGGACTGCAAAGTTTTAGCCACATTTTTGCTTCCCTAAATTAGAATTTATACTGAGTGCCTGACAATTGTCTTCCACAAGATTTTGGAACATGCATGGCCGTGAGAACATTAGTGAGGTTGGGCACTGATGGATGGTGGATGATGAGGTCTGGCCCACAGTTGGTATCCCAGTTCATCTCAAAGGAAAAATCTGATGAATAAAAATGGGAAAACCATTTCTTTCTGTACCTCACTTTGTGCCAAGAAGCATTGTTAAATTGAAACAGGACAGGGCCTTCCCCAAACTGTTGCCATAGTTGGCAAAGTTGGAACCACACTGCTGTCTTTAATATCTAATTTCTCAAATGCAGGACCCGCACTAGGAACAACAACACTCGGCTCAAAATGCTGCAACACTGTCCACTTTGCACTTCAGGACCCGCCTTGTTATATAATGTATTTTTTCTCATTGTAATGAGCACTGGTGACGCCAGGATAGTTCCACACTGGCTACAATGGAGTTCATCATTTTACACCGACTTTCGGCATTAATACAGGGAGGAATCCATCATAACAGAGAATGAGATACCAATTTCTCCGCTGACAATGCAGCTGCAGCCACATTTTGCTTTATGAATAATAGACTCACTTTTTTCTTCACTGGAAAGAAAAAAAAAGTGCAGGTTTTATTGCTCGCCTTCCACCTAAATATAAAAACCCCTGAAATGGAATACATTTGCACAATTTCTGAGGGTTGCGTGGAGAGGCATCCTGGGAAACGTAGGAGTAAACAAACTAGAAGTGTGTATAGAGAAGAGTCAGACTTTCTGATAAGGGGTAATTCTGCTCAGCCAAGTGCCTGGTACATTACCTCATCGCCACATGGATAAAGAACATGGATATGGGTCCATGCAACAGATGGAATATTCAATTACAGAATGAATCATAGGTAAAATTAGAGAGGAGTAAGGGAAGAAAAGGAGGAGCAGGAGAGCGATGTGCTGTCACAAGATGAAGAGAGCGAGATGCTCCCCTAATGCATCATGGGAAACCACATGCAAAGTCGATAAATACTGGGTTTTCTCAGACAGCAGCATCTGAATTTATGGCCTGTTACATTTTCAAGCGTGATTAGGATATGTGATTTCTTGACAGGCCGTATCATCTGTAAGAGAGTTCTGCAGCTGTGTGATATTAAAACAGGGCTCCTTTTGATGCTGTGAATTGACAGTTTTAAGGATTTTTTTAAAAGCAAGTTGACATAAATCAAAACACTATCCGCTAATTGTGCCTGAGCTTGTGGGATGGCGTGGTTGGCTGACATCCTTGTGTTGACAGCAAACTGTTAACTACTGAATTAATCATTACACATGCACATTTATGGCGTTTAACGAGAAGTTAAGTGAGTAATAGCAGCATTCAAAATTGAAAAAAGTTCCTAGTTTTGTCATCTGTAAACATGAAATGTTCCATTTCTAAACACAATACATGTCCATTTATTTGAAAGCATAATTTATGTAAATCTTAAGATGATTTATATCTTAATATGTACCCAAAATGTGATTTAGCTTCTCGCCATTGGTGGGACAGCCATTCTGAAATGAACCTTTTCATATACTGTACTGTTCATGCAGTGAAACCAAACCAATTGAAAGCAGCAGATATATGAGACTGTAGTATAAAAACATTATATGAACCGTGTTTTATGCTCTATCCACCATTTGCACAGCTGTCTTATAAAAACCACAACAGCGTTTGTCCAATTGAAATTCAACAAATTACTTCTATGCGACCCCTTAAGGAAGGGGAAAAAAAAGAATAAATGAAATAGTAGCGACAAGGCTAAATGGGATGGAGGTAAAAAGTGAACAATAAATATGGAGGCTTACAGTATGTGCAAAGTGATGTTGCCTTAAACCTCTCAAATCCCGTTATCAGACACAGACAGAGGACAAAACCGCTCTTTATGATGTACAAACAACAGCCTGCGAGCTTGAAAACCAGCTATAATACATGGCCATCGCTATGAAGTTTAGTGAGCACTTTTATCTTGTTCTCAGGCTCGGCAAAGATATTTCACTCTATTTATATCCAGCTTATTTTCTTACAGGGTCAAATGTCTCTTTAAGAGACTCAACTCCTGATCTGATCTTTCAAAAGTAATCATGCGTCAAACTGAAACTTATCTGGTGAAGTGAAGCAGCCACTCTCAACTCAACTTCTCATATGAAGTAAACACCCTCCATCACTTCCCTGATAAAGAACTAACAAAAGCAACACAACTAAAATTATGGTCACGTCGTCTGAACGTTTGCCAAATTTATTCAGATTCAAAGTGTCAGAGAAACAAAACTATGTATGGAAACTCATTTTAACGTCACCCTAAACAAATTATTTTCACCCGTCATTAACCACATTTAACACAACCTCTGCCAGGTTTCCTTTATTGTGCTTTTATTGCTTGTCAGCCATTAAAAATAAACAAGTGCATAATTCAGTTTGTGGAAGCGTATTTGAGGCCATGATACTTCAGGAATTCAAAGGATATGTTTTCCGCATTGTTCATTATTTGGAGATGATGACGACGGTAAACAAATTACTGGAGCGGCATTTCAAGGTGTCTGAACCTTAATTACATTTTTAATAAGCGCTTTGGCGTGCACGCGTATGAATGTGTGTGCTTGTGGACAAATTAGCACGAGAGGAAACATTTTATGCGTGTGTTTGTGTGCTTTCGCTAAAGGGTAATTTGTGGACACGCAGGCACAGTAAGTCATATACTGTATGTGCACACACACAAAAAACAAACACACATACACATGGATGGCCAGATGCTACATGGGCCATATCTGGTGAACTCCAAGACACGTTGATATCGAAGCCTCTAATGGCCGTCATTAATCACATGATACTAAATCACTTTAGAGATAGAGTGGGAGGGGGGGGGCGAGACCGATGAAATAAAATGGGAAATATGATAAAAGGCCGAAGTGAGAGACAGTGAAAATGAATCTGAGAAAGAGGCAAACAGAAAGTCGGAGACACAAGAGGGCAGAGGGGATCAATAACTGACTATGATAAAATTGATTTTACAGATCACGCACATATCCACACACCAAGCCTTTATTTTATTCAACATGTTTATGAAGCCAGCTCACAGTAGCTATGGTGTAATATCACACGTGTAACCTTTTAGATGATGTAATTTCTAGTTCTAGTTGCCTGTTTGCCTCCAAAAACAAAGCAAAGACTAGAAGGGTCTCCAACAGGTGTTCGGGACCATGCGGCTGGGGGGAACGCAGAGTGCAGGGCAAAAGCTGCATCCAGCACGTGTGCACGAGAGTATTGAAACAAAGGGGAGACAACATGCAGGCTATATTATTGAGGTGCAAATCTGCAATACAATCAAGTACAGGTGGGATAGCCTTTAATCATCCCATTCACTTGTCCCGGTAGCTCGTACATAAAAGGTGGATAAGAAATTGCTCTTAAGTAAGTCAAGCCGAAGAAAGTCATTAACACAATACAACAGAACGAAATGCAATAGATCAGGATACAACAAGAGAATAGACTAGAATAGATGCACAAGTGTGAGATGCTCTGTCTTTCCTTCCTCCGGCTTGTGGTTGGCTGTTTGTGTGGCGAGACCAAAGGCAGCACCCATATCATTAGTTGTGCAGACGTACGAACACATCCCATTTATAAACAGTCAGCAACACAGAGGCAAAACACTTCAGCCTTGAACGTGACCCAAAAACCAAAAGGCACACATCAGCAAGGCTACCATCAGATGACTAGCTTCACTGTGTGTGTGTGTGTGTGTGTGTGTGTTTGTGAGCCCATCACATAACCACTGTGTGAAGGGTAAATGACTGGTTTTGATACTGCCAAGGGAAATTCCCCGGTCAGATTATATACAGATCAATTTTCATGTGGGTTTAGGGGTAGTCAGACGTTGCTATGCATTTATCATTGCGTATTCTTAAGAACACACACACAAGTATGCGCATGACCACATATACACCCTGAATATGCACAGAGACACACATACACACAGACCAAATTAAATGGATTACTTTCACCATAACGGTCATTGCCAGTTCTTTTGTTGTGTCATTGAAAACTGTTATCTGTTTGACCTCTATTCCTAAAGAAAATCAATAAGCTAAGTAAACATACACACCCTTTAATTACTGTGGCTTACAGACATCCATAGATGTTTGCATGTGGTGCACAGAAGATACTGTATAACATTTCTCCGTGAGCAAAGACTAATCCTTTAAGTTGGCACTCCCCTGCTTTACATTTTGCATTAGCATTTTGGTTAGGTGAGGCGCTCTTATACAGGAGTGATTTACAATGAGTGTAACATAGGGGCCAAGTAGGAAAAAATGTTTTGCCTTTAAAGACAAAAGCAAGGTCAGGTGCACTGAGAAATGGATGGTGGAGGAAGAAGAACGTGAAGTGATTCTTCAAGAGCTGCATTTTCTATTCATGAGGGAAGACAGGGGCTGACTGTCAGTCTGAGTGGAGCAGAAGAAGCGGTCGCCCACTGGAGAGCAGAAGCTGAGAAGAGGTGGAGCAATGGCACGATCGCTACAAGGAAAGGAGACACGAGTGTACACAGGCTGCAGAGCAGAGCTTTGATGCGTTACACTGGTGCAACTCAGAAAGCTTGTATGCCTCAACTGGGGTTTTTGGATTTGACACAAGAGGGCCAACAGCGGCCAAGTAAGGCTGATGAAATGAGGACATCTGGGAAAGTCAATGATGAGTTTGGGTGCAATCATGGGGCATTCGTGGGGCAAAATCTACATTACGAACTTAGAAAGGCCTTTATATCACATTCAAACTCTCTCACGTCTCTCAGGTCCTGTTTTGAGATCGTAAATTGTGTCCTCTTACATAACCATGTGACACCTACCTCATGCTGTCATTTTGCTCATGTTTCTCTTGTAAAAGTGATAATGTATTGCAGACTTCTTGTTAAATAAAGGATAAATAAATCAAATTGTGTGTGAGGGAGCTGTAAAAATCCCTCAAGCCCCCAATAGCATTTTTCAGATAGACCATCATATAAAATGCGTCTGTGAAGAAGTTGAAAGGAAACCTCAAAAAGGCAGACAAGGTCGACAACTCATTTGTATTGAGAGTTTTTAACCATATAAATTAGATATTTGGAGCCAGGGGCTACATGGTGTGGGCCTTGCAGTTGGGACTTAACTTCAGGAGAAAGTTTTTGAGAAAGAATGGCTGCAGTTTTGGAAAATAGCATGCAGTTCTTAGAACGCAACATTCGGGATGACTGTTAGAAACAAAAAAAGGCCAAAAGTTTTGTCCAGAAAACGTTTCATGAAGGTGTCCATGTCCATGTCCTTAGTTACATTAAGTGACCAAAAAAGGTAGAATGTATTAAAACTCAACAACACTACCACTAAAATCAGTAGCTCAGCCATTGTACAGCAGGTTAACCAATCATAATGTATTTATATTAGGTAAGCTACATAAAGACAAATACAAGAATGAACAATGCTCTGGTAAAGGAAACTCTGAATAGCCATTAAACCAAAGATTAAATGAACAATGACATCCAACAACACATTACCCGCTGCCTTTAGCCTATGACACCAGTATGTAATCGAATAAATTATGTTCAATTTAGCCGCGAGGCCATTAATCCCAATTTAATGGTTCAGCGTTGCATCTGAATTCAGTCTCAATAGCCTGTAATACCCTCCACCTCTGCGGACAGGAGGGTAAGTAATGGTCTATGAAAGCTTGATTCTCACATGTGTTTCAAAAGTTGTACATATTGCCCTTGACACTGCTATAGCCAGCATTGTGAATTTTATAATAGGCAAGTGCAGGGCTTCCAGAGGATAGCTGAAGATATGAAAAATTGTTGTCATGTAGAAACCTCAAATGAATTATTCATTTTCTTTCTTGAACTGAAATGGACAGCAGACATTGTCTCCCAGGAAATGTGTCTTGAGCCTGGAAACAGGTTAGACCACTGAGATTGAATTCTGTAATGACCCCCGCGGCCAGATCTAATAAGCTCTTCTAATACCTTTTCTAAAAGGGTATTTGACGCTAGAGGTGTTTCATGTTAGCCTGTCATTAACCTGGAGGTCACATAATCGAGACAGTGAGGACAAAGCAGGAATTTACTGCATGCGGCAGGCTGTAATTTAACGCGGCCAACGTGGCGATAGAAATTTGTTTATCCCCCCTCCATTTGTTTCACAGATGAAAGCCACTAACACAGTTTGTGTGCAGATGACAATTTATATTACAAAGACGATCACCTACACAACTGAATGTATTGTTTTAAGATGTAACCCGGCATACTATAAAGTACTTAAAATTAGCTCCACCTTGATGAACAACCATATTAAAAATGCTGATGAATAAATGCTCTGAAAGCAGGTATTTTACCTTCATTTGGTGTCAAATGAATAGTGCATTAATTAGCTTTGCTCACTAATTAGGGGGGGGGGCTCTAATAACACACACTGGATAGCCGTGAATGGATTAGTTCATACATGTGTGCCTAAATATGCCTCAAATGAGCTTTATATCCATTTGAAAGTGTGTGTTCATCTTACATACTGTGTCTGTCCATTCTCAGTTTTGTGTGTGTGTGTGTGTGTAAGACTGAGAAAGTCTCTCTGGGAGTGTTATGTATCTAATTGCTGTATGCTTTAATAATTTACATTCCCTACTCTCTGATGCCTATCATTAAGAAATGAGGGAATTACCCCCAGCTGTATAAGTGTGTGCACGTTGGTGTGTGTGTGTGTTTCTAACTCCTTTGGTGCGCTCATACGTCCTTGAGAAAGTGTGTGTTGTGCATGTTATTGGAAGAGTTGTGCACCTCTGTTGTGTGTGTGTGTGTGATTTTCGGAGCATATCACTGCATGCTTCTGTGTGTGCTCATGAAAGTGGGTGCGCACATGCATGGCTCTCGTGCATGTGTGTGTGTGTGTTCTCTGAACCTCTTCCGACCATTACGGTAAGTGTACATTATTCATTGTGGCCTGCCAAGATCATTATCAACAGAGAGCAAAGATGGACAGAAGGAAATGAAGGGCTGGTTGGAGGAGCAACGGAAGCATGTTTTGTCTTGTTAGATTAATGGCACAACATTTCGTTTTGGAAAAATGTGCCATTTTGCAAGAATCTACTATAAATAAATAAATGTCTGCATGAACTTGCTGGAGCTGTGCCTGGATCTCATTAATGTGGAAGAGGCTAATTCATGTGTTCATGGATTGCAATAAATCTCACTATTAGCGAGCAGACGCAATTTGCTTTATATTACTGATCCATAATTGCTGAATAATTTTCAAGTTTCCTGGAAAGAAATCCTACTAAATGTTGCAATTTGGCTACAATTGCAACTACTAAATGTTGCAGTTTGGCAGCATGCAGTGATACATGAATACATGATGATACATGAATAGATATACAGATATCAATAATAAATACGTATTTTCTTCAACTGATTTTCTTTTACAGGCATTCCAGTTTTCCACATAGCACATCTAAGCGTAAACTTCCTGCTAGAATATTTAGCAATCACAGACCTGTAAAACAAAGTGTTCCAGTGGCAGGGAATGTAGCAAGTCAGCTAACACGCAACAATTATGTTAGCATGTGTTATTTAAACAAGAGAACAAAGTGATGGTTTTAAAATGTGACATATAAACACAAAAATAATCACCTGTATCAGGGCCAGAACCTGACAACAAGATTCTATTCATTCATTGTGGATGAACCTGCTGCACTGTTTTCACAAGAATCACATGCTCGCATCACCTGCCAGAGGCTGTGTTCACCTTTTTCCTTTGCTTGGTTTTTCAATAATCAATGGCCTGGACTCACACAATGGCAGTGAGCTGCATCCTCAGTAACAATGGTATGTTTATAGTAATTCTCTATTCATTTCCCAAAAGCATTTTCACACTGTCAGCCATCTCTCTTTTCATTGTAAGTCAGCATTATAAATTACCATCGGGAGACCTAACGCAAAAGTGAATTAGGTTAATTATTTCTTAATAAGCTTCGTAAACATAATGCAACAGTCTTTTTCAATGCGATGCTGCAGCTAGAAAAACAGACACAGTATGATTGTGATTATACGAAAGACAGGAGAGAGAGACAGAGGCGAGATAATATAAAGATGATGTATGTAAGACAAGAGGAAGAGCAAATCCATGGAGAGATACACGTGAAGCGCCAAAGGCCAACAAATCCAATTTGTATTTCAGATCTTATCTTGAACGCTGAATGTCCACTTCGTGATTTGCAAATGACCACATTGAATTTGCGCGATTACACCGAGTAAATATCTGCTGCAATTATGACATCGGCTGTCACAGAAACAGCTCGGGCGTGAAAAAGCTGAGTAGGGCCACGTTCTCCATTCTCCAGCACCTCATTAGCATGGATGCCTTTTTTTTTGTAGCATCGTGCAGGAGGAAGTGTGCGTCATCTGACAGGACACGTTATTTGTCTAGGCGGTGCTATTCTCCTGTCGGCACATTTTTGGTAAATCATGAAAGGTGAACGTCTGCGTGGAAGCATATTTTAATGTAACAAAAACCGGCTCTAATTGTGAAAGATGCATATCAGAGTTGCGAGAAGACAACCTGACAGAAAGGACACAGGGGACGGAAAGGAATGAGAGAGAGGAGAGTGTGAAAAGAAAGATGGAGAGGCCTGGTGAAAAGGAAGAAATGGGGACTTAACAGAGGGAGGGTAGAAGAGAAATGAGAAAGCAGACTGAGCATGGAGATGCGGGTGGATTCAGTAGACTGTAGGATTGCTTTGATGATTTCATCTTTCTCTCTGATTAGCACACAATAACTTTCCCCTCCAGAGATGATTTCTTTTCTCTCCGGAGTTTTCTGATACAGTTAATCTCACGTTATCACTCACCTACAGACAAATATGTGTGCATATGTGTGCCCACACACGCAAACACCTGTTAGCGCCGCCTGCATACCTCTATACATACGCATGAATTATTTAGCAATCTCTCCCTGTTAACAAGGTACTGGAGGAATGGTTTGTGCTGGGGGGTCTTGCGGGTTCGCTGCCTCATGAATTAGTCTGCGCTGCGTCTTGTTCAGTCTGACAACGTGCCCGACTATAAACAGATTCTTCTGAACATTTACAAAGAAATATAGGTTAAGTAACAAGTGTCGCCTGCCTCTGACAGCCTCTACAAATGTGCTGTTCACTCAGAACAGTGAACTGATTCACATTAGCTGTGTTATGGCAGATAATTTCATGGTGGATGGATGCAAACGAAAATAACTCCAGCGCTATATGGCAAGTTCACATCAGGAGTGGAAGGCATTTATAGTACCGCTGCCACGGCTGCACAGTCCTCT
This sequence comes from Nibea albiflora, assembly GCA_014281875.1. Taxonomy (NCBI): domain Eukaryota; kingdom Metazoa; phylum Chordata; class Actinopteri; family Sciaenidae; genus Nibea; species Nibea albiflora. The sequence goes on from CM024803.1 coordinate 7,399,818, forward strand.
AAATGTATCAGCATTCGATTACAGGAAATGTTTTTAAGAACTACAGTGATACATGCCGACTTCTGGCACTAAACACTGCAAGTATTTGAGGTTGGTGAGTGCAAAATGTAGTGGAAGTGAACCGGACCAAAATCCACCACTTTTAAAATAATGTATTGGACCAAATTTGCCAAACATTAGGAGCTATGAGAAAAGAAAATGTAATGCGCTATTACACATTCAGTTATGTGTTTCGGAGTGTGAATGTTTTCTCCTCCTGCACCTCCAGCATGCTGAACAATGAGATGCGTTACTCATTCTAACAGCGAATCAAAGACTTGTTTCACACCTTTGATGAGTGACTTTGGAGGTGCACAGAGCAAGACATTCCTCATAAGTGCTCTCAAAATTCAAACTGACAGATTCAAACTGTATTATTTAGCGCACCTCATCATCACAAGGTTCTGTTTGTTTAATTAATTCTGTTAGAATGGGTTTATGATTAACATCATGCACTTACGGTTCCTCACAAAGCGATCGAGAGAGCGCAACTGTTTCGGAATGCCAATTACTTTTTTTTTTTCTTTTCATATGTTCAATTTTAACTTTGTCTATTTGAATGAGCATATAGAAGGAGGAATGCTTCAGAGTCTTTTGATCCTAGCAGAGAATTCGCTAAGAGCTTATATAACCCACAATGAATGAAACCCATTCAAGGCTAACTGACTGCTCTTCACATTCACGTCAAAGACAAAAAAAAAAAAAAAAAAAAAAAAAAAAATCTGAATGTTTTTGCATTCATACAAAGATTGAGTGAGTCAAAGGTATAAAGATTTCACCTCGCAGCACGGTGGCGTTTGATTGGATTCTGTGTGATTTGCCCTCCCAAACACTTGAAAGCTAACAAGGTAAATTTAGGCAGATGAGATGAACAGGTACGCTATATAACGTGAGGGGGGGGGAGAAAGAAACACCGGGAGGATGAATGACATTGGATGCTTATGCCTGGATGTAAAAAAACAAAACAGCACCTGAAGTTGAAAGAGAAAGAAACACCAGATGAGAAGAAGCGGGGTGAAGGCAATGATGGGAAGAGGAAGGAAGAGGCAAACGTCATTAGGTGTGCGAGTCAAGATGTGCCAAAAACAGTCAGATTCACACGTTCCCAAAAACGTAAAACAGATAATTAGACCTGTTACGAGCGCGTGTTATGTGTGTCTATGTGGTTCGCTGTGTGTGTGTGTGTGTGTGTTGACTGTTTGAAGCAAAGCCTGCACAAATAACTAGCAAGCTTGAGCAGCACACACTTTCGCGCACACACATACACACACATACACACACAGTACCAATACAGCCCACATTCTGGTCCGGCCAAGACCAACATCTCTGTGTTTTTCCACAATAAGAGCGGCTCATTCGACACGGGAGCTGTGTTTGTGCGAGACTCCTTTCATCCTCCCACCGCAACATGTGTACGTCTGTGTGCATGCGTGAGCATATGTGTGTCTGAACATCCAGAAGGCAGTGTTTGTTTATTCTAAACACAAGCCGAGTTTCAACTTCCCATATCCCTTTTTGTCCTCTTCGTTATTTATCTCAGGCCTATCTCGATTTTATGAAACGTTTCTGGACAGTTGTACGCCTATTGAAGTAATAATAAGGAGCTATAAAAAATAATTGTTGCGTCCACATTTTAGTGCCCGTCCCAATACTTTTTTAAACCACATGTTCTTGTTAATATGCATTTACAATGCAGCTGTCAAGTTAACTGCATTCCTCATCCATCCATCTATCCAGATATCTATCTATGTGCCCGCTTCTCTTTCTTTCTTTTCCCATGCTGTTGTGTTCTGTGAGTATATCCGTCCTTTGGGAACATCCCATTTAGCCACAGTCCAGACTCACAGCTGGCCAGTCCCCAGAGAGTGGACCAACAAGCTGGTGAAATTGAGACGTCTCCAAGAAGACAGAGGAGTTCTGTAGCTACCTCTTAATACACAAGTTCTTACAAAACTCGACCATCCTACTTATCACAGAGGAGTACATACTGCCTTAACTACTGCTCTCAAACATACTGCTACCACTACTGTTTGCATCCCGCTGCTTCTACTCGAACTACAACAGCTATTTCAATCACTACTTCTGGGGTACTGCTAGAGCTGCGCGTATGATAATCACTTATATTCAGTTTTGCTCTAAAATGCTTCTTTTAGCACCGCTACTACAATTACTGCCCCAGTAGCTTTTATTTTCACTTCCCATTTTTGTTGTCTGGACATCTAGTTGTACTGCATTGCTGTATAGAGCTGCTGTATAGTTACTACAGCATTTACTGACTCTGTTACTGCTCCTAAACAACAGTATGTGCACATACACTCATTCACACCCTTAATATCAAAGGTCACCAGCATTTTAACCTTCATGGAGAGAGAATGCATTGCAGAGCTGTTGAATTAGACTGCATTAGTTTAGCAAGGTGTGCCTAGAAAAGTGAAAACTTAGTGCACGTATAGCAGGTCCAGTTTGTTTTGGGAATATAAACACAAACCCTTGTGCAGAACTATGGCATCCATCTATGTGATAACGCTACTTTGCTGTGGCTTATGATGTTGAAGGGTACAAATAGGGTACAAGGGTACAAACACAAGCTTCACAAAGCTAACATTTGTTGCAGGGGTTTTGTCAAGTACATACAGTGATTATTGTGATGTGTTCAGAGCCTGTGTTAACTTCAAAACTACCACATTAGCATTCATTCCATGACTTTATCTTCGATTACATACAAACACAATTGCTGCCAGTGTCTGACAGAAAAAAGACTAACCTAACTCACTGGGTTCCAAGTCATACTCAAGGTTTCTTTGAATTAGCATGTGACTTTTCATTTCTTGGACTCAAATTCCACCTATGTTGTCTGTCTTATAGAGTGTTGGTGCAGCACAATTCATTTCTTGAAGCACATCTTAAAGGGCTCGCAGATTGCCTTTTGTATTATCATCAGTTTAACTAGTCAGTGAGTGAGTGACTGACTGAGAAGAAATCTCCTTTGGAAGTGCAGATTAGCTTGCTGCATCAAACAGAAATGGTCCGAATAGACTAAATGGAGAAGTCACTTTTATCCTGAAGCGTGAAATTATGTTAGGACCGAGTCCATTACACACACATATAAGGATATATGCTGAGAAAAAAAACATAGTGGGCATGCACACACTTAAGGTGATGGATGAATACATACGTGTATGTTAGAGTCTACATATACACCCAGGCATGCACACATTTTGTTCTCTGCACTCTGCCCACACAACAGTACATTCATTTTCCTCCTAATACTCTCATTTATTTTCTCTTTCTGTTCATGCACACACACACACACACACAAACATCGCCTATGCACGTTGCACACGCATATACACACATACCACGGGTCGGGTACACTCTACATCTGAGCAGGCTTGCAAATGAGAGTCAAGGGATGCTCACTAATTTGCTTACTTGTGTATTTCAGAGGTCAGAGCACCAAAGATAATCTAAAGAATATAGAAGAAGCATGTTCCATAACTTGCACTGTACCTGTGCCGTAAAAACAGAAGTCTCTCTATAGTCATATTCAATGTTTTATGTAATAATTTAAACTTTTATAATGATGATACGTGACAATCTATTTTTAATGAGTTGCCCTGGCTCTGAAATGTACAGAATATCAAAGTAGTTTTAGAGGACAAGGTTATCCCGATGCAGCTTTAAAAAGGTCCAGTGTGTCAGATTTAGGGGCCTCTATTTACAGAATATTAGGGGTTCCCTAGCATTAACCCTTAAAGCATCAATGTACAGTATGATTTTTGTATGACCTATCCCGACACCAAACTAGCACATTTTGTAAAAAGGTGCAAGATAGTGTCGATGAAGAAGCCTTGCTACTGAGACAAAAATACTACTGTTTAAGTTTGAATGCCATAAAAAGCAAGCAAGAGCAAAGTGTTTTTAACCTGTGTTCTATATGTGTATGTAACTGTGTAAACTTCTGTGAGACAACGAAAGAAAGATAACCAAAATGTGTGCTGTGCTGTGACAAAATGTTTTTGTAGGCTTTTGGTTTTTGAGGTTGGGGATTAAATTGAATGGATGTGACAGGGCTGGCTGACGGGGTCAGCAGGAGTGGACAGTTTTACCTCTAAAAACATCTGACATTTGAATCTTTTGCAGTCTCTCTCACACACACACACACACACACAGACGTTGAGTGTGTTTTCATGGATATCTGACCATTCCTCAGTTGCTTGACGTCAATGGAGCAAACTGCTCAACCTCACTGCTGGACACTGAAGCAGGGGGAATACTTTCTGGTTAAAGTCTCTCTTTTCCGCTCTCTCCCTTGCACAAACACACACACACACACACACACACACACACACAGAAAAAATTGTAAAAAGGGCAGAGACAGCCCAGAAATTTCTATTTCGCTGGACACTAATCAAGAGGGAACAGGCCTTTACCTTCTTGGCACGCGAACAAAACACACAGTGACAGCCGCTGATGCGCACAGACACACACTCGCACATTTTTGTGTACACACAAAAATGCAGCTGTGAATTTTGGCATAAACAAAGATGTGTACACACAGCCACAAAGACAGAGTGACAAATTAATATGAAGCACAAAGAAAAAAGGCGCCCACGAGCAGCAACACCTCCATACGCAACCGACATATACAACACACACACACACACACACACACACACACACACACACACACACAGCACAGACATTTCTGTTTTGCTGCATGTCAACTGAAGGAAAGCGGAGCGAATAGAGGAGACAAGATAATAATACAGTCAGCTGGGTTATTCCTCTACCTCTGGATAGGTAATTAGAGTGAGAAAGGGTGAGAGACACAGGATAAGAAACAGAGAGAGAGAGAGAGAGAGAAATAAAACACAATAAAACCATTGCTCACTTCAATCTATTGATCCTATTTTTTTAATCAAGGAGGGTGTGCAGAGATGACGGGAAGAAGAGGAAAGAGCAGAAAAAAATAAGAAGAAACAGAAGAAGACTATAAAGGTTGAGACAGAAAGTGAGAGAAGGTGTGGGATTAGTAAAGGGGAACAGAAGAAGGAGGTTTAGGATGGCCACAACACACTCATCCTACACCACCAATTACCAGATATACTTCGATGGTTTTGTTTCATGCAGAGCATTTGAGTGGAACAGAGCCGGAGCATTGCAAATTTAATTGGTGCAAGGAGAAGCGTATTAGGCGACTAGAAGTGATGCTCCAGCTGCTCAAGTTCAGCCGCTAAAAGTTTCCTCCAGTTGGCATTAATGCCGCCGAAAAAAATACAACCGTGAGCCTCGTGTTTTTGACACGGACGTGGGCTCTTCGCAGAATGCGCAAGGTTGTCCGTGTCTCAACTTCAGTCTCACAGAGTCAGGCAGACACAAAAAGCTACGCCCTGAGGGGTAGATATGCAAACATTCTCGAGAGCAAGCAAGAAAAACCTTTTCCACTCCACCCCTCCCTATAAAAAATATATTTCTGTCTTCTTTATAGAGGGCAGGAGATCTTTAGGGGGAGACAGAAGGTCAACAGTATGTCCCACAGAGACGCTGGGACACTGAAGATTCATTTGAGATGTATTTCAGCACTATGTTTTTTTTACATTATTACTGCATGTCAACTGTGCGGTCTTGTCTTATCTTCTTGTAGTTTAAAAAAAAGCAGATAAAGCCGTCACAGCTGTGTTTAGTCAGGCTTCTTTTCCTAGTTCATATTTCTCTAACAGAGAAAGCACAGCACCTATTTTAGCTTTTCTCATCACTGCATGCAAAATTTCATTTTTCGCTAAATCCTCACAAAGATCCTAAATCCTGCTTTCTATCTGCACTATTTCCTGTGTTAGGCTCCTGTTCCTTAACTAAGCCCCTCTGTCTCTGGCTGTGCTTTATCTAACTTAGTCTCCCTCCACTTCAGATTCTTCCCGAGGAGACTTTCACTACACCAGAGCAACCTGATCTCCGGGGCCCTGTTATTAACTACGGATTCATACAGTTTTGCATTGCAGCTTTCACTTCTTCCTCTAACCCACCTTTGCTTTTTGTTTACAAAGAAACGTGACCTCCCTCTGCAGCCGTAAGATAACGCTGAATGATTAGTATTCAACAGATTGCGTTTATTTGCACTCTACATGGAGATTACAGCCACACAATGCATACATAGTAACATACATGATGCAGCGTGGGCAGCAGGAACACATCGGTGTGACAGAGTGTAACGCTACAATATGAGACTTTCAAGAAAAGCTTATATACACCACAGAGAAAGATGACACGAAAAGGAGAAAGTAATGAGTGATATGGAATAGACTAGGGGATGGTATAAGAGGATTAGTGGAGGAAAAAAGAAGGAAACAGAGTGAGATAGAAACCAAGCGGTCTGGGGACAGAATTTCAAGAAAAAAAATGATACATGGGTGAGGGTGATGGATGAAAAGAGTGGTGGAGGGGTAAAGTGAAAAATGATGTAAAAGAAGGAGAAAAATACACACCAGAAAACTGGACTTGAGTCTTGAGACCTTGGCTGAGCTTCAAAGCATTTAAAATTCTATTTTGGATCCACCTTATGTGTATGTGTGTGTACAGGTGCTCCTTTACACTGAGTCCACAGAAAATGTGAGCTAATCTGACACATAAATGCATAAACTTTCAAATTCTGGATGGACAAACTATCCAATATTATCAAAAGCAAGACAGCAGTATTTCCTTCAGGCCTCGGCGCTGCTAACGATTTTTTCCGCCACACTGTCTTTGAAACAGTAGCGCCGAAAGAAAGGAAAGGGAAAACAATCTTTCTTGCCAGATTACTCCTGATACCCAACGGATACGAAGAGGCCAAAGCACACAATGACTTTAAAAAAAAAATATGTTTGAGTTTCCCTCATGGCTTCCCAGTGACTTCCTAAACTGGGCCCATTTTCTCATTCGTCATGGTTGTCCCCTACAATAAAGTGATGGGAGTTGCTGTTGTCTTGCAAATAGAGCAAAAAATGGAGAGGCAAGAAATTGGCGATATGGAGCGTAACGAGAGAGGAGAGACGCTTATGGAGGGAGAAAGGGAGGGACATGCAGCGGTAAGAATGAATATTCAGGTGTTTAGTACAACACCTGACAGACGGAAGACCGGAGACGTGGAAAAAACTGGACAACCAAGATGTGCTATTGGCATTAAAATTCTCATGAAGTCTTCCAGACAAAAAGTTCCGTTTATGCCTTATTGATTCCTGCTGGAAAGTCATACGTTTTCTTAAGAAGTCAGAGGTCAGCTAAAGTACAGTTCCTCTCGAGAGGTAGGCAGTGTCGTCCTTGCTCAAGAACATTGGATAGCACTGCAGACTTGTGCAAAAGTCCTCAAACCTTATGAATTACAGATATTATTATGAAATGAGTTTAATCTCAAACTCTGACTGTATGTTTTTCATCTACGGATGAGTGGTTTGGCAACTCTCGCCTTCCTCGGGATAAAAGAGGAAAGATGTGAGATCACTTTCCTCCTTTTTAAATCTGAAGCATTAAGTAGCAGTGCCAAAACTTAGAGACATCGTTTCTACCAGGTTGTCATCAAGATTCACTTTCATGAGTCAGGCTATTTCAGATTAAAAGTATTATCTGTTTCTATTTGTCAGTCATCCAGGTCCTACTCTTGGAACACGCATATGAATTTTTTAGACTTTAAGATACTCATTTTACAAAGTTTCTGCAGACTGGACTGCTTATCTTGCTGACAGCAACGAGACCCAAGAGCCCAGCTGAAGTTGACAAACTGTTGAATTAAATTCTAAGGCCGTGTAAATCCTCCATGCAGGTATTTTCTGTTTATTATGATTGACCGTGTACTGGGACAAGCGAGGAGAGTAATTAAAATGGAAGCTGAGTAGTTCTAGCAGTGGCCTTACATGCTGGGCCAAATACTTCCTGGTTTAAACAGGAAGTCCCAGAGGGGATGGAGCTCTACGTATTCACCCTCCTCCATAGCGATCTGTCTGCAACAAGACAAGACAATTCCATTACCCAGCGATGTAGCACGGGTCCCCTGAGTGTGTGTGCTTGTGTGTGAAGGGATACACACAAAAACAAGCTGTCCAGGGAAAGAAAATGGATACCAATTGGCACTTGGTATGTGAGTGTGTGTGTGTGTGTGTGTGGAAATAAGTTGCCTGAGGGCAAGAGATGTGCATCAATCTAACAAGGGAACTCACTCCTCCTTCATCTAATCCACAGTGAGGCTGAAGTCGAGCAGTCAGAGTGTGTGTGTGCGCGTGTTTGGGGCCTTTTATAGGATACATTTGGGGATAAACCAACTGAGCAGGAACAGACTACCTAGATATGAACTTAATTATTTTACCTAATTTAATTTTACTCAAATCATATCCTTGGGTTAAGATAGGTGTGAAGGCTACACATATAGTAGTTAATTAAAGTTGGTATAAGGCTCCAGGGAGTGAACATATGTCACCTCAAATGTGAGCTATCCTTGCGTATTTCAGTTTGTGTAAAACTGAAATAAAAACAAATGTATATCCTGTCATCCTGTATATCTGTTGTGTCAGTGATGCATCGCGCTGTAACACAGGACACTTCACTTTCCCTCTTTGTTTAAGCCAGACACAGACTGCAAGACTGAAGAATTTCCAAGGAGGAAGCAAGGGCAAAAGAAAGAGCTTTCACTTTTTCTAAGGGTTTTCAGTCCTGACCACAAGCGTACAGACACACACACGCACCTTAAGCCAAATGGATGTGACCTCACAAGCCAACCCACATACACACACACAGCACTGGCAGTTCAGACTTGTGTTATCATTTGTAGCGTTGACACAAAAAAAAAAAGTCTACACCGCAACTGAGTTTACATAATGGCACTGCTCTGATCCGAGAACGGCTCAGACAGGATTTGTTTACAAGACTGAGTCAATGCCAAACCTCGAACCCCCTTTTCTTGTGTGATGATTTATGGCATAAATTCATTACTAAACAGATGTCACTCTTGCTCACAATAGAAATGTTTTTCTTCATTATAGATGTTTAAAATCTTGTCATTACAGTAATGGGAGGGCTCCGTCTAGAGTGCCCCATGAATTATCTGTCAAGAAGTTGAGGAGAGAGAGAAAGAAAAAAAAAGACTTAGTCTAGTGTCAGCTCACAGGCTGAGTGACTGGCTAATGAGCTCTAAAGATGGGAAGTGATCAGCGACAGAGCTTTTAGATATGCATGACCTGATGTTTGGAGGGCCATCGCTATTTCACAGCTCTGCACCAAATCATCACATTGAGGAAGGGATGGTTGCCATGGAGGAGGAGGAGGAGGAGGCCCCTCTTGCAATATCAGTTTCATAGCATCAATATTTTCACTTCAAACATCAATGCAATATCAACCCCCATTTTTTTCTTACACCATTACACCAGCTCAGGGGACGTGTTAATCGTGAATTATCTTTTAACGGTGAGCTGTACTAACTTGTATGTGTATTGGTAACATAGGTGCCATCAGGACTGCTAACTGAGTGGCTGTTAGCCTCACAGGCTGACTGTGACACCAAGCTGATATACCAGGCTGGATATATGACCCACTGCAGTCGACACTGTGTTAGCTGGGAGGCTGAAACAACTGAATAGCTAGGTGGGTGCAGCTCATATTGTGACACTATAAATTGTTTAGCTGACGGCCACTGAAGACAGCAATACATAGAAGAATGGTCAAAGCCAGAAAAGGGCAGGGCAGCAATAACTTCCTTATTGTGATAGCAAAGGAAGTCTTTCACCAAAGAGGTTTTATGACCTCCTGCTTATTAAATTATTATAAACGTTTACTGTCCATGCTAGTCCATTTCTCTCCATCAGTATGTCACTTCATCCCTCGCTACCACTGTACATCACTTCTCTTTGAATATAGTGTCTAAAGAAGTCACAGAGTTGCGCCTGGTGCTGTTGTGTGCCTGTATGTGTGTGTGTTTGTTTACAGATGAGACAGGAACCCTTTTAAACACCATGGGGCAATAACATCCTGCCATGTGTGTATCAGCTCAACATATGCGCGCACGGGACAGAAGCACTCGTCTCCATCTATCCACATAGTGTACACACCCCCCCTCACACACACACGCACTTAATCTGATATTTATGCCCATCTTTTGTAGTCTCTTTAAGTAACTGTAGCTCTGTATGTATCCAACGTGACAGACAGAATGTAAACATCCTACAGCTATACAGCGGGAAATAAAGCAAGGAGGAAGAGAAACAGACATCACAGCAGCAGTAAACTTTCACATAAAAATAGTCAACACACACACACACACACACATACACACACACAGCAGTCTCCTTGTGCTGACATTGTGTTGACACACTCCTGGAGAAAGATCACAAAAGCTCCATAAAATTGGTGTGAAGGTGGAGAAGGCACACATACACACAGACGGGTTCAGGGTCATAGTATGACGTGCTCTGTTCTTAATGCGAACCAGTGTAAACACACAGCTAACAGATGCCGCCACAAACTACAAGCCAAAACACAGAGACGGAGAGCAATGGAGGGGGGTGGGGAGGATGTATGGAGGATCAGGAGAATGATGTTGAGAGAGTGAGACATGAAGAAAAAAGGAATGGGCGCAGGGAAGGAAAGGAGTAAACACGGAGAGAGAAGATAAGAAAGATGAGAGATAATCACAAAGTTTTTGGAAAAGAGAGACAAAGAGCGAAGGAGAACATTTAAAAAGGCATAGACAGATGGTTCTGTGCTGTTCTCCTGATAACACTTCTATCTGTGTAAAACATAACAAGCCCCTGGTGTAAATAATAAACACTGCATAAAATCAAACTATCAACATGATGGTAATCATAACAAGTGTAGCCTGTCATGATGCCATTATCACTGTAACTGTGCAACATTTTAAAGTTTTGTAGATGACAGTTAACATAATGAAAATGGAGATAAAAATAGAGCAAAAGACAAGAGAGAAAAGACAGAAGGGGAAAAGGGCCCAGAAATAGCAGGAAACAGCTGGGCAGTGATAACAGATTAAAAAGCTGAAGTTGGAAGAAAAAAAAAAAAAAAGAAAGACAATGCGAGAAAGTGTGATAGACGGGAGACGAAGAGGAAGGGTGTGAGATGACGATCCGAGTTTCTGCAGTTTTGAAAAGCAGAATTAAAGTCGATGTTGCCCCGGTGTGTGCCTTGAACGCGTCATAAAATTACCAACTGTTATCAAGGTAATTATATTCACAACCAGGCTACACCACTAAGGTATTGTTCTCACAAACTTGTAATTGACCCCGAATGAATAGTTACACAATGTTACTCTGTTTCTCTTTCTCTCTTGCTCTCACACACACACACACACACACACAATTTGGGACCACCGAAGTGCTATTATGATGCAGGAAAATTACCACTGGTGAAAAGAAACACATGCACAAGCCTGCACACAGACCTGAGGTATACATCTCTCCATCTCTGTCTCTCTGTCTCTCTCTCTGTCTGTCTCTCTCTCTCTCTCTCTCTCTCTCTCTCTCTCACACACACACACATATTCTGGTCTGTTTATGCATCGCATCATTCACCCTGCTGACATAATCTACCATAACATAAAACTTTCATTAATTCAGTATTATTTCAGCATTCAGTAATTCATCATTGCCGATATGATTAACCAAACTGTCACACTCACATACAGTCTCATTCATCAAACACTTGCATGGAAATGTTGCGTTTAACATCAGCTTGGAATGAAATCTTGATGTGCGGTGAGCTTGGCTTTCTGGCCGTCCTGTTGACAAGTGGATGGAATATTTAGATGATGGAGACCACGTTTACAAAAAGGGTGATTTTTGTCACTGCGCTGCTATGTTTTATTGTTTACATTGAATCGGCTTAAAGAAACAGTGTGTGAGATTTAGTGGCATCTGGCACTTCACGACCAATGGTAGTTGCAAAATGCGCAAAAAACTTGAAAGGGTCCTATCTAGGCTACTGTAGAAACATGGCGCTTCAGCATGGCAGGCAAAAACACAACCGTTCTTATTTTCAGGTGATTATACACAAATTAAAACAGAGTTATTGCATTTCTGCCATATAGACCCCTAAATCTTACACACTGGACCTTTAAATAGCATCATTTATTTTGTGTATTGGATTAATAGTAAAGTCAGTGGTAACATTTTCAGCACGGCGAGTCAACAGGACCAATCTACTCTTCATTCAATCCATCTTTCTCCGATTTAGGCCTGAGGTCACCTCTCTATATTATAAGTGTCAGAGAGAAGAAAGCAGGTATTAGCTCATATTTTTCAAAGCAGTGCGAGTGATGAATCACACAAGGTGTTTCTCCTGCAGTGTATCAAGGTGTGTCACTTTTGGCACTGTTTTTGAACTGACCTGCCATGACTGCTGCCAAAACGATATCTAATTTTACTTACTAGCCAGCTAGCAGCTGCAGTACGATTCCTGTGGAGATTCAGTTCAAAATGTTCTCTCTTCCTTACACTACCCAACAGTCTTAAATGGAGGGGGATGGAAGTTGATCACTTATAATGTGAGGAGATGCTGGCTGGCAGAAATCATTCAAAAGTGCATCCCATTTTTTTTATTTGGTGTAAAAATAAGAAAACTTTCATTCACTGTTGACTAGGAAATGTTGTCTACTGTGTCATTTAAGGACAGACGGGCCGCCATCAATCATGAAGTATTACTACAGTGACAGATATATTCAAACAGCTAAACATTGGAGAAAGGAGGAGGTTGAGGTGCAGATTGGAAGAGGCAGTTGTCAGAATAAATCTGAGGTATTAGTGGATGTAATGTAAATAAAAATGAAAACACACACTGGTTTGGCCTTAGGCCTAGATAAACCCAATGGTGCTTACTTGACTTTATAGAGCAGAAGTCCTAATTCATAATAGTAATAATATACAATGGGTTGCTTTCATTCTAATGTTACAACTGATGCAAAAGCAAGTATTAAATTAATATTATCTTTAAGTAAGCCTTTGAAAAAAAGCCCAAATAAGGATTTCTCTCTGTCAGTTTAAAAAGTTAATCCTCGCATGAATAAAGGTTTTAACTTCAGCTAAATACCGCGTTTAACAAAGGTGTTTTCATTCCAATTATCCCCAGGGGTACTTGTCATTTACAAGTCTATCCTATCTCAGCACCATTATTATTATGCACGGGCCCAGTGTATGAAACCTTCAACGACAGAATAATGGATCTCAAAGGAGCCCATTGCCAACTCACAAGCCGCTGTGACATGCCATTAAATTGACACTCATTTGGCTTTTGTATGATTATTAAAATGCACCACCATAACTGCAAAATGACCAAATCTCATTTTAACAACTAATCATTAGAGCTTGTCAGCTAGCTGTGGGCCTCTACTGTAAGGTCTCATGACAACTCAAGCTTTATACTCACATCTAAAAGTTAAATGACTATTTAAATCGCCAATTAGCCAAACTGTTTTACTGCACATGTAGCTAAAATCTGTAACTATAATTAAATGTCACTTGTATAGAGGGATCCAAAGTGTGAAATAAATTTACATACAAACATTTAACTAAAACTGAACAATTTGTGAACTCATTTTATTTCAAAGTGCCACAAATGTCACTTTTTATTCAATAATGTCACTTTCATTGATAGTGGTCATCTCACCCTTCAGCCAACCACGTCCCCACCTCTCAGGCTAGCAAACTCCACAACTGCTAGCAGAATTAGTATTACCTCGAGCCACAACAATGTCAAAGTAATTCTGCAATTCTTCAACTCTTCTAAAAAAGTTACAGTTTTATGTTAAAGATACCAAGTGGAGCCCAGATTTCCAATATCAAGTGAAAGCAGCATAAAATCACACCTGTTCTCATGTCTAATGAAAGCGGACGTGCATGCCATTGTCACCATAAATGAAATCAACATAGTTTGTCTGAGTTTTCTTTGCATCCATTCTGCTGTGACAAAGTGAAAATGAATGAATAACATGCTTAGAGGAGATGCATTTCTAAAGCTAAATCTTACTTTGCCAGTATGGTGCAATGTCTTTTAAGTCATAGCATAACTCCCACAATGCAGACAAGCTTAAAGTCATAAAAGTTCTCATTATTAATTCATACTTTTTTTTTTTTTTTGAGTTGTAATTGCATTGTGGTAATTTCTATTCTGCTTTTTCCTTCCACTCTTTACTGCTGCAATGACCCAGCGTCCCCTTTGGGATGATTAAAGATTCATCAACTTATATTTGAAATAATATTCGGCGGGCAATTGTCTGGCTACTTACTGCCGATGTGGAGGTAGATGGTGTCGCGTCTCTCTCCGTGTGGGTTCTGAAAGCAGCTGTAGAGTCCATTGTGGCCCAGGTCCACTTCGTTCAGCAACAGTCTGGGACCCTCTAGACGGTGCTGGGCCTTCACGTCCGTCCCGTTCACCTTCCATGACACCGATGCGTCATTTTCCAGGGTGCCGCACTGCATGGTGACATCACTGCCCATTCGCTCATACTGGTTCCTAGCGACTGGAAACAAAGATAAAGAGTCAGTGATATCTACGGCTAATGACGATTTGTGATAGATTTGCATGGTTCAATGACCATCCCTGTGTGTATACAGGCTCCTAGCAACTGGAAGCAGATAGTTAAAGTCTGTATAATCATAACAGCATATAGCCCAAGCTAAATATTCTGTGGGGCCATTCCAGCTTATTCTGTCATGCTGGTTCCTAGCAACAAGAAGCAGAGCAGCAAAGGTAGAACCTATTATTTGATAAGAGTTTTCAACTGCTATAATAAACTGAACATGGAGAAATGGAAATATTATTTGGCTCATAGTTGAATGTGCTCTTTTTTCAATCAATTTTGGATTATTTATTACTGTCCACCTACGAGCTCTGCTTTACCACTGACGTGTAGTGGCAGGGAAGGACGAGGGGAAAACGTTTTACTACTTCTGTACAGGTCATAAATAGTTCTGATGTAATTTCTTCCAAATATTGCAAATCTTTCATAGTGAGTGAAGAATGAGAAAAGAAAGTCGCTTTGTTCCAGGCAGAGAGTCAGATTTATTTTCACCCAGGACGTAGGGAAGAAGAACTATAGCTATGTTTTCTGCTGAAAACGGGGAGGGGAAAAAAAAACAATTCAGACCTGTCCAAGTTGCTTTTATCCTCCTATTAATGACCTCGCTACCGACACCAACACTGCCTTTGTCCACGGGTTCAGAAAAGTTGTAGAGACTGTGACCCCGGGGGCTAAGGGGTATATGTAAGCCTAATGGGAGTTTTAGTCAGGACACTGGGGTTAGTAGCCCTCCTCTGTTTACAAGTCCCACGGGCCCTGTCATGACCACACGGAGTGAAGACCTCAGATTAACACTTAAGGATGAGGATCAGCAGCACAAGAAGAAACAACAATAAAATATTGATCTCCATCTTTGGAAAAGCCCTTGTCTATAAAGAAAAGAAGGGGGGGGGGGTGCCCCCATTGGCCTGGGATCAAATGCTGTCAAGAGCCTTGTTTTACCCTGATGTCACTGTCCCCGGCTTTCCCTTTGTCTCTCTGCCCCCTCCCTCCTTTCTTTCTCACCACAATGCCTCTCATTCCGCTCTCTTTCACTCAAGCTAGCTTCCTCAGACATGCCTCTTAACGCAGCTGATACAGATGTCAGCCTCGTGTTTCATATATATTTCATGTCCCATACCGGAGCCATCTATATTCAGCAGGACGAGATCCCCGTCCCCATTAACATTACCCTCACACTGTTTGAGCTCTGTGTCTTCCTTTACCTATCCCTTTCCTTTCCTATCCTTCTCTCCACACTGTCTTTTTGCCCTCCTGTCCATCCCAGTTATCTCCATGCTTCCTCACCCCGTGTCCCACGTGCATGCATATGCATGGGAGTGGCAAGAAATGCCCTTTTTCCTTTGAACTCTGAACGGGATGTGTGACTTTATTTACATAAAAAATTATTTCCATCTTAGCCAAAATCATAGAGTTTGACTTTGATGTTAGCTTTGATGATGACACGGGTGTCCTTGTATTTTATGTGAAGAGAAAGACAAGAGGAACTTAACCCTGGCATACTTGTAAATCAGTCAGTGTTGTGGAGTGCTATTAAATCTATTTTATTTACCAAAGTGAAAGAACATCTCATTCAAAACTTTAATAACCGAGATCCTGCCTAAAATTCCTTTGACTGCCTTTAGGTGGCATTAAACTGCTCAAAGTAGGAGAGGGAAATTATAATCCTCTTCCAGTGATTTCTTCAGAGAGGAGAATTTAGAAACAACAACAAAAGCTCAGAATATTTTGCTGAAATTACCCTTTTGAAGCGTTTTCCTGTGAACGTCCTCTTTGACCTTCTCTCTTGCTCCCTCATCCATCCTTCTTATCTTCTCAGGTTACATCAGTCTTTCTCTACCTCTGTCCTTTCCAATATCCATTCATCTCTCTCACCTTCGCTCCCTTCTCCCTTTCTCTCTCTCTCTCTCTCTCTCCTGTGTTTCCTTTTCGTCCTCTCTCCCTTTAACTTCTAGTCTTTCACCTGACATATCAAAGTTAACGCTCTCGTCCTCAACTCCCTCTCTCCGGCAGTCAGTCTCTATCTTCATCTCGCGTCCTAGACCCCTGTCTCCTTACTTCCCTCCCTGCCATCTGCCTCTATGCATATCCTGCTTTGAACTTTAAGTTCTCCTGTTCTCATCTTTCCCACCCAGTCTGTCCTTCGTTTCCTTCCACACTTCTGCATCTTTGTGCCTGTTTTTTTCCTCTCTCCTTCATGGACAGTTGGTTGAAGATGCTTTAACATCAGGCATTCAAGGAGAGTTCCTTAAGTTGGAATGTAAACATAATGGACTAAATGTGAGGATAAATAAAACCCTCTGAGCAGTAACTACTAGCCCTTTGTCACTCACTTAAAGGTTATTGTAAATGTTGAAAAATCCAGGAAACATTCAAAACCAAAACTGGATCAGTTAGTTGGTCTCGCTGACTTTAACTTCCCTCCCCTGCCTGTGGCTCTCGGCCCAGGCTCATTTGTTTCTCCTGAAAATGTGATTCTTTGAGAGCAGATCACAAATGTACAGTTTCATTTTTATAAATAGCAAAGTCATTTCCAAAGACAGTTGTAGTTTTTATTTTTTATTTTTTTATTAACCAAACATTACTCAAAGAGGAGTAAATATTAATTAATCAGGCACTATTTTCAGCTGAGGGTTGGTATGATATATTTTCAATAGTTTTTGGACAACAAAGGAGCTTTATAGCACAGTGAAATAAGCTTCATCAGGCTTTGGCTGCGTGGGCAATACTAGCAGCATTTCCTTGTTGATTTTGGCCCTTTTTGTGGGATTTGTTGGCAGTGAAAAGTATAGGATATTTCCAGTGTCATCCTTTAATTTAAAAGCTGTGGTTTGTTGGGATTGGGGACTCTAAATGAACAAGACCAATATATTGGTTGAGATAGGCGTGACATCAGATAGTACTGCCTCTGCTGTAGCAACCGTTTCCTGCTTACCTGTGTCTATCCTTCTGTAAGTTATTCTCATTGTGTTTTCCTTATCTTCTTCTTCCTCTGTATACCGCCCCTCCATCACTTTCTCTCACCTTGAAACTACTTCCTCCTACTACCGCTGAATACCACGGACAGTTCAGCATTCATCAGTGCTATATCACTTATCATGAGTATTCTGCGCACATGGTACACACACATAATACACCCTATAGCAACCGAGGGAACACAAGTAGATACACTTCCAAATACACTCGTGTACTTGCTCACATACATGCACAGGCTCCCACACCACTCTGCATAATGCCCTCATGCCTCATCAGCATACAGACAAGCAGGCCTAATAACCATAATGACATTCAGCTCAAGTACTATTGATCTCTTGGTAATACACAGTGCGTTGTAAGCAGTGTTAGAACACTGTTATTCTCTACCAAATGAGAATAGGAATCATCAGTGTCCTTCATGAAGCTTCTCATTGTGCTGTTTTTATTTTATTATTACTTATTTATGTTGAATTGGCAGGATCCTTCATGCATAAACAAGGCCATGACCCTCCTAGAGGCAAAGTGGATCAGATAACTTAAGTTATTTTCAAATTTAGACAAGTTTTGTGCGCCGCGATAAAGAAGTCAAGTGAGTTGTACCAGTGATAAAATAACGATTAAACACAGGAGATAAACAATGACATGGCCCGAGGGCACTACATACGCCTGCAACTTAAAGTGATTTTTGTCTGACATGCCTTCTTCTTTCTTCTTTTTTGAAGGCAGTGAGGTCCAACATTGAACTGCAAATGCATGCTATCCAAATGCTACTGATTTCTTAATACTTTAATTTAATTTTATATTTCTTACCTCTTAAAAAGGTAATAACTCGAATTTGAGGATGATGACCTGCATGTAGCGGTAAATGCATCATTTAAACTATGCTTAAGACGCACTTTCATTGTATGATTATATTAATATGTTTTCATCCCCCAGTGTCTGCTGGAACAATCTGGACTCTCAGCTTACAGCTGTTAGAGAAAACACAGTAGCTCAAGAGGTTACCGGGTTAGATGATACTAGTTTTTCACTCTTACAGGAAAGTTGAACTTTTTTTTATTCATAGTAGGATGCTGCAGGTCACCTAGGGCATTGTAGTTCTTATGCAGCACTGTGATGTTTTCCCAGAGCAGAACCATAAAGAGCCAACATATTGTCATGTTGGGAGGTCAGTGGTGCTGAGACCTGCGGGGATATACAAGCACACCTCTCTGTCCAGAAGCTATTTAAAAAATAATGAAGACACACACACACACACACGCACACACACACACATCCTCAAGGGCAATCAATTCAATATATGGGTCCATGGGCTGTTTACTAAACGGACATAAGTGATGCGCCACAAACAATACAACACACACACACCTCTGCATATTAACTATGCACACATTGCACAAACTGCATGGGGACATACGCATGTCCATATACACTGAATGACAAGCATGCACACATGCACACACTTGCATAATGCATTACTAAACAGAATGTTATGTAGTACACTTGAAGGTTGACCTCACGTAAGTATTTACACCTGGGACACACACACACACACACACACACACACTGCAGTACTGTAGGTAATTCAGATTCTAAGTCCATGTGTCTTTAACATACCATGCAAGGTTGTAAAAAGAACGGTTCTAGTCGAGTTGAGACCAGTGTAAGAGACATATATGTGTTGAGTTGGTGGAGGAGCAACAGAAAAAAAAAATAAATAAAAGAGACAAGCTGACAATGACCCTTTAAAACAAGAGACACTCAGAGAACCATGAACATGACCAGGACACTCCTAAATTCACCAGTTTAGTCATTTTCATCCTCCATTAACTGTAATTCAACCAAAAAGATCAAATTACCATCAGCCAAGTGTCAGAGAGGATATTCATGAGAGTAAGTAGCCCCACTGTTTGATTAGCTGATTAAACACTGCTAGAATTACCTGTTTAAACACGGGGTGCCATTGGACAGTACACTGTTATACCTTTCCACTGCGGCATCATCAAAGGTGTGTCGATGAAGTGAGGACACCGACTTGGAGGAAGAAGCTGGCTAAACTGAACTGAAGGAAATGCTTCAAACAATCAGATGCAGCATGGGTGATTTATATGGTAAATTGTAAATGGGCTGTAGGGCCTTGCTAGTCTTCTGACCATCCAAGGTGCAAGGGGATCGGTTTCTTGCCCAACGACACTTCAACATGCAGACTGAGGGAGATATACAATATATAACATACATATTTGGTTGTATTGTGTCAGCTACTTTAATGGTCTGCATCTTTCAATCTTGGCCACAATTGAAACAGATCTTGGACTATATTGAGTCATCTTTGGCCTTTTTTTTTTTTGCAGTGTTTGTGTGATTTAACGTCCTCCTTCTCAAAGTGTTTCTCATGTTTGGAGAACGCACAAGTATGTTCAGAACCAATAGCAAATAGCCTTTTAGATTTTTAAGGTACAGTGACTTGTGATCCTTCTGCCACCACCGCTCAATTGTGTCAAAGTTCAAATGGAGGGAAGTTTGAATTCTTCTCAGGTTTGATAAAGCAGCAACAGAGACACAACCAGGACCTCTACACCACCACACACACAACTCAAACACATTCTGCCACAGCTAACCAGTCTGACATTCACACACACTCAGACAGGGATGTGTCTACACATCCACGCAGTCCATCACCCACACACAAACACACACACACCTTCTTGACTAGATTGGAATACTGATCAATTCTGATTATAGAGCACCAGCTGTTTGAGCCTGTGTGTGCATGTATGCGTTTCAATTTGCAGAATATCTGCCTCTCACTTGAGCAATAGTGTGCCTCTATTATTCTGCATCTCTGACTTCACTTGTCTGTGCGTGCATGCATGTGTGTGTTTCAAGTGTGCGTGTGGTGCGAGTAACCAGCTCTAAGTTATGATCTGACTCCACGACGGCGGCATGTAATGAAATTGAAGCTCAGTGCCGGCATCCTGATTTACCATCTCAAAAGTGTTATATTCCCGGTGTGTCCGTGTGTCTGTGACAACACATGCCGGCATGTGTGCTTTAGTGTGATTGTATGTCTGTGTCATTGTCTGCGACAATGTGTAGTTCTGTGTGTGTGCGTGTGTGTGAAGCTCTCCTTGTAGATTCATTGGCATGTACATATCAGACTGTGTCGCTCTCCGGCCGCGCTGTAACTCATAGCACATTTATCAGTGAATCACATTTGTATGCCTAAGGGGAGCCGTGCCTTTTGAAAGTCCAACAGTAAAATATTGGATTGGCTGACACACAGAGATAGAGCCCTGGAGAATTATCTGTTTAGGTTTAGAAGATCAAATTTGAACACTCAGTGGCTGCGCACGCTGACACTGCCTGAGTGACTTGTACTGCTACACAGAAACAAAATCAATCTTATTTTCTGCCTTTTTCCCCCGCTGTGTTTTCACTTTAATTGAAAATTTCAATTAAAGGTTTGCATTTCATTCAGTCCGCACTTGACAAAACATTTGTAATAAAGAAGCTCAACCTCTGTGCTGACCCGTTTGAATTTACAGTTTAGAAATACCCAAATTTGATTTTTTATGCTGGTCGGCAAGCTTTCAGGATAATTAATGACAAGAACAATTTATCCCTCTCACGTAGAATTAAATTTTTTCATCATTAAAAAATATGAAATACTGAAATTGTTGATGCGTAAGTCCTTAACAAGTCTCAACCATCAGGCACAAATCTGACTATATGATTTTAGAAAGACAAACTGTTTATCCTGGGGTCAATATTAGCCAAGAAGGAAACTGAATAATAAGCTGAGCTTTATTCAGTTGGTGATCTACTTCACTCTTAGTTATTCAGTTAGAAAATGCTAAAGTAGGAGCATGCCATGGTAGCCGAACAGTTGTCATGTCACATAACAGCAACATCACCAACATGCAACCAACCTTTGTTGCTTGTCAAGTGGGTTCATTACAAAAAAAAAGTTTTAAAAAATGCAGAAGTCAAAAGGTTGGGATTTAATGATGTGGTTAAAAATGTAGAGAATTTAGAACAAGGAGAACAAAGAGAAAATCGCTGTGTACAGGTTAGTTCATTTTCTAGTTGTTTTAGCCACAGATTTCTTTTCACAGATAGCCTTGTGCATGAAAAATGTTTAGAAATGAGAGTAAGCCTGATGAAAGATGAATACATTTCAAAGGTGGAAGTGGTTCTGCCACCCTGGTGGCTTTGCGTGTTTATTTACAGTATTATCATTTTTCCCTTTGCGGTTGCTATCATTGGTTATTTGCTATGAAAACAAGGTACAAACAAGTCTTACTTAAGCCTGTTTCCTACAGATACGATCATACAAACAGATACGGTCCCTGTGGGTACCTGTAGTAATTTCACTTTTCATCTAAATCTGTGCATGCGTCGGGTGTATTAGGTAAAGAGGAAATGGATCAACAGGTGTTTTTGGTGATTTAGACGTGTTGAGCTCAGAGTTGGGAATAGACCCCTTTTCACAGGAAGATATGTTGAGTAGACGAGGCGCAGCTGTAAATAATACAATTAATGACAGCTGAATTCTTAAATTAGCTGCTTTGGTTTCAGGGTCCTGGTATTGTATATGCTGGCTCACAGGCACGCGTGAATGGAACAGATATGTCGTTAACGTTATTAGTAGCACCTGTGCTTTTCCTCCTGTGACAAGCCAAAATGTCTGCCGTGAACAAAAAAAAAAAGCTGTTTATGAAGGAAAAGACATAAACCAAATCTCTTTTATGTACTATTATTAATACCATCACTATTAATTGATATTTGTCTTATTAACCTACAAATTGCAAACATCCCATTTGTACATGTTGTCTAACCTTTTATATTTAATTATTAACGGGTTAGTCGCTGCCCTGCAGAGAACTGAGGGGGCCGTGAAGTGTGTCTGGTCTAACCTGTGTGGGCGCACTATGAGGGTCCTTTAACGAAAACAAATAAAAGATTAAATGTGTTGAACAGTGCTGAATATTTGATGCTGCTCTCAGTTTCATAGCACTGTAATTTATATGAAAATGATTGATTTTAGACTAGCGGGTCTGGTTCTGCGAAACTGCACGGGGCATTTTTCACTCTAATCTGACATTTTTCGAGACTATACGATTTATAAATTCATCAAAAAATAATTGAGGGAGGGATGAAACTTATCATGGCTTGCAGCCACAGTAATGAATGTTCATATAATATTCTTACATTTTTGGGGTGGTTGAGATGTGTGCATGTACTATGTTGGCATAGATCATAAATCAGACTTTTTTTCTTTTTTTTTTTCCGCTGCATTTTTGAATAATCTCTCATGGCCAGATAGACTTCTCCTGCCTCAGTCAGCATGTGGTGGAGCTGGGAAGGCAGGTTCCTCAGATGTTTCTCTGAGGTATGACACAGAAAAAATGCTAACCGCCCCCCCACCACACCCAAGTGATTTATAAGACAGAGATCCGATTAACTGCTCTATGACATTATAAGCATCGCAATGAACCGCCGTTGACACTTTCACGGTTCTGCTCGTATTAATACACCAGTACAGATGCTCTGTAGATCTCGGTCCACGTGCAGTATAATCCACACACACACACACACACACACACTCACGCAGGCCACACGGGCGCCAAAAAATAAACTTGGATAGAAGCATGCACGAACATACACACTTCTGCACCCACCCACACACACGCTCTCACACATACACTTCCTCTGCAAACATCTTGGAATTAAGTTATCACTTTATCCTCTCCTGTCTCTCTTTCCCACAGAGAGATTAACATTCACTCTCTCTTTCTCTCTCGCTGCATTTGCCTCTCCTTTCATGTGAGCACTGAGGCAGCTGCAGCTGTGTAAGTGTTTGTATGTGTGTGTGCGTGTGTGTGTGTATGTGTGCTCTATGTGCATGTGTGCGCATGAGTCAGGGCACCAACGCTCAAATAAATCAACTTCCTGTTTCCTGCCATCTTATCTCGGCCCAACCGCACATGTAGATGTACAGTGCCGTGTTTGTGTGAGTGCGTGCGTGAGTGTCAGCCTGATCATTGCCATCAGCATCTGGCTTGCGGAAGCCACTGGAGAAGACAGAAAGATTTGCAGGCAACGGGGTTAATTGATACTTCACATTTTAGATGTCTGTGCTCTGGGTGGGACATGGAAGCAAGGGAGATCAGAGGGAGCGTAAACAGAGAGGAAAAAGTGGAGAGGGAGAGAGACGAAGTAGAAAGATGAAGAGGGGAGAATGGTTGAAGGGAAGGGGGACAGCACAGGAGGGAGGAAGAATTGTTGAGAGCGAGCAGGGCAGTTAATATTTTACAAGCCTGGATTAGAGAGGTCATGAAATGCGGAATGGGAGAAGGATTCCTGAGAGCCAGCTACAGGGTGAAGGAGAGGAAAGGAGCGGGACAGCTGGATAACACCGCTTTGATCAGAAACATCTGTAGGTTTCGCGGCAGAGGGAGAAAAACAGCGAGTGGTGGGAGAGAAATGACTGCATTCTGCTTCATCTGTTCGTCTGGACAGGTTTCAGTCCCACTTGTTTTTTTGTTTTGTTTTTTCTGTTTGTTTCTTATTTCTGTCTTAATCAGCTCGAGTTTGTTCTGAAAAGATCCTACTTGTGGTTTGGAATGTTTGAACTTTATTTATAGTTTTGCTTTTGTACTGGATTTGTCTTTAAAGAAGCAGATTAGTTTTCACGGCTGACATGACATTCCCTGCTGCAACTGTAATCTGCGCTCGGCCATTCATCACTCCAAAGATAGTCGGCCAATCAGAGGAGAGGCTTCTTAATATTAAGAGACAAAATGCAACGCAAACCCCCTGTTCTTGCTAGAGCTCCTAAGGGAAGCATGGGAGAGGTGATGCCAAACTACATCACGATGGCTTTTGGTACTTGAAACAACATATATAGCTTGTTAAGGATATCAAAACCTCAAACAAAACAACATAACAGTGCAAAATATGGGACTATGAGAATAATCAACATATCAGTGATGCAGGAGAGACAATAATAATAGTTAGGCCCCTCTAAATAACTAAAAACTAAATAAGGAATACAGAGCACAAAATGTCCCACATACAGTATGCACTATGGAGTTCAGCACTTGTGTATTACTGTTGACCTTTTCCCAAATTACACCCTAGCTCTTCAAATTGATTTCCCATCCAGGCAGCTGCTCGTTTCCATTCCTTCCACTGTGTTATGAGAGACAACTTGCAGAGGCTTGAGTCCCGCTTGACAGAGGTAGTCCATCATGGTGAACGTTTCATCCCCATTACTTTTTGTCACATCAGCAAAGACCCAAATATAAGCATCTGTAATTTACATTTTGTTGATCCGTCGTGACTTTCGCAGTGCTCTCTCTAACCAGACTGGCTGTCTCAGCTCGCAGCGGGCTGTAATTGTTTGGTTTTGGAAGAGATCATGAGCAGCTAAAGCATCCACAGGATTGAGGTATGAATGAATATTCCAGCCCATAATTACGTTGGTGCATTTCCAAAGTCAAATAGATATGAATAAATATGATTTCTAGAAAAAAAAAAAGAAAATTACACGAGAAGTGTGCTATCAATGGCAGCATCGTAACCCTGGGAAAGGAGGATGAGATTGTTATTATCTGCTTTTTAATGAACATCTAGTGACTGTTTTCTGCCTCCCCTTTGGCACGACTGTATATGAACGATAATCACACATATAAGCCTGCAGAAACCTCCCTCACGGTGCTAATCTTATTGTTTAATAACATGGCTAACATCACCCAAAGCTTTCCCAGAGAGCCAATCTGTGAAGGTCAGTGCTAATACCAGGCCGCCCGTTCATTAAACCAAATGGGAGAATGCAGTCAGAGATGAAAGAGTGAGAGTACAAAGACAAAGAGAAGAAGAAAGTATGAGGAGAAAGGGGCGGAAGACAGAGAGGGAAAGATCAGGCGAGCGGAGAAGGGCAAAAAGAAAGAGTAGAAGCTATATAAGAGGGGTCATGGAGGAAGTTAACAAGGGGATAAGACAAAGTATGAAGTGATAAGTGGGTAAAAAGGGAGATAGAGGAGGAAAGGGTTTCAGAGGGAGAGATCAGAGGAGAGGGACGGATAGAGCGATGGCCAGCTTAATTAATGGACTGTAATATATGACAATATTCCTGGGTTCCAAGATAATATCAGCAAAAATTACAGCCTCCATCTCGGGCACACTGTGCAAATATACCGTGACCTTGACAGAGGAACTGAAGTGGCAGGAAAAAAACTCTTGACAGGAATTAAACGTGTCGTGCCCGCCATAAAAAAAGTTATGATAGCGCCAATTATGAAAGAGGTTGATGAATTTTTTTTTTTTCCTCCTTAAAAATCTGCCATCATCACGACGGTGCTGAATCCAGGACAGCTGAATGTGTTCCATCTATGCGTGCTATCATTCGGTACGCCGAGCTGACTTTAACACTTTATTGACAGTTATTTGGATTTATTTGTAACTGAGGAGGAGTTCATTTTCAAAAACACTTCACGTCAATTTTATGGCAAAGAAATATGACTTAGGTTTTTAACTATATGGCTGATTTAGGGCGTTGGAGTCCATTTAATGAAACATGAAATAGTTCTGTCCTCATTTAAACCTTACAGTCCCATAATTTGTTTTAATTTTGTGCTATCAATTTCATTAAGAGCATGTCGTCACAGTTTCTTTAAATGGCTTGGCTTAATATAACATAAAGACCTCACCGCAGCAATTTTGTTTAAAGCAACACAAAGTTGGCAAATCAGAGTGCTAAACACGATAGAGTACAGAACAGGATGTTGGTTGGAGGTCGAAGGTGCTATGCAAGGTTTGTGTCTCATTTCATACTAGCAAGTGTATACAGCTTTCCTGTGACTATGACCTGCTTCTGACTTTATTGAGGACAGACAACACAGAAAATCAACATAATTGAGTCATATAATACACATAATATCAATACATTCTTTGTGGTGTGAAATTCTGATGAAAGAATTTCCACTCCATAACCGCTACATACTCGTGCTGACCTTAAAACTTGAAGTCATCGTTCAATTTCTGCAGCAGCTCTATTTCAAAAGCTGGCTGGTAGAGAGACTCAGGAGGTAAACTATTATTATTAATAATCGCCGAAGTGCGGGGAAGCGTAACTAAAAAGTAATTTACGTGTATATTGTAAAACAGCATATCTTTGCACGTGAACGCATATAAGTTATTTCTGTCCTGCTGCTGAACTCCAGTGAGCAGTAGCTGCCACGGAGCTATCAATCACCCAACGCTTGGAACAGCAATCAGTCCGGTCCGCCAAGCTGTTGCTGTGGCAGCTAAATGGAGCGCGGGTGCAACTCTGCGGCACAACAGTGGAGCTTCCAGCATTATTTATTTATTTCATTGTTATTTGAGTCAGCGATCAAAGGACCACCATTGCAAGTGGCACTAGGCTATTTCGCCGTCGCTGCAGAGCTGCAGAGAAATTCAAGAGGGATTTTTCCACGGCCCCGTGCTTCCAGTGTCGGCTGTGTGACTGCTTTCCAAGCACTGCGAGGTAGTGGGGGACCCCACACATGAGTAACTCTGAAGCTGCAATCAATCATGTGTGACTGTGGAAATGTAACAACCACGTACAGCAGACAATACACACACAGATGTGCACCGAATCTCAGAGACACACGCACACCTGCACACTTATTATGTACATGTCCACCTGCTCTTCTTGTCTCATGATCCTACTGTAAGTGCACGAGAAGCAAGGTGTGATGGGGAGAAAAAAAAACTGCTGTCAGCTTCAGCAGCAGCAAAACACACTGCTGCATCAGTAATCCAAACAGCTGAGGATGTACAGATTACTGCTCCTCCCTCTCCGGAGCTTCAGCTGGAGGACTGGAGGGGAGAAAGGTGTAAAACAAATAACTTTGGAGGAGCCCAGCGGAGCACGCACAGAGATTTATTTGAACTGGAGCACAGCCCGCAGTGTTGTTGCTCTGTCCTTGATGCTTAAGTTTACTTACAGTTTCACGCGCGTCGTTTGTCAGAAGAAGACTAATGATGCTGAACATACCAGTTGCTACGATGAAAATCATTAGCGGCGAATAATTCTCCCCGACAATCCGCCCTCTCTTTCCAGTAGCCCTCATGAATACTCCTGACTTCAAAGACAGACTTAGCACGGAGTGGAGAGCGTTCCTTCAATGTACGAGTTCAAAGGAATGTAGGTTAATTAATGCAATACGCAACAATACTGATTAGGAGTAATGACCGTAACCATAGCGATCATGAGATCAAAGTCCGACGCCTAAACAATACAAAAAGAGCATTTTGTTCGTCTAATCAGATCACTTATGAAAATCAGAATTTGATAGACAGAGTGTTTGTCAAACATGCATGTCTGCGTGTGTGTGTGTACAAAGACCTACAGTGCAGGGCTCTCGCACATGCACACACCAGCAGAAAAGAAAGCGGCGCTAAGCCGAAGGCATACACAGCCCACACGCACAGTTTGGAGAACGAGTTATCGCGATGGTGCGTGTTTAATAGATGTGTCCATGTCTGTCGAAATTTGCAGCGTGTCCATGTGCGCGGGAATTTGTGTGCAGAAGTTTGCAGAAATGTTTCGCACGCAAAGCAGCATGTAGGACTGCACAAAAACATCCTTGACCATAGAAGCATGTATGACTACACAGACGTGCTAACAGCAACACACGCACATGCAGGGAAAAGGTAATTTGTCAGCATTTACCTCAGCCCAGGCGGATTTGAATCAATAGGAATAATGTCCTTGTTTGACTAGGGAGGGGGAGTCCTATAATCTAAACCTCGAACTTATGCTCTTTAACGCACCTAAAAACTACTTGCCTCTTTCTCTTTATCAACATATATGGGAATTAATTAAAATATGCTCCCTGATGCACGAATATAAACTGTACAGTACAGTACATAGGCAGCAGCTTCGGCGAACAAGAGGAAAACAGACGGTCAATAAGAAGCGGAAAGAACCAGCCAGAGTACACACCGAATCAATAAGACTTCTACCTTAATGTACCAAAAGTCAGTCGTTTCTTCTTTCTTTCTTTATTCTTTCCTTTCTCTCGCTCTGAAGCAGGTGGTCTGATATTGAAGATGGGTCACATACAGTGAAGCTCTGTGCTACTGTCTTGTTTTTCTTTTTTCTTGTTTTTGACATTTTAGCTGTTCTAGTGACGAGTGGAGAGATAGAATAGCACCCTCGTCGTTGTTGTCATCAGCGTGATTACTGCCTCAGCACAGTATATGCATACGCACGAGATCACTTTCTCAAATTAACCTTCATTTGTATCCCCATTGTCTCTCGCTGCAACACACACTCACGTAGCCACAGACAGGTCAGCCGTTTTGCCACGGACGGAAACCACAAAAATGTCAGAGCTGTAACAACAGGACAACCAAACGGGAGAAATTAAGAGGCTTTGTTGGTGCTTAGAAGGAATGTCAAAACACATGTTATGGATGAGTGTGTAAAGTGAGGGCTCTTAGAGAGACAGTGAGAGATGGAGAAAGAAAAACAGTGAGAGAGAGAGGGAGAGAGGGAGAGAGAGAGAGAGAGAGAGAGAGAGAGAGGGAGAGAGAGAGAGAGAGAGAGAGAGAGGGGGAGAGAGAGAGAGAATGCCTGTGTGTTTCTACATCAGTCTATAAATGTTTGCATATGCATTTCATCAAGTGTTTACACATGCACATGCAATAAAAACCTGCTATATACTGTATACTGATAACACATTCACAGAGACTTCAGAACATTCATGCAAAGACACATACTAAGTGTGGATAGTTCCACAAATAAAAAACATATGCGCACACACACACACACCACACACACACACACACACGCACGGTTAGTTATAGGCCCTCTCCTCCAATAAGCCTGTCTCAAGTCTAGCTATAATGACATCCAGGTATGTTTGCTCTTCATTTTACACGGCTCATCGCAGCTCCAAACAGGGTATCAGCACAAGGGGGAGTCTGTGTGTGTGCAGGTGTGTGTGTGTACTTCAGCTGTGTATTTTGGACGTGCACAGAGATCACTGTGTCCCTGTGCACATCTGTATGGTGGCGTATATTCGTATCCTGCTTTGTCCATGGGTGCATACTGCTAAATTTGTGTTTGTTCCTAAAACTATGAGCTTGTGTGGTCAAATGTGCATTAGTGTGTCTGTGTATGTAGGTGCGTGCATGTGTGTGTGTGTGTGTGTGTGTGTGTGTACAGGCAGGACTTTGCCCACATGCGTAGACAGAGCCTTCTCCGCAGCTTGTTGACATTCCAGTAGCTTGGCCTCTCTGTCTGCTCCAAACTTTCCTCTCATTCAAAACAGACCTTCCCTTTCTCTTGCTCACACACACACACACACACACGGACACACACACTTTCTGTACCTTATTCTACCTGATACCTTCTTATTGAAAACACAAGGAAGACATGAGTATACATGTTTCCCTTGTCCTGCATCGGTACAGTAACGCTTGCTGAGTTCATCCTTGAGTTTAGTTGAAGTAGAGGATGTACTGTACTGTACATTGTTGATGAGGCAGGTGGCAAGATGTTTATTACTGAGGCTGTATAACACTGAAACAGTCTTTCAGCAAATATAGTGTCATGTGGCGCTTTCACCCTCACACTCCCTGTACTACAGATGCACCCAGGTGCTTTGCAGTCTTTCTCTGTCTCCCACTCCCACCTGAGACTTCTCCTCAAACCTTTATAGTTTCTGTGTGGTTTATGTTTGCTCTGTCCTTTCTCCTGCAGCTCCCCCTCAAGCTAGCAGCTTCACCTCAGTTAACATTCCCTCCAGCTGCTGCTTCTGCTTGAGATGGACATCCAGATTGCGAACCAGTTAAAACCTGATCAGTTACCGTGACACGATGATAAAATAACAAAAGAGGAATGTCTGTGTTTTGGCTAATTCAGGTCCAAATAAAATAATACTGAGAAATGTGACCTCAGGAAAATATATATGATTCGTATTTTTCACTTGCCTATGTCAGGTGCTCCAAAGTCTTGGCATGCACACTCACCCGTTGAAAGGCATTTGCACACTGTATTTCAATATTGAAGGCATGAACGTACATGTCTTAAACCCTATAGTTGAAGACAGGAGCAATCATGACTCCTGTGCTTGTTGAAGGAAGAGGTATTCAACATTTCCATCCTCATATGAGTACATATGAGCTGCATGGTTTACCTTTCTACTATAGGCGGGAGTATATATACAGTGAAATTTAAGCGAAAAGATTGATACATGAGCAGTCTTTAGTCAAATAAAAACACTTGACATGCTATTCTTTTGGGAATACCTGATTTACACAGTGGAATTAAGTTATGCAAATTTAATGTTTTTGTCATGCTAATTGTAATAAAGTATGTTTGGAATGTTTAACTGATGCATTATCTATTAATGAAAAAATATCACTGTGACATGTGTGGGTTCTGCTTTGAAGAATATGACTGACAATGTTTAAATGTACAGGCTGCCGCTATGTGTGCACACTAATCACTTCATTGTGGCTATGGCTTGAGTCAAAAGCTCTTACCTGCTGTGTAAACTGTGTGTGTTATGTATCTATCATGAACATTGCAGCTTAATGGGCCAGTTAGCACTCAGGATGTTATGAGTCAGAGGAGTCCCACTAAGACATTTTTGGTCAGAGTCAAGAAATTATACATCAGAGCTGTTACTTCTAAATGTCAAAGTATCCATACATAAGAAAGCTTCTCTGTGCTAACTTTTTTTTTTCTATTATTGTATTTCATTATTGTATTTCAGGCAGATGTGAGAGTGTGTAAAAGTCAGGGATTAAACCTGGGACCTTTCTCCTGAAGGACCTCATGACCTTCTCAGAGAAATGAATTTAATGTAGGAGAGGGAAAGAAAAGAATGAAGGAAGAGAGAAAAGGAGGAAGCCGAAGTACTGTATGTCGATATGTGGGAGAGGAAGTGAACACATTTTATGGTTATGTTACTTTATATTTAGAAATTACTGGTAATTAAAATATGCAAATATGCATGCAAGCATGGGACTGATCATTAGTATCATGTTGTGCATCATCATGTGAAAACTGTGCATAAAATACACAAAATAAACATAAAAATATATACATATGAATATGTTGGGAAATGTTTATTGTATTATACTGTTGTGTTATGTAACATACTGTTTTTAATTTATAGGAATATAGAAATGGCAGCTTTTACTTTGCCAGGCATTGCTACACTGACGCTCAATAACATGCACTCCTCATACAACACAGACATGCATGATGGTGATTCACTCAGCACGGAAGTTGGACAAAAAAAAGGAATGAGTGGTCAGATAAAGGCCAGGACCAGACAAACAGCATCAGACGGTGGGCAGATTGACAAAAAAGAGAAAATCAATATGAAAGAGTTAAGCTGGAGCCACTTTAATATTGTACTCTGTCCTCTCTGTGGCCAGGTTGCAAATCAGCTTTTACTGCTAAGGGGAATCTTTGTCTCGTC
The DNA here is from genome assembly GCA_014281875.1 of Nibea albiflora. NCBI lineage: Eukaryota > Metazoa > Chordata > Actinopteri > Sciaenidae > Nibea > Nibea albiflora. The sequence goes on from CM024803.1 coordinate 7,431,876, forward strand.
CGCTTTCATACACTCCAAGTATAAATACACTCATACAGACGCAAATCTTGCATATGTTTTTCATGCAGTGAGAAAACATGAGGACAGTAGATGCAAAAAAGCCAGAAAAGTAGGAGTTTGGACATGCAGCCACTAAGTGCTGTGGTTAGTTGATTAGTCAATTGGCGTTTTTGCTTAACAAATTATGGATTCTTATTCTTTTTTTTTCTGTTTGGGTCAAACATTTTCTGGTTTAAGCTTCTCAGGCCTGAGGATTTGCCACGTTTTCCGTTGCATATTGAGTACTTGAGGTTGTTTGCATTATTTTGAACAAAAGAAGCAATTGGAAGACATTCCACAGGGTAAGCAATTCATGTACAACAATTTTGACTAGTTTTGCCTCACAAACGCCCAAACACCTTACTCAGTTTCTTGGATCTACACACGTCAAACACACGCACCTTTCTAACACCTAAGTACAGCCTTGGTTAGACTCCCTTAGACAGCGATGCTTGTGTTCCAACGTAAATTAATATCACGCTATATGCTCTCTTTACCATCATGAACCTATTTGGTTCTTATGCGTGTGTGTGTGTGTGTGGTTGCGAGGGTGCAAGACACGGGGATAGGGTGGATTTCAGAATTGCTGGCCAGCCGTGATAAGAAGCCTAAATCCCCTAAACATTCTCACATGGATAACCAAGGCTATAGACTTCATCTATAGAAACTGCAGCTTCCATCAGAGGACAAAGATAGGGCATGTGAAAGCATGTGGTATAAGGGTGGAGGAAAAGAGGAGTCCCCCCCCAGCCTTCAAACTGAGCTTGAGTTTGCTAAATCAAGAAGCGACACATGTTTATACAAGTACATCAAGGTTCCACTATTTTCTGTCCACTCCATTATTCTGTACAAACATGGAACACGTGGGACTCTGCCAATGCTATGAGTTTGTGTTGTTATTAGTTTAGGATTAAAGTTAACCTTTCTGAAAGAGTGCTGAGTAGAGTGAGAACCAGGAGCAAAACAATAGCAGCGAGTGAAATTTGCGGTGTAAGACTGCATCGTTCCCTGCTGGCACTCATATATCGACACTAACACACACTCTTGCAAGATTAAAAACCGCCTTTGCAGCGTGTGTGAGTGATGGAACAGGCCTGCCTCGATTCATCACTGTGCATGTACTGTATGTCTTGACGTATAGGTTTTTCTGTAAGTGTGTATGTGTGTCTGTGTAAGCAGGAAAGTGGTACAGAGAACTTCAGCCAGAGGGTTAATGCTACCTCTACTAGATTACCTGAACTGTGTGTGTGTGCACGCTTGTAAGGTGCTGTGACAAATATGGTGTGTTATCGATTTGACAGATCAGACCTCATGTTATCCTACTACAGAAATATACCAACACACACTGTATGGGCAAGACCGCATGTGTTGATTTGAAATTTGATGTTGCATCAACATGTCTCATGGCTGTTGAGATGGCTCGGATGGCTACTTTAGTCAAGTAGGCATTCACTAAACTATATATATATATATATATATATATATATATATATATATATATATATATATATATATATATATATATATATATATATATATATATATATATATATATATATATACACACACACAGCTCAAAGTTTTCAACCAAAACCCAACTCTGGAGGACCTTGGAAGTGGATGCATGGAGTGTGTGCATGGAGATATCCACAGTTATCCCATGGTGAATTTTGAATGACTTAACTCCATATACCAGAAAAATCCACATAGTGAAGGCTGTTTTTAGCTCCCACCTTATGCAACCTGAAATCTTGGATATGAGGCAGCAATAGAGAGAAAAAATGATGTAGTTCCCTGACTTGTTGAGACCTGGAGGATGTGTGCTGTCTGATGATGCACAGTTGACCAATACTGTTCCAGGGGGGAAGGAGATGGTGGCAAAACCTCCTTTAGTGTCTACTTTCCCTAGTTTCTACTATTTCATTTAAACATTGCGAAGAAATTCCTGGCACTTTATCTGGAGATGATGTTGCTCTCCCCTAAATGGGATACCTCATCATAATCCCATGGCTGGTCACCTAGAATATGACAGGACATTATACTGCATAATAGCCTGTTAGTCCTGGTGGATTATGCAATGTGGTATCCCAAGGCAGCGCCTCAGCTGCATGTCTGACAATGACGGAGCAGACTGGGCTTCTGTGTCTTGCTTAAGGGCGTGTGGTTATTGTACAGAGCTATCCTTTTATCTATTAATAATGGAACAGCCTCCCAAACCATTAGGCTACGCTTTCACATCCAAAAACTTGAGGCAAAAACACTGCTCCATGCTTTTTAATGTTCAAAATCTCATTATGTTTTCAATTAGTAAACCACTTCTACTCAATCAATGTGCATTTTTTAGTAGTTCTATATTATGCAATATATCACAAAAACATTCACACACACACACACACACACAACATGGAGCAGCAAACTTAAGAGTCAGTCTTTGGGTCCTAAATACATTGAAGGACAATGACTAAAAAATGCTTCCAATTTACTGCTGGACTGAGACTACAAATTCACAGCGTACACAAGGTGGTGCATCCAGAAAGCTGCTCTGCAATGCAAATACCCCTCAGACTCAAAGGCTCCGCAATGTATTATAGCCAATGCACAAACTCATATAGTAATTAATTCTAGAAAACAAAATAAGTATGCATGCGAGTCAGTGTGGTTTAATGTCCGTGCACATCTTCTTGCATGCAAAGAAAGAATTTCTTCTCACCACAATTCTTGAAACCTCTGTTGACTTTCAACATCTCTGAGCTCTAGTCAGTGTTTTGTCAGCGTGATGGACAAGAAAGCTTTGGGAATTTGAATTTGAAAGGAGAGCAGGGAGGCTATTGTCCCCAGACAATACAGTATGAAGGTTTGGGTAGCTAATGGTTTTCAGCATGTATCCATTCCTACACAGGAAATCACACTTCAAACAAGAGATATAGGACTGTCCTTGCACAATGTCAAAGGCAATAAATACACAAGCACACACACTCCGAAAGACAGACATACAAAAACACACTTTCCTTCTGCTTTACTCTCTTTTGTTGCCTCTTCTCTGCAAGGACAAACAGCTCTTTCATAAATGTTGTAGTGTTCTCCGGCAACCCCCCCACCACACAACTTTTTAAAAAAGTTCAGTCAATGTGGCTTTCTCTCTTTGCTTCGCAGGTATTGGCTTACATCGCTGCCATATACCAATTCTCTTTTCACAAAGTTTTCTAAAGAAATACAAAGTGACAGAGACACCAGCGCAAAGTGACACAAGACAAACCTTTGTTATTTCAGACTGCACAAGAAAATAAAAAAATATAGAGATTCTTTTAGAGAAAGAACAAGCACTCAAAGTAATCAAAGACAGAATCCACTCCAGGTAATATCTCTAAAATATTTAGGTTTTATATTTATTTTATTCTTTCAATCAACTGATGCTTATATCCATTCCTTCTTGTATGGAAAGTAGAAAAAGCTACAGTTTGGTTGACGGATATTAAACTATGGAAAAGTCTCAGACTAAAAGTTTAGGCAATGTCCTTCTTAATATGACATTTTTAATATGTCAAAAGAGTTTCCCCAGGCTTCAATCTGTCATACACACAATTATCTGCTCCATTTTATATATTCCCATCAGAATACACTCAAGTAGTGTATCAGTAGTTTGCAAGAACAATTTATTTTTGGCTTTGACTTATTTTTCACAAGTATTGCATGGATTAAATGCAACATTTATATTCTAAATATTCAGCAGCCCCTTAATAGCACACATCCTGGATGTAGTTACTGTTATGATTAAATCTTATGCACCAGTTACTTCCACACGGCTGTTGATATTAGGTTTCTCTGTTTTGTCTTCTTTTCTACTTTCTGTCTTGGTGTTTATTGTTCTATTTCCATTCCACTCTCACTTGGATTATCGTACTCAGAGAGTTTTTTGTGGTTTCTTTCTTGCACTTCAGTTGAGCAGAGTGACTTAAGTTAAGAGGAATGACAATAAAGTTGAGCTGAATTGGATTAAACTAAAGTTCAATGTGATAAATGGCAATCTTTCCCCCCTGCCACTCTTCTACTTTCTCCCCACATGAGTCACACTGAGGCCGTTCTGTTCACAATAGATCAAATTAAATGTGTATATTTAGAAGTGTTGCACCATTTAGGGGTCTGAGACCCCTTTTAAGTCTCTGGTGATTCAGTTCCAATGTCCTGGAACAAAGTTTTATTGCAAATCAACATTAGCCAAAAACTCGGCTCATACTGGCTGGAATTACATTAGGTTCCTGGCAACATTAACTTATTGAACAGTCTATCAGGAGAAATTGGGGGAACTAGAGGGGGCTCAGTGATTTTAATGGCACAAGAAAACACAACTTGAGATTTAATGGGTTCGAATCAACAAAATGTCTCTGGAAACAGAAAATCTATCTTGCAAATGGTCACTCAATTCATTTGAAGGGACATTCTGTTCATCTACAAATGAAACGACTTGTTTAATGACTAAAATAAATTGATTTGTTAAGTTGGTTTCTTTAAAAGTGCAGGCGGCTCTTTTGTTTCCAATATCGACTCTGCCTTAGCGTCTTGGAATGCGGGACTTGGTTTTCGTATTTCATCTTCAACAACTTTGCACCATTCAATCCATCTTCTATCAAGTGGATCTCGCTGTCTTTCACACGGGGGATAGTACAGCGGGATGCATAAAGAACACCAACATAACTTTGCTTTACTGTAGAGGGACAAAGAATGAAGCAATATTTCTTTTTGTTACTTAGAAAAAGAGTTCCTCTCATAAACAGTTTTTTTCATCTAAAATATTGGGCTATCACATTACATTTAAGATTAACTGCACAGTAAAAAGGAAAGAGCAACAAAATAAATTAAGTATAAATAAACCATCTGAAAATGTATCACTATGCATATTGGTGCGTGATGTACAGCATGGCATGGAAAAGTGCTGAGCTTTTTATTTGTACGGTGCAGTAATTGGAAATACAGTGAAAGCCTTAGACCCAATCACAGTATGTTTGAACTCTTCCTCCAAAGTCAGCTTAATAACTTGAAATGCAAAATTCCTAATCTCCCCAAATATTGTGTTTCTACTTCTACTTCTGTGCTGCCCTTACGCTCACACACGGATGCAAACAAGCATACACACATACATGTGCACTCATTAGCTGCACAACGGGGTAGTGGAAAGTTAATCAGGGCATTACGACAGCCTCATGGAAAAGGTCACTGAACCGTGCGCTCGCCGCGTATGCGCACATGCACTCACACAGCAGTACAGACGCGCACGCAGACACGCAGTGCATATATTGCTGAATATCTTACACACACATTAACAGCAGCGCTTACAGAAGACCTGTATGCCAGAGTAATATATGTGGGTAACACACACACAAAATATGGAGTCAAGTCAGGAAAGCAGTGGTTGAATTCCTGAAGGGATTATAAGGTGTTGGCCTCGACAGCCACTTAATAGGTAGAGAAACAGACACGCGGGTATGTGTGTGCTTGTATGTGTGTGTGCAAACATGCCTGAGGAATTATGGTAAAACCTCATACCCATCCTGCATTTGTGTGTTTGTGCATGGGTATGTGTGTCCATGACTCTAAGTAACAAAATGTATTGTTCTACCTCCAAAATGCTAAATGCTGTCTGACCCTGAAGCTGTCGCAGCACTCTGTTCACTATTTATTTGTCATTAAACACTGGCTGGTTGTGACCTGCTGTAAGCCTCATTAGAATACACTTCCATTAATGACTCACATTAGGCAACACACATACACGCACACACATCAGCACAATTATCTGGTTCTTTTAATGAATTCTGCAAGCCATGGTGGGAGCGTATGTGCTGGCTGACGCAGTGCAATGCTGCTCAAGAAACGGTCTCACCTGCGTGGAGAGAGAAAGGCAGAAAAAAGGCGACGCTGTGATTTACACTCCGGGTGCTGAATGTCAAAGATCAAGGGGGTTCTTTTTGCATGTTAAAAGTTGTTAAGAAAAGTGATTCTGAGAGAGGCAGGGGGGCGGGAGAGACAAAGCAAAGAAAAGACGCAGTAGTTCATTTGCGTTCTTGTGCTCATCTCCCATATTGTGCTTCTTTTTTCAATTTCGGAGGGTCATATTGGAAGGAGACGGCTAAAACATGATTTGTGTGGGATCTAGATTTTGCTTTCACTGAGCCTTTGAGGGTTGTGAGTAATGTAACAGCGTGAGCTCTGTTTTGCCCGGTGCAACATCAGCAAGTCGGAACTCAGGGTCAATCATACACAACTGTTGCTTTGGTTGACAGGAACACTCTAAACTAAGTAATCTCGTCTCTGAGTCAGTGCCCCCTCTTGATATTAAACTCAGCTTTCAAGCCTTTTTGTGCTAAAACAATTAGTCATAATAATCCATCTGACAATCATTTTACAAAAACTGCATTGATGCAGGCGCAGCCTTTTCAAAAACCATTCTATGACTCAGACTAGATTAGCTCCGTAGAGGACGATCATTACTCTCTCATTGGGGATGGGAGGGGATGATTTATATACAGCGCTCAATAAACTGATATCACTGTAGATCAGAGAGACTTTTTGGCCATCTGTCTGTGATTTTGGACCCAAAAAAAGACAAATAATAGATCTGTCCTCAAAGGTGGCTAAACGACTTAATACCAAACACTTACGAAAGAGAGCATATTATTGCGAAACCTGCAGCAGATGAGGTGACCTTAATGCTTCATTTGGCAAGCCGTAATACGAGCATCTTCTAATGGTTTTGTGTTACTTAACACCTTTTGAGCTTCTCTTGGAGTAAAGCCAACATTAAAAGGTCCAGCGTGTAAGATTTAGGGCAGATACAATACACTTGGCAGATACACTGGCAGAAATGGAATATCACACTGATAGGTATGTTTTCATTACTATATAATCACATGAAAATAAGGAGTTGTTGTGTTTTTATTGCCTTTGAATGAACCTTTTAAATCCACAAAGTAAGCAGGTCCTCTTCTATGGAGTTTGCCAGGTTGAAACACTAAACACTAGCTCTAGATAGGGTCGAGTTAAAGTCAGTGTTCAGGTTTTTTTTGTGCATTTTGTATTTTCTCTACACACTTGGAAGGCGAGGGTTAGAGGTGAGTATTTAGTTGGTAGCAATTTGCAACAAAATCGCACAAATCAGACAGGTATCACCGAGAGAGAGAGAGAGAGAGAGAGAGAGAGAGAGAGAGAGAGAGAGTTGATCAAAGCTTTACTGGGAATCCCTTTTTAAAATTTAATGAGTTAAAGGAGCTGGACAGGACACGCAGACACGTACATGCACACATTCACCGTGCAAACACACGCGAACACTCCAGCTCAGACAGTGAGATTCTGAGATTCCATATCTTAGCATAAAGGACTGTGATTGGTTGGAAATGGTCCATTACCAGACAGATGTTATCAGACAGTCGGGAACCCTGCGTCTATACTGGATCAATTACAGACCATTCACTACTAAACAATAATGGATTCCATGACTGTTTTCTCATATCTCACGTTTTGTCTCACTCAAATTCATGACGTATGACACATATTTAGGAGACAAACTACAGATGGCAGACAGTGGGGGTATCCTTATTAAGATGGGTTTGGTTTGGATCCAGTTTTAGGTTGATGCAGTTTCATACTTGCTTACAGTAGCTCGGAATCAACATTTTTCTCATGAATAACTTGAGGAAAACCATAATCTACAATGCTGAAAACAGTATTTTTTTCAACAATTGATATCTTACCTCATCTCATAATTATGTTGTAGCATGCAGCATGTAAACATAAGCTAGTCTACCACTCAAAATGAACTTTTAAATTACAGTTGCTGAGAGCTGATTATGATAAGACATTAGAATCTGATAAGCAGAAACAAACTATTTTCAGACTCAATAAAATTCAATTATACCATAACCCTGATCCATATAGAGTAGGCTCAGATTTACGCCTCTGCATGACATTGTGTGCTTGTTCGTCTTGATTGCACTCTGTGTGTTTTAGTATTTTGGATTATGCAAGCATTTGAGTGTTCACCAGACCAGCAAAAAGTGCACACAGTGTAAGCAGTATTAAAATGAGTACTTTTACTGTAGCATGACCTTGGTTTCAAAATATGTAGATGTGTGTTTATGCTTGTATATGATAAGCAGCAATGTTTCACACAACTTGCTTTATCATGATTTACTGGAGGTCGTAGTGCCAACACACATGCCAATCCATGTACGCGTAAAGTCTGAATATATAATGTTCCAGACACCTCCTCTTTCTTTGTCTCTTTCTCCATTATTGCAACATCTTTCTCTTCCTCCCCTCACTCTCTATGCCACTTACAGTGTATTACATTAGCACTCAAATATAATATAAATTATCATCCGTTTCCCCACTAAAAATACCTCTTTTACATGGCCCAGTGCAACCACTCTTCAGTTAACATCCAGTACCGTAATCTAGCTGGCCAATCAGAAGGCAACAACATAACCTCCATATCAGTGTCAATCAACCACTCTATCAGCTGCTGTATCTTCTCGGAGTCTCTGCAATCAGACGGGCACTCAGTCGGCCAAGTAGTCACTCAGTCTTCAATCTGCCCGCCTGCAGGTCCTCCAGAAGGAATGCAATACTGTTGTGCTGTGCTAACCAACAGGAAGTAGTCAGCCAATCAGTTGACTAAACAGTTTATCGGCCATCGAGCCAGCCAACTGTCTAATCAGCCAGTCAGATGGTGAATCAACTGGCCGGGGGTATCAAGGATAAGACTAAGTATCTTGGGGTTGCACCGGTTTCCGTAATGGTATCTAGTGTGATCACACTTAAAAATAAAGCATATTTAGCTATACTTAATAAGGCCTTGGTCAAAACTGTAAACAGCATGTGCATATAGATGCAATTTTATTTTGTGCTTTTTGTTTGTTTGTTTCTTTTAAAAACAGGATTTGTTTGTTAGTGTTATTCTTTTGGCCAATTTGTGTTTCGTTCTTTTTTGGCAAAAAAAAAAAAAAGGAAAAAAGAAAGACGTCTTGTTTTTCTTTTTGCATTTCAAAGCAATGACTGGATGGGATTAGCATTACTGTGCTTTGCCTCCCTGCCAGTCACACAGTCAGTCTGACTGTAATCCATCTGCCAATCCAGTCAGTCAATCAATTGGTTGAGCTCCATCTTGAATTTAATACAAACAGCGTGCCAAACAGGGAACCCTGATTACACTGAGTGCTACTCAAGATAATGAGTGCGATCAAGGTTCCCTGCAGGCACAAACATGGCTTACACATACGAGACATACAAACTGACACCCTTCAAACACACATCAATCTCTGTGCTTATTTACTTATTTACAGGAGCTGTCTGTTTCCTCTGATGACACATCAGAGAGCGGTTGGATGGCATGAATAATTGATCACGTTTAGTTGTCTTGATTTGTCTTTTGTACTTGTAAAAGTTCACAAATTACAAACAAGCAACTGATATTTCAAGTGCATTCACTGGGGGAAACTTTATAATTCAACACCCAGTGACTTTGTCTTACTTTACATGAACTTTTCTAACAATCTAATTATGGATGGCAAGGCCTTGTGAATGTAAATGGCCATGTAACAATTGTTTGCATTGCTTTCGTTCTATTTCGTTCTATTTCTCCTGTGAAAATAACTTGAACCTACAGTAAATGAAAGATCCTCGCAAGTGATCAAATTGGTGGGCCCCCGCACTAGTTGTTTCCGGTCACAATATAAGTCAGTTGGGTGATAAGATAATTAGAAGACTGAATCTGCGATCAATGTACTTATTTTCTATCCCTACATGATAATCTACATATACATTACAAGCTACAGAAAAGAATATTACTCTCATCATTAACATGCACAGACTTAGTTTAATGAGAAAGGATAAACAGTTACCTGCAAAGATAAATCCCATATGTAGTTAGCCATTATATAACAGTTTATATAATTACTAAATACTGTGTATTTTCTGTGTGGCTTTTGTGAGTGCTCTAGCTATTAATGCTAATTACATTCGCCTATATGAGCATCTGCACATGCATATGAATTAGATTAGACTTGGCTGTCATGCATGATGAGGGATGGGGTCTTAGGAAATCACAAGTATTAATTTAATTTGAACATTTAACGCGATCCATTCATGAGAGTGTGGATAAATAAGGCTGCGGCGTTGCAAAGCGCACGCCCCAGCATGTTGGAAAGTCATAGCAGCACGTGTCGAATGCTCAAGAAATAAATACAGCTTTGACAGCTGTAATACCATGGAATTAGTGTGAGAGTTAACCTCCTACTCTCCCGCTGTCTCTCTTTCGCTCCCTTCCCCTCTACCGTTCTGTTTCCTGATCTCTGTCTCTCCTTTCCCCCCAGCCGATCCTCGAGCTCAGAGTGATTAGATGGAATTGGTGTGAGGTAAAGAAGCTCAGCAAAGGGCAGAGATGAAACACACAAAAACGTTTAGTGACGGTGGTGTAGCGTCAGCAGCCAAATGATGTCATGGACGATAAATCTGCTTGGGTGATTGATTGAGAGCTGGGAGAGGAGAAGAGGAAGACAGGAATGGATTGAATGGGGGAGAAAAAAAAAGATCCAGAGAGAGGGAAGTAATTAGTTAGTCAAAAAATTACAGAGACAGGAAAAGAGGAGAGGGAAAGATATGAAGGAAAAAGCGAGAGGGTGACAAGTGTGGATGCTGTGGAGAGTGAAGAGGACAAAGTGGAGAAGAGAGCGAGACGAGAGGAAGGAGAGTAAATAGAGAGGAGTGAAGACATAAAGGGAGAGGGAGAGGGAGAGGGAGGGAGGGCATGATTATGAGTGGAAACATTTGTCCCTCAATCAGGATATGGACTCCCATAAATAACATGCTCTCTCAGTCAACAGTATGATGTCACCGCATTCACACACACACACACACTCTCTTGAACACACACATATTACAAGGCGGAGATTGGGGGTAGAGGAGAGGTGGCAGCACTGCCGCTATCATAAATTTAAAAAAAATTTTAAAAAGGAAATTCACTGAAACTCAAAGCAAACACCACATTCCCTCACTCTGTGCTTCAGTTTCTTTTTCTGCTGCTTCTCCTCCTGCAGTACTGGATGGTCGTACTTTACTCATCGCTATTCTGTGTGTGTGTGTGTGTTCTTACTATTTACCGTGTAATACACCCTATTAATAATACTCTACTGATTCGGTTTGGACTTTCTGCTGTATCTCAGGATTAAAATGAGATAGAGAGAAGTGCACGCACACCGAGGGAAGGACAGAGAAAGATTCAGGGGAAGCAGAGAACGGCGATTAAAGATGCAGAGGGAGACAAAAAGAGATTAAGACAAATAGAGGAAGAAAATAAAGCTCATTTTGGCCATGAATGTGATCAATCTTCAGGTTCTCAATGCATGAGAGGATTCACTTTGTATGTAATGTGAGCGATTGTATCGCCACTGGAATAGAATAATCTGGAACAAACAGAGACATCCAGAGGAGTCATGAGTAATGTGTTTCGTTTGATTGGGAAATCCAACTTTTAACTGTTAACTGACGTATTATAATACCTGATTCTATACAGACCTGTTGAAAACCGACACAAAACCGACATGCAGAAAGACCTGATCCAAAAGGGACCCAATTATAATTAGATTCAATTCAAACACAGAGAGAACATTAAAACCACAGCGGCCAAAAACTGTAGCCATACCTGTGCCATAAGCACTACATGGTCAGAGCTGATAGTGTTGCTGGATCCACTGAGGTACTGGAGACATTGACAAGACCCAAGGCCTGCGGCAATCGACCATCTTCCACAGCAGCCATTTTGACGTGGATTAGCAGGGTCAACACAGGTGTTTCCAATGATGCTAATTAAGGTTCTGTTGCATTTATTGCAGCAGAGACTTTACAGTGTGCACCACAGCAGCTCCCTGACTCTGTTTGATCTGAATGGAGCCTTAATTAGTATCATTGGCAGCACCTGTGTGTACCCTACTATTTCATGTCAAAATGGCTGCTGTGGAAAAGGGTATATCAAGTAGGACCCTATGTGAACTAGAGTGAAGAGAATTTTGACAGGTTGCTGGTTGCCTTGGCTTCTAGAAACCAAGTGCAACTCCAAGTCCAACTGTCATGTGTTTATTTGTCTGTATGTGTTACCCTGAATGCAAAGACTGATCTACTTTAAAGCAGCGTATGTGGACTATATAATCTACTCGGGTACCCTCTTGACCTTTTTTAAATTGTAGTATTGTGCTTTGTAGACACGAATGTACATCTGTAATTGTGCAGACTAGTATCTCCCCATCAGATTCATTAATTATCAGGTCATTCCTGATCTGTTCCTTAGTAACTACACACAGCTGTGTGTGCTGTAAACTGCTACTGTTTGAAGGAGCTATGAGAGCGGTGATGTTCTGTTTTCTGTGGAGTTACTGCAATGCTATTGAAACATTTTCCCTAAGTGATGTAGAAAAATAAATCAAATAATGTGATCGTCCTGATTTGTGAAGGATAGACAACTACCAAACACGGATGCTGCTAACCTCATCACCATGAGACCAGCCTAGCCTATGGGCTTGCATTAAAACATGCTGTTTTCAGTGAACCATCTGACCTGTTAGCAGCGCAATCTAATACTAATGAATAAAAATGATGTTATTGATCCTTGAAGGGATTTTTCTCTCCTCCTCGACTACAGTGAGGGTAGTAGGTCAGGGTCAGCAGGGCAATACAACATGTCTGCTACTAGTGGACAGCAGGGAAATAATTCACACTTGACACAGATGCTAAAACTTTAAAACATTGCAAGAAACTCATGTTGACTGCTGCACTCTTTGATCTTGGTTTGTATTGGCAGTGATGTTAGCAGTGATGTTTATTCTGAGGCTGAAGCAACGCATCATATAGATGACGGGGACTGTGTGTCTATGTGTGTATACCATAAGAACTGTCTGAATAACTGTTATCAACATTGGCCCTCTCTGACTGTGCATCTCCCACGCTCTCACTTTCCCTGTCTCTTCATCTGTCATCTGTTCTGTATTCTCTCGTGTTTTCCCCCATATCTGTCTGGTGTCTTTTCCACCCACCCGACATCTTCCCTGCACCCCTCTAACCATCTCATCATCTATTTCTCACTGGCAATCAAAAATCAAATTCACATTCAAGGAAGCTTAATTGGCATGACCTCTGAGTCTCACTCCCTTTCTCTCCGCGGGTTTATAGCTTTCAATTATTTTATTTTTCCTCTGTTGTTTCAAGTGATGTTTCATTAAGGGACTGTCATTTCCGTTGCTACAGCTTCCATCTCAGAGTTTTTTTGTTTTTTTTGTTTTTTAATTTATTACACATTACACAAACTGAATGGAAATGGCACATTCAATGAACTCTCCTCACAATCAGAAAAAAATACTTTCTCTGCTTGTTGCTGAGGAATGATGCAATACTGGTGCAAGTCTGCTTTGAATGACATTTGTCAATAAAATATCTGGTTGATTTTATTCATGTATTTGTTTGTTTCCTGGTTTTGAATTTTTGTGCATGTTTATTGTGCTGAGCTTTATGTTCACATATTGTGTTGACTATAAAATACTTAATAATTCACAATTACAATATTTGGCTTTTATTGATTTAGTTTATCTATAAATGGATGTTTAAATGAATGAATGCTCAGTGAATGCTCAGAAAATGTCCAACATTGACTGGATATTAATAAAGTATAAGGCCAATAAGGGCATTTCTTCATGAGTGTGTTCCTTCTAATGCTGTAGTTTGTGTTCTCTACTTTTCGATTGAGCTCTTGTCATGTTTGCTCCTCTGTCTCTCCGGCTCGTCTTGCTCCACCCTGTCTCACTCCCTGTCCGTCTCTCTTTCACTTTCCACGTCTCCAGCTTCCAAACAGTATTGACTTCTGTATATGTGAGGCTTGTATGTATTTGTTTGACTCAGCCTGTGTGTGGATGTCTTCTACTGGTGTTTTTCATTGTCTTTGTTTGTCAATGCACTGCTGTCATTAATTATGAAATCTCAAATGGATTTCCTATACACACCATGTCTCGCATGGTGACACACACAAGTACACACAAAGCCACCGGTGTGCGCCTTCTTCTGTATGTGCATTTTGTGCAAATTGAGTCAGTACAGAGGGGTAGAAGAGGGATGGACTCTCTTGTTAGGTCTAATTATGTATGTATGTGCACACCATCCATTGCTCTTTTTGTGTGTGTGTGTGTGTGCATCTGTTACACACTCTACCAAGTGGAGCATACCTCAGGGAATCCTGTCAATCAAACTGTCTGGCAATTTATCAGAGAAACAAGTCTCTCTGAGACAGACAGATGTATATATGTCTGTGCGACTAGGGGGGATATATATGTGTGTGTGTTGCTTTTATGTGGTTATGTGTGTGATGATGTCTTGACATGGTATCTGTGAGTCGTAGTGTGTACAGGTTTGTGCATTTGTGTCGTGTATGTGTGTTGGCATAAACATGACAGCTAATTCTATGTAGCATGAAATATAAACGCAAGTAATACACAGTGAAGGCTAAAGCCCACACACACTCAAACATACAAAGGCGCGTTTTCCCAAACACAGAACTGACAGCTCTCTTTCTTCTATTCATGTTTTTCATTCCTCTCGCTATCCATATCTGTTATTTCCTCAAGGGTTCCCCTCTCACCTTCTTTTTTCTCTCTTTGCGTTGCTTGTTCTCTGGAACACCCTCTCTGCTTTTATGAACAGCACAAAAATTAAAAATAGATAAAGATTGATTGTTGCAATCTTGACTTGATATATACAGTGAAGTCTGTTTGCTGTAACAAGATTTCCAATTATCTTTATTTTTTTTAAAAGAAAAACGGGATATTGAATCTTATTAGGGCCAATAGCTGCTACTGAATTCAAGTTTTTATAATAATAATAATGATAATAATTAGTATTAATACATTAGGATACTGTTAATGTTGGATGCTGAAAATATTGTTTCTATACAGAGTTGTTGTTATTTGGGGCACAGCTTTCTTTTTTTTATTTATTTCCTCAGTGCTCTATCCTGCACATTTTCCCATCAGACATCTATTGCTGCTCTCCCAGACTTCCATTCTCAATCTGTCTTTTTTCCGTTTGCCTTCCATCATTTCAGTATTTTCTCAATTTCGGCCAGTCTTCATCTCCTCACTGTTGTTCTTTCCATCACCCTCTTTCACTTACCTTCTCTGCTGCTTTCACCTAATCCCCACAGACAACACTCCTATTTCCTAAGACGTATCTGCTCTCTTTATGTGTGTGAGCACTCTTCAATATGTGTGTTTGCGTGTGTGCGTCTGTGACTCTCGTGACATAGTGCTGTGCGTCACTAGAGAATTATTGACTTCCTTCGACTCTTTCTTTGGGTCAGCTGACTGAAACAGACTGACCTCATTGGCTAATAAGCCGAGGCCACTCTTCACTAAAAGTCAAGTGACAAACTGACTGTGTCTGTGTCTCTGTTAGACACACAGACACACACACACACACCATTTTGCACACATGGTCTAATTTATGGTCATGCATCGTGTGTGAACTCTCCAAAGAGCAGTCACAGCATTATGTAGGCCTGTTCAGCTTCTTCTTTTTCCTCCCTCAAACCCTCAGCACACAAATCATTTGAAACTATGCTCATGATCACCAGTTGACCTGACTGGCTTCTTTGTTAAACCAATATTTGTTATGGAGGTAACCTTGGTAATGTGGCCAAAATATTAGCATCATGCAGCGAGGAATGACAAGCTCGTTTGGCAAGCTATTGTTTCTCTGTTTGTAAAGAAGAAGTGGATTCTGGCTGAGCTTTCTCACAGGTACATTTCCATGTTTTCTTTTTTTTTAAATTATGCTGCACCTTTGACCTCACAGCGAGTAATCAGCTACCGGAGCTCAAAGTGGCCCTAATAGCAGACAGCAAAAGCACAGCTAACATCCAGAAACACACAGTAAATCTTACCCTGACTCCACGGGGGCTCAGCTAAATCACAATAACAACAACTGGAGCAAAATCAATGCAGCATCTCAGGCAGCATAAAAACAAGTTCATGCATAAAAGCAGGGCTGTTAGCTTTGTCAATGCAGTACACACTGACAGACGCGTATTATAAAAGCATTATGAAAGAAGACCATTTGAGCATGGAAGAGGTGAAATTATTATTAAGTGCAGTCGGATACAGTTGAGAGAGGCTGAAAAAATAGAGCAGAATGTAGTAGACCATCAATAGGAGCACCACACAGAGAAGTGCCGCAAGACTAGAAGAGAGAAGGGCAGAAATAATAGATTAGAGAAGAGCTGAGAAGTGTATAAGAAAGTTGAGAGGAAGAGAGGAGACAGCCCAACAGCATTTAGTTTTTGAGAACAGAGAACACTTGGCTTTGTCCAGACAGGATAAAACAAGGAGAAGCGGAGTAGGCCTCAGCACAGAAGAGGTTCGGTACTCTGAAGAAGTAAAAGAGGGAAATAAAATGCATACTCACCAAGCTGACTGCGTCTTTGAGCGTAGGCTACCACCACCGCGGCGAGAACTACACAGCACAATGATGTCACAAGGTTTGCCATCTGTAGACACACACACAGCAAAGTCATCGGCGTGAGCGCGTGCGGGAGAGACAAGAGAGCCGGCGAGTAAGTGTGTCCGCCTGTCGTCCTGATTGACTGACAGACCCATAGACGCCTACAACACCATGAAGGGAGATGGAGAGATAGCTGCTTCCTGTCCTCTCTGTATCTCTCAATGTCTCTCTATCTCCTCTCACTATTATGGTCCCTTGAGTGGCCTTTTCTCCCTCCTCTGCTGTTTCCTTTCTTCTCCTCAAAGTCTGCTATTTCAAATGGTATTCCTTTCTTTACTTCTCTAACTCTTCTTATCCTTTTTGACTGTATAACCTCTCTTTTTCTCTCTCTTTCTCTCTCCCTCTATTTTGCTCTCTCTCTCTCTCCTTCTCTCTCTCTCTCTCTCTGTTCATCAGCCTAATGGGTCCATCCTCTCTGGGATGGGCTATGGCCAGCAGCTCTTAAAGGTATAGCACACCATAAACAAACACAGCTTTCATTTACAACAACAATACTTGATGGGCATCCCGTCACCCTCACTGGTGTTGTAGTTTTCATGAAAGGTGAAGTATGATGGAGATAAGATGGAGGAGGTGAAAGGAGGTCTCTTGATTTCTCATTCTCTCCTCGGGTTTTTGTTCCCTGTCTTGCAGCCCTTCCACTCCTTCCTTCTTTATTGTCTGGCTTTTTAAACATTTAGCCCGTTCCTCCTTCTTTTTGTTCAAGTTCAACATCACGCTCTCTGAGATTGAAGACAGATATAAAGTAGATCTCAAGAGCTTTGTCTCACCTTAAAAAATATATATATATATATTTCTCTCTTGCCAAGATGAGAAGACTGATTTCACTCTTGTGTTTATGTGGTAAATAAAAGTCTACTGCAAGGAGCCGGCCAATTTAGCTTAGCACAAAGACTGGAAACAGGTGGAAACAGCTAGCCTGGCAGTGGCTGTGATAACATCCACCTATCAGCACCTCTTTAGCTCACTAATTAGTGTAAGAAGGACAAATTGCTGTTTAAAAATGCTGTGAAGAATTAGCTGCTTGGAGGTGCCAGACAATCGGTCCGAACCAGTTGCCGAGCAACCAGCGGTAAGCTTCATAGAGGCATGGGAGTGGCATCAGTCTTCTCATTTAACTCTTGGCAAGAAAGCAAATAAAACACATTTTTGAAAATATCAATATTTTCCTTCAACCTGGAAATGAACAGAAATGTGAAAAAGCGAGGATGTGTGTTGAAGGTTTTTCTTGACAGTCAACAGTTGTCTGGTCTGCCCAGTACATCTCTGTCGCGGCAGGCTGCCAGACACAGTTGGTAGGCAAAGGTTTTAGTCAACCCCGCGGTGACAGCAGGCATGGCGCCCGGCTGTAGGCCACCAAGGAATAGTTCTCTCATGCAACTCCCCTTTTTACATTTGTGTTTCTAAAACACAAAAGATTAATTAGTCAGCTTTAGGAATGATCACCGTAAAGAAGCTGCCTTTTTGCTTTCTGGCTTTAACTACTGTAGGGAGGTGAAAGGTCAGAGGTCGGGGTCAGCTCCGACATAAGTACACCGCTGGAGCTTGTAGGGATTCACCATCGTGTTCAAGGACACTTGAGCGGCCTGCCAAGAAAGGGTCTTGAACCCGAATCCCCCTATTAAAATGTGACCTCTCTCTTCTCTCTCTGAGCTTTTCCTTCTGTCTCCTCTGTTCAGTGAGAAGAACAAGTCGGCTCTCTTACAGGCAAAGGTTTTCTGAGGGTCTGCATGCTGCTGAGACTTGCAGCGAGTAAGGTGTGTGTCTGCGTGTGGAGAACAGAGTGAGCACTCAAAATAGAGGCAAAGAAAGGAAAGTGAATTTCCTTGTTCTTTTAATGCCTGACTCCAGCTGTCACAAACCACTGTCATGTCCCATTACCTCTATTTGTTTAGCTTCAGCTTCTCTCCCTCTCCCTCTCCTCTTTGTTAACATTGACCATGAGCGCCACTACAACATGTATAAGCATCCCAGAAAGAAAGAAACATCTGCATCAAGTCCTGCTGAGTGACTTTCGAGAACATGAAAAAGCTTTTACAGTCCGGCGTGAATGTCAAAAGGCAGTAAAAGAGTCAAAGACATTAAACATACTAGGAGATGTTTTGTTTTCTTTTGCGTTTTCTATGCCACACATAGTATTAGGAGAAAGTTAGCATTATTAGAAATAATTAAGAAAGTAGTACTGAGAAAGTCTCTACACAAAAGAAATGCTAGCATAATAAATGTGTATGAATAAGCAGGCAAACCGTTTCCCTGTAAACACACAGCATCTCTAAAACAATAAATGTGTATGAGAACATTTCTTCATATTGACACGTGCACAAACTATGAGTTATTTGCTTTGTATTCTTCACAGCTTCTATTGTCATGATCCTGTGTTAACTCAAATTTCCTCATGTCATTCCTCATATTGACACTCAATTATGTGAATGTAATCTTTGGTAGAACGGTAACTCATCTTCAAAGCACACTATGTCTGAGGGGGAAGAGATAAATTGTCAAACAAACTTAATCATTTTTATAGCATTAAATATAAAAATGTATTTATTGTATTTTATATTTATTTTAGTATTAGAAGTTAGCAATAATATATAGCTAACTAGCTATATAGCTATAATATTAATACAGAGCTGGTCTAGAAGCAGCTCACAGCCGCCATCTGCCACGACCAATTTTTATCATCCTCTTCCATATTTGAATGAGTGTTTATTTTAGAAGCTTTATACACATGATCTGAGATTTTCTGTGCTATGACACAGAAGGAAAATCATATCATATCATATCATATCATGTGGGGGGCGTCTCCATTCGATTGCATGCAGTACAATTCTCTTCTCGGGTTCAACAGGTACAACACGAGCACACAAATGTTCGCGGACGCAGGACGCTGTGCGGCTGTAAACCACGGGGAGCTCAATTCCTGGTATCCGACTGAGTCTGTACTTGAGCTTTTAATCTATTAAAAGTTGAGCCTTTGTGTGGGTGTGTGTGTACCTGTGACTTCAAAAGACGCAAACAGTGACTGAAAAGTTTGCTTGCGTGCATGTGATTGAGAGAGAGTGTGTTTCTCTGTGTGTGTGTCTATTTGTGTGAGTGATTGGCAGCTCATATGTATTTCATCTGAGCAGATATTGAGGAGAGTGACAGGGGGTGAAATTAAAATTGCATCCCTTGTCAGAGAATCACAATCCCCATCTACTCTTCAAGTGCCGGTTTACCCATCAAAACCCAAATGGCGTGCGCGCGTGTGCGTGTGCATTCCAGATTCCCTGGGTGCCGACGCTCTTGTGTGTCTGCGCGCACGCTTGAAACTGTGGGGGTATTTAGAACGTCTATCAGCAAACAATACAGTTTTGAAATCTGACAGCTTCAGATTGCTCACATAATGACAGCCCACGGGCGGTTAGCGCTGCAATCACACAAACTCAATACAAACCCTCCTCCCTTTAACCATCCATCCATCCATCCCTCCCCTGACCCTCCCATTTATTCTTCTCTTCTTCTTCTTCTTCCCTTCTTCCATATTTACTTATTCATTTCTTATTGGAGGGGAAAGGGCTGAATAGGCGTGATTCTTTTGGCTGCTTAATTAAAATATATAATTCATCGCTGCGTCAAATGATTTTGCCTCTGCGTCTTTGTGGAGTCCGATTTGGGAACATTTGCATTTAAATTGGAAAGCCAGGAGGGAAATACACTAGGCGGGCTGCTGTTTTGTATGTGTGTGCGTGTGGGTGTGTGTCTGTGTGTGTGTGTGTGTGTAATGATAGAAGGCATCCTTCTCTTTAAAGAAACGCACATACGTCCTCTTTCTTCCTTTCATTGGTCTTTTTTTTATTTTCCTCTCTCTCTTACAATGTGAAACGTCCAAAATCACACAGGAGCACGGGTTGGCCAAATGGCACAAGAGTACATCCTGTAATGGGAAACTTGGGAGAGTTTGTCCCTTGAAATGACAACTTTGTGTCAGCTTACAGTCATATGTTCAATCAGCAAGTTTCAGCAGCCTCTACTCGCCTATTAATTATAATCCACAGTGGGTTTAAACTGTTAAATAAATCACTGGATGATAGACACAACAAATAGATCCACTTTTATTCTCTCGATGTCTCTTTCTTGAAAAATAAATGAATAAATAATGCCAAAAAAGGGGCAAAATTCCCCCTATCATCGAGCTGTCAGAAAGAAAATAGTTCATTACAAATGTGTCTGCTTAGAAAATAAAGAGAAGCATCCTCCTGGGTAGTAAATGAGCTCTGTGGTTTATAGCAGCAGAAGAGTTTAGAGCCCTCAGGAACATCAACCACAGCTATCAAATGTACAGAAGAAGCTAACAATAGATGACTTGAATTGTTGTTCTTTAAGCCAACAGCAGGAAGCTGAAGTGCGAAAAATGACACCTGCTCTAACTAAATGTTTTCAGCGTAAAATCAGAACAGTTGTTTAACTTTTAAAGGTTATGGGAAGCGATCTTATTCTGTAATTCCTTTAGGGGGTGTACTGAATTGAGATTTATGCTATCGTAAAGGCAATTAAAGTGTACATGATGCTGAGACAGTGGTGTATTATCCTGCTGGGACATAATTGGAGGTCGCCTGGTTTTAAGATGCTGAAACCCTGTGCGTCTGGCACCACGGATCATGTGAAAAGTCTGTAAAATCACACCTTTCGCCGCCTGCTTGCTTTAAACACTGACTCGCAGCGGCACGGCTCACCATCTGGAGGAACGGGCTGTGCTCACAAACAGGAAAGAGAGCCTCACGTAGTAACTAGGGATAGTACAAAACAGGCAGCCACACAACACCTTTCCTGCAGCTAAAGCATAGAGCTTCCTAAAGGAGCCAAGTTTTTTTTTTTTTTTTTTTAAAGATGAACAATGAAGCATGAATGATGAATGATTTGAAAATGACTGGGAAAACTTGCCCAGGACAAGGAGAAAGGGTGAATATCTCCAGATACTTTCAGGAGGAATATTCAAATTTCATCACCATAAAAAGTAAAACCTTGAAAGTCAGAGGTAAGGCATCCTGTCCAGGGGGGACACTTACACATCAAAAAGAATCCTCATTGCAGAAATAAGACCCCCTGTTCTGTGCTGCACTCAGTGAACTCACTAACTTGCTTTTGACACGTTTGTCCTACCTCGGGGCAATGACACAAAAGCAAGGTTTTTTTCCAAGCCAATGCAGACAAGAAATTTTATCAGCAGATTTTTTTTTTTCTCTCCACCTCGCAGTGAGAACTCCAATAAACAAAGACAAAACTTATTATCTACTGCCTGGTTTTATATTCATCTGCATTAGACCTCGAGAAATGACGTGACGGCGACGGTGAAGTTAAACTCTACTTTCTGAGAAGTTGATGAAGCCGTAAAGAACAAGACAAACGGCAAAGAAACAGTGATAGCCTCAAGTTCTTTTTTTACTTTAATGGTGAAATGTGCGAATAAGCGACAGCGTGTGGGCGTTTCTTCATTCCATTCTGTTCTAATGATTAAAAGTCAAATGTTATGGTTAAAGGTCCACTGTATAAGAATGAGGCTGATCTATTTAAAGAATATGGCAGAAATGGAATATAATATGCATAACTTTGTTTTCATCAAGTATACTCAGAACTGGTATTCTCTTGTTACCTTGAATGCTTTTTTTTTTTTAAATCAAGACACCACGAGCTGTCCTCCACAGAAGTAGCCCACAGCAGACTAAATAACGATTTACCATGGGGCCTTTTGTGTTTTGTTTTGTTTTTTTCCGCTGTCACCTTCTTCATACTAGAAAGGAGAGGCTGAGGTGAGTTGGTTTGGACTTAGCGGCCCTTGAAAGGATTAAGAAAAAAAAGGCTTTAACCATAAAAAGCCACAAATTCAGTGGAATTGCTTTCCCGTAACGCTTAGGGACAGAATTAACTTTATCTAACTAACTGACAGGTGTTTATCCACATAGGATTTCAAGTGGTAATTAACTCAAATGTTAATGAGTTTACTGTGCCTGTGACCCCGACAGCCATAATAGCAGTGGGGGGAAAAAATGGATTTCTGGCACCTCATCCATCAATAACTGTCCTGCAGATGATCCTTTTTGACCAAACGCACACGTTTACACGCATACACAGGCGCATAATCACACGTAACTGTTGCCACTGTAACCTTTAATGTCATGCTCCCTCTCCAATAATACAACTTCTTCATTCCCATAATGCTTTGCTATGCCTGGCAACACTAATTCTCTCATCAATCATGCAGGATTGCTGCAGATTACCCACAAGCGCCGAGGTGCGGGGTCCGGCCTGATAGTGTGTCTGCTGGCATTTCGAGCTGCAGCACACACATACGCACGTACGCGTACGCGCACATACACCCACTGATGTGCACAGTTGGCATTTGGTGCGGAGTGTTGATAGCCGGACGGCTGTGACCTTTTTCACAGTCGTTCTGGCTATAATTGCTCGCTAAAGACAGCGTCAATCGCGACTCAAAAGTTAGTAAGGGTCACGCCCATAAACGCGCGTACACGCACGCATGCGCGCAAACACACGCACACACACACACCCGTGTATGTGCGTGCGGATGACGGCACTTGGCTCTGAGTGATAAATTCAGCCATTGATCACATGTGACTGCCCTCAGCTGGCTGAGATTTAGAGGACCTGAACACGTCAGCTACTATGTATCATGTGTCCTACGGCAGTGCTGCTGCTGCTGCTGCTGCTGCGCTGCCTGTAACCTGTGCGGTTACACAAGAGGCCAGTGTTTGCACAAACTGCACACCTCATGTGGTATGAGCTCATCCTGGGCGGATGCTGTCGCTGATAACTTAGCTGAATTAGTATTAAAGCCTAATATGATTAAAGACTTGGTCATTGACTCCATCCTAAGCTGTACGTGAATAAACAGCCGACGCACAACCTGTACCCTCATAGATCATTGGGCCTCATCATGCTTGTGTCAGCTAACGGATCTCTGATGTGCACGTATGAGTGCTTATCATGTGGGGTTTTTTCGCATTTGAGCATGACTGTGTCTGTGTGTGTGTGTGTGTGTGTGTGTGTCTCTGTATGTGTGTGTGTGAGAGAGTGTTTTCATCTCCACCCAGCCATCTGGACCTCCTTGTGTGTGTAGAAGCAGATTTAGGTGGTTAGAAAGCTCTGGAAAAACACAGTGTTACCTCCAGCCCTCTCACCTCTGAACTCTCTAAGTGTATCAAAGCTACGAAAACAGAGCACTTTGTGTGTCTGTGTGTCTGTCTGTGTGTGTGCGCCCACGTCTGTGTGTGCGTGATTGAGCGTGTGTGTGTCAGCATTCTTAAGGCCTATAAGGCTTTGAATGATGGGTGTAGACTCCCCTTTGTGAATAGGGAGCCTCCAGAAGCTGCACAGCATGTGTGTGTGTGTGTGTGTGTGTGTGTATGTATGATGGAGAGTGTGATGTACGGGCTGTGATGTTCTGAACAGAGGTGTTTTTACAGGGAGTTAATCAGAACCAGAGCTGAGGCCTTGCCCACAGTGGATGAAACACCCACCCACACACACACACACACACTGCCGCACTGTGTGTGTGAACCTAATTCTATAATACTGACCTGCAGCAGTTTCTCACTGATATGCATGTTGATAAAAACAAAGAAACATTTTAAAGTGCAGTACTACCACATGCCACTGCTATCTATTATGTATAATCTGAGATTGAATAACAAATAAATGGTTAGCGCAGCAAGCAATGATTTCAATTACATGGATGTCTTGATTAACAATCCATTCATCATCGCCTAAAAGAAATGTCAGGTCCTTGCTTTGTCTGGCCAACAGTCCAAAAACCCAACGATTTCCAACCAAAGTAAAACACATTAAAGTCTCAGATTTACGAAGATGAAGGCCGGGAAAGTTCAGCTTTTCCAATCAGTTGAATGACTAATGATTGATCACATAATAACTTAAACTATACTTTTATAAAACATTACACACAACCAACCATAAATATGTGTTCCTCAAAATGAGATTTTCAACGTATTATTGCACATGCTGCATTGTGTCATATGATTTATTTGATTAATGACCAATAATCATGAGGTACCCTTTGTCTTAACTGGTCAAATAAGTATTAAAAATTGTATTGCATTCATATATAGTTTAGTGTTTAGCAATATGTTTGGCCAAACCCCCAATAATTTACAGAAAAAAGGCAAAAACTAATGTAGTAGAGCCACAGATTTCATCTTTTTCACGTCACACATTCTTCTTCTTTGTTGAAACCTGCCCACAATGCAACTCGGCCACTGACGGTTCAGGCTGAAATTCGAGGTGTGAGTTAGGGTAGCACAGACTAATGTAGCCTTGAGATTCCAGCCTCAAGCAAAAATGATGAGCGGGACACAGAAATAAACTCACTTCTTTGTAATCCCGCTTCCCAGTGATGTTGATGGGTTTTCAGTGTAGTGAGTCCCTAGGACCCCCGAATAAAACTGTAGTGTTATACTTGATGTCACATAAATTATAATGATACAAACAACTCTTGAGACTAAATATTGTTTTTTTTCTTTTTTAAACCACACAAAACACTCTTCACATTAGCATAAATTAGATCCACACAGCGCAAAGATATGCCACTTTTAAAGCTGGTTCACCTGTTACTTCTGTTATTGCCTTCTTCCAAAACCAGGAGAAAATGCCAAGATTTATTATTATTACAATTATGACTGGTGTGTTAACTGCATGCCAAATAAATCGGAGCACAAAAGGCCTAATTACCTCCAAAGACTGGTGGCTGACAAGGAAAGTAGCATTTAAAAAGGCAATTATCAAACAGAGTCCAGCACAGTGCTCTCTCTGCGTAACACACCGGGTCTAATTGTCATCTCTTCAAGTAAACTTCACAGAGAACAATGAGGGCAAAACAGCATGTTTCAACTCAATATTCTCTGGTTT
The DNA here is from genome assembly GCA_014281875.1 of Nibea albiflora. NCBI lineage: Eukaryota > Metazoa > Chordata > Actinopteri > Sciaenidae > Nibea > Nibea albiflora. The sequence goes on from CM024803.1 coordinate 7,457,415, forward strand.
AGCTCACAGTTAACACGTGTAACCGGTACTTCTGCTCTGCTCTACGTATTCCCTAAAAAGAGTGTTTGTAGCACACGACAGTGACTTTAATGCACCGTTTCAGATATCGATGCTCCAGAGACGCAGGATGCATACCTCGCCACATCACTGACCTCGCCAGATTGTTTCATTTTCCAAACCTATTTAGCCCCAACCGATGCTGACTCAAATGACATCACTTGAGGAAATTCATCTCACTTCACACAGCTCCCGCCGGAGCCACAAAAGGCTTTATTTATTACAGCTTTTTCACATACACAGTAGCCCTCCCCAAGACTTGTACGCTAAGATTCTGATGCATAAAATTGGAGTTCCTTTTTCAAGGGTGCCTGGCTGACAAGTATCTCAGAGAATAAAGATCATCATAAATTAAATGTCCACACTATAGAGAGCCATGGCTGTATTATGCAATTAATTCACTGTCACAAGAAAGCTACAGTGCATCTCTATTATTCCCATTTCCTCCCTGAGGTGAAATGCTTTGTGGCAAAGGAATCGCAATTCATTTCCCAATACAGAATCACAATTTGTCTCAGTGGTGCAATATTGATATTAACTGCAAAAGCTTCAGCGAGAAGCTGAATTAAGAGCTCTGCACCAGCCACGTTCAGACGTTCCTTATGGCCAGCATGATGAACGTTTTTTGTCTTCCACCACCAGCTGATGTTATATTGGGAATAATTGCCTATTCCTCAGAACATCGACTTCATGACATGACTCAAAAGAAATGTAAGGTATCCAACAGGTTCCATAAGATCCAAACGGTTGCACTCAGATTCTACCTGTAGTGTGTCATGTGTGTCAAATGTTTTTGGCACGATTATAGAAGCATGTGTTGTGATTGTTGAAACCCATTTTGTTGGAGTTCAAATGACAGCACTGTTTCCTTATCAGCAATGAAAACTGAGATTTAAGATTCAGGAGGTGAAATGGAGCGTTTCAAATCCAGGAAATCAGCAAATATATATCATCGTTATTTTTGTACCTCTATACTGAGGGTATTTCAGCAACATAGCACATGAATGCAATCCTTTTCTTTTTTCTTTTTTTTTGATCTTTGGAAACGCTATACCTTAGAAGAGGTTTTAAAACCACAAACCACAAAAAGATAATGGAATCTTGACAACAAACAACCGTGTGGCATTCGTATAATCATTATAGCTAAATTCAACGAACTTTTGGCCAAAATTTTTGCTCGCTGTATGTGTAAATCATTAGCCCCAGCCATGGCTTCTTACAAATGCATGTTTCTAGATTGGAATGCGCAAGAATTCAAAACCAAAAAGATTTCTGAATACCTCTTAGTATTCAGTCGATTCTTCCTGCCATTCTTTCCGCCATCTACACAATTTTGCATGCAAGGACGGTTGATTCAGGACTTATTCAAAACTGAGCTGAGAATCTATCCCATTGTTTGTCTCCAATATATTAGCACGGCAGCATCCTTTCAAAATGGAATCTGCGTTCACTGTTTTCTCCCAAAGCAGAGGTTATATTGATCTCCCAGACATAAGCTGCAATTGTGATCAAGGCCTTGAGCTGGTGAGAGAACGTGAGTGACAAACAGAACGAGATTGAGAGCGAAGACTGTGAAGTAGAGAGAGACAGATAGGGACAGATGGAAAGTAAAAAATAGACAGAAAAGAAAGGCAGAGCGGGGAGTGCATGAAGAGGAAGAAACCAAGAAAGACACATTTTCCTTATGTCTCATTGCACTGATATGTGTGTGTGTGTGTGTGTGTGTGTGTGTGTGTGTGTTTGTGTTTGTGTGTGAATGCAAGCCTGAGTGTTTCTCTGCATGTGTTGGAAACTAAAAACAGTATGTTTACTCAACCTGTTTGCCAAGCCTCTTTAGTAAATATAGAGGATACAGTAGCAGCATAGACCAGGCTTACACACACTCAAACACACACACACACACACAATCATGCACACATGCACAAATCCTGTGTGTTCAACTGTCCACTGGTCTTTACCACAGGAGGCTATTTGTAGAGTTGATTCCTATGGCCTTCGTGTAGGTCTGTCTATTAGATGGGTGGCCTTTCACACACATGCACACGTATACTGTACACACACACACACACACACGACATACTCAAGAACACACATACCATTGTATAGTGCATGTATAGTTGTGGATAAGATGCACACAAATATGCAACCTTGAAGACTTGTGCGATATACATGGTTTATGCACAGATGCGCGCACATGCATCCACATACCGTAGATACACACAAAGCCACATGCACTGTGAGCTGGGTGGCCAGGAACCTCAGCAACCAGATAAACACACTAACTATATTGGAGCATTCACTAAAGTACAGTTAAGTGTCTGTTGCTTCTTTCTGAGCAAACACATGACTGAAATAGTCTAGTGTCTGTGTGTGTCTGTGTGTGTCTGTGTGTGTGTGTGTGTGTGTGTGTGTGTGTGGTGTGTGTGTGTGTGTGTGTGTGTGAGAGAGAGTGAGAGTGAGAGATTTTCATCCTACCCTGAGTAGCTTGATACACAAGCACTCAAGAAAATGAGAGTAAGGAATACTGTGCTTGTCTGTATTGTATGATTTTTATTTCCCACATCTATAAATAAACAAACAAGCATTCTATGCAGACATTGATTGAAATACATGCCTAAAATATAACTTGATTTGCTTCTTTCTTTTGCCTGGCTGGAGATAAAACTGGTTGCAGTCAGGTTGTTTTATGTTGTGATAGGTATATACTGGGACATATAGTTAACAGATCATGGGGAAACCCAAGTGTAGCGAATCAATGCAGGGTTGTGTGAAAATATTAACTTCTTATTTCACTGATTGACCGTCTTTCTCAATGCCAGTGCTCCCTCGCTCTCATTCAGTGTCTATGACACTCGCCCACTGCTCTCTCTCCTCTCTTTCTCTCTCTCTCTAACCGTCGGACGCAAACCAAAGGAGACTTCTTCGTGTCGCTATTTGCAGAAGCTGCTACATGAGCTAAATAAGGCCAGGACACAACAGGTGGAGTATCATAGTTTGGTGCAGGAACACCACCTGGACCTCGTTCAGTCTCAGGGACATTTCATGGAGGGATTTGACCAGTGTGATCGCCTGATTGGCGGCCACAGCATGATGTCGGGTTGTGTTTCTTCAAAAGTTGAATCTGGTTCAACTTGTCCACCACAGGTCACTGCCTCCCCCCCCAGCACCCCCTGTGGCCACACCACTGCTAAAACACTACCCTGACTCAAATTGATGGAAAAACCTGCATTTTTTAGCCGCAGTGCCCAATTCTGTCTAACCCCAGGCTAAAGCAGAAAAGGGAACACTTGCGGTGCTGTTTTTCATTTTTTTAAATATATATTCTTTTATGTATTCCAATTCATACCATTATAAATGCATAAATATACATTTCTTGTAGTCAAATTAAAAGTTATCAAATTTTCTGCCTGACATTTCCTACTTAGGAAATGACAAAAAAAGCATGGCATATTATTGGAGTCATAATGTAGCTTTGCACCCCAAGAACATTATGAGTGCATCGCCTGCACATAAAAAGCTGCTGAGCGCTTAGGACATCATCTTACGTCACACCCGTGTGCTTAGCAGCCCCTGGAAGAGTCACCTAATGCTGAGCATCACTATTCTGGAGGACTACACTGACTCATCGCTGACTTAACACTGATGTCATTATCTGAGCTCACGCTGCGTCCACACTCGTGTGTATGCCTGTGTCATGGAACGTGAGAGAGTCGTTCGTTATTTCAGTCAACTCTCTCTGTTCACCTCGAGCCCTATAGGCACACATTCTGTCAGCCGTTCGCTTGCTTTCTGTCTCTCCGAGTGACGCTATAATTCAACATTTTAACTCGAGCTGTCTGTCTCGTTCTCCTGAGATCCGTGTCTCTTATCCCACTTTTCCTATCTGTCATCCTCTCTATTTCGCTGCCCTTCTCTATTCACCTTCCTCATGCGCCCTCACCTCTCTCATTCAGTTTCTCCCTTTCCAGTCGGGTCCCTCTTTTCTCTCTCTACCTCTTTTTATCTATCTTTTCTACCTCCTCTCTCTCTCCTGTTCTCCCTCTTTCTCTCTCGCGTGTCCTCCAGTAAACGCTGATGAAAGCATTTCCTATTTTTCACACAGCAGAGAGCCCGTGAACTTCCCGGAGGAATGGCTATGATGGTGACACACCAATGAGTAAGCAGGAACGGTGACAACCTCTGAATGTAAATCCGTTTCGGTGTAGAGCGCATTTGTCTTCATATATACTGGCTAAGCATGGCCTGAAGCACATATGAGCTGTCATATGGATATCAAAGAGCCAAAATTCATTTGGTCATGAACCCCATATAGAAACAGTTTTTTTTTCTTCTACCCCCTGAGTAAAAAAATCTAAATAAAGAAAGCATATAAGATTAAAAAACGGGGCCTTCGTAAATTACAATTTGACAATCGAGATGTGGGAGGAAAACACAAATGACTAACAGCTCCACTTCTCGTGGCAAACTACTTCTAAGATGCCCTTGAGCAAGGCGTCGCACATCCATCTGCTCCAGCGGAGCTGCCCTGTGGCCAACGACAGAAAGCCATATTCACAAGGCGGTTTGCTGCTGTTAATATGCATGGCAGCATGGATGTGAACCAGAACATCGCAGAAGAAGAAACATACAGGCTCCATCAGAATTACCTGAATACATAAAGGTTTATGCACACACATACACAAACATATATATTTCCTTTTGTTTTTTTTACCTCCCTTTAATTTACCCCCAGCCTGCGGTGCTTTCTGAGTAATCATCTGAATTCTTATTATAATGTTCAAATTGGCTCTACCCACACGACTCATGATCGTAGAAAGCAACACACTTATTTATTTATTGTGAGTGCTAAATAAGTGGCTGTGCAAGTGGCTATTTTCATTACTCATTCAAACCGAGGAGATTAGAATTCAATGAAAAAGTGAGTCATGGAAACAAAAGCAGGACTGGATCTTAAAATGTAAAGAAGTCATCTTACATCTCTACTATGAGCTACAGAACTGCACATATTTGTGCGTGTGTGTGTGTGTGAGTGAATACTTGCGAGTGTGCTGTCCTAAGTAAATGCTTGACTCATCAAGGTCTTGACAGAACTATTAGCATCCTCTTCCCATTTGTCCCCTCCCACACACACATACACACAGTCTCACACACACACACACACACACAGTCCTAGCACTTTGCTCCTGCCCTTTCATTGTTTATTAGCGATGCAATCCGTTATAAAGGTTTGGCCAAGCATCAGCGCCGCTTGGTCCCTACGCGAGCACCTTGCATCCAACCCCTGCTGCATCCAAATGACCTGCTGTGGGGAAATATCGAATCAACGCTGTTTTCCAAGGTTGCGGTCACGCTCGTCAGAACATGACAAGCCAGAAAAAACAAAAAGGTAGCGCTATTAAGGGATGATGAAGACAGAGATGAAGTTGGACAAAAAGAAGATGAAGGGGGGGGGGGGGAGTCTGAAAAAACATGATGAGGAATGAGGAGGGTGGGAAGAATTGTTAAGACAACAGGAGAAAAGAGAGTAGGAGGGAGAAGAACTGTGTGACTGAATGAAAAGAAAACAAGGACAGAAGGTAAAGTAAAAAGAGAGCAAGATAAAAATCAAGCAGACATAGTTTATTCCCAAGTACTGCTGCACTCCCAAACACTCATAGATGCCCAAATATACCGAATAGATGCTTGTGTGTGCCGTTTATGTAACTGTGTTTGTCTACCGATTATCACCAACTCATTTAAGACTCTTATGCAACAGCACTTAGGTGTTCAACATTCAAAATCATCTTTCTCACACAGCATTTGGAAACTCTGGTCTCCTGCGTTGCACAGCCAAATATCTAACCACCCGAGCTGAAAGAAATCCCTGAACTGCACTGACTGAAAGAATAAACTTTAAAAGTAAGAGAATGAGACATGAACCCAGAGTACTGATCATAACAGTGGTATTTTATCTTCTCTGAGTTTTAGCATCTCGGGGTGGGTATTATTTAAATGAAAATGTCAAAACAAGAAATGAAAAAATATACTGTTGGGATCCTTGGGGGAGGGTATTCCACTTATTATCATATCTTATTTGAAAACAACAACTGATAACTGTCATCCACCAGTGGGAAACATTTAATGACTCTGGAATGGAGCCAACGTGATGATGTGAATTGTTGACTAACAGAAAAACATGGGTGTAACTGTAAGAAATCAACCCATGTTTGGATTCTGCTATTAATCAGTTCAAATGAAGTTCAAGTGGAAACTTAAAATACTGGAGCCTCACTTTCACCTACTAACAAGGAGCTGAACTTAGTACTTTTCAGCCCCCGGGCCAAAAAATACATTACTGAGTCCATCTGCTTCTCAAACAACGTTTCAGCAGTCAAAAAATGTATTTGAATCATTCAGTCTCTGTAAGTATGACGATTCACTCCAGAACCATAATCTAGCTAACTGTTAAAATATGTGAGGTTTGCAACAACTCCAGGAGTGCAACAGCATCATAACAACAACAATAAACATTTATTCCAAGTAACAAAACCATGTTACTAACCTTATGACTGAGTAAGGGTCAAGGAGGAACACCTGGAATGGCAAAAAAAGGTGAAACAATGAGTTATTCAATTGTATAAATAAGATTATGTGCTTTCTATTTTCTTACACAACGTTGTTCATTTTACAATTACAGCAAGTCAATGTACTTTTGTACATATATGAAAGGAATTCCCAGAAAAAAAGACTGACACCATAGACTGAAATATGTATTGGTTGGTGTTGCAGTGACTTCTTATCCTGCATGTCACAGAAAGTTGTTTGTTTAGCTTTCCAGCATATGTAATATAAAAAAAAAGAACACACAATTGCGTTCTGTGTGTCATTTGAATGAATAATAAATTAAACTGCAAATATTTAACGATTACTGCATTTTCTGCTAGTCAAATAAGAGCCTGGTCTCAAATAATGCCTGTAGTTGGAACAAAGAAATAGAGGCTGCTCCCAAATGCAGGCTGGGGAAAAACTCTGGTTGATAAACTCCAGTTGTCTGTCGTATAATGTGTAAACCAAACAAACATAATATTTCCGTTGCAACACTATAGTCATACTTTCTTTCAACACTTTGTTGTTCTGGATCAGGAGTGTTATTATCGGATTTCCGTCACTGTGGGTTAACGTGCGTGTTAATGTCTCGGCCGACGTGCATGTTGTACTACCATATGTTTGTCCCAACGACATGAGCTAGGCTTGTAACAAAGTATGTCTTATTTTCGCTGACAAGAAATAGGACCACACACTAGTTGGTCCATGCGTAAGCAGTAAATGGAGCATCACCGTTCCTCTAGGACTGATAAGTTTGGATCATCTGTCTATAGATTTTCATTAAACACGTCCCGCTGGTGTCTGCACACAGTTGGCTTCAAATATGGGTTCAATGGGGCTTATTTTTCCTTTCTAAGAATAACTCATTTGGTCCGATTTTTTTTTTCCTGTTAATGATGAAAAATAACTTCCACTGACTGGAAAATTACCCATGCTTGGTGATCCATCACAGTACACAAATGTTGGCCCGTGTCTCATCTCTAAGCTTCAAGCAACTCCCATGTGACCAGGCTGAGTCTTTGTGGCACACATTTGGAGGCATCTCATTGGACTAGAAGATGAGTCTTTGTCTGTGATTGGGTGTAGAAAGCCAGAGGGCGGGTGGGTGTGTGTGTGTGCCAAAAATTATTTGAGGTTTTGACTTAAATATGAACTCTCTAATTGCCCCAAATGCCTTCCACTCTGCTTTCTGCCAATCAGCTTACAATTCTCCCAACAAATAATTCATTCAAAACACACTGCTTCACAAATTTAATTATTATCTGCCTCCTTGTATTAGGTTCTGTATTAGTAGTGACAGCAGTTAATTACAAAACGAGTATGGGTGAGGTACTGCAATGTTTGTATTTAATTAAAAAGACATAAAGGAAAAGATTGCACATATAAAATCGATTCTAGGCACAACAATACGAGTGAATGTAATACAGGTATAGGCACAAATTAGGGATGCACCGATGTGTCGGCTGAACATTGGCATCGGCCGATGTTCGCCTTCTCAATTGACATCGGCAAATGAAGATGACATTTACCGATGGCAGTGGCTGATGATTATCTGTTGATTTACATGTCGCATGAACGCAGTGCTGAGGAGAAACCTTTATTTTTTCCTTTTTTTGGAGGCTCCCAAACCCCACTGCACACGTCACTAGCACGTCGAGTATGCATCGCGGCTTTGCACGTGTTTTTAACTTCAAACCCCAATGGGAATATTTCAGAAGCATTTAGCCTGCCAGACATTGTTTACTTGCTCAGATTTGGCCATTTTCCCAGTGTACGTTCTTCTAAATATGCTTCTACATGTGGCATTCAACGCATAGTCGAGCGTAGAGATGCTTCTGGGACGCTTCGAGAAAGATCCAACTTATACAGTTTGCAATAAGCAAAAACATCGGCATCGGCCAAGTTGTTATTTTCAACATCGGTATCGCCCCAGAAATTCACAGTCGGTGCATCACTAGCACAAATAAATACACAGAAGCTCTGAAGGGGAACCTATATAGTAGTTAGCATCCCGCTTGACAACAAACCCAAATTGGGCTTAAAAATGGCATGAAACAAACACAAACAGGATTTCAGTTCATGAAAGATGAGTTACAAGGACATTCTTTGGAAAGAATGGAAACATAAAAGGATGAATAACGACCGAACAAAAGTAATCTCGCCGTGTTGTTATCCAGCACAATGGGATGAAAAACGCTCACTGGTGTACGGCAAAGTGGCTGTAATGGTTTTTATTGTTTGGAGGTGTCTCAGAAAGACGCGATGCAGGGATGGATGTTAATCAAATGCTTTGTAGCTCTCATGCACAGTTATACAAACCAGTGAAGGCACATGCACGGCGTTATGGAGCACCATTTTAGATTCTATTTCGCGGCCGTGTGAGATGACTGACAATCGCTGTCAGATTCCACTCCATTACTTGCATGCACGCCCAGACACACACACACACGCGCGCGTATCGATTACTAGAGTCTGCAGTCTGTGGAGTGGAGCCAATGTGAGGTGGGAGGTATACACACATATGAACACTCACATTTAGAGAATGGAGGGGCTACGCAAGGACAAATTTAAAGCATTTGTCTCCTGCTGGCATAGAAATGTGCACTGACACACACACGTTGCACAGATTAAACTGAAGGCGATCCCACCTGTCTGCCGTTGTCTCGCTTTATTTGACTTGAGAGAAGCAGCGAGGAGAACAGAGGAAATCGCAAGAGTGGAGAGAGGAGGACTTTTTTCCATTTAACTTCCCTTGACTGCTCTCTAAGATGATTATTCAATAGGGTCAAAGGACTGCTGCAGGAGCACTAACACTGACCTTCTTGTTTCCTATTTTTGGAGGCGGTTGTATCGTTGGTGATCCACAGTGAGGCATGCACTTTAATCTGCTGTTGCTTTTGTAAGCGGCAGATGGATAAAACTGTCAGCTCAATGTAGAAAATGACGAGAGGAGAGGAGGGGAGAGAAAATAGACAAGAAGATGAGGAATAAATATAGGCGAGGCAATCGAGAGCCAGATCAATGTCAATGTAAGAAACAGGCTAACGGAGGAGGCTGTTTTGAACTCGAAACACTTGTCTGATCATTCACACTGCAAGTAGCACACACACACACACACACAAACCATTTAGCCAGAAGCCAAAGAGCTCCTGTCACCCAGCAACACAGGTTTCATTTTTCCATCACAAATACCTTTATTGGGATTCAACTCTCCATTTATACCTTGTTTCTGACACCCCACCTTACACCTCCCTGTCTTTCAATCTTTCCATCCATCTGCCTGTCTTGGTCTGACTCTCCGTGTCTGTTGTCTGTCTGCCTGTGCTTTGTTGCCTCTGCAATGGAGAACTTTGGTTGCACAAGGTGTGAAATGAGACTGTATTGATCTGTCTGCCTGTGGACGTGTGTGTGCATAGGTGTGTGCGAGAGAGAGGTAGAGAGAGTTGTCCTCTGTGTCATCTACAGGTACGTCAGGTTCTCATCTTATTAAAGGTGTATGGGCCATGCGCGCACAAAGGCTGAATGAGTGTGATAATGACACGATTACTGAGTCAGAGACCTCTCACTCTCTCTGTCTCTCTCAGACACACACACACACACACACACACACACACACACACACACACACTTACACACACACAAACTCAAGCAGTGCTGTATTTACTCATATTTACTCCCTACTCCTTATTTACCAAGATTCCGTTGCTGTGTATTTTAATGGCAGCGTTGCCATATTTCAAAAGTCTAGAGGCATGATTTTTTCATCATACCTTTATGGTTATGTTGATTCATCATAATCTTCTCTAAATTAAAGGATTCATTCATCCTTATTAAAACCAATTAACATAATGACACTGCCTTAGAAAACTATCGTAAGGCTGATTAAGCTGACTAAGACGAATTCCACAAATGGCATCAAAGGGTGTTTGAGCGGAGTTAGGAAGGAATTTTTCCTACTTATGTCTCCCGAAGCTATGATACTCAACACAGTTTACTCATCACACCGCATATTTTTCCGATGTGGCAGCCAAAGAACTGCAGTGTTCACCGCGAGACAGGCCAGAAAACGTCTCAATAAATCACAAATTAAGTAAATATTAGCCACTTCCCTGAACAGCTGTGCTTTGTTTAATCTCCGCTCACATCGTTTGTTCGCCCTAAATCATTAGCGCTCTAAGTTTTGCATTCCTGTCATATCCGCCTGCTCATCTGCTCAGTACATAACCCCGCCACCTCTCAGTGAACTACTTCAAAAACTTTTGACTGCCTGCGCGCAGTGCGTCTACACTCGGGGCTCAACTCTTGCTGCGAACATTGCCGAACTGTGACAAATCCCCGTACAGTCTACTGGCTTGAACGTCACATTTGTACTTCCATAAACAGTCACTGCAACACCCGTCCCTCCCTTCAAGGCATAATTAAACCTTCAGCTTTCATTTTCCTTTAAGGCATAAGAGGATCAGTTGCAGTAGAACATGAGGAAACAACCCACTACGTTACGAAATGTTTAAGTACAACTTAACACCAACTTAATGTGATTGCTATTATGTAGGATTTCAAGGCACGGTTCAATGCGTGGACATATTTGAGTCCAGTTTTTGCTGCTATGTTACTCCTGCTCACATACAGTGCAGGTACTTTGCTATTTGTTAAAACACCCCCACCTTCTCATTAGACTTTCTTCTCCCTAATTCCCACTTTAATGGGTATCTGGCAATGTTTTTCGAACTATTTTCTTCCCCTGTCATTCCTCTCCTCGTCTAGCCTCTTTTTTTTTCAATTTTTATCATTCCCTTGCTTGATCCGTCCAGGCTCCACTAGCTCTCTCCCCCTATTTACCCCTGATCCTTCACTTCCTCTACTTCTCCCTCCCTGTTTCCTTCCACTCTCTAGCACCTTCCCTCCATCCTCTCCACCTCCTCTCCTCTCCTTTTATATCCCTCCTCCATCCATTCCTCCCTTTCTTCATCCCCCCACCCCTTCCTTTGTAAGATAATACATTTGCAGGCTGAGTGATCTATTGATTCTCTGAACCCCAGCGCCCTTCAGAAAGGTAATTTTTTTAAGGAGGAAAGAAGATTAGACAGAAACGCAGCACATTTCAAGGTGAAAGGGGCTCTCCCCACTTTACTCATCGATGCAAACATCTCAGCTTTTTAAAGAGGCTGATGTGTGATGGGCAAATGTGCAAAGTGCTCCGTGTACCTCGCCTGCCATCGCATCTCCCCTTTCTACACCTTGTGTGTTTGTTTACTTCCTTCCCCGGTATCTGTCCCAAAGAAGGAAGCCAAGCAAAGTAGCTGGCAGACTGGCAGATGTGTACGCACCTGATTTTAGAATTGCCTCATTGTGTTGGTTCATTAGAAGCTACTGGCAAAACTATTCCGCACAAATGTATGGGGTATAGTATTGTATAGCACTGATACTTGATTCATACTCCTGATATATCCTCTTAAATCACCTACATCTGATGATACATCGGATCACATAAGGCTCCTTGATAAAGTTGGTAATCTCCTGGATTACGTTGAAGATTTAAATGGTTTCAACTCTAAGCAACATCACACATCAGTGACATTCATGAAACCATTTACTCTGTTCAAGGTAGAAGATCACTGCAGAAATATCCGCTATGCTAGTAAACTGCTCTACAGTAGACTATCTGTTATCTGTTGAGCTAAAACTAAGTCTAGTGCTAACGTATCTTTTAGGGTTCATTTAGACATTCATTTTGTTGCTGAAGTAATGATGACAGATTTGGCTGTAATGAACATCAGTTTTCATCCTGTACTGGCCACACACAGCTTTACTACAACAGATTTTGTTCTGCTACCAGCCACCCGAAGGTCACAGAGGAACAGTCTGGCAGCTGTGCACTTGAAAGGAAACAGTTGCCCCTGCACTTTTATTGCATGACAGATTCATATTAGAAACCTTATGATGAATAGCATGTCAATGAAGGAAAAGAAACTTCATGTGAGCAGTTGAAGTTTCCAACATTCTTCCCATTTCTAACATGACCTCATGATCCTGGGATTTGTCCTCTGACCAGCGGACGTCTAGCTTGTGACAGCCATCACTCTGTGTCCTCTCTGTCCTGAGAAGTCTGTCTAACACTCAGCCTGTGGGCTGGCTATAAATGGTTTGGTTTAAATGGGATGTCCCAAAGGGACAAAGGAAGCCATTGCAGTGGAAACAAGTGGCTCAGTGACCGGAGACTAATGCAGGTTATTGTCAATGATAATTTGTTTCTTTTATGTAATGGCTCAGATGGATGACAGGGCATTATTCTGCACTATTGACCAGGGATTAATTTTATTTATTTTTTTATTTATGGGGAAACATTTAAACGAATCCAGTGTCAGACTTCTGTTCTTATTCATTACATGAAAGACATAACTGTCATGGCACTGATGCGCATTCATTTCATTTCACCTGGTTAGATAAGTCTAATGAGAGAAGTACTCGGAGATCACAGATCTCCATTCTGTAACGACTAACAAAAAAAAAACATAACCTCCTCAGTGAAGGTAATATGTGTAATTTGTCTGCTTATATCTCAAGTAATAACAAAAACAAAGAGAACTTCATGAGATTAAGTCACGTATGTTTATATGGCATGATCATTGCTCAAATAATGGAACGAATCTCTGTATATGTAATGGTCCTTTTATTGTATTACAAAAATATAGCTGTTCAACTTTTTCATTAAAATCTGCCTAAAGTTTAGAACACAGTTTTAAGTCAAGTCAACTCAATGTTAGATTTTCCCGCATAGCTACAAGGTGCACGAAAAAGTCACACGAAAAAACGTATTTCCAGAAAGCCATGTGCCGTTATCAGACGTGGATGTTTCTAAAGCTTTCCCCTAAGATTTTTCAAAGTCAAGTCGAAAGGTATTCCTCCAGTTTTCAAAGAGCTTGATGAGAAAGAAGTCTGACTAGGCAAGACTACCTTTGGGGGAATGGGTTGAATGAAAAGTAAAGATTGGAAACTTTGTTGCAGCCCTACTATTAGTCTAGATGCAAATGCTAAAAAAAAAAGGAAAAGGCACCATAGGTGTGCTGCTTTAGACCAGCTCTGAATGAGATTGGGTTCTCACAGCAAAGAATCAGGTGTCATCGGTTTGCTCCTCTACTGCTACTCCTACCAGCAGTCTGATTCAGTTTGGACAGGGCAGGTACAGAGGAATGGAGGAGTAAAGTGAAGAGGGAGTGTAGTGAAAAATAGGACGTCAGTGGGGATGGAAAGACTGAAAAATGTGATAAAATAAAAAGCAGTTCAAAGTTGTAGCAAAATTAATGAAAAAAACAGAGAAACGATACAACGATACAAGACACAGAAGATGGGGATTAGTTTAGCATTAGCATCAACAAATTTAATACCAATGAGAGCCCTTTCTCATCCCCTCCACTCTTTCTCTGTCGACTTCTTTCTCTATCTGTCTCTTTTCACTTCTCTCTTGGGGTGGGGGATAAATCTTTCTGAAAACAAATGGGTCTTTGTGAAAACACTGCACTTATCTGTAATCGCAGGCAATAAAAGAAACTCTGATGTTTTCTGTCAAGGGCCCGATAGCGACCATCTTTGCTTGTCTCTCTGCTCTCTGGAGAGCACAGCTAAAGTAAACTCTAGTATAATCTCCATTTTTTTTTTCCACAGTTTGCTCTTTTTTGCTGTTGTTGCCATTGGGTAACTTGCTTAATACCCCTTCATTATATCTCATCTGGCATATCATTAACAAGTTGCTGTCTCCATATCCATAATATTCCTTCTTCTTCATTGTTTTTTCGTCCCCTTCCATCCCCTCCGTTTACATTCCCCTCGCCGCATCACCCTCACCCTTACAAGACAACCTCTCAGTGACAAATATAACTGCATAGCTGCTCCATAAAGGTGGCATAATGGATGTCATAGCTCACTGATATTGTTGCCACACATCACTTCAACCATGTACATAAATCTACCAAGTGAATGGAGCCATTTGAGCATGCATGTGTTGTGTTTATGCAGAAAAGAAAGCATTATGCAGTAAACATTTTATTCCCGAGAAAATGGTAAAATAAGGTTTCACTACAATAGGGAACACTTTGTATGCTGTAATTACAGAAAAAAAAATATTTCTTAACATCCCTAGAGATATTTAGCCAGACAGATACAGCTCTAGATTTGTGTCATGTACAGGAATTTAGATTTCTGCCTTCACCCCAATACAATGGCTTGAGGGGGTTAGAATCTCCATTTTGTCTTTCCAGAAATAATGGAGCTACTCTGGAAAGGCCACAGACGTCACTGTGAACATTTTTTTCAGTGAGGATACTATCAAGACGTAAAAATATTATATAGAATATAAAGCACAAGAGATAAAAATACACTAAGCAAGCAGGCAGGTAAATTGATAGACAGAAACAGGTGCACAAGCAAGAAAGAAGAACAGGGAAATAGAGATGAAGTTAGATATAGACTCAAGAGGATAAGAAGCAAGGAATGTTGATAAAGAAAAAGCACATATAGACTATATCAGAACCTTGCAATATGGCTGATGGTGGAGTGAATACATTTAGCAGATGGCTGATAATAATTAGTTACAGGATGAGATCTACGGTGCACCACTGGGTTCGGCTAATTCACAATATGCTGGATTCACTTCTGCAAGGTCAATTAGCTCCCAACCGCCTTGTGGAGCTGCATAGCGTATACGAGACAGCATGCAAACTAAAGTTGACTAGAAAACTTGAAGGAACACTTTTTTAGAGAAGATAGTAGAGATATTTTGTGCATCACAACATTAAACGTGCTTGCTCAAGCACCGCTGCCAAAGCATGCAATTTAACACTCTCTATCGCTGCTTCTTCACAGGTACTCAGGTATGGCCTCTCCTTTTCGATTGACAACATTACTCTGGGTGACAAGTTCAATCTTATTGGGATGAGAAGAACTCCCTGCCGTAACAGCTTCAATCTCAGGCTCCAAGTTTTAGAGTGAAAGAGGCAAGCGTTTTCATGAACAGAAGATGGATTAGTTATTGTCTCATTTTGCACCTTATACCTAATTTCAAGAATTCATAGGGACAAGTTTACCCTTATTTGCCTCCCTTTGTCGTCCATAATCTCAGTCCACCCACCATCACTTTGAAATTCAGCAGACATCTTCCCAACCAATTACCCATCTAGCAGCCAATCACTAATCAGCGTGCTCTTCATTAATCCAATTAGCTGCTTTTGTATCGTTCTGCCACCAGCTTCCAACATCTAATTGCCCACCACCACCACTGCCAGCATCAGAACTCCATCCACAATCAGTGGCAAAATGGCCGAACTGGGGGTTATGTACTGAGCAGTTATAGGGTTTATCGAGCATTGACTTCAGATGGGCTCTGCCAAAAGTCTGATCCTGTGTGCCTCATCAGCAAAAGGTTTTAGCCATGAATTAGTCAGTGATTGTGACATATCTCCAGTGGCAGCTTGTTCCATCCATCCATCTATACATCAGTCTTTTAGACCTCTGTATCCTGGTCAGTGTTGTGGAGAACTGGAGCCAATCCCAGCATGCACTGCATGAGAGTTAAATTACTAACAAACACATATTCACGTCTTTGGCCAATGTAGAGTTACTAGTTTACCTAGCTTGCTACTACTGAGGAAGAAACTGAAGAATCCCATGTGTATAAGGAGTTACTTGGTGAGCATCAGAGGTGATTGGGTGGATTTTCTTATCATTGAAGAGAGACAAGCTATGCATTTTCCTTAACGCTAGTCTAAAGCTAGGCTAAATAATAGGCTGGCGTGGGGGGATGCAGGGGTTTTTGGTGTATTTATGTATTTTGTGTATTATGCAGTTAATCAGAAAATAATGGATAAGGGAAAGGAAACTTATTAGTGTTGCTATTTTGCAGCATAAACTGCAAGCCAGAGTCAGATATAGAAGCTTGGTACATGAAAAAAAAAACCAAGCCAGAATACAACAGAGATCATCGATCATAGTTTAGTCCATGAACTCCACCTGGATAGTGCTCAGTTTCACTCACATTTCAGGCTGACTGTGGAGCAGCTTGACCGGTCTGATCATCGGATTGGCCACCCCAGCACGACATCGGGTTGCTTTTCTAGAAAAGTCGAATCTGACTCAACTTCTCTGCCACAGGCATACACTGCAGCCCACATCAACACGGCCTAAACACAATGCGTCCGTTCAGCTGAAGGAGAAAACCTGTGTTTTTGCCACAGCACATGATTTGATCTGAATTGGGCCTATGTTAGATGGCTGCTGGCGGTGGATTCACATTTGGTGTGCAGACACGATCTCCCAAGTAATGCTCCCAAAATGTAACTTCATTTAAAAAGCTTAGTTACCAGCTAATCTGAAGAAAATTAGAAAAGCCCACACATCTAAAACGGCATCCTGAGCTTTGATTGTATCAACAAATGTTGGAGCTGTTTTTAGGGCCTTTGTGTGGGTTGTGCGGGTTTTCGGCACATGAATATAGTTTGGTGGTCTGGGTCAAAACTGCTGTAATGACTTGGCTGCCTTAAGTCAAGCTGAAGCCCATTCTTGCGTGTTATCTAGACTTTCTATTGTAGACTATGTAATAAAACAGACGTTGCTGAAAATTTTAATTAATAAATTTAATTATCTGAGCAATAAACCCCCAATCTCCTATGAAACCTCTCCCCATGAATAGGCTGCTAACTGCCATATCTACATAACTCTTTTGGATGTCTTTCTTTGAGAATTGGCGGCAGTAACAAAGTTCATAGCGCTTCTCTGGGATCTAAATTGGCTCACAGTGTGGTTAGAGATAGAGGGGTATTAACAAAGCTTGCCGAGAAAGTCTGGGGAAGAGATGGGGAGACAGAGTTGGGTGGAGAGAATGAGATTGAAACACAGACAGAAAGTGAATGAGCACCAGAGATAGGGTGAAAATAAATGACCATATTATAACAGTTGGAAGCAGAGTAGGCCAAAGCAGTGGCTTGACAAAGAAGAGGCGATGTACAGGGAGTACACATAGTCATTTCTTTGGCCCATACTCATACTCCTCCACCTCTTTCTCCTCCTCCTTCATGGTAAGTGATAGGAGTTCGTCTCAAATCCCCGAGCATGCAGGCCGACGGGTGGATTAGCGCCCCTGCTCTTCCGTTATTCTCTTTGCTTGATTCTACCGTGGTCTTACACTCGAGGCAGGAGGCAGGGAGCAGGGGAGCTGATTTCATGGCAGCTTCTGTGGGGATTAGGCATGAAGCTGGAGAGGAGTGCCAAGAGAGGTGGGGATACCTTTTCACCCCTTCCCCTTTACCGTCCCCGGTGTTTCAGCTCTTCGTGTTTGAGGGCTTGTATCCCTCGACGATTTTGGTTTGTTTCAGTTTGTCTTTGCTCTCCTCTGTACATCCCACTTACGCTCTCTACTTTCTGACTATCTATGCTCAAGAGCTCAAACTCAAGCTTTTAGGGATATAGAGCAATTCAATCTGTTTCATTCTAATTAACTGTCCTAACATTAAGCAGTTTCTCAGGATGATTCAGCCATGCATGGAGACAAATCTTTCAGCACTAAATAAGTTACAGATTTTTTTTGTGGTCATGGTCTTGTGTCGTGGGTGTTGGGAAAACAGACGGATAGGTGCCTCAACGGATGAGACAGTTTGAAGCATTGTATTTCTAGTGATCACACAGTCTCACACAGTCTTACAGACGTTTATTTGCTCCCTCTACACACCATTTATGAATCAGAGGAGTCTTGCCTGAGACCTTGTAAGCTGGAAATCTCCCTTGGCAAGGGCTGGATTTCACCTTTGGCTGACTCTGTACATGTTTAACTTCTCACATGAGAGAATGCGGTTTGAAATATGGTCCTTAACATTTACTGCGAGTAGAGAGCAGAGTAATGGGATAGAAAAGAGAAGTGCGAAACAAAAGAGCTGATGTGTAACTCTGATATTTGGCATGTTTGGTGCATAAACACTGAAGGCCATGTTTAAGTGTGGGATTAATCCATGGATGTTTTATATTCTTTGCTGGAAAGGAAACTATTACCTAAAGTGGATAATTTAGCATAGCTTGTGGATCTAGGGCAAGGCCGTAAACATTATTGATGCTGACAAGAGACTTCAATTGCTTGCTGTTCTTTAAAATGCGCCGTGTATAATTTATTGTCTTCCTGTGCTTTTAAAAGTGAGTGGGTGTCATATTTTTTTAAGTTGTGTCTACTTTTTAAAGAAAGAAAGAAAAAAGAGAAATCCAGGAAAAAAAACACTCAACTGTCAAGCAACTTGTCTCGTGTTGTGCTTCATTTTACCACCTGGGGACATATTAGAAGAACTACCATACGTGAATGTGCATCCAAAATGTCTCTAATATGCACTTAATACAAGTCTGCAACAGTGTCACAAGAAAACAGCCGTGTATAATTTTGCCATTTATACATTGGGATGTTGTTTTTTCTATCACACTCTGCCTGTAATTGCAAATCCTTTATCTTTCAGCAAACGTGTGAGTGTTAATTAACCTGGTTAAATTCTTTTTGTGCCCATTGTACTTCCAAAATTAGACTCAGATTGTCATCTTTACATTTTTTTTCTAAATACAATGCAAGTCTAAATAGAATAAGCCACCAGTGAGCAAATTAGGCCTGCTAGAAACAGATTCATATCACAGACAGACCTTTATTCATAATTTTCCACTTTTATAGGCTAAGCGTAGCTGTTTTATCATATTGTAGAAAGAAGCGCTTTAATCGGCTACAATTTTAATTTGCTGATGCTCATGTAAGTCATTGTAATATAGATAATTCCTTACACACTAAATTTTTTGTTTGTTTTTTTTTTTACCTGGCTTTAATTAGTGACCAGTATTTATTTGTTCAGACTGGTAGCTAGGTTTTTGTATCAAATGATGTGGAGATGTACCGCTGCTCCCTATTAGCGCCCGTCTTGTAGGTCTGCATGCTCCTCCACAAATCCAATTACTTTGTTCCCCAAAACATAACTCCATACATATATTTTATTCTCTATCACCACATGGCCGGAGAGCACGCAAGAACTCAATTTCAATGTAGTTTCAGCATGACTGAAACAATTTAACCTCTGTGTCATGTTCACAGCTGAAAATGTGCAAGGCCTGAAACAGCTTTCCCTTGTTGATAAACACACACTTGTGTTTGGTTATGTTTCGTTATGATTTATTGCACAGTTTCGATAAACAGGCAATCTAACGACTGCAAAATATTACAAACACTGTCAGAATTGTGTAAGACCAAACTCTGAAAACACGCACACACACACACACACACACACACACACACACACACACACACACACACACACACACACACACACACACACACACACACACACACACACGCGCGCGCGCGCGCGCGCGCGCGCGCGCGTGCGTAAAGTAAAATGTGCACTCCGTCTTTCACATACACTTACACATACGTATATACTCCTCAGAGACACGCACACAACCACATCGTGATCCAAAGTCAATGATGCCGTGCTGCCGGCAGCAAGCACAGGGAGACGGTAGAAAGGAGGGGGGAAAAAATCAATAGCTGACACACAATGCAGCATATTCTGTATTTATCATGTGCACATATTTCTGACAGGCCACATTACCAAGGAACATTGACTAAAACATTTGTATGTATGTTATTGGGACATCGAGTATCAGTACATCAATATAAGCCATTAACATCGCAGAGGATGACTGGGGTTACATGAGGTCACTGTCTGCCCTGTAATGGAGCAGTCATTTGAGGGTCAACCAGAGCGCCGTCTGAATGAAGTTACGACTATGACTGATGATGGTCAGGTTGAAAATAATCTACTTTGACCTCAGCGTAGGTGTCAGGGTCAGTCGGCCGCCTAGGTCCGGTGCTGCTACAACGTAGGTGATTTAAGGTCGGATCAATGCTGACAGCAGCTCATGGATGGAAAGATTTACTGTTCACAGTCATGCGTAGAAGCTGAAGGTCTAATTTAACTTAACATTTATGGTGACCCACTCAGTAACCTGTCTTATAGGCCTTGTTCAGACTGCTGGCTACAAAGTCGGAGCGGATAGCATAACGTAATGGAGATTGGCACCAGTGCAAATATTTTTCTATGTGACCCCCATCCGTCACACAACTCTGTGTCCCGCTGCTCTGTCTGTCACTCAAACGTGAAACATGCCCGTGCATTGTGTTAATGATGAATTAAAAAGCTGTCTCCTGACTTTTATCCAAAAGATGGAAACAGCACCACCAAAATGCCGCTTGTGGCCAAAAATATTATGCATTATATCACCAGTTATGACATCGGCCATCGATGATGAATGAGTTAAGCTCCGCAATTCTTAGTCCTCATGCAGACAGGCGGCCGGCAGCTTCTGGGCCCTGGTGTGATTCTGACAAAGGTGCTTCCATGTTGGGAAGCCGCGTCACCAGCGTACATAGTTACTGGTCCTACGCGGTTACCACAGCAACCCATGTACATAGGTTGGTGGTCTGGATACACAAATCTGAAGATGATTTCCCTGCAGTCTGAACAAAGCCATACTGCTTTGTGGGGCTTCATGGCTAAGCCGGGCTATTTTTGTCATTTTCTTTTCTTTTTTCTTTTTTTTAAATGGCGAGGGAGGTCTCATTCAAAGCTGATTTCACTCTTGGCACACCCTGACAGCTACTTCAATATACAGATCTTTAGCGTGAACCACAATCTATATTGCTACCATTAGGAAATTGAGGGTCTATTTGAATACTTTTGATCCAGCTAGTAGCAAGCTCTTTAAGAATCATTTCATGTTGGTGATGAAAAAGCATTACAATGATAAAGTTCTGAGTTGGAGAAAATCCTCATCTTTGTTCCTCAAGGCTAAGATGGCAAACTTCCATGCTAAATCGATTTTATTTATCACTGAGATGGGATGAAATTCTACGAACTGGGAGCACAACTACTACAACATAAGGACTCATTGTACCTTTAAAGGCCACACATAGCTCACATGTAGTCATGCTCGTACGTCATGCAACAGGAAAATGGAGAATGCAAAAAGGTCCTAAAGTACTAAAAAAGGTACGTGAGGATAAATAACCAAACAGACAGGTTGGTATACGAAGATGCATTTACACGAAGAACAATGTGCACAGAAGCACTAAATCAAACAATGTGTGTGTGTGTGTGTGTGTGTGCATTCACTGTCAGTTCTGAGACGGAAACGTACATTTTCAGCAAAATCATATTATTTCCCAAGGCATCTGGGATGTGTGAACGTGTGTGTGTTTCTGTATGTGTGTGTGTGTGTCCATGAGAGCTGAGGTAAGAGGCTCCTGTGCTGTGGAGTGAGACGGAGGGCATTAGTCAGATTTGACCAACAAAGAGGCTGTGAGCACACAGCCAGGGGATTAGACCAACACCACAGACTTTCATTAGTCTACAGAGAGGAAGAGGAAAAGAAAGAGCAACAAAAAGGTGGAGGGAGAGAAACACAGGATTACAAAGATAGTGGGGGACTGCCATTAGTCGAGGCTGAGGGAGAAACGTATAGATGGAGGATGAGCGGTGAGATACAGAGAAATGAAGCGAGCGGGACACTGAGAACACTCCACTACTGGATTAGTCCAACACCAGGGGCTTTCATTAAATGGCAGAGAAGGAGATGGATGGATGGATGGAGAGAGAAAATAGGACAGTCAAATGGAGAGGGAGCGGGAAATAAAAGTAAAATAAATATGCATGCATGAGAGGAAGACGGGACGCGCAGGAGTTGGAACGGAAGCAAAAGAGGAGTTAAGAGGTGAGGTAAAAGGGGACAAAAAGGAGGACTGGGTTGACAAAACACGTACGGAATAAGACAACGATAAAAGAGAAAGGGACAGAAAGAAAAAAAAACGACAGGACAGAAAGAATCAGTGTGGAAAGCCAACGGCCAAAGGGAGGAAGGGAGACAGAAAGGGGGAGAAGACAGGCAGAAAGTTGAAGGGCTTGGTGTTGGAAGGGGGGCAGTGGCGTAGAACAACAAGTAGCGGGGATTAACCCACCCACCCACCCCCCCACTAGACACACCACACACACAGACACACTCAGGGCCTGGGAAGAACGCCGCTGTGCCAAACTAATTAGCTACTAACTCAACTACAGCTCACGCAGATGAGCTGCAGCATTTAGAATGGAGACCCAGGCCAGGTCTCAGAGGTGTGTATGTGCTTCTCTCTATGTGTGTGTGTGTGTCTGCTTCTGTGCAAATCCGTAAGATTCTACTTTTTTTTTTTTTTTTCTTATGGCTGTGACTGTGTGCGGCTGTGTTTGCGTTCGCATGTGTGTGCTTACACTTCAATAAGACCATGACAAATTAAACGTCTCCACTCTGTGAGACAAACAATCTACTCTGAGCAATTGCTTTTTTGTTTCATGCTTCTTCTTTTTTTTTTTTTTTACCTCCCCATGGTAATTCTAATTTGCATTTCCCTCTGCCCTTTATTTCAAAGCTTATTGAAACACTCATTATGTGCTTTTTATTACTTTTTGAGCCTAATTTTCCACAGTGGCAGCTATCTCATAAAACACACGAGTATAATCAATTAATTATCTGGTCAATAAAATGTTAGTAAATTGTGAAAAACGCCAATCACTTTTTCTGGCAGCTCAGAAGTGAAATCTTTAAATTGCTCGTTTTGTCCCATCAATAGTTCAAAACCACAATTCAGTTTGAAACATACTAAATATTTCCTCATTTGCGCCAAATGCAATCACCAGACATGTGCTACACTTACCCTCGGTGTGAGAGGGTCTGGATCGTGGGCGTACAAGACAAACATGGCTTTGACACCAAAGATCAGATTCACATACTGAGTCCCGTCTGTGGTTTTAGGCAGGGAAAGACCATGGTTCTGAATAACTGCTGATGATCACATTTGGTTTCATGATTCTAGTCGCTGCAAAATCAAAGTTTAACCCTAATTTACCATCAAAATTGTCACCAATGGAAGGGCTCAATGATTAATCTTCAAACGTGTCTGGTCAGTCTGTCATATCCAGTCTTGGCGCCCCATGTTGGGCTCAAATCAACAATTTTACAATAGCAGTGTGAGCCATTCATTCTTTGACAGCCACTTAGAAAGCTCAATCAAATTGAACCCAAGAAGATTGCTTGCGATGGAGAATATGAAATGACAACACTTAATCCATGGCTGTGTCCCATGGCAGGAAAACATTTAGTTTATTTACTTGTTTCATTTGTTACACTTCCCGAACATTTAACCGTCAAGTCTTTTCTGTTATTGTTCTGACAGACCACATCTGCGTTTGATCTCCGCTAGAGAAGAAGAACCCTCTAAATCTCTAGGTACAAAACTGTCGATATGATCTTGGCAGTGTCAATGGAGCCAAATCATTTCCTTCCTTCTTTCTCTTTGTTTCTTTCAGGCAGTAACATGGCTTAATGGCTGCTGTGGCATTTGAGTCACCGCACTCAATTAGAATTGTGTGGACACAATAGACCTGTTTCACACAAACGATCAACAGGAGATATTTTTGACTTCCACGATAATTTGTACCAGATTTAATCCAAACTATAAATTAACTTGAAAAACATTAACTCATATTTCAAGAGAAATGGGGTTGAATTTGCTCCCTGCATGTCTGTATATTTGTTTGAAGTGTTTCTGAATGTTGCATCATGGTCTGACTAACGCATTTGATTACCAAAACTAGCTTAAGAATTTACTTCACCGTGGCAGTCAAAGTGTGGGAACCACTGCGGTCCAGTCAAGGTTTACCTTCCATGAATTTTCTCTCGCTGGGTTTGCATTGCATTCGCAGGAAGGATTATACGGTTTCAAATAAGCATGTTTTAATTTTACTCAGTGGGGAGTGACAGTCACCCACTGACAAGTCACAATATGTCAAGCTTTAGAAGGAAAGAAATGTCACTCCTTACAACCTCCTCTTGTTTGAGTTGCACTGACAAAAGTGCATTTCTCTGAATTCTTTGGATACATTGTGAATGAAATTCCAGTTTAATATTGGGGTGGCAAGATATGTTCGTCGTGTTGAGTGACAGTTTTTATTCCGTAAAACATTTTTTTGTTTGTTTTATGACTATTGTTCTTCTTACCATTTTTATATATAATCTCACAGCTGTTATATGAGTTCAGTGCCTTCTTTATGAGCACCTCAGGAAGAAACTTGGTTGTTTAAGGAAGATACATACTAACTGGCTAGTAGTTGTAGATCAAAGCTGTTGATGTTCTTGGTTTGGCGTTGGCCTCATTACTACCATAGGTGCCAAGTTAAAACATCAAGATGTAGCATTAACATAGAATGGAAGGTTCATACATACAATGTACATGGACATGCCTGTACACGTGGCTATGACATGAAAACTCCTTATTGAAACTACTTATTGACAACACACTCAGAAACTCACAATTTGTTCAACTTTAATGCAAAGCTGCTAGTGCATAGCAATAAAATTATATTTGTTGCATTACTTTACTGGGGCCGTCCTGTACAACACTGACCCTGGAGCTCAGTTATAAATTTACTTCACGTCAAAGGCTACAGAATCCAATTAAACCAACAGTGTTTTTTACAAACTTCACAAAGTACAAAACCAGCTTTAGATTGCTGGTTGCTGACTGACGCACAGAAAATATGAGACAAAGAAGCTACAGCTTCCAAATCTGATGATAGAAAAATAAATGGTTCAGGGTTAAATGATGAAGAGTATTATCTGTCTGCAAACAATAGAAACATAATTGTAGTTGATTTAATTATCATCACGGATGCCCCATGAAGTCAGTTCTGACATCAGATCCATTCTGCTGTAAGTTCTGTAAGTCTGTAAGTGACCTTGACAAAGTCATCTGATCCAGCGTAAAACTCATCCTGACAATCATCCAGGCATGCATGCTTTGCCAGTATGATGCTGCACTGAGCTAATAGCCCTACAGTATCAGTGCCAAGCACAGATGTTGCCTTTTGTGTTGTGCTATCAAAGAAAATTACCCCCATTTGTCATTGTTTATTTCGCTTTTAATTACCTTTTTATGTAACTGATAGGTTCAGGAATCTTTACCTTGGTAACAAAGGAAAGCAAAGCAAAGGTTATCATATGTTTCATGAACAAATTGAGAAGAACAATAATGTTTGCCAAGTTCAAAATATTCTCTTTCAAAGTTGTGAGATATAGCAGCCCCACGGTTCATTTAAACAGACTGATATAATCTGTCTTTTTTTTCGATTGTAGCATAATAAAAAAAGAACAAATATTGCACTGAATTCAAAGACAGTTTCCAGAAGATCGGCAAATAGCACGATAATGAAACTAATTAGTTGGTGATTGTTTTCAGTTTGCTCAAAGCATCATCAAGCAGTGAAAAGGTGATTTTAATTCTAGCCGTGTTTTGTTTTTCATCTGTCATTGTTTGGAACAGTTTTTTTGGTTGTTTTTTTGTTTTTTGCAGCACACCTTTCATCTTCTGTGCATGTTCTGCCAGGGTACTGCAGCACTACACTACTGTTCGGCTGATGCTTTGAATGCACGACCAGATGTTGTCTTTGTCATAATGTGTTTTTAATCACCATTCCTGAAGTCAGATGCCAGCAGGCAGCTTCCAATCCGATTTGCATCACTTGTTTCCCCTCATCTCTCCTTAACAGCTGAGAGGGCTGTGGGCATCAATCACTCTTAACTAGCCACGCTGTCAAACATTTCCTACACCAACTTCTGGGACCCCACAGCTTATGTGCAACAGGGCCAAGTGGGACTTTACATTTCCAGGATGTGATTCATGTTTTATACACAAATCATTGCTATTGCTCAAACTATCAAGGGAGACCACACAATGGACATTTGCTCACAATGTGATTTCTGTACATTTGCCAGGATCTTCACTCAACAAGCGTTTGTTTTGAAATATTCACCAAATATACTGACATGCCAAAGACATGAAGTTTACTTGGTCGGTTTCCTACCTGAAGACAGTTTGGAAGCCGATGGTGGCCACATTCATTATGAATAAGCACTATGGAATATGTTGGAAAATGGTAAGCTTCAATGTTACGCATGCACCGGCATTGATAAACTGCAAATACTGCAATGAATATGCATAAACAGTAATACATAGCATCTGTTCACACTTTTATTTTCCTCTTTCTTTTCAGGTAGGGTCATATATCATCGGACTGGCCTTCATCTGTGTGTGCATTTGAGTGCTTTTGTGTGCTTTATATTGCATTTTGTTGTCTAAGAGTCTATTATAGGTGAACACTGGTCTATTTTTCTGTCTTTGCTTTCATCTCTCAAACGTGGCTATGGCACTTCAAAGAGGTGCTATGGCGCTTCAGTCACACGGAGCCCGCTTCATCAGACTGCTGAAGGAGTGCTGGGTCGCTGGAGAAATACAATCGCACGAAGGGTTGAAGAAAAAAAAATAAATAAAAAGTGGATGACGTCGACGTGATCCCTTCAACAAACAAACAGCTCTACCAGATGTGTGGAGAAGGAAAACAGCAGTACATAAATGTAGATACACTAGATACTTTAGGGTCATACTGCACTGTATCTACTGTAGGCTACAAAGTTTAAAGCAGGTTATATTCTGTAGCTTTTGCATTTGCATGTCATACTTTAATTGGAAGTATTAACATAATGAGCCACTGAGTGTTGCCCTCGATAGAATATAGTCTAATAAAAAAACAGATGTTGTAAACTGTTGAACATATGGGGGGGAAAACCCTGATAATTTAGACCGCTGAGAGACAAACTGGGAAATATTAACCTACCCTGAAATCAATATGTCTCACACGTATGATATCAAATAATAAACGGCAAGTGCATCTTCCCTCTCCTCCGACTCGAGCTGACATCCTTGACTCGACACTGATTCACTGATTCATTTTGCATCGTAGCTGTAGATCGTTCAATGCAGTCTTTCAGGATTCTTTTTACATCACATCAAAAACACAGACTGAAGAGATGTCAGTCAAACCAAACCTGCTTGTTTTAGGTGTTGCTTTCACAAGCCCCCCTAGCACTTGTTAGATTAACAAACAAGATGATATGTGCCACTACATCTACCAAAGGTCTTTGCTTGAAAACTTTCAGAAAGTTGAGGTATAAACTACAGTAAGAGTGTTGTTTTTCTTCGATCAAAAGGATTTACTTAACTGTGATGAGACGGCATCATTGTAAACCTTCATTCTCTCTGATATGCATCCCATATTTTCTGCATGAATCACTCCGTTCATCCTGCAATGTTTCTATTTTCTGCCTTCCTAACAGAGCTGTGTGGGTTGATTGATTGTAATAACTCTATTTCAGGGATAATAAGCAGTCAATGAGATAATAAGGGCTACAAGGAACTCAAAATACAGTAGCTGCCTTTCACTTTCATCACCAGCTCCTCTCCTCTCATTTTTCTTCTTCTTCCCTTCTTCCTTCAGTTTCTCTTCTCCTTGTTGCCCCTCTGATTCTGCGCTCTCCTCTTCCTACCGTCCCCTTGCTGCCCCCCCCTCATCTCTTCACTGGCCTCTTCAAAGCTAAGAGGCTGCCGGCACGACTTCAGTAGGAGAACCACACCGCGATCAGACATGTCAGCACCTCCATCACACAGACTCACACACACACACAAACACGTACGTGTCAGCACTTCAAGTGCACACAAACACACATGCACGTGTCAGCACCTTCGACACGCGCACAGACACACAAACACAAACAGGTCCACATGTCATTAGGGAGGTCCACATGGCTCATATAAAAGGCCGTCCAGCAGGAAGGGAGTGGGGCACAGAGGAAGGAGGGAGGTGGAGGGAGGGGAGACAGAAGAGAGTGTCAGCGCTGAGAGGGAAGGGAGGGCGGGGGGGGGGAGGTGAAGGAGGGAGGTGAACGGGGAATTGGCGAGGCAGCGAGGGAGGGAGGGAAAGAGAGGAGGAGAAGGAGTGAGTGCAAGGATGAGGAGGGATGTACAAAGGAGGAGAGTTCTGAGGATTACCAGTCACCAGAGGATTGCTTCAGCCATCACTGAAGGTGCACTGTGTGTGAGTGAGTGTGTGTGTTCACTAAATCACTTCCTCCTGTTCAGCTCTGCGCCTGTTTTTACTGGCACAGTTCCAGCACCTTTCAACATACAAACTACCTGTCACTGCTCTCGGCCGTGGCTTCCTTCCTCCTTTCCTTCCTTACGACTCTCGTACATTTTCTGCCATCCTTCGGTCTACTTGTCATCCCTTCATTTCTTTTTTCCCCCCTTTCTCTCCACTCCTCCTCGCTACCACATCCTCCTTATTTTCTTTTAACCTCCTTTCCCCCTTCTTTAATCTGTTTAGCTCTTTTCCCTTGCTCCTGGGTTACCTTTTTTCATCCTTCCTATAATCTATTTTTGTTTCCTCTTTCCCCCCCATCTCCCACTTTTAGCGTTTCTGTTTACAACTAAATTCCTGCTCCCAAAGTAGCGGGAATTGTGGGAGATGGAGAGAATGGCAAGGGGAAAAAAATAGAAGTCATTTGAGAGGGGAAGCTGAAGGGAAGGGAACAGCAAAAAGAGGTAAGAGGATGGATGATTTCTGGCAGATAGTGATAATACAGAGAGACCAGAAACACAGACAGGAGAGTGGGAGAAAGTATGGTTACCAGATACAAGCATGCAGAGAGAGGGGAGAGAGAGAGAGAGAGGGGGAGAGGGAAGTAGCAGCAATGGTCTAGAGAGAGAAAGCGATAATATAGAGAAAGAGCGGGTGGTAGATCACTGGGAGACAAAAACTATATGTAGGAGAACGGAGTGCAGATAACACAAGAGAGCAGAGAAAGTGAGGGGTTGAGACAGAAAGAAAAAAAAGGCAGAGACAGTGTGGGATAGCGGCGAAGAGAGGCTGAGAAGGAGAGGAGTCTATACTCGGATCAATGGATGGCCTGTCCTCTGCTGTGTCTGCATTTCCTCTGACTCACACAATAAGGCCCTCTCACTACACTGAGGAGAGAGTGTGTGTATATGTGTGCATGTTTGTGCATGTGCGTAAAGGAGAGTGTCATTCAGAGGGAAAATGACTGCCCTTGCACTCGGGTGTTTCTTTAATATTAGAGGTCAACGGTCGGTCTTCTGATGGAAATTTCAGTCTGCAGTCCCTTGCTGGGCCCCATGGAAGTGCGTCTGATCTGTACAGCGCGGCCTTTATCTCTGTCAGTGTGAATGTCCATAGGTTTCTCTCTGTCAAATGTGAGTGTGGAAGTGTTTGTCTGTGTGTTAGCCCTGCATTACAGACTACAGGCAGGACGTCTTTGCCTCAAGCTCCCACAGGACGCTGAATAGGAAGAAGCGAGTATAGGGATAACAGAAGTGATGAATCTGTCAATTATATTTCTGATCATATCAATGAATCATTTAGCTCCACCCAACAGTCCAAAATGCTAATTTTGCAGATACTAAACCAACTATTGTGCCAATTAGCTTCAATATGGGTGGATCACAGATGCCCAAATGGAGGTTTAGGCTCCCACTTTTCAGAGACTGGATGTAAGCACAATGGCAACAGGTGAATAGATTATTACTGGGAAGAACACAACTAAATGAAAGGTCCACTGTGTCAGCTTTAGGGACTGTGTTTACATAAGATAACTATGTTTCACCTGAAAATAATAAGAATGGGCCTTTAATATATATACAGACACCACGAGTCCTCTTCCACGGAGTCCACTACACTGAACCACCTTTCTTGTAAAGTAGCCAGGAATGAACAAGCAAAACACTGGCTCTACATAGGGCTCTTGCATGCATCTCCACCACAATAGTTTTCTCATAGCTTCATTCTTGGATGAAGGACATACACCGCTAGATGCCACTGCTATAACACTGGTTCTTTAACTGGTGACTGACTTGTGAGTGAGTCATTACTTTCACACAACCATACATTGATGAAGTAAATTGAGATCTGCCGACCTGTTCCAACGATCGAACGAACAATCATAACTTTTTTAGTTGGACCATTAATCCTCGCAGTTAAATAGAGGTGGGGGAAATTTCCGATTCTTAGATTAATCGCGATTCGGCCGTGGAAGAATCGAGAACGATTCAGAAACATCCAAATTCCGATTATTTAAATATGCCAAGTAAAGCGGACCTAAAATACAGTAAGCGTGGTCTTCGAGACGCTATGGGGAACGGACCGAGAACACATTGGATCAAACACGTCGGAGAATGATGGAAGCAACGGAGCCGAGGTACGTCATCCCATCCCGACGCTATTTCACCGACACGGCCGTCCCAGCACTCTACAAGCAGACTAAAGCAGAAATCACGTCATCGCTGTTGACGCAGACCGAGTCGCCGTTAGATGTGATGCGTGGACGTCTGTAGCCACCGAATCATTTGTTACTGTAACTGCGCATTTCATAACTGATGAGTGGGAGCTGAAAGCACACGTGCTCCAAACAAGAGCAATGCATGAAAGCCACACAGGTGCTAATATGGCTGAGCTGCTAAGCAGTGCTGTAAATGAATGGGACATCGCAAAGAAAGAAGTTGTTGTAGTTACAGACAACGCAGCTAATATGGTTGTCGCTGCCCAGCTGGGTAACTTCAGCCATCTGAAATGCTACGCATTTATTGCAAATGCACTGTTTTTTGAACTGCAAATGATGAATACTCATTCAGTGAGACAAAAAGAAATGTGGAAAAAGTGCATCAATATACATAAATTAAAAATGCATCAATAATCGTTTTATAATCGAATCGTAGCCTCTGAATCGTAATCGTAATCGAATCGTGAGGTGCCCCAAGATTCCCACCCCTACAGTTAAATAATGACTTTAATAACTACTGTTGAAATAATTACTTGAATATTAACCAACAACACTTGATAATCGATTATTCTGACAGTCAAAATGCCTAATGTTCTCTTGCTCCAGGTTGCTACATTTCTTTCTAGAAGTCAGTCACTGGGTTTTTGCCTATTGAGTCTCTCAGTGATTTCTACAATAGTGAAGAATGTGAATCACAATTTCCCAGAGCCCATCGATCATGAGAACGATTGTTAGTGTCCGCACTATCATTATAATTGAGAGAAAAAAACCACAGAGCAGTGCAAGATGCATTTCTGCACTCAAAGTCATTACAAAGTTTTCTGGGTTATGTTATAAAAACACAGGTGTGTTGTTATGTCAGCAAAATGGTTATATTAACCGAATATAATTCGCGCAATATCACCCGAATATTGTATAATATCAAATTTCCGAAATTAATTTCACTGCTACAAATCAATTTTGTCACAATGCAACGCTGGATATCTCATAACATGGAGTGCAAATTGAAATTTACTGCTCTGGCACTGTTTAACCTCAGCCGGGCCTTTAGTGATTGTACATGGTTTCAGTTTATTTTTGGAGACAAGTGATTTTCCCAGAGACAGACAGCAGACAGCTCACAGGTTGCGAGGGCACACTCACAAGAGGCCACGGTGGTGCTTTACACTCGTACGAGGGTATCAGCTCGCAAGGGTGTGTGTGTGTGTGTGTGTGTGTGTGTGTGTGTGTGTGTGTGTGTGTGTGTGTGTGTGTGTGTGTGTGTGTGTGTGTGTGAGAGAGAGAGAAAGAGAAAGAGAAAGAGAGATGGGGCGAGACAGTGGGTGACAAGGCGTGTGCATGTGTGTCCTCCAGCAGCCATGATGCATTAGTGTAACCTGATCCCTCTCCTCCCCTGCGAGCCCTAACCTTGAGACGGACAGAGAGAGATGCAGGTTGCAAAGACATATTCTGTTAAAAATGATGCCGCTGGTCTTCATCGCTGAACGGGTCCAATATTAAATAACCTAACCTGTAAAAGTGATATCAGTAGGTAGACATTAATCTGTTGCAGTACAGTCTGATCGCAGTGCACATAAGTACAATGTTTTGGTTTGGTTTTGCTTTTGGAGTGTCTAACTCAGAAATGAAAACATTAACTTGTTGATTTTCTCATTTCATTCTTGTGTTAATCATGTGTTCCTGATTTTATAGACGGCTAGACATTGCCAATATGATACCAAAGTTCCAGTGCGGACACAATGGTACTGTAATTGATAGCTTGCTTTAAGATACATGAATATGTTTTTCCATTCTTTTTGTCATTTAACAAAAGAATCAAAAAAGACGAGTAGCTGAACAAGAACCTAGTCCAAAACTGGCAAACCTTTTATCTGATTCTGATTAGGAACTATCTGACAACTAGATTACAAATGTGACCTTATATTTGGTGCCAGTTTTGGGTACTTGACAGTTATTTTGTATATATAGTAAAAAATGTGGGTTTAATACCCAACCCAGTAAAAGCTTAATAACAACACTAATGATCCTCAAATGGCCCTCATGTCATGTGCCACGATATTCTATAATTAATCCACTTAAAACTGTTGAATTGTCATGCTTTTGGATCGCATGCCATTATCAGCATATGTTCATACAAACACTAACAAAGATGTACAATTTAATAATCAAACTACATTATTGCGTACGGTATTGGGAATAACCGTATTCAACCATTTATTTTATACATTAGATCTTATATTCTCCTGCACTGTTAACTATTGAGACCTGCTGATTAGCATCAGAAAATGATTTCGGGAAAATCTGCGTTAAAGTGCAAAAAATCCTCTCTTCCTGTCATGCTCTAAACCAGATAAAGTTTAGTGCTGAAGAGACGTTTCATTACAGCCTTCTGCTTCATTGTGAAAAACTGTGTTATGCCTCAGAGTCATTTCTTTCATTAAAGAACCTGGGTCATTATTGGCCCAAGTATAACGAAACTCACAATTGAAATTCTTCATCTCGAATACATTTAATAATAATGGGGTATTATTCCCCATCTTATTTCCCTACATTAAATAATACTATTCCCAGAGCCCATTAAGAAACTTAATCATCGGGGGCTGAAACACACTGCGGAGAGATAATTACAGTTGATGATATTCACAGATAAGTCACAGATGATAAGATGATTTTTTTTTCTTCTTTTTTTTTCTTTTAGTTTTTACTTTCTGCACTTTCTTCTGCAGCTATCAGGCCCACAACCCGCTGCTATCTGTCTTGGTTAAGGATTTGAAAGTGCTAGGAAGCCAGCAATTGGAAAAAAATAAAAAAGGCGTGTCACAAAAAGAAAAAGAAGATAAAAAGAGGTGAAAAGGGAATAAAAAGAAGACAAAAGGTATAAAAATAGATATGTGGGAGGCAGTACAGTAAATCATTTACAGACATACGCAGGGTAAGGTCATCAGGGTTTAAATATTCATTATGGGCGTCAAGTCGAAGCTTTTAGATCTAGTGGGATATATTTCATTTCACTCCTCATTTGATGTTTATGTCCGCTGAATTATGCATCAAAACGAATGCTATGAATACTCTTCGTTTTGTTGTCGTTTCTATAAGGAGGAGGTCTTGTGTGGTACCAATACTGGCAGAGTTCAAGCATTCAAGGTTCAGTGTGTAACATTTAGGGCACTCTATTTACGCAATATGGAATATAAAACGGATACTATATTTCCATTGTTGTATAATCACCTTAAAATGAAAATCATTATGTTTTTGTTAGCTTAGAATGAGTCATTTATAGTTACAGACACTGCAGGCTTTCTTCAAAAGAGGCAGCGATGCTGAACCACGAGGTTTTGACCTCACCGTGGTTTACTAAGAGATTGAGCCAGGGGGTTACAATCTGCAACTACACCGCTAGTCACCCAAAGGTAAAAGTGCATGCCACTTAAGCCAGCATGGGGCAAACATCAGCTGATCCACTATATTCTCACTGTATTAGATAGGACAGAGACAGGCGGTGCAAACATGACAGGTTGACATTTACATCTAACCAGCACAATGCACAGCGCTTGGCTGTATGACACTTTAACAGGACACCTGACATTTTTGTAGACACTCTGTCCATATCAGGGATCAAATGTGTGATGTTTTGGTTCTACGATGATTCTGCTCTTGTATTTAACACTCACATTTATAAGAGCTCATCCACAGAGCTCAGCAGAGCTCAGTAGAGCTTTTTTGTCCTGCTCGAAGACACTTCAACATGATTCAGAGATTACACCGGCTGTATTGTGACGTTTTAGAGATGAAAGGTTAAGTTTCTGAATGTGAAAATACCACGCTGTCAGGAGTGAAAATGTTAGGCTGTGTGGGTAATTTTAGAAAAGAAAAATAATTGGTTGAAGTCAGGTTGAAATCAAGGATTAACACTGGGTAATTGATGTCAGGTTTATATCAAGCCGGAGGTCTGAACTTAATTGCTTGCTTTGCTTACTACTTTCGAGAAAGTCTATTTTCGTGCTCCATCATATGACATGACAGATGGTGAACAATATCAAATATACCATGCAATGCAGATACTTTTGAGCTTTGAATCATAATTTAACATCTACATACTTTGTCTTAAATTGTTACAAGCGGTGTATTATTTTTGTGTATTTCTAGTGCACCTTCTACAATATGTAGCTACATTTTCACCTGTAACAACTGCTACCGTTTTCAGCCCTCCCTGTAGCCCTGCACTTGCCCTTTTCTTCACCCTCATTTTCTAGTTTTTCCATCTGCATTATTCTTTTCCTATGTTCTTTCCGTCCCTCCTATCAGTTCATTTATCACCGACCACATCTACTCTCCCTTCCTATCCCCGTCCCCATCTGTCTCTCTCTTTCCTGTTACTTTCCTACTGTCCATCCATCTCTCCCCCCTCGTTTCCTCCATCTCTTCCTTCTTCCCTTCCTCCTGACTCGTTTCTCTCTTTGTCTCTCTCTCTATTACTTTCTCCCTCTCCACTCTCTGCTGGGTGTCCTGTTCCCTCTCTCTCTGGGAGTAGCAGACCTCCTGACGGCTTAGTATTGATCCTCGCCTCTCCCTCTCTTGCTATCTCTCTCCCCCTCTCTCTCTCCCTCTTTCTGTCTTACACACACACACACACACACACACACATGCATACACATATGCATTAGGGTGACAAGATAAAAGGGTTTGTATGCCCCAAGGCAAAGCCAGCTAAACATGAGACCAAAGGCTCTCAGCCTCTAGTATATGTATCAAAAACAGAAACACTTAACAAACCCAAGGCTGTGAACACATTCCCATATCTCTGACAGGAACTGTCTGAAAATTACCATTAGATTTATTTACAACAAGCTTATTTTTATCTCCAAGTCAAGCTCTGCGTGAAATAACATGAATCTTGTAGAATCGCTGTGGTCGAAACATTCTTCAGCTGTTGCCTCAGAAAGCTTAAGGCAACCAGCCTGCTCCAGTCTCTGTGAAGGAAAATTTCCGGATAATAATGCTATTTATAATATTCCCCTTCGGGGGGGGGGGGACTCTGACTGGAAGAAGTTCCTTGTTTTTCTGTAAAAGACTGTTCAAGCAAAGTGGTCTTGGCTAGTGCGTTTAAGGGGCAGTCTGTAACACATATGCAAATAAAGTGAAAATAAGAGAAGGGGAAAGTTGAGACTCGGGTCTCTATTTGACCAGCTGCCTTTATCCCCATTGTCTCTTACTTGTTTAGTTTAGTTCTGAGGGGCTTAAGTTACAAAAAAAAAGACGCACAACTCTTATAGTGTAATTAGAATCAAATTAAGTGGAGAAACACAGTATCATTGATGTGGAGCACGGCGCACAATGACAAGCCGATGTCATTCGGTTGACCGCACAAGTTTCAGAGGTGTAGATAAATTAATGTGTGTCATCTACAGCCAAAAGAATTTAGACACCTGCACCACCTGCAGGCGGTAGTACAACTATATATATATATTAATCTAAAATTACACAAGTCTGTCGACAGGAGGGGAATACTATTTTTCATGACAAATATGTAAATTAAAAATTAAAAAATTAAAGTAAATTAAAAACTGTGTTTCCCTGTTGTTAAGTCTGGGTCTTCTAGCGGTGCTGAGACAAATGAATTGTCACCACAGTGCCTCCATCTCAGAGTGCCTTGGCAGCCGAAAGGTTACTGTGCACGCCATTTAACTGCTGAGCTCCAGTTCAGTTCCAGCCAGGGACCTTTGTTGCACGTCACACCCCTCCTTTCTCCCCACATTTCCTGTCTGCCTCTTAGCTATCAAACTGTCTAATAACGGCAAAAATCCTCTAAAAAAAAATAAATAATAAGATTTTAAAAACAAGGCCTCTGGCTCATTGTAATGTGCTGACATTCTGAGTTTTATTCACTTGATTTTCAGTCCATCCAGACAAAGTCAGACACGTAAACATAAATCTTTTGCCTTTTACATCCACAGCCTTTAATATAAAGCATCACAGACCTGTTGGGCTGTATTCAGTCTATTTCTGGCAGTTAAAGGCGCTGAGAAAAAGATGCATTGAGCTTCTTTTTTTTTTTTTAAATACATAATATATAAATTCTGTGCATGTTACAACGCAAACGCCTCTTAAAATCTGTTTGCAAGCCCGTCTCTTTTCCAGCTGCCGTGCTCAGAGCATGATGCACCTTTCAGCAGAGTAACTGCATACATTTCAGATGGGAATACAACCCCTAACCATGGTGATGTTAGTGCCATGCCCTATCCTTTGCTCCCCAAAGCTAACAAGAGGTTGTCAGGAATCGATACCTGGCATGAAAAACGATGTGACTTTCAGCTGCCGTGGCCACATCAATCACGCTATTACCATTAGCTCATCTCTCGACACCAACTTGGACTTCTCTCCTGCCCCTCCTAAACTCTCTCCACTCCTATGTCACCGTTTTCCCTCTCCTCCACCACTTCTCTCCCTCGCTCTCTCTTTCTCTCTCTCCCTCCCTGCCAGCTCAGCGGATGCCCCTTGTCACAGCTCCTATTTCAGCCTTCTGAAGTTTCCTAATTGATCGCAATTAGAGCCGCAGAGGGATGGGAGGGAGGGGTGCGGGAGGGGGCAGACAAACGGAGATGGGGAGAAAAAGTGTGTATGCGCGCGTGTGTGTGTGTGTGTGTGTGTGTCTGTCATACACATACACACACAAAGATTAAAATCAATGAGCCTGTTTTGAGAGTGGTTATATTAGCAACTGGACTACATTTGACCACAGACTGCTGGGGTAATAACACAAGAGACGGGGGAGGAGGGGTGGAGGAGTGACAGAGAGAGACAGACAGCGAGAGACACAGACTGACGGTGAGTCACAGGAAGGATGGAAAAACTAAACAGACTACTGATGGGAGAGAGTTAAGTGAATGAAAGACATTAAAAGAGGAAGTGGGAAACAGACACGAGATGAATGGGACAGTGGAAAAGGACATCTGAACTCACCCAATTTATTGAGAGAGACACACGGCGTAAGAAATGTACGCCGTTAAGCCTGAACAGAAAGAGAACCGGAAAAATGACAGATTGCGAAGTTGGGGTGAGTCACACCCAAGTCAGAGCAGTGGGTGAAACAGGTTTTGTTTTTCGCCTCTCTACAGGCACAATGGTAGCGAGTCTGGGAACCCAGTGTGGTAACAGGACTTCAGGATGCTGTTTACACTCATGGAAACCAGTTATGTATGCAACGCCCCCAAAATACACATATGAGATGGCAAAAAAGCAACAAGAAAAAAAAAGCTTTAAAGCACACCTCATTAGCATATGAATTCCACTGGCAGTAAACTAATAACTAGCTACCTAACATCAACAGTCCAGCTGTATTACTGACCGATACTCAGTGCTCTAAAACCCCCCAACTTGGCATGATGCTGAGCAATTATGATTCATGAAAGCAAAAACTGAATTTTAAAAAAAACCTCTAAAAGACACATTAACAAGGTTGAAGGACACACAGGGAGATAATAGAGATGGTGATAAAAATCAAAAGAAGCAGAGTGATTTTTCTAAGAAAAATGTAGCAGCCAAGAGTGAGAGAGACAGAGAGTGAAGGATTTGTAATAGAGAGATAGAGAGGCAGAATGACAAAGAGGAAGAATAACAATGGTGCCAAAGCCTCTTCCATCCTCCTTGCAAACGTCCCTGATCCCCTTTTTTCTCTCATTTAAATTCCTCGCCATTGTCATTGCAATCCAGTCCTAACCCCCCACCGCCTGGCAAACACACACACACACACACACACACACACTTGTGGACTTTAGGGCACACATGCATTGACCTCCAGCAGCAACTAGGGCCATTCCAGGGCGCCTGCGCTCATCTTCTCTAATCCCTATCAATGGGCACACACATGCACACGCTCACAATGTTTGCTGGAAAGATAGGCTCAAGTTTCCCCAGACTGCTGATGTCAATGTGACCCTAACCATGCTAACATGGGTGTGGAATAGCAAGCAGCTTGTCACCGAGAATCCAGTGCCGTGTCAGCTACACAAGGCCAGGCAGGATAGCGCAGCGCTCACTTGTGCCCTGTCAACATGTATAGTCGATATCGCTAGCCTTAATTCTATTCCCTGCCGTAACATTCCCTGGTCAACTGCGCTTAAGACCACAGTACACTGGTTTGTCAGCAATTGTGTCTTACAGAGCAGACATACTGCACTCAGTAACATTTGTCTGGAATGTCTTCAGAGCTGTCTAACAACAGCAACAGGGCTAGAAATGGACATCTTGCCAGCACAGTCAGGACACAGCCGGGCTAATACAATTCCCTGGCTTATTCCTTGTCAGCAATTCTAGTTCACAGAGATGGCAACTGGTGCTGATCTTAATATTGCCTCGTCATTGTGCACTTGCTACATCTGGACTGTCAACAAAGCCTGGAATCATGCAAGACAGAGAAAAATCATGGCTTATCTGCACCACCAGGGCAACAGTGGTGTTGGATTATTCCTCGTCTTATCGCTCCAGTGTCAACAACGCTAAATCAGGGATGGCGACCGTGTTTTATGCTGTTGTCTTGGGCTATCATGGGGGACACACGTCCATTCTGCGAGCTGTATCTGGCATTATCACACCAAAATTCTCATTATGATGTCATTTTCTTACAAATACTTGCAGTACGCTTGACTAGACTACCTGCTTTAACTCTGCTTTAAAACAGCAAAAATCTCAGCAATGATTCCTGTAAAAAATTAAGAGCTGCTGACGGAAATATGGAATAATATTAGATATTACAAAAAGGAACAAAAAAAACATGTACTAATGTTTGACATAATGAATGACCATGGAAGAGCTCTCAGGTAATCATGAATCCATTAGAGCAGAACGGGCACTTAGATAGCACACACACACAAATATACACTTGTCGGGGGGCTAGAATCAGTGACGCAAACAGTTTGTCACAACTGTAAAAACTAAAAGTCAATTTCAAAGTCAATTTGCAGCAAACAGCATTTGCAAAATAAATCAGGCACTGGCACAGGGTACATTGTGGACAAATCAATGTCAATTTGACCTAAAATAAAAGTGTGTGTCTGTACTGTGGGAGACAGAGAGCCAAATAGTGAGGAAGGCCGACTGCATGTGTGTGTGTGTGTGTGTAAAGAGGATTCTGGCGACAAGGCGACCCTGAGGGATCAAAACACACAGTGTCACATTACTGACGACCCCACACACAGACACACTCACAGGCAGGAGATTCATGCGCTTGTACGAGTGTAGATCACACCGTGGTGTCTACAAAGCAGTTTGCCGACGTGCATGCCAACAGCACCGACTGCGATACTCAGAGAAAGCTGAAAGGGAGGTTGTCATCTTCACAGACTCATCATGTACACCACTTCACAGAGGCTTCTTTGAATGCACCATGAAGACGTACAAGGTTACCTCTGCATATGTGGACAAGTCATCTCAGTCACCCTGACCGCCACCATCTGATAACGGCCAACCCCCACCGGGCCCGGCCGCGGCGCACTGCGCGAGTGTCGCGTCGTCGCGAATAATATACGGTCATTCTAGTCAATGTATCAAAACCCATCGGCTCCACTGTGGTCCGTTTCAGACGCCTCCCAGAAGCGTCTCTACGCTCGGCTACACGTGAATTATGCTTCTGTTGCACGCGCCAATCTACACAGAGCACCTCGAGCGGGCGGAACCCAGGCACGGGAAAAGCTAAAAAAGATAAAATACATAAATACATAAACTGCCAGTCGGAAAAAACAGGCAAAAGCTGAACTAATTAACGACATAGCATATTTACACATGTAGAAGCATATTTGGAAGAACACACTGGGGAAAATGGGCAAATCTGAGCAAGTAAACAAAGTTCAGCGGGCTAAACACTTGCTTCTGAAACGCTTCTGGTAGGGTTTGAAGACCCGTGCAGGACGGACCGGACAGTGGGGTTTCGGTGTAAGGGTATCGTGGGCAGATGAGGTGACAGTTCAGAGCTCCAAAATCACTTAGTGTCTCAGCCAAGTTAAAAGTATCAATCCAAATGCATGTCAAGAAACCCAGCTCTTTAATGCTGACTTCTTTGGCAGTTTGTTGTCGCTCCGCCACTTTAGAAACCTTCACCCAGAAACTGAGAAGAAATTCAGGTTTAAAGTTGCATGCCAATTATGTTATGTAGCAAGAGAGCTAATGCAACCAAGAGTAATGCTCAGATAAAAAGCAAGACATGAAAGAAAATCATCTATGATACATCGCCATATCTACCCAAAAAGAAAAAGGGGCAAACCTGCCAACAGCAGAATTTGCAATATGTCCTAATGAACAATGCAAGAAGATTTCCAGGTCAACATACGTTCTTTGATGCCCTCAAAACCAGCACAACCTTCAGTTCCAATCCAGTTATATAATTAAAAGTCGTCCTCTTTCGTAACAGATGTGAGAATAATGAGATGTGTATTATAACTGAAGAAATCTGACTTTGGAAATGATTTATCTCCAATCCCATTAACATTTGTACCTGAAACTGACAGACAGACCCTCCTGTCTCCCGAGTCTCCCCTCTTTCCAATTCAGTTAATGTGTCTTGTGTGTCTGAATCTCAGTTCTTTGTTTATAGCGATTATGCAACATGACATATGCCTTGCTGCAAGCCAAGACGTCCCGATGGGGAGAATAAATTCTCAAACTTGAACTCAATTACAGTTACGACGAAAACAGGATCCCAGTGTAATTAAAGTGTATTATACCTGGTTGTCAGCAGTAGCCTGAAGCTTCTGCAGGATTGTGTCCTTGGTCCATATCCCTAGACTGGCACTTGGGGAAAAATGCCCCCTCCTCTCATCGACTGTAGTCAAGCTGCCCTTAAGCAAGGCCCTTAACCTCCCCATTTTCTCCGGTGCAGCTGCTG
Organism: Nibea albiflora; assembly: GCA_014281875.1. Lineage (NCBI taxonomy): Eukaryota > Metazoa > Chordata > Actinopteri > Sciaenidae > Nibea > Nibea albiflora. The sequence goes on from CM024803.1 coordinate 7,499,215, forward strand.
AGTGAGCAGCAATTTACATTTGCTAATTCTGTATGCAAATATCATCTGTCATTCATGTACAAAATAAATCTGTCAAGCCTGAATGCAGACTTTTCTTTTTAGATTTTAATGAGTGGCATTAAACTTTAGCTCCAGGTCTCAGTGAGTTAATAAAAGTGTGTACACATACTATTAGTGTTCAAAGCATTGCTGCAGGCATGGACTTCCCTGTATGTAACCTTATAGTCCTGAGCTGTCAGTATGAATGCATGGCAGTGGCCTGCATGGAATCTGGATATCTGTCTACGTGTGTGTCCACTCCATCTGCGTATTTCCTGTACAAGTGTGTGTGTACTTGAGTGTCTGTGGGTGCCGGTGTGCCGGTGTGCACCGTCTGCATGCCAATATTTCCTGCGTTGCTGTATCTGACCATCAACGTGTGTATTTGTCACAGGCATTTCTGGACAGAGGAACTCTATCCACCTCCACAGAGTCCTTTCAACGCCCGCCATCGCGCACACACACACACACACATCACACGTCCGACTGCTGACACATGCATGTCACCACAGCAACCAGATACAGCCAAAGGAATACTGACAGAGAAGCAGCGACCACCATACTGGCAGGCCAGAGGTTCTCAACATGGGGTTTAGGGCAGCTGCTGGGAACTGCTGGTTGAATCATAAAATATGAATTTTCGAACGATATTCCCGAAACGCAACAACTAAATGAAGTTCACTGGGAATCTTCGCACTGGTTCAAGAGCCTGAAGCTTAACGCTCATATACAGTCTGCCTTGTTTTCACATATGCTAAACAGGTTTCACAGTATTTCTGTGGCTTTTCACACATGTGGCTCCCATTGTTGATTTGATCTCATACAGAGCGTTCAGTACTCATCTTCAAAGAGGGGTGGGGGGAAATGTTCACGTGATAGTAGAACAAATTTACAAGATGATGCCGATCTTGCTTTTATGGTTGAACAGGGAGAAAACACAGAGGAGAACGGCATTTTTGTCTATTTACGGGGAAAATGAAATGAGCTTCACGAACCTCTGGCTTGTGAAACTTACTCAGCACAAATAATAAAGGCAGCATGTAAAGTCTGAATTCAACTGGATAGAAACTGAAAAGCAGAAAGAAAAAAAACGAGTAAACTGCGGCGTGTGAGAACTGGAGCGAAAACGTCTACCAACTGTACATCCAAGGAAACAGAACTTACTTCGGACAGGACGAAACGTCAGCGCGATCCTCCTCTTCACCCTGTCGAAGACAAAGAAAGTTCATCAATACATCCACAGAACGTGTGCAGCCACCGTCAGGAATTGTGTTTAGAACGTAACAACCTGATCTGCAGGGGAATGAAAAGCGAGTGCTCCTATGCTTTTTAGACATATGGCACAACGGTCACGCAAAGAAGGTTCATCCTTGCGAACCTTGAGGCTAGCATCTGTCATGTCCTCTCCATCTTTTCAATATAGTAAAATCATTCAGTGATGAACTATATTTGGGAAAGAGATCTGAATTTGTGTTGTTGAAACGGATAATATCCTGCTAAGAACCAAAGAAAGCCCTCGGGGGACTGTAAAATTGAATAAATCTTGTTTAAAATGCTCACAGATTCTGTTGGCCTCCGAGCATGTACAGTCTTATGGAAATGGAAATATACTGTAAAGAGATTTTCTACAAATTAGGGTTTTTGCATTTAGAAGTAAGCGACACTATTGTGTTTGAAATATCACAAGACTTATGTTCTCCGCCATCCCGCTTCTCCGAGCTATCCATCCTCCCAGCTTCAATTATTTCCCTCACTCTCTATATCCCCCTTTCTTCAGATTCAGTAATGGTTTGTATTTAATCAAGCGTACAAACAGAATGTGAAAAGTCAAAATCTAAACATATGCACCCCATAGGCACGGTCTGCTGCAATCTTATCTAGTCTCTGCATTAGTTTCTCCCCTTCCTCCATCGCTCCTTCTTTCCATCTGGTTTCCATTCTCTCCACCTGCCCATCAGTCTGCAGCCAGGGACAGGTGAGCCTATTACACGCTTCTCACACTGTCTACTGCACACACTCTGATGTACACACACACACACACACACAAAACCACACTTGCTCTACTTCATGGTAACTTAGCGTGCCACGCACATCAGCCAAATCTGCTGTGCTGTAAAACGGCTGTTACCACAGCCACGTCACGCTCCTGATGAAGTGGTCTAGTGTCGAATATAAAAGCTGCGAAAAACTCTAATACTAGACAACAGCAGAGAACAGAACAGATATGATGGAATAAAACATGTTGGACCTTGAAACTGGACTTTTGAACTTTGAAAGCAAGGAATGAAAGTGAATTTAAAAACGTCCATTGTGATTCAGCCTTGATACTAAAGCAGAATTAAAATAAAATCAGAGAGAATTTTCACTCTTAGTGACGAGTTAATGACTTAAATTGCACCGAGAGAAGTGCACACAGGGGTTTCACTTCCTCATAGCTCCACTACTCCGACTGTAAGGAAGCTATTAAAACTGTGAGTCAATGTGCAGTCAAACGGAACCACAGCAAATATATTTGTTCTATACAGCATTTCTCCGATCCGTGGGGGGTTTAGGGGTTTGCTGATCAATAGCAGCGAGTCAACATTTACTTCCTCGGGCACAGAGATTTTAGACGTCACTCTCTAAGAATAATATTTCGTGTAAACCTCCACCCCCCCTTTTACAGTCCAACTTAAAACGGACAAACAGTCAGTTATTACAGCTGGAATATTATGTTCCTCTAAATGACTATATAAACCAGCAACAACATAAATATACAGCAGTTGTTAAGTGAGTAGTAAAACAACATAGTTTTCGAGGCTTAAGGGCCAACAAAATTATATCCGCTTAACCTAAAGCCTTTATATTGCACGAGGAACTGATGGTTCTGTCTTTTAGAATCAAAACCAATCAGTATTTAATGTTTGGTTCTCTAAAGGTTTTCTGTTCATAGCCAACAAAAAGAACGGTAATATACTCTGGGTTTAAAAGTGATCAGCGCATCAGCGGGTAACTTATCCCAGTGCATTAAGTACAGCAAGAGCATTAAAAGCCAGAGAGGGTATAAATTGTTTTTTTTTTCCTTAATGTAGATTAAAGGAAAACACATGTTATGGCCTTATGTAAATCCTGCTACAATCACAGCGGTCGACTGCTTAGTCATCCTTTTTTTGGTCAGGATTCACGCGCACTTTGCAAAAACGTGAACTGCAGAGGTTGTATGGACACTTTTGTCCTCCTAGCTTCATCCTCTGGATCTGGCATCATGTCTCCTTACCTTTCCACATCACAGATGAAGCGGACCACAGCGCCACAGTCTGAGTTTTCGCTTGTTTTCTATTTTGTTGCTGTTTTTATGTAGAGACAAGGCAGCCCATCTCAGTTTCTCTAGAGGCATCGGTGGCTGAAAGGCTATTTATTTATTTCCAGAAAGCCTGCCTGCCTGCTTGGCTGGAGGACAGCGAGGGGGAGGAGAGAGTAAGCAAAAAAAAAAGAAGAAAAAAAAAGTTGAAGGTGGGAGAGATTTGCTGATGATGCCGTGCAGCAACATTGCAGAACGCGCTATCATGTGAAACATCACCTTTTAGACGCTCTCGCTCTCCCTCGTCTTGTTTGTTCCTCCTCTACCTGCCTCTCTCCTTGTCTCGGTCTGCCATGCTCTTTTTTCCGTCTCTTTGCCTAACACCCGGCGCCTCTCCGCGCGCACATTTTTCTCTTTTTCTCCTTCTTCCAGACCTTGACACCAGCTGTACTTTTCCGATTCAGCAGTTCGCCAGATGACACGCCGAGATTTCACACAAGCTAAGAGCACAAATAATAATAATAACACAAAACAAAAAGGCAGGAAAAAAATATATATAAAAAATAAATAAATAACCCAAAACAGAAGCAAGCAAATCAGCAAAAACAAATCCCAAAGGCTTCTGTGCAGTTCCAGATAGGAAGCTTGACAGTATTAGCAGGCCGTGTTGAAATTATTTATGTGGAGAGTCAAAGTATTAATATGCAAGAAACAAACAAACAAAAAAGAAGAGTATAAGAGGGGTAGCTAAATATACAGTTAGCTACAACAGAGATGGATTAAAATAGATGCGCGATGTGAACTCAAAGATAATTAAGTACTCAGCACACTCAGTGTTTTCAACACCCCCATAACAACAGATAACCCCTAATCCCATAGCCACGGATAGCCAAACTCCATACTTATCATTATTTTTAATGATATTCAATCATAACACTATAGCACGGCAGCACGGGTAGTATACCAGCCAAATTCCGGTATACTACGAACTTCATGGCTGCGCATCGTGAATCAGGAGATGCACATATACGACAGATGAGACCAAATGTACTCTCAGAGAGCGTGAATATATTCAATTAGTGGTCAAAGGCCACCTTTTGAATCTTAAGGCTGAACCAGACAACATGTGGAGCCTTCTTTCAAAAATTTGAGTCTCACATGTAACACCTACATTTACCTTTGCATCGTCTTTACAATATAACCACGTGTACTCAAACTAAACACTAATTAAATGATTTTTTATACATATATTACTGCATCCTACTGTTTTTGTTATCAAGCTTGCTCAGTAGCAGTGACAGATGTGGCAGTCTGCCATGTCTACTGGCCATACATAATGCACTTTACGAACAGATGTCTTCACAGCATTGTGATTCCTTTGCAGGGATAAAGGATTACAGCACAAGGGTGGATTCACAGCAGACACCAGCCAAAAGATGGAATTGCATTTATTCATTTGTCTGTTTCTGTTAGTCTGTCACTTCAGCACCAACAAGTTGAAGTCAAATCCCATTCTTCACTTTCCTATAAGGCAGCCGATGTTTCACATCACCTCTTATGAATTTTTTCCACCTGAGGAGGGACTAAACATGCTCTAGCCGTGGTCTCACATACATCTTGATTAAGGGCTGACACACCGAAATACACCTGCGATCTGATTTCTTTCTCAACCATTCACACATTTATTGTTTACTTAAAAATCTAGGACAGCTTAAGCGTGAGCAAACTTTGGAGTATAAAAACATCATCTTGCACAAACAAACTAAAAATAAAAATGGAGAATTAAAGGTTACCCTAGCAGAGCTATGGCTATAAATCAATGGGCTAAAAAGAGTCACAGGAACCACTGAACTGCACATTTGCACAAAATCCAATGTGAATCCAGCCAACAGTTGCCCAATTCTCCCCTTCTGCTCCGTTTCCCTGCCTGTTCTGTTAAAGCCGGCGCTATTATTAGCATGCAAGGGGATCAGGTTGAGAAGATGAAGGCTAAAAGAGCATGGACAGACAGAGATTTTAACTATGGGCATAGTGGGGGGTAAAACCACTGACGACAGGTTGACCTGCAGGTTTATTTGCAGAATGCTCGCTAACTGAGTTAAGTGGTGGAAATTTGAAGATGCTAAATTAATTATATGCATCACAGGACAGAATGAATCCACGGGAAGCGAGGACGTCTTAAATTAAAGTGCCATTTTGTTTTTTATGGCTCATTTCTGCCTTTAATAAGATAAAAGGGAATATTATGTCATGGTAATGATGCTGACACTTAAAAGAAAACAAAGCAGAACGATGTTAAGAGGTAGCAGGGGAAGGTCAGATGTGAATCAGGTAAACCCAAGTGGCAAAGCTTCAATAAGTCACTGTTTGAGCTCAGCACAGTAAGCAAAGTCATTAGTCCCATTTTCACCCCATTCAGTTGTTCAAATGAAAAGCTGTCTACCTCGAAATACCATCTAGATGAAGGAACCAGCCGCTGTAAACTGTAAGCGAGGAAGCACACAGCCGCTCTCTGGCAAATTCAAAGAGAGAGCTGAGAACATATGAGAAAAAAATAAATGGGACGGTGAGAACAAAAAGACATGGGGATTGTGCTGTTAGGATGTCAGAGGTTAAGAGAGCAAACTGGAGGCAGAAAGTTCAGACTGTAAGCCCCATAATCTGCTTCATAACTGTGCCCTGACATCACTGTAGCAGATGCTTTATCTTGGATCCTGTTCTCTCGGCCCATTCTAATGCAATGGGTGAGGGTCTCTCTGTCATACTGTAATGTAATGAAAACAGAGAGGGCAGAGTGAGGGGGAGATAGACGGAGATGGGTTAGTACAGCCATATTCTGATAAATAATCACAGGGAGAGAATGAGAATGGTTCTTGGCTGTGTACAGCCGTGAACAGGTGTGCGTGAGCGACACAACCTAGTTTCTTATGTAAAGGTGCCATGAAGTGAATATATAATGTGTTGCTTTTATGCTTAAAGCCACCTGTGCTTTGCATACATCTGAATGTTTCCTTTGTTTGTGGTGTCTCTACCTGCACAATGACTGGCATGGCTCTAATTAAGTCATCAAGTGGGGAATAAGCAGGCTGAGAGGTAAGATGAGAGAGAATTTTAAAGTAACAATTTGCAACATTTTCATACATCACGTACAAATCCTCCTTTGGTAAACAGTATAATAGAGTTGTTCGGGATGACAAATAGAAATAAAACAATCTAATGCTGCAGTTTTACATCGATTTGCTGGGTTTATTTTTAAATGTACAGAGAAAGCAAAGTAGTAGTTAGATCATGTATGCCCCCTTGCATGGGCAGAGGATCACCAATCTGCGACAAACTACATCTAAAAATGGTGTAACAATTTCAGATGAATGTTCTTCAATGTAAATTGCTTTGAGGATCCCACCGCCTACAGTGTAAAATATCATCGTATCATCAAACATTCAGAGAATCGGGAGGAGCCTCTGTGTGCAAAGGACAAGGTCAAAGGTCAAAACTGGATGCTCATGATCTTCGGGCCTTGAGACGGCACTGGATTAAAAACATGATACTCAACTGGAAATCACTCCAGCAAAAGACAAATACTAGGCTACTATAGGCGGTGTCTATAGGCGGTGTCAAGAACTAACACATATGGATTCATAGGGGAACTTAAAGCTACTACAATGTGTTATTCAGTAACATTTATGTTCTTTTTAAAGGAATACAGAGGAAAGTAATATTGTAGATTAAACTGAGAAACTATCTACAGCTGATGTTGATGCTATCCCTTTGTTTTGATGTTATGTAATGTATCGTATGCCTTTCTGTGTTCATTTGGCCAAAGATGTATGACTGTTTCCCCCCCTTTGTTTGTTGTTGTCAGTCAGTCATGTCAGTGTACTCAAGTGTTCATTGTTGCTCAATTCCTGCTTTGGACCTCAATATTTATAGGTTCAATTACAAAGAGCTGCATTGCTTTCTCCCAGTGGTTCACTGTGGTCATGCTCAACTTAAAGTGGTTTGTCTTTCATAGATTTTGAAGTTTGGGTAAATAAAACGCTTAATTTGTTATGTGTACTGCTTGGCTTCTCACAGACAGGAACAAGGTTTTGCAGCTCCTTCCCAGAGTGACCCTCTGTTAAGGGGTGAGTGCAGAGGGGTCAACAACTGGTCAGGGCTTTACCCAATCACCTGTCACTCTTACATAAGATACACACACAAAAGCACATGATTTAATGCCGCCAATGTTGTGCACACTTCAGACAAATGGCAATTTCTAGTAGCAGGAATTAAGAGACTAAAGGCATCGACCTCTCTGACAAAACAAGAATAGACTGTGCTGTGTTCTATGCTGGAAAAGACAATTTAACTCAGTAATGAGAACAACCTTCAGTTTCAAACCACCACAGAAAAGATGGCTGTAGGCTACTAATCATACTTTATTTATAATTTCTAAGATCCATTTTCGCTCACAATTGAGTGACATTAAAACTCTCAAATCTTGAGCTCAAAGTGTTTTTTACTACAAGGCAAAATTTGAAAATGATATGACAGGAAGAGGAATTGTTCCAGTTCTTTAACTAAATTAGATTAGATAAGATTAGATTAGATTAGATTAGATTAGTCTTTATTATCTTCCTTAAAATAAATCAAAGATGTCACTGGAGGGTCCCATAAATCAAGGGCGAACAATATTTGATCCACAAACAGATTTTTTTTTTAGCAAGAAGTGACAAAAAAAAGAGGTTTTAGAAAAATCTGCCTGAGTAAAGCAAAACTTAAAATATGCCATCCAAACTTCATCCCACACTCTGAAAGTTTATTTAGTGTCAACCTTTGACAGATCAAAAGTAGAATCAGGAAACTATTCTTATACTTAGAAAGTCAGGGGGAAAATGTAAATGTCAACGAAGCTGTCCTTGCTTGTTACTGGAAAATATTCAGGGTATATTATGTTTTACCCCGTAACACTGCATTTCTGTCAGAATTATAAGCAGTGAATAAATCAGATACAGCACACACTCATCAAAAATGATTTTCCTGTCATTTCAATAAAGCTTATTATTGACTAGTATAGGCATTCTTTCACATATATCATGATTAGTTTTGGCTTTATTGCAATAGCCTGAATGGGAGGTTCCTGCAAATAAAGTGGAGGTGTTGCAAAATGTCAAATGTGATAAAATAAAGGTTTCATCTTAAAAGCCAGAGACAAACAGAATCGCAGAGAGAGAAAAATAATGAACCCTCAAGCCAGTGAGGACAAAGAGAGGAGAGGGGCAGAAAAAAAACAAGGCAGAGAGAAAGAGAAAATTTAGATACTGTTCTCTTCTCTGGCAGATTGATAACAACTGTCTGACTTCGTTTGAGATGGGAATGCAAGGGCAGAGGGAGAATAGGGAGGAGTGATAGGTAAAATGAATTGAAAGGCTTTATTTAACAGATGAAAGAAGGGAGTGTGGCTGACAGTTTGACAAAGATGGTCATATTTGGTGGGAGATGAAGATAGAGGTGGAAGGGAGTGGTGCTGGGCGGGCTCAGAGGGCCTAATGTTGTTATGTCTTGAGTGTGGGAGATGGAGCAAGGTGGGAGACTGGTCATTAGACAAAGATTGTTTAGTATGAGAAGAAAGTTAATGGAAAAGACTTGGAGAGCGAGTTCAACTGTTGATGTGACTGCCAGGAATTTAGAGGAACTAAAGACGGCTTTATATTCAATGGGCTATTCACCAAAAAATGAAACAAATAAAATACTAATGAAAACCCCGAATGTCAAGATCAAAACCAGAGGAAAAAGCAAAAGGAAAAAGATCGAAGAAGGGACGTTTGCAACGTCAGCCAACACATTTCACTGTGCTCACTGTGGTGTCTGTCAAGAGTAACCAGACATTTGCTTGGGTCAGGGGTATCTTTAATGGGCAAATGCAGGTGATTAAATCAGCCCTTTAACCAGCCGCTTTGGTCTCCTTTGCTGAAGCATCAACATGAACCCTTCTTACACCTGATTCTAGGATAATGCAGCACTAACTGGGTTGTTCCTAGGGTTCCTGATTTCACATTTCCATTCAGGGGGCAGGGATAACAGGATGTTCCAGATGTCCCTCTCCCCAGCAACACAATCTAACTACTCCTGGGTCATCCTGAGATGTTCCCAGGCCAGACAAGTTATGTAGTCCCTCCAGAGGGTTCTAGTTCTAGGTCTGCCCCAGGGTCTCCTCCCAGTTGGACATGTCTGGAACACCTCTAAAGCAAGGCACTCAGGGGGCATCCTAATCAGATACCCTACTACCTCAGCTGGCTCCTTTCCAGCTCTCTATTCCTATCTCTAAAGATGAGCCCAGCTACCTAACTGGAGGGAACTCATTTTGGCCACTTACATCCAGAGTCTCATTCTTTAGGTCACTCCCCAAAGCTCCTGGCCATAGGTGAGGATTGGAACATAGATGGACTGGAAAATTGGGAGTTTTGCCCTCCATCTCAGCAATTTCACGTTTTGTCTTAACAATCTATTTTTGAGGTCAAACAACTGATTGCATCATTAAGATTTCAGGTTTAATCTAGATTCCATAATTCAAGAACGTACAAACTGTCAGCTCAGAGATGTAAATCAAAACCCAACTGACATCAAATATAGCACTGCGTGTTCCTGTCATCATTCAAAGCACTACCAACAGTTCACTGATTGGTCCAGCTTTCAGCTCTGTACCTGAGTGGGATGTCAGCGAATAATTTCTGGACTATCCTCTACCAGTATCTGAGCTCTGGTGATTTAAGATGGTCTTACAAGGCTAAAGAGAAGGGCCGAGGGCTGGACAGCTTGGCAGGCTAAAGAGTCACTAAAGAGTGACGTGAAAAATAACTGGCAGGCTGATAAAAAGGCTGTCATCTCTGCTGAGCTGCGAATAAATCACTGGATGAAGGTGTGGAAGAGAGGAAGTGAGAAAGACATTGAGAATGAGTGAGGTGGTCTGGCAAAGTGAATTGTCACCTCTTCTGGACTATGCACGGAGAGAGGTCAGCGATAAGGAGAAAACCAATAGAGATGCAAGGCGTGAGAAATGGAAAGGAAATGAGAAAGAAAGAGTCGGTTGCGAGCGAAGAGGGAATAAGCAGGACAGCAAATGGAGTCAAAGTTGGCCAAAGATGGGAGAGATTGATCGTAAGGCCAAGTGGATGGTTACCAAGAAAGATCAAAAGAGCAAGAGGGAGAGAAAGGCAGGGATGAAGGGAGAACAGAGGAGCAAAACTGGACCAAAATGAGCTTAACTGCCTATGGAAAGCAGGGAGGGAGGGAGAGTATTGGGGGATAGAGACAAAGTGGAGGCCAGAGACTGAGAGACAGCAAATAGTGGGAAATTGACATGAAAATGAGGGGATGCTTGGGGGAAAGCCAGCACGCTGTGACACCTGAGGCTTGTGAGGTTTTAGGGTAGGTTGGCTCAGCACGATAAGATAACTGCTGCCTTATCTGCGGCCGTCAGACTGCTAACACATATACACACAAACTGACATATCAGCACACATGCCCGCTCGAACACACATTGGCCAGGGAAAAGCAGACATGAATAAAATACTGCTGGAAGACTGGCAGACAGGTGTTTGGAACCGACTTAGATGTCTGTGTTAAAAAACAAACTTATATGCAAGCAAGTATTTCTGTGGATGGATTCTTGCATTACATGTGTGCAAAGTGGATGTCTGTCGGTCTCTATGTGTGAGATAAATCAAAGTACTGCTTTTGTTTTCTCCCTGGCTGGATGTGTTTGTTAGTCATACACTGTCTCTAACCATGACTTGTATGTGATCAATGTTTCAATTGTGGGAGGCAGGCGAAAGCTGCAGGGGGTAGTAGAAGTAAAGTCCAATCCTGGATAAAACCAGCTGGGAAAAATTGACAAATGAAAAGGGTGGAGAGGCAGAAAAGATAAAAATGAATGAGAATATGTCATGGCAACATGTATGACAGAATCAAATAAGAGGGGTGAAAAAACGTGACAAGAATGAAACATTTTAGATTGTGTGACATTGCTGAGGCAGTATGTACTGCACATCTTTAAAGGTACAGTACGTAGGATTTTGTGTAGCTGCGGATTGGAACCCCCATCGCTTACCCTACCATTCCAAGAGTGAAGAAGAAGATGGTGTCCATGAAATGCTAGTGAAGCGGGTGAAAGCTAGTCAGCACTGGCTAAAAACACAAAGTCGCAAGCTGATTGCTTTGTACAGTAATCTTAGTTAGGAAAGAGGAGAGATAACAAATGCGTTACCATCTGGCAGAATCGTGTCTCGAAGTGGAGTCACTCACTGCTATGACCAAATCATTTTGCACATTCACACTAACCCATTTTTACTTGCACAATGCAACAAATTGTTGCGCTGTAGAGTTGGCTGTGATAAAGTAGAGGCAACATCCACTCATTAAACCATTCCTGGATCAGCTCTGACTCCGACCCTGAGAATCAGCTCTCTAGTTTTTTATGCATTTATTGCACAGTTATGTATTTAATCTTGCACATTTGTCTTGAGATGATGAAGGAAAATTAACACAAATGGCAATAGCACTTGTTTGTGTATTGTAAATAGTAAGAATGTAATAATAAAAAATTATAAAAAAAACAGTAATAATAATAATAATAATAATAATAGACCCAAACAAAATCTATTATGCCATTAAAATAGAGGATTTCACACAGCCATTGTTTCCACATCTACATCCCATTTATAAACATATGACAGACACATATTGTCCAAGAAGACAAACAAATGCTGTACCCCTAAAGGGGATCAGTGCCGTTTAGATTCATATTATAAAACAAATCAACATCATGATCCACCATCATTACTTTGGCAGAGAGTCAGGGACAGAGATTGGATTTTTATAACCTGGTTGCTTTGACGTGAAGGCTGTGAGAGCCAGTCTAACGATTCAACGGTCATCTACAGCCATAAATGTTAATTAACAGCCTTAGCTGCTGGACATTCATTTCCTGCTATGGCCGTGAGGGAGAGCTCGTAAAAAAGGGGTGCATGTGCATGTGGGTATGTCATGTGTGTGTGTGTGTGAGAGTGTGAGAGGGAGAGAGAGAGAGAGAGAGAGAGAGAGAGAGAGAGAGAGAGAGAGAGAGAGATTATTAGTGCGTATATGTCCTAGTGTGTTTTTATGAGAATGTGTGATCGCCTGTACGTGTGTGCGCGGCATCATGTGTGACAATGTGTGAACGTCTGCGTGTTCCAAGGACACGCGGTGATGAAAACTGTCCCAAAGGCTCCTCTGTCCTTTTCTAATACAGCAATAAGCCGTCAGCACAAACCATAACTAGCTAGTCACACCATGACAACACAATAAAGCGATACAGGGACAAAGTCAGGTAGAAGTCACACCATGGCCACATATTAGAGGTGTACACACACACTACATCAGGAGACGGTTGCACTGTGACGTCACAAAGAGCAGTACAGGACGTACAGAGAGTAAAAGTGACACTATGGAATCACATTACAGCTCTCACAGCATCATAATACAGCTGTATGAGACCAAAGGGAGATGTAGTTAAGTGACGGTGTCCAATGACGTCATGATCAGGCTTAAATTACTTCAAGTCACCCTACAACATCATGACAAAGCTGCATGAGGGGAACATGTAACAAATAGCTCAACAATTAAGCTTAAAAGTAGGGAGTATACTGTATATAGGCAAGAATGGAATATCATATGTATTAGTATGTTTCCAAAAGTGTATAGTCACCTTAAAATAAGAATCATTGATTATTTAAAATGAATCTACAGTGAGAGCGGGTCCTCTTTCAAGCAGTGTGCCATGTTGAACCACAATTTGAATTTGCAGCCAGAGTTTTTCCAACAAGCTTGAAGGAAATAGTAAGGAGTGGGAAAGTATTTGGTTGAAACTGGCTCTATAATGGACTAAGCAATTCATTAAAACAAATAACCTCATAAAAACTTCAATAAAAAAACATTGGTTTTAACTGAGATCAAATATTATTATTATCTTTTTAAAGAGTAATATGGCTTAGAAGTACAGTAGGTCGGATACACTGTGCTGTATAATCGACCTGATTTTAGTCAGGTCTTGACTCTACTACTTCACTAGCTAAACAATGGAAAACCAAATAAGAGCAAGCAGAATTTTGCCTGGAGCGAGGTCTGCCATCTCAGCCAGAAAGTCTACAAGTGTGCCAAATTTTAAAATAACATGTCTAATTAGGCCAAAGCCTTAATGTTAAAAACAATTAGCCTAAGGAGGGTACTGTGGCTAAAACATAGCAGTCATGGATGGGAGTATGTCGACAGTGAAAAAAGTGCATGCTTCTTGAACAGGTGTCGCGACAATTTTAGTGCATCTTTGTCGTAAAGGTTTTATTGCACATACAGTAACAAGCATAGCTGTTGTCAACCCGAATAATACCATTTTTGTCACCTGGGGTTCACTCTCGCTGCTGTGATATTTCTGCTGCAACTGTGTGTGGTGGAGGAGCTAAGCCCCACCCTCGTGCACAGACACAGCACAGGAGTTTTCAAGTGCTGATGGAAGAATCAACCTGAGAAGTATTCAGGAGTAGCTTCACCCCAAATAGTTGCAAACTCATTTTCTGTCACGTATTTGAGCAAAATGCTCGCACTGACAAGCCATGATTGCGTGTAAGTGTTTTTTCCCCTTTATTTCAGTCTCCATCACTTTCAGTACATATGTGCTTTGGTGCGTCGGGCTCAAAGCCACCTGGCAGAACGTGACAGGATAATGGCAGAATTATCATTTCACAAGAAGCCAACGCTGGCCACAACTGGCTCCATGCTGGAACAATAAATGAAAGGAGAAAGTTATTTTTAATGGTTGTACGTTACCATCTGCTAGTGGAATTTTTATTTAGCTGTATTCTCACTCATCCTGTTGTTTTCAAATTCAAGTGTTGTTTGGTGAAGCTGGCTAATTAATGAAGATGAAATCCAAACAATGAGCCGTACCAGCGTTAGCCCCGGCTGTGGAAAACAGAGCTAATGGAGACGAGCCATGACTCTCTGTTTCCATCTCACTGTCGACGCCTCTCATCCTCCTCTCCCTTCTCCCCCATGCCCCATCTATCAATCCATTTATCCATTCTGCCTCATCCTCCTGCTCCTCTCTCTCTCCCTCTCTTTCTCATCTTATCTATCTCAATGTATTGTAGGACACTACCATTTCAGGTCGCTGTAGTATTCTGACCATGAAGATGTTTTACAGGCTACCCCCTCCTCCTCTTCCCCCTTCCCAAAACAGATAGGAGAAAAGCCCCCATGTTAGAGTCATGGTTCAGTGGTTTCTAATTATGTGTTCACTGTAGAAGCCTGGTCAGAATATTTCATATAGGCCCATGAGAGAGAGAGAGATAAGAGAGACAGTAGGGCATGAAGGAGGAAGCGAAAGACAGAGACAAGAAAGAGACAAACAAAGAGAGATGGAAAGAGGATGTAGAGAAACAACACACACAATGAAGTACACAAAAAATCTTTTCATTTGTTGTCTCTATTGTCCAGGAGTGACATTAGACAACACAGAGACAGAGTGAAAGAAAGAAGAACCTGAGGTAACCATGGCCAATGAACTTGTGTTACCATCTCCTCCTTTGTAGTGGCTCAAGTCCCACATGACAAATTCACAGAGAATGCATCTATGACTTTACTCACTGAAACTGAGAGTCTAAGGGTGTGTTCTGATTGAATACAAAGTGACTTTTTTGCCTTTGACAGGTGGAGTACTTTGCAATCATACTGCCTTTAAAATGAGCTTTGTGTTCAGTCTGAAAACACCTTTGAAGCTTGATAATGATAAAACCCCAAAGTGGCACGGCATAATTAATTTACACATCCTCTCCTGTAGATGGTACAAAGCACTCCTGTGCTCTATAACTGACTGCAAAACACAGTTATTAAACTATGATATCATCTTCCATTTAGAACTATCTGGCTCTCTGTTCCTTCAAAGGTCAACACTGTCAACAGGCTACAGCTCGCAATTGGTCAGCAGCACAAACTCACGGGTCAACATTCGCCAAAATTGAACTTTACGAGACAAATTTTGCGGGAATTTGCAAACCCACCGATTGTAGCAATACCACTGAAATGTATTCATTTTGCCACTTTAAACTAAAACTAAATTATTTTTGTCAATCTTATGTGAGTGGCCTTTCTTTCTTTCTAAGTAAAAAAGTCTAGAAGAATCTTAATGGACTTTTACGTGTGTACCCTATAACACACATTTGCACAATAGCCTTGTCTAAACTCACAGACACAGCTTTTTCTTTACACAAATTAAGGTTAAAGTGTCTCCAGGCTTTGCCTTTTTGTAATCACGCAATAATTAGGAAGACTTCATGACCTTGCGAGTACAGTTAAATGTGCCACACATAGACCCTTCGGAAGGAGTGCGCACATACACACAGTGGCTCTTCTTGAGGCTCTTAAATGACTGGTGTCATTAATGTTGGTGTGCGGTTGCCAGCTGTAATATTTCCTGTGGTCATTAGACCATCTGGTGGCCTGACTCCTCATATCTCTATCTGTCTCTGCCTGTCTGCCTTTTTGTGCGGCTCAATCCTCTCTCCCTTTATTTCTCTAAAGATTTGTCTCACTGCTTCTCCATTTTGACCATTTAGTTTGTGTCCCTTTTATAGCTGCCCCTCACACACTGCCATACTAATTTTTATTCAAATTATTTTCATTCACTTTCACCCACTTGCAGGCCCTCTACAGCCTCTTGCCCCTGGCCACTTCATCCATCTCTCTGTAATGGAAACCCAATGATGTATGCAGCCATTTTGGTGCTCCAATATGTTAATTGAAGAGATCTGGAGCCTCATTTTTGGATGGGTCAGCATCCCTTTAAATTAAAGCTTCATCATTGCTGTAATTACAGTGTTTTTGGTGAATAGAACAGAGCACATAGGGTTCTATCCAAATAGACAGGAGTTCAAGTCTAAGTCTATATGCCTCCACTGACTACTAGGCATTTCTAAAATAGCACAGTTATGCAATATGTGTTTGGTAAAGTGACTTCTCTTGCATGTTCATTCCCCTTTGCTTCAAACTGTTAGAACTAAGTGAAGCCATCAAAATAACAGTGCACATAATGATGCCATCAGTTTAATCATCCCTGGTAGCGCTTGTAATGGAAGCAGTCTCATTTAATGTACAGTTTCATGATTAACTGAGGTCTGAATTAGTCAAAGACAACATAGCGACATGGAAGCTGAACCTATGTGCAATGCAAAGCCACATGCATGTAAATATAAACACAGTCTCACTGAGTATCCATCTCAATCCCTGAATCGGTCTCCGTGCTTGTTATGTTATTGATCAATAATCTCTCAATACATTTCACCCTTACACAGTAACACACTGTGCATGCAGTTTAACTGATTCATTTGCCACACCTAATTTGTACAACAATAGGTAGCAACAAGCAACAATACGCACATACATTTCTGTGAAAAATACAACGATACTTCAATGGAAAGGTACATTATAGTATAGTAAAAAAAAGTTATTTTTAGTACTCAGTACGTTAAATACAGCAAAGAAAAATGGAGAAAATCAATATACGACAATGTAACAAGCCTGCCTGGGTGAACAGCATGAAACAAAACTGTCTTTCACAGGCTTTTCTGAGCATTTCACTTCTGAAATTGTGCTCTTTTTTTCAGAAAGGACTGCAACTGTTTTCCTTCTGATTATGGGGCTCTCTGTCCTCTGCTGTCCTGTATACCTGCACCCCACTGCAAGTGTGAAGCCAAAACTTGGTTGTCCCCGTTTCCGAGGGCTGCTCGCCTGCTTCTCTCTTTACATTTTTAATGACTGGAATGTCTTTGAAGTGCACATGTGGCAGTATAATAATCGCAACTAATTTAAACAGGCCTGTCATTTCATTGGTATAAGAAGGAAAATTTGTCGAAAATGACTTTTAGAAGAAAGAAAATATTTGAGCATTTTCTTTGAGGTGATATTCAATTTTTCTGTCATGTTTTTTTTTTTTCTCTAGGTAGGTAAAGGTAAAGGTAAAGTATGGTCTGTTTTTATCTGACTGCTGGACCTTACATCCTACAGTATTTTTAGCTGTGATAAATTAAACAATATAATAACAGCAGCGTTTAGAGTTTTCAGTGTTCATTTCCTAGGTTGCCAATCTGTCTTTTCTTGAATCATCTCATAATCAGTCCCAAGAGCTTGGACGAAAAGTCCAATAAGCGAAGTAAAAAGAACCAAAAATAACTATAATAGAACAGTTTTACAAGAGCGAGTGCTTCGCAGTTGAGACACTTCACTATCGCCGCTTTCCTCCAAGGAGATAGCAGATTCTTAAATAGAATGATGTCGATCAAACAAGAAAAGACTGCACCATTACCATAAAAAGACCTGCAGTACTTGCATCGACAGAGAGGGCAATTTGTTCAGACTATGGGCAGGAAAATTGTTCTTCCTTTTTGTTTTTTTATCACTGAAATCTATAACAGACAAAAGGGGGCGTAATCGCCATCCGCAGCCCATTCTTTACGGAGACAGCAGTCTGTTTCGGTCAGGTCCTCATGCACAGGGTGCCCATGCTTTCTTAAACCCCTTTTTCACACAAAGGACCAGGACTAGGTAGTCCTCTAGTCTAATAGAAAGTATTGGATGCTGGTTACTTGAACTTTTATTTTATCCAGGGGAAAAGTTAACTGAGCGCAAATGCTAATTTTAAGCAGAATCCTAAATGTTCATGGATTAAAAGGCACTGACACTAGGGAACTGAGCTGGGGTCGATATGGGTCAGCTGCCTTGCTGATAGGTTTCTCTGCGGTAAGCGAGCGAGAACGTATGTGTGTGTGTGTCCTTTTCAAATGAATGCCAAGAGAAATGTTTTACCACTTTCCAAATTCAGATAAT
Source organism: Nibea albiflora (assembly GCA_014281875.1). Lineage (NCBI taxonomy): Eukaryota > Metazoa > Chordata > Actinopteri > Sciaenidae > Nibea > Nibea albiflora. The sequence continues at coordinate 7,517,426 of CM024803.1, forward strand.
TTATGTTGTAATTAAATATTTCCTGTGCATGCAATAGAAGGTTTCAAATCAGTAGCACAACAAAAATGTCAGCAGTTCATTAACTAATGAAAACAGGCTTGTTTTTATCTTAATTACATATTTTATGCATCACACTGTGTTTTGAAGGGACTTCAGAGGCACATGTGGAGGTTTTCTCAACAGGAGATGTTGTTCAATTCATGCGGACACATTAACATTGATTTTGAATTGTTTTTAGATGAGCAGATATGAATACAGCAGACTGCGAGTCAACTCAGCTTTCAGCTTAAAGACCCATAAGTCTGCCCATGATGGCCCACCAATACTACCATATTTAGGGCAGTATACATTTGTGCCTTGCAACTCTGCACCTCCAAGACAAGGCCGCCTTCAGAAGAAGGCTGCCTGGACTCTATAATAAAGCTGTCAGTGCCTCATGGCAGGGAGTGCACTGCTTTTAAAGGGAATTAGAGGAGCTGATTTGATTGGCCATGATTGATGCCAGCCTCTCACTCACCCACTGATAATGTATTCCTCCTAAACACACTCTGGTTCCACATGCACCACAGATTTGTTCGCTTCCTTAAATAATGAAGATGGCTCCCTACGTTTCACGTGAAGGTTTTTGTCTCACGAGATGAGGAGTAGTCAAGCAACATGAAAATATATAAGCGTATATTCCATTATGTCCTTGACAACCCATTGAAAAACCAACTTTTTATACCCCATACTCCATAACCATGCTGGGGTATAAAACAGTACAGTTACCACAAGTTGGGTTTTCTACTTTGAGAAGGTGTGACACTAAATCCACTTTAGAAGTTCATACTACAAGAACGATCCTGAGTCAGCATTATGTAACATCTTGGGGTACAATGTAAGCACAATCTGTCTGGGCTGCTGCAGGCGAGGACTACAGAGCTGGTGTGTGTTTCTAAGTTAATGCGCGTGCTGTATTGTAGGAATCGTATTCCTAATGGGAGTGTCACAGCCCCATGAGAATCCCTTATGCCTGTCTTTTGAACATAAAGCCTTTCTAAAAGCCTCTTGCACATGAAAAACGACTGGAAGAGCTAAGTCAAGCACAGCCCGAGCACAAAGTGGGAATCATTGTCAGATGAAAATGTGTTTTTATTCCAATAATATTCATAATCCTCCCCAACTCAGGTTATCTGTAGTGTACGCGTGTGTGCCTGTGTATGTACAGCATATTATATTTAAACAACACTATCGTGTACTGTGCATTAGAAGGAAATTGCCGGAGCCTTGGGGGCATCAGCAGTTTAATATGAACAATGTCAACCAACTGAAAGCAGAGTATGTTTGAACATTTCATTTTTTCTGATAAACTGACTTGTCTTTCTGCAATTTGCAATTCTGACGCATGTCCTCTGGAGTAGCCCTTCTTTTTTTCCTATTTTCTTCACCACTGCTTAAATCTTAAATATAACAGTGCTGATCCGAGACTTGCTTATCCCTTGCTTATATAGTGAAGCTAAGCGAGTCAATTGTTGTGATCAGAAATGTTGAGTTGTAAAGACATTGTTCAACTCGCACGACATTCCAGGCAATGAAGATGGATAATAGAGGAGGAGGGATGAAGTGGCGATCATATGAAGATTTGGAATTACTTCTCACTCAATTAAATTGAAACTTAATTAAATTGTCGCCTATAAGTTTCACTCGCAGCCATGTATAATTAAGTCACAGCAAAAGCCACTTGTGAACTCTTGTGACTAAGCATCCCTGTGATGTGTGCATATAGTTTGGTATTAAGACTACAGCTGCTACACTGAAGATTTGGGATTATTTTAAACTAATTAACATCCCTCCAGCCAGACAGGAGTGCACGCAGAGGCCACGAGTCATTAAAACATAAAAACAGTCACATGTCCTGTGTTTGGAGATGAAGCCGCCTGCTGTTAAATTACATTAGTCTCTGAATATAAGTATTTTTAAATTTATGTTAGATTCAGAGACGGGTTTCTGTGTATATGAGCAGGTGTAGTTTTAGACAATTAGGTCTTCTTTATGTCTATTATTTGATACAGAAATCCACCATGTTCTACCATAGTCCTACTTCCCAACACACACACACAGAAATGTATGGCATATGCCGTGTAACTACCCTCTTAAAGAGGCTCTGCAGCCTTAACAACTCAATTTTCTGATTATTGTAACATAATTGGGGCAGTTAATAGGCATTCTCATATTTCATTTAGGTTTTTATGAAAAACAGAAATGCTAGTTTGAGGCCATATTACTTCTAAGTAGGAAATTAAAACAAATTGCTTCTAGTAATGGAGAAATATGGCCGCTTATGATAAGTTCCATATGGACTTTTTTCCTACATTTCTGTCTTTTTAAGATAGCAGTCATTAGATTTATGCAAAAGTGAAGGGTCTAAATTACACCACTGTCACACACACACACACACACACACAAAAATGGAAATACCAGTGTGATACATTCATACATATATTCTATAGCATAGAGCCATATATTCTATAGCATAATACACACACACAGCCCGACAGATGTTAAAACACACACACACATACATTCACATAGACACACGCAACTCATCAAGTCGAGCATAACCGAAGGCCTTCAATATGGATTTCACACTTGAGCTAAACCTCCTTAGCTTTCCTCGACAATATGGACGCCTCAAGCCCTGTCACTTCCCCCCACTGCCACTACAAACATTCACTTATTCTTCACAGACAACATTCTCCCTCTGGTTTTAAAACCTCATTTTAGTGCATTGTTTATGGAGGAAGGTCTGCAGAATATTTGAATGTCTCTATGTGGCATCATGTATCCGCTTTAATGGATTGAGACAGGATATAACAGGATATATTTTTATAAGCTGCCTTCAGACCCACAATTTAAAAAAGTGTGGACTGACAGTGTCAACTGGTCTTTTGTTTTGGAGGAACATTTTACTTATCTTATTTTAACAGTAGTAGAATAGTAATCTGGACTCTCACTAATGGAAAACACACAAACACACACACACACACACACACACACAGTGTTTTTATATGTACTTATGCAATAAAGTCTTTGAAGCATGGTTTCCCATCACAAACTGGTTCCAACTCTAAATACAGAGTGAAAAAAGCCATGAAATTCAAACAAAGCAAGCCAGCATTCTTACTTCTTTGAAAACTCCATTAACAAGACACTATATCTTCCCCAACTAGAGGATAAAACATTCTTGGCTTCCATGTTGATCTTTCTTTCTTTTTTACTTGCTCCCACAAACACACAAGCAACTTGATACTTCCCAGACTCCGAGAGACAGAATATGTGAGACCATATAATGCCCATGACCAATAATGCATCAGGAATGTGTTGTGAGGAAATCGAGGAATTTGTCATGGGGAGGGGAAACTGAACGTGTGGCAGGAAATTGACCGACTGTTCAACATGCCTTCACAGTGAAATCTCATCCTCTGCTCGCTCATGCACGCGCATACACATTCTCCTTCTTCTGACTTTTTAAAGTGTGCAAAGACTGTCATACATATGCAATATTTTGATGCCACATGTTATTTTAACATAACACTTGTCCTCCTAATGATGTATTTCTATGAATGTTCAATTATCTAGTACAGCTCTAGTTCGACTGACTGTCTGGCAGTCGCAAAGTGAAAACAGTGCCATTAAACCACAAAGAAAGAACTCTCTCACGCATGCATACGCCAACACAGGCGCCTCATCAACAAACATAATGTTCCTAAAATTGGGGGTAGATGGGACTCGTTCTGGTCGTGCCCATCAGCAATGCCACCACTGCAGGTGGCTGTTGAGAGCGATCATAGAGCCACAGATGGAGCATGTAAAGGTTGCATCTGGAGGGAGAGATGGCAGAAGGCTAGCATGACTGCTGCCTCTGGGCTCTCTACTGATGGGTCCATTGGTTTTCAAACGTGGCTTCTCCACACACACAAAAAAAACCATAATGAACACAGCGGTGGCAGAAATTACCTGAAGGTTGTTTGACAGAATTTTCTATTTTGTATATTACGAAAACAATGAGATATTGTATCAGTGTTTGTCAAACACTTTATATTGCAAAACTGCCTAAAATGTATTTTTGAAGAAGAAAGCTGAGGAGACGCAATCAAATGCTTCATAAAAAAGTCTCACCTCAAAATAAGCAACAAGAACATGGAAAAAAACAAACTCGGTACCCGAAATGAAATGACAATAGTAACAAGACGGCACAAAATAGCATTGCCCGTGAATAACTAGGGAAATAAAAATAAATGAAAATACATATCCCTAATGAGTGGGATAGCAGAGAAACAGATGGTGTGTTCAGCTGGTGTTTGGACCAGAGTTTTTATCCACCAGGCATCAATTTGTTGGCTGTAGAAGTGTGGCGCTTCAGGCAGCCAGTTTACATGCTCTGCCCGGCTTGGTTTTTGCCAGGGTTGTGTCCATATTGATAAGGTTGGTTTGCTGGAGGACATCGATGCTTCTCCTCAAAGGTGACCTTTGCTGTGATTTCATTGGACGCGGTGAATGTAAAAGCAGTCCAACATTTCTTAAGCATTCAAGGTATGTAAAAAGCTCCCATCACGTCCCACTGCACGAACTTTCACATTCAACATATGGTGAACGCAATTAAAGAAAAGGATGAAGACATCCTCAGACGCAGTCATTTAAAGTGTGTGAGGGTATTCTACTTTTTAATCCTTTCTGATAAGGGACTATTTAGAACTCTGCCTCTGAGTCGGAGAGAGAGTGAGAGAGAGAGAGAAAGAGAGAGAGAGAGAGAGAGAGATGCACATAAAGATGGAGATTACTCACGTCGTACCAGGGGGAAGATCGTGGGAAAAGACAAACGATATCTTACTCTGACAGACTTGTGGGTGTATGAGTGTGTGTGTGTAGGTGACACAGTATGTACTTGCATGTGCGTGTCGCTCTGTCGGTATGTGTCACTGCATGTGACACAACTGGCTATGCACACGTCTACATGCCTGTGCCAAATGAGACAGAGCGCATGTGTTTGCACTGATTTTTTGCAAACCGAGGATGTGTGGATTTTTAAAATGCTGGTGCTGCAGTTAGCTTGTGCCTGTGCGTGCCTAGGTGTGTTTGCTTTTGCGTTGTGTGATGATATGGCATGTGTGGGTGAGGGAGGACAGCATGACTGTTGACTGTGTGTGTGTGTGTGTGTTTGATATGTCTCCTTAGCCACAGGTGCAGAGAGATGCTGACACTGCTTACAGAGCGACACAGTGCAAGAGAATGAGTTTATTTATCTGTCTCCATCTAGTTCTCAGACACACACACACACACACATGCGAACGCACGCACACACGCACGCACGCAAGAACTGAGACAAACAAAAATGGCACCGAGCTGCACAGACACACAAACACTCAGACGCATGCTCGTGCAGAGACCAACACGCCTGCAAATAGACAAATAAACACGCCTGCACACAATCACGCACACACATCTGGGAGGAGTTTGGGATCTTAGGCACCTCGCCAAGGTAAATAGAGGAAATTGCCAGCCTTGACATTTTTTTGGTGAACAGCGAGGCTTCTCAAGGTGACAGCTTTCACTAGGTGTTAGTGGGAGATGAGGATTGGCGCTGCTTAACAATCAACGCGCTGTCATTTACCGTCTGTGTGCGCAAGTGGGAACGTGCATGTGTGACAGTTTTGTATGGGTTCATGTGAGTTGGTGAACGTGCTAAACAGGCTAGAACAAATGCTGCTTCATGCATGGGGTTTCTCCACAACAGCCTAAACCTCAGCCATGGATCTTATTTCTACTCAACTTTGCTCACTTTTGTTGAAAACAAAGTTGTTCCTCCATCCACAATTAGGTTTTTTTCAATGTGTTGTTTGTTTGATACAGCACTTTTAAATGAGTTTACTACCAAATAAGTAAGTAAATACGATGACGAATCAAGATTTGAGAGGGTGCGGAAACAGATTTGTGAGAGCAAAACAAGCTTCAAAATTGAGCAAGGACAGAATTGTGGACATAATTGATGTGTTTATGAGGAAAAACAAATGAGGTCTGTAAATGTAAGACGGCAGTGAGGCTTACCTTCGCTGACTCTCTGTTTGGTATACTTTTGTATGCAAACTAAATGTGTCAGGAGAGTCCATCTGATTTAAGTATTACCATGTGAGGCTCAATGTGTCTCAACTTTGAGCATGTGTGTGGCATGTTACCTATAACGACGATTAGCATGTGCCCTTTCACGGGACATCAGAACGTCGTTCAGTAGTTTCTCTTTAATAAACATCCACACACTAATAAAGTGCATTCCTCTGCAAGTGCACATGGCTATGTGTGTTTTTCACCCTCTCACATAAACCGGTTATGTAAATAACCCCCCTCCATTCACTCTTTTGTGGGATTTTGTGTGTTGTAAAGGGTCTAACATGTACATAGCGTCTTTATGTCTTGTAAGTAACACTGCAGATTCAGTGTAGATGAAGCCTCTCCTTTTATCTTAACTGCCTTTTGTGTAAAGTTCAATGCATTATGGGTAAAAGAATATGCCTGCCAGTGTCTGTGAGCGAATACAAGACAACAATAATTAACACATATTGTCTCATCCCATAGGAAGCTGCGACAGTAACTGGATAAGATGACCATCACTGCTGCCTGGGTCCAATTATCTGACTTGTTGCGCACCTCAATGTCAAGACCCGCAATTACCAGTGTGGACAACCAACCTTATATTTCCTGACAGCATTCAACCTATAGCAGCTCCTCTTTTCACATTCAGTTGTCAAGTTCGGTAACAGCTGTCTCTATTAGACTTCTATCTGCCATGAGTTTCTGGAATATTTGACTTTTGTTTTTTACTGATTTTTTTCTTCTTTTTTTAAAGCAATTCACTTTGGCTGACTGAGGCCGTTCCTTCAGATTATGAGGGTGCTATAGCCATTTATGAATTCCTTAATGTTTAAGGAATGTCCTGCTTTAACACTATCACCTTAAAACATCTTAACCAAAGACATATCCATATAATTTTAACCTAAAATCATCATAATTTTCTACAGGAAGAAGCATTCAATTATTAATCCAAAATGTCTTGTAATTTCCACCTTTTCAGACAAATCGCTGTCACTTATAACATTACTAAACTTGACTTAAATCACCATCACAGCAGGTATTTCCCAAGGTATCTTTTCCTGCCCAGCTGTCAGACACTTGGCCATTATTTGCACACTGCTAATCCCTCGGTGGACCTCCATGATGGAGTCAGACTGGGGTTGCTAGGCAATTTGTGATACGACGGCAAAGTTTCTATTAGCGGGACACAGAGGGGTGAAGAGTTCTGTAAAATATATTGAGATGGACAGAGAATATCTACCACCGCAGTACTGGGTCAGGATCACTTGTGTAGAGATTATGCCTTTCATATCATTTCTTTCTGTTTATTTTCTGTCCGCCTCCTCTCTATCGACCTGCTCCTGATTTTTCTCCTGGCTAAATCCCCCGACAAGGTAAGCCCCCTGGCCCTCCACACACTGTCTCTTTGATTCACCCTAATTTTTTTTCTCCCTTCCCATTTACCTTTTTTCTCTCAAACTCCCCACTCGTTCGCTCTATTCCTCCTCCCCCTCCTCTCCGCTCCTCTCCCTCCCTTTCCCTTGCAGTGGCTACCCAATAAAGGATGTTGTTAATATCATTAGGCAGACTTCCTCCGGCCCAGCGCCCAGCCCACTCCCTTTCAGCTATAATCAAGCGTGCACACTAACTATCAAAAGAGACATCGCTAATAAACTACCACGGTGGAGCGGAAAAACACACACATGCACTCTTGCAAAGAAAATACTGTTGGCTAAGTGCAGTGAAATAAATGTGTGCGTGTGCATGCTGGCGATGAGAGGACGGGTGGGGTGACAGGGGACGGGCGGGGGTGCTCGGCGTGTTGGTGCAGGTTACCCAGACAACACTAATAAAGTAAACCCCAAAGGCTAGCACAGTCTAATGCAAATCTGCCACTTAAGTACACTAAATTAATTGGGGTTGAGGGACATGTACACAAGCAGACATAGCTAATAAAGTGTGCTCTGAGAAGAGGCAAATACTGTTAGTTTAGTGGGTTTAAAAGGGAAAGGGGGGTGGGTGGGGGGATAACTATGGCTTCCTGTTGCACAGCAGTCATTTGCTGTAAATCATTGCCTAAAACAGGAGTGCATGTTGTTGGCTGTATGAAGCTTGAAAGTGTTCCATCCTGACAGTTGAATGCTACAGTGCATAGATCACCCGTTAAACATGGTCGAAAGGGAATACATGATGCAATACCGCAAGCAGGGAGCACCACGTTTAAATGAAGAAAAATAGGAGTGGGAGGCCAAAGACGTGAGGCTGCTAAGGGAGAATCTCGCACAAAAAGCACAGATTCTCATGCAAACATGGGCAATTGTCTGACTAAATGAGAGGAGAAGAAGTCAAGTATGCACACTGATCATGCTTGTAATAGTAGAGATACAGATGAGAAGGTCCAAGACATAGAAGTCACAGTGTAATACACATAATGTTATAATTTTTATACGATAGTGCCTTGTCCTCTTTGAACTTTCTGATAAAATAGAGTTATGAAAAGTTCTTTTTTTTTTTTTTTTTTAATCAAAGAAACGCATCATCAGTTTCATCTTTAGAGTGATAAACTATAATTCTGGTTTATTAAATATTGGATCTTATTTTTGTAGAATTGTACCAGAGTTGTTAGAGAACTGTTTCCAGTGCGTCAAGGGGGGAGATTGAGTGCAATATTATCACAGGTAAGCAAAACAATGCCAAAACTATGAAAACAAGACTTCAGTTAAAATGAACCAGGGGTATGTAATTTTCAAGGTCAGTTAATCAGTTTGCCTAATGTGCTTCTTGCAGTCCGAATAAGCAAGAGTCTAAACAACCATATCATACAGAATAACAAAAATACCGCCACTCAGATTCATTATAGCGAACATAAGGAGCATAATGGGACAATTCCCAACATCAGAGTCGACATCAAAATACATAAATGCAAGTAACTATATTTAGTGTCAAAATCCTGAATTTGAATGAACATTTAACACAAAAGGACTGCGTCCTTTTTCTTCATACAAATAAGTCAAGCCTCTCCTTCCCTTTTTCTTCTCTTTGTGCATTTGAACCACCATTTTTTTCAGCGATATGCGGCCACTACTGAGCTGAGCTCCACTGTCATGCTTTATTTATCCCTTTCCCTCTGCACTGTAATGGAAATATAAAAGGGTGCATTGATTAGTGTTTAAGGATCAGGCTTTAATAGATTAAAAGCCCCCGGCTCTGAGAGAAGCACTCACTCTCACACACATACACAGTTGTGGATACACGCAGGCTTATATACACACCAACTAGCAATACAGCTATGGACATAAACAGTAACACACATGTGTACAGACAGCAGCTTCACGCACTTGAGCGGACAGAGACGCTGAATGGATATAAAGATGCACAAACACTCAGTAGTGCCAATAGCAAAGCCCTAAGCCTATACATATTTCATAGTTGATAAATAAATATATCTAAAGTATCCCCCCACCCAAAAAAAGGATGAAGATATCTGCATGTCGTTATCATGACGTGGGAGCCCTAACGTTGATTTTCCAATTGATGGAAAACTCATTCATTTTTAACGTAGTGCATTATTAATCATGTGGCATGATCCCAGAGTTGTGAGCATTTTCTGCACACAGGAGTGGTGATGTCAGGTCTGTTTGGGTTTTACAAAAAGAAGGAAACATGAAAATAAATGAGGATGACCGTGTTTCAGCATCCCACTGCTGGTGTATTACGAGAGCAGACCAGAATATGATGTGCAGCAACTGAAAAAAAAAAGAAAAAAGAAAGGAGCAGCATAGCCGTTAGGGCAAAAACAAAAATCCAATTTACTAATGTTTGCAGGTTATTTTGGTAAAATGTACTTCAAATTGTACCAGCAGCTGCAATTTCCACACTCAAGCCCTGAGAGGATGATGTGCCATTTGCAAATCTGTTACATAACCAGCTGCAAACCTGCAATTTCACCTGTTTGAAAACACAAAATTTAATTTAATTTTCAGTATTACTGCTGTGAAAAGGACATAAGCTGCTCCTGTATTCTTCTGTCTCGTCGCCACATTTCATTTCCCACCTCTCCTTCCACTTATCTTCTGTGCAAAGACCATTGTCACGTCGCAGCTCCAAGCATCGCACCGACTCTGTCCACCATGTCCCCTTTCATTTTCTCTAATCTTTGCACCTCTTCCTCCTCTCTGACCTCAATCACGCAAGTGGCCATAATGGTGTTAGGCTCCTGTGTGCTCACCATCCTCCTTTGTCTTCCCATCCTTTGCTCCAGCCTTCTCTTACCTTCTCACAAGCTGATCACAGTCCTGTTGATAGTCTTTCCTTACCTCTAATTTCATCCACCTCACCTCCACACCCACTCCCATCGCCATAGTCTCATCGCCCATATTTGACCACAATCATGTTTTGCTGTTAGCCTCTGCCAGGTCTACCCACTTCTGTCACTGCCTTCTCTCTTCTGCCACCTTCCTTCCCTTGTCCCAATCATGTCTGATGGCATCCTTCAATGAAACTACGTTCGTTCTGCTCCATAATTGAATCTCCTGTGTTCCTCTGCTTTCCCTGCTCCTCTCCTGTGACCACAATCACTTCTGTTGTTAGCCTCCTCCTAACCTCTCAAGTCATCTTTCCAGTCCTCTCATCTCTTTTAATCCCTCACTCAAGAATCACATATGTTGTTAGCTATGCCGGGCATCTCCTCTGTCCTGTCAGATCTTCAGTGTCTGTTGTATTGTTCTATTTTGCCTCAGGTGATAGCATCCTTGCCTTGTTAGACTCAGCTTTTCCTGCCACTTCTCCTGACCTCCGTGTCTCCCCTATCCCTCTAGCGTCTGCTGTTAGCCACACCTGACCTCTTGAGTTACTGGTGTCCCCCCTCTCATGATGTCCCTACCTTGTGTATGCAATAAACAGGCAACATTTCACAGCATGTAGATTCAGATTCCATAATAGAAACAACACATTTCAGGATACATTTTCCCTTTCCTTTGTGTTGCCAATATCGATAACATTAAATGATTAATGTACACAACAAACTACAAATGTCTCCTCTTTGTGGCCATGAAGCCATTCCTTCTAGACTGCTAGAATATAACTGATTTCAGTACACATTGTAGACAGAATAACGCCACATTCAAGTCCCACCGTGCAGATGAGAAAAGTCAAGAAAAACTAGAGATAACTGCTGTTCAGTGAAAAGAACTACAGAGATGCCAACAAACCCTTGGAGGAAAGGGTGAGTCGCCTCAAGGACTGGCAGCCATGTCTAAATAAAAAACAATATTAGGACTACTCCATTTCAATGGAGCCCATTAGAAAGTTGCTATACACTATTAGTTGTCCCAAAAAAAACAACATGATTTTCTTGGAATTTGTATTTATTTAGTTATTTAGTGTGACCACGAGCTACCTACTTTTCCAATTCTGGCTACATGGCACAAGTGCAGCCCAACCACATAGGATGCTAATTTGCTTTACGTTCTCAACATGTACTTACGTAGCAAGCAATACAAGTGACTGATAAAGATAAAATCACATGGAAAGTCAGAATAATGAACAGTAAACAGGTTCACAATATAGATGATGGAGGGGTGAATTTAGGGATACACATCACACATCTACTGCCTCAAGAAATTACTAATGATTTTCAATTCTCTATGTATCACTGTACTGCACTGTTGCCTGGAGGCACATTTACGCCGCTCTGCTTATCCTCAAGATATACTTCTACAGTGTGCCTGTGTCTAGTGAAATTATTTTTATATGCTGAATGCAAGCACTTCATGTGTCAGAGTGCAAAAATAAGTTTGTGCATGTTCCTAGCATAGATAAAAGTGTGTGGCGGCTGTCAAGTAGCATGTTGGTCCATCACTATGTTAATGACATGTAAATGTCCCTCAGATGTCCATTAGTTGTGGGGGAAATACATTCTGAAAGGATATTCGCCCCCTGCTGGAGGAGGCAGCTTTTTGTGTGTGTGTGTGTGTGTGCATGTGTGTTTGCATAGAAGAGTATAGGGGCCAATATCTGTGTTGGGGGGGGGGCTGATGCATATTCATAAACGGGTTTATCAATTTCGCTCCTTTCATCCCCCCGTTTGCTTTGATCAGAAAGTTCGAGGAGTCCAACTCTTCTACTGCCGGAGTGCAAGAATGCTACAGGGGCTGAATGGAAAGCTGTCGGAGGATGGAACTGCAGCAGAGGCAAGCAGATATACCCACAAGCTGAATCGCACATGCAAACACTGACCCACACGCTCACACACACACACGTTGACAATCAGAAAGGCAGACTGACTGACTCAAAAGCAGAGAAACAGGCAAACACACAGAGAGAAGAGAGCAAAGGGAGCATGAATATACGAGTTTAGAAAAACATCTATGAACACACGAGCAGAGGAGCTTGCAACCACAGACATCCAAGAAATTGTTAGAAGATTTCACCACGTTCCACAGTATAACATCCTGATAGTTAGAGGGCACGTTATGAGTTATAGCCTTAGAAAGTAGTTTAATATCTGTATGTCCTCGCCGCATTAAAAATGTACAAAGAAAGCACAAGAGTTCTTTTGGATTACTGAAATAATTACACACCAAGCCCCCCTCTGAGCCAGATTTTCCAGCTCTTGGGTGCAGAGAGGAAACCGTTGTAAAATGCCGATCTGAAATGCATGTGAGGCTGCTTAATTGGGGCCAAATCTTAACAAAATCTTGTCATGTTTTCACACCCTTAGGTGCATATAGATAAAAGCACACAGCAAGTGGCATAACTAGAGAGAGAGAGAGAGACGGAGACGGAGTGGAGAGAGAGTGGAGAGAGAGAGCGTGAGCGCGTGGGAGCTGTGCGTTGCGAGGACAGGAACTGGCTTTCTCATGTCTTCGCTGCTGTTCGGAGGCTTGTTGCGTACAAAGCTTTCGCCTGCATGTGTTTCACAGAGGCATATAATACATCTCTGATGCGTGCATGTACACAGAAACACGCTTAATCAAAATCTATTTATTCTTGCCCTCCTTACTACTCTAGCCTCTCTCTCACTTCTCTCTCTCTCCTCTCTTTCTCGCGCCCTAAAGCATTTTGTCAAATCCAAATCCAAAGAATCAGCCTATCAAATCTGAATCCATGAATACAATTTGTAGTGGTGGTTTTATTGAATTTCACCAACTGTTGCTCCAGCCTAAAAATGTCTGACACCCTATGCACAAATTACCTCTCTAGAGCTACTTCCAATTCCAGAGAAATTAAGATGATAAACATATGAAAAAAAGTTGAACTGTGGGGAGACTGAGACTCACATATTGTGGCCAAATTGATGTTTCACCAGAGAATAATCACTTAGAGTGGTGGGCCGTTTACTAAGAACCCATCTTTGGCCAAGTAAACACATGAATCAGACAATTACTAAAGGTTTCTATTGTTAATTAGGTAAAGTGATGTTTGTAATTCTAACAAGTGATCGTCGTGGTCAGTCCTACATTGGTCTTCATTACTAATAAAAAGCATCAGAAGCAATCCCTCCCTCTGCCCTCCAGAAACTGTTTAGTTTTCAAGGTGAGAAAAGCCTCTCTCCACACCGGCTTCCAATTTGTAGCCTTTGTGTACGTTACAGCAGCGAGATCACCCACCCCCTCCGCCTCCTCTGATCAGGACCACACTTGGACATCTGTCGGAGGATGTTTACCCAGGCAGTAAGTATGTTAGGGGAAATATTATCCTAGTTTTACCTTACCTTTCTTCTGTCTGAAGCATAAACACCAGCATTGCGAGGTGGGGATGGGAGAGGAGAGGCAAGGAGAAGAAGGAGGAGGAGGAGAAGAAGAAGAAGAAGAAGAAGAAGAAGAAGAAGAAGAAGAAGAAGAAGAAGAAGAAGAAGAAGAAGAAGAAGAAGAAGAAGAAGAAGAAGAAGAAGAAGAAGAAGAAGAAGAAGAAGAAGAAGAAGAGTGTGGAGAAGTGGACCTGAGAGAGTAAAAAAGAAGGATGAGGAGAAAAATGAAAGAGACAGGAGTCAGCAACAGCAAAGGAGGGTGATGAGAGAAGAAGAGAGAGAAATCAGCAAAGGAATGGAGAGTTTATAGGTAGAGGAAACAAATAGTAAGAACAGAATGACAGTGAGAGAAGAAGAGAAGTTGAGACGTGTCTAAACTACAGTTTTAGTTGCAACAGAAATAATTCTATTAGTCATTAAGTGACAGTTAATCAACTCAGGCATCGCTTCTCACTGACTTTCTATCTCTGACTCACTTTAAAATGTCACTACTGTCTTTTCTCATCACGCGCCCCATAACAAGAGGTAGTATTCTCCTTTTAAAGACTTTTTTTTATTTCTCAAGGTTGGAATAAACTTTTTTCCGACTGCTGAGAAATGATGATATTCCTCTTCTCTTCCAAAAATGTCTTAATAAGAAGAGTAAAACTTCAGATTGCAGGGTCATTGTCCAACAAGTCTAGACGGCTTTTTATAGTTATAGTGATATAGTTATAAATCAATACGCGGTCTACATGCATGTCTACTGGTGCTTGGCATACAGGACTACGCAGACGGGCACACAGATGCTTACCATGCACACAGGCACACAAACACAAGTTCTGCCTTTTTCTCGTTATCTCTCTCTCCCCCTCCCTCTCCCCCTCTTCATCTCTTTTACACTCACACACACACACACACACACACACTTGTGCGCGCACACACAGGCCTCTTTCCGTCTGGTGTTGCTTCCAGTCTAAAACCAAACCATGTGTGGGAGCTATCCTGTGCTGGCCTAAACTGTATGCCCTCTTGGTGCTAGGTCCCCTCCACTAGAAAACGGGGTGGAAAGACATTTACTGCCTGTCTCTCTGTCTGTCTTCCTGTCTCTCTATGTGCCTGTCTCAGGCTTTGTGCCTCTCTGTGTGCTTTTGACAGCAAGTGTCTTTGCTCCCGCTTGCCTGTCTGTCTTTTTTTTTTTTTAACTATTCATCTTTTGCCTATTTTGCTTGTTAATCATGACTGTCTCCCTCCCTCTGCCTGTCTGCCCTCATCTGCCTGCCTGTGTCGTTCTTATTTGTACCCCTTTCTCCGTTTGTCTGTCGAGCTGTCTTTCCCTCCCTTGAACTCTTTCTGTCAGTCTTTCTATTTGCGCCCCCACCCCTCCGCCTCCTCCAGCCTCCCTTCTCCTTCTCCCTCCCCGCTCCACCACCAACTAGGCATGAAAACGGTGCTCCATTAGGAGTGCCTGGGCTAAGCCCAGTCTGACACACACTGCTTTGATCAGCCGTGAGCTGGGCTAAACACCCCGCTAAACTCCCAGTCTGAGGTAGGAGGGGGGTGCTGAGGGAGAGCAAGAGTAGCGAGAGTTACTGAGGGATGGGACCGCGAAGATCAAAACAGAGGACCGAGATGGAGATGGAGACACAATAAAAAGGGAAACACACAGACTGAAGAAAGGAGCTCAATTTCCCACACTGTCCCGCAGTCTATGTTCCCCTACCACTCTTGGCTTTTTAATCACATTTTCCTTCACGTCTCGTCTTTTAAATCATGAATTAATTCTAATTAATCTTGTGCGCCTTCACCCCCTTTTTTTCCCTCCACAACCTCCAGGTAGTCTCTGAAATGCATCTTTACCAATCTCTGCAGGTGCACAACACATAGACGCTGAGAGAATGATGAGAGTGAAAGAAATGATGCATGAACACAATTAGACCAGATGTCTGATTATTAGGAACAAATTAGGAACCCCAACAAATCTTTGCAGCGTCTTTCTCAGAGGGCAACTGTCTTGTAAATAAATATTGTACCCACTCCAACATACATACACACACGTTGTCTAGGAGAAAGAGAGCAAGAGAGAAAAAGACAGGGAAGCCCAGGGAGGGAAGATATATAGAGACCAGAGCTCCATAGCTGACAACAGTTTTGAAAAAAAAAAATAAAAGAGCTTTCCACATTCAGGCAGGCAGATACTAAACCAGCAGCAGCAAAAGGACAAAAAGCTCCCGTCTTTTTCTCCCAAGGAGAGAAGAGAAAAGGGATTTCCGCTCAGTGCTAATCAATCAGGCCGTGATAATGGCTCCCATGCCTAGCTGTCGACTGGAGGGGTCAAGGCATCCCGTGACCCAGCGCCCAGGGCCCAGGGGCCAAAGCCCCTCTCAGAATAGCACCCCAGGACGGACTCCAGGGGCTAATTGTCCAAGCCAGTGTCAGCCTTTTCAATGCCCCCCCCCCCCACATCACCACCACCCTACCCTCCCCTCCTTCCACTTTCTCCTTCATTCCTCTCGCTTTCTTCTCCCTTTCCCTCCCCTCCCTCCTTACAACTCTGCGATCCTCTCTCATTCTACGCAACTGAGGAATCTACTATGTGTACCAGCAATGTACCAGCGTGGGGGAGAAGTCGATAGACTTGAGATAGAAGGCGAGGAGTTGGATGAAAAAATAAGATCAAATAAAAAAAAATAAAACACCATGTAGGGCTTCGGGGATATAGAGAAATAGAAGGCGCTGCCGACAGGGAGAAAAGTTAATGAAATGACAGAGACACGAAAGGATAGAGAGAAGAAGTGGGAGAGCGTGTCAGAGAGGGAGAGAAAGAGAGAGATCAGCGGCGGCAACAAAAAAGAGCAAGGAGGGAAGTGAGAAGGGAGGATGAAAGAGTCAGAGACAGCGGGACAGAGGCGGACAGACAGATGCAGGGACAGTTTGACAGGAAAGATAAGGAGAAAGATAGGCAGCGACTGTCCCCTTTCCCCCCCTCTGAAAAAAAAGAGTGCTGTGTTCTATCCCCTCTGCATCTGCATATCAATAGGTTTCTATTAATCACAGCCAGAGCAGCGTGTGTCTCAGGGAATCTGCTCAACATCAGTACGGGCTGACCACCATGATGCATGCAGCCGGCATACAAAACACAAAAAGACAGAGGGGACATGCACACACACACACACACACACGGGAAAGCACAAGAGTCCGAAGCAAACCCCACTCCAGCTCCGCGCAACGGCATTCCTCTCATTCCGAGCGCACGCTGCTAATTAACAGCATTAGATCCCACGGACAGAGGGGGGCAGATTGATGGAGAGGTATCCTGATGTTGCACTAGCACCACATCTCTGCTCTCTTCTGTCAACCTTTCCTTCTGTTTCTCTATCCCTATCACAGTCCCTTCCATCCAACTCTCTTTCCCTCTATCAGTCCCTGTCAGGTCTCCAGTCAGGCGGCGCTGAAGAAGAGCAAAGTCCCAAAATCAAATAAGAAAGATATGAAAATCAATTGGCTACTCACAGGGAACCTCCTCTTTTTTTCTGTTTTGCTTTTTTTTTCCTGATCTGTCACTCCTTATCCTCTTCTCCACTGTAGCGAGGGGAGTGTGTCTATCCCGGCGCGTGTGTAGTGTCAGTCCGAAAGAGGAAAGTTGCCGTCTGCGTGCATGAGCGTGTGTGTGTGTGAAAAGGAGAGAGAGAGGGAGGGAGAGAGAAGGAGAGAGAGAGAGAGAGAACGTGTGCGTCTGTCTCTGTGCCTCGCACTGCTCTGAGTGAGAGAGCCGAGGCTGTTTTAAACAGGCTGCTCTCCCCATGTGACCAGCCCAGCCACAGGCAGGAATACATTACTGAGACACACACACACACACACACACACACACACACACACACACACACACACACACACACACACACACACACACACACACTCACTCACTCACCCCCACTCCCCACCCCCCTCTCTCTCTCTCTCTCTCTCTCTCTCTCTCGCCTATACACACACCGTGTCCACAGTGCACCCCCTAGCCACCGATCAGGGTAGTGGAGAGAACAGCCCACACACATAACATGTGCGCACACACATAGAAATACAGCACGTAAACACACGTTAACAAAGATGAGGAACTGTGGGGGCAGTTCGAGTTCACACGATGTACGGGTGTGGTGAAACATTAATGAAATGTATGGACGCGGCGCTGACGCCTTTTGCCAAACTTGAAGAGCATCCCGTCCCGGTGACGCCCAGCAGCAACAACAATAAATGCATCTAACACAATTAGAGACAATTCGTCCAATTCAATGTTGTTTCAATGTTTTTGGCTTTTCCATCTCTGCTGTGGCAGTGCTTCACACCTGGAAGCACTGACCTTTTCAGTAATGGAAACCTTTTAAAGTTGACCTTCTGTTGCAAGGCTGATACAACTGCATTACAGCTATTACACCTTAAGGAACAACAGCGGAAAACACCTCGGATGAAGTGTTTCAGGTGAATATATATATATATATATATATATATATATATATATATATATATATATATATATATATATATATATATATATATATATATATATATGGATTTATGACGAATCAGTACATTTTCAATAAGATATTCCTAATCTCAAATATTTAGAGTGAACGCACGACATGACGTGTGAATCCAGAAGATGACAGATCGCCTCTTGAGAAAATATTCTTGGGGAGATACATCGATAGATCGCCAAGGCTACAAAACACCACCGATGCATCATTACTCTTTCTAACAAATGCAGCCAGTACAGCATTCAGAGTTCATGTGCAATGGATTGTTGATCAGCTCCTGACACATTTATCATTTAATGTTCAGGAACTTCCAGCGCCATATTGCTGCTCTTGAGAACCTTGAACTGAAATAAATGGCTACTGAAATTCATATATTATCACAATAATACCCAGGAGGCCAGTCTTTGCTGTGATTACAAGCGCCATTCACAACCCCAGTTTAACACAGTACCTCCTCCTAATGCCGACACATCCAGGCCTGAGGCGTGCACGTGCCAAAGCCCATATAAAGCTACAGTATTTGATTCAGCTTTTCTTTTCTTTTTTTTTTATCTGGCTCCGTGAGCTGCATGGTTAACTGCAGCTCCCCCCCCCCTACATTCTGGCTTCTTCAAATTCGATGTTTTATTTGTGTGGTTTCAGCCTTAATTCCTATTGGTGATAATAGCACGTCTTACAAAGTTAATTGCTGAGATCTGGGAATGCAAACATCATAACTAAAAAAGAAGCCAGATGAGGCCAAAAACACAAGCAGTTAGACAACCCCTGTGATCAGTGGGCAACCTGCTCTACCACCTGAGCCCCAGCCGCCTCACGTTTTACCTCCAAATTAAGTGGTTTAAATAATCAGGCTAAACTGTTGGCTTGCTTACAGCCTGAAATCATCTCACCACTGATGGTTTTGTTTTGCCGTGCTGGACTCCATAAAATGCGTGCAATAATTAACCATTAACTACCAACAATGAAAACGGCGCAGAGAAGTTGTTACAGATTATGTATAGAAACACTTTCTTATGTCTCCTTATTAAGAGGATGGACATGAATGTGCTTACTGATGCTCAGGGCGAGCAGCAGCGAATGCCGGTATGAATACATTCCCCACTCTTCCCTCTCCCTTCTTGAGCATCTTTGAGTTGTTTTTCCTGTATGTTGCACAAGAAATAATTGCAGAGTCCATATGATAAACAGTTCTAAATTATCACCACCCTGGGGCATCAAACATGGCATATACTTCCCTAATGATGCTTTTATTAAACGTAACATCGCGCGTGTGTGTGGAGGTGTTTTAAAGCCCACCTTCACACCTACGGTCTACCCACACAGGTGTTTTCACTTATTGTGCCTAATTAGGCCTCTTGTGAGATTGATTGACAGCTCTCCTATAAGTTGTGTTACACTAATCCAGTCTGAGGTCTAATCAGTCAGAACAAGTGAAAAGACCCGTGTGGGCGTGTGGGGTGTTTGCATGTTATTAACTGGGTCCTCCTGTCAACAACATTTGGACATTAAACAAACATTACACCAACATTAAAATATATAAAATGAAAATGCGGCACTTATATAAAGAGAAAAATTCAAATCCAACAATTATTGAATTGATTCGCATCTGTAATAAAAAATATAAGTCATGTTTAAATTAAATAACCATTTGAAAGATTTTTTGTGCTTATTTGTATGTTGTAGTTTAATATGATGTTGGCACAGTGTTTATTTTTTTTATTTAGGACTACAACTGTTGCGTTAGCTCTATAACAGGGATACACATCTACATGCACCAGTAATGAGGTTTAATCAGATACTAGAGGATTTCACCTGTTGGTTTCTTTCTCTCTACCTGAAGATGCTTTCATCAGTAAAAGCACAGAATGGCTGCCAGTTTCAGTGCTCTACTCCTCTGACTTTAGTGCATCATGCATTTTCAATGTCATAAAGCAAAACTGCACCACAGTGACGACTTTTATAAAACACACAGCAACGGAAAGATTTAAATGTGCGCCGCGTAGAACGACAAAAGCAAAGTATTATCACTACTTACAGAAACAAAACTGTTACTCACCGTTTAACGAGCGTTGGCGGTCTCAGGATTATGTCCGTCTGTTCTCTCCCGAAGTTCAGCAACACTGACACGGCCAGGGCGCTCAACTTTACTCCGTTTGAATGTTCTTAAGTGAAGCACAAAAACACGTTAAAAAATGCAGCCATATTTCTGTTTTTTAACTGCTGTTAGGACGTTAGAGAGTGTTAACCGGACTGTGGTGGCAGACAGTCCAGTCCCAGTGAAGGTAACCCGCTGAAAGGGCTGCGCCTAGCTAAACATTAGCCGCTAAGGTGTTAGCCGCGATGTTAGCAACCTTACGCACTTGGTGGTGTTACTTCCTGCTAGCTAGACTTTCAGACACAAGAAAAAAAACTGATAACCTGAGTGGACAAAATAATATTTAAAATATTAATTAGGTCTGATTCCGCCCTGTTACCACCTAGACAAATAGATTTTAACATTTCTTGATTATTTTATAAAGTATAGCCACAGTTATTTAAAACATGTTACAGTATATACCTGGCTATTTTCACTTTATTTAGTAATCATTTAGTTTTTAGAATATTCTATGGCCACTACCCCTGCAGGGGCAGATTACCCAGAATACCACAGTTGAACACAGTCTTCCTTGTACTTCAGTGAGTGACAAATACGATCACTACTGCTGCTACTGACTGTGAATTAGGGGGAACAACAGATGCCAAGCAGAATTTACTACATTTGCTGAGCTTGAGGCTACGGTTTTGTAAATTACACAATTTACAGTTGCTGCGGAGAGCAACCCAGAATCCTGTCAAATATAACTGAGTGACAGTAAATATAGTGCAGCAGTACACCAAGGTGAGAGTTTTGCTCCTTTGATCCCACACATGAAACTACAGCTCTGCCTGCAGGCCAAGCTGAAGTGGTTTGACTGATTTCAAATGGTCTCTAAGGTGAACATCAACAAATTATCATAGGCCCCACCTGACTCAATTTCGACAGTATCTGCAGCTCACCATTGCATTTCAAGGACTTGTGAAGGGCATCAAATAAAAGTTGCCACTGTCAGGGTCCATTTAGAGCAAGTTAGATAGTCTCTACAGACTATCTCCAAACCTATTTCTTATCAGGCAGGCATCTGTGGGACATATTTGGAACTGTAAAACAGGTTAAGTGTTAGTCACTTTGCTCTTGTGAAAACAAAGTCAAAAATCACATCTCGAGACAAGTCATGCATCTTGAGCATTGCATATTGGTCTTCAGGGTTTGATTTATTCATGTGCAAGATGAGTGCATCATACTCCCTTGCTGATCTGTTTCTCTTAAGAAAAAATATCACAGCATTATTAGCACCATTATAATTGTACCCTGCTCTTGTGTGCACAGTTTATAAAAATGCAAATACGATGTTCTGTACACAAAAAATCTAAAAGCACATGTTCATGATGTATACTGAGGCTGTGCTGCCTACAGCCAGGTTCATGATCTGGCTTGTACTGGTCTATCGACCCAATGGATGGGTCATCTGGCTTTTGAACCACTGTTTGGAGTTTAGTTTCATATTGGGTTGAAATAGTTCAAAATACTATTTTCAATCCATTGCTTAGTCTATTACCTTTTTAATATGGACCAGTTGAATGTTTTGGATTAGTGGTTTCAGTCAGGTTGAATAAATAATAGACAAAATGTAACTTTGTTGTTAGGGCATATGGAGATGCAGTACACATGGATAAACCTTCGTATTCACTGTAGCCTACTAGAAATGCAATAGACCAATTAACTAAATACACAAAATAAAAGAACATTTTGTATGACGGTGGAGTCCATAGTTATGTTATTATCCCATATTTATATGACTTTGAATCCATTTAAATGATTGATATACAGTTCGAACGACACAGTGATAATGTAGAGAAAGCTTGATGAATAGCATTAAAGGACTAGAATGTTTAACTGCTCTGCAAAACTGCATACAATTTGTGCAGGATTATCTACCGAATGTAGGGCAGTGGCTGTTGAGAGAAGGTATCAGATATATTAGATGAACTGGGTCTTAAAGACCCACTTCATGATTATATTTAGCTTTTATTAAGCTGGTGATGGCATTGAGGAGTGAGTGTGCATCTCCAAAATCACTCAAAGTATGTTTTTGCCAGTTATTCAATGTCCAATCTCAGTTTAAGGTTATGCACAGGGTCCATTTCTCTACATCAAGCCTGTCTGAAATGTAGCCATAGTTAAAGGATAAATATGATACATGTTTGAACCCACATTGTCATTCTGCCCACGGTTACATATTTTTTTGGTCCAGCTATTATAATATAATGTCTACCATAATGGGAATACATCCATTGATTGCCATCTATGGGACCCCGGATGAGACAGGTCAATTAAATTCTGTGCAAAAAGAGATGATTAATTTCACATCTTCACTAGCCAGGCATCCCCTATTCCTCCATTGGAAATCTCCTCACCCTCCCTTTATTTCACAGGCACTTGAAGAATACTGTTTTTTCCTCAAACCTGAGGAAATTAAATATACAATGACTGTCATTTTTACAAGGGGCAACCTTTTGTGTCATACTTCACAGACTTGGATACTAAGGATTTATTAAATTCTGTTAGCACTCTTTGTGTTTATGTGTTTGGGTTCTGTTTTTGTGTCCTTTACCTGATTCCCCATTACCTGTTCAATTAACTGGCATTAAACTGCATTATGTAAAGAGAATTCATCTTCTGTAAACAATATTTTAAACAAGGATTTTAATGTCCTTTGGTAGCGCACCAGACATCTCTCATTAAGAATGTAGTACTACCTTCACTTCAGGAAATGAGTGATGTAAAAGGGTTTCTTATTCCAGTTTAAGAGCCTAAAACTGTTTCACTGTTGAAATAACTTCACAACCAATTATTTACATGAATTAATTGATAGGCTATTGAACTTTAATGTGATCCGTGCATATCTGGCTATTTCTTTCAAACTGTTTCTTGAGATGAGAGTGTCAACACTGTCATAGCAACCTCTGTATACCAGAACTGTTCAAAAATAATAACAAGAAAACAGGTCAAGGGATTAGTAAGGGCCTGCTCCCCACTGATAAACACCATTGACAGAGTTTTTAAAACAGAAGTCACCTTCCAGCAGTGCCAAGTTGCAATCCCTGCCACATTGTCTTGAAATGATAAGAACTAATAAATTCTAAACAATATTGGCTACAATTAAGCGTAAATATCCCTTCTGTGGATGGTACATGAATGCTAATTATGGCCTTTTTCCCTAAATGCCATCCTAACAGGTTTATACTAAAATTAAACACGTAATTGAAATTCACAGAGTGTTTTGAACAAAGTCCCAGGGACTATTGTGAGGAAATCTTGAGTTCAAAATTGAATAATGTGAATTACAGGTCATGATTTTATTCTCTGCCATGCACTAATCCTTCCTGGAGATAAGAGACAAAAATGAATGTTTGAGCAAAACTGATTCTGTCTTTGTCTGTAGGGTTTTAATTCTCAGCAGATGCCAAACTCTGCCTTGGGCATGGTATCTCTTGAATATAATCACCTTAATGAAAGCATGGTGAATATGAAATAATTGACTAAAAACAGACTTTTTAGGAGTGATTGTTGGATTGGAAGGAAATCACAACAGAGATTTCAACAAAAAATAATCTGAATAGGCATAATAATATTCATAATATTGAAAGCATGTCCTGTATTTTGAAGCTTGCAAAAATATATCGTTATCAAGCTCAAAATTGATGGTTACACATTCTAACACTAGGTCTATAATCAACGGAAGAGCCAATTAATAAGATTCCTCAGGCTTAACTGCTCAGCTTTCCATGTTTGCACAGTGAAATCTTGGGCTCTATATTACACAGTTCACAGTAAAATCTCTTAATTTTCAGAGGCATCAGGGTTTTATTTAAACATGGATCTTTTAAGGTTGCTACTTACAGGCATACAGCAGTTTGAAAAAGCCACGAGGATCACCAATTCCCATCGACAGGCAGACTAAGATGGCACTGAATGCTTGAACACGACTATTGACCCAATGGGACACAGCTCTTTTAACTCAACAATAGGAAAGTCCTGCCAGAGTAACACATAATTAACCCATCACCCAGTAGGGAGACATAGTGGACAATATACGACTACAGCCTTGCACAGAAAAGTCAGTGTAAACATGGTATTGATTATGGTGACTGAAATCATTATTCTTACCACACATCGTACATGCAATGAAGAAGAGCTAGAATACAAAGTAACCCTTGTGGGGTTATCCCTGCAAAGGAAAGGAAAAGGGAAATATTTGTCATAGATAATCTTAGGTCATTTAGGCTTGCACCAACAATTTAGACGTACCAGTATAACTCAGCAAAGAGTAAAATGAGAGTAAAATAAATAATGAATTATGACAAATGTAGACTAAATGAATCTACACTGGAATGGAATCCTCAAAAGAAACAAAATAATTCACCAAACAGTTCATAATGAAATGACCAATCTATTCATTATGTGTTTCCTGCATGGAGTATGGGTTATAGTCTGGATGAGCCCCAAGAAAGGCAGCCTTGCACTGCACTTCCTCCCTCACAACACAAGCAGTTTAGACAGTTTTCTACAACACAAGCTAATACCTTGGTCATTAACCTTTTTGCTGTGTTGAGCTTCATAATCAGTGTTACATTTGTAATGACACTGAAATTGCATAGGAACAAAATTTGTGAATTTATAAACGGAGCAGTTTCAAAGCCAAGCTTAAACAAAGAAGTTTCTGTCTCTGTGTGTTTCTGTACGGTATGTGTCTTGACAAGTGAAGTGGACAACATGTCAGCTCTGTCAACTTGGACTAGAGGTCTTCAGCCAAACCCTAGAACCCAAGACCTGATCTGGTCTATTCAACATTATGAGATGACCCAGCCATGATCAGACAGAGCATCAAAATGAAAGTGCTGTGTGTGTATGTGTGTGTGGTACCAAATGACCTGCGTAAGCAAGTGCCGCTGCTCAGGAGGTCAAGGGTCAGAGAGCAGAGGTCAAGCTCGTTCTGGGGAGCACATTAGCAATGCTAACGTTAAAGGCTGTGGCAATAAAAGAGCAATCGTTATTAAAGTTCAAAAGGGCAAACAGATGAGGTTAAATAAGTGGATTAACCATGCTGTTTTATCATTAAGCGAGCAAAAACTAAATTTTACCAACTCAAGTATAAATCATGGCCAGGCATATGGGAGAAAGATACAAATGTTACATTAAGTAAGACACAAAGTTTTTTCTTGACAACCTGTAAACCTGTCAACTTTAACTTGTTACTAGTATTCAGCAGTCATTGTGATCACGTCTGTGTCCCGTAGTCAAGGTCAAGTCAGACATTCCTCGGTTGCAAATTGTAACTAACTGAATACCCCTCGCCTCACCCTCCCCTTTCAGTGCATGAAGGGGAGTGCAGTGGCCTCTAAAACTTGCAAACAACACAACACAACACAACATGAGCATGAACACAACTTGGATATATCATATCATAACCTTTTAAGTTGATTTAGCAGTTGCATATTTATCATCTAGCATCTACCTGGCTCTTAGGCAACCAAATACTCCACTATGTTCACCAGTTAGTCACTGTGTCTGTCTGCAGTTTGGTGCTGAGCAGGTAAGGTAAAGAGGGTACAGTTTAAAGCTTTTTGTCGGTGTGTGATGCAGCTGAAATCCACACTATGAGAACAATCAGAGAGAAACAAAACAGTGAAGTTGCAGCCAAACAGCTAAACAATGAGCTGAAACTCGCTATAAAAGTCTGTAAACCCAAGGGGAGCTGCAGATTCAGGTGATAAAAAAAACCAACCATTTCACTTTGTGACATTGTTTTCACATGGTCATTTGATACATTGCTATTATAAAAAATATTGATTCAAGCCACTCTAAATGCAGTCTTTAAATTAAGTGCAAAATTAAAAAGATTTAAACCACATGAAAAACAGCCCTCTTGAGATTTTTACTCACTCCAAGGAATATACAGTTTCACTTGAACAAATATGAAGTCCAAACAATCAAGATTTGGTTTTCTGTAGCGATGTTTTAAATTACATGAAAGCATTTTGAATGATTGGAACTTGGAACTGTATTCATACTGATTGAGAGCAAAAAATATTGAGCCGCTGCTTCTCATTCTGGAGAACAGCATTCGATAAATGACTAACGGCTTCAATAACAGCTGTAAATTGACTTTTTGGGGATGTTGATGTGCAATGATATCCACCATTTTTGTTTTGTGTTCCCACTTTGTCATGGCTGGTTGTCACCTTTACGAATAAAGTTTGTGGGAGCATCAGCTGTAATCATCATCAAACAGGTCTGTGTGGCTTCGTCAGTATACAACATCTCGGAACATATTGTTCTCAAAAGTTTCAACACAAGAAAACAAAACTAATATCCATCTTTCGTTGCAGTCCTTGAAAGTTTCAACACGCTTACATCATCTTTTGTGTGTGGGGATTTGTGTACGTATTCGTGTGTGTTTGGGTTAGGGAGAGAGAGCATATGTGTTCATGGATAAGACTGTTTATGTGTTTTTCTTTGACAATATGTGTGCGAGACAAAGAGTGTGTGCGAGGGTGCGATTGAGCGCACATGTGCGTTTGGATATTATTGGGACACGTGAGTGGGAGAGGTGTGTGTGTGTATGTGTTTTTTGCGTGCATATGAGACAGAGCAAGAGAGTGTATGATAAATATTCAGTGTTTATCAGCATGTCTGGGGGTGTTAGCTGAGGTCAGGGAGATGGATTCCTCCTCATTGGGAGACTGCGGATGGAAAGCAACAAAACGCCTTTGGTCCCTGCGGCATTTGATTCCCGGAATCACAAACAGCATCCGGCCCACAAGCCTCCATCAACGCTAAGCCAATATTTATTTGCTCTGATAAGACGAACACAAAATGTCATTGTTCACAATGCAGAGTATGTTTGCCTGTTGGATTGTTTGCCTTCCTAAAATTGGAACTCTTTAGTAGCGATATTGCTGCAGGCTGTGCTCGTGTCATTATGTCAAACGTCAGTCCGCATCTTCTTATTGACTTACAAGTTAACCCACTGAGGCGATGCAGGAGACAGCATGACACATTGGTGAATTCTTTTTGTACCAGAAAACAAAAGTGTTGGTTCAGTGTTTAGAATCCTTGTGTGTCAAAGCTCTGTTCATTACCCTGTTAGATAAAGGATTTAAAAACTTTAAACCACGCACACCATAATCGATCAATCTATCAATCAGCCAGTGTTGTTTAAAACATAACACATCACCTAACTCAGACCTACCTTTTCATTTACCTAGATGTTCACAGTCAGTGTTTGGTAGTAACATGTATGTCAGTAAGGTGTTTAAGCATTATAATTACCAAAATGATAATAATAATACTTGTTTTTAAATCAATAAGTAGTGGACTGGATTACAATTATACATGACAAATCTTATCCCCTAATAGTACTGCACTTCATTTCAAAATATGTAATGAGTACTTTATACTGCATTTACTTTAAAAAAACAAACAAGTTACACACATAGATAACCACAAATTCAGTTAAAACTTGTGTTAAAGGACCAACGTGTAGGATTTAGTGGCTTCTAGTGGTGTTGTTGTTGATTGCAACCGAGCCGTTTCTTCCTCTTCTTCTTAGCATAATAATTAAATGCTGGCCACCAAATCCTGAAAAAGCACAAAAGGCCTTGTCGAACCTCGACTGAGACCTTTCTGTGTGGAGTTTACATGTTTTCCTCCTTGTATGCGTGGCTTGTCTGCTGGTTTTCCGGCTTCCTCCCACTGTCCAAAGACATGCACTTAAAATGTTAACTGGTGACTCTAAATTGGCTGTAGGTGTGAATGTTAGTGTGAATGGTTGTTTGTCTCTATGTGCCCTGTGATGAGTTGGTGACTTGTCCAGGGTGCACCCTCCTTCTCACTGGGCTTGAGCCCCACGGTGACCCTGATGAGCATAAACGGTTACAGATAATGGCTGGATGGATATAGATATAGCATATATATAATGTGTGCAATCTAGGAGCCGTTGTTTCCTGCTTTTTAAGTCTCTCTGAGCTTTCTGAACAGAAAAGAGAACAGACTTCTTTTTTGTACTCCACTTGTCAAACTATGGCACGACTAAGCCATTGCCACCTGTTGAAGCCTTCAGCCACATTGTGTTCTTGTGCTAACATTTCTTTATTTGTGTGCCAGAGAACCTCGAGGTTTTACATTCCTCGCTGTCTCTCACCCAACTGAAACTGTTCCAGGTTACATTTGTCATTCAGTAGTCGTAATAAAACATTATTGTTATTTTGACATAACGCAAAAAAATGTATTGTCACAATGTGGCAGGCTTGACATTTCCCTTGGCTAATAAATATATTGAATGCCCTGAAAATATATTGAACGTGGCTCTTGAGTATTACTCACTCAGTGAGAACTAATACTTCCTAGTTCAGTCTGTCTCTCACTCTTTTCGTCTGGTCCACTGGCTCCCTCCCTCCTCCTTTTCAATGTCACCATTCCCCCCTCTCACTGTTTTTGTATTCTTTTCCTCCCACCTTTTCATCCCCGCACTTGTTGCTCTCTTCCTCCCTCCTCATCATTGTTTTTCTCCCTTTTCCTTTGACTGCCTCATTTTCTTTTCTACTTGTTCTGCCTTCTTCGCTCTGCTGGCCTCTCTGTTGCTCCCTGCTGACAAAAGCAGCAGCAACATTTTCCAAGAACCATTTCATGTCTTATCTGATTATATACTTGTCAAAACATAAAATGTAAAAGGCATCAGAGGCTAATCTGAACCTCATCATTTTTTATGCTTTCCCATATTCTAATTGTAGATATTTGACACTCAGGGCTCATTATATCGACAAGGAAGAGGAGGAAAACAACTGGCGGCTATGCAAAATGAAAAATTAAATAAATAACAGGAAAACCTGTTCAAGATATAATCAAGATAATCAAGATATTCCTCTTTCTTGATTTAGGATCCAATTTAGGGTTCCTGTGAACACCTTTAGTGCTCTGTACCAGTACTGTTGAGGTACTACAACCTTACATCACCACTGAGGTCTTCTCACGTCGGCTGGTTCATTGTACCTTACTTCAGGCTTAAAACTAAAAGAGACTGAGCCTTTGAGGATTTGGCTTCTAAACCTTGGAACTCAGTCCCCTTTGGTTTTCTTTTTTTTTTTTTTTTTGATGCTGTGGACAGCCTTAAAAGTGCAGCTCAATACCAATCTCTTTCGAACAGACTTGCGTAGTGTCTGCCTTCTTTTGTTATTATTATTGTGAAACCAACTCTAGAAAGGAGCCCTACAGACCTACAGTATTTATCATTAATCGATAGGCTATTAATTGTAGCCTGTTACCCTTACCCCTGCTACCCTCACCTTACAGTAAAACCTAAGTCTTATCCCTCCAACTCTCTTTTAAAGAGGCAAAGATTGGCAAAGGGTCCTCATTTCTAGTCATTAGTCTCAAGTACATCAAGTACATATGTGGTGATGACGAGGTGATGTAACATGCTGTATATCTGTGGGCTTTCTGCCTATTCATCTCCAACGGAGGCTTGTCATTTTGCCATGATTAGTGTTGACACGTATCTTCCAACAGCCACATGCAGCGATGTTCCAAATGTGGCGACAGTCTAATCACTACTCTGTTAAATAGAAACTGGATTAAGGATAGGTTTTGATTGCTTTCACCCTGTGGATTTCTTTTAAAAGCCATCATTGCATCCAACATGATTTGATGCCAACCCAAATGTCATGCAGTCAGGTCCATTATCAAGAGGATTTACATGCAACCACGTTGTCTCTCCTCTGACGGCGGCAGACAAATACACCACAACGCAGTGTTTAAAGTCTCCCAGCAATCCAGCATGGTTAGGCTTATCAGTAAGGTGAAATACTCATCTAAGGCATGAAAAAATGACATCATATGACACTGCTGGGCATGTGGCAGTATATTAGACACCTATTGAGTGTCTTTTAAATTAGGAAGGCAAGAACAAGACTGATATGTTTGACTCAAGTCCACATTTTTTGCTAAATTGATTTGATTTGACAGAAATGCTGAAGTTGTGGTTAATTGTGCCTCAAGCAGACTAATATCCCTGACAGAACATTTTGTCTACACTAATTCTTTTGATTGACTAAGGTGATTACTGCCAATCAAAGAGAACGTAAAAAAACAGTTCTCCAGTCAATTTTTTCTTCAGAGATCAGCAGTTATAAAGCCTGAGAGTCATATCACAGCTGCAACGCCAGTGACTGACAGGTGAGAGATCGGAGAGTGAGTAACAGGAAGCGAGGTGTCAGGTGAGTCACCGAACTGATATTATACTCTACGTCAAGCTTGGACGTAATGATTAGTCACATCTCAACATAATCATGTGACTGAACTGGCGCTGGGCTTTCCAGGCTGCAGTGACCTGTCTACAAAGCCATCAAATACGCTTAAAGACAAGTTTAAGATGACAATGTAGTTAAATACTGTGTTGTGTCTTTTTAGTTATGGAGCGATTGACACGCCTTGTAATTCATTTTTAATAAGACGCGAGCAGGCAGGCACATGAGGACAACCTGACAGGTGGAGCGACAAGCAGGCGCAATCTGAAACTATTGTGATCCTGCTTGCCTCAAGCACAAGTCCACCCACTGTTGGAGTTTAATTCTCTTGAACTTTTTCTGCACCGCACACAATTACCACTGAGCACTGACTACAATGTTTGGGAGACAGATCCTGGCGGAACTCTCTTAGTTTTTTAAGCAGTTATCGGGACATGAACAGGAGGGAATTCACATGTCAGAGCATCAGCACAAGACTGTTTGGATGAGGTAAATATTTTAATCTAAGCCAGGCTGTATGCTAATGTAGCTAACTTCAGCTGTCAAGAAAAAAAAAACGTCTGTTTTTGCATCATGTTGCATTTTGTTAACACATTGACTTGTGATTAGGGATGTTACCAGTCAACTAATTCAATCTTGTTGTTGTTGGGGTTTTTTTTTTGTAACTCTCTTCATTTGACACTAGTTGATGTTTATCTGTGCTGTTTCCATGGTTACCACACATGGAGCGTCTGGTGCTCCTCTGCCCGTCCATCCACGCGAGGAACCCAGCGAGAGCCTTGCGAATCACAGCCAGCAAGCAGGCAGAGAGTCACACTTTGTCGGAAAAGACATTTAGCTGCTTTGTATATTCCTCGCAAAATCAGCAGATCAGTCATGATCATCTTGACCACCTGTCCAGCAGCATGACAGGCTCAGGAAGAACAGATAGTGACAGCGTTTCTAAAGCGACTAAATGCCAGTTGGCTGCAGAATCTTTTCGTTTCTTTGTGTAATATGCTTATTCTCTGTGTTTCAAATAGACATCTTACTTTCAGGGCTAGTTAAATTATCCAGCAAGTGCCAAAGCACGTGACTTGGCAGCATTTAGACTTAGCTGTAGCTCTCCGAAGTCCTCCTTCCTGAGCTTTAAAACACAGAAAAAGCTTTTATAGCAGGAATCAACCATTTAAACCAAATTGTTATACACTTAGATTGGGTGGGAACAGGTCAGCACTTTGAGTTCTCCAAGAATCTGAGCAGCAATGGGGAAAACTATTATGGCCATTATATCAACAAGGGAGAAGTGAAAAGGAAAGAAGATAGGGTGATTGAGGAAAAATGATGCTAGCACAAAGGTGTCAGCAGAGGAGTCAATGATAATGGCTGCTCTGTACACCTGTATGAATATGATCGGATGTTTTTAGTCAGCTTGTGGCCAAGCAGCAGACAAATAAGCATGAATGGGCAGCTGAAAACAATCAGCTTCTGTGCAATTACACACAAAAGAGACGTTTCAAGAGTTTAGATTATTGTTTCTCTGTAACTTAAATGAATAAACACTGCAAAGAAAAAAAAGACTCCTAAAGCATCTTTTAAAGAACTGCTGTCACAGTCTAAACACATGATGTTATTAATAAGCATTAGCATGGGAAGTGGGGCTGCAATCCCTAACCCTAGTGGTTCAAGTTCAAGTGGTAGCAGCAGCTGTTATAGCCACCATATTGATGTCACTGTGGTGATCTCCCACTATTCAAACAATGGATTGGATTTAAAGAATAATGCTGACCTGATACCTGAGTTATGTAGCGAGAGACATTTTTTGAGAGACAGTAAGCTCAACAAATCATTTTATGTCTGGACTTTTCTTTAAATGACCGTCCTCCAGCATGGAGGATGGAGATGTTTTGGCTGCAGCTTCAAATGCACACTGACATACTGTATCTTATCACGCAACAAGTATAGTTTTGTATCAAACATGGTAATAAAATGTGCATTTGTTTATGTGCTTCATGCTTGCAGCGTGTGGCTTATCGTGGCCAGCTGTGCGGTCGGTCAATGATGGAGACTGACACTGACTTAGAGGCACTATGGTACGGGGCTGTAATATTATTTCCACACAAGTTTCACATTTACCTAGAGAAAATTCACTACATTAAATCTGTCAGTTGTCTATTGAATGCGTGTGTATCCACGACAGCCCCACTGATGAAAATATGTTCCTGTGGGCATGAGGGCTGAATATTCCTTTAAACTTTGCTTAAACTATAATTACAGGTATTGACGATGCAGGTGTTCGACAAACACAGAGATGGGTACACATTCTGGACGAGGACAGAGAAAGACAGCAGATTTTAAGGGTGATGCCAAATGAAGGATAATATTTAAACATTTTCCTCCTAAACAAAATCTGTATACGCAGAAACCCTACAGTAACTATGAGTGGCTGAAATGAATCCATCCTTACCATTGAACTTGTGACTCTGTTTCATCGATTTTCTCCTTCCATTTCTCCACAATATCCTCCTGTGTTTTTAGGAGGGAACTCAAAGTACAATCCTATTTTGAACCAGCAATCTAATGAGGAGCCTCTCTACATTCTCCATCCTTATTGCCCATAAACCACTAAAGATTAAAACCTCTTATTAGCCCTAAACACTGAATATGCCTCCATAAAGGCATTCTATTGAAGTTGAAGAAAAACAGAGAACAAGATTAGTCCAGTGTGTGTCGCCTGCCGTGTACTCTGTTTGTCAGCTTCAATTATCCATAACACTCAGCCTTAATCCTCATTGCAATTAAAATTCCAATTAGAATTGGAAAAACATATCCAGACGCACAGAGCAGGAAGAGGGCTTGGTAAATATTGGCCCACTGCAGTGTCAACACTCTGAGTCGCAGTAGGAGGACATAGTGTAAAATAATGTGCACAATAGCGGGGGAATCGTGTCGGAATATAAAATGCTCAATACATATGCAGTATCCATTAGCAGCATAATGTTGGATAAATAAGGGTACATTGATTTCACAAATGAAGTAATTGGATAAGGATGATTGCATTAGCATATTTTAGATAGCAAAGCAATCACTGCAAAATTCATTTTCATCTCATTATCTGCCATTGATAACTAATCTGATGAAGAAACAGCGGGCACTTGCCGTTTACAAGCGTTCTTTTCAAAACTTAGCATAATGTATGAAGCATATGCAGAATTCATATGCAAAATGCTGCATGTACAAAAATGTACTTATTCACTGTACTATTAAAGGGTTTGTTCACACAGATGACAAGAAAGACATATTTTGTCACCTCCTTTAGTAGTACCTGTGCAGACAATTTTGTTTTTATTCACCCTGCTTTTGAGATATCCATCTATGAGACCTCTGCCTCAGTCAGTAACGTGGCCTTCAGAAACACTCATTTTGAGAAATACAAAACCCTCATTGTGAACAGTTAAAAAAGGAAAAGAGAGTTCAGATGAAAAGCGATTTACACAGAGATAACTGGGCAAACAAAAGAGACACTATTTGCATGGCTGGATGTTACAGTCCAGCTTTCAAATTACTCAATTTGTGTGCACAAATTAGTAATTAAATGGTTGTCACTTTACTTTAAAGGCAGACAATGAAATAGCAGGATGTTGTGGCTTCTTCAGGCGGGAGGGAGGAGTGTTAGCTGCAGGCCAGCAGCTGTGTTTTGGTAGTGAAGCGCTTCAAATAGTGAATCCATCATATAAATATTGTTACATTGCATCTGTCCTCGTCCTCTGTTTTTTCTACAAGTTATATGTTATAACTTCAAGTTCTAAAAGTCGGTACGCAAGCAAGATAGGTCTAATGTTGCAATGGGCATCTATCTATCTATCTATCTATCTATCTATCTATCTATCTATCTATCTATCTATCTATCTATCTATCTATCTATCTATCTATCTATCTATCTATCTATCTATCTATCTATCTATCTATCTATCTATCCATCTATCTATCTATCTATCCATCTATCTATCTATCCATCTATCTATCTATCTATCTATCTATCAGTAGACCAGCAACACTGTGTGCACAATATGACAAAAAAAATCTAAATTTTCACTAAAACTACAGCAAACTGGCCGACTTATAGTTACTATCTCCAAATGTTAAAAAAAAAAAAAGAGAGAACCCACATTATTAAGCTATGAACAAAACACAACAGCGCAGTGCTATCAGCCGTCAAAATCAAAGCCCATCTGCTTCAAAGCCCTCTTGTTCTTATAAACTTTCATAGTTTGGGGCCTAAGAAAGTGTCTGTTTTCTATATTTATCCCAGATGAATATCAGTTTGCCTGCTCTCTAAGCCAGCACCACAGTTCAATATCCTGTTGTGTGTTAAGGGACGAATCAGAGACTAAGAGAACACAGAAGAACAATGAGAAAGAGAAATGTAAGACATACATAAAGTGATACACGCGCAGACACACACACACACACACACACACACGTTCAGATGCACGCATACAGAACATACAGCCCTTTACAAACACACATAGAGACACAATGAGATACACCAGAGACGCGCAGATGAAACGCTTAAAGAAAAAAGAGCCCTTTTATTAGAGAAAAAGAGGCTAAAAAAAGGATGGAAAAAAAAATAGTAAAATGTAGAAAAAGCCCAAAGTCAACCACAACTTCAGAGCTTCACACATGCCAGGGTGAGAGCTTGGCTGCTGGGGGAATGTGTCAAAGCGAGGCCCCTGTCTGAGGAGATTTAGGCCTCAGCCAGAGATGAAACGAAGCCTAACCTCAACACAGAGCCTTGCGGTCTTCTGCCTCACTCTGCCTGTGTGAATATAGTATATGTGTGTGTGTGTGCGTGTCTGTGTGTGTGTGTGTTAACACATTTGTCTCCGGGAAAGTATCAAAATGTGTGCATGCATGTGTGAGTCCATGTACGTATACCAATCATCTTGTGTGGATATATGAATGAGTCCTTAAGCATGTGTGCTCGTGTGTGGATTCTTTCATGTACGTATATGTGTGTGTGTGCTTGTGTGAATCGCCTAGCATGAGCTTTGTGTGTCTCACCACACTTCCCTCCCTCAGATCCCTCAGCCTTGGTTCTGCGGTCCAGATTTCATTAGCAGCCCTCTGGCTTCCCATCCGCCATCTGAATCTAATCCTTTGGCTTCCTTTGACATGCATCTGACTAATGAACGTCAATATTTTGGTTAGAGCGACCAGGATGTAAAGACAGAGAGCTTTGGTTGGGGTGAGAAGAGCAAAAGAGTGATGAAAGCAGTGTGCATGTGTGTATATGTCTGTGTGTGTATCTCTGTGTATGCTGTTGTGTCTGTAATGAAAAAGGGTTTTGGTTGTTGTAAAAAGAGAGAACCTCAAGCCCTCCAGGAATTTTCTACTCACCAATGCAATAATTAAGTTTAACCAACTCATGCATTATTTGTGTAGGGTTTTCAAATTCCAGCCATAGTTAACAAAAAAATAAATAAATAAACGAAAAAATCTCATGAAAATCATCAGAGGGCATGTGAATTTCAATGCTTAAAAGACGACATACAGAACAAGGTTCGGGTAAAACAAAATTTGGTCCTCATAACATTCTTTCATTAACCTTAGAAACATTACAAATAGGGGGCCTTTAGAGGAGTTTTGTATCCCAATGTCATCTTCTCAGGCGAACAAGGTGATTTGTGGAACTTGTTGAAAGCAGCTCAGTTAAAGTAAACTCTACATATCTGTATGTTAACTTCCTTAGCTTTCCCCTGACTACCTATTACAGGTATAAGTCTGAGTGGAACCAATGAAATATTGTGTCTTTCTCAGAACTCAGATCTTGGGATAAATTCTTAGGGAAATCATTCCTTAAAATAGCACCTCTGACAGATTGATACAGTTATGTCTAATGCTTGGAGCACACTGGGCACATGTCTGTCGTCAGTCTTTTGCCCTCCAGACTATATAAATTTGTTCAGATCTGGTCATTTTTCCCTTGGTTTATGTGCTTCTACCATGAGTAAGTAGCCCACATAGTTAAACTGTTTTGGAGGTTTGCACATGGTGTTTTATATTGATCAACCGGATTCTTTTGCTGTCGTGTGTCTGACTCTCAATCTGCTCTGTGATTGACACGGCTGTTCACGGCGGCCGTCAAAAATAGATAGGTTGCATATTCTCGATGGAGTACAGTGGAGAGCCACAGAACTTCCATTAAGGTTACACACAATGTCTAGAATGGCAGCAATCAACTCCAGCGCACCCGGAACGCATCCCATCTGTGAGGTTTTTCCATTCATTTGAGTAGGGGGTAGTCTGATTTGGCTGCGGTGGTGCGGGCTGCCGGGGTGTCACAAACAAGAGGCAGCGATCTGCCGTGGAAAAATTGAGTCAGATCCAACATTTGGAAAAACGCAGCCTGACGTCATGTGGCCTGAGTATGGAGGTACATCACATCTGTCACCATCCAACATTTACTATATGTTGGAGAACTCAAAACTCTTATTTACATCACATTCCAACATTTTTTTAAAGAAATGTTGACCTCCATGTCCTTACTTGCTACCTTGGTACACTAAAGGCACACTACTGTTTCCACTGGCAGACACTCAAATGTTCCAGCATGGATGGAATTCCCGGGACATTGCATTTGGTTGAAGTTTTCATGTCCTTGAGAGATTCATGATGATTCATTCCATGAGGTTACTGCTGCATTTTTTAAAGAAATTACATGTGTAGAAATGTTTCACTGCCATCCTCTTTGATCCAAAGCATTTTTCCACACAGTGCTATTTTATGTGCTATTTGTACCTATTTTATTATTTCATCTGACAAGGACAGTGCTCACTAATCAACACCAAAAAATATAAATAAATATTCATTTCCCCCCTCATCATCCACAGCTGTCTCGTTTTGTTGTTCGCTTTCACCATTTCTCACATTAGATTTGTTTTTTTTGCTCCTCATCATTTGGCGCCAGGCGGCCTTGTCATTTGTTTATGCAATTTAGAGAGAAATTAGGAGTGCTTGGTTTGGTGAAACAAATCTCCCTTCTAATCCTAATGTATCAGTATTTGTGTCATGGAAAAAACATGGAATATGATATGAAATAGTCCAGCCCTAGGAAATACTGGAGCAGTTGGTGTACTGGGACTGAATGAGGGGGAAAAAAGTGTAGATGGATGTGCATGTCTGTAGAGAGAGTAGGCTTCGGTTAGAGTGAGAAGAGACTCTTGACACTTGTAAGTGAGAGAAGTCTGGGAAGTGTGTTTATGTCTTCGCCCAGAGAAGATGAGCTGAGTTCATATGCTTCTTTTTTTTTCTTCTTTTTCTAGCGGCTCCTTCGAAATCACTCAGTTACACACTTTTCACACCTGGGAGTTACCGAGCACAACCACAGTATTATACTGTTGGCTCTGAATGGTTCCACTTGGAGCAGTTAGGGATTAGGCACTTCCCTCAAGAGCAGCTCACTGGTAAAAGTAGGAAGAATGCTCCTTTCTCCTGCCTTATTCCCAGATTCTCCCAGTCACCCAGTGACCATCTTTTCATCTGTTTCTCACCAGTATTTCCCTCTCAATATGGGCTACAACCATCCCTGTGTATCTGAGAGAGACACCTAAATCAAATGAGAGATCATACAGTAAAACCTCATAGTTACATGCTGAAGTCCTTCAATATGGGATCTAAGGCACAAAAAAGAAGGTACTTTCAATAACAATAAATAACACAAGCACCTCAGAGTGACCAATATACAGCATAGCCTTCATTCTTGTAAAAGTAAAAATATTGCTTTTGGTATTTGAGTGGATTCAGGCTAAAAAATGTTGTTAGCTGTCAGACTCCTTCCAGAAGTAATTGGGGTCACGTGCGGCTTGAGCCAAACTCTCAGCCCTACACAGTACTCTATTACATCATATGTGCTTTAGTGTCCTGGGGCACACATCTCCATTTTTACCCCTACAAAGCCAGCCCACAAATACTCATTGTGGTCTGGCAAAGCTCAACGGGCATTCTAGAGGCAGGTTTAATTTCAAACAGACTGGAGAATAAATGATTGGCATGTGCTCTCTTTTGCTGGAACATAATATAAACCTTTCCTGCACCTGATTGGATGAACATGCCGTGGAGTGCCACTGATTTTTTATTTTTAGTCTTCAAACTGGAAATGAATGGTGGTTGTTATTATAATTACTAAACCGTATATCAAAAACAGGTTTTGAACGCAATCTGAGGCAAGTGATAGGTCATGCACTTGCCGAATGATGCTCTAGTTTATGTCTGAAATGCTTTACTGCTGTTCACTGAACATTTTGAGAGGCTGCGAGTAGTGCCAGCATCTAAACCATTTCCAGTGGTAGGCTGATTAGTTGGTTCTGAGTGGATGTTTTTCAAATAAAATCGAACATAAAAAAAAAGAAAAAAGGACAAAACAAAAAAATATATTTTGGAGGTATACAGAAGGTGTGTGCATACAGTATCAACAATGAAATGTGATAATAAATAGAATGTTATCTTTTATTTAAGTCTTTATCTGTCTCTTCTAACTGGCTGTTGGCATATTTGCTGACGGAACTTGGCTTAACATCTTAACATCTTGAAGACAAGCTGAGTAGAGTCAAACTCTTTCCCAGACACTCCCTTATCATGATCCTGAAGTGACTTGATAGTCCAGTTTGGCAAACAAATCCATGTGTCGTACACCAACAGACATACAGTACAGTACAAAGTCAGAGAGATGTTGAATGAGAGATGGCATGAATGATGATACAGGAAGTATACAGAATGGACAGTAGCATAAAGAAGACATGAACGATAAGAGTGGATATCAAGAGAAAGAGAACACGTAGCATGTGAAGATTAAAAAAATAAGAATGGACAGAGAAAATAGGGGTGAACATGGTAAGTGTGTGTGTATGCCGGTGTTTAAGGGCGTGCTTGTGTGTGCGTCACATCCCATTCTTAGCAAGCCTTCAATCAAGATGTGATTTACAAGCCTGGGTTTCTGTTACCACATTTTACTGCCTACAGGCCTGTGAGCAGGGGCTTTTATTTGGCAGAGGCTTAAACTCTAAGAGTAACAAGTTGGGGTTTTTTATTTGGCAGCGGTTTCCAACTGCAATGGTTTTCTTCAGGTTTCCTGACCGCAAAGCAGAGGGAGAGGATGGGGGAGTTGGGGTGGGTGGAGGAGAAATCAGAGCGGCGGGTGGACTTGGAGATCAGAAGAATGAAGAGGAAGAAGGCAGTGTGATGATGTGATGTGAAGAAGTGGAAGAGGGCAAAGGGGATAGACTCAAGGTTGGTGTTAGCCATAGTGGTTATGGGTTAAGTTGGGGTAGACTTCCAGGAAACGAATATAAGTCAGCGCAATATCCACCAAAGTGACAGAAACAAGTTGCTATGTTTGTGTGTGTGTGAGGGGAAAAGAGCAAGATCCAAGTGAGATTCTGTGAGCAGGCGTTTTTGAGGTTGTCTGACAGCAGTTTCACAGACTGTGCATCTGCATTTCCCACATGGATAGCTCTCTGAAACTTCTATTGAATCTGCCTCAGCACCAAATCCAGACAGATGTAGACCAACAGGTAACTAACTATGTTAGTCACTGGATTGAAATATAACTATTGAAGGATATTCAGACCGGTAGGTGGCATTCTGTGAAACTCTGATGCTATAATTTAGTGCATTTTGGATGTAACTGAATGGAACACAACTCCTACATTTCTACAAGGGCAGGACTCATTGTAATATAGTACAGTCTCAACATCACATTAGCTGTCTAGGTATATAGCAAGTGTTATCCTACCTTCACAAAGCTGTCAAAGCTAGTGACAAAAATCCTGTTTTTTTATTTTTACTTACTATAGAACTAGCTCTGCTTTGCAGTAGACAACATTTCCAATATATCATATACTATACATACGATATAATCACATGACAAAAATATTGCTATTGGACATGTCTGCAAAACCGAGGATTGTGTTGAGTGACAATGTTTATTACATTCAATCCCAAAACCCATAATAGTATACTTTAGTTGGAGAAAGGAAAACTGGGAAAATAGTTGGGAAAATAAAACATGGTTAGGATTAGGAAACCAGAAACATTAGTGTTAGTTCTTTGACCAGATGCTATCTCCAGTCTCTTGCTTGAAAGTCAGACTTGCAACACATTTGTCCACTACCCAAACCTCAACACCCCGATGCTCCATCTTGTAACTTACTTGGTGCACTACTTCCTGCATTGGCACCTAATGTTGGCATTGTAAACTGTAAAGTGTGGAACTATCTGGCATCTGCACTCAAGCCAGTCCCAGTGTCTTTATCTGTAAACAAAACAAGAGCTATTGGTTGAAACGTGAACTTCCTCACGTCTATTCAAGAGACTCCAAGTTGCGTCACAACTCCTTTGAGTCATTGTGATACGGCAGCCAATAACAGCATGTGGACTGAGGTCTGATTCAAAATTGCTTGTCTCGTCCCTGAGCCCATATGTGTGAAAGTCAGGGCACACGGTTCAAAAATCACATCAAGAAGCTGCCCACTGAGTTAAAGGAGACTGTGGTTAAAGACCT
Organism: Nibea albiflora; assembly: GCA_014281875.1. Classification (NCBI taxonomy): domain Eukaryota; kingdom Metazoa; phylum Chordata; class Actinopteri; family Sciaenidae; genus Nibea; species Nibea albiflora. The sequence continues at coordinate 7,558,719 of CM024803.1, forward strand.
GATTGATTGTAATGAGGTTGCTGCTCTTTTATCCTGCAAGTCTGGGAATTGAACCAGAAACCTTCTGGGCACAAGCCTGGTTCTTTTCATCAAAATCTAAAGATGTGCTATTAGCACCCTGATGAAAAACAAGCTGTTGTTTTACATGTGGTTAAAAAAATAGTATAATTAATTTCACCTTTATAAACTTTAGAAGGCTTTATCAGTATCTTTTCAATGGCAAAAGTAATCATTGGTGCTCCTGCTGTCTATGCATGTTTTAGCTTCAAGATAATCTCAGGCTTTCAATGTACCATTCCAATATACATTTCCATCCCCAAAACTGAAACACATAACACATCATATGTGGGGTGTTCATGATCAGGTCACTGCTTGGTGAAATTGTAGAGTGGATACATATTGTACCATTACACCACTGTGAGTGAGTGAGGAGGAGGAAGAACAAGAGCAGAAAGAGGAGTAGGCGGAGAGGCTGAAGCAAACAAACGGAGAACATCTCCATGATGATCGAGAGGGAAGGTATAGAGGAGGAACTGACAAACATCGGAAGTGGAGGTGAAAGAGGAGCAGGGAGAAATATGGGGAATAATAAGAACATAAACAGGAGGTTGGAGGTGGGCACCTGGAAGGAAATGAGAAGACAGGAGCAACAATGGATTGGAAGAAGACAAGGACTAACGATAATAAAAAAAACATGATTGAAGAGACAGGCAGTGCCAGCGACAGGAGCACAGAGAGGCAGAGACATTTGGCTGGGGGATCACTTGGCTCTGATTCTGTAAACTGTTTCATTAATGAGTAGCTACATTTCCCTGTTGAAACTTTAAACTCACAGAGACCTCCGCATACCTCCTTAAAAACAGAATGCAGGATGGTCGGTTACACTGATGTGGGATCTGTCTGAAATGTAAATAAAGAAACTCAACGTGGACCACAAGGGGGTACACACTCTTCCCTTGTTTCTTTCCTTCTTTTACCCCTTTCATCTTTGCCTCCTGGTTCTTCTTACTCTCTGTATTGCTTGGATTCCCTCTTGACCTTCTCCCCCTCGTCCTTACAAATACAGTATGTACCTGTTTAACAGACACGATGATACATCCTGTGCAAACCAAGCTGCGTGGATGTCTGTGAATTTGAAACTTGAGTCACGTTACAATGGTGCAATCTTGATTATTTGTCTTCCCCTGCTCTGTGCTGTCAGGATAAAAGATCAAACACTGAAGGGGATAGTCCGCCTAGATTTGCTTTGGAGACAAAATATTTTCATTGGTGTCTAATAAGCTTCCATCTCCTGGGGCTACACATTACACCCCCATCATTTTGAACAAAAAACCTCAAGATATTTCTGCTCTGAGGTACTTATAATTCAGACTAGTTTTAAGGACGAGGATGACTTGAGAGGCACTGAGAAGGCATGAGCTTGTTAGGACATATTTCCAACCTTACTTCCACCCCTTGTTATGTTATGTTAAATATGTCTAGGAATAGTTGAAACCTTTAGCCTTACAGACAAATAAAAACACAAATCCATTTAGTGTTTTTTTCAAAGCATATGTAGTGACAGACAGTCATATAATTAACCTCCACCCTGAACCAAAGTGTGACTTTGTGTGAACCAGAGCTACGTTGTCTTTTGAAAATGCCTTCCCACACGATTCAGTTTACGTCTGCCTTTAAAAAACCTGCAAATCACATCTGCTGCAGAGGTAGCAAAACTGTCAGTGTGTCTGAACAAAGTGCTCACTTCTTGTTCTTCTTTGCTGGATACTTTTCAGGAAACGCTTTCATCATTTGACAAAAAAGCTGATCCTGTCACAATGAAAAATGTATTTGAATATGCTTGGGTTACACATAATTTATCTTTCCAGATACCAAGAAACCTAAAAAAAAATTCCTTGAAAGATAAAATATGATGCACATTTTATTCTCTTCGTCTCTCGCTATTAAATATTCATCTAAATACTGCTTTTTGTATGTGTAGATGACACAACAATTGTCTCATTTTATCTCTCATGAATGCATACAGGCAGTTTATTAGTAGTGATGTTGACCAGGGTCTGAATTTACTCTTATGACCTCTCTCCTGGGTCTTTTCATGAGAGAACAGGCTGAGGGCAGGTACAAAATACATTTTTTTTCTCTCTGAGTCATGACATAGAGTGTATTTATTTTGAGAGGTGGTGAGAGCAAAGCAAAGTGCGAAGTGGCTTCTTGAAATTCTCTTTAAATGTTTACCTCCCGATCCAAGAAATTAAAATTCTCTCCCCATTCCAATTAATCAGTGGAAAAGCAGGAAGTGCCTGCCACAGTGTGAACCAAAACTTTTGAATAAATTAAAAAAATTTTTTGGGGAGAATTACCCCAGACTCTATTTTCTGACTCTCTTTACTACCATATATTTTGTTCTGGTTGGTTATGAATTTTAAACATACAAACTTTAGTAATGGTTCAGCTCAGCTTGGCTCTCCACTTCTCTTGTCTTCTCTCCTGACTCCTGCTGTGCACCAACTGTCCGGGTAGATTGTTGTAGCTTATTTGGCTCCTGAGAGCAGAATAAATGTTTACAATCCGTCCCAAAAAATGTCATTCATTGGAGACTGAATATAAGTTTTGAGCTTGATTTAATGGACAACTTTCCAAACTTGGAAACAGATTCAACAAATGCTCCATCCTTAATAACTAAAAGGTTGTTTGTCAGTGTGACTGTTACAGAAATAATTCATCTCTGTTTGTTAATGTGCCAGGTTCAGAAAAAGATTTGGTTAAGTTTGAAAAACTCCACAAACTACTTTCTGATGATTAGGAAAAGATTGTATCGGTGATACCAACATTGACTTGTGATAGAACAATGGTCTGCCCAACAGTGCACAGATTTTGCAGTGCTATCACAACACAAGGCTTCTTCCAGCAATCCCTCTGAGAGAAAACAACCATTGTTAGCATCTGTGTGGGTTCTCTCCAGGTACTATAGCTTCCTCCCACAGTCCAAAAACATGCACTTTATAAGTTAATTGGTGATTCTAAATTGCCTGTAGGCATCAATTGTTGTTTGTCTTTATGTGCCCTGTGATGAACTTGACCATCCAAAAGTCAGCCAAGGTAGGCTCCAGCCCCACCGTGACTCTGATGAGGATAAGCGGTTAAAGGATATGGATGGTGGCAATAGACAGTCAGTAATGAAATATCTCAACAACCTTGGTGATTCCCTGACTTGACCTTGTCTTTAGTGCTATCCTCAATTGTTGACTGGATTCATGTGGTGCAGATATCATTATCTTTGTGAACATGTGACATTTTGACCTGATCAAAAGTCAAGGCATAACCAGTTTGTCCAGTGCTTTGGTTTATCAAGACTGTTTTTTCTTTCCAATGAGCAACACAGAGCTGTGGCTATTGACATTTTCTGAAGGGTAAAATCTCCAGCATCATTACATTATCATTAGTTTTTTATTTTATACTCCTTTTTTTCTCATCAGGTTGGAGGTGTGTGTTGGTGTCTGTCTTTGACTGACAGCAGCTGGCAGGCTGTCGGAGTGTTACACCATAGGGAATAAGAGACAAAGTAAACAAACTTGCATTGTAGCCTACATGACATGGGCAGACAGTGCGTTGTCATGGACCACACCGGCATCTATCTGGACCTAAGTGACATTTGCAGGTACGTTTACATGCTGTTTAATGTTCTGCCACTAAGTAGCTAATTATCTGGCTTGCGAACCGACATTAATGGTGCACTTTTCCCAGTGAATGTTTGGTTCAATAAGCTAAAGTGCAGGACAAAACATGTGCTCAAGTCTTATTGGTTGTTCGGAAATAAGGTGTCCAATTACACAAATGGATAACTAATGGTATATTAAACTAACTAAAGAACTGAGTTGGAAAAATGTCTCCCTTTTGGTCTTTAATGTTTTCTCCAAGGGGAACACATATGTTGGTCTTTAGGAGGTTAACTTACATTATATTTTAAATGGCATTTATCACGTGGCTCTATGATGCAGAGAATCTCAAGGTACAACAGAAACAACTCATGGATGCTGCAGGTGTGTCCAGTCAAGTCAAGTTTCCCAGATCTTTAATGACTCCCTCTGAAAACCCATTTTGAAGCCCAGAATCAGGATAGAGATGCAATTGATTGGCTAATAATTTCCATTTGCATTACAGTACCTGTATTTTTTTTTTTTTTTTGGTGCCCTATCGTGCAAGCTGCCTTAACAGTGATTGATTATTCATTCATTAGAATGAAAAATTACTTGGTAGAATTATGTAAAATGTGCTTTCCGGTGTGTCTTTGTTTAGTATTTCAAACAGCAGCAATGAATTCCATTTGGGCAAAGAGGGTCACTGACACAGTCTCACTAACAAGGGGATGGAGCCCTCAATTTTTATATTGAAAAACTGCCTATTGTTAATAGTGAGAGGAGACATGTTGAGGCAGAATGAAATATAAAGAGAAAGATTTTATAAGGAGTGGTACAAATAGGGTAACCTATAAGACGGACAGGCTATTTGGTTTTAGTTTATATGGCAAAGGAGAAGAAGAGTGAGAAAATGAAAATAAGAGTGAGAGATGCTGACACATGCAGACAGAAAGAATGCCAGCCAGATGGAGGAGCAGATAGTGAAAAACAGAGAAACGTGAAGTGCCCCTTCTGAGGAGGAGGGAGATCTGGAGGTGGACTGACTATTTGAGAACTGTGTTTTGTCATAGGAAAGAGAGAAGAGAAAAGGTATCTTTTGTTCACTGCCTACACTGTGCTGAGTCTAAAAGTAACAGATCAGTCATAGGCATTTATATAATATGGGAAGAATTAAAGGACATGAATGTGCACATTGGAATATTGTTGTTTCTAGTTAGAGTTATAACCAACAGTGCACAAATTTCAGCAACATTACAGTCTTATAAGATGTTTGTAGGATTACATGCAAAAGGAGAAATGAATGCCTTTGAGGTTTTAATGATCATGCAGTCGGCCAGTCTGTGATATTTGGACTTTAATGGAACATTCATCCTTCAACCCTTGTGAAGACCTTATAAAACAAAAGCCATCATTACAAACTGAAGAGGCTACATGATAGCATGGCCTCCATCTATATGCACACTCCACATCTGAAGTATACATCACCTGACTAGAGATGGTTTTGATGTCTTTTGATGTCTTTGGAATCCCTACAGAAGACCCAACGTCTCAAAAGGGAAAGATATCAAAAGAAATCATAAAATGATGGAAAAAATATTGAAATCTTTACAGTAGTTTCCTGTTTGTTGGTTTGCATTTCAGTTTATACAAAACATTTTTTTAGTTTTTACAAACAAAAGGGAAGTATTTTTCAGATTTTTTAAATTACATATAAATTTAAGCAAAAGCACAACAATTGTCTGTCATTAAACATGTTCCTCATTGTATAAACATGCATGCTCATATAAACAATTACCATGTTGTCAATGAATGTTGACATTTATTTATTTATTTTTGAAGATTTAGGTTTCACAACACTTAATTTAAGTCCTGCCACTAGGATCCACACAGAATTTAATGAGAATGCAGATTGTGTTTTCAGACATGTCCTGTTTTTCAAGCTTTACTCACATTATGCTTTTCCCCACGGGCACATCATCGTGTAGACCAGATTTATGGGATTGGAGCCGATGACCCCTTTGATCAACTTCCCTTTTGGGGGATGACTGAATGCATTTAAGAGTGAAAAACCACATAGAGTACAATGTGCACATTTGTCCCATCTTGGATATTGAGGAAAAAAACTGTGCCTGGAAGGTGCAGAGGATAAATCTTTGGTAGAATACACATACGGAGGGACTTTGAATTCTTCGGGGGGAGCATTGGACAGTACCTAAAATATCTAAAAGTGTTTTTTGAACATTTATACAAATTGGGCTTTAATGTGCTAGACTCTCATCTGTCTTGGGTTGGTCTCACTTTCTAATGAGATAAATAAAGCCTATTTTCAAAATGTTGTTCACAATCAGTAGTCATAGTGGTACTGTAAATAAAATCCTAGCAGGAAATAATGTGAATTACCCTGCAAGAGTTGGATAGTCTTTTCAGGATCATTTTTTTCTGAGAAGATTGAGAGAGGAGGAATAGGCAACGAGAAGAGAGGGATGGTAGTTGATGAGTGGATCTCACCCACTGTGTTAAACTCCCACAAGCCCTCTGAACAATTCTCTTTAAGCTAATATGACTCATACTCTGTGAGATAAACAAAATCTTTCTTTCTTATACTCTCCTCGTACTTTCTCTTGTCTACTACTACTAACTAAAATGTACAGTACCATATACTGCATACCTTGTTCCATTTATAGGCGTTTGACTGGTTTGTGAGACTACGTCTAGCTTCAAAACTTTAAATTTATACTTGCATCAGACAGGAACAGCACCAAAGACTTCCACAAAGGCACACACAAAGTTCACAGACAGAACTTTACACGCATCGCGACAGGTACAGCAGTGTCACCATATCATCGTGTCATGATGGGAACAGACTGAACCCTGAAACACCCTCCACTCTCACCGCTAGCAACAATTAAAGGAACACCACGTATCATAAGGTGAAGGTGGTATTTTTTACTTTTTTGAGACTTTATCATTCGAACATTTCTTTACAGATTATAATTGGACATTAAGTTATGGTTTTAAAACACACGAAAAACTTGAACAGCCACTTGAGACTGGCTACAGAAGCCTACATATTAAAATGTCCAATTTCACAGCAGAAAGAAACATAGTTACAGTCTGGTCCAAAAAACAGTTTTGGTTGTTATAGCTGTTTTCTGTTCAAGACAACTGTACTGTAGTCTGAATTTCTATAAACTCGTCTGTTCAAATTATAACAATATTATAGTATAATTAAATTAAGGTTTAAAGTTATGCATAAACAGCGTGGTCACTTTGTTTGGCTGCTGGGCGCCATTACAGGCGGCTTGTTTGACCATCCTGGCATCAGGTCTAATGACAATCCACCAATGCAAACCTGTTAAAACTAAGTATCTATAGTATGAAGTATCTCAGTATTACATATCTGTGTGACAAGCTCAGACTTCTACTCCTACTACTAATTACACCAGTGGAGTTTAGCAGGGCTCAAAGAGCCAGAGGCAACTGTTCCTGTAGTAAACAGATGGCAGAACATTACTTTTTATTTATTGGAAAGGTGTGACTTTGTGAAAACAAACAAAAAAAAAGTCACCTGATTATTGTTACTCCACACACAAAAGGTTAGAACATATTAATTGCATGAAATTACAGGCTATACTTACTTATTTTTGCAGCAACCATTTTGTAGTATGAGAGTTTGAGTATCTGAACTAGTTGACTTGGTTAATAACTTCATGTGTGATTCATATCAAAAACACACCCACCCTGACCCGCACCCACACACACACTGTCTCTGTCCGGCCATCGCTTGGTCAGAAAGCGTAGAGGCAGATGGTGGATTATAAACTATGCTCAATGCTGTTCACTGAGTTACAAAAACAAGTGTCTTACAGTCAGTTTAGGTTTACAGCACTACAGTATATCCACAGCATAATAAGTCGAGATTTGAATTGTGTAATTTTCTCAGCATTAGAACTAAAGGTTAAGTTATCATAGATGGCACTGTGAACTACTACTTTTCGTTTCTATGCATTTCTTCAATATTTACCTCACAAGGACTTTTTCACCTTTGACGAAACACAGCTAAGATTCTGCAGCCAAGGAGGCTGTATTAGGACACTGTATAGTTGTTCAGCCTATATGCTAATGTCAACAATTATACTGGTATTTACCATCATTTTTTAAAACCATTTTTACCACCTTAGATGGCATGCTAACATATGATAATTAGCTTTAAACACAAAGGGCAGCTGAGGCTGAGCAGTATGCTATTAGTTTAGAGGAATTTAGTCATAAACTAAATCATTGAAATTTTGATTTGAAAAGTTTGTTCAATGTGTCTGCCATGTCATAGTAATCCATCCAATAGATATAAATTTGTACCAGACTGGAAGATAAGCTGACTGCTAGGCTGGTAGTCACTGCCATTCCTAGAGCCATGCTGCTAACATTACTTAAAACAACATTTCCCAGGGCAGTACAACTGTTGTCAATATGGACAGCTGTACATGTTCATTTGTTTTGATTACATTACTTATCAAAAATATGAAGCTGACCCCTTTACAGCTAAACAAACAAGACATAGCATCCAGCTAATATTATTGCTAGTTTTCTCTTCTAAGCCTCCTCCATCAACCTTCTCTTCACCTTTGCCAACATACCCAGCTCCGGTTCCGGCATGGCACGAGTTATGCCCGCCTTCAATCTCCTGATCTGGTACAAAGTGCCAGTTGTACAAACACTAACACTCCACTCGTGTTCTTAGCCCACAGTCTGGGCAGCCCACCTACACTGGACAGTTTGAGAGTTGAGCCATAGCACTAATACAACAAAACAGAACGAACAGCGCAAACAAGGGAAATCCTACAAAAGTTACATTGTGCAGAAACAGGCATATGGGGTGGAAAATAGGAATAACAGAGACACTATTCACCTGATTACAAGTCAGCAAAGCATCAAAAGCATTTAAAATCTGTTACTCTTCCCACAGAAGGCATGTACAGAAAGACACATTACTATTGATCCCTAACTCTACATGTCTATGTGTGTAGATAAAGACAAGAGGTCTTTGCTGTCACTGAACCACATCTCAATTATCTTTTCTCAACAAGGACCATCACAACAAAATTGATTTTTAGCAATTCAGACATGAGTGGATTGTGTCTCACACTTTAAAATAGAATTGTATTTTTTCTGAAACAATCAATAACTTATCCGTACAATGTTTCAACTCTTGTCTTAGATGCATTAGTGTATTCATATCTACAGCTCTATATTCACCCATCCAGCTCTTGATCCAATAGTTGAGTCGAGTCATTTCAATGCACTCAACTTGTGCATTACACCACTGATTACGCCATGTGTACAGGCACACCATCCACCTATCCATCCATTCATCCATCCATCGCCTTTGTGCTCAGTCTCTTTGTCTGTTAATATTCCCCGGGGTGTAGCAGTCTACCTACGATATGCCTACTTACATGGTTCCACCTGTCCTGTGAGCCATCAGCCATAACATCCTTTCATTCCATATATGAATTCAACCATCTGCTTCCAATACAGCTCTGGATTGTAGTTGAAATTATTGGCTTTCAAAGTGAAAATGCAAGTAGAAAAAAGGAGACAGGATCCTAAAATAGGAATTAGATTATGTTTGGCTTTAACAACATATTTGAATGCCAGGCACGCTACTCTTTACTTCTAACAACACTTGAAGTGAAGTTCTTCACCCCCCATCGCCTCAGACCAGTTACTTAATAGCCAATAGAAGAAGACTGTTCAGCTCAAGTGTCAGTGTGAGTGTTAAGTGGGGCTTTGCTGAAAAAGAACATGTGTGGTTGGACAACTTTTCGGACAAACCTTTGAAACTTTAAAAAGAAATATGTCCTCAGACAGTTTTTCATTTTAAGAGTGATTTCTGTAAATGACAGGAGGTACAGCGGTTTCCACTGTGAAGCCCTTCATTAGAGGTGGCTCCTTCACACTAGCCTATAGTTTGGTTCAAAGGTCAAGCCACCTAAAGCCTGCTCATTTAGCTCCCCATGGTTAGATTTGCCCTTTCACACATGTGCATCATTACACATAGCTTGGCCCCAAAACACATTCCTGGCCACATGTTAGCTGGATTAGATTTAGCACTGTGAAGTGGCCTTTTTCTGAGAAAAAAAAGTTTTAAAATGTTGGTTGTGTCGCACTTGGAAACCAGTGCCATATGTTTATAGCTCCACTTTTAGCTTTTAATACTCAGTTGTGTTGCTAGGAGGAGTTGGGCGGAACCAAAATAAAGTCAACAAACAACAACAAAGCTGACGTTTAGACGTTTATTTGATTTAGTGTGAGAATGCTAAAAACACAAAAAAGGGACACAGAGAAACTTTTAGGAAAAATAGAATCCAGACCTAAACATCAAATTCATCCATATATTATAAGATCCTTATGGAGATGCAGGGATGTATTTGCATTAAATCAATATTGTGTGAAGGAAATTTGTATAAAAGGAAAGTTGTATAAAGCCTTTTGTGGCTCCAGAGGAGGCTGTGCTGAGTCGACTGTATAGAATTTCCTTAGGCGATGTGACTTGAAGTCACTTGAGGCTGAAGACTACAGGTTTAAATAAAAAAAAAAAAAAGTCCTGGGCTGTCAAGTAAAGAAGCAGTGCGCTCAGCAACGGTCCGACAGTGTCATAGTAGTACAATGCTTAATTGGTGGAGTACTCATTAAAGGCACACCAACTGATGTAATGACAAAGAGTAGAAAACATGTTTTGTGGGTACATATTGTGGTAGCCTGTGAGTGTTAGTACAGTCTGAAAGACTAAAGCATGCTGTTTCCATCCAAGGACGAATCATCCAGTTTGTCTCTAATTATTGAGCCCATAGGGTCAATGCCATAAGCGTGCTGTAGTTCAGATTAATGTTCCACAGTCACGTTTAGCATTTTCTTCAAAGGTTTCAAGCACCACAGGTGCTGTAACCCCGTTGTTTTATGTACAATTAGTCTTTGTGCTCTGTCTACTCTGTCTTGCCTTTGAAAAATACTTTAATTGGCCATGTCAGAAGCATCTTTGAATATTGTTTTCTAAATTCTTTTTTTGTTATGTGGCTGATAAAGTCACAACACATAGTGGCTTTCTTTCACAACACTTAAACATACACTTCCTTCAAAGTTTCAGTGCATTATAATAAATAACAATAATAAATATTAGCATGTTTGATGGATAAGAACATTTCACATGTTTGTGGCTCAGCCCCAGAGAATTCGTGAAATGTGGAATGAAACTTAATAATATCACTTACAAAAAATTCCCCCCATGGGCTCAGACGTTGTCAACAGAAAGAAATTGGAAGATTTGAAAATGGGACGCCTGGAATCAGTTTTTAATAAGTTGCTCTCCTCAGGGTAAGACTTGTGTCAGAAAGGTTACCAAGATCAAAGAAAGGAGAGCAAAATTGAATGATTTAAAATATCGTGTTACATCATCATTTGTCATTGCATAAGGCAGCGTACGCGCATACTAAAATAAGTACCAAAAGACTTAAAGCGGATATGATTCTACAGTTGTCACTGCGTCAGTCTGATTATTAGAAAATCATTGATCCTGAGATTGAATTGATTATTTGCCACACACTACATACGCTCCTTGAAGCTTTAGTAGTGTTAACTGGGCAAACCCTGCACGCTCTCACTTGTCGTGCACTACAATCTTCAGCGGTTAGCAGTCAGACTAAAAGAAAAAAGACAAAACAACAACAGAAAAACAAAAATCAGCAGAGAGCAGTTACTTCTTCATGTATGTCTCCACTAATAACTAACCGGTGCTGGCCAAGCTTCCACCATTTCCTTATTTATCAATGACGAGAAGCTGACCCATGCTAAAGTTTTAGCTGATGCTGCGTTTGTTGCTCTGTTGTGTTGCACTATGCTTGGACTGGATGATTGCAAAGGGTTGTGGTTGCTTTTTTCTGTGATTTCTGAGCTATTTAGACAAATCTTTGTGTCAAGTTTGAAAAAATGTCAAACAACTCCCAGCTATAATACATCCTTGATTAAACTTCCCACAGGTTTTTAATCACAGTGGCCCAAAATGTTGCCCTGCATATAACTTCTGTCAGGGATAAAAGTATAGCCCAAAGTCAGTGAACTTGGCCCAAGAAACGTTTGATGGGTGTGAAAAAGCTGACGGGAGGTTAATAAGCCACAGTGACATTGCAATCTGGAAATTAAAAAGGCTGCACTGGATTAGTTTCCCAGCATACTCCTTTTGAAATTTGGAGATGGACAAGAAGAGACAGTTCTGAGACGGAACAATTATCTCCATTTAACCCTGTAATGCAAACATAATAATAATAATATGTATAATATAAGGACTTTAACATTTAAATACATATTTATTTACATTGTTTCATTATGATTGATCTTTCTTCGGCTGGAAAACCGTGAAATGCGCCCTCCAGGTTTGGAGCAAGTTGCTGCCCTAAGCGAAGGAGTTCAAGTATCGCAGGGTAATGGGGAAATGGAGCAGGAGTTGGACGAGCCGGTTGGTGTGGCATTGGTAGTATGGTGGACGCTGTACCAGACAGTTGCAGGGGGTAGGGAGCTGAGCCGGAAGACAAAGCTCGCAATTTTCCAGTCCATTTATGTTCCAACCCTCACCTATGTTCATGAGCTTTGGGTAGTGACCGTAAGAATGAGATTGTGGATAAAAGCAGCTGAAATGAGTTTCCTCTATCAGGTGGTCAGGCTCAGCCTCAGAGATAGGGTTAGGAGCTTGGACATCAAAAGGGAGCTCAGAGTAGAGCCACTGCTCCTTCACGTTGAAAGGAGCTAGTGAGGTGGTTCGTGCATCTGAACCATGCTTTCTTGCCACCTTCTTTTGAAGGTGTTCCAGGCATAGGAGACCTCAGGGTAGACCCAAAACCCGCTGGAAGAACAGCCCATCTGGCATGGGAATGCCTCGGGATCACCCAGGAAGAGCTAGAATGTGCTGCTGGGGAGAGGGACACTTGGAACCGTCCTGCTAAACCTGCTGTCAGCGCGACCTGATCTCAGATACATGATGGGAGGAAATGATGCAACGGATGAATTGTTAATGATAATCATCCAGTCATTTGTATGTATTTAATTTCATTGTACTACCTAACCTATCCCCTAACCCTAACTTGAAATTGCAAAACTAACTATGTCTATTTGTTCAGAGTAACACAAATATAGTGTGAGAAGTGTTCCTCCTTCAGATACCTTTCTGAAGAAATTGGATTTCTCTCCTGAAGTGCTTCATTTTGAATTTAATCAAACAAAAAAAAGGGATGTTAATATGTTCCTGCACTAGTATCACTAATACCAAATTGTAATTCATGAGGTAATTCTGTGTGACCTAAGGTTTCAGATTTTGCCATGTGAATCGCAGTAGCAGCTTTGGTAAAAATAAATAATGAATTTAACAATGTCTCCTGGCTTCGTATTTTTCTGCTTTTTCACCACCTCACAGGAGTCAACATGTCCCCAAAACAAGATGAAACCTGCACTGAAAACTAAATACAACATTAGACATGGGTGCCAAGAGGGAGAGAATGAGGGAGACGAAGGAAACCCATCCAATTTTCGTTCGCTGGACGCTGCAGCCAAAACTCTCATTTACTGTATAAACTCCGGGCTGCCAAGAGCTTATGTCCAAATCAAATAGCCTGGCCCAGCAGACACTGAAAACGCTTCCACTGGTGGACTCTTTGGCCAATTCATATTTAGTCTAAAATGAGCACAGATGGGGAAAGGATTTTTTTTTTCTCGATGCTGGTGTGCTCTGACTTATCTCATCATAAACATGCCTTGAATAAGGGGGGAAAGAGGGTTTGCATTTGAAAAGGACATGCAGTGATGAAAATGCTCTCGTGATTGTTCTCATAGAGTCATGAATGTGATTTGAGAAAGAGACGGAGCAGAAGAGAGACACAGTTGTGTTTGTGAAAGCCAGATAAAGTGGTGAGTGTTGTGTGCGCTTGCTGCAAGTGTGCTTGGCAGAGGGAGTCTGCACATACTCAGTTAAGCATCTACAGGGAGAGTGATTCTGTGGCTATACGTAATACATTTCATATGAATGTCATCACCCCAAAATTTCTTGCCAAATCTAGATGAAAATCACAAATAAAAACACTGTAATTGTCACAGAATGTCTTGTCTGCCAGCCAGCATCTGTTTAAACAGCATTATCCTGTCAAAATAATGTTTCCAAACTATTAGTTCCCTTGTGATGAATGACAGTAAGGCCAATCACAAAGCCGAGTTTGACAAATTACTCTGACTTATGTCTTCTGATTTGACCCATGACACACTTTTGTGTTTGCATTTGAAAAAGAAAAGAGAGTGCATAATTACTTGGGATTTATTAGTTGAAGCTATCAGCTTCAGAGTTTCATGAGTAGGACCACACCTCAACCGTGCAACTTCTGACATTCCTGTGAATACTCCATACTAGCTCTCGCCTTCTCTTTCGCTCAGATTCTTTCACCTCCACCATGTTTCTTTCTCCTATTTTTTCCTCTGCTTTCCACCCTTCATAAGGTCCTGACAGGGGTCCGTTGTGCACTGGTGCTATGGTGGATTTCCCACCAAAGCATCCCCACAACGCAACAGGCCAAAGATGAACAAGAGGTTAATCATTCAAGCATATGTTGATGATGCAATGCATGCAAACACCTGAGTGCTTCAACCACTATATATCAGTCTTCCCCTGTGTACCTAAGGCAGTTTCATTAAAGTAAGTAAAACATGGCAACCACACTGCAACACCCTTCCCCATTTTGTTACTAATTACTTCAGTTACAGACGATGAAATTAGGTTTGGAACCAAAAGCACTACTGAGAGACGAGGCAGGTGAAGTTAAAAGTTCAGCTTCACATGTTGTCAGGAACAGACAAGATCAATACCAGACTGACTTGAAAGAGATCTAGTTAGGGATCAGGCAAAGGCGCAGAAGTCCAAAAGGAAAGCAGGGATCAGGCGTGTAGAAATATTTGGAAATAACAAATATTTATATATTTATATATAAATATTAGGTGATCAGATGAATGAATGGGAATGGGCTGGTGTATATACTGCAAGGCTAATGAGGAAGTGGAAGTCAGGTGAAGGGAAAGGGATACAGGGTTCGCGGGGAAGAGTGGCAGGAGAGTTAATGTATGGTAAAAAGTGTGAGGCAGATAAATATTGCAAAGTTACTGTTCAAATTTTTTGTTTCTACTCATTATTTATGATACTTTGTCAGTTCTTTGTGACACTGCAGACATATAAAAACATGCAATGAAGTAAATCGATGACCTCTCGTCAGTCACAACTGATACATTAACCAGTTATAGCCACTGTTTTCCCCATTTACAGTATGTTTGCTGCCCTGCTGTTGGACTCTTGTGTCAACGTTAGCACCGAATCTTGTTCCCTTTTCAGACATCAGAAGAATCCCGCACATTTGCAAGTACAAACATTTGTTGACGCTATTTCTCATCATCATAGTGTCAAAGTCTCAAAGCTTTGACTCTACTAGTTTATGTTACATCTGATCTTAGTCTACTTCTATACGCTAGCATATAAAGTCACAATCAGAGGCTTGCAGGTAGCGGTAGGAAAGATTCTGTGTCACGTCCCTCTTTGTTTCTGTGTACAACATCTGAGGAAGATGTATTGTCTCTATAGATTTCATGTAAAGGGGATTAAAATCTTTAATGTGAATAGAATAAAAACTGAGAAATGTGTTCTGCTGTCATAAAATTATTTTGTGGACCTAGAAACCAACAGAAACTGTTTGCCATTGAACAATCCTTTCTCTGTGGACTAGTGCAATCTTTTCAGTGTGTTTGCACATCCTAATCTGCATTTCAGAGTAAAAGAATGAAAACAATTCACAAGGCTGTATTTGGCAATACAATAAACTCCAGGAGTTGTTATAATACAACCCTATGCAGAAAAAGACTGGAACTGTATTGTCCCATTCGCTGAATCATATCTATATAACTTGAAATTATTGAGGTTAATCTAATGTCTGTCATAAGCAGAGTGAGCGGGGAAATCATGAAAATGGAAAAATGCATTGGAGATTCTGCCCTGCCTTTAAGCCGACTGACCCAAAGTGGCTGTATCCCAAGTCTCCTATCAGACTGGGTACTTGCAAGGCTGTCTGACTCACAAGGCTTCAGCATAATGGATTGCACACTAAATTTCATTTTAATTCCATCTCCATTTAGCTGGGGCGCACCCATGAGATAAAAGTTCTCTTTTTTTCAATACAAATCTGCAGCAGTCCAAATCAGCAATCCATTATTATTTAACAAAAAGTACATATGCATAATAATTAATGCATGTGAATTTAAAAAAAAAAAATCCTGAGTGGCTGAACACAGTTTTGTGATCAGTGATTATCATGAGAAGCACCTTCCAAGAAGAATAAGCTGTCAGCTGATCCATTTACATTTTGTATTACTCTGTGGCCTAAAAGTTATCAATGAAAAGATTAAACAAAGAAGAAATGATTTAAGGACTGGAAAAGGTATTAGTGGAATAATTACTTTTAATGATAAAGTAATAAAAAGTGAACTGCCTTTTTTTAATCAAACCTGTCCTCCATAGATGTATGACTCAATAAAACTTCCTCGGGTTGTAACACAATGACTTTACAAAACTAGAACTCGCGACAGTCTCATTGAATGTTAACTTGAGAACCTGATATTCTTATGCTCTTATATTCATGTCATAAAACAGGTTACCAACCGTATGACTAGGTCATTTCATGGCACGTTATACATCATTTGTTGCACAGAGCGAGAAAGGGAACTTGTTGTGACATTGTTTGTATTGAGTAAAACAATAAAGTAGGAAGACTTAAGAATTAAATATTTATTGAAATGTGCATGGGGCACTTCACGTTTTTCATCTGTCTTATAGAATAGAATAGCTCATTCTGAGCTCCTTGTACAAGTACAAATCTAATTCTTTTTACATGCTGTGAACTTATTTATAGCCCCAATTTCAGTATTTTTGGTATGGACACAAAGGTTCACTGCATCATGATAATACAACTAATAAATAAATAAACAACACCAGATTCTTCCTACGTGCTATGAAACAGAAATGGAAAGTACATAGACTGTTGAAACAGTATGTTTTGGTGGAATAATAGCCAAAGTGAAGTCTGTGTTGTTGAAGGTTTGATGTGAGTCATCCTGGATTATATGTGCACAAAAGGTTTTTTATTTTATTTAATTGAGCAGCAGTGACGAGTTGAAGCATAGATGTTGTTTCAGGTATCTCTTTTGAGAATGCTTTGACATTTTATGTCTTGCATGTATGCAGTTTTTAAATATTCCTTGTGTTGTCTTTTTCATGCCTAATCTTCAGATTCAATTCCTTCCTGGATTTCGTCTGTCTGCCTGTCTGTCACCAGCTGAGCTCATTCTGCCTGTACTGTTCCAACGCTATACTCTGGATTAACTCACTCAACCTCTACATTCTCCTATTCGAATAAACTTCTGTGAAACTTGTTACAAGCCCTTGTTCAAGCTCTATTTTGGGCTTCAAATGATTTCTTAAACCTTACACATTAAGTGTAATTGAATTCCTCCTCATCTTTATAGATACTCTCTGGTTCAGCAGCACTGTGGCCCGAAAAGAAAAGCGGCTGGCTAAAATTGTACAAACAGCCCATAAAATCACTGACACTAGCTGCCCTTGGGCATCCATATGCTGCATTCAGAGAGGGTGGGATGGACACCTCGTTCAGCGAGTATTGATCGCCGCCTTTTCTTGTTTGAATAACCGCATAGTGAAAGAGCACAAGCAGCAAGGAGGATGACACACGGCTGGAAGTGAATAACAAGGACAGGGACTCTTTGTGACGGTGTGATCTGCAAATGAAAATGCAAACCAACAAATAAATGTTTGACATGTGAGCATTTTAACGTGGGTTCCCCGCCATGGTCGGATTTAAGGTGTCAGGAGTCACGGTCTGACTTCCAGCTGGGATGTATTTGCTGTCAGACAGCAGCAACAGCCACAGCAGGATTCAGGGAGCATGAGATGATCAAAGCTGCATGGCAACAATTATAGTGTTGCATCCATTAAACACCACCATGGCTTTTTGTGCCAAGATGTATAAGCTACTATACTGAAGGATAGGCATATATCAATGATGGTACCTTCCCAGCAAGGGAAAACAAAAATGTTTTCTCAGTGCTCCCTGGTCTGAAAGCAAAAATCCAGTTACGGACAGAACCCAAGCCATCGAGGAATAATAATACTGAAAAGCCTTGTTGTGTATTTTCTTATTAGCCTTCACTTCAACATGAGATTCATTCCTGCTACTGGCATAACTAGGCTTCATTATGTAGCTTCGCAGTGGGAAATAGAAGAAAATCACTTTAATCATTAACTGTCACCATAGGTCGTATAATTGGCACTTTCTCCTTTTCGAAAATTCAGACAAATAAGGCGTACAGCAGACCTTTCAAAACATGTCGGCGCTGCAGTGTAATGAAAAACGGCAGGGATGTGAGCTAAAACTCGGGATCAAAGACTGTTGTATAACTAATGACTAATATGTGTTCAAATCTGCTGAATATCTAATAGATAAATGAATCTGCTGAATGCAGTAAAGATGAGCTTGACTGCAAAATGCCAAATAAATACATAAGTGAGACGGTGGTGCTCTCCTGTGATTCCACTGACTAAAATAGGCAATTCGTGTCAATAAAATAATGTATGGCGGTAATTACATTGTGTAATTTGTGTGTGCGACCCTCTCTATGCAACTCCCTCATTTCCCCGACATTGTTTAATCAATCATGTTTAGGTTTTGGACCATACAGTACTATTACCTGTACCCAGATGGTGGTAAACTCAGGTTTCAGGCTCTGAAGTATATAGAGAAGTGATAGCACCAGCAGTAAAAGGAGGGACTCATAAATCACACAGGAAGGCTAAATGTGTAGCTAAAATATCCCATTATGAAACACAAATGAATATGCATGGGAATTGATTTAGTGTGTGTGTGTGTGTGTGTGTGTTTGTGTGTGTGTTCATTGTCTCCCTTCAGCAATCCATGACCTTTTTTTCCCTTTTCATGCTGGTGAATAGCATGGATAGATATTCTCGTTTTTGGTTCATGCCATTCAAAAGATTCAACTGGTCTTTATTTATTATTTTGGAGGGGTAGCTTTTTTATTCCAGTATCAAAAACACACGAATGCAAGTAAGAGGTAACTATAATAGTCCTTTTATGACTAAAAACTCCAAAAAAACTATTCACTCTGTTTTTGGGCTTTTAGGCTTAATAAGGCACAGCATATTATTTCTGTGAAGGTGATACTAATTTGCATACATAGTTGCACACCTGCATATACATACACACAGACACACTGACACCGCGGCCCTCCTTTTTCTCCCTGTCACACCCTGCATCCCAGCACCCGCTATCTATCTCCCTCCTCCTCTCTCCATCCCGCAAACCCAGCAAATGTTTAAATTACACGACCAAGTAAGCAAGATTAATTAAAATGATAATCTACAGGCTGAATATATTTCACAGTTAGCTAGGCGGCTGTTTGAAATTGCTGTGCAGATTTTTAAAGTCAAAGTGGAGTGTTGACCTATTCATCTGCCTTAGTGAAACAGTCATTAGCCCAATTAAGGACATGCAGACAATGAAATCCCTATTATATGCAAAACACTTGTGCGATCATATACTCCATTAATGTGATGCATGGTAACAAGAAAAAAAAAGGTCACGTTTGAATTTTTGTCAGCTGTGAGTGTTAAATAATGTATATATCTTTTTAAACAACGTATTTGGATAGTGAACATCTGTGCAAATAAGGCAGTTAAAATGGAAATTATTCCCTTAAAGGCTTAAGAAGAGAATAGTTATAATTATAGTTATAAAACAGTTATAATTTTTTAATTCTGCGCTCTTTTGAGGCCTTTTACACCACCGGAACAATGTCTTTTCTCATTTTCGTATTCTATTTTGTCCTGTTCTATTTTCTTTCTTCACGTTTCTTTTCCCACGCTTTCTACAATGATCATTTCCTTATTTTTAGTTCCTTTCACTCTATACCAAAATGGCTAGTGTTGTTTCACGTTTGAAAATGCTACAGCAGTGCCTGCTGTTTCGCAGCTGCTCCCTCTCCTCGTACCGAGCTTAATCAAAACACGGGTTAGATTCTCTATTCCCTGGATGTCGGATAATCCTCTTATGAAGTAACAGTAAACCCGAACTTGAGAATGTCTCTCATCAGTCTCCTATTCACTCATAGGCAACATACACAAGCAGCACACGGTGTACTGACACCAGATGACCCTGACATGGGTGAGACAGAAAAAAAGATTTTAAGAAGGTGGTCCTCAATCAAAGTCAATTAGCAGCAAAGGCAGTGTGATCTCTGTGTATTTATGTTTGTACATGCATGTATATATCTGTATGTGCATGCGTGTGTGTGTCTGTGTGTGTATTACTCCACACTCGCCTCCGCATCTCCATGCTTCATTTATCTGTCATTAGCAGAATTAATGACTGTGGGTTCGGGCCAGGGAGAGAATATGGCACCTTTCCAAAGTTGGGGAGAACAACTCTGTGAGAAACTCAGGAGTTGCAGCAGTTTGAAGGGGGGGGGGTCTGTAAGGATGGTAGGGAAGGATGAGGATGTGAATGAGGATTAGAGAGAGTGGAGACACAATACGAGATGTAGGGAGGGAGAAAACATTTAAAAAGATGATGCTTTGCAAGAGAATTTTAAGTGGATAGAGTTGAAAGAGCAGGTGTTGAGTTTTTCAAAAGCGCTGCTGCATAATTGTCAACCTTCACAGGCATGGTCATGTACTCCTTCACATAGCAACAAAGTCGCTATTCTGTTGCTTGTTCTGTGGTCTCCGTTATGTGTGTTATCATGGCTGATAAAAGCGTTAGTCAGTGACATGTCATCATGTCTTTGCTTTAAAATGACATCAGTTGACATCATTTCTAATTTTGATAGAAGTTTCAGTACAGCTGGCCAGCGAAGGTCTTCAAATAGTCTATCCAATTATCCCCTTTGTAGTGTTGAATGAAGGAAGTAGGATCCTGGTGAATATGTGGAATTCTTAACTAAATCTTGGAAAAATGACCCATTGGAATCCAGGATCTAAGTGCTAAGTGGTAAGAATCTTGAGAGGGGAATGAAATATCAGACACACTTGATGTGTTGATGGATGTCATGTCATCTAGTCATTTTCTATGGAGAGCAGGAGATCCAGCCAGATGATGCATGATTGCAAGGTGCATGTTTAGTAACTGTACTCTATGGCATCTATGTACATCATATGGCCCACTTGTACACACTGAGTAGAAAATGAGACGCTCTTGTGACCTTGTGTAGGTTGGTGCTTAATGATGACACTTGTATTATTTTCGATTAGATTCCTATCTGAATTATTTTCCACAGGGATGGTGAAAGAAACTAAGAGGATGCCGGTGGCAAGAAGTGAAACCACTGCTTGTGGTGGAATGAGTGAAAAATGGGATGAATAGGGATGAGATAGGAACAGATTCATTATGATAAAGAGAAGATAAGTGGCGAGATGATATGTATGTTAAAGTAGCCATTATGCAACCCTTGTTTCTCACCCTTTTTTGTTGAAATGTGGCTAAATATTATTCCTTAATAGTCTCACCAACCACTGTGTGGTGGTTATGGATGTGGATGATTGGTGTGGATGCGTTGCGTTCCATGTGCATCGCCGCAGTGATACATGGCCATTCTAGTCAATGTTTCAAACCCCACTGGTAACGCCACGGTCCATTTCAGAAGCCATCCAGAAACGAGCTTCCCCTCTGCTCCGTTGGCAATATGCGCTATTTTTGACGCTATTTTTTTTCCGCAGCGAGCAGCCCATGTCGATTTACACACAGCAGCTCAAGCTGGCCGGAAGCCATTTTTCGATTTTCAAGATAAAACACCCCGTGCAAACTGTCGGACGTAAAAACAGACAAAAGCGAAACAAAATGAACTAGCGTAGCATATTTACATATGTAGACACATTTGGAAGCACATAAACCAAGGCTTAGCGCTAAAGGGCTAAACGCTCCGCTTCTGAAACGCCTCCAGTGGGGTTTGAAGTTGCGTGGAGGACGGACCAAAACACTGTTGCGGCCGTGACGTGGGGTTTCGGGGTTAGACAACAAAAAAACTTATGGGAGCTTATGTGAATGCTATCAACTTACCAAAAAATATCCAGCATAGAGCCCCAGTGACAGCATAGTTTTAGGGTTGAATACGCAAGCAAGTCCCCACACTATTAACAAATTCTGAAAGGACATTCACATCATTGCCTTGTCAAGATTAAAAGCATTTTGAGTGATGGCATTTCTTTTGTTCCAAAACCTGTCAAAAGACAATGAAAAAAGATGAAAGTATGATGAAGGATTCAGGAGAAGCTTTTTTCAGTGGTACAACAGGATTCACTAAAGCAAAGATGACTGTAATAACGCCTTCTTTGATCTGTTTGACATACGTGACTTTTCCATATTAAACTCATACAAGAGCCTTCAAATTGCAAACTGAGAGACTTCCCTTTAGAAACAGAGAAGAGGCGTTAGTAAGTAATTTCCACAGTAAATGGACCAATGCGAGTGTGCATGCATGTACACTGTTTAGATGACTGCTGTAGCTGGAGGAAGTGACGGGCAATATTTCCTTTCAGGCCTAATGTGACTGGAATATCAACATGCACACACAGACACACACCTACGTTTGGGGTGCCACAAAACACACACACACACACACACACACACACACACACATTCCCTACCTGTGTTATTATCATCATTAGACCTTATGAAGATTTGACAGGCTCATTAGGCTGACAGAGACTAGCATCTATGTTTGCGTGTATGTGTGTGTGTGTATCAAAGTATACACGCGTGTATTTGTGAAATGCGTGCACATTAATGTGTGTGTCTTCTTTATGTGCATGCTTGTACATCTGCTGTCCTGTAAGTGTCTGTTGTGGCAGGTCAAGACAGCAGGGCGGAAGAGGCAGGCGTAATTGAAGCAGGAATAATTAAGGCTGCTTTTAATTGTTTTAATTGGTGTCATTAACGACTAATGTCATACTACTGACACGCAGTCATTGGCGTGTATTATGCACATCTACCCTCACACAGTTACTTCGGCTGTGGGGGGCGTTTCCAGTTACTGCGTAGATAACACCAATCACTGTAGCACGATCCCTTTCACATAGTGTCATTGGGCATAATCACAGATGAATAGTCACAGAAACGCATAAACTTGTGTGGTTAAACTACAAAAATGTAATTATTCATTTAGAATGACAATATGTCGATTAAATGATACATTGACCCAATTCTGTCCATTGATCCTCACCAAGTTGCACTCATCATGCTGCACTCCTCACTTTAGTCTCTCAGGTCTGTACAAATAAAAGTAATATTTAAATGAATTATCATTAATGCATGAGGTGCATATAATACACAATATGTACAAATTGTATAATTACCTTGAAACCCGTAACCTCTTATAAAATATGATGTATATCTGTATGAGAATATATAGACAAAAAGTAGAAGTATACAGAAGTGGTATATATGTAGAAGTGGTTTTGTTATAATTAGTTGGTGGGTAAGGAATTTCCTTTCCAGTTCTTAACTTTTTTTTTAGTTACAACTCATGTTGGACGCTCATCATGGATCAAAGGTGGACTACTATGTATTGAAATTGTAAACTGAATGATTTTCCAAAGTTTAACTCTGGAATTGACTTCCCTCTGATGGACTGGTCTGGATAAAAACCCCTAGGGATGACTACTTATTTAATATTCTATGTGATAAAATAACAAAAAAGATACTTCCCTCAGACTGTTCAGCCCTTCTTCTCTGGTTCAGAATCTCTACCTTCAGAATATAAAGTTTTTTGTCAAACAAATCTATAGCTGAGATGAATAGACCTTTTTCACAGAAGACATTTTGACTTGTTAGAGCAGGAGAAGTTAATCGAATTTCATTAACAATGGCATAGCTCCACCGACTTTCTGAGTAAGCCACAACAGTGTCCCGACATGCACAATACCAGGAACCTGGAACTATCTCATCCAGATGGAATGCAGTACATTTTAACAACAGTATGTTATATTTTAGACCTGTGCTTTTCCTGTTATGACATGTGAAAATATCTGCACTGAAAAAGGTCCATTACACTTTGCTGTGGAACCTGGTCAGCAAGTCTTTACACCTCACATAGTAATGGCCTGTATAGTCCTCTTCCTGAAATGCATAGTCCATATTTATCTGGTGTAAACAACCTTGAATAATATATAGCTATATGAGTCATTATGTGTTGTATTAGAATACCATTTGAAGATTAATGAATACTATCCTGGCTTAAAATATTATTCTAGAAAGTAATTTAGAAACTATTTAATAACCAGGTAACGTTTTTCAACCCAAATGAGTTCATTAGTATGTTTGCTTATCCAAATACATCACTGTTATCACTATCATCTTACATTCTTCATAACGTTCTTCCAATTTGTTTTGCCAGAAATCTCAATGAGACACATCTGTAGCTCACTGAGGAATGTTATTGATTGACTTTTGGCAGCAATATGGTGCATAGCAAAATCTGTGAAAAAAAAAAGGACGTGAATATTGTTGTTAACAACAACGTCATGGAGAAATTCCAGACAAGCTTCAGGGCTCATTACAGGACACAATCTATCCTTCTCAAAGTTTCAAATGACCTAACATTGTCTGTGAATGGTGGTAAATATGTCACTTCATGTCAATTGTTTTAAAGCATGATCGGACAAACACTGGGTATCTTATGCATTGCATCAAATGCATAAGTATACTCGTATACTCTCAGAAGGAGATGGTGAGGTAGGTGGGTGGCAATTAGCTACTACACTGCTAGATGCCACTAAATCTTACAGATTTTTCCTCATTGCACTGTTACACAGATGACACACAAATAAACCTTTCATTGAATCCCAGTGCTTCCAACTCAATCATCTTCATTAATTAGCTCCACGATGTACGCTAGATGGTGAAAAACTGTCTTCAGTGCAACAATAACAAGAGACCACAGAGAGTATGGTATTGGGCCATTGACAGCAAACCTTTATGCCCATGCCAAGAATATTGGTGCCATCTTTGTGCAATAGGGAACATCGCTAATCTAGTCTCTCTTGACAATATGAAACCTGTTATTACTGAATTAATCTCAAGGCTAGATTGCTGTAACTCGCTGTACCTGCATGTTGGTCAGTCCTCTTTGTCTCACCTATAGCTGGTGCAGAATACTGCAGCGAGACTTCTAACAGGTACCAGGAAAAAAACACAGCATTACGCTGCTACTAGCTTTTCTGCCCTGGCTGCCTGTCAAATACAGATCTCAAAGATCTTTGATTTGTTTTTAGAGCCATACATGGGTTGTAACCCCTATACATTTTAATGCTTCTCTGCCCCTACTCCAACTCTAGGCCTCTGAGATCCTCAGAATATTTTTTTTTAACTGTTCTACAACTGAGGCTGGTGGGTAAGGAAATTGTGTCATGGCAGCACTGGAATGGCTTTCTGCTTTCAATTAAATGTTCCCCCTCTATTGACACTTTTAAGCAAAACTCAAGATGTACATGTTTTCAACAGTCTTTATTTGCTCTTATAAACACTGAAACACTAAAACCACTGTTTTATAAATTGATTTTAGAAGCTGTATTCTGTTTCTGGTTTACATTTGAGTATGTATTTACTGCATTGTATTTTTTTAAAGATTATTTTTTGGCCTTTTTCAAGCTGTATTTGATAGAGACAGCTGAAGAGTGACAGGAATGTGGGGAGAGACGGGGAATGACATGCGGGAAAGAGCCACAGGTCCGATTCAAACCCTGGGCTTCCGCAGCAAGGACTGAGCCTTCACACACGGTTGTGACCTTCACTTTAATTTGTACAGCACTTTGGTGAAGTCTGGTTGTTTTTAAAGATTCTATGAAATGAACTTGAGTTGACTTGATTATTAAGGGTTGGGAAGAATGCTAAAACTCCCTGGGTGATTAAATCATACAGCTTCATCATACTTTTTAGTATGATGAAGTAAACTTGAACTGAACGGGTCACCACACTTAAAGCTTTATAGCAATAAATCTGCTTTTAATGCCTTTTGTGGTATTTGAGAAATCACGACTTAAAATTTATGCTTTCTTCAGCATAACACCCGGTTTTGTGTGATATCATGTTGTCTTTTTGAAAATCTTCCTTGACCTTTCGACCCCTGTGTTCACACAACAACATTTTATGAAACCTTTTTTTAATAAGAGAAAAAAGCTTAACAGGGAGTGGTTTTGTCTCAGCTGTTGTATGAAACACACCACTAACATAGTCCTCATTCTAAATTAAAAGAACAAGAAGTTAGCAGCTTCTACAATGTGACAGATATAACAGGACTTAAGGTGACAAAAAATGTCTTCTTCCAAGTATTTTTAAGACATCGATATAGACTGGCCTCTGCCCTAATGTGTGTTGCTAATGGCGACATACACACGCGCTTCAGAATTGCAACATTTAAGGCGCACGAAGTGGCATCATGGTGTCAGAGATTGTACAGAAAAGTGAAAGAAACTCAAAATCACTCAATCATTTTCCAGATTCATTTTGAGAAAAATCTATTTTCTGCAGAAAGTTCTGCAGTAGCTTTGAAGCACATTAAGAGTCTAATAGCAGGATAATAAATAGTTTTTGATGGCCACTTCTGGAAAGAGAGAAGACAGGGGAGACGTTGCAGAGGGAGAAAGATGTGCTACATGTACATTTTCATAATTCATTGCTCATTGACCCATGCCCATGTCAGCCAACATTGTTCATCATCCCCTCTCTCCCTGTTTAAACAGTAATTTTTAGTTTGGCAACCCCACTGAAGTAATGCGCGTGAAAATTATGTAAAGAGGGGATTTTCTATTTTGGATTTTATAAGTGGATTTTCTCTCATACAGATAGATCTCTGCTCACCGAATAAAGGCTTGGTGGAGGATGCTGAAGCTGAAATATGATGTATACTGATAGGAAAAGCATCCATACATTCCAATCCATGCAATGTTTGGGCAAGCTTTCAGACAAGGGTCTTCAAGCATTAACGGGAGAACAAGCGAACATATCACAGACAAACGCTTGATGAGGAACACATGAGAAAAACAATGGGAAACTGAAGCTTACAGTAACATTTGGAGTGTTTTGCAAACAAAACATTGCGTTGCATTGTAAGTTATGAACAAGGTCACTGGTACAATAAAGATGGATCCCGCTGTCAGTGTTGATACAATGAGAATGACAATGCAGGCTTGTAAAGTGTTTATTTTTTGCAACTTGTACATTTTCACCTCCCCCCTTCTTCAATCCTAGACCTCAGTGAGTGAATACATGTGTGTTAATTACATCATAAATATTACCAAAGTGAACCATTACACAGTCCATGTCAATGACCCAGCGCCACAACATCTTCTATTCTCCACCACTCTCCCTGCGCACCACAGCTTAAACATTCCTTTTCCACTGTGCCACACTGTATTCATCGATTCTCTGTGAAGGACGAGGAGAGGTCATGTTTAGATAATTACAAGCAGTGGATCACCAAGCAGTAAATAACATCAGCATCATTAGTGCGCGTCTGAGCGATTAGAAAAGCATCTGTCTTTAATTACAGTGTGCGAACACAGAATTATGCCAGCAGAATCTCAAGGCAGGAATTTCAGAGGGAATGTTTTCCCTCCACTTATATCTGTTCTGTTGCACATATTCTCCATTTCCTGCTTTGAATTTCCAGTGTTTATCATAATAATAATAATAATAATAATAGTGAAAGATAAACATATAGTTGAACTGACACCTCTCTAAAAGCATCAACAAAAAAAAGGTATGACCTTCACAAAGCTGGAATTCATGCCATGGTTACATTGGATTTCATTAGATTGTACTAGTGCACCTAATAAAGTAGCAACTGAGTGTACATGAACTATTTTAGTCTTACAGGAAGGAAATATGCCTGCCACATCTCACCACCACTCCAAGCCCTCCCCCTATCTCTCTGCTCGGGGACACTCACATGCTCACATATACTGTATAGCTCCACTTGAACATCTCTTCAGTTATTTTAGGGTGAACCACCGCTCTGTGCGGAGAGCCGGTGAGTCAGAGAAGTTCTCTTCTGGCATTGCGCGGTGTTTTCTTTCTATCAGGAAGCGGAGATGCGCCAACAGAGATATACTGCTACTATCAGCTGAGAAAGCTCCGCAGACTAAATCCTCACATACCGTAGATGCTTTTAACAGCCGGTGAGTGATGCAGCCAGCACTTCAGCCTGGTTGGTGAATAGCAGGGGGGTTCAGCTCAGGGTTGTTGAGTGTTTTGAGGTGGGTCTTTCAAAGACTGGAAATGTCAGGGCTTTAGTCAGGGGACTTAACACTGAACATATGCTGTGACAGAATCATCGTCTTTACATGGACATAAGATTCCAGAGTTCAGGGAAACAAATGTGTTTTTATCCATAATCTGTGTATACATGCAAAAGGTCAGCAAACTGAATTTCTTCCTTATTCTGACCCTATTTGATTATGCATAGTAAGGAGGAAATATGATTAAACTGATGCAAAACCCTGCCAGTTTATTTGAAAACTTGTAAACTTGTTCAAACACCCTGTTTGAACTCCATAGCCGTGCCAATCATCTGTGCACATGTAAACACACTGACCATCCTTAAAAGTTAACCAGCACACTGTTGGGTAGAGGCAGGAGAGACAGGGCCTAGCCCGGGACAAGAGCCATCCTTGAGTTAAATCTCCAGAATATCCGGCCCATACGACTGATTGCAAAGCTGGGGGGTGCGCAGATGGCTAGAGGTGAGGTGTGAAGTGGTCGGTTGAGAGGTGGGGCGAGCCAGGACCGGATAGAGCTTGCAGAGCTGCAGCTTTATCAGCTTGTTGTTCAGTTGGTAGTCTGGTCAGCTGATAGTTGGTCCTTTGAGCAAGAGGGGATTTCCTCTAGTAGTTGGTGATATCCCGCAGGTTGACCCATGTAGGACGGTTTTACGACAGACATAGTGACCCACAATATCCCTGTGTATATCCATCACGACTACTCTATGCTAGGGCCAAACAGCCATAACTGCTTTCCCTTCATATTTTTTTCCCTGAGTGTCTTGTGTTACATTCATGAGTCTGACCTTAATCTTGAGATTAGATCGCTACGAACATTGCACGGACAAAGAGAAATCCGTTTACACTTCTGTCTGAGTTGTATTTGAAGCAGATAGCATAAGTGAATAAATTCTATTCAGCTTTGATGCCCCATCCAGCTTGTACTTGACCTGCCTGGAGCTCTTTATCTCTTTCTGCTTGACTCAGTGAGGTTGAGATCAGCTGTAAAGCAGAACTTGTCTGTCTTGTAAATGATGTGGGTCCCATCTGGATTGTTGCGGTCCCCTTTAAAGCTAATATACAAAGCCACTGTCAAGATGGAAAATGTGCAGGCTGCTTTGTTGACTGTAGTTACATCTTGAAATGAATAAATGACAATGAATAAATATAAACACATAATACAGACTCCCCCATCATATACTATAGTTTAGATTTAAAGGTTGCATTTCCCATTTACTGTAGAACCACACTATAATTTTAAAATCAAGGTGGCTGTAAAATTATAGGATGATACGAAATACCAACCATGCGATACTTAATAGCATCTGTCTCAGCAGAAAGCTACTGCAGTTCTCCAAATCTAGTAAACGCTGGAAGCACTTAGCTAAAACCCCACGTTTACATTTTCATTTCCTGGCAGACTCACCTTGACATGACTCAATGAACAGTGAACCCCTTGCAGCAGCTGCTCAAGGAATGTGTACTTTCTGTTTTGGGGACTCTTTATATCCAGGTAGTCAGATCAGGGAACATTGGCAGCTGCCTGTTTGTGAACGCACACAGAGATAGGCTTGCCAAAAACATAAACGCTGTGGCGAGGAGAGAAAACGAATTGCTTAAAGGGGTTTTAATTTCCCAAAGTAAGAGTGAAGAATGACATTTGATCGAGAAAAGAGACACATACTAAAAAAAGGGAAAGACAGAATTATTATATGAGTAGGGGGCTAATTACTAACCACTGAGACTTTCCAATGTCATTATGGAATAATGAAAATATCACTCAAAACACTATTATAGAAATATTAAATTTTCATTAGACCCCCCTAGAGCTACTCTTCTCCACTCTTTTATCACTTTTTATAGCTCAGGACACTTGTTTCATTCTGTTAATATTTAATGACGATGATGGAATTATTAGTTGAATCACTAAGCATTCAGCTTTTGGGACATGACTGAATCCAAATGCGAACTGCGATAAAGCAGGCATATGTAATATAAGGCACAATTGAGCAAGCGTAAGTGGGAAAGGTGTAACAAAAAGAGAGAGAGAGAGAGAGAGAGAGAGAGAGAGAGAGAGAGAGAGAGAGAGAGAGAGAGAGAGAGAGAGAGAGAGAGAGAGACAATTGAATTTGAAAATCAGAGAGGGGATTAAAAGAAAGCCAAACATTAGGTGTGAGAGACACACACAAAAACAGAATGAGAAATAAAAAATAAAACTGAATGACGGCATCCAGCAGAGACATGTAGGACTGAAGCTCCATTGTGACATACATTTTACATGCTAATACTGTGGAAAATAAAAGAGATTTGATTGAAAGGAAGGGAAGTCAGCTCCCTACTGTTTTCTGTGCTGATTTATGCCGTTTTTTAAGGCAGAAGCACACTGTCCTTTCCATTAATGCATAAAATACAAGCGTGGGAAACCTCTCACTTCCGCTGCACTGGCTCATTGTTTAAATAGAATTTATTGGCAGTGTCAACCAGGACAGGTGCAACCTGGGAGGCTAATTAACATTTCTCAGTAGCACAGTATGGAGTGCTTCCAGCCAAGGTAATCATGCCAGCATTTGTGTTTTACAATATTCCACCATATAGACAGATGTTTTAATAATATATTATATTCAATGCCAGCTGGAGTACCTACCAGCCTGTATTCAGACGCACGTTGTATGCCTTTAACACACTTCCTAGATTTATTCAGTCTCAGTAGGTTTCTTTGGAGGGGTTGAATCTTATAGCCCTGATTTCTTTTGAGATTTTCCTTTCATTTCTCTGACTGCTGTGCTAATTGTAAATCACTTTGGAACTGCTGTCTCATTGTGTAAAACGAGCGGCGCCCTGCAAGAAGACATAAAATAGGTCTATTAAACAGAGCAACATATAGAATGAACATGATCCTGATGCAGAATTGATGAATTGACGTTCTACATCTGATAGATATTCACCCCATTTCGCAACAAGTATACAAAACACTGTATTAAAAACAGTGAAGGTTGATTAAATGTGACAAGGTCAGATTTGTGAAAATATATTGTGTCTCCCTACCCAACAACTCTACCATCTTCTCTGTTGTTCAAACGTCATTTCAGCAACTCGGTGGAGAGTTATGGATTTCAGCTTTTGATAATCAACTAAGGTTGGCAGTGTCTCATTCTGCAGATGCCAAAACAATGATGCAAGACAAGAAAAATAAAAAAATTAAAAGTTTTTTTTGTTCACTAATGTTCACATAATTATTATGCTGCGGTTTTACATTAGAAAAGCACATGGGTTATAGAATATTTGGTATTAATTTTAGCAATTATTTTGTAACTTTTACCAAACAGTTTCTCACTTATTACATCACTGGTCAAATAGAGGTCTAAAAACTGGAAAGGAAATGGGCAGGCACTGACTAGGGACTATAGAAATATTGTTATTATGGTTAAATACATTTAATCAAGTGTCACTGAACGGTTTGCAATTTCTTTCCATGAAAATCAGCACACTCTTGGCCCCGGCACAGACACTGAATGTAAATCATTAATGCAGAAGAGCTGCAAGTTATTCATAGCAGACTGAGTTGAACAAGGGTGACTGACAATGGTGGAAGTTGATGTGAATGTTTGAGTGTCTTGTGACTCTGAGGAGCAAAACACCAAAAAGAAACTCCTTCAAAAAACAAAATCTTTGCTTTTTATATTTAAAATGTTCTTTGACTACTAATGTAGACAGACCTTTTAGCGCCTCACGTGTCCTAATTCTTATGCATCACTTACTGAGTCAGCACTGTTTTCTCTTTCAGCGATGTTCAGCGCTTGAGGGAAATCCTTTTAAAAATAATTACACTGTCTTTTGAAAAAAAAATAAATTAAACAATTAGATCAGTCTTGGAATACTGATACACATACAGATTTGAATCAATGTACAGTGTGTGTGTGTGTGTGTGTGTGTGTGTGTGTGTGTGTGTGTGTGTGTGTGTGCGTATGCCTGACACAAGTGATGAGAGTAAAAGAGGTTGTTTCTCCTGCTCTTGGCAGCCTTCCAGGCAGATCTCAAGGACTGAACCTCTGCAGGTGTGTCTGCATAAGTGCATGCTTCACAATGTTTGAGTCTCTTTACATTCAGAACTAATTAAGAGTTAAGAGGAGGAAGCAGAGTCACTCTGTCTCTCTCAATCTTTCGCTCTCGCACAGACACACACACACACACACAAAGCATGTGCCCAGTCAGAATGCACAGTGAATGGAGGATAATTGGTCTTGGCATTCAGAAGACATTGCATCTTGATAGATACTTTAGCCTGCATATAGGTTTACCACCGGGCATCTCACCTGTCTTCTGACTGACTCAGGATTTAATACAAACCTAAATTGACTTCTCACATTGAAGAGGTTTCCAGATTTATTTTGATGATGATGATGATGATGATGATGATATTAAAAGTACAGAAATTTATTTTTAGATTAATAATAGATGTTTTAGCATTTTAGCAGTTTTGTTTCTTCCAGCCGCCTGCTGGATAACGTGTACAACAACTTTATAAAGTGATAATATATAAGTGTATTTATAGCTTGTTCTGCTGCCTACAAGTGGCCAACAAACAAAACAAACAAATAAATAAAATTTTATAAACTACATGGCCCCTTTTGGTAATGAATGAAGGACAATTTGTGTTGAATTGCCTAGCTGTCAAAGTCCTTCAACAACACATTATTACAACGAGGAGGAGAAGAATTTTATATTGTCGTTTTCACACTTGACTTGGTGAAATTTGATGTTCCACTTGACATTCATTAACAATGATGCTCTTTAGGATTTAACATCTCTAACCACTGTTCCGAACAATTAAAATGAACTCTTTCAAAAGAGTGCCTTAAAGCCTTATTCACCCCCAACCCCAGCAAACGCATAGCATCGCTGGTAGACCAAGGAAATTAACTTTTCACTGGCCATCAGACTAATTGGCTGGTTGATGTGACAGCTTACGAAGCACGGGTGTAAGGATGCAGGAAGACTTTATTTTCTGCTTCACATTTCCTCTCTCTCTCTTTCTCAAACACACACACACACGCACACGTCTCACACAAAACCACACAAACTCACACCTACCTCATCCCTGTGACAGCTAAATTGGGATTAACGAGCTTTTAGGGAAAAAGCTGCAACAGCAGCTCCTTTTCTCTTTGTTTTTCTTCCATTGACACCCCCATGCCTGCCTGGCAGGCTGATTGTCTGACTGGCTTGTGCTTGATCTTGCATCAAATAGGACGGTTTCCCTTTTTAAACTTGGTATACACCTGCTCGGTATACACAGCTTGTGGCCTTTTTTTTTTTTCTCCTGGCGCCACTCTGGTCAAGGTTCGCAGTGGATTTTTGAATAAAAAGATGACTGTGGTTTTATTCTAAAATACATATCTTTACAGACCAACAGAACCACAATCCTACGGTGAATGGCACGAAACGAAAGCAAATTCATTCACACATATAAATAAGATAGAAAGGATATAAAGGAACACAAGTTAATGAGCTCTAATATTAATGTGACAGCACATGGCAGATGGTGGGGCTTTGAATTGGTGAAGTGAGACTAAGTTGTCCTCAGCATGATCTGCTAGTGCCAGTTTCACACCACGCCATATTCTATGGTGAACCAAATCTGCACAGCATGTGCAAATATTGTGGGAAATATTGGTCTTTAGTAATTTCACACTTAATCCTTAAGGACACATTTTTATCGTGAGAGGAAATTGTTTGTCCTTTTTTTGTTGCCCGTATGCTGATACGGTGGGAGGATAAACATCATCGAGGTGTGTCATTTTGCTACCATTACCAAAATTTAATCCTTCCTCTTTCAAGCCACGTCCAAAGCAGGTATCATACCTTCTGTGCCATTTCAGTGGATTAACTGACTCATGCGCACACGATGAGATCAGATCCAACATCCTTCCAAAGCCTTTTTGTGCAGAATATGTTTGCCAGTTTGATTTGGAATGAAATTCTCCCTATTGAGCGATGCCTAATGAGTGATGTCCACATGTCCCATTGCCTTCCCCTTTGTCAGATGCTACCAGTCTGAGCTAGTGCTAATTAGCTATCAAGTGCTCATTTAGAAGCTGTCTGATGATTTTTATGGTTCAGCGCGCATGTCATACACTGTGAATATAGAGTCATTATGTCCTTCGGGTTCATTTCTAGTGCTTGAGCTTTTGAAACATGACCATGCGAGAACGTTAGCAGCAGCAGCGAGGACAGAGAAAGAAGGAAAAAAAGGGGCAAAAATGCAACACACAATGCAAGCAAACAAAAAACAAATGGTAACGTCATGGTACAACCTCCATTTCAAAAAAAGTTGGGATGGGAAAACAACTAGAAAAGGGATGCAATGCAAATCTTTATCAATGCATATTCAGTTGAACACAGTACAAATGTATATCCGTTGTCATTGTCTCTTACTTAACACTGCTGGGTGAAGCAGGGAGACTTTAGTCCATGGTCTGTGTGGCATTACTACCTTTGTAGCTGGCACATCATTCTCCTCATGGACCACAGGACTCTGAATATGCTCTGGCACTTTGGCACAGGACACAGGCCCCTCCATCTGTAAAGATGAGGGGGGATGCCTCAGTGAGAATAACCTGCAAGCTCAACTTCACCCCAGGGAGGTCCTGAGCTCATTCAGATGCTCTTCACAATCTCACCAGGACACATGTACCATCAACCCCCTGCACCTGCTGTATGTCTGCAAGGGGTCGGGTCAGCCGAGGATGCCAGAGAACCTTCTCCTACCTGGTTGTGGGCCATGACAGCTCTCCAAGTAGAAGTGGTATGTGTGGTCCAGACCATGCGGCCACTTTAGGAGGAATAAATGTGACCAAGCGCTTAAGTCGCCAGGAAATTATACTGAAGTGTGCGTCAAACACTGGGAAGCATGTGTCATCAGTGAGGGAATAATGCCTCACATCCAAGCCTCTTTGCATCCATGCTCATGACTGCCAAGCCACTGTGAGCATGTCTTTTTCTGTTTATTAAGTGTTTGCCAGGGAATTTGCCCATTGATCAACAGAACAGAAGAGAAAAAATGAATGTAAATGAGCCAGAGTTAGCTTAGAAGTGTGATTTTCATCTGTTGTCCAAAGACAGATGTTAGAAGACATTTTAAACTAATTTGTATAAAGAAACATTGTGACAAACAACACGCACAGGACAGTACACATTCGCTACAACAACACAGAAAGATTGTAGTCAAAGCGCTTGAATGGACATGAGATATTAGGGATACAATCAAACAATCCTGCACGTCAGGATATGATCTGTGCGCACATCAATTGCCATACCGCTCCTCATCCACACTGCTTCCCGGCTGTGGTGTATAATCCACGCATGCAAACAGATGTCTCGCAGAGAGTCATCCTTACCACTGAACAGTAACACTGACAAAAGTAATGCTCATTTGATACAGGAATTGTACACGAGCCAGAAAAGTGTTGAAAAAGTTCAAACAGACTTCCTCTGCTACCACTAGACCCAATTAGTCTTCCATCTGATCCATCACAGACTCAGAGGTTAATCTTTTGAACAATATCAGCCCACATCTGCCTTTACATTCGGTTTGTTGTTGGATTTTACGCCAAGTCTAGCCTGTGCAAGTAAGTATGTTAGTGCTTATATAAACTGACATTCACATACATGATGACAGATGCACACGCAACGTGTATTTCATAGTGTGGATGTTGTGTTTACTTGAGTGGGCAGTTTAAAAGCTTGGCTGTCAGTGAGTGTGGCAGTAAAGGTCCAAGCACAGAACAGCGTGCACTTCCTCTTTCATATTCCGGGTTTCAGGAAAGAGTCATTACATTAAGATCGGACCACTTTTGTCGATTGAGCTTAATAGTAAATCAACTGTCTTCCTAGTGGAGTGCTTTGTGTGTTTCCTTTTCCACCTGGGAGTGAAACTCATCATTAGAAAGAGCTAAAAGTAACTTGTTAGTGCTCCTCTCATTAAACGTTGAACCTGCATCTAAACATAGACCAAAGTCTTCTAGAAGAAAAAAAAAGAAGTTAACAGCTAACTGCAGCTCTTATGTAATGTGTTCACTGCTGAAACAAAGGGAGAAATACATAACTGCAGGGTAACATCAGGGGAAGAAGGGAAGGGAACACATTAACATGCTAAATTCAATTTGTAAATGAAGTAAAAGTGCTACTGATGGACTTAAGAGGAAATCATTTTTTGGGTAGGGTGATTAATTAGTGTTAAATGAAGGTTAAGTCTGTTTTGTGTATAGTATATGTGAAGCATGTGTTTTCAAGAGTTTTCTTTCAGTCACTGCCAGATAGATAAATCACAGTTTGTCCCATCTGGTGGCCAGGCTCAGAGAAAGAGGGGGGAAAAAAAGTTGCGAGAAAGCGGGAGCAAATGAAAAGATGAAGAGCAGATATGGAGTAGAGAGAGAGATAAAAGAGGGAGAGTGAAAAGAGACATTCATGCAGAACCCACCCCCCTCTTCTGACTAATGATAGGTTCTCCACAAGAACCCCAAAACAGAACTTATATAAAACTTTACACAAGGTACCGTTTCATTTCCAAAACCCACTTTTCCCATTCCCTTTATATATATATTCTCTTACTCAAAACCCAGCTCATCTCAGAAAAAAGGGACAAGTAAACATTCAAAAGGTCAGAATTCATTAGCGGGAAAATAGCTTGCGAAAACAAAATTGCCTCTTTTCTTTCTCTCGCCTCTCATATTCATTCTCTTTCCCCATTCTTCAAAGCTCAGGCGAAATAATGAGCTGATAACAGAGTGTCTGCTTGACACCTGCTGAAATGCTAAAGAAAAACAGTCTGTTTCACTGATTCTTTGAAAGACTTTCTAGAGAGAAACGCTTGCCAAGTTTAGGGTATTTTGAAGATGTCAATAGTCAACAGCTATTCAGTTTAGTGTTTAAATTGATGCTGTTGTCATTTTGCACTTGTTTAGTACAGGAGTGTATGTACATGTACGGCATGGGCAGCAAGACACAGCCAGAAACACACATATATTCACCATCTGATCTTGTGTGGTCCATGGTTTCCAAACTAGCAATCAGTGACAGTCGACTCCAGCATCTAGGCTACAAAGCAAGAGAACCACAGACCGGACACACACATACACACACTTACACGTGACCGCCAAGGACCACCGCAGTCATTATGGAGTAGCATCTGTTTGTAAATAAGCCACCTCCTCCCTATAACTCTCCCACTGTGTGTGTCATGATATTCACTTCATGCTCCTTCACTGAAGCCCAATCTAAACATAGAAATAAGAGCGACCATGAAAACCTCCATTATTTTGCCAGAGCTTTGAACGGAAGAAAAGAGTAAAGTTTCACTTAATTGCTACATCTTCATTTCACTTGCATAGAGATCTTTATTGGAAAGTGGCCATTCCCAATCTCTGTAATCAAAAAACTATATAAGTCCAATCTGTTGGTTAGTTCACGAGATGCAAAGCTAAATTCATTTTGAGAGTGAGAGGCCAGAACTGCATGAAAATCTTTTATGATGTAAACAATTAAACCTATGTTATAAAAACCCTTAAAGCTGCTCTCTTAGCTTTGATGATTTCAGAAAAAAAAACTCAACTTTTTGTTCATGCGGTATATCAAAACATTTATGTGGGTCTAGAAAATGACAGACAGTCTGAACAACCCTAAATCACTGTGAGGCAGAGCCTGAAGTATTGCCTGCTATAAAACCTTCCCAAATCCCCAAAGTTTGCATTTTACCCATGCCACAAACCATCAACTCCAAAAATGATTTTTCCTGTCCTGATAATATCGCACATCTAGGATTATGTGGAAGAGCCACAGCCAGAAAAAGGCAGGAGTTTGACATTGAAGCAGCACGAAACTAGAAAGAAACTTTAGATGACCCCAAACCAGGTCAGAACAACTTGAAATTAAAACATACAGAGTGAAACTTTAGTGCTTGCATTTGTCTTCTATACAAGGAAGCCTTTTTTTTTGTCATTGAGGTCAATATACAAAATATTCCAACCAAACACGTTAAAAAAGGCATATACATATAATAGCACTGTTATGGGTGTGAGGAAAGAACAATGTATGAACACAAAATATTAATGTATTTGATATATCTTTTTAGCTTGCTATTAGCACATGGTTTCATTCTTGTTTTAGCTCCATTTTACTCTCCACCACCTTCAGATATCTGCCTCTTTAGCGTCGAAATATGCTGCTATGTTCACCGGCAAGGCATGCTGTTTGGGTAGATACAACAGAGTCAGATCATCCCAATCATTGAGTGGTTGCATTGCAACAGAGTAGGTTTTCCTCGACAAAGTATTTAAGCACAGTTTTATAGTGTGTCGATACGGGTCTACTTAGCTAATGTCTAGACACTAATATCTAGACAACACTGCAGACAGGATTTTCTATTTGAAGCAGTGGTTTGACATTTTTGGATATGAATTTATCCAAAAACTGTTTACTTCTGTTTTTCAATGAAGACTGTAAAATAGAAGTAAACATTTAGCTTGGTTGGTCCAAACAGAACAAAATCCACCTATTAGCACCTCTAAAGCGCAATAACTAATTAACACTTTACATCTCATTTATTTCACCCGCGCAAATAATGAAGAATAAAACAGACAAGTTGTGACTTTACAGGGGTTATGTGCTGGACTAATTCTTGGCCAGGCGCAGTAACTTCCTGGACTCTTCTTGTTTCTGTGCCAGGCAACCAGCAGAGACACCAAAATGTCAAACTATTGCTTTAACCTCGACTCCCTATATGGTGCAGCTGTCTGTTTTACAGTTTCTTTTTCCTTCTCTTCTTTTCTTCCCATTATGGAGTATGCTCTGACCATGTCCTGCTACCTTCTTACTGTTTGAAAAGCTGTATCTGTTTTAGGTTTTAATAAAATTCTTCTAAGATTTTTTAAGGTGATGTCCATATTTCTTATTCGCTATTCTATAATACTAAATGTTATTCTGTGTACATTTTGTATATTTAACCACTATACCTCATTATATGTTGTCTACAGTTACAATGTTGTTTACCCTGTGCATTTCCCTGTGCTGTAATTCCTTAGCTATAGTACTTAACATTACTGTATGATGAGAGAATCTTCGTGATTACCCATATAACTGTGAAGGTAATCCTTCTTTTTGGCAGCTTTCTGTATCATGCTGCTGGCCATATGTCCATGCAATGGCTGCGTCCAAGCCCTTCTGTCTAGGTGATAGACTCGGCCCAATTAACACTAACGAGATTCAGACCGGGTAAAGCTTTTTAGGTACTCATCAGCAGACTGTCATATACTACTCCTTCGTTATTCTGTTTGGAAGTTGTTCTTTTACTTCCTAGCTTCCGCTCTTCTTAATCTCTCTTAATCTCGGTTCCGTTTGGCCTTAGTTTTGCCACTTATCCTTGCTTAGTGTCCTCTTTCAGTCGCCTTGGCTTATCTCATTCCTTCATTTTTTCCCCCCTCCTTACATCCTTGTCCCTCTTCTTCCTCTTCCTAATTAAACTGCCCTCATTCCTGCTGTCCTTTTTTAGATTCATTTCCTTAATGTCACTATTCCCAGCTCTTAACAGCTCCATCAATATTGACCCTTCAAATCACTTTTTGCTCCTGCTCTCTGTTAACCACCCTTCTCCCTCACTGTATTATCTTTCATATTTACTCCCTTCCCCCTCTCTATCTATTTTGCTCACTTTCCTAAGTCCTAATGATTGTATCACTTTAAAAAAAAGGATTTTACAGGGAGATGGGAAGAATAAATGATGAAAGAGACAAAATGAGAAGAGAAGATAGTTGTAGACAAAAAACCCCCAACAAAAACAGACACATTCACACATGAAACTGAGTGAGTGACACCATCTAATGTTCTGTGGAGCCTTTTGTGAGTGAAAATTGTCTGCACCACGCGTCATGTCAAAGTGCTGGTACATGCAATTACAGTCGGTGAATAAATTTGAATACATTTGGTCGTCATTCACCTTTATTCATTTGTTAATTGATTGCTGCCCCTTGGGTTGATTGCAGTCTTTAGTTTTACATTTAATCTGCTCCCGTTTCATTCCTGATAGTGACAGTAGGCTACGTCATTCAATTTCATTTACTCCCATCCATCCATCACTGGAAGTTAAGACAAGACGAACAAAAAGAAAAACAAAGAACCAACAACCAACCAACAAAGGAGGCATGTCATTAGTATTGAAACACCACCATCACATCTTTAGTTATAGCAACAGCTTAAATGTTTGACAGATATGCATTCTGGTATCAAACCAGGCAGTCATGTATGATCACACCTGGATAAATTCCTAAAATTTTGGGATAACATCTGAGGAAAATTGTTCCCAAGGTTATTAAGGCAATTTAAAATGTTAAAATAACACAATTACGATGATTTGCAATGTAGCCTAAGACCGAATCAGCAATACAAAAAGGTAGAAATACATAGTTACCTCTGACTTTCAGTAGGAGCTCTACCTTTTATGCAAAACAAGAAATCACGGAGTCTCTTCATATATCATGTCAAGTTTCATTGCATTACGACAAATCTACAGTTTCCTATATGCGAAAAAAGAAACGAGACAGAAGCTACTGGAGTAATACGAGCAGTGGGATGTTAAATATAAACTGCAAATGAACTTGCTAATGAAATGAGCCCTGTGAAATGAGTTTGCATGTCGTTGTTGAGGAAATGTAACCGCTATGAAATACCTGTTTTTATACTATGTCACCAGCTACCGAGTGGCTTTGGACGGGGCTATTTTCACTCGGTCTCAATATTGTACACCACTTAGCAGAGCCTGTCTTTTTAACTGTAG
Organism: Nibea albiflora; assembly: GCA_014281875.1. Taxonomy (NCBI): domain Eukaryota; kingdom Metazoa; phylum Chordata; class Actinopteri; family Sciaenidae; genus Nibea; species Nibea albiflora. The sequence continues at coordinate 7,599,595 of CM024803.1, forward strand.
CCCTAAGCAGTCCTCTCATCATTCACTCAGACTAATGAGCTGTCTTTGCTGATGTAATTTACCAGCTCATATGAAAAATTTAACCATTGCCGTGAAAAATAGTTGTGTTTTAGCCCTTAATTATGTGCATATCTTTGCCAGGAAAGGATGTGTTGATGCCATCAGTTTGAACCTCAGCTTTCATTTAGGTTTGTTTGTGACTTGAGAACATAAAGGAGATTGCCCAGCAGCTGAGTGAATATACCCTACTCAGCAGGGAATATTTGGTGGCACATTTAGTGCATTTAACTGTGGTGGAATAACCGTCTGAGTCAAATGAGCTTTCAGGGATGCTAAGAGTGGATGACATATTGAAGAAAGCAAAATTAACAACTCCCTTTCTTACTCCAATGTCCAATTCTTCAGTTACAAGCAAAAATAATGTTGAAATAAAACATATAAGTAAAATAAAACACTGAGTCTGTTAACTCTGCATTGTGCATAAAAGATCTGTCTTAATTTCTTGCTTCCGCTCTCCAGTTTGCTGGTGGACACACACATTTGTTATGCTGGATTTATTATATTCTCTTCGGTGCATCTTCATATACCCTTCTCAACAAACACACAAAGTTTTGCCTCTATACATCTGAGAACCCTCATTAATATAAAATTAAGCATTACCACTACTTGCCCTAACCCATACCCTTTTCTAATTCTGCTGGCCACCTTAAAACAAAGTATTTACCCTTAAAGAGCCCTTTAATGACCTGGAAGCAGAATGAAAATACTGAAGACTGAAATTTTAGCCACACATACATACAAACACATACCAAAGGTAGTTCCTTCCCTTTTACTCCTTGCCTTCCTTATTATTCATCAGTATTGTGGCAAATGTTTCCCTCTATAAGTGAGTTTTTTCCATTTATGTTGATTTGTACTTAATTGCAATTAAGTGTTTTTTCATATTAATTCATATTTCAGGAAAAAAGAATTGGACACCAGTAATAATTTAATATACTTCATGATAAACCTTAAGTCTTGAGTTTAGGATTAATTTAAAGGTTCATGTTGTCACATATAGAGCTCCGTCCTTACATCACCACTTAGTCACTTAGGTCTTCGGATGAGGGCTTAGTATCCTTTGTGCCCGACTGAAAACAAGAGGTGACTGTACCTTTGAAGCGGTGGCTCCAACACTGTGGAATACTTTTCTGCTAGACCGATATTCTCCAGTTTCTGTTGAAGCCTTTAAAACGCAGCTCAAACCCCATTTATTCAAACTGGCCTTTCTTGTTCTGTTCTTGCTTATATTCCCCCTGCCAGTCAGTAAGCAGACAAATGGAGATATTTAAGTCAAACAGGTAGGCTGAATAATTACTGATCAGACTATAAAATGTTTGGATCACTTCTAATCATAACACCTGCACTTGATGCCAGAGAGAGAGAGAGAGAGCGAGGCAGAGCATTACAAATGACCTTCAAATTAGCTGGTTGTCATTTTGACTGCATCAACCAACTGAAAAGGGCAACCTCATCATCAATGGTACAATTTCAACCCCGAATCTGACAACAATCTGCATGAAATGTCAGTTCTGGTGACACAGGACACAGCTGTAATTGTATCAGTACAGGTATAAAGTAAATGCTCCAGCCAATGTCATTCAAGCTGTTTTTGACTGAACAGGCAATCATCTTTTTCATGGCATAAAGGTCGATTGCAAGGGTTAAAAAGCCAATATGTAATGCATGATGATGAAGAGGTCATTAACAGGCAGCTTGAAGTTTCAGTTCTGTTCTTACTTTTACTTCTTACTCATAAATTTGCCTTTATGTTATCCATAAATGGAAAGATTATTTTTTTATCCTCACATGAAAAACTATTTTGACAGTAAAGGTATTAAGATGACCCTCCAGGGGGTTTGAGTTTAAAAAGACTTTACTGCCACAAGCCAAAAAGGAATATATTTTGAAAAGTTTAAGTTTTAACCATCCGAATATGGTAAAGAACTATTAAAAATAATAAAAGCTGTTTGGTGCACCACAATTCCAAAGACTATATTGATTTAGGCTAGGTGCTTTCTGTACATAAAACTTATCAAAACAAATATATTATTCATGGAGGAATCAACTTGTTAGGTAATAGGATCTAAAGATAAATAATGACATTATGCCCAACATGATTACACAAATAAAGAGAACCTATCTGTTAAGAACTGTGATGACATGAATGAAAATAAATGATCACTTTTCCTGATAAATCTGAAATATATTGCCATATCTGTATTGACAAACGACAGACTTGTGAAAAGAAATGTTACTGTGTGGTCATCTGGTAACAAAAATGGCCCAAACTATTAATTTTCTTTTACAATTTTCTTGCTCTAAAATATTCAACCATCTGCTCACAAAAGTAAGTGATGCTGGACAAAATCCCCCATAATCCCCCTCCCAGATAGCCGGCCTGCAGTCTCTGTGGGCACCATATCAGACTCATTATCAGATAACTTGCATCCAAAAATGATAAAGCATGCTGTTTTGTATTATTGTTAATGACAGCTGACTGTTGACATTATCAAAATGTGTTGTTTTAAAGAGCCCGGGGAAGTATTAGAAGGGTTATAACAGCGTGAAATCATGATAACATCATGAAACCGATAAAAAAAAAAAAAAAAAAAGCAGATTAAACTCAAATGCCAGTTTATTAGGTCCACATACTGTAGCTAAAACTAATGCAGTCTAATACAGAGTAACATCCCAGCAATGAATCCTCCATAAAAGGTTATTATGTTCAGATTTTGTTCAAACTTTGTGGAGAAGTGTTTGTTCAGCTTCACTGTGATTTAAGAGGCTGCAGTCGCGGATGCTGTTGGTGAACTGTATCTTGTTAAACTGAGAGGCATTTCTAATATTTTGTCCACTCCATTATTTTTCATTTAGTCTGCTTTTCAGCAATGGAACACATGACCGGTGAGATTGAGGTGATCCACCTGCCAGTAATAACATTTCTTCATATGGCGATAAAAATCTCTTTTCTGCATGTTTAGAAGCATCTTGTTGTTGTTCTTCTTCTTACCCTTAAACCGGGAGACTATTGCAACAATTTCCACACAGTTCAATATGAACTTAAATACCCTCAAACACCCTTAAAACTGAAGTCAGCACAAAGTCAGTGTTTTAACCTCAGTTACCGTTTCATTTGAAATCCTGTGTGTCTAGAGCCAGAACAATGACAAATATGTTGCTGTCCTACTAATTTGTGACTGAACTGTGGAAGAGACAAACTGTCCCTGTACTTTCCCTATAGTGGGACCTCATATTTCAGATGTTTTAGCTGAAACTCACAAAATCCACAGCTTGTGTCGTATGAACTCATCCATCTTGGCCACAGCTCTAGGAAAGCCAGTAGCTTTTAACTTTGACTGTATCAAAAGCTTTTTTTATAAATGACAAAAAACCCCAGTGCTATTCTCTGCTTCCCTTTTACTACCATCTATAAACGATGAAAGATGGCAAAGCTGATGTCATAGGAGTGAGTTTCTTGAAAAGCTGAGATCAACTGTCAGATTTTGTACAAAGATTTGAAGGTTGACGTGGAAAAGAAAGTCTTCCTAGCTCTGAGCAACTAGACACTTTAAAGCAAAGCAAGAAAAGTGGCAGTAAGATGATGTGGCTGCCTATAATAGCAATTCAAAAGACGCATGTCGTCACAATTCAAAACACAGAAAACAACTGGCGGAGAATCTCGAATAGTGCTGATTTTTCCCATCTCAGACATACTGTATTATAGTTTTGAACATGGTAGACGCAACTGCTGACTCCTTTCCTACAGCACATCATCTCAGATTTTCTAGATTTATTTATCTCCAATTTAACCTCTAATGTCATTTTTGATGTGATCTTACACAGATGCTGGCAGTACTCTATGTCTACAGCCATGCTAGTATGGCAGACTGAACAAACTAACCACTAGGCATTTCATGTTTTTTCTCATGTTTCATGTCTACTGTAGTTTCCGCTTCATGCAGCAAAGGAGAGGGTGAGGTGAGGGGCTTGCAATCAGTACCAATACCACTATATGACACTAAATCTTTTGCACTAGTCCTTTAGGGTTGGGGATAGATCATGGTTTCAGTTTAATGTTAAAGTAAACATGGTGCGTCTCACTACCAACGTATTCTGTATTAAACATCATGCATTCTGCATTAAACAGCAATATTTTCTTAAAAACATCTATTACATTTCTTACAAAACCGATGGGGTGGGGAAAACAGATGGATGGATAATGCTAAGGCATGCAAATGCTCATGTTGGTGTCTGATCATTGATGTATTTTGTGTTTGACACCGCTTTATTCATCAGAAAACAAACAGTATGCTATGTTGTCACTCCCAAGTCAAATTTGGCAGCTTGGTCCGTGGCCTTTTGCTTCAAACTAGGACTTCTGTAACATTCTGGGCACGCTTGTCTGGTGCAATGTTCTGGTATACTGATGAAGTCAGGTAAAGAGCAAGAAAGTCTGCATATGGAAAAGATTGGTGTGGAATGGTGGGAAACAAACACAAAACCTTTATCCAGGAGACTGACGTTTTTGTCCTGTGTGAAACCAAATGTCAGTGTTGACTTATTTTCTTAATTTATGTGAATTGTGTTACACATTATGTTACTTACCTTACTTTACGTACTTTTTTTAACCACAATCTTTCCCTTAACCTAACCAAGTAGTTCTTGTGCCTAGTCTATCTTTTAACTCATAAAATGTGAAAAGGTTCTTGAAAGGGAATGCTTGCATATAATCTCATATACTCTCATATACGCTCATGCTTGCATATACTCTCATATAATTTCATACACGCTCATATACGCTTGTAGGCATAGGGAAGTTCACAACAGACATACATGCCTGAGGTTAAGGAAAGGACAATAGAATGACTGAAAAACAACTCCTTATTAGGCACGTCCAGAGATGTGGCAAAGTGGGGCATTAAAAGGTCAGTGGGGTGACAGGATGCAGGGTGCAGTGTGCACCTGGACGATAAGGAACTAAAGTAGGAAGTTGTCTAAAACAGGAGTTGTTTTCAAGTAAAGGAAGGAAGATGAAACTAAGGGTCGGTTGTTTTGCGTGCAGGAAAGGAGGAACAACCTGTTGGCCACTTATGGGGGAAGGAAGAAGGGTGTCTTAAAAACGAGCCAGACAGGGGGAGAGAGCAGATCTCTCGAGGTGTTTGACCTAACAAGATGTATTCTCTGTAAGAGTGATCTCCGCACTTTGCAAACTGCGTTAATAAAAGAAGCTTCTGACACAACATTGGTCTTTGGCTAATCCTTCTCTGCAATCAACCAACTCGGTGAGGGGGCGATTAGGCCTGCCTCAACATTCTCAAATCTTATTTTGAAAAACTGACCAGATGTTCCATTTTTTTGTATTTTATCATTTTTAACTTGACTGCGGAGCCCTGCACAGGAAAAACTGACGCTAGAGGGGTACCCACAGCACCTTTGAAGGGCCAATAATCAAGTTGTTTTTGACAAGTTGCGAGTGAGAACGTATGATGATAAATGGCATGATTATATAAATGTCAGTAGCAGTGAAAGTCAGATGCTGTGCTGGATACCCATTGCTGTTAATATGACTGAGAAGCAAATTCCACGAGACAGTGTTACACTGCAATGGTCTTTCAGCTTCAACTGTTGAGATAACTTAGTTGATACTGATTGGTAGAATTCATTAGAATCCCATGGCATACTTGCAGTCAAAGCACACCATGGTCACAAACTTGAAAAATCCAAACAAACTTCCACATATGAGGCCTACTTCCCGTTTCACTCACAGGTGGTGAGAAACCTGGTAAGCCTGGTGCTCGTTTTGACATCTTGATTATCTTCAAAACTGTGCTGAGTGTCAGTAACCTACCAAGAGACAAAAAGCACTGGAGCTGCTAAGAGAGTCACAGAATGACCACAGAGGACACGTGACATTAGTTACAGAGGCTGACATGTTATCTTTCTAGTCTGTTGCACTAGTTTAACATGCACAACCACATTCAGTCTCAGCACGTTCAGCCAGACGCCTATTTAACATCCCCATTGTGACATATCCATGAATATTTACACCTCACACATCAATTTCAGCAAAAAAGGGTAGATTTTATTCAGTGGTTGGACCTGGCGCTCAAATGGTGAATAGCATCCTGGCTGCACCAAATGACTGAAGACACATGATAAGACACAAAGTGCCATCCTGGTCATGTCCACTCAGGAGCTGATAATCACATGCATTTTCATGGCAAATAATTAATGTTTTTCATCTTTCTGTTATGTCCTTCATGATTTTGCATGAAGCTCATGTTGTTGCTGAAAGAAAGTTGCAGAATTTGCCAGAATTACAAAATAAGGTTCAGAGTATTTTGTATTTGCAGTGCTTGGACTTATTATAAGGTGGCTCATGTTTTTGTTTTGTTTGTTCAGTAATGCAGACTATATAGGATAAATGTATACAGGAGAGACACATTAGTATGTATTACATATCACATCTCTTATGTCCTCCTTATCTTTACTGTCACTGCTGACAGCGTGCCCCTTAGAATAATAGAAATGCGCAAGATTCAAACACAAAGAGGACAGTGTTGCATGTAATCCAGGGCTTTGCATGTGCTGTGGAAAATATCTGTGTGTGTGTGTGTGTGTGTGTGTGTGTGTGTGTGTGCGTGCACGTGTGGCACCTATGCAGCATCACAGTGTGCATTCTCCCCAACTGTGGCATCTTCAAATCGCACTTTTCTGTCATTCCATTCATGCTCTTCCCTCCTCTGAACACTCACTTGCTTCAGTCTCTCCTTTCTGGATGTCAGGAGCAAACAGGATTTATGATGTCTAAGAAACCAACATGAACATTTTCCTCTTACTCTATACACAACAACCACCTGTTCTTGATTTCATATCCATTCATCTGTTAAACAGTCTCAGAACCCATCAGCTATCATTTGACGATGATTTAGCCTCTGGGGTTAGAATTTCTGTGCTTCCGCTGTAGCCAGCAGATATCTGGAAAATGGATAACGGATATTCCTGTGCAGTCTGATTAGCAACTTGATGCATGACAATGGTGAGAAAGACAATTCTGCTAATAAACACATATCTGCATATGAGTATAGCTAACTTTAAAAAAGCCCCCCCAAAAATGTGAAATATCGTCAGACGATAGCATTTCACCTATTTTGCTCCCACAAAGACTGTTGGAACCAAAACCCACTCAAACATAACTGGTCAAATACCAACCAGACTTGCATGAGCTGTGCTCTGTTCGAGGTTTCTGCAATGGGCTCATGGTGGGAATTAAGCCTGTAAATAATAATAAAGAGAACAGCCTAGACCTACGCTATGAGAAAATGGAATAACTTCTGTTATGGTTTGGCACCATTAAAAAAAAGATAATTGAAATTCTGGTACCAAAATGTTGGTGCCTCTCTCTCTGCAGATTAATTCATATGCAGTTATCAGTTTATTTAGATTATCTGTTCGGCCAACATGTAGATGTCTCTCTAGATTTATATTATCCGTTACTTATATACGACCCCTGTCACAAAGTGCCATCATTTTGCAAGCATTTGCAATGCAGCCAATCAGAGAGAAGCTATGTGGTCAATTCTCTGAAAAAAGCTACAGCCAGTCTCACCTGCCAAACAGTATCTCATGTTGTGGTCCACCTGTTTCTATTCTACCTTTTGTCTTCCTGGTAGTCTTGTTGTTCATTGATCAGTAAACACCATATGGACACAGGTGGTTATATTAGAAGGTAATTAATAGTTCCATTACACAACTCAGTGAGGTAACAGGCTGCTGTTAAGACTGGCTGTATCTGGTGTGTTGCCTTTCAGGCATAGATTTGAATGAACTTTTATTTTGAAGGAACTTTTATTTTGAATGAGCTTTTATTTTGAAGGGCCATTTTCAAGCTGGGATGTACCTGGTTCACAGGTTGATTGGGTCAATAATTTGAGGAGGCTAGCTGAATGTGCACAGCTACATTTATGTGTTAAAAAGTACTATTTACATGAGAAAAGCACATTACAGAGAGCTAAGTAGTAATTTGTGTATTCATTTTGTATTGTCTGAATATGTCTTGAACCACAGTAAAGAGCAACTGAAGCCTACTACGACTCACATCTTCATTTATAAGTAAGGGTTTAGCTAGTTGTATCGCTGCAGTTGCCGCACTGCAGTGAGGACAACATGTCTGGTGTTAGGATTTCTGTACAACAGGATGTTCCATCCTACTCATATTTTAACTCTGTACATGGACCTGTAAATGTACATTTCCAGCTAATCTTGGCAGCGAAACAAAATCAATTGGATCTGCTAGAATGAGGCAACAGGATTTGACTCCTTTGATTAAAAGTACACACATGTATTACTGTTACTGTACTATGTGGGTAGTTAAAAAAAGGGGAATCAGAGACTGAAGCACACAAAAAGTTGGAAATTATTGTAACTACAGTATGAGGGTGAAGAAGATACAATTTGAATCAGGTGAAGCTAATTCTTATTCAGTAATTCTGAGACCATATACTCGAACTGTATTATGATTAGTAACCATACTTTGCAATGCATCACTGTGGGTCCTGAACACTGTAGCACTTTTATTTTCAGCTGCTGCAAGGGAGTCTTGGAGGCACTTTTGTTTTTTCCTTGCTCTCTGCTGCCATTCTGCTCATGATAATGTGGTATTTCCAAACACAAAGACTGATATGCAGACATTTCAAGAGAGCCAAAACACAACCTGCCAGACAACATGGGATTTATAGTGATGACATTCGGGGTGTCACTCACCAAATCCCTTGTATCCCTTCGCACTTCGCATTTCTTTATGGAAGGTACACACACTTTATTTTAGACCCCCTCTCCATATGGTTAATGCATCCTTTGTCAGATTCTGTGTCTGTCACTCTCTGTACCTGACCAATCCCAAGGAGGGCAAGCAGAACAATCAGTGTGGGTAAGTAGAATAATAGTATAATGTTGTTGGATGCACACAACAAGCATAGCCATGGCTTGAAATATACCTTAAAGTGTGGATAAACTCACTACTCACACTCACCATAATGTTTATCAACTGAATTGGAGTCTTGGTGAAATGTTTCGAGAGGTAGACAGGTAAATGTAAATTATTGGACCAGAGAGTCAAGCTAATTATTGTCCATTAGCCCCCGACAGGGTTGGGACTCTAATTTACCGGCCCGAATGACAGCAAATCCCCGGGACAGCATCAGGATCTGCACTCTGGGCAGTGTTCTTAAGAGTCAGAGGAAAGGGAAAGGAACTAAACTAAAATGTACTAAAATCATTCAGTACATCCCCCCCAGAATGAAAAGTTTCAAACTTAACAATAGGTTGATTGCCATGCCCTTACAAATATTGCTATTTAAGCTAATAGTATTGAATAGTTTAAAAAATACTTCTTAATCTTATTTTAATCATTATACAAGCATGAACACATTCGCATCTCATCAACAAAATATTCACTCTGGAGGACGGAAACAACACATGCACACATAAACACAAACACACATTCAAAAGGCTGATTCAGGGAGTGAGTAAACTGCCTGGAAAATGATCTAACAGACTTTGACTGTGGATATATGAAGAAATTATTAATCACACTAAGTCTATTAAGGCTAAATTATTCATGGTGTGAAATGATTTCGCTATCGTCGGAAGAGCCTGCATGTGTCAAGTGGCCTAAATTAACTTCAGAACCTGACTGAACATTTTTTTCCATCATAGACTGTACAATTAACTTGCAATCAGTGTTGGATGATGACCTTGTAAAACTAACACTGGTACTTAGTTGGTCTAACGTGACAAAGTATTTTTTCTATAACATATTGGGAGCGATTGTCAAGTTAGTTAATAGAATTCAAAGGGTCATGAATGCTTTTTTCTAAAACTTTTAGAAGTTGTCAGCTCCATTTGTCCCAAAACCTTTGCAAATGCCAGTATTGTTAACCCCTAGATTAGACAAAACACGTACACTGAATTGACTCTGAAGTACTAGACTAACGAGACCACGTTAATAATATTTGTTTTAATAATATGGTTTCCTCCCAAACATTTCTAAACATATGTATGGTGGAATTTTAAGTCATATCAATGTCTCTAACTTTTGGCATTTCCATTTAACCACATGATAGTTCAGCTCCGGTCCCACACACAATGCTCACCTGACTATTCATATCATGTTTGACTTTTCTAAATAAATGCATCCTAGACAAGTACTCTCTCTTTTCACACTCGTAGATCAACAGATACATATGTTTGGTCATTGCACTGCAGATTTTTATAGTACATAGAGTATAGTATGTGAAGTATTTTTATTGTTAGATAACAATGCACTCTACTTTTAAGTCCCTATGTTTTCGCCCCACTCTCCAGCATGTACGTAAACACCTAATCAGTTGTGGAGTGCCTGTATTTACCTTTATTCCCTCTCATATATATAATTCCATTTTTGCTTTAGGCCTTTCTTCCACACGTCTCCTTGTCAGAACAATTACTGTTTCAAGAGCTGTGGAATAAACTGTCATTATTTTTCCTCCTCTCCGAGCCTCTCCTCTCCCTAACTGCAAGGTCAAAAGCTCTTTACAAAAGCTGCATTCACATTTAGATGGTAGATAGCAGGCAGCAGTCTTTGACAATGTTCATCTTCAGTGAGTGACGATGATTAAATCTGACAGTGCTGACTTTGGGCTGAGTTCCTTTCCGTTCCAGCGCCCTAGTGCTTTAATTTGGAAGTGATGTGTCATTGAGATCATACATGGTCCAAATCGCTGAACAGAAGTAATGAAGCAACTGCCTTAAGGTGCGTGCAAGACCTGTCGACCATAAGGTTACCAGCTGAAAACCAACAGGGAGAAATCTGTTCAAAGGAAGAAAAAAACTCTTAGAAATGATTTCTACTCCCCGAGCACTTACCGTGAAGGTGCCCTTTAACAACAAACTTAACCCCCAAGTGCTCCAATGAGCAGTTCCAAGACCATCTGTGCAGGAATGTGGGTATCTATCCTTCCATCCAGGGTTTATGCAGGAATCCTGAGGTTTCATGTTTAATCTAATAACTAAATATCTTTTAAAACCTCAATGTAACTTGCCTCTAGTCATATAGCAAAAACAGGATCGATAAATGGGAGGGTACACACACTGTTACTGTCAATACCTTAATTAATTTACATTTGCATTTTGTCATTTAGCTCCCAGCACCAATCAAACTTCCATTGGCTCTAAGCCAATCAGGCGTGAACAAATCTAAAAAACAAAAAATTAATTGTATGGAATACGTTAAACTTGCATGAAGTTGATACAAATCTTAACCTCATGTTCATTCTAAACATAACTTATTATGCGTAATTCAAAGTCTGTTACCGTCATACTAACCACAAACTTCTTAAGAATCATTACAAAGTTTCAGGGTGTTCCTGTAACCATGGTAACTCGCAGTGCCAGACGAGAGGGAGCAACGCTGAATGTCGTTTTTACACGATAATGTCTGGACAGAGTCCTTATAATTTAAGGGCCTTCATTTTCACTAAGTTGATTTACTACCATCTAATACTTAATATCCTGTGGACACCCTGTCCATCTATCAAAACCAATTAAAATTGCAAAATAAAAAAGTTAAACAAAGAAAATAGTGAAATCAAAAAACAAAGCTAAATGTGACACTGTAGCATCCAAACTTTGTGTTGCCGTTGCCGTGCTGTGAAGTCTCTAGTGTTTCGCAGTTGTGGAAATGATTGATGAATGGAATAACCAATGGAATGCCCTGTGAATAAAAATCTCCACATGTGCTTCAGAACAATGCACAGCTTGTCACGTTTGCACCGCATTGTGCAATATTACCTGTTATTATGGCAACACACAAATGTGTGCATGTTTTACATGCATTCCAATGGTGGACTCTACCTGTCAACCCAATAGTAAGAGATGTAGGCAGAAGGATTCACCTTCAAGTTATTATTTATTGCTGTTAATGAAAGTGAAGAAACACAACAGAGCCCCGGATTATAAATAGTCACGAGCATCCGTAAATTAAAGTTATAATTTAAGGTATTATGTGTATTTATGTATCTAGTCTTGAAGCCTCAAGGGTGGATAAGAATCCACAATTGATACCCTCATAAAGCACTGCAGATGAATTTTTTACTATTATTTCTTTAGTTGAGGAACAGCTCCAAAACTGTTGAAAACTGCTGACATCTGAGTCTGAATAATTTAATAACTGGGACATCTAAAACGAAATGTTTTTCAAAATCAAAGAAGAATTCTCAGAGGTGGATTAAAAAAAAACAAACAAAAAAAAAAACAGCGAACATATGTTACATGCAACTGGAGTCTTTTTACTTTTATACTTTAGTTCCATCTTTTTTTTGTTACATAATGTATGCATTGCAAAACTGATTCCATGATGAAACACCTTTTCATTATCGGTATATCATCCTGTGAAACATGTATTGGAATATACAATATATTCTATTGTGGTCTCAATATATTTTTAATTGTAATTTTAATTTTGGGGGTCCATAGATAATGATGTACCCCCACATTTGGTTAAATTCTCATTTTAACAGAAGAAATACATGCTACTGCATGAGTTGAGAAGATTTTGCCCAAGGGAAATTTTTTTTAAATAATTTTCTGGGAGAAAGGTATGAAGTTAACTCCACATATGTAAAATTGTATCCTATTTTCCTTGCAGATGTTACATTACTAAAGCAGAATAACATGGTGGGTTGGTTGTAAGCATATGGAGATGCAAGAGAGAGGATGAGCGCTAAAAAGATTCTTCATATTTGGCACCTTTTTTCTATTTAATTGCCAAGACCCTATTTTCACGGCAGAAATCTTGAGGAACGTTTTTTTGGAAGCCTACTGTTTGCTGAGTTTGTTGTCATTTCATGATTTAGGCAGTAATAGCAGTGAAGGAGGATAATTTGGTTGTTTTTGTTCTGCATTTCTCCAGTATCATTTGGTACCAGTCCCAAATCTGGTTTGTAACTTCCTTTATATAACCCATTTTGAAGCAGTGGTTACATTCAAATTACTATGATGGCTCATAACTGTTGAAGAGATGCAGAGTAAAAACTGTTGTCCATCAACTGACCATCTGATGCTGCAGTAAAATCTTTGTGGGAGGTCTGGCAAGGTCTCAGCTCTAATTTTTACTAGTTTGGTTTCTTTCATCTTTTTACAGATAGGCTCACCAAACCAGATCCTGTCATTTGTTCCCATGTGAACCAAGGCTCTTTTCAGCCTTTGACCACACCACACACAGACACACACAGGCGCAAAAGAGAGCTGCTTTCCGTCTGCAACCACACCACACACAGAACTCCTAGAACACAGGCGACCCACACACATTTGTAAAGTGAGCGACTTCCATCTTGTAACCATACAACACATGTTCATATGAGCATGTTGAATGACAGGCGACACACATACACACATGAGCACTTGAAGGAAAAAAAAAAAAAAAGAAGCACAATAGATCTACGAGAAGCAGGTCACATAAAAGGCACACAAAAATGCCTGAGAGTTTGCAAGAACACACATCCATAAAGGGACAGACACAACTGGAACACACACACACACACACTCCATTGAAAGCAGAAGACATATGCAAACACAGCAAGTGTGAATTTCATTTGAACTGGGTAGAAGATATCTACTGAGAACTGCTGAAGCTATTACAGTTAGTCTTTACCAATGAAAACAGCATGTTCTCAACGGGATGCTACTCATTTCATAGACTGCGGTGCTCATTATTTTCTTGAGCAAAAATTGGATAAAAAAATCAATCACGCAAAAATCTGTCCGGAAATCTGGTCAGAAAATGATACACAACACTTCACGACCTGGCAACCTATTTGGTCATGTGAAAGTGATCTGGCCTACTGGTTCATATGAAGTCTTTGATCTACAGACACACTTTTGAGTTGTGTTGAAGAGGCAGCTGAACTGAAAGGCAAAGCTTTCAATTTATCAGTTGGTCTGTCCCAGTGCTCACCTATGGTCATGAGTTTCAGGTGGTAACTGAAAAAATGAGATTGTGGATAAGCCAAGATTTTACTCTGTAGGGTTGCTGGGCTCAACCGAAGAGACAGGGCTCTAGCATCAGGGCGAAACTCTGTAGAACCACTGCTTCTTCACATAAAAAGGAGTCAGTCGAGGTGTTTCTGGGATCTGATATAGATGCCTCCTGATGCCACCTTCCTTTGGACTTCATCCAGACAGGGCCTACTGACAAGATACCCCTGAGGAGGCCCGGAACGCGTTAGAGACGTTGTACGTCTCATCTGGCTTGAGAACGCATCAGAGTAGCAGGAAAATGCTGGGGAGCCAGACAATCGCACTACCTAACTTAGTTTGCTGCCACTATGATGCAACCCCGTATAAAGAGCAGTAAATGGATGGATTTTTTCCCTGCTCTCTCTATATTTACTGAGATAAATCAGCAGCTAAAAACAATTTACAGTTTGTGCAATCAAATCAAGAGCATCTGATGGTAACTATGGTTGCCTAGGAGCCACGGTAGGTAGCAGAGCAGGCACACAATCAGTGACCTGTGCTGAAATCCAGGCCTTGTCCAGAATTGTCAGTGATAGTGGTAGCAGGACAGGACAATCACTATATCACCAGGACTCTATTATCTATCTATTATCAGAAGTATCATTAATGAATGATGAATGACTAATGCATGTATGGAGGTAATTTCAGAACTATCTTATCCAATATGGAATAAAATGATTGTTGGTAATATTGCCTTCCATTGCTGAGCAGTTTGTGATGCAGTCTTATTAGGAAGGAACTGTGTTTCAAGCATCCATCAGGAAATCTTTGTTCGGAATCATAGCAAAGACCAGAAATTGAATTTGAAAGCCCGAAGCCTTAGTACCTTTGGGCTTTTCTACGAAAGAGGTGTAGAAAAGCAATTAGGACTTGAGTAACCCTAGGAGATCGATCTGGGTTTAAACAGCTCCTCAAAGCAAACTTGTAGATATTTAGGCAGTGTGATGAAGCAAATGTAAGTCTGTGTTTGAACATGCATGATGCACAACTAGACAGGAAAGCAATAGAGCTAATCAACAATTTATTTTATTAAAAAAATAAATCCGGTTTATTAGACCTGGAGTCTTATTTTCATTCAATATATATCTATTTATTTCAATATATCTATATAGAGGTCATATCAGGATAGATGGCTCGTATCATGTTTAATTATGACATTTAATTCAGTGACAATGAATGAAGCCATATCTTTTTAATTGCACCTCTGCAGAAGACAGCAGAGGATCTTTCTCTCCTCACGATAGTCATATCATTTCTTTGAGTAAATGCAGATCATGAATTATGATCGAGTTAAGTGTCCTTTACCATTTAAGTTATGTAATCTGTCTAATCTAACATCTTCATGCAATTTAGAAAAATAGAAAATAAAAACAGGCTTTAGGTTTGACATCCTTTTCACTATTGGAATCAGAGGTCATGTTATAAATATAAAAATAGATGTGAATGACTTATTAATGGCTTCTTTCATTGTTTTGTTCAAGAGTGACATTTTGGGTGTACCGATGGTTCTACCCCCGAATAAAAAGGTTTAGATAATCTAACTAAAATGTTTGTCAGTTTCCCAGTCTGCCGCATCGGACTGAGTTGTTTGTTCCATCAGACTTTGCTGCAGTGATTATTCTCCCTGAGCTCGTTCGCCAATTGGATCGGAGATTACAATGTTATTGTAATGACAGCCAAAACCAACGAAAATAAGAGCAAGGTCATAATGATCTGGAGTCATCTGTTAACTCTCTGTTGTATCAAATAACAGAATTTCATTAGATGAACACTGAGGAGCCCAAAAGTTTCCAGCTACAAAAGCCCAGGGGGCATGCAGCACAATTCATTATTTTGGAAGCAACATCCGAAATGCAGAACCAGCAGAGCAGCACTGAGAATTCAAATAACCATCTTGTCATATCTATTCTTTAATCTGAATAACCACCCCCCCTTTTTTTCAGTTTCTACTCTGTTTTTAGGCAAATTATTCATGCATGGTTTCACATCCCGTGTCAAAGAGAACAATAACCTTTTATTGTTATTGTAGCAGCTACAGTGTTACTCTTTGGTTTGCAGTTTGCATCTTGTATTACTCTTTCTATCCCTTTGTCATAAACACACTCCCACCCACCAGCGGGGCTTGGCTGCAGCACTGACATTTAACAAATGCCCATCTAGGGACTCCCACAAACTAGCTTTACTTTGTCTCTTTTCAGAAGTTCCTCTTTGGTTTCAGCCACCTGTATTTTTTTTTTGTCTTTGTGTAACATAACAAAAACAGAGAAAGAGACTCAGCCAAGCTCACGTTAAGAAACAAGCACAGAGAGAACCAGCAGTGAGCGTTGCTTTCTGTGGGGACAGCAGGCTGTTGACCTTCACTGACGGGCAAAGAAGAATCCCACTCTTTCTATCTCATTCTGTCTCAGGCTCTTATCGTTTGCCTGTGACCCCACTGTCTCTTTCACCTTCTGTTCTTCGTTCAATCTTTCTCCGCACGCCCCTCCCTTTATCTTTTACCGTGTTACCCTTACCTATTCTACTGTGTTAGATGTTGTGTGTACCACTTTTACTAAATAATTGTAACTTTACAACAGGTAATGGGGATGGAAAGTAGTTTCAAACACAATTTAATGGCATATTGACTTATTTTGCAGATTCCCTGTAGCAGAGGTGTCGATTTTCATTATGGACAAATCTCACAATTACTTTTTTCAGATCTAAAATGCCTGAGTATTGTTGGAGAAAATGCCAATCACAGCCCAAGGTGACATCTGTAAATTGTTTTGTTTTCTCCAGCCCAAATCCTAGGTATTCAATTTTATATATAATGGAGAAAAGATCGAGGTTCTAGCAAATAAATGACTTTTTCATTTGAGCAATACTGCTATTGAGGGCTCTGACCATGACATTCCTCTATAGTTCATCCACAGCCTACTCAGAGCCATTGTACGGCAGTGCCTGGTAAAATGAGTCTGTGTTGGTTTCTACAGTGAATTAATGGCTTCCATCGTTTGTGGTAAACAGGGAGAGAGATAGAGAGCGCAGGCAGAGAGGAACAGAAGGAGAAATCCTCAATTGATGCAAGACTGACAGAGGAGCAAGGAGAGGGTGCTCTGCTTGTTAGCAAAAGTAAACATGGAAGGGCCAGCAGCAACACCACCACCCGTGAAGAGATTAGCATCAGAGAATGTTCCTCCTACTTCATAATGCTGTTCCCTGGCAGGGTGTTTTTTTTCGCAGAAGTAGCAAACACGAAGAAACAACCACATGCACATACTCCAAATGTAGATGAAATAAAGGGATAAAGGTATTCTGTATATTTCAAGGTCTTTGATATATTATACTAAGACATGAGATGACTGGTGGCTTCATTTGGTGTTGCCAGCATGCTGCTTGTGTGTCCCGGGCAATAGGTGGAGGTGAGATCGGGAGAAACGAGCTTTAATGGTGTGCAGATGGCAGCTGATAATCAAACAACAGGTGGTGGAGAGGCTGTCAAACTTTAATTTCATTTTCTTTTATTTGTATCAGCCACTGCAAGCCAAAGAAATGTGCTTTAGTTGATACTGCTTGTGATCCTGGTGGTTGATGAGTGGGGCTTAGGTTTGCGTGAGGCCAGAGGCACAATAGAATATACGTAATGTTAAGTGATGAAAGTCACTGAGTCATTGACATCTTCCTGAGACCATTTTGTCTTTTTTGGTTTGTTTTTTTGTGTTCACATACTCTGAAGAATAGTTTTTTTCCCCTCTTAAACCTTGAACGCTGAACCAAACTGGCAAAGCAGTTTCCGCACTTGACCCTGCTGTGGGAATAGCAGCAGTGGGCTGGTGTTTCCTGGGTATTGTTTGCAACTTGCTGAAGCCACATCCTTGATCCTTTACCAGGTCTAACCAAATACACACACTGCTTTTTTGACCACATCTCATCTTTGTAGACTTTGTTATTTTTCTTTACTTACTGTTGCCAAAGTCAAGAACTAACTTCCATGCTCAAAATCTCAAATGCGGCTAACTTCTTTAAAATGTAATGGAGAACCATAGTAGTTTTGTCCTTTATTTATCTGACAGTGGGCCGCTTTGTATTTCGACTTTTCCTCTCTGTCAGCATGTAACTCTAAATAAAACACTTCCCCCCACACTCTTACTGTATGAAATGAATGATTCAGTTTATGTGAGACAAAATTTCCAAACCAGCAAAAATATTTTTTACGTAAGTCATTTTTGTTCCAGGTGATCCCTGGTCTTTCATTAAAAAAAGTTCTGGCTTATTCTCCAACTTATTCTGCAACTCATTGTGTCAAACAGGGACATGCAAATACTTTTTCCAAGCCTGTACTGGAAGCCTTTATTTCCCTCTTTTTTTAAGCATGGTAAATGAGGTTCTTAAAAAGCTATGTTTGAAGAGTAACCACCAAA
Source organism: Nibea albiflora (assembly GCA_014281875.1). NCBI lineage: Eukaryota > Metazoa > Chordata > Actinopteri > Sciaenidae > Nibea > Nibea albiflora. Next base: position 7,618,092 of record CM024803.1, read on the forward strand.
AAACTGCTTCAATATTAAGCTAATTAAGACTTGTTTACATCAGTGCAGCTTTTCAAATACTTTATTGTGCCCTAACATTAGAGCATGATGTGTTGGAGGACAAAATCAAGAGGCTTTAGAACTATTAAGGACTCAACTCCACATAGTACAACTAACAGTACGTGTGCTCGACTTTACAGACTTTTTTTTTTTCGAGAAGGGGTTTAGGGGCTCCAACTCCAACAGTGCATTTCATGAACCTGACGTACAGCTTTGTTGTTTTAAATTACAGTCTGCTGCGTGAATGATGAGGGTCAAAACATCAAATCCAGTAAAAAAAGAAGGCTTACGGTAGAAGTTGAATGTTTTGACGATATTGGCTGCTGTCAAGACACCGACTCTAAAATCTACCATTTCCTTATCCTCCCCAGGAACAAAAGGTTAATTCATCCGTGTCAGCCTTTGTGCTGGTGTCATTCTGCTGCTCCGCTTGATAAGTGCTTATGGCACTAGGTGTACGCATGCTGTCAATCCCCTCTGTGCCTCTTTTCTTTAAAGAGTCTACACTACTCAACACTCAGAATTGTTTTGTCTGCCTAAAGTCAAAAATCATACACAAAATACTCCAAACAATGCTATAGGAGAGATGGTGACACGTTCTATGTACTGGTGCCATACAGACTAAATTTACCTGCCACTCTACTTCCTTTGTGCGTCAGGTGTATTTTTGGAGGACATGCTTGTGTCAGTAATATATAACAGATATTTTAACTTGCAACACATTCACAACAGAGAAACATGCAGAGGCTGATCAGTCTCACTTACGCGATTAATCATCAATAGAGTATTCAGTGCTGATTCCTCATTTAAGCTGCAACTGAGTGAAACACTCAGTTATTCAGGGCGAGTGTGGCTGTTTAATGCCGAGTGAGTCAATGTATAAACATTGCACTTGTTTGAAGGGTGATTTGGTTTAATAGCACTTGATTAGTGGCACTAAAATGGATTATTCTAAAGTGATACTCAACACATCTTTATAGTTTTAGGTTCTCATGCACATCTAATAAAGACTGAATTTCATGGAGGTTGATTTGTGGAATTTATTTTTTTTAGAGGAAAAAGCATAAAAAATATTCATTGTGACTTTTCAAACGACTCCAATAACATAATCCTCTCTCACTAGTCATATTTAATTTAGTTTTATATTTACTGATTTGCTTATAAAGTATCTGGCTACATTAATAAATTATCTTTTGTTTGTTTTTGATAAGGAGATTCATTTTCAAATATTGAATTATTGTGTTTGATTATGGGTATTTATTTGTTACAATAAGGTTAAAATGAAGCTAACATGCTGATTGTAAGAATCATTTTTACCACATTCATGTGTGTTACTGTGGTAACATTAGTGCACGGAACATACGACTGAGGTTGATACCATTAGTTTAGCTGTTTTCTTTTTACTCTTAAACCACATTATTGGCTGCCAAACAAGAAGGGTAAGGGATCACCAAAGTTCTTCACCTAATCCTGCCATGATTTAAACTGAGCTGTTGCTAAAAGTTGGAACAGACATCTTCTATCCAGCCTTCTCAGTACAATATTTTCAGCACCATTCTGGCAATGTTACATAATATTTGAGATATAGAGGGTAAGCGAGCATGTTAAACAAGATAGGACAACGAACCTGAAGAGCGGAGAAACAGATGTTCAATTTTCATTTCAGAGAGAGGTATGCACACTATTGTTTTCACTTATCACGTTGCTAGAAACACAAGCTCTATGACCTCAACCTGCTTCTGCTGAAAGCCGTTTCATTTGATGTTGTGTGTAGCAAACAGTCTGAAGTGTAAAGTCACCTCAGCACAGAGCTTTTGATGATTCTAGAAACAAATTATACTAATACCTGTTTATTTTATCATTTACCTGCAGAAGCAGTGCAGTGGTAGGATTAAGGCATATGAATGAAAGGAATTAGGTTTATATAGGGAATAACATACTGTGTCTTACACTGTTTTGTTTTGTTTATTCTTCAAAAAAAATGTAGTGTTTTAAGTATTTTGTCTGGTAGGAACAAGATTAGCAAACAGTCTAAAATAAAGCAAAAAAAATAAATAATAAAAGCTCAAATAGACGCATCTAAAATCAGAACTCTAATAAGGATTATGACTATTGTGAATGCAGTGGATTCATGTGAAGCAGGATATTACTGAAGAATGGTCGGTCTCTGAAGAGTAGTCTCCAAAAAAATTAAATCTTCAGTTTGACCTCAGAGCTAAAGCAGCATCAAGACCTTGGAAGATGCAGTGTCTTGACTTCCGTGTCCCTCTTTTGTTGGATTCAATAATTGCTGTGTCTCGTGGATCTAATGGTCACACGGAATGGTTGATTTTAGAGAGCCATTCTCTGTTTGCTCGCGGCTCTCTGTGGGAACAGTCACAGGTTTGTGTTTTAAAGCTACTAATTGAGCCACATGCTGGTGGCGAAGCAGAGCGGGCATATGACACTCAAGCCTGCTGCGGCGCATGATTTGCACTTCAAATTCTTTTTGTTTGCGCCCATGTAGTTGGTAAGAATAGAGGTTAAAACATGTGACAAACTCTTTTGCGTGGTTGATGACCCCTCAACTAATAAAATGGATTTTCTGTATAACTGCAACCATATCTCCTACAAAGCAGACTACTAGACTGAGACTGACTACTAAATTGCTTTACAACATTGAATTTGGGAGAAACAATTGCTGCTTACTTGCTACCACAGTGTGATGTCCACTACAGAGGTCAAGAGGAAGAAGTTGCATACCTCGGTTCACATACACAAATGTTAGGTTAAGATACGAAAGCACGTTGTTAAGTTTAGGGAGAGATTACTATTGAAAAAAAGTGTTACAAAACGTGCACTATTATGCACAACTAATGAATAACCCTTTAATTAACTCTATTTTAGCTCTATTAATTATCAAGTCACTGACTTTGTGTGACCAGTTACCACTAAATGAAGCATCAATTAATGACTCAATAACTCATTTTATACCTAATCTTTTATTTAATCAACTTTGAAGAATCCAGTTACATAGAGAAGATAATTTCAGATGCATACATTTAGAACAGTATCTATTCTCATAGATATATAAAACTGTTTTTAATCTCACTGACCTGACAGACCTTATCAATTCATGTTTCTGCATGATCCAAGGTTTTCTTTGTTTATGTCAGATTTGAAGCTAGGAGTTGTCATGTGAGAACAGCATGCTGACAAAAAACAATTCAGGCAGTGTAAACTTTCCTTCAAAATGTATTTTCAAAATGAAATTCAAAATTACATAACAAGCCATTTTTAGAAGACAGGACTGAACACTGTTATAATTAGAGACAACAAGAAGATGATAAAAGCATGCCTGCTCATGCATACAGTCAGTTTGTTGAGCTTGTATTCATTGTCTGTTAGAAAAAAAATGACCAGACGACGTACCAAACAGCCACTGAAGTGACTGAATATGTTTGCCTTCCCAGACAAAAGAAGAGAAAATCCAATGCTAAATGGATTCTGTACATCAAAAGAAAAAAAATAGTGAGAACTTCAAACAAAACAGATTCTTTGCCTCTTTCATTTTGGCTACATCAAAGTGCTATATTTTTCACTCAGCATTATTCTGGCATCTTAGCACCATGAACTGTAAAAACGCTGTTTGTGCATCACAATGTCAAAGCTGTTATAGATAATGTCTCTGCATTATCCGGACATTGGTTGCTTCGTTGGAATTGCACTTTTGAGATGTTATTAATGGATTAGTATTCATCCGGCAGGTATGCACACCACATTAAAATGCTGTAAACTGCTGTTACATGTTCATATTGTAGAAAACTCTTGGTTAGTTTTTGTGGTAATTCAAGCACTTTATTCAATGGATTGTGGAGTATTGTGTAAGACTTTGTCCTTGATTCCTCTTCAGAAATCCCCAAATCACTTTATTAGGAGTTAATTAGTGAGGAGAAGTAGATCAGTAGCCATGGGTAACATTTGGATTTCACAAGGTCGCAACCAAAGTTAGCACAGTCAGGGTGAATTTAAATGAAGATCTGGATGTTTTCTCTGTGTGTCTTTATTCTCCAAACCTAACAACAGGTACACCCACTTCTCCCCGCAACCACCTCCTTCCAAATTGTGTGATACAAAAACATAGCATTCTTTCAACGTTGCCACTGAACAATATCCAGGCAACAAAGAGTAACAGGCAAAACAAATGAGTCACATACGAGCATGATTTCTTGGAGACACGGCTGCACAGGCAAACTCCTCTAATTGTGTTGTGGAAAACTTTCAGGTGGCATTCTCAGACACTGGAGACACCAAAACATTATTTAGCGTGTTCAGATCAGATTTGACCATCCTGACAATCGCAGGCCAACCTTGATTGTTGGCAAACCATGGAGTGGATAAGATTAAGCCCGCAAATCCTTCACACTGAGTGGGCACTAATATGAGCTTATACCTGATAATATCAAACATAATATTATTTAACTTTTGATGGGTCCTCAAGGTGCAGATTGCCATTACCACAAAGTGATGGGAGAGCCAAATCTGATTCGGTGGGACATGGAATTTTATGCCAATTGAAAGATCCGGACATCTGTGACACACTGAAAGGCAGGATGATGTTTTAGTTTGCGCTCAAAACACTGTAATTTCTAAATCATCCTGTGTCATCTGTCCAGTGTCAAAACAACAAATCAAAAAAAGTTTGTTCTGTTCCATTTGATTAAGGGTATGAGCGTTTTCCATGACTTATAGTTCCTGTTTGTAAAAATTCTATTTTTATATTTTGTACTTCTATTGTTAACTCTTTTTTTTAAGGTGAAGCCCTTTGTGAAATCGTGACGGTCTTTGTAATTACAAAATGAAAGCATGAAAATAATCACATATTACAGACAGCTGCCTCTAAAGAGTCTAAATGAATTATAAATAAGTGTGTGTTCTCCTTTGCAGCTGTGATCATTATTCCAAAATTCCTCAAATAGTTTTTTGCAGCAACAAAAGCCCAAAATACAGTGCCACTCTTTACTCCTTAGAATGTCATTTCTAATCTGTCTCAAATAGAAATGAAATAGCCAACAACACTGGAATGCAAATGGGGTATAAAAGGTAGAGAAGCTGATTAAAAGTCAAGATGGTGCAGTCGGCATGGCGAGGACAAATCAGTAGTGAGTGAGAAAAACATGTGAAGCTGCTGTAGTTTTGTTTTGGTTCCTAGTGCCTCCTACCAGGCAGAAAGTCATACATAATGATGTGATATGCATTCATGAAGAAGAAATGAACTGCACTCTGAGACGATAAGAGGATGCTGTTTAAAGTTTCATCTGACAAAACTATGAGGGAGAGGTGCTTTTGATAGAAAAAGAGAGAGTGAAAAGGAGATGGTGGAAGTATTTCTGCTGTGTAGACTGTATACATGTACAGATACACACACACAATGAACTGCTTTATCAGCCTCCTCCATCACCACCCTTACTATTCTCCTGCACATTACTGACTTGTTAAGGTATCTGTCTGTTCATCCTTATTTGTCTGTCCTCGTAAAATAGTACCATGTTTGAAAGAGAAATGTCTCAATTCACTGTTACATGGAGTACATCAGAAAGACAACACTTTGACCTCCAGCAGTGAAAACATCAGAAGCAAGAGCATCAGAAATACAGAGGAGAAAAATGGTAGTATGTAATCTAAGCACAATTGCTTAGTGCTTTTTCCCTTACCGTGGTTTGGCATTGGCATAACTGTTTCAGCAGTAACAAGCAGCCGATGTACACATAAACCTGTCTCTAGCACATCCAGTATTAGAAATTTCAAATATTGTGGGGCACAAAAAAAAAGCCCATTATGGTTTCATTTTTCTGTGTTTAGCTTTGGGGGTAAAGCACACATTTGTCACACCAAATAGTATGTTATTACTTACAAGTATCACACAACGAGCACCAGTAGCTTAAGGGGTACAGTGCTTCCCAACATACAGCGAGCAAACAAACTCTAGAGAGTGGTGACTTTTTGTCAGCCGTGTTCCTATATAGTTGGAGGATAGTTTACTTATTTATAACTCCCAGACTACTCGGATGACTATGCATAAATCTAAAGACAGACACTGTTGACATGATTGACACTTGACTTACTTGATTGAGCTTACTGACAATTCTCTTAGGATTCTAATGCTGCTAACATCAAGTTATATGAATGTCTTATTACTTATTGATTGATCACCCATTACAGCAACACTTTGTAATTGAATATGTCAATATTTATGCACACCAGTAGCTCAAGACCTTTGCGATCTGATCATTACACCTACAATAGACAATGTGCACACAGATGCAGGCAATGTTTATTTCTTGTAGGTGTAACGTTATCATGTTCACATGATTTTCTGTGCGCCATCTCCTCAGAGCCCCGGTCCATCACCCACAGGATCCACAGAAGTTTGGATACCAGGAGAAGGTGGGCGTGGAGGATGCCATCCTCTATCTGTTACACAGGGCTTACTCCCATCTGGACAAGGAGAGCGGTGCTGTGAGAATCATGTTCTTTGATTTCTGCAGTGCCTTCAACACCATTGGCCCCTCCTGCTGAGAGACAAGCTGACAGAGTTGAGGGTGGACTCACACCTGGTGAGCTGGATTACACACTACCTCACAGAGAGACCACAGTACAGTCAGACTGAAGGACTGCACGTCGGACATTGTACAACAGTACAACTCTGGGCTCTGCCACATGCAGAAATACTCAGATAACTCTGCGATAGTTGGCTCTACCAAGGATGGACGGGAGGGTGAGTACAGGACCCTGGTGGAGGACTTTGTGGGGTGGTGCAGGTCCAACCATCTGCAGCTGAACACCTCCAAGACCAAGGAGATGGTGGTGGACTTCAGAAGGAAGGACCCACATCTCCAACCTGTGCCCCAATCTGTGTAACGCATTGGTGACATCACGGATGGGACATTTATGTTTTATACTGTTTCATACTGAGAAATACATGTGGTGAGAAATGCTTGTGATAAATACAATAAATTTCTGGCATGATGGTGATATGACTATGAACACATCACTGTGTATCATTTCTGAAAAACTAGCATGGCTGACGGAAAAATAAAAAATAAAAATAGGCGAGCCCTTTATTGCCTGGTGAAGGTTCTGCTGCAGGTGCATGTGCATAATTGCAATGTGCTCTGGTAGACCACTTCTCAGAGGCTGTGGATTTATCAACATTTCAGTCCTCCTGCCTCCAGACGCATTATGCATGGTCGTTTACTGTGTTTACCTCCATTACATTGCTGTTGTGTAACATTAACTAGACGTCATGACAGATTAGATACACTCTCACTATCTAGTTCACATTCATTCAAATGCATGGAAAAAAAAACAACAACCATGGAAGGCATTCCTTCCTTCCAGTATGCTTGCATACTGAATCATGCACACACCTGAAAACACTAACAAATGCTCATGAAACAGAAGCAGGGAGGCATGCACTTCCACAACCCAGCTGTCACTGTGAAAGATGGCTGGTGAAAGGTGGGTACACTCACTAAAGGGTCTAATCAGTCAGCTACCTCCATACACTGCAATGAATACACACGCATGCAGACTCACCTTCACTCACTCTCCTCAGTCTTTAACACACAAAACACTTCCTACTATCTTGTGCGCACACACACACACACACACACACACACACACACACACACACACTTGCTCATCCGTACACAAAAAAACATCAGCACACAGAGACCTCGCTGCAATCACAAATGGTGAGTTCTTGCTGTTAGCAACACGTCGTCATCGAAAACTGCAATCAATACAATCACTGACAGGGAGAGGTGGATGACAGAGGACAGGGGTGGGGAGAATAGGTGGGAGAGAAACCGAATGGAGTGTGTAATGTAGGAGTGTAGAGATGGGACGGAAAAAGGGAAAGCAGGAGAAAATGCAGTAACCAAGGGTTAGGATTTGTGATGTGATCGTGATGATTTTGTTAAACAGAGGACAAAAAAAGAATTGATCAAGTTTTTCATTGCTATTGTTCTGTAAAGAGGTCTATCCATGGTGAAATGATTTGCTTCTTTCTGCTTTTCCAGTTTAGGAGAATGGTCTGCTTGGCAAAAGTGAGAGTGGTAAGTGCTACGTTTATGCTTTAGGCAGGGAATGTGATTGACGAGGAGTTGCTTAATAACCTTTTACTATATGAGTTGGAGGGTGGGTTTACTTCTCAGTGAGAATGTGTTTTTGTGCAGATTTTGGTCCAGGAGTCACTGTCTAGTGTTAGAGATAACTGCATTTCAATGGTGTTGAGTCACTATTGATATGTTAGCACATTTTTGGGAGAGTTTTGTTGAGCATTGTGTGCTTGATCAGTTCTTCTGGAACAGATGTTTGAATATTGTTTTGAGTTAACCTTATGTGTGAGTTTGAGTTGAGTTGTAGATTGTAGAAAAAAAAAATCAGCAATTCTTCCAGTTAATAAGACTGGTAGGTTAGTCCATCTGGTGGCGTCATCTACATTGAAGTGTACGAGTTCTGCCAGCTTGGGGGAAATATTAATACTTAGGTATCTTATGGTGTCTGTGCGGCAACGGGTGGGTGGTGGTCGTGCTGCCAGATTCCAGCTCTTTTTAGAGAGTTGTAACAGTGTTGCTTTAGACCAGATAATTGAATAGATAATACGTTTATGGTTTCTTCTATTGAAAGTGTGGGTTCTGCATATAAACTTTTATGTTTTGCTGTGGTAGATTGTTCTAGTGCACTTCCGCAGCAGTGGTTCAATGTAGGTAGTGAAGAAGGAAGGAGAGAGTAGGCATTCTTATCTGATCCCCTTGTGCAGAGTGAAACTGTGTGATGGCCTTCGGTAAGTTGTACAGTGTTTGACGCAATTGATAATTGACTTTCTAAATCTGACTTTGTGCGTATTGCAAAATAATAATGTCTAATTGCCTCAGTAGAAAGCTTTCTTTACTTAAAGTGAAGCTATAATTGTTTCCTCATTGCTCTGAGTTACCTGATGATTATGTTGAATAGCCCCGGATTGTATGCACGTCATACTCCTCAAGCTTGTTTGATGGATATGTACAATAGATGACTGACAGTTTCAGTTCTAGAGGATAATGCTTTGCTTATGATTTTTATGTCTACTGATTAGATATAAAGGACGATAGCTAGAATGGAGGGTGGGATCTTTTCAGGTTTCCATATTAATCTTCTCTGCTCTCCGGCAGCTGCCGTTGCCATTGTATAGACCCATTGTATACTTTACCCTGTCATGCTAATCCTGTCATCCAATGCATTAAGGTCCGCCTTCTTTTGTCTCACCTGTCTCTCCTCACAAAATAAAATAGAATGCTGGAGAAAGGAGACTATGTGAAAATTTTAGCATAAGTTAAAAAAATTAATAGACGAAATAAGCACATACACGCCATTAGGCGACAAGAGGTACACAGAAAAACTGTCATCTGTCAGCAGGTTGATCTTTGCAAAGACTTCAAGTGAATTTCAAACTAGGTGCATCCATCAACTTTATATTTTTGCTCATCTCAGACTAAAGCCATCATTTCTCACTGCCTCTATGAAGCTGATTGCAGCTGATAACAAATCACTGCTATAAAATATGTGGACTACATTGCTTATGTGCATGAATTTAACTTCATGACATGAAAATATGATAAATGATTTAAGTGAAATTTAAGTAAACTGGACTAATTAGCCTGGTCGCTATACTTCATTGTCATAAGATGCTGTACACAAAAGAGGATCCAAATATGAATTCAAACATTGGAGTCTTTATTAAGTGCTGTTGTAAAATCCTGTAAACCTCAAATCAGGATGCTGTTGCCATGGAATACCCAGAAACTGGTGCTGAGATTCTACGATCCTCTTCAGTTTGCCTGCCGGGCAAACAGATCAGTGGCTGATCCTCTCAACCCTTGAACACATGGACAGCCCCAAAAATACACCTGCATGCCCTTTCTGGACCATAGTTCAACATTTTACACTGTTCAACCCACTAAATTAGTTGCAAAGCTGACAGATCTGGGACTGCCAATTTCCACAACTGGGATTTTTTATTTTTTGGTGGACAGACCTCAGCTGTTAGGTGGTGAATATGGTATCAGCAACACTGAACATCTGCACTAAGGCTATTGCCTCAGCCCTAGACTGTTTTCCCTGTCCAGTTGTAGAATGTTTCTTAACCAGGCCTACAGACAGAAACCTTGTTGAGAACATGCCCACCAGAGGTATCACTGTGTGGTATGTTAAGGGAGAGGAAGGTCCACCAGGGCCCAGTATTTCAGGATTATCCTGGTTGGATTGGATTGAATATAGATCTGATCTGAAAACTGGAGAATCCTGCCAGAGCCAGAGAATCCTGACCCTGAAGATCTGGAATCCGCTCTGGTGATCAAATCCTCACATGAATCCACTAAATCCCTTGAATCCAAACTTAAAAATGCAGTTTTAAAATGTTTGGAAATAGCTTGAATGAGATTTTAAAAAATGCAGCAATGTATTTCAGTAAGTGTTTGTGTACAAACTGATTATTTTACTTCATCACATCAGATGCTATTTTGCTAATGACCATAATTATGTTTAGTAAGAGCCTTCTATATAAGGGAGACAGATGACCAAGCTATATGCCATGAAAGTAATGCAATTACAATTTGAAGCAGTTTCAAACACCTTATTCAAAATCCAATAACTAGAAAACCTTCAATGTATCAATACAATTAAAGCATATCCAAGGATTTCCAGCACTCATACGGACCTCGTTGTCCTTAATAGATGAGTGGTCCGTGGCTGTGAGTGGAAAGTAGAGGACAGAGAAGGTGTATGAGTATATCTTTGTTTATGTACACAAACGCATGACATCATCACCAGCATTACTGTAGTAATCTTAGACACTAGACACTTCTGAACGAGCCGTATAGTAAATGCTCATACCGTGTAACCGTGTCTGGTCTGTACACATGTACAGACTCCCAGCTGCTCCTTTTGTGAGGTAATCTGCCATGTTGCAATCCAGAGGCAGAGACACGAGATTTGGAAATCCGTATCCGGCCAGGTTGGGATCACGTTGATCCACCCTGCCAGCATTTGAAGTACTTGTGATACTGCTGATAAAGTCAGCAGGATCACGTTGATCCACGACTGAGAAAAGAAGGATTTCATTATCCAGATTACAACTTCTGAAATACTGGACCCAGAGGACTATTAAAAGTGAAGAGGGGATCAATGGAACACAGCTCCCCTTCATGGACACACTGTTCACCCACCACTGCTGGAACAGACTACAAACCACTCTCAGAGACCTACATCATCCTGAACACTCTTTAGGCAGAGAAGCTCCAGGCAGCAGCTAGAGTGTATCAGAACGAAGAGCTTCACCAGCAACATATTCACAGCAGCTATCAGACTCCTTGAGAAAGTCAAGTTAGAATGAAATACCCCCACCCCAAGTCACATTTACACACACACTAGTACTTTGTTTATATGATTTAGCTTTTAGCTTTTTGCTCTGTATCTTGTTTTTTTTATTACCTGAAAGATTTCCAATGCCCTTGTACACTTGTATACCCAAACAAATGGCAAAGTGTTGAAGTACTGAATGTTCCAGTTTAAAGTGTTGTTAATCAGATGCCCTTCCTCAGTAAATCTTATAATGAAGTTCTGACGATGATTACCAAAACAAGATCTTTACTCTTCCAAAAGTATTCTAGGGGACAGAGGTTTCTTTCAAAAACTGTTTATTGCAGTTTTGAATAGCTTCGCAGGACAAAAAAAAACAACTTAATCTGTGTCACAGGACAACGAGCGGCATATATTTATATCTCCTGCTCCATAAAACAAACTACTACCGCCTTTTGCAATCAGGATCCTTTACTGCCAGTAAAGGAAAAACTGAGGAGTAGAATCAAAAAGGTATTTTGATTTATTTTTTACTTAGAGTAGCCTGTGGCATTCTTCCAAGTCAATTCTTTTCAAAATGTCATTTCTTACTTTGCTGTGGAGCTTTATGTACTTTCAGTTCAGTCGGTGGTCTTCTCCAATAAACATGGAAGAACAACATAATATCCAACACCTGGAACCAGAAGTCAATTGTTAGTATGGCTTCAAAACATAACACCCACATTGCAGTGAGCCCTGCTTACATAAGATTTCAGATTATTCATTCACCAATTCTCATATTCACTTTGGCGTAATATTTGAACTGGCAGGCTATGTGATGAACTGGTCTGTGATGCTGACTGGGTCTATTTACGTTACTAATAACAAAAAGGATCCGTTTTATTCTCATTTAAGAAATAACATCAACCATGACCTTTTATAAATTTGTTTATGGTTATTGCCTACACTGGAGGGCACTGCCTTTCGTATTTTATTCCATCTAATAGCGCTCACATTGCTATTGGACTTGACAGTATTACTGGATATTATTGTGGCTGTAACTGTCATAAGCATTTTTCATGATTGAAGGTTTAGGGCAAGACTTTTCTGACAGTTAGGTGAGTTATGTTTTGCTTCCGCAGCAACATACAGTATTTGGAGCGGGTTGGAGCACAAAGTCCCATAACGAACTGCCAGGCCCTGCATTGCTGAGGTTTTCTTTGTAGCGTTGCTTACATCAGTGTGCTTTATAAATGTGCCGTCTGTTTGCTGACAATAGGCTTTTGTAAAATCAGGCAAGTGTTGGTGGTTTGATTGCATGCTGTGTCATATTTTTCTCATCCACGTGCACATAGTTTTCTTTGTTTGCTTGCTTTGTACATACCACAGCATCCCCATTCTTCAACGAGAATAAAGAGACCATGAATAGAAACTAGATTTATAAATATAAATGGTTTTGGATGGCGGGGTTCTGCTTAAAAAGTTCGGACGCGGAAGCCAGGAAAAAGTAATTCTTACTCTTTTTCAGATATGATGTAAAAAGGTCAAAAATAAAGTTGATAATGCATCAGCTTGCAAGACTGACGTGCTTCTATTTTTTAAGAGTTTGGTCCGTCCTCAATTGTCTTATATAATAGATGTCAGAATGTCAGCCAATGCTTCGTCATGCATTTTTCTTGTCTCCTTTTTTCCTCTTCCATGTACCAACCATCGTGTCCTTTCAGATTCTGCCACTTCCATCTGCCCTGCAGTAACCCCTGTTCCCACCATTCCCCATTATCTGACCTCCTCCACCCACCTGCACAGCTGTTCTCACTTCCCCATTAGCCCAGTAGCGTGTGCTTTTGTCTTTTAACATTAGAGTAATTTTCTCTTGTTATCAACCTCAAGCAAACTTGAGCTTCGTATTATATCTATACTGTATATACACCCACATCACCTGCATCTTTTATTTTTACGCAGAATTCTTTCATTCTTTCCCTGCCTCCATATGGTAACGTCAAGTTTTTGTTAAAAAAAAACTGCCAAAGAAACATGAACGAGTCCACACCACCTACTATCTAAAGAGGGTAAGCATCGAATCGAATCTACGAATCTTTATGAGCGTTCATTGAGAAACCATAAGGATATTATAGGATCTTGCGTTGCTTTTTTCTGCTAATTAGCTAATGATATAAACAGTTCTTCCTCAGTATGGATAACCCGGTATAAGACTAGAGACAGTTTTTTACTTTTAAACACAGGTAACTCAGATATTGACTTATCCTGCTGGAGGAGTTCATCATTTAAGCACAGACGATCCTTGAGCATATAAGAAAACAAGGAACACATAGGCAACTCAAGCAATAAATAAACAGGCAATAAGATCAATAAATAAGTAAGCATACAATAAAACCTTGAGTAGACCTTCACACTTTACATCATAAAATTCCCTATTTTGATCGCATGCTGTTTTGGTTTTCCATCCCTTTCCTGCTCTACCTGCCTGCTCCTGACGGCACACTCCATGCTTGTCCTCCTTCCTGCTGCCTCATCAGTTCGGAGGCTGCAGTTCTTAAGATCCTGTCAACAGTGCTTTGGTGCTAGAACTGATGGGAGCACCATGCTCTCTGCCGTTCTTAGCATCAGTCATCTGAACACTTTGCCTCAGGAAGGAAATCGATCTCCTGCCAAGTTCAGGAGCGAGCGAGAGGGGAAGAGAGGAAGGGAGAAAGAGAGGGAAATAGGTCCCCACACCTGCAGCTCTTCCCAGGTAGAAAACTGTGATAGATCTACTGTCAAACTAAGAGAGTACCAGTTAAATATTCTAACAAATGGGTGTTCTGAAAGCTGAAAACAGCCTTTCATGAAGCTTAATCAGCTAAAAGCCTAAGAGGAAGGACCTGATTATGCACAACAGTTTACAATTCCACTCCCAACTAAAACTGTGTTGTTACTGCACTTTTGCTCTGTGACCATTGGGCTGTTGCTTCATCAAACCGGTGAAGATAAATTACTTCAGGCCAAAGTTAACAGATTCTGAAGCCAACTAATTTGAAATGATGGGAACAAAAGGAAAATTATTACCAATCCATCTTTCTTTAGCAAATATAAGTGACGGATTTACAGCGAGCAAACAAAAGGCAGTGGTTTTTTGGGGTTTTTTTGCTCGTGAACCCTTAACAAAGCAATATCTATCCGCGGTCCTCGTCACAGGTTGCATAACAAAACATATGTAACCAGCCAAAGTGATTCTACTTTTGATTTATTTGAACAATGTTTAGAGGCCTGTGGAGATAATTATTCAGTAATCCACACGGGAGAAGCAAAGATTAGAGCAAACTGTAACAAACAACAGCATTTGTTCCCGAAATGTATTTCTCATGCTTTTCTTTTCTCTTCTTCTCACGACCCACTGAGATTTATCTTGCAAATCCTTGGTCTTGACCCCAGAATGAAACCACTGACCTATAGCAAGTTAAGTGAGAACATCTTTTTCAGCAGTGATGTTCTGCTATTACACAATGTTATGACCCGACAGATGCAGAAATCATGGCCATATAATGTGAGCTCTTCTAGTTAGGTAGACCTTAAAGTTAGAAGAGTATGGTGTTTGTTTACTTTTCTTCCAGCTAATCTGGTATTTGAACATCTGGCCTTCAAGGTTTAAAAGTGTAACAGTGAAATGAATGTAATTTTCTGCTTATGCGATTGTTTGAGTGTGTCCCCAAGGGCAATCAATTCAAAGGACCCTGTATATTGTGCTGCATAATTCCTTTTGATGTTCAGTATTTCTGAAAATATGACACAGGCAACAGCTAAAGCCAACTCTCCCATTACTGTTGCCTTTAACTGTGACACCTAACTGGCCACCAACAAAATCCTTTATGCCATGGTTCAAACTGATCCAATATTTGGCCTACTTTCTGTTGTCATTTGCATTTTCCCCCCTTTGCATCAAACTCTGTCCCCGAAACTCAATGAAATACACAATCTTTTTTTTTCTTCTTCTTCTTCTTCTTAGAGCTGCACTTGATGTTTTGGATGTGCATGCTTTTCTAACTGAAAGCTGTCTGTGTGTCTGTGTGTGTGTGTGTGTGTGAGAGAGAAGAGTAGGTTTGTGGTAAGCTGGAATTCTGAAAGCTGAAATGAAATAATAAATATGTAAATGCATCGCCATCGCTTGCTGGGTTTCCACAGCGATATGCTGGCTGCCAACCAGGCGTGCCTCCGTTCCAAAATTCATACGACACAGTGTGTGTTTGCGAGTATGTGATTGTACTGTATGCTTTTGCATGTGCATGCACACAATATAGAGTGTACTTTGGATATTTTAGTACAAATGTTATGTATGTTTGGGAGTGAATGTAATTATTAATGAAAGGGTTGGAGAGAAGCTGTGTGTGAGTGAGAGGGAGGACGTGAAGGGGGGTTTGCAGTGTGTAACCTCCATTGTCAATTTGTGCAGCCTAAGATCCGCATGTTAAGTGGAGCAAAAAAAGCATCTCTGTGTGTGACAGTAATAGTACCTCTCTGGCTTTTATTACTCAGCTGGAAAGGCACACACACACGCACACACTCAAATGATCTGACAAAACTACAGCCTGCCATCCAACTAAAGGTACCAAGAGAAATATAAACATCACAAGACACTTCTCGAATTTTCAAACATACACGCTACTTCTTGGCCAGAGAAATGCTGGGATTGAATGAATGGTAATATACATTTTTAGAATATGCTTATTGAAGATGACAGAAGACAGAAGAAGATGACAAGACATATTCTTTTTGCAACATGATGGGTTATTTTACATTTACATTTTTGGTTATCGTTTCTGTAGTTCACTTTTTCTAAATATTAGTTTTCTTTACGGACATCCAGCTCAACAGTTAATCTCACACCCAAAATTTATCATTTTCTCATTAATCAAAATTTTTAAAATGAAAGTGTCAGAATTCAGATTTAAGCAAACAGGGGTTTTCTCAGCATCAAATCATTGCTAGACTAAAGGTTTCTAACACCTTGGCAGAAAATTGACCAGTTGCATCCAAAGCATGATTGGGCAGATCTCACCATCACAAGATCGGGACACCAAGCTTAGCTCTCTGAGAGACAGAAAATCAACTTCATCACTGATACAGAAATTTAAAAATAAAGAACACAGGACTCCAGACAGAGAAGGCTGTCTCATAGTGGTCTAAAAAGACAAGTAGCACTTTCCAAATTACGTCTCAGTCGGGAAAACAAGGCCAAATGCTCACTGTGGACTAAGAAATATCAGCATTTCACAATGGATGAAAAGTCCTATTAACTGATGAATCCAAGTTAGAGATTTATGGCAAGAACAGAAGGGTGTATAAAAGGAGATGAACAGGAGAGAGAATGACACTGCAGTGTATCAAGCCCACGGTGAAACATGGTGATGGTATTATTTAAGTCTGCAGGTGATATGCCTACTCTGGAGTTGGACACCAGCACTGAATTCACTCCACCAGGACCAAGGAGAATTAACACCGCATTACATGCTACGCCTACCTCTGGTTTACATCTTTGTGGGGATGGATTTATACTGCAGCAGGAGAATTACCCCAAACATAACGCAAAGGTTTGCAAGAACTACTTGAAGACCAAGAAGAAAGACGAAGAAATCCAAGCATTCTATGACAGAATAAGTAACCAAATATTGGGATACTCTGAAATTAATATACATTTTTCAGTGATTCAACTTTTCAGCTTGTTAAGTTGATATTTGCAATAAAAAAGGATTACATTTGAAACAAATGCAAAATAGAAATATCTTGATATCTTGATTAGTCCCAATTAGCTTAGCCCCAATTAGGAGTTTATGCAACATTTTTTTGATGTACATGATTTTAGATTTTTAGATGTGCACATTGTGACAAATTTCTGTCAAGTTAGTGCAAACAAGGTAACGCAAGATGCAGACACTACAGGAGCTTGTGCAGTCCCACAGCAACTTAATAACACAAAACATACAGGGTGGTGAGGCAGGCAAGGGTCAAAATCCATTTAGGAAGGCAAGTCCAAAAAAGTGTAGCTCCAAGCCTGAACACTTGACGTGATGACAAACTAACACTGAACAAGAAACCATGACATGAATTTCAGTCTAGTTTACAGGGCTTTAAAATGGGTTGAGTTTGAGTGAGAAAACAATGCATGGATTTTGAAAGACTGCCATTGAATGCATTTTGGGTCAATGCAATGAACAGTGATCCACAGATTTATATCACACCGACGACATGCACAAGGCTAGTAAATCATGTTACATCTGTGAAATGACCAAACAAATTAATCTCCCTTTTCCCATTTTGCTGATAGTGTTTGGAGGTTTGGCTTGTCACCATTGGTTAGTCCACTCAATGGAGCTGAGGAGAATTACAATGCGGCAGGTGGCAGGATGGTGAGGGTACAGACAGTATCAAAATAAATGATATCCCAGTGGCATACAAAATTGTACAATGAGCGTCACAAATTAAAATCATCTGGCTTAAGTCTGACATAAAAGGACTGACCAAAGTTACAGGAGGTGGAGGGACTGTGGCTTTTTTGGCAATAATCATCCCAAACCACAATGCCTTTTACCAAAAGACAGACCCATTTCCCAAAAGCATAAGCACTATTGCCCTGTTTTCATAGATGATTCACATCTGTTGAACATTTTGCAAAAAAAAAAAAAAACAAGCTCTACACACAAATGCCTTCATGTACAGTAGATGAAATAAGCATTCAAGACACCAACATTTTATTTCACATGAAGCTATTCATATGAAATTTTGAGGTCTGACATTGGTCTAAACTTGTCAGCACATAGCTCCATTCATCTTTCAAAGATTCATCTCTCTCCTGATAAATTAGTTCTGCTTGTACGATGAGAAGAGAAACAGCCTGATACTATGTGGCTTCCACCTGTAGGTATTTTAAGGGTTGTGTGCAGAGTCATTTCTTCTTCAAACTCATTTGACCACACTACATTCTCTCAGTAATGTACGGGAAGTGCATTACTCTGTAACAACTCTATCTGCTGCTTCCAGGTCTTTCTGGCGCTCTTTTTGAGCTGTCTTCTACTCTTCTGACAAACGGGTTTCTGCTGGTTATTGGAAATCTTGGAGGTCATGTTGCATGGTTGAGTGATGATGGACTATTTAAGGGTGAGAAATGTGTTGTGAATCAGAGCATTGCAACTCATCAGTGTTGTTTGTGAAGGTCTTGGGAAAGCTCTTTGCCTCTACCTTTCATTAGATATTTATGCACGATAGCTTGGTAACAAATAATTTGTTTACTTGCATTCAGAGGTGGGTAATCCTTCCAAAGAGTGGAAGTACTAATTTACCAACATGCAGTGACCCAGCAGATTCTAATTAGCACAAGCTGGAAAACTCTGTAATCAGATGGTTTAGTGCTTTTTTCGTACTGTGTCCAATACTTTTCTTCCTAGGCCATTCCATTTTATTGCACATAACTTGTTTATACACTGGAATATTACAATTTCTTATCTGTATCATTTTGAGTTAATATCAATGTGTGGTCTAAAATGTAATGTGCAAAGCTGCATTGGAAATATGTTTAAGGAAAAAAAAAATGTTGACCTCTTGAATACTTTCCCCCACTGTATCACTGGCTTGCACCATGTGCTCATTTAGAAAGTGCTGGCATTCAATATCATTAACTCAAGTCATCACAGCTGGAACCCAATTAACAAGCAATTCCCACAGTGGAAACACTAATGGTCAAAATTGTTCACACACCAATCAGTACCGCAGGATGGATGGACAGAACCAGTTCTACATAGGGGAGGACATAAAGGAAGGGCAAGAAGACAAAACAGTCTTTGTTGAGCATGCCTTTCCGTGGGATGTCAATTAGAGAAAGTCAACAAAAAAACCTTCTGAACCACTTCACAGTAGCCTCTATAATCTGGACATTCAGAGTGGAAGATGTGTTCAGGGTTAGGATTATTGGTGTTGTGGCATTTTCAGCAGCTGTTTGGATTTGCTTGGGGAGGGCAGGCATCAGCCTTGCTCAACGTTGCCTTGTAACCAAGGTCGAAGGAACTGACTGCCAGCTTGGTAGACAGCTAGCCGCTGATGTTCCATAACAGTAGTCAAACAACAGGCACCTATGATGTACTTTGATAGTGTTTCTATTTCTCCTTGGCCAACATGATGTACTTTGAGAGTTTTTCTCCTTGTCTGTGAGGCCCCTGAACACTTTCTTCCCCCTGACCCGACCAGTGATCAGTAATTTCTCCACAATTGGCAGTTCCTTGAACAGCCAATTGAGGCTGGCTACAAAAGCAAGTCAGTTTTCATAAGCCCTCATATTAAAATTCCAAACTGTCCAGCAGAAATAAACATGTTTACAGCCTGGTAAAAAACACTGTTGGTCATGGTTTCATTCATGACAGCTGTATACTTCCATTATGATTCAGTCTATGATGGTTTAATGTAATCCAGTACTTCTATTTTTGCAGAACAGAGATGACCTAATACAGGCAGAAGACTTTTCAGAAGCAAAGCATATTATTCAGTCTTTTATTTAATATGTTATTGACCAGGAGAAGCCTAATTGAGATTTTAAAAATCCTTTTCAGTTCAGCAGCACATTAAAGTAACATTTCAGATAACATAACAGTTACTCAGTCAGGCCATTGTGTCCACAATCAAAGCATCACCAGCCTGATGAATCTTCCTCTAATGCCTTCTGTCTGTTTTCGAAAACATCTAAGGTGAGCAGCTCTCCCAGAACCAAATCCTTTTGCAAAAAATTTCAGGCTGCAGCAGAAGCATATCTAATTGCCCTTTTCCCTATTTCAGGACGGAGACATTGCAAGGGTAGTTCTCAGAACGAAGACAGTAACACAGTTTTGAGAGGAGAGTTTGCTTTTGACATGTTTGAAGTTAGTGTTTTGGGAAATGGAGCATAATTTCAAGAAATGTGTCTTGTCAATCAAAACTCTAATGCACCTTGCTTGCCTATCATTTTAATAGGCTATGTGAAATTTTAACAAAAAACTCCAAACAAGTTTCATGTTAGATTTCTTCTTCTTGCTTGTTCAATTTAATAGCCTGCGGCAAAAAGCCTAAAAAAAAAGAAAAAGCCATAGCATTTACTGTATCATTTATCAGTTTACAACATCATATCAATTAGATTCATTTTACACCGGGATCTATCAAATCATAACAAAACGAAGCCGCGGAAATGAAAATGAAATAATTGCTAGGTGACTGCCTGTTGTAATCTCCCTGAACGTGCATTGTGAGGTGCAGTTAATTTGTGGGACGTGTCAAAATCAGTGAGAGAAAATGATATTGGAAATATGAGATTGCATGCTGCAAATTTGATAAAACGGGCCCCAGCTGCGTTTCTACATGACCAGTCTAGGCTTTTACAAATGAATTATTCTGGCAAGAGGAAGCACTTTTTCACAAAGCACTCATCCTCTCAAAATATTCCAGGAACATGGCACTGACTTAAATTTACTCCAATGGCCTGCACAGTCTTCAGACGTCAGCCTAGTCAAAGACCTTTAGGATCAAGTGGAACAGAGTTTTAAAGCATGGAGGCATAGCTGGAAAATTCTGTGGGAACTAAATGCTGCTAATGAGAAGCTCCTTGAATCATTATTTGTAGCTAATGAAGTTTGCAATGAGTGTATGTCAAACTGCAAAACTGGACCTCATATTGTCGTGCAACAAAACTGTAAAAAAACATTTTTTAAATTCTGGACTATCCTGGAGTCTTTCTTTGAAAGTGTTAGATCCCCCAATCTTTCCTCTTTCTGTCACTATTTAAATGAAAGCTGAAAAACTGCAGAGTAAATATACTTTGTATCTAGTACACCAGCTCATTTCAAGTCCCTGGCTCTACTAATGTGGAAACTCTAACTGTGGTTCTGCTGATTTTTATAAGATATAGCCTGAGCGTTTTTCCAAATGGTCTACATTGAATCTGATTATTTTAAGGCCATTTTCCATTTTATTCTACGAAAATTATGGCTCAGTTTACGGCAGCCCCAGCTGAGTTCGAGTCAAGTCTTTCCTCTATACACTACAATGAAGTCTCTGTCAGAGGTCTTTTTTTAAGAGCCAGAAATGAAAATCACATTATTTTGTGTGAATGGAGATTAAAAGTAACCCGCTTACCCATAATTTAAAACTTTATTTCCTCTCTGAAGTGACAGCCATTTCTCAAATATGATGAGGTTATAACGTTTCTCATGTGGGTAAAGGACACTGCATTTATTATTAGCTTAAGTAATTACCAGCCACATATTCTTTTAATTTTATATTTCCCAACTTTTGCTCATTATTTTTGAATTTATAAAGAAAGCCAATGTAGTCGTCCTGGTATAATCATGGTTCTGTGAGCAAAGAGACCAACTTACGCACAATATATGGAGAGTGACTCACTGAGTCACAATTTCTTTAGGTGTCTGTGTGCAGCATAACTCATCAAACTCTAGCCTGCATTGTACTAGAGCAGGTTAATATACATGCAGGGAAAGTAACTTCATTGTGAGAGGGTAAGTATACCTGCTTTGTAAAGGAGTTTGCAAGTTGCTGTACTAAATGGCTGATCCTCTACAGATGGTTTTATTGGTTTTGGCCTGATATTTTACTGTGTTAAAGGTTTGTGCATTATAGGTGATTCAGACTCTGGAAACCGGGGCGGTGGACTGTGCTTTGTCAGCATTTCATTTCTGGCCAGTCACTTTCATTTTTTATTTTCATGCCATTTGTGCTGTGAAAAGGTATTTGGCATTCTGAGGTTCCCTGTCACACAGATGGAAGCATTAGGCTTCAGACCTGGTGTATGTGACGTGGTGGCCTGCATACCGTTGTGATTTTAGAAACCCTATTATCAGACAAGATTACTGATATTGGATTTGTTTGCAAAGACCTGCATTATATTCAGTGACTATTACAAATGGACCTTTCTAACTTTTTTCTCTCCCGAGACCAGTTCCAATAATTCAGCTCAGGGCATCTGCCGATAGTCATTTCAAATCCAATGCATTGTGTAGAACTTGTGATGATAAATCGGAGTCGGTGGCCCTCTGTGACCTAATATGTGTGGCTTATAGCAGAAACACTAAATTCTCTACTGACATTGAGGAACAAATTGTAATTACAGTTAAGTGGAACATGCTGGTCAATACTTCTTCTTCTTCTTCTTAAGGCAAGGTCAGATAAGGTCAAGCTCAGTTACGACGAGGTATGATTTAAGATGAGTAGGATTAAAGTATGGTTAAGGTTAGGTAACTGCATGATTCAGACCTCAGGATACTGTATGCACTGCATAACTGCCACTAATGTAAGGTGTGGATAAATAGCATACATTTTCGTATTCACAAAATTTATTTAAGCATGCAAGACGAATGGAGGCTTTAATGGTCCCATTGTATCCAGTTAAACACAGCATGTCAGACTCTAATTCTTACAATTCCCAATCCCATTTTGGATAATATTAAATTCCCCATCACAGCGGATGATAAACTCGAGACTCATTACATTCTTTCACTCCCTAACTATCTCCCCTCTGTAATTATTTTCTTGTATCACATTTCAATTATTCCTACCTCCATGTGCTTTGTTTCTCACTTTACTTTGTGCCCATTGTTTACCCCCCCTCTTTTGCTCTCACTATCAGAGCCAGTTAGGTATTGTTAATAAACACCTCCAGAGCTATAGGGCTCTCCTGGGCTTGACAGATTGACCCAGCGAGAAGCATTACGGTGATTTACATTCTACATAATGGCGTCATAATATCAGCAGGAATGTCATGCTGCACATTTAGTGAAAATGACTTGGACACAACTGAATTGCAAGAATGATTAGAACTGACAAAAACGTAATGAAACACCGTCATCCCAGAAGTCAGTTGTTTCAAAATAAATGACATGAGGTTGAACATTACCACTTTTGAATCAGTTGACTGAGGTGATTGTGGCTTTTATTGCAGTCTCATTTAAGATTAGGGTTAGAAAGTGAGGGAGAAGCAGAAGCTAACAGACACGGGTGATATACTCTGTTGCAGTGACACATAGACACACAAAATATCCACATGTTCAATCTAAACACCATCTGTCGTCTCACTGGGGCTAATCCAGTGTGGACATCCTCAAAGATGAGCAGACATACCCACTAACTCCACCAGCATGGATGAAAGTCCCATGCAACATTAATAGTTATTCCATTCTGAATGCCTAACGATAAGGTGCAAAAAAAGAGAAGATTTTATGTAAAATGATTCCTTCAGTCACATTTTGATGGAGTACCCAGTCACTCACAATAAAGTGCTCCAAGTCTTCTGTTGAATATAAAATGTTCTTAAGGGCAGCCAGCAAATGTCCCATCTGGAAAAAAGCTAAAACATATTTTGGTGTTTTACCTCTTCTCCCTTATGTGTCCTTAAAAAAGCAATCATAGAATGGCCAAGTTGTTAAACATCAGTGTGCCGTGTGCAGTTTTCAGATGATATGCCACATGATTTGAACATCCAAGTTTTCAGCCACTTACACCTCACTGCTCTTTTGAGCTATACCAACACACGGTTACTTAGTGCCAAAGATATTGCTTTCCTCCAGTTTAAAGGGGCTTAATATTGTAGTGCCACTGTGGAATGGTGAAGATTTGAAGCATTGCACGCATTACGCAAGTGACAGGAGGGAGACATGTCAGGTAGAAAAGTTTAAATCGTTTCTGGCAAGCAAAATCATTGACTGACACCCTGAACGGATACTAACATTGGCGGATAACAGCTGTCATCCTGAGGGTAGATGCACACGTGCAGATTTAAACCATGCTACTGTATCTGTCGTGCTTGCCCCAGATTGATAAAAATCCTGTGTGTGAATTTTAAGGACTTAACAATGCGCTTCGGTGCACTGTTCAGTCCTTAAAATTCACATCGTCACATCTTTGTCATTGTGAAAATATGCACAGATACTGCTGACTCTCAGTTAGACATTAGCAATGTCCCCTGATGGTATGTCATTATGCAAATGAGGCTTAATCTACTTTTTACAGTTCAGTCACATTACACAGACAAGTTTACTCACATAATCATGCAATAATTGTATACATGCATATGATATTATTGTAAATAGATGTTACATTGTTGTTGCATACATCTATAGTATGATATATATTAGAAAAAACAATGTTTCCCCTTTTACATACTGTATTTACTGTTTTAAATCCATGATGTGTTGCCGGTGCCTTTTAAATTTTAACTGAGAGTTTACATAATTTGACGTCTAGACTCTGTTGTGTAAAGAGGGAGTAAAAAGGTTAAAGGGGTTGTCCCTGCTGATCAGTTTCAGTGATGAAATCTTCATTTCGTTCTAAAAGGTCACAAATGACAATGCACAAAACAAATGTTTCTAAAAAAAATTAAAAGCCAAAAGATTTGACAGTCACCCTCTTTCAGGAATAATTTATTGGAGATAAAAGCCTATGAATAAATCAACATCTGATGATTCTCTCAAAAGAATTACATTTCTTCCTATCATATGCCAGTAAAATGACAAAAAATAAAACAGAGGAGATAAGCGAGAATAATTGTGACAATCCAGTAATAAATTGTATAACTGATCATGGATTATACTTGTTTATATGTCAATGATGAAATATTTCACTATCCACTTTACTAACTTATTAAAGTTTACATCTTTTACGTAGATAAATCATAGCCAGACCAGCCAAATGATTTCATGTAGTCCAAAGACCAACACCTGCAAACACAGCTGAGCCAGAGGTACCACCACCAGGAATCAAATCCACACTTAGATTTAGTATGATTGTCGTTTTTGATTCCATTAATAGGTATGTAAAGTGTTAAAATAAAACCTTTAACATGACTCCTGCCTTTGTTTGAAAGGGAAGCAGGTTGTACCACAATAGCAGAAAAAAGGGCAAAGCAGTCATCACACTGTACATTTTGTGCAGAAATGTGTAGACTTGCAAAGTTTGAAACTAATTTCTTCAAGCTTAACATTTGATGACTTCAAAAAAACTAAGGTGGCAAATTAGACAACCCCCCGATGATGTGGAAGCAACTGAATCTCAGCTGGTGGTTTTGGTGTGTGGTAGATAGATTTAAAAGTAATAGGCCTTGATGGGAAGGTAAGAGTGCTTAATATCGCCCACATAAAGTTAAGCTAACATGCCTGAACCAACACGAGTCGCATTCTCTTTATTAAAAAGCAAAGCCTAAATATAAGCTTTTGGTGTTTTTTTACATTCCATGAGCTACTCTCTCTTTGCTCTTTAACACTTTTGTTAACACTTTTGTTAAAGAGGAGTGTTTGATTTTTATGTGCAGCTTGTGATATAATGAAATTTATTACCGGAGTGTGGCACCAGGGCTGTTAGCATACCATGATTAGCATACATTATGTGGACAGGCAGATATTTTGACGTGTCAAAGGCAGAAAAACACAGGTGGCCTTCATGGAAATGAGCTTCATTACTATTATCACGTCAAACAATAGCTTTCCCGAAAGTGTATTATGGCATAAACACACTAGTGAGTTTCCTGCTATGACTTTTCTAAAATGTCTTCAGTTGCAACCAGCCTATTACATCCTAAACTGGCCAGGCTAAAAGCATATTCTGATTGTGACATTATGATTATAATGCACTCACTGAAGAGAATCTATAATAAAACTTAAAAGGCTGGTGATGTGCTTTATTACATAGATCATAGACTAGATCTGTTAGACCGCAGACGTGCATGTGTGTAAAGTGTGGACCAGACACTTTGAGTGCTGACATTGACTCTTAAAGGAGATTTTAAAAGAGTCTGTCTTTGCAGTGGTGTTGCACGGACAGGAACAGATGGGTAATGATCGGGAAATGATAGACTGCAAATTGCGTGTGTGTGTGTGTTTGTGTTAAAGTTAACAGATAGGTGGACAGACAGGTGGACTAAAAACACAAGGTAAGAACTTGAGCAGTAAAAACAAGTTATGACAAGCTGTCCGTCCCATGATGAAGACAGACAGGTGGAATGGAATCATCAATTTATAAGAGATGGAAATCAAAATGTTTGAACATTCTTTTTAAATATTTGTCCTTTCAAAGCTGAAAAAAAAGTCTACTACATAGTTTTTTTCCCCCTGAATTTTCCACTTGGTCCTCACAGAGCTGTAAAAAGTCACATCACACACACAGACACAACCTGTTCCAGAGCAGATGACAATCGAGGACCAACCCCACTGGCAGGATGCCGAGATAATCAGCGAATACTGGAAAGACAGCTAATTAACAGCCACTGCAAGCTGATAGTTTGAGCAGATTAGTAGCTTTCTGGAGAGCTGCGAGGACAAAGATATGCCTGTCAGGCTCCATCCATTTGAGTAATAAGGTATGTGTGTGTGTTCTGTATGTCTCTATACATACATGTCTATGTCTGTCTCTCTGTGTCTCTCTGGGACTTATAACCCTTGATAAATGAGCTGGGAACGAAGGCAGAAAAATATTTCAGTGTGTTTCCGTCACAGCGTAGAGTTAAAGCGCCGTGTTTTCAGTTTCCACAGATTTTCACTGAGAAATGTTTTTATCTTTTATAAAGGAGTGAAGCAGCATGGACTGATTTTAAGCTTTTATGTCTACAATCACTGAAAACTTTCCTTCTGCAAGAAGATGCAGTTTGGAACAGTTTGAAACCGCTTGCGGCAAGCACAGGTCAGAATGTGCCTCATACTAATTGACAAAAAATGTGGAGGAAAATGTAAATGAGCTGTATTAATAAATTAGTTTAGTTTGAATAGTTACAAAATTTTGGTATGGTACAAAAGTACCATACCAAAATTGCCAGATTTTTTAGGTGAAAATAAAAATAATGAAACACAAGATACATAGAATCACAATTCAAATGATTTTCTTTAAACAGGCAAATAAAATAAAAAATGTAAAACTCTTGGCTCTTATATTAGAGGTGGCCAGCCAATACTGTACTTCATTTCCCGGTATGCCAAAAACTACTATATTTAATATTACAGTAATTTTACATCGATATAAAATACAGAAGCTACTATTAAATTACTGTTAATTTTACAATAAACTCTTCGCACTGTACTTTTCTTAACTGGCTCAATTTAAACATCTGTTCACAAGAAACACAGGTATGCTATGTAGAGTAGTTTTAGTAGCAACAGAATATTGTTAAAACACAGTAGGCTATGTAAAATATGGAGACAAACAGAAGAGAAAACTATTGAATGAATTCCAATATGAGACTAATAAAAATGTGGAATAAGAAACACAAACAGACATTTTCTCTTACAAACATGTTACATACCGAGTGGAGAGGAAAGTAGGAGAATGGATGTCAAATGAATTATAACAGACCATGACAGATCTGCAGAAATCTCCCAGCAGAGGGAAGAGAGTGCGAGAAATAAAGTGAAAACGACAGGAATGAATAGAGGAAGCTGCTACACAATAAGCCTCTGCCAAACGGCTATAAAGCCAAAGACCGAGAGACAGCAATGACACCCTGGGCGATCTTTTTAGCAGTTTTCTTGACACAGAAAAAATTATCTGGGATTTCAGCAGGGGAGATCAAAACAGAACATTTCCTTTAATTTGAGACAAACATGTGTGATTAGAAAAGTTGTGGATAGACCCCAAAGCAAAGTTACATAGAACTTCCTGAAATGAATCATCATTTGGATGAAGTTGGTTCAAAGTAAAACAATCTGGAAGAGGTTGAGGGGCTTCACTAAAGATTTACTTTTTAACCAATGTTTATCCAGTTTTAGACAAGAGTTTTACATTATTGTTAGATCCTGCTTGTTTTGAGCTACATTTCTAATGTTATTTGTGGTAGAAGGGTTCTAACTTGGTCACCACAAGCCCCAGATTTTACCATCATAAACTGATCTGAAGTTCTCACCTCCTCTGCATCTTTGTCACCCTCGTGGCTGGTTGCCTTCATTTGAAATATGGACACTGCCACTGACCAAAAATTTAATAATGACAAATTCTGGTAACATGAAATAATACATTTTCTATACATATATCCATTCAGCACTTCATTCCTCTCTGTTCTTATCTGATCTGGTAAATACATTCATCTTTTAGACTTTGGCAACATGTGGATCTTTGTTTTTTTTTTCACTGTAGTCACACTTTCTGCATCTACAGACAGTGTCCTTTCCATCCCTAACACAAAATCAATTCAGCCTGAATGCTGATGAAGAAAAACATAACGGCATCACATAAAACAGGATTTCCCTCACCCACCACCACTTTTACTACCAGCATACCAGCATCTTTTATACGGTCAGCTTTATTAACTTAAAATCAATTCCTGAGCCAGTCCTTCCCTTGAGGACAGGAAGAATGCGAGTGGGGGAAGATTTTACTGTACTGACTGCTACTATAAACTACTCCAGAGGAGCGAGGACACGTTAGATAGATTCAGAACACAGGCCCAGGTCCATCTGTCAGGCTAAACTCTGGAGGAAAAAAACATATGATCCTGATGTTGGCTGGAGGGCTGGGACTTTGCACTATGGGCAGGTGAAGGGCTCAAACCTGCGCGCTTCAGATCCAGAGTTTTATCCATTTAGAACGTGGAGATGATACAAAAGTAATCAATAATGTCCAGGTGTGTGGATCAGTGGGGAAAGGCTGAGGATACAGTCTGTGAGATGAGAATGGATGTGTTTTTGTAACAATATATGATGCCTGAATATCACATTCAAGCATCATTTCAGGGAAGGTCATTCTGTTTAAGAAACTCATTTTTTATGAAGGCAGCAATGGTGTTGGAAATCTTTTATAGTTCTGTTCTCTCTGAAGAAATATTGTCCATGCTCCAGTGAACAATTTTGGGCAGCACAGACCATTTTTCTCTTTTGATTGTCACACTCCATTGGTCCTATATTCTGTTGGTGAGTGAGTGCATTGATGAGTTTTCCACAAGAAAACCAGAATAGAAAGCTGAAAAGAAAAGGCCACAAAGTCAGACCATTGGGACTGCATTTTCCACACAAAGTTATTTGTGTGTTGCCTTTTTGTTGTAGAAAAAAACAAAACAAAAAAAACAAGTAAGTAACAATATAAGTAAGACAAGCATGCAGTATGTCTGTTGAGGAAGAGACACTAAAGTAGCATTGGCACCAATTTGTAGATACGTACATTTATCTATAGTCATAGATAATGACCTGAACATCACAAAATCAAATGCAACAAATGCATAGATGTTCATCCAAGAATCATGTCACTACTGACCGATAGGATGCATATTTTCAGAAACACAACGTGGATAACAAATATCTAACAAACATACCAAGACTTCCTCTGCAGTCCGGTTAGGAGCTCGATACGCAAGAATGACAAGAATGATATAGATAACAGATATCAGCACATGAATGCAGATTCTAAACAGAGCTAATTAAGAGCTAAAACATTAAGATATGATAGTCACCAGGTTCTGATGTTGCATTTCAGTCACCACTTTTACTCTGCACACAGACCATTGCAACCAAAGCCCAACCAAAGCTCACTATATCATGATTTGCTTGATACTTCCTGGACTGCAAACAGAAACCAGAATGCTTCTAATGCCAAAATCTCGGTCCCTTACTTACAGATTCTGGATTCATATGCAGATATGATCTGTTTATAAATATTAAAGTAAAACTGACATAGATTCAGAAATTCAGTGCTGTTTAAGGTCATCAAGACATCGATTAAGCTTCCAGTGAATACAATACACCTAAAGGCTCTAAACTGGTTTTAAATACAGTGTTCAAGTATAACATGACATTAACTGAATAAATAAATACATACTATAACTACACGCAAGTGAATGTTCCCTTCGTTAAAATATTACTGCTGCAGGTCAGTAATCCATCATGGTACTGACACGACCTGAGACAAGTGGGAGCCTGGCAGGTCGGAAAAACGACTTCATCAAACTGTAAAACAGTACGGAATGCTTTGGAAAATGGTCAGTCATAATGTAAAGTATGGGTGACTTGTAGTAAATGGGGTAAAACATGCAAAACATCGCCATGGTCCCTTTGAAGTCTGGCGCTAGAGTTCAGTAGACTGGGCCTCACCACACCACTTGTTCTCTAAGTCCCACAGTCTGACCTCAAGTACTATCCTGAGTAACTATGGTTGAGTGCACATACCCATGTGTGTTTGTATGTATGTGAGAGAGGCAGAGAGATTAAGCCTCCCTTTTCTACATTTTTTATGTCCTGGTGCTGGATGCCAGATGCCAACTCCCCACACACACTCACAGTCTAGAGCCGGAGCCTGTAAGTGTTTATTACCTCCAGTCTTTGGACAGTAAAGAACAGGAAATGTTTTTCCTCCTCCTCTCACCTTCACACACAAACACACAGCCATATGCACAAGTAGATACACACACAGACTACCTCAGTCACTCCTTTCCCCTCTCTGCTCAGGGCCGCCCACATCCTCTCTGGGCACCAAAAACGGCTTAAGGAATTTATAAGAGTTTATTTTATTTTGGATCTTATTATGTTTTCTGGACTGCTGCATTATTGCTTTTATGTAAAAGTGTGGGAGTCAAAACATGAGAAATCCTGGAATCATTTTTTTCTCCAGCATACTACAGCAGTTTCAATGGTGTTTCTTTAATTTAATATTCCAACCCATAACCTTGGGCTTTGTTGCTCTGGGTTTGAAGCTGGTGCCTGACAGTGTTGCATGTCCTGTTGCAGCTCTAAACACCAAAAAACTTTGCATTCATATGGTAAAATATGGAATAATGAATAACTTATGAAATCCATGGTGCTAATATACTTTTACTGTAACAGTGAAAAGGGTTAAGGTAAGGTAAAATAAAAGTTTCCTGGATAGCACTCACAATATGTAAGTACATACATACCTGACTGTCACTTAATATCACAAGAATGACACATGTAAAGTTATGGTGGAGGCTATCATTAAAGCAGGATAAATCAAGTATGATACATCCGTCTCCTGTTGTCTAGTACTTGTGCTATCCAATGAATATAAACATTTAATCAAGATGACAGATGAAACAGACACAGTGTAAGTAAACACAATCTCTGATTTCCGCACTCTTTGACTGGGAAAATGAATACTGTTGTTACTGAAGGTAGAAAGATGGATAAATAATTCTCGCCGAGAAGGGAATATAATGTAAAATGAATCACGTCTTGGTTGTTTTAGTTTTCCTGTGATAGTAATCTGTAACCATTTGACAACGCCAATGCAATCGAAAGAAATTGGTCCGTGTAGGCCAAGGGTGCTCATTACACTTGAAGTTTATTAGGAAAACTGCAGTTTTTAGGGATCCTGGGGAATGTTCTGTCATCTGTCTAAGCCAGATGTGTTTAAAATTCAGGAATTTTTGTTTTGTCATGTTTTCTATCTTCTTAACTGAATTATCAAGGAAATGTGAAACATGTAGTGTACTGTATGCTAACATGCAGGGTTTATGTTTTCTTTACTGCTGTATTTTAGCTGTATTTACCTCATATTTCTGCTGCTAACATTTCTCCTAATCACAAAATAACTAATTCACAGCTCGCCATCTTCAGATGTTCAGATTCAGCTCGATAGCTCTTATCTTATTTTTAGAGGCTTGGGAAAGCATCTTTGTCGTACCTGGCTTGGCACTGACTTGTGGAAGCTGCTTCTAAACAGTGATCGAAATGTGATTTGCAACAAAAATCAAATTGTCTACGAAGCGCTGTTGCTGCCGGCCTGATCATAAACAGACTATTATCACAGAATATGGAGAGTCTCTTTGATGTGTCTGACATCTCAGTAAGTGATGAGGAAATTTGCAGCGTTGATCAAGGCATGCTGATTTTCAAGCAGTCACACGGGAGATTATTTCCTGATATAGTTCTTCTCTGACCAGTATCTCCCAGCTGAGTGCTAAATGGATTGGACATCAGATATCACCATTTGCATTCAAATTGTGCGTTTCCCTTGCAAGAGACCACTTCCCAATAGATCACAACCCTCCTGTTACTGAGGGTTTAATTAGTTACGATAATAAAATGTTGTTAAATGGATGAAAGATGAAAGCAATGCATAATAATTCCTGCTTGTATTTTAATTCTGGCTAGAGTCACTGTTTTCTTCACTCTGTTGGAGGATGCAATCAACCATGAGATGTATGAATATTTATGCAATATATACTGTTATACATAGGTTTTTAATGTTCTCCGAAGATTGCAGAGACAAGTGAGAGGGCAAATTCTAACACTGGTGTGACATTAGCGTGACACAATTGTTATTTCCCCATAGTCAGAGAGGAGAATTCATTGTCATGGTTGCAAAAGGAAAAACACCTTTTATTACCTTTTTTTTTTTTTTGATGAGGTGAGAAAGCCATCATATAGGGTGTGCTTACATCTTAAGCATTCACAAAGACAATGGTTTGCTTGCTGAGCTCAATACTTTTTTGGATACTCAGAACTTGTGGTAAATTAAACAGTGTGTCCAGACTTTTCTCACATGAACAAGTAACTCAGTCAGTCTGCTTCTGTTCTCCATGACTTCATTACAATGCGCAGTACAAAAAAATACTCAGATACATCTGCTAATGAATATTACAGGCTTAGGGAAGTGCTAATGTCCTTCTCATCAGTTTGTTTCACCCAGATCACAAAAAAACATCCTGCTCTTACATCTAGGTTTACCTAGCTATACAGAGTTTTGGTTTTATTTAATTTCATTTTATCTTATTCTAGAAACCTGATTGAGAAACAGGTTTTGGGACTATTTCCTATTTCTTAGGAATCGGTTTCAAAACGATTCAACGTCATCTATGTGGATCACCCATAGTTACTGGACATTGTTTCTGTCAAGTGGCTGTTCACGTCATTTTTCTCAGAGCATTACAATCGCCGCAATCAGCTACAACGTTTCTCCTCGAATGTGTCATTGAAGCGATAATGATAATAAGGCTGTGCAAGAGTGGAAAGATTAAAATAGGGGGAAGATGGAGAAAGATGGAAAAGGCCTGAGAGAAAGAGCAACAACATGAATAAGAAAGGAGTGATAAGGCCTGCTAACTGAATGTGGGTCTGATTCTGAATTTTCCAAGCTCTCTTCTACCCCTTCAAGAATCAAATGACTAATGACACACACACCTCAACTATTCACATCAGTCATGAATTTAAAATGGTCAATTTGGATGGAGCACATTGCTTGCCAATGATTAACTTATGACTGAATATCTGAATGTGCAGGCTGTAGCTGAGGATTTTCCCCTGTATTTTTCTCTGTTAAGTGGCCCAGGGCTTACACAATGTCTCTTGACATACTCATCATTTGAAATGAAGATTATGTCCCGTAGGTTTGTATGCTATGCTTTTACTTGCTGACCTAAATCTTAGTGCAAAAGGCTTTGTCCAATCATTATCGGGTGGTAGAGAAACGTAATAGCCCTAGGTGGAGATGCAGCAGAAGCCTGAGCTGGCTGCTGTCTGGAAAAACATGGCTTGTAGGAAAGCATAAGAAGCACTGACAACTACGCCTAACCTTATCCAACCAGCTGGAAGCCATGGTAAACATAGCACTTTGTTTCACTAATAAGTCATTCATTTTAACCCATAAATGTTTTTGTTTTACGTGTATTTATGACTCGTTTTGTAAAACATCATTCCATTGTTCATTATGTAAATGATGGCAGGGAAGTGAGTAGAAAAGCCCCCTTGTTTCTATCTGAAATTTGAAATGTTTTTTCTATTGTCCACTCAGGCAGAAAACAAAAATAGAACTGTTGGCTGGAACACTGTCAAGAAAAAAAGAGAGCAGGGACTGGTGTTAAGAAACATCTGATTCAAAAAGTTATGACAACCTGGCCAAAATCTTTACGAACTGTGAATAGATGTAGTGGTTACTCTTGCTTGACACTGGACACATTTATTTTAAAGGAAGACAATGACATATTTATGTTGGTTGGAGAGCAGCTAACGCTAGCAGGGCAAGAATAGTTACATTTATTGTTACCAACTAACCAACCAAGTATTGTTACTATATGTAGAATAAAAATCAGACAGGGGTGCCTTAATTGGTTACTAGGTTAGGACCCATATCATTAAGTGACTTTTTGGGGGCATGAAAACATAAAGTTGCTTATCGTCTGCATAACAGTGGATATTATTCTTGGTTCTATACTGTTTTCTATTTATCTGAGATCATGAGATCAATGAATTCCCAAAGAATTGGAATCTGAGATTCAAAGAACAGGAGCAGCCAAGAGTAGTATCTTTACTACCAAAAACGTTTTCAAGACAATGGATATGGTCGACTGTATCAAATGCGAAATGCAAATCAAGTGGTAGGACAGTCCCCCCAATCAGCAGCAAGCAATACATTGTTGGTAAACTGAATAAGAGCTGTTTCTATGCTGGGTATGGAAACCTGATCGATATTGCTCAAATATATTACTGTAATTCTTATGAGAGTAATTGAAAGGCAGAAGACTTTTTCTGTCCAAATATATAAATAAATAAATGTAAAAAAGAGCAAGTTGTCTGAAATTGTTAAAATAACAAAAGGGTCTAGATTTTTTTTCAGGAGTGGACAAACTTGCATTTTAATTGGATGGGACACAGCCAGTAGCAAATGCACAGCTGATAATGCTGGGAATTTGTGGAGGAATTTAAAGTTTAATGTCACCAATTCTTTGAGAGATGGTAAAGAAACTGCTCAACTGCTCTGAGGATGCTTCCATGTGGTAGCTATCAGAAGAGTTAAAAGAAACCCTGGCCCTCTAACTGCTACTAGCAATCAAATTGTAAAAAGAAAAAAGCATTTCTTGCTTCATTAACTACACACTGATAGGCCAACCATAAACTTTAGAGGAAATTAAAAGTTACCTTGAGTTTGTCTCTTGTGCAATGCCTCTTTAAATCTCTTGTATGGTTCCTGAGCCGGGAGGGTGTTACATTTAGCTTGTTTAATCTTGACAAGGGCAATGTCGTCAAGGATAGTCTGACATGTTAAAATTATCTAATAAAATACTGACATCTAATCTAATAAATCTCTCTGATAAGTGGTGTTTTGGGCAGAAGCATCTAAAACCTTTCACAGAAACTGCAAGAATAATACAACAATACAATTAAAAGTGATAGCATATCTAAGCGATTTTCAACATGTCATTTAAAGAAAGGTAGGAGTACACAAAAGTGCATTTTATTACTCCTGCAGAAAGTAAATAAATAAATAAAAGAAACATACCAACAAAAAACACAGAACTGCAGGAACTATGCACTGTTGCTGAGCAGCATTACTGCAGCTGGTAGGAATTCACTGTTTTGCCCAAAGGCACTTCAGCAGGACAGCTGTTTACGTCATGTATTAGAGTTCAACAATGACATGCCTAATAACTTTTGCACTCTTCTTAGCAACTGCCTTTGCCATATCTCATCTCCCATAAACTCCCCAGTGCATACTAAAGCAAAACTGTCAGAAATAATTCTCCAAAACAATGCCGTGTTGGAGGGAGCAGCCCAAGAGGAAGTCTGCCAAACTGACAAATGCTCAGCACACAATGACGACAAGAATTGTTATGGGCAGACTGTGATGAAGACAATCCCTTGCAAACCAACCAGCTCAATATTCATCTTCATCAAGTGGCACCAGACCATCAACCTGCTGTCATTTCCTTCTCCCACAGCACATATGCAGATGGCTGCTTTACAAGTGCATGCAAACTTGGTGCCTTTGTCTCTATGTTGTTTCCCATTTATCTTTGTGAGACAGTCCAATAAAGCAGAAAAAAAACGTGATCTAATGAATTTAGTGTGCTGGGGCAGGATAAACTCATTTGTAGAAAATAATATAATATGGCAGGCTGATTTCCTGCATGCTATAACAGCCAAATGGCTTTAAACCCAGAGTTTGCCCTACAGCATGTCAGAAGTTGCTATTTTCTCTCTGTGTGGTGCATTGTTAACTGAAGCAGAAATAATTAAATATGTGTTATTAAGGGTTGATTGTCCAAAATTAAAATTCTGCTTGCCAAATTGACAAATGTTCATGTTCTGTAATGTCCTGGCAAAAGACTTTAGAAACAGAACATAATATTAGAAAGGGCTTTTGTAGCAAATCAAGTGTGGGCTCATTTGCATCAAGTGGCAGAGCTACTCTTCCACCAGCTCATCAACTTGTCATTTTCTCTCATGAAATCATGTGGTTAGTCAGATATTTCTGTTGAGCAGCCCCCCCCCCCCATGTGCAAAAGCTCAGTCCTTGCTGCGGAAGTCCAGGGTTCGAATCCGACCTGTGGGTCTTTCTTGCATGTCATTCCCCATCTCTCTCTGCCCAGTTTTCCTGTCACTCTTCAGTTGTCTCTATCAAAATAAAGCTTGAAAGGGCCAAAAAAATAATCTTTAAAATTAGCATCTCGCCACGCTAGAGGCAAGGCTCTATGGGTTGGAAATGTTGGGTTTGAGTGCAGTACTTTGGTCTTGAAATGATGGACTGTCAGTGTCAGTAAGCATTAGATCTGGCATCATCATCAAGTCAAAATTGTCCAAAACTGACATCCTATTCAGCCTCAGCTGTGCTTTATGTTTGGTGATGCTTAGCGAATGCAAGCATGCTAACACACAAAAACAAGAAGGTGAACGTAGTAAAGGTTTTCCCTGCTGCAGTATATAAAAGCATTGTCACAATGAACTTTAACAGGGGCGGTTTCTTTTGGATGAAGTTACAGAAGAATGGTCACAAACGTGTAATGTTCCACCAAAGCTTTAGGCCACATGTAGAGATGCGGCTGCCTCATCAGGACCCTACAAATAAATCAAATGGTTTTCAGACAAACTGGTTACTGTACGCATGCCTGGACAGGACAATAAGAGAAAAAAATGCTAGCTTGCCTGTCTAACTTTGCTGTCAGATTACACAAAACAATTAGTAACACTAAGTCATAGAAAAAGTAGAATACAAATGGTAATGGCCTTCTCATAATACAGTACTAAAGGCATGGACTTAATGATTTAAAGACTCATTCTCTTTCTTTTTATGCATCAAACCCTTCCCACGTAGACCAGCTCCTACTGGCTAACAGAACTTCTTGTAAGCCAATAACAACACTAGTTCTGCCTCATCTCCATTTATACTGTGTTCCAGTTATCCTGCTAGCACCAGCTGTGAACTGTGTAATTAATTTCTCAATGACACTTTATGATACATTGACTGAAAAACAAAGAAAAAAGAAAAGGTCTCAGTGCACAGTCTTTAAGCTACTGGCACCCCACCAGTAAGGAGAGGCTCTACAAACTACAGAAGACACTGTATAATCACTACCATTCAATAGCTGTATTCAGCAAAAGGTCAGTTGCGCTCATACCTTTCAGATAAATGGCCCACAGGACACTGAGTCTTGATGACACAGATAGCTTATTGTATCACTGTTAAATGTGGATGTTTTTATATCTCACCATGTTCTGTAGAACACCATATTGTTGCTATCTGTGTTCAAGTACATTTTGACATTATTGCCACTGATGTATAACTTGCCATATCTTTGACAGGAGTGAATGGAAAGCGCCTGCTTCTCGTTTGGATAAGAAGACCTACAAAATACATGTGAAGTCATGTAGACAGGATGAATTATTATATTAAACCATCATCCTAGAGTACCACACACAACTCTCGACACATATGGTTCTATGATTTGCTGTATGGTAAGTATATTCTTGCCTCACGTGTCCTGTGCCATTTGTCTCAGACTGGTCCTATGAAGACATCGTAGGATATGGAGTCAAAATAGTTGGGTGTATTGCACTCACGTATGAATGGATTCTGGATTTTTTTTCCATTTCACAACGATAGCATGAATGAATGTTTATTTTATACAGTAACATAATAGATGCATACACCTCACTCTAGCTCCTTTTGAGGCACCAGATTTGCAGGTCTGTGGTGAATTGTATCTTACATGGTCCAACTTTGCTCCACAGTACATCTTGCTGTTGAACTGACCAGATGTCAGCTATTACTGACAGTATGGATATAGAATTGATAACCGAGGCCTCATCGATAATAGAATACACCATCAATTTCCAAAAGGTCATTGTAGTCATGATGTCAGGGGAGGATGTACTAGACATGGCAAAAAAGAAGAAGAAGAAATATATACATATATAATAATAAAAAAATATATATACCAGAATAAACACATCTCAGGATCTTAGCCTCAGCATAAAAATTTCAGGGTAGCTGTCCGATATAATACAGGTCTCCATCTCATCAACCAAATGTCAGTTTCTCCTCTGAGAGAGATCATGGGCAAATGACTGCAGAGCAAAAGCAATAACAAGGGGAGAAAATTAGGCTTTTTATTTAACCAAATGCTGAACAAAACATGTTTTTTTCTGTTGTCACCAGTTTATGAAATGCCCGCCTGGGAGTCTGGAACAAACACCAAGACCATTCTGCAAAAACAGCAAGAATATTTTTGGTCCGTTCAAGCTTTCATTTTTCTATATCTCCTGTGAAGTGGGAATTGAAATTAGTAAAAATGTTTGGCTTTTGCAGTACTCAGTCAAAGGAAAATTGAGCACTCATTTAACCGCCAATCTGCCTGTATCATTTTTGTCTCCCTCCAGGCCTGTCTTCATTCATCCATCCTTATATCCAACCGTTGCTCTATCTATTCATTCATGCATCACTCGCCACATTCATCAGCTCACATATATTTCTACTCTGACTCACATCTTGACCATTCTACCAGTCCTCTTTCTGTCCCCAAACCTTGAATCTCTTGGCATGTCTCCATGTATATATGCCCCATCCATTCATGCACACTTTTTCATATCCATTCATGTCCTCCCACTGTAAGGACCCTCAAACCACTCAGGATCTGTGGCCATTCTTGATAAGCAGCACTGATTTCTTCATCCCTCCCATCCGTCCTGCTTGGAGAGTGACTGTGCTGAGAGTGAATGCAGTCCAATCAAAGTGCATCGCCGTGGCCACTTGTGCATCGACACTCCAAAAGCAGCACTTTCCATCATCAGTCTGATTCATAGCCAGGAAATGTCTTCTGGTTTCTCACTCAATTTCTTCTTTCATGGTTTTTTTAAAAAAAATTGCAAATATGTGTGTGTGTGTGTGTAGGTGTAGGTATGTGTGTACGTTTCTGCATGCTTCTCATTATGCAAAATAATGTGCAAGAAAGAGATATTCATAGCTAATCTACTTGTTTTGCACTGTCAACTCCTTTCACAGACTGAGACTCTTGCTCCACTGTGACTGGATATCACATGCTTCCATATGCGTGCACACTTGCAGACACACGCACTTAAGGGATATTACTCACAGGTGCAGGATCCCTCTTAGAGTGGGGCCATCGTAAATCAGGCACGATTGAGATGTAAAACCGATGTTCTCCCTCTTTTACAACCCAGAGTAATTGAAATGCAACACGGCTGAGTTTGTATGTTTTTCTAAGAGACTCAGGAAGTGTAAAAGAAGCCTCGTGTGGAGAATCAGTAAATCCTTTTTCCTGAATTTACTCACAGATTTGATCATTCATGTGCTGAGGAAGTTTTTATTTCAGTCTCAGCGATGTACAGCTGACGAGAGATGTTAAACATGGTAACACTTGTTAAATTTTTACACCAAAGAAAAGCTCATTTGAAATGTGCTGGGTATGAGTTCATTATCTTGCAAAAGCTAAGGTCATGCTGTGTGCTTTTACATTTTATCTATTAAAGATTCAGTGGATAGGATTTATTATTTTTTTTATTATACTTTCACAGATTTTCTTTATAACACCTTAATACCTGTTTAAAATTTATGTACATTAGTTCGCAAAGGTTAATACATGTTCACTCCAACATTTTTGGAGAAATTTACTCTAAGAGTTAAATTATGTGATTAAATGTATTATAATATCTGTGGAGGATTTGTCCTCACAACCTAATCAATTAATTTTTAACAAGTAGTAGGTGGTACTATTGGCGTTACATCATATGTATTGTTAGAGCAAGGGTTTGTTTTATATGCTGTATGAAAGCACCCCATTCTGGTAGAATCACCCTTACCTCAACGTGGCAAAATTTTGTTGCGTGTGTATTTTTTTTTTTTTTTTTTTAAAAAGAAAAGTAGCAGGACAGTCTTTTGAATTTGACCACTTTTTAAATGAGCTTATAATAATTAATTTTTTTTTTCAGCTCCTTGTTCTCTCATTTTTTTCAACTCTTTTGTGTGTGACCGCATGTTTAGACTGTTAGTAGATGAAAGAATAGCTTGCTGGTTGAAACATCCTTACATCAAGAGAGACGTGAGGTGATGCAGCAGCGTGTGCATGTGTCTGTGTCTGAGGTGTGTCTTTGTAGAGACCAAAATCAGATTGTACAGTCAGATTATGGGGATCCATGTAGGAAGAAAAAAAAACATCTGTTCCCCTGAGGTCTGTCATTTATTTTAGGATTGAACTTGGTTTTAGGTTTAGGCATTTAGAAATGTCAGTTATAGGACAAGTAGTTCCAACAAGCAATCTGGTCAATCAGAGAACATTTAGAACATGCTCAAAACAGCAGAACTACCCACCTCATCACCAAAAATATTATTATTATATATTTTATCTGAGAGCAAATTGCTTCACAATATAAACGCACTTTTAATTGTATTGTACAGTCACAATATTATCACTGTCATGCCAATAATGACAGTAAGGCAGGCTCTCTAATAGAATATTGCTTAATTAAACTTGTCAGTCACAAGCACTTTAGTTTGTGTGTCGACGTGGGTGTGCTGGGAGTTAACAGTGGCTCCCCATCTGACATCACATGCAGACATGCATGTGTTTGTTCTCGTTGATGTCAGTGTGACGTATGACGTGCTAATCTGCGGGTATGTTTGTTTGCACATAAATCATTGCAGCACAGGAGATATGGGTGGCTGCCTTCTGTCTTCACAGCTCTGGACTCAGCGAGCCTCACTCATGTTAAAAATTTCTGCTCTCTAACCAACCGTCACAGTCACCCTCATATAGTTTTAGGGCCCTTCCCTCTTTCCAATCCATCTTTCCAATCTACAATTACGAGTAAGAAGCAGGTTTCTAGGACCAGTTAATGGAAGCGCTACTGATTTCCAGCCATTTACACTTGCGGGTGACAATTTGACCTGTCTGTCCAGTTGACTTATTGTCACTTGATTTGATTAGCCTTCTTGGTCCTATCAGATGGCTAAAAGCAAGATAGTCGAGTCCTTTTTCTGCCTTTTTGCTCAATGTGCAAATGTTACAGACCAACTACCAGTACTGCCAATAAAAGAAACCATGTTCCCCTCTGTTTGGGGATCAAATAGGTGGAGTAGAGAAAATACACATTGTACCTTAGTTGTACTCTGTTGTCCTCTGCAAAACTGCCCCAAATCCAATCTTTCTTTGGGTCCAGCTCGGACAGAGTACCCATGTTGTCCACTCAAAGAGAGCCAAGCACAGCGGGATGTTTTTTTAAAATGTTTTACACCATCCAGCTGCTGTTTTACCAAATATTCTACCTGGAAAGAACTTGTGATAGAAAAGTGCTACAAAACATTGATGATTTCTTCGCCCCCTCAGCAACACAGACCATATGGATGCTTACATGGTGGCAATGGCGGTCTGTGCAATATTTAATGTTTATGATGCTCAAACAGTTCCTAAAAACCTCTCCCCTCTGTCCCTTCGATGTCTTCTTCCCACTCCCATCCCCTCCATATCCCTCTTGTATCCTCCCATCTCAGCTCCTACTCCCTCCTCTTTGCTTCCCTTCTTCCTCTTTTGTCCTCCTCTATGATCTGTTGCTCCTCGGGGTGAAGTTTCAGAAGTTTTGGGGCAGATTAATGGCGTTCAAGCCTGGCTCAGTTCAGTGAGGCTCTGCTTCTTCACACATTCCTTCCCTTCTCCCGCTCTTCCTCTGTGCATTAATTCCTACTCCATACCTCCTTTCCTTCATCATTCATTCTTCCCTACTGTCCTGCACTCCCACCTCCTTCTCCTCCTCTCAATGGAGGGACCCTCCATCTCTTCTTCCCCTTGTCCCAGGGTTCTTTTTTCTCATTCCCTCCCTCTGTTTAGCAATCACTCCCCCCTCTGCCTAAACAGATTAATAGTCTTCCTGTCCTCCAGAAAAACCTACAAAGACCTGTCCCTCCCTTGACAACACTAAACAAAGCCTCTCACTCTGTTTCTCACTTTCCTTTTTCTTTTCTTTTCTCTCTTGCTCACACCCAGTGACTTGTGCTTCCTTTGGGCATACTACACTAGACCTCCATACATTTCACTCTCACTTCCTTCTATCAAAGATATAACACTGTTTCTACTGTCATCTTCTTTTCTCTATTTCCAAAGAACAGACAATAGACAGATAAACAGTGCGGAAGGAATACTGCGGGGTTGTGTGTGGATTTTTTTGGGAAATAATTTTAATTCCCCATGAAGTAATTTTTGAGTTTCCTCACAGTTATTGCATTTCCACAAAACATTTGCCTGTTTGGCTGTCTACTTTCTAACTTACATTACATGCATACAACGTTGATAAAATACATAAAGTTCATCAGCATGTTTGTGTCTGATCATGACAAAAATAACGGTCTGTACTATAACTGTGTATCTCTAGATTGCAGTATTATTTCTTATTTAATTTTAGAAGGACCCTTAACCTAGGAATTTGTCTAGGTTTATTTTCATTGAGAATGAAGAAGTATTGCAACAAAAGGTTGAGTCACCTTTTTTTTTTTCAGCGTTGACCTATGCAAAGCTGTGTTCGGACAAAATGTATATTACACTGATTCTAAAATTCACTTTACAAAGTCCATAGAAAGATGCAAATGAATTATTTATAAATGAATTAATTGCATATTATTATTGTTATTATGTGTTAGTATTATTATCCTCCTTACATTATCACATATATGCTGCTATGAATCTTATGGCTTATGGCTAATCTTCCAAGCAAAGTCTGATGAAGAAGCACCCCAAGCAAAGTCTATGGAAATCTATCTTTATACAATGAATTTATTAAGGACTTGGGAAGTGCTCACTGATTTCCTGGGGATGCAGCAAAGCCCCAGAAGGTGCCTGGCTTTGAAGCTAATTTGACATAGTGGCTAAACTGTGTAATGAAAAATAGTAGCATACATTTTTTGAGCATCATACCGCAATAAAATTAGAATTTAAACTATTCCATT
Organism: Nibea albiflora; assembly: GCA_014281875.1. Lineage (NCBI taxonomy): Eukaryota > Metazoa > Chordata > Actinopteri > Sciaenidae > Nibea > Nibea albiflora. The sequence goes on from CM024803.1 coordinate 7,661,661, forward strand.
GAAAAGAGAGACAGTTGAAACTAAAGACTCGTAGGAATAAATATTTTTGCTGCATGCAGCTTAGCAGAGAGGTAAATTGGAAGTTATGGAGGTCTTTAGTGTGCTTCTCTTTGGGCCCCACAGTGGGAAAGTATATACGGAAGGTCTGGGTAAATTTATGTCTGGAAATCAAACTTTTTTGGCTTCATGCATCACTGAGCAGAAGAATGAACAAAGCCCCACCTCCAGCTCTGTATCTGGTTCTCTTTATACATCCATGAAACATACCCGTTAAGTGTGCGAGTCTGTAAGTTCAGACATTTGGATTCAGCCTGTATTTGTGCCTCTTTCACTTCTAAACAGTTTGAAATGTGTTCACAACCTTTGCTGCATATCAGAAGAAGTATAAGTAAGAAAAAGTGGAAATATCATACTAGGCAAGGCATGCAACTGAAGGAGGTGACCGTAGAAAATGCAAAGGCAGGGGAAGGGTGAGACTAATCTCACATGTCGAGAAGAGACAAAGTGATAAAGAAAAATGGGAAGGGACGGATGGAGGAAGAGAGAGGAAGAGGAAGGTTGTGGCTGGGTCAAGTCTGTCTCCTGTCCCCACAGGCTTACGTGACTTACCAGCAGTGCAAGTTCAGCAAAGTTCAAGGTTGGATTGATTTGTATTTGGAGAATAAAGTCGGCCTACTCATTTGAAATGGTGCAATTCAGGTCTACTCAAAGGCCACGAGAACCATAAATACACTATAATCACTGTCATCAAAACACATCACAACAAAAATATATATCATTTTTGACCACTTGCATGGTGGTGAATGCAAAACCCAAAGTCTGGCATATTCACAGTGCTTGTCAGTAAATGACAGTGAGATGAAATGAGGGTGAGATTGGATGCTTTATGTTCTTGCTAAAATTCATGAGCAAAAACATTTTGAAAGATAAAAATTTCAGTAACGCTGAAATGCCCTGAGGTCTTCTAATACTGTACTGTAGCTGTAACTGCAATCTGCAGGATATACAATGACTTTTGTACATTTCCTATGTAGGTGCCATCAAGGAAATAATTAAAGGGCCGGAAGAGTTTTATCGCAAATGCAGCGTCTTTGGATGAGTGAATGAAACGAGAAGCCACCAAACAAGAGTAAACCTGGAACTGACTTTTAGTTGGCAAGAACTTTGTGTAAAAGACTAAAACACAGACACTGAGCTGGACATAATGCTGTTTTACTAGTAAGTACTATTAACGGGCTCTTGTCTTGTGTTGTTGCCAAGTGGCAACGCCTCTGGCTGTACAATGGAGCCAATGCGGAAGTGCCAAATGCTGCAGTTCTGCTAGAGAACAAGACAATCTCCGTAAGACCCCATATTAAAATGCCTGCAGAAATAGACTTTAACAGCCTGGTACAAAAAATCGTTTTGGTCTCTATAGCTAATTTCCCCATACATGACATTTTTGGATTTTTTTATTTTTATTTTTGGATTAATGAGGAGTCAGCGGAAGGAGGAATACCAAGATTGCTGCAGCCAGGGTCTCCACACTCTGAGCATCACAACAGCTCTTCAGAGAAGAAATGGGCAAAGTCTATGAACATTGCATTTGCTTGATGTTTGGTCTGACTTGTGACTAAGTCATATAATACGAGTTCTGTAAATATAATGAACTGGACTGGAACTCACTGTTGGCAAATATGTAAAGGTCAGGTGACAACATGAAATCAGGGCATCCATACTGTCATTTGCTGAAGGGGCGAACTATATTAGTTATTATTTAATGTTTGAGATTCATTTGTTCAATAAGTTTGTGTGTGTGTGTGTGTGTGTGTGTGTGTGTGTGTGTGTGTGTGTGTACTCACCTTTGATAATTAATGCAGACCTTTGCTGTCTTGCTCGTTTCTTACTTTGCTTGCGAATAACTAATTTGTACGTTTGTATTTTCTGTGCAGAGGTATGCATGTATTAACAGCCGAATAATAAAAGGACTTTGTCCATTTCTAATACACAGTGAGTGTTAGGAATAAATACACGTCAACAATGTTTTTAAATGCTGCCCCATAAGGTAATAGAGAGCATATGGTTATAAGAATAAATATGCAGAAGTCATGTGTTATTCATAAATCAGTTTGTGCTTCTGTGTGTACAGCTGTGAGATGGTCATCGTGTTGACACAAAATACCAGAATCCAAAACAAAAAGAGAAAATTATGTTAGCATAATTTTGCATTCATACCCACATTTTTATAATTAGCGAGCTGCCTGTGACAACAAAGATTAACAATAGTAGTTAATTTCTTTTGCAGGGCACTCTGAGCCCAAGCAGCCTCGTTGCACATGAGTGTACGGTCCGGTCACTGTGAAGGTAGCACAACAAAAACAATTTATGCCGAGTGCTGCTGGTGGTTCTGTGAGGTACATTTCCTAGTTTGACTGAACAAAACAAAACTCTGAAAGTGTTTCTAAGCCCTCTCCTTCTCCCAAATTGCTATTTTGCTTATTACACACAGATATTTGGGCAGCAGTGTCACAGGTAGAACTATGTGAATGTCCTGCATAAGTGTCCTTGGGCAAGAATTTCCACCAGCTCCAGGATTACTGCAGAGCATCTTGACCCCTCTGAAGGAGGTCAATAATGGAGTTTCTCAGAAAAGGTTTTATCCAGTTTCCTGCAAAACCCAGAACTGTCCCATGGCACAGTCGCAGACATTTCCAATCGGAGAGCTTATACTTTATTGTCCACTCTCATTAATTTTAGCATGTTATTTCCTAAGTGTTTACCTGCAACTCATCAAAAAGCTCCACAATGTAAGTTAATGTGCTAAAACAGTATTTCCATGAGGTGTATCCATACATAACATCGATGTAGCTTCAGCATCTCTCCAAAGTTTGGCAAATAAAATCCACACAAAAAAAGATTCCTTTCCTGAACCACAACCAAGATTACATCATCATTTAGCAAAAAGTCTGTCCATTTACACTTGAGCTAATGGTAATGTAACTGTGCACATAAACAGTGTTTTTTCTGAATTAATGATTAGGCTTCTACTTCAAATAAGGTTATACACTAGCTACTGTATTTTTCGTAAGTTGGGGTTCTTTTTTTACAACATATATCAACAAACCATTTTTCTCTATACACATCAACTAAGCTTAGGATTTCAACTTATTACCCCAGAGGATGGCCAATGCAAAATGTCCCAATTATCTATCCAATACTTTTTAGTGAGCTTGTGATCAGACATCTTCACAAGTCTGAAGGAATTAACATGTATGCCTAACATTTGGAGGTTAGAAATGATTAAAAAAAATAAAAGCACACACATCCTAGTTCCCAGTAGGATTGGTGCTGAATGAAAAACATCTAGCAGAGTTAAAAACAAATAGATCTCCACACTAGACACACACATTAGCTTTCCTTTTGAACTAGTTATTTCCTCCAAAAAAAGACATCCTCAAATGAATTAGTGCAATCAGAAAACAAATATCCAAAGCCCCTTTTCTGCTTTTGTAATACAACCCCTAAAACTAAAGAGTTACATTAACTATCCTGTAGTTTTACCTCCATGGTATAGACTTTTTAGGACCAGTCTGTTAATTTCAATCCTAAACAGTAGGGGATTATGAGTTTGTAAGTAATCAATATACAATGACAGACCAATTAAAATTGCGTTTCACAGTGCATCAACTTGTAATTTCTGTCTCCATTCCTTCCCTAAGGTTTATTTTGCTTCTTTTTTTTTCTATTTTTGTTCTTTTGCTGTCCTATAATGTCTGCTGACGTCTGTTCCAGTTGAATTTGTAAGATTTTAAATCCTTAAATGTTGTATGGATAATATATCATACCAAGCAACCAAATTCTTGTGCCTATTTTCTTGACTATTTTTTCTTTTTACACTGTGAGTGTAAGTTTGTTTACCATAAACAGCTGAAAAGACAACTGATGGGAAAATAAGTTTGTTTGCCATCTTCTCAGGAGTAGAGGTCTTCACTGATCTATTTATTGATAATATATTAATATTTATGCTCGGACTCAGATGCATGCACAACTGAGAAACGTCAGGCCCAAAGCCAGCAGATTGTTATTAACAAGTTAACTAACAACACTCTGTCTTACCTAATGTAATATTACTTTTCTCCCCTGTTCTTGGCCATGACCCATACAATGCACCCCCCTTGCCAAGACAGTTGGTAAAACAATCACTCACACAGGTCACTAGGCACCATCTTACACTCGCACACAAAGCACTCCCATTATGATCAGCACTGTCTGATCACATAGATAAATCACAAAGATAAATGGACCCACAATAATAAAATGGGATTCAACCTAGATCAATTATAAAACAACTGAATAAAACATGTATCCAAACCGTTACAGATCACAGGTTAGGTCTCAGGATCCAGGGTTTGGGTTAAGCCATGAAGACCAGGAGTTACATGGCATACAATAGAGGTGATGGTAGCTCTGTTTAGCCTATTTTAGCACAAAACGGGAAGAAGGTGAGGTTTACAAAAGTGCCTCCTTTTATTTCTTTATGTCAAATACACAAGACACATGACATTTGGATATAAGTCTAATGGTGGCCCAACCGATATTGTAGGGCGGGTGAAGGTGTTTATTTCTACTGTGAGTACTACATGCAGTCTTTCACCTCAGGCATTATACAGCCAAAACAACCCCTAGCAACAAGGTAAGGCAGACTGCATGTAGCCTGAGAGGCACAACCCAGGGCTAAAATAGCCCCTCCAAGCATTTTGCTCCACTGGCTGCTGCTTGTTAAGCTTATTGCTCTGAGCACACAGTAATAACTGAAGCTGATCGTGTTGATCAGCTCCTCTCAGCAGCTGGACAGTTAAGATGCTGTTTGGGGATATTTTAGTGAGGAAATCAACCTGAAAATATAAAACTGGAAATAACAGCCTTAAAACAATGGTTTAGCAAGCAGCCAACAGAGAAACACGGGCTCTTTTTCAAACGTCCTCCTCAGTTCCTGCATCAATTTATTCACAACATAACAGCTTAGTGGTTGCTGCGGTAGCCATGCGGAATTGATGCAGGCCTGATGGATAGTAAGATACCTCAACAATGTTTACCAGTGTAAAGCAATACCACGAAGTGTGTGAGGGCCTCTGTGGAACGGTTTGAATTTTTACAGGTGTTCATTTTTGCATTTTAGTATGGATTTATTGTTGGGTATCCAGTCATGAAATAGCCTTGGCAGTACAGCTGCTGTACCCATCTGCTTCAGTGGGCCTTGCTCACACACACACACGCAGACAAACATAGATATTCAATAAATGTATAGTGCATAAACTCATATTACCTTCAATGTCAACGACATTTTGGACATTTATTGAGCACAAATTAATCTTGCGTCTTTTCTGTCTTCCTGCCTCTATTGCAGACACACACACAAAGAAAAGAAAGCAAAGAATCTGTGACCTCTAACTCAGACCTTCTCTTACAGACATGTGAAAGCGTCAAGGACCTGAAACTACGTGCGTGCACCTGTCGGCTAATTTTTGTGTGACTTTTCTAGTCAGAGAGGCGCAGCCAGGTAAAGAATCGACGCGGCAGCTCAAAGACCAATCATGCGGTAACACACATGCGCGCACAAGAAAAATCCACACACATTCTCGCACCTTAACACACACACACACACACACACAAGCCTGGATCTATAAACTCACACTTCATATTATGTAAACCTGAGCCTCAATGCCTTACATACACTCACGGATGCATGCATACAGTAAATAGTGTACTCAAGCCTTTTTTTTTTATTCAGTGAGTATACAACTCACTGAGCTTGAAAGATTTTGGTTAGTGCTGCAAGGTTACCTGTATACGACACATTAAATTAAATCCAACTAATAAATCTCTATCTGTGTTTTTTTTCATTTTCAGTTACAATTACTTTGTGTGGTGGATTAATGGCATGAAAATAGGAATGAATGACTAATTAGTGGATTATAAACTGATCGAGTGTAACCCCAGCAAATGCTGAAAGATTCTTATTTGTCTTCTCCCTCTCCATCTCGTCATCTTTTCAACGCCCTCGTCCTCTATTCCCGTCTTTTCTCTTACTCTCACTCTCCCTTGATCCAATCTAACTACTGCCAGCGTGATGATAGCTTTATTTACAACATGACTGCAGGGCAATCAGAAGGGACGCCATGTCTGTATGTGTGTTTGCATGTAGGTGTAAGTAGGGACGTGACATGCAATCTGGTGTAATTAGACAAGCCTTAAGGCCTCTGTTTTTTTAAAATGGCAAATATCTGTGAGGCCTTCATCTTGTTCTTCACTCTTTCTGCTGCCTCTGCATTTGTGCACATATGTTTTTTTAAATATTTCTCTTCTTTTGTCTTGTTGCTGTGTTTGTTAGTGCAGTCTTTCACTTTTCCTTAGTGCAACGTTCTCTCTGACTCTGTATGTATTTTTTTATTCCATTGAGAGCTTTGTCTTTCCATAGACAGTCTCCATATAGGCTCCAGAGACATAGTCTTTCTCTGTTGTCTCAATTTCACTTGGCTCTATTTGGCACAAATAACAACACATCATTGCCAAAGCAGAACAATGAATGTCTCTCTTTCTGTCTCTCTACCCCGTCTCTCCTCCTGTGCTCGACAACTCAATTTTAAATTTAATTTTCAATTATGCTTTACATGAATTGCTGGTAGCCATTGTTGCTAAAGTAATTAGATGATGGACAATAACAAGACCATTACTTTTCAACCTTTAACAAGGTAACAAGGACAGGCTCATTGAACCATGCTGCTGACCAGGACAGCTGACTGGATGGATGAACAGATGTGCTTCGTCCCATTTCCATATTACAAGCTTCTAGTGAATTTAAAGTGCAATATACAAGCTTTATTCTGAACTATTGTGGAAGTTGGTATACAGAAAAATGACAAGAACCAGATAAAACACTGAAATTGATCCTTGGTTTTCTAACATCTCAGTCAAAAACTAACTGAACAAAGTGTGCAAACACACACTAGACTCAATTTCACACTTCCCAAAGGTAAATGCAGTATGCAGACTGTAGCTGAGGTCTCTTTTTCATGGAGGCTGGACTGGAAAGACAGATGTAATGTACTACATTCGAATATAATCAAAGACGACAAGATTGTATACAATAATTAAACAAATCATATGAAATGTGACGTGTCGGGCAAATAAATTCAGCATCCATTCCCTCTTTTTCTTCTCTCAGCACCGTGTCTCTGTTATGAATCCTCACATGACTAGCCACTGTTTTAATTCCTCGATTAAAATGTTTAATTTCAAAAGCTCACAAAAAACACACACATACTGTACACACACATACACACAGACACACACACGGTCTCCGTTTCTCTCAACCATTCAGACACACATGAATTTGCATATATCCTGTATGTGTACACCAAAAAGTAAACATCGTCACACAAAACACACATGAGGATATTTAATCCAGGTCTCCTGCTGAGTTATATTAAATACTGTGTATACACACACGTTTGCTCATGGTTGTACACTGACGTTATTGCCTTGCACTTCAGCAGGGGAGCAGGATTTAACACTTCAGACCGGATCTGTCGGCGTTCGTCTGTAGGACAGACTCCCCCACTTTACCATCTTGCCGCCCCAGGTTATGTTTCCCCCGTGTCATATTCGATGTCTTTGGCTGCCTTCTCCTTCTGAAGCCTCAGAGCCCTTCTCAGGCAGCGCTGCCAGTGGGTGTTACAGTCAACAGTTGTGTCTTCAAAGTCCTCAGATGTGATTCTGCATTTTCGTTCCTGCAGCTGGCCTTTGAAATGTTTCCCTTGCACTCATACTGACCGCTGACATTATGTAAATGGATAGATGAGATCCAAAGAGGCAGACGATCCCGGGGCGTGCTGATGGCATGCCCGAGTAAACGCAGCTGGTGCTGGGTGATTGGACCCAGCAGTATCTGTGTTTCTACGCCTTACTAGAGACTATGCAGTTGTCATTTTAGTTTGAGAGACAAATATCGAGCCAGGTGACTCCAAGGACACCATGTGGGCTCCTGTTGGGAATCAAGTATGTTGTTTTGAAAGGCCACATGAGAGACTGTGTTCACCTGACTACAGGTGACTCTAGTCTTTGTCACCACACTCAGATGGAGGCTGTGGCTCAGGAGGTAGAGGGGGATACTCAACCACCAGTTTCATTTGACCACATGTCAAAATGCAAGAGCAAGACATTTAACCTGTAGGTTGCTCCTGATGGGCAGGCCAGCAACCTGCATAGCAGCTGTCCCCATCAGTGTGTTAGTGTGTGTGGGAAAGAGGGGCCAGTTGTTAAGGTCTTTGTCCATTAAGGTAGAAAAGCACTACAGAAGTGCTGTCCATTTCCTTTAACTGAGTGTGATGATGAATTCAAGAGGTGTTACGATCCTTTTACTTTTATAAAGCTATGCTAGAAAAATAAAAAATAATATTCCGCCCTAGTCCTGCATTTGAAATGTACTTAAGGAAAAGTATATCTGTCTTTTGAGACAAATGTACTTTTAAATGCCTCCTAGCTCACATTGTGTTGATGTCTGCAATTACTCTCTACCACTGATGAAGGCAAGATTTCATGCAACATTGTATGCATGAAATGAGTACATAATAGTAAACATATTGTTTTTTTCAGGCTGAGAAAGCTGATAGCAGTCATCGTGCAACAAATTGTAAAAAAAAAAAAAAAAAAAAAAGTTTTGGTATAATTGTGCCAGTGTATGAATGACTGAAAGGCAGGTAGTCATTGAAGACGTCAACATTAACACTTTTGTCTGAGACAGTCCCATGAAACAAGAACAGAGAGAGGGTCCCCTGTGTAATGACTCAGTCATCAGGAGTTAACTTGAAAGTCACACAGTTTTTGATGTGTGCGTAACTGGATTGCATGGTAAGTAGTCCATCACCCCACAAGTGCAAAACCACGATTCAAGTCCATATTGGCAAATATCCACCCCACTGAAGTGTCCTTGGGCAAGGTACTTACTCGCAGACGGTGCTATGGGTGCAATTCCTGTCAACCTTTTATTCAGTCTGAAGTCCTCTCCAACAAATAGAAACTTTGCCCTCTACCTCTGTCTCATCCTCTCTCTGTTTTTTGACCCTAAATGTATTCCCTGTCCTGCCCACCTGTGGTTCATCCCGTAAGCAGCACTGTGCACCTGTTGCCTGCCTCCCCAGCTGCACAGTGTAACCCAATTATTGTTTGTGGACATATAGAGCATGTTTTATGCGTCAGTGGTTCCTCTAAGCTGCTCTTGTGTTTTTTTAAGTCTAGCTTTCCTGCATATATGTGGCCCATTCGCTGTTTGCCTTCATATTTCTTTCATCGTTGTTTACCGACGAGCGAAAACTTCCTTACCTTTACTCTTTTGGCGACAGCATTTGCATTCAAACACATGCACCGGGCACACTGTTGTCAGCGCTGTGAGAGGAAGATATTTTACAGCATCACGTTGAAGCTGAAGCCAGGAGGGCTTTCAGACTGCCAGCCTAACTCCACGTGTGTTTACTCCAAAGTGCTCAAGATGACTGGAGGATCTTGATTGACACTTTGTGGAATTGTCCCTAATTTCCGGTGATGGGTAACATCAAACACTGCTGCTTCGGCATACAAAATGAAAGGCATGCTTTTGGAAACATTATTTTGATGATATTGTTTAAGATATGTGGTGAAAAGTAGGACCTGTAATTAAAGAAAGGCTTGCTTAATTAAAAATATAGGGTAGGCTCACTGCTTTACATAAAAGTTGTCAGAATTTTGTAGATGTAGACATCATGGTTCCTTTGAGTGTTGCTGCTTAGCTGAAGAATAAAGATCAAAAGTCTGGGTTTTAATGTTAAAGGCGTATCTCTCCAACTGCAAGCACAGCGGAAGCAATTTTCAATAAAAGACACTGACTTTCCTTAGATTTCCTATTCTGATTACTGCTTGATTCTGATTCCACTTCCCTTCCTTTTTCTTATTTGTTGCCTTGCTGTCTTCACCCTAATCTGTGTCCATCCGCCTCCATTCCTCTTTCCCTCCCTCTCGCTTTACTTAGAAAGTGTTTCATTCTCTGCACCCTGCTGTGTTTGTTTTCTGTTTATAGCCGTTTTTGTTGTTGTTGTTGTTGTTGCTGCTGCTGTTGGTCTCTTTCCATTGGTCTTGTCCTGACACCTCGAGGCTGTTTCACTTTTGTATCTCTTGCTATTTAACAAAGTTTGATAAGACAAGGAATCACATACTCTCTCCTTTTTTTGTAAGAAAAAAAAGAAATGCCAACAGATGGCTTCCAGGCCACCTTCAATGCAGGAGAATGCAAAACAGTAAAATCTTTTATCTGGCGCTTAAAAAAAATACCATGATAGGGGATAGGCACACTTGAGGCTTTCTCTGGTGCAGCAGTGTATATATACACTATCATGTGCACACAACGAGGCTGAGCTTGCTTACTTTCTTTCCCTCCATCAATATAGGTAGCTTAGCATTGGAGCAAGTAGAGCAAAAGCATCCACATTCATTCAATTATTGAGGTAACATTTATTAACTGTCCATTGCAGTTATCCACTGTCCACACTGTGTATTATGTAAGTAATGAAACTCCTTACTTTCCTAAATATGATGTCTTGAGAATTTCAGTCACTGTCTCAATGAGATCTTCACATAGTTTGGTGAATGCTCCCCAAATTACGATTCAGTTGTTTAGAGCAAGAGCAACGTCTTCGTAGATCTAGCCTCTTAGCTTTGCTCTCACAGTGCACCAGACTGATGCTTTGAACTTTTAACATACAAAACTTTTCTCTTCCCTTGTGGCTCTGAGGCAGGCAGTCTCACGTTAATACTAAAGCACACACCTTGAATCAAAGAGTTGGGTCTTAAGTGTAACTTTAAGTGTATTAATATTTTGCATTAGCCCTGTTAATGTTCTTATTTGGAATGTAGTGGAGAGTTAGTGCACTGCAGATGGCCGTTTCTGGACTTTATGCATGAGGTTAGATGGTGTACAAATGCAGGAAATAAGTTTGAAATGACAGTTGACAGAGTTTTGTTTTGTTTTTTTTCTGTGTGAGAACCCCCTGCTGATTGTGTATCTTTCCCATCCATGTTTGACATGAAGTGTAAATGCTAACAAAATATTTAAAAAAATAGTAATAGAAAATGCAAATTATACCGCATTTTCATCCAAAACTGCTATAATTCTGAGTTGCACCATTGTGATGTCATTAAACCATTACAGTGGAAAGGCACACTGAGATGATGCAACTGAGTGTCAGTCAAACTTTGACTTTTAAGTTTATTTCATGAGTTCATTCAAGGAACTATATTCTTCCTGTTGCTCCACCGATTATGTTTTTCTCATGAACATTGTGATTTGTTCTCTCTGTTTCCATACTGCTTTGTTGCATTTTGCTTTAAATAATAAACACCAATTTTTCCACCTTAGTCAAGCATTTTTTTTTGTTCATTTTTTCCAATATCTCCATTCAAGTGCAAATTGAAAATTCTGGATGGAAGTTGTCCTTGTGGCGCTCTTTCATTCGGCTACTCACCTCCTCACGCATCTATCGTCCTAAATTTCTAGCTAATCACTCCACTGTGCCCCTCTTGTACTAATCACTTATGACATCCAGGTTTAAAATACATCACAAAACTGGTCGCGCTTCAACAGAAACTCTGTCAGCGTGTTAAAGCTGGATCATTCTAACTATAAAAACTTCCATCAACACAAAACATCTGTCTTGAATATGTTATTCATCCTTGACTTTACAAGGCTGAAATATGGGCTGAATTACCATAAGACAACTGGCTCTCATCTGTTAGTGATGTGCTCTTTTCTTTTCCTGCGTATGCTTCCTTCTCTGTGTGTTTCTTTGTTTATGTGCTTGTTAGTGTACTGCGTGTGTCTCTCACTGCTGATTTCATCTGCTCTGATCTTATGTTTTATTGCAGCAGAAGGAGTACAAAATGTCTGCTGCTGCTCTGTGCGCACATATTTTGGCATGTCCGGGTTGCCAGGTCAGTCCAACCATGTTAATGAGATCAAAGTTCAACTGCTCAAGCCTCCATCACAAACCCACAGAAACACACTCACACACACACACACACACCGAGGAATCCTTTGCTACAGGAAATGGCCAAGACTGAGATGTGTTACTGTTATCTAAACACTGTATCACTTCACCCTCCCACCCCTCCGTCCATCACACAGGTCCATCTGTCTCTCATCACCACTGTAATTTTTATCCCTCTTTCCCTTCCTTGTTCTGTCTCTATTCTTCTCTTCCTCCATCTGTCTCTCATTATCTGCTACTTTTGTCACTCTTGTCCTTCCAGTTCAACACCTCCCTTGTTCTCTGAAACTTTCCTTGCCCCTGGTATTTTCTCCTTTCCCCGCCTCTTTTTCCTCCCTGCCCTTCTTTTGTTCTTATTCCATTCTTCCCTCTCTCCATCAACTCCACACCTCTCTCTTCTTAACTTTTGTCATTTACCTCTCATAACTCACTTTCACTCACTCTGCTTTCCTCTCCTTTACTTTCTTTTTTTTTTTTTTTTGCTTATCGCCCACCTTTGGTCCTTTGTCCTTCACTCCCTCCAACCCCTGTCTCATCCTTCATTTTCACCCTTACCCTCCTGTCAGCTTCCATGACACACCTCTCTTTTATCTGTGACCGCCTTCTTTTCATCCCCTCTGCTGTCATGATATCCTTGACCTTCTTGATGATGCATTTGACCTTTGACATAAACCCAGTTCCCCAATTCCCTTTTCGCTTGAATTCACTTGGTATTTGCGACTGCATTGTCACACAGTAACAAACCTTTAACAATTAAATAGAACAAATCTCACCATCTACATTATGTGTGAGGCGAATGGTCTTTTAAATGTTTACATGGGCTTGCCTTCACCTCCTAACATTTTCTGTCAGTGTTATTTGCGACTGTCTTAAACATAAAGTCTGCATTTAAACTGGCTTCAGCCCCATGTGGAAAAACACAGCCTCTATTCATTTGAATAGAGTCGGTCTGTCGGTGCCGCATGGGTGCCAATGCAGGCGGCTCTGCCAAAACATTGAAAGGTTGAAAAAAAAAAATTGAGCCTGGCCCAACTTTTGCTGCAGTGCGACGTCACCCTGCAATGCTCTGTGACGGCCGATCAAATGCATATAAGCACACGTTCCTGGATGATTACTCTGCTGCATGAACATTTTGGTGATAACCATGCATTCACCTGGACATCCTGTTTAGGTTGTTTGCCAATTAATTCACTTATTTAGACAGGGACTGAAGAGTTCTGTGAAATATCACTCATTTATTACATTATATACATTGGGAGTGTTTTTTTTTCAGTTCTTATTAACAATGGAGCCATTACTGCCCTATGAATGGCAAGATCATTCATGTGATCCTGAACTGCAAAGGACATTGTAAAGTCTGTTTTCAGTATCAGCTGAGCTCTCTGATGACAAATGTCACTGGGCTTATGGCATACTGTATATGTGTGATGAATTAGTGGTATGATGGCATGATGACAGCTGTTCTGATGCTGTTGAGAACCTCGCCAATGAAAGACAATTGCTTGAATGATACCTCTCATCGACAGATCTGATGAGTGGTGTATCGGGCGCGTGTTTCAACATGATTAAGGCCGTTTCTACGCCCATTTATGGATAATTCTGTCAGCGGAAGCTCGTGTTCTTGCACCCGTCTCCTCAGCGATTGAGATTTATTTGGGTACACGCAGTTTTAGTGTTGAATTTACGCAGAGGTTTATGCATCTGGCCCATGGACTATGTTCTCCTCAGTCTATGACGTGTCATGTCTTCAACACCTGTGCAACAAGAGGCATTACGTGTGATGCCATTAAGCCAGCCAGCTGCGAGGCAGCCTATTGGTTGCATTAAATAAAATAATATTACAGCTGTGGAAGAAAACAAACAAACTTGGACTGATTCAGTACAACCCATTCTGTTGAGCAGCATATTTCTGAAACAAAGGATGTCTCACGCTGATAAATTAAAGTGGCCATAAAAAGTCAGGTATGAGGCAAACTATACGACACACTTAAGGCATTTTAATACATCTCTGAGAAAGTACGCAACTCAGAAAGACAAAGTATGAGACAGAATGGGAATTGTGTTTTTGTATAAATGAAAGACAGAGGGATGAAAAGAGAGTGAGAAAAGAGATATATGGAGAGATGGAAACAAATTGTGTGAAAGAGGTAAGAAGAAGGGGGGTGCTGGATGCAGGCGCACAGACAGACATATGCATATAGAGCAGTTTTTCTCCACATTGTATTACTCCCCAAGATCCCCTTAAAATAAATCAGGGTGGTTTATCTTGCCAACAATGCACTTACTGCTGTGTTCATAAACAATGCTTTTATGGCTCCTCACCAGATTAACTTACTTAGCTGGAGAACCTGATGAAGTGAAATGCATACTTATAAGAAAGATATGAAGACATCGTAAGAGGGAAGAGGAAAGCGTTTGACGAGGGGGGCAGGGAGGGGAAAAGGAAGTCAAAGAGGGAGGAGGAAGCAAATTACTTGAAAGAGATGACATTTATATTGTAAGTGAGCGGATGGTGGAGTAGAAAGAGGCAAAAATGAGATAAGAGTCACTCGTCAGAAAGGCACGAAAGCAAATGGATATATCCGTCTATTCTAATCTCAGTCTCTTTTCTCTATAATTGTAATTGTGCATATTAGTAATAAACGTAAATGCTATGGAGGCACATTAAACTTAAATGAAGACAGTAAAGTGACCACAGTGCAAGGCGAAGAGGGCTCTATGACTAAAATATAAGTAAATAATATGAATATCAGCTTGTTCTCGCTTTGCTTGTAAAGCATTTGTGACATATTTATTATCAATTATTAATTAATTAATTTAGTCTTTTTTTAAACTTTTTTTTTACTGTAAGTAACCCTGCTGAATACTCGCAGACCTTGGAGGCTCATTAAAATATCAAGTATACCAACCATACAACGACACGGTATGCATGTTTGACTTGAAAACCAGGCATGCTTCCTGCACGAGTTCACAGGTTTGGGTAGCCCCATACATAACTGCTTCATTCCCTGTCAGAAAGAATTGGAAACAGGGGAAAATCTGATGGAGAAGGGAAAATGTCTAACCAGAAACAGATTTTCCATAAAATCTTGTTTTCACCTTGGCCTGACAGCCTCAACTATATCCCCGACTCCTACAGTGAAATTGGGTCTCTTTCTTGTCCACATGCACACACTCACTGTAAAACTTGAGGGCTGCACAGATGCAGTGCAGAGAAATGGTGGGAAACATGCGACTTCTGACCCCCTGGTCAGGGTCACAGCCAGGCCAGCGGAGACCTCAGAGGGAAGGAACATCATGAAGATGATCAGATCTGACAGCCTTCTTCCTCCCCAGACAGGAAGTCAGGTGGATAACTGCTTCAAACTGCCAACGACTGTTGGACGGACATTATCACCTGCCTTTAAACACACAGTAGGAGCTGGACGAGATTAGAGAGCTTCACGGGAGCTATTAAGAGATCAGATTCCACATTAAAAGAAAAGAAGTACCGGTCTGGTTTTGTTTAGATGTCTACATTTTTAGTTAAAAGACATTATATGACCTTGTTCCTGCTCTTTATCTACATCTTTATTGCAGTGTGGAGATGGATTTTAGTTAAGACAAAGCTCTTTTCTTTTGATGAATGGCAAACCCTTTTTTTGTTTGTTCTTTTTATTTCAGGCTGACATTGACAACCTGTGTTTATTTTCTGTTTGGTGATTTGGAGACTGTCATAATGAATGCACGACGGTGAATTTAGTAATGGGTTATTTAGTTTTAGTGATAAACAGTGATAGAGGCTCGGTGTAGTAGCTTTCTAGCATAATAAACACCTAAATCTGCTTCGCTCCTTTCACTTTTGAGACTGTATTTGCTTCACAAGTTGCAATGAGAAAGTCTGCAACCTGTAAGTCCATTAAGCTCTACAGTAGCAGTGCCATTGATAATGGATGTATATCTGGCCTAAGGCTAAATCGACTTCGCCAATATACTGCTATCTGCTGTAGCAGACTGTGTAGAAAGTCCGCAGTACATATTAGTGATTTACTAGACTATTTACAATGCTCCACAGGCCCCCATCCCTCACATTGTAACTCAGAACTACATTACAGGTTCAGCTGCCTGCTTATCTGAAGTCATAATGACAGTTTGGGTTCCCTCTATTTAGATGTACTATCATTTCTCTCCAGGAAAAACAACTTTAGTTTGCTCTAAGGGATGTTTTTTAAATGAACGATGTTAGATATGGAGTTAAGCTGTATGATGAATGAGACAGCTTGCTGCCAACTGAATGCAGACATGCCCATCAGAAACAACAAATGCGCACACGTACTCATAAAAACGATTGTGTTAGATGTGTGAGGACATTTTATCAGTGTGCAGTAACTCAAAGTAAATGCTTAACCTTAGCCCTACCCTGAAAATCTGTGACAATCTGTGATGTGAATATAAGCTCAAAGCCTCCACTACCACTACTAGACAGGATTAGAAAATAGTACCGCGATTCCTTAGCGTGATGCTAAAGTATGGTTTGGACAGTACAGAAGCACATTCAGACGGGGAGCTAGCTGCTACAATTAGCCACAGTTTGGCCCAATTCAGACCAAATCTAGCACTGTGGTGAAAATGGTTTTAGCTGTGGCAATGCAGAACGCAGAGGGTGCCCAGACCAGTCAAGCTGCCCTGAATACAGTCTGAAATGTCACTGAAATTGAGCGCTACCTAGGAGGAGCTCATGGACTAAACTATGATACTGCCCCAGTTGTGTTTTGGCTTGGTTTATTTTGTGTACCCAACTTCTACGTCTGTGTCTGGCTCACAGTCTGTGATGCACACTAGCAACACGGAGAAGTGTGCTTTGGTTTATGTCCGGTGGTTATGAGAGACAGATGGTGAGAGCGAGCAGTGGTTGAGCAACATAGATAGTTAAAAAGAGTGAGTGAGTGTCAGTGGGAAAGCCAGTGAATCAGAGAAAGGAAAAGTTATTTTGTCATGGTTTCATGGCTGTTATGTTTAGCACAATTAAACACCCCCCCCCCACGCCACCGCACATTGTTCCATTTGTTTTCATCTGTGATCATCACAACTGTTGTAATATACCAGAATCAACCGATCGTTGTCCAGTCCGAAAAATGTTGTCAAATTCATAACTCAAATCGGTCCTCACAGAGGCAGAAGTACAAATACACAAACAAACAAACAAACACACACACAGTGTGCATACTCTCTGACAGGTTGGGGGCCTCTCATCCTACTGTGTGTTTATCTCGTCTCAAACACCATTCACGCTTTACTAGCCTCAGGGGAGTTGCTTTCGGAAGTAGAACGCATTATCATACGCACATCCTCCAAATGCACATGTGCACAGCACTCAAACATGTACAAAAGTAAAATACACACCAAAACACATACAGTGTACCTACAGATAAAAAAAACAAACAAGAATGTCCCTATATGCGAGTATACACGCTGGCAAGCACACACAGGAAGCCTGACTCTATCGGTGACAGTCAAAAAGAGCAGAGAAAAAAAAAAAAAACTCTTACACAAGCTTCCAGGTGGATGGATATGCAGTACACCATGCCAAATGGCTTCTTTGATATGGTTTGACAGTGTGGAATAAAATGTGACATACAGTCAATTTAACTTTTCACAAAACTTCAAAAAAGTTCAAAAACAACAATTCAAGCATTACCAAGGCGAGTCAAAAGGGCCTTTGTGCTGCTCGATTGATACTTTTAGAGTTCAAATAATCGGAACATGTCTTCATGCAGAGTTGCTGCTGTCAGTGTGTTCAGTTCATTTTTGGCTGCCTGAAAGCTTAAAGCCCTTTATTTTGGTTTTCTCCATCATTGCAACAAAGGGGGGTGTAATTGATGAAATCATTCAATGTGCAGTTTGTTTTTGTCCCCAGCAGTTAGTGATATGACTGCTGGCGGAGGTCAGATTCATAATAGACTCATAGGAATTGCAGAATAATATCAATGTGCTGGAGTAGCACAGGGGAAGTATGTAGAAGCTAAAATTGCTGAACATAATATCCCCTTCCGGATATTGGCGGCTTTATAAGCTCATTAAAAGTTTCCTCTCAAATCGCACAATTCTTAAGACTTCTATGAATTATGGCTCTGCAAATGTGCCATTTTATCTGGCACTTTAATAAAGATGCGTTTCCCAGTACAAAAGTGATTACTAACTCCAAATTTTAAACATCAAAGAATCTCTTGGAGTCACTTCCTGAGTTTGTAGCCAGTGAATGAGACAGAGGGGAAGCAGGTAGATTTACAAGACAACTTGGTTTACTGGTGCCGACACAGGTGCATGTGATTCAGTATCAAGTTTTTCCGCCAAAGGCACACACACATCTATGCGCACAAACACACACACACACACACATATGCACGTGTTTATAGCAGCATGCAACCAAAACTGAACGCACATATGAAGGTGAATATACAGAAACACACACATGAAGGTGAATATACAGAAACACACACACAGGTGCATGCACACATGCAGAGGCAAGACATACCAAGATGCATTCATAGGGACGAAGGCCACTCACACATAGTATTTCAACTGCAGACATGCATGCCAAACAGACAGCTCATTCCCCCGTGCCTCTAAGAGAGTCCAAGAGAGTAAAAACGAGTCTGAGATCTGTATCAGGGCATTTAAATCAGAAACAGGTGCAGGCATGCTGTCTGTCTTGCTCTCTCTGAAAGACACACGAACACACACACGAAAGTACATCTTAATTTCCAGTGTGACATTATCTTACAAATCTGTTAATTGTATTTAAGGAGAATTAGATTATCTCTGAACTCTGACCTCTTTGTAGATGTCCTAGTTTGCCAGACAGGAAATTGCTCTATAACCATTACATGGCCTTCAAGTCAGACCAGGACTAAGTGAGATACGGTGTTTCAAATTAGTCTCACTTATCTTGTTTTTTTCTACCTTCTTCAACCTTGTAAAGGAATCTGCTCAAAATGTCCCATATCTTTTCAGGAATGTAAAATGTCAGGGAATGATTATGAATATGTAGAGATAATAAGTTTAGAGATAATTATCTTCTGGCCAAACCTGTCAGTCAGTTGTAGAGCTGAGAAAGAGAGAGGAAGGCTGAAGGAAAAGATATAGTGAAAATATAAAGGAAAAAGAAGGAAAAGAGTTACTACGTGTGTGTTATGGGAAGCACCCAGTCATGAAGTCAGGATGAGGCCGTAACTGTGAGCAGACACGGGCAAGAAATGAGTTACTGCACCAGGCTTAGCCCTATCCCAGAGGGAGATGCTCACATCTGAAACAAACATACCCGAGGACCTGAGAGAGCCATGAAACTGGCTGAAAGAAAATACTTCTTTGCTTTTTTCCATTACTCCTCAGTCCTTTTTTCCACATCTGTCCGAATCGGGAAACGTAATTCACAAGCTATTTTCTTCATAGTAATTAGTCATGTTAGACAGTTACTTTTAAATGTAATCCATTCATAACGAGTATCGTTAATTTAGGATTAGGAAATGCTGAACGTACATTTATTTGGTTCAGTAACAAGGTAAACATTTTTTTTTTCCCTTTTTGAGGAGAAGTGCTTCGTAAGCATTACAATGAGCATTGTGGCTGCTTTTATGTTTGTCATTAACTTTGTTACATGGTCATAAAGTACTGACAGCACATACCGCCCACTGTTGGCCCGGGAAGGGAAAAGACGGCCACGCAAATGTCCTCCACAGACACACCAACCCTTATGCAACCATGGAGTGATTAACGTGCGACCTGAGGCCCAAAACCTACTGACCCCCCTACACATGGCAACTTCATTATTTCCTGAGACACCCCAAACCAATAAGTACCCTTCAATTTTTTAATTAATGAATTAATTACCTAATCTTCAGAACATTGATCTGCAACATCTTGATAATCAGTTGATCACCCTGTGCTTTTATTTTTTTTTTTAATGAATGTCATTGGGTTTGTGGCTGTAAGTTGGTCAGACAAAACAAGTGATCTGAACATGGTGGAATCTACATTGGACTTGCCCTTGTGATGGACGTTTTATCTTATTTTCTGACATCTTTAGACGGAGCAGCCAAGCGCAACCCCACGTTTTTAGAAGGTGCCTTTTTATGTCATAGAACAATCTATTTATACATAAAATAAAACAAACTATGAATTACATGTTTTTCGCATGATTTAGATTTTTATATATGTTTTATTATGGCAGTCAGTGGGTCCTTTCAATTTCACTGAGGCAAAAACAGTTCAAACATTAGCATGATTTGGAAAACTGCTAGCAAACGGTGTTAATAGTAGATGGCCATTCACGTGTTAAACTGCTGATTTAGTCCACGAAAATAAAAGTAAATATTATGCATGGGTTAATTAATTAAATAGATTAAATAATTGTTACGTATGGGTTGTCACTGCAGAGCATTCTTTCAATACATTTCCATTCCTACCTCTCCATTATGTCTCTGTCAGCTTCAAGTGTTGGTCGTGTTAGTTTCCAACGGAGGTACCATGCTCCAGACAAAATCTACACAAAATCACAGAGTTATGAAACACTGAATCTTATTTTGTCGTTCTCATCCCAATCACTTGAATTTTTTCCCTCCATCTCTCTGTCTCAACTAATTTTCTTTTCATGATGAAATAAGAGGACGAGAGCGAGGAAGATGAACATTTCTGCCTCTCTTCTCTCCCTCTGCCTATCACAATTTATTTCCCACTCATCCACACACACCTCGTCGCCACTCTCCTTGATTCCCGCTTTCTCATCCAGCCACTCACACCTATTTTTTAAATTGCTTTCTTCTTTATACCTCTCTCACACTTCCTGTTCAGATTTGCTTGAAAAACAAGTTTTCCCACAGCTTTATCACCCCCTCTCGCTTGCTGTCTCTCTCTCTCTTTTCATATTGCTGTTCCTGCCATGTCTCTCTGTACTGTTCTCCAGCCGCCCTTCTTCTCTTCAGCGCTTGAAAATCTTTCCACCTCATACCCAAAACCTCATACCAGTTCAAATCTAAATGCTAATGACAGTTAAAGTCCTTGACCCTTCCCTTCCGTGATCTTCCTCGCTGCTGAATTTTGTATGACGGAAGTAAGAGAGGAGAACAGACTTTATTGTGGAGAGGTTAAAGGCTACTGGCTCTCATTATTAAGATCTGACAGTAGGAGAAACTGAAAATGAGACAGAATGACAGATGAATGGAAAAAGGCAATCTTTGAGATTAAAAATGTCTATATATAGTGCTTTTAAATCAGAGGCCTGCGGTCATGCAGGCGTAAGAATTTAGGTGTGTGCACTGGAATGCATGGCCTTTCATTTGTTTGTGGACCCTTTTCATATCATATACCAAGTCCTAACCTGCATGCTTGGTCAGTGGGTTAGACGAACTTCGTCATCGAATTTAAGTCTGCAGATATTAAAATCATATTAAGGGCTAAAGATAGAAAGCAAGATAGGCAGGGGGGTGATTGACAGCAGACATTTAAGGTTATTGAAGTGTGTTTGTGTCTGTGTGTTCATGAGGAGTTGTGTATGTGCTCAAATAGGTGTTCAAGTGTGTTTAGGTGTGTTTGTGTGGTGTGCGTGAGTGTATTTGTGTCAGGTAGTGAGCTGAATACTCTTTACGCTGCTGACCTTCAAAAGCAGCTAAATGACAGGTAGGATCACAGCCCTTTGTTTAATAATGAACCAGCTGACATTTGAAGATCAGATCAGCAGCTGCATTACCATCAGGACTGAAGAGTAACAGATTACATTCACATTTATGGCTCTGACTTTTATCCACAGCTTTCTACAGCGAGTGCGGGTGTTGAAGATGAATACAAGACTAACAAATGGCAGTAGTGGCTCATGATTACAGTGTCCTGATAATGGATACTATAATTTGCTCCAGTATTGATTTGTAGATTTTTTCAAACAAAATTTATTAGCCTTATTTCTAATGTAATATATGACTGAAGTTACCAAGTTTAGAGGGTGTTTTTTTTTATTTTTATTGAAGCCATTTGAAGATCCTAAATGAAATCATCCACGAAGTGACTAAATGTCAGTCAGTTTAATCAATGCATTGGGTACCTCAGTAAAGCGATTACACATCCTTTGGGTTCTCACAATGGGGCCATAAAAATAATGTGTCATCTTCAGTGATGACATGATCACATGATGAAAGAAAGAAAACCACAACTTAGTCATTTAAGCTTACTTTGACTTCTCTTGAGATAAGGTCCAATGCAATAAATCATTTCCACATCAACGTCCATCCACTCTGTGTGCAGAACAAGGTCACATGTTTCAATGCCACTTGCAGGCAACAGGAATCAACAGTAAAAACCAATGTGGTTCTTGTTAAAAACAATGAGATCTGTTGTTCATTTTGAGTGTAATTTACTTGTATGGAAAGAATTAAGGGCTGTAGAGAAGTGACCTCTAAGAGGCTTCACCTTCTAGGAAATATTCTATTGGAATCATGAGCCGATTTGCCTACTGATGAAGGGCTGCAGCTACACACTGTAGCTAAAATATATTAGTCAAAGCGGTCCCCACTGATGGGGTATTGCAGGTCATTTGAGATTCATACGTAGTAGGGGCTTTAGAAATCCAGCACTTAAGAAAAGAAGATTAGGTTTGAGAAACTTATTAATCAAACTTTGGTGTGGAGAAATATGTTTATGAATATGTACGTGTTGTACTGTTTTCAATTCAAAGAAGAAGAAGTGGAAATGTGTCTGAAACAATGTTCTTTTGTATATAGCAACATTGTGAAACTTTTTTTCATGTGCAGTTTGTTTTTGGCTGTTCAAATTAAGTCCTGTTGACATTGTCTTTCTCCTTGTCAATGTAAAGCATCCTGTGGAAGTGCTTGTTGGGTTGTTATAAAGACTCCCCACACCTGGTCGTTGCTTTGGAGCGGCTACAGTATGTTCAACAGTTTCTGCCGCTTCTTGAAACCAACAGCCAACATTCACATCCACTTCTTGATCAACTGTATGAAGGTGAGAAATGCACCAGGATGTTAACTTTCTCCAGCTCTCTTTTTAAAATCTTTACACAGCTAGAATTACTGGACTAGTTCTCTTCGAGCAGAACCATAAACATCCCTCGGTACACTAAATACACTGCTTGCCAGTCAGCCAGAGCAGAATGTTTTTCTGCAATCTGCAAATCAAAAGCTGTCCATTTCAAAAAGCAAGTGAAACCATTACTGTGGAACAAATCAATAAATATAATGGAAAACAACAACAATTAATGTATTATCCATCTAACCATAGCTTCATACTGTCTGAAGGCACAACGTGAAAAAATGCTGAATGCTGTATTAAAAAAAAAAAAAAAATGTTTTCAAATGAGATGAATTCTCATCATTGAACTGCATAAATTAAATTATTTCACTTCATCTGGTACATAACTGAATCAGCCACAGTGCTTTTATATTTTGTGCCAATTAATTAATTTGCTCGTCCATAAATTGCACGCTCGAGAATTCATTTACTGTACAACATGGTGGCTGTGTTTCATTGTTTTTTGATTTGTCCACAAGAAAATGCAGTTAATATAATATTATACTGTTAGTTCTATGCTTTTTATTTTTAACTTGATGTATAACATTAATATCAGTATCATATAACGAGATGACTAACACGTGCAGATGCAATTATTGCATTCTCTCTTATTCATTCTCAGTTTTTGATTGACCACATTTTCAATCGCTAAGATTGATTTTCTACCAGATGACGCCAGGCTCTTGTCAGCAATAATTAAGAACAATTACAATTCAAAGAGCATGAAATGGTTCCATAATAACATTTGCATTTTTAAAAGTTGGCTACCTCCTCTTATATTAATAGCGTGTCTATCATACAGTGTGTAAAACTGTAAGAAGGAAATCAGCGATACAGTAGAATGCTGATACAATAAAATCCTCCCCAGTGATATCCAACACTCCAGTTAGAGGTATGATATTATTATATAATGTGATTCCACCCCGTCTGCCTGCAATATTAACAACTAGTTTTATTAAACAAATGTTCTGAGTTCATGATGTTTAATGAATGTCATTGATTGATATTGCAATCTATTTGACTAATCACTTCTTGGCACTCAGAGCACGCTGCCAGCTACAGCTTCCATCTCCATATTATGTAATCAAAGAAAACTTATGCAAATTGTTATGGTAATCAGAGAGCCAGAGGGTTTTGATAGCAAAGTCTTGAAGAAGCTAACCTAATTATGTGGCTGTTGTTCTGTCAACAAAGCGTTTGCTAATGAATGGGCAACACTATGATAAATAAACAACTGAGAAACATCAAGAACGCAGATGTTAATATATTTATTTAGTAATAAATGTGTGTGTTGGTCTCAGCATGTGAGATTGTCTATAGTAATGGACTGTTTCAGAGGAGATTTACTCATTTGTGTGTCTGTGCGTGTAACACCGAGAATGTTTGTGTCGCTTTCTCTTGTCTGGATTTGATGTGTGCCTTCATGCTGTGTCTAAGTGTTTTGGACCTTGTTTAGTGGAGCTGTATATTTTGGCAATTAGACTAAGTTTTGTGTGTGTGTGTGTGTGTGTGTGTGTTGGAAAGTACGGAGAAATTCTGTAAGACAGCAATATGACTAGGGTAGTAAGCGTGAGCTGCAATTAATCTGGATTTTTTTTTTGCTTGATGGGTTTAACTGGAATTCATTGTAAGTGATGATGTAATTCATTTGTTAGCCACTCATCAAACAAAAACAATGATGACTGGACTATTCTGCAAAAAAGAAATTCTGTACATTCAATGCCAAACCTTTTAGTTAAGTATTCCCACAGTATAGCTATATTGTTGTCTAAAAGTATAGTACATAATTAAAATAAACATCACAAACGCCCTTTCAACAGCCTGACCTGCCCATACTTTCTGCTGCACTATTTAAATAACACACTTCCTGTAAATTGTATGTTGCAGAATGACCAAATATGAAGCTATTTCCCAGGCTGACTGTGTGTGTGTGCAATGACTGTATTCATGAAAAACATTTTTGTGCTTAAAAATGCATGATTTGTTTGGTTGGATAAACATTTTGCTAACCTTTTTTTTCCCTTTTGTGTTTTTCTATTGTGTTCAATACAACATGCGCTGGTAGTAATCATGACACAGAATAAAGCAATGACTGTCACAGTTGGGATTGTGCAAATGTAAAACAGCCAGTGCCTCACAGCAAAGACAGCATTGCTTCTCCTTCGTACAAGATTTGGCATACACATGCCTTCACAAGCTTTGTGTACTCTGTGTGCTATGTCCTTGTGCCTGGCTATATCCTTTCATTCGAAAGAAATCTTAATCTCAAAAAGACTGATGAAAAGGTTTTACATACTGCAAGGGACATATTCTTTGTTAAAGACCTCATCATTAATGGTGACTTAAGTTAAGTGATGATTATGGATGGAAATTATATCTTTGCTTATACCAAAAAACAACCTCCAGCCTTACCACACAAGCAGGCCTGTCAGAGCAAAACATGCTGAGTCAAAGTGGGTCGAGATAAATGCACGAGAAAATTACCCAATCAAGCAGGGTCTGTGTGCGCTGGCCAACAACAGTTTGCTGGATATGGATGACGTGCACCAAATTCTGTGTCCACATTTGCACAAAACTGCTGAAGAGCTAGTTTAAGAACCTTTGACCCAGCATCAAATGCCCATATTATCTCACAAAAAGGTATTCCAGATGTCTTGTTTGCAAGCAAGGTAAGAACAGGAAGAGTTTTGGAACCTTTCCCTGCTGTTCAAGATTTTTCTGAAGATTTAGTCAATGGACGACGTGCCCCATAGACAAAGGGCATGACTCTTGAAGGCCATGCTGACCTGCTACGTCAACGTGATTATCCCAGCTTTGAGGACATAGTTTAAAGCACAGTCACTGGTCAATGTGCTGTCTTTATGGAGGCTCTGCTGTCATACGTTACACACCAGTCAACGCAGAAGAAATTAACTCAGCCAGCAAAGAACATGGAATATTTTATCAACAATGTGATATACACCAGCAAGCAAAAACATTATCACTAATCAGGTCCTGGACACAGTAGGCTGGTGGTCACAATGCATATTGGGTAGTGACACATTACACAGCAATGACCTTTTCCTAATTGGGATCACTCATCCCAATCAGCTTCCTGAAATGGCAACCCAGTTCAATATCACAAAATCTCTTCCAAAATACCATTATAAAAAACAAACTTACCTATTAACATGAACTTTGGGTAGTGACCAAAAGAATGCTAGTAGCTGAAATTAATTTCTTCCGCCTGGGCTCCGCAAAAGAGAGTGAGGAGCTCAGAGATCTGGAGGGAGAAGTAGCCAACTAAGGTGGTTTGGGCAGTTAATTAGGATGCCTCCTGGGCAACCTTCCTTTGGACATTTCCTGGGCACATTCAATTGGAAGGAGACCCAGCACTTGCTGGAGGGATAACATATCCCATCTGGCCTGAAAACACCTCTGGATCTCCCATGAGGTGATGGAAAATGTTGAAGAGAGGGATGTCTGAAATACCCTGCTTAACCTATTGCCACTGCTAGTCAATTCCATATAAGCAGAAGACAATGGATGGATGGACCCATTTCTCTGTTCATGATTTAGTTCATTTAGTGGAGAGAGTTTCCATCTGAAATTAGTAGAACCTACAGCACTGATGTGTTGTAGGTTGTAAAATATCAAACGGTCAGTATCAAACCGAACCAAACCGTGAGTCTACCATTATGAATTATTCAACAAATGATTTAACAGCAATTCAACAGTTTCTACCACAGGTCATTCTATGATGCGTTTTTACTGCCAGGCTTGACATTTCAGGAATTTCGTTACCACAAGCCTTGTTATTATGATAAAAGTTAAACCTCGCTTTCATGCTTCTGCCAAAAGCATGGGAAAAAAATTGGATTTGTAAAATCAGTGCTTCTCTTATGATCTGTGTGCCAACGTGAACAGATATCTGTCGGCAACAGACTGCAGGCAAGGAGCTCACCAAAGCCTCAAACTTCCATGTGTTCCCTATACAGTCAAAACATTTGGATGTCATAAATTCTCCTTTACATTGGTTTTAATGCACCATTAATTTACACCGAGATCTACAGTGGCTGCAGATGGTTTTTACTGTGTTTTGGTCGATGATAAACATTTTGCTAGGAGAAAATAAAACATGGGCCAAGCCCTTTAGTTCCATCAGTTTCTTTATATCTTTTGTGAACTCATTCTCAGCATGTTTGTGTGCACTAGTTGTAAATTACACGGATAATTATCTCCTATCAGGAAACTCCCTCGTAGAGTTAGACCATGGTGTTTGTGAGTGTATCCATCTGTTTTTGTGTGGTAACTTGAGTGTGTGTGATGCTCTGTCAAGGGGAACTCCCCAGTATAATCCCTGCTGTCAGATTAAAGATCGATTGAAGTAAACCAGAGATAGTCTGGTGTTACACCATCATGACATCATAGGGGTTTCTTAAATGTCAAGGGAGATGGAGGGAGAGAGGAGAAAACAGACAAACAAAAATGATAAGAAGAGGTTGGAGAAGAGAAGATGACCACCTGCACTCTGTCTTGCTGTGATTATTCTTTTGTACTGCTTTTGGTAATTAAACCACTTTTTTTTTTACATACTCATTTGTTAGGTTAAGCTAAGGATTAAGGTCCTTTATAACTAACTCTAAGTTGACAGTGATTTCTGTGGTATCTCCTCTGGGGGGGGGGGGAATAAAATCCCAGACAGGATGAATGATTTCAGATTAGGACATTTTACTATTTTTTTCAAACAAATTTTTACTAATTTACTTTTTTTTTGGGTGGGGGTGGTGGTGGATGGAATTTTTGCTCAGTTTCAGGGTGTGATTCACTTGAGTGGAGCTCAAAGTGTGGTAGGTCCATGTGTTTTATCGGTATGTGACTCATTACCACAAACGAGATTTGCGGTTGCGTCCAGCCATAATGGGTTCCATTCGCAATTTTAATAGATTATCTAATCAGCCTTCTAAAAGAGTGGTGTGATGAAGTACAGTTTAACACACATGGAGACGTGTTCAAGAGAACTGCCATGATGCCACCAGACTACAGCCGGGTACACGATGTGGGTTTAACACACACACACACACACACACACACACACACACACATAATAAAAACATGCACAGTGATACAGGCAGCAAATAAGAAACAGTATTAAAGTAAAACATGCATAATTTGTCAATGTTACAAATTACTATTTATAAATTACTGAAGCCTATTTGTTTAAAATTATTCTTATGAAAACAAAATGGTCAGCCATGCTGCACAAACAATCCAAAAAATAGATAGAGAAATATTTAGTTACAATTGGATCCAGCAACTGGTTTATCTAACTTTATTTACTTAATATTGGTGCTTACTCTTTTGTCCAATGATCTTTTATAGCCTGTGACGGAGCAGTTCCGTCACCGACTGCGGCCAGCGCGCGCACACACACACACAGCGCACACACATACACATCTTCCCCGTTCCCGTCTGCTCCGCACTAAATAAGAGTTAAAAACACACACATTCTTCTTCCCCTCACTGGACAATAGCGCGGCCAGGGGTGCACACTTGGCAGCGCCAATTCAAGGTTTACATACGCAAACAGATGAAAATGTACACGTATTGCAATACATGTGTCACCTCTTACCTGCCCGCTTCCGGCGGAGAAACAGGACGTAATCTCAAACGTCATTAAATAGAAGGATGACGCGCGCATTATTGATCATGTGATGTGGGGTTTTCGAGTTGTCCTTTGTCAATTAGTATTGTTTCTTCTGTTTCTGAATACCTGTGTTTCTGTGACTTGTAAGTTTTCAGTAAATTTTACAAATGTTATTTTCTACATTAACATAATGAGTTGGGACATATAGGACAGAGTTCCTGGGTGTGTGAAGTGAAGCCAGCATAAAGTATTTTAAGATTGCATTGTTTCCAATGGCCAGCAGGGGGCAGCTCTATTGGCTGCAACAAACAAGGTTTGATTTTATAGAGTCTTATGTGAAAATGACCCTTCTGTCCGCATTGATTAAGTAACCAATTAACTCAGGAATTTATCATCTCAATCAGTACTGTACTTCTTCTTCTTCCATACAATATGATGTTCATTTTGTAAATTATGGTCACATTTAGAGTAAAATCAGATGATAAAGCAGGCTATGCTTAAGTGTGTGGCTGTCTTGTGATTGCGTCTTGTGACTCCATCCAGCATAACACATCAGGCTCACAAAACTTGGATCAATCTGTAAAAGTAGGCATTAAAATTAAAATTCTGTGACTGTATTAACTTTTTTTTTTTTAACCTCAGATGTTTTTGTAAACATCCTTAGTGTAGTCATTATCTGTAATGTCCATAATTCCAAATTTGTGGTTTCAAAGCAGTTCTCTACAAACCAATGGGTGATGTCACAGTAGGTTTACACTCAGGTTGGAAGATTGACAGTATGATGGGAAGGAAAGATGAAAACAAACTGAATGGATGGGGGGAAAAGAAAAAGTTAGGAAAATACATGCAAATATACTAAGAGATAAAGGCATGGAAACATAATAGGACAGAATACAATG
This sequence comes from Nibea albiflora, assembly GCA_014281875.1. NCBI lineage: Eukaryota > Metazoa > Chordata > Actinopteri > Sciaenidae > Nibea > Nibea albiflora. Next base: position 7,691,294 of record CM024803.1, read on the forward strand.
CCAGAGGAAGAAACAAGAATAAGACAAAGAGCCCTGTGGGGCCAAACCAGGCAATATTTAGAGCCTAAGTTTCTTCTCCTCAAAACCTTTTTTGCATTTTCATTTTTCTTTTTCCTCCCAGTGGGCAGCACATACGTGCAAATGCACAGGCCAGATTCATTATATCATTAAGTGGTCAAATGCATCCAATCAGACTGTCTCTCTCTCTCTTATCTGTAGTCCCCAATGTCTCTCTGTCTATCACTCCATTCACATGCAAAATGCATACTGAAACATCAGAAAGCAATGAATTATTTCTCTCCAGAATAATACAGTAACTTGTTTTTGTTTGGTTTTTTGTTTCTTTGTTTTCTCAGGCTATTTCTCGTCCATCTGGCTGCTAATGATAGAAGTCGGCTAAGAAATCTTAATATTGGGTCAAATATTGTACGGTATCTCTTTTATTACAATCAAACTCTCATGGACTATGTTCAAATGGTACTAAAGTCTTAAATCTTACCAGATCTTAATCCACCACCATCATCAAAACACCCAATCAGTTGTTCTCAATCTCAACAGCAACTTTAAAGATGTGATGTTCTGCACTGAACCTTACATTCAGCAGTCTATACAAACTAAACTGTCAAACTAGGTGAGCTACTTATTGCCATGGCAACAGTGCAAAGTTCTGAGACGCTTTTCATAATTTTGGCAGCGCAACAGCTTGACTGAGCCAGTGTTACTATGGATTTCAGAGAGACAAAACGACGGAGAAAGTGGGACAGCTGGCTGGATTGGTATTTGGGGAGATGCCTGTGTTCAGTCAAACTCAAAAGGCACTACTCAAATGTGTCAGAAAAAAGCAGGAGATATTCGGGGGGGAAAAAAGAGAAAAACTTGGACGTGATCTCTCTGAATGCAAGCCTTTTTGACATCGCCGTCATTTCATATTGATATCGGATATGGGTGACATCCTGGAATAAGTATGAGCAGTCATCCAAAAAAATCAGTTATGGGGGCAATTTGGAAACTCAGCATGAAGGCCTGTGGTGTGGTCGGAGCCAGAGACAGAGACAGGAAGGACTGAGGAAACAGTGAATAAATCATGGGAGTTCAGGGACAGAGGTTATGTGACACAGGCAGACACGCTTAAATGTATGATTGTGGGTGTGCACAAGAGCTAGCAATTGACCAAGAGAAACAAAAAGGAGGAGTGACACAGAGTGCACCAAACTCAGTCATGAAGAGTCAGAGCTATATATCACTGCCAGCTAAGTGATCTTTAAAAAAGAAATGATCAAGACAACAGCTGCATAGCTATTACATGAAAACAAGTTCACAATATCCCAGGAGTAGATAGAGGAGAAAGAAAGTAAGACAAGGATGACTAAAAAACTTGAGATAGACAGCAAAGTGCAGAGATGACAGACAGAATCTGGAGAAAAGAAGACAAATAAAATATGTGACCCGCTGATGATGCTGCTACATGAAAAGTTATGGGTTCATCTAGGGATTTGGGAATGTCTGTGCCAAATGTTGTGCTAATCCATCCAGTAGATAGAGATATTTCACTGGATAAGTAAAACTTGGCCTGCAAAATTGTGAGGAGATCACCAAAGTCATTAGGCTTCATTCCCCCGGCACCATGCTTATCTGTCTCATAGTCCAAGTAATAAAATTACTTTTAAGAATCACTAAAAGCCAATAATGTCAAACTCTTGGGATTCATCCTCTGGGGACCATGAATGTCTGTACAAACTTTAATGGCAATTCATCATATAGTTGTTGGGGTATTCCAATCTTAACCAAAGAAGCAGGGCCATCGGCCCCTTGTATGTCAAATAAAAACTTTTCAGCTGCTGTGTAAACGTGTCTGTCTCTTCTTTCATGTCAGGTGTTGAACACAGTCATCCATTCATGCGAAGCAATCTGGGAAAAGGTAGGACACCGTGGCAGTTGACTGAATGAAATATGATAATGGGTTGACAACCAGGCAGACTATTACACACTTGTTCACACACACAGGCAGGCACACATACACCGACTGACACAAAGTTAAGAAATAAGAGAGAGCGAGACAGGAGGAAAAGGAAAAGCTTGGAATAGGCTGACCCACTAAATGTCATTTTGCCTCTGAATGGACTGAGACATTGAACACGATTGATGTCAGTCACCAGACACGCATTTCGTGTCTGATCTGAGACAACTGCGCTGACGACCGTGTTTGCAAATTTGATAAGTTACAAAATGGCCCCCGGAATAAAACTGAGACAGGTATTTGAGCTTAGACGTGAGCTTGTTGTGCTAAGGGACATGCTTTCTAAGTAGGCTGCAATATAACTGTCCATTAGGGGAACAAAAATAAAGAAACACTATTTGGGGACTATAGGGAACTAGACACTATAAAAGTTGTGTTTCTGAATAGGAGAGCTAGGAAATAGGTATTAAGACATGGGAGCAAGTGCTTTTGGGTCTCGTAGATGCTAGTTCCATTAAGTGACATGTGTTTTTCTGATGAAACTGTCAACCAAGGTGATTTGGGGTGAAAGAAGTCTGGGTCCTCAATGGGACCTGCTGAGAAACCAATTTACGGAATGGGACAAAGACGGTGAATTGAGGGTATTATGTTAGCTCGTTCCACTTTGAGACACGTATTTTGAGTGGGCCACCGGTTAAATGTCCCAATGTGGAAAACTTAAAAACAGATACAATTGAAAAGGAGCCAGTAAGCGCAATAAGGTATGCTTTTGGGTAACATAGAAATTGTTTTACGGCATATCTGAAAGCAAAATCATAAGTTTGCATGCGCTTTATACATTTTGAGACCACATTAATTGTTTTGAAAATAGGGAAAGTGTCATCAAGGTCAGTGATGTACTTGTGCAGAACAAACTTCATTAGATGACTGGTGAGTTTGGCTCGAAACTTACCAAGTGACAATTACAAGTTACATCTACAGTATATTTTACAGAGCATTGATGCTAAAGATAGATTAGAGAGAAATATTGATCTTGATTGCAAAATGGTTCTCTATAGAGCAATAGAGATCAGCCACATTGTAGAAAATTATGTGCGAATCTATTTGAATAAATACTAATAGGATGAAACACTTCCAGAGGAATACGGTCTGATCAACATCTGATTAGAACCACTAGTGGCCAAGTGGTGAGTCTGCCTAATTAGAGAGACAAGCATGAGTGCTTGAACAGAACTAATGGTCATGAGACTACACAGTTATTTAGCCGGTTACAGCAATGTATGAGCTGCATCTGTTGCTGGTAATTTTTTCCAAAATGTGTTTGTACATCTTGTACATGCTCGCTGTCTAGGGAGTCTCACTGATTTCTTATTTGTTATCATGATCAGTGAGTTTTTCCTCATAGTTACTTTCAGTAAAAAACAACTACAGAGGAGTTGCGCTGAACAGTTTCAGGATTTTCTTGCTCTGCTTGTATTTCACATCAAGGCTAAATGACACCAGGCCGCACTGTTGGTAACTTTTACAGACCCGAGAATCCATCACAAACTGTAATACTTCTACATCAGAAAAAACAACAACAATTGGTACAAACAAGTACTAACAGACAATGAGACGAATAGTCATAACCTAAGAACTAACTTACAGTTTATGTTACAGAATGATTAATAAGAATAGCTCAGTTACCGATGCTGAGTGAGGAGCACATAAATATGACAAAACTGTGAATATCACCTGTTTCTTTTCTTTTTCAGGACAGTAGAGGACCTTTCCTTGGACATTATTAACCATTTTCTGACAGGCTAATTGATGATCAAAGTTATCTTTACTTGCAGCCCTAATTAAAGTAAGTGTAAGACACTGACACTGCGAGCAATGCTGCTGCTGCGCTTTAGAGTCTGCATGTTTTGCACATTATTGGCATGATAAATACATTCATTAAAAACTATAACCTTTTAGATTTTTTTTGTCAGTTTAGTCAGTACTGAACAGTGTGTTATGGATCTGATTTAATACATTTTAAGTTTGGTGTCAACTAATTGTGATAAAATAATGCAGTAACAGTGACAATATTAATAGCTTTAACTGAGTCTGGTTTAAGTCAATTTGGTAGCACTCTTTTGAATAGACCTCATTTGGCACAGTCTGGCAAAGAGAGACAGACAGGATATATATTTATTCACAAATAGGATCTGTCCACGAAGACAGACATTTGTCAAAGAAATTTACCTGTCAGACTGGAGACACCCAAACAATCTGTGGTTTTGTAAATGGAGTGAACACAACAACTTATCAAGCTCGCTGCAGCACTTTTGACAGAAGGTTAAGTGAGACAAGGTACAGGAAGTGTGAAGAAAAGCCAGAGAATCTTATTGTAGCCACTTTTTCTTAAAGTAAAGAAATCCACCATCATTGTACTGATGATGGTGGATTTCTTTAAAAAAAATCATTTACTGGAAAAGTGCTGTAATGAACTTATCTAGTATTTTTCCATTTTTGGAGTTAATCTATGTTGCCTCTGATGTTTCTTTTTTTGTTTTGTAAGTAACAGAGCTCCCTAGACATTACCTAAATGAGCATCAAACCCCCACACTTGTTAGACTTCTCCAATGTAAGTATTACATAACAGGCTCAGAGTTGACAGAACTTTAATCAAATTGTACCGTTAACAACTCTGTGATAGCTCAGCTACTCTCTAATTATCCCTGAGTATGTTCCTAAGTATGTCTGGCCTTTACCTGATCTCACCATGTTTTTTATTGTGAACCTGAAAGTTAACTAATATAAAATAAGAGAGGTAAAGAATATATCAATGGATTGACATAAATGTTTTATGATATGATGAGGCTGCACAATAAGATGACCCCATTCATAACCAAACCTTTGTTTGCATACTGTCCTAGTCTCATTCAGTATTTAAATCCCTACCACACCTCAAAGATAATCGTAGCCTCTTTGGCAGGGGTAATTTGTTGAACAACTAAACTGAAGCAAGGAAAATTAAATTCTCCCAGTGTGTGAAAAGAGCAGAACTGTGATCTGGCAGGTGTAAACCAGTCGAGTGCATACCAAAAGCTCCCCAGGCCATCAAGAGTGAGGAGCAATGGTGTGAATGTGGAGGAAGAGATAGGTTAAAGAATTGCACCAGAAAGACTTTGAGCAGACTGCATCTGGGACAAGCCCAGAGAGAGACAATAAGTCAGTGCCAGTGGGATTAGAAGAGGAGACAGAGAGTAAATTGGGTGGGAAGTGAAAGGGTGGCTAGGGGAAGAAGCTTTTTTTCTCCAAGTAGTTGCCAAACTGTTTGGCAGAAAGTGAGGTAGAAGGAATAGACTAGTTTAGGGATGGATGATTCGATTTACAGACGATGGGAGTGGTACAACGTTGATTGCAGTGGTAACTTTCACCATGCCATCAACCGTGATGTCTTAAGCAACAGAGACAGATGCAGAGAAGACAGGGGAGATTGAAACCGGAGGAGGTTATCTGTCAAACCATCGTCTCTCCACTACCTGCAACCCTGTAGACTTAACAACATTTCAGGCAGCCAGAATGAAGGTGGCAACAAGGTGAGGTGTAGAGAATAGGGGAAGGGAAAGGTGAACGACAGAAGAAACAGAAATGTGAAGGTACAGGTGTCTGTGGAGACTGAATTTTAGGTGACCAACATCAGGTCTGTCAGCCACTGAGCGGAATAAGGACACAATTTAACAGTGTGAACCAGTTTTTAAGGCTGTTTACACTGTAAGGTAGAAAGAAATATCACTTACTTGATCAGAATCTGTGAATCTGCGAAAACACCCTGCAAGAGTATTTTAAGATTAATTCACTGTGGAGAGCAGGTTTGCTCCTGCATGTTGAGAAAGTGAGTTCCGCAGAGGATAGTAAGGGGAAGTTAAGCGATATATCTGCTGAATGCAGGGTTTTCATCAATAACAATATAATATACAGGCATGGTGGACAATATGAAGGTCAACTGAAATAAAAGAGAGACTAAAAAAAAAAAAAACGTGCCTCAGTAGAAATGAAGCAATCTGTGGCACCACCACAGCTAAGATAGTAGATGAGATTGTGTGCAGCAGAGAGCCTCAGGTGTTGCCGTGCACTCTGGGTGATCACACTGAAACGGCAAGGAAGTGCCGTGACAGCAGGGAGGCATGAAGTGAGAGGAGCCAGGAGTAGCTTTCTGAACAGCTGACTGACAATCTCTCAAACATGATTTAAGGGCATTTAGATTTTTTACTTCTACTTTTCAGCTAAATAACCTCAGGAAGTTAGAAACCCCAGACACAGAAGGTTGCTTCCAAATATTGCCGTTTGTCTCAACTACATCTGATTAAAATACCTCACACTATCAACACAACTGTTCTTTTTTTGCACAAAACAACAGCACAGAGTTGCCAGGTGATTCTTTGCACTGAACTGCTGCTTATATATATTGAATAGATGCTGCAAAGGAGATATGCAGAGGTGAAAATGGTTACTAAAAGCAGCAATAATGTCATTTGATTATTTCTGATTGGTACATTACTACATGCAAACCATTAGAAATAAAAACAAAGAGCTAGCCCCCACTTTATCTTTCTCTTTAACACACTTTAATTGCTCTTTGACTGGAGGAACTAGGGTTAGGAGAGTGGAGGCAGTGTGAGTTCCTACAAATGTCCCAGTGGTGGCAACAGGCTATAAGTATTGCATTTTACAAGCTTGTAGGGTTTCTATATGGTTGCTAACTCACTCGTTAGCAGTTCCAGCAGGTGAGTGCTAATTAGGTAGCACTGAACGAATAATAGAGAAACATTACCTTCCTTATGGAGAAAGCACCCGCAATGTTTTCGCAATATTCATTCATGTCGTCTTCTGAATAAAAGTTATGCAGAGCTAGAAAGTTTTGATTGACTTTGCTCAGCTTCTTGTCCACTGTGCACTTCAGCATTGCTTCATGAAACAAAGTCACAACAGTTGGTAAACATGGCAGTGTGGAAATCTGATTTGCTGTCGCTGCTGTGACCATGAAAGGCTCAGCTGTGCCCAACTGTCCTTGGCCAAGGGTTTTGTTGACTTGCCAGCCAGGCAACCAACTGTCTATTCATCCTCCCTTTATTGAATGGAATTCAGCAAACTGGTTAATTGTATTATTCACTGTTAGAATGAATGCTGGTAAAGACCTACCAGACCATAAAAGTTTTGGATCTCATCAAATGTGAAGTGAAGAAAGGTTGGTGAATGCTTGAGAAATACTTGTGTTCCTCTTGTTTTTGTTGAAAAAATGTATTAAATAATCTGACTACTATCCTTGAAGTGCCTATTGCGTTGAGTAGAGCATCATGTTTAAGGGCAGAAGTGAAAGAAAAGCCTCACTATCTAACTTTCAACTAATAACCAAAAATGAAACGGCACCTCTAAACACAGTGCTTCTAAACAAAATATCTCTTTGTGCGTGCAAATCAACCAACTAGAACCTGGCTCAGTGCCCAGGTAGTAAACACATAAAACATGAGTTATTAACTATTAACATTCACAATTTAATTGTCATTTTTAATAGCAAGAGATCTTTTATGTAAGATGTAATACAGAAACCAAGCCACCCTGACTGTTAGGTGGTTTAAACTTAAGTAGGGAGCCTGCTGATTGGATAATCGGATCAGGTGCGGCTCCAATTGGGTCCTTCATCCTCCAGGGCTCCAGGAAGGGATGACGAAAGGTGGACACACCTCATCAGCTGAAACAACTCAAGAGCAGGGACCACACACCTAGCTCTACATACACATTAAATGCTGCAAACTGTTTAAAGTTTAAATATACAGCTGTATCGGCGGCAGCAGTATCGGATGATGAAATACAAAGTGAACCTCATACAAAACATTTTTTTTTTTTTTTCAGATATATTACTACAAACATAAACAACCAACCCCAATCTGCACGTCTACTGTACATGATGGAGATGGATCTATTAACGTAACCTCCTATTATAACAGTCAATATCCCTGTAATGAATGCCTTTGAAAATATGGTTGATATCATATTATGAATGATTGAATAGGGGAAGTGGGAAAATTATGTAGAGTCAATAGAAAGAACACATGTGTAACTGGTTTATGACCCCACATTTTTCCAAGACGTTTTTCTCCCACGTCTTTCCCACACCCGTACAGGCATTTACCCTATGTTGTTACACATCTACCGTCATTACGGTCACACTTTTTTTCACAAGTTATACAACATTTTTTTTGACCTTCTTATCACAACAGTTGATATCTGCTTCTGCTATTCTTTCAGTATGAGGCCTTGTATCCAACAACTGCACAAGGTACTTTATGTTTCTAATTTATTTTTACATACTTGTCAGTTTTTTACTTTCAATACTGTACATGTTGAAGGAAGAAAAGCCTTATTCAAAAGGAATTAATAATATAATTATTGTACAAGTAAAATAATGTGACGTAAAATTTAATTACTAAAGGACTGTTCTGTACATCCCCTCCTTTTTTAGCCATTCTGCTGAGTTGATTCACTTCCAAGTCAGGAATAGCCTAACACATTCCTGTTTTGTTTTGCATGTCTTGCACTGATTGTATGTCAATGATTATATTGGTAAATAAAGTCTGTGTGTGTCTCCTTGCAGTGTCACTGAGACATGTGTATTTGCAGACGTTAGTTAATTCAATTCAGTGTTCTGACACCTTTCTGCTATTAAATGCGGTGGAGGCGAGCCTTGACTGGCTCCACAGAAATGATATGTGAACACTACAGCTTTGTCCAAGTTCAAGTCATGAATGGTGATGTAGTTTTTAGCCCTTTGGAATATGTTCCAATTTGTCAAAGCTTAATTATTCATTCTGATGAATGATTTATTTTTAGATGTTTTCGCTGGTGAATGTTGTATATTTCCATTTATTTATTATCCTAAAATAACCTAATAAAAACCTGAACTTCTTTTTTCATTTCCCCAAGCTTAGATTGGAAGGCAATAAAACTTTAAAATTATACCTAAAAACTTTCCAAATCCATCTTCCCTCATGAGATCTATGTAATGAATTGTACTTCCTCTATTTAATCTAAGTAGTGACATGTCTGACAAGATGAACTTTCTCTTGAACTCCATCATTGACGTAGGGTCACTGAGGTCTTGAGGCTATTGAGAAGGAGGATGAAGGATTTTGGATGGTTTTAACACAGCTCTTGTCTCTTTGAATGATGGCCACTTCCTCCTCTAATGCACACTTTTTCTCATTTGGCTACTTACACGCATGCATGCACACATGCACAAAAGTGCTTTGACACACACTCCTTCACACTCTCTCTCCCTTTCTGTCACACACTTCTCATCGCCTGCTTCCCTCCTTTCCCATACTTGAATTTAACTAGCATGAGAAATGTTGTGGTAAAAGTGGAGGACCTGGTCTAACTGACTGTATTAAACCACAAGCCGCACTGATTAGGACCAGATGATAGGCGTGGCTCTTAAATATCTCTTCATAAAACCCATGGAATAAAATGTAAACCCAGTGTACTAAATCAGTTGTATGCTACCAGTCATCTGTCTTTATGTGGAAGGAAGTTAAAGATCACCACTGATCTTGTGTTGAACTGCAATATAATCCTCTGTAATAAATCACATTCCTAAGACTGAGTGTTACTGGAGTCACTTGTGACTGGTGGTTTGGCCTTCATAAAACAGCAAGTTCAAATCAACCATTGATCTCCCATTGATGAGAGATGTAATCTGCGTTGATAAATCACCTCTCTTTTATCTTGTTTGGGAGCAGAAAACACGCCACTCATGAATATTGGCAGGATGCTTGGGTAGTTGCTTTGCTCTATAAATTTAGGGTTGGCTTTTGGATTGAAGGACCAGGTTCGCTCTCTGTATATATTTGATTGGGCTTTTTATTATTCAACCTTGATGAGATTGTGTTAGGATTTTAATGCCACACTGGACAGCTGGAACTAATATTTCACTGACTGTATTAAAGTGATTAAAAAGCCTGTCATGAATCATAACTTTAAAGACTTAGCTGTGTTTTTCAACTAGGAATTACTTGCATTTCAGAGTGTGGTTTGCCCATGAAGTGATGAGCTTTATTATGATGTGACAGGCTTGAACCACAACACACAGGGGGCAACACAATGACAGGAAAATCCATATAAATTATTACAACCCAGTGCAATAAGGACTACCTTGCCGTGAAGCTTTATTATTTTTTTTCTCAGAAAATGTGTTGATTCTCAATTTCAGGTAGTGCCCTTGTGCGATTTGTATTGAATATTTGGACAAACTCATCTTCTCTTTAAACATTTCCTCAACAGTTCCTCAAGGTTCATATTAATGCCATCTATGACCTCCCATCAATTGTTGTCACTTATAAAAGCAGCACTTTATTCCATTGCAACCTTACCTTTTTTACTGGAGCTAAACAACTAGAATGATCTTACAACACCTAAAAGTATCTCACTGAAGCCAAAACACACCCTGCCTTTAAATGAGAATGAATCAAATTATATATTGTCTTGGTTTACCCTTTCTCAATATATTATATTCTCACAGTGGCGTCAAGGGACAGAAAAAAAAAAAGTTTCGCACAGTGGTTCACCTGCTCATCACACACACTCTTTGTCACCTTCAATGACAAAAGCTCCAACAGTACTGACAAGATTTCATTCAAATTACTTTTAAAACTTGTATTCAATAACTTTTTGCTCAATGTATAAATGGGAAAAAAATAAAGGGAGGATAATCATAAAATGTCTCCGGAAGGTGAGGGACCATCAAGAGTCACCCACTTCTTTTGATGACTAAGGGGGAGCACATGTCACTGAAGGGGTTAAATTGCATTGAGACCTGGCGACTTTGCGGGCCATGGGATATGGTTCACACAGCTTTCAAGACTATCCTAAGAAAACATGACAGCATCAACAGGTTCAGCAAATTGCCCTAAAAGAATATATTTTTGCATTCAATTTACAAACTCCTCAGGGACCACAATTTCTTTTGTGCTCCCTACCAACAGTCATCTTGGGTTTCTTTTGACTATGACCGAGGTCATTCCCGAACCTTACCCATCACCCAATATTAACAGAACCCATAATCTTGCCCTAACCCCTGTCCAGCTTGGTTTTGTGCCAAAATCTAACCTTAACTCTAGTGTTATTACATCATGAAACAGATTTGCAGAGGTTTTTGATGGTGCAGGCAAGACAATGGCTATACACTGTTGTATAGCATTTTCATATGTTTGTCTGCCGATCAAGAACTATGCAATGATAAGGCATGGTTCAGAAGGTGAAGTCGCCGGGTTTGAGAAGAACTGATCGCAACTGTCACAAAGCCTATTTCCTCAAGTGCCTCCCACCATTTCTGTTTGAGGCTATTTGAACGAAGCCAGGAATTCCTGAGGGATCTGCCTGCCTGTGGTGAGAGAACATGAGTTTGAGATCACATAGAAATCCCTGACTTGCATACAATTTGCCCAACCTCTGTACACATGCCTTTCTTCACTGCCTCTCTTTTCATATGCAAAGACATTCCCTGTATTTGTTTACTGCCTCAATCATTTCCGTACAGTTTGTACAGCACAGCACAGAAGCTGGTGGCCATTTATAAATACCCAGACTTGTGAACCTGAAATTTGTCTGGATTTTTCTTGTGTTTAAAAAAAATGATGAAACGATCGAACCTGTTCAATAGAACCACTTCCATTTTGTGCTTAATGCAGTTCGATGTTCACAGAATAGCGTGGGACCTGGTGCCACAGCAGATGCATGAGACCAATTCGTTTGCAGCCTTACTTAATCCTGCATTTTCCAAACATTGTCATCTACACTCACTCCTAAATTTCCAAGTTTGAATATTTTATTTACATTTATATTTAATTTATATGTATGTAAGAATGACAATTTATGTGTTGTGAAAAAGCCATATATGAAATAGTTTGGTTTGGCTGTGACCAGGAAAATGGCTGGCAGTGAAAGAATTGCAGCCAGTGAATTGTAAGTGAGGAGTGCTTGTGGTTGTCTGTTTCCTAAACACCTGGCTTCCAAATGAAAAGAAAGAAATGAATGGTATGAGAGATAAAGGCAAGGGCAACAGTATTGGTAGTCACCAATTTTTTTCACAGAGAAGGTGGGTGCCTGTGAGTGATGAGAATGAACCTGTTTGCATAGTATTTTCAAAGAAAATGTGAGTGTTTGTATTTTGCTCTTCTCTTAGACGAGATTTAATAAATGTTGGGAAGCTTTTAGCAAGCTATTCGTACTAAATCAGTTGTCCCTGCCCCTGCCTGGTGCCAGACACAACAGATGCAGACTCAGACTCAACCCTGTCTCCACCTCTCCATACCCCTACCAATGAGCCGGCCCCACTCTCAAATCTTTGGAATTATTTTTTATTATTTTTCATAATTTGTATTACAAAAAGGACTAAAGGATCATCATAAGAACTGAAACAATTCAAATACAAGGATTATCATATGAAACAAAAACAGCCGATAAACTTAGTTTGAAGTTTGAATCACTGGCTTGACTTTGAATGAAAGTGACAGTAATTTCCAGTTGGTAGCCTACAGTAGGTGTACAACAATCTGCGGCTGCTTTTATTCTTTTGTTTGTTATATTATTTGAAAGATGATAACGTTAACTGGTTTTAATTGAAGAAGATTACTGTATAGTCAATTTAAAATGATTTAAACATTTAGCCTGTAAAACGATTATCCCCTCTGGCACATTTCTTGTAAAGCATCAAATTGTGAATTACACTGTACAGAATGTTGAATGCATGTCTGCACAGTGTAATATTTTCATGTGGAGTACAAAAAAGTTTCAAGGTAAAGCTTTAAATGGGCCTATTGGGTTCTAAGTGTGTAGTTACAGCAATTGTGCAGGGTTGGCATGCCCTGTGGTAGTGGGGCCAATCCAGTGGCAGCAAACCCTGTAAATCAGTGACGATTTCTGCTGACCATTTTCGGCAAGAGTTTGAGCTGCAATATTTCATGCTCTTTGGACAGCTGGTTGGGTCTTATATTTATTGCTATTTCTCTGTTGACATCTGGTGACTCGTCTGAATTGAATGGCAACAGACGTTTTCTGTCAGCATTCTGTAGGAATCTGCCAACGATACAAATACATTGGGCCACTTTTAAGTAAATATATTATAACACAAATTAATAGAGTTTTAGACTTTAGGATTCATATTTCAGTAAAAGGGTCTGGGTTAAGGCCTGACCAATATGTTTTACTCAAACAGAACAATATTCTCATGATTAAATATTATTCAAGTAGCTTATTATTGTGTTATCAAAGTTTAAGTTTGCGAAAGGTAATTTCTTAAATGAGCAACTAGTAGTATCCAGTTATGTCCATCTCTTCAGTATAGGAATATATAAAAAGTCAGGCCCAGACTCAGTGTTGTCAGATTTCACTTTGTGCCATTTTGCTTCCCATTTTGCTTCCCAGTAAGCTGTTCAATTAGAGCATTTGAAATTAAAATTAATTAGATCTTCTCTTTCTTTGCTCAAGAAAACCCTTTGAAATAACATGCTTCTTTCAGGACAGTGCTGATATCAGCTGAATGTGTTGCAGGGTTTTTATTGTCCAGAGACAAATTACACAGCTTAAAACTTTTAATGTCTCCACTGTGTTTTAATTATACATTTTAATTTTCTTTCTCGTTAATAAGGCTTTGTAATGAATTGAGTCAGGTCTGCACCATAGATTGCCACATTAATCACTCTAGTCATAATCAACGAGAGTGAATGATAATGGCGCCCTAAAATGTCTTTGCACTTAATTACAAATCACCTCTGACACAGTGTACATCTATCACCTAAAGAGCTAAAACACTTTTTAAAACACACACCAAATATGACACATAGCATGCAACATATTATTGATGTCCAACAGGAACTTTTTTGACTGGAGTGCTAGCTCAGAGCAGTGCTCCTGCTCCTGGCATCCTGGGATCCTGGCAGCAGGAGTCCAACACTGTGGAGGTGATCTTCACAGCATGAAATGATAGAACCGATTTCAGTACCGACATGGTAATAGTTAGAAATGGCAGATTAAACTAAACTGCCAGTGTAAAACACATCAATGAAAGTTAAGCTTGGATGGCTACAAAGTAAGACGTAGCTACAGCTGAGCAAACAGATGGAAAGGGGAAAAAGTCTACAATGACGTATCTTTTTCAGACGTCCGTCAAATTATACTGCAAAGCATGCCACAATGTCAAATGCTCTCACAATCTTCTGCAGATTATCATATTTCATCTGGTACCACCATCAAGAAAATTTGATGCACGGGTGCTGCTCTGAGGAGCATGAATGTGTTTGGTAAACTACATGGCACTCTGTGGTACTCTTTTGGCCAGATGGAGGCCCCACAGGAAAGGTCATAAAGTGTCCGAAACAGAAAGGTTTATCATCTGGGGAGCCTGAATGATTTCATTTAGGCTCATTTAGGTGGGGTATGCTATTTCATAGAATACTCCAGCTAGATACGTTATGTAGAAAAGTTTGGCCAATGTGTTTGGACCAGCTGAAATTGCCAGTCTAGACATAGGTTTATTTTTCAGACATAGATCATATATTCTGTCAATAATTTTAAATTGATCTTTTCCTCAGAGTATGGGTCACCTACAGAACATCACATCTGGAGCAGGTGAGGGTTCAATGTAAAATTCAGTGGATGTTTTCAAAATCCCCAAGTCACTCTTATTCCTTTCTCCTGTCTTTTGTAATTCAAAATGAAAAGGTTGTTGTACGATTCCAGTAATTTGAGTGCTGGGTTATAATAACCACATTATGCAATAAAATTAGATGATTAATACCCCTGGGCATGTGTCAATCCATCTTCATCATGTGTGCATTGCAAGTGTGTCTGTTTGCATGTATTGCATGCGTGTATATACTGTGTGTTCAGTGATGGATTCAGCTCTGGTCTTGGTTATGACGTCTCAGCTGCATGTGAATAATAGTTTGAGATTTGACCTCAGGACGCAGACTATCCATCACTGGACAGCCCATCTATCTAAGTATAAAAGGAAAAGCCTTCACTCACACACACATATTTAATCTGCACATGAACTCCTAAAATGAATGTGTCGTGTGTGTCTAGCTTTGAACACCATTACTATTAAAGTTTGAAAAGAAAATGAAACATTCCACTGAGTAACAAGAAACAGACAGATTGAAGTGCTCAAAAATTATTTATTAAAGAAATAGTGCACATTGAAATGAACAGAATGGACATCAAAGTGGCTGTGGCAAAACATGCAGATGGTTGGGTAATGGTTTTTGAACTCAACTGAATGGTTATTACTTCTTCAGCAGGTGCAGGACATATGTGAATAAAGGCGATCAGCTGGTCATTAACTGGAATCCTTTGGGTGTTTTCAGGTGCAGTTCTCAACATCATTACGCATCTTTACACCTAGAAGCTAGACGCTAAAAAGCCTGACCAAGAAAACACAGCTGCTTTGCTGGAGCAACTGGAGGTTGAAGAATGATTCTGCTTTATTCTTACTGGGCTTTGGCCATATTGTACTTTCAGAATTAATTGAGATCAATTAATAAATAAAGAAAGAGAGCAATATCACTTCAACTGGGCCCATTGGGGCAAGAATGGAACCAATCAAATAATTGTTTGGGTAGTCAACAAAGTATCTAAACTACTTTGTTTGAAATTAAAATTTCAAAAAGAAAGAGCCTAAACCTTAGCAGGGGGTCTTGGATTCTGGCGTGAACTTGTAACTCAATAACTAATATTCAATACTTTTCACTCATTTCATTTTTTGCACTATTTGCCCCTGCCCTCAGAGAGTCTGTGCACGCTGCTGCATGCCATGGCCACAGCAGAGCACATCCATTATACTGTAATCAACTGTAGCTGCAAACAGAGTCTTTGTAGCAGGTAATAATCCCGCTACGCCTGGCCAAGATGATGCGTCACATTCTTGTCCCATGTGATTCGGCATTTCATGGAGAGATGTGGAATGGAGAGATACAGGAGAATTTAGAAAACTGGGAAAGGGCAATGAAAACCAGGATGTTTGGCAAGTATAGTAGTAACAAAAAGACTTTGTGCATACGACTACATAAAGACTGGAGGTTGTTCTGTCAATAAGCAGTCAGGGTAATCATGGTTGCCATGCTCCTCCATTTTGTCCCCTAGTAAGTCTAATGAGATCACAATTGTAAGAGCGCAGAACTGCAAGTCTGTACAGATTTCTCTTGTTCACGCTAAAAATATGTGACATGATTGAAAAATCTCATGTGACAAAGCTTCACCCCAAAGTGTGAACTCATCCAGCTGTGTGTAAGACGTATGCACATTTAGAATGTGCCTTCCCCCTGTCTTAGTCCACTGAAGCCCTGACACCTAACCCGCACACACATATGCTTGGTTTCTTTTTGTCACTCTCTGTCTCATCCTCTGTCACACATGTACAGATACACAGATAGAACCATCTCTCTTCATCTGTATATCCCCACGTCTGCTCTGTCTGCCTCCTGCCACCATGCAAGATTCATTGGATCTCATATCATCACGCTTTGACCATGAGAAGAAGGGTTCGATTGCCCTGAGCATGTGCATATGAATGAGCAATCATGAAAATCGGGGTGGTGCTGCATACAAACACAGTCATGAAATCATTTGTTCTCTCTTTAAAACAAACACATACACATGAACTCAGAGGGATAATACATTATTTTACACATAAAAAAAGTGTAAAAAGTTGAATTTTTTTTTGTTTGTTTGTGTTTATTTACCTGTTCATACCTCTGTGTATAAGGTCAACATATATAAAATAAACTTCATGTTCAGGTACACACATTTGGCGGAGATATAATATTCAGATACAGCATATCAAATTCAAATATTCATATTTCACGAAATATGGAAGATTCAAACACTCATAACTGACATATATTATGAGATGTTTCAGTCCTACAGAGAGCCAATTAATCAAGTGACTGCATGTGGTATTCATCACCTAGATCCATCACCTTGTACTTTCTCATCACGAGCCAAATTAGCCTACCATTGTGAGCTGTGAGTTTCAACAGAGCATTTCACAGATGAATGACCATGAATGTGATGACACAAGGTTTAGAAGGGCGATAAAGAAGATTAAAAACGCCAATTGGAAGGCTGATTTAAAAACGGCAGAAAGAAGTAACAATTTGCATTTGAAAACACTCAGAAATCCCCGGTGTGATCGCTAAACTGATCAGATTGGAGAAAAGACCATATCAACATGACACTTAAGTTACGCTTTTGTGTTGCATCGTAGAACAGGATATATAGAGATTGTGCCTGAAGTACCATGAAGTGGAGAGAACACAATTTGAAAATGTATGGATTTAGCTCTGCGGGACTGTTGAGAGCACATTGTCCACCAGCATACAGCACAGGTTCTTTACCAGTGTAATACAATGTACCTGAATTTATGCTGCATTTATTCCTTCAGTTTCATATCACAGTGACTGTAATTAAGCAATAGAGGGTTAGGTGATGACATGCAGTGAAGAGCCTTGGGTTGGAATAAAACCCTGAGCGGCTGTGGTAAGGACTCAGCCTTTGTATAAAGGGAGCACACTCTACCACACTCTACTAATTTATTCTCTTCAATGAAGAACCATACCAACCAAGTGGAGCATACCAGATATCTGCAGCTACTCAACATACTGGACAGAAGTTTACAAAGAGTTTCTAAAATTGCCTTTCATTCATTACATTAACTCCCAAACTAGATGTATTCTGTTTATTTAATTTTAAAAGAATTGCCAATAGTCAGTTCAGTTGACTCTTAGTGTGATGATATTTATACCAGTAGAAATTAGAGTCAACAATTATTTATTGACACGCGCGCAACAAGGATGAAAAATGTGAAGTCTCTGTTGATGAGACCCCATCTTGACATCATCATATTTTAATGTGGCAGAGAAGCTGTAACCCCATGTAGACACCACCGGCCTGGGGTGTATACACTGGTGGTGGTGGTGGATGAAGAGGATGCCGAGATGTTAATGATGAGAAGTCACTTCAGGTGATCTTGGACCTGAGGGCTGGAAGTGATGAAACCAGAGGTGACTGGAGTGGAGGAGGGTGGTTGCATAGAAATGACAGCATCTCTGAGTGGAGAACAGATTTAGAATTGGGACAGCAAAGATATATTGCTGATAAGGACTGCGGCAAAATCTGGTTGGTATAACTAAAAAAGCAAAAGCTCTTAATCAGCTGATATGAGGAAACAGGAGAAGAGGGAGAGAGAGGGACACGAGAATGAATGAGTAACACATGAATTTTCTTGAGTGAACTTGCACTAAGCTTCATGTGGTATGTAATTTATTCCGTAATCCAAGCGTAATTAATTTTCTTTTTTTAATTAAATATAGCATGTTTACAGCAATGGGCAATAAAAGAAAGCACAGCCTATTCCATTTAATTAATTTACCAAATGACTCCACATAAGCATTAAACAGTCTCCATGTCATTTAGGCTAAAAGTGAATATAATGTGTAACAGGCTAACACAAAACTTTTGAAATTAAGTATAAAACTAAGTATAATTATGCCACCATGTTTGATAAACAAAAACACTTCTTTAGAATGGAAGGCTGTAAAGTGCCAGAAGAAGCTTGTGACAACAAAAAGAGAAAGAGAAATTGCCATGAATCGTGAGAGATATGGGAGAATCAAGGAAACCGTGTAAAAAAAAAAGCAATGAGAAACATAAGGGTTGGCAAGTATGGCAGTAACAAAACATGACTGCATAAAATTCTGGAGGTTGGTCTTGCAATGAGCAAGCTGGGTAATCACTGTTGCGACGCTCCACCACGCCATCCATAAAAGTCTGCACCACAATTCTGTCCGTACAAGTCTGTGCAGGTTTCTCTTGTTCGCACTGACTGGAAAAGACGTGACATGATGGAAAAATCTCATGTGAAGTGTGAACCCATTTATTTATTTTTTTTGGTAAGATCTAGAGACATTTAGAACATGCATTCCCTCTGTCTTACTCCACTGAAGCCCTGACACTTAACCTACACACACGTATCAGTTAGAATATATAGAGCAGCCTCTATCTATGTGTTTTATACTGGTATATAGGCATAATTAACCCATGTCAATACAGTCAAGTTGCTTTTTAAGACATTATTGTCACCTCTGTTCACCTCTGTGACAGCTGCCATCGCACACCACTCAGTGTGTGCATAGACAAATACACTTCCTTGATTGTGCCTCTCTGTTTTCGATCAAATGCAACCAAACTGTTAATCATGGCTGACTGTGTCTTCTTACACTGACGCCGTGAAAGTGCTTTATCTTCTCAGTACGCAAACAAACCTGTGAGGGCATGAACAAACCTTTGACCCATCAAAAGTGCAATTGTTTTCTATGACACACTTTGGCGCAGGGCTCAGTCAAAGCGTTATCTATCTATCTATCTCAATACTGTTTTTCTGCCTCTTTTTTTAAACTTTTCTTTCCAACTTGTGGTAGCTCTTTATTAAAAAAGCTGGCTTGAGTTAAAAAGACTGTTCTGTGACTTTTATGGAAGCCAAATGTGAGGCATTCTGTTCCAGGGTGAGGATATTAAATATCAAGGCCTCTGTGTAAGTATGGATTTATTGGCAGGGCAGAAACGACCTGAATAGAGCAGGGCAGGCTTGCACCCACATACACACACACACACGCTCACACTCACACTGACTGTGATTGTGGGTCCAATCTTGGCATCTCTCTGCTTCTTAATGAAGTAGCAAGTCCCTCTGCTCTTTCTCATAGGCCAGCCAATTAGAACACAGGCTGTAGGGTAGTGACAAATCAAGTTGCTAGCTTTGGGCGTTATGTGCATGGCCTTGACGTGAATATAGCTAATCAGTTAGTGGAGAGAAAGTCTGTGCTGCGTGTGTGCATGTGTGTGTGTGGGGGGGGCTGCTGTAGGATAAAGCTATGCTAACAAGTATTGATTTGCAGCTGCTAAATTGGCAAAGGGTTGGAGGAGGACAGAAATGTGAAGGTGAAAAAGACGAGGAGAGAGTGACAAGAAAAAAAATAAAAGAAGAGAGAAGTTGGAAAGACGGGAGATTGTGAGGTGATGAAGACACAAAAAACAGAAGGACAGAATGAGTTTCAAAGAAGTGAGATGGAAATGAATGTGAGAGAAAGCTCCAGTTAAACAACACAGGGACCGAAATTCCTCAGTCTAACCACCAGTGAGCAGACCGGGAAGCCACGTTTCTTTTGAGATATTTAATAGACTCTTTATAAATGAGGATATTTGGCTGCAGAGCATGAGCAGTGCCCTCTTTTCTCCCCTGGGACTGATTATAATTTTCTTTTCAGGGCCTGTTATCTGAACACAGATGGATACTTGTCCTTGCTCTGCAAAACATACAAAAACAATACATACAAAACAAGCTCTGGTGTGAAAGCTTCCCCTGTTTCCTTGTCCAAACTACAGTATTTCCAGTTTTTCCTGAACAGCAAATGAAAAAAAAAATAATAATAATAACAACTTGATAGTTCCGAACACAGAACAGCTGCGACATTTATATTATTTGTTGCGTTATTGCATTTCCTGAATCTGCAGTGAGTGAATAAGAGATCCTGGCTTGACAAATACTCATACACCTAACATGCTTCAGAAAAAAAAACCTCAAAGGTTGGAGAGATACTATTTTGTGAGCTAAAACAACTGAAACATATAAGAATAATATTTCAAACCTGACTCTGCCTTTGCGTTTTCAGAGGCAAACAAGGAACTTCCAGTCCAAAGTAACATGCATTATTGTATATTGAGTCAATTTGTCACTGAGCAACTCTCTTATGTAGCGTGAGTAGCATCCTGCACCATGAAAGTTAAGGATCAGATAGTATATTTGATATTATATTTTATATAATGTTGGTCAAAGTAGACTTAGAAGGACCTTGACAACAGAAACCGTCTCTTTCTCTCTCTACATTTTACTTTTTCAGCTCATTCACTGTGACATTTCTATACTCTCGCTATTTCCTGCTGCACCAATTAAACCAGCTACTCCACAGGAATCATCAGCTCTTTATCATCTTGACAGCAGTCAGTATAGTGTATCGGTTACCGTCTCACTGTGCCTTCATTCAGATTATACAGTTTTGATTAGGTGGCATGATAAAATGTATTCAGTCCAGGCAGAGCACTGATAACATGCACTCATCTGTCATGTGATCACCATAAGCTCACCGTTTACAGCCACATCAAAAAGGTCAGTGAGGTCTTCACTGCGTAAATGGTCGAGCTCACATCGGTCACTCGCTGTTGTACGCGTCAGCTATGTGCACATTTGCTGCCATAAAATCTCTCACTATGTGAGTCTCTCTGATTGAATTATAGTCAACGTAAAGCCTGTTATATTCCTCAGGACATAGTATAGTATTTATACTCCTATACTGAAATTCATCTTCAGCACAGTTGCTCAAAAGTAAGATCCATGGTTCCCTCAACCAAACTTGAAGATTAGTTAGAAAGTAGGACATCCTTTTAAGTGTGGGATTTGTTGTCAGTATTAGTGTCAGAAAGTTCAGCCTGTGCACCAAGCTGATGTGTATTGCTTACCATGACTAAGAATGTCAGGGCGCTGAACAGAGATGACACTCTTGCTGTCACATACTCACTTTAATTCCAGGTGAGAGGTAATGCTGTTGTGTGTGCGTGTGTGTCTGTCATCCACTGGTATTTAATAAGAATTGACATGTTGCTATTGTGCGCTCATATTCCTGATACAAATGTTGAGTCAAAGGATTTCTATTAATATCTAAATATGGTGCCATATTTCTGGGCAGCTTAAGAAGATTTTTGTTTGTTTGTTTTTTTTTTAAATTGAATACCATCCCCTGTTATTATTGTTTTTAATCTCTGCTGCATTCATGCACACGTGCACATGGACTGCACTGAATTGCTTTACATGGCACTAGTTATTTTTATTTCACGTACCACCTGTGTGATATTTGTGCCCAAACATCCATCCAAAGAGTGATGGATTATAGCGTAGAGCAAATCCAACTGTGGTCTGAGTGTAACTCTCCCTGGTGTTGTGTGCGCATATGATAGTGGTTAAGATATTGTGCAGATCATTAGAGAAACACTTGTTTGATCACAGCTTCCAGAGTTAATGATAGGAGCGAGCATGACTCAATAATAGCTCTGCGGTATTTGTGTGTGTGTGTGTGTGTGTGTGTGTGTGTATTTTTGTACATCTGTCTTTTGAGGACCATATTTAGACCATGAGAAAGAGGACATTTTTGGAAAGTGAAGACATTTTGGCTCTTGAAATCGCTTCTTCAAAGGGCTGTTAGCAGGTAACAAGTTAGGGGTGAAAAAGGTGAG
This sequence comes from Nibea albiflora, assembly GCA_014281875.1. Taxonomy (NCBI): domain Eukaryota; kingdom Metazoa; phylum Chordata; class Actinopteri; family Sciaenidae; genus Nibea; species Nibea albiflora. The sequence goes on from CM024803.1 coordinate 7,713,618, forward strand.
AAGGATGATGTGAGCCGAGAGAAACAGACCCGCTTATGTGATCCAGAGAAAAAACTAAGCTTCTCAATGCTAATTTCAGATGACTTTAAGGATTACTCTAGTGCCGGTAATAAAAAATAAAGTAGTAAAATAAAGAAGTATTCATTTATTAAATCAAAATGTTTTTCTGGCCGTGTAATTTTAAAAGCGAGCCGAGATGGTTAAAACATTTTTTGGAAAAAAAGATTTTTGGAGGAGAATTTTGGTTAGTTACAAACATCCATCACACTTTACAAACCAATTTCCTGCTTCAGCTTTGCCCAGTTGCAGTTGTTGTGCACACACCGTTTTACAGTGCAATAAGAGATAATTTAACCACATTTCGAGTACACTTGCTTTTGGTTTTACCTCACACAATGTGGTTTCGAAAACCTGCCTGCTCTGATTGCCTGACTGCTCTGACTGGTAAGTTGTTCCATTGGACATTGTTGCAGCAAGGTCACTGTGTTTCTAGATTGGATTTTAGCCAAACAGTGTTATCAGACTGACAGCAATCATTGTCTAAAACTAAAAAAAAAAAAAAAAAAGGCCCAAACATATGTGTATGTGAATGATATTTTTTCTTCTTAGATTGACAGGGATGTAAAAACCTTCTTTTTAAGTGAAGAGAATAAGAATGTGGCAGGACTGTATGGATGAAAAGAGAGAGTGCAAAAGAGAGAGTAAATTAAAACTCAGTACTTTTTAACTGAGCTAGTTATCAAGAGAAGGTGCCAGTTATTGACTAATTCTGGGCAGCAGATGAGACGCTCTTTACAGACCTGGCACACATACTAAACCACAAAGATACACGCACACACATGAAATCACTTCAACACACTCACAAAACCACACTGACATGCATAACGGCCCACACACATATATAGCCCTTCATACACACATGTTCAACACCCGCACCTCCACACACACACACACACACATTCCTCCCTTGTAATTATGCAGCCGTTATCCCTTCTCTTCGCCCTCTGCAATCGAGTAACTCTGCCAGCTCTATCTTCACAGTGCCGTTTTATTAGCATACCACTATGATCACAGCTCAGCGCTTTATAGTGTGTATAAATGGCATTGCAGCATCGTTGTACTGGCATATGGTTAGTGTCTTGCTGACACCACAGTTTTATTTGCTTAGCGAATGTCATCCGGCAAGAAGACTGGAGGAGAAACGAGGGGAGGCAACAACAGAGAAAAGAAGTGGTACCTAAGGTGAGAATAGTGGGGAGAAAACGGGAGAACAGGAGAGTTTTGAAAGTGTAAATATGTTTTTTTTTTTTTTACTGAAAAATGGTATGTAGTGGAATATTTTCGATGTCAGAGATTTTAATCTGCTCGTTCAGATTTGCATTCTGGGATTTCTGGTGGGGTTTAAATAGTGGGAAAATAAATAAATAAATAAAAAATACCAAGACAGCCAGGAAGTCACGTATCCTCCACCACACTGCCTTTAATTGAATGAAAGCCAATCAGCTAACATCTTAAAATGTTTCCCTTGGTCACACTGGAGATCTAGCAATGTGTGTAGGAAGTGTATTTGAACTGATTTACTGCCAAGAGCTGTGGCAGTGTGGGGTTTGGGACTCTTTCAAGTGAAGTTTTATGTGTTAGTTGTTACATCACTGACAAGATGTCACAAGACATAAATTATGCACTTCCGTACTTTTTCTAAGCGTTCTTGTCATCGGTGCTGCCAGGACATCAAGTATGGGCGAGCAAAGTTATGACTTCGAGGGGGAAAGTCCTCATCTCAACTGAGATTTCTAGCAGTCTTCACACAGATTAACATTCATTTATCATGAGCTCAGTTAGCCTTTATCAGTCACAGTCATAACATTGCATAGGAATGAAAAGGTTGTTTGTGTGCGTCAGCATCCCTGTATTTTTTATCACCTAATTGTGCCGCCTATGGCGCTTGTTCAACCAGACGGCATAGCTGGTTAATATATGTAGTCAGCGGGTTACGTATCACAGTGATGATGACTAAAGAGATGTTAGTTGAAGTACATTGTTATTTCATTATTACAGATGCTACTGTAGGGGTGTCATTTAGCTCAGTTGGTAGAGCAGCCGCCCTGTGTACAAAGGCTCAGTCCTTGTTGCAGTGGCTCTTTCCTGCATGTCATTCCCCAACTCTCTCTTCACAAATTCCTGTCACTCTTCAGCTGTCTCTATGAAAAATAAAGCTTGAAAAAAACAAAAAATATCTTTAAAAAAAAAAAAAGATGCTACTGTTGTAGTTAGTGAAGCTTGCAGTTAATTAGGGTAGTTTCTGTGAGCGTTAACTGAACTTTGAACTGGTAACTTTATAAATCTAATGGGTCCATGACACCATACAGAGTGGAGGCATGAAGCTACAAATATTTATGTGTTAAGCTAATGGAATAGGCCCGTTTATGATAGGAGTCAAACCAGCTAGTCCCAAAACTAGCAGTTTACTAACAGTTACACCTGCAAACTAGGACGGATTAGTGGTGTTTTAACATGTATTTAAGATGTATTATTGTCTTACTGATCACAACTGTTAGCTTGTTTATATCCTCTACAACCTACAACCTCTCTGATTCTGAGAATGCTTGAATGTGTTTTTTTTGTTGCTCTCTTGCTCTCTAAATACCTTCTTATAGAAGAAAAAAACTACCACAACATAAAGTACTTAATTTCTGCTGCATACCTACAGTTTATCCAAAGAAGAGCTTTTTGTCTCATCTTCCAGGCTTTTTTCAAGTAACATGAAAACTGATATCAGATATAAAAGAATGCAACTTTAATTATGCAGTATTTACATGTGTTTTTTATATTGTTTAAACATGCAAATTATGTTCTAAGTCAATTTGACCCTGCAAATAGCACTGATGACTCTTGCATACATACTGCACCTGCGAGCCCCATCAGACACATAAGATAAAGATAATGACATTTCCGGTATCTAAAACTTTACTGCCTTTACTTTTATCCGGGGAATGTGATTTATGGAGAGTGCGTTTGTGAGTGTGAGGCACCCAGGTGCTGTCCTGAATACCGGCCTCAGCATTTTCTCCTTCGTTTCTGTTTGTTTGCTGGACTCAACTTCATCGACGCTTACAACAGAAACAGCTTCTTCTCCTTCTCTCAGAGCGGAAACAGCTTAATGAGCTTAACAGCTCATTAAATCTTTGTAGAAAAAGGCAGAGCATAAGCGTAAAAACCTTTTAGCAAGACTGAGGATGTTTTCTTTTTTTAACTTTGTCATTTTCATCAAATGTGTTCTAATGTGATACTTTTTTGTGATACTCAAATTGCACACAAAAATACAGTACCAGTCCACACTTTGGGGACACCTTCTCTTTCAAGGGCTTTTCGTTATTGCTTATATATCGTAGATGAATGCTGAAGACATCAAAACTATGAAATAACATAAATGAAAATATATAGTAAAATGAGAAAACACTTGTCTCATCACTGTCCTATTGTTTTACCTGAATAATTGACATGAGGCACAGCTGGACAAGCGCCCTGTCTTGAACAATTAAATTGTATCTTGCATTAGAATTTGGGACTGGAGTGAATTGTGTTGGCCACTCTGGGAAACTATAAGGAAGAAGAGGGCTATAGAAGAGAATATATGTGTAGATGATGATAATAATATTATATAATATAATAGCTTTATAATATATAATAATGGATTTTATAAATGTGTTTTAGAGGAAATTTAACTGCTGCCTTCATGTTTACTTGCAAGGTTATGCTGTTATGAAGCAAATGACAAAAGAACACACTACAAATATCAAGCTGAAATATTATTTGTCTAGTACAAAAGTTAATGATGAATTAAAAAAAAAAACTATTAGTTCTTCAATGTTTAAAAGGTTGTGCTCTTGTAACACTGAAGGCTATGCTGAAAAGCTGCAATATTAAAACCACATAACCCAAGGTTTCAATTTCTTTTTAATGTAGGATTTCACTGACAATATCATAACAGCAAATTTATTCATAAAACACAGTTATGAAAATGTACTCATGCTCTGGCTGACACATCATCTGAATAAAGTATCACATTTTGCAGCTTTTTATTTCACAGCTGAAATCAGACTATTGAGGCACAGCTCCTGCATCAACCTATTGAGCTCATTTGTGTGGTAGAGGTGAACAACTCAGCAGATAAACAGCTGCTGATGGAAGTACTCAAGCAGCAGTACATTACACTGAAACAGAGGTACCGCCGCAGATTTACAGCTGCAGAGACGAAGAAGCAGGTTATAAAACGCTGCAGGTATTTAGATTGACAAGATGATGGATACCCCCAAGTGCGGATAGCAGGAGCAGCAGCAGCGCTGCCCTGTCCTTTCTGGATTCAGATGACATTCTTGACATTGTGTGCAAAAAGCCTCAGTCTAGTCTTCAGCCTTGACAGCGAGCACTGTGTGCAATTGTTGTCAGGATGATACAGACCTGTGTTTTTCCCTCGTGTTTTTATTTTCCAGCAGGGGCTCAAATTAGTGTGACTTTATTTGCGGGGATGTTTACAGGTCACACCTTGGCTGAGGTGAACTGCGTCGCCATCAAATGGCGTATGAATAACATGAACTAACACAGGACTCTTCACCCAGGAGACACCTCCATCATCTAAGACCTTGATTTCTCCTCTCATCCCGTATCCTTTTATACCTCAGCCTTCATCCCTCCATTAACCAACCCTTCGCCTTGACCCGTATCCTTTTATCTCTCACTCTCTACCAGCTCATCCTGCAGTACATCATCTCGATTCACCTTCATCCACAAGATTCAGTTCTTCATCTATATCCATATTGGTGTGGTTATTTAATTGTTACCATGACGATAATGGTGACATCTTCATTTCTGGTACATCCAAAATCCTATGATCGAGGCTTGAGGGAATATCTGTCTGTCTAGTCAGATTATCTTTCTTCCTGTGTGCTGCTAGGCATGGCCAACAGTTTATCTCATCTGCCTATCACTGCAAAATATGCCTCCTATCGTTTAATCAACCTGCACAGTATAAATGATTGGTTCCACCTCCCAGAATCTGCCAGATCATTCCGTCTCCCTTTAAGTAACTAATGCTACAGCCACTTCAGTACTTTGGGAACCTTGATTTTGTACTCTTTTGTACTTCAGGAATTCAGCCTGCCATTTTCTGCCATGACCAGCTCTAAGCTCTGCTTCAGATTTTGTGACCGCCAGCCCCGCAGCACTCTGGGCTCACATCAGATTCACAATCCCACTTTGTCCCAGAGAATTGTGTAAAACAATACACCCATTGCTTTCAATAAACTGTTTGACTGGTACTGGTTTATGTTTCGATACTGGGTGACACTGACAACATTGAATGACACGTGAAAGCCTCCACAGAAGCAAATGGGAAGGAATAGCACATGCACCGCACACAGTTTGAAAGTGTAAAGTCGTGTTATTTGAATGCAGATTGAAGACACTGGGTTGTGAACTGAGACCTTACTGATTGAAAATGATATTATGTTCAGCTGTTCAGCTTTCATTTTGATATCCAAATGCTGTGTTTAGAGCAGCACTAATCAATATGTTTTTATTAACAAGGCCAATTTACTGCGTGTAATGAAAAAGCTGTCTCTTATGGTGACAAACCCACTGAGAACTTAACTAACTCTGCAGTTCCCAGAGCATTTCAGCATCTTTTATTGTTTTGGTTTTATGGTCCGCAACTTTACTTTCTTGGTCCAGTCCCTCTGCTCTCATCAAACTTGTTTTTCCAAGCAGCTGGTTTCAACAGAAAATGTAAACTGACTATACACTACCTGCCCAGCACTACATGACAGACAGACAAAATGAATGACTGGTGGTGAATATAGTACAACGAGCAGCAATACGTAAGTAAATATTGGATAAGATTCCTCAGGTGGTCATGAACACAACTCAAAATAAATACTAGTTTTGCTTCCTGTCTGCTAATGTTAAAGTGAGATGGGCAACTCTATGAGGCGACAATGTTTATAAAGTTTTTTTTTTTCTTAATGCTACACCAACCCCAATGTGGCCAAATGGTATTGGTATTGTGCACACTTTTAGGATTGTTTATCATTTTCCTGCAATATAACTTATTCCAACAAACTCATCTTCCAAAGTTAACATACCACTTCAATCTTCAATCAAGAATGTATTAGAATGTATTACAACATCATGCCTCACCTCAAACAAGACAAACCTTTTTTGACCGGATATACAGGCATAAGTAATAACTTTTCAGACTTCAAAATCACTATGTAACTAAATTATCATTTCATGAAACATTTTTTAGTTTAACATAAATTGAACTGAAGATCCAGTTTTCCAGGTTTATTCTTGTGACTTCAACAGTTTGGCAGAAGACAAACAGGCTTGTTTCATCTTCATCTGACCATTGAGAAGGGATACTTATCCTCCCGTAGCTTTGGTGTGTGCACTGCGATCAAAATGTTTGGAAATACTTTGGACTGATAAACCGAGGAATATGCTTTGAGCCTACCAGATAAGAATAGGTTTAAAGTAGATAATTTATTCCTTTGAAGTGCCACAGGATAGTGTTATATGTCGGTTGTTAACTGCAATGTGTGTGCGTGAGAGTCTTTCTGAAGCGTGTATATAGTTTTGTCTAGTTTTGTCTTTGTAGAAGAAATAATTAAAAGCCTCAGTGTTGAATTGGGCTCAGGTCTGAGTGTGTGTCCACGGTTGGTTTCCTCCCCTCTCACCAAAGTGTCGTTAAAAGGAGCCACTTTGCAGAAAGTGATTCATGTTCAATTTCACCATGAGCCCAACCATGATGTGCTCCCATTTTATGCTTACCAGTACAAAGTGAAAATGAATAAATAAATAAATAAAAGATTATAATAAACTGCTCTTTAAATATTACATCCCAGCAGAACAAAAGCGTTTCTTATCAGCTGCTAAATTCTGCATTTATATGGTAGAACAGCTTCTCAGGTCAGTGTAAAGTTGAGGGAAACTGGGAAATTAATGTGTGTGACCATTCAGGAATGGTGTCACAGTAGGTGTTTGTATGATGTTTTTTGCTCCATTTACCATTTTATTATGTTTGGGTTCATTACTGTTGTGATGCATTGAGAAAAGCTAGAAAAAGGTAGGAGTAAAAGCAGTGGAAACGAGCAGCCTGGCCACATCATCAATCTGTTAACCAGCCATCAGCCTATCTCTAGCCATTTAGCAGAGTGTCAGAAAGCCATTCATTCAAGAAACTTTTGCTTGCTCGAGACAGCTACCTGAAGTAGTCATTCAGCAACATCTGGCCTAAAAGCTAGTGTTCAGCCACTGTATTATTCAGCTGATAGCCAGCAAATCAGCCCTCTATTCTGTCACTCAGCCAGTCAGCGTGTACAGTAAGTTAGCCAACCAGTCAGTTATTCAGTCCATTAAATCAGATTGGAGCCGTCTAGTTAAATAGCTCTCTTCACACCTCATTTCTCCCCTCACTCGCTTTTCTCTCATTTAGAGGCCATGGGCAGACAGTACAAGTAGAACTGGGTCAGAAAATTGAAAATAATTTGTGGACAAAAATTCGATTTATAATGTCATGTTTGAGAACACTTTCGATGGTATTGTCACTACAGACCAGGCAGCTCTGCTCTTTGCCAGTGTTCTTTGTCTTTTTATGAGGAAATCTGCCTTCCAAATAAATTTTGTGCATTAGTCCTGTGGGCTAATAATCCTAATGGTGGCATCAAAACGTTACTTTGGTAGCTCGATTTGTGGAATTCACTTTGCACCTTGCAAAACGTAGGTGACCGGGAGGCAGGGATGTTCAGATGTGTCGGGCTGGCAGAAATTCTCTGTTTTTCTCAAAACCCGTAAAAGTAATTACACCTATCACCTCCCACATTTTTTGCTCGCTTGACACCAACTCTTCAGACTGTTGTTGCCTGAATGTTGATAGTGTGATAGATGTAGATTGGTAACTCAAAAATCTTTTTTGACTGTGTTTTGAATTATTCAGTCAATAAAAACAGGGAATCTTTAAGCATCAGTTGAGGAGAAATCAATCTTTGTAAAATAAATAAATGATAGATGTTTATTATTTATCTCTATTGCTATGAGTCTATTCATAACAGAACTGTTGATGCCAATTTGAAATATGCCTTTACATGCAGCCCTAAGTCACCATTTTGTTTTGTAGTAGACATTTTTGTCCATGACCAAAATGTCTACTCCTAAGGTGAAGGTCAAAACCGTCCAGAATTTACAGTTTGTGCAGAGGGAAAGCTCCATTTATTATGATATCAATAAAAAGACATTGTCAATAATATAAAGGAACAACCTCCAGAAAAAATGAAAATCCTGAAAGTGGATGAAGTGACAATAACTGCTGAAAAAGGTCAAATCACAAAAATCGATATCGCACCACTGCAAACCCTATTGGCTACAAATGTTGCTGTTGACTCACTCATTGCTCAGCGATCATAACTCCACCTGCTGCCAGTATTGTCGCTGCCGTTACAACTGCTGTAGTTACCACAAGTCCTGCTGAAATCATTTTTCCTGCAGCCATCAAAGCTACGGGAGGATAAGCATCCCTTCTCAATGGTCAGATGAAGATGAAACAAGCCTGTTTGTCTTCTGCCAAACTGTTGAAGTTACAAAAATACACCTGGAAAACTGGATCTTCAATTATGTTAAACAAAAAAATATTTAATGAAATGATAATTTAGTTACATAGTGATTTTGAAGTCTATTTTTTCAGCACTCTGGCTACAGCTGCATTGTAGTCTATACATTATTAGTTAAGTTATCAGTGGAAGGACAAAACAAAGTTGTAAGTGTGTCTATGTCCTTTGATTTTGCAGGAGGAGGTTAATCTAATCTCCACTTTTGTGTCTCATCCATAGATGATATGCATGGGGATACTCTCTGCCCATCAGCTGTCAAGTCAGGCTCCAGATGAGTTTGGACTACAGAGCTGACTCAATTATCTTTTTACTAAAAGTTGTATTCATATCTTTGATAAATCGTCCACGCTGACTTCAATTCACAAGTCAACTCTCCGATAATTTTGTGCCTAAAATGATTTACATGAGCCTTGCTTATGCAGAAATCAGTTAGTTTGTATTGCTTTCGGTCATTTCGTTACCATTATATTTATGGCATATTTTGAGGAAGAAAATAAAAAAAAGAAGCTCTCCTTGCATTAGTTTCCAGAATGCTGAGAAACGCTGTAGGCTAGACAAGCATACACACTGTGTTGTGTATTCTATATACATAGATTATATTAGAGTGTGTATCACACTGTTCAGTACATTGGAGTGCAGTACATGGAACGTAACATAATTGCAGTGTGTTTGGTTACCCTTACATGCATGGACATCTGTTATTGCAGCCCTAATGGCTGCATAAGTCACCTATGATTTTCCTACAGTATTTCCCTGAATACATCAACATCCACACAAAGTGATGGCCATTAAAAAAACGGGTGATGCACAAGGAACATCTTGTACTGCTGCAGAGGAGCTATAATTGGTTTTTGCTTATTTTAAATATTTTTATAAAAGGTTTTTTGTCTCATTTGCCTTCCATTAATTATTGCCTTTTTTGTTCTTCTTTCTTTGTCTTTGTTCTGTCTATAAACACCTTAATTCTTCGGTCAGAAATATATTATAACCGTGTAGACATGGCTGTATGTGCATCATAGAAAGTTAATTAACTTAGATGCAGCATAAAGAGACTTCATGTTAGGTTATTACATCAAAAACATGTTTTTTGAGAAGCTTTTGTTGATTGCGTTTCCAATAGCTCAATTGTTTGTGTGGTTTAAGCTTTATTTAGCTTTAACTGTGACATTTAACATGCTTCTCTAAACGGAGAGCCACTGTGTAACATGGTCCAGTTGACAGTGATTTCCCCAAACCACATCCAGCTCAGAGGGATGAGACAATACCTCATGTTCAATCAGCGTGCAGGTCTGTTAAAATGTTTTTGAAGACACCAAACGGACACTTTGGCATCATCTGTGCTGATTGACATCGACTGCAATCACATCGTGATACAAGCAGCTCTCAAGCCACTGAAATCTATAATAATTCTATTGTCAACATATAAAAGTGCACTGTACTGGTTGTAATCAGAGCAGAATATATGCTATAATTACACAGCTTGCAAAATCTCAAGTGGCTGATAACAATAAAGGCTTTATTGAAAAGTCCTCAGTGAAAACATGAGCTTTGCTGTTGTATTCCTCTAAATGAAGGCACTTTAGGCCATAGACTTTTTAGTCACCGTTTTACTGGCTTGGTTTATTATGGTTTTTAACCCTTTTTCTCATCCACACAGTGTTGTTTTTAAAGGATTTATATCATAAATACATGAATGTACAGTCCACTGACTCAAGATGGCACTACAGATGGCTGCTTCGGTGTGTTCTTGCATATCGTTGTGTCGTGCTCTGTTTTCTAAATTCAGCTTTGCTGCGATTCCACCACCACAGTTTCTGATTTCACCAGAGAAGAGCTCATGAACATCGGGGCAACAACACCAGCTGACTGATTTCTCCTTCCATCGGTGGAATTGTTGGACAGTCTGTTCAAAGGTGCATTCACCTACAGTATGCTCATGCAGTGAAACACTGGAGGAGAGGGAAACAGGTTGTTGCACTCATGCGCTGTTACCCGGAATATTTCCTTCCAACGTGCAATCACTGAGCAACAAACTGGACGAACTTCAGCTACTGTTGGATGAAAAACAGACTTTTCTTTATTTTCTGTTTTATGCTCCACAGACATGTGGCTGTATAGATCGATTCTGGCAGGCTTCCAACTCTTGGAGGGATATGTTTTTATACGAACAGTGGCTGGTGTGTAACAGTGATCTTGCAGCCTCATGACCTGGAATCATTTTTCATCAACTGCAAATCTTTTCACTCCCTCTGTGAATTTGTTTCACTCATACTGGTTGGTTTCGTTCCATAACATGCCAACATGCAGCACACACAGTTTACATACTTGCTGACCAGATGATAATTATTGACCCTATCATCCTGTCCTGCACGCTGCATTGGGACACTCTGACCATGTCATGGCCCACTTGATTCCTCTATTAAGACTAAGCTGCAGACAACAAAGAAATGTAGGCTCTCCAGGCATGATTAGACTCTATTGTTTGGGATGTTTTCATGAATGCTACCAACAACAATGGTTGTGATGTCCTAAATGAACTTCCGCAAGTACTGCTGTTTACCATCAATATCAACTGAGTGAGTTATATCGACGATAAACCTTAGTTCACTACTAAACATATAGACAGTTCACGTTGGAGAAGCAGGAAGCATGCTGGATTGGGGACGAGGACAGGTTTAAAGAGTCAAAAGGACAAGTTTAGCAGAGATGCTAAACAACTGTACTCTGAGATGTTTCAACTCCAGCTCAGTGCCAACCACTCTGCTTTCGTCTGGAAAAGGCTCAGACAGATTACAAACGATAAACCAAAGGCTGTATTCAGACCAGATCAGGCATTGGCGTGATTCGCCGCAGGGTTGTGTTTTTCCATCACAGGACGCTGTGTGGATATCAGCTCTGCTCTCAACACCATCATACCGGCTCTGTTATGGGACAAGCTCTGCCAGCTGAGTGTGCCTAACTCCACTTGCAAGTGGATCACAGATTTCCTGTCTGACAGGAAGCATGTGAAGCTGTGAGCGTGTCTCAGACTATCAGCACTGAATATCCCCAGGGCTGCGTCTTTTCTCCTCTACTCCCTCTACACCTAATGACTGGTGGCTCTACCTCCACCATCAGTCTGTCTGGCTTCTGAAGTTTCACCACCAAGACATCACCACCCTTAGTGGATTCATCTCCCCTGCCTGAAGGTTGGGGACTTGCCATCTGATGACCTTGTGGAGTCAGAACAACTTGGAGCTCATAGCTCTACAGTTAAAATAGTTATGAACCCAGCCCCACCTGCCACTATGTCCGGTGTATCTGCAGAGTCGCAGTGTCAACTAGGGAGTCACACAGCTTACTGTGGGAGCTGCACATTAGCAAGATTGTGGCTGACCCCTCCTAGCCCAGACATGTGCTTGTTCAGATACTTCCCGCTGGCAGGACCTAAACCTCACATCTGCAGCTGGCCTGATCAGCAAAGCCTGCGAGTACCACGGACAGTGATGCATATCGCTTGGACTCTATATTATACACATACATATATGCAAAGACTCCTTATATTTCATACTGTGAACACATTCACAGGACAGTATTTTGCACATTATCAATCAAGTTTAAAGTATTTTTTGTAATTCATTTTTGCATTGTTTTACTCAGGAATCACCCCACGTTCCTCTCCTCTCTTCCTCTCATTCCTCCTCCTTTGTGCCTAAATGGGACACACTTGCAGGTAGAAATACAGGTACTGTATAAAGCACAAATCTTCATCACTGTTCCCCTGCACCTGTGCATACATACAATGTATATATCACATGCAATATGAAATAATATGCTTCATATGCAGCACACACCTACAACCAGAGGCTTTTTATGCTCAGTATGAGTACCCCCCCCCCCCCCCCCCCCCCCCCCCCCCCCATCAATCCAAGTGACTGCATCGCAGCCTGGTCTTCAAATTGATTTGATTATTTTTTTTTTTTTTTTTTTTAACAAACATTGCATACTCCAGAGACATCCCATGATGCATCTGTCCATCTACTTTGTTTTCTCCTTTCTGTTCTTGTTTCTTTTCATATTCATCTCAGCCCTCCATAGAGAATATAGCATGCGCAAAGGCCTTCACCTTGTCACAGTGTAGTATGTATGAATGTTCTTGAGCATATAGTCTGTGTGTGTATGTGTGGTTTTGAGGGTCGTATGTGTGTGTGTGCTTTTTTTTGTATTTGTTTCTACAGTCTCTCCAGACTTTCATCCATTTCTCCTCCAGTCACTCTTCCCCTGCCTTCTTTTATATCCAACAAAGGATTCTCCCCCACCTCTGCAATGAAAAAAAATTATAGCAAATTATAGCCTAGGTAGAAAATAACTAGGATTATTCTTTAAACTGCACTGGCCAGTTCTACACCTTGGCAGCTCTAAATGGCAGCAAAGAGGGTAACAGCTTGAAACGTTTCAAAGTGAAAGCCGAAAAATCAAGTACTCCAACCTCAGTAGCTGGATTAAGCCCATTTTACCCCGCTAAAAAATACAGAGGAGGAATAATTATTTTTCAGATTTTCAATAAGAGACCAAATCAAGTGGAGCTTTTGCACAAAGTTCTACCTTGGTCACAGGCCAGTTTGCACCGTTAACCAATAACACATCATCTTGACAGTGCTGACCTTTGAGAAAAGGGACAAAGCTTTTATTTTAGCTGTGGTGCACTATCCAATTCTGCATAATCGTGTTCTGCTCAAGTGTAAATTTGCCAAAAAAGAGAGATGTATAATCTGGAGTTAGTCTTGAGGCAGCAGTAATAATTGCTCAGATTGCACACATTTTGTTTCCAATGAGACACTTTCGTGCGAATGACGGCACTAGTGCAGAGTGAATAATGTTTTATACAATCTATATAATCTACAATCTCAGGCCTGCTACATGCATCTGTGGCTGGCCCTTGTACTGTAGAAAAGCACAGCTAAATAACTTATTCACAGATTTTGGTGAAACTTGATCATATTCAACTCTCAGATTCATGACTTGTTATAGTAGCGAAGTACTAATTAACTGTCACGAACTGAATCTGCCAGTAGCAGGGAACTGAACTTGGTTCAGTAGCTGGACCGGACAGGGTTTGGGTACAGCATCCGAGACCAGCAGATAATGAAAAGATTGCTAAGTAGTTAAACCGCTAACTGTCATTAGCTCGGTCAGCTGTGTGGCGAAATGACTCATCCCTGGGACGCCAGGCATTCATTCTGACAAGAAAACCACCTTGGTAGGGTAATGTATTCCCTGCCAGACTGGTTTCAGAGGTTGTGTTTGGTCCAGGGCCCAGCTGTGTTCACTGGGAGCTAGATGCTCACATTAGCTCATATTGCTAGCTGCAAATGTATAGGGAGTATAACATTGTGTAGCACACTCACCTTTAGTTTCATGGTGTCTTTATTGTCTGGTTAGCAATCCAGCAAGTTTACTCATGCCATGCAAGTAGCCACTAATATTCCACTGCCAACTGTTTTGTAAGGATGTGCAGATGTGTTTCACTGTACCACATTTAGCTGTACCACATGCTTGAGTATTCTACTAAAATGCAGCCATGTGTTGTGATTCAAGCAGATAGGACATGGTTGTTTTTCCATGAGCATAGTGTCTTACTCTCTCAATCTTCCAGGTAACTTTCATTTTTCCTCTGCCTTTCCTTCCTCTTTCCCTTAGCTACCGTTTTTTTTTCTTTTAGAACTCTTATTCTCAAGATATTTTCAATAAATACGTCAATTTATATTGTGCCCTGCTGTGTCTTTTCCATCTCTCTATACTTCTTTGCAATTCGCCCACATAGACATTTTTCTCCATAACTCTAACAATGTGTCTTTTTGTCCCTTCCCTCACCATTGTAGGTGCCTGGTTCTTCTCTAACACTTTGCTGCCCTTCTGTCCCTCCCTCAATCCAGTCTGTCTCTTTATCTCACTTTAATATCCTTCATTCCAAAGGCCGCCATCCATCTTCAGTGGACGAATGAAAGAGGGAAAAGAGGGGCTGCAGTGGTAGAGAGAGAGCACTATTACTGTTACTATAAGAACATATACTGTAATCCCATTGTAATAACTATAGTACATTTTCTTTCCCCCTACATCTTCTACATCATTCCCTCGGCATATATCCATCCAACATAGTTCAACACACATTCAGATAGATTTCAAACCAATAACATCAACTAAAAATAACAAATATAAATGTAAATATGCAGATATACAGGAATATCAGTAGCAACTCAACAAATGCTAATAGAAATAAAGTAGGGTACGATAAAGTATCTGTTGCCATGATTAGGATGCTCAATGCTCCATATTTGGTGGGTGCATAGATAAGCAATTGTTTCTTGGCACAACAGAATGACGACTGTGTCACTATGGATACCCTTTTTGTCATGGTTTGGGCTCGGCCCTGTCATTCATAACAAGGAAAATCACAATGCATCCAACTGAGTTCAGTTGTTTAGGCACTCAGCCAGATCAATACAGAAATTGTTGGGTTTGGTGTGGAAGACTGACCTGCCAGAGGCTTGACCTTAACCTCTACACCTCTGGGATGAATTGGAAAACCAACGGTAAGCCAGGCCTAATCACCTAACAGTCTGACCTAACTAATGCTCTCGTGGCAGTAGTGGTAGTAGTGTTGAAAATTTCTGCAGCTAGGAGCCAAAATCTTGTGGAAAGCCTTCACAGAAAAGTGGAGGAAGTTATAGCAACCCACATGTATTAGTGATTTTAGAATAATAATAATGCTAAAAAATATGGGTGTCCTCATACTTTTGGACATAAAGTGTTTAAGGGGGTAATATGTCAGAAGCTTGTACTTTTCTGCCCATAGGTTCAAGAGATATCTTTAAACTGTACAGTACAGTGGGTCACAGCAGTCATGTCATTCAATTTTTAATCCCTAAACAATGTACTATATCCCACTTGACTGCTGCTTTCCCAAAATAACAAAACCCAGCACACCTTACAGAGTTTCTCCAGGCTCAAGAGTGCTTTGGAGCTTGGTGGGAGCTCTCTGACATCTCTGTCTTTAATGGCACAGCTTCATGGTCGGAGAAGACGGACACCAACTATAGCTGTTAGGGATGCTGACCTGTAAGCCATTGATTCCCTATGAGCTCAAGGGCGGCTGCTGTTCAGCTAAACCTAAATCTTTGTGGAGGCAAGGGAAGAATAAGATGTTGCCTTGAAAAGAGAGTAAAAGCACGACATCAAAATAAAACAAAAAATGCATTTTTCATCATGCATTGCTTCATTGCTGCACGCAGTATTGTCTTGTTACTCCACTCAATTTTTTTTCACTTTTTCCTCTTCCTTTTATTGCGGCCTGTTTCTTATCTTTTATAGCTCCCGATGTGTATGCATCTAAAATGTCTAATAAGGTAGAAATGTAATAAAAATAATAGAAAAAATGGTTATGGAAGAGGAGATGTATTGTGTCTGGGCAAGGAAGAAGGAACACAGGATGAAGGAAAGAGTATATTGTCTTTGTGCTCTGGGGACAGACACACACACAAACTCACACACACACACACACACACACACACACGTGCACCGGAAGCACTCAAGTCGCTTATGAAAACCAAAATATTTTTCAACATGGGAAATGAGATAATGTGTCTTTTTCGCCCTCTTCTTCATCTTCTTTCTGTGGCTGTCTGCTTCTCTCTCTGCTTCCCCAGAAACACACTATTGGTTTATTTTTATTTTTATCATAATTGTTTTATTTTCCTCTTTTCCACCCTATTCTTTATCTTTAGCTGTTGCTGTTCCTTCTTTCCCCTCACAGACATTCTCTCTTCCTCGGCTGATTTTGGTTTCATTTGCTCACTCTGCCCTTTTATGTCATATAACAGTGTTAGTTTGTTCCTGATTGGCTGACACACACACACAGATGTATACACTTTTGGACATACATTACAATTTTGCATACACAAACAAAATTAACTATGTCCCAAGTGTAGCACTACTTAAAATACATCACGGTGGGAAAATCCATATGGCACGAAAAAATATTTTTGCAAACAATATCTTGAGTGGTGCCACATGTACTGCATGTCACATGTACACACCATCTTCCATCTCCGTTACACAGAATCTCAATAGCTGTATAAATTCTCTACAGTCGTATAAATTCTCCATATGTAAAAGAAGTGAAGTACATCTGAATCTCTTCATCTCTTCTCTTTAACTTACCTATTGGTCAGTGTGAGAATCAAAAAATTACATTGTGAGGAAAACAGTGTTTAGATACTGCAGCTTCAACATCAGTGTTCACTGATATACTGTAAGAAAAACAATGACAAAGACAGAGACCGGTGTCATTTAATGTACATGTGTGTGCAGTGTGAACATCAAGCATAGCTGTGCAGGGACATTTCTTGATTTTATGCACCATTTGACCTGTAATAGCCTTGAAATAATGGACGTCATAAAACTATAGCACCTTTAAAAAGGACTTAAGGCTAAATGTGAGATATACTGTATGTTGCATATTTTATGACAGACGTGACTGTTGATCCCTGATGGCAGCAAAAGCTCCAAGATTCTTCAGGGAAACAGAAAATTTAAAGCATAAGCACAGGGAAGACACAATGAAATCAGAATAAAAGATTATACTGTACTTTTTCATTGTATTGATAAAAAAAATGTAATCTGGGTGTCAGCATACAAAATGTACTTGCTAATGGAAATTAGTGGTATAATTATGTCATTTTCAGGAGGAATGGTTGCAGTGCTTACATCTTATCTTGATGTTTCAGTGTTGCTTTTACCTTCGGGCAATAAACATTCTTTGAGCAAAGGGTGGAAAAAAAGAGAAATCCCAGCATGAAAAACAATATAAAAATATAACTACAGGGAAAGCAGAGAAAAAAAGCAAAGTGTGAAATGAATCACACATAACTCTAATAAGAATTTTAATTCACCGTTAATATGATGTTGTGCATTGCCTAATATTCTTCATTCTATACACTAGTAAAGCATGGTGGATTCAGAGGAAAGATGTGAGCACATGTTCATGTACAGTACAATCTGTTAATTTATAGCCCTCATTATTAAGTCCCAAACGGCACATTGTTACCTGTGAGTTTTGCCTTTCCCACTTCTTTGATTTATGATGAAAATAAAGAAGAAAATGGCCTCAGGACCAATTGTCAATCTTACGCCAGAGGCTTGAATAGTTTCCAGTGGAAACAGAAAGGGCATAAAGTGGATTTATGCTGAGAATGATGCTGAGGGAGAGAGCAACGGAAGAAAAGACAGAGCAAGAGAGGTCACCATTAAACTACTTATCTATTGCATACTGTCTGAATCAGCTTTACTTATTTTAGTTGTTTATTTATTCCAGTTTTTCAGCCTTGCCCTCATGTGAAGGCTTTAATTGCAAACCTAGCTCTTGTTATAGTCATCATTTTTAGAGGAATTGTTAATTATCTTTCAGATAATTTCATGCTTAGATTGACCTCTGTTCACAACTTTCAGATTGACATTTGCTGTTCGCTGCAAATTAAAGGAGTTTGTATCTGTTCAACTGTACTTGACATTCAAGAAAACAGACACAGTGTTCCTTTCTGACTCAAAAAAAAAACTTACCTTATAACTCACACCTCCGCCAAACACCATTTTATTTGCACCATCCACCATATTCTTCTGTCACATCATCATCAAAGCTCCTGGACCAATTTTACCAACATAACACATACCACATGCTCCTTGTAAGGAGCGTGTTGTATTCAAACTTATTACACAGGACATGGACCTCACTCCCCTCCTAATGTACACACACACACACAAATATCTATATATATATATGTATCACGGGGCACATAGCTGATTTATTGGGTCTCTGCCTTATATGAAAATGTTTATCTCTGATATATAACCAAAGTGTCATCTTTCATTGGATATATCTGTGGGCTGAAAAGTGATAAACAATAGCTGAGGTGGAAGCACACACTTCCTCACTTTCCTATCTATGTTCACTTTGCTGAAAGCTGCACACATACAGTATGAAGCAACAGGCTCTGCATAGCATCAACTAGGGAGTCGCTAGGTAATATGCCATATATCAAAGTCTCCCCTTGAGCGACATCGGGGATAATTGATACAACAAAGGATCACACTGCCTGAGCCATGGGAGTCACTGGGAGTGACTCCTAAATCACTAGAAGCCAACGTGACATTAAGATTCACTTTGGATTGCTGTGTGCCCTTTTAAATCATTTAGAAGAGCGAGGACAGAATTGCCAGAAAAACATTATCTCTGAAAACTGTTTATTCACAACAGTGGGGACCAGACATACACTAGCAAATTCTTAGAGTCACATTAACAGATGTTGTAAACAAAACTAACTACACACAGTGTGCCTGAGCCAACCCAGTCCCACCCTTGAGTGAAAATGTAGACAATGTTGTCCTGTGTTTTGAGTTACACCATTTTTTGGTGCATTTTTCTGTTGCAAAGAGTCATCTGTGCATCTGCAAAGAATGCACATGCACTGATGAAGGTGGAGTCAATCTAGCTAATACAAGGTATTACTGCCGAAATGTTATCTGACAAAGAGCCTTTGTGAATGTCCCTGGGCAGCCCAGGGGAAATATCACTTTGTGTGCTGCCAGTAGTTTGCAAGGAGTTCTTAATCACTATGCCACCCTTGGTCCCTACAGTACTGCAGACATAATCACATTTATGGATGTACTACATGATGCGATTGTGCAGGAAGGACTAGAGCAGCCCAGGTTTGTTGTCATCTGGGATAATGTTTGTTTCCAAGGGTCTGCTCTGGTCCAGGACTTCACAGTTTGTATACTTGCCCCCTCTCACTCACTTCCCGCTTCTCAATCTGAAGAATCCTTTGCTGTTTGGTGTTTGAAAGTGTATGACTGCCAACCACATGCCCGCCTGCCTGCAAGGCAGTGGAAGAGACACGCAGAGACACTGAGCTGGGGTCAGTCCAGGGTGGGATACAGCACACAATGCAATATGTTCCCTGTTGCCTTGCCAGGGATGACATTCCTTGTAATGTGGAAGTGATGTGGCTAGACCCTAACAGAAGGAGGGATCCATAAACCATTGTTATTATTATTATTGAAACGTGAGTAGATGTACTATACAGGCACAGTCTTTTATAATGTTGCATTGCCGCTTTGAAAGAATAATGAAATGTTTTTTTCATTTCAAAATGGACATAGATCAATGTCAAAATTATGTTTTTTTTTAAAATTATTATAAAATGAAGCATTAATCCACTATTGGCTATAAGGTAAAGATTGTGGAGTTGATTTTATGAAAGAATACCATCACAGCTAAAAAAAAAAAGAAATGGCTACAAAACTTTTGTCTCCAGGGTCAACGTCCCTTGTACTACCATCTATCCACCTCCTCTTTTTCCGGCTATAAAAACCTAACCCTTCCTGCACTGGAACAGTGAATCTACGCAGCAATTTCCTCCAAAACGTATTTGCCAAATGAATTAATTTTTATATAAATGTGATTTATGAGAGACACTGTTAGTGGGTCACTGCACTGCCTAACAGGGTCAGGGGTCTTTTGGTCTACAATCAAAAAAGTAGTTAATCTCAATATTCACCCCTCTTTTATTTGCCAGTCATGTTGTCTCAGCACCTTTATTAATTAAGTCTCACAGCTGAATGGAAGATGTTAGGATGGCCAAGATGAGTTGACACTTTGGAGCTGTAACTGCTTCTGACGAATATATAACTATGGTAAGTAAAAGAAAAGAAAAGAAGAGGGTAAAGTGACTAAAGTAAACTAAACCAATGAGCCACATATTAGCCTTGCCTAAATGGAGAATAGATGCCTGTGCCATGTCCTGTGTTTGTGTTACTTCCCCAACCTTTCCGTCCTGGCTGATTCACACCATCTGCTTCGACCTGGATGTCTGACAATTATCTGCTGAACTATTTGGCTGAAAACTCATCATTCTGAACAAACTGCTGACCATGCAGTATTGAGTGTCCTCTCTGTCTCCCTGTCTGCCCATCTCTCTAATTCTTTCTTCCCCTTTCCTCTCTCCTTCACACACATGCCTATCTCCTTCTTATGTGATCAACAATTAATACATCCTGGCCCAAATAGAACAGAAAAGGCAGTGGTTCAGCTACAGTATACAGCAGGAATGAAAGATACGTGAACCGCTAAAACATTCAGATGACTGAATTTTGTTCGGGGGGAAAAGCTCTGACTCAGTATGATCATTTATGTGTGACGAAAGGAAGAGTATGCAGGAGGAAAACATGGACATACACATCCGCTTTGATGTGAATTTCGTGGAATGTGCTGCATATCCTGTAAAGGGCAAATAACAGTAGGCAGTGGAATCAATCGCAGTGAAATACTCACATCTTTCTGTATAAAGGCAGTGTATTAATGTCCTATTGAGATGCAATTCAATAGTTCAGTCTCAAGGATAAAAAACATTTTGGTAAGTATTTACAGATGAGAAATATAGTAATATAGTTTGGAATGGGATTTTAGAAAACCATGTGGATTGTTTGAATATGCCCCACAACTTCAAGTAATAACTTTTCCAGATTTGAAACTGCTTTGGCAGATATCTGGGAAGAGAATATGAACAGAGGGGAAGGTAATATTTTAGAAGGATGATGAAACTATGTAAAAAAGCAAAAGTGAAGTTTACACAGTATAACTGCACATAGATTACCATGCACAAGTAGGACAGAATTAAGCTGATGAAGGGTAATTTATGCTGTATAATGCAGCATGGAAGAGGAAACCTTAGTACATTGCATCTTAAATGGGAATTTACATTAGTCGTGGAGTTCAGCTTCAGCTTCTTCTTTATCTTTCTTTGTGTGTTTTGCCTCTTTTCTGGCAAATGAATTAAACTCAAAATGCAAGTGGACAGAGAAGATTAAAGATCAATGGATCGAATATTGTCCGTGACTGTGACATGTTTCCCTTTCATTTTATTTTGGTCTCTCACATCTGTATATGATACTTATTTTCATTAACTTATATTCTATTCCCCACAAAATATGTTCTACTGTAAAAACAACAAACAAACAAAATTTAAAAAAAACCCCACAATGAATAAGTGCACAGATAAACATCTTATTGTATAAAGGACAGACAGAACAAAGAATAATATTACATACGTTTTTCATTTCCTTTCAAATGTGTAGTGTTCCTGTCTGTATGTGACTGAAAGTGATACTATATATATTATCAATTTCCTCCATTTCGCTGTGGCTGTAATGGTAACATGAGTCATACAGTATAGGTGTTTTAATCCTCTAAAGCCATAACAGTGACCTGCTGAAACCTTTGTTATACATGCTGCCACGGCAATGGACTCAACATTGTGTTTGGTTAATGAGTACAAGGCTGCTTTGACCCCTCAAGTGTTCAGCATAAAGTACACACATAAATACAAACACACCGGCACACACAGATACACACGCGCAGGGCAGTTTTTTTTTCTTCAGTTTTTTCATTGATGATAAGTGTTCTGTGTGTGCCTATAGGGTATATTATAGCAGCAGACCTATTAATCAGTGTAAATATAAAAACACAGACAGAGACACTACATGCACATAAAGGACTCACACACGGCAACATTTGACCAAAGAGCAGCCTGCTGTGTTATGCCCCGGAGTATATTACAGTAGGAGCCATATTAATCAATATATAAACTCAGTCGACTGCTGGCAGGTTGGGTGGGGGTGTGGGGCGGGGACAGCAGCAGTGCTTGAATCAGGGCTCTGGCGTGTGTGTGTGTGTGTTTGTCTGTGTGTTTATGTGCATGTACGCTCATCTACGGCAGGACCAATATCTGATGCATTGGCTTTATATTGAGACTGCAGCATAATACTTTAATGTGAAATAATAATAATGATTTATATTGGATGGCTTTACACATTTGCAAGCTATGCCATTTTTTTTTCTTACAGTACACAGCTCGTCTTTATGATTCAACTCCTTTAAGCTTGTTGTGGTGTTACAGCCTGTATTTGAAGTGGATTAAATGTGGTGGATCTTATTACTTATCTGGACATGGTAGCTCATAAATGTTTATGTCATTGTTTCTTTCCCTTTTGTGCAAGGTTTAATTAAAGATAAAAAGTGATTAAGTAAGTGTACCACCTCTGTAAAGTAACACATTAAATTAAGCACCCATTGAATGACCTTGAAATGTGTCTACAACTCATACACATAGTTTAATAGCATTTTGCGGCATAAGCGTGTCAAGTCTGGTCTGGAGCTCAAGATGTTTTTTGGACTTCCCTTGGACTTGGTCTTGGCCATCGGTCTTGCCAAATATTCTAGATGGTGTTGACCAAGTCTTCCCTTTCTTCCTCCTTCAAAACAGTGACATCTGTGTTGAGTAACAGATGCCTATCGATTGTTTTCCATTGGCAGGAGAAGCCACGAACCATAATTTATCTGTAATGTATTTTTATTTCAGCTGTTCACATATTAGACATTGGAGAGATGGGATGTCTGTGAGTTTAAAATACTTCTTTATAAAGGAAAGGCTTTGTTGGAAATGTCCTGCAAATAGAATTATTAAACGTTATTGTCACACTATAATGAACATGATCATCTTGAAACAGACACAGTCTCAGCATCAGCAAAATTATAAATGAACTAGTAACTGGTCTTCAAGAGGATTCTTCTATTTTCTGTTTTCACTCTGTCTCTATTTTTTTTTGACATTGTCTTGACTTAGATTCAAACCTCTTTAGACCCTCTTCGACCTTGAATATCCCTGGTCTTGGATTTGATAAATATGGTCTAGACTACAACACTGGGAGATTTTACAGAAATGGCAGTAAAACACAGCTTAGTGTAGCTCAGTCTACTTTGTTTAAAAAGACAGAAATACGTATTCTTAAGTGTTAAAACACAACAAAAAATGTATATTCTTTTGACTAAAGTCAAACATTTGATGTAGTGGTCATTACATTTTGGTATGTCAGGAAAACTATGTATAATGCATAATCCTAGATGATGAAAGGGCAAGAGGTCTATCACAAGATTCTAGGTCATTGTAGTTTTATTCTATTTCAATGCTGAACTCCACATCCTTACATAACAATGAAGCACATTAAAAAAGCTTTATACAGAACACATTTTTCTTGCTCTCAAGCAAAACAGTGATGTTGCCAGATCAAATCGGATGAAAGCACTTTTTGGTTGTCAGCATTATATCAAAGGCCAGATAACTATCTACCCTCTAAAAAAACACTTACAGGCATGTCATCCTCCCTTTAACTCTGCAGTGCTATAAATTTTGGGTTATTCCCTCAAGCAAAGTCTGCAGGATTCTGAACTTCTGGAAAGTGTTCACAAAGGGCTCAAAAAGTCCACGAGGGAGCCCTGGAGCACTTGAACAGCAGTACATCCTTTGGGCTTGTATCAAAGCGAGTGTGTGAGGGCAGACATGGGGATTGGACGTGTTACACTAAGCGACAGTTTAGCCGTGATGTGTGTGTGTGATTTTCAGAGCAACACTCACACTCCCAAACCTTATACTGTGTATGATATCTTCCAGTACTATTCAGTGTATGGTCAACTACACGATAAAAATCATTTTCCAACCCTATATAGAGAGCTCAAATTGTCCACAAGTGCAGTGTGCAATGTAGCATTTAATCAATGGCCAAGAACATTATGCAGCTATATTCTCTGTAGAGAGTGCCCTTTTGAATTTATACAACCATAAGATGAAAAAAAATGCAAAATTTTTCAGCCTGACACCATACTTAGTCACCTACATACACTAGAGAGTCGCTATACACACAGTGTTGTAGTGGCTTTTCCTGCCGTGCATAACTATGACTCATACCCTCAGAAAATCATCATACCCTACTGCATGCATCACCGGCTGCACCAAATTACTAATTAGACTGTCACTCACTGTCAAGTAGCTTGAGCTACTTTTGTAGTTTTGCCTTTTGTCTGTTACCTACCATATCTTTTATGTCTGATTTGATGTTTTCTTTCTGTGGCATGCTGCCCTCATGGAGGCTGTAGGTTTGAAGTTAATCTGGTATTGTTTCACATATATGGAATTTGTGATGCCTCAGTGATTGGAACTGAAAGCCAACAGAGAGAGTAAATACATAAGATTGTATTGCAACTTCGGTATTTATGTGTTCTGACACTCCACTTGTTCCCTTGTATTTCCTACCATCCTCAGCATCACCTTGGCATCTGTCCTGTGCTCCCTCTCTTGAAGTTGTTCAGCTGCATTAAGAAACATGAAGCATGCTTAAGGATTTGATGTTTATCTCTCAAGTGAGTTCCAGGTTCAAAGCAATATATCTTAGATAAGTTGCCAAAATGGCCAGTAATATATTGGTATGCATTAGCATGTTATCCCGCGGCTTTGTTTAAGGGAATTACTGATACTGAACCCTCTTTGATTTCCTGTCTGCATTGCTTTTAGAGGTCAGGAAGCAAGTTCCAATCATATTTTCTTTTTTTCTCCAGTGATCTAGTTTGCTACTGTTAAGTGTAATTTGATGACGTAGAGCAATACTCCCACGATTCAATCATCTGTGGCTTAATACGTCTCAAAGGTCATATTCCTTGAAAGACCTGGAAGTCAAACAATTGCCTTTCCACTTAATCAGAAAAGCAGATGATCTTAGTCCATCAACTATGGGCTAGTTTAATCATTGTTTATAATTTTATCATTATCATAAAAATATTGTTAAAATGACAAATAACACTAATACTAATACTATTACTAACAACAGGAAAACCCTTGAACATGAGGGGCATAGTGGTAGGTGCTAGGATATTATTTTGATTTGATAGTTCTCCACAAGCATTTCACAGCTCGTAAGTTCGAGAGTTATTCTCCAAGAGCCATTCTAGAGGACTGCTGAATCACTAAGACCTGCTGACAATCAGCAATGTCCCACAGGTGATGTGTCTCTCTGCATGAAAATACAAGAAAAAAATAGATTTAGATAGACTGTGATGGCAGCCATTTAAAGCAATCCAAACAGTTTACAGCGATAATGATCCCAGCCTCAGCCATCTGACATCTGATGTTATTTGATATACATATCCATCCATCCATTGTCCTTAACCACTTATCCTTATCAGGATCACTGGGGGCTGGAGCCAATCCCAACTGGCACTGGGTATAAGGTGAGGTACACCCTGGACTAAAATAAACATTCACAAGCAGAATAAGTTCATGAAACCTGAAACATGATGCCACCCATAGAAGCATGGTCAGCCCTGCCGCTTCTGGGAGCTTAGGACTTTACTCTAAGGAGGAATCTCCTAGGAACTGTTGTGCCATTTACAGGGACTTCTAGAGGTATGGTAAAATATTTTGCCAGGCCATTGTGCCTATGTCAGGTGTGAATGTAAAGTAAGATTGAATATACCATTAATTATTACTCTGTAGATGAGAACAGATGCTTGAAAATTATTGGATATTTAAAACACATTTTGAACTTAAAAGGATACTACAAAGGATACTAAAGGTAGTTTGGGTTTATATATTTCATTCCATCTGTCTGGTCAGGATTCATATAAAATTAAAACAAGCCTGAGAAACATAACATTTTTTGATCACAGAATGAAAGCCATATGGTTTCTTCTTCTTTCTTTTTTTTTTGCTGCAAATATGTTTAGCTTGGAATTGTTTGAAACGTGTAATGTTTGTAAGTTTAAGAAAGAAATGTCTTTTGAGGTATTATGTTAACCAAAACTGCAAACAACTTCAAATTCCATCCTAGAATCAGGCTTTGAGGTTTCACCTATATGGCATTCAATGTTGATGTCAGTGTATGTGCTCATGTTAGCCTGTGCATTTCTAAAAAAATATATCCTTTTGTTGACACTAGGAGACATTTCTCACTATGATCCAGTCCAGCTGTTTTAATTTCCATTCGCCTAACTTGGAGTTTTAGAGAACAAACAGGCTCAACTGGATGAGGAATGACACAGAATTCTGTGCACATCCCAAATTTGATGGATAAAAGATTCATTAATCTGCAGGCATTTTCAAACTCCAACACTGTGGACCCCCTCCCTCAGCCAAAATAGAGAATCCTATAATCCTCTCAAAGAGCAATTCCTTGATGCAACCTGGGCACACATTGCCAGCCATGACAGCTTTGTGTCTTTTCATGTCGTTTGCACACTTTATATGGGCTATAAAAGTCTGTTCACCTGATAAGGTCAGCTGGATATGAGCAGTTAAGAACAGAGCTGAAGCTGGGATTTTCTCCTGAAAGTTGGCCATTAAATTAAGTGAGCCAGCTTTTTCCCTAAAGGTAAGCAGATGGCCCCCTTTTAGTTTAGATTTCTCATTCATCATTTAAGCATTTGTTGTTTCTTCCTTTTCACCCTGTGATATGCCAAATTCGGTGGGGCTATAACTAGCACACAGCGACACACACACACAGACATCCACGCTGTCTTGAAAGAGTCCATAAAGTGTGATATGAAAAACATAAAGAGCACTGACACACACAGAGTGTTGCAGGAAGTCTTGCACACTACTGTAAAGTTTCAGCATAGTGTTCTTTCAGGGTTCATGTGTGTGTGTGTGTGTGTGTGTGGGAGGTGACTGCCGAGCCTCCCTTGTTTTCAGAACTCTGTGTTGGCAGGTACGATACTGTAGCTTTGCAGCACAGAAGTTGGAGACTGAGTTGGCCAAAACATCTTGAGGGCTAAAAACAATTCTATAGAGAGCTCTGCTACACTTGTCATTTGGGTCACAAGCTGAAAATAAATAAGTTTATTGCATGGTGTACTTATGACAAGCCAAGGGGGGGTACTGTTATATTGCTGCTTTTTTGGCATTAGAGCTGAACTGAGTTTGCCTCACTCCTTCCTACTGATGCAGGGAGAGAGGAGGGCGCACAGCCGCATTAAGTAGACAAGCGATGCAGGAATAAAATAAACATAGCACTGTGTAAGTTGATAGGTTCCAATGTGCCACATCCTCAACAAGTTTGTGGCATCATAATGCCACCATGTTACTTGCTTCTGCAAGAGAACAGATATTACTCACATGATCACAACAGGCTCTTACCTCCATCCTCTACTGAAAAAATATATTCCCAGTTTCACCTGGAGGCCTATGTACATTAATATAGTAAAGTAATGTAAAAAATGTAAAAGTACGGTTTTAATTGATCCCATATTCTTGATAGATCCATGTCCAGTGATATAGGTAGGTCCAGGCTGTGCTTGCAAGGCTATTTTTTTTCTTTTCTGAGGTTTCTCCACCCTCTCTCTGACAATAAAAGCAAAGTAAAACAACACTTAATAACAGAAATTGATGCAAAGCTGGTTTTTCACCCTGCAGCTTCTTTTTGTTGACGCAGCCAAAATGAGGAAATCATGACTCAATGGTAATGTGGCTTATTAGGCCAGCTCTATTATAGAAGCCATCACAGACCCATTACCCAGCACCCTTTGTGTTTGCATTACACACACACACACACACACACACACACACACACACACACACACAGGATTGTATTTATCCGTGTTTGTCTGGCTTGTGGAAGTAAGTGGTGAGGGCCAATTGGTATTTGCAACTGTTTTAAATCAACTTTTCTATTATGTCTGTGGGCCTGTTTAATTGATCAGGGATTGGATGTGTCAGATCAAAATACAAAAAGAAATGTAAGCAATCAATTTTTTGCATGTCCAAAGAACATATGTCGTAGAGAAAGGGAAAAAAATGAAAGAGAATGTGGTGATTTGGTGATTAAAAGGGCAATTGATACTGGTAGTAATGATGCTTCAAACTATGGCGATGCAATGAAGTACAAATATTCCTTTGGGACATTAAGCTGATGGTCTCTTCCAGTGCAATGTGCATTGAGTGAGAACTTAAGGTCTTTTTTTCAGAGTTCAATGGAAATGAAGCACAAAGGACAGAGGAGAAAGTTGAGGAGAATGCTTAGGGGAATGGTTAGTGTAATAATGAAAATAAAAAAAGGTTAGGCCCGTGGGGGAAATAAACTTAAAAAGGGAAGAACGGGGACATAAAACAAGAGGAAAATGTCGAAGGAGGAGGAGACAAGGTGTGTGGAAGAACAAATTGGGAAAATGGGACTGGGGGAAAAGACGGATGGTGGAGGAGAGCAGCCTGGGAAAAGTGAAGCGTGTGTAGCCAGTAGCCAGCGAGGCAGATTGACTAGAAAAGGGTAGACAGGAGGGGAAGAAGCAACAAAGGAGAGAGGTGAGTGGCAGAGCATGTGAGGCAGAGAGGTGAGAAAATGGAGCGGATACGGAAATTTAAAATGGAAAAGGAGGGGCATTGAGGGAGGGGGCAGAGGAAATTGTAGGAGAAAGAAGAAGTGAAGTAGTGTGAGGGAGTAATTGAGCCGTTTTCACTCTGGCATTCAGCGTGTCACTCCAATATGTGTGTGTGTGTGTGTTTAAAAAAAACCCACTAGACTGTATCTTATTCTCTTCCTCCTAACCAACTGTTCCTCCTTTCCTCTTTTGCCTCCGCTCTCCTGCTGCAGTGACCAGTGAACAACCCTGCTGAGGAGTGTTTCAGCGTCAATAATAATGAGGGAGGGAGCGGGGATGGAGTGAGCAAGGTGGGGATAGAAATATTGCTCTCCCTCCCATGGCTGAGGGGAGTAGAGCACAACAATAGGTACTTCACCGGCTGTGTGCACATGCGTACCTACATCAAGAGCTTGATGAGGGTGTATTTAAAGCGCATGTCAGATACACTTCATCAGTGTAAATAACACGGGAAGAGTTTCTAAATACAAATGAGAATTGCTTTGGGCAGAAGGAAATTACCTGGAGAAATAACAATACAAGAGCACAAAAGGGAGGAAGGGAGAAGGGAAGAGAATGGGGGTGTTGACAGGTATTGTATCCACGGTGGCACAAAGTGGTGACAATGATAATGATTATGTGAAAACAGATAATTATGGAAACTATTTTATGTTGACGCGTTGCAAGCAAGATGGTTTTTTTTTTCTTTTCTAGAATTGGATGCCATCTCCATAAAGAACTCTTTTAAGACGAGGCATGGCTTCTGTGCATTGCAATGGAAAGCTTGTAATTGACTTATAAACATTTATACTACACTAAGCCCTCAAGATGAATTTAATGCCATATTTCCTCTGGGTGTATGAGTCAGTGAACGGACACATGCTCAGGCTTCAGGGTTTAAAAACGTGCATTAGAACTGATCCACTAACATCATCCATCATGCCATACATTGCTCTTAGACCCAGAATCAGGATAAATGTGTAAATATGCAATGCCAAATTCAAGTCTGGTGACATTTTATATTTTTCTAATTGTCAACCAGAGCATGTGAGTAGACAGCAAGAGAGGGGGGTGTTGGATGGACTGCAGAGGAGACTTTTTTTTTTTTTTTTTAAATTGGGGCATCATCTTATGTCCATCCTGCTTCAGTTTGATTCTGCTAATACTACCACAGGGGAGCGGTCTAAAACATTCCATGACCTCCTTGTGAGCAGCCGTGGCTGACACATACAGCTTAGGATATAATAAAAAGACAAAAGGGTTTTTACTTATTTATTTATTTTCATTTTTCGATTGGGAGCAGAGTGATATTGAGCAAAGTGCCCCGGAGCAGCATTGAGCAGGGCAGCGGTGGGAATAAACAGCTCCGTGGGCAAGGAGCGGAAACATTTAAAAACACATCAATGAGCCACGCTGTTGCACTGCCTAACCTGTCTCTTTATTAGAATGAACATGGGAACATTAGAAACAGTGGACTTGACTG
Organism: Nibea albiflora; assembly: GCA_014281875.1. Taxonomy (NCBI): domain Eukaryota; kingdom Metazoa; phylum Chordata; class Actinopteri; family Sciaenidae; genus Nibea; species Nibea albiflora. The sequence continues at coordinate 7,744,036 of CM024803.1, forward strand.
CATGTGCTTCAGTCTACAGATTTCCATCCAAACCACTTGCTCAGAATATAAGCAGATGTTTTCTTTTGTCCTCGTCACGCCACACCACAAACAGTTTCGTGCCTCTCAATACACATCACTAATGTGCCAGGGTCCATTACATGGTGTTTTCTCTGATTCCCTCTGTGTGAATAACATCAGCAAGCTCAGCAAACCATCTTATAATTTCCAAGACTTAAAGTGGAGAATTTCTGTATCATTCAGGCCACGCACACTGCCTCATGATTGTACTTTTTCGACAAACATTAGCATCATAGTGATATTGACTTCATGTTTTTTATACCTACCGTGTATCCAATGAAAGAGTCCATTAGGTTTGCTCCATCTTGCTTTTCGTCTGCACGCATATTTTATATAACTGCAAATTAATTGTGTGGCCAAATAGGAGAATATGGAGTCTATGATGGAAAAGCACTCCATTGAGACTAAATGTTTAATGTGCTGTGTACATGTGTTGGAATGTGTGTGTGTGTGTGTGTGTGTGTGTGTAGACTAAATGTTTAATGTGCAGCCACCACTCTCGATTTTCTACATTATTAATCAGCCAATAAAGTGACTCTCTCTCTAACCTCACTGGGAATTATTTTGCTTTGCCTATTACACCACACACACACACACACACACGGACACAAACATATGCAAAATTCTACATACTCATAGGTACATACTTAAGCACATGACAGATACTGTAACCCCACATACAGGATTACATAAAGGTGTTCAGCCATAAAACTACATTTACTGACAAGCACCGTGAAAAATCCTATGTACAACAGCCCGCAGCAGTAAACCTCATTTAATTTGGAGCATACACATGAGACCACAGAAAGGACGCTGTTGAGATATTAATGTTAATTTTGATGAGAATAAACATGCACTACACATTCTGTAGAAGCAGACCTTTCTCATTAGTCAAAAGCTCAAATTGTAGTTGCAATCCAGACAAAGTTCTACACTTCCACTGGGACTGTGTATACATCTAATTTACTGTGTCACAATGGAATTATGTTCAGTTCTGAACACTACAAACCTTAAGTATAAGATCCAAACTGACTCCTAAACAGCGCTCAGTGAGTGAGTGTTTTACTTTTCAGCTGTAGTTTTATTTGGTTTAAAGATAATAAATACAGACATCAGTCATTTCTTGAATTTAACAACAGAGAAGGACTTTGGTGATTAAAGCTTATCGAAGTGAATCCTCTCCATTATGTGTGAGCCCATAAGAAGCTAGGAGATAAGACAGGATCCCCCTTAAATCCAGTCGCTGGCAGTGGCACAGTAAAGCCAGGTGGTTGATGCAAAGTGCCTTTACTTGACAGTTGCTAGTAGAGACAGATAGGAAACCTGGGGAGAGCAGCAGAGTGACATGAAACAAAGGTCCCCAACTCTAATTGAACTGGAGACTATGGGATCACATTGTATGCACCGTTGAGTTGAGGGGGGGGGCAGTGAAATCTGTGGCCAGAGATACAAAATCTAACCAGTACTTGAGGCAAGACTTCATCTTTGCATGCTTGAATAATGCCCTCCACTTTTCAACCTCTGTCTTAGAGTGCCTTTTTCTGCAGCTCTTGTCAATTGTCTCATTTTCAGGTCTTGTCAGGGTATTAACTTACTAAATATTGCAAGTGCAGAGCCTCAATGACTGTTTTATATCGACAAAGAAAATAGCACGAGTGCTGTCTGAAAATACTTTAAAGAAAGGGCAAAATAGGGATACTAGCTACTCCTTAAGGCACCAAATATCAATATTTTCCATGGTTTTGTATCGTTAGACCTACAGGAGAAAATCCCCAGCTGTCTCAACACTAGACTGCACTGCTCTTGTTGTATTTGTCAAAGATTTGCCTCCAGGACACACCACAGCCCTAATATAGACTCATATAGACTCAGTCTGAAGTGTTTCCTCTACCTTATCTTGAGTTAGACATTGATTAGTTTCATTACAGCTTAAACAGCAGCCAGACAGCATGGCAATAATCCTGCATATTGTAACTCCAAGGTTGTAAGAGTTTGGTAGAGAAGGGAGGCAGTATATATATTTCCTGAAACAAAGAATGACAAATTTAAATGCAACTATAATAAGTTAATAAGGATAGCTACAGCATGGCAATTCAATGGCAATGACCATGACAAATATGGTAATGTTTAGCAGGTAATATTTATTTTGCTTTAGTGTGTTAGAATGCTAATATTTTATTATTACTGAAAAAGTACAGGTGAGGCCGATGAGAATGTATTTGGTCACAATCCAGATTATTGTATAAAATATTTATTATTGTCCAAAAGAAACATCATTTTAATTCATGCTAAATCTGTGCTCTGTGTTAAGTAACAATGGTGTCTTGATTTCAGGGTTCCTGGTAGATGAGTACATGAAGTTGGTTTAGATATTTTGAAATCGAAAGAAGAAACTGTGTGCACAGCAGTCTGTTGTGCTTTTATGTCCCTCACTGAATTTAGGTTGCAACAGGAAGTTAAGTTCAATGCGTGCTAAGCACTATGCACTTCTGTGTTACCCCTTGATGTCATCAAGACTATTGTAGCACATTTATCGTGCAGTCTGCATTAAAGAGGCACAGTTGATTGTGGAGAGGCACTTGAATTAATATCCATTCTTAATCAAGTCCAATAATCAAGCCACTTTGCTTGAGAAATATTTCAACACACATGGGAAAGTATAAGGACGTGTTCAGACAGGGACAGGCAAACCAGCAACCGGCAGTGGGGGAGTGCGGCGTTGTGGGGGTGAGGGGAGTTGAGGTGGGTTGCCGTGGGCGTGTCTATACCTGCTGAAAGTAACCACTGTGAAAAAATCAGGAAATAACTTTTATTTCGCTGATTAATGACAGCTTTATCGATGCCGGTGCTCCCTCTCTGTGTTGTTACTCTATGTCTCTCTACCAAAGCTCTCTCTCTCTCTCCATATGAACGTAAGGTTTGCCTGTTCAGACAGGGGTCTGGACGTGCACTAACTCTCCAACATGTAATCAGACTGATTATATAGATAACCCTGCTCTTCTTGAGCTATTACAATAGCCACAGCTAGCGATTGGGTCATTAACATCAACATTAACTTAACATTAACAGAGTTATTAATGAGGTAATTATAAAATTATCAATGGAACTAAATACAGTGAGGACATTAGTTACGGCAATAAATACTTTCACATTATCAAATTTCTGGAATCAGTGGTATTAATAACGTATAGGAAACCCATTATGTAACTATGAACATTTATTGATCTTGTGTTGACAATAATGAATCTACACACATTTATTCATATGAACAAGACCAATATATTGCTGTTCGTATTGTTTTTTTTATGGTATATCAGCCATAAAAAAAGGGGAGCAGGTTAGAAAGGTACAGAATAAGTGAGTTGCTGGACAAGTAATGGGGTAGAGAAGGTATCACAATATAATAATTTCGTAGCAAGAGAATTGAGAGTCAAGTCATGACATGAAATAAAACTGAACAAAAAAATTTAATTAAAAAAAATCAATAAAAAAAAAAGCTTATTAAGACCAGACCAATCAGAAGCTCTCCATAAGAAGTGGGAGATTTGTTACTTCACTGCAGGTGTATACATGCTGAGTTTGCATGTCATTCGTCTTCATGTAATGAACAACGATAACAACATCACGCTCCATCTAAGTCATCCTTTATTATATTTCCCCATTTCTAAACACTCACTCTCTCACTCTCTCCATGGAGTCTATATGGTTAAAAGTTGCATTTGTCTCTTCTAGTGCAGTCTGGAGCCAGTCACCTGTAGTGCAGAGCCTGTGTATGCTGCTTTAGTCCAGGTTTTGGTGATGATGGTTATGATATGCTTACAATGGCTCAAATATTTAGATTGGCCAGATGTAGCGTCTCCTATACATGGTGTAATAACATCAAGAAGTCCATTGCATGAACACACAGTACAAGATGGGTTTAATAAAGTACACTTGTACAGTTCTGAACTGGGTAATGGAGCCATTAGTGAATGAGCGAGCTGAGCTGGCTTTTGTTATTGTCTTCCCACATGCATAGTCAACATTTTTTGGAAGTGCATGCATGAAATGGGAAAAAAAAACTGGTTTCAGATAGAGAGGAAATCTGTTGGTTGGTGATCTAAAATCTATGTATATAATTTTATATATTTGATATGTCATACATGTCTTACATATATCTTAAACTTCTTTTTGTTAGCAGTAGGAAGATGGATCATCCATGATAAGAGCATACAGGAGCATACAGGAAAAGGAAAACTAATTATTTGGTGTTAACGTACAGACAGCACTCACCTGTAGACTTAATTTTACTACACTTCTGATTCAGTTTAAGTTAGTTGCAACTAGATGCGTCCATATATATCCATTAAGCTTTGTGCATTAATTGAAATCGATGAATGGTTACACCTCTAGCTCTTGAGGCTTAAATAAAATCCCCCTGAACCTCTGAGGGAGGTTGGGGGTGTTTTGAATTTGGAGCATTGCTTTGAACAGTGCTCATCCAGGGGTGAAGTGGTACAAAGATGCTCACAGGGATGTTTGTCCCTTGACAACACACCAGCTTTATAATCCCCTACAGCTTTCATTACGTAGAAAATGACCCTCATTTTCTTCCTTTCCACCTGATGCACTCCAGCAATTCACAGGGAACCAAAATCAATCTTGCAACACTAAATATACAACATTCATATTAGAAATTCAGAGATAAAACTTCATAAAACCTGGAAGGACGACTTGAATTTCATGTTGCAGTTTCATGAAACGTAGTAATTGGGCTACACTTTCAAATTTCACATTCCACTTGCATTCTCTTAATGTATTTCAGACAGTTATTATTATTTTCTTTTAATATATATATATTTTCTCTCCCTTCAGTCACTATTTCTCATACTATTATTATAAATTTACAAAGCATGGGAGAGAGGTTTCACAAAGCCAATTATGGCTGTGAAATGATCATGGGATTACAAAAAGCAAAGCAACTGTGACAGAAACAGACACAGGAAGAAAAATACTGACAAATAAAGGGGTTTCACGTTGGCTCTTCTGCTGGAGTTTCTCAATCAATCGTAGGTACTGTCCCCAGAAGGCCAATTGTAGACCACAATCTGTTACGATATAGATCATGTCTGGTGCAAAGCTTGCTTCAATACAACAATCATTTAAAGATTTGTTCCTCTGTCCTCAAATGTCATTTAATTTAGGACTTTATCAGTTGAAGTATGGCTGAGTAGATATAATTGAGCTGGTAGTAGGGGTCAAGTAGAGGACAGCATAACTTAAGGGCTCCAAGTAAGAATGTTGCAAGATGTTATATGATCTCCCATCATTAATGTACCAATATGCCTACCGGCTTACCTTAGGGCAATATATTAATGAAGTAAATTTTTATCTATATAGCCCAAACTTCACAGCATATAACCTCTATCTTAAAAGTAACAACTAAGAGTCAGTTCCAGTTTTAAGTTTTAGTTTTAGTTTTCAATTCAGGTAAAGCTCTTACTCTGAATTGTGAACATAAATAACAGTTGAGGCAGTAATTGGAATGGCATCATTGATCTGTCAACAGGTAGAGTATGGGACGTGTTGACAGTGGTGGTTTATTCTCTAAACCATAAATCCCACCAGGCATCTGTGATGTCATGGCGGCACTATTTAGGTCCATTCGCCACATGGCTTATACTGCGTTTCAGAAGTGGAGCATTTGCCAGCAGGATTTTGTTCATTTGCTCAAATTTGGTCATTTTGAATATGTAGGCTATATACAGTATACTTGGACTGTTGCCTTTTTTGTCTGTTTTCGTGATCAGGTTTCTGCACGGGGTGTTTTATTTTGAAAGTTGATTGGATTCTGTTTGCCATTTCGGTGCCTGACTTCGGGCCAGCTCGAACTGTTCTGTCCTACTTGACGCAGCTGGTCAGAGCATCTGTCAAAAATCGGCCAGCCGTGTATTCTCCTCGGAGCAGAGCAGGGAGCCACTTCTGGAACTCTTCAGGAATGAGCTGCAGTGCTTCTGGAGGAATCACAATCATTGTCTAGAATGGGTGCGACCAGGTCAGGCAGCCGTGGCTGCAGCTGAGACATGTTAGAGCCAAGACACGTCAGTAAGAATGCCAGTGACTCCCATTCACTTCTATTTTAGCTCGAGATTTAACTCTATACCTGTCTAGGAACCTGTCCCATGGTCTATGTTAGGGACTCTAGATTCAGTCTAAATTAGAGGTTACCTCATATCCTTGTTCATTTTCCTAAGTTTGGTCAAGTTGGCCATAAAATTAAAAAAAAAAATCTGTCTTTCAGACCATCTTTCTTTGGCTTTGTAAGATCATAAAAATGATATTACCTTAAACTAGAGAGCCATTTGACTTTATTACTCTATTATGAGTTCTAATCCCACTGCCCTCATCATTGACGAAAAGTACACTACAAACACATTTGTGCCTGGGCAAAGCATTGAGAAATCAGGCTGGAGCAATAGTGCAAAGGAACAGCTCCCAGTGCGTTAATTTAGATAAAATTCACAAACACACACATGCACACACACATACACACATGCATACATAAAGCAGATGCCAGAGGACTAGAGAATGGCCATATAGCAATGATAAAACAACGATGCACATAAATTATGCGTAAACATGTGCACATACCAATCCAATTAAACGAGCCGCCCCTGTGAAGTGTTGAGTGTTCAGTGTGAGTCTGTTGTGAGTGTGTCACTGGCAGGATAATGGTCCCCCCTGGGAACAAAATCTTTTGCCCAGGGGTACAAAGCTGCAATATGTAGTGCAATTCATACACTTCACTGTAACTCAGTTCATTTATTTGATAATAATAATTATTAATTAATAATAATAAAAGCCTCCAGACCATTTAGCCCAGTGGATAATAAATTTTTTATTTGTCCTTGTCCTGGACATTGTGGCTACAGTTGTGATGCTACATTGGACACTTTAGCTATTATGTACAGTTGTCAAAACAAAACAAAAAAATCCTCTCGAGAAACAGTGGACAAGAACATTTTGGTACTCTTATCTTAAATCATTCTTACTTTCAGTTGCCCCACAAACTCGTTGTAAATCGCTCATTTCAGCCTACTGAATGTCACCTGGTCACCAGGAAGTATGTGTTAATAAGATTTCGTCATTTGAACAATTGATGCCAACAGAATCGCCACATGAAGCTAACTGTTGTGATCCATTTGTGGGAAGTTGCAAAAAATTCAAGTTATTGAAGATGTAGATTCACAAGTCTCTAAATGCTTCCTTCAATAGATATGGACTTGGATTTGGCTTTCATTGCTAAAACTAGGAGCAATGCAAAAAAATAAAAAAAATAAAACACAGTGAACAGTTTCGAGTTGTTTCGTGCGTCCTTCTGAAGATCGAGTATTTTTTCAAGTTTGGGCAGAGCTGTGGTCAATCATAAAACATACATAACTTGACAATTACTATCTGTAGACAATTGGTATTCTGATCTCTGATTATCTGGTATTGAGGAAAGACTACAGAGGAGTAAAAAGAAGACTTCTACACCGATGACTTAGAAATCAGCGGTGTTGAACAAGTTCAACAGGGTCAGTAGTTGTATTAGAAGAGCTGATACAGTTAGAAAGTATTAGTACAGGTTGTCATCAGAAAAGCACTGTACAGGAGTAAAGTGCAAATTCTTGAACACAAAGTTAGATGCTAAAAACATCTTTCCAAAGCAAAGTGGAAAGTTATAATGACAGGCACTGAGATACTGAGAGAATATTTTAGCCTACAATAGGTGGTGTTCATTGTGTGTTATAATACTGACAACAACATGGGGTCAGGGTGAGAGAATTTTCTTTTTATTGTATTTTAAGTTGCTGTACTGAAATATACCAATACAACTCTTTCACCTAAGAGAAAACTTAAAGTATGAGAAAAATTCTGTTAAATACCCATGGCTACAGTAACAGGCTGTTTTAAGGGCAGGGGCAATGATAAAAACACAAAGGACCTACTTTTATTTTCTTTTCATGTAACAGGCTCTGAAGCCAAGTGTTGCACAATCACACATTCCAACTCAGCTAAATTCAGCTCTAAGGACAAAGCAATATGGGACAAACTGGGAAATTAAAGACTTAGGATTAAGACTAAAACCCCAAAGTCACCTTAGTTCCCTTTCCATGCAGATGCATGTGCGAAAGCAGGGTCAACGTTAGTACAACTCCAATTCCAAAAAAGTTGGAATACTGGAATGTACAGCTTTTTAACACTTGACAGACCACTTTACTACTTCCCATCAGTCCAGCTTGGGTCCAGAGAAGTCAGCAGCATTTCTGGATGTCGTTGATATCTGGCTTCTGCTTGAGATGGTACAGAAAATAAGTTGTAGATGCAGCGACATCCAACAATGGCCCGAGGGGTCAAAGGAAAGGTATTTGGTTTTTCACAGTTTTTCACGGTCGTGAGCCTCATCCTGATGCCCACAAACCTGTTTAACTGTGGAATTTCATTTTGCTGATGGATGAATACATACATGGAACATGCATCCTGAAGTAGTTTCTTGGAGCAATAAATACGTTCGGGAGGAGAGAACTTGCACTTCCCTTTGTGCTCCATTGCTGATGTGTCTCAAATGGCCCAGCATCAGGCGGCAGTGCATCTAAATTCACTTAACTGCATCTGTGCTCATTTACAACATCAGTGTTAGTAAATACTCCACTAAACTGCAAACATCCGCCTTGGTAAATAAGCCTCATAGAGTCACATTTAGAAAACGCTCTTAACCTCTAGTATTCATCATCATGAGTTTGGAACTTGAGCACTCAGTAAGTTAGTATTTACTCAGTACTCGGCCTGCTTTTATGGCCATTAAAAAAACTATAAATATATGAATGCAATAGTTTTAGTATTTGCAATTATGCTCACTGGTTTCCATAAAAGCTTTCTGATACGCAGCATACATCTTCAAGCCTGTTTTCCAGCTTTAAAATGTTTTCTCAAAGGCATGATTTAAAATGGAAAAGTCATGTTTACGGAGGTAATTCAGATGAAAATAGGCAAACTATTCTGAGCATATAAAAGCGACTCTCGTCACTGGCTGTTACAGCGTTACAATGTGAGGGAAGTTGTCTCATCCATAACATAATGCTTTATACTTTAAACACATTTCATCAAGGGACGTTTTTACTCAGTCGTGCAGCTGACTATATGTATAGCGTGGTTGTTTATCTTGAGGACATTGAAACTGGAGTAGCGAGCAATGCAGAATGGAAACCTGTGATTAGAATTGACTATATTTATTAGTGGAGATTTTGACATGTAGAAGCTGCTGTTATCCCGTTTCATCTAATGATGTATCTCAAATTGATCTAAACGAGGCCTACAATTCATTTTTGGCGCATAGCAGTATTGATTTTGTATATTTTTCATAACAAAGCTAAATGTCAGCTTGTTTACAGGGCACTGCAAAGTCTGACACGTGAAAACAAACATTACACAATATGTACGAGTAGTTTCTGCATCATTTTTTTTTTCTTGGAGATTGTGAAAAAGAACTGCATGCAACAGCGCAAAGCGTTGTGTGGATGTGCGAATACCATGGCGAAAAAGGAAAAAAAAAAACAAGATGCTTGGATTTTTATCTTCACACACACGTCTGTGTTACAATATTTGGCCTTACAAATACAAACACAAACTGACTCATCTCATGTTTTGGAATGTTTTGGCCTTTCCCAGGAACAAACTGACTTTCATCTCGCAGGAATTTATGCACACTAATCTATAACCACACACACACGTTGAAAAGTTTGACTCTCCTCCAGATGTGCAGATGTTTTGCTGTGGAGAAACGCATTTCGCTTCCTCCAGCTTGCTGTTCCATGCCTTTGGTTTTGCCAAATGTCGGTTTATTTGTGATGAGAACAAGTTCGCCAGAGTGTAGACGTTTGTGCCGAGTTGAGGACAACTGCACGGTAAAGACAGTAAAAGAATGTGAATGACTGAGTCAAGATATTTCATATTCCTCATTTGTTGGTCAAGAAAAAAAAAGAAGATCATTGCGTATCTTTGTGTGGGAGAGAAAGGGAGGCTTATTTTGAGTGTAGATTTTCATTGCAATGTTCTGCTATTTACACAAACTATATACATAAGAGGCCAGAGCAGATCTCTGGTAGGTGTCTCATGAAAACCATGTGTTTGAACTTGAAACTTGACAATTAACTCAGCTGAATTCTAATCTTTTTCCTATGTGATCAAGGCCTACTGGCTTTACTGTCTAAATATGCAAGGGTTATACTTGTAGGAATACAGCACTTTTAATTGTTAGTCAGTATTTTTGTCCTGCATGGTTATGTGTGTGTGTGTGTGTGTACTTAGTGCATGTTCTGCTTGAGTTGTGTTTCCCTGGCAGTTTTCTAAAAGACATTTTTATCTCAACTTTGTTTTATGTTTTAATTCTATTTTTTCCCCACATCAATCCATCTCTTGCCTCTGAATTTTCAGAAGTTTAAAGGGGTTTTTTTCTAGCCATATGGCATTGAAGCTTTGAGTCCTAACTTCATAACAGTAATTGATATGATTCCAACTTCAGTATTTACTTTCTTTATGCTTGTATTAGTGCAGAGAGAGAAAAGACTGCAGTCCCACATATTTTCGAAATTGAAAAACCATGGTGTAAAATGATGAAGAATTAGAGGAATATATATATACACACATAATTAAGACAGCAAACTAAAGACAAAAGAATTAACAGATCTAAATGCCAAAAGGATGTCAAAGGATCTGAAAGAATGGATGATGATTTTCAGTAATCCATACACAGAGACAAATTTTTTAATTTATATATATATATATATATATATATATAAACCAAATTCCAACAGACCCAAAAACTTTTGTTTGATTAAGCTTTAAGCTTACTCTTTCATTTTATCTGCCAGTGGTACTGCTCAGATGTTCCATGGGTGTTTACTGCAGATTCCCACATTCGCACAAATCAAACAACTCACCTCCAACTTGGGAGGCCAGCTTTTCTCTTAGGTCTCCAACCTTAGATTTCACTCAGCAGCCCTCTTGAAACCCAAAATATGAGTCAGTCATTGTATATCTGACTTACACTGACACACACTGTGCGTATCCATCAGCAGCACAGCGGGGCAGATACTTGCCGACGCAGGGGTTTGATGCGAGTTATCAGCTTGAAGGATGGTCTTTCTAACCACAACAGTGGGCCATGCTGATATCCCAGAAGTAGTTATTCTGAGTTTGAAAATGTTGTTGCTGAAGAATTTCAAAGCATTATGGTGCTATACAGTATAGCTAATGGTATAATATGACATTGCTGTGAAAAGGAGGAAATGTTTGTGCGATGTGTGTGATCCTGTATCCCATGCATGTTTCTGTGTCTGTTATTTTTTGGAATTGCATGTCGGAACATTCAACTCACATCCGCAACAACTTCGTCTGAAAATAAACCAGACAGACATCATGTCCTTGGTCTTGATTCAGCAATGTCACCCAAAGAAGGCATTTGTTGTTTTTTGTGAGACATAATAACTTTTGATTGATGGCACAAGTATTAGATGGTTGCTGTTGGGGGTTGCTGACTCCACTGCTATTTTTGGTGAAGATATATCAATTTGATTCTTATTTACTGAATATTCTTTTGTAATTCATCAGATACATGTTACAATCCATGTATTTAATACATTGTTTTCACGTGCCTTTATTTCTTGTGCAGACAGAGCTCATGTTCTTAGTTTTCTATTTTGCTTTTTATTTTTTCTACAGAAATGTAAAAGTTGAATATGCGAAGAGAAGGTGAAAGGAAGGGTACAGGGTAATATGTGAAGAAGGTCGTACGAGAAGAGGTTTAATCAGAGGAGATGGTTTGGATAAAAAATAAAGCAAACCGTTCTTTCTGGTACAACTATGCTGCAGATCAGTAATACTCAGCTGCACTGGTGGATTCCAGCTTCAAAGATGTTGCGTTTGTTTCATGCCATTAGGAAGCAGAAGAGAAGGGGAGAGGGGAGAAGTTAGGCAGTGAAAAAGTACAGTTTTCTGTGTCCTCTATTCCTTCTTGCCTCTACAGTGCACCATCCATCACTGGTCAGGGAGAAAACCGAAGACAAACTGAAGTTCAAAAATGTATCATGGCCCCAGCACTCAAACCCTCTCCTTCACCCATCTTCACCATGCACTCTGTCTTCGTTTCTACCTTTCATCTGTTTTATTCCCTCTCTTTCAGGACAGTAGTGATGGCCAGCCGAAGCAGGGTCCCCTGTTTCTAAGTATCAACTTTGAAAAAGTCAGGTTAGTGTTTTGGAATGAATTCATATTTATTTCTTCAAGCTTGGTATTCATCACGCACTGCCAAAACCTAATGATTTTCTGCAGTTCATCTTTTTGCGAGTAACAATTTGAAATTAATAAACGTTGTCTGTGGTGTGGTTCAATCTGAATATTTGCCTCAGCTCCACGAGTACACAATGCAGTGGGGTGGTGTTAATTTTTACAGAGTTAAATGGGCAGATGAATGGAGGGTTGGCTAGATGACCAGCTGACAGATTTTTTCTTTGTCTTTGTGCCTGCTTGCCTCTCTGATTTTCTGGCTGATGTAACATTTTATAACACGTCCACTGGTAGAGAGTGAACACAAATTAAAATGATAAATGAAATTAAATGAAAAAAGAAAAAAAAAACTGTCAAAACATTTGAACAGTACAATGGATAGTCTGATTTCAATGTGCAGGTCCACAGTTAGGTTTAGCCAAAACTACATGGTTAGGTCTGGAAAAGGTTAGACCTACGTATATGGACATTTTATTGGCAAGGATGGGCTTTAAGATAAGGGTTTGTTTGAGGTCTCACTCATGGTGAGTAGAAATCATTTGCTACTAACAGAGAGTAGTCATTACAAATAAGTCATTTGCTTGTCAGGAAAAGTCATCAATAGTCATTTTAAACATGTGAACTCTTGGCCTGACTTGTTCATGTTGCAGGACTGAGGAAATGGATCAAGCTTGAGTTGTATCTCCATACATCTGAAATTATTATAAACATTATTATTATTCTATAAATTTAAAACCTGCAACACAAAGATTAAACTTGACCACATTATTGGAAAATAATGAATGTAGGAGTTAAAGTAGGATCCTACCTTAGCTGCTTGTGGTTCACAAGGGTCTGACCTCCCTTCTTGTCACTAATTAGAGTGATTTATGCTATCTTCTTTTGTATATCTGCCACTGTCTGCTTGAACCCAGTGTGAGGTCCTGTTGTCCCTGAATGATGCGTCTGTATACATGACAAATTAGTTGTTGACACGTCCCTGCACGAGTGTGACAAAGATTTACAACTCTTGGCAGCTTACCTGATTCTGATTTTTATTCTGTCTCTGCGTTCTGTTCATTCTCTCTCTCCGTCCTTGGAGCCGTGCTACCCTTCAAATGCATTGCACTTGTCATTTAGCATTTAGATAAGTCATACTCTCTCTTGAAAGTGAAAATAGCTCTTCAGCATGCAGCTCGTAGAGGGAAAAAAATCGGACACTTTTAATATCTTTAAAAACTTTCCAAGGTATTTGCCTGCAGCACTTTGAAAACAAAAAACTGTTTCCATGTGTGACCCTGCGCTTCGCTTCCCTTCTTCTCTCAGTGTCCACTCTCTCCCTTTGTGGTCTTTTGTCTGTCTCTCCGCCCTTTCAGTCACTGAAGCGTGTCATTGGACAGCAGTGATGCTCATTAGCATAATACTGCGGCATCCACCTTCAACCTGCATGAGGTTGAGTAAAACTTACTGTGTCGTGTGTGTGTGTGTGTGTGAAGAGCATCAGCCGCAATAATCATTGAAGACAGGGACCAATATAGCACTGAACAAATGTCTCATTGGCAAGCAGATGCTTACTGTAATACTTGCCTGGTCACTTTCCTGGCTGTCAGGTTGCTGATGTGTTTAGGTCATGTTGATAGATTATTGGTTTTGTTGAACTCATCTTCAAAAATCATTTTAGCAGCCAGAAAAAGGCAATAATAATGATAATAATAATGTGCAATTAAAGTAATGTGGACAAAATATGTACCGGAACAGCTTATGGTTTGCATTCAAATAAGCCCTATAAAATAAAATTCACATCATGCAACATTACGCATGTTACATAACTACATGCATAACTATATAATGTTACATGATGTAAGTTTAAGTATAATATGTGAGTTTAAATAAGACATTTAGTAAAAGTTTTCTAGGTGATAGTCTTGGGTTATTTGCCGATCCATCCAATCGCCTCCATACACAGACTGTGATTCTTTATACCACGACACCTTCCTTCTTTGCTCCGGCCATAAGATGACCACTAGACTTTGCAGCCTGGCAATGAATGTAAATATGGGTTGTAATAAGCTGCCTTCACAAATAACCTATACATACATTTCCTGGCGAGGCGGGCTGGAAATAAACACAAACTTTGATTCCTCTCTTATTTGGGGTAATTTATGACATTTTCACTTGTCACAGTAGGAAAAGCACAGGTGTAATTAATAATGTATGATGGCTCACTTCCATCTAGCCGTTTTCATTACTGGGACACCTGAACAGAACAGAGCCAATCGTTAATGTTATTAGTAACACCTGTGCTTTCCCCTCTATATGACAAATCAAAACCACTCCACCCCACGACTGCCCAAATGGAATACAGTCACAATTAATCTTACTGATCGCGCCTGTGATTTATACCTGCTAAAAGCAAATATAAATTATAACATTCCACCTGTGCGTTGAGCTGAACCCTCAGCGTTGACTGGGCGCCCAACAGAGAATGCAGCGCAGCGCTGTTTATCATATGCAGCAAGCGTGTTTTCTGTGATTTACATTCAACACTCGCCCAGGCTCAAAGGTCCCATTTAAACATCTCTCTCTTTCACCTGAACAACAGGGAAGTAAATGAGCAATCTGTTCTCACTTTTCAGTGTCTCCAGAGCCGCTAAATGGATGGCAACAACGGGCTTAAGGGGTGAAGTGACTCATCATAGTCAAGACTTAATGTGTATTTTTTTTTACACTTAAGGGAAGGTCTGCCTGTGGGTGTTCTTATTTTGCACTGTAACTTTGGATATTGTTGATGTTTTTGTTTGATTTTGTGGCTAAGTCATATTTTGTGTAGTGGACTATTGTCATGTGTGTTGAGGCTTTTAAGATCTCTCTGACCCCACATACACTAATGCTGTAATAACTCATTCCCACTATTCAAACTGAGCAAGTGACCAATGCGAGTTCACTGCAGCCAAACATTAACTTCTCATACTTTACCAATTGTATTTCTAGATGCTATCCATCACGCAGCAGTCATTTTGTCCTTTATCTTTAAACTTGATATCCTTGGTGCTCTCTCCATAATAACATTTCGATTTCACTTAAGGAGAGAAAAGTTAAAGTGAGAGACAAAGTTTGAGAAAGATACAATTTTAAAATGACTTGAGATCTTCGGTTTGCTCAGGGGTCCTATAAAACTTTCAGAACATGTCATCAGATAGCTTGAGAAGATTTGGAATTTCACTTTTGAAAAGTTGTTCAAACCCTGTAGACAAGTGAGCTGGCAATAACTGCAAAAAGCAGACAGTCCACAAGACTAGCAGAGAGAGTGACAGAAACACAAACACGGGGAGGAGGGCACAGGTAAGACGGGTTGCCAGATAGAAAGACAAGTGAAAAGAAAAGGAAGGAAAAAGGTGATGGAAGAAACATGCTAATAGAAAAGATGTCCAGACAGATGCTGCAGGCAGAAAATAAGGCAGACATGATAACCAGACACAAACAAGATGCAAAACAAGGGGAGAAACTCATCATACTGTAATATAACAGCTGAGGGTAAACATACAGGCAGACTGTGTATTTTTTGGTATTATGGCATGCCTACATCCACCACCCAGACAGATATCTCTGTGATGGAAGTAGCTCATCGCATCATTCTCAATGTATTGAAATGCACATCTCTGGGAGTGTTGTTGTGGTAGTATGACCATGATGGCTGGGTGTAATTTTTTCCTCACGTGGCAGGTAGCAATTGGAATAATGGTCACTTTCCGGCAGAGTACCGCAGCACTTACCAGACTGGAAAAAAATAAGATTCAAACTATGTGATGCAGCAGATACAACAGCACAATATATCCTTGAAGAGAAGTGCAAAGCCTAATTCTTTTGCAGCTTCGGGAGAAAGAAAGATACTGACTCTGATCATTCATCAAAATATTAGTAGCAAGGTTTTCTTATTTGTCAGCAGAGCAGAGATACACAACGTGTCACGACAATAAAAACAACAGCAGAATACCGTGGCCTCCAATAACAACTGAATAATATTAAAAGAAAGAATGAAGACTGCTGTCAGTGAGAGGTGAGGAAAGCTCAGATCAACCCAAGGTCTCCCTGCAAAAGTAAAAGCAAGAGATAGATTTAAGCTATGTTTTCTTTTAATGAAGTGACGTGCCCGTGTACATAAAGATTTAAAGCCAACGTGATTGTGTAACTTCTTTCTGAGGTCCCTTTTTCCCAACTTGTCATTTTCATTTCTGATGGCACAGAAATAATTATACAATAATAATACAGTAATGCTGCAATTGGGCTCAACTTTACACCGGCGCCAGAGTCTGATGTGAATGCACAACATGGACTGTGACAGTGATGGCTCCGATGATGAAGAGTCATGTGACTTTAAATGCTTATGCATTAAGACTGCTCAAGGAAGAGTCATTTCTCAGATGATGATCCTCAGGTCATCATAATAAAACACTCTAGCGGTGAAAGCACTATTTGTGCAAATTGTTCAAGACACCAGGTTCTAAAAATAGGTCAAGTATTTTATGACGCGCATATATCTCTCTAATCTATAAAAGACATCTGGAAAGACAAACAAGTGAGATAGAGGGCAGTGATATTATCAGCACAACTCCAAACTAAATCCCACCTTGAGACGAAAGAGCAAAGCTTTTTTTGAGTGTGAGAGTATGTGTGTACGTAAGAATGAGAATGAGAGAGAAGATGTAAAATTTTGCAGTCTTTTTTAGCTGCACAAGCAGAGATAAATATATTTTTGTCATACATCCACACGTGTGCCCATCCTAACTTTGGCTAACTTTGACCAAGCCTTAACATAAAACTAATTCTCTCTTCTTTTTTTTTTAAAGATTATCTTTTTGGCCTTATCAGGCTTTATTTCTGACAGAGACAGCTGAAGAGTGACAGGAACACAGAGGGAGAGAGACGGGGAATGGCATGCAGGAAAGAGCCACAGGTCGGATTTGAACACTGGGCTTCTGCAGCAAGGACTGAGCCTTCGCACCTGGGCCAGCTACTTTACCAACTGAACTAAACGCCACCCCGACATAAACCTAATTCTAACTTTAAAACTATCACCTAACTCCTAAACCTGAGTCCTACGCAATGTGTTCTCTCTTTCCAAAGATGTTCTCATTTTCAAGGTCTACAACCAGTCCTCACAAAGATAGAAATGCAAGAAGACACACACATATATACACCCAAACGCTACCTCTCCCCGACCCTTGTCAGCACTGCCAATTACAGCCAGAATATCCTTCTTTAAGGGCCCGTCAGGAGCTCCCGAAACCTTCTAGAAATGTCATCTGTCAGTTTCACTGTACTCTCACTTAGGAAGTATTTCTTTTTTTATTTCTATCTTCCAGTGGCTGGCTAATTCCAAACTTGTTGTAGTCAATATTTTTGCCATTGGGTGTCCTGCTGGTTAAGAACCCATGATGGCTGATTCAAGTCCAGCATGGACTGCAGTATTTGACTAGTAGCTAGAGAGGAGCCAGTTCAACTTCTGGATACTGGTCCCAGTCCTTCGACCCTCGACCTGTATTTGCATGTCTATAAGCCCTTTATGTGTATGTGTATGTGGTTGTATTCTAGGCCTATATGGGTAAAAAAAAATAGTGCACATGATTTATCCATTGGGAGATTATTAAAATAAATCTTCTTAGTCTTAGTATTCTGTGATCTTAACATCCTCAGTTCGATTCCAGCTGCTGATCTTTATATGTCATCAGTTCCCATACTGTTGAAGGCTGACTGACACCATGCCCCTGATGCTTGTATTGATTCAAGTGTTTTCATGTGTATCTCAATGTCCTCATGTTTTATCTCCTTGCAGTGTTGTATGGAGTAGCAGATGTTTTTCTAGCTACAGTTTTATTATTATTGATTCCAAATGAAGATACATGGTGTCAATAAAGACACATCTCTTTTCCTTTTATAATTTAACTTTCCAACAGTAAGTGTAATATTCAGTATGTTGCTTAAAAATAGACAGACTTCTGTTTATCTTCTTTGCTGGATTCACACAGTTGCAGGTCATGTTTATTTATATTGCTGGTTGCATGTCTACCCCTGATTAATAGACTGGTCTTGAACTGCTTCTATTTACATTCACATTATTTATGAGGCAGTTAAAGCTCAAGCTTGGGGCAAATATGATTGGATGACGTGATTGATGGCCTTTCTCTACACAGGGGCTGACTGTGAGGGAACTCAGATTTGCTATTGAGTCATTGCTCTCATAAGACAACCTTTTCAGACATAAAATTTACTCTGTGCTTTAAGTGTTTGAGGGTTGTTACCATAGCTCAAATCCAAATCCATTCTGACAAAGACCCAATGTTTGGCAATGTTAGAATAAAGTTTATTTTAACTAGAAAACTAGTAAAAAAGTAAAAAGGGAAATGCCGTTAAAAACTTTTATGACAATTTAAATTAGTGCAAACCTCAGAGTGCTGTGCTGTTTGAAGTTGGGGGTTTAAATCATTTGTTGACTTCAGCTTGCTGTCTCAACTGGTGGTGCAAGAAAAGAAAGCAAATAACAAGTGAGAGGAAAGGAGCTCAAGGTGTAGAGAAAAGTGGCAATTAAATGCAGAGATCCAATGGACAGAAGAAAAATGGCTGCTAAGAGAATCGGAAATGCGAGACAGATGAACAAAAAGAGACAGTTCCCACAGAGGAACAGAGACATGGCAGGATTGGTTAGAAAGGAAGACTGAGATTACCTCTTAATTGGGTATGAGTAATTGCCATTCACTATTGCCATCAATGTTATTTTCAGCTTTATGTATTTTATGTTCTCCTATTTGTTCATACTGTCACCAATTGTCACCAGCAATTAGTTAGCAGTGGAGCAGTGGGAAATCCATTTACCCAAGTCATAGTGCTTTAAACAGTGAAGCTTTTGGTTCAAAAGCTGGAAGTGGTATAACATGCTTAATTCAGTTCAAAAACCTGTGCCCTGTGGTGATAAAAGGAGGTGAAAAAATAAAATATATAGATAGATGTGTGAAGATAGATGTTTTTAGGTTCTGATTGCCATGATGTCGCACTACTACACTATGACCATGCCTTATTATTATCAGAGTAGCGTTATTCAGATAAACAAGTGGGCCGCACTTTTTTGTGCATGGCTGATGTTGGTGTGAGGTGGTAAAACAGTGAACCGCCTTGTTCTAAAGCAGGAAGTAGTATAACTTTCTCATATATCTGAGCTAGTAAAGCTAAAGTAAGATTGGCAGAAGGTTGCCAACCATCTGGCAATCTTCAGAGGTATCCAGAAGACGTAGAAGATTCCTCCTGCACATATGTCCTCTAAGTCAAAGCTACACCTCTGCTTAAAATGCCTAATACATGACTAAACTTTAGAGTCGTTTATTGTGATGAAAACAACCACGCAGAGCATGAATCAGTGGATTTTCACCTGGCAGCAATTTGACACGTGTCTTAGCGTGTGCACTAGTCCAACTCAATAAACCGGTTTGTGGGTGTGAAAATCTGTCTGATATCACTCCTTGTCCTTCCTGAGACTCTGTGCATGTGTGTTTGTGTATGTCTGTAATACTCTAAACCACAACAGGTGTATTTTGAATCTGAGTCATAATTGGAGCAGTGAGAGCAGCTTGTTAATGAACTTAAGTTTTCTCCTGCTCAGTGGGGAACTTGTCGGAGCGCAGTAAGAGTCTTTTAGTTCCTTCTTTTACAGGTATACGCTAAACCAGGAGGGATCTCAGAAGGACAGTGACATTTTAACAGTGGATGTTTAATGGAATAAACCCATTTCAAATGCTATGGGTTTTATTAACAATAAGACTTTTTATATGCGTCACCTGACATGAAAGTGGATTGAATTGCATTTTGCATGATTGCACCATTCTTAATAAAGAGAGTTACAACGAGAACATGAACAATCCTGAGGTTATTCAAATCTCATAATCTGGCTGCAATGATAAATATTAAGGTCATTACATTGCAGCACATAGAAGTCCAAAAGTAAATTTAGTGTGACATCCTCATCATTTGCATATACAGAAGATTGTGAGAGATTAAATTCACTGCTGAGATGTGAGGATATATTGGTGCTATATTCTTTTTTCTTTTTCTTTCTTTTTACAATAACAAGGATCATTCGTTGCATTACCTGTGTGCAGCTCAGTAAAGAGCTGATTAAATTTGCACCGTGCAGAGTAACTTCTACTGCACAGTGATGCTGTTCATCCAGCGAGGCATAGACGAGTGAAATGTCTCATTTAAATTTGTAATTCTGATATTTCCAAAAGGCACCTGAAGGCAGCATAGATTTAATTTTAGTTTGGGTTGTGAATTAATTGAGCCAATCAGTCTGTTGTCGCATGCTCAGTCTGTCAGATGCTAGAGATGCAAGTTCAAAACATGTAATAAGTTTGTTCAGCTCACAAACACACAAGCATCAGACAATCTGGTCAGGGTAATACACGTATGGTGGATTGTTTATATCGTGGTAAGTATACTGTGATGATAATGTACTGCTACATTGCATTACTACTAATACTTTTGCTGATTCTCTACTCCTATCTAAAGTAAAATTTTAATTAGAGGACTTTTACTTGTAATGGAGTATTGTTATTTGAATTAAGTAATAATAAGGGTGTTTGGGGGAGGTTGGGATATTGGAGTAGGGAAACAAGCTGTAAACACAACACCAATTTACCACCTTATAAAAATTAAATGAAGTTGATGATATTCAGAGTCTCGCTCCTGGCAACACAACAAGTATGTTGAATATTACAACACGGAAAACCATCTTCTTCCCCAAAGCTGTCAAATTGTTGAACATAGTCAGCTTCCCTCCACATCCACCGCACACAAACACACATATAATTCTAACTGTTCTTTTCATATTAATATCAGGGAGTGGCATCCATTGTGTTGATGTCTTCCAGAACAGTACAACACCAATCTCCACCCTTTTCTGTGTAAACATGGAACTATGAGGATTAGTGAGTTTCCTTTTTCTGTTATAGGGACTACTTCGTGATATATTGGGTGACCCATTCAAAAAATGTCTGGCTCTCTTGATTACACTAGAACAGCAGTTAACGCTAGGCAGAGTTGGCATACTCTCTGTGGAAAGACCAGTGATCCCTGCTAAAGTGACGGAAGAAGAAGCAGACAGGGATGCAGAGCTTGATGAAGTGCCAATAGCAGTAAAGAGGTAAAGACGGTACAAACCATGTGTACCATCACAGGGAGTATGGAGAGTGTAGCATCAAAGAGACGTTGCTGAATGAACTAACTTCAGACTTGCTAGTAACTCTGGGCAGCTTTCAACTTTTGAGAGTGGACAGCTGAAGATAGCCAGGAAAGCAGAGAGGGAGAGGGGGAATGATACACACCAAAGGACCACAGGCCAGAATCTGAACTGGGTCACTGCGGGAAAGCCTTAACCTTTCACATGTAGGAAATCTTTACCCACTATATGTTGTCATTTCATCCATTGTTAATGAAAATATATTAACATTGGCAGCTTCAAGCACAAGATCTCAACATTTCTACAATATATTAACATTGGCAGCTTCAAGCACAAGATCTCAACATTTCTACAATTACTTGCTTCAGCATCAAACAGGTAGATCAAAAAAACTGTAGTGTTTCGGTACTTGTTTTAAGATAAATGATATTATAGGAGTTTTCATTGTTTGTGTTGGCAGTAAGCGCCTAACAGAGCAGCACGTGATGACTCTCTCTTAACAACAGATAATATCCATGAAGGTAGGGATGTCGTGCTTCAGATGAAATGAAAAAAATCACCCACCCAACACACCCACACACACTTACCCTGTATTATGAATGTCAGAATATAGCTAAAGCCTTCATTTTATTCTGAGGTAATATATTTCTTTTCTCTTCACAAACACTGGAAGAATGATCTTGATTAGGGCAAATATAAATCCTCCCTCAACAGCCCAAAATCAAGGAGAAGGCAGGGGGGAAAAACTGAGACAGAAGTCGTAGGATAAATAAAAGACAGACAGAACTATATACAGACAGAAGTTGCTGATATAAGCAGTACAGGAAGATGTACAGAGTCGGAGTCGAGGGGCAGACACGAGCTGTGATGTGGTGGGAACAGAGCAGGGCAAAGAGACACAGATAGAAGCACCTGATATAGAGACACAGAGGGGAAGGCAGACGGGTCAGAGATGTTTTAAAGGAATGAGTTAATAACTTCTCTTCGGAGAGAGGGAGAGGGAGAGGGAGAGAGAGAGAGAGAGAGAGACACACACACAGACAGAGAGAGAGGGAGATAGACAGAAAGAGAGACGGAGAGAGAGAGAGAGAGAGAGAGAGAGGAGAGAGAGAGAGAGAGAGAGAGAGAGAGAGGGCATAGCAGTAAGATTTCAAGAAGAGCAGACAGTCAGATCTCCTGAGATTGCTGCCCAGGGGAACTGATCTTTACAGGATCAAAATTGAAGCAACAGTCTGTATGTGCCTGTGTTTTGTATCCACATGTCATGTTTGTATTGGTAAAGATGCATGATCTTGCATTTGGTTAGATTAGAGGAAGATATGATCTTGATTGAATATTGAAAAAGATATGAATATTAACCTTAACTGAAACAGTTAAAAGTTTTTGTTGGTAAAACCTACCCATGTGCAATCCAAGCCCTGGTCTGCAGTATGTAGCATCTCATTTTAAACGGGGTCCTATCAAAGTATAAAGTCAAACATGTTTTACAGTCTCCATTCACCCTTACCACCTCTGTACCATGGACGTATAAAGAAAAATGGATGCACCGTTGGAGGTCACCCAGATCTTCCATGTTTTGTAATACCAATACTTTTGCAATGGTTGTCACAACCAAAAAAGATTCTTCACTGTTTTACAGCTATCTCTTTTACAATGTAGGCTTATGGGGGAAAAAAAACTCTTTTAGGCGCTGGACACCATTGCTGTCATTGCACATAGTTGGCCCGCTGCTGTATTGAAATATTATTTCTTTTTCTTCTTTTTTTTTTAAAATAATCTCTGATTGAATACTTTGCTGTGCTTGTGAATGTATTATTCTGTTGTTGTTCAAGTATGAAATATACGCTACACTGGAAGGTTAAACAAAAAATGGTTTCCTGCATTAATTTCCTGTGCTCACCAAAAACTTGATGAGTTGAGATGAGTTGCTAAACATAACTACACATATATTTACTTTAAGTACTCAAACTAAGAGACAGGCTATGTGTTATAAGATGACACATCATCAAGTAATAAGACTGAGACTGCATGTTATCCATACATCCCCAGGAGCATTTATGCAGCTACAGTTTTTGCATTGCCTGGCTGATTTTATCTTGTATATACAGTGTGTTCTTTTTCGTCTTTTTTTCCAGACAGAATCTCATGACTTTATTCTGGTGTTTGAGTACGGTGTGAAACACATCCACACTGACTAAGGTTATTTCTTGATTTGGTGCCCCAGTGAAAGGAGAGGCATGGTAGAGGGTGTGGCAATGCCATTCCAGCAGCATATAGCAATCTTGGTGCCAAGAGGGACTGTGTTTCTCACAGTTGACTGGCAGCTCAACTTATTTTTGTTCCATAATATTATGAATACTTTATTTGTTGCCATACCTAAAAAGATTCTTACGAATGCAATCCATGATAGCCAAAGTACTGAAAGCATTTCCTTTCCTCTGGTGTCCCTTTATAGCCGTTTGACACCAGTAGGTATCTGTTTCATCTGTAGTGTCTTATGGGATTAATGCTGTCACTGTCAAACCACAATAACCCACAGCAGAACCACTGACTAAACTCTGTGCACAAGGACCATACATACTATTGCAACAGGTACCAACAGGCGCTGATTCTGACAAAAAAAATCTCAACCCATTACCACCATTAATGGGTTCCACCATTTTTTTCCCCTTTGTTTTGGAATTTACGGACAATAGACCTTGCTTACATGAAAGCATACTCTGTTGAAAATGAACCCTCCTGGTGTCCTGGGGTCAAAATGACCCCAAGGATCGGGGTGTTGGTTAGTTCACTTGGTAGAGCATCCACCCCATGTATGAAGGCGCAGTGGCCCAGGGTTCGAACCCAAGCTGCTGCTCTTTGCTGCATGTCATTCCCCATCTCTCTCTCTCTCCCCACATTCCTGTCACTCTTCAGCTGTCTATCAAATAAAACTTGAAAAGGCCAAAAAAAAATCTGAAAAAGTGAAAAAGACCCCAAGGACAATAGGTAGAACATCCAAAGTCAGAAGTCTGTGATAAGCCCAGAAGCAACGCTAGTTACCTTGCTGTACATTGTGTGCAACAGAGCTATCATGTCCTCAAAAGATTATTCTTGTCTGCTCCTGTGTGTGACATGTTTTCCATTTGTCTTTGTACACACTTCAGCAAGTCCTCAACCTTTCTGTGGGTGTGTGTGTCTATTCAAGGATAAGACTATGTAATAGCACCTCTCATGTGCATGCCATAGTGTGTCTTCATTCCAGTGTTGACTCTCTCTGACCTGAGGCGAGGACAGTAAATTGGCACGGTGCAGTGTTTGGACGAGTTTGAATTGAGGTGAAGCCCCTACGAGAGGCTCTTGACTTTCAAACTAAAACTTTGAAAGCTAATTGAATAGAACCCAAACCAAAGATCAAGGGATTCACAGTCTGATATTTACAGAGCAAAAAATATATATATATATTTTAAAAGATTTCAAGATAGTCTTGTTTGTCACCTAACGCTTCTCTGCAGTCATGTATTAAAAAGTGGTTATACACTACTGGAAACCTGCACGGAGTGTACTGATGAAAACCAAGATGATTAGCTTTCAGCTCTTATCTATGCAGAGTTTGCATATCGTCCCTGTGCTCATGTCAGATTAACTCCAGGTTCTCTGGTTTACTCAGATAGTCCACACTCTACTGACAAATGTGTCTCCAGTTTCATCTGATTTGCATGTTTTTGAACAGCAGTTTACAAGTGTGTATGAATACAGCCGGTGTCTGACTATGACTTGTAGTGAAGTACCAGCCTGCATGTTGTTGCTCTGCCCTCTGCCCTGTACATCCTAGCAAAGCCTCCAGCACCCCCCTCAGGCAAATCATTCCAGAGCCTGGAGGCTGTAACTGCAAAAACCACAGGATGTTACCTGTGGGAACAAAACATCAGAACAAACCAGACGAAGAAAACTAAACAGGTGTTGAAGTTGTATGCTGTACCTTGCACTTTGAACTACCTGATTTTGTCAAAACACTGACTTTGTCAATGACTATTTTCTCTGCATTCTGTCTGATTTGACACAAAAGAAATGAATTTACAGGTGCCGACTGTTATCAAGTAGTTAATCCTTAAAATAAAAATCATAAAAATCCATTAAATAACTTGCTGAGCTCCATAAGAAAAAAAAAAAAACATGCAGTATAAATGCGTATAATTCCATAACGTTTCAACTAATATGAAAGATGGATGCTCCCAGTGCATCTCATTACAGACTAATTCCTTGAGATTCCTTTGGATTAGTCTCTGTGTGCTTTTCCTCCAGGGGTTGGAGAATAAACACTCCAGTGTTCCTTGTAGATCGCTAATTAAGCACTGATTTGTTTCTCTGGACAGATTTATAAAGCCTCTGTGTAAAATCTAAGAAAACTATGAAAGTGACATTTTTTCACCCTAACAAGAAAAAAACAGATAGAATACTGTTTGTTTGCCTTATTTCTCCCCTATAAATATTCATTTTTTTGATATATCTCAGACAATTATCAACAATTTGTTGAAAACACCCTAAAGTGTTGTTTACTTGTTGTTATATTTTGACAATCCATGTTGTTTTTCTTACCCATATCCTAAGATTACACAAAATAAGTAAAATACGATCCATCATCATCCATGTGTGGCTGTGTATGACTTTTGGCCTTTATAGTATGAGACTTAATTATAGTTCTGCTATCAGACAAATCTATTTTTGCAGTGGACTAAGTTTCACATTTTCCACACATTCAATTGGCAAATAGCTGTAAAGCTGGTTAGAAATAACAGTTAAGGGTAAGGTAAAATGGAAAGTACTGATAACTATATAAAAACTGAAATCACATTTCATAATAAACACAGAGTTATACATCATCTCTCTCACACAGACACACACACAAAGCCGGAGAGACAGTATACAGAGAAGTACAAGAGGAGACAGGTAAGCTTCTTTTGGGGGGCATATTCTACTGCTCTGTAGGAGTGCATCTTTTAAAGCATTCACAAACACACCCACCCACACACACACACAAGCTAATCTATTTCTGATGGATTGTAATACTGAGGTCAAATCGTGCCTGTGCCTCCTCATCAGCTTGTTAAATCTCACTCTGAAACACATTCAGCATTTTAACACTTCATGGTAATTAGTCTTCCAGCTCAAAACAGCCGATCCCGACTGACCTGCTTTATTACCATTTTGAACTCACTTAGTTAGAAACAGAGAAACATGTCACATTCTAAATGTGTTCTTTGAATGCTTCATTTGAAGAAAAAAAACAGCAATGCAGAAAAAAGAAAAGAAAAGTTTGCCTCCAACAAATAAAAAAACTTTTTCAAGATTTTGGTTAATATTAAAAGTCCTTGGCCATCAGGAGGAGAAATTGAATATGACAACAGATAACATAACCTAGATCTACAGCTCTAGTCTGCACATTCAGAAGGATAAATACTACTGACACCACATGTCATATAACTTTCCTGAAAAAACTTACTATTTACAAAATAAATACAAGTGTTGTGCTAAAGTAGCTCAAGGAGCTATGCCTGATCCACTGATTCTAACTACTAGATGAAAGAAGCATTTTGTGAAGCGTGGCTGGACATATATAATATCCAGCACTTTCAACTAGCAGGCCACAGCTGACATCCAGCACAGCAGCAACCTTTGCTTTATGACTAAATAAATAAACTACATAAGAAGGATATCAAAGTAACTGACAAGTGAGCCTTGTTGATTACTTCCCATATCTCTGTTGAGAAGCCTGCCCATGCGCAGTGCCGATCAGGCTGGATGTTTATGGATGTAGCACACCAGCAATCACAAGTAATAGCTTACAAATCAATTTTTTCCAACCACGCTTAGTAGCTTTTAAAAAAATATGGCTATTTGCAGTAACAAGTAGGGAAGTGCTCTACTGAAAATATGTTTCAGTCAACCCTGAAATGTAACTTTCTGGACAAAGTTTCTCAAGGGAACACAGCAGAGGGACCCTAAAGTGCAGAGTTTGATTGCATCTTACGATCGAAGCTGTTTTACCCTGGCATGGTCATGCACAGACCAGAGAATTACAGCAACTTTCCTGTGTTTCTCTTAGATTAGCTAAAGCCAAAGCCAAAGAAGCTAAAGAAGAAAAGGCCAAGCACAGACTCCAAAACCATAAAAGAGTGTATGCTGGTCATCACGGATGAGGTAAATGATGACAAAATTAAAAATGAACCTGTCAGACATCAGGAAATGAGTTGTTGTTGTTAATGGAACTTCTTTTTTCTATATACAATACAAGAAACAGGGAGCAGAGGCAGAATGTAATCACCCTGTTATTGATAAAGAATGACATGTCCTTAAACATTCTGCATGAGGCAGTGTATTCGGTAATGCATTGTCTCCAGTCAGCTCTGCTTCAGCTGAATAAAGGGGAAGACATGGTATTGGTCTGGTTTGATTTGACATTCTTCACTATTGATCAACCTAGTAAGCAAAGAACAGCAGGATTTAACAACACCAACTTCATTACATGCACCCACAGTCAACATTTAATTCTAGCAGCAGAGATAGAAAACTGCAAAGGAACATAGATAATTGAGACATAAAACAAGACAGTTGGGCAAACTTAATTCTTTAATATTGATTTTATGTTAATATATCTGCCTATAATATTGCACTGTTGTGGAAAAGAGCTAACATGCTTTAAAACAGCTACGGAAATAGATCTCCTTAAATACTGTGTTTATAAATGGCCATAGTGGCATCCATTCTATAATTTTTGTGCTAATGCACCACCCACACTAGTTAGTTCGTTAATTTCCTTTACAAATCCAGTCCTGGCAGTTAATGATAGATATGTTGAATTTGCACCTTGAATAAAAGAACATACTCATATGCCAGCAAATGCACGCATTGACATACATGCAAGCATACACTCTTATGCAGGACCTCTACCCCAAGTTTGTGTTGCACTTAGTCTTTGTGTCGGTTTCATCATTCTTGCTTTTGTCCCTCGTGTTCTGAAAAACCCACTGCAATGCAGGCCTGGAAAACCATGTATAAAAACTTAACAAAAAGCTTGAGGCTACATGCCTTATCAACAATTGAATTCCAGGATGCCAAGGCCTAGTGTGGTTTGCCGTTTAATGAATCTATAAAGCGCCCTTGTCAGTCGTGTTTAGTCTAGCAAAGCTTGTGAGAAGCAGTGGCAATCATGTTTAGCTTTTACTGCAAATAGAGGTTGTGCATTACTACAGTAAATGGAAAATTATTATACAATTAATGAGTTTCTGTAGCCTAGGTGTCTGGGTATTTATATAAACAAACACCTGCACTGCGCAAAGTTCCCTTTTAAGGCTTATTATATGAGAGAATAATCACTGACATCATAGTCATTTAATCACATTCATATGTGAGAAGGCATTTTTGTTCATTTATAACAGTAGTTCTCATGCTGTGATGTTTGTATTTAGCACCTGTTCCACTGAGATTTTTGGATGTTCATATACCTTTGCCATTATTTTATAACAAGACTAAGAGTTTACATCCAGTTCTTTTCACAACTGGTACTTTGAGCTAAATACAGTGGGCCAGTCAGTGTGTAACCTGTTCAAATAATAATGTTCACCACCTTAGTTTGCCATGTTTATATGCTCATTAGTGCCAAACGCAAAGTACAGCTGAGGCCGATGAGAATGTCATGAGTTATACAGCTGTATGGTCATAAACCAGTGCAGGACAAATTAAAATTTTGACCTGACACTGTCACTAGATAAAACAATAAACCATCCTCAAGGTTATTCCAATTAGACCTGAGGGGAACATAAATCTTCTAAGTCTTGCATAACCTAATTTTAACAATAACCACTATGTGCTTAAGTGTAACCTTTACTCCAACTCCAACTTAATCATCATTGTAACACTGCCCAAAAAATAAAATTATGATCATAAAATGAAGTAGATGACCTCATGGGGAGCTAACTTTGGGTCAAGATTGGAGGTGAGTCCCCACAGTGTCCCTGTGTGAACATTGTGTCCTCATGATATGAACACATACTTCAGTAGACACAAACAGACACACAAGCACGCAAGCAATCATCTCTCTGTCAGCACCTCAGGCCTTCATATTGACAACTTCATTCCGGCTTTAAATATGTCAGCTGGATTATGCCAATCACTGTCAACCACAAAGTGTGTAGGATGCCGCCGAGTGTCTGCATTTGTTTGATGGACGTGTATGACTTTGCATAATGCTTTTAATATGATAAGTACTTCAATTTGGCCAAAATAATTATAAGTACTTAAGTTAATTGTTTTATCACCAATAACTGTGATGGGGTAAACAATAAATGTCAGTTATGAGGAGGGGTTTGAGATGTTAATATGTAAATATTACATTGTAATGTGACAAAATGGTGATGTATAGAAATTAAAGTAAATGTCAAGTTCAATTTCAGGTCACTTCAGTTCACACATATGTTCTTCTGAATCTATCTCAGTTCATAGCAATGCCTGTTAAAGCTCAAATATTGGGCCACAGCTGTTGAAAAGAGCAAGTTGTTTTTCTAAGTAAACCTCGTATGAGTGTGTGAGAGAAAGTGTGTGAGTACATGGATGGTTGGGATTGTTCATCCCCCTCACTCCTAGGATTATGGCGTTTTAATGAATCTGGCAGATGTTGTTGTTGTTTTTGTTGGAGAATGAACTCACTTAAGTGTGAGATGGTGATCGGGTGAAATTACCTACCTTTCCCCTTCAAGGGCAAATTTCAATGATGCTTTAAATCAGCAAAGGGCTCATTTGTAAGAATTATGCTGCCCTCTCTCTGCTGACGGTGAAAGAGCTGACAGGTTGAAATCAAGATCACTCAGTCACATGCTGTTCACCGTTACAGCTGCACAGAACCGTTTTAGTTTTGCATCCTGACCTTGAAATTGTAGTAGAACTACTAAGAGAAAACACACACAACTGTGAAATGTGAACGCACTAAAGTGGCCTCCAGATGAGCCAAAGACTCGCATTTAAATGTAATACAACAGGAAGGGTGAGGTGATGAAATGATAGATGATAAGCCAGACTGAAAGAGAAAGGTGTGGGTGATAGTGGAGGGATCTGGAGGGAAGCAGGGAGAAATCTACTCCAAATACTGCCACTTTGAGTCCCGACTCAAAGAGTTGACAGACACAGAAGGAGGTTGGAACAGCGGGATAAAACATGGAGAGATGGGCTGACAGAAATAGAGTGTAAAATAGGCTCTAAGTATGACCACCTGGTGCAAGTTTTACTGGATGGGTTTGCCTTGTGAGACAAACAGGATATAGATCCCAGTTCCCACTTTTTTTCCACAGACACAATTAGAGAAGATGTTCAAGAGATTTTCTTTATTACATTTTATTGTTGTTTTTTTTATAACTCATGGACAGACATCATCAAACTATAATGAATGTAAGTGCACAAAAAATATCACTTTTTTGGCTTTTTTAAATATAATATGCAGTAAATTACAACAAGCAAATTAAATCAGATATATCACAAAGTCATGAAACTTTTATAACTTGTCCTTCCAAAAAATGAGAATTCATACCAGGAACAGATGGGGAAATGGACTCCAACAGGGTTGTGCTAAGGGCTGAAATCTCTAAGATATATACTATATACTGTATGTGTCCTAAGCGAGACAAAGTTGACAAAGTCCACAGCAAGTGTTGAGCCAAATCTTATTTGAACACTGACCTTTGCAGTTACAAGAAAAGGCAAATAAGAGGTTCAAGATATGACCATGGGTAGAAGTAAATATTTTATGAGTACAAAACGCTATACCCATTTCATTTGTTTGATGTAAATTGCATCAGTGCAGTGGCGTGAAAACAGGAGGCTGCTCCTACATGGACTGCCGACTCAGCAGCTGAGCCAGTCTTATTTTTGGAGATTAGCACTAAGCAAGTCTTATAAAAAAACTGTCTGAAGGATTTATGCGGTGTACTGTAAATCAAGAATTCTCACAGTAATTATGAGAAATTCTAATTTACGTTATGCATTTTCATTGTATCATCTGTGGAACTTCCACAAAAAGGGCAAGCATGCTTAATTTATTGGCTCAAGCTACAGTAGCATTATAATATATGTAAAAATAATGGAAAATTCACATAGGAAATATAAATGGCCTGATCAATGAAATATCACTCACTGACCTTCATCTACTTGAAGATAACCAGTCCGCTTTCCTTGATAAAAGCTTGGTAGGCTGAAGGTTTGTTAGCTTTCATTTGGATTGATGGCTTTGACTTCTCTTCATCCTCGCCATCAACCAGCAAACAGGACATCTGATCCATTGAAGAAGCATTAGCATTTCTTCTCCTGATGTGTCTTTCCTACAAAATAATTGCGCTTGAGCACATGTTTCCCCTGCTGATCTGCTTTACAGACTCCCAAATATCAGATTCGGACAGATCAGGTGTTTCAAATATGTGGTGGCTGGGTTTGAAGGTCTTGTTCAAGAACTCCATCAGAAAGACTAAGTGGTGCATTCGCATTTCTCCACCTAGATTTATCCTAGCTTCCACAAGCCACTGCTCTCCCTAATCCACCACATTTAAACTGTCCAACGAAGTTCTCTTTTTGGTGACCTGCAAAATGGCATTTGAGCCCTGGTTGGGTCTGCCAACTCCTGAGAAAAGTATAAAGGTCCTATTGCCTTTGTAATTCTTCAGCAATCTCTGACGTGCACTAGCTTGTCTTCACTCTATGCTGGACAGTAACTGTGAAACCAGTTTGTGTCAGTTACCGTTTTCCATCTCTACACCATGACAAGGGAATACGTTTCTTGTTCACGCCAACCAGCAATCACACATCTGGCACATTTTATTATAGAGGGGATAGGATTAAGGGATATAACATTTCAAATTTTCTATTGTCAGCCTAACATTGATAGAGTGGACTTTTTTTTCCCTCTCTCTATAAGACACTATCTGTGCACACCTTTTCCAATGGCTTTTTCATTAGCCCTTTGTCAGTAGCAGGCCATAACTCTTCAAGTGAAATAATGACAGGCATTAAAACTGACCTCTACATAATGTGTTTTTAAAGTTGAGAAACTTTAAACTTTGAAATACTTTCAAAGAATTGTCCACTGGAGGTAAAAGTATGTGCAACTCCCAGAATAATGGTGTTATTCTAGCCTTATCGGAAGGGATTAAAGGACTAGAGCCTGCTGAGATTTTCAATGAGAGATTATAATGGATGTGCTGTAGTGTACTAACATAACAGTCTATCTCTGACGCAATACAATCTGATCACTGAGTTTGGCGACGCACACACATACACACAGAGACAAAGATCTGGTTGGCATAATAGGTTGCAATACCTCTCCATCTGTGTTTGAACGTTATTTTACCTCATTTTGCAGCGGCCAGCTCTTACGTAGGGCTTGGCTCATTAGTGGTTGTGTGCAGATAGAAGCGGCTGGATAGTGGAAATGAATTCATTTAAAAGAAAAGGCATGTCAGTTGTCACCTGGGAAATCATGGATTAGATAAAGCTACCATCTTATTCTTGCTGGAGGAAAGTAACACATTACAGACAGTATTAACTGGCTGGATGAAAGACTTAGACACTGAGAGACATAGTGAGTCAGACAGACATGTAGGGACACAGACAAGGTGCCATTATAAAAAGACTACAAATCAAAACAAATAAAGGTATCGGGTTATTCCACTGGGATGAACATACAGTACTACAACACGACAAACTGGCTGATAGACGGAGTTGACAACAAGACAAGGAGAGAGAAAACAGAAAATTGAGTCATGGCTGAGATGAAGCTACAGTTGTGATAGCCCCAGTTTATGCTTCTCATATATTAGCATATTCAGGTCACAGAGGTAACTATGGCTTCCTCTTGAAGATAATTAACTATTTACAAAACCCATAAGGCCATTTTAAAACAACGCCAGAACAGCAGCAAGTGTTTCGGATTACATTTCACATCTGGTCCAGTAATAACTTGCTAGAGGAACACGATGTTCGAAAAAGACAAGTAAATGTCGCTGGGGGTTAGGGTTGTTGGATGCCTTTTAACATCTTAGACGGAGAAGAAAACAGACCACAGTGGGAATTTCAGTGTCAAGGACAATCTATTGTTTGAATTGCCTTAGAGGGAAGATTTTTTTTTTCCCACCAAACTGACATTGTTCCCTTGAAGGATTTTGAAATAAGCAATATCTTTGCAGCAAGACATAGACACTACTGAAATAGTAAAAGCGTGAGAATTTTGTATGTGTTTTCAGTCAAGGCCTAGTTTTACCTTTAGCTTTACTATCATCTCTATGCTACACTGACTTGCAATCAGATGAATGGTGCCTCTTTCTGGATCACATTTTATGGAAAAAATGCTTTATGCTTTCCCTCTGATGTCCTCCAGCTGCTCTGCCTCAATACTGTGATTTGCAGTTTCCTGTTTCCTGATGGACAGAAAGCTTTAATTGTTTCTAACTTAAGTAACTGCTACCACAAGACGAGAAGGTTTTCAAGCCCAGAGTGAGGGGAAGCCAGTGGGGAATGCTGATGGAAAGTGGAGCTTGTGTCATACAGAGTCAGGGTGAGTGGGCAATGTAAATGAGCTCAGCAGCCTCTGGGGACATGGCAGAGGCTAAGAGACACAAGAGGACATTTGTGGAGGAAGCTAAGACAAGGACAGGAGAGAGTGACCGAGCAGGAAGCCACCGGACAGAATTAAATCTGGGACTGACTTCTAGTCGTTGGTGAGAGCTTTGTGAGATTAAAGGTTGAAAGACAGACGCTGAGCTTGGCTTCTTGCTGTTGGACTAGTAAGTAATATTACTTGGCTGCCATGTCTTGTGTTGTTGCACCTGCTTGATGTTTGGCTGTTAGCAAAGCACATTTACAGCTGGCCATATTTACAACAGTCATATTGCACTCTAACTAACTGGGAAGTTTAAACGAGGGGACAAAATGTGGGCACTTTCAATCCCTGTTATCTACTGGTTGGGGTTGGGATAGGGCTTTCAGGTAGTCCCAGTTTGTCTTTGTCTTTGGCCTTTGTCTTTTGAGTTCCTTTCTTGGTGAATGGTTTATACCTACAGATGGGGTAGGATGCAGCTGGATTTTCACAGCCAGGTGGGCCAATGATGAAAGGATCAGACTCCAGATGGCAGGCATCACCCAGAGATTCTTCAGAGTCAGACAGCATGTTGGGGGCAGGCAGGGGACAATGTTGAGGAGAGTGACAGCTCTATCAGGATAAAATGGCACAGAGTTCAATTCCAGCAAAAACAAGGTCTGTAATTTCTTACATATGTGAGCCAGTAGCTAAATGACGAGGTTAAGGGAGAAGCCTAGATGTAGGTGAGGAGTGTCCCATTTTATCTGGGATGAGCATCCTAATACTAGTGGGAGGGTTTGAATTATCACAGAAGCAGAGGGATTTAGACAGAGAATAGAATATTTGTAAAGTCAGGAGCACAAGTGATGGAAGCTGGCTAGCGCATAGAGACACAAATATAAAGAGAAGTAGTTTGGACATGTTCACTTGGTGCTAGTTGGTTTTAATTATACGTCTAGTCCCACATGGTAAGCCACCTGTGGGCAAAGTCTTGAAAAGTTTGATGCCAGTCGTTCTTCATGCACTTCCCTGTGTTTGCACATGGATTGGTGCCAGATCAGTTCACAGTCTCTATAAAGCTACCATCTGCAGTGGAATTATAGTGCCTGGTGTAAAGTGAGGTTATGCCCAGAGAATGCATCATGATGTTGGGTTTGCACATGGGCACTACTTTCATTTTGCCTGGGTGTATTCAGCTAAATCAAACCTACACTATAATAACCACAGTTTGATGGTTGTCCTTACTGCCGGTTTTCTCCTCTTCCCTTTGTTTCTCTGCTTTTTTGAATTTCTTATGTATTCATCTCCACAGTCACCCCCGGCAGTCAGATACATAATCATTCACATGTCTATCTATATTTACATACATACATATATATATATATATATATATATATATATATATATATATATGAAAGAAAATTCTGAAATCAGAGACACCAGATGACCATTTTTCCCTACAGCTTCCCTGTGAATGGGCAACGCCATTCTATGTTCATACTTGCAATCAAAATTCAGGCCCTGTATACTGTAAAAGTAGAAGCTGAAGAAAAAAGTTTGCAATGACTAGGTGTCACATTTTCCCTGCCAGTAAAGCAAATCTCTTTACTTTAATGTGTGTGTTTGTGACTGTAGCTGCTTTGGTGTGTGTGACAGCCATTTCATTTCTGTAGCCTGTTATTATTAATTACTATTACTATTATTTAAGGGGACTCCTGCACTGACTTTCAGTTTTCTGTTAGTTAACAGGGCTTCCAGGTTTGTGAACAGTCCTAAAACTGCACTCTTTCTAATGGCCAGCAGGGGGAAACTTGATTGGCTGCAAATAGATTATATTGAGTCGTAGGGGGAAATTAATCCGCTTCTCACTTGATTTATTATTTCAGTAAACAGTTTCCTCACAAGTTTATGGTCTCAATCACTAGTTTCAAGTTATCTTTTATAGAGCTGCAAATGTTCATTGTAAATTATGATCCCATTTGGAGTTAAATAGATGATGAAGCAGTTTAGTGAACTGTTTAGTGAAAATGAAGTACTTTAGGGCCTAACTACCTTGTGATACAATAAAGACAAGGCATTCTCAGGGATTCTGTCCAGCTCAGCATACCAGGTTCATGAAACTCAGATTTTACCTCAAATGTTTCTAGTATACTGTGTACTCCTCACACAGCCTGAGCGGCCTGTCACGTGACAAATGAACGGGAGACCGATCCGTATGATCGAACTGCTGTGCTTGCTGTTATGCATAGTTGAGTCATGAACTAATCATTTCTGTTTCCTGTCCTGACTGAGCATAGGGAGCTGCCATGTAGCAAGGGAACACACTGCATGAAAATGAACGAATCACTCGCTGAGACAACTCATTGCTCCTGAGTCCTATAAAAGATTAGTTCAAATTGAACGATTCGCTCACGACTGACACACCACTACACCAAATATGACGGCCCTTGCTGGCTCCAAAAAAGAAGACAGCAACGCCCATAATGCCAAATTTGAGGCTTCAAACCAGTACAGTAGGTGACATCATGGTATGTTTACCCCCTGAGCGCAGATGTCCAAAGGACCCTTATCCTTACCCTCACCAACTGATCATTAAATACTTCTGGTGGCACTTCAAAGCTATGGGGAGGCAATAATGTGATACTGGCATTGTGTATTTAGCTAACGCTACTGCTTTTCTTCATTAAGGAGGACCTTTCAAGCCTTTTGGGAAGAGGGAGAGTATCTGATAATCAAGAGCTATCAGACCCAAGCTGCTCCTGAATTTGGATTGAACCTACATGTAAGTAGGTGTGGCATGATGAAAAAGCTCTGGTCATGTAAAATAATTTTCCTATGTGTTTAATGTTTAGGGTTTAATGTAGCTCAACACATTGTTAAAGAAAAGTGAGCGGAATGGTTTCCATTTGTGTCACATATTGTAATTTTATCTGCATTGTACACACAGAGAGAAAAGAGACAATGCTGGACTCATTATTGCAATTTTCACTGCAATTCATTGTTTTTTACTCAAATGCATTCACATTCATGTAGAGTCTTCATATTCTTATGTTAATTGCCTGAGACTAAAGAACACCATTTCATTGAAATAAATACTTTTTCTGCAGGCAGGTTTTAAAATACCTTGTGTGTAAGAAAGAAAATGAATGCTCATTCATACCAAAGCATGTTCCTTCTTCAAAATTAGACATTAATTGCCTATAAGACTTGACGGTACTTTGTCACAGACTACAAATCTCCTTATTGCGCTAAATGGGTTTGCTTCTGTGCCAGATGGTTTCATACCTTAAATGAGAACACACAGTGCCTGTATGACACTCATCCAATCTCTTATTGATGCCAGAGCTGAGCTCCTCCTAACTGCAAGTGCATAAAGTGTTCAAACACACAAGGAAATAAACATACACACAACAAAAATTAAGATCTGAGGATTCTGATAACTCTGATGGCTCAGAGAATATGGAAATGAAAATAAAGGAAAAAAGGAAAAAGAGAAGAGGAGCAAATGTCAAGGCAAAGAATAAAGTCACGCAGTGAGGGGAGATAATGAAAGAGAGAAAAAATGATTAAGTTGTGTAGCTTGAGCCAAACAACTTGATCAGATAACATTGTGTTTTATGAAAAATACACTTGGTAGATATGCTGTTCTTGTGATAACCAGAAGATATTTTGTTTGCTTTCTCTTGTTTGTTTTGGGAAAATTATGGAAGAAATGTTTCACGCTTTAAAAGCATGAAGTAAATTTTAGACAAAACAAAAACACGTGAGTCCTCGTGTCTGATTGTAGCGACTTTGGTCTCGCCGACATCAATGAGTCACTTCAATGTGATACCCACAATTACAGCAGAAAGCAGTCTTATAGACACAATGGCTACAATAAGACATTTCTCTCTCTCTCTCTACCCCCTCAGCTTACCTCTCCTGCTGTAATAAATGATAATTCCTGATAATTACATCTGTTCTAAACAATCAGCACACACAGCTGAACATGAAGAACAAAGCCATCATTTTGTGCAGTCTGTCTCACTCACTCGTTCTCCTCAGCCCTGTATTTGTCTTTGACTTGTCACTCTCCTTCCTCTCTCTAAATGTACCCTCAGAACAAATAACCTTAAGCTGCACTAATCAATACTGTTATATTACCAACAAGCAAACAAATAACTAGATGTAATGTGAAAGAGGTCATTCTCCATAATACACCCAAGGAGAATTAACACCTGAATTTGTGGTTCCCCTCAAAAAGATGAATTCATATATGAATTTATGTTACTTTTTGGGTTCACCCGAGAGTAGGGGGTGACAATAATAACTGCCCCATCTGGATTAACGGAGATTCAGATCATACGGGTGGATGCTGGAGTGGAGATGGGGCTATATGAACAGCAGCAGTGTCAGAGTTGCGTGGCAGCAGGTATGGTAGAAGCACTGAGCAAAGGACTGTATAAAACCATTAGAGGAGTGCATTGGTTGTATGTTAGTAGTACTTGACCCATGTGCTACCAATATACAGCCACTTGCCAGAACTTGCTTACTAGCTAGCTTTGCTTCATTTTGTTTATGTATTTGTTTATTTTAATTATTATTTGAGAAGAAGAAGAAGAAGAAGAAGAAGAAGAAGAAGAAGAAGAAGACAGAGACAGATGGATAAAGGACAGAAAGACAGACTCATAGGGTGAGGAAGAAGAGAAAGAGATACTGGGGCAAGAGGGACTTTGCAGATCAAGCTGGAGCCTTGAATATGTAATAGGCTCATGATGGATGGCTGGCCTACAACCAAATCAACTGTGTGTTGCTTGTGCATGTCATTAACTTCCTGCATTGAGAGGAGTCAAACTGCGGAGCAAAGCATAAACACTTATGATGAATGATAGATGGACAGTCTGGCAGGTAAATAGGCGAGCAGGGAGACAGACACATAAATATGCTGGCAGACAGAAGCTGGCGAAATAATGAGGCAGATAGAAAAATTAAGTCAGGCGAACCAGAAAAAAACAGGCAGACTCTTAACATCATGCATTAAGGCACTCAGACAAAAAAGGTGGTTAAGAGGATGTCTGTTTACATCCACCCCAGTACTCCAATTACTGGGGATAATTGGAGTATTATTCTAGTTATATTTATATAGAGGTCGCCACAAGAAGGGTACAGAAAATGTGATAGCAGACACTTTGTCTAGGTGTTCCTCAGATCCGTAGGAACTGAACGTTTAGGGATATGTTTAATTTTTTGGTTTGGGGGTGTTATGACTGCTGTCATGTGTAACCTGTGTCTTTTTGTTTTCACTTTCACATGCAAATAGGGGTGTGCCATAGTCGTGAGATGATTGGTGGAAAGCTTCCATGCCCTGGCCTGGGATTGGCTGCAGCCAGGAAACCACCTGGTATACAAGGAGCCAGGATGGAGGGCGTCTGGGGGCAGCAGGCAGTCGTCATTCTCCTCCTCTCCCAACCGGCCACACTTCTGCTTTGTTAAACCTTGTTTGAGAATAGATATACTTATTTTGATTACTAAGGGTGGACTGTCAGTTTTGTTAATCTTGTTTTCTCCTGTTTAAGTTAGGTTGGTAAGTCTTTCGTCATTGGACACTGGACAGGATCGTTTTGTTTGTTATTTTGGCCTTAGTCCACCCTGAAGCCTAACAACTCAGCCTTATACACTTTATCTATATCCATATGTTCATCGATATATTTTTATATACAATTAATTTAACTTATTAAAAACAAATCTTTGTTGTGGCTACTTGGGACTTGAGGAAGATGGGGCCTAGGGAAAAATATTCATGTTATGTCCTAGGCACCCCTAGACTGGGGCATAACAGAGTAAGTAATGCTCTTCAAAAACAATTGCTTATCTCTCCATTGGAGAATTATTCATCTCCAAGTACATTTTGTTTGCTTTGCAACATCCAAGTTAGAGCAGCTCCAAAATTAGTTGAGGATAACTGCTCAACGATCCTGGAGTGCAAACCCAGTGCTAGACAGTAAAATAATAACGGAGGAATTAAAAACACAGTGAGGCATCAGTACTGCTGGCTGGAACTCCTGCAGTGCAGAGAAACTTTATTGACACTTACTGACATTGCATTCACTCAGCGCATCTCACTGGCTGTTAGTTCAGTTCAGTGTTTGTGACAAAACAAACATATTTTCACAAAACTGAGAGCATATTTCCCCCACTTTCTCTGTCCTTTATTTTCTTCTACCTTGAATCGTGTACATTTCACGTACATCTCTAATCTCCAAACAAAGACTTTGCAAACTTAATCAACTTAAGCTTTGTTGCAGGCTTTGTCATCACATCTGCTACCATCTGGCCTGTTGGGCAATAGTCCAAACTTATTTTCCCATCACTGACAGTTGACCTTATAAAGTGGTACTTTATGTCAACATGTTTACATCTCTGTCTGCTTATAGGATTTTTTGCTAAAGATATTGTACCTTGGTTATCCTCCTAAACCTAAGGTGGTGGGTACTGACGTCCATCAGTGTCCTCTAGTAGTTGCACTAGATGCAAACTCTCTTGCCATATACACCATATACTCTGCTTCACAAGTAGATAGTACAACTGTGAACTGAACTGAAAATGTCTCTTCATAGCCCACACCCACACATATTTTGACTGTATCCTTTGGCTACATACCGTGCCTTGTATTTCTCAGATCCATCATCATAATTCTTAAGTGCATACACCCATCTACCCCCAACTGCTTTCTTACCGTCACACAAGTTGGTTGGGGTAATTTTCTCTTAGTGACTACATTTCTTCATCTATTGCATTAACCCACTCTTTTCCATTAGGTGAGGTTGCAGCTTCAGTGAATGTTAGGGGCACATCACACATTAATCTGTAACAATAGTCAATGCTAGTCAGTAGCTGATCATCACTGTTTACCAGATACATTTAAATTTCATTTCATTTTAATAGCCTGGTTTCTTCCTCACTCTAGACAGCTATCGCTTGTGCTCATGTTTCATTTTGTCTGTCCATGCTTGGCTGATCACCCCAAGTACAGTAACTGGAATCTGTTCTGAGGTTTGCTCTGGACCCACATCAGTATTTGGCTTGGTCTTACTATCCCTCTTCTGCACCACAAAGTCATCATCATCAGGCATCATATCGGCCTGTGTCTGGCACTCTATGACTGTTTTGGTCACAAACTTCACCGGTCTGTGCTTCTGCACTTTCCCATTGTCAGGATAATAGACTATGTAGGCTGGACTATTTTTGTTGTACCCGGCAAACATTCCCTTCTCAGACCTTGAGTCAAGTTTCTTCTTATCTTGTTTGTAGGCGTAACACACTGTTCCAAACTTCTGCATCCCAGAGAGGTTAGGCCGTCTCCCTGCCAACATTAAGTACGGTGTCTGTTTTGTGCGATTGTTAAAGCATCTGCTGTCTGTGCTGCATAAGTCCATAACTCTTTTGGCAGTCTCAGTCTCTATTAGCATACACCTAGCCATGTCAAATAGTGTGCCAATTTCGCTCAGCTGTACCATTTTGGTGTGGCGAGTATGGAGCTGAAGTCTCATGCTTAATCCCACTTTTGCTGAGTAGTGCCTGGTAATTCTTTCCGATGAATTCTGCACCTCGTACATTTGGCATTTCCGTATGGGGCAGTGTCAGCAAGAAACTTCTCTGTTGCTTGTACTGTGTTCTCACTAGCGTTTCTCAATGTGATGGCCTGCACATATCATATAATCAGTGACACTCTCACTGCTGGACTTTTGAAGTGAAGTCAGCTCTGCATACAGGCAAATAATACGTGGCTTACCTTTGCCCACATAATAGTCTCTCAAAATCTTCAGCACTTTGCAGCCTTCATCTGCTGCTTCCCTCATTACCATTGACAAACTTTAAACATCAAAAACTGGATAAGCTCTGCATGCTTCAGCGTTTTTCTCATCTTCTGATGGTTCTTCATCCTCCTTGTAGTCTGGCTCATTTAAAATAGTGTCCTTTAGCCCAAAGATGGCTCCAAAAATTCAAGTTCATAGTTGTTTTCATCTCTGTCAAAAACTAGCTGAGCAAAAAGGAAAAACTTAGTTTAGAATGTTAGAATAACATTATGTGTGCATGCATGTATTTGATCTTAAATCAAAGTATTGGACAAAATGAAATTCTGACCAGATAGTGGCACTGGATCAAAGGTAATAGGAGCAGCAACGTTATGACTGTTGAAGGGGACATGAATGCCTTTGAATGGGTAAATATTTCAGGCCACCCAATAGTTGTTAAGATGTACAAAAATGTCAACTGGTACTAGAGGAAAAGTCTGCACATCATATTAGTTAGAATCATCATTTGGGGACCTTGCATGTCGGTACACATTTCTAATCCATCCAATAGTTGCTAAATTATTTGAATCTGGTTTAACGACTGACACAGTCATTAGCAAACTCGTTAAGGCTAGTGGAGAATAAATAATAACCTAATGTTAAGTGCTGGTAGAACACTCTTGGTGGATGTTGTTCCAACTATCCACTCTGATCGACTTTGTGATCATAAAGTGACACGCTACTTCTACTTTTCGACTTCTAGAGAGCAGTAATTACTCTGTCAATTGCAAGATGACATGTCAGGAAAGCTTAAGCTCAGGTTATTTTAGGTGTTTTAAGAAATGCTGAAATGATCAATGCTGTCACTTTTCTGGCGAGGACAGTCACTGTCATAAACTTCCTGAGAACCCCACAGACAGATATGCAGGCAAATGAGCCAGACAGAGATGGACAATTACACAGACAATGAAAAAAGACGGGCAGAACTATAGCTGACCTCTCCAAAGTCAAACAAAGAAAGGGAAACTAAAAATACAAACAGCAGTGTCTTTCTTCCTCTGTCACTAAGGTTACAGCTGTTTCAGGATTCTGAGTGTATGTGTGTGTATGTGTGTAGGTGTGTGAGAGAACGCATGTCAGGAATTCAGGTCTAGGCTGACATGCTTCATGGGACAAAGCCTGCTTTCACCATGCAGCCTGACATCTTTATCCTGCAGATACCGAACAGAATCCAGATATGTGACCCTTTTCACTTCCACACTTTCAGCTTATCTGGCAGCACACTCAGGTTAGCAAGGTGGTACAGTGGCACTGTTGCCTCACAGCAAGAAGGTTCGTTTGAATCTGCGAGTCAGCTGTGGCCTTTTTGTGGCAGTTGCAGAGACCTAAAAGCGAATTAAAGCTAGTATGAAATACATGAAGCACATCTGGATCACTTTATTTTGTCAGTTTATATTTATTTGACAACAAATATGACTTTTGCAACCCCAAATTTCTTCTCAGCTCTCTAATGATGTTTGGAAACTCAGCTTAAATGCTGTTAGCATTTGATGCACTATTACAAAAACACGAGACAAAAACAGGCGTATTTAAGAGGAATCCAGCAAGAGGAAAGAAATGCCATGCACACCTTCATCTAGAAATGGATAGATTTCACCCCCCAAGTGAAAGTTGCCTCATTTTTAGATGCATGATAACATTTTTCATCTTTGACAGAGGGGAAAGTTGATGCTTCCAATGTGTTTGCGAGTCAGGGAAACACAAACGACCAAAACATGATGAATGTGCTAATGAGTATTTCTGCATAAATAGGAAGTAACCTACAACAACCTACAACACACAGTGTACATCATTATGTGAAAACCATGCGGTTCGTCTCTGTTGTTTGCCATCTTTTCACTAAAATAATCATTTTTATCACTGCTGCAAAATGTAATCAACACAGCAAAATCAATGTGTTTGGGAATTCTTAGAAAAACAGGGCATAGATTTTTGCTTTTATGTTAAGACGTGTGTGTGTGTCTGCACGCATGTGCGTGCGTGTCGGTGGTTTTATCCTAACGCCTTGTCGTTCTTTCATCAGTTTCAAGGCAGTTTGGGTTCCATTCAGATAAACTACACAGACACACTGCCATTCATTTTAACTACGCTTTCAAGGCAAAGTTTACTATCTGGTGAAAGCTTGTGGGAGCAGTCTCTTCCCCCCATCATTTACATTGTTGATGTATCTATAAATCATTATGTCAAAAGGGATATGCAGCTTTCTACTTTGGCTCCCATCCAAACTGATTTGCTGGTGTGATTCACTGGATAGCTGAACAGCTTTAAGTGAAGAAACATTGCACGTCAGATGGGTTTT
Source organism: Nibea albiflora (assembly GCA_014281875.1). Taxonomy (NCBI): domain Eukaryota; kingdom Metazoa; phylum Chordata; class Actinopteri; family Sciaenidae; genus Nibea; species Nibea albiflora. The sequence goes on from CM024803.1 coordinate 7,788,336, forward strand.
CAGAAAATTGCAATCGTTGTTATCTTAGCAACGACAGGCACCACCACTGTTTCAGAAAGACAGAAGTGAGCCAGGGATTAAAGAGGCAAGATGAAACTTCCTAAAATGGTCACATTCATCTTGTTAATGATAAATGCAAGTGTGTGTATATATATATATATATATATATATATATATATATATATATATATATATATATATATATATATACACACACACACACACACATACACTACTATATATCACTTCAGACAGTTATTTTACTGAAAAATAATAATAAATAAAATAAAATAATAATAATAATAAGTCTGTTTAGACTGACCACATTTTATTCTATTCCATTTATCATCGTGTCACATTTAAGTCTAGTATTTATCCTCTCTGCGTGTCCAGTTCAGGTAGGGATTTGAACCCATAAAGATCTTTACTGTATATTTGGACTTCCATTCATCAACAGCTTATGTGCCTATATTGTCATTGGCAGATTTTATCGGCTGTACCTTGCTTCCATAACCCTCTCATACTGGTGGCCAATGCACACCACTTTGGCCTGCCATTGAGTACTAATGTTTGGGGAAGGGTTCGAGGAAAAGGCCTTAAACAGTGAGAAACGAGTAAGAACAGTGTTCTTTATCAGGTGATAAACTAAATAAGTTTCGTGTCAGATTGATCATTGTCTCCCAACGCATGCCATAGAGCTCCTTATTGACAACCTCAGCAGGAACATATTGATCAGCCTAATCTATAGAGTCCACTGATTAACACATGGCGATAACAGGCTAAAACAAGCAACTATCTAACTGTGATTAGACCTGTGTGAGATTTGCTGAACATCACTCTAGAATACAGCACAAGTTGTCAGTCTTATTTGAAATGTGGATGCAAAAGTGGTACAGGGACAATCCATATTGCAATGGCATGAACTAAGTCAGCAAATGAGCTTTGGCTGGTTGTATATATATTACAGACTTGTGATTACTCTTCGGCTGACATCATTTATAGCTTTTACCTGTTGCAGTAAATTTGCTGGTGATGTGCATTGCATTGCTGGTTCTGTTTTGTTTTATAGTGTATTTGACCCTTTTGCATGGTCTCTGAATTAAACAGGAATGTTTATATACAGGCAGCAATTTAACACAGAGCAAGCCAAGAGACCTGCACGCCAGCAAGCTCAGTAAACCAGAATGCAATGCAGCTCTGATGTTTTATAAGCTGGGCAAAAGATCCAAGTCCTGTTATTTCTGATATCTGTCCCAGAGGTCAGCTGCTTTGTTTGGGACTGTATTAAGCACTGGGGCTTTAATTTTGCAGCATTGACCCAGTGATAGCAGCTATTCATCACCAGTAGAGTGCATTGACATAAGCAGCAAATGAGGGCTTTTGCTAACGCTGAACAATGGAGACTTTTAATAAGGAAAACCAATGGATGTGGATGGAGAGATGCAGTGGATGAATGATGCTGAGGGAGCAGAAGATGACCCAGTCATCCATTTCATTAAAATAACACAAGACTTGAGGGGAAAGTGTCCTGCAATTCTTTTTTTACATGCTTGCTTGGTTCGCTGCCCTATGCTATGTTCTGTTTTTGACAGCATTCAACAAATAAAATATGGATTTATGCAGAAGCAGCAATGCATCTTAGTTTCCAGTGACTGCTTAAACTATATTCAATGTGAGTATTTATGCTTCATGAGTGCTGATTACAGTACATGCACTTGAATCAATGCTATTGTGCAAAACACTGAGACGGTTTGTTTTTTGGAATTGAAATAACTGTATTCATCCCATTCTAGCTCCGCACACTCACCCTATCTATTCTTATGTTTGGACGGCTCACAATGATGTTGGACTTCCATTAACAGAATCTCAAGGAAAAAATGTAATTAAACGTCATATAACTTTGATCGGATTACTTACTACTAGCTAAATATAATATGTTTTTCTTCCAGTGATTCTTCCACAGTGGTCTGATCATGCAAAGTAAAGTGTAGTAATGGGCAAGTACAGGATTTTGGAAAATTTCCAGATTTCTGATTCTGCTTCATCTGCACTTTCCCTCCTGCAAAAGATCACCTGACCCAGCCACCTGCTGACCCAGCTGCTCCTCACTCACAATGAATCCCAGAGGATAAAGAGGCATTTTTTTTCTAGTCTGGTGGTTATACCTTGAGGAAATGTATGGGGTTCCAGTCCTGTTAAAGGTCTTTTGAAAAGAAGCTTGTGTGACACCGTTCTTACTTTTAATGCATGCCAATTATCATGAAAGTAAATGAATCCTGTAAAGTACTGAGTACTACTTCCTGTTTTGAGCACCAATATTGTGAATCATTTCATGATAAGCTGCTTACCAAACTGAGACTAAAATCTGCTCACTTTATCTCACTAACACAGGAAATGAAGTGCCTAAAATATAAATATAAAATGCTAATGAAAGCAACTCTATGTACCTGTAAATTTATACAGGGTGAAAGTGTGAATTAAGCAAAAATATAGTGCTGAGCTTTTAGCTCCCGTTTGAACTCATTTATGAGTTGATGAACAACACTTCTGTGTGAGATGTTGTGATTCGTGTGGAAATCACTTAATTAAGTCTGAAAACACACACTTATGTACTTGACCTACACAAAAATATCATAGGTGCTGTAGACAAAGCTGCAAATAGAGTTTTAGACGGTACAGTTTTAGACCTGCCTGTATCACTTCTTGTTACTTCTCAGCATCATTATTCAATCCTAAAGCCACTTTGATGATTTGCAATTTTTCAGTTCACGTATTTAAACCCTGTTGGAATTTTATCTGTATGTGATGCAGTTAATCCCCTACATGCACGCACAGTCCACCCCCTCAGGTGTTTTCACTTGCCTGATTAGCCCTCCTCAGGACCAAGTTCAAGACATTCCTCTAGAGTTGGTTTTGCTGCAGTTTTTAAGAAGGGGAAACTTTCAAAACTTAGCTGTACACACCAAATGGTCATAAAATTCCCAACGTAGTGCCCACAAACTTGTTTCTGCAGTCTAAAATTGAAAAAAGTCTTGAGTCTAAAATTGTTTAATCAACCAGAGGAAACGCTTGTGGAACTATAGTGCTTCACGCAGCCAGTCCATGCATTTCACTTTACTTAATGTGAACTAACAATGCCTTTAAACAGTTTAAGCACTTTTCAACAGAAGATATGTTGACATGTCAGGAAAGCAGAGGTGTAAATAATGAAATGAATTCCTTTTTAACTGTGTTGGTCTCAGGGTTCTGGTACTGTGCATGCTGGCTCACTGCCACACTGACATGACTCACTGGGATATCTGAAAAGGTTGAAATATACTGGAATCTTCCATGTTATCAACACCCGTTGACTGCTGCAAGATGGGCCTTTTGGAAAAACGATCTCCTTCCCTCAAACATCAACATAAATACTTCATGTCATTCACTCCAAACAGTTTGTCCCAGGTTGTAACTTCTGACTTCTGATCAAACTGCTAAAACGTAGAACGTTGTTCTGGAAACTTTTTGCTACAATAACAATAAAATGAAAAATTGAGTTTGCTGGTTTTTCACTTTCAGCTAGTAGCAGGCTGGTGTTAGGTGATACCCTGTTAGGTCCATGCTCATTATTGTTAAAACAAAATGAAAAAAAGAACGGGGACGTGTGTCACTTTCATTTTAAACACCCAGTCGCCACTTTCTCGCGCTCTCTCTCTCTCTGGCTCTCTCTCTCTTGTATACAAACAGATCTTATCAAAGGCTGGTAGCAGGGGTTCTTGACAACCCCCGAAGACAAACATATTGTGTTATATCGGAGTGGAGAGGAGAGGCTTGCACATGGCTTTGTAGCTGACAAGACCTCCCATTTAGGCATTGAAGGGACAGCGACGAGGAGACAGAAGGGGGTAAAAAATGGGTGGCAAAGAAGATGACAAACACAGGCACAGCTTCACAGAGAAATATGACCTCCTTAGGGGAAGCAATGGAGAGGGAAGAGAGGAGATTGGGGACAACAAAGAAGAGAAGCACAAATACACAGCTTCTTAGTTGACAAGACCTCCTGCCGAGGCCCACAGGGGAGAGATGTTTGGGGAATAAAGGAGAGGAGAAAAAAAGTGACAAAAATGTACCTACTGCTCAAGCTTGGGGAGAGGAAAGGGAGGACTAAGAAAAATTAGGTGAAAATGAGGTTAAGGTATACTTATAGCTGCTAACTACCAATTCAGGTCTCTATTTTTGTTCCTACATACTTTAAAATGTGTTATCAGTTTCACTCGGCCAAATGAGGAAAAGGAAAACAAAGTAAGTGTCACTACCAGGATCGGTATATGTAGTAGAATCCATCCCCCCTCTTACTAAGACTGTCTCATTGAAAGGTCATTTACAGCCACACTGACTGAGTAAAGTATTAACTAAATTTACTGAGCTAGCACCTTGGTAAAATTAAAATTACAACACAGTGAGCTGCAGATGGATTACAGTAATGCATGCACACACACAGGGGCAAACATACTTTTAACTGGGTTGTTCACACACAAAAGCACATTAATGTAAGCCTCATATGCTTCATTCACTTTCCAACTGTTCAAAGGGAAAGTGAAGGCAAAATAAAGAGGCATGTCTTTTATTAAAGAGTTTTGATGTAAAGGGGCCAACAAACTGTTCAGTGTTTGTGCTGTTGATCACTACCCTCTCTTAAAATGGATTACAGCAGCGATTTGGCTTTGGGCACTGACTAGCTTCAATGTTCAAACAATGCCAGTGCTCAGTGTCCTCATCTGTATGCTAATGAGCCTGTTTGAAATTTCATCTTAAGTCTTGTTCCTTGCTGCCTTCGTCATTCTCTGATGCCAACAGAGAAGCTACAAGACTGTGATCAGGAAGACCAGACAGTCGAACATAGTAGTCTTTTGCAAAAGAACAAAATGTGTGGCCATAAAATCTGCAACATTGAACAAAAAACTCAGTTACATCCCTGGGGCTTTTGTATTAATAATAGGAGCTTTTCTTGTGAATCAGTTTCCAAGCAGTGGAGGCTGATGAGACTTAGAGACAGAAACAGTGGGGGGGCAACATAATAGAAACTAAAGGACAAGAAGAGAGAGGAAGGAGAATAAAAATTTGTTACTGTAAAATATGCTCCTCCTGTTAAATTTCACCCTGTATTAGGACTATGAGTGTGCATGAGTGTCTTTTAAAATTTGGGCGTAAAAATGTAATGTAAAAGATACATGTATTATGTCCGCAGTTGCTGTTCATACTTTAGATGATGTAGATTGTGATTGCAGCATTTGAAATACTACAAATTTTAAAGATTAGGGTTAGGCTTCCACAGAGTTTGACACCGCAATGTTTTTAGTTTCCAAACACGCCCCAGATTGTATTTTTTTTGCGTGCATAGTTTCAATACCTCTGTTGTAACCAGAGTTGTAAGGGAAGAGACATGGACAGATAAGATTGGAAGTACGATGTCAATGACAACATGTATGTTTTACTTAGTCCATCATTTAAAAACCTAGCTGTTAAAGGCAATGAAAACCACATTAAATTATACCTGTGCTGATGCTATAACCTTAGAGTCTAAAGTCTTGGACACCATTCTAACTAGGCAGGATCATGTACAGCAACTGTGTCCAATGATGTTACACAGAGTGCCAACATTTTTGCAGCATTTCATTCCAACCAAATATTACGGCAGCTGATTACACTGATTAGCAACTTCAACTAGAGAGGAGGATGTAATCACTGAAATCACCTGCTGCTGTGTTTGGTTGGATGGAATAAAATCCTGCCTGCTCTTGGGCCTCACTGGCATATGGCAGGAAACCACTGGGCTTCAGGATGAGGGCACATGATTCAGCTTTCCAAACTTTAAGCTAACTTCCAAACCCCAATGCTTAGAGTTTACAGAGCAGAACAGTAAAGATGGTCAAGGACTCACTGTATAATCAATAATCTATGTAGTGAAAAGAGCTAGTGTTTTCTAATGTTTTAAACAAACTCTCAGCTCTACAAAGGACACGCTTATACTAAACAGCTAACCACTTTTATCTTGCTTATCCTGCAAACTGCACAACAAGAAGGTATCCATCATCATCCTTGTTGACAGGTCATGGTGAAGGTCGCTGCGTGTGCCCAGTTAAACTATTTGTTTATTCCATCCTCCATAATCAAGAGAGCCCGTCTCAGCCGTGAGCATGGCTCCATGCAGACTGATGCTCCTTAGTGAAGTGCTAGCAGGGAGAGAGATATTGTGCCCTTGTGCAGGGCTGGACAGGGATAATAATTTAGGCCAGGAATATAATGTCATCCTAGGCCAATTTCTGAATATTCATAACAAACCATGGATGCTGAAATCTTTTTTGGTGAAATATGTTGTCTATCTGTTTATGTGAGTATCATATCATTCAGTTTTATGACTACACAGTGCCATTTTTATATGCAAAAAAATGCTAGGGAGGGAGAGAGGAGCAATTACACAAGTTACATTACCACTGTCCAAATTAACAATGCGATATTCCATCGTCATAAGCTGACACAACCTAGCTCAAACCTACTGGGCCATAAGCAAACAGCAAAGAGCTCAAGACTCCTGGAGACTACAGAACAAAGACAACTTTTTAGGGATACAAACAACAGGACAACAACCTTATGTAGCACCTTTAGTCCTTACTTTGACAATTAAGGAATACCCACATCTCTAGGTTCGGTAGGAGTTGGGAAATGATTTTCACAAAGGAGGGTTGGTATACATCAATAATCAATCGTCAATAAGTCAGTCAATTCAGTTTCCTTGTCCACAGTTTCTTTTCCTTACTGGTATACTCGCTACTATCGCTACGACCCGGGTAGGTGAGTGTGTGAGTGTCTTATCTGTGTTTCTCTGTGTGAGAATCAGAAGGTCTGGAGTCGTCGAGGTAGGTTCTGCAGCTGGCCACACTGCTTCTCTCTCTCTCAGATCCGTTGGGCTGGGCTCGCCATCTTAATCATCTCTGTTTCTCGGACAGACCTCATCTTTTCTGTGCATCATGAAATATATCACCAAAATTCAAGGAAATACATTATCACACAATAAATGAATTATTATGAATTAAAACAATTTGCTTTAACCATAAATGTAATCAATTAATCATGAATTCCAATCAACAATAGTATTTTTTAACAGAGACATTATTTATGCATCTCTTTTTAACCTCTATTTATCTTATATCATCAGTTCTTAACTATTTTAATTCACCTTTTAATTATTTAACTCTTAAACGTCAAATGAATTACAGTTTTTATACACAAGTGCAAATTCCTTAATCAAAAATGAAATACACTACACCTTAAATGGTACTGTTAACCCTTTTTAATGGCTAACAACACAAATAGGGAGTTCAAATAGCACAAAAGAAATAAACTGCATCTTCTCATTGCAGACCGGAAATTAGCTTGACTTAACGATTAGCATAGCGATTAGCATACATAAGCATAAACAATGGACAGACTAGCAACTAGGAGCTAGCGATTAGCATATTGCGGTCGCTATTAGCATTAGCTAACAATTTCTTTTCCACAATAAACTACGGCAAAAAGTGCACGAAAGTAATTTTACTAAGCAACATAAGCAATACTGACTAACTTAAAATAGGCAGATAACACAATAAATGCAACTTTTCCGTCTAAATGGCTACCGGGCTACAGGCTAACTGTATGCTAACTCACCAGAGTCTCTGCATTTACTTCCAGGAGGAGGATCTTCTCATCGGCTCACAGCTTACTGGAGTGGACCTGAGTTTGCCCGTGGCTACCGGGTCTTTCGGCGGACGGTTCAGACTTTGTCCGCAGTACTTAATAACTCTTTTCTTCGCGTTTGCTTTGCTCTTTTGTTGTACTTTTTGCTAGCGACTCACTCGGTCTGGTCTGCTGCTACCTGTCTCGTGTCTGAGAGAAGAATGGCGTCAGGTAACGCGGTACCTGAGCTAAGTTTAGGAATAATATATTACTAACAGGGAACTATTGCCACTTGCTGGTGTTTTCTGGAACTGTCTAAATCACAAATACTGAATTAGTGACCTGATTTTTCATGCTGGTTACACTTAGATAAGAAAGGACACTGACACACGTCACAACCCTTAATTAATCACAGACATCAATATGGCTGATATGATACAGATTAGCACCACAAAGGCAGGAATGTAAGATATGCTTTCGCTCACCAAAGGGTTTACTTGAAGACAAGGGTAGCACGTCAGTTCTTCTTTGGGGATAAAGTCATGTAGCCTCTGAATCAGCTGGGCAGCTTTTCAATAAACAGCATGACCAGTGCATTTTCATATCACTGGAGTGCTGCTGCAGAATGCTGGTTAAGTCTGCTGGTAAGTGTTTTGAATATATTGTCAGCAGTGTGTTAAGCTTGGGTTTTGGTAGAACACTGAACCCACGATACAGGCCACAGACAGGAATCGCCCTTGAAGTTTTTATTTACAAGATGTGACACAGTCCTTTGCTCATGAAGATCATTTTGATGCATTTAGCTGCACTTTCCTCTAGGGCTTTTCTGTTTTAATATACTCCTTCTCAGTAATGCCTTTCCTCCTTTCCTTATTCTTTCTCCTCAGCTGTCCCATTTTTTTTTTCTCCATTGGGAATTCTTCAGGTTCTCCCCATGGCCAGTCCAGGCTTTCCCCTATGGCCTGTGGTGGTAGGAAAAAAAAACAGCACAGTGGATTTAATGAGGCCGGAGGACAGTGTGAAACCATTCTCACAAAGGAGCTGCAGCAAGTCAACTGTGATATTTTCAAGTGCCACCACTGTACGCAAGACTTCTCTTACTGAAAGGAAGTTGCCCCAGACTGATAGATGAGGCCATAGCTTCTATCAGACAGCTTAAACTAGGACAACAGTATACTTTGAGGCTGAAAGTGCTATTCAGTGCTATGCTTATTCTAAAAATAAATGTGTTGAGTAAAGGCATTTATTAACCAGTTATGGCTGTAAGATCACACTTAAAGTGTTGATCTTGATTTTCGCTTCTCAAGGGTGGCCCTCACCATGGGAAGAATCTAGCCAGTACAATTGATCCCTCATTAAAATAATAATAATATTTCCAGCTATAGAGACGGCTTTGAAACCACTGATACAACATTTTATTTAATCTTAATTTTGGTCCAAGCTTTCTTGCTCTCTGTCTTTTTTGCTCAAAGCTATTTCATAGACAAATAGAGCCTACTCCTTGGTCTTCCCTGGTCCACGGTGGTCCCAGTTTGAGCATAGTTTAATTCATTATTGGAAAGTCCATCCAGTTAATTTAACTCCAGTCTGTGCAGAGAGGTTGGTCTAATTGTTGCTTTGTCTCAGCAGGAGCCACTACAGGCTCTCAGCATGAAGAGATGGGCCAGAAGCTCCCTACAGAGAGCCCACCGGTGTCGTAAGCTGAGACAAAGCAACAATTAGCAACAATTAGTCTCTGCTGCTAAAGTGAAACTAACAATACAATACTTGGCATCGGGGATTAAGTCCATTGTTTGGATTCCAAGGCGGAAAACTACATTGAACAGTGTGGATGTGAAGCCAAAGCAATTAGCTCAAGTCCTTTATTCAAATGTTCTCTGAAATGGAATGAACAAAAGTAGCACAGCGTCACTCAAACATTTTTTGTTTTCATTTTTTATTTATTTATTTTTTTAATCCAGATAATCATGTATTGGTAATACTGTATATATATCATGCAACAGCTCATCTGTTAAAACATCCCCAAATTTGACATTCCTTTCAATTCAGTGTTTATTCATTCAAAGTCACTGCTACATGCAGTTTTAAAACCACTCAACCTCCCCCTCAGTAATAAATTCCATCATAATGAGACTTTAGGTACTCTCCCTAACTTGTTCTCTCCAATTTTTATTATTTACTTTAAGGCTTATTGAGTACTTAGGTAAAATTTATTCTTTCTTTTCACCCATCAGCTTAATTATTTTACAAGAACTACTGTATGATGCAGATTCATTTGTGTTATTTTGATTGAACCATTTTGCCTTTGAACACTGGAGAATAAATCTTTGGATAATGAAAAACCATCAAACTCAGCAAACGACAAAGCTCCTTTCCAGCCTTCATTAACGGGAAGAAAATTACACTCCTGATTTCTTGCTAAATTTAAAATAAATCATTGGATGTTACCGTTTTGTTTCTGTGCTTAACTGGAAATGTATATGACAGTACTTGATGTTAAGAAAAAACAAAACTAAGCTGCAAAGCAATGCATAATCAGAACTGGGACTCTCAGAAGTTTCCACTGTGCCTGCTTAAACCGTGGAGCTGGGGCTTGGATCAGTAGAATGTTAATTTTTTGCTGTTGAATACTACATAAGGTCTGTCTAGTTTCCCCCCTCACAGGTGCATTTACAAAGTAGCTTCAGGGCTTAAAAATCAGTTCCATGAAGAAATAATGCAGCACCCACAAATCTTACATTTCTGAACCTTCTGCAACAATTCAAAAAACATGAGAAAACATTCCTTTAATGCTTCACCCTGAAACTAGGTAATGAGCAGCTGGTTTACCTGATTTTATCCAACTATTGACACAGCCATCCGTGTGTAGAAAGTAGATCCTTTGACCCAATGCCATGTGGAGGAAAAGGGTTAATCTCTGACTAATGGGGCATATAGTGTAGATCAGGGGTGTCAAACTCATTTTAGTTCTAGTGCTACATCCCTAATAACTACTGCATGATAACAATTATTATTTGACAGCTGGAGTTTCAGTTGTCAACTTTTCTGGTTTGTAACCCTTAGCACAAAAGTGTCGTAGTTACAGCTCCTTGCTCAGACATCAATGTGTAGTTAGCAGTTCTACCAAAGAGGTTTGCCCTCACAACTAATTCTTTGTAATTCTGTGAATGATTAACAACACATTAAGAGTTCTGTTTGCTTGTGTTTGAAAATGTGGGGAATTTTTTTTTATTATTTTTATTCTGCCAGAGGTCTAATGTGCCTAGTCTTCATGATTCCTCGGATGCTTTTGAAACACAAATAAGAATGTTCAGAAAGGACTTTTGGTTCCTGAGATTACTTAGTGTTGTTCAAAAAGGGGCTCAGACCCCATCAGCATGCAAAACAGGTCTGATGCTTAAGACCTTTGGACTGAAAAAAGCCACAGCTTTCAAGTAGAAAGACTTTTTTGGCTAACCCAGCTGATGATCTTAATATCTTACTTGCTAACTTCGCTTGAGTTTTATCAGCCTTTGGACGGGTTCTGGTTTGATGCTAATTAGCCTTGGTCTTCCAAATTAGAGCCACTTCTAAAGTGTGTTCTGTTTTTGTGTTCTGTCTTGTTAGTATCCAGCACAGCCCTGTGTGTTTGTGTTCATGAAATGTGCATCAGGGCCACCATTCTCTTTCAATTAAAAGCAATAAAACTGACCCAGTACTATGCATTAAGTATCACGAAGGGCATTTTTGTGACTGAGAATCATCTCCTATATTCAGTTTGTAAAAAGTCTTAATTAGAGATAATAGGCTGCATAGCATCTATTGGTTGGAGCTGAGATGAGTCTTACATCTAAGCTAACAGCAAAGGGTGGTTTTGACAGATACTTGGCGCAGGGGCAAGTTTGCAAAAATGGTGGAAAAATCAAGTCCTCCTGGCTGCAGATTGTTTGAGCAAATTGGGCATCATTTGCCCTGTTTGCTGATGCACAGAGCTGGTCGAGAGAGGTTTATTAAGAGAAGTGATGATTCATGACTTTCTTTATTGGTTGCTTGCATAATGATATATTATGAATCGTTCTCTGTATCTTCCTCACTCTGTCTTTTCCCCTTCTTACTCTCACTGGCCTCTCCTATAACACGTCTTCCCCTCTTCCTCCATGTACATCCATCCCTTTGTCTTGTCACCAGCCTCCTCACCTCCTACTCTCTGTTCATCCATCTGTGACTCTCTCCCCTCTCCTTTTTTACCCCCTCCCGCTGGGCCCCATCAACCTCCCTCCTCTCTCTGTTTGTCCCAGCCTTTCTCTCGTGCACTGTTTTCTGAGCTCATATTATCTTCCATGGTTGACAACTCCTCAGAGTTATAATTGGATAGAGGAAGACGTTTGCTATGTGAGAGTCCCTAAAAACCTTGAGCTGTAAGTGCTGAAAGTCACAATCAATAAAGAATCCCTCTTCCCTCACTAGCTGTCTTTAGCTTTATTCTTCATGTTCTCTCACTCACCCACTTAACTCTCAGTACTTCTAATTAGGCTGCTGCTGACACATTTGTGTTGCAAGAGTGTTGTATTGTATTCACGAGCTTGTCCATTCTCCTTGTGTGAATGTGCATGTGTGTGTGTGTGTGTTGTTAAAGGAGAGCACAGGCTGCAGTGTTGACAAGTAGGCTAATTAGCTGTTCAGCTAAAGACCGTGTTGCTGTTCTTGTGGCAGCACCATGTTTTTAGCAGCACAACTTCTACTAACATTCAGAATATTGGCAGAGATGAAAAGAAGCTTGACAGTGCAAGAAAATTCAAAAGCAAATCAAAGCTGAGTATATGTAACGAAGTGCCACAGGTGCAGGTGCAGCACAGCAGAGTAGATCTGATCATAAATCTGTCTGTGTCTATAACAAAGGTCGTATGTTTTCTGAAATCTAGCAATATGGAGTGTGTCGTGATGCAATTCATCTATCTTAACATGACAGCATTTCAGGCTACTGATAGTAAGTGATCCTGCAATGCTATTATCTCCAGTATTTTGGCATTTTACACCAGTAAAGCTGGGAGACACGCTATACATTTGACTAATGCACAGAGACTAAACTTAAATATTGACTATATATATAATCTGTTACAAGAGATGAATGAGGACACAGACACTGAATCTTTTCATTTAAATGCACTTTATAGTTGAGCGGGGATCAAACTAGTGACATTTAACTGATTTTTAGCTATATAGCACCATGCCCCTAGGGATGGCAATGTCAGTCTGTTGTTTGGTCGATCCACCATTTTGGACTAAAATAGACTGAAACATTTCAACAACTCTTAGCTTGAATGCCATGACATTTTGTATTTTGTTCATGTTCTCTAGAAGATCAAGCCAGCTAACTCTACTAATTGCCTGACTATTCGTCTACCACCACCAGCAGGTCAAACTGTTTCACTTATGCTGTGAAATATCTCAGCTTCCACTAGATGGACTGGACATCCCCTGTAGCACCACTGTGAGTTTCACTAATCGTTAACAATTATTGGATGGACTGGCACGTTCCCCTCAGAATTAACTTTAAATTACCTTGTCCAAAACTGGTTTATGAGCAAATATCCGCAAAAACCCATAAACTGCTCTTTATGTTTATTGCTTTATTAATTAGCAGATGTTAACATGTCCGTGATGGTAAACATGTCACTATTATACCTGCTTTGGGCCAATATGTTAACATTGTCATTGTGAGCATGTTAGCTCTTTGCTGTTGGCAGTTAGTCCACAGGGCTGCTGGCATGGCTGTAGACTTTTATTAGCTATGAGAGCACACAGCTGGGTGACCGGTCTGAAATTCGTCACTTGTATGCTGCAACACCACAGGGTTCAAAATTAAAAATGTATGTGAAATTCACCTGTTTGTTTATTTGCATTCCAGTCGAAGCTTAATGCTCAAAGTCTGCAATGTTCAGGCATCTGGAACTCAGAGTTATGTGTAATCTACTGGAAATATTGTATTCCTATCTATTACAGGTGGTCTAATGATGAAACCGAATTGAACGTCTACTCAAACATCCCATACTTCTAGTTTGTTTGACTAAAAGTAACTGAATTTCCTTTGCAATTCATCATTTCAGGTGAGCACACAAACACACACGTATACGTATCCTTTAATGTGATGATGAATGTGAAGCAAATAGCCATAGGATGCATTAAGTGATTATCCATTATTTAATGTGACCTGATTAGTTTCTGCAAAATTACAGTGATTGATTTAAAAATTGTCCCTTCATTTGTCGTCATCACTTCTATATTATGTTTAATGGATACCATTAATGTGAAAATTACATTCCTCCACCACCAAAGGCTGATGTGATAATAGCATGAATTGGACAAGCCGTTTTCATTCCTTGGTGATATGTAAAGGTGAGCTAACCGTTAATTATAGGCCACATAGTCATGCTGCAGGGCGAGCACACAGATGTGAAATTCGAGTGGAAAAGTTGATGACAACGAGCAGAGCAGTATATATACTTCCAACAAATAAAATAATCCATTGGAGAACCAGAGGGACCGGTGCATGGGCAGGAGGAAATTAAGGTAAGTAGGCTACGCAGAATGCCGATCCTGCGCCAAGGTACACAATACATTAGCAAAAGGGGAAAGAGAAAGGCAGCCAGCTCATATAAAAGTGGATGTAAACAATGCAGGTTTTTAAAATATTCAGAAAATAAGGGTTTTAAACTTTTTAACACATTCAATACATGTTGTTGGCCTCGAGGATACACATAGGCGCTCACACATGAGAAATGTGAACCGAATCAATGTGATCTAACTGTGTTTACAAGAAAAATCTATGGGGTCCCTATTACTCTTAAAAGGTTGAACAGTTGGTGTATATCTCCTTTTAATCTTCTGTTTTCCACCTCCACAACATTTCCTCTTTTTTTGCGCTTATTCTTAACACCAATCTATACATCCGGTTTGTGCCGGTTATTTCAACAGTTTCGTTTTAAACTGTACAAACAATACTACTATGTATTTGTGAGGGCTCCTACAACAACCTGTTTTTCAGAGCTCATTTTAAAGGAGTGCAGGAGAGTAAGGGGGGAGACAGCAGAGATTAGTTTGGTGAGTCGGTTTTAGCCCATATCAGTGTGAGGACACGGCATGCACAGCAGCCAGCAGAGCCGTGGGGCGTCCCAGGAGCTGCCCCTGAAAGAAGACGAGTCGTGATATGCACACACAAACACACCGAAAGACTCGTAGAGGAGCGTGTGTGCACTTACACTCACAGACAGACAGACACACACACACACACACACACAGGTTGCATCCCACACCTCCTCTTCATCGTAGAAGCTGTCCTGTTTTGACCGGAGCTCATTTACCACAGCCTGAGGCTATCAACACCACCGCCGCCCCCACCCCCACCCCCTTCACACAGCACTCCTTATCAGCTTTCCCTCCACACTTTCCTCTTCTTCTTCTCCTAACTCGACCAGCCTCTCTCTGTTTACCTCATCGTGTCTGTCTTTTTTTGCCTTTGTCTCTGAGCACTCCACCACACACACCGCCATGCAAACACACACTTCTGTTCTTTACAAGAGAATCTTGCCATGGTCTTCAGCAGTAATGAAATGCATTTTTCTTCTTCTAATTCAGTTGCAGAATTCTGTGCAACGGTTTTTGAATACATTACTTTATTGCCAAGACAGGATGAAAGAGGAAATAGACAACCATGGCAGCCTTTAGCTTTTTGAATATACTCTATTTCCCTCTCTCTGTCACAGACATGCACACGCACATACACACACTATAGCAGACTTAAAGGCTCTTTGAGCAAAATAGTTTCCAAGTTAGGAAGCGTTGTCATACTGAAATAACACACATATCTCTGAAAGTAACTGCACCTGAGCCAAAACATATTTGGCAATTAGTGTCCCCTTAAGCTATCAGTGACCTAGGCTGAGTCTCAATTCCATTATGCATGTTAATTATAGACTGGGGCCACTACACTCCTTCGACAGCAACTGTAGAAGAGATACCAATGTGTGTTATGATATAAAAAAGACAGACGGTTAAAATGTCACGTTAGAAAAATAAAGCAGAATGTCTGATATTTGATTCACAGTTGATTACACATCAATATCCTTCATACAACACACTGATAAATCAAGCACCGCTTGTATGCATCTGACATATTAAGCATAGCTTAGATATTATATAGGTTTTTGTTTGCAGAATATTTAAACATTGCTGCAGTCTGTGATGCATCCAACCCTCATTCTTAAGGTCAAGGTGTACTTGAAGTGAACTAGTTCCTACAACATGTCATTCATTGAGGGTAAAAGAGTTTATAGCTGCTCCCAAATGGCAAAACTTGAAGGTGGGGTGAAAAACATGCCATCATAGTAAAGGGCAAGATGCAATGATTATTCAAAGGAGAATAACGGCACACATTTTCTCAAAGTGTTTCCTCAAAGGAATTCTTAACATTGCGAGTCAGCAGGCTTGATAAAAAACTTTAACTATTTTGGATTGAGTTTATGAATTAGTTTTCCAAATTTGTATTACTCGAAGAGATACTGTATAAGATGAAAAGCTACATTTTCTGTGTTTTGTGTTCTCTTTCCTCGTGGACACTGTCCCAGCCATGCAATACACACTAACTCAACGCTGGCTTCCTCCTGATCCCATCTCTAGAGGATCCTTCTGCTCGGTGAGCAAAGACAGACAGTTAGATTAAGTAGCCAAGCTGAGCTGTTGGATGGAGTGTGTTTGCTTTTCTGATTCGACTGTTGAGTTTTCTCTATGTGGAGTCAAAGCTTAGCGCACCAATCTCAACAACAATATTGCTGGTGTGTAAGCAAAAGTCCTTAGTGCCTGTAACTCCACACAGGTAAATATGCACCGTCTGCCATTGCTCATTTAAGCAATGCAAAAAGTGATGGAAGTAGTTGTGTTAAAAATGAAAAACATGCTTGAGAGAACTTTCTCCCCATCACACACCTGAACAATTATTGTGTGAAGTGGGTGGGAAGGTCACATTGGTTTCAAAAAGCTAATCCACCCAACATGCAATTTGTTTGAGGTATATTGAACCCGTCAGTGTCTATGGGTTGGATGCCTTGCTACCTGCTACAGTGACTCTTCATGGTGCAGTATGGCGTGTGCCAATGTGAGAAATTCAACACATAGTAGTGCCATACTGGTGGTGGTAATGCCAACATCTTACATGCTCAAAAGAGTTTAAATGGGTGTGCTGTATGAAATGTGGACACACCCTTTGGTTCTTGAATGTACTTGATACACCTTCAAAGTTTGGTCTTTGGGAGGGAATCAGCAAAGCTGCAGCATTAAAACAATACCCCGTTTGAACTCCTATGTTGGGAAATGCCTGAAGTATCCTTGAAGATGACAGTGTTTTTCTTCCAGCTCCTCCTCCCCCTTTTACTTACAAAGGGCTTGACCTCAGGGAAGTTGATTGCAGGGCATTCTCTTTACACAATACACCACCTTGTTGCCCCATTTACTCTGTTCTCCATCGTACACCTCCATGCTTTGCTGCTGTAATGACTCAATTTCCCCTCTGGCATGCCTGGCCCTCTGGGATCAATAAAGTTAATCTTATGTTGCCTTACCTTATCTTGCCTTGCTCCAGCCTCATTAAGACATGCTGGAACTTTTGCCATATGGGGGGCTGAGCAAAATGGGCTCATGGCCAAAAAATGTGTCTGAGGCTTAGTTCTGGTGGCAGCAGTGGCAATATGTTTTAATAAATCTCACTCTCAGACTTGTGGGGAGTGCATTTCTCATTTGTGTCCCTGACTGAAGGAGCTTTAATATCCCTGGGATTATGGGCTTGTGGAAGCCACAGGGCTTCCAGTCCATCTGTCAGACAACTGTTCATATTACAAAATTTTGCTTTTTCTGTTAAATAGTCGCTGGTAGCAACAGGAGATAAGACCAAGGGATTCACCCCGAGAAACCTGTCTGAGAATGGTGTGTATCGTTTGTCATTAACCTTAGCTCTTTCTCACTAGCAATCTGATATGTAGCAGAAACCTATCACGCTTCTCCAGTGTGTCAGGTCAAAAAAACACCATTAGACCAGTTGCTGAAAGCATGTCTAGCTGCACTATCACTCAGAGAAATACCTTAGCTTAGTAGAAAGCAAATGCATACCTTTAACACAGAATGTGTCTAGATATGCTTGTGCAATGACAGTAAAATAGCTCTCCAGAGGTATGAGGATCAACATATGGATCAACACATTCACAAATGAGGATAAGAGATAACAGCAGCTGCAGTCTTTTAAAATGGCAGCGGGGTCTTAAGGCAAAGTTCTTGATTTGCATGTCATATATCTTTGTATGACTCTCACATGATGATGATGATGATGATGATGAGTTTAATCAAAAAAGTAAGATCACTGATACAAGGTATTTTCACACAGTGTTTGGCTTTGCTCTTCATGACAGAATGAAGAGTTCAGCAATCAGAGAGGGTGATTGAGTTCAGCGTAGGAGTTGGCCAACCAGTTTGGAAACCTCTGAGGATCTCCCTGAAAATAGATAAGAGTCATCTTACCTCTCTACTGTAGGTTAAAAAAAAATCTATGTGTAAGGCAAAGAGGTCCATCAGTGGTTACACAAGCTGGCAATGTGCCATAATTTATGAAGGCAGTATAGCATGAAATACGGATCCTGATCTTTTAAAATCTTACAAGCAATGATCTAAAATAAAGGCTTAGGGCAATAAGAAAAAACTATGTGCCCATGTTTCCACTGTTTTCTGTATGATCAGTGTCTGTTTTTGAAGTTACTATTATACTGTTTGACCTTGTTTCTTTTTGGCTGATCCTTACCCATCACAGCAATAAGTCAAGGAGGCTAATTAACCTCCAACGCGCAGACATTCAGGTGCACGGCCACACACACATGCATACACATTCATACATGCATGAGTCATCCCATCAGCATGATTGGTGTCTTTTGGGTGCTAATGCTGGGCAGCGCTTCTCTCGGGTCAGCCCAACCTTGCCCTGCTGTCTTGATGCAGAGTCAAGCAGGCTAATCTCCCACCTCCAGCCTTCCAAGCAAAGTCAACACTGGCTGCCTCCTTCATTTACCTTGTTAGCTAACTGACAGGGGGCTGTCTGGCCTGCAGCTTAAAGGCCTTAATGAGCAGAGGGCCTTGTTAGCGCTGTGTGGATGGCGAGAGACAAATGAGCTTGTTAAGTCCAGGCTATGCATATTCTTAATTATCCTTTTGTAGTGTGTTTGATAGCACAATCATTCTCTCTGTGTGTAAGAGCGAGCGAGAAAGGGAGAGAGTGAGTGTGTGCAAGCATTAAAAACTCATAAATAATGCCCTCAGGTCGGTGTGTTTGTATTTACTATAGGTAGTCCTCAGGGCAGACACTTAATACCTGTAACAGTTTGATGTCAGCTGCGTGCAAGTATCACTCAGGAGTGCACTGTTGAATCTTTTTAATGTTTTTTTCTTACTCATGCTTATTACATAGTCTGCTGCACACAAACACATATGCACACTCTCCTACTCACACTAAGAATGTAAATTTACATGTAAACATGTAAAGCCGTACATGTGATTAGGTAAAATGCCACAAAAGAAATTGGACTTACTGGTCGCTAACCAGGTTTGCTTAAGCATAAATCACAGAGGCAA
The DNA here is from genome assembly GCA_014281875.1 of Nibea albiflora. Lineage (NCBI taxonomy): Eukaryota > Metazoa > Chordata > Actinopteri > Sciaenidae > Nibea > Nibea albiflora. The sequence continues at coordinate 7,807,674 of CM024803.1, forward strand.
GTTCACATTCACCTTTTCATACTCATTGATATTCTAGTCACTTTTTATTTACCCCAAACTTCCACAACTACTTGTGTTACATCAGTATAACCCTCACCTCTCTATTATCAATTCAAACCAAAGCATACATTATGTGTTGTCTTACTTCAGGCCCTGCTAACTGAATGTACATTCATTCAAATACATTTTGAGATTGAATCTGTCACAACATCTCAACAAGGCTTCAGACATCCCGGAAATGTGACTTCCTAAAATTGCCACAATGTCGTCTTTGTGCAACAGCTACAAATTTAACCAGAAAATAAAATAGATTTGCATGACATCCTTTTACCGTATAAACATTACACATTTTCCAATTTTCAAGGTGACATCATTTGTTGTCTTGGGTTCTAAAAACGGGGCTTCATAAAGGCCAGATTTCTCCAAGGAGGCGCCCCCTTAATTTGGATGCTGCTATAATCTAATTCCAATTGTTTCAACCTTTGTGGCTCTTATATATAAGGAAAGTAGAAAGGGACAGGGGTCAATTTGTCAATTTGGGCAAACTAATGCATGTATTTAGGGTTAGGTGTTATTGGTTGTGAAAATAGACACACAGATGCTGGCCAATCAAAGATTTAACAAAGCAAAACTCAATTTATGAAACAGCAGAATACAACTGACAATTTGCCAAAATAAAACACTCACAACTTACAGTATCAGTCACACCTACATATAGTGTAATGGGTATACACATTTTACCCAAATTTAGAGCAAACAAAAGGATAAAAATAGAGTTAACACAAACAGTGGTAATCATAAATAATAAAGCCGTAAATAAAATTGTGACTGAGTACGGAGGTCTCCTACATGCTCAAAACATGGACAGTGGGAGGTGTAGGTGAAGCTAAGGGTGCATTTGTCATGGCAAAGAGGCAAGGAACACATAATATCAATCATGAGTTAAGGTTGTGCTGAAATTCAGATAGTAAGCACTACATGACTTTCTGTGCTTACTAAGCAGATTACCTTTTTAAGTTTCCTTGCACTGTTTGCACTCATTATAATCAAGTTAAAGCCAGCTGCAGATAACTGAAACAAGACCCAAGTGGCAAATGATTAAACCCACCAACATAAGGATGCTTAAATACACAAGACACTTCATTCCTGATGGGATGAATAATAAAACAAACTGTACTTCAGTGGAACAGAGTTGAATAATTTGGCTGAACTTTGTGAAAGCTTTTGGCTACATGAAGGGGCTATTTTAAATGAGCTCCACTGGTAGTGCAGTCACTTCTACAGCTGGCAGCTGTAGAACTCGTGGGATTGAGACCTTTAGCTGGCTCACTGTAATTGGATGATGAAGTCCTTGGAGTCTTTGCTGGCCTGAAAGGCTAACACAGTCACCATTGTTAGGCAAATAATGTATGTATGTACACATGATATGCAAACGAGGCACTGAATATAAATCACATACATGCATGCATACACTCATAATCACTCAGCTTTGTTCCCTCAGTTGTCGGCCTCTCTCCCCCTCCTTCCCCTCTTAGGCCACGATCCAACCAAAGCAACATGATCAATAAGTCACTGAAAGTCAATTTATTTCTTTAAGAAGTAAGCAACTTGAGGAAATTGGATGATCTTTGGATGATTGACTTGCTTGTTGGCAAAGAAAGTGATGCCAAGGCTTAACTCTCTGCAGCCCAGATTTCCATGCTTTGTTGTCTACCAGTCTGACTTCATTCTGTGAATAATAGCTGTCTGGCATGTGCAAAATGGATGAATAGTTGATGCCAGGCGTAAATGCTTCCTAGTTCTGTAATAGTTTTATTTTTTAAAAAGCTGTAAACATTGTCAGGGTTTGGCAGAAGTAAACTGATTGAGTTTTATTTTCAGCAAATGCCTCCTGCCTATATTAACTAATCAAAAAATAATAATAATGCGAGAGACAATACCAGTCCAACAAAATCCACATGCCTGACTGCTGACAGCATGTATTATCTACAAAAGATGGTTAAAGCCTTTTCCTGCTGTGCCCCATTCATTCAGTATTTTACTAATTAATGTCAACACTTATCCCAAGGACACACAGATAAACGTATGTAAATTCTAAGGCTTGTGATAGTGTGGGACATCACCCTCATTAACATGTTCAGCATCATTTCGAGGAGGCGGTGATAAATCACAGTAAGAAGTCAGTAATGGGCTCCCTATGGTAATTATGGAGTGGCCCTATAAAGCAAATAGTCGTATAAATCCTTAATATTTTTCGAGAGATAATGCTTGAAAACAATCTGTTCCCTCTATGGAAGTAAACTGACTGTTTGTCTTACAAACACAGCGCCTTTCCCCAGCAAAACAACGTCTTATTTGTGATTCAAATCAGTGTCATTCTTTTGAATGTTTTCAGATGGAAGATGACTCTCAGATTAGTTTGTTCCGCATGACAGATTACATCTTCAATAACAGGCAAATGAAACAATATAAAAACATTTATCTCTTAAGATTAACTGTCAGTGACATTATAAAGTGGCAGTTTGACTTTTGACATTGTTCTTCTAAAAGTGCCATTTCCTCTCCTCCTCATTTCCTTTCTTCTATACTAATTGCAAAAAAACCCTGCATACTAAATGTGGGTCCATTGTATTTATTGAGTATGTATGAGATCGAGACTCAGCTGCTCAGAGCACCTTGATGTCGCTCTCCCTGGTGCTGAAAAAGTTGACTTTTGAAAATTAGCCATGTTGCAGAATAGGATTAGCACACGGTACAATGTGAGTGTTAAGTATGATGGGATTTGTAAAGAGCAGGAGATTTGGTTCATGGAAGATACTGCTATAACACTGTGGTATTGGTTCTGTTCTAGTCTTCACAGACAGATGATGGCCAGATGACTCCTTGCCTTTTTACCGCTGTACTGTTCCCTACAGCAGCCACGTGTATCCAGTAACACCTGCAGAGACATCTTAAGGCGTTGAATGGTTTGTGGTAAGTATTGACTCCCTCTGGTTTAAAAAGCTTTGTGGCTAGAAGTTAGAGTCCTAATGAGATGAGATGGTCCCTATTGATTTAGCAGTGTCTGTCAGGGTTGGATTCTCCTCTTCTACTCCTAGTGCTTGTTGTGCCCCACAGACCTGCTGCACCTCGCTCCTTCTGTCATCCTCACTAGTTTCATGCTCTACTCTGAACCACTGATCTTTCATGTTGTACCTGGTGTTAAAAAAATAGAGGAATTAGAAGATATTTTCTCCGTGTGAGTTGATTTCATGCACATTGCACACCGTGGTCTTGATTAGCTTTCACACGACGGCCGATGTGGAACAGTAGCTTACCATCCTCACTGCTTAACCTGACGTGCGGGTTCATATTGTTAATGTGCTGTTAGAGGGTTGCACTGGTGACAAGTTACAATCGAGAAAGCAACTGGAGTAGAATTAACAAGTTGCAGAGTTTAAAAATAATACTGCAGTAGTAGGGCAATGACCGTGGTAAACGAAATAATTGAGACCAATTAAGAGAAATCAACCAGTAGTAAAACCTGATTCAAAAGTAGTTAAATTGCTTGACTTGATAATTAAACGACACAATTACAGTTAGTCAAAAACAATATCATTTGTTTAAAAGGTGTTAAAAATGAAAATGCCTCTTCAATAAAAAAAGAAGGTTTTTAAAAATCTTTTAAAGAAAAAACCAAAAACAATTGCAGGTCTGAACCTGAGGTACATCTATTAAAAAAACGTTGTCCTCATGTAACAAAGAGGTGAGGAATGAAGGAATCTTATGCAGAATGGATTTATAAATAAATGCAGACAAATTAAACAATAGTTTGGTTGGCCGTAAACAATGTATAAAATTAATACATTTAGTTAAAACTGCTTAAACACGTCACATTTCTTCACTGTTCCTGCCGTTATCTTTGGTAATTTACACCCTGTTTGATTAATAAGTTATACATCAAATTAAATAATTGATAATGAGACTCCATTAACATTTTCATGGTTAATTGATAAAGCAATTAGCCATCTGTTGATGAAGCGAATCTCCGAAACACATGCTGACTGGTGTAATCCATACACACACTGACAAAGATCAGAGCATACACATTCACAGCTGTCATCGCGAGACAAAGTTTATTTCATACTGAGATGGTGTTTGTTTGTGTGTGTGCGTGTGTGTCTGTGTGTGTGTGGGTGTGTGTGTGTACATTTACACCTCAAAATGAGGCCATGTGTTTCACTGTTAACCCAGCAAGTCACAAGTTTGTATGTGTGTGTGTGATCACGTGTGCGTGTGTGTGTGTCAGGTAGTGCCATCTGTTCTCCCAGTATTAGGGCACGGCATGTTTTAACAAAGATGATCTTGAATCAACAGAGCAGTTCACTCACCTGTGACCAAACCATCTGACTACAGTATTTAACACTGACAACAGTAAATGTCATTGAATTGCTCCTGCCTGCACCATCATGTGTTACTAATGGACTTTAGTAAAGACCATTACAGTTTTCTCGTTGTTTAAAGAGTCTGGAGGGGAGCGTAAGAGGAACAACAAACACTACCAGCTGCATTTACAAATGTCAACTGTAAATCGTAGTGTTCCACTTGAAAAATGAAAATGAGTGTGTATGAGGTGCAATAAATCTTCATGAGTCCCACAATGTGTTCAAATCTGATCATTTCACAAGAGTACCCACTTTGAAGTCACTTTTTCTGCAAGTGATCATCTAGAAGTCATTACATACATCCTCTATTACTACAAGAAGTCTTACATTTATAGTCAGTATTTAAGCTTGTGAGCTGCCGAGTACAAATGCACGGACTATTAGCAGCTCTAACTGAGGAAGTTAGAGGTCATTCAGCTTGGCTGCCAAGATTTTCCCCACCAGTTAGTCCACTGACGCAAAGGTGTGACCTGAAATCCATACGGGTGCTTCTGGAACCTCCAGGCTATTACTGACCTACAGTAGGAACATGCATAGGAACTGAATCTGTGCAAAGACATTTAAATACTTTATATAGAATTTAGAGGACGTTGTGTCAAAAAAGGGAGCAGTCATTAGCACTTCAGATTCAGATTTTATACAAATACTGCAATACAATTATAGGTCATAGTTTTTACTTATCCTGAGTTATGCGAAAATTGACTTTGGTGACCAAATACTGTGATACCCATTGTTCACTTTCGCATTTTGTTAGCACGATTTTAGAATCGTAAGATGATAATCACAGTGAATATAATAGCTAAACGCCAGCATGCTAGCATTGTTGTTGTTGTTGTTAGCATTCAAGTTCAAAGCCTGCCACAACCTCAAAGAGCCACTAGCAAAAGTGTTAAACCTTTGACTTGTTTCATCAGTTTAGAAGGGCAGCGTGAGTGTGAAGCCCTTCAAACCTGCACTGCTCATTTCCAGTATCTGCAAAAACAGCGATTCCGTGCGACAGTTCATTTTTCTTCAGCAAAAAAAACTCAACAGCACTTCAAAACTCAGAGTTGTATCCTGCCATGTGACAAACTAGCCACTCTAGCGAGGCACAGATGATGAAAACCACAGCAGCTCCCCTCAACAGGAGTACCAAGAAAATGCAGGAATATTAGCATTTTCCTCTCTACCCGAAAAGAAATTGAGTCATATTCACATGGTCTTATTCAAGCGTAATGCAATCAATAAAAGACCTTCAACCTCTATTTCCTTTTGGACCTATTTATAAAGTCTCGTCTGACAGGACATGTCTCTAAGGAAACTTTTGAATTACTTATAATGACTTTTTTTTTTTTAGTTCCTGCCACTTTTAGCTGCAAGAAACTGTAGCGGGCTGATGAATGGCTGGATAGTGATGAACATAAAGATGTTCTAATCCATCTTTAATGATAATTTGGACATTTTGTTATTAATTTTCCATCAGGTTTCCTTGGAGTGACCCTGAATCTAAAGTCCCGCCATGTATTTGATCCCAACCTTTATCCACTCCTCCTTTACTCTCTCTACCCTCTCTCTGCCTTTCTCTGCTCTCCTCTCCCTCATCCTCCTGTCTTCTCTCAACCAGTCTTTTGTCTTTTGTTCTTCCATTCGTCCTTTATTTTTTTTCAACCTGCAGTCCCCATCTTATCCAGTACACTTCCTCTCCTCTCCTCTCCTCTCCTCTCCTCTCCTCTCCTCTCCTCTCCTCCTCCTCTCCTGGCAGCCAATTAATCTTGCCTTGTGCTAATTCCTCATGAGTGCCATTTAGTGGCAGCTCAGCGGGAGGATCCATAAGGATTTAATGTGTTTATTAAAAGTTTGACTGCTGGTCGATGGAGACTTCTTTCCCCTCCCAGCAGCCTACTCTCTGTCTCTGCCAGCAGGACAATGCACAGCATGTGTGTTTGTGTGTTTGCCTGTGTGTGTGAATTCCTCAGGGCTGCTGCTTAGTAATTGATTTTCAATATCTGTGACATGTTGGGCAGCTGAAATGAAGCAGACACTGATGAAGCATTTCAGCAGTTGCTGCTTAACAGGGAGAGGGAAAAAAACTTGAAAAAGCTGATGCGATTGGAGGTCATTGTGTTATATTGTATTATAAAAATGTAACAGTCGTTGGTATATAAATACAGCACAGATAGACATATAGAGGTTATTCCTGGCCTTACTTAGGGAAAACTGAAAGTTACCTCGTTGTAAAATGATTTGTGGATGCAGTAGATGTGGAATCAGTTGGCTTTATCATAAAAAACTGAATTTAAATCTAGGAGCAGATAAAGTGCCTACAGTAAATGACCAGAAGGCAAACTGTTCTAGAGATCAGACATGGTACTCAAAATGATATGAAAAGAGGTGAGAAGGATGAATGTATTTAGTGTTTTAGAAAATCTGGACAATTTTATGACGTGATATGATGATAAATAATACCCACTTTCCATGTCACAACTTTCAGATGGCTTTTTCATGGCAAGAAGTAGAATATACTGTAGGCACAGAAGTCACTGCCAGTTATGTTCAGATTTGATTGTGTAATGTTGTTTCAGTTTTATGGTTTTTATTCATAACACTTTTTACATTTTACAATTTTTTAGTGTTTGTTTTATTGTTGTTTAAGTTTTGTCTTCCTGCAGCTCTTCATGTTGGGATGAATTGTGTGTTTGTCCATTTTATGACAGAATAAAACCAATACACTGAGAGTTGTTACTGCTATTGTTTCCCTTCATGCATATAAGGTAGCAGGGGATGGGCACAACATTATATACAATAAAAATGTCAAAACGTCCAAACTAAACTACAGTGTCAACCTTAACACCTCCATGTCACAGTGCCAACAAATACTGAACATTATAAAATTCACAGAGTAAGATGTTATTGCAGGGATACTGTATAATCTTAAATTGTACTGCTCATGGTTTACTGTTGTTCAGTCCACCTCCTGTATCTCATAACTTGCATCAACATTCATGAGAGGAGGAGCTTGTTTACACCGTCTGGGAAAGAAAAAAAACTGTTTTGTATTAGCATGCAAGGGCTATATTGGCTCTTGGTCCTTGTCCAATGAAGGTCTTATGTGAGTTAAGCTGTTAACATTCACCTCTGATACCCTGCAACTGAACATTGTTGTTGCCAAGAACAAATGAATTAACCGGATATTACTTTGTCAGTTTTGTGTTTGGTATGATAAAGTTTTAATTAAATAGATATATTAGTTTCATGTAGCTTTTGTGTTTGTGTAGGATGCTGACAGGCATTTTGTCTCTAGCAGTGAGCAGCATACAATTAATTTTAGAGCTTCACTTCTTTAAAGCTCCTGATAGTAGGATATACCTGCTCCTGTAGATAGTTCATATATCGTCTTAGATGTTGGTTCATGCGTTTGTCATGTCTTTTGTTCAGTTCCAGATTTAATCTACCATTGTTTATAATTTTGCTTCATCATTGTTGCTTCCATATTTCAGAACCATGGAAATAAACAACTACTTTGTGACCAGTGTTGTCCTTTGGTCCTTAGCCATTAATCCCTTACTGTGCGTTGGAGATTGTGGTCTCGCATTTCTTCTCACTTAATTTCAGTGCTGAACCAGTGCCAGAACAAAAGCTGGCAGGAGACAGAAATAAAAGCAGAGAAAGTCTTTGAGTGTTCATATTTCTTTACCCTGTGACAACAATTCAGGGGTTGTTTTCAGCAGCAGAGTTGATGTACATCATCTAACTGTGTTCATTAGGGAATGGGCAGCTAGATGGGGAAAGTTAAACTGCCTATATTGAAAATAAACGCATAAATAAAATGAATGGTTGTTGCATTTGCTTCTGCTGTGAGTGAGCATTTTACATCTCAAGCTTTGTATTTCAGCACTTGAAGATTTGAACCTATGCGACATTAAACTGATTGAGCCTCCTGACATTTCTCTGTATACCTGATAGCTTGATTTCTACTTCAACTAAATCAAATGTTTATTTGTAGGTGTCCAACTGGGTTGACATATTATGACTACATAGATCATCACTTATAATTCAAATACTTTTCATGATCACCAAACCAGTCAGTGATCCCTTGTGTCTATATAACCATCTGCACTGAGTACGTCTCTGTAGTCAGTCATGCATTGTCTCTCCTTAGTTTGTCTCCTTTCTGTATATTTATTGAGAAAAATTTAAACTGAAAAGTTGTGAATGTACTTTGTGATAATTCTTTTTAGGTATTAGTTTTTTTGGTAATGCTCATTGTCTCATTATTTAATCATGCAGATAGTTCAGACAAAACCTTTGCGACTCTCTGTGGATCCCTCTTCAAGAGCAGTTTGCAGTTCAGCACCATGGATAGCTCCGCCACAGAGGCACACATGAATGAGTTTTTAGTTACAAAGATGTGGAGCTGGATTATCTCTGAGGTAGATTTTCACCATGTGACAGTCTGGAAAATGAGCTTGAAGCAAGTGTTGACAGTAAAGTTTCACAAATTTCTGTGTGCTGCAAATCTTTCACAAAAAAAATAATGTTTTTTTTCTGCCTCTGGCTTGGCTTCTTTGAAGCTGAAATTTAGTTAATTCTTGTTTCATCTTCTCTCTTCTCACAAGCTGAGATTCCTCGGTGACAGGATCTAGTTGAGCGATATCATCTGCCATGGGACAATCTGTCAAAGCCAGGACAGAAAGTTGGCAGAGGAGAACCACGGGACAATCCCAGATACCAGAGAGGCATACTGCCAAGATGAAGAGATGGAAGGTGCAGACATGCAGAGAATGAAGCTGGAGAGAAAGCAAAAATGAAGGTGAGGTTTGTTGGGTGGGAGGCAGGAGGTTGTGACAGGGAAAGAGATGGCAGGGCAGTGAAGTGAGAGCTCAAATTAGAGATAAAGAGAAATGGGCTTGTTCTGTCACATCTCAGAGCACAAATCAACTGTAATGTTAGTTTGGATTTAACACGCCAGGAGTACACTTCGGCAGAACATCATTGCAGCTAGGTAGGAACTCCGATCATAGGAGGTCTACTGGTATTAAATTACTCTTTAAAATATAGAGTTAGAGTGCCTATATAGAGTTCCATCCAATATTTTGAAAACAGAGTTGCACATTGCACAATTGTCCACATTAAAATTAGTAATCCAGATTAAAGGTACAGCATATGTAACAGCTAAATAGTTCTGCATTTGGAAAACATAACCTGCATCATAAAGTTCCTTAAAAGAGGAAGTGTCCCCTTCACAAAGTCTTGTCTTGTCTTGTCTTGCGAATATGTTTCAGTGCTGTTCCGATTTTTTAATGCCAAGATCTAACATCAGACGGTCATTAATGTGTCATAGAATATTGTTAAATTCAACTCTTATTTTAATCTCCATAACAGCTGGTCATGGCTCACAACTGTGTCTCTTAAATCTGGTGTTCAGGTGTTCCTGTTATTGTGTCCTGTACAGTTGTTCTGAAAGTCTTTATTAAAAGTCCTGGTCCATGGATTTTTTTACTGTCTCCTTTGCCACGGAACAACAGTCAGCTTCAGTAGCTTGTTTTTACAGTGCCTCGGGTGTTTAACAGTTACTATCACCTGAAAACCCATTGTGGAAAAGCTAACAATCTTTATAGGAGCCAACCTGGTTTTGGACATCTGGAACATAAAGATAGATTGTAGCCAATATTCATAAAGTGCAGCCTGACAAAACTTTTGTAGGCTGCTTCTGCCATGATGAAAGCACATTGGCGATGGGTGCCAAGATCCTGCAGTAACCTCTAAAACCCGCCATCAAAATCAGTTGTTTATTTATATAGCAACTTTTGTACGGGTTAACACTGAGTGTGGTACAGTGCAAATAAAATCAGTAACAACAACATGAAAAGAAGGCCCTAAAACAGACCCTCAAAGTATAACAAAATCAATAAATATGTTAGGGCAGCTTATATTTTCCCCTCTTGTATAACCACATTTCTTGACTTTTCGTTGATGTTGAGCAACTGCCGTTGTGTCCGTACATGACACATGAGTTTATTTTCTCACTGAACCTCAATTTATTCACTTTGTGCCTCAGGATGAAAAGGTCTAAAAGACCTATTCCACACTGTCTGGTCCAACATTGAAGTTTTCAGCTGAGTTATTGTCCTGTCTTTGGGAAGTTCAACCTTGATTTGTCTTTGAGTCTAACCACCTGCAGTTAATGCTCTTAGGGGGGAGGAACTGCACACAACAAGCCAACACACACACACGCTCACTCACTCTGTGAAATTTACAGCCCACCTGACCACACCTGTGGTAAATGAGCCAGCAAATGGAATACTGTTCAACACCCACCTGCACACACACTTACTTAGAGACACACGTGCTCACTCACTCTCTCTCACACACACACACACACACTTTCAATGCAAATATTATAAGGCAAAGACAAGCTGTTCTTATAGACGCATACATAAATGTGAAATCAGTTCAGCGTGACAAGGATGAGTCCCAAAGTAGCAATCTTGTATTACCAAACACAAAGCATGTCACACATACACCTGCGCACGCACACACACCCCTACTCCGCACTACACACACTACACACTACACACACTTGGAAAGCTTGAAATCCATCCACACATAACATCTGAGACAGCTGGAGACTCATCAGATTTTGAGAAACTATTTCATGGTCTGTTTATTCAAAAATTAAATTTACTCACCACTGCTCTTTTGAGGACACACTCACACGCACACACACACACACATAAGCCTGTAAACATGCCATGTCCACATACATGTAGAAACAGCACTAACACATTGTATCTATAGAAACAGGTTCATATGTCCAAAGTGAGAAAAGTGGGAAAATGATTTATACACCTGTCTGAGAGAAAATAAAGATAGGTCGGTGTACTGACACCTCCGTACATATTTATATACAATGAATATTTATTGTATATAGTGTAAGGAATATTTTCAGTTATACAAATGAAAACAATGATACATAGTTTCATATTCTCGGTTAATCTCTATGAGATTTTTACCAAGCGAGACAGACACAAGGCAAGTAAGTCGCAAAATATTTGAATCTACAGGAGGCAACAATGTTTTTGTGTAAGTTGCTATAGGTTTTTCCATTTACAAGAACACACATGTAATCGTGAGCCTATATAATATCCATCTGCACATCCAGATACTACATTACCAATAAACAACAAGCCACTGCTTAGCAGGTACAGTGTTTATCACATTCACAATGCTGGTGTGTTAGCATGCTAACATTTTAAGAATTAACATGAAACCAAAGTATAGCTGAAGCTGCATTCGTTTTCTGCTTATAAATTAAATTAGCAAATAGTTTGACTTCATAGTGGCATTAAATGAAAGTTACTATTCATTCTGATTGCAATATAGTTTAATTTAGAGCCACAAATGCCAGTGTTCTGGTGGTACTGGAGAAAAAGTAAGGATATCGCCAGAGTTATTACATCAGATTACAATCATCCCTAGCAAAAAAATATATATATAAAGTCAGAATATTCTAACTTCTTGTTTTAGAGGAGGGGAGTTGTTAAAATGAGGCCCGTGGAGCATTTCGTGCATTTGTACTTTAGTTTAGGTTTCATAAATAGGAGATACTTAATCTTTTGGTACATCAGCATCACATTGTCATATACAATGGAGTATTAGGGCCACATTGTATATGCCTCCATCCACATTATGTGGTGACTAAATCTGTCAATGCAGCCGTTAATAGCAATGCCATAGGGCTTTAGTTTATCATATGAATCCATATGCCAAAAGGCGTTGGGCCCTCTGCAGGTGTACTGCCAGCGTCGTGCTCGCCGGAGCTCGACTCCCTCCGGATCCAAAATCTTAATTATCAGTTGGATTGTTTCTTGAAAAACCACAAAACTCCTCTGAATGGCCTGCTGATGCATCCACCGATAATCATACAGTCGACCACTTCCAGCCATTTCCCCCTCCACGAAAGCAGCAATTTCTTTCAAGTCTGCCTGGTTATTTCTGCGGAAAAGAAAGATGCATTTTCTTGGATATTCTTTTAAAAGTCCTGATACTTATGACAATGTGATGCCGCTGTGCCAAAAGATCTTCTTGTTTGTGAAACCTACACTAAAGTACAATTCCACAAAATGCTCCACGGCATTTTAACAACTCTCCTCCTCTAAAACAACAGGTTAGAATATTATGGCTTTATTCTTGTAAATGTATGACTCGAAATCTGTGATTGTTTTTTTCTCCATGTGGCCCTAATACTCTGTCGTAGTAGATTAGCTGTGATTGGTAAAACAAGCAAACAAACAAAAAAAGAATTTCATCCAATGAATCCTCCTTCTTTGTGAATTGTGAATTGTCCTCACTTTCAAAAGAGTTTTGAACACTGGTCGTCACAATGATATATTTACATGTACAAGCAGACATTTAATTTAAATCTGCACAAATCAATAAAAATAAAAACAACTGGATATGAGTAAAGTCATTACAGCTTTATAACAGAAACTGACATGCTGACTGTTGACAAAGAGTGTGTTCGTGCACAGTCAGCAGACCCACTCCATTATCCCCGGTCAGTCTTTAACAAGATCTGAGACCCTGCACAGCTCAACAGCTGTCATTTACTGTCATCGACCAAACAAGCACGCAAACACAGCAAAATGCACAAACACACACTATTTATCTCTCTGAAACACACTGCACACAAGCAATGCAATGTGTTATGAATACACACACACACACACACACACACACACCACAGGTTTTCTGCTGACACTCTGCACACACAGTCTCTTTCTTTGTCTAGCACACACACAATAAACACACACACACAGTTTTGCAGTCATCTTAGTTGATGGGCTCATCAATTTTTTAATCTGCATTGTTCTTAGGACAGCAATTACCGTCCTTCCCCCTTGTCACATCACCCAATAAAAATTGGTCACACTGGGTGAATAGCTTGTTATTGCAGTAATTACATACAGTGGTTATAATTCTCCTCTCTCCACTCTTTTGCTCTCTGTCAGTTTTCCTCTCTCCTTTGCTTTCCCACCTCCATTCCTCTCCATCATGTTTTTTTTTCCCTTTACTCTCACACTGCTTCCCTCTCTTACTTTTTTTTGTTTTGTTGTTTTGCAACTCTTGTTTTTCTGAGATGCTTATGTTTCCCATGTCTGCTTATTATAAGCAAGTGTGGGCTTGTTTTCCAGAGGGCCAGTGGTCGATAGCTGCAATTTTAAGGAGTTATGTTTTCTTTGGGTCTAGCCTACAGACAGATCTGATGTAAATATTAAGTTTCTAAGTGTCTAAGGGACAACATACAAATTGTTATAAGGTGAATGGAGGTTAGAAGAAGAGGGAGGGTTATGTTATTTATTTATTTATTTTTTTGCACGAAGGGCATAGTATTCTGACGTTTTTGTCAAGCGCAAAGAAGGGACTCTTATTATTTAACACACAAAATTGATATTACAGCCATCCCTTGCAGGATTCATATTCGAATAGTTGCAAATGAGGGTTCTGTTGCACACACTGGGTCATAAAGGTATCCTTTGCCAGAAGCAGAACACAACAAGCCTGATAAATGTTATTTTGACCAAAAGTTGTTTCCTCCTTCTTTTTTTTCTTTTTTTTTTACAGAAATTTAAATGTATAATATAAAGTTGGCCTAATCAAATTCATCATTTTGATATTATATTGTGCCATAGTGTATGATGATATATGCCATAAATCTGGCATTGAAAAGAAGCTGACTCTACTAGAAATATTAATAATACAAGGTAGGGTCTTGCAACTTTAAAATTTAATAAGTCATTTCATACAGCGCAGGATATTCAAATATGTTTGTTTCAGAGGTCAAGTTTTTTAAAGTATAAACTTACAGCCAGAAAGTGGTGGTTCTATGAATTGCAAATTGATATTAATATTTAACAATGTATATGTATTGTATTATCTACAAAAAATGCATAAACAAGTTTATCTTATATTACAATTCATCTTCTTCCAAATGTCTTCATTTCATCTATCTCTAAAAAGGTAATATTCGGTCCACCATAGTTAATGTTTGTGTTCCGAATTCCATTTAATCTAATCTAATTTAACTGTGGGTTTCAACAATCAAAGTTAGTGCTGGTTTAGGAGTTTACAAAGAGAATTGTGTTTTTCTTGGCTTGCTTTTCCTGCATTAATGCTAATTGCTAAGCTAAAGCTAATGTTTGTAACTTAAGGGTAACGTATTATATCTTGCTTTTATAATTAAGAAATTAAGAAAACACCATAAGAGTTCATGAGTAAAAGTTAATAAATGCCATGATGCAATCTGACTCACAAACTGTCTGTCAGACTGTTAGACTGTTAAACAACTTTCAACACATGCCTGTTGCTCAGTGATTTAGTGGAGGTACAAGTGCAGACAGTAGTTAATGTCAATACTCTCTCATAGTGAAATCAATGGAGAACAGTAAATTGACTAAATTTGCAGCTTGCTCTGTGTGTCATTATCTAGCTGTACCCAATGCCCCTTTCAGCATTCTGGCAGAGACTGTGGTCTCCAACAGTTAGTGGTTGATTAACCTGGACAGCGAGGTGGTAGCATTTCGGCTCTGAGCAGCACTAACAGCTGCTGTGGAGAGTTGGTGGTTCGGGGCTGTCAGCTTAATGTCTGAAATCTACACCAGAGACAGGGGCAGGTGATTAACTCAAGAACTACTTCTGTCATGTGGATCTACATGCACATGTAATGCAAAAGCAGAGAGTGTTATACCAAGACTGTGTGTGGAAAGGTTGTATAAGATGTTTTTATCACTGAAGTTAGTGTCTCCTAGCTAGGCCTAGGTATGTGATAAGTGCTTGTTTCCTTGTACAGCAGATTCAGCTGACCTGTGCTGCAGTGCTATACTAGAATAGTGAGCTTTAATGGACAGTTTAAAGGGTAACTGGGATTTTACAGCTCCCACCCTTGTATAAAATATGTAGAAAAGGTCGTGTTTGACCCTGACCCATACTGCTGAGGGCCGTCCTTTTTCTTTTTGGAATGTTTCCCGTGTTTGAGTGTTATTTTTGATGATTGATGAACTGACATGGATAAAACTGGAAACCTGCTAACAGTTTGATACAAAAGAATCAGGTGAAGTAAAGCATAGTCTTCACTAAAGACAACTACTGTATGATGGTATGGTAGTCTTTCCTTTGGAAATTTTGGAATGGGATTGGCTTTAAGGGATAAATAAGACTGAAATACAAAATGAGTCATTCTGTAATCTGTGAGTGAAAAAGGGAAGCCTGTACACCTGGGAAGCTCCACATTTGAAGACATTCCATTCCATAACGATGCTTCTATTCAAAAACGGTGGGTAGAAAAGCTTGTGTTGTCTGGCAACAACACAAGCAACAGCTGGTGATTCACAAATATTCTCTAACTTCAAAACTTCGAAACAAAATAATGCTGCTACTTGAAAACAGGTACTGCTGGGGTGTCAGCTCAGTAGGTAGAGTGTGCACCCCATGTACAAAGGTTCAGTCTGGCCATTTGCCTCTCTCTCTCCACTTTCCTATCACTCTTCAGCTGTATATATATATATATATATATATATATATATATATATCAAAGAAAAGTTCTCCTTCTTAGCATTACCAGAAAGCAGTTGGTTCAGATAATGACAATATATAGAATATATAAACTGTGAAGTCAAAAAAAGTAGTGCTAAAATGTAAAACAAAGTTCACACAATTTGCCGTGAGGAAGGGAAAATTGGCATGAACTTTATTCTGCATAAAAGATGCAGAAATATAAAATACAACACACATTTATTTCTCAAATCTTTTACAAAATGATTTCCTCTTGTTTCACTTTTTGGCATCCGTCTTCTTGACTTTAACTTAGCCAGCCAGCCAAAGTTAACCTCTCTTATTATTGCTGAGATGTCGAGTTGAACTACGGAGGTGAAATTAAATTTAAACTTTGTTAAGTGCCCACTTTATCAGAGATGTCAGCAGATAGCTGGTTTGTGATTGGATTTTATCGTAAAAGAGAAAAATCAGACCCTTGGATGCAGTACATGATGAGAGATTTAGAATGATACTTCAGTGCTGTGGGCAGGCTATATTTCCCATCTTACACTGCTCTTTGTCATGCATCAGTATTATACTCTGAGAGAAAATTACCAAGAAGATTGGAGTGTGTGCCTCAGATCTGTGGGCATCTTCCACTGTGGAGTCTTGTTATTGTGCCTGCTCAATGAAACATCAGTAGATGGGATCGGTTGTTTAGAGCACTGTGTGCCACCGACATGGGAAAAAGATTTACCTGTCAACATTGTTGTTCAGCTGTCCGAAACAATCAAAGAATGCTGTATGGCTAGGCTTTATATAGACCACAAGGGTGCAACATAAGTTTAGATTCGTCGTAGACATTTCACAACAACCTACAGTCATTGTTTTAGTTATTGATGGACTTTTTTTGCAGAAGCAGATCAGTTAAAACATCTTTCATCTGGGCTTTTTGTTACACATCCAAAAGTTACTAGTTACTACTAGTCACCGTATGGTGAAAAAAAGAAAATATACTAAAGCCAGATAAAATGTACATTATGTTTTTCCTGTATGAAAACCATTGAAATTGACTGTCATATCCTTCTATGCTAGGTGTTACCTGCAACACATTCTTTATTTACTTGTTATCATGCTTCTTCCACATAACAGGGACCACTAACTGTCTAAAGAAAGATCCAGATGAAGATCCATGACTTTCCCCTGTCCTTACCCTGGACAAACAAAGCACCTGACAAAGCACAGTGACTCACTTTTCCTCACCTCACTCTTCATCAGGTTGTCCTTGTGAACCTTCTGTGATATGGCTGGATCCCTGTTGGCTTCCTGGCTGACAGATTGGTAGCTGTCTGATGGTGTCTGGCTGGTTTGGGGGCTGGTCGCCAGCTGCTGGCTGGCCAGGTGGCTGCTAACTGGCTGTTGGCGAGCTGTCTCAGTAGCTATCAGCTGCTGGCTGGCTGTGTGGCCGGTTACCTGCTGCTGCCAGACTGTGGGATGGAGACTGGCTGCCGGTGCAGTGATTGGCTTGTTCTCACCTTGTGGGACTGAATGGTTGGGTAAAATGAAATCAGAGCTTGTGACCCTGAAAAACAACTAGCAATTTTCATGGCTGCATGTGTGTAGCATCACTTGCCAACTTCTTTTAGCAGGAGACCTATCATTAAAACAAAAATATATGACAAACATGACACATATTAGCCCTCTTGATTAATTATTAGCATTAGCATTAGCTGCCTGCAGTTTGGTGTACACTGACTGGTGTGAATTTACTTTCCTTTTGAAGTTCCG
Source organism: Nibea albiflora (assembly GCA_014281875.1). Lineage (NCBI taxonomy): Eukaryota > Metazoa > Chordata > Actinopteri > Sciaenidae > Nibea > Nibea albiflora. The sequence continues at coordinate 7,825,397 of CM024803.1, forward strand.
GTTTGATCCATATCTCCTCCAGTCTGCATGTTGTTGGGTGTGTTCTTGGGCAGGATATTGAACCCCAAATTACCCCCTGTAAGTCTTCAAGCGTCAGCTAAATAAACTAAATGAATTATTTGGCGTTTAAGGGAATATAGTAAAAGAGATCCAACTTCCTGTGCATCCAACCAGTGTTGGCACTTTATATCTAACTCATTTAAAATCTGTCTCCAAACAAAACCATTGAACAGAGTGTGCCTGAAAATGACAGAAAAACAAAACAAAAAAAAGCAAAAGAAAACAAAGGCTTTGGCTCAAAACACAAAACAGCATGGTGGAAGAACATAATACACTAGCCTAGCTTAAACAGCTGACAGCATTTCCTAAACACGTTTTTGTAAGCATACTGTTAAGAATCATTTTCAACAGATATGCAAAAGAGCTGTATCATGGGATCATCTTGTGTACATTGTGCCATCATGAAAATGAACATCCAGGATAAACTATTAGTCCAGGTGTTGGTGAAATTCTATATAAACCAGAAATGAAATAATCCAGGAATGATGTCAAACCCAAGTGCGAAAAAAAAGAACAGCATCTAGGCTTGGTTTGTTTATACAGTGATCACTGGTACAGCTAAGCTCGCAGTAGATCCCAAGACAAAAGAATAAAAGGGACAATGACATGGACATTGACAATGAGATAAAACAATTTTAAAAAAAGATGAGGCAGGGAGATGGGACTTGAGCCAGCTAAACCAGCGCCAACATCCACAGCAGCTCAAGCAGCGCCTTGCTGAATCGTTGCAAGATGAGCCATCAGTCTGCCAGGCTACTAACCTTGTTTTTTGACAGTTGAAATCATTGTGTGACTAAGGATAATCTGCACGCTTAGAGCTGCCTTACAGTAGTAAGGCAAATGCACACTCATAAAACCAGCCAGCAGTCAGTGATATGAAGCATGCAGACCAAAGAACATCTGGGCTCCCAGTAGCAGTTTGTCGGCGTTCTGCCCAAGCTATGAACTTTTTATGTCAATACAGTTAGTCAGTAAAGTTAGTCATTTGGCTGTGAAAAAAACTAAAAGACAATCATGTATCTATATCACCTTTACAAACTCTGCTACTCTGTATGCATAAGACCTATGCTAACACCTTTCTTTTTTCTACAATGTACCTGTGGTTTGAGCATATGACTCAGAGGTATGGCAGTGTGGAAGGAGGTATATTTAGTCTAGGACATGATATGTCATTATAGGATAAGGTAAGACTTCCTGGAGGACATGTTTTAGGTAGTACATTTGAATCTTAATATTGGTGTACTTTTATTTCGCAGTCTCCACGTTACCAACGTCACACTGTGAACCTTCATACATGTGTGTGCTGGTGTGTCTGTGTGAGTATAACACTAAGTCACTATGTCACTGTGCTGAGCGTCTTTGGCAAACATTGGCAAACCGAAGCTGAAACTCTCCCTCATCTCTCTCCTCAATCTGTCCTCTTTTCCCTTTTCCCTCTGCCTCTTGTAAAACCAAAGGATTAGGGGATACGAGAGGACAAAGAAGAATATGGCGTGCAGGGGTGCAGTGCTGCAGCGTCTGTTTCTGTGTACACACAGGTCTGTGAATATGTGTATGTTTTCAATGTATTATTATTAACTCATTAGGGTTTTAAATAAGTCTCCTCTGTTCTGTCTTAATACATCCATGATCGCCTCAGACAATGCACACACACTGAGTGGTCAGCATGTGATGTGTAGTTACATCACTGGGGTGCACATCAGGCTGTGGCGTAAGTTACAGGGTACACTGCCCTCCACAGTATTCTGAGCTCAAATAAATACATTTATAATAAATATAAATAAACTGAGACGACATTAAACCAAGAACATTTTCTCCCAAAAATATGACCCAGTTTCACCAAAACAAGTGAAACAGTTGTGTTTTGGAGTGTTTGATTTTGTGCCATAAAGCGTTACATGCTCCCCACAGGAGAGTGTAGCAAGAAATTATTTCAAATCTGTTATTTTATGGTAGAAAATTAGGCAATGTTGTTTTAAGGGCAACAACATCTGAGTACTTTTGAAAAACCAAATGTAAATGTGAACTTTTCGATCGCTTACAAATGCATCTCCAGTGTGTGGCAGTGTTTGAAATTGTGAGTGAGTTACTGCTTAACTGATATTCTACCATAACGATGAGAACAAATTAAAGTTGATCAAGAAATCAGTTTTCGATTAAAAAAGTACCAAGTAGACAATAAATGGTCTACTGGTCAGATTGGTTGGTTTGCAAGTGTATTTTTTCTTCTTATTCTCGAAACTGTGACACCATCCATGATGGGCACATAAAAGATGATACAAATAAAATACGATGGTGTTTGGATTAACTTGTGTATTGAATTACAATATACGCTATATCAGGAGAGGCACTTTGAAGTTAGTGCTACAGTATTTTGAATAGGGAGTTGGATGAACGTAGACAGAATGGGGCCAAAAGAAAACTTCATTAAAGTTGTCACAACTATTTGAGAAAGTTGAGTTATTAATATGGCATTGTGTTTATAAGAGCCAACTGCAATGAATTTAACATCTGCACACATGTGCACGCACTGTGTATAGCCTACACATTGAGTCTGCTGCTCCCTGCATGTATTAATGTCCGGTCACTGTTTTTATTCTCTGAGTTACACTATAGTTTGTCACTCTGTGTGTCTCTTTTCTGTTTTTAGCTTCAGTCTTCAGCCAGTCTCTTCTCTGTTGACGTCCTTTTCTTCTCATTCTGAGTTTGTTTTCATCCCTCTGTTCCCCTGTGTGTTCTCCTCTACACTCTCTGAAGCATATAACACAAATAAAGCTCTTGTTTCCTTGACATGTAATGCAACAGTCATTGCCATCGCTGTCATTCCCTTCCTCTTTTGGTCCGATGTTAAACAGCCTGACATATGGAGTATGACAGCCAACAACGGAGTCATTGTTTCAAACGACCTCTTACAACACGCTTAATATGAGCACACATTAAATTATATCTGCCTGAAATTGCAATTTTGTTTTATTTCACTTATTGTTGTGAATATTCGTGTAATGTAAACCAACCGATATTGCAGTATTTATGATATCTAGGAATACAAGTATAAATACATTTCCTAACCTTCTGTCATTAGTTAATACCCTGCAGGATTACAGTCTGTGACATTATTCTCATCAAACATTGTTTTGTGGTTGCATGTCTGCTTTGGGTGATTTTCACCATCTGTGTTTGTATCTATTTGGTTGTCTGCACACCTGTTGGAAAGATGCGATGACAAAACCATGAGGTATCCACGATGACGATGGCAGATGGAGTGAGTAGTGCTATAAGACTGTCAGATTGTGTATAACTGGTGAAACAGCAAAAAAAAGAAAAAATTTACCAAAAATTTACATTCATGAGTGCCCTCCATGTTTCTGGTGCTGGATAGTGTAACAGGACAAAGAGTCTACAGGCATGTGAGCAGCTTTCATGGCTGTATGTCTGTATGTAGGGTATTTATAAGTCTACCTAGCAGCAGCTACTCTGGCTGTGAGGCGAAGTCAATACAGGAGGTGCCAAAAAACTGATGTTCCCAGCACGGTTCAACAGATCGCTGCAACAGATCAACAGATTGATCCGTCAAGAGATTCTGACAAATCCTGTGTTCTAACAACTAGAGGTCAGTCGTTACTTGAATGACATTATGGATTTGTCCTTTGACCATTGTTGAAAACAAACAGTTAGCAGCTTCCTACCTTTTTCTGCACCTTAGTATGTGGCACCTTGACCCACTTGCTCCTAAACATTTCTTTTTGTTTTTCATTCTCATACGGAGCTTCTTTCTCTCCTCCACAAACTGTTCTTCTGTGGCCTCACAGCTCTGTTGTTTTGTGGCCAGCTCATCTGTGAGTTTCTCCTGCAGAGCGTTGTATTTAGTCTGCCAAGCGGCGTCACTTTGGAGAAATTCAGCTCGGGCCTCCATGAGCTTGTGAAAGAGATCGTCATTGTCATTGTCATCTCATTGTCTTTCTGGTGAAGCTAGTGATGCTCCATCTGTTCCAACTTTTCATTCTGCAAAACAACTCCAGGAGTTTTTGCTTTTCTGACTCCATTCTTGCGGCCATTCGTCATTTTCCTTTTTGCTCAACTGCTGGTTTCTATCCACCTGCTCCTTCTGGGATTGAAATTGTTTCTTCAGGGAAGTAACCTGGCATTTCCTCTTCCAGTTCATCTACTTTACCTCGCAGGTGCTCATTCCTCTGGTGAGCATAGTCAAGGTCGCTTTGCAGACGATGGACATCTGGACAAGATCTTGAGCAGTCTTGAGGAGCCGCGTCAACAAACTGAACACGCCGTCCTCTGACAGTCCTTGAATTTCGGCTTTGTTCCATCCATTACTGGGCGTGGCCTCCAGTTTCCCTCTCAACCAATCAACCCTTTCTGTATAAAACTCATCAAGACACCTGGCTTGTTTAGTCTCTATTGTAGTAAAAAGTGCAATGGCCAGTTCTGTTTTTGTAAGGCTTCTCTGTGTTTTATTCTGGGATCCCTGTCACCACCAGCCTGCACCACCCTGCACCACCCTGCCATTGGCTCCACTGCATTGCACATTCTCTTTGTGTCATCAATAAACTATTTAAATGAGATTCAGTCTCCAGTCTCAGGTCGGTCTAGAAAGAAGCAGGCCTTATTTGATTGCGAGGGACTCACACCAAAACCTGACATTTACAGCTGCTGTAGGATGTAGAAATATGTCCTGCTATAAAAATCAATCGCAGCTTCACTGAAGACATAATGTCACACAGCCTGCATTTGCTTCTTGTCCGCAGGGATATGAAAATCGCACCAATAAACAACAGTGTTTAAATATTTTAAGTTGAGTCTCCTTCCCCGAAGACCTTCCTGCTCCCTCCTCACTCTGCAGAGGGGGAAAAAAAAAATCTGATCCTTACATATTGATAAGTTAACATGGAATAATAAAAGTCCACAGCGGAAATCCAGCCACCTCATGCAGAGGTGTGCTTATCGCTGTACCTCCTCGGACATCTGTGGCTGTGTAAAGGATGCAGAAAGAGAAAAGTCAAACTATGTGTCTGCTATGCTGTCACAGAAACAGAGTATGAATTATACTTCCGGGCCTTGGCCAAGCAGAGAAGGATAATGTGTTTCTGAAGGCTGGCTTCCTCTTTGTTGCTGCATTAAGATTGATAAAATAAAAAAAAAGTTTGCCTCTTATTTTACCTCTGCACGTTTATCACTTTGTTAATTACAGTAGAAACACCAGGACCATTCATTCATTCTTCTTTAAAAGGATTTTGACAGATTTATGAACAAATTCCACTTTCCAACTTTTAGAAAACCGTTATGCATTAATGAGATGAGCTGCACATTACTCTCATGAAGCAGATTTGAAATGAACATGAAAGGCATAATTTCCCCTTTGTACTTGTTATTTTGGTTGTGCCTCCTCTATGAGGAGAAATGTTTTCTTAATGTATCCCGAGTGCGATTTGATTTATCACACCGGGTGAAGACCGCAACGTGGGCGATAAGCATATGCATTACCACGCTTGACAAATAAATCTGGGAGTACCGTTCATACTGAGTGGACATGCCTCCTTTACAGAAGACAAAAAGCTCAAAGCCCTTCTGTACTAGAACATAGATTTACATTTGGGAATTAAAACTGAGATCAGATTGTCCCCATGGGGTAAAATTGGATTTCATCTCCTCGCTTCGGAGAACCGCTATGATAAGACAATAAATAGCGCGATAAACAACACAGTGGCCAGCAAGATAGCATCCACATAACAGCAGCGGACAGCGCGGGTTAACAAGTGTTTGTCTACCAACGCTTTGGCAAACAGGATAAAAGACTGTTTGTTTTTCTTTGTAGCCCAGAGACCTGAAGGCTTTTACCAGAAGTCCTACGGCGTTCAGTCTTTCCTATCTTGATTTGACCAGCATTGAGGTTATCACAAAGCCTCTTTTTGTGTCATTTTTTTCCCCCTTTCAAATATCTGATGGTGGAAAAAGACATATCTGTTTCCTCTCCAGATCCAACCGTTTCTCTCCCTCCCCAGTGACAGTGCAGAGATTTTGCGATGAAGCTGCTTGTTTATCTTGTAGACACTAATAAATATTATAATCCAGCGGCTCTTTCTAACGTTTTATGAAGTGGAGTTAAGGGCATCTGGGTCTGTGCTGCGCTACGGCAGCTAATATTCAGCCTCTGTAATCCATCTGTTTGCTAATTCTCTTGTCAATGTTAAAAAAAAAAAAAAAGGAGGAAAAAAAAGCAAGATAACAGCTGCTTAGTCAGCTCTTATATAGATAAATTATCCTGGGGGTGGAGGAGGATGAGAAGATGAAGGCGAGAATAAGGAAGCTGAGATGGAAGAGGGAGATGGTGGGATGAGTTGGGGGTGAAAGAAAAAAAAGATAAAGATAAGAGAAAGTGAGAAAGAGAAGGATACAATCAGCGATGAAGGAGGAGACAGAAAGCAAGAATGAAGACTGAGGCAGAAGAAACTTTGTCTATAACTTTATATTTAAAAAACTGCCATGTGGCCTTTAATGTATCTAGTCCATAAAAGCGTTACCGTTTAAAAAGTTACCAAGTGACTTTAGGCAGGATGTGCTGAATCCTACACTGCCCATAATGCAGCTGAGTGGTGTGTGTCCTTTTGCTGCGTTAACGTCATACCTGCAGAATGGGGCTAGCGGGAAAAACAGCAATTTTTCCAACAACATTTAAAGATGGTTGCCCTCAGTCTTAGCTTTGCTTCCACTCCGTCAACATTACATATTTGTAGCAACTCATGATTGGACCCTCCGAGCTAAATTTCTACATTTTCCATGTTAACAGCACAACCTGACATTCACAAATAAGTTAGCATTAAAAACCCCTAATTGATATTCATGCAAACATAAGATCTAGTTCATCAGATTTCATTTAAAGATTTCTTCGAGGCTTTTTTTTTTTCTTTCTCGTGTGTCTTTCTGTTGCTCAGCGGAAGCTACCATCAGCTCTGCCGAATATCAGATAATGAAAAAGGAAAAACAGCTCACTACCACTCCAATAATAAAAACACAACACATCATTTTCAGTGATAACTGAAATGTATCTCTCCTGACTTTTTTTAATAAAAACTCGTCAGGCAACAACCCCCCAACCAGTTTGACCTTTGAGCTAACATGGACATAATAGTGACAGTTAGGACATAGTTTGATAGCGTTGTTAGCGCTGCAACACTTGTCACTCAGATGATCTTCACTTTGTAGGTCATAGTGGTCCTTCTCATATAACTAGTTAAACCTGATGACATGATGTTCCTCTGTGGAATGTGGCTTTAAATCGCCTCCTCTCCTCTCCTCTCCGTTCAGTATCAGAATCAATCATTGTAAATGAATAATAAATAAGTTTCATTATACCATATATGCAAAATGTCAAACCATAAAAGTTAAATGCTGTTATCATGAAATTTACTAGACTACAGTGGAATGCAATAGAATAGGATTATGATGTTCACTCTAACCTCCAAAGGCATGAGGTTCAAATGTGTCTGCATCTTATTTATCCAGCAATGGTTTATTCAGCACGGCGTGCCTTCACACTAACAGGGATGCAAATTTTTTTCTCTTGTCAGCATTTTAACAGATGCTCAAGTGCTAATGGAGGAATTCATTTCACATGAGTAATGCGCAGATTCCTTGTTATTTATGTGTCGCATGCATGCACAGTTAAAAGTGTCTTACTGCCCTCTATTGTTCATTTACATACCCCCACCTCCCTTTTTTATTATTATTATTATTTTTGCCTTTTGCCTCTGGGGTGTGTTTTGTTTCCAAAGTGATTTTATTTCTCTTCTTTGTCACACAAGAGAGTCTCCCTACACCATGAAAACTATTGTTCCTTGTTCATAACACCAGCCGTGCACAACTCCGGGACCCAACTGTGAAAGTTTTCAGCCTCGTTTGAAGTCTGCTGCTGGTCTGATTTAAAACAGAGCTTCAAGGAAGAATGAATTCATGGCTGGTCTGAAAAAAAAAAAAACTTTGAGGAGAGAATGATGTATGCAAGAAAGTTTGATTTTACAAACTTAATTTAGATAGATAGATAGATAACACACTGGCTCTGTTCTCATTGACTTTTTTTTAGAAAGGTTGTGTGATAACGGCAGAGCTGTGGTGGTGTTTTAATCATGTCTTGGTTGTATTCTGATTATTTCGCTCACTAGAGAGGGCTCCCCATATCAAGCACAAACAATTCTCTGTTTGCTTCCATCATACCAGCACTGCGTGGTTGCAGGGGCCAACTGTGAAAGTTTTCAGCTTCATTTGAGCTCAGCTCTGCTGATTTGAAATGGAGCTGCGGTGTTGCACACAGGGGAAAGTTTGAGTTCAGGTTTGGAGCTGTTAAGTTGCCAGGAAGATAAATCCCATGTAACTTCTCTCCAAATTTGAGTGCAGTAAGGTGATCTGTCTGGATTTACGGTGTAAAGGCCTGATAGCTAGGGAGCCAACGCTTACTTACCCTTACTGTATTTGTCTTACTATGCACAGTACTAAGTCTCAGGGCTATGCTTAGTGGAGGCAGTCCACCCACTGCAGTCAAAGGAAAGTTAGATTAGAAAATTAGAATCCAAATACTGTGTGTCCAACAATGCTTCGACTCTGACCCATTTCTGTCACGTCTCTCATGAATCTTCCACCTAATGCACTAAACCTTTATCTGAAAGTGTGGTTTTTTTTTTCCTGTTGATTTGAATGCATCGCGTTACATAAGGAAACACAGCACATCCCGTTTGTCGTCTCTCTGCTTTGAACATTGTATTTGCAGTGTAAGCCATGAAGGTCACAAGCCACTACACAGAGCAAAAAAAAAAAAACAGACAGCAGTGCATAGGAAGCAACAACATCCCACCATGGAAATAACATGCAATAGTACAATATTTATCAATGTGTCAAATGACTATGTGTAATATGAAATGGGTCGCTTATTGTGACACAGCAGAAGCAGGGATGTTTAGTGTTCAGTGTGTTTCTCAGGGGCTGGTGAAGAGCAAATCAGACTGACAGGAACACGACTCCAAATGCATGCTAATGTTGCTCTTTCTTAATAGGGCGTAGGCAGTTTGCTAGCACGGCTTCACATGGTGATGATATGTCAGAGCTGTGGTTGAAGATGAAGTGGTGAGCAGAGTGCAGCGTGGTGGATTCAGTCAGGGTGCACAGAGGGCCAGAGCCTTGTTTAAAAAAACAAACAAAAGACACGATGCATGGAATGAACTGAAACAAATTGCAGGAATTCTACAACATAATGCAGTCCAATACAACGGGCCTGAGATAAACAACCCTATACAACTTTAAATTGTTACTGGAATTGTGCCAGAGAGGCCATGATACGACTTGAATCCTGAGACTGTAGCTCACAGAGGGCGGATGTTTTTAAAAATAATTTCCTGTTGAATTCAAATTAAAACACTGGTGGTGGTGTCCTCACATCCACACCCTCCTCCTTCTGATTCTGGCTTCATTCCCTCCTCTCTTGCCTCCCTTTCCATCCCTCTTTTCCCTCTTTCTCATCTATTTGCTGGATCTCTAGCACCCAACGAGGTGACAGATTAGTAGGAGAGAGGCTCGCTCACACCTCCTTCTAATTGGAGTCTACTGAGCTGTTAGCCCTGCCTGCATCTATCTCAGAGAAGAGAAGTGAAGTTCTGGTTGAAATTTCTTTAATAAATCTAATGTCATCTTGACTGTCACTGACTCAGTGGAACGAAAAGGTCAGTGTACCAGAGGTGCGAATTGGAACAGTATGATTGTCAGTATTCTACTGTATATTTACAATGTAATATAGCTTTTGTATATATTACTAACAATATCATACTGTTCTGGTTATTTCACTCCAGCGCTGTGCAACCAAACAGTCCTAATGAAGCCAATTAGCTTATAGCTGATGGCTGATAGCTTATAGCGTATTTATTGTCTATATACATATTGATATGCTGTTTATGTGCAGCACATTCTCAAAATAGTTTGTTCACCATCCAACAAACTCATTCTTGTATTCTTTAGCCATGGATATCAATCCTTATTTTGGGCCTTAACCTTAGTTTTGATATTCTGAAAATATTCCTAGTGTTTCTAAAGCTGGGCAGAACGGTGGTGCAGTGGTTAGAACTGCAGTGTCACTGTAAGAAGGTCTCGCCATAAGTCAGCTGGGATAGGCTCCAATAAGCAGTTACAGAAGATGGATAAATAGATGTTTCCAAAGCTTCTTGTGTAATTTGCATTTCACTTGTTGTATATCACCTCGCCATGTTTTCCTGCCTGTACCATCATCTGAGGATGAAGTTCTGATTATGTAGTTTGTACCTTTAACAACCCACCCAACTTCCACTCCTAACTCCAGAAACTTCAGTGCTACAGCACAACCACCAGTTATCATCCAGGACCACCAGTGTGGTGTTTTACAGAAGCAAGTAACCCAAAGACAGACTTCCACTGGTGATACGGCAGTTGGCTGCTAGACTGCTAAACTTCTCCAAACTTTTTTTTTTTTTCTCACCTCGGACAAACTTTGAAATGATGAACTTTAGTACAACACACAACATGCTGGCAACAATATTTTTATGTGAGTGTTTGAGTCATACAGTGTGTTGGTGCTTTCCTCGGACCTGCATCTCATCAGTCCACTCTGTCAGCCTCTTTTGCCTCAACTGTCTATTTATACCAGCTGGTGTGTACACACATAGACACACACACACACACATCCAGCAAGTATCTTCTTCTGTTTTGTTTTTCTTTAGTACAGGCTGAGTGAAATTAAACACAGAAAAATTGATCACGACAATTTTTTTGGTTACATGCATTTGCGTATTTTCCTATCTAAACCCTAAAGAAACATCAGTAAACATCAGCTCATAGATTAGTCTACACCACACCCTGCTTTTAGTTAGTATGTTTGTTTTTTGAGCAATAAATGGCTTCATAAATAGAACACAGGCCTGTGTGAAGGTGTATGTGACTGCAGAAGTAGTTTAAGCAACCCACCATAGAAGGAACAAAATGACTTGCTCAAAACGTCCACAAATCATGATATAACTCAACCCATACTGGCCTCATGGCTTTGTCTTTCAAACCATAATTATCACTCTAAGTACTGTATCATTCTCCACAAGTTGCTGTGTGCATAGCGAGCACCACAGGGTATTGCACCATGGCACTCATACAGGTGTTCATGACATTGTGTCCACCCTCTGTAACTATTTGTAGAATGTTGAAACAACTGTAGCTCTTTTTTTTTTTTTTTTTTTAAACGCACAACATGTTGTTACAATGTGAACATGCAAATCTAACTAATCAGATTTCATAAAGCACATTTGGCATCATTAGCTGCATTGGGAAAACAATTCTCTACCAGAACAGTGCTGGAAAAGATGAGCAACAAGAATTTGGCAAAGGAGCCAAAATATCGTTCTTCCTCTGCCAGTCAGGAGATAGACAGAGGTTACACACAAACACACGCACACACACACATCCTTCACTATCAGTGTGGAAATAGAAATATATATCCTGAACACACACACAGAGAGTCTCGAAGGAGTGATGAAATAGATGAGAAGAGGATCCACGGTGAGCCTGGAGGACTGGATAAATATTGACCTGAATGAATGAGGTCTGTCACAGTACATAAAAAGGGTTATACTCTCATTCAGTCACACACACAGTCTCACCAACATCCATGCCCTCGAAGAACCTCCTGGTCTGTAAACTCCACCTGCACATCTTCACTGTTCAACCGTATATTTTTTAACAAAATCTGGAATCAATATTAATATTTATGGAGAAACTGAGATTGAGCTTGACTGGAAGTAGTACAAATAATGAAAGTGGTGTGTGTGTGTGTGTGTGTGTGTGTCCAATATGTGTCATTGCCCATGTGCCACTGAAAGTGCACTTCTATCTTTTTTTTAATGTGTATGCCAGAAATTCGGCCCCTGCTCAAGTACTGCAAAAAAAAGTTTTTTACGCTTGCCTGAGGAGGAAGCTGTGTATCAATAAAAAGAAGCTGCAATAACTGCTGATGAAAATATATTTTTTCTATTAAACAATGATACTGGGGGATCTGCTTTTGCTGATTTTTCTTCCATATATACAACAGTGGTATATTGCTGCCAACCAAGAGTTAGTCCGTAGTCCAATAGAGAGATGAGAAATAATGGATAAAAAGGAGTGGACGACAAAAATGCTGCACGGTGAGTGGAAAAGGAGATAAATTTGTCTGTCATAACTGTCATATTGGGTGGCAAGCAGCAAAGTAAAAAAGACGTGCTCTTTTCAGTCCGTAAATGTTGTTATGTCCTTTCCGAGAATATTCAAGTGACAGATCACAGTTCTTGTCTTGTGAATTGCTGCAAACAAAATGTTCAGCCCCAGAGAAGCTGTAGTCAGGCCTGACACATAATGTTTATGTGTGATTGAAGTGAAATCCACCTTTATTAAAGATGTGTTGAAAGTGGGTTGGGGAAGACAGAATTTAGAGGATGTGGGTGAAATAAAAGGTGAGGCCAGACTAAATGATGCAACTCTAAGAAACAAGAAGTCAGAGCTGCTTTAGTTTTATTTTCATCTCTTAAGGTGGGGTAAACAAAGCCCTGTATTTTCTTTTCTTCCTGTATTTGTATTTTAAGATATTGTGTATTACTTGTTTACCCCACAATGTGCCTACCTCAGTAAAATGGCACCAAAAACAGGAGGGGACAAAGCTTGCATGAGCTAGCAGAATATCAAATGCGGTTGTTCTAATTATTTAAGTCAAACATGCTGAGTGCAGAAAAATGTGAGTGATTTAGTGCCCCCAGTTTGCCCCCAGAGTGACAGGTGTGTATTTGTTATGATTATACTACTTATTATTATTATTAAGAACTTATTACTTAAAACTTGACCCGAGAACTTTGCTAACAGCCAAACATCAACCACGTGCAACAACACAGGACATAGCAGCTAGGTAAGTTTGAAAGTGTAAATATGGTTAATGGACACGTTAAAGATCTATGGATCATGGTCATTAAGTTTTTTTCATATTGTATTTGTTTTTATTTCTGAAATTGTTTTTAAAATTTATTTCAGTTACATCTGACCATTTGACATGCTAAAATAATTGCTGCCAATCTGGAAACACTGGAAATAGTGGTCAGTCTAATACACGCGTCCCCATATGAACACTTGATGATTTACCTGTTGCCCCAGTTACTGGCCACTTTGGTGGAGGTTTAGTAGGAAAGGGACTTATTAACAGACATACGGTATACTTGATCTACGATGTTTCATGGGACTGTGCAAACTGTTTTTAATCCTACTGTATGCACCAGACGCACTCATTCTTGGCACTAAGATTGCAATACGCCAGTAGACTGGCATTATAAACCCTCGGCATCGTCTGGGTGCTACCCCGCAAGATACCAAACATGCACAGTCGAGGAAATAACCTCCTCAGGTAAATACCAGTGCGATACCACGTGTCGTGCCCAGAGCCAGCACGAAAATAGTCTGCAAGTTGATTCTCATATCATATGGAAATTAAGCGAAACCAGTGGCTTTCTGGAAGATGGGAAATAAAACGTAAAAAGAGGTCGTTTTGGGAGGAATGGCCATATGGTCTTTACCAATATTTACCATCTGGCCAATTTGACAGGCAGTTGGACCTCAAATTGGTATAATTAAAATATGAATAAGAGACACAGTTTGTACTCTAGTTGATGGTTTTTAGCCCCCAAGCATACCTGCTGCTATAATGACTAACTACCTAATCCCAACCCAAGATACAAGTCACCAAGTCCAAATCTGTATGGCCCTATTTGTGTGTGTTTGGAATGTTGAAGGTCTGTATTTCCTTTCGGTCAGAAACTTCCATAATTCAAACTAAAACTAGATTTTGATGAATTTAATGATACATTATATGGATCGCTGGCTTCTCATTCCTGGGCTGAACTGATTATTCTTCCTCTTATTATTATCTATTTCTTTTTTAATCTAACCCAGTCTCATCTACTGCTACTGCTTCTAATTTTACTGCTTACTTGTTATGACACACACATACTTGCTTGCTGCATCACTTTTTGCAGCCTGATCAGAAAATTACAGTTTTTCATCGCAGCATTGCATGCATCAGTGCAATCATTTCAGTGTTCTGACTCACTTCTACACATCTAGACTAGTATTGCTTATAAGAGGCAAAGATGGTCAGGGTAGGTCATTCTGAAGTTGAATACTGACACTGAGAATTGCTGGGTGCAGCAGAGTGGTGTCGATAGACGTAAAACTCATCTGTATCCTCCAGGACACACTCATGACTTATAATGACACACAGCTTCCTGATGTGCCCATCGGTGACATACTGAGCACCTATTTGCTCAAGGGGTCTATAGCTGACCCTGACCTTCTTGCTGAAGGAGAAAAAAAAATGGTAAGCTTTAAGTTCAGATTCTCATCTTAAATCCAGGTCATCTTCCTTACTTTTTAAGCAACACTACCATCTGCTGTTGTCACAGTGAGAGCACACCTGTCTAGAATGAACTTGGCATTTTTATTTACATTATTTAACAATCACTTGATAAACATAAGTTTGTCTGTACTTGTAGTGGTTGATGTGATATGGCAGAGGGATGCAAGTATCTTAATTCACATGAATCCTTGAATCCCCTTGAATGCCAGGACAAGGTCTGTCAGTCCTTCCTTTAGGCAGAGTCCTCATTTACATTCAAATTTGTAGAAACAGGTGATATTTAGATTATAATTTTAGATATAGTAATTAATTAGAATGAATTAATGAGAATGAAGATAGCACGTACACACCCATCCACACCATAGTCTTCTATGTCACAGTGAAATACTCAACCACGAATTGGATCTATCCAACACTGGTATTGAGACAGTACATCTAGACTGGATCATCACTGCTGGGCCCATGGTCTCCCAGCTGTCAGCTATGTGAACTGAGCACATCCTTCCATCAGTGAAACCTAACACTGCAGCTGGTTTAGAACCTTGTAAATGCTTTCTAAGTTCAAACTACTTGCTTCACTTTGAATACTTCATTGGTAGCGTGATATACAGAAGTCAAATTGGCTCACATTCCTAAATACTCACATACTCATATTAACCATGAAAGAATGCTACGTTCATAGCAATTAGATCTCTTGGTCATACTGACTACAAAGAGGTCTCATCTTAAATCAGTGTCCCTCAGCATGTTAAGAGATAAGGGACAAAAATAATACAAGCAGCTTGTGTGGACAAACACAACAAGTAGTCCTTTCAATATACATACGGAAGTACCTGCTATTATATTAAAATACACCTTTAATAAATGTAAACCCAACCTTAGACATACAGTCTCTGTCCAGGGTGCTGAAACATTCACCTCAGCTCTTTGTCTGTCTCTCTCCGTGGTGCTGAAACACTGAACCTCAGACTCTGTGCCTCTCTCCGCGGTGCTGAAATATTCAAAGCCACACTTTGTCCCAAATCACTCCCTCATTCATTAGTTAGCTACCCTACTTCTCTTATTTGGAACGCTTTTGTGTCACCACTCGCAGGTGTAGTGTCACATAGTAATGGGTGTAATTAACGCATCTCTCAGTGTAGTAGTGTGGTCCCGAGGTTTCCCATTTATTTTCCCTTATGAAATAGGGAATATACTGGGGATCCCCTCATGTATGTAACTTGGAATAAATTGACATAGCCTAGCTTTAAAACATGTATGTTACATATTTCCATAAAATACGATGCATAATGATGCATGTTTGACTGAAGGGATGTAGGCTGTATATCATGATAAACACTTTTCATGGATATTGAGAATTGCTGGTGTAGTACAAGCAAAAGTATACTAAACACAAACTGTATTTAATTTGAAGCACTTTATTATCAATGTGTGTAAATCATTTCAAACTCTGAATATGCCATTTTTGTTATGAAGTAAAATAGATGTTAATTCAGAATAATACTGGCTCTGTTAATGTAAACAGGAGACATGGCATCTTTTAAATCATTAATTTTCTTTATAAAATGAAGCATTAATCTTGTCACGCTCTCGTGGCTGAAAGCTGTCAAACTAATTCAACAATTACTTTCTATGTAAAAACATTTTCAAGAAACAAAGGCATTCATTTGAATCACTGATCACACTCACTGTGCTGTTGTTGTAGTAAAGGCTCTGTTTGCTGTTTGGTTGTGTTGGAAACCTTTCAACCACAAAGTTTGTTTAAATTCTGCAGAAGGGACAGCAGAGAAGAAAAGAATAATGTTCTCTCATTATCTCCGTGAAACATGGAGGAAGGCTTCCATAGCACATTCTGTTAGAAATCCATTTTATAATTGCAGTAAGGAGCCCTGTGCCAGCTTTGTGTTCATAAAGGCACTTTAACATGTTGCACCAGTTCAGAGAATTACAGTTACATATAATTGACTATTTATGTCATTTTCATATTTTTTCCAAAACACACCAACTGTATGTTTCCAAAATGTAAGTTGTGGCTTAAATAAAGCCGTATTGTGCCTTCTGTTCAAAGCATCACACAAGTCATTTTGCTTTGACTTTCACTTTCCTCCATCTTCTTTTTCGTTTCCTCTACCCTTTTCCTGGTTATGTCTGGTTTTATAATGCTCTTCTGGAAGGTTCCTTAGCTTCTCAGCAGCCTGACAATACAAGAACACAGCAGTACCAAGTTTTAAAGACAGATGCAAGGACACAGAGCAAATCCACTGCAACCCTGGCATTTTAATTAGTATGTTGGAAAAGGGTTAGCCTTTGATGAGGGAGTGAAAACAAAGCCTCTTACATCATATCTCAAATTGAAATCAGTGGAATTAAGAAATTAATAAGACACATTTAAGAGACAACCCCACACTAATCACAAATTTAATCTCCAAAGCTTCTATGTAAGTTATAACTGTGAATCTCAACCTGAAGACTGCAAGCATGAAAATAAATGTAAGTTACAGTTGTCTGTCTACATTACTCACCTGTTCAGGGGTGAGGTCCCTTTGCTCCTGGGCCAGCATCTCATAGCCCACCATAAACTTCTTAACCGTAGCTGAACGCAGCAGAGGAGGGTAGTAGTGAGCATGCAGCTGCCAGTGAGAGTTGTCTTCCTTTAAATGGGGGCCAGTCGGAGCTCCTAAGTCAAGAGAAAGAGCAGAGGTAGACGTTAGACTGGAGACGCAGCACCAGATTTACTCATCCAGTCAATCGCAGTAGCTTCGTTCACACTGGTGCTGGCTTGGCAAAGGTTATCCAGATGAGTTGATGGTTTTACAGCCTTAACCACACCTCAAGTCACGCCTCCAAAGTCATCTGAGCTGCTCAGTCCTCATGTCATGTTTGACATTTCCAGGTTAGAGCTGCAGGACAACGGTCAACAGCTTAAGCGCTCTTTTTTTTTTTCTTCTTTAAAACTGCAGGTAACCATGGCAACAATTCTTCATGCAGTGTTACCAGTTAAGCCTGGAGTTAAAGTGACTGGATATAAAAAAATAAACCTGGCGGGGGGGCAAAAAGGTTGACTGTGGCAAATGGCCATGTGTGTGAAAGCTTTAGATATTGGAGGACCATAGCATTTGATTGACCTGATCATATTCATACTCAACAAATCATCTATAGGTTTTTTTATTCCCTCTGCAAGCATCTGCATTAATCATGTTTCTCTCCTCTGTTATTCGGGTTCTTCCTTTAATTTCCCGCCATCTGCTTGTATAATTTGACTTGCAATTACTGCGTGAAAAATTGCATAACTGTGCCAAAGACACATTTTCAGTGTTCATTTGTGTTCAACATTTAAATGCCTTCTTTGTTGCTGCGTTGCTTTCTGATCTTAGCAGAAGGTAATGAAGTGATTAGTAGACGCAGAGACATATCTCTCCTAATGAAACACAAAAGGAATAATTTTTTTTTTTGTCAGTTTCCTAACAATGGGGGCTGATCAGACACATATAGAGACGACAGGAGGTCCACATAAAGGAAACTAATGGGTGGTAGAAGAAAAAGGAAGAACAAAGAAGAGACTAAAGAGTCCAGATAAGAGAATGAATAGAGGCGGATGCTCCTATTAGTAGACAATTACCTACTTTTAGATCTTTTTAGGCGCGTTTGCTGTGCTGCATGTGTGTAAGTATATTAGAAAGTGCATTTTTTAGAATTAATATAAATTATAAATATTCCCACATAAGGGACCACCAATCATAAGAGTGTACAGACAAATCATGCAACACATTTTGCTCTTTTTCAATATATCTTATAATATAATATGTTACTGTACTTCATGCATGTGAATCACTTTATCTGCCCTTACATGTCTATCTGTCTCTCTCTGTGTCCTAATCCTTCATCCGACCAGTTAATACAGCCTGTAATGTGTTGTGTGTTTCCCCCCTGTAGGAATAAGCAGGTAGCTTTATCTTATCAATAATTTCCCAGGTGACATGAACACCATCCAACCACTTCTATTTCCAATTCACTGCCACTAATAAGCCTAGCCCTAAATAAAAGCTGGCTGCTTCCAAATGAGCTAAAATAAAACACAAACACAGATGGGGAGATAATGCAACTCATTATGTGGGCCAGGTCTGTGGATGAGTGTGTGTGAGGATGAGAGAGTGTGTTTTCCAAAATTAGCGGGTCAGTGTGTGCGCAATATGTATGCGTGTGAGTGTTACCCTACAACACATCTATTATAATCTCTCTTTTCCCTTAATCCCCCTTGATAAAGTTAAAATAATGAAATTATTTTGGGAGTCGAAAGTTCTGCCAATTAAAAAACAGTTTGATCAAGTTCATGAGAAGCAGCAGAAAACACCAGGCAAGCAGTAACAGCCCATTAGGACTAGTTAGTTACATCCATCTATCCATTTCACATAACCACTTATCAGGGTGGCAGGGAGCTGGAGCCGATCCCAGCTTCACATTGGGTGAAAGGCGGAGTACACCCTGGACAAGACGCCAGATCATTACAGGGCCTAGTTAGTTTTTGGAGCTGATGCTTAGGGAGTAAAACACGCTAGATATATCGGCCAATATTAATTTTATATATAAATAAAAACTTATTTTTTGTCACTAAAGCTTTTAAAAACATATGAAATGGATGCAAAAGACTGTAAATGATTCATTTTCCATAACAGCTTATCTTTTGCAGGATTAGGGGCTAGAGACAATCTCTGACATTGGGCAAAGATATTTTATAGTTTTACAATAAACAGTGAACTTCAATGGGAATTATAGATAAGTTAAAAAAAAGGACAAAAACAACCAAAAAACAACCAAATAAACAAAAAAACAAATATAAATAAAATCTGACCAATATATCTGTCAGACTAAAAAGGAATCAATTAATTCTCCGCATCATCAGGGAGCATGAAACACTTTCAGCTCTTACTCTAGAAAGGTGGGATATGAAACTAACTGAGGAGTAGTCTAGTGGTGTAGCTGCTTTTAACATTTGATACCAAAGTGAATATTAATTTTACTGCTTCGCCTCCTCCTTGATCTTTGCCCAGCAGCCCGATACTTGCCTCTCACCTCTTTTCATGTTTTGAGTTATGAGAAATAGGAGGGTGCTAATAAAGCAAACTGTGATATTTCACAGATAGTTAGACAGGTAGGTGTAGCCTGAAAAGTCTAAAAAAGAGGGAGATATTATAAGACTGCCATATAATATTACACATACCTAATTTCTGGTATTGTATGCTTTAATGAAGATATAAAGACCTAATTTTATTGTTTGTCATTTCAAGCAAATTCTCATCTGAAATCCTTTTCAATGTTTTGCCTCTTAGATTTTTTTTCTAACAAGGCCACAGAAAATCAGATGAACCGACTACCTGCCAATACCCTTCAACACACTTCCGTAACATGACCTGTGAGTTTTAGTCACGATCTAAGAAATGAAACAGATTAAAGCCTACAATCAAGACAACATGAGATGTGCAGGAGCCTCCACAGCCAACTTTTAACCTGAGATTTTACTTCAAAAGATTTGAAATCAGATAAAATAAGAAGAAAGTGAGTCGATCTCTGCATCCTCTCATGTTCTGTCCTTCTCTCTCCCTCTCCACACTACAGTTTGCAGTGTATCATTTCTCTCTTATTATAAATAACTTTTTTAAATTATTATTATTTAAGCTGCTTTGCTTTGAAAAAAAAAAAGGTTTTCACAAAGATCTAGCACCTCATTCTCTGAAACTGAGCTGAGATATAATCTATATATAAATCTCTTCAACATCTTAGAGTTGATTAGAGGATTTATTTCAACCTAGCTGTTAGCTCTTAATAGTCAGACTATGTGCTCACCTCATTGGCCTGAGGCTGCATATGAAAGATGAAAGAGATCACAAAAAGCCCATTATTCGGAATTGAAGGAGCAAAAAAAAACAAAAGACAAAACAATAGAAGTTAAAAAACCTGTACAACATTAAAGACAAAAGTGATCGGCACTTAAAAGAAGTAAACAGCCTGAAGAATTGATTAGGTTGCCCATTAGGAAGATTTTATTCTTGCAGGTGGTGAATGTTAATCTGTTGAAATAGTGCTGACAGACATCATTAAACTCCATGACTTCTTTGATTCAATTCCAAACTAGGCTAGCGGCTCTATGAAGCTGCATATAGAGACAGCTGTGCTTTGAGCTAAATGCTAACATGCGACAGCGCTAAAAGAAGGTTTAGCCGGTATAACATTTACTGTCTTAGTTTAGCACAGTGTGTTAAAAGTTACTAGTTTTAGATATCGACCAAATAAAGTTTTGACCTGATGATGGCGCCGGTTAAAAATGCATCACAAGAGTTGTAATTCATCCTGAGGAGACATTTCTGTACCAAGTTTTGAGGGCAATCCAACAAAGTTGTTGAGACATTTCACAAGTGTAAATAAACCCAGATGAAAACCAGTGTACATGGGTGTTTAGCCATATTGTTGATCATAGCTGATAAGCTTTGTTAATTCTCACTACATTTCTATTCCTTTTATGATGAACCTCCCACGTCACACACTGTGTAACCATGAAGTCACGCCCTCTTCAGTTAGAGTTACATTTTAACCACAAATGTGAACCTCACAGTAGCACTTGAGGAAGGCTCATCACCAGCATTGTCTGGGAGCTATTAATGTTAAGTGGCAGACTGATTGATCAAACAACAGACTGGCATTCACCACACCACAACTAGCCTGGCTACAAAAACAAGTTTAAAACGGTACTTGAGCACAAAAACAGGCCTAAGGTCTGCCTGGGAAACCTGCCCTATATGTGTACAAGTTATCTTGGTATGGCATCTAGATTCCTGCTGTGCTCTTTAGATTGAGTAGAAATGATGTGCAGTCAGTGAGCGATGAGACTCCCTGTCTCTAAAAACAACTCAGCAGGGCACAACTGCTGCAGGGATTGAACCTGCAACCTTTAGTTTATACAAGGATCACTCAGCCGTGATGACACCGCTCCCCTCTCTGTCACACATCACTCACCGCATCGCTGCATTCTGCTAACCTTTGTTCTGGATTGAATCCGCTGCAAGGTGTCTCTCTTGCTCACAATAGGTAGTTCTCTCGCCGTCTCAGTACAGGTAAATATCAGCCATTGTGTGTGCTGAGCTGCAGATGCCTTGACGTCTGTTCCTGACCTTTCTGTACGATGCATACAGTTGTTTGTGTTTCTGCACACTCCTTTGCCACATCAAGACAATTAAACCATTGGCCTGGCAGTAGTTAAAAGATCTATACCCACTTCTTGACAGATGCAATGCAAAATATGTGTGCTCTGTCAAAACAAAAAGCTAATTCGGCCCTCATTGCAAAGGTGACATTCCCCCTATTTTTTTATTTTTTTATTTTTTGTATGTGTTCACTTGCTGTCTTGTTCCTGGTTCAAGTGTCTACTGTGATGCAAAAATAATGGGGGCTACAGGAGAATGGGTTCAGGATCCAGACACACAGTGGTGAAAAATAAGTTGAGATGAACGTTCAGGGTGAGAAACTGTAGCAAACATTGAAAACAGCAACCTAAAAATCTACATAATGTAGTGTAGCGTAGATTAGCGCATAAAAGTATTCTCTTACAATATTTAAATCACCACAATCTTAATTTCACAGTCACAAAAACTTCCTGCAATTAATCTCACTCACTCAAGTCTTCAGATTTACTTAAGATGTGCTCTTTAAGATCAGAATTAAAAAAAAAAAATGTCCTGTGGATGTTGACAAAGGAAATCACCGTACCAATCTCTATGCCATTCAAATCCCGCTACTTTTCCTCACACTTTTAGGCATGCTAAAAGTGTGCAGTGTATCTAACTGAAGTGAGTTCTTGCTCTTTTAAAAGATGAAAGACGATTGATCACTTGATAGTGGAGTGCACACATCTGAGACAAAGGCACATCAGAATAAATGATATGGAGGCGTAGCTGTGTGGATAAGATTGATTGGGTTTGATGTGAAAAGATTGCCGTAATTCTTAATTACTTGAGATCAATACTAAGATAGAGATGTTGATTGCACGTATCGGACGCTCCGGTTATTTCTCGATCTTAAACAACAGGATTAGAACTTCTCTCAGCACCAGAGGTGAAACAAAGTTCAGCAAACAACAGCAGAACATTCTCGCGTTCGCCCTAAAATGATTATTCAATATATCTCCGGGGACATGAATTTGTGAGCCATATCCTCGACGAGAAAATAAACAATACCTTGAAGGACAGGCAGGAGAGACAAATAAACCTAACTCACACACTGTGAAAGTGGGAAAGTTTTCTTCCGATAATAAAATATCCAGCAAAAGTGATCAAAACCACTGGGTTGGTGAAACCAACTTTAAACCTGCTCCAATCAATGTTTTTATATTAGCAATTGATCAGATGAGCGTAATGTGAAGGATGTTGCTCATGATGACAGACAGACCACTGACACTTCAGTACCCCGGCTCTATGTTTTAGCATCTTTTATCTCATTGCTTTTTTGTTTTTTCCAACGGCATATAGCGTTAACTCTGTTTTGGATCAGTCTCAACACAGCAATCAGCATCTATTCCAGCTGCAGCAGACAGCCGTTTTCAAAAACATTTCAAAACACTCAACGCTCTGTGTACAATGCCTTCCCAGAGTCAAATGGTACACAGACAAAGTTAGCACCCTTGAGCATTTAGCACTGAGCAGCTCAAGAGGCAGATACCAGTTGGGAGAGACCAAAATAGAGCTGAAAGAGGAGTGAATGTCGGACCAAATATATAAATTGGTTGGAAATAAGTGACTTGCGGTTCTAGTCCAATACACTTATTTTCAAATTCAGCATCTCCTCAGAGTCCACTAGCTTTCATCTCGATGCGTGCGCTGAAAAAAACATCTTGTGGTTGTAAACATCTTCCGCTCTGTAAATAGGAAATGTTAGTGATAATAGGAGAGTTGTGAGTATCACTGTGTGAGTCATATAGAAATTCAGGCTCAGGGCAGCCGGATGAACAGGGAAATTAGCTATGGAGACCAAAAGCGTTTTTTGTACCAGGTTGTAAACATGTTTATTTCTGCTGTGAAGTTGGCCGTTTTACTATGGGGGCTTTTGTAGATCTGGCCAGCCTCAAGTAGCTGTTCGAGGAGCTGCAATTTTTGTCACTTTGCATTGGCTTCACTTCACAGCCACAGAGGTTTCTACTTGCAGTGTAGTAATTGTTAACAGCGGCTAAAGAAATAAACGCAGAAGACATGTCACCTTTTTGTTTTAAGCATTGAAGACCCGGCCCCATACTCCTTTAACTGATGATAAAACCCTGCAATGAAATTATGAGTGCTCTTAACCTGCGAGAACTCCTGCTGTCCGTGGTGACGATGCAAGAGACAGAGCATTAAATATGCTGATGAGCGTGAGTGCGCATTGAAGTGGTAATAAGAGGGTGACATCAAAGCTGAGAGTTTCTCCTCAATTTATTACCGCAGGCATGATTGAAATGCAACAAGGCTTATCTAACCTGTAGAAAATGTGCGCTGCCTTCAAACTTACATAAATCTCTCCCATGACATTGAAGAAGCTCATAAATTATCTTACGTGATATTAATACCATGCTGGCGTGTGACACCAGCTAAAGTTAAATTATATTTGAGAGAAAAAAAAAAGACTGACTGATTTCCGCCCTCGAAGATTGTGGAAGATGCGCAGAGAAGGGCCTTTCATGGAAAATGACGGATCTGATGTGAACAGCACAACTCAGGGTGAACGCTGACTTCGAGAAGCAAGGAATGGAAATAGGGGGGGAAAAAGTGTAAAAAGAGAGAAAGGCGGGAAGGTGTTGAAAACCTGAGGTGTGAAAGCATTTTAATGCATCCCTTCCCTCTTTATCACTTGTCATTCCGGTTTAATTTGGTACAACACTGCGAGTCTTTAAAAATCCCGACTGCGAAAAGACCCAACTTCACACATTTCATGACTGGCTTTTGCAGATTATAACACAGATGAGCACATTGCTGTCAGACTAGCGGAGTGGAGCTCATTCACATATCAAACTGACTGCGTGAATTCGTTTATGGCTCGCCTGATATGCGAACAGCCTCCAGTTTGTAGCAGTATTTGCGTTATAATCCACCAATCCATCCACAGATTTTCATGTATTTAGATTTATTTATGGTCTAAAATTTCTTTAATCCTTCACACCATCTGCCCCTCTCTCCTTCTGCCTCTTTACAAAAGAGACTTTAAGCAGGTAATCACATTTACACTGAAACTTTCTCTTTTCTTCTTAGCACACCACTCTCCACTTTTTGTCTTACCGTGCCAGCCCATGGAGTACGGGAAAGAGATTTCAAACAGATTGTCATACTTGGTCAGCAGGCGCTTCATAATGTCAGCCAAACCTGGTAAACAGACAAACAGAAGAAAGGGAGATACTGTACTGTGAGAAAACAGAAGGAAGGTGGGAAGATGGGAGAGAGAGAGGACGTTTGTTAGTGAGCATTGTTAATAATGAATGACATGAGGAGGGGAGGTTGAAGCGAGGGGATGTAAGAAGAACACCTGAAAACAAAAAAGGAAAATTGAAAGAGGGAAGTAAAACTAGAAATGCTGTTGGTTAAAATTGTTATTGAGTGGAAATTAAATATAGAAGAAATGCCCGACAACACATGACGATAAGTCAGAAAGGACCAGAGACAGGTAAACAAATACATGGTTCCATGAAAACACACAGTTTCTCACTCACACACAAACCCCGGACAGATCTAACAGCATCAAAAAACAGATTCAAACTTGAGGCAACTTCTTTAAATCAACACTCGATATGACACTGGATATGTGACATTTACAGCAAAATCCTAATCAGCTGAGAATAATAAATCGTTCCATTTTTATTCAACAATATCTGTGTTTAGTGAAATGTCTACATATAGGCTCTTCTGTGGTTTGTTATTGGTTGATCACATTTCAAGAAATACTGTGATGAGCCGAAAATGATACTGAAAATACTGGTCCTCGTTGTCCTTCCACCTCCCGATTGCAGGAGCTGATTTTGATTTGTTATTCCGTGTTGATTCATCTGTGGCATTCACTGTGACACAGTGGTAATGGGCTGTGTCTCACAGGACACCTATCCTACTGATCCTTCTTATCTATGTGCCTGGGGCTTCGCACCTTCATTACACACAAGCTCAATCAGCTAAACAGACTCTCGAATGCCGACAGAAGTCTTCCAAATGAGCCCTTAGTTAATTTCCAGATGCAGAAGTGTTTTGTCCTTGAGAGGGACTGGTAGTTAATCTCACTAGATCACTCCGATCTTAAGAGAATTTCTCCTCTGACAGCAAAAAAAAAAAAAACCACACCATCTGCCAGAGTCATTTGAACACCGTAATGTTCGGAGAAAGGGAAGTGAACGACTGCAAATAACCAATTTATTCAACTATTACCCAAACATTTCATTATCTAAACTAAATATATAATGTAGGGTAGACAGGTAGACAATACATGCAATCAACATGAATGTCAGTGTACTAGATTTAATAAGCATAGTGTAACAGATGGATTATGTATTTACAGACAATAATGTTGTATAATAATGACTTTGATTCATTTTTTGAATTGATTAGCTTTAAGCTGTATTTCATTTTTAATTAAATTCATTCATTCAATTTGATTTGAATGTATGGTGACTGATCATGAAAGATCCACACACACACACACGCACACGCACACGCACACACACACACACACACACACACGCACATGCACACACACACACACACACACACACACACACACACAGCCAAGAAGCATCTTGGCTGGGAATCAAACCTGTGGGTTCCCCACTGAGCCGCAGAGTCATCTTAAACTACTCTTAATTGCCTTATCACTCTCTCAGTCACTCACATCGTCAGTATCTTCACTCACACACACACACACACGCACACAGTCACACACTCACCCTCCCTCTCCTCTGTTGTCAGGTCATTGATTCTGAGGACATGTCGTCGTGGTAACAACAGCGTCTGGTAGGGCCACGTTGCCCAATATGGAACCACCGCCAGCCAATCAGAACTCTCCACCACCACACGCTCCTAGTGAAGGGACAGAATTAAAATGGCCTTGAATGTGTAAGAAAACACTGTTATGTATAAAGCGTTTCATAGATTTTAGACTTCCTAATACAATCTTCTACCTTGACCTGGTGCAACAGTACGTTTTTTGGTATGTATTCTCTATTAATTTAAAGCATAGTACATAAAAAATATGTAATATATAGCCAGTGTGGGTTAAATGTTACAGACTATAGCTAATTCAGTGGCGAGCTTTGAAAATGCAACCAAACATCACAGACATTTCACCCTAGGGACGGCACTGTCAGTCTGTCAGTGTAGACTGGAATATCTCAACACTTATGGTTTACACATCCACGTCCTGCTCAGGATACATTCCAATAACTCTGGTGAACCATTAACTTTTTTCATCTAACACCATAATCAAGTCAAAAATTCACTTGGCATAAACATCAGAAATAGCATAACTAGATCTAAGTGTGATGCTAATTAGCAAATATTAGCGTGCTGCGTAACATGCTAAACCAAAATGGTGAACATAGTTAACATTACTTTAAACATCAGAATTCTTATTGCAAGCATGCTAGGATTAAAACATGACTCACTGCACAAGGCTTTAGACTGAATGACAGACCACGGGTATTATGGTTTAAAAAGTTGGAATAATTGACAAAGGTAGATATCATGGGCAAGATACAATACAATATGTCATCCTGCAACACAGGAAAATTCTCATGGGAGTTGTAGTTACTGAAGTAAGTGCAACATAGTTAGCCTGTCTTCGGTTCCCTAGAGGCTTCTCTCAAGAACTTATTGGCCAACTTCACATTTTACCAGAGAGTTTTAGCAGACCCTAATCTGTGCTGCATTAGAAAGAAGGCTGGATGCATATTAAACATGGCAGTACATTACCCCGTAGGAGAAATGAATTGCATACTAGGTGTTGATTTCTGTGGAGCACAACATCACTCAAGAACTCAAGAAGAAGTGACCTGAAATTTTTATAATAAACTGCTTCCTTAACATATTCAGGATCGTTAAAATCAATGGGAGTCAGTGAACCAGACCCAGAAAGTCTTAAATTAGTGTTTTCAAACTGAGCATGATTCAACTGGGTGAGCTCCTTGAACACATCTCTTCAGTGAATTTAAGTTTTTTTTTTTTTTCAAAAAACACTTCAAGCCAGCTTTACAGGCAATTTAACAAGTAGAAACTTCTTATTCCACTTATTAGAGAGAACTGCTTCTACTTGACTTGTCTCACCTTTTCTCACTTCATGATTTGCTCCCCTTTTCAGGTGTTTTGTGTGTTTTTTCCCCCGGTCCTGTTTTTATGTCTGCAGTTTTTCTTTTCTTTTCACACTTCTAAACGTGCCTCAGTTTGTCACTGTACCAATTGCCTAAAATAGACAATGTGAGCTCATGTGAGCTGTTTGTAGCAGGTGAATGTTGATTTAGCATGCATTTATCCACAAACTTTGTAATGAACATAAATATATAAATAGAATGAAATGGATTAGAGTGCTTAGGCTTCACCTAAGCTAAATCACCTCCCGCCATGTATTCTGAAGTAAAAGAAAATACAGAGAAAAGCTTCACTGGTAACAAAGTCAGTCAGGATTGGCTGTTTGCAACAAGGCGCTTAATTGTCATAAACGGTTTAAATGCAGAATGTGTCAGGAACTGAGATTTAACAAGCAGATGAGTGTGCACAAACACGACCTGACTTTGGTATTACAATTCATCAGAAATAGATTAGCTCAGTGTGTGTCTGTGTGAGGGGGTGATGGTGGAAGTCACCTCCATACTTATCCCAAAACAACACAGTCAGTCTCTCCCTCTCTGTTGTTTTTCTTTGTATTGGATTTCCAGTAACTGCATGATAGCATATTTTGCTAACACAGTCTGATCACAAACCGAATTCTGAGAAGAATATGTGGCTCTTTAGCAGCTGGATGCCTCACTGTGTTCACCAGTTATTCACTAACTAAGTCTGCTCTTTGGTGCTGGGCAGGTAGCATACAGTGAATTTATCAGAGCTAGTTTGCTGAAAAGAACAATACAGTAAATGTGGCATGAAAAACAAGCTAAAAGATGCTAAAAAGCTACGTGTATCCACAAGTGTCAGTTTAGTGGCTCACGGACAACAGTTTTTTGGAGGTTGTTTAGCTTAGCACTCCACATAAATGTTGCGTGTTCATATCAATATTTCCCCTGTTAGTCTGGTACCTTGAAAAATTGTATTAAGAATTATAAAAAAAAGTATAAGCTGGTCATATAATGTGAATTATAGCACTCACAAACTTTAATAGTGTTTAACAGTACAACTGATTAGACTGATTGACCCTGCTTGCCATAACTCAAGACAATAAAAGGTAGCAAAGACAATAGACAAAGGCATCCAGCACACCACAATACAAAACAACCTGTTATAGCTTGATCAATCACACCACTATCATGCTTAGTGGTGCATGGAGTCCAGTGAATTTAGAGAAATTCAGCCAAGCTTAACCTGAGCAGAGGCATAATAAGCCTGGATAACCAAAGACACCTGTGTTGGTGTGCAGAGCCAGAGGTTATAGACACTGTTTTGGGCAGAATGGTGACTCAGTATTTATCACAATAATTAAATCCTGGGATAACAACTCAACCCTTCACCATGTCTACAGCCTAGCCAAAAATGGAGCTGTACCAAACACACACACGCACACACACATACACACACACACAGGTATTTCCACATGCTTTGTGTCCCCATGCTGTATTTTTTTTTTTTTTTTTATGACATCATATTTGAGCCCATAATGGTTTGAGAAACATCGATTGTCCACACTTTTCACATTATTTACTTTCCTTCACCTGAATTTCTATTTTGTTATGTTGCATATTGTATATCCATGCTGTGCTGTTCTGTCTGCAATGTATGGAAACTAATTTAAAAATAAATTCAGTAACCAGACACTAGACAAGAGAGAGTGTCCGGGCATCCTAAACTGTAAATCTTCGTTTGAACAAACTTGTCTCGGCATTAGTGCATAATTAGGGATCTACAGGGAATGTTTTGGTGTTTAATAAGTGTGGAGGAAAACACAGACTAATCAGACAGAATCCCAAAGTGTTCACTTATCTTAATGAACTGTACTTGCAGTATAGGATTCTGCTTAGTGCCCGGTGCTAGAGCACTTTCCATAGCTTCCCTTACAATAAATAATTTGAAATGAAGAAAATGAGCAGGGAAAGAAAAGGAGGTAATTAGATCCAAAGTGCTTAGTGAAACTATTGTGATTTAACTTAAAAACACCAACTTTAAAGTCTGTGTAAAGAAAGAATAAATATATGTTCTGAGTTTGTCAGAAGATTTCAGCTTTCCCTTCTTCTTCAGTCTTCCCTTCCAACCCTCCTCACAATCTTATTCCACTGAATTCACCCTCCGTGGCCTTTAACAGGATTATAAAGGAGCAAAATGAAGATAGAAAAATGAGAGAGAGCCAGGATGGAGAGGGAAGATTGAGGAGGAGGAGTGGATTCAAGAGCGAAAGAAAGACAGATAGGAAGTGGAGTATGTCCTAAAACAGACACCTCACAGACTGCAAATCCCAAAGAGCATTATTCAATTAGCTTCCAAAGTTTTTGTTTCAAAGTCAAGAGTGTCACCAAGGAGCAAAACCCCAGTTCAAACTCCTCCAGACACTGCAGTGTGCCAATTTACGGTACTAACCCCAGCTCAGAGAGACAGGCACAAAAGGGAAGACGCACGCACACACACACTAGAGGACAAGAACAATTACTTTAAGGCATTCTTGCAAACACACACACTCTCACACACACTTCTGCTTCCACTCTGATTTTATAAAGGTCAGTCCTCATGAGCAGCTGTCTAGTGTCTACTCTGCTCTTCTGGAAACCTTAATGCTGTACCCTCCCTTTCTCTCTCACTCTGTCACACATATACTCCCAGTAGAAGAGGTATTAGTCCATTCCCTGAATGAATCAGTGGCTGTCTGATTTCGCTTTCCATTCTTACCTGCACATCCTTCCCTCTGTGACTTTGTGTCTGTCCTTACTCGTCTCCATCCACTCCTTTGTATCCTTTTGTTCCCTCTCTCTCGGCCTCTTTCTTACTTTGTGCTCAAGCTCCTCTTGGTTAATTTTATCATCAAGCCTATTGTGCCCCTCCAGACTATTCTTGAAGAGAAATTAAATACCTTTGCTTTAAGCCACTCAAAAGAATCAGTTTTGATTCAAACGTAGAAAAAAAAAAGAGAGAAGAGAAACCCTACTCCTAAGATAGATACCAAGTGGATTTCATCTTTGTGTGTGAAGTCCCTCATCAACAAAAGTGATGGCTGCAATTTGTTCCAGGAAAAACAGGAAAGAAGTTGCTCTTTTTACTTTCCCTGAAGTTCTGAGACAGAATTTAGATTGGTCTGAAAATAATCATTCTGTCCCAGTTTTATTGTCAAGCAATACCAATGCTAAACTTGCATGGCGGGCACGCAAGACCACGTACAATCATTTCTTATTTTTCTTTTCGGTTTTTAGACAGATCAAACAAAGTAGAGCAAAACACAGTGGCAGAGGAGCTGTTTCTTCTGTTTCCTTCCTCTTTATGCTAAGCTAAGCTAACAGCTGCTGGCTCTAGATGCGAACACATGTAAAAAGCGAATTGCTGTATTTTATTTTAAACTATTTATTTAAGTTAAAAATTTAAAGAATTAAAAAATTTAAAATTTGCTTTTTGCATAACTTCCAAAAGCGAAATCTCAGATTTATTATTAATGTTTTCAAAACCTTTAAAAACTATGGTGGAGAAAAACAAGCAACAACAACAAAAGAAAAAAAAAACATTTCAAAATGTATTTTGTTGACTTCAGCTTCATCTTTCCTTTTTAAGCAATCACACACTAATAAATAAATAAAAAATAAATAAATCATTAAGGAATTGCTGGTATATTTTTGCTACTTTACTTTCCTTTCGCATAATGCCAACGAGACACCAGAAGGTAATGAATTGAGGCTTTTAATCTGTCCAAAAACAGATGAAACCCTTGCATAACTCTAGATGACACCAGCACAGGACAGACGATAGTGACATCAAATGATCATCCAATGACCTAAATAACAAAAAGCTACAATCTCTTCAGCACTACTTAAATTTAAAGGGTGACTTACAGGTGTAAGCCTTAAAGTAAGGCGACATCAGTTAATCTTATTAGGACAAGATACACTGACAGCATATTTGTTTGGCTTATGACAGGATAAACCAATTTCAAACGGAGCTCCAGGAATGAACAGAGCATAAAATTAAGTGCATTAGGTATAAATATAAATGAGTATGCCATCTCTTTACAGCTCAAGGGAGCAAAACAGAAAAAAGTCATGGCTCCGTCAAGTCCAATTCTTCTGTCGAGAGTTCGACCACAGTTTCCATCAAATGCCTGCTTACTAATAAGACATTTACCAACATGCTTAATGCACTCGGTGCTCTGTTGGACCCTGTCTTCAATGGTTACCACTGCTGATGCTGCACACACTACTGGAAAATCACTCATATGCACACACACACACGCGTGCTCACACACAGTTGGTTTTCCTAATCTTCACGCAGGTTGAAGATGGATGCCGCAGCATTATGCTAATGAGCGTGTCTGCTGTCCAATCACACGCTTCACTGACTGAAAGACAGGCAGGGGAAGCTGATAGGGGGGGGGGGGGGGGAAGAGAAAGATGAAGTAAGAGAACGAGAAAGAATGAGAAGCATGGAGGGAAAGGGTGGAAGTAGATGGATGAATGGAGAGGCAATGAGGGCAGTCATGGTGAGAAAAATATGATGTTACTGTCAGTGTTATTTCTTAAAGCAAGCCTCTGAAGTGTATTAGAAACCATTATCACACAGCTGAAGCGACCGTGCTACTCATCGCTGCTCATGATCATCAAATCCAAATTCCGGTGGGGTAATCCAATGGCCAATTAAAAAGATGCACTTAATTAAACCAAACATGCTGTTGAAGCACTGTTTCATTGTTTCACATTCTATGTTGGTCCTCTGCTGTCAGATTTCTTGCACATCTTTCCATGATCCATATGATGAGAGATTGTTTAATATGAATCCCATGACTAAATGTTTACCACTGTCTTTGTATCATAATACGTAATGGATGCCATATATTTTTGTTTATGAAAACGGAACCATATAACGAGAATTCCTCGCTCGACAAGTTTAATTTCATTTCAACTGTCAGCACAGAACGGGAAAAGGTTGCCTCCTCTGTAAGACTGTTGAAATGTTTCCTGGAATATGTGGAACTGAGACCAGACGGAGAGTAAATCAAGAAAAAAAGATGTCTCTGAG
The DNA here is from genome assembly GCA_014281875.1 of Nibea albiflora. Taxonomy (NCBI): domain Eukaryota; kingdom Metazoa; phylum Chordata; class Actinopteri; family Sciaenidae; genus Nibea; species Nibea albiflora. The sequence goes on from CM024803.1 coordinate 7,858,301, forward strand.
GATATTCATCTTCAAATGTTCTTCTGAAAACATTGTGTTTATGTGTGTACAGCTGTACCTTTTTCTCTGCCTCTTGTCTGGCGTACTGCAGCAGCATCGGCTCTCCGTGTTTCTGATAGTAGGCTCTCTGACAGCGGTCTGACAGGGCAGGCTCATTAGGCAGGAAGTTGCTAGCCCACACCTATGATGCAACAGGAAGCAGGAAGATGGATGGTGAGACAGAAAGCGAGAAAACCTTGGAGTTATGCACGTGTGTGTGGACCACTGTCTGTTCATAAAACTGAAGGGGCAACAGGCTACCTGCCCACATTTTCCCATTACCCCCCATTCCAAATGACCTCATTAAAACTGTGATTTAATGAGGTTATTTATCATGCCACTCAATCAATAAGGGTTTCACAGGTGCAGATTTCTAGGTTTCAAAACTCACTTTAATTTTCCCATTCGGGTTTTTCAGATTGATAAATGGACTTTCCCCTGGCGGACACTGGCTTACATTTATTTCAATACAGAGCAAAAATCAACTTGCAGACACTAAAATGTAATTGAGACAGGTACTTCATCACTGTAAACCACATCAGCATGGTCCCATCTACAGGTATTAGGGGCCCTGTTGAATTATTTTTTCCATCTGGTTCGTAGAATTAGAATCTTATCGGCTACAGTCTTGTGACAGTTTTGGGGTATATAAGCCGGTGTTTCGGGCTTCCGGTGTAGCCAGCAGATAAAACCAATGAAACCACGTTTTTTCAGGGGGGCTTCAAGCTTTGCTCTTGATTAGAATAAAACACTTACTGTAGATGCATATAGAAAACAATCTAGATTTAATGGCCCATGTCTGTCATAGCTGCACCAGCTCCATCTTCCTCTCGGTTTACTGCATCTTTCTGGATTTTGTCAAACCCCACTACATACTCTTAGAGTTTTTCTCCCTTTACAAGAAGCAGATTTATTCTTCCCCCTGCACAACTGCCCCTAATTACTACTCAGAGTACATATCAGTGCCTTTCCCTCTCCTCTCAGATCATCTATACAGCTCACACGCTGCTCCGGGCTTCATCAGCCAGTTCATGTCATGACCCGTCATGCCCTGCTCTTCTGGACTCATTGGCTTGTACTTACTGCCTGGCCACCCACTGCTGCGGCTGTTATTTGACCTTAGTCTTGGTACAGAGCTTTTTAACCAACCTGCCTGTGTGGGCACATATAGGTCCACATATCTGTTGCCCGAATTTTCATTGTGACAGTATTTCACGGCACGGGTAGTAATGTAGCTGAAAGCTAATGGGGATTTGGATTGCACGAGATATGAAGTAAAATACACGAAAGAGGTATGACCTTCACTTACAAATACTCATTAAGAATGTTAAAGCGACATTTAATTAGAGCTGATTGGTTGGTTAACATTTTAGGTAACCAACATAACATCTGATCCAGCTTTAGTGAACAAACTGTAAATGTCAGCGCAATGATCCGTATGTTCAAAGAGACAGAAACACTCACTCACTGACAAAATCAGCATCCTGATTGTGATGACTAACTTCCGTGAATAACGATTTAGACGCTTAAAGCAGCTGTTTTGACTGAGACGAAGACATCGTTGAAACCTCCCTCTCATCAGCCGCCGAATGTCATTCTGCAGCAGACAGTATTTACTCTAAATGAGACGTCGGCATTAGCCGTGATTGAAAAAGTAAACATCCCTGGAGAAAACAGGCAGTTCAATGCTCTAAAACATATGGGACACTGTGGGTCATGCTGTTTGTGGAAAACATTCGTCTGTGTTAACTCACCTCCACATTTTCAATCACGCTTTGGGGAAAAACACTTTTAGGCTTCATAATGTACTTCTGCGGCAATACAGAAAGCTTTTTATGGACAACGGTGAATGTCACGACAGACATTCTGATCATTTAAGCTTGCACTTTATGGTATTTTAATGGCTGTAAAAGCAGACGAAGAGTGCCAAATGACTCAAACAAGTAACTACTGACTCCCAGCTGCATTATAAATCACTAGATAACAAGTTACTAGGGTTTTGAATAGGCGGTATTTGCATATGGATTTGTCATAATTGCCATCCAAACTAATGGACACAAGTATATGCAAAACTCAACAGTGTGCAATATATTTCTGCTCTGATGAGCCAGACCTTCACCAGCATATTGATTAGTTAGCTGCACACTTGGGAGCAAAGCTGTTTGTGTCAGTCAGTGTGTTGGTTTCTTTTCATTACTTGTGCATTTTGCCCGGGGTAGGAATTACTGTAAACTGTTTTCGGGGTTTTTCCCATTCTAATTGCTGCAGTGCTTTTAGGCCAGTACAGAACAGTCGAGTTTTACTGAAAGTCACATATTTGTGTCACCAGGAGTTGGTTTTTCCAATTATAAAATTCCATCGCATCAACAGCGTAATAATCAGTGGCATTCTCTGCACTGCTTCAGGCTGCATGGCAAATTGTTTTCTGATTAAACACTCCTTCCACTTTTTCCACCCACAATGCAATGCAGGCATCACACTGTCATAGGCTCAGACAAATCCTTTTGTTTTTTTGTGGGGTATTTTCTTCACGACATAAGTAAAAAGCCACATTAGTTTCATTGAGGAAATGTACAAAGGCCCCTTTTGATGATCAGGAGTCATTTTTTAATTTTGAGGCAGTTTATTAGTGCCCTGCTTGCCATGCCCTCAGGGCACATGTCATGAATAATACTGAATAATACTTATTGTGCTAATAATAAAGCAACTGCAATAAAATATTATTTTTAAAAGCTGGAAATGATCCATGTTTGTTGGCATTTTTGCCCTAGGTACGTTTCTCTACACAATTACTCCACTGGAAGCAGAAAGCAGCTTAGCGTAATATTAATATGAATGGCTTTTGAATATTGGCTTGAATAAAGGCCGTAATACGGTCATGATCCTGAAAAGACAGAAAGAAACAAACATGGTTAATGTGGGAGCTACATCTGCATGCCTCCAGACGTGTATGGGAGTATATTTGTATGACTTCCAACATCTGTGACTGTGGGTCCATTTGTAAACCTGTCATTCTGTACACAAGGATCCATCATCTATCCAGCAGCAAGATAATGCACAAGAGTAAACAATTTATATACTTATTCCCACAAGACAGATCAGTCACTTTAAAGGGCCAGTTAAAGGTGTAAGGTTTAGGGGCTCTGTTTACAGAATATGTTGTAGATGTAATATAACATTTATACTAGCTATTAAACACTTCCATTGGAATTGAATCAACTGAAAATGAGACTTTAGAATGAGGCTTTTATATCTACAGACATGATGGGTCTTCTTCCATGGAGTCCGCCATGTTGAATCGCCATGTTTCTACGGTAACTGAGAACTTTCTCTTTCACGCTTTGAACAGGTGGGTGATGGAGAGGGTTGCAGTCTGCAGCTACACCACTAAATCTTACAGACTGGTCTTTTAACTTTATCTCCCAAGTTTTGTTCCTCAACAGTGAAATACGTAGTAAATATGAGCTCAATAGCCATCTGTGCCTGCGAGAGGAAAATGTTTTTAAACATATTCTGAGCACTTCACAGAACACTGTATATAATTTGTGCTACTTATATATATATATATTTTTTTAAAAGGATATTCCTATTCCAGAGGCATAGGTTTTCCTTCTTCTACTTACATAAAAATACATACAGCCCTGTTCCTATGAGACTAAAGTTAGCAGAAGCAACGCTGCCTCCAGAACATGATTAACATTTTCTGTTCGTTATTCTTCAAAGTTTTAGATCTTTGCTTCGTGCGTTTGGCCTGGAGGGCTTGCCTAGCTGTACACACACACGCACACATTTACACATTACTTTTTGCTCTGACTTTGATGTCTTAAAAAAAGGGAAATCTTGACTGCAAGAAATAAGAAACAAGAAACAAAACTGCTAAAACTTAAAAAAAAAAAAAAAAAAAAAAAAAAAAAAAGCTCCATCAAAGGCCAGATCCAGGTTTGATTTGGAATTCTTTTATACTGGACCACATGAAAACAAAAGATATTTTTTGATCTTGCAGCAGTTACACAAGCACAAACAAGACTTTGATGGCACCTGAATGTATATATAATAGGGGTTTAACCATATTAATGTATATTAATATGGTTAATAATACTTTTTTAAAAAGCGACTCTCTGAAATAAGAAATAAATAACATGAATAAGGAAACGGATCAACCATAGAACATCTATGACCCAGAGTGATATTCTGAGGTCACATACTGCCCTCTGCTGTTAATATGTATATTACAGTAGTCATCCTTTGTCCAGTCAACCTTTGTTTCTACCTGCCCTGTACATAGTAAAATGTTTTATTTTACTCTGAATTTCTTTGTTAGTCTGAATTTCAAATGGCACTGATCATCCAGAGAGGAGAAACTTATCAATGCAATCAGATGCTGGGTATGCACTACAGTGACATTACAATAATACCTGTAATAAGCTCCTCATCTCAGAGATTTTACATTTCAAATGTCCATCCATTTTCACTGACAGCTGATCCTCATCAGGGTCGCACGGGACTGGAGCCAATCCCATCTTACATTGGATACACCCTGGATAAGTCACCAGTTCATCGCAGGGCTCAAATGTAATGTAATACTCTACTGTCAAGACGGACATCTTTTGCTATTTATATGTACAATAATTAGTTGCATTTGTTCACAGAAAATAAACGGGAAGATGGCAAAACTTCAGCTGTATTTGTGGGCTGCAGTTAATAATTAAGAAACTATTCTTTAAGTGGTTAATAGTTGAACATTTTAGGAATGTTAGTGAGCTTTAGAGGTGTTGGTATGCAGTGTTCTTCTCTTTTTTTACTTTTGGACAGAACCAGGCTATTCTTGTAAACATCTTGAAGGAATATTTGGTGAAAACTACAGGGTCTGTCTGTGTACTCCTTTTAGAATGAACCAGAGGCTATTGTTATTAGGTCTGAAACCTGAAGTGGTTTTCTGTTTACAAAGTTACAAAGTGGCTTCAGTGAGTAATATTCCCATCATAGTTGAAGCTGGCGTAATGGTCCCACACATTTCATATATGCTGGTCGGAGTGAAGGCAGGGTTCTTCTCTGAGTAAATAAAGCCATAAAAAAGGATATTTCCTTACAAATACATGCCGTGTTTGCCTACTTCCTCAACCTCATACTTTTCAGTCTGGCTACTTTTAAGCTGAAGACGGGCTGGGATTTTTATTTCTGTTGCACCTGTCTTCATTCATGTACTTCCCAGTGGTTGTGGTCTTAGATTCAGACAGCTTCATTTGTTTTCCAAATTTGGTTGGATAGCTGACATATTATTTTGACCATACTGACAACAATATTGCTGTTTAAAATTCAGCATTGACTGATTGTGCTTTTTCTCAATATCACACTGCGAAGTGACAGTTTGACAGAAAACGTCTCTCTCTCTCTCTCTCTCTCTCTCTTTGTTGCTAATCTCTTGTTGTTAATCTTGTCTGAATCAACGTACTGAACAGACAAACATGAAAAGATACCAAAACGCCCAAACAGTTTTACATGACAGGCACAAAAACATGGACACTTACACAAAATGTTGATTTCTGAGTCACATAACAGCCACTATGTTCAGACTTGTCTGCCTTCACTACACTTCATTGTCATAGTGAATGTGAAAAGCTAAACTCAGAGATGCGCAAATTGGACCAGTGACACCAATAATATTCTGCCTACGCGATGAAAGCCTTCGTTATTTCACGTTAATGCTGCGCCTTCAACATAACTCTGCTGAAAGAAATGAATTGCGTGTGTGTGTACTAATGTAAGTATTTCTAAACATCATATTCCCACTTCAAGGACATTTCCTACCTGACAGTGAGGATGCGGATTTGAACAACCCATCATAGCTCCTTTATTTTCAAAGATCTAAAAATAGAAAATAAGAGTAAAAGTTAATAAGGTTTGTCTCTTTGGCTTGAGCAACAAAACTAAGGCAAAGAAAATGAAAACGGAAACAAAGATATGAACAGAAGAAGAAGAAGAGTAGAGCCTTTGGGTGGCAGCACTGGTGCAGAAATGCTGTTTTTCTTCAACAACTCAAAAGGTCAAGGTCTCCCTCAGACATAAATCCATGCTCATGCAGGTGACTAAAACAAGGATTATCCACTAAATTGGAGATCGGCCACCCCAGCTTCACCAGAGCGCTGCCATCTTTTTTTTTTTTTTTTTCAAAGGTTGTTCCATAACATGGCAACCACAGAGGATCCCTACATTGCCCATACTAGCTTCCAACTCCCCTGGTACAGACGAGGGGTTGAACTTTGGCAAACCTGCACTACAAGCTACCAGCATCTACTGTATCATGATGCAGGGTAACAGCGAGGGGGAGGTTCAGAATTGCAGAGTATGAGGTACTTTTATGGATTTTTTTCTTCATGCTGGGTTGGTTTGTAAATATAACATCAATACTTTACAATGCACACACTCAGAAATCATGTGTAGACTAGAGTAGAGAAATCGGCTTGAATAAATTTGGGATATATATACATCTGGAATACACTCTCAGTCTAATTATTATCTTACAAAAAAATTTAAATAAAAAATTAAGACTGTGTGGAAAAAAAAACATTGGAGAGAAGTCAAATATCATAAAAAGGAAATTACAAGACTGGCTGAGCTACAGAAGTTAGAAGCTGAGTACATGGAGTAATATGAATAAATTCAGTTTTGGTCTTTGGATCAATTTAACAACTGCGATACAATGATTTGTTCATGATTTTGCAACTTTTTTCCACAGTAACACTTATGAAGGTTATGTATGCTTTAGTATCTGTTGCCATTCCTTCTCTCTCTGCTGGTGCTGTTTGAATTTGCAAATTTGCCCAGAGGCGCCATTAAAGTTTTACCCAATCCAATAGAGGACATATTAAAATAAAACATTTGAAAGAGCAGAAAACAGAATGATCAATGATGCTGAAGTGCAGGTCGAAAAAGTTTACCTGTTGAAATTTTTCAGCTATTCAGCCCTGAGAGAAATTACATCATTAATGTGTAAGCGTGCATGCGTGCATACACCCCATACCTGAACCCAGGGGTACGTTGTGCCCAATTCTTCAACAAGCCCCACCCACTTGTCAATCACCTTGACAACCTCATGTTTTTCCATGAGAGGGAGGGTGATGTCAGACCAGGGATGAAAACACATGACTTTACTGAAAATGGGATGAAGAAAGAGGCAGAGGATGACAAGATGTTAGATAGTGGCTGAAATATCTCCTTCCTGCGAGTTCAAAAGAGTCACGCTAAGGATTAAAACAGAAGCAGGGTATTTATTCTTGTATTTGTTATAAGATGTGGGAAACAGAATGCTAGCTAACTGTCCAGCTGTACTTAGGACTCAGTGGTGCTTTGGACTAAATGCTAACATCAGCATGCTAGCTAGCAGGGATACTGTTTAACTGCTTCACCATCTTAGCTTACCATAATAGCATGCTAATTAGCAATAAACACTAATGACATTCCCATTAGCTGAGGCCAATGAAAAGTCAGAGAATCAATGAAAAAAACTTTTACAATTCATCCCATGGTGACTGTCCAGTAGTTGCAAGAGATCGGCATTGGCCTCCCTCCAGTCATGACGCAGCATGGCTGTAAAATTGTGTCAAACACTGTGCTGTTAATGACCCTTCTTTGTTAATTGTCTGTCTAATGATCAGTCACTCACTGTGAGTGCAGGAGTAACTTCTGTTGCTAAAACTCCTCACCATCATCACACATCCAAGAGAGTGTGAAACTAAAGACTGTCTCACTTTAGTCTTGCACTGATCTTTGGTGTTAAAACCAGGGAGGAAAAATCTTTTCAATTCATTCTTCACCTCTCACCTCAGCTTTGTTCTGTCTGTTTGGCTTGTCTATTTTTCTTTCTGCCTCTATTTTATTTTATTGTGATGGTTTGTTGTTGTTTTGGTTGTGATTTATGAATGTGCTGCTGCTGTCTTACCTCCATGAAATACACACAAAAAACAGCCTTGATCTACAGTATTTGGGACTGGTTGGGTCTGGTTAATAAAACTAAAAGTGATGCTCTGTAAGATTGTTTTTATGTGTCTGATGCACAGTGCTGAATTGCTGTGAAATGACTGCTCTGCACTTCCCAGAGAGCACTTGTCAAAAACAGCTACACGTCTTCTTTGACATCTTTTTCTTTTTTGGCTTTTCAGCTGGAGCGCTTGTCGGTGGTACTTTTTCAGATTCACTGCAAAATAGTTGCACTCAATAAATAGCGAGGCTGAGTCGGATGAATCACAACCAAATGTGACCAAACGTTACGATTAACCCAGAGCACTTTTAGGGGCTAAAATTCATTTGTGCGATCCAGTGAAACACGTTTAATTCAATCATACTGTATTATTGTCTTTGCTGTCAGTGGAAACACAAAATGAAAACAGTTTTTGTTCATCTTTCTTAGTGCAACCAAATACATCACCAGTCATTTAATACAACTGGGATTAAATGACTGGGGTCAATGACTCTGGGGTGAGATTCAAGGCCATGACAGATATGGCCAGATATCCATCTTGCTATCTGTATTTTGCGCTCTCGAAAAAAAAACAAAAAACAAAAGGAAGCACAATGAAGAATATGTTCTGAGGGTGTCATTATGTTTTAAGCACTTCATACAGAGTTTATTAGTGTGTATAGCTAATCCATCTCCTCAGAGTGAGTGTGTGTTTAAGAGAATGCCATATATATGGTACCCAGGGGGATACCAGCTCGATTGTCGCAGTCAGAAAAATGAAATTTCTATCGACAGACCGGCTCCTCTTATGGTCCGGGCAGCTCCTACATGATCAATAATTGAACATGACTTTAGTGTTTATGCTCTGAGCAAAAGCGAATGGTCATATTTATGAATTGTTCATGAGTATTGTAGGAGCTGCCAGCGCTCCAGTGTATATATGTATGTGTGGGTGAGTGTGTGGACCTCCTACAAGCTGTATAAAACAATGTTACACAAAGCCAACACGGCTGTAGGAGCATCATTTGTGGTAGTATGAACTGTTTTGGACAAATTAAACTAGTGAGCTGATAATAGATGAAAAGTCATGACATCACATCACATGAAGAATAGCTGTTCAGTCTGGATCAAACAAGAGTGGTCAAACCATAGAAGTCTGTCTGTCTCAGCCTTGTTTTAATAGTTTTATCAGTGTGGCTTGAATAATGTCTCTTAATGTCATAATAACTGAGGTTCATGGAAACTACATTCCTTGAAAGGAGCTATGTTATTAAATATTTGATGTGTTCTGAGCATTACAGAGAAAACTCACTTATTTGAGGTGTTTTTTCAAAGAAAGAACCTGGAAATTATATAGACAAGCTAGAAAACCGTAGATAGAGTTGGGTGTAATTTGGAAGCAGTTGTTTTTTTTTTTCAGAGAGATGTCCTTGAAATAACTTCTTCAAAGAACCTGCAATTAAAATTCATTCACACATTTACATTTAGCTGTGCTGGGACTCCCCAGATTATGTTGGAAGATCCTTTTAATGAATGTGATGTTTACTAACTGACATACATTTTTATTTAGCAGTCATATCCAGGACACTTCTTAAGAAACTACAGTGACAATTAGAGTTCCTTTCTTGCAAGTTATGAACACACCATCAGCTCTGTAAAATAATGTGTTATCAAGTCCTTCAAAATTTAGGATATTTCTGCTGTGATTTAATAAGTGATTAGCAATTGTCTCTCTCGTACTCTCTGCCTACCACATTTCTTTCTTTTTGTCTCCAATAACCCAAATCCTCAAAATCCAATTTCATCCCATTTTCCCTCTAACCGGCTCTCTCCAGTTTAGTTTCCGACTTCCCCCTTCTCTAACATGACGATAAGACTGTGCGGACCAGAAACAGGCAGCACACAACAAAGCCTGTACTGATCAATCGCGCAGGCAACAACAAACGTAGACTGAAAAATATCCTGAAACTTAGCAATCAATACAAAGCCACACGTCGAATGTGTGCGTCAAGTAGAAACCGACAGCTGCCAACGCACAACGCACGGGATTCAAACACCAGGTTCACTTTTCAACCAGCACGTGCAGCGTTTAATCTATTATTCAGTTGTTGTGTAACTCTGCTGTCAGACAGAATCATCCAAGGATTCCCGAAATGTGGGATTGTTCAGGAACGTCTTTAAAGATAAAAGAAACTGTTATCCCCAGACTGACGACCTTAACTCAGTAGGTGAGGCCTGACTTACTGAACCACAGCAGAGTAAGAGCCATGTGAGGTCAAGCTACAGGAGAGAAAAGCTTTATTAGCAAAGGTTTAGCTTTCTGTGGATGTCATAATTACACGCTACCGTGTATGGAGGTGTGCACTCACAAAAGCTTAGCTCTCCTCTCCTTTCTCAGACCATCTAATGGCCAACAACGCCTACAGATCGAAAAGCTCCTTTCATGACTGAATACAAAATATGCAAGATTTGGCTACAGGGAAAGCTCTCTCTCCCGAGGGTCTGGGATGAACGTCACTGGACCGAAGGCCACATCATCATAACAAATGAGCAGCTAGTGCCGTGGTGTCAAACTCACGGGACACAGCCAGCCCAGTTTAATCCTAAATGAGCGAGTTGTGTGTGGAGTTAGTTGTGCGTTTTATTGAAAAAAAATGATTCAAAATCTTGAAAAGCATTCAGCGTGCCGGACTGAACCCAGCCATTTCTGGTCAGTGGGATGAATGTTTGGCACCCTTGATCTGGTATATCTGAGACGGAAGCGGTGAGGAAACATCCCCATCTGCTGGCGTCACAGAGGAAACGCTGATCTTAATGTGTGTGTGCGGTGAGGATTTGTGATTTTGTTTTGCACAGTTCAAGATGTCCTGAAAAGAAGCAGGTGGCATGCAGCACATTGATTAACAAAATTATCGTCACCTAATAGCTGATTATGATGATGATGATCACAACAATGAATGAGAGTCGCCTCAGCATGACTGCTCTGATTACACTCATCAGTTCAGATTTAATTAGTCATAAATTTGAATGCATCATAATTTTCTAAAAAAAAAAACGCTGATTAAGACTCATCCCAAAACCTCTGAGCCACATAGTAATTTATGTTATGTATGTGTTTGTTATATATTTTGTTAACACTTTGTATTTTGTTTTTTGTGTGCTGCTACAGGAGAGCAGGACAGCAACATAAAGTTTGCTATCTGACGCGTTAGAATCAATTTAGTTTAGAGTGACATCCAATCTTCAGTCGCTTTCAATCCAAATAATAACTACACATACTTCACACAGCAATTATCCTGTCGTATTTGACGTGAAGCTTTGTTCTTACCAGACGCCTCTGGCGGCTTTAGACTGGAACAATGGCTGTTGATCAGAACCTGATGAACACAACAGAAAATGTGCATTGTTAAAAATTCAATAATGCGTTAGACTTCCAACAGTTCATCTGCTTTGTAATTACATTGATCCACTATTCGCTGTGATCCAAGAGTTTCCATAAAATGATCTCAAAAATAAAAATACTGTGCACCTCACATGTGCAAAAACAGGCTCGATACGTGTATATGAATGCATGGAAAAATGTTTTTGATTTAATCCTATTGTCTATGACCTCTTACAGTATTGTTTACAGCATCCGAAATGGCACTCACCAGGATCTGGAGCGTCTGGCTGAAGAGCGGGGAAGTCATTTTCAAAGACAAAAGTGCTGTCATAGCCTGAATTTACCTTTAGAGAAATAGAGGACAGGAAGAGGTGTCAGAACAGGGAGAGAGAAAACACAAAAATTGTTTATGCGTCCAAAGCAAATGCCATTTAGAACTGGCAGAGAGCATAGGGGATGGGTGGAGCTGTGGTGGGGCAAGAAAGTAGTAAACATCATGAGCAAACAAGCTGCCATTTGCTGTGTAATACAGACCTTTGTATTAATCTGTTGAATTCATCTATCCAACTGTCCTTACCTCTCCATTTGCACGTGTGTTTCCTGGACAGAGCGGGTTGCGGGGGTCATATCTGGGTACGTGTTCCTCAGGAGGTTTTTCCACCTGACCTGCCCACGGCCTCTTCATGCGGTGGGCCGACACCAGGACCCAGGTGTCTCGGAGAGGGTTATAGCGGAGGTGCTGATGCTCTGAAGCCGAGGCAATGCAATAATACACACAATGACAGTGAGCGTTCTTGTGTGAGAGAGAGAAAGTGACACTGGAATCTAATCATGTGAACGTGCACAGAAGCCAACCCGATGAACAAGTCCTTTATATATTTAAAAAGTAAATAATAGTATTTTATCCATAAAATGAAAAAGGGTGAGCAGCACATCAAACACCGTAACACACCCTGAAGCATTCAGACAAATATGATTACAGTATGTTTGTGGATTACAGGGATGAATGTTATTTGCTGCAGCAGCAAAAGCAGCAGCAGGAACTCATGTCACGAGACCGCAGCGCTGCCTGTGTTTACCGTGGAGCAATAAGCACTCTGTCAATGCGAGGGTGACAAATTAGCTTCATCATGAATTTGTGCCACTGTACTGGTCTGACTGACTTGACATCAACATATATTGATTTCAGAAAAAACCTATACGGAAATTCGATGTGACCTAACTCCATTGGAAAATGTGTTGATTAAAGTTCTCTACTATTGAAAAAGCCATTTTAGGAGTAGAATATATCTGTCTAACATTTTATCAATTGCTAGGACCTACTAGCAAATTCGACTTGTAAATAATCCATGAAGCATCACTTCAGATAAATCCATTGTAAACATTAGTCACATTAGTGTTCTGATGAATTAACAGTAGGTAACAGAGTGGGTTAAACAGACAGCCAGCACCTACAGCTGCACATATCCTGGATGAATGAAAGTTCAGAGCTTCTTACCTTTAGGATCAAAACTGACTTCATTTTTGCCGCTCATGTCGGTCGGTCGGTGCAGCTGTAAGTGTCACCTGTCCGGTGTTAAATCAGTCAACCACCCACTCCCGAAGTTTTGCTAGCAGCTACCTGTCCACAAAACCCTTTGGCCCACTTCCTGTTTTCCTCACAAGCGAGAATAACGTGCTCTTTGGGACAAATCATCGTGTGCTGCAAAACCTCCAAAAAGTCAAAAAAATAAGGGGTAAAACCACAAAAAATGAATAACATAAAATAAATATTTGCAATTAACACATACTTTTAAGATGTATCACTGTGAATGACTAATTTAATATAAATATTCAAAATAATTAAAAAACTACATAAAGGGGGTTTTTACGGTTTGCTGGCAACCCCGAAGTTGCTGTCGTCTACGCAACTGACTCGCCCTCTGATTGGCGGAGCAGCCACTTCCCGCCCTCGACTGATCAGGAAGAAGCTGTCTTCTGGACTTCACGCACGCCTCCTCAGCCCATGGCGTGTTTGGAGCAACCTGTCACCCCCTTTCCCCACGTGTAGTCACCCCCTGCTGCTGCTGTGTCTCTGTCTGTTCACTTTACTTTCAACCATGTCTGTAGTTAAAACGTGTTTTAAACTGTTCGTGTTCGTCGCGGTCTCCGTCCTGGTCGTGCTGCTGCTGCGACATTGGATGGCTAACAAGCAGTACGTTTTCAACAAAGAAGACGTCGCCAAATTGGCCAAACAGTACGCAGGTTAGTTTTGGTAATGAGGAGTTTTATGTCTGAACCTGCAGTTCACTCGAATGCAGTTTAAAGTAAACTGAACTGCACGCATGTATGTAGCCTAAGGAGTCTTCCTCCATACCTTCTTTATACTGTAAATGTCTCTATTTTTAGGACAGGACCATGAGCAGGCCTTCTCCAAAGTGGTGGTGGAGCTTAGGAAGAGGTAATGGTTACATTACTTTGCCTCAGAAATAATTATGCTTACTGCAAGAGAGAGATCCAACCTGAGTGTTTGAAGCCACATGTTGCAGAGCTGAGCCTGTTTCAGTTGACAAAACTTATCGGTCTTGCACATTTGGTTCCATCTAATCATTTGTTTTCCTTTTTTTTTATGTATAAACATCATGATTATCATTTGCCACTCTTCCTTATGCAGTTTTCACTAATCTTTCTCATGCAAATATGTGTTGTGTGTGTGCTTAAAAATGGGCTAATAAAGTGTAACTGAACTAGGTATCCTGGCCACATCCTGCCAGACGAGGACCTGCAGTGGGTGTTTGTGAATGCTGGAGGTTGGATGGGCTCCATGTGTCTTCTCCACGCCTCACTCACAGAATACCTGCTGCTCTTCGGTACAGCGGTGGACACAGGAGGACACTCAGGTGAGGGTCGAAAGTCCGTCTGCGTCCGTGCGTATGTCTGTATTCTTTCTTTTTTCTTGGCACCCGTGATCATCTGTAGGGGCAACAATAGAAATGTGACTCCACATCTCCTCTCTTCTTCTTTCAGGTCGTTACTGGGCCGAGATTTCTGACACCATCATATCAGGAACCTTCAGGCAGTGGAAAGAGGGGACAACCAAGAGTGAAATATACTACCCTGGTAAAAAATTTTATCTGCAGTTTTATGCTTTCAAATCATGGTAAATGTACCTGAATGACAAAAGTAGGTTGGGCGAGTTTGTTTCTCTTCCCTTACCTCAAGATCTTCCCCGCCCCTCACAGGTGACACCATCGTACACAGTGTAGGTGAAGCCACGTCGGTCCAGTGGAGCGCTGGGACGTGGATGGTGGAGTACGGCCAAGGCTTCATCCCCTCCACGTTGGGATTCGCTCTGGCAGACACCTTGTTCAGCACCCAGGACTTTGTCACAATGTTCTACACCATACGTGTCTATGTCAAAGGTCTGCTGCTCGAAGCTGGTACACTACTTACAGAGGCCGGAGTTTTCTGAGGCACGGTCGAGGCTCAGCCACCCACACAGGGACAATAACATCAGAAGTTCATCTCGTCATGGCGCACTATTTTACTCCCGACCACTAACATCTAGCATGAGGAAAACGTCTGTGCCACATCATTCAAAGTTTGAATATTTTTACCCGCAATTGTAGTTTTTGCACCAGTACAGTTAATCTGATCTACATTCAAGTTCTTGCCTCTCATAAAGGCTGTCTGAAAGAAGCCTCTTTCACTCTTACCCTGTGATGTCAAACTGGTTCTACAACAATGCAACAATTACCACTGACTTAAATTACTTAAATAACACTCTCCAAAATCAGTAACACCCAAGAACTCAACATTCTCAGCGAAGCCTTAGTCCGTTGCCCGTAGTGATAATCAGCATCGTACACTACACAATGAGCCTTCCTCTGAGAGCTCAAACTGCCTATATAGTAAGCGACAACATTCATGTTTTCGAGGATCTTGCTTAAAGAACTGAAGCCCCAAAAACGAATGACAAGTAGTTTGTACCAATTCTGAGATTCTTCTAGGAAAAAATCATAACCAGGCTTTGAGCATTAAAACTTTTAGCAAGCATCTACTTTTAACAATAAGCACTAGAACTGAATCGGTCGATACGAGAACTGAATGTTGATCGTCAAATTTAAGGACCAATAAATTATTTTTAAAAGAAATATGCAATGCATAATTTGGCTTGTAAAACAAATACAAAATATATAATGCAAAGCCAAAGCCACTATTTTCTTAGTAAATACTCATTTCATATTTCTATGCATGTGGACTCTCAGTAAATAAGAGTCTTCATAAGCTCTTAAACAATCACAGAAACTAATGTCTAGAAGCCAAGAAGCATGTTTTGCTCCAAAGATCAAGCCTGTCTTATATTTGGCTCCATTTCCTTATAATCTTACAATCAATGATCTGTTATATATATTTCTTTTGAAAATGTGGAAAACCTGAAGGGATATACTGAAGAAAACTGCCTGGATGTGTGCAAATGTGCCATGTTTGATTCATTGAGAGCTTTAGTTCGGGTCATACCAGAAATAGTCACTATATCATGGTGTGTGTTTGACTACTTCAGAGCTACAGATCTGGAGCCATTTTCACATTACCTCTTTTGTTTTTCTCATAACCTTACTTATTTAAGACAAAAGTAATATATCAGGGGTCAGTCCTTTTCTTTCTCAACACCATGGTAGAGGGTTATCAGATGTGTAGCCCTGTGGCTTCTTTTCACATTATAAAGCAATTAATATATACTGAATACTGTACACTGTGTGGTGCTGTTACGCGCACAACAAATGTCTTGAGAAATTTAAGAGCACTTTGAAATGTTTGAGATCTACATTTGACTAAGAAAACTAAAAGAAAAAACTTACTGTTCTGTACTTAAGACCTCTGCTGTGTTAGTCTGTAAGTTGTGCACATGTTTAGTTTATTTAATAGGATGGATTGAATATGTAAAAGGTGACTTCATTCAAAAAACACCTGAAATATTTCAGACCTCTTTATGTGCTGAAATAGGCTTGGTACAATCATTTTAAAGATGGAACTGTAGAGAGAAACTTGAATAATTCTGAGCTCTGACCGAGTGAGACTGCTTGGCCACAGTGTCTTCATCCGCCGATCATTTTCTGGAACTTGCACTAGCCCAACAGGGCAAAAACACAATCTACAGTCATCGTCCTCCACATTGTAATATAATACAGAGCGAAAATGGCAGAAAATCGAAGCCTTTCCGAAGTAATGTTGGTGTATTTCATCTGGAATTGCACTGCAAACAAATCACTGCTGCTGAATCCACCGTCTATAGTTTGAACATTTTCAGATAAAATACTTATTTTCAGACTTAGGCCTGAAACCATCAAATACGTTATACGTTTTCTGTGGGAGTTCAATTTTACTGCACAAAACTGGACTTATTTGGTTTAAATACATCAGCATCAGTAACAGCGTTGGTTCATTCCTCCCTTAAATGCTCAAATGAGCAATTTACTGTAAGGCAAAACTGAAAACTGTCATTACCAAAATAAATAAATGTTTTTAAAGGAAAATTATGGAAGCCTGGTTTATTAGTTTTTATCACATACATAAAAAAATCATGATCGATCTTAAAGAACTCACCTATGCTGAGCATTTAAAAAAAGTCATAGAACCACTGGCATAAAGTGACTTTCATCACTCTTCATCACAGAAGCCTATAATAACTATACATTGGATCTCAATGACTTATAACCATAGTATGTAATCCATCATGGATGCCTTTGTTCTTCAAAACAACCACATATAAACAACAGGGGTAATTTCAGGTGGTAAACAAGCTGAGTGAAATCACAAAACTGACCTTATACACTCTGGAGAGTTAATAAGAATAGAGATGAGTTCAGGGATTGTGGGTGGTTGGAGGGATGCTGCACGAACAGATGGTGTTATTCAATAAAACAGGCCAGCAGAACAGAGGATGGACACATCAGTCCTCATCTCCGTCTGTAAATGTCAAGAGGATGCAGACAACCTGATTTGTTGTCATCATATCCACGAGAGAGCTCCAGGTGATGATGATAGAAGTGTGTGTGTGTGTTTCATGTGTGCGGTTGCCTGTGCCTGCTTTTGTGTATGCATGCATAGAGGTGAAGGTGTGTGAATGTGCATACTTTTGTACATGTTCTACATAGAACATGTGCATATGGCCTGCAGATACAGCCCGTATATCCACTCTGATGTCCCATCCTCCCTGTCTGTCTATCAATCTGTGTATGTGTGTGTTACCATATTATCCCAGATATAGATTTAATGTCAGCCTAACAGACTGGCCTGACCCCGCCACCCTCCATTTCTTTAAGCCCTTTAAAGGAGATGTATTCAGAATCGAAGACGGGCGACCGGAGCTGAAATACCAGCATGCCCAGGCAGCAGGTGCACTTTAATGGGATAGATGACGGCCTCTTGGACTAATCGTTTTGTGTCTTCCCATCGCACATTGCTGCTGTGACGATAGATGTTTTAGGCGAGAACACACAAACACAGTTATGGATGCAAGGGCCGAAAAATCACGAAGGATAGATAGAAAACAATGCAAAATAATAGAAATCAAAATTCGCAGTCACAAAAAAAGTAAAAAGCATCAGTTAAGGGAAATAGAACCTGAGTCCTCATTATTACCTCAATTTACGCACACCGAAGCTCTGCCCTGCTCTCTAGTGGACACATTCAGTGTCTCACATCACATCAATTCAGATTTTTGTTTAGAAGTCTTTTTAAATCACTGTAGAAGCTATAAACCATAATATGATCCTTTAAAAAAAAGGCTGAAGTTCAATATTTCAACTAATATCTCAAATGTTTGTGACTAACTAAAAGTGAAACATCACAACAACAGATTAAAGTTATACTGTGGTTCTGTATGTAATACCAGTCTGCATGGACAAGTTATTGCTATTCAGATGTATTTATTAGAACTTTGCCGTTTCAGTTACTGTTCACAAAATCTTAATAAGAGGTCCATTTACTCTGATTTCCAGAGAATTCAACCACATCTAATATAATGCTCCTTTCTTTAATTCATAAATGAGTTTCTCTTGGTAATTACCGATTTAAAATATATTTTATTAAATTAGTATTTTAGAATAAATCATGTTAGATTTCCACATCCACATACTCACACATGCCCCTGTATGTACGGTAGCCTCGAGGGGAACAAAGACCCTACACACAAACACGGCGAACAGACTTCAGAAACAGCTGACGGACATCCGAAAGTCTTTTACTACTTTTACACCAACCTCTGAGAAACATGATGGAGCTTTCATATCAGTCTATGAAAATCGCCCATCAAGCCCGGGAGGCGGTGAGTGGATACAGTTTTATTGTGTGTGTGTGTTTTCTAGCAGGCGGTCTAACTAACGCTAACTATTAGTCGTCTAACAAATGTTAGCTGACTAGCAGTGGTACTTGGTAGAGGGCCATGTAACAGCTTATATATCAGCTGCCCGAGCTGATAGGCGACGTTATACTGATCTCAGCACGTGTCTAGGAGTTTTATACATATGTTTTCACGGTAAACATCAGATAAACTGTCGCAATTAAAACGGCGAGCAGTTAGCCGCCGAGCTAATCGGGCTAATTTTGCATGCATCCAGTGCCACAATTACTCGGCGTCTAGTGGTTGCTTAGATACCGAGTCAGGTGGTTGTCATTTGTGGCACTTTGTCGCCCTCTACTGGCCCTGAACCTCATCGTCCTCATACTCCCCGCTGTAATAGAAGGAAAGGACACCACAATAACCTATAATACTCGAGTACTATTACTGAAATGCAGCCATTTTGTCAAACACATGTGCTAATAATATACTTCACGAGGGCTACCTGTCCTGATATTTCTGGTAAACATGTGAAAAGTGAACCAACCATTTACGTTGATGCAGCGGGTGTGTTTGAGGTGCTGCTGTGTCTCAGTGCTGAGTGTGTTCTGTGTGGTTGTCCAACAGGATGAGCTGAGGACTGAGATGCGGAAGAAGAGCCTCCTCATCCTGATTTACCAACACCTGCTGGGGCAAGGGTCAGTATGAATGTATGTGTGCTATCACACAGGAGGTTGACGTGCAGTGGTGCAGAGTTTCTTAAGACAGGTATACAGAGGCATTGATGGCACATGTTGCAGACATCTAAACCTAGACTCTGTGCTTGTTACAGGAACTGTTACAGTAATAACCCAAATGCAATTTAATCACTGTAATAACTGAAGAAGCAGGTATGTGAGTTACACCAATACAAAGGATACGGCAGGTTATAAAACCCTACAGAAGGCTATGTGTGTGTGCGTGTGTACAGAAAGTGTCTGACTTCATCGGCTACATGCAATTCATCAACAAAACACACAACGCAGAATCATGTTGGACTCCTCAGGCTAACAGACATAGTTGACCATGTCTGTCTTACTTATATTATCAACATGTGTGACTTCTTATGTGTGTCCATTCAACAGCTATGTGGCTGCAGCAATGGCCTTGGACCAGGAGACTAATGGAGGTGTGAGGAAGTTCGAGGTTTGCGATAACATCGACCTGGAGATGGTGCTGATGGAGTACGAGAGCTATCACTATGTCAAGTTCCAGAAATATCCCAAACTCATGAAGAAAACTGCAGAACCAGGTATATGACACATGAAACACAGACATTAACTCGTTGTTGGGATGTATTTGCTGTTACATGATGTACTCAGTCAAACACAATTGTTGTCAGTTCATATGTTCTGTTCTTATTTTCTCTAGGTGACAACAGATATGCAAGAAGTGGAGTAAAGAGGTGAGGCTCTTCATCCGTTACTGTTTATTTCATGGTCATGCTGTAATAGTTACACACGCTCCATACATTCTGACAACATGAAATCTGACATTGACCGATGCCCTTGACATCCCTTTTTGTCCTTCAGGAGTCCCTGCTCAGCTGTCAAGCCTCTTCCCAAAATCAACCCAACCCAAAGCCCACAGTCTGGTAACGGAGCCAAGAAGACAGCCACCAGTTCACACACAAATGTACAGCATTAAACACAGAATAACCTAGACAAGGATATTAAAATAAAAGAGGATTATTCTGACACCCTGCTGACTGTGTTTCAATTCCCAGGAGAATGGTTCTTCTGTTCCTCCAGAGTCGTCAGAGTTTGGCCTCAATGTTTCCTCCATCAAAAATGGACCAACAGGGGAGGCAGCCATGAACAGAAAGGTACTGGGGGAAATGTTTTTATACACAAAATAAAGTCATCGGTATTGTTTTAAAGACACTATTTATGTGTTTAAACTTCAGATATTATTACCAGTCATCCAGTGAAATTATAAATGCACAGCAAATAATCCAGATGTGAATTTCCTGTCATCAGTGATGACGTTAGTCAAACAATCTCCCACATCTGTCCCATGTTTTAATAATCATTTAACCGAATTTGTGACAGAATCAGTTATTGTGTATTTCATGTGTATTTGATGATTTCATAGACGGCTTCACTCTATCTCTCATTTCAAAAAAGGAAATTTCTTCCTAATCCAGCACCTGTATGTTTTGTGGCAGACACGAAGAGTGAACAATGACAAGTCCCCCATGAATACAAAGCATGCACGTAAACTGATAATTATGTAACAATGATAATTGTGTACAATACAAGTGTCAAAATCTTGCATTGCCTGTTTTACCACCAGATGACTGACGGCAAAGGTTCAATCCATGACGCTGTTAGAGGAGCTGGCAGTGACTCAGATCACATGGTAATTACTCTGGACCCTCATCCTCAGTTAAAACATGCACAAATATTGTATTTGTTTTTACATTTATTGTATTATGTGATGTATTGTATTTCTTATGGTATTTCAGTGCACAAAATACACGAGAACAAAGAGTAGTAAAACTACTAATAGTACAAGGCTACCACCAGTAATAATAATTTAATGCTCTACCACAGGAACGGCTGCTGAAGCCCCTGAGTGGCTTTTCTGGAATGAGCGGCGAGATGAGAGAACTCGCTGCAATCATCAGCAGGGTACTGCACACACATTAAAATATGACTATAGTATAATAATATAATATGAGAAACACACATGTTGAAAAACAAACAGGATTTTATCTGAGCTTGTGGCAGTAAAAATATACTTTTAGTGATACCAAATGTGTCCACTAGAGAGCAGTAAAGAGCTGCGTTGTGAATGAATTGATCTGTTGTATTAATGAAGGCCCAGGTTCTATCTGTTTCCCTTATGTGATGTTTCATTCTAAAGGACACCTATTTACACACACCTAATCGCACCAGGGTGTGTGCGTCCACGTCTAGCTGATGTCTTTCAAATGCATCTCTCACTAGGTGTGTGTGCGTGTGTGTGTTTTCACCCCTAAAGGACATCTATTTGCACAGCCCCAATGTGCGATGGGAAGACATCATCGGCCTGGAGGACGCAAAACGATTAGTCAAAGAGGCCGTCGTCTATCCCATTAAGGTGCGTCCGTTGCCTGGGCATGCTGGTATTTCAGCTCCGGTCGCCCGTCTTCGATTCTGAATACATCTCCTTTAAAGGGCTTAAAGAGAAGGAGGGTGGCGGGGTCAGGCCAGTCTGTTAGGCTGACATTAAATCTATATCTGGGATAATATGGTAACACACACATACACAGATTGATAGATAGACGGGGAAGAAGAAACACAAGCTACACCACACTGCGCCATGTATAATAATATATATACAGCCACATTCACGCAATTTTGCTGCTACATACAGAAATTGGACATACAAATAAAACCCGCCACATAAACACATCAGTAGAGGACACACACACACACACACACAGAAAATACATAAAAGCTTCTATCATCATCACCTAGATATGACAACAAATCAGGTTGTCTGCATCCTCTTGACATTTACAGACGGAGATGAGGACTGATGTGTCAATCCTCTGTTCTGCCAGCCTGTTTTATTGAATAACACCGTACCTCCACCTCCCCACAATCCCTAACCCCTGTCTCCATTATTATTCATTCTCTGGGGTATAAGGTCAGTTTGGTGATTTGACTCGGCCCTCTGTTTGCCACCTAAAATTTAGACTAATTTGTGGTATTTGGTATTTGCAACACTGACCGAGCTATACATCAAGCCAGTCAGTTTTCTTTGCACACAGTTCAGCTCCCGATTGGTCTGCAGAGAACGGTAATGCATGTTTTGTTGTTTTCAGCTATACAGTATTGAATTCTAATGTGATTTACTAAAGGTTTGTCTGTGCTGTTGTAGTAATTTGAATTTGAACCTCTCTCTCTTTAAAGTACCCACAGCTGTTCACAGGCATCCTGTCTCCATGGAAGGGCTTGCTGCTCTATGGCCCCCCAGGTAAGTCCCGCAGTGCTGTAAGCATTCATCAGCTCTAATGAAAGACAGTCTTATTGAGTAGCCTGCTTTAAAGAATTAGAAAGAAGTTCTACATTTTAGAATTCTTCCTGACTTGCCCCTCTTGGGATCTTCTGGCTCACATACATACAGGTACAGGTAAGACGCTGCTGGCCAAAGCCGTGGCTACCGAGTGTAAGACGACCTTCTTCAACATCTCAGCCTCCAGCATCGTCAGCAAGTGGAGAGGAGACTCTGAGAAACTGGTCAGGGTAGGTTATTTTTTTGACACACACACGCCAGATACTACAAAAAAACACATTATCTCCTACTCTTTAAATTTTGTATTGTTGTATGTTTGCAGGTTCTGTTTGAGCTGGCCAGGTACCACGCCCCATCCACCATCTTCCTGGATGAGCTGGAGTCAGTGATGAGCCAGAGAGGAAACAGCATGGGGTGAGCTCAACCACAAAGTCTGGTACAGGGAAATGTAGTACTGAAGGTTAGCAGTTCATTCCCTGCAATAGCCAATGTGTCTGGACGGGACAAAGTGTCCTTGCACTTTAACTCACTGTGAGACGTCTGTAAACTGTGAGCTCAGTAATGTTCCTTTTATAACGATTTAACATTAGATATCTGTACAAAATCTAAAAGTAAATTGCCATAATTTTTCTTAACTATGTAAATAATTTTATCCATAATAAAGGTCTGAATGTAGATTAAAAAATGTAGTAAAACTTACACTAAAATAATTGTGATCCAAATATATGGTATGTATAATAAACAGAACTGAAAAAGGTAGCCATAATTATGAAGCTCCTCATTAAACTAAGGAAACCAATGGCATGAACACTGTACAGAGACTAACACTGACCCTATAGTTACTATTTCCTCATGTCACTATAAAGAGCATTGAATGAGTGATGCCGCGGTGAATACAGACGTGATGTAACAGTAGACTGATGTCTGTTTTCAGAGGAGAACACGAGGGAAGTCGCAGGATGAAGACTGAGCTGCTGGTTCAGATGGACGGACTGGCGAGATCAGAGGACCTGGTGTTTGTACTGGCTGCTTCCAACTTGCCTTGGTAAGACTTAAACATAAAGACACACCACATACAGTATGCATAGACCTCAATCGGCATTTTATATTTCCTAATGGAAATGACCTCCTGTGGTGGAGGAAGTATTCAGATGCACTGTGAAAATACTCCACTGCGATTACAATTATTAATCACCGTTCCTGCTCTACTCTCAGGGAACTGGACCATGCCATGCTGAGGAGGTTAGAGAAGAGGATTCTTGTTAGTCTTCCCTCCTCGCCCGCTCGCCAAGCCATGGTCTCTCATTGGCTGCCTCCTCTTACGTCCACAGGAGGGGTGGAGCTCCGAACTGAGCTGGACTACGAAACTCTGGCAGAGGTACGTGTTACAGTCGGGGCACGTATTGTCAACATCTGTTTCCACTAAGAGAATCTACAGTACGGTTTTAAAACATGCTCCTCAGCGAGGCCTCATCTGCTTGTGTGTGCGTGTGTGTCTCAGGGGATGGAGGGTTACTCGGGCTCTGATATCAGACTGGTGTGTAAGGAGGCCGCTATGAGACCAGTCCGCAAGATCTTTGATGCTCTGGAGTCACATCAGGATGGTAGGACAACACACACACACACATGCAAACACACACAGAGGCCTTTACAGACAGGTTTTCTATCAAGTGCCCCTGAAAGAAACACTGTAACCTCACAGGGATTCTCCATTCACAGGAGATACTGACATGCCTGCCATCCAGCTGGAAACTGTGACAACAGCTGACTTCCTGGAAGTCACTGCGCACACCAAACCCTCAGCCAGAAACCTGATGGTCAGATACGCAGCCTGGGAGAGAAAGTATGAATCTGTATGACACACAGTTACACACACACAAAGACTTTTATACTAACACTACAGCATATCTCAAGTGTTTTTTTGGGGTTTTTTTTTTACTGTATTAAAACTGACCTGCCAAGGTTAGATTTGGTGGGAGCCATGGTAACACTGTTCTTTTATTAAGGCTTTCTTAAATAACCTTTTTTAAGCTCCAGTTTCATCACGTTACACACACTGACATTTCAGCAAAGACGTTGCCTGCATCATCCTTTTTTCTTTTTTTTTAAAATTTACCAAGTTCAACAAAATCAAATTAACTCTGTGTCCACATGACGTCTGCTTGAATATTTGACATTGTTCAATTAAAAATGATCCCACACTGCACTGCAGTCTATAAAATGATCTGTTCAATGATTATAAGCACAATGGAATCATTTATTCCATTGTGTTAATTTAATAAAATAGTCATGAGAGT
Source organism: Nibea albiflora (assembly GCA_014281875.1). Classification (NCBI taxonomy): domain Eukaryota; kingdom Metazoa; phylum Chordata; class Actinopteri; family Sciaenidae; genus Nibea; species Nibea albiflora. The sequence goes on from CM024803.1 coordinate 7,883,341, forward strand.
ATTTTAATTTACTTTTTTTTATTCAAAGTTATATTTATACATTATGATAACCGGACAAGACATTTGTCATGGCAACAGGTGATGGGTACTTCTGAAGTGCATGCTGTACTTTTAATACTCTGGACCTATAGAGAGAAAGTAGTCCCACATTTCATTGGACATTTTGTGTAAATGTGTATATTTTAATTCAGTAAGACTTGCAGTATAGTTAGTTTTCCTTTAATCAGGCTGACTGGATACGGAGATGTTAAAATGGTCTACAGCGGTGAGTTTTCTTGTGCAAATCAAAGGTTTTTGACCAAATAAACGTGGAGTTCTGTTGATTCTTAAAGCAGGTTCTTCAGGATGTGTTCAACAGCGTCTGGGAAACTGTCACATGTCAGATGTGGAGGAGGGTTGATTTTATTCTCATCTCCTTCCCTGTATTTACCTGAGAGAAGGTGAAATACCACCAATCACACAAACAACAATAATCATCATTATAACAGGATTTGGGTTCTATATTGTCAGTTGTCACTCGCTGTCGAGTAAGTTTAAGTACCGCGTGAAAAGGAAATAATTGGAAGAATGAATAAAACTGGTGGAGGGAGAATTAACTGCAAATTAAATAGTTTTTTTTGGTCTCACCGGTTCTGACAAGAATTCCCAACATTCCTGTGTTCTGTGCCCCACCTACATCGTCTCTGGCATCCTGTGGGAAAACAGCAACAACTTTGTACTTTTCTACCTAATTCAGTTTTATTTTATTTGTTGTGGAAATTCCAGCAGAAAGAAGTTTGTTCATATTTTTATCAAATAGTGAAAACTAGGTTCTGAAATCATTCTCTATGAACATTGTCTGATATGCCAACTTAATTAACTCGCTTAATGAATTACAACTGACATACTTACATCTCCGATCATGACAGCTTCATTTGGGCTACATCCTAAATCAGACAGAGCCTATTCAAAGGAAACAAACAAAAGAAAACAAGATGCCTCATAACTATGAAATCAATTCAGGAAAAAAAAACAATCCCAAGAAATACAGAAATCTGCCAAAAAATTATTTGTCTAATTTTTCGAGTAAGAATGGGTTTTGAATATTGCTAAATACATAAGCCTCTTCTGTTTTCTTGAAGGGGAAATACAAAAACAATAATTTCTTACCTGAGTGAAAAAAGTTTTTTCCGGCTTCCCCACCACAGTAGCTTTACAGTCCGTGGCATATTCAAGTCCCGTCACAAAGGGCCCAGGGCCCAGCGCCAAACCATCCTTACGTTTGTAGTACCGAGCCTTGTGGATGGCAATGAGAGGAGCTCCATCCAGAATCATCCTGCGAGAAGTTTGCAAGATTAAGAACAGTAAGTGAAAACAGTTTGATCGACTGAAAAACGTATCGTATGAATGAGTTTGCCACCTGAAAGCCTTGTTGAGTGTTTGGTAGTTGAAATGATCAGGAGCGAGTCCAATGACGACAGCGTTTGGCTCTGTCGTGTCAATACCTGGAGATGGAAACACATCATTTTAAATTGCTTTGGGTTTTTCTGTGAACAATATGGGCTCTGGTAATTTGGCTATTTGTCATGTTTTTTTGATAATTTTCAGAGTAAATGGTTAATTGATAAATGGAATGGAATGATATACAGATTATTCAGGCAAAGATATCTGATAATAAATATTATCTAATACTCTTTAACCCAGATCAGATCACAGATCAGCAACAAAAGCAGTTATTATCACTCAATACTTAAAGGGTTTCAAACAAACTGATGGGTAAACTACAGGTTCAATATCAGCACTGTTTGGAAGTAGCTAAAAATATAAATAGTTGAATCGTGGTCTCTCTCTGTACCAGTAAAGTCTTCCAGTGCACTGTCCTCCACCAGCAGCAGTGGCCTGTGTTGTTTCTGCTCCAACAAACTCCTTGCTGCACTCAGTGAAGTGAAGATCTCTTTTTCCTGCAGAGTAAAAAATCATTTTCAAAAACAAAGTCAAGGAAAAAACAGAACTCCAAAGGCAAGAATCATCTTTTAATCTTTTGCTGATTTTGACCTCTGGAGTGTTTTGGGATGATACAGAGACAAGCACACCAGTCCTCTGAGGCGGTTCATTTCTTTAACATTACGTCAACGAAAATGAAATGCATGCTTCACCTGGAGGTCAAAGTTGAGACGCTGCAGTCGTTCCAGTAGGTTCCTTTTGCTCTCCTTTGTTGTGTTGGTCACAAACTTCACAGCTACAGACGCCTGTCGTAACCTGACAGCAGCAAAACATAAATATCTTGCAGTCAAAAGATCATTTAGATTCATATTTTAGAAAATGTGTGCTTCAAAGCACTGGCACTAACATTATTTTGCAATTCTTCACTTCACTGCATGACAGTGTGCAGCAGTGTTTATGTTTACATGTTCACTTTCATTCATGCAGTAACTTTCAAACTCTTGACCCTCCATTTTGTGTCTGTACCTGTTCTCGGGGGTGTTTCCTACCTGTTAAGGGCCTCCTGTGCTCCAGGCACTGCTGTGTCTTCTATATGTAGAGTTCCACTCAAGTCGATGAGCACGGCCTTCAGAGCCCGTCGGCCCGCCATGATGGAGACCTGCACAAGAGGACGGACGGTGAACGTGATCCCGACTCTGACACTGTGACACACTAAAAACAGCCAGTCTCAGCCAGTGTGGTCTCTGATTATGTTTTACTAAAATGCCAAATATGACCAAGGTCCACAGTAAATGGAGCTTTACTCCATTTAAAAAGGCTTATTCTGTCATAATAATGTATTATTTTAGAGATTATGCGCTCATGATCATAATTCACATCGGTAGTGGCAGAACTGATCAGATTACTGCGTTGTTCAAACTTGCATCAGGACAAACTGAGAAGATTATTGACCAGATAGTCCCCAGAATTTCTGACATCCTGCCTGGAAAACAGATTTGGGGATTGTATTTTTATTGCTCTTTGACTGTGCGATCCGCTATTATTTAGACATGCTTGAATTTCTGTTATGTAGTTATCAATGCGAAAGTACAATTAATGCTCTTAATACCCACCAAAAATAGCTTAAACACACACATACAGCCTGTAGGTAATGTAATCTATTATTTGTATTTAGCTCAACTAATAACAGGAAACCACGAGGAAAGCGCCAAGCTGAGAATAAGCTTATATTTGTGTGTGTGTGTGTGTGTGTGTGTGTGTGTGTGTGTGTGTGTGTGTGTGTGTGTGTAAAGAACAAGCTTCAGTTCACTGACCTCTGATGTGTCTGTTCATACAGTACATGACTTTATGCCTTTTCTATGTACTAATAGTCACTGTTAAGCATTTATCAAGTTATCTCTTTTTTATTGAATCACCACTGTTACTTACTTATTTTAAGTGTAAAATAGTTCATGCTAAAATGGAGGGCCTAAATAGTACACATGTGTTACTAATGATGCTAATTAAGGCTCTGTTCCATTCAGGTCAAACAGAGTCAGGGTGCTGATGTGGTGCATGCTGGCTCACTGGAAAGCCTCTGCTGCAATAAATGGAACTGTACCTTAATTAGTATTATTAGAAACACCTGTGCTGACCCTACTGTCGAGTCTGACATCACCGCTTGTTATTACTGTGACATTCTTTTGAGTGTTTGTGGCCAAGACAATGAGTATCAGTAAGTCTACTTCATGAAGCTCACAGTTGACCTGTATGGATGGGAGAGCTAAAGTGGAATTCATTTACTTGTTAATTTTTTTTTTTCCATTTTCGGCACAATGAGCGACAAAATGGCTGACACGGTTTTCATTGTTTTTAAACGTAAAAACGGCTCAATAACTGAGTAGACGGGCTATATGTTCAGAAAGTCAGCAAACTGCACAGCTAACCTTTAGCAGCAGCAGCAGCTCCTCCTCCTGCTTCCTGTTGACGTTTTCTTCTTCGCTGGTTAAAAAAGTGTGTTTTTGTTCTCTGTCAGCTATATGGCGCCCCCTGCACCTCAAACACAATTACCGCTTCTACTCTACTCAATTGTTATGTTGTTTTTTTGTTGAAGTGTTTTTTGGTGTGGGGTTAATTTGTTTTTTCCCCCCATTTTTTGAAAAAAAACCCCCACATTTTTAATATCACTCTCTCTCTCTGTGACATCACTCTCCAATTTCCTCCACTGTTATTTTATTTCTACTTTATATGATATATTCAGATAAGAGGGTTATCCTTAAACACTTAATCGCTCAGTCACTCATTAGAATAATAAAAACGAACATATGTGTCCCATCCCACTAACAACCAACAGATGTATCGCATTAGTGGGTCTTTCAGGGCATTCAGATAGATTTAATATGAAGGGAGGTATTACCAAAGCCATAATAGCCTTCTATCTGCACAAGGCCAGACAACACTGATCAAATCCTCTTTTGTACCTCCAGTGAATAAAACGGTTTCCGTTTTTTTTTTGGTTTTCAGTTTTTGTTTTCACATAAATGTTTTGCATCTCATAACTGTGAAAAACATGATGATGGAGAACAATGTCCGTACCTTCCATTCCATTTCATCATTGGTCCTTGTTATTTTTGGGACCAAATCCGTCAATTCACATATTTTTATTTGAACTCACAATTAATGTATATGAAGATAAACTTCTCTTAACTTTGTCTCCGTTGCACATTTTCAAGTTGACAGAATGCACTGAAGAATTAATTTTTCTTTTTCCATTTCACTATTGATAAGATTATTATTATTATTATTATTATTATTATTATTATTATTATATAATAATAATAATAATAATAATAATAATAATAATAATAATAAAAATTGACCAGCTACACAATTAAAAAGAAAAGGAATGGAAATTAACCCACCAAACACAGTGCTATGATTTATCCTGTGAAGTGCAGATACATATTCATGTACAGTCGGCTGTGATCGCTTACAGATTGTACTGTGAACCCAGAGCTAAACTCTGACTAATCACAGATCAAAGTGGCTTTACTGTGCAAATCTCCCTGATGAACATATGCTTATGATTCCAACAGATCCCCTGTAAACTCCCACGTATTTAGAATCGAAACTAGTGTTAATAAAAATGTTTGTGGAGTTTAGCAGGGGAGGAAATGGTGATAATTCACAACATATGGGGATCATTAATGAAGTGGAGCAGGGCTAGACGGACAGTCCAGAGAAATGTAAACATTCATGCAGAGCAGAAGTGAAGCATCATACTCGTGTAATAGTACTCATTTATGTTTTATTGCTGTGCATTACAGTCAGAAGGAGCTCATTTGAAACGTTCTCTAACTTAATTGCAGGTCTGCTCCAAATAATATTACACTCTGTAAGAACTAAATATACTGATCTACAGTCCATCTACCTTCAGTTTAGAGTTCAGAGGTGACAGAAGCTCTCTAACCTACTCACACGCTTGTATAAGGGGAGACCCAAGACAATTTATATGTTTAATTAAAATGATGAATATATTTATTTCTATTGTTAGTGTATTGTAAGGTGCATTGTTATGAGAAGAAAAATGCAACATTTTCAGAATTTGGCAGTTTATTCACATATTTTGAGTAACTTTCATTTTCCTACACTGTGGTAGCAATTTTGTAAATCTTTTACATCTGAAATCTTAATTACAAATTAGAAGCCATAAAAACACTCATAAAAAAAATCAACTCACTATAGCCCTGCATAGACATGTAATGACACACAATAAATACTTCCAAACTGACAACACATCTTTAACAAGTTTCTCATTTGTAACATGATAAAAGATGCGACATAGATTCCGCTCAATGTGTCATATGAACATATGATGATGAAGGTGATGACATGCTAATCATCATCGTGTGTGCGGTTAGGCTTCAAGAATTATTTTTATTTTGTCCTTTTGCTCAGGAAGTCCACGCCCGCCTTGTTTCCGACCAGGTGACGGGTCAGTTCTTGAACATCTGCAGGTTGATTTTTATGTTTTTCTATTTCCATGCCAGCCGCACGGGAAAAGTTTTTCCCTTTGCTTGACGATCGGCAAAGGCTGAAGTCTCTGAATGACAGATATTTCTGTGTGTACATGTGCATTTGTAGCTGTTCCTCTGCAAACCTCTGGTGCTCCGGCTTCGTTCTGGCCTTCTGGGGTCAACCAAACAGTAACAACAGAACAATGCAGGCCGAGTTCACTATTATTAAAGGCACTGTGGAAACAAAGAAAGGGGACAGAAGCACAGTAAATAAAAAGCTGATTTTACAATGGATGTCTTATGTTGAGACCTATCCCCACTAAATACGACACTCAAACATTGTGATTTTAGCTGATTAAATCAAATTCAATTTCAGGACATAATGATGCTAGCTTTCCAACCTCTCATGACAGTCCGGACTGAGCGGATGAGATTGAGGACTTGGGCTTTGACTCCTGGATCATCCCCAAAACCTCCAACTCCCTGGTCAACACCCCAGCCGACTGGAAAATATGTAGGAGGACAAAAAATGTCGAAAGAAGAAAGCAGACGAGGAGGTAACAATTGGTGAGAAGAACCTTTAGCATCCTGTTTACATTTTACACATTTTCAAATTTAGCCTCAGGTAACTTAAAGATAAAAAAAAAAAGGCATATTTTCTGTGTGGAAATCTCAACCTGAGTCTATTCAGTGCACAAGCACACAGGCAGCTAACAGTGTGGTGACGTTACAAACCCAGCTAGCTGCCTTTAGCTTGCTACACACCGTTATTTCAACAAGAACGTCCGATAAAACACGTCAGAGTACTTACTCTTGCTGAGAAACCTCTCCTCGTGCAACACTGCGACTGCATTAGTGCACAGAATAGCGGTCTGGATGAGAGTGTACAGAGTAAACGCCATGCTGGCAACTTCTCCTCCTCCTCTTCCCCCTCCTCGTCTTCTTCTCCGTTCACCACTCCCAGAGATGCAGATGCCGTAAACAGGCAGCTGAAGTCGTGCAACAGAGGACGCCCCTACCAATGCTGTTTATGGGGCTCTGCGCACATTCATCTATGTTCTGTGTTCAGGCCTACTTTAATGTTTCCCGCTACAACATTGACTAATAAATCCATGATTGCCAAAATGGAAGCTTTTGGACATGTCTTATTTGTCTTTATTTCATTAGCATGTACTGCATGCAATCAATGTGTTTTATATGAGTTCATTCTTTTCTTAATTTGGGTGTTCCAAATCTGGCTATCTTCTAGCACAGCTGTTTAGTTATGTGTTTAAATCCTGCTAAAGTATAAAAATTAAATCACTAATTATCTTTTGAAAAAAAAAGAAGATTTCAGTTGCAAGTTAGACCTGTACGCAAATAAGCCCTTCTAATGCTCAAACTTATAGAGTGAGTTATGTTTTGGCACCACGTGATCCTAACTGTGACGCTCATGTCATTAAAGATTTCAACAGCAAACAGGCCTAAACATAAAACCACATTCTGGTTATTGTATAGACTTTTAATTTACACATAAATAATAGAGAAACTACAAGAACATATTTAAATACATCTGCATTGACAGTTTATAATGATAACATTTCTCTCAGTAAATGACAACTTTATCCATTTATTCATTTCATTCTATAAACAAAGTGGGTGAGTTCTCATTTTTATTCTGCCTGACATACACTTGACTGCACCATCATAATCATCATCATGTCTCCTTCCTTTTCTTTTAACATTAGAATAAATAATATTTTCACAGTCAGGGTCTTAGGCCCTGATACGCAAATAAATAAATAAACAAACAAGCACATATAGATAGACTGACTGTGAGGTTGTGTATTCTCACGTATGACATGTTATACAGTCAGGTGAAATCATTTACAGGTAGATATACAACACTGACAAACTTCAGTCTTTTGCTCCTCATGGCCCGGACACTCATTTTGGGAAGCAAACCAGTACACAGAATTGGCCTTTAAATATGTATTCACCATCAGATGACACATTTAGCTGATGGTGGGAGTAAAGCCAGAAGATTTGGGCGGCAGGTAAAAACTAGCCTCAGGGTGCCAAAGGATTGATTCAGCTGTTCAATATGCTCACAAATAAACAGTAGAAGAGGTGAAAATTGTCTAATCATGTGCATTGAACATAATACTGTTTGTTGTACATTCAGAAAAAAACCCACTAAAATACCATGGGTACAAACTGTTCTACCAGTGTACAGTTTGCATAAATTGTGAACCCATTTTTGTGATACCACCCTGTGTTAATACTGATCTAATTGCCTCATTGGGTTTAGAACCCGAAACACCAAAATTGAATTCATTTTCCCCTCTATTTGTTCTTCATCTGGCATGTTTAAGTTAGGGACATCTAACAGACAAAACTTCCACCAACATCTGACCTCTTCAGCAGACTGACCCCGATCATGTCGATAACTTGTGTTCACGGGGAAGTTTGGTCAATGAACACAACTGGACACGATAAAGAGAATCCCTTTGGGATCAAATGTTGCCAATAAATAAAGGTTGGTGTCAGAGTTGTTTCTCTATAGGGTCCCCATTTAGCGATACCACAGCAACAACAATAATAACAACAGCAACAATCTTAGTGTGAAGTCAGTCCTTTTCCACAGTCTGGTGTATGTACAGTTGGACCAGCAGCAGTCAAGAGTCGTGGACAATAACACACAGTCTTACTGTATTTCTGTCCTCTTGCTCTTAATCTTTAAAGAGCTTCAGAATAATATAACTGGCTTCCTGGTGCTTGTCAACAGCCCCAAAACAAAAAGACAAGAAAGGGTTGCTTTGGTCCTGGTTGGGTAAAGCTTTGAGTCTGGCTGCCAACACAGCAATGAGGAAAGAGCAGGAGTCGTTCTGTTTCCCATGATGCTGCCAGTCTGGGTCCCTTTCACTTCAGTTTTTTAGGGGAATAAACTGGACCCATGGAAAAGGAAACATTTACCAGTGTACTACCACACGGCAGTACGATGCGGTCCAAATATGTTCTTACCGGACAGAGTTGGAGTGCAGGGCTATTAACAGAGGTTGTACTGCAGAGGCAGTAACATCACTGTTCCAGGGCAACATAAGAAATGTATATATTTACTATATAGTGTCATATTCCTTCCTGTTTGTGTCAGTTTTTGGGTGACTGTTGTTTTTACTTTTTATTCTTTTTGGGACATTCACAGAAATCCAGACAGCTTCTTCCTCTTACAACAAATGTTGTTGACTCAGCCTGTGAAAACAATAAATAAATAGAAATCCAACATTAGTGTCATGTTCCTATTTAGTGTTTTTCAAAAGCTGATACTTCTGCTGTGTTCTTAAAAAACATGATACATGATAAAAACATTAATAAGCTGCACTATTGAATTTATTGAAAAAATTGTCACCTTTTAGCTACTTGTTAAGATGGGAGCTGATCTTTTCTTTTCTGATGATGTTTGCGTAGGGAATCTGAAAGAAACAAAAGTTAGAGACAAAGGTTAGATTGACCCTGAACAAAGAAGATTTGGACATGTGTATATATACGACAGTTATTCCTTTATATAGACTCAGTGCAGCACAGTATTGTCTAAATGTGGTTCTGGTAACCATCGTGATGATCATGGCACGCAAAACACAAACAAAACAGTTAATTTCACCATTTATAGATACTGTGTCGCCCAAAAAATTGGTCAGCAGTCAAAAAGCCACAGCCAAACACTTTAGTCAATTGACTGGTGTTTAATTTCAGCCTTAATATCCCGATTCCTTGAGAAATGGCTCTTTAAAATAATGTGCTATGTGAAGATTATTTTATCTAAACAATGAATGTCTCAACAAACTCTCATATTACTCATATATATTCCTATTCCTATTTGAAACAAGAATGTAACACTGACATTACTGTAGAATGTGCAAATTAGAAAGTCTTGTAAAGTTTGGTTGTGATATTCAATCAAGTTCCAAAATACGTTGCAGCAACGTAAATCAAAAATTTTGTTTGAGTTCATTTGAATGTCTACGTAAAATGAATCTATCATTCCTCTCAGACGGATCCATCTGCTGGCTCTCAACACATTTGTCAATTTTTGAACGTTTTATGTGTGCATCTGCAATTCAGTGTGCATGTGCATGCTCACAAATGAGCCTGAATGCCTGTTTAGTCGCCCGCCTTTGTGGTTACATGAATGCAGCATGTGCTTGCGCGTGTTTTGGTGTATGTGCGGGGTTTGCGTCCGTGTGCACGCAAGCGTGTACAGTTGTTGCATGTGTCAGAAAGCGAAGACAAACACCGTCTGTCAGCCTGTCTGCCAGCTGCTCGGGTGATTGATGTGGACGGAAACACTCAGACGGCTGCAGAGGAACTACTCACCCATGAAAGACAAACTAGATGATTGGCTCTGTCTTTTGATGGACAAATAAGCAACAGCAGAAGTGTCCGGTTGAGTCCTACTGAGAGCCATTTATTCTTCATTTAATTTCTGTTTTACCTTTAAGACGCGGCTCAGAATTTCATATTCACGTATCCAGTCTACTGTAGTTGTGGCAATACAACTACAAGTTATTATTGTCACATTTTTGTCACAGTTTTTGATTTTGTCTTCTCCTGTGTAACTATATTTTCTTGAAAACTGCTTCATAATTAGTCCTAATTACATTCCCTCTCTTCATCATTACCAACACTGTTTCTCAAAGCAAACAGTGGGGCTTTTTTAAAATCATGTATCTATAAAAGGATGCTTTATTTGTCATTTAAAAACGTAGAAATTATATTTATTTGCATTCAGCACTGATTGTATCATTAGCAGTCTTACCATCTGTAACTGTTGGACCATCTCTTCTCTGTAGGCGAGCTCTCGTTTCATTTGGTCTTGGAAATTATCTGAAATTAGTGTAAAATCTATGATTAGCCTGAGCAGTATTATCATTTCAGTAGCTGATTGAGCACAGTTATAAAAGTCAGCTGATGAAGGAGACGCAGGGGGAACAGGGGAAAGTGAAAGGTAAGAGAGTCAGAGGGGTGGCAGATGCAAATGAGGAAAAACTTAAGAAAGACGGAAAAGGAGAAGCTGCCCTTCAGAGTAAGAAAAAGGAAAACAAACCGAGGACAAAAATGACTTACGGAAGACAGGGAATGGTGAAGTGCCCTTCAGAGCATGAAATTCTTGCTCCAGTCTCCTCCTGAAGTCAATTTGCTCCAGCAAAACTTTCTGGAGCTCCTCTGTAGGACAAGGAAGACGGATGGGGAAAAAAAAAAGGTTTGTTTATTAGCGATAAATCCAGTAAAATCTATCTTACTCTTGGTTGTGTAGGAGTGGGAATGTTTACCTACAACGCGTGTGACTCAAATGAACAATCTTTACCTTTCTCCATGTTCTCAACGTCCTTCTTTAGCGGCACAGGAGAGGCAGCACCTTGGCTTTGATCACCTGAAAACATGGACAGATATACCATACTTAGTTACAGTATATCAGTTACATTTGGCACAGAGCTTCTTCAGAGATACTTTATCACATTCTGCCGCTCTACTCTATTCTACCACTACTACATCAGACTGCCTATTTCATATGTAACACATATTTGAGTTACACAGTCATACTCTTTTTTTTGATTGATATCCCATCAGGGTTCTCTGATTCTTTCCTTCTTTTCTTCTCCATCAACTCATCCTCTCTGTCTCTGCACTGTAATTCACCATTTGGCCTCTAGGTGTCAGTGAAAGTTTGTGGTAACCGTCTGATGGCTGTGGATTGAAACATTTTTATTGCGCTCACTCCATGGTATTCTCAGTCTCTTCTTCCTGTCGGATCATATTGCTTTCTGTTAAGAAATTGAAAGAGCACTGCTTTGTGATTGTAAAGTGATTTTTTTTTTTTTTGGATTTTTTGCTCTTATTTTGCTCATAGCTCTTAAAACTGACGTGATGATCGGTGCAAGTTTAAATGGGCTGTTATAAAAATTAGGATTACACTGCTATTTAGACGCTTCAAACTATACGATGTTTGTGTGTGTGCACTTCCCTTTGATGTTACTGAGACTGGCAGGGTGAGGTGAAGTTTAGGTTAATGTATAAATAGAGGAACGGAACAATGGTCAGATACAGGTCAGAGAGGTGACACTGGGGATATGTTGAAGAATAACCGTTTGCAAGTTATATATGCAAACTGTCTGTTAGCAATTGGCAATGGTTGAGACAGCCCATTTTTAGGAAAAATGTATAAGAATCGACTGTCAGAGCTCCTCAGGGAGCCTTTTTCTCTGTAACCCATTTAGTGTGTTGCACTGTGAAACGCTCCTCTTGTACAAGAGCAATAAATCAAACTTAAACTTTTGATGCTTTGAATCCAGTCCTCCTTATTCAAGGGTTTTCTTTAAAATTCCCGTAACATGGGCATTACACCAATTTCCTTTTTCTTTTTTTTTAAACAGTATCAGTGGCTGAATGAGGATAGAACAACAGCAAATTCATGTAAAATAGTGTTATCACAGTTTCGCAGCATTTCATGTGATGTATGTTTTTGTCTGTGTGCTTTTTTATTCGAGTTCTTACGCTCCCGGACACATCTGGAATCTACTTGTTGCTTTAAAACTTCTCCATCTTCCTTTCTTTGACAAACATCTTCATCACATGCTGTTTTCAAATGTACCCGTGTGAAAGTTTCCATATTGTTCTGCGTGTATGAACGTGTTTGCGCTAACATCTGAATTGTGACAATGAGGCATTGTGCGCCTTAAATGAAGCGATCCAGCAAACTCGATGTGTATATTCTCCTCCAGTCATTTCACATCCTGGATCCTTAAGCCTCCCTATGCTTCTCTCTCTCTCTCTCCTCTCTCTCTCTCTCATTTAGAGCAGAGAGAGCTCTCCTCTCCTCTCTCTCTCTCCTTTCCTCTCCTCTCTCTGTCTCATTTGACAAGCAAATTTGCAGACAGTGCCCGAGGATAACAACCTCGTTTGACAGTCAATTAACCGTGAATAGTCAAAGCCAAGGCGGTTTGCATTACATAAATGGAAAATTAGATTATTTTTTCTCCCTAGAAACAGAGGGAGAGTTTAAAGACAGTGGAGGGGGGGTGGTGGGACTCGGAGGAATCAGGCCTTCTAATCACGTAGAGCTTCCCACCGCCCAGGGAGACGTTTGGCAATCAGGGGAAAGGTGGTCTCATTTAATTTGTTTCGTGTAATTTTTCGAAATACATTATACATTATGTGCAGGGATCATTACGGTGTGTGTGTGTAGGGGTTGAGGGAGTGGGGGGGGTAGATATAAATGTTGGCACAGATGTCATAAAGCACTTTTAATGTCTTCCTGACAGATATAAAAAGGCAATAAGCTGTGATCTTTTTCAAACGGGAAAGGGTTTTTTGCGCTGAGGAAGGGAAAAAAAGGCAATTATGTCGGCGCCGATATGGGTCTAGGATGGAGATTGCTAGCGCGGCTGCTTATCTCTGAGCTGATGTTTTCTTGTTGAACTATAACGGCCCCCCTAAGAGTAACAGCCCTGGTGACAACGCCGCTAAAGAGAGCAGCCGTGGCAGAGCGGCGGCAGAAGCAGCTTTCCACTGCTGCTTCATCTCTCTGTGTATTTATATGAATCCCTTAACTCAGCGTCTGAGAGGAGGAGAGGACATGGACGGGGACGAAGCTGAAGGCTGAGGAGCTTTAAGTATTCTGGGTCTCATTTGTATAATAAGAAGAAATGCCACTGTAATTTGTGCATATAAAGTAATATGCTTTAATTATAATTTAATCAGCATTGTTTGTGTTACGTATGGAAATTGTCCCTCTGTGAATTTTAATCCAATCTGTGTGTGCTGAATTAAAACATGTAAGGCCAACTGTAACTTTAAATGCCATTATATAATACACATTTTATAAAATAATGTGTTAATTTTTGATTCACAGTTCAATATTGATAATTATTTTAATGTCTGACCTCAAAGAATTACATTCCTGCTCCGTAGATGAGTTATTAGGAATTGTAGTTCTATTTGGATAACTTCCTTTTATAGCCAAATGCTTCCTTTTCAAGTATCAAATGTCTTTTTTTACTTCATTTCCTGATGTAAATGTTTGATCACGATTCAATCTGAAGTTTCATAAAGACCTTAGATGTTCTCTGGGATGCGAGATTAAAATTACACTAGAGTGAAACGAAATGCAAAAATTAAATTAACCTTGCCATCCTAATAATTAGACTTTTCAGAGGACCTAACATGCCACTTTAAAGTTTGCTGTCTTATCTTCATTAAGTTGTTGTTTGCTGTCTGCAGCGGCTCTACAACCCCGACAACAAAAGCGAGTATTTGTACCTGAGCTTTCCCTCCAGTAGTCGGGCGCTGATGTCTCACTCTCTGGTACAAAGAAACTATTCTGCTCTTTGTTTTCATCTGAGAGAAAATGAGACAGACAGGAAGAGAGTTTCAGTAAGGCCCATTGGTTGAGCTGGTTATCCGGACACATGGAGATAACTAAGTGTGCGCACGGGTGTGTGTCCTTTGTATGTAGGTGTGTGTTTGTGAGCAACGCCGCCGCAAAACACACAAGACATTTTCTTCAGCAAAAGGGTCAGAGTGGGAGATGAGAGGAGCAAATGAAACGTCACAGGAATATGAGCCTCGCAGGGACACAGAGACACTATAAAACCACTCACTCAGACACTAAATGAAACAAAGATGCTATAATACAACTGACTCAGACGTCTGATGAAACAGATAGCGTGTAACAGTTTGCTGAAATAGGTCGTGTAATGCCATTTGATGAAATGGTGTAAAAACCTGTTCAAACATTTGATGAGGCCGAGATATAGTAAAACAACTGCGGGGTGAAAGATGTAGTGTCAAGCAAACCATGCAAACAGTAGAGCAAGCAAAGTGATTTCTGTAAATTATATTTGAAAGAGAAACTGTGTTTTGTTTTTACACATGCTTAATAGTGCATAATGTGTTTGGACTTTTAAGAGAATATTTTACAGTTTTGAAAAGGTGATTTATACAAAACTGATATAATATTTCAGTGTGGTTTCGACAGGAGCAACAGTATCACGTTATACAAGGTTTGTAAGTACTATGTTATCTTTATGTTTTATCTTGTGTGTAATGTACTATTTTTTTGTGCATTACTAAATAGAAGAAAAACAAAACAAAAAAAAGTTAAAAACAAAAGATTAAAACGTCTGTGCTCACCAATGATGGAGTTATCTTTGGTTGCATACGCGGGTAGTCCTTCATCTCTATTTTTGTGAACCTGGAAGCAACACAATAGTCGGTTAGAATCTCATAGCTGTGATGCATTGTACAGTTCAATTATAATAGATCAAAACATAAATCCTTACAGGGCAGAGTAATGGCTGATTGATTTAGATTCTTTGAGGTGATGGTTATTTTTTTATATTAAACAGGGTTTCCTTTTTTTTTTATTTCAAGCACCATATTATTCTGGATAATTTTGTGCAAAATTTAACTCAAATGTAATCTCCCTGGTGGGCGCTATGCTTTTAATCAGCTGATAGTAGCATTAATTTGTTATAACCTAATTTGGAGTAGAAAGGTTAAACCCTCTTTCCCTGAGATGTATTTGCAGTATGTTACTCAGTGGATGATTTAACTCGATCTGGTTTAAAATTGTTCCTCATAACTCTACCTCCCTCCTCCTCTCCTTCTCTCAGAGGCCTGGTTAATGTGGGAGTCGACAGGTTAAAGATTAGAGTTGCCCTAACAGGCTGGGGTGACAGAGGGAGAACAAACACACCGTGGCCATTAAACAATCCACACCTGGGCCTATTAGCCAGGATCAGAGTGGGGTGACTGTTTCAATTTCTACAGGGAGAAACCAGCCTATCAATCTGCTTATGCAGATCGCATCACTTGCCCGACTGCAGCACCATTTAAATAATAATTAGCTAAAGTGGCCTAAGGGGATATTTACGTTTTTGTAAGCTGGGTCCTCTCGGTGAGGCGGGGTGGAGCTGGAGAGAGGCAGGCTGACAGGAGGGGAGGAAGGCAGGCTCGGGGACTCCTGCTGGATGAGGTCCGAGGAGGAGGGAGAGGAGGTGCTGGGATACACAGTGCCACTCCCTCTCTCCTTCCCCCTCTCCTCTCCAGGATTGTCGCTCAGAGCAGAGAGGTACAGGTTGGTTTGAGTCTGTGATGGTCTGTTTGTAAAGCTCGCCTCCTCCTCCTCGTCCTCCTGCTTCGATGACTCCACATCCACCTCCCCTTCCTCCTCACTCTCTGCTCCCTCCGCCTCTCCGTCGCCTCCACTTTCGCTTCCGTAACTACAGCTGCTGCTGGGCGATAGCCGCTGGTGGCGATCTGATCTGGCGACCACGACCCCGAAGTCCTCATCTGTTGCCCCCGAGACTCCTCCACCGTTGCTGTGGAGCTTGGCGATGCTCTCAGCATCCTTAATCACGGGGCGGAAGGCCGAACCGTAGCTTGGCTTTCTGGTTTGGAGGGTTGGGGTGTCCAGGAGTTTGAGCCAGCCCTCTGATGTCACAGGGCGAAGGTCGGGGGTTACTGTTGTGCACTCTGGGTCAAACAACCCAGATCTGGGTGTAGTAGTCCCACTGCCAGGGGCCATTGTTGAACTCACACTATTTCCATTGCCAGCTACAGCCACAGGCTCACTGGGGTCTGAGAGATCCAAAAAGGCCTGCCTGAGAGAGGGGTTGTCGGCCAGGGAAGAGAGGGCACTGGGCTGAGGCTGAAGGTAGGTAGGGACAGGGATTCCTCCTGCTGCTCTTGGTGGCCAAAACATGCAGAAAGGAGGATAGAAAGTGTCTTTGCGCCCTGGCCATAAAAGACCCGACAACCCTGCTCCTTTCTGCCCACTTGAAACATCACTGTCATCCTTTTTCTGCTGGCAGAGACCGAATGCTGGGAAGGGGTAAGGTGAGGGAAAGAGTGACGTGGGAGGGAATTTCTGCAACATGCCGAAGCCTTTGCTTGGGACAGGGATGACAGGGTAGCTACGAGGCGTCTTGCGGGGAGACAGGCTTCCTCCATCCAGATCATCCTCGTCTTCATAGCGCGTTCTTTTCTGAGCGCCCAGGTCGGGTCCCATCATGTGAGGCACCACTGAGCCTGGGAGAGTCTTCATAGGGCCCATGGAAGAACAATGTGGCGAAGAGGGCAGCGCTCTCTTCCTGCTGCCTCCATTGAACATAGCTTTGACATCTTCCCATGCAAAAACTAACTCGTCAGCTGGATGTTTGTCGCTGAGTTTTAGGTGTCGCCGCCAGGAGTTAAAATTGGCAGCGTCAGGCTGGGTGTACTTGGCGTCTGGTGTGCGATGGGAATGGAAAATGAACTTATTTGGGGAGAAGTACATGTTGCAGAAGGAGCACTTGATGCATTTGGCCCTGGAGCTGTTGTAGCGTGCTGGGATGAAGTTACCACGGCAACCCCAGGCGCACTCATGTGTCACATCGAAGGCAAAGTTGTCAGGTAGTTTGGGTGGCGCGTTCTCTCCCAGGAAGGACTTGCAGAGGCGCTCGGCTTCGCGCTTGGTGATCATGCCACAGCGGCGTGATGAGATGGGCATGGCACCGGCCCGACGAAGGATCTCCAGCTGAACCGGAGTGCACTGGACACAGGTGATGCCCAACGCCACACGGCGATTATGAATCTCATTATAACTGTAGTTTTTGAGGAGTGTGTTGGAAATCTGTGCCAGGCAAAGTCTCTCATTATTATCAATGACCAGCGATACAATAGGAACGCCGTACAGGATGACCTGGCCAACCTGGTTAGGTTTGAGCGGTGAGGATGAAGAGGACGGCGAGGGGGAGGATAAGGACGAGGATGAGGAGTGGAGATGGGTGGGTCTGGGTGGAGTCAGGGCTTCCTGCTGGTAGGGGCCCGTTGAGCTCGTCATTATGATGTCATTAGAGCTCGAAAGATGGGTCTTGTCCATACTTGGAGGAAAACTGTTGAATGACCTGCATTAACAGAAGAGAAGAAGAAGATCCATATGTGTTTATTTTTTAGTTTAAAAAAATCTATTCTTTTTAGTTACAAGACACTACACACACCGTTTCCTCTGTATTACACATCCAGTATGAAATAATATAGTTACTTGATATTATGGACACTAATTCTACCACATCAGTGTGCCCATAATATGCTTTGAATTTTGCTTTGTGTGGAATCTGTTTAAACAATGAAAGGCAGGGAGAAAACAACGCACTTTAAATTAAATGTATTTAAATTAAACTTATCAGTCTCTCAGTTTATAGACACCTTTACTTTCTTATCTTTTTTAAGGAACTCACTAAATTTACATCAGCATAATAAAAAAAAAATTCAACTTAATAAGTGATTAGTGTCAAAATTACAGACTGAATTATCATTGCTCTGTGATACTGTTTGACAGTGTTTGATTGACAGCAAATACCAACAGTTTTTTTTTACTCTTCTGCATTTAAAAAAAATATATATATCAATCAGGAATATCAGACAATTAATTATTTTTCCCAAAGATGATAGCCTCTGTAGCATTTTATAGCTCTTACAGCATTCATGGATTTAAAGTAATGAGTGTGTTTGTCTGCATTTGTTTTCAACAGTAGCTGACCAATGACCAAACTGTGAAAGAGAATGATAACACACTCTTCTAAAATTTGTTTTAATTAAAGTCTAATATTATCAAGATTTCCCTGGAAAATAAGCACAAAATAGTGTTTCAATTTTGTGTATTTTTTGTGTTCTTATATCTAGAAAACGGTATAACCTGAAAAGTTCATCCCACCAGTGCCAGACAGAAATGTTGCAAGACCTTTTAATGTCTTCCTATTTATTTACATATATTTACCAAACCATTATCATCAAATGGCATAACTTTCGTTTAACTATCTCTTTTTATGTGCTGAGTGACAAAAAACATGCATTGTGCTATTATTTCTATAAATTCTCATTTTTAATCTTTTGAATATACAATATAAAACACACATTTTATACACGCACTTTATAGTAAACATCTGCTTACTAGTGAATATGTTAAATTACCTACAAATACAATTTAATTTTCCATACAGATGACTCCTAAAATTTACATTTTAGAAATAATCTTTTTACCTAAATCACACCAGTATTATTATTATTATATTATGCATCATTTGTGATATGGTTTAAGAAGAGAAGAACTGTAGAAAAGAGATTTTTTTTCCCTCTCATAATTTCAGGTAATATGTGTTATGACATATGACAGTTATGACCCATTTTTTACACTTAAAATTCAATAAAACGGTACTATAATAACAAACTATGACACGGCATTACAAGTATTTAAATATAAACACATATTAAAGAGGCGTGCGTGAAGTGCAAAAACTTATTCCAGCACAGCGTGGACTTGGTTTGGGCCGAGCAGTAGCAAGAGCCAATGAACCAATTCGACAACAGTCTAACTCAAGACATCAGAGTTTGGCTTCATTCTACCAACAGTTTCGTCCTGTTTACATTTTTAGAATTTCAGTTTAGCACAAGTTTAATTTTTGTAAAAGTTACTGCAGGCTGTAAGCCTTTATTGAACGAGCACGGCTGTCAGTGAGTCAGGCATCGTGTTTAACTTCGAACAACGTGAAAGGCTGCTGCGTGGTACATGTTTGTTCGTCAAGTAACAAAAATGACAAAAAATAGGCCTAATAATAATAATAATAATATTAATATATATAATAAAACACCACTATCTTACAGTAACTTTAAACTACGGTTAATGCAACGGAATGTGAACGTACGTTCTCAAGCATTTTCCTCTTTAAATCAAAAAGTAGTGTAGTTTCTGTCCCACACCCTTTTCTTAAGTAGGTACATTTTTTTTTACCAACACGTTAGCTAACTTTACAGAAGAGAAGGTGGCGCGGTCCTTACCTCTAATTCCCGAGAATAATCCCCAAAACGGTCACAGCGTCAAAAGAAAAAAAAAGTCCCTGTCACGAGAGAAATCGATTCATCCTTTACAGCTCTGAAAAACTCATTTTTATCAGGCAAACTAAACGCTTTCACTGAGTTATATCCTGCAAACACGTGGACTCGGCGCCGGGTTTTGTCCCCAACTGTCGAGTGAGCTGCTCGTGAGATGTGAGTAAACTGCGACGCTCGCGCCGGCTTTATTCGCTTTTCAGAGACAGCGCGCGCCGTCCTAATCTCTCTCTCTCGCTCTCTCTCTCTCTAGACCACGCGCCTACCTTGCGTTTGATTGGCGTGTAGCGCGAGCTCAGCCCACCATCCAGGACTCACACGCGTACACCTTCACACACACACACACTCACACATACACGCACACTTTTTTCCTCGTCTCATTCACGCTGCTCCGTCCAATTGAACGGCTAAAATGACGTCTTGCTCACTGTCACTCAAATGTTGTAAAAGTCAAACTAACAGCACATACGGAGGCACGCACGAGACGCATACACAGAGGCGCGTGCACGTCATGACCCCCCCCCCCCCCCGGAGTCTCAGAGGATGAAACACTAAATAGCAAATGACAACACAGCAGACCCAAGCCAGAATTAGACATTAGCATTATTTTAGCCAATTTTCTCACTTTATTAGTGACTTAATGAATATTAATTTTAAATTAATTTAACAGCTCTGCAACCAGTCATAAATACAGCACAGGCTGTGGGGGGGATTGACATTTAACAGTTTGGGAAACCCTGCAACAAACAACAGAGGTGTGTGACTTCTGATACACGAGCCCTGAGTTTCAAATTAATTACCAACAAACTGATAAAAGCAATGCTGGCAGCGGACACAGCCAGCAGAAGACCTTGGCATCAGAAATGTGGCTTTTAAACACAGACACAGTGTGGAGTAAAACATTAGGGGCCGAGGAAAGAAAATGTAAAGGCTGACAGAGCAGACAGGCAGGCAGGCAGGCAGACTGGGGATCAGAATAATGTCTGTCAGTACAGCTGATTCCCACATTCAATGCTGAGAAGGCTTTTTTTGAAATAAGACTCGCTATGCATGTGCAGGTTGTTCCCAGGAGGTAAAAGGCAGTAGGAAACATGCTGTAGCCTATATCATCTGTTGTAATTGAGGATCGGGGGAGCTTCCAAATAGCACCCAATGCTGTACAAGGCCGTGATGGCCCAAAGTGTGAGATGATTTCATTCAATAAATCGGGATGTCCAGATCCATATTCTCTCAGGGGCCCAGGAATTCCTAGCTACACCCCTGCTCTTAAGCTCTTAAACCAGGCATGTTGCTCCTGCTGCTCAATTACTTCTTCCACTAAAAATATGCAGCAAATTACAGATATGAAGTCGCAGACCTAAATATGAAGTCTATAACCCAGATATTAACTGCCTCATGCAAATGGATGAAGGATGCATGAAAGGCTCTCATTTAAGTCTGCATGGGGATGCAGTGAAGTGATGTCCCAAATACTGATCGTCCTTGTTAATTAAAGCAACTTAATGAAGTTGTTTTCAGGACAAATTCTTCTGTGGCCTGTGTTTTATGTCTGGCAATGAAGAGAACAACTTTACACCTGCAGTGGCTGTTCAAACAGGACGTCTCTACGCAATGCATGTCAAACACATCACACACATGTTCATGTCGGACCGTTGCATGGTCAGTGGTCAAATGGACACTGCTCATTAACAGTATGTTTGAGGTATTGAGGTTAGAATAACTTCACATCATGCACGTTGTCAATGCTTTTTGAGGCCTGCATGCATTCAGATTAAAGATTAAATAAATAATTACCATGAGTTTAAAACAAGCAGGGGTGCAATAGAACAGCTGGTATGACTGATGTCAGTTTATGTCAGTGTCAGAGCCCTACATAAAAATAAAGGATTTCTTTACAAGGCTGCTGATCTATATTGTTAGTCTTTTCTTCTTCTTCTTCTTTTTTTTTTTACACTTTTGTGAGCAGCTGATAGAAATCACTTAGACTGAGTTACACTTCAGAGCCAGCCATTAATTTATGGCTGTCAGAACTACCATTTCTAAATAGGCTCGCAGACAGGAAAAACTGATCTTCATTAGATTATCTACAAAAACTACTGAAACTCACAAAAACTCGAAAAGTTGAAATAAAGCGTTTGATCCAACTTTTCTTAATTGATCTGCCTCCTAAAAGGTTGTGATTTATTCTCACCCAATCTTTTCTTAACAGCATCTAGATAGAAATGACAGGGTCACTTTTAGGCTCAGGCTTAAATCTGTGCGTGCGTGTGTGCGTGCAGCTCGTGTATGTGTGTGTGTGTGTGTGAGCGTATAAAGGACGACACAGCAGAGAGCACGAGCCCCATCTGCTCCTTTTCAAACCAATTTAGGCTGTCACCGCGCGTGCTTTTGTCTCGCGGACGGACGCCACGGGAACACCGGCTGCGATGGGACGAGAGAGAGAGAGAGAGAGAGAGAGAGAGAGAGAGAGAGAGAGAGAGAGAGAGAGAGAGAGAGAGCGAGAGAGAGACTGGGTGTGCATTGGCGCGAGCCACGCACGGGCCGCTATTGAAACGGGTGACGTCACAATAGAGAGATGCGATGAGAGGAAATGATAATGGGAAACAAAAGACAGGTAGCTCTTTAAGATTTAATAAACAAATATTTTAGTACGAAAAATCCACGTCAAGAAATATTTCTATGATATCTTATAAAGCTTTCAGTGAGGAGTTTATAGTGGAAAAACTTTTATGGTATGTTTTATCTCTAATAATATCATCAGTGCAAATGAGTAAGGCAAAGTTCAACCTTTAGCCGCAGATTAAAAAAAAAAGTTTTTAATCCACATTAGAAATTTGCTGCAGTTATGTTGTGTTATAGCCTATAAAACCTTTTTTTATATATATGGATGTGTATGTTTTATTTATGTTCATTCATTTGTTGGAAGATTTGATACTCCCTCGCCGAACAATGTGGAATTTTCCATTACAATAATAATAATAAAAAGAAAAACAATGAACTCAGTTTATGGCTACACTGACATCTCTAATAAAATCTCAATTACGGGCGAATTCCCTGTTTTTAAAGCGACAACAATGAAAGAGGTTTTTGGAAAGAGCACAATGACGCACAACTTTCTCTCTTCCTGAGAGAGATGTCTCTGACATGTTATCAAAAGCGGAGCATGTCTAAACCATGTGAAGCAGGAAAAGGCTTATTGGAATACAATAGCGCTATTAGCCCCTTTGGAATACATTTCACTTTTTTTCATAATGCATTAGCCGGTCGCCCTACTGAGAAATTAATCATGCGTTTAAAAAAAGAATTGCTTGTGTGACCTCGAAGGGTCAAACCAGGGGAGGAAGAGGGAGAGAGAGCTCACAACATAATAAATGAAGAGCTACAACACTAAGTGAGCTTGAGACATTTAACATCAAATCTGTCAATAAATGAAACATGCCCCGGGTGAGTGATTACCATATTGAAATGCAACGCCTCCTTTTCTCAAAACGCACCGGAGCGAACCTGAATCACAACACAGCATCGATTTCATTTTTATTATCTAATTCCCCCCCCCCAAAAAAAATCAACTTCATCTCATATTTGAATCATGTGTGATTGTTTTAATAAAACATCTTTTTTTTTTGCGGCCTTGTTCCAGTTTGTTCAGATTACTTCCTTTATTTAAATCTGAGACAGAATATAAAAATATACCATAAATCGGTTTAACCATGTGCCAAGCAACATACTCTAACAGCCCGACAGTGCTTTTATTAATTTATTGTGGATTTAAAGGCAGATGTAGGCTACAATATGGTGCACAGTCGCCCTGCGTGCCCCAGTTTTAATCCTTACTTAATGCCGCACGTCTTTTACTGAATGGGAGTCTTGTGTTCATCTGCGGCGCATTACAATTAACACACATCTTACACAAAGTGGAGAAAATAATAATGACGATTATTGACGCTGTTTTGAAGTCCGCCCCTTGATGAGGGGAAAAAAAAAACGTATTGTGGATTTGGAGAGAGGGGAGTGGGTTGTGCGCGCGTGCGCGCGTTCTGCTGTGCCACTATGCGCGCGGCTCGTCACCCTCTCTCTTTTTATGTCTGTTTTATTGCGGTATAAATAAGTCAATTACATTAAAATAATGCCCAAACATTTATTGGGCTGTCCACAGTCTTACTTTTTCATCTTACACTATAGCAGCATGTTATATATATATATAACATGCATATATATATAAAATTGTATTATAATGTTTTGGTCAATTTCCGAACATTATTTGAAATGTTCCCATCACACGCAGCATATGTGTAACATTCATGAGGTGGAGCCATCTGTTCTAATTTCGCTTTTATTTGTCATGTTTCTATTTTTACATGTTCCCATACCAAGACAGACGCAGCCCTGTGAACGATGCTGTCCTCAGTTTGTTAGATGTGAGCTCGCCTGGGGCGCTTGTACCAATTAGCACGGCAGACCAACCACTAAAGATTCCCGTATTTCATCGAAGATCTGGAACATTAGCCAGAGTGAATTATTGAAAAATTATTCTAAAAAAAAAAAATGATGCAATGTTCAGACAAGCTTAGTGTTTTTTATCAACCATAACTGCACTATAGGCATTAAATCGTGTATAATTGAATGTTTAAGCCCCATAGGATTTTATTCATTTATTTCTGTTTTTATTGTTTATAATTCGAGATAAAGTAATGCATTTTTCCCCTTCATATTTCTGCATAATAATTAATTTGACCATAATATAATTGAGGGAAGCAATATGTGGATGGGGGTCAAAGATTAAAGTGCGTTTTGTTTCTTAATCCCACAAATTACTTAAAAATGCATGACAGCTGATCAGTTTTTTTGTCTGTGGACTGGATTGGTGTGTGTGTGTGTGTGTGTGTGTGTAGGTGATATGTAATAACAACATGCAAGATAAAATAAATGAATAAGTAAAAAACTGTCGTGACACCACTGAATACCAAAAAACGAGAAAGTACTCACACAAACAAGAAACTGGAGCAGTGCAGAAAGACAATAAATCACCGCAGAAATATAAATAGAAATAACAAGACAATAGATTTGATCACAGGGGGTTTTAAAACACTGTTTAGTGCTGTGAGCTTCACTTCAAAACCCTATAGGAATATAACAGAAATCCTCTGACGGTATCACCGCCTAGACTAGACTCAGACTGATTTCAGGTCCATGTGAGAGAGTAGGTTAACAGCACTGTAGGTTTCACCTGCTCCACATCTGTAACTCCAGAGATGTCAGTCAGAGACTCTCGCTGACAGTTTGAGTATAGAAGTCTGTCTGTAACAAAATACCCCTGCAGTGTTTTGAGATGTGAAAAAAACCTTAATTTAATTAAATTGACTCCACTTCAGTACAGACAAATCTTCCTCTGAGACAGCAACTGGTGATCTAGCCCATCTTCACACACACTACAATTGGAGCAGGCTGGTAAAACAGTGCTCAAACAACTGAACATTATTATTATGAGTAATATTATTTTATCTTTTTTTTTTTGATTATTTAGCATTTCATCCTGAGACAGAAATGGAAAGAAGCTCAAAAACAACCTAACAAACAAGTCTTTCACTTAATGTGTACTGTATATATATATCCATAACAGAGCTGTAGAAGCTGTTTTATGGATTATGATACTTTTAGTGACTTCATAGGTACTGCTGTTCCTTTGATATTCCTATGACATACAATGTCTCCGTGGTACTCAAATGGAGCTTGTCACAATAAATGCAGTATTATGTTTTAATAAATTTATGGTATCAGTTCATATTTCCCATGATCACTTTGACTTCACTGTGGCATGTGGATCTTTTGCCTGTTTAGCACTCTGTCATTCACGAGTGATTCTGAACAGGACTGAGTCAGGACAGAGCTGCTGGGAGATGTGACTTTACTTACTGAACGATCTGGGCTCGTAATTAAAGGCTTGCTTGACTTTTAATGACCCCTGAACACAAGCAAACTTGTGGAAGTTATTCTAAGTGGAATGAGTAATGAGACGTTAACAGTGAACACTGAGCTGAAGCCAATTAGCTCCAGTGCAGACAGACTGCTGGGCGCTACAGTGTGCTTTAAAGGCAAGCAGAGAGCCTACAAGGTCAGAGGGGGCAGGGTACAAGTGCATCTATATGTATGTGTGTGTGTGTGTGTGTGTGTGTGTCTTTCTGTTAGGTGGACCAAATTTCCACACGGTCAACTTAATATAAAAATATTACACACACCAGATTTAAAAGTTACTTGGCAATTGCCAAATTCTTTCCAGTGAGTGTTTAGCTGTCTTTGTTATGTTGTGAAACTTTTATTATTATGTCTTCATAATGGACTTTAAGTGTTTTGACAACAGTTCCCAGGTTGAAAAGTGCTTGTGGGGAAGCTCTGCTATCAATCTAAGCTGGGAAATCTATTAAAAACCTTATGGTATGCTATAGAAAACGGGTGGCAGTAATGTAATGTATACCATACAATTTGAGCTTAATGGGCTAAAACATGCTAAACCACTGGTCCGATTCTTTAAACGTTTTATCTTCTGAATATAGCTCAGATCAATGTTTCAAGAAAGCCTGTAGTGCGGGCTGCTTCTGAAGCAGTAACAAGTCAGTAGAACTAATGGCACATTAATATTGTTTGTGTGTGGTGTGTCGTATGTGTTTAGAAACATAAGCTCATCACATTAAAATATGATTTAGCAATGCAATACCTGACTTTATGTTTTAGGCAGTTATCTAATGCTGCAAAGCAACCTCAAACTAGAAAGTAAATAAGGAAGCAACTGGGAAGAACAGGGACTTCTTCCAGCCTGACTCCTGTCATCTTACATCTTACATCTTACAGGATGTTCATACTTCTTTGCTAACATGGTAAAAGTTGCTGTACCACTCCTACATACAATTCTGTTTTTCCCCTGTCAAACCTTGGGCACCTAATTATGGTTAACAGCATTATACAACACTAAACACAACTTTTTTTTTTTTTTTTTTTTTTTTGGATCAGGTTTGTAAAGAGGCAAACAGACACCGACAGGCAGACAAAGAGAGAGAGAGAGAGAGAGAGATCATAGGCAAGCAACACACTGTATAAGACTATTATCTCTCGTCCAAGAGAATCATTCAGTTCTCCGCGGGGTGTCAAAGCGACACATCTCGGCGGGGAGAAGATAACTAACCGAGATGATCTCACAGTATCACGGCTTAATTTTCTTTACTGGGGAATATTCGGCGGTAATGTAACTTAAATAGGCCATTGTGGAGGAAACTGCATCGTTTTATATGGGACATAAAATCATGGAAACTCACCAAAAAGGAAGATTGGCACTTAGGCCTGCACAATGCGTTAAAATGGATTCTGAATGAATTACCACAAATGTCGTCCCATAAGGCCTGTACTCAGTATTGTCTCACTATGTGTGTGTGTGTGTGTGTGAGAAAGCGTATTTTTCGACATGACAACTTCAACCTCATTGTTATTAACCTTATACTCATATGTACAGAGATGAGCTCTTAATTGATATGAGCACATTTGTAAAGTAAAGGAATGATTAATGGCATGGAAGTACTTTTTGTTTGTACATTCACATTTTAACAGAGCTCACATGGAGCAACAGACAGGTAAGCATGTCTGAGTATGTTAGTCATCAGCAGAACACATCCATGGCTACTGCTGGGATTGGACTTGCAACCTGTTGGTTACAGGAAAATGTCCGTCCCAGCAAATCTAGCTACAGCATCTGATGTATTTTAAAGCATTTCTAGCTTTGGGGTAACAAATGTCCCTTGCTGTTTTGACATACAGTGCCATACAAGGTCCATACATCAAGTGGGTGTGCAAGTTTGACCTGAAAGAATTTGATTGGTGTGCACAGATCCATGACCCCAACCACATCCAACATCTGTGGGATACAGTCAAATGTTGAGCCCTTCTCGTCCAACGACATTGTGGCGACTGTGTTGTTACATCATACTGCCTCAACAATCACAAATGTTCAAGTTTATGTACTCTATTTTTTCCATGTAATTCACGTGCATGTTTGTTTGTATGCATTAGACCGTACACGTGATGCATCTACTGTACATGTCTCGCATTTCCCCTTTTCCTATGTTTCTGACTTGTCCGTCCATCTGCCATCCGAGTAAACAAGAGCTATGTTAATGTGAACGTTAAGGGCTCTATTAGTGCTGCAGACAGGAAGCGGAACAACCAGGGCTTTTTCTATTCGTCTATTATTAATGAGGACTGGAGGTTAATCTACCGCTTAATCACCAGGCTACATAGAGAGTGATGCACGGACACGAGGATGGAGGGGCGAAAAAAAAAGGAGAGAGAGAAGAGCTTGATTTTTCAAAGAAATTAAACAGAAGAAGTAAAAGAGAAAGAAGAGGAAGACAAAGTTTGGTGACCTCATCATCTATAATATCAATCAGAAGGTGTTTCTCCACAAATGTGGGCGTGTAAACACCTCTTTAATTGCCCCTGTGATGATTTGTTGAAACATGAGATCATCCCATTAGTGTACTGTTTATGTCCAATCCGTTAGTTAAAACGTTCTATATCTCTCATGTTAGAAAGGGAAACCGGGAAACCTAAAACTTTTTTCAGCTGTCTTGCTCAGAGAAAAACATCTTCAGCCTTCAAAAACCCAACACACCCTCAAAGCAGCTTTTGGCGAATGGACCAGGAATTTACAGTCCAGTTATGTTGGTTGTTGCCATTCAGAATGGGACAGATTATTCTGTTTATCAAGGCGAACATTCATCTAAGACAGACGAGTATCACTTCGAACAAAAAGTCGTATACATTCCCGCATCAGCGCGTTCTTTTTCATCCATGGTCATGTGATTGTGTGTGTATGAGTAACTGGTGCCGTCACAATATCTCGCATCAGTGTGGTCCCCACACCCCAGACAAGCTTTAATTGTGTAATCCTGTGATCTAGCTTGTAATCCCCTCAAACATACAGTACAATATCAGAGATCTCTGCCAGATTATACGCTGTAGAGTTGATCTCTGTTTATTGTTTATATGTTGCTAGAATAAAAAGAAAATGTGCAAAACAGGTTTAGCAACATTTAGAGACAAAGTATGATGTTGCAACCGTAACAATATTAAGTTTTAGCAGTCTAACAGTGGAGCCCCAAAATCCATTATTATGAATGAGGCTTTTGAAATTTGCTTACATTAGCTTTACATTTTGTTCCAACTGTCATCTTTTTGACATATAGGTTAGAGGCCCAATAATTTGTTTAGACAAAATAACTCGAAGCCATCCCTCCACATCATTGTAAAACATGAATTTAAAAACAATATATGTGAAAATATGAAACCTGACACCACTAAGAACAGCCTCCTGGGAAAAAATAGCTCACATGTTTCACTGGCAATTAATGTTCAAACACAAAAAAGCAACACTTTTCTTTTTCAATTATTTGATTTTTAATTATTTGATATTTGTCTTAAATGCAGTTCTGCTCAAGGGCTCGCCATTATAGATAGAGGCTGGCTTTTAAAGAGGGGCCACTGGGCAAAATGGTAAACAACAGAATTAAATGGTAATAATTATTGTTCCAGAAAATAATTATTGTTCAGCCCCCTATCTGCTCTGGTGTTTAAATAACAACAAGTATTAGCTCTTTCTCTCTTCGGTGAATAGTGTGCAGATGTGTGTGTGTGTGTGTGTGTGTGTGTGGGCGAGAGATAGGGAGAGAGAGAGAGAGAGAGAGAGAGAGAGAGAGAGAGAGAGAGAGAGAGAGAGAGAGAGAGAGAGAGAGAGATGGCTTAAGTTGAATCATATATGCAGGACACAGATAGGCACACACAATGACACACACACACACACGACTATTCACACAACTGGAGATTAAAAACACACAGCAGGTTTTGCAGATAACAAATACCATATACAGCATGTTATTTTGTCAAATATGTAATCAATTTATGACCAAAAGAATTAATAAAACCTGTAATGAAGTATTGTATTCTTATTTGGTACTTTCTGATTGGTTTCCCATGTGTTTATGGTATAAAAGAACTACATATATTGGAGAAAATTGACAAAATTTGGGGAAACAAACATAACAAACACAACAACTGACATTAATAAATTAATGTTCTTTATTCCAACTTAAGGAATTTATGACATTTTAGAAACAAAAGCTTGTTTCTTTGACAAACAACTTCTAAATAGGATCATACTCGGCACATATGGATGGATTTCACATCTGTATTGTTTTTGATGCGCTAATCCCCCACATTAAAACTCAGCATCAAAACAGCTTTTATCATTATTATTGTTATTATTATTCTGCCTGATCTCTCACTGAATTACTGCTGATCCACTGGTGCGTAAATACCCTTCTAAAACAGTGTGTGAACTGAGGGATTAACAACAGGGTTCAAAGAGAGATGCGGGCTATGTGACACTGATCTGACAGCACTAATGACGACAGAAATATATGAGTATTTACTGTTTTTGACGTTTTTACTGATTTTGATATCACAACAAGATTGAGTCACGTGTGAAAACTGACAAACAGACATACGACGCATGCTCGTTGACACAAGTACATATATACACACACGCAAACACACTGTGCTTTTGTAATACACTACAAGATGTTTGTTCATGCTTATTTTTGGAGGATTAACATCCCCCTCAACACTATAATCTATTTTTCAAAAACCTAGGGGCAGATGTTATGAATAAAGGGGAAGAAAAACATGTTAATACCAATACTGGGCATCTACTGAGGTTCATTCATACAGTGCGTTATCCTTATGTAATTACAAGAATTATTTTTCAGTTTGATTACATTTTTGGGTGATAATCAAATGATAATCTTGGATGCAGTAACTTTTTACAAACCCTCTGTAAGTTTGAGTAAATTAAATCTGCATATAAGAGCTTTAACATTCGTTAAAATGTCTCACCAACTTGGTTGTCATTCTAAAACTGTTGACACATAATCACAACATAGTGACACTAATGTCAATGTTACTTATATAGCCCAAAACCATCTAGAGGTGTGGTTCTATAAGTGGCCTGTTGGTTCATCACTTTGCTCCAGAATGAAATATCTGTTCAACTCTTGGATGTATAGTTGATGCAATTTTGAACACACATGCACAGTCCCCAGAAGATAAACCTTAAAGACTTTGGTGATCCTCTGACTTTCCGTCGGTCGCCACCAGCACGTCAATGTTTTCACTTATCTAATAAAATAGCTTGACATCTACTAGATACATGTAGATTGACAACCATACTTGGGCAGAGACATTCATGACATTGGTGATCCCTTGAATTTCCCTCTGGCACCAACAACAGGTTAGCATTTTGGTTTAAAGTGAAACATCTCAACAACTATTTTATGGGATTGCTTTGAAATTTGGTACAGATATTAAAGGTCCCTCGAGGTCACTTTTGATCTAGCACCATCATCTGGTCAAAATTTCAATTTGTCTAATATTTTGGTATGGCAACATTTGCCTCAGCTGCATTTTGTCAGTGTTTTAGGGGAAGCAGCTGACAAAAAAGGTTTCAGGTAGGACTGTAGTGAAATAATGGTTAGCAGGATAGCATTAAAAAGTTGTCATACTCATTTAACTTAGTATATCACTCAATATTTTTCCACTGGTCACCAGTCCCACCAGTGGGGCCCATCCCACGGTTTGAAAACCACTGAGTTAAAATAAGATGGAGAACCTTCTAAATATAATCTGCTAAACATAAGCTGTTAGCATTGTCACTGTCAGCACGTTAGCATGCTGATGCTAGCATTCATCTTAATGCACCACTGAAATGCACAAAACATAACACAAATGGAACTGAAACATCAACGCTCTGTAAACTATACCTTCTGAGCCAGAGGTCAGTCCCAATTGAGTGAATCGCCCTGTTTTGAAGGTCAAGGTCGCAACTGAAATGAAATGCATAATATTCTCTTCTTTTGAGTTGAAAAATCGTCAGACTCTGATCTGGGGAAATCAGGACAGCCCAAGTTTCTAAAGCATTCACGCCCCAGGATAATTTAATTTGGTTGTAAGGAAGAACTGGATATTTCTGTCCAACACACAACACTGAGAGAAAAACTGTAACGTGTTAATTTTAGTTCCAGTTGTCCTGAACTGGCCCTGATGCCCTGCATTTGCCTGTTAAAATACTCTTCTTTTACCAGTTTTCAGTCTGATACGTGGATTAAAAACCAGAGCTGAGGGCATAAATATGTTTGTGTCTTTGGCGTGTGTATTTGGTTTTTATCAAATCCCTACAGCAT
Organism: Nibea albiflora; assembly: GCA_014281875.1. Classification (NCBI taxonomy): domain Eukaryota; kingdom Metazoa; phylum Chordata; class Actinopteri; family Sciaenidae; genus Nibea; species Nibea albiflora. The sequence continues at coordinate 7,915,442 of CM024803.1, forward strand.
ATTACACTTACAAGGCTCTGTGCGCTAAGTAAGAATCACAGAGTGTAAAATTGACAGATGGGGCTATTTGGGTTTCCTTAAGTGCTCTGGGACACTCACACACTTTGGGTGGGTCTCTCGTCATCAGTTGTGATTTACTTATTTTAAGAGTAAATCCCCCCCACTTCACCACGCTCACTCGCCCTCGCTTCTTTCCGAGTTGAAATTAAAAGCAACATGTTGAGTTTGAAATCTAAACATTAAAAACATATGCGGTCCATTAGCATATCCCCCAGATGTTGCAGCGGTAATCCCAGGCCTTCTGCTATTCTGATTGGCCCAGAAGTTTAATCATGAGAATGTTAATGCCGAACATCAGAAACAATGAAAGTGCTCTGTGTGACGGGAACAGGAAGTGACACAGCTGTTCTACAAAAATCAGATTAACATAGAAAATGGATACGGTTAGACACTGGATGGCCAAAAGTATTTGGACAGAGGTGTACTTTTTTTTGGTGATTTTTGCTATTTTTCATAGTTGATGCTGTGAAAAAGCAACAACTATGTTCAAGTTACATTTAGTTCAAGTTACATTTAAAATTGTATGAAATTATCCTTTTGTGTTTTATAAAAAAGTTACCCAATCACATCTGTTCATATTTCAAATAAGCTGCTCACAGCCGACTAGGTTTCTGTTTACAGTATAGACGGCTGCCTGAACATACAAATACGGTACATAAATGCCACACTCTCAAGCACAGTGCAGGAGAGGAATACAGGGTCATATGGTGCAAAAAAAAAAAAAAAAAAAAAAAAAATTAAGGCGATTTAAAATGGTTATTTTTCAGACACAGTTTTAAGATGATCCTCTGAGTGTCTGATCTCTAAATGAACACGAACGTTTAAATCCCTCTCTCCTCTCTTGCCTCACTCTCTCTGATCCCAACCTGCTGGTAAACCTCTGAGTTGTATTTGAAGCCCAGAGACCATAAACAAGATATAAGAGAAAGTCAATCTTTAAATGTACTGGATGCTGGTCTGTTTAGTCATTTGGTTGATGCACGCTAACAGATTCAGATAGAGTGAAGGGAGGTAGCACACAATAAAAAGAAAAACATAAGAAAAAACCTCTCTTACTCTAATGTCTATGATCTTATGCAAGAAAATCTATTGTGTAAACACTTCAATAGCATGACAGCTTGTCTCAAGAAATCTTATTCTCATTGATAAATGAGAAAAAGCCGCCTGTATGTTCTAAACATATCGCTGTTCTCCGGCTAATGCTGGTCACAGTTTTCTAAGTTTCCCTGCTAAGTTTTTTAAACACATTTAGGGTATCTGTACTTTTGGGAAAGCAAGAATGTTACATGGAGAGTTGCAGAACCAAGTTTTAGGTGTGCGGTCAGAGACATCCACGCCGTGAATCCTACACTAAAGAGATGTGGGATTAGTACATATGGCTGTTGACAGCTAATGCTGGTCACAGTTTTATAAGCCTCTGAGATGTATTTGAAACATAAAGTTCACGCTCGGCCAAAGGCCAAGCATATTCCAGAAATAGCTGCTGAGATTTATTTCACACTTGCACATGTTTGGTTGGACATCACGCACGGTATACTGTATGTGTGGTGTGGAGACTGACGTGTATTATTATCACACATCATCTTTTGAAACCTTGAATCTAGTTAATGTGTTGTTGCTGGACTGTTCCTGGATGTTCGCTGCATTAATCAAAACCTTGTTAATTAAATGACAAAGATTTCAATCCTGATTATTTCTTGGTTGATTAATATATCTGAGTGAAATATTGCCTCATTAATAGATAGGTGTGTTTCCCTCAATGCTTTGACCCCAATTACAAATCCTAGTTTATAAACACACACCAACACCCATATACATGCTCATCTTTGCACATGCACGCACACTGAGTCTCCATCTATAACAAAGGAGGTCATTTAGCTGTCTTGCTAAGCTAGTGTTAGCCACAGGTTCAGGAGTTACTTTTTTCTAGTCAAAGGATGTCTGTAACTGGTAACTGATTACAGATTCCACATAACTTGCGCAGCACTCCATACAGCGTGCCAATATATGCACACACACATGTGCAGTGCACGCAACATGACATATGGCTGCAGACATATGGATGCTGTCGTTATTAAATACAGCTTATTAGTGACTACATCCAATGTGATGCATGGGCTATATAAATGGCCATGTGTAATTCAAGTTTATATTTAAATGTTTACGTACAAAAAAATGTCAGAGTAAAATGTTCTCAACAAGAGAGAAGCAGTAGATGGTGACACATGGCGTTTTACAGTAATGCCGTTCATATAGGTCAAATAGGCATCAAGACACTTAGCTGCTGTACTGGGCGATCTGTGATCACTGTAAATACCAAGGATATCTAATCCCTCTCTTTCTGTTTCTGTACATTAAGACTTTCTGGTATTTACAGCAGCTTTAACTCGTATCGTGACATATGTATTAAAGTAAGAGTTATAATAGGATCAGAGGTTTCCATGCAAAGGGTTAGGTTAAGGTTAAGGTCCCTGACCTTTTGAGGTGTACAGTAAATAAAAGAGTTTCTGTTTTTCTAATGGCAATGACACCTTATTTTACAATTAAAATCTAATAGTCATATTTGTATTTTAGCATAAAAGCGGCGGTAAGCAGCCAGCAAGAAGTTATGGCAGTACTACATATGGTATGATTATGCCCCCTTTCTAAAATAAAACAAAACAAAACACAAACATCAAAATAAAATAAAAATAAACAAACAAATCAATAAATATAAAGAGAAATCCTGAGACTTTATCATGTGAAAGTTGCACAAATATGGAGTGGAGCTGTGGAGAGTTATCATTCACAAACAAATCAAATGCAAGGATACACAAATGTATACATCAAGATGCGTGTCAGCTTAGAAATATTAACGCTAACCCTCCAAATGTAAGTAGAAAGAGATGGGCATTATTGGCTCCAGATGTTTCCATTATAGTCTTATTGTTGTGTGACAGGTTTTCAGGATTAGGATTAAAAACATACGCAGCTCATGTTCTCAAGTCTCAAAACTGCAGATTCCCACACATTGGATGAGGACAAACAATGAATTATTTGTCAAGTTTAAAATGATATATTTTTTAATTCAATTCGATTTAATTAAATGTTATCCTTAATGTTCAAATAGAAAATATTGCAGTTTTAAAATCAGAAAAACACAATCACAAATACCGAAAGTAGAAAAATGAATTACTTGCTCTGGCAAGACTTTTCTCTTTGTTTTTCAGCACCCTGGACAGAGACACAGTACAGCATATACAGAGAAAGGTATTTGTGTAAGTTAGTTAAGTTAGGAATGACATTCCCAGCTATGCAACATAGGCCAGACTTTCTTAATATGTCTGAGCCCAGGTTAGACATGAGGATTCTTGTAATTTGTAACTCAACCACCTCAACGAACTTCTTTCAAGGCAAATGAGCAGCACTACTACTACTACTACTACGACAGTCTTCTTCCCAATGTTGTAATGTGCTGCTCTGATTAATTACTAAGAATGATCAAGCTGAGCCGAATCACACCTCATTTTGTTATCAATCCAGTTACAAGACGATGATTTTAAACAGATGTGTCATGCACCACTGCTTGTTTTTCCCTGAAGCTTAATAAGTGTAATATTACATTTCATAAAAATGTAATAATTTCATTTGAAGTTAGAGGAAATGCTCTTTATTTCAGGCAAGGTGGGGTGCCTTCATGATGAAACTATCATAAACAAAACTAGTGACAGAACAGGGACAACCTTGGCATGGCCCAAAGCCGCAACATACTTATTGACTTAATGGCATGAGTTTACTGTCCTTCCAGCTCTCAGTCCAGCCCACTGCCTACCTCCCTGTGATACTAGACAGAAGTCAGCTCCTTCTCAGTAGTTTGGCATTTAGAGATTAGCTATACTGTATTTAGCTGGATTTGATCCATCTCGCACACTAGATCCAGCTCTTTCTTTACAGGGAGGTGCCATTCCGCATGCTGAGAAACATTTTCAGCACTCCAAGGCCCATGTCACCCGTTTGGTAATGTACCAGACTCCTAGCTTTAGGCAGCTTTTTTTTGAAGTCTCTGTTCCACAAAGGTGAATCACTCACAAACCCCATCGCCACGTTTAACTGAAGTGCTTCAGAGATGCATTCTCAACCCTAAATAATACCAGTGTGTTATTGTCAGTAGCTCACAGAGTGCGACTAAATTTACTTAATTTGAGGGTTTGGCTAAAATGTGCCGGTGGAAGAATAAAGCATGAGGGGGGATACCATGATCAGAAGCAACATTTTTAATGGTCAGGCAAGATAGGGAGTATAAAGGAGTAAATCCAGCCTCCCACCATGGGACGTAATGTCATTACAAAATACAACTAGTTATGTCACAGATGGAGAGGGGATGGAGGTGGTGGCAGAAGGAGGCCTATGACCCAGTTTAGATCTCACTGCGAAAAGATTCTAACTGGAGTCACACATCTGGAATTTGACTAATTTCTGCTGCTCCATTATGAAAAGACTTATTTTATTACAACCTTTAAGAAAACCTGGGAGGGTTTCGGTTTCTAGTGTTTCACTCCTTCCATCTGTGTCACTGGGCGTTCCTCGTGAACCCTTGGAGAGGACTTGACTGATGTGTGACATCACTCCACCCCCCCCAGGTTCTTCCTCCTCCTCCACCTCTTTCCCTCCCTCTCCCCCCCTTGGTCCTTCCTCTGTCACGTCACACAGCGTGTCCTGCGGGATCCGGGAAATGATTAAGGAAGACAGTTTCAAATACCTTTCAAGTCTCTCCCTGATGGCATCGCAAAGTAGGTGGGCATGGAGAAGGTGGGAGTTGGCAAGGGGAGAATGCCAAGCTGCCTGGCAGAGACAGGAGATAAGGTGAATATGTGAGTGTATGAGTATTGATGTCTGAGTGTGTGTGTGTGTGTGTAGAGTGGAAGAGGTGAGTGCGTCATTTGTGTGTACATGGGTTTGCATGTCAAGTGTGCATGTGTGGCGCTTTGTTAGTGTGTGTGTGTGTGTGTTTTCAGGGTTTGAGCACATCACTGTGCATTTGCACTTGTATGCTGTGTTCAAATGTGGGTGAAGGTATGGATGAGAAACGGATGTGCAGAGAAACGGGCGAGAAAAACGGTGAAAGGACAAGTTTGGCCTTTCGAGCTCCCGTAGCTGAATATATTATCTCCTTTAAATCTGTAATATACTTCACATAAGAGTGTCTTGTTCACGGTGACATACATACAGGGTCCCTCATTGTGACATGCTGCTCACTGTGGCATGACAGGGCGTGTGCATGTGTGAATACATGTCTGTGTGTGTATGTACAGTATGTGCCTACGTATGTGTGCGCACGGGTCTGTGCGAGGGAGAGATAATGAGATCTTGTTCAGCTGAGGCCTGGTCTTGATCCCCAGAAGCCCTGGACTCATTTCAGTGACAAACCTCTGAACAGAGTGAATACGAGACTGAACACCTCTGGCAGAAACACAAACCTGGTCTCATGTAGAGGGATCCAAGCGGACTACGAGTCCGTTGTGCGCTATAAGCCTGTGTAAGTCCAGGATGATAGCGTTTGTTCCTGTTGAGTGAAAAACTAGCCTTTTCTTCCCCAACAGGACTTTGTTCTTCCGTAAAGCAACCACCTTTACTGAGCTGCCCCCCATTTTTTAGTAGGTTTTAGTCATGAGTGGTGGTGGTCACATTATTTAACTCCGACTCTGACTGACAATCTTTTGAAATCTCAAAAGACTCCTTACTCACTCTGTGTAAAACACTTGAGGATCTCAATGCCACGGCCACAATGTTTGCTTCTTTTGTAGCAGGAGTGCATTGAAACAGGGCAGCATAACACATTTTTACCGTGTTTGTGCCTCTATAAATTTGGTTCAGTATCACTTTTTAATAGTAAACTACAAAAAATTACCTTCCAGAGGAGACCAGGGTTATGACGGTGATAAAAATGGTTCAAGAATAGGAAACTTTGCGTATGCAGCAATAGTTTTATCAGCCTCAAAGTCCACAGAGAGAAATTGTAAATTTGCAAAAGTAGTAGATGAAACTGTGATTAAACTCAATTCTATGTGCATTCTCCACCAACAGCAGGCAAGTGACCAGTATATTCACACGAACATCACCAACATGCTTACAGAGACACAAATTATGTCCATATTAAGTCATTCAAGGTGTGCACATAGTATGCGGCGACTCAGTCATGTACATTTAGACAGTATGATAGTTGAGGCCATGCATGGAAGGCTGCGTGGTGTCCTACAGACCTAAAAGGACATAGAGATGTAAGAACAAACACGCTCATTCATATCAATGAGACCTCGGAGTTGGAACAGCATGGATGCAAAAGGCTACAGCCGTAAAGACAGGATTAACCAGCGGAAAAAGTTGAACCCGACTCAAGCTTTGCCGCATTGCAATGCAGCATTATCTGGCAACACACCTTTAAAATACGTGCTTGTGCATTCCTGGTATTGTTTACCATGCGTGCAGTGATTACTTGCTATAGTTGTAAACTCCAGCCTCAGTTGCATTACAAATGTCTTTCTTTCTTCCCTCTTCCATTTCTCACTCCTCTCTCGTCCACCCTCCCTCTCCCCTTCATGCCTGTCAGCTAGCTTCACCGTGTGAGTTAGCCAAAGCTATCACTGTTCCCTTTTCTATTTGGCATTGTTCAAACTAAATGGAAACAAGGTAATTAGCTTGTTACAATTAAAGCGAGACGAGCGGATGAATTGTAATCACCCGCAATGGAGTTCCTGCTTTCTCCCCTGCAGCCTCCAACAGGCCAGCTGAGCTATCCTCATTTGCATAATTAAAATATACAAATGATAATGGATTTTGTAGTCAATGTCCAGAGGCTGCAGAGGCAGGGATGAGAAGAAAATATGAAATCACAATAACAACCACGCTGGCTTCGCCTAGAGGGGAGGGGAGGGACGAGGGAGGAGGAAAGGAAGGAGATGGGAAGAAAAAGAGGATGTGGGGCTACTGGAAGAGATGGAAAGCAGAAAGAAGAATGTGAAGATAATGGAGGATAAAGGAGAGAAAAGAGGAAAGACAGCCTGAACATCAGGGAGAACAGAATAAAGGTGGACCAATTACATTTGCAAATAGCACACGCCTGGCCCTGGCCTGCATTGCCCTCCCTCTAGGGAAGTCTTTTGCCTGATTACATGAAATTGGGATAGAATTAAACATCTAAGAGTTGTCCTAAGACAAACCGAAATGAAATTAGAACCCGACTTCTTTTTTACCTTGGAGCGCCACAGAGCCGCACAACAGGGAGGGAAGGAGAGACGGAGGGATTTTTGCAATTAGGCGAGGGACAATGTCGGTGAAATTAGGCCTCAGAGCTGAGTTCTTTCTCCCTAAGCTTTTTCTTTTTTTCCTCTCCTGGCTTTCTGTATAGTTTTCTCTCTTTTTGCCATCAGAAAGTTCAGAGGCGAAACAGCTGTGATCTCTTGATGCTGATGCGGTAATGGGTTTCAGACACACTCGCGCACACATACACGACCCCACTACGCCAAAATACACTTGCACACGCACGCTGGTGCCCTGGTGATTTGGCCTGTATGGCAGCTCAGTGCACAAGGAGTGACATTAGAGTGGTGTGCGCCGTGAGCACTGGGCACGGCCCCAAAACAACAACTGAACAGCTCTCCAGCCACCAAACTTGTTTCTTCTCTACAGTAAAGATTTGAGGGTTGAGGGAGGGAGTTCTTATTTAGTGAGGCGCCTCCTTAAAAACACGAGTGTTACTTCGCTTATTAAAGAAAAGAAAAAAGAATACGTTTGCTACGGGGATGACTGAAATCCTCCCTGCCTCCCTCCCAATTTAATTCAACACTTTCTTTTGTTTTGCGATTTCTGTTCCACACCCACCTTATGAATGTAAAACAAACTGTAAAAAATGATTTCATCGAAACAGAGAGATTTGTTAATATTATGACAGTAATACAAAAAAGGTGTGCCTCCACACATTCAGCTTCCCCACAGGGATGAGAAATCTGATCTAAGGTCATTTTATTACCAACACCTCCAACATAGGTGACAGAACTTGTCATTTGTCAGTTTTCCAACACAACTTACATGAGCATATTCTGATCTGGCATATGCATACGACCATTGATGGAAATGACAGCTATGACCTGGGCATGGGAATGGATACAGCACTTTGAAAAAAATAATCATAACTCAAGTTCAATTTACAACATTCCTCACTGAACAAACTCTGATGCTGGGCGTTAGTACCTTGAGATGATATTGTGATATCTCTGACTTTTTTACAGAAATGCCCATCTACAGCTAAGATTTGGTTATGTACTTGTGCCAACCATCCACTGGAACCTCGTCCGTTCAAGCTTTTTTTTTTTTTTTAAATAAAATTCAAATTTTTGTTTTACTGTGCCGTTGTTGGATAATCCTTCTCTGTCGTTTTCTTTCCACCCACTTTCTGTTTTTCCCCCCTCCATGTATCAGCAACAATTTGTTCTGTATCTCTCTATGTCTTTGTCTGTTTGTTTTGTTCTCTTTCTCTTACTTTACCACTTTTTCTCATCCACTTCTCTTCCCCCCTCCATGATGACTCAAATACTCATTTGTTGCTTTCTTTCCCTCCTTCAGCTCCTTCTCTCTCCCTGCATTTGACGCTATTCCCCTGAAAACTGTATTACCAGCATGTGTGCAATGAAATGAAATGTTCATGGTGGTGTTTGACGGTTCCCTCCGTCTCTCTATTTAAATAGTAATTTTCTCTGTTCTTCACCCCTTTTGTTTTCACTCTTCTACCGGCACACACACACACATCCACACACACTCTCTCTTTCTGCATCCCCTTCTTTTGGTGTCCACATTCCCTTTTGCTTTCCTCAGAACTTGTATATTTTAAGTCTATACTGCTTTGTTTTAATGTTTAGAGGTTTGTACCCCCCCCTCTCTTCTTCTTTCTCCGTGCATGTGTGTGAGTGAAAGCAATAACAGTGGCAGAGCTGTAAGTAAATAATGAGGAGTAATCAAAGTTAATGGAACCCAATGGGAGCCACAGCTTCTGTGTGTGGCAATAATCTCATTTAGAGAGAGAGGCAGATTTAGTGGATAATTGGGGCCTAAGTACTCACTGATTCCCCTGCTAACTAACTAACTAACTGAGCTGCCGATGCTTGTTTTGTTTGCAATCACGCCGACACAGATGGAGCACAAACAAAGAAGAGACATTTGATGCACTCCCTCGTCTTGGCTCGCCGTCTTCCTGCTTTCCTTTTTTTTCCTATTTCATTTCTTCTCTGTACTTTTACTCCCGTTATGCTTTCACGCCTTCTCCTCCTTTCCTTTCTTCCTCTCTGCCTCTTTTCTTTTCTCCCCCTCTTTTTCATTGTCTTTTTTCTTCTCACACCTCATTCCGTTCTTCCCCTCTCATTTTCTTTCCTATCAGTTGCATCTCCTTGTTTCTTTCCCTTCTCTACTTCCACTTTCTTGTGTGTTCACCTCTTCTCCATTCGTTTCATTTCTGTTCCTTATCTGCCTTTTTCCTTAGCGTTGTTTCTTTTCCTCTTCCTCCATCACTCTCAAATATTTATATATTTTTAGATTTTTCTTTCTCCTCTCCACCAGTTTCTTTTCATTAATTCTCTTGCTTGTCCTGTCCAGGCTTTTTTTCTTTATTTATGTATCTCCTCTTCTTTCCTTTCCTTCCTTCTCTTCTTACATCTCATTTACTGTCTTTTTTCCTGTCAGTTTCTTTTTGTTTCATTTCTTTAGTTTCCTCTTCTTCTATCTTTTCATCTCCCCTCCTTTCTTGTCTCCTTTCTTCTCCACACATCCCATTTTCTTTCTTTTTCCTTTTCATCTTAGTCTTTCATTCTTTCCTGTGTTCTGCTCACTTTTAAGACCTTTCATCTCATTCTTTCCTCCTCCTTTCCTCACTTCATATTTTTTTATTGTCTTCTAGGTCCACTTTTACTACCTGTTATGTTTTCATATCTTCTCTCCTTATCCTTGCCCTTCTTTCTCTCCTACTTATCTCTTATCTTTTTCTTTTCTTATCCTCACATTTGTATCTTTTTTTTTCTTGTTTGTGTTAATCTCTTTCCCTTACATTTCATCTTCTCTTCTTGTCCCCTTACCACCTCTCCTTTCCCTTGTGTGTGTCCAGGACTTAAAGAGAGGCAGACATGTACATGTATGTGTGTATTTGTGTGTGATGGAGTTAATGGAGGATGCTCTCAGTAGCACAGCGGGGCTCCACTCGTTCTTTGGAAAGACCAGCATGCTTTGTTTCAGGTGTGTGTGTGTGTGTGTGTCTCTGTGTGTGTTGCTTTTCTCTGTGGCTATAGCATACTGTAACACTGAGTCTTTAACCCTCAATTTGATAAGAGATACTCAGCATGATGACTGGACGGCTGCCAAATCTCCCTCGCTGTCTTTCTACTTATCCCTCAGCTGATTTCTCTTCATTTCTCTCCTGTACTTCACTCTAATTATCTATCTTTCCTCTTTTCTTTCTTATTCATGCTCATTTCCTCAGGACTTATCCCTTCATTCCACATTTATTGGTATGAATCTCAGATGAACAGTATTAACAAAACATCTAAATACAAAAAGAAATTAACTAGAGAAATAATTAACAAACAGATAAAACATAAGCCATTTGATTTCCCTTCAGTCTCTTTACTTTGTTTACCCATTTCTATAGTCTTTCATTTGCTTTCTTAACTTCTTTCCCTTTTTTTCTCCCCTTCCCATTCCTATTCATTTGCATATTGTGCTTACTTTTTTTTATTTATTTATTATTTAGATCATTCAAAGATGAAAACATCAGCTTCCATTATGGACTGACTGGTGAATCAACCCAGTGCATTATCAGACCTGATTAAGAGTCTAACTCTTAGTCTTGGTGTTGGTGACAATTAAATCTGCAGCTCTCGCAGCATTTCGTGCCAAAGAGAGTCATTACTCCCACAGGTTTCTCTTTCCTGTTCGACTGGATACAGCAGCCGTCGATCACTGGATGGTTTTACATACTCATCAAACAGAGTCATTTTTCCAGGGTGCCAAAAGACCTCGCGGGTCAGGTCACATATTTAAAAGTGCAATTTGCAAAGCCTTCTAGCTACATTTAATATTTTTAAGTATGGTTATGCCACTGTGATTATATGTGTTCAGTGAATGCATTGTGGTGTCTGCGGATGTGTGCGTGCATCAGTAGTGTGTGTGTGTGTGTGCGTGTAGGAGGGGAGGCAGCTTAAAGCAGCACAGCAGGTCAAAGCTAGACTGTAAAAGATGTGTTTAATCTGAAGATATTAGACTCAGGTTATTTTTACTTACCATCGCTCGGTATTAAAAAAGCACAGTTACAGTTATTGTGCGGTCAGGAGGTAGTTACGCTTATTGGAGGGGATCTTGGGAAAGCAGCTGAGATTAAAGGGGCCGTTTAATCAAGGAGTGCACATGCACACAAACACACACACGCACACACACACACACAATTACTCTTTTCGATATGTACACAGAAATTGTACAAATACGTTGTACAAATACGTATACACACACACACACACACAGGCTTGCGCAAATATATCTAAGGCTCCTAGAAGCTTATGAACACACTGTTTGGGTAAAGTCCACCATTACATAAATGAGCAGGATAAGATGCTTAAACATTATTTACACACGGGGCAAGAGGGGATTAGAATCGACCCGTGTCAGTCTCTCTTCCTTTTTTGCCCTTTCGTTTTTTCTTTGTTGTTGTTTTGTTTTCTCTTATTTCCCCCTTCACATGGTTTTCCTACCCTTCTTGTATTTTCTGTAAACCTAAACTCAAAAATAAATGGTCAAACTTGCTGACACAATCCACAAGACTGATTTTTAAACAAAGATGTTTCTTTGTCGTTGTTGCTTTTTCCAGCTTTAACCCTTTTTTTTTCAATTTGTGTTTTTGTGTCGCTTTATGGTGTACGTATGCTGTCAGTGTGTGTCTACCAAAAGCACATGAATGTCATCGAACTGAGTCGAATACAATACTGTTGGTCAAACAGTACAAACAGCATCACTAAGTGAGTCAGAGAGTAAATCGACCTCTGCGTCAGAGTGCTAACTGGAGCGACTAGTCATCCTGTCACAAGACCTGATTGGCTCATTTAAATACCGCTCAGGTGTAATTGGCTGGCAAATTAAACTGTCATTATTGGACAGGCGAAGAGGGAAAAAAAAGCACAGGGGAGTGACAGGACAAAATGGCCGACTTTCTCCCATGGGAAAACTCTGGGAAATAAGGGGAGACAGACATATACACACAGAAAGACACACACTTAGAGACCTCATTCTAAAATGCATATGATGCATGAACTCACTCAGACAAGCGTAAATACACACGGGCACATGTGCGCTTCTATAGAGGCAGAAAGTCACAAAGTGCACATAGGAAGTATAGTTACATTTCTAGAACCTTACTTCATAACTACAATTTTCTTCTTCTACCATCCTAACAGTCTCTTCTTGTCCACTTTTTTTCCAATTCAGCAATCTGTTTCTATCCTGCATCTCTGGTCCACTCTCTGTTTTGACATGGCTCAGTAATAAAACTGATGGATGGATGGTGACCAGAGCTTTTCCAGGTGAACCCTGACCTCCCAGAGTGTGTGTTTGTCTAAGTGTGTGTGTGTGTGTGTGTGACTATGGCCCATCTGTGTGGGCCGTTGAGAGCCTCTCCCTCTTTGCCCTCTTATTCTGACCCACATCCTCAACGGTCAACACTGAGAGCACTCAGGCCCCGGGGAGAGTGTCTTTCTTTCTTTGTGTGTGTGTGTATGTGTGTGTATTTATGAGTGTCAGTACATGCAGGGGTGAGTCTTAGGCGAACAGAAATACACACACACAGTTTTTCATGATCTCATCAATGGATTGTGAATACAGTATTAACGATGGCTGGGCGGCCCCTGGCCACTACTTACTGAATCAGATATGTGACATCTGATATGGCTTCAATTTGAAATCCATTTGTAATGCAATATAGCAGTGTACTTTATGTGGAGGTCAGGACCCAAAGTTGGGTCATTGAAAGATCATAATTATTTCAAAGGAAGTGAATGTCCTCAAAAGCAGAATCATTCGCCTTATTTTGAAATGAGTCCTTTCAACTTTAAACACTATCGTAACTGCTTCAAAGTCAAACTTTGGGTGTGAGATATGCACTATGTGAGATACAAAGCATATTTGTGAATGAATGTCAAAAACAAGCAAAAACATTTAGGTAGTGTTTTTAATTTACACTCTAGCTGCAGGTAACAATTACCTTCATTATTGATTCATCTGCCAATTCAACACTGGACCAAATTAATGCACCATGGAGAGCATACAAAGAAGTACAGCTGTGGTTCATGTTTTTTTTTTTTCTCAAATTCCTAAAAGAGTTTACATTAATGGACATTAGCTGTCATTATGTAAACTCCAGAAGATAAATGCAAAATAAAAAAAATAAAGCTTTACATGTTCCCCGATCTTCCATACGTAGCTAAACTTGGAGAGTCTGGCACCCTGGCAATAGTTGGTCAATGGTGGCTACTATACATGATCACTGTTGAGGAAGTGGACAGAATTTCTATTTCAGGTTTCCCTAAAGAGATGTTCCGGGCCACAAACCTGACTGATTGTACTTTAGGCTACAGTTAGGTAGCTGTGTTATTACTATACACAAACAGCACAAAATTAAACCTGTAAGCTTTAAGCAGGAAATTAAAAATTTTTGTGTCCGACTGGTGCACAGTAATTACACGGCTTTTGCTGCTACACCTGTCGGCGCTAGGCCATAGATAGAAAGCTGAAGGTTTCAGCAGGGAACGGTGTATATTTGGCCTCATGCTATCACAGTACTAATATCTGGTATTTAATATGACATTATACTGTAATGGCCAACTGTATTCTGCTAATGACATGGTCCAGTGAACCATCTGTCCGGGGAACAAGAGGACAGCAGACATTAGATCGGCTGTCAGAGGTGATACGCACACAGGGTGCCATTAAGTGCTGTTGAGGATGGAAAGCCTTCGCTTGGTGTGTGTTTGAGTGTGTGTGTGTGTTTGGTGCACAAAGCTCAAACAAATGGATTCAATCCCTCGACGAACTGCGTGTGTCTCAAAGCCCCGTGCCCCTGTTGTGACATCATCTATGAATGTCATAATTGAGGGTCGGTAAATTGCCACTCTTCCCCGCTCAGCGTCGCCCCATGTGTCAATACCGAGGTTCAAGGTGACGGAGCGGATCAATACACAGAGACAGGAGCCATCCGCTGAATTTACAGCCCAGTAACAAGAGAGCAACGAAACGACGCTGCTGTAGCCTTCAGCAAGCTACTGGACGAGACTGCAGCGCTGCTGGCGAGCATTTGTCAAAACATGCACACCAGTGATTCTCCGAGGAATTTTGTGTTCTCGTTGTTGTTCCGGGGAACCGTTTTGGTTTGGGCTTTGCATCAGTCACAGCTGTGGTTGTGTTTTACTTGTAGCTGTGAACAAGTTTTCATTTGGGTGAATATTTTTTTTTATCAGCGAGGAAATGATACAGGTAAAAACTAACATTAACAATGCTTCTGTTCCATTTAGATGTCCCAGTGAGTCATGCCTGTGAGGAGCAGGCAGACCCTGAAAAACCTAAAACAAATACAGATGTTATCAATTCACTTCTAACTGTAGCTCAGTGATGGAAAGCAACAAAGTGCATTTACTCAGGTGTTGGTACTTAAAGGATGGTGACTTTTGTCTCAGCAACAAAACAACATGCAACAACCAGCATCCCTCCTTTGAATGAGCATCATGGATTTTGTCCCTAAATTCTGACAGTTCAGTCACAGAGGGGATTTCTTTGCCTTTTTTTCCCCCATTTAAGTTGTAAGTGAATGCATGAATGTATATTTTTGCACTGGTGTTGTACTACTTTTACTTAAGTAGACAATCTGAATTCTTCTCGATGTCTGCCGTTAAAAAGGTAGCAGCTGTGTCATGATGTATTTTTTGTCCTCGTCGTTTTTACCGTTTTTGGACTTAACGCATGACGTTGAAATTAATGTAGAGGTACAGGCATGGATGGATTTTTTTGAATGCGCCTACCAAGCACAGGCCCATGGGACTAAGAGGTCAGAGAGCCCTGAAGCCATATCTACACATCTTAAGTAACTTATTAGCATTTTTTTTTTTTTTTAGAAAAAAACAGCACTTGCACCACCATTTCCTTTCATTGTATATTTGGTAATCTAAGCTTATGCTTTTTGAATAATATCTGTGGAAATGTGTCTGCAGTGGCAAGATGTACAACCTTTCTAAAATACTGAGGTTCATGGTCAGTGTCAGGAACAGAGACATGCTACTGAAAAGGAAAGACCAAGCAAGAATAAAAGCATGGTGTAGGTGAACTTCAGAAAACAAACAAACAAAATTAAAGCATTGCATTTTGCATTTCTTTGGTCTTGCATATTGTGCTTGTGCATCAACTGACATGCATGTGTGGGTGTGTGCACATGTGTGTGAGTATGTGTGCATTCATCACAGCAGCTACAGTGTCCAGCAGGCATGGATGCCACAATGATAGTAGGTGAGCTGTGAAGGTGACGATGCCTGCCGTGTGTGCGTGCATGTGCGTGAGTTTCTGTGTGTGCATGTCTGTGTGCGTGTTCCAGGTGATGGATTAGCTTCATTTCCAGTGTAAGCCGTCTGTTGTGAGTGAGTGAGAGTGTGTATGCTTGAACCTAAGCAGCAGGAGGGAGTGTGTAAGTGATACGTGTGTCTGCTGGACCGTGCGGGTGTGGGTGTGTGTTTCTGTCACATTGTGTCTATTTGTATGTGTCTTTACCTGCAAGTCTGCGTGTCTGTGTGTTTGTGTGACAGTGGCTGAGTGATGGGTCCAGTATAGCGTGTAGTATAGTGGACAGACGCTGGGTTTCTGTTGCCGTGGGCAATGGCGAGGTGTGTGTACAATATAACGTGTGTTGACAGGCGCGATGGACATCACACGGTTATGATGACCTCAACCTGCTGCAGGTGACAAGCCCCCCCCCCCCATCACAAACACACATAAACTGAATCACTGTTAGTGCTTCACAAAAAATCCCAACCTAATATACTTATTAATATATGTAATAAAACAAAAAATAAAAAATAAAATAAAACATTGGTTTTGCTGATTGGAGGGTATGTGCCTGCTGACGCATTTTATACTTACAATGCGATGTTTTCCCACAGACTTGCTATAAAAGCAACAGGTTCAGTCCTCTGAATTTGAAATACTATAAACAGGTGATTCAGTGAGATCTGTGAACACAGTGTCAACACTACACACGCGACACAAACAATCAGCCAGGATGTAAACAAGCCAGTAGTGTAGTTTAACCGCGAAATGGCTCTTTGTAGTAATAGAGCTTGATGCAATCAGCGCAATTAAATTTCATAAGAGCTATACCAGTAAATGATTTTACGGGTATGTGTGTGGAGAGCCAGCAGGGAATCATCTTTGGTTTGTTTGAAATCGGTCTGATTGTCTTGTGCTTCTTTTAAGTGATGTCACAAGCAATGTTCCCGGTTGTTCCTATGATGATCAAAACAATCTGTAATGATATGGACTCATTTAATAATAAAACAATTTTTTAATGATGCCAAAAACAATTGAAAAGAGCTTATTTCAGAAATGTATTTTGAGACAAGAGGTAGAATCCATAGTCACATTCCCACTGCGAAAACTGTGAAATGTGACCTCAACATGAGAGGCTACAGATATACTTTTGCAACTACTGTGATGCACAATCTGAAAATCTAAAACCTTCAGAAGAAAGACAGCCCTCAGAAGATTCCACTGAAGAGAAAACTTTCATCTTAAAGGGTATATATTTGAAATATGTACATGTGTCTTAATAATTTAATGAAATGAATACAACTTTTTTGATTTAGAAAAGTGAACTTTAAGTAGAGTGTACATTCAACTGCATGTCCGTTTGTATGTGTGTCTGCCAGTGCACGCATGTGCTCGAACTGTGTGTGTGCACTTGCTTTGTGTGTGTTTTTTTTCTCCTTAGCCTCCTGTGAGCCCAAAACAAGGTAAACGTATAATAATAACATCTTCAAAATGTATCTCCCCATCTTTCTCCCTTGAGCAAAACAATACACACCCCTCACGCCTCCTCCACACCTCCTCCCTGCCTCCTCCCCCCCAGCAGTGCGAGGAGCGTCCGGGTGTGAAATGTAAAAGGGAGAATGCTGTCGTTCAAACTGTCCCAACCACCAGTGTCTCTCTTGGTTTCTTCCAGCGACTCTGCCTCATGTTTGTTTCTTACCCTATTTCTCTGTCACGGCCGCCCTCTCTCCCCTCTCTCTCTCTCTCTCCCTCTCAGGTGGGCTGGCTGCTGCAGGTTGCAGGTGTGTGGGACCCCTCAGCCAATGAAAAATGAGCGCCGTCGCGCGCTGTGACTTTGATGAACCTCACTGAACGTCGGCCTATCACTCTTCTCCATTTGGCTTCCCCCGGAAAAACCGCTCAGCGACACATACACACACACACGCATACACACACACACACACACACACTCAAACAAAAGTGGCAAACGCTGTGGACCAAATATTTGTCTTGTTGAAGGAAGAGGCTGCGCTCGGGTAAATGCGCGGTCAAGAGGGCCTTTTTTGTCTTTGTGTGTGTGTGTGTGTGCGTGTGTGTACTCACATAATACCCAAGATGTGGAGCATTTCTGAGATTATAACACATCTGTTAGAGTGATTCGACTTTGAATGTAGTGCTCTGAGAAGTTGACTGAAGGTAAATAGAGTGATCTTCAACAACAGTCACTTGGCATGGAAAGACAAAACACTGTCCAGAGGTCACTGTGCGTGTGTGTGTGTGTGATAGGCATGGTCTGGTATGCGTGTGTGTGTGTCTGTCTGGTATCTGCTATGTGAGCAGCTATGAGAGTCGGGAGGCTAATCCCTCCCAGTTGGTCCCTAATCCGGTTCTAATCCCTTTAAAACTCTCTATCAGCCTCCCAGGACCTCAGCGGGGTTAAATCTTGTCAAGTAACACACCAGAAAGGCACACACACACGCACACACACACACACATACAGCCCTGGACTGTGGGTTAAGTGTTAACAAATCACTGTCATCCCTTGTAAGTAAAATGAGCTTCTCTGAACTTCTTAAATGGGATTATGTCTACGTTCCCTCACAGCAGGTTGTAGATGAATGAGCCTCATCTTAATCTTCCATTCTTCATTCCTCTGTCCGTCTATTCACTTACTCAAACCTCCTTTCACTCACTTTTGTTTCCTCCTTTTTCTCCCAATTTAAAAGACAAATGAAAAGGCAGCAGTAGTGTAGACGTGTCATTTAGCTGCTTTGTTCTTAAAAGTGGACACAAGGCTGTTATGTCAAAGATGTTTTTGATTAGACAGGAGAGCTGCCTTATAATGAAAGTGCCCTGATTCCTTAAAATAACTGAATAAAGCATTTACAGTGCAATTACAATTCATTAATTTATTTTATTAATTACAAGCATTTACAGTAGAGTTAAAGCAATTGTGTTCGTAGTGACTTAAATGAATTAACAGGTCACCTGGATCTTACTAGATCTCACTCTGAATGTTGTCTTTGCTCTCTAAAGACACTCTCCTCCTACTACTCAAGCTGTAGTTAGATTACTTTGAAGTTAGGAAACTGGTCAAGTAATGTAAAGCATCAGTACTGTTGTGACCAGAACTATGTTTATTCAGGTATATAATTTTAACAAATGCATACCAGCCAATCAGAAACAAGCATAGTCTGAGGCCCCGGCATGCTTTATGAAAAAAAAAAAAGTACCCACTTTCATTATACACAGATACACACACTCCCTCTAATCCTCTGGTTCACCCCTTGCCCCCCCTTTCACTTCCCAAACAGACAAAAGCATTACACAAATGAAAAACAAGTAAGAGGCTGGAGGGGAGGCAGGGAGGGGAGGAAGAGGGAGGGGCGACTGAGATTTTATTTAAGTGTTCTTGTAAGCCATCTAAGATATTAATGTTGCAAAGCTACTTATCAATATTTAAGAACATAAAAGGAGTGTGAGGGCGGAGTTGGAGTGTTGTGTGTGGAGAGGGCAAACCAGGAGGGACCTGCACTCTCGAGGTGTGTGCGTGCGTTTGTGTGCATGTGCGCGTTTGCCAGAACCACAGAACAACAATGAGAGACGAGATGAGGTCTCTCTGACAGTTAGAGAAGAGGAATTGCTTGGTCTCTGTCTCACTAAAAGCTTTAACACGCCCGCAAACGTGCGCACACACACACACACACACACACACAAACACACACGGAAAGTGAGCGCTGTTAAGTGATGGTCAGGATGGTAAATACAACTGCTAATGTCCCGTGACCGCAACATACTTACTTTATGTTGTGGTTAAAATGTCCTGATTTATGTTAATGCTTATGTTTGTATTTGTGTATGTACACGTGTATACACACATATACATGTGTATACACATACATGTACATGGATAGATATGTTTTATGTACAGCCTGTTTGCACCGTTTGTAAGTCCAAAACACGTCTGTACACAGCAGGCCTGTCACTATGTCAGATTTGTGTCAAATTCATCTTCAACTTTTATTGTGCGTTTGTCCTTTCTTTCTGGAAAATGAATTAGTGGGATTTGAGAGATTTAATGACTTTCATGGGCTTTCTGAAATGGAAAATCATCTAACATAGAAACTGGTTCTTCTCAACACATCTTTAAATAAAGGTATCTTCCTTCCTTTGCACTCTCCTTCTCACCTCCCTGCTGTGTTCCACCCCATCCTGCCGTCTCTCCGTCCATCTAAACCTCCACCTTCTCTGGGTTTCGGTCCCTCCCTAAACATTAGAAATCATCAGGGAGGGTGACGAGAGGTCTGTTTGCAGGAAGAGGCTAAAGTACTGCAACCTCTCTGGAGAGAGAGAGAGAAAGAGAGAGAGAGAGAGAGAGAGAGAGAGTCAGAGAGTTACACAACAAAAATCCTTTTCAATTCTCCTCTCATTAAATGAAAAAAATAAACCAACAAAAAGCTCCTTTGTCTAAAAAACTTGAATCATGCATTTAGCGTGCCTATATGTGTGTGTGTGTGCGTGCGTGTGTGTGTGTTAGTGTACAGGGGACAAAGACATTAAGGGGTGAGCAGCATGAGCAGCACTCCGCAGGTGTTTTCCACCTCTGTAGCTCGAATACATTAAAGCTACACGCACACACACAAACACACACACAGTGACCTCTGGACAGTGTTCTGTCTTCCTGTGTCTTCCCGTGTCATCTCTAGTGTTACACATCCAAAACACTTTCTGAACACAAACCACTAAATGATGGCTGCAGGGTGGAAGAGGTGTGCGTTTGTGTGTGTGTGTGTGTGTGTGTGTGAGAGTAAGAGAGAGAGGGAGTCAGAAAAGGGACGAGAAAGATTTTGTGGGCGTGTGAATGGGAGAAACTGTTTGTGTGTATTATGACCCAAGGCAGGGCTAGATGGATGGGTGTTCTGACCTCCCTGCAGGGGTGCAGGCACGCTTATTTACACAAAGCACCCTTAGGTGTGTAGGTGTATGTGTGTATGTGAGTGTTTGTGTGTGATGCAAGCTTCCAAACTTATTTATACGGAGAGAAACACCCATACTGTAAATACAAATATATTGAATATGTCTAGTTTTAATTACTTCGTATCTCTCCCTCATTTAGGTGAAGCTACAAAACAAAACAAAAAAAAAAGGTGGAAAATAACTCAAACCCCCCCCCAGACGCTCAATATCTGAGGAGATCTGATCATATTTAGAAAGACGAGAACCAGTTTATATCAAATTAATGTTGCACATGAGAACAATCATATACTTCCATAGAGATACATCCAATGAGAATTGAACAGATAACTGTCAGTATTAGTGCTTTGCTGGGTGCAGGGCTGCACATAACTTCATGGCCAAAACATGCAGACTTCTTGTCCGTTTTCTCCAAGTTTGACAAGAGTTTAAACTGAGGGAATCTTAATGCAGATGTTTGTGCGCTTTTAACTCTGTCGCAACTTGTTGCACAGAGAGGTGCAGGGTAGCAAGGAAGACAAACCGTCACGCCGGCCGGGATGACTGACCGGGGTGCTGCTCTTCACGTAGCAAAGACCAAAACCAGTCCATTCTCTCCCAGTCTTAACAAATATATATACACTCCGATAGGCCTCCTCTGCGACTCAAACTGGTCTATCAGGGTAGATGTCTGGACTCTGGAGTGGCCACTCAACAAGGTTAACAATAAAAAAAAGTATAATAATATTATTAAACAATATAATAATATTATTATATTATAAAATTATTATTATATCATCCTTATTATTGAATTATGCAATATATACTCTACATTCAAATTGAATTGAAAATAAAGTACCCACCTATTCATGAATCCCATAAAGGGGTTGAGGCGTACTTCCTCTTTAAGCACCTGTCTAGATGGCCTACACAAATAGACTCATACTCAACACAACGCACATTCAACACATATTTTCAAACACATTCAGTTTATGATTTGTTGTCAACATGTTCTCACATACTTATGGCCAAGTAGATATACTACGACTAAAATGGGGTTACATCAGAAAATCTGCGTGTTGTGTCACCCCTATGTGAACCTATGGGGAATGGGCTGCAGGCTAATCACCATGTTACGAACACACAGATGTTAAAAAACTCGTCACCAGGAGAGACTTCGAAGAATGTCACTTCTTCAGCTAATATTCAAAACACATAAAAAATAATCAGCTAGTATGAGAACACCACAGCACTGCCTGACACACCCTCTGTCTCTGTGATAATCTCCGCGCTACTGTGCTCCCCTTGGAGGTTGACTTTTCCTGTTAAATATTCATCTCTGCACACTGTTATCATTATTATGTCGTTATTTATTTAATGTTTATCTTAAATTTTTAGCATGTTTGTTGGCTTATGGCGCTAAAGTTGAGGCAAGAAATCGAATTGCACATTCAACGACACAACGCAGCCCGGTTTAAATAAGTAAATAACTTTAAGACTCTTTTCTGCAACAAATAAAAACACTATTGCTCTCTGGTGTGTCTCGGACGGTGTGCGGTCCTGTTGTTTGTTTGTTTTTACATAATCAAGACATACATTGACTTCTGATGAGTATTCGAAATGCAGTCAATCAGCTGTTTTTTTGTTGTTGTCCAGCTGTGTAAATAAATTGGAATCCCTGATAACAGCTTTCACAATTCAACAGCAGCTTTCCTCCAGGTTTAATGTATGCTTGAATAACAACCCTGTCTGTTTTTACACTGTATGTGAGAAAAATTGGTCTACGTCTACAGAATCACATTGATTTGCCTCTAAAACGGTGCATAAATTGTGCATTTTATGGAAACAGAAAAATCCATGCCGCTGTTTACAATGGTTGCTGCTTCTGTAAATCAGAATGTGATCAATGTGTGTATTGACTCATCCATAGCCTGCGTGTGAGTATATATCTTGTGTGCGTCTGTGTGTTAACGATAGTTGCCTATTTGGGGACACAGTGCATGAGCAATGTGATGGTTTACATGTTTACATTTTGTTTGTGCAGTAACTTTTTGGGGGTTTTTTTCCCCCGCAACTTTTCAGTGTGTGTGTATGGGACACCTGCGGGTGTTTATGTCTGCATGTGTGTCATTGAACAGGCATGCTGTTGTGTGTTCCTCTGTATATTTGTGTGCCTGTGTGTGTGTGTGTGTGTGTCTTTTCAGCCCTCCAGGAGGGTCATTTCTGTATTGACAACCTGCTTGTCCCTGTCATACAGAGAACATGAGTAGAAAGGCCATTCTCATTTAGCCTGATAAAGCGCCCATAGCGTCATAACGACCTCTAGCCATTTA
This sequence comes from Nibea albiflora, assembly GCA_014281875.1. Classification (NCBI taxonomy): domain Eukaryota; kingdom Metazoa; phylum Chordata; class Actinopteri; family Sciaenidae; genus Nibea; species Nibea albiflora. Next base: position 7,938,355 of record CM024803.1, read on the forward strand.
TAAATCATACTTTAACATGAGGGAGCCGGACCTCTAACCGCCGACTGATTGCAGAATTGATCAAAATGACTCATTCATGAATCAGAGTAGCATTTTTGCAGCACGCTGGGCACAATCACGCAGCATTTTAAAAGGTTAGATGTTCTGGTGGGAAATAACACGGTGGTTATGGTACGATAAATATTGTAGTACTTATATTTTGGCTGATCTTTTGCTTTGTGGTTTTATAACTTTGTTCCAGTGTATAAGTCTGCAAGTTATTATTTTACATTCCTTTCTTTTTTTCTTCCTCCTCTCCTTTCATTCTCTAAATGCATCTTTTCAATCCTTTTTTTTGGTCCTTTTTCCAACCACCTTCCCCCTTCATATGAATCTGCATAGGAACAATCAGCAGCTCATGTTTACTGATTCGCCCAATCAGGTATCAGTTCTCCCTTGAGGTTCAAGGTCCCCATTGAGTGTGTGCATGTATGTGTGCATGTGCACATGGGTGTGTTGTGGACGAGAGAGGAAAATCCCTGGGAGAGTCGAGCAGAGCGTGTTGATCGATCCTCAGCAATTACCAGCCAATCGAAATGTGATTTATTTCCCAAGGAATCATTTCAATATCAAAAGAGCCGGTGAGCGGACGGGAGGCTGTGTGTGCATGTGTGTGTGTGTGTGTGTAGGGAGATCCTTGTCAATAAACTACCACTTACTCCTCCATTCGTCTTTTTCCTGTATCCCCTCCGCCTATCCTTCTCTCAACCCGTCCATCTCTACATTTTCTGCTCTTTTCCCTCTCCTGCTTGCAACATCCTTTCTCGCCACCCACAACTCCCCGCCTCCCTCCCTAACTTTGCCTGTCCTCCCACTCTCCCTTTCTTACGTTTTCTCCCCTCTGCACTCATCCTGTCCATCTTTCCCTCCCTACACGCATCCTCTATCCATCCACTGTTGTGATTCTCCCCAATATTCCTCCCCTTTCACTCCATTGTCCCTTCCTCCCCTTGCTCTCCCTCCATTCAGCCCTTTCCCTCCTCCCTCCATCTCTCCCTGACTGCTCCCCTGTGAGGCTATCATTCTGAGGCCTTGTCAATACGACCAGTCAACCAAACAAAAAGACCAACTGACCAATTGAGGTATTTTGACTCTTAATCCCCCCCCACCTCATCCCTCCTTACCCTCCTCCTCTCCTTTTCACCACAGTCTCCTCCCCTCCTCTCTCCTCGTCCCGTTTTTTTGCACTTAATTAAGTCGCCAAGTGGCTGTCAGGAATAATTTTTTGCTGCAGCACGGGGCCGAGGGCCGCGGTGGACTTGACATTTGATAATATTGCGTCTCCACGTTGATTGAAATTGATTTTAGGGGGGAGAGAGGGCCCCTGCTCGCTGCCGCCGTGATCGTTTGACAACTCTCAGCCAATCAGCCCCAAGGACAGCCCGTGGACCCCCACGTCTTTGGCGTGGCAACTCATATTTCCTACGAGTGATGGCTGGCCGCCTGCTTGTGTGTGTTTGTGTGGGTGAGAATGAGTGCGTGTCTGTGTGTGTCAGGGTACCAAGGGTCGGACATAGAGTACCGTCGCAGGGTCATGGAACTGGCAGTCACATTTCCCATAAATCAGCTGGGCAGTGTGGAGGGAGAACGTGTGGAAGTCTGAGTGTGTGCACAAAACTGCCTGCTCCCTTATGTGTGTGTGTGTTTGCAAGGTTATTTTGTGTATGCGGCTGAGTGAGTGCAAGTCGCACACATACACAAATTTAGTTTCTTTACTCAGCAACCTCTGCACCCTTCAGCTACGTTTTCTCTCACTAGCTAATAGAGGGTATAATGTTAGATGCAAATGACTGTTTTAATTGTTGCCTTATTAGTGGGGAGTGGGGGTATTAACTAAAGAACATCATGATGAAATGCCACTCATAAGCAAGCTGCAGTCGGAATCAATCAGGGCAATTAATTACAAACAAGAACACCACCATCAGTGTTTCCATAATGTTTACAATCAGACTCTACAGTGCTCGCACGTCACTTCTCTCTCAGACTGCAGGCAGAGAACCTGAAACAAGCAGCGAGGCCTCGTTTCCTGTAGGGCTCTCCGACATGTTTGCTGCTATCTTTATACGAGTGGCTGTCCCAGGGCAAAACTTAATTGTTATTTTTGTTGTTTCAAAAGATAAAGTATTTTGGTGCACCCTGCCTAAGGAACATGGGCTGACAAAGCAATGGTTTAAATTACTGCAAACACGGATTTAATTAGTTTTGACCAATTTTATTCTTAGTGTATTAGATATATTATTTGGTTTTCAATTATAATTATATTGGACACAGTCCTGTCCTTGTTTATCTTGCTGACACTTATTTATTGTTATTTTAACGCGCTTTGTAATGAAAAATGCAATACAGATAAGCAGTACAGCATCAAGCAGCACATCAAGTTATTAATGTCACTGTTTATTGAACCAAAACTTTAAAAAGTGTGAAACATAAAGTTATAATTTTTGTCAGAAAATGTGGCAAATTAAATGAATGAATTTGAAGTTGGTCAATATGAAATTTCCATCTAAAGTTTTAGTATAGTTGAAAATAAGCTAGTCTATGGAGATCAGTGATCGAAGCAGAACGGCGCCTGGACACACAAAGTAAAAAAGGTAATCCAGTTGACCCCGTTTCCACTGACCTAACACTTTTAGATCTACCTGATTTACTACGTCACACCTGATGTACAGACAAATTAAAGGAAAAAAAATAACCAATGACATGTTCTTTGAGAATCGGACTGAGCCGAAGTGATTTTCTCTAAAGAAATATCATACTGTCAGAAACTTGTCAGTAACACCTGAATCTCCAGGAATGACCATCGTTTTCAGCACCCATCCTTAAACACTGCAGATGTATTTGTGTGCAAGTCCCTAGCCAATACCCATGCAACATTTTGCATTCTCATCTGCTCCTGTTTTAACTGGGTTATGGGTGACACTTGGTGTGTCTCTGTCTGTCTCCGAGAGCCGTTCCATATTCCTGATGAGGTTCTGTCTTCTAACCCCCTTTTTCAGGCGCTCTAATCGCGTCTCACCGCTCCAGGCAACAGACAAACTGTACCAGACGCACACAGAGGGGAAATTGCTTTTATTTTGGAGGGGGCTTGTCTAAATTAATTGTGATTTTTTTTTTTTTTTTATTCACCAGTGGTTAACTACAATGTTTGCTCTGGTAACATGGCCTAGATTTTAGAAAAAACTGTCAATAACAATAATAATATTAAGTTTTCTCTTTTTTTGACTTGACTTGTGCAACTAATGTCATGACTTAATGTCTCATCCCACTCACTATGCAATAGAACGTCACCATTTGTTTTTTGTTTTTTAACTTCACTTTTTTACTCATTACTCTAACGTTTGCCAAGTTGAGCACTTGGACTTGCGGCTGATTGAAATAAAAAGTATTACCTCCTGTCTTTTCACGTAATGCATGCTGGGAGAAGCTCCAGCGATGGGTGGCACTGTCATTTATTCAAGTTGTTCTGAGAAGAAAAGGAAGTGCCACAACTTTGTTACTGCTCCTCAAAACCTCTTAGGCCACATTCAGACCAACATTTGCCAAAAGCCCTCTCATCCATTTAAATGCAGTCGGTCCCTCAGTATAGCCACCATCATGCGGTAACTGCTAGATTCCACCAGGCTTGGCTGTGCGGCTCTCCGGCTACATTGTGAGCCGATCACCATCATTCTAAACAATGCTTTCGATTCCACAGAAAGTGTTGCAGTGTGTGCCAGAAGCAGCGCTCCACTCTGCTCTGTGGGGAATAAGCGGCTGATCTATTTTAGAGGGAAGCCTTGTCAAGCAGCACATTGAGCTGGGCAGGAAGTCAGACACAGAAACAGCATAAAGACTCTGGTAAAATTTCAAAGTAAAACACGCTATGCGGACTACTGAACGATAAAACAGACAAATCTAACAGTGAATGGTCGACAGTATGATGACTTTCTTGAGTTGTTGGTATGAGTACTGAAAATCATAACCACAATCCTCTCCGGAGCTTAACTCGTTTTATTTATTCAAAATGAACTAGTGTTGACCATCAGGAAACCACATTAACAAAACACTTAGTTTAAAGGAGTTTCCCAGTGTTGGGATAGATTTTTTAATGAACTCGACAAGTTCTTAGGTTCACATTCACTCTCTCTTTATCCCTCCATATAGCCTTCATTTTCTTATGTCATCTACGCCCACATCCATCCTTCTCCTCCTCTTCTCTGCCTTCTCCTCTCTCCGTCCTCTTCCATCCTGCCTCCCCCCTCCTCATCCCGCTCCGCTGCTCAGCCTTCTTGTCCGACAACCCAGCTATTAACCTCTGGCCTCGTGTCTCTCCTCCCATCACCGCTGCAGTAATTAGGAGGTCAATCCAACCCTCCTCTATCATTTACCCTGATGCATGCACACGCGCGCACACACAATTTCTTCACAATTATTTCTCTCTGATTGAACACAATTTGACAGATTCATTGCATCATCAGATCTACCCAAACACACACACACACACACACACACACACACACACACAGTAATGTATACATGCTCAAAGAAACACACCCACACTTAAAACGGACATGTCGATACTGATGTGAAAAAACTTGACACTCAATTACAAACTGATTGGTGATATAAAAGTTAAGCTGATTATTGATCATCTTTAATGACAGTTGTCAACTTGTTAGGGTGTGAAGATCATTATTCAATATTATAATAAAGAATCCCTCCATTGTCCCATCAACTGTAACAAAAGACTTGGACCGATATCCCCACGTTTATCAAGTCATGAGATCATGAATACACGAATGACCATGAATTATAGAAAATGCTATTAAATAAATACAAAGAAAATTATGCTTAGTGCACTTTTCTACCCAAGTTACTTCAGTTCAAAACTCTATTCAGAATTCACTATCTCAACACCAAATTAGCAAACAATCCTGCCGATGGGAGGACACATCCACCAATTTTACACATCATTTGGACATAACTAAATAATGTGTGTAATGTGTAACAATGTCATACTGTGTGTCTCCTCTTCTTCATCACCTCATGTCTGAATATGATAATGAAAGTGTAGAATAAATGTGATCTATATATTTTTATTTTAATAATTTAGTAAATATGACATATTGATCAAGTCATGATTATCACAACAGCAATTTTTTTTACTACTTATTACTACTTATGTAGAATAATTATTAAATATAAATGAGTGAATGCTTACGCATTCAATATGGTAATTTGAAACATAATTTTAATGTGTGATATCGGCTAATCACACGTTGTAGAATATCTCCACCAAAAATACACACGCACACACACACACGCACACACACAGCAGGGTTGACAGGACTGGGCAATGAGCTGTCAGAACAGTCTTTCTACATCACACAGGTCATTGGCTGATCCCTGTCTGTCTCTCTCTGTGTCTCTCTCTACCTTCGCCGTCTCTCTCACCCCTCCTCTGTGTCTCATTAACACAACATACAATTAAAGCGTGTGTATCAGTGTCAGACCCCTGCTATTAGTACCTCAGCCTAAATGGCACTTGGCTGCGAGCTGACTCGCAGCCTCCTCCTCCCAGTCAAACAATTAAAGGCCTCACACACACGATCAACGCCAAAAAACGTTAACACCTAATTAGTTTGACACAGCAGTACACGTACAGTACTGCTGCGGTGTGTATAGGTGGACTGACACTGTCCAGCTCCTGTCGCCTCTGTTGGCAGATGATGATTTAACCAGCTGATTTGAATTGCTTCTCATTCTCTTTCATTTCAAATTTGCAGCTTCTGTAAGGAGAACTATTTAAAAAATGGAGATTTTCACGGTTTAAAGCAAAGTCAGCATATTTACAGCAGCCAAGTGAAGTCAAACTAAACTCGCTGGCTGATGCATTTTCCCAAATTTAGATTTGATTCAGAGGTGAAAAATGTCGGTGAATTCATCAATGAATTCATTTAGGAATAAACCAGTGCTGGCTAACTTTAAACTACAAAGCGCACACAAAAGCATGGGCTGCAGACACAGGAGCCCAGGGGAAAATTATTTAAAAACAAAATCCCTTCAAAAGTCTCCAGACTGCAGTGATTCTCACTCTCACTCTCACTCTCTCTCTCTCACACAAACACGCACACACACTCTCTATTCTTCTTTCTCAACACACAGACACACCACACCTACTCCCACACTGCAGCAGTAAATATCTGAGATCTAAAGCCTCTTCACAGCGTTGCCTAATTACTCCCAACAACATGGTAGCTGATTAACTTGTAATTGCTGCTCTGAACGCAGCCTGTCCCTCTCTCCTCGTTAGGGTTATTACTGACTATAATTACCGCTAATGTGCAGAGAGGAACACACACACCACAGACACACACACACACACACACACACACACACACACACACACACACACACACACACATACAACCTCACATGTACACAAACAGGCATGCAGGTGGAAGCTCGTGTACTTGCACCTGAACACACATATTTTCCTTCACGACACACTTGTGCACACACCACGACAGGAGAATACTTATTTTCTTGGAAACTGTGACTGGAGCACAAAGCAATAACAGTGAACTTTAGGCAACTAAATTAATTTTCTGTATGTTGCCTCATTTAAGCAGTGCAATTCACAGCAGCCAAAATCCTGTAATGGTCTTTATATGTCACTTCATGTCTTGCTGGTGTCCTTTAAACCTCATCACGCACCACAAATGTGACATTTCTGTCTATTAAGCCTGTGTGTAAGGCCTATTATGTAGCCGTTTTGTTCCCATCATTTGTGATTCTGGAACTGTATTACTTTTAATTTAATTTCCGATTGTGATGATGTGAACATGCTGTCTCTTCTTCTCTTGGTAGAGCCCTTTGGATGAATTACCATGAAAAATGAAAAACAAACAAACATTTTAGCAGGTAATCACAGTAAATATCTGCTCTGATAAATGATTCAACCAAGACAATCCTTTAACAGACAACACTACAAAAATAAGCATGTTTAGCGCCAAAAATTCACATTTCTGGTCCATCCAAAAACAAATCTCCAGCAAATAAACGATTATCAAAATGTATTTTCCATGTTGTTGGGAGGGGTGTTTTTAAGTATATCCTCATGGATCATCACGGAGATCATATCCCAAATTGTTTTGGTATCCTGCAGGAAATCAGATAAGTAGCGACATATGTTTTGCATTTCCATAAAAGCAACATTTGTAGAATTAACTATCTGCTTATAAAACCCAAATAGGGGAATTTAGAAACTGTTTTTGAACTTCCTCGCTGCGTTCCTGTGAAAGAATGGAAACACAAGTAATTTTTTATGTACTTTTTTTTTTTTTGCCACTAAACTACCAGCCTTTTCTACAAACTCCAGTACTTGATCACAATTATTAAAGTAAATGAGTCTCCTTTGTACCAACTGTGAGCTGTGTGCGGATAGCATGGTGCCACTATTGTTCGTCTTTCTACGCTCACTGTGCAACACAAGGGGCTTCTCCTCTCCCCTTCTGCCTCCTCCGTTTAAAAAGGCATTCATGTGAATCTAAATCTGGCTTAATCGTAATTCTCCAACTAAACTTGCTGTGGAGAAAGCTATGAGCGCAAAGCTCCTTTTAAGTTCATAATCACTTTCTCCTTTAGCCGGGGATAATGGTACTACTTGTGGGAGATTTAGCCCACGTCTGACTCTCTCTCTCTCTCTCTCTCTCTCCTGCCCTCCCTCTCTGTCTCTCTCTGTTTCCCCCAAACACTATCTCTCTTTCTTCGGACCATTAGTGATATTGCCGGGCCGCAGACCTCTGTGTTAAGTCACTTAATCAAAAGCAATGGGTTGAAAATCTTGTTTGGCCTCTTACGTCTGATTCATTCCTGCAGACAAGAGCAGCAGAGAGACAGAGAGAGGGCCGGGGGGAAATAAATGGAGAGCGAGACAGATAAGTAGAGGGAAGGGAGAGAAAGTAAGCGAGCGAGTGTTGATAGTAAAGTGAGATGGCGAGGGAGAAGGTGTGAGAGAGAAGACAGAGGACATTAGGTGGTGGTACTATGTGTTATCAGCTAAGCAGCAGCAGAAAAGGCTATCACTGGCTCCTTTACCTTCAGGGGACGAGAAGGTCACTGTTCCTCTAACCACTTCTGACCACCTCTCATCCACACACACAGTATTCCCTCGAGTTTTTTTTGTCTTTCTTGTTCCTCATATGACCTTTACGTCAGTATAATGCATACATTCACACAGATCCTATTCCTCTTCTTACGTCTCACACAACACAGCCGCACAGAGACCTTCCAGACGAAATGTCCATGAAATATTTTGAAAATCAGACAAAAACAAATTAAACACCAAAATATGTTGTTTGTTGGAACTGTTCAACTGAATGACACATAAGCGTTTTCTGATCTGATGCTCCTATTGGCAGGACAACATTTTTTACATACTTCTTACAAATCACTGTATCAAAAGTTAGACTAAAGTTACCATGGTAAAGATTTGGTTAGTTTTGGACACAACAATGACATGGTTTTAGTCAGAAAAGAAATCAGGGCATTGTTTAGCCTTCTATCCATCATGACTTTCTTCTTTTTTCAGTTCAGAATATATAGAATATAAATGTAAGGAATTGTAGGACATTAGTAGGACTTTGACTGTGTAGTTTTAGACTGTTGACATTTTTTGATAATGAGGGCATTTTGGCTGGTTCTAACTTTCAAACACTGATGATGTGTGTGAACCTGGTTTTAGAGTTAAAAGGTAGACTAGATGGGTAAGAGCACAACATAGAAGTTAAGAGGCTTCCACTTCCTCACGCCCAAACCAAGATCTTAACACTGAATTGCATTTAAAGTGAAGAAATCAATTATTGCACGCAGACAGCGTCATTGCCATTTTTACAAAATGCACAAAGACACTCACAGATAACCAGTTAGAGCGTTAGGCCTAATGAGATCAACTAGCAATCATCAAAGCAACACATAGGAAACACAAAAGGTCTGGTGACCACAGGCCAGGTCAGGGGCAGATGAGGCACTATATCAATGAAGGTCCTCACAAGTATAGAAGCATGCATGCCTTGTGTATGTGTGTTTGTGTGTGTACAGGAGATGATGGGTGATGGAGGGGCTCCATGCTCCATAGGGGGGCAAATGGAACATATGGAGCACCAGACCTCTCCTACTGCTGTAGTGCAAACACACACACACAGATTTTATTTTCATTTATTAATTCAAAAGAAGAAAAGTTTATTTCCCCTCTTCAGTGCAGCTGACATGTTTAAATAATAGACCGTTTGTCTTCTGGATGATGTGCAACAGAAGACGGAGGAAACACAAAAGGAAGTAGTTCTTGTGCACTTGTATTCATCAGTATACATCCATGGAATGAACTTTCAGTGATACCCACTGCTTATACTATAGAAAGCACAATATACCAGCTGGAAAATGTTCGATTTGACAAAAGTTTTACCAATAAAATCCAAAACTTGGCTACATTTTACACTCATGACTTGGAGAAGCGGACTATGTTCTAGAGGGAAAAGCATCAGTTTGACTCCCACAAGGCCAAACCTGATACCATTAATGCACTAGCTTTTAACATCAATGCACTCTACGCCTTTGTTGTATAAGTTAAATCAGCAAAGCATCTCTCTCCAGAAGTAGAGAACTTCACTAAGCTGAAGATCTATAAGATGGTTTAAAAGTCAAGTGAATTGAATTTTCTTAATTATGGTAAAAGTCCAAAAGTGGGGTATTTTCTTATGAATTACCCTATAATGCACATCAGGATCAGAAAGTAATCCCTGAACTCTTAAGACCATCGCAGTTTTCATTTCCTAATTGAGACAGAGATGGATTGGGGGACAGACAGGGAGATAAAGACTGGTGTAACGCTCATCTCTCTCTCTCTTTCTCTCATTTCCCCCTGGCCCATATGTATGAGTGTACAAATTCTCTTGGATTTGGTACATTGCATTGTGGGATAGCACAGTTAGCAACCCTACTTAGTGGAGTCAAGCCCCTTTTAAAACACCCCTGAAAAAGCGACATTAAATCCCTCTCAGACCAAATCTTCTAATGCGCTCTTCTTTTTGAAAATTTGCAGTTAAAGAAAAAAATAATAAAAATAATAAAATAAAAACAGAGAATTTAATCAGCTTTTTGTCTTGATAGCGTGCGAGAGAGAAACTGGAGATACTGTGTAGTAGCAAAAGAAGAGTTTGTGGAAAAAAAAACCCCAAGAGGGATAGTTATTCACAAATCCTTTGTATTATTTCTTCTTCCACCTGCCAAAGCCAGCTGGTTCACACTGTAATGGACCTTCAGATGATTCATGATACACAAATCATAGTTAGTTCTGACTAAATATTGACCACAAGTCTGTAGGTCAACAATTTTACGTACTGTACATAGATTTGCACATCTAAAAAGCAATAGGTGACAACAGAATTTGAGCTACGATATTGATTGAAGAAACCAAAACTGCAGTGATGTAATTTTTAAAGCTGATTGTCGGATACTAAGATTGAGAAAACAATATTTCACAGATTGTCTTACTTTTTCATACATTTCCCTCATTATTAGAAGACATTTCTGCACTGCTAGTAAGCTTATTCAGTGAGTTTTAACCATTTTCTCTCCCTCCTGTTTGCACACATGCACGTGTGTGATAAAGCATGTGTTGCCGATTCTTGGGAAGGGTGGATACTCCACATCAAACACACTCCAGCACCTGTACACAATCAGCCTCCTCCTCGCTGCCACAGGTGTACTATAAGAACACACTCGGTTACACACACCTCTCAGACCTTTAAGAACACCCAATTCAATTAACAGGCAGATACATGCACATATTCAAACGCACTCAAACCCGTCCATCTGCCCACCAACCAATCACCTAATACACAGATTACAGCACAAGCACACGCACACACACACACACAAGATTCAATCCTGTTGCAGACGCTTCTCAATTCAATTAAGACACACTGAAATACTTCTTTTGATCTCAGTATTGGATATCAGGCACACACACCTGATGCTAGCAGCACTAGTGGCCTCAGCTTTTAGCAGCATTGTGTCGCAGACAATGCTAACATCATCTGGCTAGAGGTAACAACAGTTTTGAGGCAATAGTGATATTTTCAAAAGGTACAACAGAGAGGCGTGCTGCGAATTCAATTATGTAGCACTGTATTTCATATGTGTGTGCCAAGTGTGTATATATGTGTTGCCTCTGTGTATGCAAATGCCATTTCCATTTGATAATGAGCTTTCTCCACATTTCAGAATCAGAGTTCATATTGCAATTGAGTCCCTGAACGTGCCCTATAATAGTGTTCTGTTTCATTAGAAGATTTAGTGATTGCATGTAAAGGAGTGTTAATACTTTGGTTGTCTTCCTTTTTCAATCTTAAAAATATATCTAGAGTTAAGAAGTGTATTGTCTATGTGTGTATTGTATTGAAAAAATGTGTACTAACACACACTAAACAGATGCATTGAAACACAAATGCAACAAATGTGGTGACCTTGTAGGTCCATATTGGATGAACAGGTCAGTTATGTCAGCTATATAAGCTAAAATCTGAGAATAAGTTTGATAAAATCAAATTGGTTTTTGTGCTTATGACTCTGGCAAAAGTATTTTTAAGTCTTTTTAGGTGAACCAGGAGGAGGACAACACAATTTCACAATTACACAATGCTAAGTAAGTAAGTATAATATACCCCTCTTGGAATGAGAATAGATCGACTACACAAAATGACTCTCAGTCTTGTTACTCCTCTTTAAGAGATTGAATGGGAGGCAAGAGTGTCCTGAGGAGAGACTCAGAGGGACTGAGTGGGTGCTGGCAGTTTGCACTTCAGGTGGAGGAGGGGGACAGATATGTATTTTGGTTTGTACATGAGAATCACTATTATTTTGATTGTTTTTTTGTTTTTGTTTTTTAAAGTGACATATTCTCATAACTCACAGAAATGATGAACTAGATCTCCTGGATTGGTTGGAGGAAAAATGCTCTTTACGTTAGAGAGACATAGATATGAAGCTTTTCAAATGAAAGTCAACATATATTAAAAAAAAATGTAAAAAAGACATCTCAAAAATTAAAAAGAAAATATTTACAAGAATGACCCAAGAATCACACTTTTTAAAAATTAAAATGAATTTTTAAAATCAGATATTTGATATATTTATATTATTGATCCAAGTTTTTGCCACTAGGAGTGAGAGCATTTTGTTCTCTGCAGATGAGAGCGTAGGCCATTTCATTCGCAGGGAAATGACATTTTTGATTGTAGCGCCTGTTTTGTGTCTCTCTACATGAATACACAGCGCCAGATTTTGCATATGTAAGGTTAAAGTGGCGAAGCTCATCCCGCTGTATTCAATCCTTAAAAAAGACATTTCCTCTTTTCCCTGGAGGCTGTGTGTGTGGGGGGGTAGGTTGAGGTAATAGATAGGAGGGGGGGGGGCAAAATGCCATATGCGTGTATATGTGCACACTTGAGTGCATGCATGCCAAATCATTTGTGTGCATATGCGTGTACGTCACTCCCTGTTCATCTGAATGGGGATTCATTGGGCAGCCATTTCAAAATTAAATGCTTTTGGTCAGGCAGATTGCTTTACGTCTCTGTCATGTTGCTGTGAATGGGATTCAGCCTTTGATGGATATGAGGACTGACAGGAGACCCCTGTCCACACGCACACACACGTGCACACACCACTTTATTCATTCATACCCTCATTCCCTCCATCACTCTGTCCTCAAGCTCCACTCCTTTACCTTGTGTCTCTTGTCCTTAGATACTGTATACGTCCAACTTTTTAAAAAGGTTATTTTAAGATGTTTTCTATTCATAAGACTAAAAGCCAACTGGAAATATAATATATATATATATATATATATATATATATATATATATATATATATATATATATAAAAGACAAAATAAGACATGATCTAGATGTAGAACTTAAAGAAACTTTTCTTTGATTTGGTTTTTAATTTATGCAGAACAATCAAGAAAGAATCTTAATTAGTAGTAGTTGTAGTTTAGACTTTCCTTTTAAAACCAGTGAAAAATGCCAGAAATTCTTGTCATTTTGGTTTTTGGCCTTTGTGGTGGTAATAGTACTTTATAATTTGCATAGCATTTGTCAAATTGGTTTGTTAGATTCTGACACCAGTTCAGACTGCAGTTCGTCATCTTTTGATTACCTATTATTTATTTGATCTCCTTATTGGTTCTGAGTTGAGTTCAATTGTTTTGTGAATTGCCCAAATTCGTTTTTTTTTTTTGTATCTTTGTTCAATTCCCTCTTTTTTTCCTTGTCCAATTACAATTCATAGTCTGTTCCAAGTGCTTTGCCTTACTTTTCGAAAACCTTTATTTATCAAGTTTCCACAAAGTTTTAAGCTTTGCTCCCTCTTCGAGACATATGCTCCACATCGACAACCCCCTCCCCACCCCCCCCCCCCCCCCCCCCCCCCCCCCCCCACACACACACACACACACACAGCTGTCCGGAACTAAAAGTACTACTGTAATAAGAGATCTACAGATGGTCCTCTCAAATATCCTGCACACATTTCCTTTTCCAAAAACAACTTATACAGAGTTGGTTTAAGAACAATATGCAAAACTTCCAGCCTTCCATAAGTGTTTGCTTCGGTGTTCGTGTGTGTGTGTGTGTGTGTGTGTGTGTGTGCGAGAGAGAGAGTGAATGTCAGTCATAACTAAACACAATCAGTCCTGTCAGTCTGTGGATTTCCTGCTTGGTGACAGTCTGCATCTGCCTTCCTGGTACGCGTCATCTGTTTGCCGCATGCACATCCACACGCGCCATCATTTCCTAGAAGAAATATCATTCTTAACTGAGGGGAAACTGTTCTCAGAGCTGTTTTTTAGGATATTACTTCATTCTCTGATGATGCATGAACCTTCAGAGCACTGCCACTTTGGCCTCGAGAGTCAAGACGGTAGTTTGACATGTCACTAATCTCACACTTCATACTTTATCTTAACAGCTATTCTTCTTCACGGGGTCTTCTTTAAGTACATTTTATTTTATGCCCATACTGTATCTTAGCCACACCGATAAGTCCATCAGAGAGGAAAGTTGTATTTTTACAAGGTTAGATTTCGTGCCATTGCTACATCCTGTGTACTGTATGATGTCTGTTTGTATAAAGATTTGCTCAACTTGCTCTATGAGAACACTGCTTTCTATCTCTCATTGAGTTCAAACAGTAATTTCAGACTTCCTGGGATTAAAATGCTAAATTGTCAAACTGATCTGTAAGAGAAAGATAATTTTGTCTCTTGCTGACACTCTTTAATCCTGCCATGGTGTTTGCAAGCATGACAATGTGTCTAGAAGAGGATTGTCACCATGACAATCAAAACTGCAGTAGTCTAATGCTGTATCACAAAGGGTGGTAATGCTGTTCGGGTGGAAAACCAGGATGTTTTATCAACAAGATCAGGATTTGTAATCATAACAGCAAAATGTCTGTTTTGAGGCTGCTCTCAGCACAGCGAGACCACTGAAAAATATTGGATTTTGTCATAAAACTCTGTTTGAGTTCCTGTCACAGACTCTCTTTGACTCCACATCTATCTGTATTTTTAGTTGTGCATTTGTGTGTGTCACTGTGCATGTTGCACCATGTCTCATTCGCCTCAGATGCAAGGACGTCTCACTCGATGAGCAGATGAAAGCCACTGAGAGGTAATGGAACCTCTGTTGAGACGAGCCAGCCAATCTGCAGCTCACCAAAATACATTTCACTCAAACACAGGCACGCACACACACACACACACACGCATATATATCTACCCAATACATTTGCATCTCGAGTGCTGTGGCAGCTAGCTAGCTAGTGAGACAATTCGAGTTACCATTCAAATGAAGGGAGTGTTTGTGTGAGCCCCGGAGACAGAAAAAAGAGAGAGGTTTTTTAGGAATATGCAAATACTGCTCTGCAAGGGAAATCTATCCTGAAATGAGCTTTCTATTTGGGGAGCTTAAATCAAGAATCACTTTTGTACACCGAGGTGAATTGAATACGTTTTGCTTTTGCCGAGGTTTACATGTAAAACCTGGCCATCAGGGCTTAAAGGTCCAGTGTGTCAGATTTAGAGTGCTCTATTCCCAGAAGATAGCAGAAATTAAATATAATATGCATAGCTTTATGTTTTCATTGTGTATAATCACCCGAAAATAAACATCGTTATGTGATTGTTGCCATAGAAATGTCATTTTGAGTCGAGTTTTTGCAGTAGCCCAGAACGGACAAACTAAACAAAGCCAAGACAAACATGCGTAGAACAAGACTTGACATATATTATATATTAATATAATAATTGTAGATCACATTTATATAGTGCTTTATCTTACATACTCAAAGCTAACCACTGACACTGAATGGACAAACATCAAAATCTAACTCTGGACACTAAAGCAAATTTTGCAAAGCACTGCATTGTTTCCTTCACGAAACTGTACATCCATTTTCTAAAGTAAACAAAGTCAGTACAAAGTGCAGGTGCTCATTGGGACTGAGGGAGTGTTAGAGTTTGTACCACAGGTGTTTTGGACCATCAGGAAGAGGAGGAATTTAGGTCCAGGGCAGGTGAATGCTGACGGTGAGTACTACAACAACAACTACAACAGCTCATTCGTGAAAAGGACTAAAAAAAAAAAAGGCAGTTTGCATGCAGCCACAAACATGCTTTCCCACTTTCATTTCCTGCTTTGCACAACTCTAGTGCAACAGTGTTGGTATAGATTTGGAGCGACGCTTAAGACCCAGACTTTAGACCAGATGGACTATGAGAGACTGGGGAGAGATGTGGAGTGTCGCTCTAAACAGCCTCATCTGCGCAAACATCAACTTGAATTTAAAACATAGTTAAAATGTCATCTAGAATATGAGATATTTTAAAATCTCCACTGTAAAGCTCTTTCTGAATCAACATGATACTTAGCACTATAATTCTGTCACACTGCTCTGTTTCCAGAGAGAAAGTTATTACAGTGATTTGTTTACAATAGAAGCCTCTACAGTTGCCAGTATCGATGACCATGGATACATGTGTGTTTGTGTGTATGTGCATCTTAGACATTAGTGTATACCATATTTCTACTGCGTGTCTGTACGTTAATGAATGAGATTACACAGGACTATGTATACATGCATTCACCTACGTGTGTGCCTCTTGTGTGTGTAAGATAAAGTGTGTGTCTGCATTGTGTTGTGTATGGATCATAAAGCACACCTAAAAGGCTGAGAGGGTCGATGGAAAGGGGTGACAGCCTTCTGTGTAAAACTTACAGCTCTCAGATAAACTAACAGAGAGAGAAGCCAGAGTCAGTGAAAACACGCTGCAGTAGATCATATGCAGATGCACTCGCCAGCTCACCGTAACACTCCTCTATCCCTCAAATCCCTCATCGTAAAAGGTACTTATGGCTGTTTTTAATTCTTCCCGGTGTGAAAAGACCCTGGCCGACAGTTAACTAACTAATGGGATGAAGGAGCGGGCCAGAGATTAGCCTGATCTGATGGAGCTGTCCAGAGATGAGACCTTGCAGCAGCATTGTAAAACAATACCACTGAGTGTTATAGACTGTGTGAAAAAAAGAGGAAGATCAGATGCTATCTGTGCCTTTGCTTACTCGTCTATTAGTGTTACTGTAGCATCTTTTCCGTCTAGAGGTTGACAGAGCACAGCGCGTAAACACAATGTATTAAGTTTGAAACAAGCCGTAGACCTTCAACAGAATACACAATTTTGTGACACTGTCACTGGATGAAAAGCGTAATAAAATTAATAATGGCTAAATTCCATTTGCTGAAACAGAACAGCGCCATTGTTAACATCATTAGTCATCGTTCCTGTGCTTTATCCTTCACATCTGCTCTGAAAAGCGGAGTGTCATGTTGTCTCCTGCATTCACAGGTTAAACACGGGTAATCTCTGTCACTTTGTCAAGTATGCATGTGTGTGTGTGTGAGCGCAATCATAAACCAGGATAAGCAGAATACAAATGATGTTAAATCACAACACAGCTGTGTCTAATTAACTAATTATCAGTAACTTCAACCTTCAAGTGTGAGCAATTAACCAACCAGAGGATGTATGATAAATAGAAGTCTAGATAAATAGATTAAATTAAGCAATAGTTTGAGGGAAGCACCGAAATCCAGAAGTGGTTTGAGATGTGGATGTTTCCACCATCGTACTCCAACTTTCTCTTTTTCTGGGGTGCTTACAGGCACACACGGCATTCAAACAAAAAAAACTCACACACTTACTTGTTTGTTGGAATTTCAACCAAAAGAAGAAAAGAAATAAAGAAGGAGTACCAGAGGACAGTGTTCAGAAAAAGAAAAGGGGGATGTAGAAGTAAGCACACGGAAAAAAAGAGTGGAACAAAGCACAATGAAGAAAGAGACTGGAATGCCAGCTTCCTATTTAGATGATGATTAAAATTCATAGGCTCCCCACCTCTACCATCTCTTTACCCCCTCCATCCATCCTTCTATCCATCAATCCATCCAACCATCCACCACCCCCCCCACCCCACACCTCTTTCGATGCTGAAGCAATCTCGCAGCAGTCACAGCCTTCTCTCCCTGCAAAATTAATTTGACAGGTTTGCATTAAGGCACCTGATCAATACCCACTTAGAGCCGTGAGGGCTAAAGCCAAGAAAAATAACGCACCGGCCTCCCCTCCTCTCCCTCTGTACCAGATGAGAAAAAATGAATCTTGGACACTTTTTTCACCCCTCCTCAATCGCTCTGCGGTCCTAAGCCCTGCTCTCTATCAGACGGACACACACACACACACACACACAAATAAACACGCACAAATACGGGCACACACATGCAGCTCCAAGCTTCTCTATCACCAGGCTGACCTCCTGCCATTGATCGGTAGCCGTTAAGTTGACAGAGGGCCTGCGAGGTGTGTGTGTGTGTGTTTGTGTGCTTTGTGAATTTCACTGGGCACTTAACCAGGGAACGATCAACTATACAACCTTGATAAAGTCAAGACTGTGTGTTTGTGATAGAGGGCCCAAAAAGAGTATAATTTGTGTGGAGTTGAAATGAAATACGGAGCCTGAGTTTGACACAATCTCACAGGCCCTGCATCTAAAGGAGGAGAGGATAAAAGTCTGAAAGAAATAAGGACAGAGAAATGTGAGAAAGTGGGCCAACACAACATATAAATCCAGAATATTTAAAAATCAAGAGTCCGTTAGAGAGTCCGTGCATCAATTTCTTTCACCAATCTTTGTGCTCATCCTCAAAGCTAAGCACTTCTTAAAGTTAATTCATTCCCACACATGCTGTCTACAATCTCGCCTCCTGTTGACTACAGTGCAGCTCCAGTTCTAGTGAATTAAATGTTTTTGCTCAAGGGCACCTTGTCAGGAGTTGTTAAATGAGTTCACAGTTGTTCTTTGACAGCACCAGCTGATTCACAGAACTGTTAACAGCCAGTTACTGTACCCAAAGCTCTCTAATGGCTGACAGTTATATTGGCAGCAGAGAATCAAACCAACTTTAAATGTATCTGGAACATCACTCATCATTAACTAACTAATACATTGAATTTTAAATGTTGAATAGCTACGGACATTAAATCTTACTGTATTTCTCTGGCACTATGGCCACCATGACTTACCTGATCAAGGAAAGCGAAAGATGGACAGATGAGTGATAACAGGATAAGAGGTGATATAAGAATGGAAGGACCAACACAAAACAGCCTCGCGTCATTACAGGGAAGTTTCCCAATAAAACAGAGAAATCACAAGAAATTAAAAGTAGCCCTAAAACAGAAAATAGATTAAAGTTTAAATCCACAATATTTTTTCAATATTTATTCTAAACAGGAATCAATAAGTGGGGGTCAAGGAAAAGTTAACATTTCTAGACAATTGAAACAGCCTCTGTACTGGGACAAGAGCTACACTCCTCCACTTATCCCTCCGTTCCTCCTCATCCATCCGTCACAGAGTCTTCCAGGGCTATCCCATCTCATCCAGGCAGAAATCAATACCTGGCCCCTGAGACAGGCCCTCAATAAACAGTGGAGGGAGAAACATGGGCGAGCCTCCAGAGCTAAAGCTCCCCCTTCCACCTCCCACTCTCTGCACAACACAAAGTAAATGAACTCACTACTTTTCCTCTAACTTCATCCAACCAACAGCAGAGACCTCCATCCAATGTTTCAGCCCTCAAGGTCTCAGTGATGTTTCAATCCTGGCCATGATTCACTCAAATGTACACTTTCACACTCGCATAAGAGTTTGCAGGCTGAGGGGTGCGCGAATGTGTGCACGTGCATGGTTACAAGCAAGGGGATCGATGCACAGGCACACAAGCAACATGTTCTCTGTCTCATTTGCAGAGGCTTTCTTCTCATAAAAAAAAACAAAAAAACATCAAATTTAGTAATATAAAGCAATGATTCAATAATCTACAGGAAACATTTTGTAAATGGATTCGTAATTTAAGTTTATATCCAGTTTAGTTTAGCCAAGTAAAATAAGAATGGTTAAAATGAAACCTGCAAGTGTCCATACATTAGAGGTGAATAAAGCTGAAAACTATACCAAACAGGTCACTTCTACACAATTACAGCTAAATCCCTTTTACAAAATGTCCAATAAGGATTCCTAAATTGTCACATTTCTTCCTTTGATTTCAACCAGCAAAACTACAAAATGATAGAAGACACTTGCTGTAAGAGGGTTAAAGTACGTAATTCTTTAAAGCACTAAGTCACATGCTACCAACTATGTCAATGATTTTAGTGAACCTGAGCCACAACTCTTAATGGACAGTAAAGTAAACGGCTGTGAACTATAGCTGCTGTTAGCTAATGTTAGCTCAGTTTGTTAGCCGGACTGTGACCTCAGAGCACTGACGGAGTGTTAGTGTTTGTACCACAGGCGTTTTGGACCACCGGAAAGGTTTTCAGGCCCAGGTCACAGGAGAATGTTGACAGGGGCTGGTGCTGGTGTTGGGCCAACAGGAGCTGTGCAAGTGGGCTATCTTGGAACAAAGAGACTGAAGAGGACATTGACAGAGCAAGTTAAGAAGTGAACAGAAGAGAATGACTGGGCATACAGTTGCAGACAGGAGTAAATATGACTCCTAGTTTGTGGAATAAAAGGCTGAAAGACAGATGGTGAGCTGGGCTTCTTGCTATTTGACTAGTTACTAATATTAGCTGGCTGCTTGTGTTGTTGCACTTGGTTGATATCAATTTCGCCAACATCAAGTTTTTGATCATAGATATTTTAAAATAAAATAAATGCACATGTAGAACTGTCCATATTTAAGACAGCGGCACAATCAAAAATACAAATTACTACATAGCTCTTTAAACAGACTTTGCCCTGTAATTTTAACACTCTTACTGCTTTGTTGCAGTATCAGACTTTACCTGTTTCTATTTCTTCTAATGTCTATACTTTTAAATTAGTATTTTTTTCTCTTTTCATAGACAGAACATGCTGTTTTCATTTTAAAAAGGGATAGTTTTAGTATTTTGAAGTGGAGTTGTAAGTGGTACTTATCCAGAGTGCAGAATGCAGAATGCATTACCTAATTTAGATGGCAGTCAGTGCAGCCCCACTTTGCAGAAGCAATAGGAATCCACAGAAGGACAGCTCTGCAGTGCTGTGGACAGGGTCATCAGGAAAAAAATGTATATCTGTATATCACTGCTTTACCTTGCTGTCAAAGAATCTTCTGTAGATCTTCCAGTGCAGATCAGCAGTCTGGGTTGATGCAAGATCAGACTGAAATCAAACTTAATACAGTCTTGTCTACAACATTAATGACATTGAGTTCTGAATGAAATATATAGGCATGTGCTTCTGAGGAGACAAAAGTCAATGAAAGCCATATGTTGTGTATGTTTCTGGGGTATTTTAGCAAATTCAAATTTGGGTTCAGTGAAAATACACCTCAAGTGTTAAACCTCTGTCTACTGTTCGCTGCTGCCTCACTGAACATGGGCCCCAAAGTAAAAAAGCTGTTGTCTTAGCACTCCATGTCCACTGTGTTTTGGGCCAATAAGAAATAATGCTCATTTCACAAAATTTCAATCACTCTACTAGTTTTTCACCAAATACTTTACTATTGAACCTTTCATCTTTGGGACGCTGGGAGACTTAAATGCCCCCAAATAGCTTTGTCTTGAATCAGACTTGTATATTTCCCCATCCACTAACACGGTGCACTCCAGGGAAAGAGAGAAACACAATAAGAAACTGCTTTGTTTTGCTGCTGAACTTTAAAAAGATTCTTGAGCTGCTTGTCAAGGATATTACCCAATATCTTCTCACTTACTTGGCTCGGTGCGTTATGTGATCGCTCATGTGAGTGTGTGTTTTCTTACTTGATAGTTTGTTCGTCTGTGAATTACTGTACGTGTGCGTGTGCGCAAATTTCCTCTCGTATAGGTGAGAGCAGGAGTTGAAAAAGAAAGGACAGCAGTGGGATTTTATTTGAGGCCTGTGCACGCTGAGCCACCGCGATGCAATTTCACTGCCGCGTTGCCACTTTCAGGCCTATTCATCCCTCCCTGCTGAGCCCCATTAGAGAAGACGGGCAGGTGAACAAGTGCACATGGAAAACAAGTTCCTCTAGGCGCTGCGGAAGCACCAGCCATCCCCCTACGAGCCCTTCTCCTCCACCAACCCACCCACACACACACACATACACACACACAGCACCAGTCCACCTTAGCCAGATGTAGATTGGAACAGACATCAATAAATAATTTAGAGGTCTTGAGATTTTTAAGTAGGAATCTATGCAGTGTGAAACGCTGTTTAATCGAGTAACTTCTGATGCCGTATCAATCAAAGCGGGTTAAAAGCTGCAAACGTCGGCAGAAAAAGGAGAGGCGGGATTCTTTTCGTTTTACCTTCTCTCTCACTCTCTCTTTACCACTTTTTTGTCTAGTTGATGGGACATTAGGTGACATTTGTATTCATCAATTGACCCAGATCCACTGGGTCGACAGTGAGAGAGAGAGAGAGAGAGAGGCAGAAGTCCCTCTGGTGCAATGCAGCTCATGCTAATGCAATAGAAAAATAGGCTGATCAAAAGGCACTGTATTTGGGGAAAAATGCATTTGAAGATGGGTTTCAAATAAGCCACTCGCCTGACACTTGAACAGAGACAATTTCTTGATAAAGGATGAAAATGTAATGGGATGTCAGAAGCAGATTTTACTACTAATTCTCACAGGTGCAAGGACACACTGATATGATAAAATACAAAAGAAGCTTGTATGCAAAATGAGCAGTAGCAGACTTGGGCACAGATGGAGTGATTTGAGCAATGTCTTTCACCTCTTCATGTTGCACCCCACATATTTGCTGTTCATTTCACTATTCACACATTCAAATGTTTTACATTTTGATAGCAATAACTCCCTTGATAGATCAAAGCTTGCTCCTCAAAGAGAAAAAAACAAAAACAAATTGTGTGCCATATATAAATATATTATGTGTATATATCTTTATCAGTTGTTTTACCACAGCTGAGCAATTTTCCTGCAAGAACATAGGTGTCAAATTATAATAATATTGGAGTCAGACAAGCAAGCAAGCATGTATGCACACACAAATGTCTGAGATCAAACACACACACGCACACACCGCTCAATTCTCTGGTGTCATCAGCAGATGTGTACATACCCTCGTCTCAATACAATGCAGATGAGCTAATAGCCACTGAGGCTCCCAGCCTGCCTCTGATCTCCATAATATCTCACACACACACACGCAGAGAGAAAGAGAGAGAGGAAGAGGGAATTTACCTGCACAAATCCCGTAATGTCTCTATGCCTGCCTGTCTGTGGGGAATCAGATAGACCTGGTTTACATTGCAGCAGCAGTCACAGGCCAAATATGATCATTTAGAGACACATTCAGAGACACACATGTATGCATATGGGTGAGTGCAAAATACTATAAGTACTATATGTGTATATGTACTGTGAAACAGCACACATGCATATGACAATACACTGGTAACTTTTTGCTGCAGGTACCTATACTGATACTAACATACAAATACAATTTTGATTACTTAATACTGGCCAATATCTGCCTAAGTGCAGTAACAAAATGCCAAAGATGTGTTTGAGGTCGAGGGGGCAGGAGCGCCGGTCATGCTTAACCCAAAGTTGTGCTGCTATTTATGCTAGAAAATGCTGCTCATTAAACCCTTTGAAATATACAGAGGGAATAAAACAGACTTAATGATATTTTACTACAATTGGTATATTAATGCACAGTGCTCATAAGTGCAACAAATGGGAGACAGTATGGTGAATTAATCAACCACCTGTTGAATAAGCACGGCCTAAATGTGATGTCTGTGGCCACTCTGCGAGTGCAAACAGCTGTTGCTATGTGCCTCTCCCTGCTGATTTTAACCACTGACGGAGAATCAAAAGCATTTAGTGCTCTGATAGTGAGACGTTCTCATGTGAATGTACAACGGCCTCAACGGCCTGTGGGACAGCAAGACATACTGTACAGCATGGTGATGCATTGAGATGCTTTGTTTGTCTAGAGTAGAAAAAAAGAGTAGAGAAAGTATCCAGGGAATCCCTCCAACCCCCCAGCCTGAACATGCTGACACTTCAAATATTTCGAAACAATGTGCTTTGGAAAGAGTCAAATCACTTAAACATATTGACTGTTCACTTGTTTAAAAAGGAAAGGTTATATTTTTTGTACTGCGGAAGTCTTGGGGTGTGAATGTGTAAGAGTGTGTGTGTGTGTGTGTGTATGTCAACACGCCTGTCGTCAGGCCTTCCATAGCCAGTAAATAAAAAGCAAAGTGAGTTCCACTTCAGTCTGAGGCTTCGAGAGGATCTGAGGGGATCTGATAATCACCACAGGGACTTGCGTGTGTGTTTGTGTGTGCACACATGTGTGTGTGTGTGTGTGCATAGTGTGCTGTTTGCTCTCCAGCAGTGAGAAGAGGCACCACAGGGACACTCCAGTCAGAGAAGCTCAATAACACCTAATTTCACAAAACACGCAGACATGCTACAGAAATGATTGCAGACATGTTAACATGCATGCCAACACACATACGCAGACACACGGAGGCACAATAACATACAACCACCAGAGTGCCATCGCCTGGTAATAATTGTGTAATATCCCGCGTGTAATATATAAAGAGCGGATTTTTTAAATCAAACACTGAATATGAAACCTCGCATTACTATGCGACAACAAGGACAATTTATCAAGGTAAAAACACAACTGGGGCAAAGTAATGACACAAACATTAAATAAATCGCTGCTGAAAATCACATCTAACTTAAACTGTGGACAAAAACAAATAAGCTGACGCTCAGAATACATGATAGATAATAAATTACAATTCATCTACATTTACATCTAGAGAGGTTCATCCTCAATCTGCTGTCTTTAGAGAGCCATCGGAAATATTAATATTTCTCACAGGTGGACAATTTTCTTCTGTCGCCATGAATATTGAACACATTTCAAGTATAACAAAAGAAAGAAAACTGTAGTTAAAGTCAATGCAGATTTTAGAAAAAAGAAATATCAAATATGGAAGACAAAATTAAAAAAAGAAAAAAGAAAGAGAAACCCAAGATGCAATAAATGAAGAGTATGAGAATAAATGTAAGAGGAGACAGCTGACAATCATGACTGAACCAATCAATACATGGTTCCTTTACTTCCCCCTGGCTGCTGTGTAAGAGCCAACATCTGTCAATTAACACACACACACACACACACACACACACACACACACACACACACACGCAAGCATATAACATATCCATACACACAGAAGTTCACACACACACTGTGCATTCTGTACACACACACACATACACACACACACACACACACACTGTCTACCAGCCAAAGGGCAATAACCTCCTATGAAGCGTTGTGGTTTGGATCAGCCGTATTGACAGCTTTCACATTAGACCTATTGAAATGCATTGTTGTTGCCAACACACACACACACACACACACACACACACACACGGGTCTCTGGCATGCAACAACAATCAATCTGACGCCACAATCACATTCTTTCCACCTGCTTAAACGGAGAAAAAGAGACGGGCGGGTCTTGCGACTCTTCAGTGTCAACAAGCTGACCCTCAACCTTGACCTCTGACCTTTAGAGGTCGTGGTCAAGGGTTCAAGAGAGGGGAAGGGGAGGAGAGAAAGCGTGAGGATGATAGAGATGAGGGGGATCGATAGATATGTTCTGACGGTCACGCCTGCTTCAGGAAAATAAAAGGCATTATAGATCAATTAGGTCTGACATCTATTTAGTTACATATCTATTTGTTTGCTTCTGGGAAGAGAAGTTATTTAGGGCAGAGGATGACTTAAGTAGACGAAAGATAAATAATGCATCAAATAATGTTGTAACTTGATTAATTGTTCTAAATTATTGTAGCATCATTTCTTTAATCAGACATTTCAAGCATAAATTCTAAACTAATTTAGAGCTGTGTATGGGTCTGAAGAAATAAGGGACCATTTGAAAAAAGAAGTAAAAAAAACAACAATAAAAAAGGAAAAAATAGTGTTGAAGAATGAGCAATTATTTTCAAGATAAAAGAAACACGCGTAAGGCAGAGAAGGTCAGAGAGGAAACGGTGGTGAAAGATGGGGCAAATGCAGCAATGAATCTGGAAGTGAAAGGAAGGAGCTAAAAGAAAAAGTGTAAAGTGTTACAAAATTACTTTCATGTTTTAAATCCCTTTTTTAAAAGCACATCAGTGAACAGGTGTTTTTAAAATTGCCATTTTATTCTAATGGGCTCTTACGTTTTATGGATTCATCTTGTGTTCCATTTTTCTTTGTAGGTCCCATAAATACGCACATTAACTGTGGATTTTTTACAATCTAACTGATACCGGCCTTGATTTTGTACTCCATCGTCCCTCTGCCTTCTTCATTCCTTGTTGTCGTCTTTCACTGCTGCGTCTGTTTGCGTCACTAATTTTAAAAAACGACGATCGGAAGTGCAGAGCGTGGATAAACTCGATCCGATTTATCGGTCATGCTGCTCGCTGTCAGTCACAGTCATGTAGCTGCAACCCCCACTGCCCTCGTCCTCCCCAGAGGCATTGTGTTAACCATCCAAAGACTCATTAGCATAAACCACCCCTGAAACACACACACCTCAGGACACTCATGAATAAATGAGCCCATATAAAAGATTAGAATACAACAGAATAAACTATTAGTATGATCTGAGAACAGATCGAGCTTATTACTAGGTTATTTGCAACACTTCAGGAACTTGTGTTCATGTTGAAAAGATAAGCAGGAAAAAACAAGTTTCATCCATAAGTTACCCGTCTTGTCCCTATTTTCCACATGTCATCCTCAAAGTAAGTTTTATTCTTTTAGGCCTGGTTTTTCCTCAGCTTCTGTTCCTGCAAACATGCTCTGATAAATGAGTCACACTGTGTCTGTGCTCCATCCACTTAACAGCATCCACACATATCAGCCAGATATACACACACATCGATGAGGGGTGTCTTACACCACAATAAAAACATCTCCCCTTCTCTCCTCTGTCTTTCTTTTATTGTATTGTATTATATCCAATTCCCAGAGGACTGTCGGGTAGCATCCCTCTCCCTCACATTCTCCGCCAGCAGCTCTGCACATCTATGTGTGTGTGTGTGTGTGTCCTCGTGTTGTCAGAGGGGTAAACGGGGAGTTAAACAGATATATCCAAGCGTAAAATCTAAAAAGGCTCCCCAGTGGGCGCCGGAGGGGGTTGTTGGGAATCAAGCACATATCAATTGAGAAGCAGAGAGAGACCAAGTACTGGTGAGATGAAGAGGGTAAAAGAAATAGAGACAGCGTCCCTCCTTGGTAAATTCTCCTTCTCTGACAACTATAAATTACAGGCCTTTTCTTTCTCCTTTTCCCATTCTCCGCTTGCACTTCTCTTCTCCTTCCTTGGACTCTTAACACTTACTCACTTCACCCTGCTCTCTCTTCCACGTCTTCCAGGTATTTTTTGACTCGCTTTCCCCACAAAGACGTGAAGCAGAGGTTGTTGTACAGAGCACTGATGGTGAAATTGAGATAATTTATTTTATTTATATTGTTGTGTAAGACAGAAAAGCAGACAGAAATACACAATATGACGAAAAACATAAAATAGAAAGGTGTGAATCGTATATTTTGCGCATATAAGAGGAATATGCAGCAATGGGACACACACACACACACCTACACACACACCTAGCCCTGCACTGTGCAGTGTAATGCTCTACTTGATTATCTCATTGTTGTCTGTAAGTACAAGCCCAGATTGAATCAGCCTGCACTCCATTGTCTCTCCGCAGCTGGTGTGTGTGTTTGTGTGTGTGTGTAGGGCTGGTAATGAATGGCCAATCTAGTCTATCTAGAGAAAACCTTCTCATCACACCGCTCCCATAATTACTAGCTCTCTGTGAAAACTGTGCACTGCTTTATTACTTTACAATGCAGTGCAGTCAAGGCTCGGGACTAAGGGGATGAGATAAACACACAACGTGTTCATTTTATATTTCAGTCATTTACTGCAGCTGATGTTTGCAACCAGTGAAAGCTGAGTGATTTACAATGAGCCCAAAGCTTCAGTGCCAAGACCACCAACATAAACAACAAATAATATAGACAGACACACACGCTAACAAATTATGTATAAAGCCTCCACCATTGAAAAATGATTAATTATGAATATATGACTTTTTAAAAATAGTTCTTTTTGGCTTCCTGTTATTTTTAATTACGACTTTGAGACTTTTACTTATGAAAAGGGTACCTACATTGTAATCATTGAATGAGATCTTCAAATCTCTTTTCCTCACAAATATGATACACAGGCTGATTTTTATTGCATTATTTAACATTTTGTCATTAATAATTAAAGGGAGTGATCATACAGCCAGATTTTGATTATATACATTAAATATCCCAATAACAGAAATGACCGCAGGATAGAGGCATCCTCATGTATTGAGTATTTTTCTATTTAACCCAGCATTTTCCTCTATTGCCCAGAGGGCCTTTCATGAATGTCCACAGAAGCAACGTGAATTTGTTGAAAAATGTGCATATATGTACATTATTGTTCATCTCCAATTCATTCTCCTACTGCTGAATAGAAGGATTGCACGTCCCGGCTGTTAATGTGATGAAATTGATGAAGACAGTTGAACTGGTATTGAATTTTTGACATATCCATCGCTATAAATGACTGTCCAAGGGAAAATACTGCTCTGAATAAACATAATTATGATTAATGGTAGGTAGGTCTTCTTTGTTTTGGCAGACGTAAAAAAAAAACTCTACAAACATGAAATTGGCCCTTTTTCTAATTGAAACATTTGAATGTAAACTGTATTATCCAGAGTAGTCCTGTGACTACAGCATCTTATTATTTAGCATTCTTTGTGCTCCCAGTACTCCTGCATCCTGAGTCCTCCCTCCTGCTGGGAGCCATCAGACCAAGGGACCAGCCCGAGGCATCTGGGAACCATGAAAGAAAAGAAGAGGTTGGATGGGAGGAGGCAGCGGAGACAGAGTGAGACATAGAGGATTGAAGACAAGTAGAAAATGATGACAGAAAAGAGGGTTGATAAGAGATTTCCAAGTTGTGGAAAGCAGGCTGAATAAAAAAGGAGGCAAAAGGATAGAAAAAGACAGCCCCTGAGGCCTACAGGCCTCTCCTTCACTCACGCTCACTATATTCCCCATTCTCCATCATCCTCAGACCTGCTGTAAATCATGTTTGCTGAATTAACAGGCAATGTTCACATGTTTTGTGTGAGACAGGTGAGTAGTCATTGTAATGCAGAAAACGTAGCAGAAAACTGAACATTCTTGGTGTTTCTGCGCTGCATTTCTGTCAAACAGTGTAAGTCTTTTTTTTGTTTGTTTCTTTTTGGTTGTACTATGTAAATATGTATATATAATTCTAAAACCAATTTTAAAACAGATGGATTAACAAAATAATCATAATTTGATATCACTCAGATGTTGCTGTAAATCTGCATAAAGGGGACATGATTTTATTTTTTTTCCCTTCTCTAAGAAAATGCGAACGTGTTCATTTTGATCAATTAAACGAACACTGAATTTGAGATGAACTATACCAAAAAAAACAAAAATCAAGATGTGTGGTGTGGTGTATATAGTTGAATAGGAGTGTAAATCAGTTTAAACCAACCTGCTCCCTTTAGAAAATCGACATATCTGAAAGAAAAAAAAAAATCCAAGATGAGCCCATTAAAGGCTGCTTAGGTATACTGATATGGTTGTAATAGTAGTGATTAGTAGAAACCCAGCCAGCCATAGAGGATGACAAATGGCACATGAGACAGAGCATGATTACAAGCGTTTATATGGGCAAAGACAGTATCAGCACAGAGTATGATGGATGATGCCCGGAGCGCAGTCAGAGCTGGCTCATAATTAGACCTTGATGGCATTAGTTGCATTTCCTAGTGGGTATGTCACAATAAATGTGCCAGAGTTGTTAAAAAGGGACACCTTGACATTTTGAATTTGTGTCTGTTGCTTTTACTCTGCAGGCGACTGTCACAGCGTGGGACATAAAGGCTTGTTAGTTATGAGTGATTACAGAAACTAAACTCTTCTTCTTTTAGCAAATCATATAACTTTGTTTCTTCTTCTGTCAGCCTCCTTCCCCTTTAGTCGATTTGACCATAAAAGTCTGATGCTATACATGTACCACTGCAAAGGTAATCGTCATCTGAACTCTCAATGTGTCTGTGTAAACTGAAGTAATTATTAAGAAAGGTTACACTGTGTGAAGGTAAGGTAGCAGAGTGGAAGGTAATAGTGTGTACCTGAGGTGGTGTGTGTTTCACCTGTCTGGCCATGTACCTGAGAAGCAAGTGAAAGTCAGACGCGCGTGTGCGTGGGGGTGCGTGTATCTTATTTGTTGTGGTTGTAAACTAAGATGACATCTAATCAGATTAATGTCATCAGGAGTAAAAAAAGAACAAAATACAACTTGAATTAGACAGTTTTAGTGAGTAAGTAAACCAGAGCAATGAAATGATTTTCAAAATCACACTGCCTAATACCGGTTGAAAAGCTGACTTTGGAAGGACTACTTTCACATTAATCAGCTAATAACAGTTGTGTTAGAGTTTGTTGTTTTTGACTACTTTAAATAAATAATTAAATTTAAATATCAGTACTGCAGACATTTCATCCTCCGCAGACCTGCAAGGATGTTAATAAGAGCAAATGATCGATGAAGCAACCTCCAGACAGCCAATAATCACTCCAGAAGTCTTCTTCTGATCTCTGATCTTTTTAATATAATCACATCTTGTTTTATGATTTTCTAAAATCAAGCTTCTGGCTTATTTAATTGTGTTTTAAGAGACTGGCACTTTGCTAAAAGTAGTAGAAGGATTTAGTCAGTCATAGTACTAGTAAATAGTAGTAAATAGTATTTGTAGTAGTAGCAAGTGTAGTGGTGGTAGTGGTATAAGTAAGTATCAGTAATAGTAGTTGTGCATCAGTCATACTTGGCAGAATACAAGGTAACATTAGAACAAGAACTCTAGAAGTACTAGCAGCAGAACTATGGTAGGAGCAGTACTGTGTGTGTTCTTTGTTTGTATAAAAGTGATACCGAGGCAGAGATGGTGTTGTAGTCACATTTCAAACTCATTAATGCCACTCAAACTCTCTCCTGTAACTGTGTTTACTCTCTCTCTCTCCATGTGATCCACTAAATCTTTCCCATTCAAATGCACTCACTCATGTTTTCCCACACATTCGGACAGGAGTGCAGACCAAAAAGAAAACTAAAGTCAGGTGTCCATCTAACTTTGCGACCCTCACTAGATGACACACACACACACACACACACACACACACACACACACACACACACACACACACACAGAGGAAGCAGCCTGTCTACCCTCGTGAGTCCCTGCTGCTGAATTAGTCAGTCATGGCACTCAGGCCCAGGCAGATTGAGATCATGTTGCCGGTCTAGTCGTAACACAGTCAGGTCAGACAGGTCAAATACCTGTTCAGATAACATACTGTGACCTGTTACCGTTATTTTACCTCAGCTTACCGACAAAGGTAACACTCACCTCTCACTAGCTGCTGGATCTGAATACCTTGTGTCTACATTCTTTTTTCAAACAACACAGATAGCATTAAATCAATCGAAAGGCTGTTACTCATTTCCCACAATTCAAGTCGTTTTGTGTTGGAAAATCCTTTTGATTGTACTGAAATGGTCATTATTTTGTGCAATAAATCCTGACACCGTCTCCCTTTAAACTTCTCTAGACAAAACAAGACATTTTTTAATATCTGTATGCTATTTTTTAATAAACAAATTTGCAATTTGCATGACCACCCACCACAAAAAAGTTCAACTCAAATGAAATCCCTGCAAGCGGATTTATAGAGTACTCCTACAAATACATGATTGTGCTATTGCCATCAGTCTGATCGTCAAATAAGTAACATATGGTGAGGCCCTGACCACCAGTTCAAAGACACATTAGAAAGGAAATATGTTATTTGATCATTAACATCAGATCAGATTTTGATCTTTTGCATTATAACCAGAGCTCAGAGTTTAAACTGGAGTTTGAATCCTACAAGATCAGTGGTTTTGGATGAATGGTTGAGTAATTGTTTTCTTGGTAAAGAGGCTTTGTGCTTTATATCATACTATACAAAAATGACAGAAGGATACAATAAGCTTCACTGATTATTTTACTTCAATCCAGTCACTCAGTCATAAAGTTGGGCAAGGAAAAGTATTTCTGTTATACTATTATTTTTGTTGATGATGCGCGTCACGTTTTGGCAACACTACAGGAAGACGGGAAATAAATGAAACACAGACAGATACATTGGGCCACTACATGTTATTTGGTTTATTTGCCAACCTGACAACATGTTTGATAATACACAGGATTTTCATAGTAAGATGAGCATGGTGGTAGTAGTAGTAGTAGTAAGATGAGCATGGTGGTCAGACTCACAGGAAGTAGGCTGTGGGTATAAGAAAGTCATTGGCCAACTATTTCAATCAGACTTTTCCTTCCACTCCACTATCTGCATTGCTATGTGAAATAATAACAACCTCTGGGCTAGCAACCTACCTGCTGAAAATGACTGATTTACAAGGAATACAGTCAATACAGTACTTGATGTGATGAATGTGATTGGTTTAAAGAAATACAAACAGGCCAGAGCGCTTTTCCCCCATACCAGTATGATAATGGGCCACATAATATGGAGATAGATCTGGCAATGGGAGAGAGCAAGCATGGTAAATTAAAGACAATAAAAGGAAATCTAATTCAACAAAGGCCTGACCGCAATGAGTATGCAAACATTTGTCAAGATGAAGTTTGAAATGGACAAAATGATCATTCTGTCACCACTGGGAATGGAAAGAGTTGACAAAGAGACACAAAGAAAGCTAGTCAGTTGGCCCAGAGTTTCCACTTGATGCGGTACAGTCAAGTGTGTAAGTGTGTGCATGTGTGTGTGTTTGGATAACCTCTCAAGCTCAATGACAAACACACATGCCCACATGGTAATTAATTTGGTGGCTTCTGATTGCCAAGGTTGCTTACTGGTTACGGAAGCCAGATCAGGGGTGTCACCTACCAGATTGTACGTGAACCTTACAGACTCAAACACACACACACACTTCTGACAGAGAGGGGGGGAATAAAAAAATACGTAGAGAGAGAAGATAAAGGAAGGAGAAATATACAAAATAGAAGAAAGGAACACAGAAAGAAAAAGAGACAGACTCTGTGCCACTCTTCCTCTTCCTCTCTCATACACACACACACACACACAGAGGGTGAGTGACAGGGCCTTATTGCAGGTGTAAATTGAGGCTGTGAGGTGTGTGTGTTGTTCATTAAAGCAGAGTGAATCTCTATTGGTTTTCATTAAGGGGCCTGACCACACAGACTACATGGTTAATCTAGACAGCTCCGCTCCTCCACTCACCCCCATCTCTATTTCTCTCTCACACAAACACACACAAATGAACACACACTTCAAACATCTCCCCCCACACACACACACTCACATACAGCCAAAACTAGATTCTTATTTATTAAGCAGAGGTGACAGGTACTGAATAAGTTGTTTTCTGGAACAGTGTGTATGTGCGTTTGTCAAGGAATGTTTAGGAGAGTTGGAGAGTGAGCCACTACTGGATGTGTGTTTCTGTACAATAATACCTACATGTGTATGGATTTTTATGTGCATGTCCACATTTGTTTGATCTAAATCCATTTATGTGGCAAATCTTCTACACATTAATGTGTCCTGCGTGTGTGAATGCGAGATTGTGTGTGAGTAGGAGGACAATTGGCGTCTGTGGTTATGAGTTAAGTCTAATTTCCAGGAGGCCTGTCCTGGCTAAACAGAGCTGACACAGTGCTGCTCTGACCAGTTATCTGTCACTAGGAATTAGACACTAACATACACCCTGAGAGATGAGCTGGGGCACATACACACACAGAAAGACACATACACACAGATGCTACCGAAGATGTACACCACATGGTCAAATGTATGTGGGCACCCGAATGCTGCACCCCTATAGTTGTATATCTCTTTACAAAATCAAGGGAATTAAAATGCTGCTATAAGTCTAAACTCTTCTTTGGGAGGATCTTCTTTCCACAAGATTATGTAACCTGGCTGCAGGAATTTGCTCCCATTCAGCTTCAAGAATATTAGAGAAGTTGGGCACTGATGTGGCCTGGTTCACTGTGAGTGTTCCACTTCATCTTAAAGGTGTAGGTCAGTCAAGTTCTTTAACACCAAGCTGGGGAATAAACATTTCATGTGGACCCTGCTTTGGTATGTTGGAAAGGGACTTCCCAAAACAGCAGCCTCACAGTTGAAATCACACTACTGTCTAAATTGTTGTAGCACTAACATTTATCTTGATTGGAACTATGGTGCGTAACCAAGACCAGAAAAAAAACAGTGCTAGACCAAATGGGTGGTGCAACAAACTCTGAACACATACCAGACAGACCAAGATGAAGACTGGATCTATCTGGGTATAGGCAAAAGCACAATTTATACAAAGGCATTAAGAGGTTACAGTGCAGGAACAGAGCCTATGCACATATACCCTATATAACGTCCACCTACTTATGAATGTACATAAGGGCTACATGTGACTACCATGTGGAGATTGCATTTGCTCAGATTCCTATGTTGGAGATTATTGAAGTCCAAGAAAGGCTTGGCAATCATCAGCAACCACCCTATACACCCATGTACATTATTATTTTAGTAGTGATAAACTTTGCAGTCCTTCAAATATAAAAACTTTCAGCATATCACTGATGTAGCAGTGAAGGTTCAGGTCAAATGGAACCGGAGGATAAATTAACTACGTGAGGGGTGTGTGTGTGGAAACTGTGGAGTGTTTACAAGTGTGTCAGTTGTGTACTGGGACATACAGCTTGTCATATCTTTCCATCTCATTGTTCCCTTTTTCTTTCCCTCTCTTCCGCTCTCTACCTCACACAGGGGACCTTTTAAAAAAGTGTGTAAGAAAGATGGTTTATGGAGTGTTCAGAAGTATCTGGCAGTGCAGATGGGATCATGGTAACACAGCGTCTGATCTCGCTGTCTCATTATTCCGCTTCAGACACTCGGCCTCTTCGAGTGGTCTTGCTGCACTTTTAGCCAAGCCTCAATCCAATCATCTCAATCTATTGTGTGCTCTGAGAGGCCATCCTGTCACTCTTACTAAGGCTTTGAACATGTGCAGCACCATCCACGTCCATCCGGACAATGATGGAGAATATAAAATTACATTTACAGAAGTCTCTGTTGTGTGCTTTGGACCCCTCTGTAATATAAAAATGGGAAAGTGAAGAGTATATAAAATCAAAATATTAAAAATATTTGGATGTTTGCTACCAATCACAAAATTTGAGACTGTGGAACTACAAAGTACAAGTGTGAGGAGTATAAGTGATTTTTTAAATCCAAAAAATTAGTACCGGTGAAAATTAGGGCGGCCAACTAATTATATAACTGTGTGAAAAGTGTGAAAGAAACAGATATTTGGTTGTGAAAGTTAATTTTTGATTGTGAGCCTGGGCCATACAGTAGCTAACAATTTAGTGTTGAGTTGTGCTTGAACAATTCAAACCTTACATCCAGCACAGCAAACAACTACATTCATTAACATGTACCACTATCACTGACTGAGGCAGAGAAATAGACACGGAGTAAGAGAGAGCAGGAGAGTGCAGGAGATAAGCCATCATTAGCTGATAAGCTAAAGTACTGTAGTTAGCAGAACTAAATAGTATGCAAACGGCTGTGGTGTTAGCAATGAAGTAACTCAAAGAAGGAGAGAGCGATGAGTGTTTGAGCAGACCAAGTGTAACTTTAAATCTAAAGTGGGCTGTAATTACAAATATACAAGAAGTAACTGGATTCATCTACAGCAGCAAAAAAAACAAAAAAAAAAACATGCAACATCCATGCTGTTCTGTTTTTTGTTTGTCTGTTTGACATTATAGTACATGAATTAAATGTGCTTTAGTAGACACCAGCTTCTCTCACCAACACATGAATGTAAAATGGGATTCATCTCAAGTGTTCCCGCTGCACTTTCTCGGGCTGAACTCTGAAAGGCATGTTTAGAAAAAGCGCACAGCAGCCAGTGCATGAATTGATTTATGATGCATCTAAAAGATTTTACACAATACTCTGTTAGTGCTTGAGTGCTTCAAGGAGCTTCATGTTTTTTAGGAATTCGCCATTTAGATGTTGCAGCATACTGTTCAACCTTTCTGACATCGGTTGAACTTGTTGTTAGCACAGACCAAATTACTTGATCGTGTACATGTACTGCTCCACATTGCTCATCCAACCACTCTCTGATTCACAGAACACTATGTTTAAGTGCTCAAATGGAGCATGGGAATCAGAAGCCAAACACAATACACTTTCAGGCATATCCGTACTACACGAACCATGCACTACATTGATAGTCAGAACTGAATTAAAACTTGAATCAGTCACATAAATGTTGATTGTCTCATTATGCAAAGAAACTCTTCACAGTCCTACCTCCTCTTACACCTTTAAGCATCACAGCAGTGTTAGCACCTCAAAGAGTTATTGAGACTGCCTTGTAGAAGTTTAGATAACAGGTCTGAGTCCTGGAAGAGCCATTGAGCAGCAAGGTCCTGAAAGCTGGATATTAACTTCACTACATATTTAAAATGTAAAAAATAATAATCAAAATAAGTAAAAATAATATTCTGGTGTGTTTGCAGAGTTTAGATACTGTAAAAAAAAAATACAAAGAAAGAAATGAGTCATAAAACCATATAAAATGGCTGTTCATGGATATATCACATGCATTTTCATTATTCATCATTTGAAATACTGCTTCTGTTTTCTGAATCAAAGTAACACATTAGAGAGAGATTGTATTGGGCTGAGGCTACTCGGAAAGAGGGATTTAGGTGTGTGTGTATGTGTGTGTGTGTGTGTGTATTCCCAGGGCCTGGACAGGCTATCAAGCATCTATCCATCCTTTGTAACGATCAATATTTATAAACCCCTGAGGACCTGTGGTATGAAGCATATAAACAAGCGATGGAGTAGGGCAGGACAGACCACCAAACAAGCACACACACACCCACACACACACACTTACATATAAATGCAAAAACATATTAAAGTGCACATGCCATCAAGCACCGACAGAGGAAGAGAGAGAACGGGGACAGGAGGACAGAAAGAGAAAGAGTAAAGAGGTATCAGATCATTTGTCAATATTTGTCAGAAATTTTCATAATCACATAAAGAATATTGTAATTAGCTCTTCAGAAAAACTCCCTGTGTGATTTGTGTAAAGGCAATTTACTCGATGTGAAATCAGGTGAAACAATGACTATTGATTATCATTGAAATTCTGCATTTTATTACTGGCTCAATGATGTGATAGTGGTTGTCAAACAGAAAATAAACAATTTCAAGAGGTGTTTGCACATGATTACCTGTGTTTTTTTAATATCTGTGTATTATCTATTAGAATTCCTGTTGCTTAATAACAATTTAACAGTTGCATAACTGACTGGCAAAAGGTTTGCCACTGAGTTATACTATTTTTGTCTTTTACTTCAGAAAGTTTCAAAATTGTACCCAAATAATTTAGGCTACAATTACTGAATCACTTATCAGAATATTAAAGTAATTTGTTATGCGTCAATTTGGTTCTTTGCTTTGAACTTGTTTTCCAATATCTGCCATATGTAATAGTGCTTAACAATCAATCTTTTATGGTTTGAAATATCTCAGCATGAAAAACTGAGTGG
This sequence comes from Nibea albiflora, assembly GCA_014281875.1. NCBI lineage: Eukaryota > Metazoa > Chordata > Actinopteri > Sciaenidae > Nibea > Nibea albiflora. Next base: position 7,975,857 of record CM024803.1, read on the forward strand.
ATTTATCACACTATGAAAACACTCATCTGCAAAAACAAACAAATCGCGTAAAAGACAATGGACGAAAGACACATTCATACTCCCAAGAACAGACACCATTTTGATCTGAGACGTCTCAGTGACTGATAGTTGTCTAGACATTTAAAGCACACAGACAGACAGATAGACACAAACACACTCGCCCAAGCACATGCGTAGTTTCCTGTCAAATGCGCAATAATCTCACGCACGAGCGCAAATGGTCCGCGCGCCCACAAACTCCCAGACACAGAACACCTTTTAATGTGTGTGTTGTGTCATCAGAGCAGGTGGAAGCACGCCGTGTAATTAACATGTCATAATCAATGTGGGGGAGTTTGACACCTTGTAATCACTGTGTGGAGATTAGCACCCATAGCCCCAGGACTCAGACACACACACACACTCATGCACACACTCACACACATTTGGATGAAGACAGTTTAAACATGCACAAACAGCCAAACAAACACAGACACACACACACACACAGGCACCAACATTACACTGTGCACAAACATGTAGGCATGCATGTGCACCTGGCTGCTCAACTGCTCAGGTTTGCATACACACCAGGAACACACACATAGCACACACGGAGGGCCTGTTTAATATCATTTACATAATGAGAGAGCAGCCACAGTAATAGCTTTTCCTTTCTCTTATTATCATAATTTCACCCTGGGCGCCAAATGACAGAAAAAGAGAGACGGAGAAAGAGAGAGGGAGAGAGAAACACAGCAGCAGTGTCTCGTCCTTGTTACCCTCAAACAACTCTGCCTCAAAGTCAAGGCCAACTACCCCTCCGCCTTCCTCTGTTTCTGTCTGTCTCTCACTGTCCCTCTCTGTTTGTCTTTTCTGTCCCTTTCTGCTTTTTCCCCTCACAGCTGATGATCCCGTCATTTGCTTGTATACCACTCATACATGTTTACATATTACCTGTATAACTGTATATTTGTGTATTACCACAAAAGATTTTGACATTTCTTATAATAATAATAATAATAATAATAATAATAATAATAAGATATAATATAATAATAACAATACAACAATAACTTATTACTATAATATACTATTCACCACAACATGGAAAATGTATGCAAAGAAATCAGAGTATACAAAACCGTGAATACAAATAATTCATTGCTTTGAACATCAAATTGATTATTTCATGTCAGATCAAACTAATCACATATGTAAGACAAAGAAAAAACAAACATAATAGGATCACATCATCATGATCCTTTCATCACAGTATGACCCCATAAAAAGTAATATGATGCTAAATTAAGGTTATTAAACCTTGCTAATGTAATACCTTTATGGTAACTGTCTTAAGATCATTTAAGTTTCAAATGAAGAAACATTTTGCTATTACTATATATAAAATCAGACACACACACACCTTCCAATATTACTAGCAGTGATTTAGTGTTGAAATTCACCAATGGTAATTCAGTGGTCGCACATTGTTGACATATTCATATCTAACACATGTCATAGTTGTATCTAAAATGCAATGATGCAACAAAGAATACAAAAGGTAAGAACATCCACAGTCTTCCGGCTCTAAATGAACTCTCTGCTAGTATATATTGCTATGACCGTTCCTGGTATGACAATTAAACTAGTCTTCCTATGCGTCACTAATACTACTTGTTTTTGAAAAATGGATTCAAACTAAAAAGAGGAAGTGAGCGAGAGATATAATCAAAGCTAAATGGTCAATGTGTATCTCTGCATACTGTATTTTGTACTGGCAGAGTCCTTCCTGCCTGTTTGGCTTCAGATTCTTTCTGTCTTGTGTCTTATGTAACCATACACCACAAAACCACACATGCCGCAATCTCAAAACGCAGGTACATTTTTAAAATCAATGTGTAAATGTCCGTGAACTCCTATAAAGCCCCAAGAGGAAAGTGGGGTCATATTCTACTGAAATCTAAAGAGTAAAAGACATATCGGACTCCCGTGTCTTTGTGTGTCTGCAGAATGTCATTGATTTCTGACAAAAATAAGATAAAAAAGACCATGTTTCATCCGTAAAAGAGGGATCAAGTGTTGGACACTGGAAGAGGAGAAAAAAAAGCAGAGGAAAAGTAGAGGAGGTGGGAGGAAGGATGCATCTGTGTCTCCTATTTGCTTATCTCCTCCCCTACTCTCCTCTCCCATCTTCTCATCCTTACTGTCAATCTCCTCTCCATCCTTTTCTCCCATTTTTCTCCTCCTGCCCTCATTGTACAAACTTTCCTTTCATCATTTCTCCTCGTTTTCTCACTTATCTCCCTTAACTGCCCTTTCCTGTTTTCCTCCTCCTTTATCTCCTGCCTGCTTTCTTTCAGTTTTCCATCAGCTTTCTACCTTTTCCTCCCTTTATTCCGATCACTGTCTGCAGGTCTCCCCCTTCCCTCCCTTCCCTTCTCACTGTCCTCTTTTCCTTCCTTAATCCCTTTCCTTCCCAACTATCCTCCCATCCAACCTTGACACTTTCTCACTCACCTGCCCTTTACCCCTTCTCTTCACTCATCTATCACTGCTAACAATCTCTCTCCTCCTCACTTCCTCCTGGTTTCCGCTTTTTACCTCCTCTCCCCCTTCCTATTATCTACATCTTCTATTTCTTTTTCATCATTACAACTCCCATTTTATTTTATTTTTCCCCTCTCTTCCCTTTCTTCTCTTCTCCTCACCTTCTTTCCTTCCTCCCATCATTTCCCTCCTCCTACCCTCTTCAGTATCGACAGAAGAGGCATGCATTTTGCTAAAACATTGGCTGATGAATCATTGATGTTGCTGTTGAGGTTTCAGTGGCGCGGGGGCAGCCGGATGTAAATAAGTGAGGACTAGGTATGAGGTATAGCGAGCTGATATTCAGCCCTCCCTCTGAAACATTGATGAGATATGCTTGTATATGTGTGTGTGTGTGTGTGTGTGTGTGTGTGTGTGTGTGTGTGTGTGTGTGCACGCTGGCGCAACTGTGAAGGCTATTTAAGAAGGCCAGATATGACAGTTGTTTACAACTCGGGCCAGACAATGAAGAAGGGAGGGCTAAAGAGAGAGGAGAATGAAGGATGGATGAATGTTGAAAATTGGGGATGAGGTTAGGTAAGGAGAGAGGTGGAAGGAAGTGAGGAAGCAAGAAAGGAAGAAAGTAAGGGAAAGAAAATGGGGGGGGGTTAGGGTTAGGGGGTTGTAGATAATGTTACTCGTCTAGGGGACAAATACAATGACATGAAGCAGACAGACATGTCAGGATAACAGACAGAGGCACACGCGCACACACGCACACCCATATAAAACACACATGCCTCAACTCTAACCTGCTCCCCATGCGACATGCACCTCAACAAAGATTAGAGCAACACAAACAGCATGGAAGAAAACACATTTGCAAGCTGTACACGAATTTGTATAATTAAGCAGCATGGGATTGGTATTTAAAAAGGCACAAAACTTACAGGGACACAACAGTAAACACTATATTAATAAACATATTTACACATAAAGATAAAGTTGGAAACGTACAATACAATGAAGGCTCAAACAAAGACACAGTGACTCCAACACCATGCTAAGTAATAGATGATGGCTTGAAAAATATTCCCAGATATTTGGCTCTCACAAGTACAGACATTCAAAACATCACGTAGACATATGCATATGCTTGCTCTATCATAGCCAATCACTGTTCCACACCTTCATTTAAAGCACTTTTCAGGCCTCTTAGTGCCTCCCTCCCTCCCTCCCTGCATTGAGCACCATTAATACAGTCATTTAGTCCGCTAATACATCAGTGTGGTCAGTGCTGTTACATTATGTATCAGTTGAGGTCAGTGCACGCTGAACTGTACTGGTCTCGACTCTAACCACACATTGTAAAGACATTATCTGTTTCCCACAGAAAACAACACCAATGTAATGGTGAGTGATTTAAGAAGACATAAGCATCGATGTGCCAAGATATACTGTACTCTACACACACAAACACACACACATACACACACTGTGATGTTAAGTGTAAATACGTAGAATCGAGTATTCACAGCATATTACAAAATGTATCTACAGTATGTCCATTTACACAAGCACTACAATGAAAATCTGAATTTCTTTACAGGAAATTTTAAAACTGAATGGAATGAAAAATGACCAAGATTAGCTTAACTATAATTTTACTTTGAGGTGTACCACTTGAGAATGGACTTCTTGAGGCATAAATTAGCTCAGATCAAATCCGAAAGTGCTGACAGCAATATGGAGGAGACAAGAGACGTTCAATCTGGAATGGAAAAATGTAAAAACACACTGACTGAATTGTAAAAACTGCTCATATACTAGTGGAGGCAACTGAAAGAGCCATGGTACCAAACTCTCTTTAAAAACAACATTTTATTAACATGATATTTACCATCAGCTTTCTACTGCGGACTGCGTGCTCGTCATGAACCTTTATAGATCAAGAGGAGGTGTGAGAGACCAGACGTTCATTGAACTTTGCCAACATTTTGTGAGTTGGTGAATGAGAAAAAACAGCTAGTGTGTGTGTAACACTTTATCTTGTATAAAAGTGTTTTTAAATGAAATTCATCCTCCAGAGCTGTGTCTGATTTCCCTATTCACTATATATTCCTGTAGATTTACCCTGCAACATTCTATGTGTCTTGAATTGTAGTACAATTCCCTCAAAAGTGTGTGCACACTACTTTCTGCAATGAAATTATTAACTGACGAGCGACTCTACGCCTGTAAATGATAATGTGTGAATTCTCAATTCATTGTCACTTATAAATGAACTTCTTATTGTTATATAGGTAATATTGAATGAGTGAAAGAAGGTGACAGAGATGTGGAGCACAACATTTGCTCAGGGGGGGCTAGAGCACATCCCAGCATGCAAATTCAAGATTAATGAATTTATTTAGTCACAACTCATTAGGAGCATGTAAGTTTTTAATTTCTGCATTTCAAATGAAAACACTGAACTAAGCTGGCTAAGCTGACTAAGTTCTCAGCATGTAAAACACACACACACACACACACACACACACACACACACACACACACACACACACACACACACACACACACACACACACACACACACACACACACACACACACACACACACACACACACACACACACACACACACACACACACACACACACACACACACACACACACACACACACACACACACACACACACACACACACACACACAGGTCTTAACCACACAGTAAAACCCCATTATCTTTTAACCACAGAAAACAACAGCGCCTTAAGGTTAAAAAACCAAACTCTCTGAAGTCCATTAGCTATTCACCACAGAGCAGAGCACTTTAGACTTGTGTTTTACAGTTAACCACTATTTCTAAAGCACATTACCTACTTACCACAGTGTGTGTGTGTGTGTGTCTGTGTCTGGTACAGTTTGTGTCTGTGTCTCTCATGTCTGACCATGTGCATGTGCATGTGCATGTGAATGTCTGTATGAGTTACTGAGTATGTAAGTGTGATTGTGTGTTACCGTTTCCTGGCGGGGTGTGTGTGTGTGTGTGTGAGTGCGTACATGTAATATGACACTTTAATGAAAGGAAGAGAAAGACTGGGGTGAAAGAGACAGAGGCACGAGAGGAGAGAGACGACAGAGGAGAACAATATTGAGCGACGTAAGAGAGGGAAAAAAAATGCAGAGTATAAAGACACTCAGACACACAACACACGTGGACATCAATACTGTCAAACCACAAAGTCACATCAGACACATGAGACAATACCCAGACTGTGTTACAGTGAGTGACAGACGGATCAAAAAACAGAGAAACGTCGGGAGAGTGAAACATACACAGAGGCAGAGAGAAAGCACTGGGCGAAGAAGAAATACTGAAACTAAAAAATGATGGAGAGGAAAGGGAAGAAAGAGATACTACATTGGGAGATGGAATTTTTATGCTGCGTGATAACAGGCAGAAAATCAAGAGAGAGAAAAAACAACAGACATAAGAGAAGGAGTCAGAAGGAGAAACTGCAAGAAAGAGGAGGCATCTAGAACAAAAGGTGCATCTTCATGTTGTTCCAGTGGTTCATTATCTTACTTGCGCATTTTCTTTATTCTACCATTTCCTTATTTAAATGGCATTGAAAAATATGTGCAATGAAGAAACAAGGAAGCAGAGCAGATGAAATTAAAGGACAAATTAGAAGCGACATGAGGAGAGAGACAAAGACAGAGAAAGAGACAAAGAGTGAGAGATAGAAGAGAGAGAGAGAGAGACAGAGAGTGTGTGAGAGAGAAGTGAAAGAGAGCGAGTTAACAGTGAAATTCAAAGAGAGAAACTGCGACGAGGCGGCAGCAGTACATCTTGATCAACAGATGACTGATCATATCAGCGCTGGCCATCTTTCACCAGCCGCCGTTTGACGACACAACGTGACCCCGTGTACACACACAAACGCACACAACCGCTCTCCCACACACACGCACACATCCATTTCCCCCGACGTACCCCGAGGCGGGAGCATCAATAACGTACGGCCTGGCCAGGGGCCTCCATTCACACACAGACACACGCTCGCAACACACAGCCACACACATTCATTCATTCACACAAATGCGCACAAGCATGTGCACAAATACACCCCCATATGTGACACTTTCACATATTCATGCATTCATTCGAACACACACACACACACACACACACACCACACAGATACACACACACACAAAAGGTGGTTGGGCTACAGGGTTATAACAGAATAACAGAGGAACAAACAAAAGCTCACAATATGGCTTTGTGCCCTCAGGCCTGAGGTCTTACCCCCACCCCCGGACCCCATGTCTTCCTGCTGCCCTGCTGCTGCGCCTCTGTGTTTAGTGACAGCCAAAATGAGGAAATAAGAGGTGAATTAATGGGAAATATAGTTGTTTCTAAGGTGAAATGGAGAGATGATGAAGGAAATGGTAAAAACAGATGGAGGGGGAAACTAGAAACAGAAATAAGTAGAGCAAGAAAGGCAGGAATTGGTTAAAGGACGATAAAAGCTTTCTGTGTAAGCTAATTCAAAATTTGTGCTAATTTTGCAAATGGAAATGGTAAACTGTAAATAAGGTACTGGGAAATGGTAGTTAAAAGGTCTGTCTGGATGAGTCTTACATCTATATATTTTATAATAAAGAGAGTGACAAATCTCTGACATCTGCATTGTAGTTTTTGTTTTTGTTGTACTCCACTGCTGGAGCTACTCGTGTCAGAGCTGTAGCATTGTTGGTCTTTGTTTATATACCAAACTATTTGAATAAGACTAATGAATGATAAGAGAATGAAGGCTGTAGAGGGGAAAACATGAGGAGAGTGACAGTGTTTGGGAGTTCCTACATTGTGTGTGGTGATAGTGCAAGCGATAGAAGAGTAAAAGTCCAAATTAAAAAAAAAAAAAAAAAACATTTCAAGTTTCAGTTTCCCTGACAGAAAAATCTTATTTTGGATCCAGTGCTCGCTCCCTTGATTGCCATGCATTGTATATAAATCTTACCAAGACAAAAAAACTCCTAATTCAGCCATAATCACTAGAGAATCAGAGAAAATTCTTACTACAGTGGACATAATTGACTAATAAGATAGTGACAGTGCTTTACAATGAGGTGGATTATTTTCCCCATAAATTCTATCTCACTGTGGTAAAAAACTAAAACAAAATAGAGGCTGAATATTTATTCCAATTAATTATGGTGACTATAGCAAACAGATGAAGTGGCCTGCAAAAAGGAACATGGGGGAGTGAGGGCTGAAAGGAAGACAGGAGCAGCTAATGAAAGAGCATGAAAAGAGATGAGCAAAAGAGGGGAGGTCAGGAGGTGGGACGACGGTGGCTCTGTGTCTCTGGCCTCGTATCTGACAAGTTCTAAGTGTAATGGGAGTGTACTTTAACACCTGAGTCCACCACATGCAAGCACACACATTCACATGAGGTCTTTCACTGTTCATTCGCTCCCTTTCATCTTTTAGTTAGATTACAGTCTTTCTGTCTCTTGTTTGGTTATCCTTGTTTCCTGTTCCTTTGACATCATTAAACAAACACACCTGGTGTCTAGTCTACTTGAGGCCACACATGGTATCGTATTCTTCAAAAAGGAGAACAGCACTAGATCAATTCTTGACAGCACACATCCAATCTCACATCTCTATCGTCTTACCTTTGTGTATGTCTCTTTGTTCAGTGTTTCTCCATATCTACTTCACGGACGTTGTAGTTACTACGGAAGTTGTGCAGAATGTGAAATCAAAGGAGGTCTAGAAGAGGACAGAGAATCGAATGGATGAGGTTCAACTTAGCAGACAGTGTGGTAATCACAGTACGTAATAAACAGTCATTGGGAAAGTCGACTGATAAAAAATAACTTTATACAACAACGTGCAAAATCATTTTCAGTGTTAGGTTGGCACATGGTAAAACAAATATGCTAACATCTGGGGTTTTTGAGAGTTCATATTTTGAATGGATTATTTCTATTTTTCATAAATACTGTTATAGTGTTAGTGTTATATTGCTAATGCTGCAACTATTCAACACATGACTGTCATGACAAACTTTTCCAGGCATCATAAACACCACAGGGCAGAGCAACCCACAAATCCTATACACACAAACTCACTCATCACACAAGTCATTATTATCTGCTTAATTAAAAATCAATGTTTCCAGACTGGACAAATAGGCCTGCAGACGTTTTTTATTTGGAAGCACAGGTGAAATTTATTTAATTAGCAATGGCTCAGTAAGCCATGCCAGTGAGTCAGCGCGGAGCAGACCAGGACCCTGAAATTGAAGCCGCTGAATGATATTGAGCCAGCATCAATTTTATTATTTACACCTTTTGAATACTGTGACATGTCAAGATATCTGTGAAGTGGGCCTATCAGAGCAGCGTTGAACAACAACATCTGATACTCCCCTAGAGGAAAATGTGTGCCTCTATCAAAAATAGAAGAAAGAGGAAATATACTGAATAAATAATAATAAATATGATGCACATCAGTAATCCAGAAGAAAAGCAATTATCACAGAACGTACATGTACCTGTGGAGTTCACATCTGTCACTTAACACTTGAAAGTCATGTGCTTTCTGAAACAGTGCAGATCAGTGCAGATGTTGACCCAGCACCTCCAAACAGATTGTGCATGTAGCTATTTGGATTTGTATCAAATCTATCACTGATACAGAAACAAATGAAAGTGATCTACAGGAGGTGAGGTCCAGCCCCCTGTGAGGAGCAGGGCCCACCCGCAACTATTTAATAATAGAAATAAATCTGCTGAACATAAAGCGGTCTCTGCTTCTTAATTGGACTCTTTAGTTATTCCTCTTAATGTTAAATACTGGCAGAGAGGGTTTAAAGACTCATTAACACACACAGACACACGCTTACACACACCTTAAGGTTGTATGACTGGGTGAACTATGCACACAGACGCAGATACACACACAAAAACGATGTTGTAGGTGAACTGCCACACGTGCACACACACACACACACACAGAGGATAATTATTACCTTCATATGCAAACGCCTGCAGTGCCCGCCTGGCAGCCAACGTTTTTTTAAAGTGTGTACTTTTCTTATTTAATTAATTAAAACAATCGTCAATGAACTTTAAATTAGTTCAGCATAAAATAATCATTTCCGCTTTGTGCGTGTGTATGTACTGTACATGTGTGTGAGGTGGGTGGGTGTGTGCATGCATGTGTGTGTTAATAATTAGCAGGCAGTAAAGCGGCTGTGTTAATTGCATTTAGGATCCTGCCTGGGGAGAGAGGAGGGGGGAGGAACAGAGTGAGAGAGCAAGACAGAGAATGTGGGAGAGCAAGGAAGAGAGGATGGGAAAAAGAAGAAGAGAGAGAGAAAAAAGAGAGAGTGAGGGAGGAAGAAAGGGAGAGAAAGAGAGAGAGACTCTCATCTCTTGTTCCTGAAATAGAGAATTCCCATGTATTCTGAGATATAAAATGGAGCGTAGAGCCCTCAGGAGCAGGAAAACACACACGTACCATCTCTGTCTTACACACTTTTCCTTTTACACACTCACACTCCTGTGCACACACATTCACATACACACGGACACACACACACACACACAGCCCCTGGGAGGATGGAGCTAACCTTAATTAGCCTAACACTGTGGTGAAATTGATTGAAATGCAGAACATCAATTATTAAGCCTAACTGTTTTCATAACCCCACACACACCCCGCCATGTAGCACATGTAGGGGGAAGGATGGGAGGGATAATGGGGGGGTAGAGGTGTGTGTGATGATAAGAAAGAGACGGTGTGAATATACGTGTGTATGTGTGCGTGTGTGCATGCTACAGTATCTCATTCCTAAGAAGAGTAACGCAATAAGACTTACTGTAGATTTTACACATTGAAAAACAGCATAATACACTGATATACATGGACTGACAAATCATATGCACACCGTGAATCACTTTGCTACAAATGACAAAAATATTTCTAACTAGTCACATCTGCACTTGCCCTTTTGTAATGCATGCAAATGGTTGAAAAGGAAACTACACTATCTTAAAGAGACTGCTTTGGTTGCAGCCAAGATGCTCCTTGACAAGCATGCAAGTCAGCAGCGTCACTGACCAGTCTTGATTTGACTTTTGATTACATTCACCCTGAATATCCTCAATGATCTGTACATCTACATCTGCTTTTATACAACTCAGTTCTTTTCAACAGCTGATAGTATTCAAAAATCAAGACAACTGATAACATAATAAGTCTTAACTTACTGTTACTTACTATTTTAATTGATCACAAAGTCCCAGATAATGCATCAACACTGAAATCGCATTAACTGGAAGTTATTACTCAATAGTGTTAAATGATGAAACTTGCTACCAGCCACAGTAGCACCTCTGCGGCTGTACTTTGAGCAAACATCAGCTAACATGCTCACAATGACAACGCTTACAGGATGATGATCAGTATGGTTTAGCATGTCAGCATGCTAACATATGCTAATTAGCACTAAGCACAGCTGCCTTGCAGGTATTTGGTCATAAACCAAAGTATTTGACAAATTAGCATTTTGACCTGATGATGGCGCTAGATAAAAAGTCAGGGGGTCACCAAAAGTTATTAAAATTCACCCTGAGGGGGACATGAATGTATGCAAAAAATATAATGACAATCCATCTAAAAAGGTGTTGAAATGTTTCCAAAGTGGTTGACCAACCAACATTGTCATCTGTAGTGCCATGCTGCTAGCATAGCTTCAAAATAAATAAATAACACATGAACGGTATAATTAAGCAATAATAAAAAGGAGGCTGATCTCTGGCTTTTTTTTTTTTTGGCCTTGAGCAAATGACTGCAGTCCAGTGGTGCCAATGTGGCACAGCATTAGTGCTGTACATGTTTTTCACAGCAGACGCTTTGACATTTCTGAACAAGAAAAGCATAGTTGTAATTAACAACATTAACAAAGGCTGCATTCCATTTAGGTGTCCAGTTCCTTTGTCCTGGTGCTGCTGGCTCCCTGGTATGACTCATTAATACATCATTACTGTTATTAGTTACAGCTGGCATGTGACGAGACTGAAAAAACAACAATGACACAAAAGAAATGTATTTCCACATTTCCATCCAGATATTTCTTATCTAAATAGTGAGCTGACATAAAGTACAAACTACTGTACAAACTCCCCTATGGCCCATTGACCTTCTGTGACCCTCTCTGTAACAACCACTGCTGTTATCCAGTGACCTTTTGAACCCAACCTGAGTGCAGGTCACAAACCGGTAACAATGATGTCATTTCAACCACAAACACACTTCCTGCTGGTTGATCTTAATGGCCTGTGGTTGGTCGAATCGTTATTGGGATAATGTAGAATTCACAGGTGACCAATAAGAATAAAAAATAGGTTTTAACTCCATTTCCCAAATTGATTTGGGGCAAACTGCTCTCATACTAAATGAGTTGGTATATTTTGTTTTTTTTTTAAAGAAGACCAACAATGTCCAAGCAATTTGGCCATTAGTGTCCCAGGTTTGAGGACAGTTGGTTAGTGAGCAGCTTGATTGTTTTTGATCCAGTCATCAGGGACTGTACACCAGCTGTATGGCACTGAAGTGGACTAGTTGTGGTTTACTTAATAGCTTTAACAGCAACACCTCCAGGCCTAACGCATTGTCCTTTAACATTTTATGATGAGTCTCAGGAGCATGATTTGCAACTTGGGACAAACAGGCTGGTTTTTAGCTTGACAGATGTTTCAGTTCGTCCACTGAATTGTGAAAACAAACCCAAGGGTCAGTGATTTTCCCAATCCAAAGAGCAATCAGCAATGCACATGGTATTAAGATGTCTTAGTACATTTTTTAGTGTAACTGAAAACGGTTTTCCCTATTTATAATTTTTGGCTTTCTTTTGTCCTCTTGAATACTGTCCGTTTAAATTTGGCCAGGGTGTCTTGTGTCACAATGAAATTACATCAAAATGGCACCAAATAGCATGTGATTGTCAACACTCTATGCCCTTTGCTTTGTGAGACAAACCTCATTAGCAGCACAGCACTAATCTGCTTTCTAGGTGTAATTACCACAGTTTGAACACATACACACAACTGCTCTTAGAACAGCTGGAGGTTCAGTCTCTTCCCTCCAATGTTCATACAGAAATCATCTTGAATCACCCTGTATGAAACTGGGAAAGAATCCAACAGTTTTTTTTCATCGACTATAGACTATGGGAAAACCCATGTAGACAGCAGAGATGCACATCATATCGCTAGTGCAAGTTGTATGAAAAGTAGTAGTAGTAGAAATGAACATAATGTGAATTTGGTGTTGAATAACTTTCCCTGACCTCATCCCAATACAACACCTTTTGTATCACCTGGAACAGCAACTGGGAGCCAGGCCCTGTCAATCAGTTCCTCACTTACTTAATGCTGGTGTGGCTGCAGCCAGGATCCAAACATTGTGGAGGCTTAGCAGAAGACAGGAGGCTTTTAGCAGCATATCAATGCCATTGCTCTATACAATATGCTTTTTGTCTCTGCACCAGGACCATGAAACCAGCTGATTCGGCCATCAATTTTATCACTACACCAGTGCTTTAATTGCCATGACATGCCAAATATCTATGAGGAAAAAGGCCTACTTTGAACAAAAAATTACAGCTATAGTACATGCCCACACAGTCCTGAGAAGAAGTCTACTCAGCTACAATAAGAGAAATCACTTGTGTGGGTGCACCATGGGTGTGAAGGGCCTTTAATTAAGAGAATTATGGGAAGCTTTTCTCCGATGCAGATCCACACAGCGAAGCTGGTGAGATGGATGTTCTATTAACATAAAATTTTGGTTTGTACAGCTCTAAAGCAGCAACCGTGATAAAACTGGTACAGTGCATATCCCTGGAAAACCTTGACCAGAGGAGGCCTACAGTTCCAGCATCCCTTACTGCGCCCCCTCTCTTCATATGACTACAGCAATGCCCCGTCTCCCTGACTCGATGACTCCCTGACCTCCAGTCTATCTTTGTCCCAGTGCTGCATCGCCTCAACCCACTGAGTCAGTGGAAAACTCATTTAGGCCTAATTACATGGGCTAGGCTTCTGCCTCTCTTACTTTCTTTCACTGAAGAGGCACTTTCTTTCTTTCACCCCTTCTCTTTTCTCCTTCACTCTTGCGCTGTCCTTTTCTCTTTGCTCTCTCATTTCTTCTCTCCTTGTGCTCCAGTTACCAGATCAAGGTAGCCCTGCACTACTAGCCAGCCAGAACACACACACAGGACATCCAACACTCTAGTGTGGCCAAGAGGCCAGAGGTACCCCGGTACAAAGGCTTTTAGATGGTGCATTGTTATTTCCCCGGGGTCAGCCATAGGTTAGGGCCCAGTCTTAATTAGTTGACATAACTTATACATGATTACCCCTCTTCAGGTCCTATGGCCCCCAAATACACACACATGCACAAAGTGCCTCTCTGAGTCCCAAAGCCAAGAAGTGAAGCGGGTTTGTCCAGGAAAGAAACAGAGAGGTGTACACACACACGCATCGTGTCTAAGGTTTAGAATCGAGGGGTCAGCTAGGTGAAATGTAAGGAACCCTGGGAGGAACCTTACCCCAGGACGTCAGATGGCACAAAAACAACGTCAGAAACAAAAGTCATGTTAATGATAGATGACAGTCTGGGGTCAACGCTCAGTTCGGATGTCAGGACCTATCCTGCTATGTCACCAGGAATCGAAGAGGGCAGACAGGGAGAGTTAAACGTGGTTTTAAAAATCCTCACCTGTGTATGACAGGTAGGAGTTGGTGGATAGCAACAGACACATTACAAATAAGGCAAACGGTCTCTACTAAAATGTGTGATTTAAGCTGAGCAGTGCAGCCTATTTGAAATATTTACAGATCTGTGTGTGCAAGTGTGTGCGTTTAAATGTATAATGGCAACAGCAATCCCAATAATTCTGGAAATGTTCCCCTCTCGTTTCTTTAACACAGACCAATGCAAGCCCATAATTACACTCTGATAATCTGCTCTTAATGCGATATGATATTGACGGAAAAATTCTCTTCTTCATGAACGGATGCTTACCAGCAAAGAAATCCGAACCTGCCATCACTCTCCTGCAGCCAACATCATGTCCATATGAAATCCATAATACGCTGTAGACTAACAGGCTGGTGTAAGATCACTGTTGCAATACATATGCTGCTGAGTGTAATTTACCAACCTGAATTACTCCCATAGTTATTGGAAAGCATTTTGCATTTGCAGCCGCTGCACAAGACAGCATGGTTACAGCACGTCCAATCGATATCTAGCCTATAAAGCAGACGCCACAGTCACAGGAATTAGCGTGCTTGTGTCTATAAAGCATTCTGAAGCATAAACATAAACTGAAATCCGTTCTGCAACCACAAGAGATAAAAATGACTGCCACCATTACCAGTCTATATTACACTTCCAGAAAGTTTAGGTACACTCAGGATATGGTATTAATTTGTTTGGGAAATGCTTACTGCTCTGTACTGTAATAGGGCTCGGGGGAACGGATGAGATCCAAGGCCAAACCATAAGGAAGGAGGGCGAGCATCAACAACAACAGCTTAATGATGCTCTGGTAATGGAGCACAAGCGGTCACTTAGAAAGAGTACTCACTCCAGCAGGCAAAAACACTCTTTGTACGCACATCGCATGTGCACTAACACAGATGCAAATGGAAGGACCAGATGGGTGCCAAGTATTTGTATATGGACACGTATGTGCGTAGATCTACTGTAAATGAAACATGTAAACGCAGAGGCACACGTGCACATATCAATCAATGCATACAGATGAACATTTGCGACGTAAGTCAACTACTGCGCTCGTTCCTGATGAATAAATACAAGCCGCACACAGGCAAATATAGATCTACTCTCTGAGGCTGTTCACTCCAGTTCCACCAAACCTTTTAACTGCAAAGGTTTTTAATGTGTTTTAATGTCTCTGGGATGTTTAACTGTAAGGCCGTCATCTCACTAAGTAGCCTGCTGCACTGTGCACAGAAGGGAGGGGTTTGAGGTTTCACTCGCTGACAGTAAACAAATATAAATAATTCAGAGCGAGAAATTAACATTTTATTTATTTGTTATTCATCAATTACCGTTTCAGGGTTGTGATCTAAGGTCTACGTGCTGTGTGTGCGCGTGTGTGTAAAGAGAAACTGACAACATAATTGTGCGTCTTAGGGTTGGAGTCAGAGCAAGATTGGATTTGTCATACTCATACTGTTTGTTTGGATCTGTTTGAAATGTGATTTCTGCTTTTCACCAAAAAACGGCAACAACTTTGAAAGATTATTGCAGATTGGGACATTTTTTTGAGTTATGTCTCAGATTTGTCAGCATCAGAACTGAAGGATTTTGATGCAGACATACACTACATCTTTACTTTAAACAAAAAAAAAAGATTGTACTAAATTCAACAAAAATGAACAACAGAATAACAGTTGATGTAGTGCAAGAACACTAACAAGACTGACATGGGTTGATGGGTTTAACACAATAGAGAAACCTAATGTAACGTGGATAACCACGTTATAATATGCATTACGCTCGCAGACATGGGTAGTTTAATTGTATGTTTTTGTTAGAATACATTCACAGATTAACAATAATGTGGATTATACACAGTTTTGTCACTGAGAGTCCTTTCATTTATGTGCCTCTACCTCCCTCTACTGGCTATTAACGCGTAGTACACCTAACGCCATCAACACAACATAAGCCTATAATTTAAATCTTTCTTTTTGGTATAAAATTAAATATAAGCCCTAGTTAGACTTCCTAAATTGTGCATCATGTAAGCCATTCAGCATATTTGATTCTCCACTTATTGTACATTACTTAATGCCAAATTAATGCAATTCAACAGAGCAAGAAAAAAAAAACGCTATCTTGAGTGTCAACTGTCTTCCTGTGTACACCAAAACAAAAGGAATGCTAAAATATATTTTTTAAATGTTTAAAACTAAATTTTTCTTCATGCTGTTAAGAATAGGGAAATATAATCGCAATTAATAAACATATTTAACTGCTAGCTTGTTTGTGCCTCTTAGGTATTAGCAAATGCTAATAACTATTAAAAAGCATAGTGTAAACCTTTTGGAAAAGTTGTGTAATTTAGTTAGACAGTTAGAACTGTATGCATGTAGGTTAAAAGTTGTTATTGGGGATGTTATAGTGAGTGAAATGTTGGTTAACAGCGGGATGTGCTTACCTCATATGAAACTTTGCAGTTAGCAGGACCCCAACAAGCAGCCGTGACAAATGGTGCCCCTTCAGGTGTTAGTGTTAGGCTTGGTCCGACATCTTTAGGTATTTGCTTGAATAGACAGCTCAACAGTCCAGCAAAGTCTTCCAGCTAGCTTAATCCAAATGTTAGTTAAAAATGCCCGCGAAAATTACCTTCTTACTTCCGCACCTGTTTCCTGCTGGCGTAATTAACCAATAAGCCCCGCCCATCAACAAAACGCCATTTCTGGTTGAAATGAAACAAAACGTTATCACAGTGGAAATTAATCTCTACTAACATGAGTGTATTTTTCCATAAGAAAATAATAGCAGGAAAATTCGCTAGTAAGGACGTGAAATAAAAGATGTATAGGTAAAGTGTCAGTCTTAGTATAGCTGGGCTTGTCATGTCTCAAAGTACAAAAAACTGTCTTTTCCAAAAGAATTGCTACAAATTTGCTTCAGTGACAGTTGCTTGTGTTACTGTTAGTATCTTACCATGTTTTATTGACCTATTAGATAATGTATATGTGTCAATGAGCTGTGCAACACAAAACACAATGCACAGTTGAATTAAAACAGCTTTATTAGTGTACACTGTAAGAAGTTGTTTGTATATGTAGAATAGTTGGAAAGCCTATATGAAGATCATCATCAGTGTTTGAAGAAGACAGAAATCCTAACAGCTTGTTGTCTAATGGAATATGCTCTGGTGATAGCAAGAAAAAGGAACAGCGTGTATGGTAAAATAAAAGTACAACTAGCCTATACAATAACATCACGAGTGACATGTAGAAGCTTCACTTTCTCCAAAAAGCCACCTTCTTAGGAACTCATCAGAAAGAGGCTTATTTGGGGATACACAATTGTCATCACAATAAGAAAATAAAATAAAAATACAATATGTAATCTGTAAATAGGAATGTGGACCCTCAAAATGTGTAGATGTAGCCTACATGAAACCTCATTTGGTCTCATCTTCTATCTCCAAAACAGACTTCTCAGGAAGTGAGAAAAGCATGTTGGTTTTGGGGGGTACAATATTAGGTGGCACTCATTTAAAGAAAGAAAAAAAAAAAGTAGATACAAAGGCTTGCTGGACCCTGGCAACATGCATAAAACAGCATGTCTATCGATCAGAAAACACACTATGCAGATTTCTTTTTGAGTATACAGTCCAAACTATTTGGGTGTGGGTTAGCAATGATACAACAACCTACATTTTCACTTTAGCATGTGTACTGACGTCAGCAAAGTCCAGTCAACTTTTTTCCCTAATAAATGATAAAAAGAAAAGAAAAGAAAATGACAGACCAGCAAAAAGACAACGCAGACAGGTAGATACACAGACAGACAGACAGACGTACAGACAAACATCACTGCATTTGGCTGGTTTCAGTCTGGGTACAATCAATATTTGACCGAGGCAAATGCTAGATGAATGAAGAAAATGATTCTCCTTACAAAAAAAAGGATAGTTTGTGATTTGCCTTGGTCAAACTACATTTTTTATTTTTTTGAAAGCTGTTAATCTTTTGGTTAGGTCCGAGTGCTAAAGTACATCATCCTGTATGAGAGGATGTCAGCTATCAAATTTAAATGTCAAATCTTAAGGTTTCTGCAGGATGTTGAAGATGTACGATCAAACAGGATTTCTGGACTTCTTGTCTCAGCCATTATATGATAAACTACACCTTTATGAAACCTTCATTTGGTGTTGTACAACAATTTTTCAAATGTGAATTTTCCCAAACATGTTGTAGTATTGAGTAATTAAATGTGAATGTGTTTACATGCACACCAGTTAAGACAGCTGACTGAGGTTTTGTCACAGTTTGGAAAAGTTATCTGGAATGTGACAGTATGAGCCAAGATGGTGAGGCACGTATACACCTAGACTAATTCACGAAAAGTATATTTACATGTCCCGCCTACAATCCCATTTCTCGTGGTATGATTCGTGAGGAATACACTTTGAGATTATATCATGTGCATGTAAACACACTCACTGTATATTAGTACAACCATACATACGGAGTCGCATACAGAGTCATGAGAATGAAACATCATCCTGTAGAGAGCTGAAATTGGCAGCAGCTTTGACACTGCTCACTGGAATGTCCTATGTCGCTAAAGTAAGACAGATATGAACAAATTCATTTTCCAAAGTCAGAGCATTTAAAATTAATACTAACTCTTTTGATACTGAAAAAATAATACTGTTGGGAGTACGCAGGATTTTTAGTTAAGTTTAGTTTTGTAATGACCATCGTATATTGAAAATAAGCAATGGTTTTCATCAGCAATCATGTTTATAACACGGGATTTTCAGTGTACAGGACAGACGGTAAATACATGCATTCAGTCTTTGGGACAGCACTATCATAATTTGGGTCACGCGCATAGAGCTGAAAAATTAGTAACAGTAAGGCAGGAAACTACCTTTATCAACGGCTGTAACAGATGTTAGCTTCCCAAATTCACTGACCACTTTGACTATTTTACCAGCCAAGGTTTAGGTTTAGGGTTTGGAGAAAAGACGATGGGAATTATGGTGATTTGGCCTCTGTTATCAAGTACTGTATGAACTGTTTCAGTGGTAAATTCAGTGAAAATGTCATATCCTATGCTACATACTTCATAAATCGTCAAGCTGTGATCATTTCAGAGGGCATATTCTAAAAAAATATTGACTTCTAATAAAAAGGAAGAAAGCTTTGACGATTTTAAATATATTCATATAGAAAAAACACACAGAAATACAAAAAAGGTAGCTAAAAGAATGTGTAAAGAAAACGGTAACTGTGTCGTATAACTAGCTTGTCAAATACTTAAAGCTTTAACACTTTGAGTTGAAGAGATTTGGACTCTAAAATACCGATGTAGGTTCCAGCTGGCTTTTAAATCTGGGCAGGAAATCTCATCAAAATCAAATGGATGCTCTTTAATGAGCCAAAAATTTTTTATAGTGAACATTTATATATTTTTTTTGTAATTGTCTTGACTTAAATTGGGCTTTTTAACATTCCTATCTGTACATTTCAAAGCATATCTTGCTGTAGTTTACATCAAAGGCAACTTTCTTGTAGCAATATCAAGGGTGCATAATTTGGGGCAGTGCAAGTACGGTACAGAAGCTATTTCTTTTAAAGTCCTACACTGCAGGACATCTTATCTTCATCTTCCTAACAATAAAATTTCAATAACTGGAAACCGTGCATCAGTCCAAGCATATAATGAAGAGACTTGCGCAATGACTACATCAGTAAAATGTAAGCGATGGGTGATTTTTTGCTTTTTTTTGTCTGTTAGACAGCAGGGGGCGACATTGAGGCTTAGACTCTCGAACTGCATTTATACTGAGCTCTAATCCTGCATCAAGTCCAACATCCCACTCTCCTTCATGAACAAGATGATAGAATTATAAAAAGTTAAGGAAGAGAGTGTGAGAGAGAGAGCAAGAGCGTGCAGGGAGGCAACAGTGCAAATTGTTGGGCCTCAAATCCAAAAAGGGGCAAACAGTTCCACCTTTATTACTACAAGTTCATAAATAGTGTGAGGTTCCAGTGGAGTCGTGTCATGTTCTACGCTCTTGCTATGAGGATTCCTTACGTTTACTCATCTGTGTCGGTTAACCACTGACAACCACTGTTTTTTAAAATAAAAACCGTCTTTGTTTCAGCTCAAACATCTAACCCATCACGTACTCGCGCTCGAATGGGACCAACTGACATTAAACACCCACAGAGGAAATGATCTGCCGTTACGTCAAAGCAAAGGTGTTATGTGGTGTGCGAGCTGTGCAAGTCTGCGTTACAGTATGTCTGAACGTGTTAAGACGGGGCATGCCAAATTTGTTGTAGACATCAACTTCATCTCCAAATGGTCACCCCCTTTAAAGACCGCCAGTCCAGTGTTGTCAGGTCTGTTGTCGCGACAACACAGGACTGATAGGGAAAAAGCAGGAAAAGTGGAAATCTCAGATAAAAATGGAAATTTGGTCACCAAAACCAAGAAAAAAAAAATAATAATGTCCAGGCATGAAACTGACTTTGGTTGAACATGGGCCTGGAGTGGCAGTACTACTGTTGGTCAACCTTGTGTAAACGGAAATCTTGACGCTGAATCAAAGTTGTGCTGTGGTAGTTAGGTAGTGAAGCGGCAAGGTAGGACTAGCCATGGGACTAGCGGTTGGAGTGTCCCGTAACTAGATGGTCACAATCCGAAACAGCCGTTCTTGTGTCATTGAACAGGACAGTTAAGCTCTGTCCCCGCTTTGTGTTTCTGGATCACAGCCTCAATAAAATACCAAAAACATGAATGTAGTCTGGTCCATGATGACATCACTCTCTTGTCATTTTGATATTGCAGGGTGATATCAGTTATTAGGTCCATGGTTACGGGAATGTCAACGTTAATCCAACAGAGCCTGAGGCGATCAGGCTCACTCTGACATCACTATTAACATTCCACTATTGTCCATGAGTGATGTCATTCCCCCATCCAATTCTCCAGGTCCGTTGTGTAATCTTTTTTTTTTTTTTTGTGTTTTCATAATGTTGTTAGTACATCAATTTAAGACTGCATGGTGGTCTCCCTTGGGACATACTGGTCAAATGTTATGAAATGTCAGTTTGACTTTGCGGCGGCAGCAGCAGAATCCCCGTTTAGGACATACTGGAGCAGCGCACTGATGGTGAACCCATCTGGGTCAGCACCTTATCCAACCACTGGAGGGGGCCGTTGAGATGCAGCTCAATCCAACAGGGAGTGCTGGTTACTGTCTGACGTCTGTGGGGATAAAACACAGAATAAGAATGAGGAAATATTTCTCATTAGTTCTGCTTTGTCCAGCTGAGGCTCAAAGTGTTTCGCCATTGAATATGTTACCGGCCTATGTTGATTATAATGTTGGTCACAGCCCTAGAAGCATTCACAGATAAGTAGCATTTTCATTCACTACTATAGTAGTAAGTAGTAGCAGGAGTGTGAGTAGTGATGGTGACAGAGTAGTTTCCTTCAAGTGATTTACAAGGAATAAATAAAAAGTGAATGGGAGTTGGCATTGCCACGGTCTGACCAGATGATCAAACACAGCTGAATCCTCTGTGGTCTTGCCAGGCTTGGCCTGGTCTCTACAGACAGCGGAGACGCCGACTGTCAACCAGACAGGCTACACAGTGGCTTATCCCTGGTCAGTGAGGACAAGCCAAACCCCCCCCCGCCAAACACAAATGCTGCTGTCTGGCTCCTGGGAGGGTACAACACAAAGCAGAGCCAGGGGCAGAACAGATGTTTGCTGGATGGACGGTTGGAGGGCCGCAGAGACACAGATACAGACAAATGCCCTGTAATCTCTGACATTTTACAACAAAGGGAGGAATATAATGGAGATTAAATGCATGCAGTGCAGAGGAGAGCATGCAAAAACCCTGTACCTTTCAAACACTTGTTCACATAATGTTCAGCTAGATTTATTTACCTTACTACAAAGTGGAAGAGTGGAGGAGAAAGGAGAATCCCCTGCTCCTTAACTGAAGTCACATACATTTGCCCTATCTGCTAAGTGAAACAGTGTCAGGTTTTATCATGTCAGGTATTGTGTGTCTGCGCACAGGAAGTGGTGATCTGCGGGGAAAATCCTAACTGTTGTTTTAGACCATGCAAACTGTTGGTACCATACCATGAGTCTGGATTTGGGTCACCTTTTCAACAATTGATAGTCATACAACTACTGGCACACAGCATTGTTAGTGAACTTAGTTTGCTTAAGCTGTAGTCTTTTTTCTTCTCAAACATGCTGCTATGACATTTGTAGTTTTACTTCGTTCAGACCATTAAATCTGTGTTCAGGGTAGGTGGGACAGCCGCTATAAGCATTAAGCAGTATTTGGAGACTGGATTGTCTGGGTTCTAGCCAAATGAAGTACATTAGTAACATTTTTAAAATTTACCTTATCTGCTTTTTTGAGCTAAGCAAACCCACAACAGTTGTAAGAGTGTTATAGCTGATGATTTCCTTCCACAGCAAAGTGAATACAAAACTTCCATTCAAAAAAACCTTTGATTCTTCAAACTCCAAAGTTACACCCCAACAATGCAACGTATAGACTTAAGTATCCTGAAGCATATAATTACTGCCGTTAAACTGTCACAACAGCATTTAAGTCAGCAGGACGGAACAAAATCAATACACTTCGATGGAATCGCTGTGGTCAGTGGATTCACACACGCACACAAGGGTTAAGTAAATATGACCCAGTGATCAATTGCAATCCAGTGACAGTGCTAAACATGGAGGTTGTCCACGCGGGAAGAAGCTGCATATTACCTGTCACATGATCCAATTCTATACAATACTGCTCTGCCAAATGCACAGGAATGTCAGCGCTGTTCTCCTCGTGTCCACTTTGGCACAAATAAAAGCCACGACCACAACAGACGCTAGCACCGCACAGCCTGCTAGTCTTCCTGTCACCAAGCTACCAGCATGACCTCTTTCACAAGAACGCACAAATTAATTTCACTGTGGTCTGGCTCGACACTTACAGAACTCCATTCATCAATGCTGATAGTAAGAGAGAGTGAGAAGAACGTAACATACCTGTACTCTGCCCCCCAGCCTTTGACGAAACTCATTCTGATGGTGCACATCCTGGTTAGCTGGTAGACTGCCTCAAACCCCTGATTGACCGACTGGGCCAGCAGTGCAGCAAACTCCTGGTTGTTAAAAATCTTGAGATTACATCCTAAAAAAAATAAAACAAGGAATATGTGTAAGGCATGGACTGGTCATCACCATCAGAGAAAGCTTGCTCTGTATTAGTAGAGGATGGTGCACTGTGCAAACAATCAAAAGACTCTGACGTCTTTTTGTTCTTACCCTCATATATTTGAATTTTACAAATATATTCAATTAGGTTAACTATGGTTAAAGGTTAACTATGAAATACTTCAGTAGATCACCGCTTTTGAAAACACGCATTGTTGTGAACAACTTAAAAGCGCAAGGCAGAGGCATTGTGAGGTGTGGGTGTATTGTCTGTTGGTGATTATTCTCCACATGCCTGACAAGTCCGACCCCTGAATGTCTACGAGATCCTTGTTTCCTTTCTGTACAATCCTGTGCCTCAGTAATGATACTGTTCACACTGCTCATTTGGCCAGGAATGAAATGTTCAAAGTTACATGGGTACAGATGAGTCAGTGTGTGTGGGTGGGAGTCGAAGAAAAGCTGTCACATTGTGGCCGGCATTAGCACTCTTCCTCAAGCTTCATTCTATTGATATCAGGTGAAGTAATGCTCCGCCATTCAGTATGGCTATTTTCATCAGAAAAGTTATAGAGTGTTGTTTGGCATTACTGAATCTTCTTCCTTATATGGTTTCAGGCTGCCAGTTAAAAGTTTAAGAAAGAGCCTTTTTCTAACAATAAAGTCAACACTGCATGTATATCTTTGCAGCACAAAAAAAACAGCTTTTTGTCAGCTGCATACAATCCATCTGGATTCATGGAGAAACACTGTTTATGTTTATAAACCTGGTGGTATCTTGCAGACTGTGGCAGGGTGCCAGCCGTATCGCTGGTTGCAGTTGGGACTCTGGACAAAAATGGCACTGTCGCTGAGGCACTCTGCGAACACCTCCCCTCCGATGTAATACAACCTCACACCACGACCTGCAGAGTGATAGGTTTGAATATGAAAACAGCAAAGAAGACAGACAGCCAATTATTCAGTGGCGAGTCCATCATAAAATTAATTTGGAAAAAAATTCTTAATACAAAAAAACACTTATGATCCCATAAACTTCACCTCCCTGTTTCATCCTTCTAAAATGAACTTTGCACAAACAAATCGGTGTACCAACTACTGTAAGCCTGTGTTTTACCTATATGTCTCCTTGTCATTTCAACAGTTGCATTCCTGTTGACGTTGCTGAGAAGCCCTAGACAGAAGCGCTCAGAGTTGGAGGGGTCGGTGAAGCCATCGACCGTCAGAGACGGCTGTGAGGCGTGGAACGTTTCCCCGACCCGCTGGTTTAGCTCATAGTAGGCTATCGAGCACCAGAAAGCTGGTTCACTGTAGGTAACCGGCTGAAGGTCTGAAAAAGAAATGAAGGAGGACATCTTTTACAAGTTATTCTGTTTGAAATGTTTCAAGGTTTCTGTTTCTTGCCTTGGACCCTAAACTTCTGGACACAATTTTAAGATTTTAGTCCATTTTCAATACTAGAAGCATCTTGGTTCTCCAGGAAATGAAACAATTTCTCACAGATTTTCTTTAACTTTCAAAAACTACATA
This sequence comes from Nibea albiflora, assembly GCA_014281875.1. Taxonomy (NCBI): domain Eukaryota; kingdom Metazoa; phylum Chordata; class Actinopteri; family Sciaenidae; genus Nibea; species Nibea albiflora. The sequence goes on from CM024803.1 coordinate 8,000,987, forward strand.
TTGACTTGCAATAAACTTGAAGAAAACTGAAAGAAATAGAAATCAGTCTTACCCAGGCCATGACTGACAGGTGAGAGGGTGCTGGGTGACATTTCTGCTGGTGAGCCTGAGAGAAACGCACATCATATATCGTTAACACTAACGGTGACGCTTTGTAATCTGCATTAGATCTGATGCAATCTGGTGAATAGATTGTGTAAACTGCGCTGTTTAATGTCACTGATGTGATTTGTGATTTCTGACCATTACAGTAGGTCTTTTTCCAAAAGAATAAGATACACAACAGCATGTAAACTAACACAGTACTCATCTAGTCTACCTGTTTCCATACTTTGATTCATCTGCTGGTCGCTGGTCTCTCCATCTTCACTGATGTAGCCAGGCGGAGGAGTCTCTGTAAAAAAAACAAAAACAAAAAAAAACACAACCACACAAACATGAAATCACAATACACACTGCGGCACATAAGGAGATAGACAGAGGTCTTCGTGTGGAGACAATGGAAACAACGTTCTGCCCTGGATACAGACCTGGTATATAGTTATTAGGAGGGTCTATGCCAGCTGGGAAGTTGGTGTTTTCAGGGATGGAGTTTGTGAAGTCGTCTAGAGGCGGAAGCTCTGTCAGAATCTCTGTATGGCGTGGCACCAGCACTGGAGGCAGCACTGGAGAGAAAGGGAAGTGTCGCTGACGGAGGCAAATATGATTTGCTATACCAATTAAAATCAATACATTTTAATGCACCTCCTGTGCTTTTGCAACTACAATCTGCTTCACGCACACTTAAACACATCTGGATTGGTTTCCACTAAACAAATTGGCAAATCTACAAGTGATAATAAAATTCCAAACAACTTCTGTTGCCATGATTATACAGACTCATCAGAAGGCACCTTAAAGATCACGGCCAGCAGGACAAAGACTAGAAACTATGTCACGGAACCACACACGCTCTCAAGGGTCATTACCAGGCGTCTCCACTCTCTGGTAATGGTATGGATTGACACACACTTCATCCTTTTTGAGGTTGAAGGCATACTGGCAGGCATCAATGGCCCTCAGCTCATGGTGGCTGTGGAGGTCGGGCCATCTCCAAAGGCGGCAGTAGATGACGTGGGGCAGGCCCTTGCGATGGGACACCTGGAGACGCCCGTCCAGTGACCTGAGGAGGTTGGGACAGGGGATAGCTAACAGATCAGTGATGTGCCCGTGTCATGACAGCAGATTATGAACGGGGAGAAGTCTGTTCTTTCTTTAGTTTCTGGTTGGACAGTCAGCATCCAAATAAAAACGAGCAAGAATAAACAACAAAAGGTGCAACCAGTGGAGTTCAGGGGTGGTGGTTATGTTTTATGACTAAACCCTATGTTATGAGTCCCATTAGTACAGTTGGAAAGTCAGACTCCGTCAGAATGATCTCTGAAACTGCCGCTCTGACACTTACCGTACCTTGCAAAACTAAACAGCACGTTGATCTTCTGCTCCTTTGTAAATCAAGCTGTAATTGACTAACCTGGTTTTACAGGAACACTCATCTTTATTACTGACCAAGCATGGAAATCACCAGAAAACTCATCTTTATTCATGCATTTTAATTAGTGACCAATGCTACCACTTAAAGTGTGATTAATGTAATAGATTCTGAGTGACTCCACTTGTTGCATAAACATTACCATTACAATACAACTCTACTTCCTTGTTGTCTGTATTACATAATGGGAGGTGATTATATTATAGACCATCTCAAAGTCTTTTGATGATCTTAATAAACGCAAACGGCCACACAAACCAGTGTGCAGTGATACTGGGGTTAACAGGAAGTCAGGTGAACATTAAAGCATCACAGGGTAGAATTGCGCCTGCAAAACGTTTGCAAGAATGAAGAGATGCGCAGCGATTGTTGACTCATTTTGTGTTTGAGTAAGTGTGAGTATATTCACCTGCTGTGGTCAGGGTATCCGTACATGCCTGTGGAGTCCCACTGCTCTATCGTGTGGCCTGAGCCTAGCCCCCATAGATCTGAGCAATTACTACAGACACACACGCACACACAAAAGACATGCGCACACACATGTACACAAACACACACGCACAGGACAAGTGTAAAAAGGATAAAAAATAAAAAGGAAACAGATGGTGAACATGAGGCGTTTCATTCCAAATTAGGGTGAAATCACAAACATGTATAGTTGGTCTTTTATTGGCACCAGGGAATGAAATAAAGTCATCCACCCGTGTGCTTTTCAATAAAAGACACTGACTAGATGACACGTGATCATGTGGCAAATCTAAATTGGGTGGATACTGATGTAGTGCAAGCAGGCAGGTGATGCAGGGGATAGCCGGGATTGAATTTTGGCTGACAGTTAGAACTTTTAGATAAAGGTGGTACCAGATCATCATCTTCTAATTCCTCTTTCCTGCTCACACGTGAGCATACACACACACATTCTGTGTAGACAGTTGTGAAAAGAAACATATCATTGTACACCTTGTACATCTTTTTTTCCCCTTTTTTTTTAAAATAAGCTCCTGCCATGCCTGATTGCACATATTATCTGAACAACACACACACGATTCACAGTTCTGCATATTATTTCTAAGACATGAGAAGTGTGAGGTGAAGCAAACAGGAAATATATGCATTTACACAACAGTGGCACATGAATGGGCAAATAAAGAAGTTCAATAGAAGACACAATGTGTGTCAACATGTGACAACAAACCAGACACAGCACAAATGTGTTTATGGATACAAAAGTGTGTGTATGACTGGAGAAAGCACCCAACCCGATTGTTGCTAACTTGTTGTCTAAAAAATTGAGGAGAGGAGAGGAGAGGAGAGGAGAGGAGAGGAGAGGAGAGGAGAGGAGAGGAGAGGAGAGGAGAGGAGAGGAGAGGAGAGGAATTGCCAGGCCTGCCTGTACAAGACGTGCTATCTTGACGCTTATCAGCCTACTCAAAGAGTTCTACAAGTACAGGCTCAGTGTAGACTATCTCCAGACACAGCTAATGTCTTGCCTTCTTCCTTTCTCACTTGAAAAGGTCACAAATCTCCTCTCTGAGCAAGGCTCTTGAGCCCCAGCCACTCACCTACAATTCATTCTTGGTCAAAGCAAAAAAATAAAAATAAAAAAAGGAGTTGTAAAGGTCCAAGTATGAGTTAAACTGGATTATTTGCCCTACATGGCAAGGATTTTTCTTTTACTCAATGAGAATGTTTTTTTAAAGAAAAGGAACTGCACTTTTATCTCTTTTTGAGGTCACTCACATTTCTGTCACGACTCAAAAAGCTACTCGTGGCTGTAATCTCTAGACACAGTTGAGCTGTTGCACTCTTCCTCTGTCACATTACTTTTTACCTCCATTCAAATAGACAACTACAAAGCCCCACACTCACTATCTGTTGACATCCTTCATGACCTGGGGGGGGAAGAAAAAACTACTACCAGAGCAATTTACTTTAGACCTTTATCTACCCTACCGCTGTCACCCTGTTCAAAGTGTACTGAGCTATAGATCAAAAGCACAAAGTGCCATCTACCAGAAACTACTGAGCACTATCAAGTACATCTTGACCTAAAGTTTGATGGCAGGCTGGAGCTTCCTCAACCAAGCCAAGGCAAGAAGTAATACAAAACAAGTAGGTGAGGTTACTCATTACAAAATTGAAAGAATGTAGGCTGTCCAATCTGAACCATGAAGTTTCTTCTTCAGAGATTGAAGACAGCGGCAGTATTCAAGTAGAACCACCGTCACCTTATCAGTACCACTTCAGAAGCTACTATCTAGCCTACATTCCTCACAGTGAGGAAGCAGGCCTGGCATCAGACACTTTACATCACATGGCCCTGCTTCTCACCTTTTTAATGCTTTTTTTCCCCCCTCTTCAGTCAATATCTACTATGTTGCTTTCAAGTTATTTTAGCACTGCACTATGCAGCGCCGACACTGGCACTACCAGCTACTCTAATGAGTTGCTCCATTGACCCGAGCCGGCCGACACTGGTTCAATTCTATAACTATATTAAGACATGCAAGTCAATGCAAGGTGTAAAATCTCTGCAGCATGCATTAAGGCTGCAGTGCGAGCAGATCTGGCTGATGTCAGCCAGCGATCCATACGGAGTGCACTGCTGAGAAACCATCCACCCACCTGGAACACCACCATCTGATAATATTAGAGTTGTAGAGAATGCGCCCTTCCACGATAAAGGAAAAGTAAACACACATAGTTCATTAGTGTCGACTAAACCGGCCAGGTTTCCTGGGCAAGATACTGAACCCTGAATTGCTCCCGATGGCTGCGCCATGGGTGTGTGAATGCGTATGAATGGTTAGCTCCTAAAGCCGATGAGCAGTTGGCACCTGGCATGGCAGCTAATGCCAGCGTTGTAACTGTGTGTGTAGGGGTGAATGAGATATGTAGTGTAAAAGCGCTTTGAGCGGTCAGAAGACTAGACCGCTATATAAGTACAGTCCATTTACCTGATTTATGGGTGTGGAGGGTGGCATAACAAAAGACAAATTCTATTATTGATAGTTTATAATTAAAATGAAACTAAGAGAGACAGAAAGAATAGAGCGGGTGGATTACACTGAAAATTTGAGACGGGAAGCTCATGAAATCTTCACAGAGCAGCCTAGTTATCTCCTCTTTCGGCTGAACCTCGGTGGATTGATTGACGTTAATCACATGCTTCTCATGGGGCTCCCCTGACTTCGCCACCTTTGTCATGATAAGGTTTCACCTGGTCTGGTGACTTGGCTCGTGTACCTAGTCATGCGACACAGGAGAAATCTATACTGAAAGACACATGACCTGTAACCACTCAGGCCAAGTATCTACTGTATTAGCAGGTTAGGGTGCATGGGGGTTTCAGAAAGAAAAGGGCATTTACACAAAGTAAGGTCTCAAGTCTACTGAGTGGATTTCTCCTTTGAAAAAAGTATGAGGCAATTTAAAGTCGATATCTTCTGTTTTCAGAGATGCGCAGATATGACAGAGATGATTTTTTTCTCTTCGCTGTGGCCTTGACAACCTTCACAAAGACTGATGTGATTAGAAAACACACTTCAAATAATGTTAAGCACAACTGTACTGTGCTTGTATTCACAAGTATTTATACTTTGTTTCATCTTCATACAGCGTTGTCTTCGGCCATAGACTTCCAATATTGTGCACAACCGCTCCAACCACCGTCATATAAAACAGTCTGTGTGACAGCGAGGGATCGTGTGTTCACCGAGGCAAACCGATAATGCTGTCATCAGCCATCACGGCTATTCACATTTTCTTCTTTCCTTATTTTAATGTTTCCAACACATAAATATGTGCAGGCTTTCCAGTTTGCAGATTTTATTTCTAAAAATCGAGGTGCACCAATAGCATTCATTTAGAACAGATTTTTACATGCAACCAGTGTCAAGTTAGGGTGAAGACAAAACTCATGCTGTACTCGTGTGTGTCATCATTTACGTATACCGGCGTGTGTCACAATTTCTGCATCCCTTTGTGGCAGACGCGTCTTTACAACACTTTCTAAAAACTGCAAGAATAGTTCTCGAGTCATTTCGGGAAATTCCTTTTGATTCGGTTCCTCTGCTCTTAACTAGCACCTTCTTACAAGCCACCTCAACTTATCTAATCAATGCAATGAGATTAAACGCAATACTGAAGCACGGTTTGGAGCTGCAAGACACCGCAGCGTAGGCGTGATCAGAATAGGGCAAACCACCACCGAGGCTGCACGCAATGTGAATGCACGGATACGTTTTATGTTCGCAGTTTGTGGATCCGGACGAAACTCGGCGCAGAGGGCCAGCTCGATTGGCATCATGTGTTCGACATCTGTTTCCTTCAATGAGGTTTCAGTTCTGCTGCCTTGCTTACCTATGGAACAGAAGAATGGGGAAGTGGACCCGTTCTTGCACAACAGAGACTTTTCTTTTTGCAAGCCTGCGGGTGCCTGGTATCCTCCTTCTTGCTTTCATGTGTGTTGACAGTCCCCCCCCGTGCTGATCTGGATTGGTGGTATTGTGGTATACCAGTGCAAAGGGCGTAATGCGGATGTGTGTTTGCGAGCACGACTTGAAGTGTGTCAGCGCTGAAACGATTTTTCAACTTATCGGTCCAGTTTGATATTCGACTGGCTTTCACACAGGTTTGTGTGTGTTCTATGTCCCAGGACCATGTGCATGAGTGGGTGACAGTGTGTTTTACATAAAAATCTTGACACACCATTCCCTGCGACAATAACCATGTAGTGGTGTGTGCGTGTGAGCATCAATCAGAGACATAAGAAAGAGAGAGACATAGAAATACAGGATGTTTATATGTATATCTACATATATGCGTATATGTAGATCTACATATACGTGTGTGCTCTTCTCACCTGGGTATAGTGACACACTTTGTGTTGCTGTTCTGCGTGCTGATGGCCTTCTCCAGCTCATCCAGCTGCCCGGTCTTCTTCAGCTTCTTCACCAAGCTCTTCACCGCCTTTTCGCACCACTTCTCCTCCTGCCCGCCTCCATTCTGCTCCCCTACTCCTCCGATTCCTCCCCCTGCTCCTCCGTTCCCGGCTGGAGTCTTCTTCCACCCCAGAAGGCGTTTCACTACTGGGGGAGTGAAGGGAAGGATGGAGGACATGGTGGCCTGTGTGCGTGTACGTGCGTGCGTCTCTGTGTCTTAAGTGTGTTTTGATGCCCCTCGTAAAACAGAAAAGGGGAGAGGGGAGGGAGGGTGGTGCAGATGATGGGGTGTTGCTTGACGTCCTACTGGAGATTTTTTCAAACTATATCTACACATACACAAAATATATGTTGTGTGTTGTTTAATTAATGTCAAGTGAGAACTAAGGCATTAGTCTTGAGGAGTCCTGGGGAAATATCAGAAGGGGATGCACACAGCACAGGGAGCGGGGCGTGCATCCAAAGAAACCTAAGAAACGAGAGGGGAAACAAAGAGAGAGCGCACATCAACACTTGCGCGCACAAAGAATAAGACAGTTCAGCAGATGAAACGTCTGATGAACAACTCATTGCATAACATTTTCTTCTGAAAACGATGACATCAATTATGCCCACACATCCCGCTTTCTTGCCCGGAGCCATAACTATCGTATCTATCATAACCCCCCGCTGCTAACTCTCCCACCACCACGTACAGCACTGTATGTATCAGCCAGATTGGCAGTCAGAGCACTACACGCGCCCTGCACGCGTAAACCGACTCGGTTTCATCTCGACCTCTGATGAATATACTGTACTGCCGGTGCAGACTTTACTGTTTGGTAAATATTTGATTAAGCTCTTTCCACTTCGCAGAACTACTTCAATTCATTAATGTACTAACTAAATCATTGCCATGCACTATTTTTACACCATCGCTCTAACTGCCCGCCGCGTGTCTCATCAGAATTATACATGGCATATATATCGATAGGCTACACCGAGTTTGACTTTGAGCATCTCAGCTTTACGTTTTGGTAATGTCAGCTGTTTAAATAGCACATTTACAAGCCAGTGCTGAATAAATGAAGCTCTACTTTCCTCTACATTTCTGACAAGTTTAAGAAAATTATAGTTTTTATAGTATACGGTTTTTTCTTTATTTACAAAAACTACAGGGTGACACATAGATCATATCATCACGCAGCATGCCATCACATATACCAGCCTGTTGGATCTCTCCCTTCATGCATACCTGCACAAATCACTTGTAAACTTTCAAAGTGTTCCACACCGTGCACATCTGCACAATTAGCAATAGGCGACGGTGTGGTTGCAACACAATTTGTGGGTTTTCTTCTTCTTATTGGGTCAACCTTCGAAAGTTCATTGTTGACAACTTAGAGTTTAAAGTCCCGTTCAAGCATCCTTTTCACTGAGTTAGAGAGGAATTTACATCTGAGCTATGAGGACCAACGTGTGTCAATATTAATCCTACGCTAATCCTTAAGTAAACCTATCCTATTATTGAAACCGGTGTTCCCCCCCCCTTCATCTGAAAGCCGAGCGGTGTTGGACCGTGTTAAACCCTGTTCGGGAGCCGGATCTTGAAGACAGATAACATGGGCTGACCAGTTCACACCGTTTGTAATATTTCTTCAGACTCTCCTCCGATTCTGGCCATGTGCTAAACCTCACCGTTTTAAAATTCAGAAAGAAACGGCTGCCGCAGTGTGGAATCCAAGGGCCACAGCACACACTGAACAGCATGTAACCTTATCCTATATTTCAGCTCTCGTTTTATTCCCAAGATCCATTCTCCAGCCTAATGAGGAGACACACACGCTCAAACAGAGCTAATCCAGAAAGCATCTACAAAGAATACCCTAATTTGATTATTAAATCAAATCTGTATCTGCATACTTCTGCCGTGGATCCATTCCCTCTCCAAAAGACAAACACTTTTGGCCGTGTGTAGAACAATGCAGCGGATCACTAATCAGTGGCAAATAAAAACAGCTAAGACCGCTCCGTAACGCAGATTTCTCAGCTCAGCTGCCAGAGAGGAAGGAATCACCGTCCTTGACATCTTACTCTGAAAGTCCAAGCTCCTTCTAAGAATTCATTTCACAGGATTAACCCATGGGCTGCTCACTAATAGTGCAAGAGTATGAATGGCTTTCAGAAGGAGGCGGTCCCCGTCCCTGACAATAATTAACTACAGTCTTATTCTTAATAGCAGCAGTCGCTTGATATGGTCTAAACATCCGAGCATGCTATCCATTAGGGCCAGCATGCATTACATTGAGAAGTGCTTCGGGGAAGAGGCTCCGATGGCAGAATAAAAGAGGGCTGGAAAACACTGAGTAAAATGTGGTAGGTTGATTTTTAATTGGGGCAAACTGTAACGTGATTATTCGGCTAAATAAAAAGGATCGACTTACATTTGGGACTGTGGTTATTCCTTGTGCTAAAAAGGTGGATACACAAAGGAGGAGGAATACACTCCTACAACAAAAACCTTTGCTGATGTGTGTGTGTGGGTTTGGGGGGGGGGGGTTCCCAGGGACAAGACCTTGTGGTATGTGGGAGCCTTTGAAACTGAACAGAAAGTCTTAATGTAAGGAACAAAAAGCACAAAACGTGCTGATGTGGCCACAATGTATACGTCTACTCGAAATGCTGACCACGGCTATCAGGGCCTTGTGGGCAAAATAAGCAACGTTATTTTGTCTTCAATGCCTCGTCTTTTTGTGTGTGTGTGTGTGTGTGAGAAACTGTCTGTTTGGGTTACTTCTTCTCCGAAACCGCACACACACAACACACACACACGGTTTGAAGAATAAGCTAACGCTACAAACGGCGATAGAGACCGTAAACAGCCAGCGGACGGAGACTTTGACAAGCCACAAAAAAGCAAGTTGATTTCACTGCTGGGTGTCATTTACTGTGATGTGTGCACACACACTGAATATATTCGGGTTTCTTTTGTCTCGAAATGACTGTCCGTGCCCCCTCTCTTCTCTCGTCTTCTCCTCCCCTCGCGTCCAACAACACACACACAAAAAAAGAGAAGAGTACGAAAAAATCCGCTAGCAAGCTTGCTACTTTGTGTCACAGACAAATAAACAGGTCTGTTGCATGTTTTGTCGCGGACAATTCAAAGCAGTTTCATTGTTAAAAACACACTCACCCAACCAAGAGATGAAAGGACGATGAACAGTCACTCAGGTGCCTGTCAGAAAAGCCTGCTTGTTCATTTTAAATGCATCCAGAGAGACTTTAAACTGTATTTTCCACCTCCGAGCCGCCGGGATGATGGCCCCTCATTCAAAGCTCAACCAAACATGTATCGCTTCATGCAAAACACAAACGGCAACGCGACGCCACCACGCCCCGCCCTCTCTTTCTTCCCATTGGCTATATTCCGGGGTTCAGCCGATAACCTGTTGCCAGACGCGTATTCTATTGGCTGGAGGTCGTGTCCGTCAGATGTCGAAGGTATGTCGGTGATGTTTATCAGTGGGTATCTTGATTGTCCTTTCACAATTGCATAATACTGAAGCGTGTTAATTAAATGGAATAGAACGGAACAAAAATAAAGACTGATCTCATAGATAGATGATTATATATATATATATATATTTTTTTTTTTTTTTGCAGTGCTTTTCAAACTATCAGCAGGCCTATTGATTTCACACCTCCCCGCAAGCGCCCACAGTCATGAAAGCTATGCAAATTTTGAATTACATATAGCAACAAAGCTATATTAGCAACTACGCTATTTCTGACATAGACGAGGTCACCAAACTCTGTACTCCTTATCACTCCTTTGAGTTATTTATTTATTTATTATTCTTAACGTGTATACAGCATAGGCCTACAACGATGCCAAACATTATAGAAAGTGTACTTTTACGTCACTTGTAGGCATTTGTTTTACAATTTAAGTTTAATATGCTTACTTTATAGCATTTATTCATTAGCTAAAGTCTTTATTTATTCACTTACTCAAAACTGTTAGCTAACTACAACAATGACACCTTTGCCTTCATTAGTGCCTTGCACGGGTTTATAGACTAAGTGTTCTTCCCTGTGTGTATAGATAGTAAAGTGGTAAACCATAATCACTTTAATCCAAATGACCAGGCGGTTGTGACTGGGTCAACAGGACTTCTGTTCATATCATGCAAATACGCATACATATGCACCTGCAGCGCCTGCAATGCAAATCAAAGTCCTCATCTGTGTAGAATTGACTCCACATTGACAGGCAGGCTGCACCCCGAAGATATCTGCAATTGTCAGAGTAGGCAGTCGACTACGTCACACCTGTGCGTATTTTCTTCGTCGCGGGTTGTGAGCCAAAGAGGTGTATGCTCTGTGCACACAGTCACCTGGGACCTGTTGCTCAGCTGCGGCTGTCACCGCGTCGTGAGAAACGCCTGTTTTTGATTTAAAGGATGCTTCTCTTTATCCTTCATCGTTATGGACGCACATGACGCGCTAGAGATCTGCCACGTTATGACCAGCCTATAACCAAGCCGGATGAAAACACCAAAACAAAAAGAGGACACCACAAGTCACTGTGTCTTTTATCTCAGGTGGCTTAACCATCAAAAGAAGTCCACACACTTGTAAGTAATTTCCTGCTTTGGCTTTCATTCATTGCCTGCTTCAGTAAGAGTTTGGTAACAGTTGTAAAAAGGTCAGTAGACTCTGTAGCCATTTATTAAAAGTTTATGCTGTACAGGCTATAGAGAAACAATAGCTTGGTGGGGCTATTAGGCTGTTTATTCGCGAGAATATTAAATAGAAATAGAAATAGAATAGAAAGCTTGTATTGTCATTGTACAACAGACATACTGTACAGCACAACGAAAATTACAGGGGCCTTCAAGAGGTGCTGGTCCTAATACTAATAGCAACACAATGCTATTAGTATTAGGACCAGCACCTCAGTATCTTATCAGTATCAATATAGACAAGATAAAACTACAATATAAATACAAATAATGCAATGTCAAAAGTATAGATGAATACAAGGGCTGTTTATAAACTGTGAATGCTGCATCTTGCTTGTATTTGCATAGCAAATGGTAAAAGCGGGCTGTTACATGACGTTGTTGTTGCACATATTACACATAATATTTTATATTTAGTGGAATTAGGTCATTAAAATACAACAGTATTGCTGCAAATAAGTTATCTCATGACACTTTCCATAAAGAGCAGGTCTAGACCGTACTCTTGATAATATTATTTACAGAGATCAAACGATTTCACCATGAGCAAGAACTTGGCAACAGTGCTGAGGAAAAAAATCCTTTTAACAGACTTTTTTGCATATTACATGTTCCATACTGTGTCTACAGGGGCTGTGTGCCTACTGGCAGGTAGACTCTGGATGATGCTCTGAGTGTGTAGACTAGAACAGATAATAACCCTCACTGGACCATCACCAAGGAGACACAAACTCCAGAGGGTTGCCTGCAGGGTTAGCTATAAAAATCTCCTAGGTAGACTGATGCTACTGCAGTGGTATGAGTTTGGCAAGGGAGGAGGGGCAATAGACCGTTTTCGCAGCAGCCATTTTGACAAGAAATAGTAAAATTGCTGGAGTTTGCAGTGATGCTAATTAAGGTTCTGTTCTATTTATTGCAGCAGAGACTTTCCAGTAAGCCAACATGCATCACAGCAGCACCATGACTCTGTTTGACCTCAATGGAACAGAACTTTAAGTAGTGTCATTGATAGGTGTTTACCCACTGCTGTGAAAATTCTATTTCAATGTTTTGTCTGTTTTATTATTCAAATTATTTTTAAAAAGTCATGTCTCATGTGTTTTTTGTTTTTTTTATGTGTGCAGGTGTATGTCTGATCGGTACACTACAGGCCATGGGCAGATGCTGCAAATGCAACAGGAGACTGCTGTGCATGTGCTTGCTGCCTTGCATGATGACTGGCCACCTTCTTATTTATATCTTGGTGTCAGTATTCGTCACCATCTCCTACAGTCCTCCAAAAATTACCATCCACTATATTGCCCCTGGGATTTCAGCTAACACCTCTGAGTTAGCCTCTTACCCACTTGGCCCTTTCTGGAACCTTCGTCTCGAGGACAGTGCACTATGGAACCAGTTGCAGCATGCTTGGGATCGTCAGTACAATCCAATACTGCAAGGAAACATGACTGGGATAATGAGGAAGCCAAAACTTGAGCTTTTACCAGAGATCGAAAATGACTGCGTGTCTGACTGTGCGTCACGCAAGTGTTCAGTCCCTCGTATGCATGGTTTAAACAGCTTGCCGGAACAAATGAAGGCATTTATCTCTTCAATGCACTGCAGGGAGTATCCCCTCCTTATCAACCAGCCTGGTATGTGTAGGAGGAACAATAGTAGCTTTGGTCTGGATTCTCCCATGCTCATAATGGCCATCAAAACTCAAGTGGGAAACTTTGAAAACAGGCAGGCCATCCGTGAAACGTGGGGACGCAGTGGGCTGGTGACAGGGGAATCAAATAAAAAAGGTGGAATAGTGCGCACAGTGTTTTTGCTTGGAAGACAGGATTCAAGTACAGGTCCTCACCCAGACCTCAAAAACCTCCTAGAGCTTGAGAACCAGAAATACAGAGATATTCTACAGTGGGATTTCAGAGACACCTTCTTTAACTTGACCCTAAAGGATTTGCTGTTCTGGAATTGGCTCCAACAATACTGTCCCACTGCTGTCTTTGTTTTCAAAGGTGATGATGATGTCTTTGTTCGAACAGACGCCGTTCTGGATTACTTGCACAAGCGCTGGGAGGAGCACAACCTTTGGAGAGTACGTGCAAATGAAACTGACATGGATTTGGATTTGTTTGTGGGGGATGTAATCAATAATGCAATGCCAAACCGTGAGCCATCCACTAAATACTACATACCAGAACATTTCTACAAAGGCAGGTACCCTCCGTACGCCGGTGGAGGAGGGGTGGTGTATTCAGGCTCACTTGCATTACGGTTGAAAGAGATTTCTGAGAGGATTCGCCTCTTCCCAATAGATGATGTGTATTTGGGCATGTGCTTGGACAGACTCGGTCTCTCTCCAGTCCACCACCCAGGTTTTTTAACATTTGATCTCCCAGAGTCTGACAGAGGCAATCCTTGTGCCTACAGGTCTGTTCTGCTCGTTCATAGACGGAGTCCCAAGCAGATGCTGACACTATGGAAGCAGCTCCAGAACCTGCCTGGTCAATGCTGAGGCTCATTTGCCTGCCAAATAGGATTCATTGAGCACAGGATGAATACTACCACCACACTCATTTGGAAAATGCGTGCATTTTCGTGACTGCATCTTCATGTCAAGCAGGCACTACATACGAAGATCACGTGAAGTTGTGAAGTTATGTAGCACTGAACAGGAGACTGATCTACCTCAAAGGGTACTTTTATTATGGGGCATTACACAGTTAGGGTACCTTTAAAAATCAATACAGGTATGTATTTGTACCCTTTCAACTTAAAAGTTTTATTTTACTACCGTTTAAAGAAAATATAATACATTACTGTTGTTTCACAATTTTTGAAGAAAATACTTTAGGTATAAATTGTGATATGTTCACTGGTGAATATGACTTTCTGTATCATGGTGTCTTTAAGTCAGCAGTTCCAACAAGAGGTAATTTCAAGATCTTAATGAAATTGATTGATTATAATTATTATTATTATTATTATCATTATTATTATTTAAAGCAATGCTTGGGCAGTGGTTAAGAATGCTGTTTATAGAAGCTTTGTGTTATCCGATTTTGGAACAGGAAAAGTTAATTAACATTTTTTAGGGAAGAACATGTTGCTGACTTAAAAAGGGGCCCGGGGAATTACAAATCTAATTGTTACTAAAGGCAAAACAAGATTGTTGTTTCACTGTTGTGGATTTTAAGTTTTAAGTTAAAATTTTGAATATGACACATATTATAATATTTTGGATATTTTGGATGGGGCTGATATTATTAGAGATGAAGACAAACAACATGATTGCCATTTGCTTCTGTCCTTAAGAATTTCCACAAAAATGTATGATGTTCATGGGAAAATAAATTGTTTGTTTCTAAAAACATAATTTTATTGAACATCCTTATTTATTCAGTAAAGTGTTATAATTGCAACTGCAACCAGATTTAGAAATAAGATATAAGTCTTCTTATTTCTAACCAAGTTTTCATTAGTGTATAATGACCTGAAAATAAGAATCCTAATGTTTCCTTAGAATGGGCAGATCTCGTCTATGGAGTCTGCCATGTCCTACCACCATGTTTTTATATTAGCCAAGAGAGAGGAAACAGCAGAAGTATATTTATTTTGGTTGCAACCTCACCCCGAGATGCCACTAAATCCAACACATACTGTAGGTCCTTTAAGTAAATATTTAGCAAGCACATTCATAGTGTGACCATTGAAATTGTATCCAGTAAGCCAGGTAGCATTAACAAAACAAAAAAATGCTGGAAGTGAACTGCTTTGCATGCAAGATAGGCAATGGTGATGTGCTGTGCAATATACTTTTAGTTATTTTTAGTTTCGTGACCATGTGACCACCAACAAAGAGCAAATAATACGTGAGTAATATTGACCAAAAATGGAAGAAAAAAAAATCAGGATGTAAATGTTATTGTGCACTTGTCATACCCAGACAAACTTACATTAACACAAAGGAAACGACAAGGGCCATTGTCATTAACCCTGCTGGAAGACCAAAGAGGAGGAGATGGGAAATGAGGCCCCAGGAGATGAATTTTCCTCAGGGAGAATGAAAGCTGTTGCAGAAAAACACCAACAAAAAGAGAAGATATATAAAACACTGAGCTCACTGAGTCCACACTGAACAATTATAAAATAATAAACTATAAATCAAACATTTTTTACAAATTACAAAGGTCTTCTCTTCTCTTCTCTTCTCTTCTCTTCTCTTCTCTTCTCTTCTCTTCTCTTCTCTTCTCTTCTCTTCTCTTCCCTTCCCTTCCCTTCCCTTCCCTTCCCTTCCCTTCTCTTCTCTTCTCTTCTCTTCTCTTCTCTTCTTTATTGTATTAAAGCTTATTCTTGTCTGGTCTCTATCATTGATTTTGGTACTAATAGGCAGACAGTGGCTTCAGAGTAATGTGGTTGCTGAAGGAGATAGGTATCAAAGGACCACAGGAAGAGAATTACTGAGCTGCTGTGCACTAATAAGGAAATGGAGAGATGGAGGCAAGGTGAAATACATTTTGAAAGATTTTTAATTAAATTTGACTACAAGCTACATGTCAAAGCTGTACTACAATGAGAAAACTCGTGGTATCAGTAGTAGTAGTACAGACATGAGTTTAACTGACATCTAGTGTTAAACTTCTGCAAATGCAGGAGACTTCCTGAAAACACAGGAATGATCCAGTGACATCAGCACACCAGAATAACAACTCCACCCAGTGGACAGCTGCGGTAATGACAGAAAGTTCCTGAAGCCTCTGGAGCTCCTCCAGTCAGAATATAAAAGCTGGGACAGTCCCACTGCTGAGACAGAAAGCAACACAGAAGAGAACAGACACTTTAACAGTGTTTCATCTGACAACAAGAGGACTCAACACTAAACACACAGTGAAGATGCTGTGCTCTCATGGATTCCAGTCTGCCCTCAGTCCATTCATGGACTTCTACTGGCCTGTACGCAGTCTGTGGCCAGAGGTCAAACCTCTGCTCCACCAGCAGGATGTACTGCAGAGAAACCTCCAGCAGCTCTGCAGCACTCTGGAGCTGATGGACAAACTTCAACACAAGATCCTGGAGGAGACGGAGCCTTTCCAAACCAGTTTGGCTGTGCAGCCGGTCTCCTACCAGCTGGAGAAAGAGGGAGAGCACTTTGGTCTGATCCTGGACACTCAGGGCTTTTCCCCAGAAGAGCTGTCTGTGAGGCAGATGGGCAGGAAGCTGAGAGTCAGCGGGAAGACAGAGAAGAAGCAGGAGGACGAGAAAGGCTGCTACTCTTACAGACGCCAGGAGTTCAGACAGGAGTTTGATCTGCCTGAAGGGCTGAACCCTGAAGACATCACCTGCTACCTGGCTCCAGACGGGAAGCTCCACATCCAGGAGGCCAAAGCTCTGCAAGCTGAGGAGGCTGAGAGAGAGCTGACTATCAAGAGGAGCCTGGAGGAGAAAACACAGCAGAGTGTGTGTTCACACACAGAAGACAGCAGCACAGACACAGACAGCAACACACAGGACAAACCTGAAGACAAGGACTAACCTATGTTATAACCATGTTTTTTAAATGTGTTTTATAGTCTTCAAGTGTTAAATGATTAGCATGTATGCTTTTGTACTTGTTTTCACAAGCGAGTATAATAAAATGTGTTTAAGATACATGTTTTGGGCTTTTTGATTTGTTGGTGCTGGTGGCTCAGGGGTGATGGGGGGCACTGGTCAGATTCAAACCTTGGGCTGTTACAGCAAGTCTTTGTACATGCAGTGCACACTACCAGGTGAGCTAACTGACACCCCAGTAAATGTTCCAATGGTTTTCTGTGCATATAGCTTATGCACTTCGTATGTACACATTTCGTATGTACACATTTTTAGTACTTATACTAATATAAATTGATGAAACTTTCTTTTTTCCCCACATTAAGATGCACATAAATACATAAAATTTGGAATAATATTGTATGCAATAATATAACTCCACAAGTCCATAATTTCCTCTTAGCGAATTGTAAATTTTGTATTAGTCTTTAGTTTTGTCTGCTTTGTCCGCTGGACCGATAAATTATAAAATTTGTATATTGTTGACTCATTAAACTTTTTTTATAGAATTATCTTTTCCTTCTATATAAAAAGATGATAGAAATAAAAATCTATTATTCTACTATTGTCATACTACCTCCCATCGTGATGCTAAGTAGATCAAACATTTTGATTAATTGTCGTATCACCAACAACTTAATGAATGAAACACTATTAGAAAACAAGCAGAAGTGTCTTTTCTACCCTTTAAAAATGTTCTTAACACGACATACTTGTGATAAAATTAAATGATAATAATAAAAACATTCAAAAATATATAGTGTGCATTTCAATACATTTATTGATCATACTTAAACAGATATAAAAGGACATGATTGCATATTTCATATGCTTAAAACAGATTATTAAAAAACATGGTTATAACATGTAGGTTAGTCCTTGTCTTCAGGTTTGTCCTGTGTGTTGCTGTCTGTGTCTGTGCTGCTGTCTTCTGTGTTTGAACACACACTCTGCTGTGTTTTCTCCTCCAGGCTCCTCTCGATAGTCAGCTCTCTCTCAGCCTCCTCAGCTTGCAGAGCTTTGGCCTCCTGGATGTGGAGCTTCCCCTCTGGAGCCAGGTAGCAGGTGATGTCTTCAGGGTTCAGCCCTTCAGGCAGATCAAACTCCTGTCTGAACTCCTGGCGTCTGTAAGAGTAGCAGCCTTTCTCGTCCTCCTGCTTCTTCTCTGTCTTCCCGCTGACTCTCAGCTTCCTGCCCACCTGCCTCACAGACAGCTCTTCTGGGGAAAAGCCCTGAGTGTCCAGGGTCAGACCAAAGTGCTCTCCCTCTTTCTCCAGCTGGTAGGAGACCGGCTGCACAGCCAAACTGGTTTGGAAAGGCTCCGTCTCCTCCAGGATCTTGTGTTGAAGTTTGTCCATCAGCTCCAGATGGCTGCGGAGCTCCTGAAGGTTTCTCTGCAGTACATCCTGCTGGTGGAGCAGAGGTTTGACCTCTGGCCACAGACTGCGTACAGGCCAGTAGAAGCCCATGAATGGACTGAGGGCAGACTGGAATCCATGAGAGCACAGCATCTTCACTGTGTGTTTAGTGTTGAGTCCTCTTGTTGTCAGATGAAACACTGTTAAAGTGTCTGTTCTCTTCTGTGTTGCTTTCTGTCTCAGCAGTGGGACTGTCCCAGCTTTTATACTCTAACTGGAGGAGCTCCAGAGGCTTCAGGAACTTTCTGTCATTACCACAGCTCTCCACTGGGTGGAGGTGTTACTCTGGTGTGCTGATGTCACTGGATCCTTCCTGTTTGATCTAGAACAGGGGTATTCAATTAAAAGTCCCCAAGGTCCGGTTATTACATTTTGCCCAAGTAGAAGGTCCGAGCGAAGGTCATGGCCACATTTTTAAAAAGTGACTAATTGTTTAAGTTTTTACTTAAATGAGCCAATCACAGTGAAGCAGTGACACAGACCTGAAGAACCTGAAGAACTACGACCCACAACCCAAGTCTGACCTGACAGGACGTCTCTGAGTGCCACACCTGATCATGATGTGTTTGTGGACAAACACAGTTCACATGTTTCTGTCCTCTGAATAATGGACTCTTCCTCCTCCTCCTCCTCCTCCCTCTCCTCCTCCTCCTCCCCCAAACTTCCACACTGCTGGAACACTGTCCAAAGGAAGGTAGAGGCTGACACATAGTGGTTAAAACTGGTACTGCAGTGGCCAGGTCAGTCACAGTACAAAGAGTGCACAGAAGAGTGCTAATGAACCTGTAGTTCAGCCCGGTCCATTTACACCTGATCTGAGCGGGTTCAGTCTCGGTTCAGACCTGGTTCAGTCTCGGTTCAGACTGTGTGACGGGCTGTTTGGTTCATCAGTGCTGCCTCTGCTCACAAACATCAGGAGCTCAAACCTGAAGCCTTCACTGCACTCTGACAGCTCCACCAGCTCCTCCAGCTCCTCCAGCTTCTCCAGCTCCACCAGCTCCTCCAGCTCCACCAGCACCTCCAGCTCCTCCAGCTCCTCCAGCTCCTCCAGCTCCTCCAGCTCCTCCAGCTCCACCCGGATAAAAATAGTAAATCTGCCACTTGTCCTGGTGTGCATGAAGAGTTTGACTGATGAAGCGTGTTCTCGGCTGAATGTGGATCAGGAGGACGGTGAAACTTTTTGTCTTGAGCCCTGAAGGAGAATTCAGGAAACATCCTGACAGCAGACGTCATGTGACGATCACATGACCAAACCTGCTTTTATTTTTGTTTGCCTTCGTCTTCTGTCCGCTCAGGTTGATCTGAGGAACACGACCAAACGTGAATACAGAAAACAGAGTGGACGCTGCATCACCTTCACTTCTGCTCAGTGCTGCTCTGAGCGGGATTTGAACTCACGACCTCTGGATTAAAAAGGAAGTTGGTGCCATGTGCTTAACCCACTGGACCAGTGAAGCTGCAGGAGGTCATGAGGAGCAGTGAAGCTGCAGGAGGCCATGAGGAGCAGCTTCAGTGGACCATGTGGTCCAAAAGGACATGGAGACGTGGTTTTCCTTCTCCATGATGAGACAGACAAAGTGAAGAACAGAAATGTTCTTCAGCAGCTCTATCAGGACTGATGGAGGAGAATCTTCAGCATGATTCCTCCCCTCAGTCTGATCCTGGTTCTTCTGCTTCATCGGTACTGAAGATGGTCCAGTGGGGAAGGACGCCGACCGCCAACGTGGAGACGTGGGATCGAACCCCGGCTCAACCTGAGGTATGCAAAAAACTCAAACACAAACCTAAAACTGAAACTCAAAAACTCAAAACCAACAAACCAACAACAACCAAACCAAACAACCGTCCGTTGCGTTGCGTGCGTTGCGTTCATTTCTCGTCGTGAATTTCGTCAAATTTCTCCGATTTCAACACGGACGAGCATCGAGGGAACAACGAACAGGTGAGTCACAGGTAAGTCAAGCTAGCTGGCTTGGAAGCGAGCTAGCTTGGTCCAAATTATTTTTTAAGTGTTGTGAATATTTCACATGTGAGTCATCCACTCTGTGTTTCACTGGTTTGATTTTAGAGCAGGGGTATTCAATTAAAGTCCCCAAGGTCCGGTTATTACATTTACAAGTAGAAGGTTCCGAGCGAAAGTCATGGCCACATTTTTAAAAAGTAACTAATAGTTTAAGTTTTACTTAAGTTGCGAGATATTAGACACATATTCAATCTCTTATCATAAATAAAAGTAGTTCCCACTTGAATCAATGCCACGGTCTCGGAACAATTAAGCAAACAGGCTTGGAGCTGCCAGCAGGGAGACTGAACAGATATTTAGTTGTCCATTCATCATTAAAACAACGATTTTTCAGTATCTACTTTCTCTTTTTAGAACAAGCCATGTCTGCGTTCAGCCTTGCTCTCCCTGCAGGGTGTCCTTGGCTACCGGCACGAGTTTACCGGATTGACTATAGTAGCAGCGCCCGCGGTAAATTTCTATGTGCGCTCAAAACCGCTCTATGGGGAAAACACTACTTATTTCGCCAGTGGTCGCGGTCCGGACAGAGCCATTTCCCGGTCCGGACCGGAGTCCGCTAATCCGTGATGCCCGATCTAGAAGTTTGACGTCTGAAATAGAGAATAGATATTCATCAGCACAAATAATGTATGTATGTGCTGTGTTCAGATTAACAATTTGACAATACATTTTTCTTTTTAATATAAGATGTCGCCCAATCTCCTTCCAGACTGTCTTCAAGATCTTATCCATTATATCATATCATCGTTTGCTAATCTACATCTCTCTCTCTCTCTCTCTCTCTCTCCTCTCTCTCTCTCTCTCTCTCTCTCTCTCTCTCTCTCTTTCTGTGTTCTATTTTACAATAAGGTTACCTTTTAGATATTCAGAAACACTACACAGTTCCAAAATTGGTTTTAAATGTCAAAGAGGGAAGATAAAAGGTCATTGTGTTTGACTAGACGAAACAAGCAAAAGAGCAATTTACAGAATGTAGGAAACTGCAGAAAGATATCAGTGAATAATCTATAGATAGAAACATGTTTCTCTTCTTCTGTCTATCATAGATCCACTGATTAGAATGGAGAATAATACCACAGCCAACCAACCACTCGTTACTTCTGAGGGAAAACTGGAATCTTTTTCATCTGGATGTTTTTAGTTTTGACAGTGTTCCTTTGTATCTCATCATCAGACTGTCCGAGCTTTTCGTGCTTTTATGCAAATACTGTAGTTTCGTCTGATCCTCTCCACTAGATGGCAGCATCTCCTTCCATAAGCATTCATTAGCAAAGTGATGCCCCAAAACCCGGCAACTTTGCTGCTATCTCAGCATTTTGCCACTAGTTGTCATCTTAGTTAAAAAAAAAAAAAAGGCTCCCTTAATTTACCAACACACAAAAAAGAAGCCACACCGTATATTGCTACATTTGATTTTACAGAGTTTCTTACTAACACTTGAACTACTACTTCATTTGCTCATTCTAGTTTTATTTCGGTGACAATTACTGGTGATTATACATGAAGTTATCATGCACCATCTATTCAGGTTGACTCTGAAATGATCATTGCAATCTGGATGCATTAAACTAATAGAATGACGCTTGTTTTATGGTTTAGGATTAATTACAAGGGGGGGCGGGGGCAACAATACACAGTACAGAGGAGTCGTTCTCAATGAATTTTCCATTGCTTTGTAAGATTGTAGACCCACCATGCCATAACTGTGAGCTGAACATCATTGCATTCACTTATTAATAGTTGTTCGCACCGTTCTCCTACGTTTTTTCTTCACTTATTCATTTTATCCAGAGAGTGTGTATGGAAAAGATTGATGTGGATGACTGGGCTGAGAAGTAGGGCAACATCAACAACACAGAAGACAGGATTTAAACCCACATACTTCTTTTCAACATATTAGATCTTTCAAAAAAAAAAAGAAAGAAAGAAAGGAAGGGGAAAAAAAAGCGGATGATGAAACCTGGACTGGCAAACACAGCGCTTTGCTGCACTGGGATATTGTGTCAAGGCTGGTGTCAATATTTTTGACACATAAAGAGAATATATGAGTTTTTTGAGGGGGAAGAGATTCATTTTTTGTTGTTAGGCGTTCACCTTTGGATGAACTCCCCAAAGTGAAGGCAAGATAGAAGTGAGGCAGAGGAGGAGGAGGAGGAGGAAGAGGAGGAGGAGCAGAACGAAAGGTAAGGAAAATAGAGGAAGGATGAGGAGGAGGACGAGGAGGAGAAAGCAAGACTCAACTTCATGTAAATCATCTGCATTGTTCTCCTAATGCTGCTTGTATGCATAAAAACATACATATATTGAAGCTGCCGGTGCAGCACACACACACACACACACACACACACACACAAAGAGAATCTCAAGCACAAGTCGGACTTCCTTGTTCCTGTCTTAGTTTGTCCCTCATAGAGATGTTTTTTAATGCGCCATAATCCCCCTCTTTCCCCTGAACACATAAAAGAGATATCCTTCTATCTGTGTAAGTGGTTCTGACGGCCACCAGCTCATCACAAACACACACGCACACATAGACACACACGTATAGCCGCCAGCTCATCAACATGCAGTTATTCCTTTGGCTCTGGATCGCAGGCTGTTAATTGGCTGCCAAGCAGAATGTGTGTGTTTCCCTACGTGTGTGTGTGTGTGTGTGTGTGTTTGTGTCTGTACTGCAGAGCCGGGGGTTGCTTAGAAATTCCCGTCACGTCTCCGAGCCTCGATTAAGACGTTGCTCTAGTTTTGAACAGACAGACATGTGGGGAGGAGGGGTAGTAGAGGTAGAGAGGGGGAGAGGATGCAGCAGGGGGGGAGAAAGATGAGAGAACGCCAGAGGAGTGGGAAGAGAGAAAGAGAGGTGATGAGGCGGGACTCGGCAAAGGAGAAAAAAAAAAGTGAAGGGCGAGTGAGAGAGAGGTAGTGAAATGCTGCAGTGGTCCTGGAACTGATAACTCTCCTGTACTGCTTTCCTTATCTGCATTATAGAGTTGCAAAGGAGGAGGTGTTATTTCAGGCATCTACTGTGGAGTTCCAGTAGGAAGAGTCATTTGGCATTGGTGTACTTCCAAAGCTTGGAAAGGTACGAACTCCTCGCGTTGAATCGTCTGTACAGAAATAGGAGCGCAGTATCTGGTTTCCCTGATAGAAAGTCAACTTTACAAGTGTGTCTGCACAACATGTGCAACACTAATATTTAGATTCCTGATAATGCAGTCCAGTACATTGGTACGCCTTCAGGTTTTGGATCCATTTTGGAGATGTGGTCCAAGTCTCAAACAAGTTCCAAGTCATTTTTTTAGTCTATTCAAGTAACAGGTTATGTCAAGTCAAGTCAAGTCCTTAGTTAAGGCAAGTCCAAAGTCAAGCCACTCCCTTAGTACCTGTATAATAATGGTATTATAGAATGACATTTAATAGAATTTGTATTGTAATGACTGATTTGGTTAAAAAAAAGTTAGAGGTCATCAAAAAAGTGAATTGAGTTTTCTGAAATCCACATCTTTTGACCTCTCAGAATGGTTTCCTTTCTCTGTGCATCTTGAAAGTAGGTAAATTGCTGCCAAATCTGTACTCTGCACGCATTTTGAGTGACTGAGCGTTGACTGTTTTGTTTCCAGTTGCAACAAAGCAATGCATTCTGAATTTGTATACCAATAATTCTCACTCCTAACTAGCTTTTCTCTGTAGCGGTGGTGACACATTGGACAGCACACACTGCCGAAATATGATGAGACTGTCCTCCAAAGAAAACTGACGGCACTGGTCTGTTCAGTACATTCTCAAATCTACGTATGTTTAAGTGAGAAAGCTCTCTGTCAGCCATGGGAATTTTCACCCTTGTCTGTCGGGAGCTAAGGAGGAAGTAGCTGTTGTTTTAGAGCCACTAAATCCACAGAGGGAGGAAGTGGGAGTGGATGGAATAGGCTTAGAAGTTTTGAGTTTTTACCCACAGCTAATGTTCCCAGACCTTAACCAAGTGGTTATTATTGTAACCATGACAATTAAACCTTTTTTACTCTAAAGAAGTAGTCATTATATCCTCCATTAGTACAACCAAGTTGTTTATGCGCCTAAACCTTTGACCATAGCATTTGAGATCATAAATACTATTTACCCAATCCATTTTGTCGTTTACTCCGGAGGACTTGTTGCCTATGACAGATTGCACCAGCAGCCTGTGTGACATGAGTCAGCGTCCAAGCGTACAGAATCATGTAAGCCTGCACATGTTGGATAAATGGACATCATTGTTATGGAGAAATTGCTGCAGTCAAAGGTCAATGGTGAGGTCAGGAAGGAAGAAAGTGTTCAGGAGCCTCTGATGTCTCGCGCTGTCTTATTTATTGACACTTGGCCAAGGAGAATTAGAGACACTCTCAAAGTACATCAGAAGTGCCTGAGTCGGTCTCACATTCTGTTGAACTCGTGCTGGTGGATAGACTTTAAAGCCCCAAGATAACATCACTAATACTATACGCCCAGAATTAGTTAAAGAGAATGCTTTTACCAAGGATGGTGTCATTTCCAACATATTTTAGTCCGGGGACACAGATGTCTGTTTATGCAAATAGGAATGTCAATGGCGAGCTACCTATTATGTCTAAGCATGCAGCACTAGATTGTGTGTTGAGATAAACTGCACCTACCGTTGCCAGTCAAAGCCAAACAACTAATACTGCCGAGGACCTCAACGCCCAACACGTGACTTCGTGTAACCTTGTGTCATGTGTCTGCATGTTTGCGTTTTAATTATGTTCCATTTAAAAGTATAGATGTGTCACTCAGAACACTACAAGAATAGAAAATTCCACAACAGTCATCTCATGTCAGAATGTGTCCAAATTCCCAGCGCCAGCATGCACTAACTCTCCACGCTGATCACATTCAATCCCCAGTATGGCATATTTCAGCAACTGTGCCATGACTACTTCTTCTGACTGTATGGCAGATTTGGCGCGTGCAACAGGTGTCAAGTGGCTCAATGAATCATGGATATTGTCATTTTTACAGTCAAGTTTAACGTATTAATTATTATTATTAGATGCATTATCTTTAAATTATCCAGTGTTTATGGAATATTGAGGACATCATTAGAAAAAAAAAAAATGTCTCAAATGAGGTGAGTGAGGAATGATGTTTTCAGAACCAGCACTTCTCCCACTCTGCAAGTCTACAGTATAAGGGACAATGACAAAATGAAAAAAAGTTAAAGAAGATATGAGGAAAACTATGACAAGTTTAGTATGACAATATATGAGAAAAATTGAGCAAACTAACTACACAAAAATAGACACACACGCAGTGGCACGGAGCGAGCAGGCTGATAATTTGAAGGTTATAGATTCTGAACTTTCGGTTTATGCCCTAATGAAGCCATGAGAGACCATTCAATGTTTCTAGGTCACACACACACACACACGCGTTGAGCCACACGATACACAAAGTTGCTCTCGAATGAATGCGCATACTGTACACACAGACACATCTACAGATTTCACTGCAGATCTGCTGTTATGTAATCATGCCAGATACAGAGAGACAGAGAGAGAGAGAGAGAGAGACAGAGAGAGAGAGAGAGGGGGGAGAGAGGGGACAGTCACCCCAGCCTAATCAGACACCAGCAGACACACACACACACACACACGCACATGCTTTTCACAGCTGTCTGTCAGACACCGACTGCGGCCATGTTGCTCTTCCCCAGCTGCGGCATCCATACGGCTTGTTTTGGTTTGTTGTTGACAAGTCATCATCGGCATAAATATTTTGATTTCAACTAGGAGCGTCTTTATTATTTATGCCTAGTCACATGGCGACGGCAGACAACAGCGGCTCACTCGCTTTGTAACAGACGTAAACAAGGCTTTATGGCGCGACGCTCAGTGGCATGAGTTCAGCACATGCGATTCCTTAACCAGTGACGCTGAAACCGGTCATTAGTGTGGAATCAGAAATCAAATAATGCTATCTTACCCAACTGGCCTCATATGTTACATGTTTTACTGTCTGTTCTCCACTCAAAGGTCAGTGGACAGGGTTAATTAAAGAACCAGATATTTTTTGGTGAATGCTTTTGTGTTTTTTTCTCTCTTTGGTGACCTTGATACTCTCTTTTTTACTTCTCTTTTTTTTATTCTTATATAATATTAAAAGTGACCCTGTACTTTTGTGTACTCTCCCCCCTCCCTGTGAAAGGGTGTGTGTGTAAGTGTGAAGGACTGTGATCTAAGTGATCTCAAGGTGCTATCATGTTTGTTTGATGGAGGATAATTAAATAGGTAATAGAAACCAGCCTGCTCTCATCACTATCGATTCATTTGCAGCACACACACACACACACGCACAAGCACAAGCACGCGTACGCATAAACACACACAAGCCCGATACTCTAAAGCCCCTGGTCTCTAAGAGGAGATGTCTGATACTCCCACATCAGCTATCAACAACCTTTCATGTTTTAATGGGTTTGTTTAACCTAATCCCCATTAGCCCCCATCCTTTAGCCCCACACCCACAGATTTCTCAGCGCAGCGGTCCAAATCCATGCGCCCAGTCCTTCACCGAAAAGTGTTTGTTTGATGAAAATGGAGCAAATAATCCCACAAAAGACCGACCCTCCATCACCAGCATTCTCTATTCTCTTGATCCATGAAGCAAAGCTAAACCACAGCGGTGATCAGACCTCAAAGGGGGGCTGCGCAGCTTGAGATTTCACCACAAATTAAACTACAATGATTCTAAATAATAAGAATGTCGCTGTAGGTCTCGTACAACGAAGCCGAATTTTGAAATGTGATGTGAAAATGTGTGTGCGTGCGTCTTGGTGAGAGCAGACGAAACTCCAAGCTCCTCACTGCATAAAGTAAACCAAAAAAACTCAACCTTGGGTGGCATGCATGTCATCACTGTGGTGATGGAAGCAGAATTTATTGCTAGTGGATATTTTTTGGAGGTATTCCCTATAATGAGACTGGATGATTATTTAATTAGAAGTTAAATAGCAGTATTTAAGAAAACAAAGCAAAAAACTTAACAGCACAAAAACCAAACAAATAAATCAATTTTAATTCTCTCCCATCCTGTTGGGGTGGCCACAGATGTTTCAGAGTCAAATAACACCTTGACACTAAAGTGATTACGATGAACTGACCAATTTTTGTGATTGAACAGTGGCAACCCTGAATGCACATAAAATCACGTTTATTTACATTTGTACATACACTCTTCATTTCATGCATTTCATGCCTGCTGTGTTTTTCTTTTCCAAGTGCATCATTTCCCTGAACAAGAGCATCACAAACCGCAGCATGTTTTCGCTGCTCCGCGTGCGCCTTTGTTCTCTACACGCGTGTGCCGTTGTTCTCCGTAATGTGTTTTGTTTGTCCATGTATCTGTATGACAATGATTAGCTATGATGGATGCTAGTGACCCAATAATTGTGACAAGGACACAACATTAACATTGAAGCAGGGACAATGGCAGTGCAGCTGCGTGGCCACTGCATTATTCAGACGGGATGGACGGATGGAGGAGAAGGGGAAGGGGAAGGGGAGAAAATGGGCGGTGGGAACAAGAAGGGGACAGCAAGGAAGGATGAGGTGAGGGAAGGAACGTGAGGATGGGAACGGGGCAATGTATGGAGCAATTTATGAATAGAAGTGGTGGAGGGAGGGAGGGAGGGACCGCAGATGGATGTACAGTACAGATGGACGGTTGTAAGGTGGGAGGAGAATAGGTGGATGGGATTGGGGATGAAGTGACAAAAAGAAAGGTGAAGTGGATGTGTCTGCAGGGGTGGTGCAGCGTGTGAGTGATATCACCTGGGAACGTTCACTCAAAGCTTAAACAAATAGAGTAAAAGGTGTCATCTAACTGTAATGCTAAAAATCTATGAATTGCGCAGGGGAATTCATGACATGAAGTTCACTATACAATATAGAATTGTCATGGAATAAGCTACAGCAACTGTAGCAACTAATCATTTGACCTAATCACCGCCGGTTGTCCAGAACGCACAAATTGCCGAGCCCCCACCCGTGCTGCCATAGGAACTATTAATGGAAACACCATGGGGAGACATAGATAAAGCCTCTCATTGCCTGAGTACTGATCTGTAATCACCGCTGTCTTTTAACAAGAAACAACGACAAACTGGCCCCCGAGGACCGTTTTTTGATCCGCAAGCAGTATCTGTCCACTCAATCTGCGCAAGAAACATTTGATCCTCGTTTAAAAATCTCATTTTTTTTATATCGCTGTAGACTTAAAATTCAAATGTTTTCTCCCCTCTACAAAGAGCCCAAAAGAGACTGACCTTCAGTGTTTACTCAGTGTCTGAGTAGTGTTTCATTATTTCAATAATTAATCATGTGGAGTCAAACTTACTTGTGAAAATGGATAAAACTTACTTATTTGCGCTTTTGTTGATAGAGGATCAGGTTAGGAGGCTCCGGAGGTTCGGCGTTGCCGTTCCTGTATTTGGTCCTATCATAGTCTATTTTAAGTTTTGTTCTATGTTAAAATTTGTTCCGTCTTGCCTTTGGTGTCAGCGAACTGATAAAATATGCATGGTTTGGACTTTTCACCTTTCCGATTTTTTATTCCTTGTATAAATCAAAGGAAAATGGAGCCTTTTATGGTTGGAGCTCATCCATGTTTGATGTGCAGCCAGGAGGGAGACCTAGATAATAGAAGCTATCAGAGACATACAGCACTCTGTGTGTGTGTGTGTGTGCATGTGTGTGCTTGTGTGTGTGTGCGTGTGTGTGTCTGTGCAGTGTGGTTTCTTTCAGATTCTGTTTCATTCCCTGGCATTAATGGACTTGAATGTATTACGACATACACTTTCCGAAGGTCTGACACTGAGCTAAACGGGTTCACGCATGCACACACGCGCTCATGGACATACATATACATGGCTCTGTTTAATGCCCATACTAAAAAACTGACTGCGGCGCAATGCAACAACATGAGCTAGTATCAGGCGAATAAGGTCAAGCTGTTAGAAATTTCATTTTCTTCCATTTCAGACAACTGTTAAAGCAGAGAGACATTACAATTGTGTGCTCTGAAATGTTTTCATCTTAAACTTATACATCATTGATTCAGTCCTTACCCATTCAAATCACCCATTCAAAGTAATTCAAACATTCATTGATTTTTCTGCCAGGGAAAGTACAAAATAAGGAGAAAACCCCTCTAGGGACCTATCACTAAGGGGAAAGCATAAAGTGATCACAAAGTACAGCAAATGATTCATCATCAGCTGTGGATGATAACTGATCATCTGCTGGGAAGAAACTTCACTCATGCCTCTATCTGCGCGTTATGTTGTAGCCCTCGGCAGCTTGCTCTTGCTGTGGGACAAAATCAATAGTCATTTTAGAAACATGACTTAATAATGACTTATTACACACTGTAGTAAGCACTGCCGTTGAAGCAAGGTCAGACTGGGCAACCATTTTTCGGAAGATTTTATGTTCATATGCAACTATTTTTGATTAGCTACATGCTTTTTTGCCACCAGGAGTATTTTTTTTTAATGAACAACAACACACCACAAACTGTTAACGTTTGCTTTCTTTGTAATATCCAGATAACTCAGACATTGTTAAGGTTGTTAAGTATGTCTTTTATCTTTAGGAAAGCAGCTCGTGTTGCCATGAGCTGCTTTCCTAAAGATAAAAAGCCTACTAGCCTACTAGCATATTACTAGCCTACTAGCGGTTGAGCCACGTTGTCAGTAATGTGATCCTTTGATCCTCAAAAAACAAAACCATCCATGGTGTTGAGAATGTTATCAGAGCACAGCGCTAAATCAGTGGATGTTCACGTCAAGCCACTTTATTTGCCGGCGTTTTAAAATAGTTGTCATGGACATTTCTGCTATCGTCTCCAAAGAACGCTGTCCAAAGCATTAAGAAAAAAAAATGCTTGAAAACTCCACAGATCTCACAGTTATATTTTTATACAGCTATTTCTCCAGTAGAGAGTAACTCCACTAAAATGTACCTCCACTGAAATGCTGTGGTGGCAGACATTGAGATATAGATATCTCCAAACTCATGGACTTCACACTGAAAACATATGCGTGGCTGTACACCACAAGGGATATGTTTTGTTTCTTTTATGATTTGGGCGAACCAACTTGCAAAAGTCAGAGCTTAGTTGAAGCATAAAATGAAACACGACCCCTGACCTTGTGTGTTAAAGAGGGTTAGCGAGTGCGCCCAACCTCCTCCACACATCCACTCTGCGCGAGTGTCACACTGGCCGACGAACGTACCTCACAATCCAAATGAAATACATAGAATTCCACAGGGACACGGCTGAACCGACAGCCACTTCATTGCGCATACATGATGCATGACGCATGTGTGATACTGAGCAAGATACTTGTAAATGTGCAACAGACACGCAGGGAGACTGACTGCGAAAGAACATTGTAATACACACAACACACACATCCACGCACACACACTTTTTTATTGAAATACAATATCCAGGTGATGCATTGCAGTCATTAGTGTGTCTATGCAGAGCAAGGTGAATATTAAGACAAATGGGGTGTTTCTCACAGGCACCAAAGACATTCTCGCAGCTGTTAACTGCAGTTTATACATATCTGAGGAAAACCACAAATTTTCATCATGCACAACAGAAAGCGGTGGTCCTGGTTTCCGTCATCACCCCTAGGAAATTGCATTTTCATGTCAAAAGTACAGGATTGCTCTGCTTTACATTTTTTGTGCCCTGTTGTGAGAGCCTAATCATCCTCTGTACCGACACTTTCAGGGATCAAAACACTTGTTATTTACTGCTTTGATTTGAATTTAACTGAATTACATTCAACTGATTGGATTGTAATGAACTGAAATGAACCTAATTACACTCTCCCAACCGCATTTAACCGGACTGATGAATTGAACTAATTAATTCAACATGTTTATGCAGATTTTTCAATCCACCAAATGACAAAGATCAACAGATTAACCGCTTAAAATGTAAACACAACAATATACAAGAGAAGAAATACACTTCTTTAGCTTCACAAAACAAAAAATGTTGTGACTCGTTCAAACTGTGAGAAACATCTGGCCATGCTCACCACGCAACACGCTTAACCCAGTCAGAATTTTGAGCAGGTACACTGTGCAAGAATCACAGAGACGGATAACCAAGGTTATGTGGATGCAGCAGTGTTGCAGTTAATCTGAGAGGAGAACAAAGCCACCTCTAATGAAGCCTCCAGTCCATCTATCCGTAGGTGCTACATTCCTCTCCTTACATGGGGAAACTGAATATCCTGTATCCATTACAAGACCAACTGGCCACAATGCAGCACTGACATTGCTACTATTTTATATTTATTGTACATCACCCATCCATCGTGCACCTGTACAGCAAAATAGCAACAACAAAAAAAAAAAAAAGAAAAGAAACTGTGCTCAATTTGTAACATGCTATCCCCAACACTGCTCCACACACACACACACATTTTGTACTCTTGCACAGCGCATGCACACTTTTACCCGTGCATGGTGAGGCTGATTATGGAGAATGTATGGCAAGCAGACGCTGTGGAGGATAATTCCCTTCCAGCTCTCAGTGGGTAATGTCAAAATAATTATCAGACCAGACAGCTCAGTGGGCAGGCAGCACCTCTTCATTATGTAGCAAGGTTGAAGGGGCTAACAACCACCAAATGTGGCAGTGCACCATACAAGGTCTGACGTGAAACTCTTCAAATCTTTTTTTTCCACCTCTGTCCTTTTTTGTTTTTTGCTGCTCTTCTCTTACACGGCCCTCTCATACTCACAAGGGAAGGCCATATGGCCTTATCTTTCTGACTTCTTGTGAAGTGTTCACAGGGTGAATTTATTTATTAATTATTTGCCTTTTGTTACTGTAGATGAAACACTGAGCTAAAAGTGTGTTATTTGCATATCAAACATCTGCATATGCAAAATCGGTTGTGGGAGGTTTTAATATTTCAAATAGAGATGATTCTTTAAATATATCTTGAATAAGATGTCGGCCATTATATTATTTTTTTTGGGGATAATTTTTGGAGCTGCTTCTGCAATACATATACGGACCAAGTAATGAGGTCAAGGACTTGAAAAGGTTGCAAAAATCCTGTTTTTAAGTAAAGTAGATAAAGCTTTATGTTCTTGGTCGAGGAAAAATTTACTGACTGGATGATGAAATGGAAATATAATTGCATACCTTCCTGCATGTGTTTCACTTTTCATTACTGGTCTGACTATAAGATGACCAGAGTTTATTGATTTATTTGACAGACCTGACATATTAGCAATAATTACGACATCTTTTTCTTTGCATCACAGCAGTCATTGCAGATGATTTCATCACTTAGCATGGAGATGAGTTTGTGAGCATTCAACAGAATCGTGAATGCAATTGCATCGGATAAAGATGCTTGATAGTTTTCATGGAGAAAATAGGAACAAAGAGTGTGCGCCCAGCCAAGTCAGTTACAATCTGTGTGTGTGTGTGTGTGTGTGTGTGCCAGAGTGACAGACCTCATTAGACCAGAGAAATAGCAAGCACATGTGTGTGTGTGTGTACAAGGTATTTGTAGTTGTTATAAATATATTACCACCATGGTCTCAGGTTAACTGCACTTTCATCTCACCTTGACTGACCTACCGCACACATATATGGCTCCACATACACAAACCTAAATGCACACAGCCATTGCACCAAAGGGACTTCACATTAGGGACATTTCTGCTCGTATGATTGACTGCTTCGAATAAAGGACCTTGGAAAAACATCTGGGCAAGTGACAAATGCCTCCCTCTGGCTGCCGTTGTATGAAGGAGACAGATACCGTGGGTGTGTGTGAGAGAGAGAGAGAGAGACAGAGAGCGAGAGCCAATGTGTGTGTTGAATTATCTCCAGCACTACACAAAGACCTGCCAGACTGCTACCGCTGTCAAGGTTTCCGTGTGTGTGTGTGTGTGTGTGTATGTGTGTGTGTGTGTGTATCTAAATGTGTGTCCTTGCCAACCACTTGACATCACACAGCCCTCTCATGGCGGGTTCCTCGGATCAGTAGCAGAATGGATAAGGCTATTTACCAGCAGCTTATTTGGTCCGGGTCAGACCTCCTGTAACGGTTTAATGGGTGTTGAGGGTGGCTGCTACACGAAGGCGAGTGGCCTTATCTGGCCATGTGCACCTTGAGCTTGCATCTGCATGAGAAGTGATTTTAAAAAATTACATTTTGACAACTAGGAGGCCATGACCTGGACATGTGAAGAAATTGTGTTTTCTTATTAAATTTTATAAGTGGAAATTAGAATTTCTATCAAGGACAGTATCATCTCCTCAAACCTACTCGTAGTAGAACTCTTTTTTAATGCTGACAGATTCGAAATGGACTGTTCTGTCTCAATATCACACCGAGACGCTTTTTATTTTATGATTGAAATAATTATATGCTTCAGAGGGCACGCAATGTAAACACTGTCTAAACAATGCTGGGATTTCAAGACCCAATTATGCAAAATAAATAATTCAATTTGAGTTTTTGTTAGCGAATTTCTTCAGAAGCTGATTTGCAGGTGAAAGAAAAAAAAAATCACAGATATGTATTGTAAATTTGATTGTAAGGCAAAGGAATTGTTCGCTTTCACAGCAATCTGCACAACAGGCAATCACGGTCACACTAATAGCGGCACACAAACAATTACTACTTCAGCCTGGATGAGGATGATTCCTTTCTGGAAAGAGAAAAAAACAAACACCAGAACTGTGAGGTGACTGTAACCCCTGTAAAGCTTAGAATTTCCCTGCAAGTTTCTGCATTTTTAAAAGGCTAGGTCAAGTCTGCTTTAAAATGGCACTGCCATTTTAAATATTCAGCCCACTATAAAATCTGCACCTGCACTAGCTTTTGACTGCAGAGTACTCACAGAACCCATTTCCTGCAGACTCCGATGATAATTTTTTTTTCTTTAGATAAACAAACTGAGTAAAATGCCATAAGCAGCCCACTTACATCAAACGTCAATCACAGAAACAGTACGTATGCACACGCTGTGCAAACTCCTACTAGAGAAATTCATGTAACCCACCCACGTGCCTACATTCTGTCATACTTACACACACACACACACACAGACACAAAAAAACCCTCATAGAATCACAGACGCCCACACAATCACGCCTAAACTGACAGTTAAGGTTCTGCTGAAGGTCATTCATAATGATTAAAGAGGCATCGCTGCAATGATTTTCAAATGACCCTCGGGACGCCTCGACCACTGACACCTCTTCAATAGAAAATTACTTTATCGTGCCCTGGGATACCTGACTTTAGACTGAGACAGTGACGGTCTAATAGACAGCCAGACAGTTAAGCGTGCCACGCTGGGACAGAGCTGTAAAGGCAAACAGAAAGCGAGACAGGAAGACCTAATCGTCACAAATTGAATGTCATGCAGATATGGAGATGTACAAGCGTGTAGCAGTCAGGCCGACGGAGCTGGTCGAAAAAGAGAGGCAGGTACGTGAAGACATGCATACGTACAGAGAGACAGCCGGGGTCGCCCAAAGCGAGAAACCCGTCCATCCATCCAAGAACAATCCCAGTCAGCACCAGTGGGAATATTGCCCCAGTGCAATCCTACACATGCATGTATGTGCGCGAACACACACACACACCACACACACACACACACACACACACACACACACACACACACACACACACACACACACACACACACACACACACACACACCCCGCAGCTCTTTTCTTCAAGCCGCTGATACAGAGTTTTTGGTAATAGCTGTGCTGATGGTGATATGGCTAATTTCACCTTCATACATTTCATGTGTGTAGTTTCATGTGTGTGTGTGTGTGTGTGTGCGTAGTAATCACCTTGAGCCATGCAGGCAGTGGATTCCCCAGAGATCAGCTAGGTTTGATTTGACATCATAACACACACACACACACACAGAACCATTTGGTGCTAATATTTACATATAAACTACAGCACTGATCGTCACCTTGATTCAAGGTTATCACAAATGAAAAGAAGTGTGAATTAGGGATTTTTTTTTTAATGTATTCCAAAGGAGATTAACCAAATCACGTTCTATTGTAAAACCATAAGAATGACAATGACCATTCACCAAATTCTGTAGAATGCTAGATAGTCTTGTATAAAGTGCTAATTGTGAGCATGGCTTTCACACATTTGGCTCTTTTGTTAGAGAGGGTTCACACAAGAACATGAGCTGCTGACTTCAGCAGACACATCTGACAGACACACCATTGCCAGGTCTTGCATCATCAGATTTTTTTTTTTTCATTTTACAGAACCTCACATTCTTTATCACTATAACCCAGGGATGAACTGTATTCTACTGGATTCTGTTGTCAGCCGTGATGCACCACTGACAATAACTTTCGTCAAACAGCTCAACACAGATGGGACTGCGTTATTTATGGTGACTTACTTTGGAAATATTTGATTTGCTCCCCAGATTAAGAACTGTCTGTGTTCATTTATCCATGGGACTCCATCCATCGCTCCCTGTCTCTGTCTACATAACAAAAAAAACAAACAAACAAAAAAAAAGCTAACTGGCTCCCTTGTTACCCTGACAATTGGTATCTCAACCAATAAACCATGTCTAATTGCATTGCTGGGAAACATCTTTCAGCAATTACATTGTTTGGCTAAAATACGGTAGCTCATTACATAGAAACCAGCAAGGGATACAAACACAGAAATTGATCACAAATCCTAACAAAGTATATTACAATAAAGTTCACAGCCTGTAGGTTGGTCTAACTGGTTAATATAGGCAGCAAGCCATAAAGCATTTCATCACTAATTGAAACATGTACAAACCATCATGCATGCATGACGATGCCACAAAGAACACTGGTAAACATGCAGGACTAAGAATAACTGTATCGCGGATTTATTGTGCTCACAGTGCATGCAGCAGAATGTTTGCCGTCTTAGTTCAGCGTGTTACAAGTTTTAATGGCACTCCATCTTATAGCTGTTGAGATATTTCAGTTTGGGTTAGTCCAAAGTGCTGGACCAGCCAACCGACAGGCGAGATAGAGCCTGGAGGCATGCTGCTAGCGTGGGTGAATATGTGATGTAGTCAATACTTTTGTTCGAAACATATCGGTAGGACACGAGAGCACAGATTTTTACTCTTCTGTTAACCTAAACACTGCTAGTGCTGCTGACATACACATACAGCAAAGCAACAGTTAATAATCCCCTTCGTGTGGATGCGATGTGTCATGCAGTGGCATTGGCTGTAATAAGGCTGCAATGCAATGAAAGCCGCTCAGAGACATTTTTAAAATGTTTTATTGCAAAAATATAGAATTTGATAACACACTACAAAAACATCAACACAAACATAATACATGACAGTCTCAAAGACAAACCAATAGCACATCAATAGCTAAGTATTTTTACTGTGCTTTCAAAGAATCACAAAACAGTTAGTCAGTTGTTTAAAACCTTATGTGTGAGTTACCGATAGCATGATCATTGTCTTTGACCTCGGGTAAATCCAATAACCGCATACCTGCTTGTGTATGTTGACACTTTGAGTGAAAGCTGGACATTTTCCCCAAAGACCAAATGTGTCATGACCCAATAAATGTACCTATATTTCACTTCCTGAGAAGTTAAATATACAGTGATTAAGTGGGCAGGGGCCATTGGTAACAGAAGCCTTTCTTTCCCCACTGAAAATGTGTTTACTTTTAGCATAAATCTCGATGTTACTCAACACACAGACAATGGTCATTGATACCCTTATACCGGTTGAAAATGTTTCCACTTGCAGGATCGTTTGATACCTCACATGCCTCATTGGCGGTTGCCTTGACAAAGATGTCACCTATAGATGTGAAATTAATTCAAGCCTGTTCCAAGAATCCTCTCTTGACATACACAGTTTTGTGCCTTTAACTTTTTAACCAGTGCAGTTGCTCATTGTCTGGAGCCGATGATTCAACTGAAAGAAATTTCACACTGTCAAAGTATTGGAAATGCTCGAACAGCTTGTCAAAAATATTAAAATTGTTCAAGGAACACATTAGAACTGTTACTATCAGACCTTGACCCATACACAACCCCACCCTTTATTTCTGAGGTTTCCAAAGACACCAACACAATGTCATCATTATAAAGTGTCTCAGAACCATTAAAATATCAGTGTATTCTTTTATGGTTGTTATATTCCCACCCATATGTGTATGCAAATATGATTTTTTTTTTGCTATTAATATCAGGTATTGCTTTTGTACGTTTGCTAGAATTCAGTCAAACCTCTTATTCAACAGTTTATGCAGTGCTTTTATTACAGAGCCAATGCCAACAAACGCCAATGTCTATGAACGCAAGAACTCTGTAATGGAAATTTGTTGTCGATTCAGATGTTATATCAAATGTGTTATGTAACTTAATTTGACACTAAACAATTGGCTCCTGCATAAACACTTCACTGCATGGTTGATAGAGTCCCAGCTGACAGTCATTGTAGAGTAACAACACATCAATAAATCTAGTCTCTGCTGGTTTGCTGTGCTGTGTTTCTTCCTGCTAAATTAGAATTGCTTGATAAGAGACATCCAGGATGAAACCATGTCATTGCAAAAGTGCTGAGAATAAATCATTTGAATTAATGGATATATTTTTTGCGCAGCAACGCATATCAACTAAACTGTATATTTATTGTTGTTTGCAATGACAACAAATCAATACCTGTTTTCAGACTTTTGTACTTAGCTGTGGTAAAATGCCACAAACACTGAGACAAAATGTCTGGCTGAAGTTTGTTGACATCAAGGGCTAGTGCTATTGACCTTTGTACAAAATCATATCATCCGCTCACTGTCCCAAAAGATTTCTGTCAAACCCTGTGCTTATGTTCGGAAGGTGTATCGTTGTGCCGTACACAAGAAAATGGTGCTCTACTGTACATCAATGATGCTTTAGCTTTCCATATACTGTATATATATTATATATATATATAGCTTTGATTTGTTTTGAAAAATATCACCAATGCTTTGTGCTCAACTGTCAAACATTACACCATGGGAAGCATTGAGAATATGAAGTGATATAAACAGCATCAGGGTACACAGTAATTATAGTAATTATAAAGTAAATAATTAAGAGAAACTTTAACGCTAAAAAGTCAGTCAACTATAGACATTTTTAGTCAAACAAAAGGGAAACAGATTTCTCATAAAGTGCAAATTAAATTAGTTCCAACATACACATATCAATGTCTGACATTCTTCTTATTGCCTGTAGATATTGTTGGCAAAAAGTAAATACATAGAAAGTTTGGGCACGATTGGGGTATAGCATTTTGGCGGGGGGAGGAAATAATGGTGCTTGAAAGATGAGAGGCACTTATAAGGGTGTACTATTCACCAATTGTTCATGCCCCAGGCATAAGTTTTAAGTTGAAAATCTGGTTGAAAAGGGCGGTTGTAAAAAGCCAATACCATGAAACTTGGGCGGGATCAAAACACTGTGAAACTTCATCCAACGGCTATTATATTCATATGACTGAGGGTGTTTTAATCGAAAACATGCTGGGTGGTAAATTAAAAGCACCCAACACTATTACTTTCACTGTACATGCCTTATACTGCAATATAAAAGTTGCACCACATTACTGATGCAGCCCCCTGCTAAATTAAAGATCTGCATAGCCACAATAGTCTACATAGAGTATATACAGTATGCTTTACAGCTAAAGAGTTGGTTGGATTTGAAGACAGGAATAATACCTGCTTAAATTAAATAAAATGTATACTGTTTAAAAATGTACAAAACCACAAATTGTTCGAAAATGTTGCTAAATTGCTACCGTTCCACAACACGACACTGCAATATGGTATTTTAATGTAAAAGCTGGAGATAAACCTCCACAGTGATAAAGGTAGACTAAAGAGACTATGCAGATGTTTATCTTTCAAGCAAACTTTCACTCTGGTAGAACATTTCGACTTTTAAAAACACATACGCATATAGAATAACACTTGTGATCTTTGCACACT
Organism: Nibea albiflora; assembly: GCA_014281875.1. Classification (NCBI taxonomy): domain Eukaryota; kingdom Metazoa; phylum Chordata; class Actinopteri; family Sciaenidae; genus Nibea; species Nibea albiflora. Next base: position 8,040,292 of record CM024803.1, read on the forward strand.
CACATTCTTTTAGGAAATCAGTCAAGAAGTTCGATCTTGATCTTGACAGCAGGTGGAAAATCTTAAATGCCACAAGTGAGGTGGCTTTCTACCACCGATGAGGGCTTTGACTTCTCTAGAACTCAAAGGGAGGTCTGAGTGTCTAAGTGTTTTCTAAAAGTGAAATACCCCTTTAAAACTTTACATTCTTCTTATGTGCTTCTCTATGCTTTTCATACAGTCAAGTGTTACCACCTCTTATAAAACTAGCTTTACAATCTCATTTCATTCCCACTCTTATGCCAAAACACTAGCAGTACACTGTGTATAACCAAGAAAAATATTAGCATGTCATCTGCAAAGAGGGTGTACAGGTATATACTGTCAGAACTCAGTCTCTGTTTAGGTGAATACAGCGGCGAAAAGGGTCAAGTTTTAGCAATAAAGCACTGAGTAGCAATGTATAACATACCATACCAAAGAGAAGTAAAGCAAGGGCTTGATCATTGACATCATTGTATACCTTGAAACCATACCAGAAGCTCATAATATCAATCCCTGTGCACACTTCTGTATTTTAGAGACAACAGAATATTTATTGCCGTCTCATTTAGGGCCACTGAAAATATTTCTAGGTCTTGCATCAAAACTTGAAATTAAACACAAATCACCAACAACATAACATGAATATTTGATAATTCTGCATACCCTTTAGGGCACTCTTATATGGGGACACATGTGCTGGTTGCCCCCACCTGACAGTGGCCCAGGTCTAAGTAGCAGGAATGCTGATTTAGAATATTTGTCACTATTTACTAATGTGTACTACTCTGAAATGCTTGATCAATACCAATTGTCCACATGATGGTAGACAGAAGAACAATGCTCCCTGCTTTAAATATATAATACATTATATACATGAAAGACATGTAGGCAGAGCTGCTCAGTAGTCCAAGAGAGAGTATTATGACAAAACACAAACTGTCTACATAATTTTTGCTCATTTTTTTAAAACAAGTATAAATAAATAAATGATTATCAAGTTGATCAATATTGCCTCCTTATTTTCAGCAGTCCTGTAAGAGTGAGGTTTATTGTGGTGTGGCAGACGTGGTGGAGAGAGACTCTGGTGAACTGAATAGATTGCTGAGGGTTCTCTTCGGTACCTGAAGGTTGTGAAGGTAGTGAAGGCTCCATGAAAAGAGTGCACTCTGGAGTGAAGGCTGCATTGGGATCCTAGTAGAGATTCCATAAGAATCTGAACAAAGGTGCCATTAGACGATCAGTAAACAGTCCCACCAGGATCTGGGTGATCCTTTCCGTGAGAATCTGAGTGGCAGTTCCATTATTACATGAACAAGTGTTCCATCAGGACTGAACTTTCGATGAATTTCCATGAATGAAATTTCCATTGGATTGAATGTCCTGGCTCAATACTACTGGAAATGCCTTTGAAGATGGTATGAGATTTCCATTGAGACCTGTGTGACTGTTCCATTTGAGTGTCTGATGTAGAGCCTATGTGAGGGTTCATCTGGGTCCATTAGCGACTGAGCAAAGGTTCCAGTAGAGTCTCAGTCAATAGGGCTGCTAGACTCTGAGTGAAGCTGTGTGACGGATTTGAATGTCTGATTATGTTGCTAGAAATGAAGGTTCCCGAGACTGTGTGTGACCGTTTCACTAAAACATGCATGTGTCCAGTATATGAAAGATGAGGGAAAGCTGAATCTCTTACACAATCTGTAGCTTCATTCAGCAGAATGGTTCTATGAGCACATTCTATCCCAATTTGACAGCATTTACATATCAAAGACAAAGGTCGATGCTGCAACTGAGCATTGTGTTCTGTGTAGTGCTATACATTCAGCCAGAAGAACAGGTATAGAGAGTTCTATTGCCTAAAGCCTTTTATCTTTTCGCACTTTTCTTTTGTAGGTTCAATAAGATTCAAACCCAGAAGCTTTCCTTTTTATGGACTGTGTATGCTGCTATACAGTATGTACTATTGTCGTGCAATGCTTGGAAGATAATGAAGTATATGATGCTGAATATGAGTCTGGACCTTCTGTGAGCTGTACAGCTGGATTACAACTGCAGCCCTGTCGCATGAAGACCTGCCAAATGGTCTACAACAAAATCCAACCACTAAACTCAAAGCACATCAGCATGGCGAAGCTTGACTAAAACTAATGAAGATTTTGCTCTTGGTCCATTATTACATGTTCATCCTGCCTGAGAATGGTGTTCAGTTCAGTAACTTGTGATGGAACTGTAATTTTAGAGAAAATTGCCAGAAAAGAAGTCAGTACTGAAGTCAGTTCAGATCTTCTGGGTTCAGATCACCTGAGACAGGCTGAGAAGAGTTCCGTTTGAGCCTGCTGCATGAAACATCCCATATTTGTGATACAGCCAAAAAGTGCTGGGTGCTCTCAGAGCCAGATCATTTTTGATCTGAGAGAATCCAAACAGTGCAGAGATATTAGAATCCCCAAGGTTCACACAAATGGAACAATTAGAATGAAAAGTCTTCACTCGAGTCCAGTTCAGTCTTTATCTCACCATCATCTTCCCTTCATGTAGCACCACTCAGCTCAGTTCAGTTTGGTTTTAGTGCTGCAATGTCAAATGTCCCCAATGACAACACAAGCAAACTCCACACACAAGAACCACAAAAAATGTGGATCCTCCAGTTTAGATCCATAAACACTGGGTGTCCTTGTCTGTAGAAAGTGCTAAGCCGCTCTAGGTCCAACAGCAAATCTGAGTCTTTTCATCACAAACTAGGTCCATATATTATGTGTATGTTTATATATGTGTGTGTGTGTGTGTGTGTGTGTGTGTGTGTGTGTGCGCGCGTGCGTGACTGTACATATATGCATCAGATGTTTACAGTAGAGTTGGTGTTGTTCATATGGACTCTCATCTCCTGAATGCTAGTGATGATTTTTTTCTGATGTCCAGCCAGGTTCACTCCTACTCTTCGCAAATCCCTGAAAAATACCATGGAAATAACAGGCACTTACTCATCACACATTCTGCTGACAGATAAAGAAATGTATGATACAAGTGATAAGAAATTAATTTTTTTTTAATGATTCCTGCAAAAGTATTTTATGTAATGTTTGAAACTAGCATTTTGAAGCCATGTTTATTTAGCAGTGTTGCTGAAAGTAAGAGATCAACATATAATATCCCGCTCAATGCTCAGATACTGTAAATACCCTGATTAAAGCAATTACACAAATATTACTGTTATAACACTGATATGGGAGCTTCTGGATGGTCTCTAGGTTATGCATTCATAAGTCATATTGATCTTTTATGCAACTACGTCTGTCTTTATTGAAGCGCTCAGTTCTATAAAGGATGCCGCCTTTTCAGAACTTTTTCACAGACTTGCAACCTTGTAATAGATCCTGCATTCTAATTTTGCTTCGACCTTCACAGCATTTTGTTACAATGTTCACTTCTTCTCTAGCTAAAAATTTTAAAAAGGACCAGCCAAAGTTTGTGGATTGTCCAAAATATTTGCGATTTGCGGTTGAATATTTTAAATAGAATTGTGCATGCATAGCTGTAAAATATCTGCATGACCACATGTCCCAGTACTTGTTTGTGTATGTATGTGCACTAGTGGTCTTACTCTGACGTCATCTGAGACACTGTCTCCAGTGAAGAGTAACCTCCTTCCATGAAGAGCTCAGTGTAACGACCCATCTTGATAGAGTCGAGCCACTCCCCTACGGTCTGGCTCCGAGAGCTGCAGCCACTTTCTACACTGGCATGCTCCACTAAGAGGTTTGAAACCCTGATAGACAGATGAAGATACAACAAAAGACAGTAAGACAGTAAGTCAATAAAAGCAAAAGATTATGGATGTGTTATTTCAGACCCTATCCATTGTAACAATGCAGTAAAAGTAGATTTCATCTGTGCCAGCCCTGCTTTATACATAATCATGATGAATATTAAGGACAATTATTTTGGAGCCAAGGGCTAAGCTCTAAAGTCATGACAGTTACCACTGAGGCGTCATAATACTAGTTATGCACCATCAGGCAAAGTTGAACTGCTGTCCACTAAAAATTCTTTGTTATTCAGCTCACTCTTCATGCTCACAAATAGAGCTCCCCATGCTATCAAACAGAAATGTTCATGCTACCTAACAATATTCTCCACGCTGTCACTAGAACAGCATTGTCATGTGGAGCAAGGACTTGCTTCCCTGTTGGCGTCCCTTTAATCTCGCTAACTATCATATGTTATTGCATGGGCTGTTGGATATGGCAATGATTCATTCATGAGCGTTTCTACGCGTGCGACTGTGAGTATGTGCTCGGGAAAAGAGACAGCAGGACAAAAGATCTCACATTATTTCATTATCTCCGCAAAGGAAATGAGGTTGTCTGACTGAGGTTGTCTGACTAAATGTCTGCTTCAAAGCACTTAGAGCCGTTTCACACCATTATGGACTAATGCAATGCATATGCATAGTGGGGAAATACTAATTGAATGTTCAAATGTTACGCTAATCAAAAGATACCCCACTGAAATACAATTCACACTAATGCGTAGTTTGAAGAAAGTCAAGTTACTTTCATTCATTTCTCTCCTCTTCTTTGCCAGCACGGAGCAGTTAGTGACTATGTCCATCCTGATTAAATTATGCAGCCACACAAGACTTCAATAGACACTCTATTTACATTTCATCTGAATGATGATGAGTCTATTAGCTTGCAGCGCTGGGTTTAATTCACTTAAGAATGAATAGGTCAATTAAAACAAAACAAACAAAAAAAAGGCCATCTCTTCTTGAAAAAATAAATACAAAATTACATTTGGTCTTTTACTAGGAGTAGGCAAAATAACTGATTCCCGCTGTCGTGAATGCATTCACATTTTTACATTCACAAAAATGCTCAAATAAAAAAGATATTCATATGTCAGTGTAAAGTTGGCCTTCTTCTGGTCCAGTGTATAAGATTTACAGAGCTCAATTTACACAATATTGCAGAAATTGAATATAATATGCATAACTATGTTTTCACTGGTATATAATCACCTGAAAATAAGATCTGCCATGTTTGTACAGTACCCTGGGACGGACAAACTAAACACTGGCTCTAGGTAGTTCATGTTATTTGCGCGAATATTTTTTGCAGCCTCCGCCGTTTCTCCTTAATATAGTAATTTCTCTCTTTAATGTAGGTTTGATGTTTTGTTTTGAAGCTTTTTGTTAACATAACACGTTAAGACGGCCCACCTGTATCCAAGCAATTGTTATCATTTCAAAGAAAATGTATCAAATTAAAAAATATATATATATGTTGTTGAGTTTTGGTGTGAATCATACCTGTGTGAAGAGTTAACCAATTTTTTTAATGAGCTGGGGTTGCGAATGAGTTTGTCTAGCAGGCAGACAATCTCATCAAACTTGGGACGGTTGCTGCGTTCTCGCTGCCAACAGTCCATCATTAGGTGGTACAGAGCCTCAGGGCAGTCCATAGGACCCGGCAACCTATAGCTCTCCTCTACTGCCTTTATTACCTGCAGACAGACGGGGCAATGGAGAGAGACAGACAGAGGTTAGTTTCATAAAAAGCCACAAAGTGCACGGTGCAGTGTGTCAGGACAGTTCAAATGATCTGCTATAAATGACTCTTTCCTTCATTTGGCTGAGAAGTTGAAAAAAGGAGTGAGATGAAGTGAGAAAGTAACACTCAATTTATACTGGCAGCACAAAATGTTTGGATGTCAACTTTAACTTTCAACTTGAGCTTTATTGTCCCCAGGAGGAAATGAACCTGCAGCGAGATAAAGCACAGACACATGCAAAACACACACTAAAGCTCAGTCACACCGAACCTCCAGCCATCATCATTCCAGCTGCCGTTTGTCTAAAACAAGATCTTCCTTACCCAGCAATATTTTATGGAAGACTGATCATCAGCGGATTCGTCCCGAGTATTTAATACTTTGATGGATTGGGGGCAAATTAATTTCCCCCCTATTAGACCTGGCCTTTGGTAATCTGACTTTAAGCTGCGCAGTCACTGAATCTTAGTTAATGTTTAAAACATGGTTTGTTCAAGAGATTCTGTGACACAATTTCGTCTGCACGGTGAGCAACATCGACCGGTCTGCTGACTAGGTGTATTTTAAGACAGATTAATGAGGTAATACGATGATGCAACGTACACCACAAGATTGGGAATCTGTTCTATCACCACTTTAACCTTTAATGAGAAAGATGACGACGACAGAAAGGTTAGTAGGAGAGAGGTGGAAAATAAGAGAACATTTCCTGCATGGACAAATCCTAAAGAAGGCTATGAGTCATTCCCAGGGCACGGCAAGGTCAAAACTTTTTTGATACCTGAATATGTAATGTTTCTCACATCAGGTCCACGACAAACTTCAGGAAAAGTAATGCTACTTCCAATCTGAGTTTTCACCAGCATGATCCAGAATCCTGATATTTGCTCCAGGGATGCTCGTGCTCTCTATCTGACCCTACTTTCAAACCTTCATGAAGTTAGCAAGCAAAAATCAACCCACTCTGAGGATCAACACTCTGTGAGCTCAGTTAATCATTTCCACGAGTAAAAAGAAACAGCACTGAATCGCAGAAATGTTTTTATTTTTTGGGGGGTGAAATCTAGTCAGATTAATAATAAATAAAGCTGGCTATCTCTGTGAGACCCCGCAGTGGAAAGCAGGCTGTAGTTCTCAGCCTAGTTCTGCCAATGCGAGACACTGGGGGGAATTGATTCGTCGAGTTCACGATAGCCTCAACTTGTGTCAAATTCACACAAAAGACAGAAAGCGATAGCAGTCCAATACACACGCATGCATGAAAGCGCGTGTAAGACGGACGATAGAGACAGAGAGAGAGAGAGAAGAGAGAGAGAGAGAGAGAGAGAGAGAGAGAGAGAGAGAGAGAGAGAGAGAGAGAGAGAGAGGTGCAGCGTTGAATCGCTGCTGCACACTGAGAGGGAGAAGAACTACACACAGCCGGCTGGCAGAGAGGAGAGATCAGAGGACGAAAATGAGAGGCTGAGGTGGGAGAAAGAAAGGGAAGGCTGACGAGAGGGGCAAGAAAGAATACAGAAAGAGATTGCATTTTGGAAAGACAAAGCAGAGGGGGCGAAAGAAAGGACTGAGGAGGAAAGGGGTAGAAATGGGAAACAGAAGGAGAGGAGCTTTGAGAGAGAGAGAGAGAGAGAGTGCGAGAGCCTGCGCCTCCTTGCGCAGATCAGAGAAAATCCAGCATAACGCTTTCAATTAAACATCAAACGTCTTCTCCTCTCCTCTCATCCTCCTTTCCTTCCTTCCCTCTCTCTAGACTTCTGTGAGACAGACAGCCTAATAACCAAAAGGAGGAAGGAGGGGTCTGAATCAGGGGATGAAAAGGTCACTGGAGGGCTGTGCGTGCATATGATGCGTGTGTCTGTGGGTGGGAAGCGATGAAGGGCATGTGTGTGGTGACTGAACTGAACGCTACATCCTAGCCCGTTGCTCATGTGACAAGATTGCACTTCTCCTCATTAAAATGAGCTCTTGAGCCTCACTATCATGTACTAGGTGCTACCCTCTCCTTCCCTTTCCAGCCAGCCTCTTCTTCTCCGACTCACATTTCTTGCTCCCCTCTCCTCACCGATGAACAGAGACATGCAGGTCATCTGGGTACCACCCCAAAGCCCCTCATTTACACACTCACAGACACGCACACGATGCTGCAATAGGAAAATGAATTGCTGCATTTTGTGCACAAGTGATCTCAAAATCTTCATCATTAACGGGTGATATATAGATAGCCTGAGTGTACAGCCTGCAATTTTCCCTGCCACATTTTTCTGCTTAGTGCTGCACCTCCTTGAGTATTCACCTGTTTCACTCTTTTGCTTACGCACCCCTTTCTCGACACCACACAATGTCTCTCTCTGTGTTTCCATTATAGCTATTCATTCTCATTGTCCACACTTTACAGTAATAGATTTATAATAATAGGTTCCCACACAGCCCTCCCTATTTCAACCCACATTCAGCCCCCTGGCGTCTCACCTACATGTCTCTTTTTTTCTTCCCCTCGATGTCTCCATTGCTGTCTTTCTTATACACAAATTCCCAAGGAACAATGCTGTTGTGCTAACATTTTCTACTCCACTGGAAATAAGCAAGTACTTTGCATGTAAGCTGAAAGGACACGCAAACAATATCTGCGATTTTAAGCCACCATAAGAACATTTTATGTTGCACAATCCAAAGCAAACATGAATAAGATTGAGGAAGACTGAGACTTAAAATTTCATTCTTGATTTTGGAAACGGCAGTTGAGAAAAAAAAAAAAAAAAAAAAAAAACAACTGCCGTGACAACTGCTCAACTGCAGGTTCCAAACATCTTAAAGCAGAAGTGACATTTTTTGGAAAATGCGCTTATTTGCTTCCTGGTGGACAGTTAGATGAGAGGGGTCGACAGCACGGATCATATCCGTCAACAACTGACTTGGTTTTGTCAAGTGGTAACAAATGCACCTCGGAAAGTCTCTAATTAACATGTTACACCATGTGCAAAATGCCACGCAGGCAGACTCTACCTGCTGGCGAAGAATGCGATACAATACCACCAAAAGGTCTAAAACAAGTACTAGATGGACCTTGTGGCGAGATTGTTTTCTCAGTTGTCCTAGCTATTTCATGGCTGTTGTATAACCCTGCTTTCTTTGAATGCACCACCCTAAAGGCGAAACAAATAATTCCACTTGGTGGCTGAATTGTGGGGGTGAGTATTTTGAAATAAGACGCACAGGCATCCAGCATTCATGATTTTCACAACAATATCCCATCAAACTTACATCTTGATTTGACATCTCCCAGTATGGCCTCTCTCCGTATGACATCACCTCCCACATGACAATGCCGTAACTCCACACATCGCTGGCTGAGGTGAATTTCCTGTAAGCAATCGCCTCAGGAGCCGTCCAGCGGATAGGAATCTTCCCACCCTGCGACAACAGATAAAGCAAATATCTCAGCGTTCCATCTGTGGCAATAATATTATTTACATTGAGAACAGCTCGGCGCCACGCTTGTACAAATGACCTTCTGGCGCATAAATACAGCTGCAGTCATTTAAAGTTCTTTGTTACACTAAGATGGAAACCAAGAACAGACCTTAATTGAGACACTTCTGCCACATGTGGTCCGACCCACAATTTCACTAATGAATACCAATTTAGGAACACATTCATGACACCAAGTTTCACTTTCTTTTACAAATCCCTATCGTAACTGTTGGGGGGCCCTAGATTCCCCTACTTGTTTCCCTCGTCTTCATTATCGCGCTTTCATTGCAAAGACGGAAAAGTTCACAGGATGACTGCTGAGTTCCAGAGGAAAATGTGTTTTTGGCTGATGAGTAGTGAAATTAGCTTGATGCAGTATTGATGAACACAGCAGCGGGATGTCTCAGGGTCTGATTATTTGAAGGGTGTGAATTATGTTATTCTCGCTGCTCTGTCAGGGAAAGAGAGCCAGACGAGCCAGAACGAGAGAGGGAGCAAGAAGAGATGTAGCCTGGCACTGAGAGGTGAGTGACAGGATATTTGGCGCTAAGGCAGCAAGTCTCAGTACTAATTGAGTGTTGCGGAGACTGAGCTCAGTACTAATTGGCCCTCCTCCTGCAGGAAGCAGCCCGTCTCTGGCTGACAGGATGCCACTCAGCCTGGGACACACGGCTCAATTTAAAACCCGCTGCTGCCGTCTGTGTGTGTGTGTGCGTGTATGTGTGTCTGAATGCAAGTGTGTATCCAGTTTGAGCGAGACGCTTGTGAGTTTTTCCACTTAATCCAAAGTTTGATATACCACAATCGCTGCGCACACACAGAGGAACACACCGGATTAAATATAATTGTCCTCAAAGACGTAACTGTGTGCCCTCTGTGGCACTGTGTTTATCCTTCCTCTTTCTCTTTCACACTGAAATAATTAGCTGATTAAATTGATTATTATCTCAGCAGAGAATTGACAACAATAGATTGTTTATTAAGCATGAATGTCAGAATTACCTAATTTACTGATTTAATATGTTTTTACATCATTACAAATTGTCAAATATATCTATGGGACCTGGACTCTTGTCAACCAAACCAAGACTCTGGGAAATTGTGATCTTTTAAAGTCGATTAATTGAGAATGTAATCTACACACTAATTGACAATGAAAATAATAATTAATGGCATCCCTATCATATGTATACAAACATGCACAGTCTTACCCGTGTGGTGTATGCAGCCTCTGGGTCATCTTCCAGGACTCGGGACAGGCCGAAATCAGACACTTTGCACACGAGGTTACTGTTGACCAGGATGTTACGAGCAGCAAGATCACGGTGGACGTAGCCCATGTCGGACAGATATCTGCATTTATCAACACAAAGTAGAGGATTGACCCTGTGCCCTGATGAGTTCAGTACTGCACTGTGTGTTTGTGTGCACTTGTTTAATATACCTCATGCCAGACGCAATTCCACGTAGCATGCCAACCAGCTGGATTACAGTGAACTGGCCATCATTTTTCTAAAGAAAAGGAGGAACAAAGAGGAGAACATGTTCAAAATCAGACAAAATGCAAAACAATTTAGGAACACCTAAGAGAGTCATTAATTAATTAATTTGGTTAACTGCCTGCCAGTAACCCCAACATGAACACTGCTGGCCCAAGGTGCCCTGTATGCACCTTCCATTACGTAGCACATAGTCTGTGTCTATGCTGCATTATAAAGTTAAAGTAAAGTAAAGAATGAACTGCATGAAAGAGGCAACTGAATGAAACAATGTGGTTCAATGCTGATTGTTCTTCCTGCAAGACTGAGTCAATACAGAAAGGCGAGAGCGAGAGAAAAGAGGACATGTATGACCTCTGTATTGAAAAATGATAGCTACGTGTTCAGTTAATGGCTGCTAAAAGCCACACAGCCACCGATAGCCACAAAACCAATTACAGTAACTCACAACTACTCTGCACGTCCAACATTAATAACTACTGGAGCCTCCTCTTATTTCCACTTCACATTCCCAGAAATGTAGGTCTCTAATAATAATAATAATAATAATAATAATAATTGATCTCAATTACAATTTTCCATGGTCACATGTTCCGTACCACCATCGCACCTTCAAGTCATTCCTCCTACAGGTACGCACATGTGTTCTTGTCAGTAGCCCTCATGCTCTGTGCACAAACCAGAACCAAGATTAAAGGTTTCTCTATTCCTGCCCAGAGCTCATTGCTGCCCTGCTGCCCAAAGTCACACCATGTTTTATGAAATCAGTCTCTGGTACAGACACCAGCTGAGCCGTGTCTCCGTTGAGCATGTCACGGCCATTTTTTTTTTCTTTCAAGCCCTGATTTAACTTTCTCTTGGGGGACCTTCAAATCTCCATACCCCAAAATTAATAATTAGCTCTTTCAATAAGCGAGGCAAAGAACTTTTTGCCAAGGACAGACTGTGTTTTCTCTTCGCCATCGCATGCTAGTTGGGGGAAAGTTCCTTAAAAAAAAAAAAGCTTGCAGATTTAAAAGAATACTCCATCTGCTTGTTTCATCTTAGTTATTCCATGCATTTACTTATGGAATATGTATTGAATGGACAATGTCTGAAGAAGTATTGCACTTATTTAGCATTGGACGTCTACAATGTTATTGGGTTCATGATTAGAAAAAGTATACTAAAGATAATTTGTCTTTTTTTAAAAATTCCTTTCATATTGTAATCAAGTGTCTTAGCTGCCTAAACTTGTACAAGAAAATGTAAGCACTAAGTGCTGAAAAACATTACCACTGAACATAATCCAGGTGTTTGCAGAATTGTTTAACATTGACATTAATTTCACCCTGTGACAGGGTGTTCCAGAGACACCATTTGTCTTTGTGGTATGAACAGCTTCCCATGAAAGGAAAAGTTTGGCTGTACTTAATGCTAAAGGAGATGGTGGCTTTCATACAAAACCCAGAAAAACACTCAATTCTCTTTCCCCTGTGGAAATCTTTCCCTCCTGTGGAAACCATACGTTTCCTCGTGTTCCCAATGACAGCTCTCATTGTTAGTTTAAGCCTCAGCCCCTTCCAGTCCAAATATAAACTGCCCATCTACAGCAGAACATCACACTTACATGTGAAATGAGATGTTAAGCCAGAGATGTGAGTTATGAGCCTCAGAGTGCATTGTCCGTAGCTGTGACACTTAATCCAGGAGCCGGTCCAGCCTCTGCCTTTCTCATGGCCATGTCATTTATACTGGCCTCAGTACACCAGCCATCCATGTAATTACTTCACAGGGCTGTCTGCGCTGCTCCGCCTGCTGGTTCCCCAGCTACTCTGCCTCTCCTTTGCCATCCTGGATTACTCCCAAAGGCATACACGGCAGTCACGTCAGCAGTTTCCAGTGACCACAGCCCCGTAAAACACTCCTTCCTCTGTCTTTTGTCTCACAGCATCCTCCCATTTCACAAAGTCAGGGTGAGAGAACAGCTTGTTCAGGTAAAAGGTCTTTTCCAGTCTGTATAGCCTTACGAGCACACCTACTCCTCCAAACATCACCATGTTATCCGTTCCCAAATTTCCATAATTGCTGTTCTAAAGTATGCCTTTATCATCTTTCAATTGTTTGACCTCATTTCACTCATCTCTCCATTAGCCATCTGCTGTAGGAGTTTACCCTTTTTCCATGCAGGATTTAAGCCTCATTCGCCAACTGAGCATCTTGCCATTGTAACCAATGAGTAGACTGAAGTGCTCTGGAGAGAGATCACTCACTTCAGAGATTTGCCAGCCTGCCTCTTCATTATTGTTCACCTTCCACACGCAGTGAAGTCCAAATTGTCTAGACAGCGCAGAAACAACTCCAGCCTTGAGTGCTCAGAAGTCTTTCATATTTTCTGGCAAAGTGATCCGTCTCGCGCTGGGGTTAGTAAACATTTCAAAATTTGTAGAACAAAATCTGACATTCACAACTGGACTCCTCTCAGAATTATTTATTGTTGCTCTCCTAAATGTTTTATCGTATATACTGAGGAATAACACTCACACCAACCTGAACACACAACTGAATAACTTTGTCAGTGTAACCTTGGCTTGCCTTGGCTGAGATTTTACACAAACATTCATAACTGTCAGATATTCTTCTTCTTCGTCTTCTAGAGTTAACTTCTGCTTGAATGTGTAGAATGACGAGGTACACTGAATTGGAATAATGATAGCTTCGGTGGACATGTTCTCATTTCACCCCACAGATGATGTATCTTCTTAGCGAGTAGCTCTGATAAATGCATTTTCCATATCAGAAGATTAAATGTTTTTACACCTCTGCGATAATTGGCCTCACAGTCTGGTGTATCACCAAGTAGTGTCTTACCAACCCTTCCCGTTCAGATCAGTACACTGATCTGTGCCTGAGAGTACCCTTCTAATATCCCCCAAATATACTGCTAAATCTTTTCAATTGATTCTTGAGAATCCGTGGTGGTTTTCCTTCCTTCTTTTCCATCCCCTTGCTTATTTTTAACTCCCCATTGTCCTACTTTTCCTCTTCTTTATCTACAATCCAATTCCTATCATTTTCATCGTACTCTTTCACATATTCTTCCTCCTCATCGCTTTATAATCAATTTACTTCCTTCTCCCTAGAGTTTCAATGACTCCACTTTTAGCCATCCTTCCCCCCTCTCTGTCCTACCTTGAGGAAAGTGTCCAATGATCCATTCTCCATGTACTCAGTGATGATCATCACTGGTTTGCCTGCCAAAGTAGAAGGGAAAGATAAGAAGTTGAGCCAGAAGTCTAATATCTAATTTTGGTCCATAAAATGTCAGAAAATGGTCAAATCTGTCATAGAGGATGAATGGAAACAGAAAATATTCACATGTGAGAAGCTGAAATCAGTGTGCCATTGTGGACATTTTCTCATTTTCATTTTCTCTTAAAACTGTAACTGTTGGAGTAGAACCAATTCAGTTTTAGGCTTGCTCAGACTACTTAATTTTGAACAAACCAAATACAGAATATCACAAAATGTATACTTTGGACCATCCAAGTCCAAATCCAAATCTTGTTCGACCAAGATAGTTATAGTTCTATAGAACTTTATTTTCTCATGTTTGAGGGGGAAAAAAAACATGAAGTCAATGTTTGGATTTGACTAAATCTAAGTGTGAGACCTTGAGATTATTTGTTTCCAAAATCTGAAATTGGACTTTTCAACACTGTGTAAATATCATAACATGATACATGAACATAATATCATAATATATGCTAAAATATAGGGGAGATAATGAGTTTTGTGTGTGTAGTAATCATGAATAATGAACACGGCTGATGTTTTCCAGATCCTTCTGTATCAGTTACTCAGAATATTAGAACTTTCCGAAACATATTCAATTTCATTTTATTGTTATGCTTGTTCTGTTTAACTCAGCCAGAAAGAGGTCATTTGAAGAGTACAACTCTAAGTACAAGTGAGTTTGATAAACCACGGTTGAAGCTGTCAAAGCACATCTGAAGTACAGCTGAGTGTGACGGATGTTGAAAACCCCTGACAAAGTACGGCTTATCGACTGAAGAAATCAGAGCAGCGCCTGACAAGTAAACTTGAACCTGACAAATTGAGTTTAAGATTCCTAAACATCCAGACAGTACAACTGTCATACAACTGTTCTCCCAGTGAGATCAATTGTGACCTACTGCATGTTAAAAATCATACAGGGCTTAAACCAACACGTGAAACACGTGTGTACAATCTGGCTAGAAGCAGACAACGTGCTGATGACTCACTCTTGGTGACCACTCCTTCCAGGCGGATGATGTTTGGATGGTTAAACTGGCCCATGATTGATGCCTCCCACAAGAAGTCGCGTCTCTGCTGCTCTGTGTAACCTGCTTTTAAGGTCTTAATGGCAACCTGTATCTCTCTTTTCCCGGGCAGCCTGAGCGGTCCACTGCACACCTCGCCAAACTCCCCTGAGGCAAAGAGACAGACCTTGACATTTCAGCCCACCTAGATCTGCAAGAGTCTTGTCAAAGGGTGAGACAAACCTTTCATCGCAAACTAAAGCTAAAAGTTTGCTTTACACTGCGTTGCTCTATTGTTTAATTGCTTTACATGAAACCAGACCTTGTTTTCAAGATAACAATACACCTTAGGACGCTAAATTAAAGTTATGCACTTCTTGACTCTGTTTAAAAATATTTGTCTATACAATTATGACGTGCCATCATAGAGGTTATGGAAAAAATAGTTAAATTCTGTACATAAAAAAAATGGGCCAGACTTAGACAGAGTGTAAAATACCGTGTGTATTAAGCTGGTGCAGGACAGGATCTCCACATGCTTGACTGAACAGGTTCAGGATGAACAATAATGCATTCTGTGATAAATTATTCTGGCCAAATGAGCCCCAAACCGACGCTCAGAATAAGAATTAGTGCATCTGTAGGACGCACACACACACACACACACTTAGAGACAGGCACTCCACGTTGACTCACCAGCTCCGATGATCCTCTCTATGGAGATGAACGAGACGTCGATTTCCTGGGCAAATTCATGCACCGCCTGGTTAGGATCTTCATAGGTGAGGGGGTCAATGTAGGTACGCACCCCTGGGAACTTTACTGCAGACAGAGAGGCATGACATTACCATTTAGATGTCATTTAGCACGATTACCATATATGCAGGGTTTTAATGCATACATACATAATGTAATAACACACAAGCGGTCCTACTCTGTACCTGAAAATGCTGCCAAATCATCAATGCTAGGTGGTAGCTTGACTTGTGAAATTCTCGTATAGAAAATGTGATATGCTTGATCCATATTTCCATATATCTCCCTGATCGTTCTGCCTTTTAAAAACCATGTCTCTGACAGAAAGTACTCACAAAAACATAAAATGTAAAATACCGTTTTACCGTGTCTAGATAGAAAAATACGATGAATCACAACTTGAATTATCCCCAAATCATTGCACTCATTCAGTCTCCTCTTTTGTTGGCATGACGAGTAATTAACGCTCGCTTTGAAATATTTTATTTTATGGTATGAATCAATATGACACACACGCTGGCACTGTGGTATTTTCCCCTGACTTCTCCGGAGCTGATGTACCCGTCACGGTCAGCTCTGATGCCAACAGATGGATAGCTGGATACAATGCCAGAAATGTGGCCAAATATATTAAGCTGTCACGGCCTATAAATCATCACAGGTTTGTGTGTCCTCTGCCAGCATGGCTACCATGGAGCTGGTTTGTAGCGGCGTCATTCAAAGAATCGCTTCTAGTGCAAAACATTGTCAGAGCAACACAAACACACATGCGTGGGCCTACGGCAGTGAACAAACTCGTGCAGGCATGACCGCTCTCTGAACCCTCTACTGTACATGTAGTGTAAACTTTGGATGAACTTGCCCACGCGCACACACAGAACAAATTTTGGCTTTATCAACTTACTGTGACCATTGTGGAAGTGCATCTTCTCCTCTTCAGGATCCTGCTTTGCTTTGCTGTAACCACACCGTCTGAGAGGAAGGAGACACAAACTATTGTTATGTTCACACGTGAAAGCTCTGACTAGTGTTTTCTGCCATTGCAGAAAACCTTATAATTACACTTATTTAACGGACAGACGGTGACGATGATTTACAGGGGGTAGACTGTACAATGGGAACATCTCATGGACCGGAATTAATTAAATCAATACTGCTAAAAAAAGGTGGACGCTTCCAATCAGCACCCTTATTAGCATTGCTTTTATGTAGTGACACATTAGAAATCCAGTTTCATACATGAGTTCCATCTGCTGTTCAGTGTCAGCTCGTATATTTACAGCAGCATCATTTAGCAGTGATTTTACGCCGATGATTGTACAAAATTCCAATTTCTAAAAGGTACGAATTTTAAGCAGCACAAATTCCTAACTTGCATTTTATTTACTGTATATCTAAAAGGGCAAACAGTGACATTTGCGTTCAGAAAGAAGAACGAGTAACAATTATACCACAAAATAGCCCAGACACAGAAAAGCAAATCTTGGCCAACATCATCGAAGCACTTGGATTGAAGTGCGACATAAGCTTTTTATTTCCTCATAGGATCTGCTAACTTACATTTTACGGTTTTTCAAAAAATATTGCTGAAAATGCTGGAAACTATCGCCTTTTTAGACATAAGCAAAGGACTGCAGTTTTCAAAAAATATAATTTTCCAAGAAAGCCCTTGTCGACAGATTGACTCTGACTTCTGGCAGAGTCTTGTGCTTTTCTGTAAAGGTCAGATACAAAATCTTTCTCGTCACTGAATTTTTCTGTCTCTATATCATATCCTTTTCTCTTATACCAATGTGACAAAGCATGTCTATGTATGTTCAGAGCTTCCATAATATGTCAACATTTGGACAAGCAGCATCAGACAGGACTGAGACAAACTGGCATATTTTTAAGGTAAATAGATTAATTCACTCTACTGCGTCTGTAAAAACCAGAGCCAACAAAATGTTTTAGATAGCTGGGGTTTCCTCATTGTTTTGTTCTTGAAGACAGAAAAACAAAATGCATGAACACATCGACAGCACACACAGGGGTCACGTCCAGCTCTTTCCCAACAGCTCTCTGTAGGGCAGCCAGGCTTGGCTGCAGGGGTTTGGTATGTGCAGCTGGATAGTCTGGGGGAGGGGAGTCAGTGTGTGTGTGTGTGTGTTTTGTACATGTGTGAGTGGCTGATGCCTGAGGGTGTTTAGTTTGCCGGATCCGTTGAGTCAAGGGGTTTGAGCACGCTCAATGCCCAGCCTGCCCTCTAAACTTCCTGCATGTCTGCGTCTGTGAGTGTGTGTGTGAGTGTTAACCCGTGCACACATGCATCAGTGCCTGTGTGTGTGTCTACACATGTGTGCTGCGTCTGGAATTCTACGCCTGTGTGTGCAGTCTGGAGGGTCATGCAGGAGGAGGAGGAGGAAAGGGGGTGCGGTGTACAGTGGATGGGGGGGGGGGTGGGGTTGCGGTGCTTGTGTCCCAAATCCATCACCGGAAAATTTGGCATTCTTCCATCTCTCCTCCCCCGCACGAAAGCCGTGCAATCCTCGATCTTCATCCCCGTTCAGCTAAACCAAAATCCCCACTGTGCCTTTCTGATTTGCTTTTTAAGCCTCAAACATCACCAGTGCCCCTGCAGTCTATTCATCTGATCACTTTGTCAGTCTCTTTGTGAAAACAAATGATTACATTGATGACCTAATAGTTAAAAGGCATGGAATGGTCAATGGATGGAGGAGCAACAAAATGTGTGTATGGATGAAGATCCACAGACAGATGGATGTAAGCTCAGTAAGACAAATGTAAACACTGGCAATTAACTGGTAATTAACTTTATTATATACATATCACAGGGAAATGTGGTTAAGGGGTGACGCTGCAGGTGAATAGGTTAAAATATGCAAATTAGACATCATCAGAAGCAAATGTTTGGTGAATTTAGGAGAAATCTATAGACTCAAATAAACAAAATGCAGTAAAATGAAGACCTTCATGACCTTCATGCATACTTTGGGAATTTTTTTTTTTCGAGTAGTCTGAAATAAGAAATGTTAGCAAAAAAAAAAAAACAGCCTAAAATTGTTACAGAAGCAGTGCTTCAAAACTGGGTCACGATAAAGTGATTTCACCGTTAATCACGGTTTAAGACATCATGGCTTTGTATCCGTAAAGGCTCAGCTACACTGTAGAGTGTTTATGTGACTTAAAATCAGCGAAGTAGTGAGTTAAGAGTTGGCCTTTCAGTGCAACATAAACCAATGCCAACAAAGCAGGAAAAGGAGAATTGCAACTGCTCACTAAAACGCCCCGAAATCCCCTCGAGGGCGTAAGACCTTCATCAGAGTACTCAGCGTCCTTTTGTTTAATTCTTTACTTAAACTGGAAAAACTACACCAAACAATAAATGCTTCTGCTATTTTATGAATCTATAGTGTGTAAAAAGATCCCACGACAATTTAAATGAAAGGAATTCATATGATCACGAAACCAGGAAACTGGGATGTTTCCTCAGACTATAATCACACCATCCAATTCTCTAATCTCTAATCGTTTCACCCCTACTAGTGTCTCACCTCAAGGGAAAAAAAACGTCTGCTGAACAATAAAGTGTTCAAGGGACTTTCATGGACGTAAAATCACAAGAGCACAAGAATTTGAACATCTTCTCAGCACCAGGTGATGCTGTGTTAGGAAGCTTCCTTTGGTATATCCAGCATTTGCATTTGTGTATGCTGTGTGTGTGTGTATATGCGAAAAAGGTATCAGGAAACTGGTTATACCAATTATAAGACAAGGTTAAGTGAAGGTCATATGAGCCTGGAGGCACACACAGATACAACATCAACATGAATATAGTGTATAATATGAGGCGCACAGCGTGCTAAATGCTAATGTGGAACAGAGCAAAGCCGTGTCACCAGCCTCCAATGGCAATCCGCTGGCTTGCACGCGTCGACCATGAGGCTCTAACCTGAAAAGCAACTCTTAATCCGGGTATTACAAAACTCTAACCTAAAGCCATCTACAGTATCTAATCCCATAATGCTGCTCAACAGCACAGACATATCCGGGTCAGAAATTAGATTTGACGTTTGTCATTTTTGTTAGTCAGCAATAGGTCAGCGAGAGGACAACGGGGTGCTTTCATATTTCCGCAGATACAGCACATGACCGGTGCACTTTACAGACTCATAATGACTGTACTCAGAAATAAAGATAAAATCTCCGTTTTACATTCCGAGTAGCTTCTTCCTTTGGAATTTTTATGAACAAAATGTTTCCTTAATAAACTATGTCAGGATGTCATGTCTTCGTAAAAATGTAGTTTGTCATGATTCCCCTGAAGCAAGCAATGTCAGTAACGTTTACTCCCATCACCCAATAATATCACTTCACAATTCTCACATAAGTTTCAGAAATTCACGTGGACAAAAGCAAAACATTTGCTAGTTTATAAATGATGTTATCATTAAATGGTCCTAACATAGCTACACATTTATTACCAGGTATACCTGCACAAAATAAGAATTTTTACTTGATGTCAGCACTCTTTAATGTGCTGCTATCCACGGAGGAAAGATTTGTGTGCACATGCAGTATGCACCTGCATACATATAAATGGTCAGCGGCTGTGTCTGTGTTCTTTCCGGTGTGTATTTAAGTCTTACCGTCCACTGAGCAGGAATCCAGCGACTACTGCCAACAGGACCAGAGCCAACGTGATGGCCACCACTACAATCGAAGCTTGAGCGCGCTCACTTGTAGCTGTTACTGCCGAAGAAAAGAGGTGGGATTAGACACACACACAAAAAAAAAACCACACCTGGCATCTGCTGTTGCAGGTGTGAGTCACATGCACGTTAAACTTTATTGTTCCGTGGCGCGGCCTCTCTCTCTCTTTCTCAGGTGTACTCACAGTAAGGGCTGGTCTGAAATTCAAAACGCCGGCTGAATGCGCCATAACCTGCCGAGGTCCTGGCTCGTACCTGTAATGTATCACACCCAAATATATCACATCCACAGCAGATATCACATCAAATATTCATGTTCACATCTCGCTGTTTTTCACAATTTCTACATGTTCTTGTTTTGTCCACACATTATGATTCATCAGCGCCTTTTTATTATTATTTTTTGACCAATGTTTGACCTGGAAGATGTAGACTGAAGAGGGTTTCAGGCCTTCCACTGCCATCTCAGTCTCCTTGGATTTTATAATGGTGTAACTGGAGTCCTGCTCCTGCAGTAGGAGAAAGGGAGAGAGAGAGAGCGGATAACGCAGTTAAACTCACGTTCCTTGCATATATTTTTGTAGCCTCGCTGATTATTTGTTGTCGCAGTAATTACTCTGACAGACTGTGCATGTGTGCGCCGGCCTGCCTGCACCTTTCTTTTTTTCTGTTCATTTTTATGGCTGAGCCACCTGTGGTATGTGTGTGAGTGAGCAAGTGCGTGTTAAGTGCATGTGTGGAAGGATCGGTTTCCAAACTGTAACCACATCAGGTTTAAACAAAGCTAAATGCCCCCTCCATTAGCCCGGAGCCATTAGCTAACCACTGACCACAAACCCTGCTCTGCTCTCCTGTGTGCCTTTATTCTGACCTTCCCAGAAAAGAAGACATCAGAGGATGAAAAAGAGAAAAGAAGAAGGGCACTGAAACAATGATCTGAATACAAGCATCAAATTGCTGTCTCTATCAAAGTCCAACTTAAAAAAAAAAAAACCACACACACAGCTTTATCACTGTCACATGAAAGTCTTTTTGAGATGAATGTTTTCTCAGTGTCCACTTCAAAAAAAATAAATACTGAATGTATATTCAGCTGTGTCTCTGAGGACTAATTTGAACAATGTTGGTAGATAAGTTTCTGCAAATATAACATTAAGAATATGTGGAACACGGGGCTGTTAAGAGACAAAAATCCATTGATGATTGTGGTCGTTTTAGCGTCATCAAATTCTCAAATGTATAAAATATAGATTTTCTCAAGTTTTAAAAAGCCCAAGTTCACTTTCTGCTAGATAACTTCATAGAAGTATGTCCTGGTTTGAGATCAATGCAAAGATGCTTCTATATGATTAAATTAATTTGGGTTCAGGTGAAAATATAATTGACAAAATAAATAAACAAACACCTTAATTTTTGTTCAAAATATACTTTCTAATAAGCGTCATATGCAGCAGTTTATTTAAAGTTACCTGGTAATTAAGACAATTTCCCAAGGGACCAATAATAATTTTCACAAATCACACAGCTAAATTACACAGCTGCACAGAATGCAGTTTGTCAATACATGTCATACCTCTCTGGTATTAATACCTCAGGTCAGAGGCCACAGGTGGCCCAAAGCAGACAGAGACACGTAGCTTTGTATAAAGAGCAAAAAGCAAAGAACCATTTTCGTACCTTTTCAAAATACTTGATTTCGTATTCCAGGATGATGCCGTTGGGACGATCAGGCTCCGCCCAAGAAAGGGAGATGCTGCTCTTCCCAGTAAGACCTTTTCTCACCACACTCACCGGGGAGGGTGCTGCACACACACACACACAAAGATATAAAGACACGGTGGAATTTCAAGCACACTCATTGGCTCGAGTAGTAAAAGCAGGTTAATATGCTGCAACCCAGCGCATCTCTTTAATTCCACTATTTAACATGACTGACATAACATCCCTGATAAACAGCGATTAAACACAAAGTGAAATGTTGTAAAATCTGCTGGGTCCCATCAGCGTCTATAAGACAGTCCTCGCCCCGCTTTGATGTTTACATGCGCAGAGCTCATTGTAATGCCTGTTGGGATTGTTGAACGTCATGAAATATTTAACTGAAAGATGAAACATCAGAAAAGAAAAAACGCTAAAACTGTGAAAGATGGCAATTGAGGAGTTTACCATATTAGAATTCACACAGTAATTCACACCTGCCATTGCCGTTGTGTTATTTTTGTCACGCTGTGTGAAGATTTTTTTTTTCCCGCCCCATCATACTTTTCCCAGAGTTTCTTTTTTGGAATTCAAGTTTGTTAGTTACTAAAGTTCCTCTCAGGTTATTTGGCGCCTGTCCGTTGAGCTGTAAGTCAACCACTGATATTATTTCTGGTTCCAAAGCAGCTCTGCCTCCGACAAAAAAAATGGAAGTTTGCTATCTGGAAACAAGGAAACACGGTGCACCTGTGCCTCATTAAGCTATCCTTTTATATCTTGCTGTGCAGTAGATTCTGGCAGAGGAGCCCACAGCGTCAACTATGACTCCACACATCTGGCACAGAGCCGTAGTGTACTAAGTCTGGCAGTCAGCAAAGGATGCTCCACACATTTTTGAACAGTTCTAGTGAATTGACAAAGTAGAAAGTCTACAAGTGATACATATTAGTGCTTTATGTCTCAAAAGCTCCAAAACTATCACAGGAGAAAACTTTCTTTGATCTCATGATGATTTTCCTTCTCTCTGTTTTCTGATTTTCCATTTTTTTGTGCGTGATTTATTCTGTAAGTTCTGAAGTCAAGTGAGTGTGAGTTCGCATCTATCATCGAACCGTCCTGTTGTAACCTGAACTGTTGGCCCATCTCTCGGAGGGACAGTTGGAGAGTCTCTGACACATAAAGAGCTTTTCACCAGGCAAAATGCTCCCTCAGGCAACATCCTGATAGTGTGTGTGCACGCGTGTGTGTGTGTGTGTGTGTGCGCGCGCGTGCATGTGCGCGTGTAAGCCTCTACTGCAAATGCTAAACACCGTTTAGGTTTCAATAGCCTCAGCAGAACTCCACAGGGAATAAATCATCGCTATAAACACAGTAACTGTATCCTGAGTGGATGGTCGCACAGAAGTGTTATCTGCAACATCTTAAAAGCCTGAAACCAGAAACCGAATCACACACTCAATGCTTAAATGGTATAAATGCTGGGACACAATGATGAGAGCGAGGGCTTCTTTTCCCAGCAGCTTAACAGGTAACAATACACCCCAAATCTAAGTATAAATCCTCCAAAAATGGATTCGGTTTGCCACGCTATATTTAATCAAAAGTCGAATGGAAGGTGTCATATGAGGGAGCACAGAGTGTGACAGCCTCTGGTATTCATTCCTTCATTCATTCATTTTGGGATATACACATAAACGTAATGTTAGGTATATAGAAATATAACCAATACAAATTTGAACCATATGAATATTTTTTTGCGTTAATCTGTTAAATGTCAAACAAGATATACTTTGGCCTTTTTCAAGCTTTTATTTGACAGAGTTAGCTGAAGAAGTGACATGAATGTGGAGAGAGAAAGATGGGGAATACCATGCAGCAAAGGGCCACAGGTCGGATTTGAACCCTGGGCCGCAGCAGCAAGGACTGAACATTTATACATGGGGGGCGGATGCTCTACCAACTGAGCTAAACGACACCCCGATCAAGTCTTAAACCCAAATGTATTCTCCTCACAGTGATAAATCGATAAATTACTTGAATGGTTAGCCTGTTTCTACGCACAACAAATCTTGGTTGCTGAGCCGTCTAAACATCAGATCATTTCTACCTGTTCCTTCCTTCCCTTTTCACCAAATGTCAAACGGCACAGTGTCCATAGGAGCACGATTTAAGAGAACAGATGCACTGCTCCGCACAATGTGACACTTTTTAGAGCTATGACTGAGCGAGTGTGACCAAACAAAACAAGTGTTTTAAAATAGGACATTGAGAAACAACAATGCTTAGAGAGAATGGGAGGTGATGGAAGAGAGGGAAGACGAGCAAGTGGGCTGACAAGAATGGGAAGAAAAGTGAGAGATACTGATACTGAGACACTGAGGAGGAGATACTGTGAAAGGGTGAAGACAGGGCCCCAGCAACACTTTCAATTTAGCAACAGGGAAGGCAGTGGAATCACACTTCCTGGTTTAAACACTTCCAGTACATGTTATATCTGCTAATGAGCACCTACAGTACGGTTAGACAGACCGCAAATAAACACGAACTTCTGGCGTTTTGCTCAGATTTTCTGAATCTGTGATGCCATTTTTCTGCTTTTCCACCATTCCGAAGCCGCGAAACATTTTACTTCACGGAGAGAAAGGTTAAAAAAGGTTATGAAAGCTATTCAGCGTACGAGTGCAGCCCTCCAGTGTAACAACTCTGGCCTCAGATAAGAGCAACGTTATCACAGTGCAGAACATACGCCTCTCAGACCGCTATCTGTCTGAAGCATCACCAAAATCAATACAGACCTTCACCTATCTGGTTTATTATCCTTTAACTACCCTTAGAGAATGACAGAAAGAGCGATCCAGAGACACAATGAGAGACAGATAGCAGCCAGAGAGAGAGATGGCTTTCTTAAGATTGTAAAGTAGCAAGTACCTTCTCTCGTCTATTTTGTCTGCAACTTAACCCCCTGCCTACCTGCTTTATCTCATGCCACTCTTATTTTTTCATACATTTGAAACAGCAACAGTCGTTTGGCAGCCTAGAACCGATCCGTCACACAACACATTTCAGTCCCATCAGACCTGTAGGCATTTGCAGTCATTCAGGAATTCATAAAAGTCGCAACATGAATCTCCAGAAAGGACATTTTGTGACTACAAATCAACCCATCGTAACCTGAGTCACTAAACGTGTTTTCTCCTTTCCATGTTGATATATTTCACCAATTAAAGCAAAAAATACTTTCAAATTTGCATTTTCTTTTTGTTGCAGTACTGATGTCCTCTTCATTTTCACAGACATTTAATTTGGTGTTATTTTCCTGTGGTTTTCCTAATTGCAAAAATGCAATACATTACTATTCCAAGTTCAGTTCAGTTCAGTTTCAGTGCAAACACTCACGACTGGCCGCACTACTTTTATATATTCCTAAAACAAAAGTGAGACATATGGGCAGAACACCAGGCTGTGCACTTATTATTATTTTTTTTAAACCACCCACAAGGTAATGTATCACGATTCATTTGATTAATAGCCTGCAAGAGCAAAAACAATATATGGGAACATTTAGTTTGCAGTTACCACACTGTGCTCTCACACTGTGAACAACATGAAAAACAAACGGCCAGAAATAAAGACGTAATAGAGCTGAGCTACAACAGAAAGTCATTTAATGTGCATGTAAAGCTTATTGGCTGACAAAAAGGCACCATTTTCTGTCTGTGATTATTGAGAATTTATAGCCAATTAGATTTCAAAGCTTCTTTGTTTTTTTAGGATTTACTCTTTCAGGGAGAATGAATATGTTGATTACTGCCATTAAAGCCTTCATAGTTTCATATACAAATATAACCAAATATCTGAAATATAGACTTTTGGAAAGTCCACTAGGCCCCAGGAATAGCTTTGTAATCAGTTTGGTGGTTTATTTTTCTTTTTAAATTAATTTCTACAATTTAATAGTGCTTGCTAGCTGCCTTATCAAAGTTGTGTACTGGTGTAAAAGGCAACTTCAAAGCAGTGCAAAATATATGACTTGCATTTTTAAAAAAGCAGCATCACACTTCTGAGTGTTTTTGAATTTATCAAAGCAGTTAACGCGCACCCTTTCCTTTTCCACTCTTCTTTCCCCTTTGCCGCCTTTCCCTTCTTTTCCTCACCACTTCCAGCAGTCTCTTTTTCTTACCTATCCTCTCTCTTCCACAGTTTGTCCCCTCTACCTCTTCATCCGTCCTGTTGGTCTACTCTTCTATTCTTCCACCTTCCCTCATGCCTTTCACCTCACGAGTACCAACACTTTATTATTCAGCAGGGCTTCACAGGGACACTGCAAAATCACCTATTTCACGGATCCCTTATCGAGTGTGACACTTCCCACACATCAAACGGCAGATCCTCTGACTCTTTCTCTCTGTCTCTGTCTGTATGAGTCTCCCTGTCGCCCCCGCCTTTCAATACTTTTGTCTCAGTATCTTGTCTTTGACTTTTCCACCCTCACAAGCAGGAGCACGACACAAAAAAACCAGATGTTTACAATGCTGATCAAAGTCCTCATTGTGCAATTACATCTGTGATACAGAGGCGAGGCAGGATCAAAGTGTGTTAAACTGTGCATTACAATTACTGCTTCAGGATTAAAATCGCTGCTCTGAATACTTTGGAAAAATCACTTCACACAAAGACCTTGTGGTTGTATCCAAACCTTGCTGCAGTGATACAGAAATGACAACACTTTTGGGTGTGGTTAAAGGTGCAGCAGAACCTCTGCCAACATCTGCCACTCATGCTGGGCATGGACAAAGGTGGAGTACACATCCAACTTGTATCTATGTTTGTTGGCATATTTGTTGGAGGCCTAAAGAGGTTAGACTTCCTCGTATTGCACATCTAGAAAGTATTATTTTCCCTCTTTCTTGTTCTGTTAACTGTCACATTTACCTCATGTAAACCTCATGTACCTCCTGTTAATTGAACTGATTAGTACTGACAGATAAAATATTTAGTATTGCACTATTCTACAGCATTTACTTGGCAAAATATCATATTTACTGTAGAGTTAATTGTAAACTGTCCATCTGTACATTTAAAGCACTTGCATGTGAGCACACGTTTGCACATATGTTCTGCAATCTGTTTTCCAGATATTTGGAACAGAACTATTGGTACAGCTGCTCAAAAATCACTTTATTATCCTGTAAATGTTTTTTTTTTCTCCTTTTTTCTTTTTGTCCTTATTGATGCATTAGGCTCCTGCAACAAGCCGACTTACCCATAGATCATAACATTTTTATTCAATCGCTATTATTTTCTCCAAGGAGAAAATGTGTTAATTTTGAATCACAGTCCATATTGAGCATTTCCCACCTTTATTCAGCCATTTGGCATCATCACAAGCACAACGGCAGGCAGTTATAATTAGTTAGAGACAAATGTGAAGTTGTTAGGCATGCTGCTGTAAAATTCAGAAACTATTCTCATTTAATTAAGCTGAAGAAAAAATACCTTTGCTGAGACGGATTGTTACATTCATTAAATCTACATCGATGGATTTTATTCTTATTTTAGTTTAATGTTACATATTCCTTATTTCATGTACAGAGTCTACCGCTACTTCACTATTTTTAATATATATGTATATTTATATGTGCTGGCTTATTGGCCTGATTAGCAAATTTATCTCATTTGAACAGAAATAAAAACATGCCTGTGCCACATTCATGCCAAAGAGCAGCACATTTTATCTGTCTGTGACTCTGCCAGCCATGTGTAATCTAATGTAATCCCTAATCTCCATTTGGTCCAGTGATTGGCTAACTTTAATCCAACTACAACTCCGATGTGAGTTCTGCAGTCTGGTGTAATCCACTCAGTCTGCTGACAGCCGCAGTGACAACACAGTTAGAGGGGTCGTCAATACTCTTAACTGTCAGGCAACCGTCTGTCTGTCTCTCTCTCTCTCTCTCTCTTCCTGTCTTTCTCTCCTACACACAAACAGACTCTGCACGCATCCATCCTACTACTATTACTACTTCTTCTTCTTCCTACTATTACGAGACTACCATTGAACCATCTGTTCAACAACCAGGAGCAAACATACTTCTTCAAAACATTTTTTTTTTGTCCCTACAGATGGAAGCCTTGGAAAGGAGAGAATTAAGCTCATATTTTTTTTGTGTGTGTTTCATTACACTGTGTGCTACCCATTTCATTACAAGCAAATAAAATAAACTACACAAGCGCACACCTCCCGTAAACAGTAGAATGGGTTCCCAAAGCAGAAGTGAATTTTAATCTCCATTTAAAAAAGAAAACCATCAAAGCTTCCAATATTTACAGCTATGGGGAGTAGTTGGATTCTTTCATTGTCCAATATTAGAGTGGTCTTTTATGTTTGGCCAATGTGCCGCTCACTTTAGCGTTGTTGGTTTAGTGCTCAAGCATACTTTATAATTACACAGATTTTCTAAGCTGCTCTGGCACCGCAGATAATGAAATATTCCCAGCAGCTACAAGTGCAAAACATTATACCAGCTGAAATATTCTTTTTTTTTTGTGCTCGGAGTATATTAATAATAGTACTTCCCAGCATAAATTTAACATGGAAACTTCCAAGTCATCAGGCTGATTCATCACTCTTGATAGGCGTGCGGAATAACACCTGCTACTACACAAGAAAGCCCGTACGCAAACAGCCTGCAAATCAAGAGCTTTCATTGCGCTACCGATTCCTGCAAATCGTGTTGGTGAAATGTACAGCCTAATTGAGGGGACCAAGCTGCTTTTTCAATGACAAATTTGGATGCGAAAGTAAACAGCAAAAAAAAAAAGCATTCCAACTGTGCCACGTTCCCTCATTCACCGCAGGGATGGTGCAAGAAGGGAAATTAATACAGCGACAGATTTGTTGGACAAATACTGTGATAATTTGATCATCTGGTGTCTTTGTTATCAAACCCAGATATTTGTGCCAGGGATCTGACACGTAGGTTGGTCTGTGGCAGGCTCAATAAAGGAGGGGCGAAGAAAAGAGTCACGACAAAATGGTGATTATATCTGTTGGGAAATACAGACCAAGATTGAAAACTGGGGGGGGAGTAAGACAGAACAGCTGTGGTACTGATGGGAAGAACTCGAGAGGAGGGCGTGATTGGGAAAAAAAAGAAGCAAGTATTGACAGTTGTTGACAGATCTGGTGCAACATACCTGCCTGATTGGTTGTCACGTTAAGTGACACATACTGCTTTGCATGGTCTTTGGCCAGCTCCGAAACCCCGTTGACAGCCTCCAGCAGGAAACTGTAGTTGGTGTGTGACTGCAGGTCGGCCACCATCACCGAGGTGTTTGACAGGCCAACGCGGCGTGGCAAAAAACGTACATTGGGGCCACATTCTTCCAAGCCCCTTCCATCTGGCAAGACCCGTCTGCACAGGATGTTGTACCGCACATCCTTTCTGCCACCTGTTTCCATGGGGACGGACCACTCCAGGAAGACGCTGGTCTCATTGACATTGGAGATGGCGTTACGGGGAGCAGAGGGAGGGCCTGAGAGAGATGGAATGAGGTTAAAACAGGAAAATGAAATACATCCAGTAATATACAACAGCATTTTAACGAATGAAAGTTGTCGTAAAATGGATGCGCAAATGTTAAGATGCCATATCCTTACGCGTGCAGGCCATGTTGGGAGGGTCAGAGTCGATCTTGTAGTATCCGTCCTCACAACTGCAAGCAGTGGCTCCTGTCTGCCTGGCGACGCTGTGGGGTGGACATTTACTGCAGGCTAAAGACTCCAGCAGCGAGCGGTAAAACCCCACTTTGCAGACTGTAAGAGAAGGAAGAGGGGGGTGGATACCACAGGGTGTTTGGAGTTGGATAAAGAGGAGATGAGATGATAAGAGTAGACATACAAATAGGAAAAGGGAAGGGGGTCATGGGGAGAGAGGTAGAAAAAAAAAGTGGGGGAGAGAAAAAGCAGGACAGCATGGTTAGTTCCTTTGGAAAAAAAAAAAAAAAAAAAAAAAAAAAAAGGAGGTCAGCATCAAAACGGTAGAAAAATTTCCCTGGGTGGTTGTGGTTGTTTTGAGGTTGCTCATCAGAGATACTACTGTAGTTGAAGAGTGGAAGTTAAAAGCAGCGTTTGTCACCTAGTTTTGGTTTTCTTTGTGCCTTCAGAAGTAGGATTTCTTCTTAAATGCCTCTTGGGATTATTTATTTTATTCAACTCGTGCAACCCCGCTCTTTCTTCTTTATGCTTTAATATCTTTAAAAAAAAAGTTTTTATCCCACTGTGATGGGGCTTCCCCTT
The DNA here is from genome assembly GCA_014281875.1 of Nibea albiflora. Taxonomy (NCBI): domain Eukaryota; kingdom Metazoa; phylum Chordata; class Actinopteri; family Sciaenidae; genus Nibea; species Nibea albiflora. Next base: position 8,070,584 of record CM024803.1, read on the forward strand.
TAAAAATCATAGTCACAATTCACTTCAGTGATTTGTGACCAGCACCCAATTAAGAATTTACTCTTGCACCTGCTGCACAATAAGGCATCCACCATATGTTAAACATATATAAACAAATACAACAAGTACGGGAGCAGACATCATCTCTCTTCTTCCCACACAAACACACAGTCAGAGGGTTGATCTAAGTGGGCCAGGTAGACAGCGGGGTGACACACTCAGAATGTTAACACGCAAGAATACATCAACAACCTCCGTCGCCATGGCTTCGCCCCCAAGCCAACCAATCACTGACTTATCACAGCATCATTTTCGTGCCGGTTTTGCTGTTGCACCCAGACAGATACAAATAGACACGTGCAACAGAGGATGAAATACTAATGGGATATTGGACTTTTGATGAGCAGAGATCTATAGATTACTGTGTCTGGTTTCATTTATTGTTGATGAGGTGAGGGCAGAGGTGAGGATGTCAGAGAGAGCAGTATAGGACAAAAGAGGACAAAGGAGAGGAAATGTTGTTTGTCCCCTAAGGTAAGGAGCCATTGTTTTCACCCATTGTTCCTCAATGTGGCTGTTGTGAAACCCATTCAGGCTTTAACTGTGATTAAGAACTACACAATTAAACTCCAGGTAAGAGGACAGGAGGATAAAGAATAGGAGAGGAGGGAATACAGGAAGGTAAAAAGGAAATAAGACGAAAAAAAGGGAAGAGAGGAGAGGAGGAGAGGGAAAGCCAAGTTTACGAGGGGAGATAGAGAGTGAAAAGAGGAGACAAAGGAGGAGTAGAGGGGAAGATCCGTGTGTGTGTGTGTGTGTGTGTGTCAGACATTAGGCGGCAGTGGCTCTGATTCCCCTTGACGGAACCTTGGTCCATTGTCATGGAACATTAGGCCTGAAAAATTCTCCCTCTGCCCTGGATCGCTCTTGTGTCTCACCTCTGCCTCACACATGCGCACACACACACACACGCACATACACACAGCCAACTTTGTCTTTGTGGTATTGTAAGGACACCAGACCAGAAAATGCATACTGGGAACCACCATTTATGGAGAGATGTACAAGACTGAAAAAAAGCAGGAAGCCTTTCCTAAAATGTATCTGGCATGTAGGATGCACACATACCCGAATCATGAGTTCAAAACGTTGCTTTTAAGGCATTCATGACACTGGCCTAGTTTTGAATGAGCAGATAGTAAGCCATTTGATAATTCATGCTCAACAGAGCACAGACAGTAACATATGCCTTTAGGGTTGATTTTATTCAGATGTGAGAAGATGAGAAGATGGATTTATCTTTGCTGTCCTTGGACTTTTCTCCTGTTTTAAGAGAGATAAACGCAAAAAAGAGACCATATCTATTGTAGTGATGTTACTCATATCTGTATTTGTTCTATTGACTTAATTTACCGGTTTGCAGCCTATAATGATGCACAACCTTTTCACCTTTTACACGTGTGTGCGAGAGAGAGAGATAGACAGAGAGAGAGAGAGAGAGGATGCGTGCATTCAGGGCAGTAGGACACACCTGATCCTTTGTCTGCCTCAGCCCGTTGCCACACACACACACACACGCGCACACACACACATTTATGGTTGCATACAGATTTATTGCCATCGTCTGGTGTCTAGCTCTCCTTGACTTCATCCTCCAAACCCCCATGGCCAAATCAATAAAAATGGGGTGGCAGCTCATTTCACATATACAGACACACAGGCACACATGCACAGGGTGAAGTAGAATGAAGAGGACGAGACAAGGAGTACAAAAAAAATAAAATAAAATAAAAACCCCTTTGAGCAGTTAATTATTTGACATAGCATGTTCAGATTTTTTGCCAGCGTAACTATGATTATTTTTAGTTTTTGTTTTCTTTTGTTGCTAAGCTCTCACCGCCTGGTGTGCCTGTGTTGCACTCCTGAAAGATCACCTGTCAATCACACAGCATGCTGTGGGCACAGTGTGGTACTATGGTGGCTCCATACATGGATTTCCTGTTGACTGAGTTTTGAATTTCTTGAGAAGATTTTTTTTGGCCTCAGTGGCTGTGAGCTTTCAGTGTTAAGAATAACTACATTGTTTTTCTATTTATTCCACACACACCAGACAATATTTACTATATTACGCATAAGATACTTCGTCAATGAAATAGCAAATAAACTTTTAATTTACTATAAAAATGAAAAATGAAACTGCATTTGTTTGCTGCAAAATAGATAGACAGAAAGATAAAACAGTCAGACAGATATTTGTTGATAATGTGCCAAAGATTATGTGTTTGGTGTGTGTTTTGATTAAATTAAAATAATGCATTTATTTCCCTTGGAAGTTGCAAATTATTATGAGAATGAAATAAACATTGGGCAATTAAAATGTGCAAATTGGTGTGAAAAAAAAATCCATTGCGTGCCACTTTAATGCAAGTCAATTTCAGTTGACTAATAAGCACCAACCGTGTGGATGTTAAGGTATTTATTATCATTAAATCTAGCTCATTTCCATCTCGGATAAATGGATTATCCACGCTGTGCGGAAAACATGAACACAGGACATGTGTGGAAATAAACTGAAAGTATGTATTGTCATATGTGACATGGCAGCATGAGTGCAAATGACTACACGATTATATCATGCTGCATATTGGACATTTTCTTTACGCAATTATGTGTCTATGGATTTACCACACATGAGAAAGAGGGCATGAAGGTCAGGACGTACAGCTGAAGGCTGACACTGGGATAAAGTGATTAAAATGCCACGGAGTGAATACGAGCATGTACAGTATGTTTATGTGGAATGTGAGAGCAAAACACAGCTGAAGGGTAGCCTTAAAGTCCACGCTGCGGCTGGCTGGACGGGAAAAAACATGCAAGTGGACCAAATGTCATTTAAACGGAAACCGAATGACTGTAAATATGACTTAGTAATTACTGGTTCCATTTAAACTGTGCAGACCATTTACTGTACTACCAGTCAAATGGAGGTTGCTACAGATGACAGACCTATGTAACCACACATCATAATTAGTATAATCCACATACAATAATTTGAAAAAAATAAATAAAAAATTATGCATAAAAAAAGATACATTTTGGCAATTTGTTTATTTTAGCCATACTGCTGATAAACATTGCTTCACCAATGCAACTTTTCATAGACCCATCATGTCTAAATTTTTAATGTGCAATGACTTTGCTCCTGACCCAATACCTGCAAAACTTATGTTATGTTACATTTTACCAGCGGCTACTTGGTTCTTCAATAGCAAAATGCTAACACACTTAATCAAGAAGTGGTTTACATGGTTAACATGCTAGTATTATTACTGCAAGTAGGTTAGCATGTTGACAACCCTAATGGAAGCGTGGCTGAGTATATGAACTTATGTGATCTTGTGAAGGAGATGAGTTTGGCTTATATTCAAGCTTTAGATTTTTGGTAAAATGTGAGTAAATATTTGCAATGGACAATATATCTCTCAAATAAAGTGCACATGCCATGCTCTTTGAAATGACCGGAACCATACCTCAACTTTCAAGTCCGCACTTCCATTTACTTCATTTATCATTAGCATAAATATTAAATATTTATATTCCTTTGGCAAAGCTAAAATAATCAATCTTTTTTCAGTAACCATTTTATTTATTTAATTTTACTTAATTTAATTTCACCTCTTCATTCCTTATCTTGTTAGATGTCCTTCAGTGGAATGTCAGGCAGGCTGTTAGATCTTTAGATCAGGTGCTTCACTCGCTTAATTGTCTTGAAGGGATACACCCACTTGCACATACATCTTTATATCCGAACACACACACACACACACACACTTCCCGCGGTGAGATTAGTTATGGTCATGGCTGGCTGGCTGAAATGGCTCATTCCTCATTGTGAATGCAATCTGAATATAGAGCACTGGTGGTATTAGTGTGTTTGTATACGTGTGTGTGCGTGGGTGTGTTGCCCTTGGGCAAGCTGTCTTTCTGATGCCACGCAGCTCTTAATGCATATCACAAAGGGTAATAGGTAATTAATATGCAATACACACGAACGTGCCTGTGTGCATTTGTGTGTACGCGCTGTGTGTGTGAGGTTAATGCGTAATTAATATGCATCACACACTGGCGTCCCAGGCAATTAAGGATCCAGCGGTGTCCGTTGATGCTTCTTAACGAGCGTCCTCTTTAATTGGAAACATTTCATTGTAAACATGTTGATTTATATGACTGCCTGTCGTTTGGTGGGATTAGAGGGAGTAAGCGATTAAGGCAGAGGGAGAGAGACAAACTCGGAGGGGGAAGGAGGTATGAATCAGAAGTTAAAGTTAAGGGCCCCATACTGTGTATCAACACAACATTGGATTTAAATTCATTTTGGGGCATAGGCACATTGTGGATCCAAATATTAAAATACATTCCTAAGAGAAGAATCATTGAGATACACAAAGAAATCTAAAAATCACAAGATTAAGACTCACATTCTGAAGAAGTGACTAATGGCTAACCAATGTGTGAACCAATGTTTAGGTTGTAACACTAGAGAATGGAAAATGGTCTGCAGTGATGGACAAGGGACCCTGTTGCAATACCACAATGTAAAAACACATTACAAGTCAAATTCAAACCATTTTATCTATTGTTGGGCTGTCTGATCGATAGTAATGCCACATGCAAAGCTTGTCGAAAATCTGCCTCTGCACAGTGACTGCAACTGTAGTTGTCCAATAAATGTGGAGTGGGGTAGAAGGATAAAGCCGAATAAAATGAACTGAAATGGATCCAAGGAAAGCATAGGTATCTCAGATTTGTACCTCATCACACTACTTTAGTAACTGTACTTACTAAAGCTACATTCCACTCCTGGATATCAAACAGAACTTCACAAACAAGACAAAATAATACTAACAAAAAAGGCAAATGGCGCCCATTATTTGTAGCATGAAACATCCGCTTTTATTTCCATCTTTCCTGTCACTCTTCCTACTGTACCCGGATTCAGCAAGATTGACATAAAGGTAAACTTTTACAGAAGAAACACAAAAATGGTAAAGCTGAACGTTAATACAATGCCTATGCTGTTAACAGATACTATTGTGAACTAATAAACCAAGCAAGGAAACAGTAAATATCCTCTTCCTGTGTTTGTCCCAAAGCGAGCTACTGGCCTAAGGAACATAAACACTCAATGTGTGTGTATGTGTGCATGAATGAGGGTGTCATACCTTCACGAATTATTGTTGCATTACTGTGTTTGTGTGCCTGTCTCCGCATGTGCACGTGTATGTGCCAAAGCACACTCATATTTGCGAATGCCTGTGTGTGAACACAAACAAAGCCAGATGATAATACCATAATAATATACAATCAAGTCAATGGGGTTTTCCTGTCTGCTGGATGGCAGAGAAGGTCATTGTTCAGCATCCATTTATTCTCACAATCAGGCTACCAGCAGAAACCGAGAGGTCGAGCAGGTCACGATATCTTTCAAACGTAAACCAATTTATCGCCCGAGTCAAAGTCTGGTGGGGGAAATTCAAAATTAGCAATACATCATAATGATGAATCAAGTGTCAAGTTATGCTGACCAGATGTGTTGGAAAATAACTCACCCACGTGGATGACAGTGACGCCAGGCTACATGTTATATTACTCTTTCAGCATTTAGCTGACGCTCATTCGCTTGAAAAAAAAATGACTCCACCAACAATGAACCAACGACTACGAACACAAATTGCAGACACCCACAGATTCGGTGTACAGGGATTAGGATCTCACTACCATTACAATACTCCTGAGCCATGTGGATTCTGCAGACATACATGCAAAATATATATGTGCATGAAATTGGTTGTGAATTGTTTAACATTGCTTTCGACCCATTTAAATACAAGCATGCTGAATGTCTGCGTTCCTGTCGGTACACTTATGTGCACATGCACACACATATATAAGTAAATGCACACGCCATGAGTGGACAAGTCCTACCTTTAATTAAGATGCACACTAAAGTACTACTGTATGTACTTTGATTCCATTCCCAAGGAAAAAAATATATATTTTGAGACATTTAAAGGTTTTGTAATACAAAACTGTATAGTCGGGATGCTTGGATATCTTTTTACAATGACTGTATGTCCAAATTTTCCTAAGGCAGCACAGAATAACATTGTTAGAGTTTGTAAAGGTATAGGCCTACATAATTTCATACAGCTTCTTCCTCAAGGGAGATATGTATATATGCACAGTTTTGCTCATCTCAATATCTGCAGAATAAAAGACAGCACTGAGACACAAACTGCTCCATAAAATCTAATCTCATTATATTTACCGGTGTGCACGTATCTCAAACTTTACCCCTTTATAGATTTCTAGGCAACATGCAAGAAAAAACATGTTAATGTGTAACTGCTGCAAAATGACTTCATTTAAATTTAAATTAATTATTAAGGTTTTATAAACTGCATCGTTTGGAAAACTGGTCACCTAACCAACAGTAAATGCATCAGAGGTGTCCATAACTACCAGTCTAACCCATCCTACAAGCCACTGCTGAGTGGGACTCTGGAGACAACCAGGCTTTCATGGAAAGAAGCTGGCTCTGCTGAATGAAGCATTTTATTAATATTTCACCAACTGCAGGAATGTGCGTGTGCTTGTGTGTGTATGTGTGTGTGCTCTCCTTTGTAAGGACACTGTGTTTCTTAAAGAGGTGTTTGAGGGTTTTAGGGGTCGGGTTAGAATTTGGTTTAGGTTAAGGTTAGGTCAAGTGAGGTAAGGCACCCAGCTGTGTCTGGGGTTAGGAGGCAAGCAATGCAATGTGTCAATCAGGATCCTCGCAAGTTTAGAAAAAAAAACGTGTGAGCACGTCAGCAGGGGGAAGGGTAAAAGGCATGAAGCACTTCTGGGAAACTCAGTTTACCCAACAAGCACTCAGGAAGCACTTTAGTTGTCATGACAGCATCACCAAGTTGAGATGATGGGGCGATGGAGAGGGGCTGGGCATAAAGATGGAGGGAAGAGGGAGAGAGATGCAGGAGGAGAATATAGAGTGAGACAGTGCAGTGAAAGAAGCCACTGGCGGCTTCCAATTGAACAGGATCTAAAAAGATGAATGGCGACTCTTTCCGCAATAAATCCAGTCGATTCATATTTCAGGAGATGACTGAATCAAAAAGGCTTCCTGCTACTTGCACATCTTTGCTCCATCATTCACCATGCCGTTCTGTCTCTTGAGCGACTTATGGACGAGAGAGCTTCTACATTTGTAAAGATTACTGAATAACGGTTAACTCAAATGATAAAAGATTTAAAAAGACACATTGAAATAGATACAGGGAAGGACATATCTGACTTGAGCTCTGATTCCAAATGTAGCATCCACATGCTTAGGCTGTCCTCTTGCGTCCATGGGATTGGGGAATATTGTATGGCTAACAATGATTGTAAAATATATAAACATACAGCCGTAGAAGACAGATCGATGATGTGGAGTTGTTTAATGTGGGAATGCTATAAAATGTTGTCTATAACAGGCCTTTATGAGCAATTTTTTTTGAATTTTTGTGAAAATAATATTCTGATTTCTTCTGGTTTGACACAAAGATAAAAATAATTCACTAACCAACAAAATGTTATAAATAACCCGAAGCAAGAAGGTGTTGGAACTCCGATCCTTATCAGCACACATGGCTAATCATATTGAAGTGGCAGATGCCACCATGATCATGTGTGTATCTCTGTGTTATGCAAGTGACTGTAATACCCTTGTCACCACACCATCAACCACAAGCCCCACACTGCAAGTGTGAGCCACTTGTTCGCTATCCCATAATTCCCTGGAGGGTGAAGGCAGAAAGCTTCCTCACATTACTACGACAGTGAGACAGTTTCTGATGGCAGCACCACCACCATGACCAGATCGAGTTTGACATATGCTGCAGTGACGTCTGACAGGCAGGCAAACACAGAGGAACATCAGGGGAGCCCTGGCACTGAAACAAAGTATTGTCAAGGAAAATCCAGCTCTACCCATGACACACTTGGATGACTCTCGCTGAATGAAACGCTCTGCGGTTTTATTATTCTACCAGTGAGCGCCACTTCATCATTTCGTGCAATTCTTCTAATTGATGATACCAACAGTCGCCCTCGTTTTCATTTGTATTCCTCGTCTGCCGTCATCGTTTTTCTTCTCTGCCTACTCCTCCCCTCCCCCAACTTCGCCTTTTCTCTTCCCCCGACTTAGCTGCCCATCTCTTATACCTCCAAGTCTTTTTTTCTTCTGTCACATGAATTCAGTGCAGCCTGAATCTCAACATCACAAAGCTGTCAATCCCGGGATCTATTCAGTCTTTATTTCATCTTCCCAACGTGGTATTCAGCTATCACTCCAATGTTCTAGTCAGCCCTTTTTCCATCTTTCCAACATCCAATTTAGCCCATATTCCATTATTCCAAGATTAAATCCTGTCCTTATTCCATCATTGCAGTAGGTCACTGAGCTCATTGACTATCTTTACAACATTTTACTCACGCTCACGCCATTATTCCATCATGCAAAGAGCCTCATTCCAACTTTTTTATCAGCACATAGAACCGTATGGTTCACTGTATTAAGTACAAACATCGTTGGCAATATGTGCTGTAGTTCTTTGAACATGGACCCCAGGAAGGTCTGGTGTGTAAGATTTAGGGAACTTGATTGACAGAATATGGCAGAAATGGAATATAAAATGCATAACTCTTTTCATTACTGTGTAATCACCAGAAAAAAGGTGACTGAATTGAGTATGTTTACAGCAACAGAATACTCCAAGTCTGACCAAAACTGGAATACTCATGTTCATGTGTTTGCACAGGCAAACATTGCATTCCAGAAACCTTCAGCTCTTCTACCAGTTTTGAGAAAATTAAGCAGTATCAATATAGCGTGTGCCATATCCACAGTGCTTGTGCGCGTCCAACTCAATTTGATTAGTAGTTTGCTAAATAAAATCTATATTGAATATGATTGACAAAAATAGAACAATGATGCAATTGTACTGAAATCAGGTTAAAGTTTGTCTGTAGTGTTGTTGTCATTATCTTCTACTACTGGTGATGGAGAAGGCAAATTCAGCAGGTTTAATGCAGCATAAAAAAAAAAATTCATTGATCAAAAGTAATGTATAGATGGGCATAAATAACCACATAACCACATGTCCCATGTTAACATGATACCAGAATATCCATTCAGACATTTTTCCATAAACCTGACATACAATTAAAACATTATTCCAATACTCCATTCAGTCATTATTCTCATAGTACTTCAAGCATGCATTCAGCCTAAGTCACATCTGCGAAGCTGAACTCAATCTGCAATCCCCCCCCTTCCTTCTCATCCATCTCTTCATCCATCTGCCCACTTCCATCCTAACATATCCTTCCTCGATCGCTATCACCACTGAAACAACACTTATCCATCTCTCCGTCTCCCTGCCCTCACACCCTGTGGTGAGAAATCTTCAATTTATCTTGTGTCCCCTTGTTTTCCCATCACTTCTCCTCTTTGTGATACTTCTGTCTATCCATCCATCCATGGATGCGCTCTACTCCTCCCACATTCCCTCTCTTCAGTCTGACAGTGCTGCAGGCTATCACCAATTATCTCAGCTAAAGTTGTGCCTACATCTATACATCTCACGCAAACACGATACAATATCTTTAGATGTCATCCGGCACATTATCATCTCTGGCATAATAAGACTGGATCACCACATGCTTTGTATGTAAATGCATTTACTCTCTGTCTTTCTCTTTCACTCCTGTTCCGCAATGGGAATATTACATGATCATTTGAATCTTATGCTGTCAATTGAATACATAGCAAAAGCGATAATAAAATGATCAGAGGTTGGACAATATGACATAAAAAGCAACACCACAAACCCAAGAATGCATTTCTGTACAGATACCTTTGAGAGAGATGTACAGTATGTGTGTGGAAAAGTAGAAAAGACTGAGCTGGATGGCTGATGGAGAAAGATGGACAGATCTTGAAAGCAGAAAAGAGAAGTGGAGTGAGGGGTAGTGGGCCAGAGTGTAGAAGACAGGAGAGTGCTCATGTAGGTGGCAGCAATAAAGGGGAAGAGAGGAAATGGGATGGAGAGGCAATAGATGCTGGGCAGTCACAAAAAAGATAAAGTAAGAAATAAAAAGGGAAAGAAACACAGGAGGGAGAAAGATGGGAAAATGAGAAACCGAGGTACAGACAGCAAGCAAAAGGCATGAGACGCAGAGAACTGAGAGATGTGAGAACGAGCCACAAAAAGAGGGGAAGAAAAAGACAAAGAGCTGTCCATAACGAGTTCTGTCCTACATTCACAAAGGCTGCGTTAAATCATGCTCTACTAGGCAGCACACTCAGCCAATGGCGCCAGGACACACACACACACACTTACACATTTTGTCTCATATGCACACATTGTACCTGCAAACCCAGTGATTCCCAGTCTAAAGCATGACAAGCATGCTTTAAAGCACTTACTGAAAACGCTGCACAGGTTATAGAATAAAATTGGGTTATTATAACAATGCCGCACGTCTTTTTAAAAACAGCTCTACCCTTTTTGAAAAACCCACTGACATTCAGCGAGAGGCCAAACCAGGCATAACAGAGTGGAAATTAAACCACTACACCCAGCGCAGGTTTTCAAATCCAGATCGGCAGATGTTCAGAATTTCCACATCCAAAAAAAGGCAACCAGGCAACGTCTCAAAAACAGAATTCAACACTTCACACTCTGATGAGAGTGCCTGAGATGCATATGAAAAGTGTTTACACTGAACACATATGGTAACAAAGCTGACAGAGAGAAAGCCCTGCCATGTTTCTGTCTGTAAGACCTTCTCAAAGGCTGTCAGTCGCATCTGCATGAAATTATAAGGGAAAAAAACCAAAACATAATCTTATAGCTACATTAATTAAAGGGAGTATGTGTTCTACTCCTGACAACTTACTTATGCCACCCCCCCACATATAGACCACGAAAAAAAAAAAAAAAAAAAAAACATTTAACCAATGGGAAAGAATTTGCATATCACACAAATTCATCTTCCTGGAAAGCAAAACACTGAAACTCATTAAAATGAAAATCAGTTAAACCGTCTGCAACATTAAAAGGCTGCTCCGTCGCAACAGGCCATGAGGCGTACTGACAGCTTTTTGCAATACATGGTGGCAAGGTCAGAGTTTATCACAGTGTCATGAAAACAACACCTTCACACCTCTTTGTGAATCGCGCTACAAAGGGAATGCCACTTTTTGGCTGTCTCTTTTAAGCTGAGTCTACACCAGAAAAAGGTCCTTATTGATGTATCATAAAACGGAAATATGGTTTTAATCTTCACTGCTGTCCACACCAGCTCCATACAGTCAGAGACATCACCTCTGTCACACGCTTAGCCTTTTTAACTATGGAAAAAGGGAATTTCAAATGAATGGCATAGGGGTTCTAAATCTTGTGAATAACAGCATTTAGCAAACTGTTATCTGCTCAACTGGAAAACTGCTTTCCTCCAAGCTGCTCCTGGTTTCAGCTGTATTAGAACACGTGCATATGCACACTGTGCTGACTGTTGAAAATAGATCCACATTTCACAGAGAAACTATGCAAAATATTGCTCATGAAAGTATACATTTCAACGTCTACTTTCCCTGTATACAATAGGATTGTGTGCTTGACTTTTTGTGTGTGCTGCTAAAATGACAACTACACCACAGTGTAGATAAACCAAAGTATCGCGCACGTGACATGGTGCTTAGCACCATCTAGGCATTTCCCTTTGAAAATCATATTCTTAAGGATAACAGAACTAGAGCTAAAGCCACGTGAACTGTGAGGCTGAATGTACAGACACTTTGAACTGAAGTTCATTGAAGTGTCACATTCACAATGGTAATAACACCAAGCTAAAGTTTATCAGGTATAATGGTTACCATGGTCACCACCTTATTTTTTTCTTCTTCTTCGTAGCATGATACTAATATTTGCTAATGAGCAGTAAACAGGTACATTGCAATTAATACTGATGGGACTGGCATCAGCTTTGCAGGAATTTGGCCATCAACCAAACCACTAACCAGATGGTGGCACTAGATCAAACATTAAGGTATCACCTACGCTTTGCTATCTGTCATGTTGGAGACATGTTGGAGACATGTTGTTGGTAAAACATCTCAGCCTGAGCCACAAATGTCAACCACATGGTGGCGCTAGTGGAAACATCTGAGAGTGATCATCAAAGATCACCAAAGCCATTCAGATACACGCACTGGGGAACATTAATGTCTGAACCAAATTCAAAGCCAATCCAACTTGCTGAGATATTTCAATCTGGGCCAAAGTAGTGGTTGGTCCGACCAACCGGCCGAGCGACAGTTGGTCTGTAAGTCGCCAACTCCAGAGCCATGCTGGGAGCATGCTACAAACTGGAGATGCTGTAGTTTACAGTATTTATGTGCATAATTGCCAACAACTAAAGCACAATGAAAACTATCTGTACATTTGCCATTAATGCACTAAAATACAAGTCCAATCGCAAAAGATTACAAACCTTTATTTATTGCAAAATATGAATGCATGGCACAAAAAGTCAGAGGACTGCATTATATTTCAATGAAACTATCTTCATATGTAGTTTGATTCTGAAAATTCTGTGCAATTCTTTCAAAGTTCACACATTTTCATCCGCGCGTACCCATCTTGAGAACGTTATTCAGTGTAGTGATGCTCTCATGTATAGTTCATGGCACCCTCAGAGACATTCCCTTTCTAAACCGCAAAAATGTAGTTGATCTTTTCTAATACTCATGACTACGGTTATTACGCAGCACTGCTATACACAGCACATAATGAGCTCATATATTACTGCAGCACATGAGAATGACTTTTTTTTTATTTTATTTTTTTTAGCCTTGTCAGCCACAGATCTGTAGCAGTCTGTGAGACTGTACAGTCTGTGGCAGTAAGACTCCAGGCAGGCCAGTGGCATACTGACAGTTATTTCCTAATGATCTCTCCACAGAGACCCCATGTCTGACGACGTTAAGCTAGCTAGCTGCGCACTTTGTTGCACAGCTACTAAGCTCTAACATTTGATTATAATGAACGGATCGTAGCTAAGTGAGGTGCTGGTTCGAAAAGGCCAGGGTTTACTGTTGGATCTTCTGGAGGGATTGTGTGAGGACTTCAATAGAAAACCAGACACGTGAAGTGCTCCTTGAAACCACTGCTGCTGTGCACACCAACCAACTACCTATTCCAGTTCCCATTGTATGCAGTTCTTCAAGCTTCTTCAATAGGAATAATATATCTTATCTAGTGTATTATGCACACGTACTCACTCAAACACGTGCAAAATAGAAAAGTAAAACAAAGTACATCTCTGCATGTGTTGTTCAAGAGTTGGCTGTGTTACAGAGAAATCTTTTGGTTCAGCACTTGAGACTGACACTCGATCAGTGCAGTACTGCAAGATGAAACACTCAAAAGCTACCAAATAATCACGTTTCAAATTTCTGTGCCACCCGGCTTCATGCCACTACAATAACTGTTCTCTGGAATTTTCTTGAAATTTCACCATGCCACTCAGAGCTGCTCCTGGTTGCACAAGTAGAGTCGAGTGTGCAAGCCTGAAAATTGAGTAATTTAAAGACAGCACAGAGGAAGATTGAAGAGGAGCGAAGGAGAGAAAAATAGAGAGGCCCTGGGCGCCCGTGGAAATGGCAGTTAAGGTCGGCGATGGGAATGTTTGGGCTGGAGCCAGAGCAGAACAGCGGCAGCATGAGAGCAGCAAAGTGCTGCGGGGCTCGGGGGAATACCTTCCACTAAGCTAGGGAGAAACAGACACGCACTCACACGGTGAGAAACACTTTTAGTAAGAGAATAAACAGATCTGCGCACACACACTCAGACGCACAATACCAAAAACAAACATGTGCATGGGTATAAAAATAAACAAACAGGGAGAAGACAGCAACCAGAGGAAACCCGCACGTGTTTGCACTCACAAAGGAATGACTAAAAATACGGAGAATGATTTATAAAAGTAAAAGCAGCAAACTCTAAAATGAATTTGTGAAGCACTTTTGCTTGATAAATGACTTGGACTAATTACTGATTACGACCGATGATTGTTGCAGGCAAATTTTTAATCAATTCATTAATTAATCAACTAATTGTTTTAGCACTACTCCACACACATGCTTTCCCCGCTTACCGTGACAGGATCCGTTGATTTCCTCGAAACCTGTCTGGCACACACACTTCCCAATGGGCACCAGCCATTCTCCCTCTGTGCTGCAATGCATCCTGGGTGGCTCATACAGAGGGAGGGAGTTATTGACGCAGTGGCCCACTACCTCCACCAGCTGCGAGGCCTCTGATCCCGGGATGGTGTCGGAGAACTCAGCCAAACTCTTAACCAGAAACGGGCAGCGTTTGTAGAAAACACGCACAGAGACTAAAGCAATGCAGGCCCCCAGATCCTGAAATGCCAAGTAGAAGCCTTTTCGGGTCAAGGGACCTAAATCTCGGACTTCTGTGTTGAGTTTCATCACACGGTCCCCCAGGTCCAGCTCAGTGAAGCTCTCATCAGCTGCTATGGTGTCAATTTTGATGTATCTGCTCTCTTTCATCACCCTGTCTTCTTCCTCCGTCATCCCCGTTCCATCTCTCATCTGCCCTTCCTCCATTTCGTCCTCATCCTCATCCCCATTTGTTTCGTAGTAATACATGTTAAATGTCTCCTTGCAGGTTCCGACCCCACCAGGCAGGCTGTTGCAGTCTCTCAGGGTGAACTTCAGCTCGATGAAGACCCGCTGGGCGCCCTCAGTCAGGATCCAGTTGGTGTGGAGCCAGTTGTTCTGGTTTTGCTCCATGACCCGGCACACTTGGTAGGTGTGGATGGGAGCGTAGTCCTCGTCTACTTCCCCAATCTCCTCCCACTGAGATGGAGAAAAGAGGGAGATTAATGAGGAGAGGGCACAGTGGAGGGCAAAGATAAAACAAACACAGGACCCCTTTGCTTTATCACACAGAAGTAGAGCTGGGTACCTCATTTCTTTTTTGGTCCTGACCAAGCAATAAAATCATTTTTAAATCAATAAAGAAAAATATGTTTCGATCAATACTTTGTGTCAAGTTGTTGATTTCTTCAGCAAGTATCCATGTAATAAGTGGGATAATGTACAGCAAGAGGGAAATGTTTGTTCATTGTTGAACCAAAGAATGGCTCGGTGTACATTATCCCTTACTTGTTTAAGTCTGATAATTAACCTGAAGACTAATTAGTAACTGTCAGATAAATGTTACTGAGTGCCATGTACAATACTTATCGATACTTTACTGAGACAAAGTTCTTGTACAGCTGCTCAGACAACATTTCACATTTGTAAACGTTAGCTCCTTATATTAAAAAAAGGTTTTGTAGAAAAACATGCTTAAAGTGCACAGTACGTATTAAAAATACAGTTTTGGTATTACTGTCACAACTCTGGTCTAATAACTACGCTAGTTTCCGAAAATACCAAAAGATACCCGGATGTGCAAAGAATTGAGAACCATGAAAATGTTGTAAGAATGAACTACAGCAATGCCTTTTTGAAAGGCTTAACCGTGGCTAGGAAATTATAAAGCGTGTGCACGCGCATGTGTGTGTGTAGCTAGGTATAGATAGCAGAATAATCCTCATCCCTTCCACCTCATTTCCTCCCATTGCAACAGGCAGAAAAGAATGAGATAGTATTATGGGGTATATATGCATTTATCCTGAATGGAGGGGGGGTGGAGAAAAAAAGAATTAGACGTGCACTTACAGGTGTGTTCTTCTGTGCATATTGTATACCCATATCTATACGTGTGTGTGCATCCACTCGTGCCTGTGTGTGTGCATATATGTAAATGATTCTGTCAGTGTTCAAGCTTGTGTGAGTGTGAGCGTCTGCATCCACGCCTGTGTGTGTGTCAGACAGCAGCATTAATTCCCTCTGCAGGTCTCCTGGGACGTGGCTATTATCTGCATCACTAGCACTCTCCCATGGCTAATACAGGCGCTTCATCATGTCACAGTAATATGGCCAGAGGGACCAGACTATGATCTGGTGTTATAGCTTAATAGCCCATATTAATCAATCCTTGCTGTTGCCGTTGTATACAACCCCCTGTCTTTTGTCTTTTCTCTCTCTTCGCTCTGTCTTGTTCTCCATCTGTCTTTTTTTACACCCGTCCCTGCTTTAGTCTGCCTCTTTTCTTTCCTGGTTATAATCATTCAGTTTCTTATCCTTTTGTGAATGAATGAAGGCATTGTCAAGCTATTATACAGCATGTGTGTTGTTAAATACACATGCTTCAGTGCTGATAGCTTATAATGTATGTGTGCGTATTCTTTGAGAAGACAAACTTTACAGTTTTAGACCTTCCGATTGAGGACATGTGGGGACATTTTAGCAAAGCTTTTATTTATTTATTTATTTTTGAACAAATCCCATTTCTTCATTGGGTTGTCTGAGGTTAGTTTAAGTGTTTAGACATAGCTTAGGGCTTACAGTGCAGCACAATGCATTATGTTAATGAGGGTGCTCACAAGTGCACTGTACATGCCTAGATAGATGTGTGTGTGTGCTTATGTGTGACTGAGTTTCTATCTCTCCCAGAGTCTGGGCCAGTCAGTCCCAGTGCAGACATTAAGCCTCTTACTGGTTAGATCACACAGATCCACCAGCCTGTTCTGAGCTTTACACAGCTTAACACACACACACAGACACACACACACAAACACACACACAAATCATTATTGGTGGCAGACTTTTTGCATGGAACTAAATGGGTTCGGTATTTGCGTATAAAGTGTGGTTGTCATTGTTACCAATGGAAGCCCCCCCCCCCCCCCCCCACACTGCAGCTCTAATGTAGCAACGGTGTTAAATTTCGAATGTAAATGGAACAGGACCACTTGCTGAAGACAAATCTATAAACTGAGCCATCAACCAACGATTTAACATGAGCCATTTTCACGTAAATACCCTATGAAAAGAGCACTGAAACGCACACCAGTTAAAGTTAGCATGAGTTTAACACCTTTGCTTTAAAATGGGTTCCATGAAATGGTATCCTTACTTTCCTGATGCAATGTATTCCCTTTTAAAACAGGATTGTTGGGGCTTGAAATCATGCATCTTAAGTATAAAACAAACTGTTATTTATGGAGAAAAAGATCTGGTTCAAGAGCTCATTTCGTGGAATCTTAAAAGACTGCTATACATGGTATTAGGTGGGGTAGGGGCCTCTGAGGTCAAACACAAAGCTTGGTGGACAAAGCAACATACTAACATGGCTGAATGAGGACCACCCATGTAGAAACAATAGCATGCGATGACGTGGTGTATTTTAACACGGGCGTGTTTATAAGCTCAATTTACAGTACATCCATTTCTGCTTTGACTCTTTGTGTGTCAGTGATTCTGCACAGCGATTCACCATCCATTTCTTATGAATGTGACATTGAAATCTTGAATGTACCCACCTTACTTTCACACAACCTCTTCTTAAGGGGTCAGATCAACCAAATTCCAAGAAAAAAAAAAAGCCATTTTCCACTTAGGGTTAGTTGTATTCAGTCATGCCGATGCTTGCAGATTTACCCACTGAGGTTTTCATATATCCACTCCTGCTGTTTCTTAAAAGCAATATCACAGTTTCTCGGTATAATGCACAGTTTGTTGCGAGTAGTTTCTATAGAAGTTGTTGAGTGCAAAGCATGTGGATTATCCTAAGTAAGCAGAACATTGCTTCTTAAAAGAACATTTGATAGATTTCTTTCAAGATGTGAACAATGAACGGAATTCGATTTGTTCATATTATATTAGGGTGGCAGCAGAGGTTTTAAAGGAAAATCTCTCAATGCCTTGACACATAAAACAAAAACTGTCTGAAATGTTGGTACAATTTGGGTGAAGTGATGCTTTAACAGTAGTGAACAGATTGAAGGCAAGGATCTAGCAGTAAATACAAAGGTGGGTAAACTGCAGTTTCCACTTGATGATCTGAAAATGGGTAAGTAAACTTTTTTTTCACAGTTTATATTGATCTACCCTCCCTATATGACCTTCGTTGAGACTCTTTGGTCACAGTGGCGATAAATGGTCCCAATAATCAGAACCTATGAATTTCAGAGAGACTTTCTCAGGCAGCTCTAACCTATCTTTAACCCCTGCATGGTTTATCCTCCACTCCCTGACCTCTCTCCCAACACTGAAGAGTCCCTATAGGTATCCTTCGAGCTCTTCATTAGTGTGTGTGCTTGTTTTCAAATGTGTGTGTGTGTGTGTGTCTGCTCATGTGACATCCGTCAGCAGACCCCCTGTGGCTGTGCTGAGTGTCCTCCTGGCTCTAAGTCTATAAAGCTGTCTCCAACTTATTATTACTGCCCATTACCGCTGACCGTCATGACGGCGTAATAGAAATGTCCCTCTCACTCCTTAACCATACAAGACCCCCCCCCCCCCCCATTTCTGCCCCCATCTTCTCCACAGAATCCCTCCTCATGTGCCCCGTCCCTCTGCCTTTTCATTTCATCCATGTCTATCATCATTTTCCCTCTATGTGTCCTCTATTCTTCCTTTAATTATCCAATCTTAAATCTAACCCAGAAACACTACCCCCACCCACCCCCCCATCTCACCTCCCCCCTCCACTTTGCAGATTCTGACTTCCCGTTTTCTTCCTTGTCCCCAATTCTTACTTCTCTCCTCCTTCCTACCCTCCTGTCACACCTTTGCACACTAATCTCCACCGTGCTCTTATCTTGCTCCTCTTCTTCTGTCCCTTTAACCAGCCATCTTCCCTCCTTCATGATACTGTAATTTGCTATGGGAAAAAAAAAAAACAGGATCTGCTGAATAGAGTATGAGGTGCAGCACCACAAATCTCAAGCAAACACTGCTCAAACTGTGCTGTGCCCCCTCCTCTTCCTTATTAGGGACAGAAAGTTTAGGACCCTAACGAATCAAGCTGTCAATAGAGCATGATTGAGCGTCTGTGCCTGACCACCACCCAGAGTTTTCTTCATCATTTTATCTAAAGGCGGTCAAACATTTCTTTCTTTCTTTCTTAACATACATATTGTAATACACTGACCAAATCCAGCAGTTTGACATTATTACTATACATGGATGTAGCTATTGTCGGTGATAATGACATGCTGCTTATTAAAATTACAAGACAAGGCTTGAATTAAAATAATCATAATTAAATTGCAATGTTGTTGTTGGAGGAGAATCGTGAATAGAAGTTCAATGATCAGTCAGTCAGACAGTTAGAAGTCACGCATTAAGCAAAATGTCAAGTATTTTATAGTTGAAGCTCCTTCAGTTTTTATTTTCTGACATTTTATAGACCAAACAATCACCAGATTAATTCAGAAAATAATTAACAGATTGATTAATAACAAATAATCATGAGCTGCAGCCATCATTGCAATTCAATGTTCCCTAAAATAGTTCAGCCCTGGGTAATAGCACAACAACAACAAGACTTCACAGTCCCATCTGCAACTTTTGGTCTGCCATATTCGCAGTTTGCATTCTGAGCAAGTCCAGCACATTCACAGTGGTAGGAAATGGTAGGCTACTTTGGCTTGTTGGTTCAACAATAGAATAAATTTTCTTGACAATGTTGACTAGCAGGTAGCAGCCTTGGGCGATTTAGTTAATTTACAGATAACATCCAGAATCTTTTCCTTCCCCATCGACAAGTCGATTGGTTGAAGAGTAGGTAGAATTTCAGTCAACTAATATTTTCACTGTGTTTTAATGTTTCTTTGTGTTTGTGAATGTTTTAACAGAAGAGCTGAGGTAGCATAAGGTGAAAATACATATTTCATCAGTCAGCCTTTGTCAGTGCTTTAAGCCCATCTTCTGGCTGGCCCAGAGGACTTTTCCTACTAATGTTCGGATAAGGACAGAGAAAAATGGGTCCTGGATTTGCCTGACTAGCACCCATCCATTTAATGGCACCTTTCTTCCTGACTCCTCTTGCTTTGTTCTTGTCCCTTTAAGATGCAGCAGATAAAAGCATCCACCAAATGGCACATGATCAGTGGCTTACAAACCTATGAACAAACATGTCTTGAATTCAGTGGGAAGAGAATCTAATGGAAATATCTGATTACAAAGGATTGACAGCCAAGAAACCAAAGTGCCTTTTTTTCCCCCCATCACCTTTGTTGAAACGTATAAGGATCCAAACTTTCATTAACCAAATGAAATTCAAAATATGACATTTTAAAATACCAGTGTCTCCATCTCTATCCAAGTGTCATCTAACTATAGAGGAAATGAAGAGCTAAAAGTAACTCTCTTGAACTTTGGTGGATGTTTAATTCCTAATTATCCAGTTTTCTGTGTCAGCAAAACAACTTATGAATAATGTCCTACATTAAACCTCGACACAAGTGCAAATTAATTGCAAATCTGTCTACAACAATTTCACTCTATTCTTCTATCTCTATCGTACACCCTCATCAGCTTCATCTGCTCTGCTGCTGTCATCAACGCACAATGAGACACGGGAAGTAACAATTTCATTTCAGAGATACTTTAAATGCCACAAACGTTCTCTCCTCCAATTTATCATTTATCTGCCTTCCAGACTGCAGAAGGACTTGTATCCAGGAGGACTTGTATTCTCGAGGTCACAGGAAGGTTGGTTCCCTCCAAATTCTCTCCATCTCAGGCTGTTACTGTCTGACTGTCCTGTAGCTCTCCATCTCTCCCCAATTCTCTCCACCTCTGTCTTACATCGCACCTTTCTCCACATGGCCAGATTAACTTGCTGAGGGGGGGGTGCTGAAGGCAAAAATTACTTTGGCCTCCTGCAAGCTACAATATCTTTGAGACAGACATCCAAGTTAAAAAAGGCCACTTCTGAAGGTCTTTATAATTGCAGTTCATATTGGGCTGTGTAAGAAGAAGAGAAGACATCTCAAATCTAAACACTTAAGTTCAAGGAGCTTGTCATAGATGAAAAGAGAAGAGGAGAAGTGACAACTTAAGCTCTTAAACCAAAATACTCATGTTTTACAATCCACAGGCTTCACTTTCAAGCTACTGTGTCAGTGTCCCGCTGTTCATTGAAATGTGTCATAATATGTCAAGGTCATCCATTAATTTTCAAAATACTTATTTGACAATCTCTTTTTTTTTTTGCTCGAATGCAAGTTTCAAGAACTTGTAAAAAAAAAAAAAGACAAGCAGATGACACGAATAAGAAAATGAAATCAATGTTTGAGGACAAGGAAGTATGGCAGGGACAGAAATGAGAGATGTGCCAGAAAAAGAAAAAAAAAACACAGAAGGAGAGGAGAGATGATGATGGGGATGGAGGTGGGGAGAGGAGAAAATGAGGGATGAAACAAACCATCTGGAGCAAGAAAAAAAAAAAAGACCCTTTGTGCTTCCTCAATGTCTTACTTAACCATGGACGACTGTTGTTGCCAAGTGTAAATGTGTGTTTGTGCGCGCGGCGAACGTGCGACATTATGCTGCAGATTGGGTTCTGTTGTATAAATACCGAACAGGATAGGAATTATAATAGGCAACAACGATAACGTCTGTTATTTAAAATGCCAAACGGGGAGTAAATTATTTATTTTCTCAGACATGTTTATCATTTCAGTGTCAGACAGGTTTTAATGGAAAAAAAAAAGACATTTTAATCACCTTAAACTGCAGCTGAATAAAAACATAACGGCTAATAAGAGAGGATGTCATTATGAGAGCCTTACATTGTCTTATCGCGTCTTTTATTTTCTCTCCCTTCTGTCTGTGCTGAATGCAGTTATTTATGCATTGTAGACACGACACACCATAATCACATCTTCATTAATATGATTGCGCATACGGCTGCTTTTGTCAGCACTATCTCTCCCATCTACATACAGCCGTGGAGTGGGCCATGATTTGAATACCCAGAGCTGAGAAAACACTATGGTCAGCAGTATTGGTCCGGCGTGTATAACTGCATATTTGCCCAACACTAGTTGTGACTGTGAAAGATTTTCCATGTGGATCAAATGGATGCATGGATGAATTCCTGAATTCCTTAAACCAACCACAGCACTATCAATCCCCCAGAGGTTAGGAAATTTAATTTTTCCCAAGGAAAGGAACAATGAACTACTGTCTCACACATGCATGTAGTGTTGAAACTCCAGAATACATCAACACATTTTTTTAAATGCCATTTCTTATTCATTAAAATGCACTATACAATACAATGAAATGACAATATTCCAACTCTAGCGAGTCTTTCCCAAATTAGTCTTCACCCTGGGAAATGGAAATTCAATTCCTGGCTTGAGAATGATATATTCCATGGTGACTTTCAGTATCTTATTCATGAATTCAATTTACTCTGATAACGAACTGAGAGTTCTTGGAAATTAAATGACCTTTAACCTTGATTAAACAAATGAAGAGGCTGGTCTTGGGGGTAAAATAAGAAAGTTACAGGTGTCTTTCATCATACATAGAAAATGTGTTTCTAACCTAAACTACGTAAACTGTGCTAACAAACAATAGCCGATCATTTGTTTTACATTATTCTTTTGTTATCACATCATTACAGATGGGTGAAAGAGTTTGACGAATCTTCAGAAACACAGACATTTGAACTTCATAGCCTTGATGTGTTTTTGTGTCATAAGGTACATTAATTGTGTCAATAATCATAAAAAAAACAAGAAAAGAAAGAAAAAAATGAAAACCAAGTACCTCCAAAAAGACAACCAATCAAGGGACATTATCATCAATGACAACTTTGAATGTAAGCACAGCAGAAGCAATACATGTACAGCATTTGCCAAATTTGATTTGTATTTCTGCTAAATTAACCAACAACTGAAACATCTTAGCATGATGATACTCACCCCATTCTTAGGATAGGCCACCCACCCGAGGTCTCCCATCACAGAGCGGGAATCCAGCAGGTTCACTGTTAAAGAGGAAAAACACAGAGTCTTACACATAGCCAAACATGAAATTGGAACAAAACAACAAAAGAAAACTGAAAGGTTAACCTCCTCATGGCTCCAAACACACATTCACAATCTGCTCTGTTTTTGTTTTGTTTTTCATTCACTAATGTGACCACAGATAAAACCATTTCCAGTCTCTATAGGTACTGAGGGAGTCAAATCATTACAAATGCATCGCAAATGCTGCTTGCTGCATAGATTCAAATATGCGTTTTGAGAATTGACATCATCAGGAACTCAGGATTAAAAAAAGAACTTCCAATCTGTCCACATGAGGTAAATTGACTCTAAATCTGTCTGGAGTTAATCAGCCCGATTCTTCGGACTTTAACAACAATCTGGAAGAAATGGGTTGGCAGAATAAGGAGCACTTTCCATTTGTATAATATAATACACCATTATTAAATGAATTGCAGGATTTTTTTTATGCATAGTAGTTCAAAGAGTCACTAATGAGTCAAAGTTGATAACACACTTGCCATGGCCTACAGTGCTGTGCTAAGTAGCTATTATCCATTTACACTTTTTAGTAGAGCTGCACTTTTGTGAATCTTGTTGACCAGAAACTGATGCTCGAATATATACTGGAACAGTGCTCTCAGCTCAAACTGATCCTTTAAAATGCTCAGTCGAAAGCTGTCAAGTGCAATTACCTGACCGCTGCACTTCTCAAAACATGTTTCCATCTCCTCTTGTGCAGCACTAGTGACAGTGAAGCGGTGTAACTTCTGTCTTATCTTCCAAATACTTCTACAACAGTCCCAAATGTTCTTGTCATCTCACAAAAATGTAACTGCGAGCTCACAGAGGAGCTTTTGGACACATTTGGAAGCACTTCACAAAAAAAAAATCAATGTAGTGAACAGGTCATCTGGCTGCAACCTTTTCTTTGGTGGCTCTGTGGCTTTAACACAGAAGAAACAGTTGGCAATAGTGTTATAACATGATGATGTGGCATGACAGAGTCACCATGGACAGGCTTATCTTGAAGCCTGTTCATGATAATGTTGATGATGACCAAACAAACAAATGGTCCAAAGTATGTTTGAGCTATTAGATGATGCGTCTACAAAACCTCACATAAAATGAAAAAAAAAAAAGCACAGTCTTCACAGACACTGAATACAGTGAATCACACTAATGAACATATGGTGTGCTCCATTTTAGGCTGTCTTACAACAGCTTCAGAACTTGACTGAGTTTGTCATGGCATGACATATGTGCCATAATAAACTCGACTCAAGCTCTGTCAGAGCGGAGTTCAGTTTCCTTTATCTCATCCATCATAACCTTTGGCTTGTTTTGTGTCTGACACAGTGTGCAGTCAAACAATAAAAGAAAGTCCAACTGAACGATCCACCGTCAAGGTTTTTGTCTCCATGAAATGGTACCAGTAAGTGCCCGACATTCAATCATTTGAGCACTACAAATAGAAAGTGGGAAAGTAGGCTCTGTTACATGCTTTTCTAAGAAATGGCCCTTTCCGAGTTTCACCAGAATACTAGGGGATCAACTACAAGGCGTTCATTTGTGAATTTCCCCCTTTGTTGCATGCTTCAAATCACATTATACATCCACTGTGAATTTCACAAGGATAAAATTGTAATGAGTGCCGATGATTAGACCTACGTTTGTTGCCGGAGAGCGACTGCTGGTTTCAGTTTGTCCGTGCCCACATCACCCACAGGAAAGCCACATGTGATCCAATCTAGCTCCGTTCAGCAACTTCTTCATACAAATTATGAGCTACATTCAGCATTCGACCACTCTTAATAACAATATAAACTGCAGTTAACAGCTATCTTCCTAACTTGGTTCATTGGGTTGACACATCCTGGGATAAACCAAACCAAACAAACAAAAAACGTGTCAATTTCCAGGAAGTGACAAATTAAAATAATGTGTTAGGGCCAAACACAAAGGATGATGGACTCCACAGTGTTTGTTAGTTTTTCTTATCTCTTTCCTTAAAAAAAAAAAAAAAAAAGGTTTACAGAGCAGCCAGGTTGGTGAAAATTAAAATATCTTGCTGACTTAACCCTGAAAGATTTCCTTATGTGACATTAAGACAAAGGAAACACTGTATGTACAGTAACAGCTTCAATCAATCATCAGTCTCATAAATACAATCTATGTCCTATACCAGCTGTTGAGTACAATATTTCCAGTCACATGTCCTGTGATAAGCCATGTCATAAACCAGCCGATCCTGATATGAGGCCTGCCCCAGTGTCAACAAAAGAAGAGACATCCGCAGTGAGAAGGTGGAGTAAGCAGAACTAAATATGAAGCAAGAGCTAGTTCAATAACCGAGACACACTCGCACTGCAACCCCTACTCCTAACACACACACGCACACACGCACAACTCCAGTCTTACTGTCTCCACTGCTCTGCAGAGAATAATAAAAGATGTCCTTAGGAGGCGATTAGACAACTAATTAGGCCATAAAGAAGAGATAAGTGATGCTGAACTAGATCATAAGGGATACGTTACCTCTTTCACTCTCTCACTCTCTCCAAGGATCAAACCACCTAACAAGTTAGAGCTCAGCCATGACAATGATCTACAGAACTTATTATTAAAAGTCATCGCCAGTGAATGAACGGAGTGATTTAAAGCCTTGTAGTGACATTACTTCAAGGATACTCTTAAGCATTTCAAATATGCTTAAGAGTAAGTGGATTTTCAGCATTGGAGAATACTGAAGTTTTCTCCTTGAAATGATAACTGAATATTTGATCTGAGGGGCACCAGGCTGCCTGGGTATTTATTTTCAATTCAATACTTGTAACATTATTGAAGGTGACAGGTCTAAGTGCCAACTTGACCCTCTGTGATCCCTAATACAGTGTTGTCTCTTAACCTTATCTTATCGCCTACTTCGGAAACCAATGGTTTAAGTATAAAACGTGTAAGTTCTTGAACACATTTGTCTTTTTAGTCCCTTTTTTTTTTACTGTCTGTGCTTCATGATGTTTGATTATAGCATTTACATTTTCGCTTGGATCATGCTGGGCTTAATGGTCTGCCTTCTCTCTGTCTCTCTCTCTCTCTCTCTCTCTCACACACACACACACACACACAAACACACACAGGCAAGAAGGCAAACACGTGCTTCTTTCAAGCCATTTACTACAATTAACCCAAATCCACCATCCTCATTTGATCAAAACCATTACCAACAAAAAGCAAAGTGATGGGTTTTAAACCCCCTAAAGCATAGGCTCACACACACGAGCTCGTTCACATTACTCAGAGATATTATTAAGCGAACACAATAACAATCTCCAAAACAGATGTGAGGCATCTGGCGCTACATCGAGATGTTCTCATATATTCAACAATTTAAATAAGAATGGATGAGCTTCATGAGAGGGAATTAATCAGGGTGGCACAGCGTGTACAGTTCTTCTCAGTATCATTCATCAGTGGTGGAGCCTCACTGCAGGGTAACTGTCCTCACTGTTAGAGAAATGTTAATATAATTAAGGAGGTGTCACGACTTTTCTCTGTTCACTTTTTCCTCCATCCAATCAATTTGAGGTACAAACTTGGCACGTAAATGCAAAGGAAAGGTGAACTTCAATTTGAAAAAGCAGCATGTTGTGCAATGCCAGGACACATTAGAAGATCAGCATGCAGCCTGGGAGGATTGTACTTTCAAATTAAGGCCGAGATTGAGACGGGGAAGTGGACAAAGTCCCTAATGATTCCTCAAAGATGTCTAAAGCGAGCTGAGAAATTGTTTAATTTCACTTTTTCAATTACAAGAAATTAGCCCAATGAGAGAATAGCGGTTATTTTAATTATGGGCTTCACCCTCCTCTATTATTATGCATGATGACCCATTGCCAAGCAAATATGAGCCAAATTAATCTAAAGTTTGCTTTTGAATGGCTGTCTCTGGCTTCTAAATGTTTAACCATTTCAGTGGATGTGTTTTGTTAAGCAGAAGTTTTTTTTTCAGTCAAAGTTGACAGAGAGCACAGACTACACAGGTTGTGCAACACAAAGGACAGGTTTGATAAATGAAGACAACAGCAAACAATAAAAAAAAGTGCTTTTGAGAACTTCTCCCAAACATACTTATGATTCAGTCTGTCACTGATATACAATTCTCACAGCCTGGAACTGTTTTAAATTGGCATTGGAATGAACAGCAACAAACAGCATGCCTAACAGTAGATTTAAATAAAATACTCCTTCACTTCTTTTGTGGAACTTGCATGCAGTTTGCACCAGTGTATAAATATACTAAATGTATGAGCCCAAATGTGTTCATTGAATTCAGAGGACAGTGATACAAAGAGGTAACCTGTGTTTTCTAGGTGAACTTCAACTCTTTTCTGTATTGTCCGTGGATGCCCTGCTAACAGCGTCTCATGGTCACACATTGGGAACCACCTTTGTGAATCTAAACTTTGACCAAATAAATCTGCCATGTGAAGAATACACAGGTTGATGAATTTGCTCTCTTTCCCGGATAATGCTGTCTAATAGCCCCCAAACAATGGTATTCATCTCCGAGCTATTAAAATGCTGCTCAGTCTGCGGACAATAGCGTGGGAACAAGATGTGACTCACTGTGTCGCACATTTTACTTCGTTTTTAAAAAAAAAAAAAAAAGCCACTTGGTAAATGTCTATAAATAGCAGGGATCACTTCAGACGGAAATTGATTAGTCTGAAACGCAGTGGAACGCACATGGAAATATTCCATTTCGCCAAATTATGAGTGTCAAATGAAACTGTAACGTCTGCAAGATAAGAAAGAAAGATCACTGCAAGTGACTGTATCTGAAGTCAGTGACTGTAAGGCATGTTAACAGGATTCAGAGGTTAAAGGGATTCAAGCCGCATCTTTCAAGACAGACTGATAGATTTAATCCTGAAATAATCTTAAACTGGTAGCAAAATCCCTAAAGTTCCCATCATCAGACCATGGGGAATTGCTAATTTGAGTTTTTTTTTTTTTTTCATTTAGTCTGAAATATCATGAAGTGCTTGCTAAGGTCAACGTCGACTCAACAGTGTGCGCACCTCACACGCTGCACAGGACCACGTTTAAGATCAATACAGTGATTTGTGCAGCGCACTGTGAGTCTGTCCTCAAAGGACTGGTTATCTGGTGAGACGCATGTTCTGTTCAAAGGTCCTTTCCCTTTCAACCTTTACAGTTTCGGAAATGACAGTGATTACAGACGTGGGGAACATAAATGTCATCAATATTAACAGCTCAGATTTAAATTACAGGCGACCTCTTTTTCAGTCAAACGACGTCGGAGCAGCCTAGAGGAGACCGATGGTCTGGGGCATCAGAGACACCCTTTACCCGGTCGGACTTGTCAGTCCCAATTAAATGCCCAGTTGTTCCACTCAGCGGTGACATAAACCCTTAAGTGTCCCCGTACATGTTTTACCTTCATTCGCGGGGATGCACCACGCTCCGAGCAATGCCAGACTCCAAACCCACGTCCATGCCACCAGCCGAATGCCACAACTCCACCAGCGAGATTGCATGGCGCATCCAAAAAAAAAAAAAAAAAAAAAAAAAAAAATCACAACCAGCAGGAGGTGGGGTGAGGGGGGGGAGATGTTTTTTCCCTAAACAACAGCAGTTTCGGTCAGCATAAAGCGGGACGCCGTAATGAAACCATCTGTATCGTTATGCGACCGCTCAAAGAGAAGGGAGCTCACACTATGCGGCGGGTGGAGGAAGGTACTGAGGAGCCGTGTGCGCTCCGGGTTTGGGGAGGCGGGCAGCGCGCTGAGGGGGGCGGAGTGAAGCGCAAGTCTCTCCAATCACAGAACTTCCACAGGTGAACCCCACTGCTGCGGGACTCGTTTCTTCCACTGATAATGGATTACTCCTCACTCATTACCACTTGCATATGTCACGTTGTTTTATTGTAAGGCTACGTTGCATGTCTGCATGATTCTGTGACGTTACTCCAACCAGCCAGCTATCTAAAAATCATTTCTTACACTTTGTGTACTGATCCTGTTACATGTAGCCGAAATGGATCGGAAGAAATGAAATAAACTGACATGATCTGACTTCTGACTGTTCATAGACGTCACATTTTACAATCAAACAGCTACCGAGATTTGTTTAAAGGAGATTAACCAAATTATAAATCTACCACTGGGTTTACTTTGGAGTTTAATATTTCATCAGTAATTGGATCACTCAAATAATTCTTCCATATCATGTCACCTCCATCCCGGGAGCATTATAAGCTTGACTGTGAATGCAAAAACTAATTCCCCTGTAGGGAGCAATAACATGTCACATTAGGGGTAATGAGACTGTACAGAAAGAGATGAGAATGTGTGTAAAGCTGTGAATTGCTCTATAGCATACCATGCAATAAAAGGAAAGAGGTAAAGAAGAAGAAGTGAAGCAACATGACACAATAATAAAAAATAATAATCTTTTCATACTGCAGCATTTTCTGTCTCCCTGTTTCTTTCTTTTTTTTTTTTTTTTTACAGTTTGTTGTGAGCTTTATGGACAACCTCAGGCTACATGACAGCTCAGTGTGTGGAGTTTTAGATGTAGTCTTGACTCACAGTCAGATTTTCATCTCTCTATATATGATATCTTTTGTCTTTGGTAAATATTTTGGGGGTATTTTTGCACTGACAGCAGATATACAGACAGGAAACACGAGGGAAGAGAGAGAGAGCATGCAACAAATGTCCCTGGTCAGAATTTAAAACATGGACTGGTGTTATGCATATTAAAGAGTGGTGATGCAGATAGGGGATCTGGTCACTTGTTAGATCTCATGTGAAGACTTATATATTGTTTTTTTTCTAAAATACATTTTTGATGGTGCTTTGTGTCTCTTCCTTCAACAAACCCCTACATTATTTCACCTATATATGTATAGGTGGAGCAACTTGACTTTTTTGGTCCCCGCACTTTCAGGTGTATGGTAATAAAGTGGTGACGTCTAAACCAGGTATTACGGTCAAAGAACTAAAATAATGTCGGCCCAACAGTACCTCCACATCCCGACGACATGATGCAGTGTAACGTAATGATCTAAGTTCATTATCGTCCTCAGTATTCATCTTGAGGGTGTCACTGTTCGCAGACCAGCGGGGAAGATTTACTCTGTCACACGCTACGTGACGTCACTCACGTGAGCACACCTTTGGGGACGCTGGCGGTCGGCTGGCTGCTTATGACGTTATTTTTCGTTAGTTAGTGAATTGCATTAAGGGGTTTGTTTTCAAACGTCCTCGGACAGAAGACGAGCCACGTGTTGGATAACAACTTTTCAAAGCGTCAAACGGTGAGTTTGAATGTATTTTTTTTAAATAACGGGGTCCATTTGGGAACTGTGCCGTGCGCTTTGTGCGGCCTTGGTCACCATGTCACCCTCTCTCGCTGTGGTCTTCGTGGTATCATATTTGATGTGCTGTTGATGTGTTCTGACTCTTAAACCGCTGCGGTCTGCAGGCCAACGTGCTGCAGTTGTTTTGTGGTGTTCTGTGTGACAGATTTGCCTTGACCAACCCTGGTTTGTATTGATCTCCTCACCTACTGTATCTGCTGCAGAGATCCACCTGTTGTGCGCTGTGAACTGCCTCTCTCTCTCTCTCTCTCTCTCTGTCTGTCTGTATGTGTATGTGAGGATTGGATTCAAAACGGAAATGATTTTAACTTACATATATTTGTCTGTTACACTAGTGGCATTTATTTGGATTTCAGGATTTACTATGTCAAACATATGCCACTCACATGAGCGCACCTTGGAGGATGCTATCAGTAATGTAATTCCATGGTTTTGAATGTGTTCCTTTGATCATAGGCTGATTTATTGCACTAGGTCAAACTTGAACTGTCTAGACAGAAACAGTTACACGGTTAAGACAGTTTGGTCTTAAATGTGCCTACAAAGGCTCTTTAATAAGTCTCTCAGAACAGTGTAGGTGCATGCATCTTTCAAGTGTGAACATGTATTAACCATACACCCCCAGCACAGGCACGTATACCCTCTGCCAACTCTTCACACCGTTGCTGTGAATAACAGTTTGTTCTTTGTCTGCTTTCTGGTTAAATATGTGTCGAAGTAAAAACATTCTCGCAGGTTCCTTTCTCCTCCAGTACACGCCGAGCTGTAACGCCATGTATCATCATGATTCTTAAGTGTGTTGAATTCATTTAAATTTATAGGATCATAAAACTAGATGATTCAGTAGTAGCGCCTTAATCTTTATTTCTCTCCAGTCTCCCTATTTTTATTGAGTCTCTTTCACTTTTTTCCTGTTACCTAATGATTTAGGAAAGTGCACACTCTACTAATATACCTTTTTCCCCCCCGCTTTCTCTTTAGGCTTTTCTCCCTGTCTTTGTCTTTATTTGTCTTTTTTCTAATTCTCCCAGTGTTTGCTCTCCGTCTTTCTATTTTTTCAGCCTCACTTCCACTCTCCATGGTGCAATTAGATTCTTTGATCACTGAGGGATTCAGGGTGATATTCCTGTGGCTTACCCTACCGACACCTCCCACGCTCCTTGTGTACGCACACATACACGTACAGGCACACATATATTCATGTAATGTTTAATTCCTCCTTCAGCCAAACTAGAATCGCACATTTGGATCTTCAAAGACCCCACTGTGACTTTCCTTGTCAACCCCCTAGACGCACAAATCCCAACCATCCTATTTTCCGTCACAAATTTTAACATCTTCAAATCACAAACGCTGGCTCTTTTACAGTAAGTGATAAACATGGCTTGCCAAGCACAACCGTAACTGTAGGTGTAATGCCAGGCCGTTGATGGTGGTGTATTGTAGACGTGTAGGGGTCTGATCAGCACTGACAGCGGGTGTGGAGGTGGTTCTGGGATGCCAGAAACTGTTGTTGTCTCCTGGAGGTGTCGTCGCCTTAATTCTATAAAATGTCTGCGGAGGAAAGTGCAAGGAAAAGTCCACCCCCAAATCTCAAACCAGCTCCTAACCGGCAGCCATCAGTGATGTATCCTCCAATTTTGTTGTCCGGGGACGTCCTTTTTGTGTTCCTTTGGGTGTTTGGGAGATGAGTGACTGATGTAATGTCAGTTTATGGTATTTCCAGGTCTGCTTGTTTGGTCTTGGATTATTTGGAAATTTGCTTTGAAGGGTTAGGGTTAGAAAAGAAGGCTGGAAAGAACTCGCCTGAGTAGTTCATGCAGGATGTCATACTGACCCACCAACACATTACTGACATGTGTATGGCTACTCACAGACCTCCACATGATTACTTATTGTTTTGTTGTGTATATCCTCCTGTAATGTCCACTGAAGTTTCCATGGTCAAAGTAGCTGCAAGGTTCATGACTAACATGACATATCAAGATATTGTAACGTGTCAAAATGTGTATGGACTGAGCATTGTGAACCATTTTTGTCTTTTCTCTGTTGGTAAAATGTTTCTGTGGGAGTTGTTTTTTTTTCACACTCCAGGACATAGCACCGTATTAAAGCATTTTCCAAAACCACTGGTTTGGTGCAATCAGATGTGATGTTACCTTGGAGGCTGAACAGAACAGTCAGCTGTGATTTTGTGTCTGCCCACTCATGACAGGAGGGGAAGCAATAGGAAAGCAAGGTCAGGCCAGGTCAGCTGAGTGCGCACACACACACACACACACACACACACACACACACACACACACACACACACACACATTGGTAGTACCTTGTTGGCAGTAAAGACACCTTTGTCTCTTGCAGAAGTAGGAAGTCAAAACTGAGTCGGCCCTCCAAATGAGAAGATCTCGGAACACATAAGCAGGGCGGTGTGTAATACAGCATTACTGACATTTGCTGGAAACGCCCAATTCTTGTTTACAGAAATGTAAATTCTACATTTCTACATTTCGACACTTTCCTGACAAAATAGACAAGCAAAATATGAGAAAATAATTATTGTTTTTCAGTATAATAAGCACAAAAGCAGATGATTTTATAAAACTGTGACATTTCCCAAGTATTTTGTGTGCGGATTCCTCTGTGAAATGGCAAAAGTTATGGGGGTGTGATGGTGAACTGAAATAACTCCTTCTGATCGGCCAGACCACACAACCCTGAGGAGAAATAGGCTTTGAGATATAGTCAAGGAAGTCCGTCCACATACACAAATACACACTGCACCCCCATTCCCAGAATAATCAGCTTTGGGGCTTGACCAGCTGGCTTCTATTGCAAGGAACTTTGGGATTTTCCCGAGTGCCATGGCAATATGTGATGAGACACTGAAACACATTAAGTCTCCAGAGCAAATGACTCAGATGCTTCCAGATGCTCTTTCATCTGAAGCTATGGAACCTTCAATATGGTGGGTTCAAACTGTAAAAATGTGCTTCATTTTATTAACCATGCCTCCATTACTTCTTAATTTGTTGGGCATGATGACTTTTTTTGTTTTCCATGAAAGCAGCTGTCGGTGTTCAGTTTTGAATTCACAGTTAAATTAACTGGAAACAAGTTGAATCTAACCCCCTATGAGCCTGAATGAATTATATTTGAGTGGCAGACAAAAACATTTACAAACCTGATTTGAGGCGTCCCAGTGGTGAGAGATGTTTTTAAGGTAGACTTTTTGGCATTTCATAGCAGGAAAAGCATGTGATTAATTACTTGCATGAATGATGGCTGCATTCCATTTAGGTGTCCCAGTTCCAGGGGCCTGCTATTGTGCACACTGCCTCACTGGCATGGCTTCGTGGAGCTTTTAAATGGGGAGAAAAAAAAGCCATCATTTATGTTGTAAGTGGCATCTTCAGAACAAGTAAAATAGCTATTCTGAAAAAGAAATAATGGCAGTGTTTACAGATTGGTGCACCTGCAAATCCTACTTACTGGTCAGGTTGACTGTTCAATGAGGAGACAGGAGGTGATCGAGTAGATATAGTGTGAACCTCATTATCCGTCAGATGTCAACTCCCTGTCTGTCTATAATGACTTTGCAGCAAGAATGAGCTGCTTTGCGGGGTGTTACAGCAAAACCTGTCCAACCCCAAGCTATCAGAAAGTGAGAATTAAGTTTTACATCTCAGTGTTTGTGACCGCCACAAGAGGACTCCTATGCAGGTAGAAGTAAAGGATTAAACAAATTCCATCTTCCTTCCATCACCTTGCTGCAATTAAAATAACCCGCATCTACTTTGATAGTTTAGTAACTAGCCACTTGACAAGTTATCAGCCCTCAAACAAAGTTCTGCATTTCAGATTCTCTGGCCTTTATTTGACCCCGAAACATCGAGCACTTGTTTTGGGCTTAGAAACAAGTAAAGCACACACATACGCACACACACACACACACACACACACACTCTGACATGCACGTACACACACATACACAACCCCGTGGGTATCGTTAAGCCCTGCTTAGCAGCTCAGTGAGGCTGGCAGGCAGTGCTGCTGATATTCTCTCTCTATTTTGGCTGCTCCCCTCTGCATGCTGCTCCAAATCCTACTGCTCTCTTTTCACACATTTTATCTCCCAACTCAGGACCTACAGAATATATACTTTATATGAAAGAGAGTGTGTAGGGGCCTTGGGATAACTTATTCTAAGTGTAGTCTTTGGTTAAAAAAAAGAAAAAAAAAAAATGCCTGAGGAGCCGTAGAATAAATGCTCAGAAACAGTGCTTTGATTTACATCCCTTTAAAAGGAAGCCACTGTTATGCCTTCTAGTTTTATTAAGTGTAATGCAGTATATCATATCGTTGACACTGAAATGGCAAGCATGTAAATCATCCATGTTTAAACAGCAGGCAAGAATATCAGCTACATCTACTAAAAAATCCATTCCATCCAAATTTAGCACAAATGTGAACTGAACATGAGTTTCTGTCATATGCTAATTAGGAGTTAAACAGCTGGCTAATTCTCCAGTTGGGTGCCATTAAATCATTGTAGGAGAAGAGGGTGCAACATGACGTTGTAATTAAACAAGCAAACCAGGGAAACCTTAATTGTTAGGAAAAATGTAAAACACATAACGGAAATATGGCATTTATGTTTGTTCAATTTATACAGATGGAAACCGACCTCCTGATTTTGTTTCTTTTATATTATTATTATTATTATTTCATTTTATATTATTCAGCAACCAAAAAAAAAACAATTCTTTCTTTTTTTGTTTGTGACGTGTTTTTAAATCTGGTTGTCAGTTTCACTTATTACAACAGTATGAGATGAAATGCGGGGTTATAGTACAGTAGATTATATAACGCACTGAAAGTAAAGGACATCCAGTAAATGGTTGTGAGTACAGGTCCCCCAGAGCAATCAATGGTGATGGCACAGTCATTAACGTCCATAGTGGATGTGTGGGATGGAAATGATGCTGAATGTTGTTTGGTGGAGAGAAAAAAAAAGTGTCGGAAACAAAACTTTGATGTCCTGAGCTGAATTTGAATTGATGCAAAAACAAAAACAACGGATTTTATACTCGGTCCCTTTACATACAGTAGCTGATGGACAAGTGGGATCAAACTGATCTTACTGGAGATGCTTCTGAGCATTCATAGCTCGATATTTGCCATGCAGATATTCCTCAGAGTAAAATTGTTGACTTGTCAAGCATGCTCCTGTGACATGTTGGGATGCATAAACAATGCTCCGGCTTACCCTCAGGTTCAGGCAGTTCCATTGTCAATTCAGACGGTGTCTGTGGTTTGATTACACAGAAGTCAACTTGGAGGAGAGATGAGTATGCCCCTGAATTCAGACTAGCCCATAATTCACGGCTGTCGTTTTGGAGTTATATAACCCCCCCCACCCCCACCCCAAACACTTTGGCATCTTTTTTCTATCGATTGCCTCCATTTCCCACAGGCATGCCCCGCTCCCCCATCCTTTTTATCTGTTTCATCCTTTTTGTCTTCTCCAATCTTCCCCCCTCCTCCCTCCCTCTCCTCAGCCCGCCTTCCCCCACAATCCATCCATGCACTTTTCTGTCACTTTGCTTTTCTCTCCCCCAGCTTTTTTCTCCAGTAAGGCATACAGTACATTATTTCCCTCTCTCTCTTCTCGATTCAGCTCCTTTTCTAACCTATTCTCGTCTGCCCCATGGCTGTATCTACATTGGATTTGATAACTCTGTTTTTACTTTTCCTTCTTACTCGGTAATTCTCAATTAGTGATTGTATTGCTCCAAGGATTTCATTGCCACCAAACCTCTGTTTCTGCAAAATGTATTTAGAATCAATACGAAAAAAATAAGACCGTATAAGAATTATTCAATTTATTGAACTTTTTTTTTTTTCCTCCACTTGGAGGACATTCCTCAACAATTATATAGAGATGTACAAGTATAGAGATGCACACAACCACGCACATATACACGTGTGCTCTCCCCTCTCTAAAGCCCTGCATTTCCCCTTTCTATTAACCTACAACTATCTGGCTACACACACACACACACACACATATACACCCTGGGGGTCCAGAGCAGTCCAATCAATTGTTTGTCCAGTTCAGTGGTGTTGGCAAAATGCTGGCATCTATCTTTCTTCTTCCCATTTCTGTCCATCTGTTATCCATCCATCTCACTATCTTGGGAAATCACCTTTGCATCAGAATATCATCTGCACAGTTTTATATAGAAAAAAAATATTACACACGTGTACGCCTCTGCAGGTGCGGTGGCAAACAGAAAACGGCGAATTCGTGCATTGTTGTGCAACCGTTCATGTAAAATTCAAAGCTATACAAAATGCATGAGATGCATTATTGTTACAGCCGCTTGCTTGTTGTCAGTACAACTTATTGTTATTTCAAATATTAAAACAAAATAAAAGTCATATTTCATGACATTTCTGACATAACAGTAGCGTCAATAGCATTGAT
Source organism: Nibea albiflora (assembly GCA_014281875.1). Taxonomy (NCBI): domain Eukaryota; kingdom Metazoa; phylum Chordata; class Actinopteri; family Sciaenidae; genus Nibea; species Nibea albiflora. The sequence goes on from CM024803.1 coordinate 8,107,519, forward strand.
CCGAATCTGACCCACATGACACAGTGAGATACAGTTAGCAGACCTCTCACTAACACTGCTCTCACCAGCAGAGTAACTGCCTGGTTTCCTATTTAAACGCAGAGTGGGTTCATTGACCAATTAAATGTCAATATTCTGATGATTTCTATCAATATATTCCCTGCCGCTTCCTTCAGTCACATGTGATGTGTGTTCACAAACCTTGAACACGTACAGGATTCATATGTATATGTATTTACCTCCTCCTAGTGCAATATATACCAACCCCCCGCCTACACATGCACATGCTGCTTAATTTGAATGGTACATGTGAAAACGAATGGGTCCCTATAGAGCGATAATAGAATAGATGCTGTGTGTGTGTGTGTGTGTGTGTGTGTGTAGATGGGTATAAGGGAGGGAGAGTATGGATAGAAGTTCCCTGGAGATTAAATATATATCATTCCAGGTGCACATAAGGGAGGGAGTCATATTGTTGTGCACACCAGTGCATGTACTGTATGTGTGTTTTGCTGTGTATGTGAAAAAAAATTAGTCTTAAGTTGGGGTGAGGGGAGTTTATGGGAAACAGTGTTGCTGAACAGCTGTCACTGCCAGTTGAGCAAGATGTCACACGTTCAAACCACCCACCTATTACGCTCTATTTTTTACCATCCAGAGACTCATTTTACATTTATCACCCAAACCCTAATTACCCCAAATGGAAGCCCCGCCTTCCATCAGAAGCCAAAGGTATCCTCACAACTTCTCCGTAATCGCTTCACAGACACCCAGATCTCTTACAATATTATGCTAATGCTTGTGTTATGAAATCATCTTGTTTACTAACTTGCCTCAATTGCAAAAGACACAGGAAACAAAAGCAGCACAATTACCTATTGTTGTGCTCGTATTAGATCCATATCTAGATGGATCTCCCATCCAGCGGACCAGATGAGATGAAAATCTTTCTGACAAAGGTATTATTGGGGAACGGCATGGATCCAGCAGGCTATTACGTTAAAGCGTTAGCCATTGTCAAAAAGAAATGATTTTAATGTAATCAAAGACAACCTTTTGAGTATTAATAGAAGATGTTGTAACAAGCTTGTGTAACCACGTCTTTGTGTAACCAACTGCCTTAAAGAAATCAAGCAGTAACATATTATCCTAATTTGAGCCATTTCTTTTCTGTTTTTCATTTTTATATTTGAAGGCAGAAGCACGCCTCTACTGCTCACTGTTTATTGTTCAAAGTGGAGCACTACCTGTTTTTACTAGTGTGTCCAGCATGTGATCCTTTTCATCGTGGGAGCGAAGCACTTTTTCAAAAAATTATCATGAAATGTTATTTTGAGGTGTTGAGCTTATTTTCTAACACCAGGCTTTATTAAATCCACAGCGAGGACAGGCGGAAGGCTGGGAAGAGGAAGAGGGTGATGACAGAACATTTACAATCTGTAATGGTTTGGGAGGTCTCAGCCAGGAGGCAGAATAATGAGCAGAAAATTGGGCTTGTTGGGCAGAGGGTCACCAAATCACATCTTGAATTGTCTGGTACAGATAGTCTGGAGAGAAAAAGTGAATGAGACGGGAAATTAAACTGAAACTGTCCGCCAGTGACCAGTTACTTGAACATAATACTGACACAGTTTTGTTTTGTTTGTTTTTTTTTTTTCCTTCATTTTTGAGAATAAATGCATAGAATAAACATTTGATTGTGGAAATGTATGTTAAGTGCTATGCGTGTTAAATATGAAAAACAAACTAAAAACAAAACAAAAAGACACTGCATAAGACAAAGAGTCTTACAGAAAAAAACAAAATAATAAACCCATGAAATTTCCCTCAATAGACACATTTTCCAAGCTAGATGGACGTGCGCTTCATGTCAGGCAGAGAGCCTCCTGAGTACAACAGACTACAATTTGCCACAGTCTGGGATTTTACTGTGGTCTCATATCCAGGATTGTCTGTCGTTTCCACAAGGGACCCCTATTTTTCAGTGCCTTGCAAAATTGATTCATCACGCCATTGTATAGCAAAAATGTGCCAGTAATTAAGGCCACCATAGCCAGGTCAGGGGCTATCTTTTTCGGCGGATTCACTTCTTCTATTGCCTTTTGAAATGATTTCTTTCTCCTTTCATGTATGATATAACTGAGCTCTTTTGCCTTGCAGTTTTATTATTTCAACCTGCCTTACGTTGCCAAAAATAAGACGGATATCTGGCTCAGCACTTCACCTCACTGAGCATGGTTACTTCACTTGATTTGATTAAGTAATGTGAAAATATCCAATCTGTTCTTGTTTTCTCTCTCTCTCTCTCTCTCTCTCTCTCTCTCTCTCTCTCTCTCTCTCTCTCTCTCTCTCTCTCTTTTTTCTTTTTTCTTCTTTTTTGAACACCATGAAAAAGCATTTGTTTTATCTTCTTAGCTGCGGAGGTAGCCGGGGTATGACGCGAGTTTAAAGGGGGGGGGGGCATATACTGTGCTGTTGTCGCTGCCTGATGCCCGCAGACACAGATGGTTCTGTGACTATATGCCGCCTGCCAGGAGAGAACAGTTACAGCTGGTAGACACTGCAGAAGCTCTCTAATAACAGCTTGTCTATGGGCTCACTGGATGCTCACAGCGAATCGCTGAAAAATTAAGCCTGTTGTGCTCAATAGGTCATTAAGTAATAGGTCATTACTTTTACATTTGCATCTTTCGGCATTTGGCTGCTTAACAATGAGATGAACAAACTGTTAAGCAGAGAGTTTTGGTTATACGGAAGGTGAGGATTGGCATAGAGAACACAAGACACCATTTAAGATTTAAGCTTACAGTGGTTCAGGAGTCTCTTTATATTGTTTCAGTGGAAAACAATGAAACCCATTGCTTCATATAGCTGGTTTATTGCCCATGCCAAGGATTCCTGAAGGTCAACCTGGTTTCTTTTTTTTTTCATGTTTCAGATGTTGTTTATTTGCCATATGCCATAACACATTACATTACCAATATTTTATGTTAAATGAAGCTACTCGGGATGCACAACAAATTTTTACTTAAAAAAAGCTGACGTTACGATGCTATCTTGTCTCATCAGACCTCATCATTTACCTGCCAGGGGAGCAGCGGCACAGCTGGCGACACTGCAGTGGTGCTGGGTGAACAGCTTGCAGACAGACATATAGGACAGCAATGAAAAGAGACATAAAAAGACCTTATGGCTTTATGTTTCTTTCATGTGCTTGGAGACACTGTGGCCGGAAATTCTGAAACCACCGATGTTGGTCAAAACCTTTGGTTACCCATATGAGATGAATTTTTCAGGAAGACTTGGTGACTCTAAGAGCAGAATACTGCACATACTGCAGCAACTTAATTGTTAGTTACATTGCCTAAAGGAAAACAAACATATCGAACTAATTATCTGAGCTCATTAATCTAAAAAGACAAAAAACACGAAAGCTCACTGACCTACATCTACTTTTTGGAAAGGTAGCTGAGAGGTTTTTTCTTACCTTACTTTGTGCAGCGATGCAGCGCAGTGCAGTTTGTGTCTCGTAGCACTATTATCAACAGTATTAGACATGCAATGGGACTTGAACAGTGGCTAAAAAAAAAAAAAATGTTTCAAAGTGACAAGAATACAGGTTCCTCTCTCAGCTTATTCCAATCCCCTCGATGTAACCTCTGCAGGGATCTGTGCTTGCTATTTGACTAATGCTGGTATAAAAGAGCTGCCTGATGAGCTCGCCGACCAATTTACTATCTAATATTTTCATAATAAATAACAAAAACAAGAGAAGTACACAAAGAAATTGCTGCTGTGTTAGTATGTGTGTGTTCCCTGAACAGGATAAGCGGTTTAGGAGATGGATGGATGGATGGATGGATGGATGGACGGACGGACAGACAGGGTTCATGTAGGAGTGTATCCTGGCATGCATTGGACAGTTGACAAAAACACTGAGCACGTCAGGCTCATTGTAGACCCAAATGTCGAGCAATGGAAATTTCCATTTTGTACTAACTTCCCACAAGTGGAGAAAAGAAGAGGATTAAGTGCCTCATCAACAATTCACATACCAGCTTGGACCATCTGATGTAGCCTTCCGTGACAAATGTGTTCTGTACTGCTACTCCAAATTGTATCATTATGCAGAAACCAATCTTCTGTGCTGTTTCTGTAGCACAGAGGGTTGTTGGACAGGTAAAGGATGTTTAATCAATATTATAAACTGCGGCAATTGATGTTGTCAATAATAATAACCTGTCATCATTGCATTAATCCAACATTTAAAACCATGTAAATGAACATATAGAGTGGATTATACTGCAGGAGGTGCATGAGCACTTACACTTACTTCATACATGATATACAGTTTTCCTTAACCTTGGTGTGTACCTGTTTAGGTGCATGGATTTCACTACCTGTATGCCTTTTTGTCTTTGTGGATACATTTGCAGCAGCATAACGGTAGCTTTGTGTCTTTGCACGCGTCAGTGACAGTCACATGTTGTTTATCCTGGTGATACGCTGTCCAAAATGTGCAAATCTTGATGTAGTTGAGCCTAAGTGGCCCATCTGCTTGCAGTCTGGCCAGAATGTTGATACTACCAAGCATTTCAAAGGCCTCTATTCTCAAATTTCTTTTATATCACAGTCCAAACAACTCTTGAATTATTGCCAATTATCAGGCCTCATGATGCTAATCTAAATTCATCAAAGGGCATCCATAAATCTAAATCTCCCCTTATACCTTCAGATCTGTTTTCATAACTGTCTCTTGTGACTTTTATTGTCTGCGTGTGAAAAGGAGCTGCTGACAAAGCAGCATGAATTATTGTGATGCAGGTGTGCCAAAAATATAGAAGTGTAGAAAGGTTCAATATCGAGATATTCAGCGAGGTTAATCCTCAACACCTTTTCATCAGTTTTCACCAGATGTTTTGTGCAGTGCAGGATTAAGCTGACTGATGTTGCTCAGATATTTATTTATTTATTTTTCTTCATGATCTAATATTGAGGCCTAGATGAAGTGACGAGCTGAAGTTAGGGATCATGTCAAAAGGTGCATGCAAATTGGCCCAGCAAGCCTTTAATTAATAGATGGATAAATAGCTAGCATCAATCAGACATCAGACACACTCAGGCTGAAAGCAGGCCACAGGTAACATCTGCAGCATTCTGTTGCAGTGTTGAAGCCTGTGAGCCTCCACAGGAAGTACAGCCAGATCTGGCTTTTCTTGTAGAGAACCTCATGTCATTGATGCAAGGTATTTAGAGGAGTGAACCACCTCGACATCTTCCCGCTGGATGGATATAGGGATCTGAGGAGGGTTAATCCAGTGGAGGTCCAGTTCAGCTCAATCAGCTTCAATCAGTTCCTTTGTCGTGCTAATGTTCAGCTGCAGGTTGTTCAATCTGCACCAACCAACTAAGTCATCCACCAGGCCTCTGTATTCCTTCTCCAACACCCCAACATGGTGTCAACAGAGAACTGATTCACAGTTGAAGTCAGCGATGTATATGACCCGAGGAGTTTTTAAGAGTCAAGAGTTTTCTAATTATAAATACCACAGACCAAGTTTACACAAAAGTAACACGAGTTTGACCCAAGGCATTCCTGACTTGTATTGTCCCACTTAGGTTCTATTTTTACTCTTCTTCTTTACGATTGTTTTGTTTCTCTTTAGGAAGTGGGATTCTATGTTTTATCATTTTTTCAATTCAGGCACATGGGCAAAATATGTTTTTTGACTGTCATCCAAAATAGCTAAAATGTAGATACCTTTTGCTACGTTTTAAGACTATGATGATTATAATGGCACTATAAATCACCTCAGTTCAACTGAATACGCTAAAAGAAGAACAGTAGACCATTTTAAACAACGCCTGGTATAAGGCATGTCCACCTTGGGGATAAATACGAACACAGATAGGAGATACAGTAGTGGCTTCTACTGGTCTACGAGTTCCTCGTATAGCTTCAGTCTCAACGTTTTTTTTTCTTCTTTTTTTTAATCAGTGCACTATTCATTTCTATTATTGAATCTGTTTCATGGCCTTTAGCACGGCCCCATGCCTAATTAAAAAGGTTATGTATTCATGTTCAGTGTAGCCCCATTAATTTTCCAGACAGATATAATACAGACCCTAACACATCCTACATTTTATTGGATTATAAAACACTGCATTACACGAGTGCGGTCTCTAACTGTAAATAAATGAATATTCTCTCGCTCTCTCTCTTTGCCCCTCGCTCTTCGTCTTTCACGTACAACATATACACCAGCAAACATGAGGAGAGGGTATATTAAAACTTCAAAGGAGTAAATACATGCATAGAAAATAGAGGGAAACCCTCTTCTGTGGAATATAACCCCCCGATGGTTACCACACGTAGTTAGTTACAACACTATAACAGCTTTGTTAGGTCTTTCTGTGTTTCTTTATGTGTTTTGCATCTGTGTGGTAAAGTAAGAGTATAGTTCACATTCTGATAATGTGAAGTCTGTGCACTCTGTCTGAGCCCGTATTCCTTTACCTGCATGTGTGCATGAACTTCAGTGCCTATGCCTTTTTGTGTATGTGAATACATTTTCAGCTGTATAATTGTGAGTGTGTGTGTGTGTTTGTGTGCATGTCTGACAGTCTTAATGCTGTTTATCCTGGTGATGCAGCTTTCTCCAGTTTGGGCAATGAGACTTTTTTTTTTTTACCAGAGGATCACAGACAGGCCTTGTCCCTAACAAAACACATTCTCATCTCCATAATCCCTCCATTCCTAATGGAAGGAGAGGGAGCGAGACTGAGCACTGAAGACGACAAGGGAAGGAGACGGGGAGAGAGAGGCAAAGAGGAAGGAGAAATAGTAGGAAAGTAGGAAAGAGTGAAAATGAGGAAGGCGATGGGGAAAGGAATGGATGGATTAGATAAAGCAAGCGATTAGGAGCCAAAACGAACCAAATTGGGAGGGAAAGGGCGAAGAGAAGATAAGAGGGGAGATGAAGAAAAAAGAGAAAAGAGCAACCTAGTTATGGGGTCAAAAGAGATAAAAAGATGTAGGAGGGGGGGAAATGGGACAGAACATGGTTGGTGATGGCGACACGTAGAGCAGGAACATAGGAAGAGAAGCAGATTTCATTTCCCTGACTCATTTCAAAAGAGAGAAGAGGTAAAGAACAGCGATGTACAGTGATGGAGAGAAGACAGGGGGGAAAAAAAGTCACTTTTGGTGACAGTTTTATTAAGGGTGAAGACTGTGCCGATGGTAATATACACACTCACACATGCAGAAACACAGCGCCAGACAGGGAATACTGTTGCACAGGAAGTGTGATGTCAGTTGACCCCAATATAAACAAAGAGCCACCAGAGTCACACACAGACACACATATACTGTAAGCACACACACACACACACATACGCACACACCCCTCCGGGGCATTTGGCACAGCGCGTGCTTCAAATTGCAAACAGCCTGATACAGGAAACATCTAATTACGATTTGTGTGCAGCGACACACGCATTCATTAACACACACTATGTGACACATGCACACTGCGCAGTGCACATGCTTCATTGACACACGCGGAAGGATACAAAGGGAGGTATTTCTGATGACTGAGTCATCATTTTGGATGCTACATGAAGTTTTCCTCCGAGGGGGTGTCAACCTACTTCTACACAAGGAAAAGGGAAAAACCTACTGGAAGCAGCGAGAGAGATATGAAGACAGAGAAACCAAGCAGATTATGGACTCCAAACTGTCAGCTGAATCCTAAACCATCACTAAACAGCCATAGGCATATAGCAAGAGTGATTATTCAACGTCACTGTGCAGTGGTATGAAGACATCAACTTTTTTTCTTTTACTACATCAATCAGTGCTGCCAAAGTTGACATGAATTGCTTTGATATTAACACAAATTAGATTCCTAGTCCTTGGATGGACTGCCGACACGTCTTTACTCGTCCAGTGAACGACGCCTGGCTCTGCCAACCGTATGCTGAGGGCAGAACTTTTTCTCGTCTGTTGTTCCCAATCGGTGGAACGCATTACCAGTTCTTACCAGAGCAGGGGAATCCCTCTCTACCATTGTTGAAGACCCAGCTCTTCAGAATTCCTCCTCTGTTAGCACTACCAACAACTGGACATGCTAAATCTATCCCCCTTTTCTGTCACAGTACTTCTTGCTGTCCTTGTTGCACAGTACCTTGATTTTTTTGTAAGTTGCTTTGATAAAAGCATCAGCTAAAATGACTAAATTTAAATATAAATAATGGCAAATCCAGATTAAATCTATACCTCTCATTTCTGTGTGATTGTCAGTATATTCAAAACTGAAATAGTGAAGTGAAATGAATGTTTGGTGTATAGATTTATTGAGCCGATCCTAAGATCAGGATCAGAGCCGAACTGTGCACATTTTAACCCTCTAGGGTCCTAGAAAATGCCCACGATTGCAAAAGCAATTGATAGGGCGTTGATGGGACCCCGGAGGGTTTAATGCATTGATCAGAGCCTGTTTCTTTTCTGTACTTTGCTGTGTTTTGTCCACCTCAGCCTGCTATGGTTGCAGCGCTGGAGTGACCTTTATAACACCTTGCTCTACAGTGTGGGCATTTTGCTACATCAAAGTGAAACTTAGAGTGCGTGAAAGGTGAAAAATAATTTGGTCGCACCGGTAAATCTGTTCAGTCACCCATGGCAATGATATACGCAGTTCTGATGCTAATTTATTAGCAGAGCACAGTGAAGAAAACACTTTTTTTTTCACAAGTAACTTCATAACAGGCCAAAATTAAACTTGTCTGTTGTCTGTTTAAAATACTCTCTGCAAGCTGGTGTCTTCTTTCATTCACAAACTTCAAAGTTTTGAACCAGGATGTCCAATATTGTGGCTTTTTAAAAATAATGCTCTTTAAATCTATGTTATCAGTATTAGGACTCTCAGGTGGCAAGACAAAAGCGTACATCCGCTGTGTCTCCTCCATTGCTCCTTAGTGATTAAACATAGCGTCCTCTAGCTAAAGCACAATAAAAAGAAGCACACGTCTGAATGCACTGATGCAACAGCAAATCTCTTTAAATTAAACTGATTGAGGTTCCAGGAATAAACCCTCCTTTATATAGCGTATTACATTAGATCTGTTTTCTCACTGTCTATTAAGTGCAAGACATGCCCTGCTGGGGTAAGACCCTGCAGCAGTCAGAGGTTGGAGGACAGCCAACTCTATTTTACAACCCATGTAATTACTGGAAGTTACATTTGCAGTGCATTTGTTATTGGCAATATAAAACACATTTCTGGTGAGCTACAGTAACTAGATGGATATACTACTGCAAAAATAATATATAACTAATGTGTATATCTCAGACAGTGAGTATTCCCATAAATTTCCCGTAATTCCGTGGTTTTGTAGCATTTTCACCTCTTGATTTAAACAGAGTTATTTTTCTGCCCTTTGCACATCTTGACAAAATGCAAAGAACAACAAAAGAGTGGACATCCAAAGTTAAAAAGAAGACCTCACCAAACCCCTCCATTAAGTGTCACTATTGATCTTTAAAGGGGCAGTGTCTCCAGCTATCGATTTTAAACAGGCTCGCTGGATCCTCTAAAGTTTCAGTTGAGTGCAAATCCGAGGGTTTTAAGTAAACTATGGAAGAAACAGCACTTCGAAAATGGAATTAGACAGTTAGGGTCAAGTGAAGGTTGACGTTTTACCCGTCACCTTAGGTGCCCTCTGTCTCTCTGTTAGACCCTTCTAACAGTTCACGACCCCCTGTGACCCTGTACTATATCATAAGATTGTTTTTTTTGACTATATGATAGCCAATTATACCATAAAAAGACTGAGGAAAGTGCTTTTTTAGCCTTTTGCCTTTAGTTGCCTTTACGTGAACTACACTCTGTGCACTATGCATTATTTCTAGTGATTGATAGGCACCATATAATGATTGTTTTAAGAAAACTATCATTTCAAAATGCGATGCAAGGTTGCTACAGTTTTGCAATATACGTATTTGTTTTTTTCAATTTACTGAAAGCTTCAAAGATTATTTAATTGCCCAGGCGCATTGATCATAGTGATTCTTTTTTGCTGTGCTGTAATGGGATTAGGATTCAGAGGAGCCATCAGACAGTCTGAGAACTGCTTACTTTGAGGACTATTACATGTAACTTACACTGTAATATGAGAGACAAACACGGTGCTCTTTCCTTAATGCTTCACTGTGTCTCAGACATGCATTATTATGAAATGTTTGAGAAAAACAGGAGCATTAAAATGCAGACTGGAGGAGTATCTGCATAGTACTGTACAACATGAGCGCATATTTGTGAGCGTACATGCATACATGCATTCAGAATGCGAGACAGCGCATACAATAATGAGCTTATAGACAAATGCGCATACATTTGTGCAACTGGAATGAAAAAGAGATGGAAAGAGACGTAAACTGATATATAAGGGAGGATCAATCAGGAAGCTTTTGCAAACCACAGAAATATGCTCCGGGGATTGCAATGCTGTGGACTCTTTACTAAGCAAATTTTGGTGAGCTGAAAAACACAAAATAAATGATGTAATCTATCTAAATGAGGAGAAACAAACAAACAACGATGTAATGACCATGCATTTAGTAAATGAGCTTTGTCTGTGTTCCATTAAATGAAAAAAAAAACCCAAAACTTTTGAAACAAGTTGTTTGAGGACACTTTTTGCTCATGTGATACATGATACAGCGGAAATGGCGTTATCACTTCTACTTTTGGCTTTTGCTTGCTTTTGACGCCTAACCCTTCAGAATGACGCCAGTGATCTGGTAGAAAACAACAGCACGGAGCAGATATATATCGGTACACGTTATGTGCTAATTGTAACTGTGATGTCACAGAATAGGCATGATTCAAGACAAGTTGGGTGAGGCCAAAAGTCATGATCTTTCACCCAAAAAAAGAGGCAAAGGTCAAATGAAGAAGGCGCAGAATCCTTCCAGGAAATCAAGCAGGGGTTCAGACAGGTTGCTTTAGAAACAGGAACAGGAAACAAGCATGCCATCCTGACTGGTTTGATATGCGGCTCCTACAGAGAGAGTGTCAAAGTGTCCTTGAGCGGGGTACTGAACCCCTCGCATGGCAGCCTCTGGCATCACTGTGTGAATGGGTGAATGCTAGCATGTGTTGCAAAGAGCTTTGAGTGGTTGCTAGAATAGAAAAGCACTGTATAAATACAGTCCATTTACCGTTTACTGAGGGAAGCAGGGAGATAGCAAAGCAGGTCAGGAGTGTGAGAGTTGAAATGAGAGTTAGTGAGAGGGAAAAACCAGGCTGAATGAATGAATGAATGAATGAATGATCAGCAAGGAGTCATGACACTAATCTTCATGCTGGATGTGAAGCAAGAGGTGGGCTGGCTGGTGTTGAAATGCCACTGCCAGGAAATGTTCTCAAAGAGAAATTTAATTTCAATTAAAGTTATGTTCAAAGTACTTTTTTTTGTGTAATTTTGCTAAGAATTAGTAAGTAGCATGGATCTGTGTACCCATTTCAAGCCGGGATGTCGGATTTGAAAACAGACATTTGAGGAAATCTCCATCAGCGATATCTTTTTTTTTTTTTTTTGCACTTTGTTTTTCAGTTTACTGGCATGGCTGTATGGAGGCAGTTGCCAAGATGCTTAGCCTTGTTCCAACGCTATTTGTGGTCACCTTGTCCTGCCCTACACTCGCACCTCTTCCACGAGTGCTTTGTGTGGGTGTGTGTATGTATGTATGTACTGTATGTTGTGTGTTTGCGTGTGTGTGTGTGTGTGTGTGTGTGTACCACAGTTGTGTGTCATTGTCACAATTCAGCATTCTATTTTTTCTGCTCTCAGCTCCCGTAGGAATACTGTCCCCCATACGCTAACACCCACCACTCCACCTACTGATACACACAGACTAAGAGAGACACACATACACACGCAGACACCCAGGCAAGCAGGCTCACAAATGCTCTATCTCAGTCAAAAAGTCATTGGAATTCAGACCATGTTCTGTACTTTGGGGTCGTGACTTTCTACTGTGTACATGGCCCAGAGCTATATAGCAGGGTAGAGTGTGCACACTCTCTCTGTGATCTCTCTCTCTCTCTCTCTCTCTCTCTTTCTGTCTGTCTGTCTGCCTGCCCCCCTCTCTCTCTCTCTCTCAAACACACACACACAGAGGCGCTGAATGATGTTTGAATCCTGATCTTTTTGCTCCCAGCACCAGACCAAAGAGAAGTGGTCCAAACTTTTGTCTCCACATCCCCAACCTCTCAAACCAGAGTCTTACGTCGGTCTCTTTCCGCATTTACATCTTCACTTCTCTCCCTCTTTCTTGCTGCCTTTCCTTCAGGTTTTGGCAGCATTTGTCACCGTTGCAAAGGAGTGAACTGTTCCGTACCAAACAGACGTTTTGAAACGAGCCTGGCGAGCGCCGCTTGGGAAGTAGAAATGAAATACAATTGCCTAGAGGAGAATGATACCAAATTAAGAATAATAATATAAGTGTTCACTGTTATTTATAAGATTGATTCTCAGCTATAGATTACATGTACGAATCTGCAGGGAAACCATTTGTCTCCCTACCAGGCAGCAGCTTGAACAAATGTATTCTCCTCTCGCTTTTGGTAAAACAAAGGACCAATGATAAACTTCTCCGTCTTTGCTGCAGACTCCTCCCTCCACTGCCTGATAGAGATGTCTATCACATAGGCTAGACGTAACCCCCTTTGCCTCTTTTAAGCTCTCTCTCTCTCTCTCTCTCTTTTCCCCTCATCTCTCTTCCTCTTCCTCTCCGATGCTTTCCACAGCTTCTCTCTCTCTCCCTCCCTCATCCTCCATCTCTCTCTCTCTCATGCCTTTAATCTCCCAATTTCCATCTTTTTCTCCCTCTGTGGTGAACTTGAAGCGACTCTGCGGCGTGTTTCCCCCCTCGTTCAATTGTATTTCAGTAAATCCAAATCCTGTCGTCTCTCTCCTCTTCTTTTCCTCTCACCTCCTCATCCTGACACCCTCTCTGTCTTCATCCTTTTCGTCACCCTCTTTCTCACTCAGCCCTCTCATCCTTCCTCCCCCCTCTCCCCCCTCCCCCCTCTGCCTGTTTCTCACTCTGTCCTAGTTTCCACAGCCTGCGTTATGAATTATGTGCAACTAGCTTGCCTCATGAAAGAATCATCTTGGCCGATGAATAATAGATGTTGAGGAGAATAGAAGTGTAGGTTACAAACTGTGTTTACCCTCACTGCCTCATCTACTGCCTTATTAATTGCATCATAGTTAAACAACTGACTGGCTGGCTCGTTTTGCGACATGCTAGTTAAAAACAGGCAGCTGCTCCGGCCCTAAATCTGCCATAGATGGGAAGTACGAGTATATACTGGGTCAGTGCCTCACACTGCTTTATTGATTTCATCATACTGTAGAAACTGTCGCCTGCAGTTTAAAAACAAAAAAAAAAAGCATTATGTCAGACAAACCTGACCTTCCTCACAATCTTACCCATTTCACTGTCATCAAACTAAAACCAGTGTTCCAAACTAATATAACTCAAACACTCTTTGCGGTTCGGTTCAGCGTACTTAAAAGACTGAAGGTCTGACTGAGTTCACTGTTCATTGACCAGTTAAGAGCCGTCATCCGCCTTCGTGTGTACTTTGTAACTGAATTCTTTTAGTGATGGCGCAGGTAGAGCAGGTTGCCCACTGGCTCACGGGCTCGTCAGTCCGACCACCACCTCCTTCCAGCTGCACGGCCAAGTGAACTGCAAACTGTCACCACTGGTTTGGCCAGCCGCTTGCATGGCAGCTCCTGAGATTTGTGCATGAATGGTTGAATGAAAGGTAAATTGTGAAGTGCTCTGAATAGGTCGCTATATAAATGCTGTCAATTCACTGAATGTGTAATTACGTGGCTCATTCCTCTTGATTACCTGCCTATAGTTTGAGCAGTCATGCATCTTTTGAGCACTTATTCCCGCAAGAGGAGACATTAAGTCAACCGTACCATAAAAGAACATCCAATGCCAACTTATTCAAAATTCTTGATATGATATCAACATGGTAGCAGTTGTGGGTATGGCAGAAAATCCATAATTCAGGCGTGTTGATGGTTCAGATGTGACACAACAAACGCGTACTGAACAACAATAATGGACATACATTTTTGGTAGGGAATCGTCCAATATGGATGTAAGGATAATGGGCTGCTGGTTGTGTTATCACTGCACTGATTGTTCTTGTTAATTTTGTCATTGTGTGACAGTGGATAAAACATATTCCCGCAGAATGAATAAGGATGCAATCTTCAGTACTGAATCTAATCAAAACAGAACCAGAGTTTCGAAGAATTCCTCTTCTTTGGCAAAAATCTAGCCAATAATACCCAGAATGTGTCTTGTTTTGGTTGTGAATTCAATTCTTATGCTTGTAGTGGCTAATTTAGCCTCGAGCCGTCAGCCTGAAGCAGAGATGAAGAACAGCTTCCAAAGATCTGACAACCTCACTTCTTTCTACACACCCACATAATTTCTTTCATTTCCAAGCTTTCATTCTTCAGCCTCAACAGACACAAACACACAGAAACAACAGTTTTCATGCAGCTCCCTTTTTAGAGTTTTTCTTTCACATACTTTAAGGCGTAAAGTCTGTCGAGTTCGACTTTGATATCACAGTCCTGCAAAGTACCAGTGCTGGAAGTCCGACCCCAAAACACAGATGAACACACAATGATGAACGAAGAATATGCACGCCGGATGCATCTGTGCAGGCTGCAATGTTTCAGTTTCAGCAAAAAAAAAAAAACCACTTATGCCAAACCTGTATGACTTTGCTGCTATTACATCACTTCTGTAAAATGCGGGCAAAAGAGGAAAATAATTAGCTTTGACACCTTACGAGTTCATTAGCTGACTTTGCCATGATGAGATAACAAGCTAGCATGAAAAAGAAAGCGCATCAGTCATTTATTTGCTGTTGTTAAAAAAAAAATCTGACAAAAAAGACATCTGAGAAGAATGAATACATTTGCATGCAATTAGCATTTCTGTTCACAGCCGCGATTATATAATGTCTATGATACTCAACAGTCATCACTTGTATCGAGCGCGTCACCTGTAATCTAGGTGAAAAGACGCGGTGCTAGACATGAACAACACTTTCCATGTTTTCCAATACATCGCTGATGCTATTATGCATTTGTCATACAGTTTGTGTTCGATATTCTCCACTGAACATCTCAATGATTCTTACATTCTGTAACACAGACAAGACAGTGACAGAGTTTTATTGGGGAAAAAAAAACAAAAAACATGTTAAAATGGTGATGTATGTATTCTGTGTACACTCTGAGACTGGCTGGCAAGCAAGCAAGGAGAAAGAGAGCCAGGGGTAGATAGAGTTGTGTGGTAATTATAGATCAAGAGGATGGTAATTCTACTGAGTCTCTATCCCTATAGGGTGGGGGGAAGAGGGGGGGGTGAGAAAGGAAGAGAGAGCAGAGAGAGAGAGAGAGAAGGGAAAGACTCAGGGGGAGAAAGAAAGAACAGGAGAGAAGAGGGACAGAAAGGAGGGTGAAACGGAGAAGAGGATCAGGAGGAGGAAAGAAAGTGGGAGAAGATGAGAAGATGGGGAAAGAGAGAAGAGAAGGAGAGAGACGGGAAGAGGAAGTGAGAAAAATGAGAGAGAAAAGATGTGAGAGAGGATTTAAAATTTAAATGTATGTATGTGTGTAACATATAACAGCTTTTTTAGATATTAGAACATATGTCAGGATTAGACTTTATGGCATCTCATCTCACAGTAAATGGAAAATACATTAGAAAACAACAAAACATATAAATGTCTTTTATAATCACTTTTAATTTGGACCCATGTTGCAGTACTGTAAGATCTGCAGTGTACCAGATAGCTGCTGGTGTGAAACAGTGATGAAGTAATGCTTTGTGTTTGTATTGAACAGAGCAGATGAAAACTGTAATGTTTCTGCTCTGCAGGTGTTCAGTGGACCGTGTTTGTACTGTGCCAGCACACACCTTGTAATTATCCGAGTTGGTCAAAAGCACAGCAGTTGCGAACTGTTACCTTTTGTCACGAATAGCGCTATTGTTCCATGTTATAATACAGTCATAATACAAAAACTAAACCATAAATCCACCGAGGGATCACATGAAAGTCAGATTCACCGACTAGAAGGCACCTTTGGTGTTCTTTGAGGAACACAAGGCTAAGCAAAACTTACTGTTACTCACTTCATAAAGCATAACACCCACGGTCTGTATTAGATCAGTTTCACTAAACTAACTTGTGACTCCTCCAGGACTAGTGGCGTCAGTTAAAATAATGAATTAAACACTACAAAAGAACATGCTGTGTCCTTCATGGTCAGAGAGCAAGCGCTGATAATGCAGTTTTACAAAGAGGTTTATTGAAGCTGAACAATGAGACGGAGTCAGGCTCATGTGGCCATTCACTCCGTTACAGTGCAGCCTCTCCAACCTCTCTTGGGAGTTCCAATTCATCTCATTCATCCATTTCCTGCATGGGTCCAAGCTATCTTCCCATTTATACATTGGCCTCTTTCTCATTTTCTGTTTTGCTTGTCTTGCAGGCAACACAGTCTAAGTTAGCGTAGAGTCTTCACCAAAATTCACCATAATAAATCCTGCAAATCTCAAATTCATGTGTGGCAAATCGTCCTCTTGTTGAAGAAAGTTGTATCCTAAATGTCATAAAATGACACTTCTGTCTTTCAAGATAGTTGGGGGTTGCATTTATCAGTTATGCCTTCAATTCCTAATAGACAATAGACATATAATAATAGACATATTAGACTACACTTTGAAGCCCAGATATGGTTTTATATATCAATTACACAAAGAAAATAATTGGTCTGTGTTAATAATTTTTTTGCTGTTTTTTCTGTTTGGTGGATGTGGAAAATAGATCCTGAGAATGGTTAATTACCACACACACATGCCACACACATGCGCAAGCCCTATACACACACACACACACACACTACAAAAAGGGTGTCAATTGTGAAAAGAAGTGCAAAATAACCACAAACACAATTACGGGGCTGTGAAGTGCAGGTGAGAAAAAAACAAGAACATGTGGTCAATTCACAGGATTGATTAATAGTCACCACAATGCAGTGCCCTATATAGTCCCACGGTGGCTCAAGAGGGAAATTTGCAAATCTTGGTGTTTAATTCCCACGACTCTATAGGTGACAAGAAATAATCATTAATACAACTAGTATTAAAAATAACACAGATTAACCAGTCTGCATCCACTAGTAGTCGAATCAGGAAACTTCAGCCCACTCTCCAGCACAGTAGGCGGTGGTAATGCTCCTTAAACGCCCGTTGCTATCCGCCATTAAATAAAAGAAGAAGAAGAAGAAGAAGAAGAAGAATTGACTGCAGGTCAATGTCGGTGTTAGAGGACAGACAGCGTCCTCTGAGCTAACTTAACTTTATTTTGACACATAAAGTCCTGATGTCTTTGAGACTGCTACTGTGCTGTCAGGTTGAGGTGAGAGGTTTGTTCTGAGGTGCTCATATCGAGTATGAACAGTGAAAACTTTTTTTTTAGTTTTTCATATAAAATTATTGAACCTACATGTTTGAAATGTCTATTTTTCATTGATTTATTCAGCTGCTAAACACAGTTTGATTTGAAACATGCTTGAATATGTTTGGATGCTTTCCACAGAAAAAAAATATGTGCGATTAATTTAGATGAATTAATCACAGAGCCTATAAGTAATTAGATTAATTTTTTTAATCGCTTGACAGCCCTAATTTTATAGCATACTTTAAACACTCTTTCAGTACCAACTGTCTCAATTAATTGAAATTGTTTCATGGCAGCGCTTTTTCCTATCCAGAATGTCTGAAACTACCAACTTCTGCAGAGCAGCGCATGTGTCTAGAAAGTAATATCCAACTTTTCCAAACTGAATTAATTTGCAGCTTTTATGACTCACTGTCTTGAGACATTGGCTCCACCACAGACAGATTGTCATAGTCAATGCCGTCAGCTTCACTGTTTCAGTGACTTTGGGTAACAGGAGGTTCAGACACCTGCTGGTGTTGGCTGAATGACTGAGCTCAGTCTGCCGTCCTAACCAAGAAGCCCTGGGATAAAAATCTTATTTTGAGCTTTATGATCGCATTCAACTTGTGCTTTCCTTTTGTACAAGAAAGTTGAAGAAATAAATTGTCCAGGCAAAACGACGGCACACGAGAAGGAGATTGGGGTGTCCATCATGGCAGGTTTGAACGAGACAGAAATGGACAAGTGAGAATTGGAGACAGAAAGATATGAAAAAAAAAAAAGCAGGCACAGGTACAGAGAGGATGAAAAAGGAATTAAGAGTGGTAGATGTGAGTGACAGTGAAACAGATGGGAAAAGAAATGAGAGAACATGGTGATACAGAGGGAAAGACGAAGAGGTAAAAGACAACAACAAAAGCAATATAGAGTAGGCGGAAAAAGAGAAATGAGCCTCCATGCTCTCTTTAAGCTGAGACATCTCAATATTGACACAGCAAGCTGCACACAGTAGTGTCTCCTTGGTTGGAGTCAGGAGGATACAAGCACAGGCTGCATCCACACTTAAAAGCTCCAACACCTCACTGATGTTTCTATCCCCCCCGAGGATCGACATCAGGACAAAGCTTTAGGTCCTGCTCCTCTTCAAACTGAATATCAAAAGATTTTCTTCTGTGGCCTGAATGTGAATATTAGATTACCTCTCGTCGTTGGAGGCAACCAAAGTCGCAGAAAGATACATGTCACTTTTTCATGCTTAACTTTCAGTTGCAAAAAATCGGACTTTCTGAACATCCCGGTTGGGGAATGAACTGCAGTATTAATAAGGAGGCGTGTGGCCTCAAGTTTAAACAAAGCTACCATAAATATATTTTATGAAGTATACCTTTTGTGTGTAGATGTTCTAGTTTTGTTCAACTGTGATCATTAACGTACTTCACAGCATATGTTAAAATTTCACAAATGGTATCAATCATTCGAACGCAACCGCAGAGAACTTTTTATTTTGAGTAGATTTTGGTGGCACCTGTAGACAAAAGTGAAACTGCTTCTGAGGATGAAGGCTCCATTTTCTTCTTCTTTGAACTGGCTAATGTAGCGTACTAATCACTCGTCTGATTTTGTGCGGATCCAGTGACATGCTTAAAGGATAACTATATAGACTTGTCTTATCTGCTGTCTTGTTTGTTGAAAGGAGCATGTAAGCATTAAGCTTACTGCACCTGGTCATTGAAGCATAGGTACTGAATTGAGACTGAATTGCGAACAAATAACAGCGCGGCTACATGAGAAAAGAATCGGCCAATTTGTATGTGTAAAAGTCACTGCGTCCCCCAGAAAACTGCCTCGCTCTTGTCCGATTATGTGATGAAATTTCAAGCAACCCACATCATTATAACAAACAACAGTAATGTGGTAGTAGGTAGTGTCTTCGGCAACTGGCGATATAAGAAAAGATCTTCATATTTTTACAGAAAAGTGGACACGACCCGGGCAGTCCTCCCAGCTGAACCTTCAGCGACTACCACCTGGAAAGCAGCGTCAGTTTCCAGCCGTGAGAGCCGGGTAAGTCCCACTGTTTATCAACGGTGATTATGTGATTAGGAGAAAACTCAAAATGTCTTTGTCGCTTTCCACTGTGAACGGTGGGTCAGGATATCCCTCATGGCATCCTATGGCTTCCATAAGATCAGAAACACGTGGACACGTGAAAAGCTGCAAAAAAAAAAGCTCAGGACTTTATTCTGGATTCTATTAAACATTTTGAAATGACAAGCACTCCTGGGTGCTATAAATATAAAACCGGCACTCGGGTGCTTTGGGGTCTAGAGGGTAAGAGGAAAAAATGGAAAAAATACAAAATGAAATGTTTTACTATGATAAATCAAATCATAAATCAAATGAGCTGATGCAGCTCAGAAAGTCTGAATCCTGTCTGACTTTACAAAGGACAAAGTAAAGCACAGCATGCTGAAAATAAATAATGGCGTTACCATTACTAGTCTCGATCAAACACCTGTTCACTTATTGCTACCAGCAGCTTATTTTCTTCGTCACCTCCCTACTCCCTCTTCACTTCTCCCCTTTGACTGGTCAATGCATCACCTCTAATCCAATGGCTTCATTAAATGATAAAGAATGGCTTTAATGAGCACCCCTGTACATTCACAGAGAGGTGAGAAAGAAACGGTGTCCTAAAGAAACAAGTGCAGAAGACAAATGGGTAGAAAGGCAAAGACGAAGAAAGTGTAATGAGCGGGTCGGAGGGAGAGAACGGTGAGAGAAGAGAGGAACAGCTGTTATGAGAACAGTTTTGAGATGGTAAACAGAAGTAAAAATATAATGATATAGAAGTCCTAGTCCATCCATCAAAATATAATTTTGACATTTCTTAAAAATTTGCTGTTAATACTTTGAAGTACATTAAACTGAAAAATGTCCGTGTACTCGGTGGCTCTGACTTAATTTATGTCTAAGCATCGAGCTCATAAAGGTCTGCAGACGTCAATCCACGCTTGATGTCCCCCCAGCCAGACCATGAAATACCCCAATAGTCTGGATCTAAAGTGATAACACACTCATTAATATAAATCCAATTCTCATTGTCAATACTAATTAGCAAAGTTTGACAGAACTGTTGAGTGCTTCAAACTTGAACGAGGCAAAGTATTTCTGTGGTTTTAAGTTTGTTGAAGTGGGTGTGTTGCTGTATATGTATATGTAGCATGAAATATACACTCCAAAGTGCATTCCCAAGGAGCTGAAAGACTCGAATCTAGACAACTTGAACCCATACACAACAACTGAAAAACACATTATATATCTTAAATATAGGTACAATATATATGCGGAGCAGGAGGGGAAAAAAAGGAAGGATGGATCATTGTCACCTTGTCACTCCACTGGCAACACATTCGGATTTGTCTATAGAGGAGGTGCTCTTGATATGTCCTACAGGGAGGGCCACACTGCCGTTTCCTCAGGCTAGCAGCCCGTATAAGGAGCTCATATATGGGGTATCGGGTAAATTGAACCTGGTGGCCATAGAGTTGTTGTGGGAGTTCTGATATTATTACAGAGAAACCTCTTGAAGCTCTCTCTGGGCTCCTTAGAAATTTATGAAGGGCTTCATAGGCAGTTCCATTTGTGACAATAAACTGAGTGACAACGGGAAGAGGCTCAAGGAAAAAAAAAATCTGGTGAGATTATTCTTTGTAGTCCAGACCTTATATCAGCTGATCCAAAGAGGTGATTCAGCTGTAGTTTGAAGACTCAAAGCTTGACTTGGCACGAGTGGGCATTTATGGGGACAGTTGGTTGTGATTTCTACCTTTTGCAGGATATAAACAGAATCGTGAGGTTTTTGGGGGATTCAGAGCAAGTGATTGGTGCAGCAGTGGGACAGTAACAATTGTGCCGTCCACATAAAATGTAAGTAATTAGAAAAATGAGATAAAATGAAGTGTAGTTTACCAGCTATCCAAAAGGATCTTTGCCACTCTCTTCAGTCATTTTTATCAATACTTTTTGTATTGATACAAAATTGATTTTACATTTTTAGGTTGTTTTTCTTTTTAGGTTTATATATATATATATATATATATTCAACTGTGTGCATGTTGTGCCCTCTCATCTCTCTGATCCTCTGCTGTGCTGAGATGCCCACTTAAACCCTTTCAGCCTGAAGACCGCTCACATGAAGTTTGTTGCTGTCACTCGATGCACCAACAAACAAGCCCGCTGCACCAACAGTTCCCACGCCAACCCAGCACGCACACATTCCCATGTGGGAGCCACGCTCTCTTTCTCTCGCTTACACGTGTCATTTTTTCCTCTATCGTCCTCTTTGCCTCCTTTGTTGGGGGTAGGAGTGATGGGAAGGTCTTGAAAGATCAGGCCAGGATATGAAAGGACAAACGGTGCTTATTAATTAAACATGTCCAACAGTCAAATCAGATTCGGCGACGATGGGCAGGAAACACAGGGGCGCGCTGGATGACAGAGCAGCTGGCCTGAGGTAACTCCCGTGGCCGCCATGTTTGCGTGCAAACTTCCACTTAGTGTTCATGTTCACAGCAGTGTAAACTCACAGGCCGAGGCAGGCCTCAGTGTGTGTGTTAATGTGTGGGTTAGCATGGGTGTTTGTTACGCTGTGTGTATGCCGGGCCTCATATTTTATTGACGTATACTCCTCAGAGGGCGGCTAAAGCTGGCACTGTGTGTGCCTTCAGAGAGCTGTGTGTTTTGGCTGAGGGGAACTGTAGCAATCACACACAGATAAAAACATCACAATACAGAGAACAAGGATACCTCAGCACAGGAACAGAGGGGGGGAAGAGGGCGAGGACGAAGTGGTGAGGGTGCACACACACACACACACACACACACAGGCACATTGAGGCGCATGCAAAGGATGGATCTGCAAGCTTGTGTGCGAATATGTGATTTTTCGAGGGACGCTGTTATAGAAAGATGTGCTGTACACAGTATGGGCATGCATATACACGCACGCAAACCACACAAAATCAGAGATGCAAACACGCATGTACTTACCCACAGGGGAGAGTATCTTCCTTTTTTAAAGAGATGCAAGCGCACGGACACTCAGTTTTTATGGATGAGCATGGACACGATATATAGAATTAATGCCCTTTGTGTGTGTGGCTTCTTCTAGTTGCATGCACAGGAAGCTATGTCTCTCCTCTCATCTCCTCTACACTCCACTAACATCTGTGATAGCAGCTGGGTGTAGATTCTGTCCTGAAATAGCTGCCTAATATAATCACAGCTAATGGCATTATACTTCACACTATTTACATACTGCCTGAATAAATTATCTTGCTCCCATCCTCTCTCCTAAACCTCCTACACCTGTGCTCGCTACCTCCTTTTTCTATATCTGCACCTCACATCCACTCCTGTCCGTTCCACCTCACCCGCTCCTTCATTTGTTACCGCTCCACCCTTCTCACTCTCTGTCTGTTCCCCAATGTTTCGAGCAGCAGAAAGGGATGGGAGAAAATCTGAGTTAATTCGATAAGATCAGTCAGTCCACTCGTTAATGTTTGCTGCCTCTTCCTTGCTTTGGACACAGCTGCGCACACGTGCGGAAATGCACACACCCACAGTGTGGAGATGTCTGGCTCTCTCAGCAGTGTTATGAAGCTGTCATCGGCAAAACACGACCTGTACGTAATCGGGGTCACAGGACAGAGGGCGTGAGTACCCTTGTGTCAGTTAGTGTCCTTGTCATCTCAAATAAGGAAGCAGTTATTGATGTCTCCTTACAGAGAGAAAACGCACACAGAGAGTGTGGCATAATATGAACCAGCGGGAAACTCTTATTTTTTTAAAGAAATATAGGGAAAGTTTTCTGTGTTCAAGAAGTACATGAAAAACTCCAATGGAAGAATGCTAGGGCCTTCTAATGGCTTCACACGCAGTGTTGACATAGTTCTGATATATTATTTGTGCTTTCTTTGTGAATTTTTGATGTTGAAAAGCCTGAATATTTAAACAACAAAGGTAGCTGCAAGAAGTGATTTAAAGCAGTTTTTGGCATGATTTTTGTTCCTGTATGTGTGGATGGCTTTATGCTGCCAGTTACAAACCCAATGACATTATTATACTCACAATAAAAATATAATAATAATACATATTTCTATATTTAAATAATAATAATAATAATAATAATATGTGGGTACATTGTTAGGGCATTAATCTCACGAACAAGTTTTAATAAGTGTCTACTTGACTACTCTGCGTCACTTCAATTCAGCAAAAATAATAAAGCACTTATTATGCAATGATAAAATTTGCAATTTATGGAAATGACACAGACTTAATTGCAGTTATTTTATCTTTTTTCTAGAGAAGTAAATGAATTAATATGTAAGTCACTGAACAGGACTTACATATTAATTCATATTAGTTCAGTTAGTAGAATAGTTAGTAGTTCACTGAGTCCCCAAACGACATACATTTACTTTGTAAGTTATTCTAGCAGCTGCAGTAATTATGATGCGAGAAAATGTCAAATTAGAGATGCCAAAAAAGTCACCAAAACATATGACTTTGTAAATGTCCATTCTGGAAATGTTTATTTTTGTACCCAGCAGTGATTTGCAGGATTTTACAAGGCTGAAACAAATAGTTTTCATCCTAAGGATAGCGACGATGGGTTGGTCTCATATCGGTATCATCTGGAAAAGGGAAGTCAGCACTCAGAATCTTTTTTTCAATCCAATCAGTTGAGGGCACATTTGTAGTGCAATCATCTGGCAGCTGTCTTAAGAGGCACCACTTTACCCGTTTCATGGAATAAAATTAGGTGATGCAACCATAAACTGAATAACCAAGCATGAGAGTGATGAGATATTTCCATGTTCTTCTAAACAATGGCTGTAAAATTACTCATTCCACCTCAGTGTTTGTCATTTTCACATGAGAATGCAAGACAGATGCAGGCTGGATAAATAATGAGAACCTTAACAATAGCATCCATTGTAGGAAAGCAGCAAGAGCCAGCTCTGCTGTCAAATTATCTGCTATGATAAATAATATCTTCATTAATCATAATAATCGCCTTTACCGCCTGAGACAAACAGGGCAGCTGGTAGGCCAGAGATGAGCAAGCCTGACCAATAGAAGATGTTTATACTGAAGAGACCGGGGAACAGCCAATCCTCAACTGTAATTATTCTCAATAGAAGTCTCATCTCTCAGCACCATGACCCGACCTCGATCTTGACACTGTGTGCGTTTCTGTGTGTGCCATTGTGTGCGTGTTTGTGATGGGGAGAGAGAGTGTGTTACATGCGAGAGTTGCAGCACAAGAGATGGATTTGGAAAATGACGTGAATGGATGAGGCATGAATGGAGGTCCCAGGGTGTGAGAGAGACATGACACCTCATTATTCAGGTCTGTGTGTGTGTGTGTGTGTGTGTGTGTGTCTGTCTGTCTGTTTGTGTGTGTTCATGTTGGGATTGAGGGCAGGGGGTTCAGGGATGCCAGATGTCTCTTGAATTCAACAGAAACACACAGGCACACCCACGAACCCCCTGGCCAACATGTTTGTTCACATACTGATCTTCTCCATGATTCCTAAATGTCGTTGCATGGTTCGCGTGATGCTCACAGCTGCTCTTTTTGGCATCTCAATTTTCTGCCTATGGAAACATCTTGAAACATGAGCCACTTGCAGCATATGCACACTATATCTTGTACTGTAGCAGTGTGTAGTTTACATGTAATCCACCAAATCTCAATGATCTACTTGACACCAAAAGAAAATTTCTTCTGTTTACTGTTAAGATGCGTATTAAAATGTGTCGCTGATTTAAATGTATTACACTGCATGATAATAAAACCTGTTATGCTTGCAGAGACAGGTGTGAAACCATCTGGGTTTGTCAAAAAATATTAGCTTTATGTCAGTTAGCAAGAAGAGCTGCTCGGAATCTTAATAGCATTTGTGCTACTTCCAAGTTGAATCACCGGAAAGGACAGAGGTTGGGAAAGTTAGCTGGGAATAACTGGGAATTTGCGTCATGTTCCACATTCCTCCAGTATGGTTTTGGTTAACGTCGGCACAACGGGCGACTACAACGACGCACCGTTAACACTTTGCAGAGTGCTCCATCTGGCGCAGAGTTGCCTCAAGTTGCAGCGTGGATGGAGACATTCGCTTGCAGTACAGACTTTAATAACAAATCAAACTTGCTTCATTGGTATGAATGTTGTGGTAACACTCTTTTTTACACATGGTCCTCAGACAGTCTGGAGTGTCTGTGTCCATATCAACATACTGGGTTAATCAATAATTGCCTTCAGTTACTCCACTTCCTGGACATTTTGACACCACTTGACCCTTTTGTCGGAGCTTTGTTCTACTTTTAGATTAATAATGGCAGCTTTTGCGCACCTGAGAGAAGTCAGAGTGACGGGGGGTTGAGAAGCCAGCCATTTCATGAAAATAGACCAAAAAAATACACTTTATTCAAAAAGTATTTTTCCCCCCCATCATCTATGTGGTACACTGAGTTCCAAAAACTAGACATTTTCGAAAGGAGTGAATCCAGAAAAGGCAGCAGGGAAGGATCAGCTTGTGAGTGAGATGCATCAGTCCAGTCTGTGCCTCAAAGAAGACAATGAAAACATTGTGTTTTGTTGTTTAATTTGGATGGCTTGTCAGCTTCCTAAGTTGTCTCGTTTGATTGGTTCCACCTTAGTGTCTAAGGGGTCATCGCATTTACCCATCTTCAACCTCATTCCCACATATTTCCGGTCACGCTGCATTGCTTTGAAGTGCTGGCTTGTTTGCTGCTGATGTTCATTGTGTGTGAAGAGTGAAGAGACTGATCCAAGCTTGTTGCAGGGACTTGAGGTAGGAGAAGAATTACCAACTGGAAGGCCTACATTCATAACTGGTATTACAGTCATGAGGGCTAATGTTAGGCTAGCTGTCAATGGTTAATAAATACCTCAAAACAGTGTCTCATTTTCTATTTCCTCACGTCAAATAGAGAAGATGAAATGTAGGTACAAAGCATTTCCTAGATGTTAATGTAACAAATTACTTTTGCTGTTGAGTAATCAGTTAAAACAACTTATGTAATGTAAGTTACTTGTCCAATACTTATTGTAACACGTCGCATAAAATTCATGTACATAAGTTGCTAGCTCGACTCAACCACACCAGGAAAAAGAATTATCAGTGAGCCTCATTCAAAGTAAATGTAGATCTCAGTACTCAGTTCCTCAGTTCCCTTTTTCCAGTTGAGCAAACCAAATCACCTACAAGCATAGCAGTTGAGCCGACTTGATCCATTATTAATTAGTCAGCAGCTCAATCAGCGCTGGATCAATTAAAGGTTCTGTTTTTACTGTATAGCAGGCAGTCTGACCAAGCTGGTAAATATACCCCAGAGAGAGATCAAGAAAAAGGGTGTGATGGATGGAAAAAGACAAGGGTGAAAGGAGGACATTTTACATTTCGTTGGCACTGCTTTTTTTTTTTTTCTTTCCAAATGATTTATACCTGGTTGCCAAGTAACTCTTTGCTGTCACAAGTCGGTAGGATCAATGTCCTTAACATAAACACATCCGTACTTACACGTAAATGCAATTGCACATGCGTGTGCCTGCACAGATCATTTCAAATAAATGACATCAGACAGCTTCCTTCGTAGAAATAAGTCTTTTTTTTTTATTTTAGTGAAATAATTAGTGAGCCTAAACAAAGTGTGCAGAGAGTGCAGTGTTTCAGTGCCCTCTGCAGGCTCATAAAAAAAGAGATGAGAAATCAGTAAC
The DNA here is from genome assembly GCA_014281875.1 of Nibea albiflora. NCBI lineage: Eukaryota > Metazoa > Chordata > Actinopteri > Sciaenidae > Nibea > Nibea albiflora. Next base: position 8,134,891 of record CM024803.1, read on the forward strand.
TCTTAAATGAACAATAAAAAATACTTAGAATGTGGTATATAGTAGTTTATACGCATTATTAGGCTTTGTGATACTGTATATAATTTTTATTTTTCAATGGAAATCTTCATTAAAGGTGGGGGAATAGACAGCGAAGACTCTGAGGAGTGATCAAAGACTTCCACACACACTCACGCGCACACACACACACACACACACATGCACACATAATGTCCCCGTCCCTTTATTCCTCCGAGTCACATCAGCTTGCCAGCTTTGTCTGCTACACATCTCACCGTATGCCCTGCCATCTGGGGACGTTTTCTTTCCCTTTGTTTCATCCCTCTGTTGTCCCTCTCCCTGCCTCTATATCTCCATCTATTTTTGTTTCATCCCCTCACTTCCTCTGTCTCTCTACCCCCATCTCCTCATTTCCTGTCATCTGAGAGTGTGAACTGTGAATTTCCTCCACAGTATGTTGTGCTCGGTCTCAGGTGAGTGCTGTCTCCTTCTGTGGGCTTGGCAGTTACCTATAAGTTTCCCCTTTCCTTGACTTTGTATCGCTCTCCATCTCTCCCTCGGGGGAACATGTTAATTGCTTCTGGACACTGATCATTGTTCATTCATTTGGCTTGTATTCACCACAGCAGATGCTCATTCACTCATTCACTGCTGGCCATTTCATCTTTTGTTTTTGTTTTTCTTGCAATTAAGACCACAAATAGCATTCTAAAATATTCATTTATATCTCAAGACGTCAAGACAATGAAATAATGAAACATTTTCTTTTACGTATGCTAATTATGCTGTGATCTAAAGAAAATAAGCTCACTGTGTTACTGCACAGTCAACAATTCCTTTGACATATTTCCACCTAAAATATTAATTATTTTCACCATTAAAAAAACCTGCATCTCTTTCACACTTAGGGCAAATGAATGGACTTTTGTGCTACTTTTCATAACATCGAGTGTCCAGAGTTGATGTCATGCTTCATCTTGGACCCTTTGTCTCTGTACACAATGCCATCATTCCACGATGACCTGAGAGGGGTTTCCTAGACGACAGCAGACTTGGATAATGATGACAGATGATGTTGTGGTTACATTGGTCACATTGTGGTGTTGTTGTCAGGGTGATGAGTTGAACCGTCTAATAAGGAGTGTACAGATCCAAACATGGAATGGCATTAAGCACAGTGTGTTATTAAATACTGGACTTGGGGAAAATAAGTCATTAGAGATCCAAATGCTGAGTCATTTTTGTCAGTCATGTCAAAGGTGAGTCTGTCAGTCTACAGGCCATGTCATGAATGCAGTGTATTTGATAGCATGATGTACATCTATTCATGGTCCTCAGGCCAAAATATCAACTTTGCACACATCTCATAATGTAAGAGGCAGATTGTCATTAACTTTCATGGGCTCATTCATGCTTCCGAAGGGAATAACCACTTTTTTTTTTAACTTTTAATAACTACATGGCTGAAGTTAGCATTTAAATTAAAATCCACTAAAGTAATCAAGGTGAGAATGTGATGGTCTACAGCTTCAGGGAAGACTACAAAACCTAAAATCCCTAAAATAGGTCATAAGGAGCTGATGACCAGCATGTAACATATTCTCTGTGTGGATAGATAGATACATAGAATGTAAGAGAGTCAAAGAAAATGTCCCTATATCCTTAAGGTTCTTGGACAACTTGAGGCAGTGTCCAAACCCAAAAGTTTAAGAGTTGGCAATGCTTTGATACTGAATGTGAATGTCTGTAGGTGAAGTTCAGCACCAGTGGGTTTTGGCCCAATTAACCTCTGTGTGCAACAGTTTCGCCACAGTCAGTGGTTATTGACCTGTGGTAAAAATGGACATACAGCATCTTAAAGGTACTAACAATGTGTCACATCCCAGCAAAAGGATCTGAGATGCCTGAAACTAAAGAAACCTTTGTTCACTGTTAATGATATTCAACGAAGATTTCTTTATTTCTGGGTCAACTCCATTAAGGGTGCAGACTGACGGGCTCATCAACTGATGATGAGACCATGGTCTGATTAGTGCATTCATGTCCAGGTAGAATACATTATATTAGAGTGGTATATGGATCTGAGTGACCCCAGTAGTCATTAATGTCCTGATACCCAAAGGGTTGGATTTCTCTTTCTGCGCTTCTTACCATTCTTTCAGCCACTGCGCGATCCCCTACTCCCAATCACATTGTCCATCAGTAAAGGCATAATTATCTTCTAACCCCTCAGGATATTCGGACGGATGAACAGGTAGGAACATCATATTGAAAGTATATTAATAGGTAGATATTATAACAGGTTTTATTCATGTATTATGCATTGCAGTCTCCAGAGCTCACCTATGTCTCAGCCTCATATCCCATGTCCCCAGGCTCATGACGAATGCCCTGTTTTCTTTCTTCTTCAGACATGGTTGGAAGATCTTCAGTGTTGTAAAGTAGAGAGACAGATGCATGTCTGAGGGTATACATTTCCTCAATTCTTGCAATAGGCTTATGTATGTAAAACACTCTGTTAATTGAGTAATAATTGGTCTGTTTAATCACATATGCACACACACATACACACACTGTCTCTCTCTCACAGAGCTAAAAAGGAGGAAATACTGGCTCAAATGTCATTCATCCAGATGGAGCTCTTCACTGGGGCTTTTAACTGTCACTTGAAACCATAAACACATGGGCACACACACACACACACACACACACACAGACACACACATCACCAATGCTCAGCCAAAGAGAATATCATAGGCCACAATGACAGTCATCTCTCATTCAGATATCTGTGGAGTCCAAGTTCATTTTATTTCCAAATGCTGGTTATTTGGCAATTTCACTGTTTGAATATAACGTAACCAGCTGTAAAACGGACACAGCTAATAGCTAAAATCAGCAATAAAAAGTTTTAGATTGCAGAACACAGATAGCACATTTATGTGAAAGGAGTGAAGATAATGCAACTGTGTGTGTATCATCTGCCAGATTGGGGCTGTGATAGAAATGCAGGTGCGTGCACTGTGTTCACAGCATTTGGTGAACAGTATGCTAGTCCTGCTTGACTAAACTGCAAGGCCATTTTCTATGGCCCTACACGCCCACACAGGTGTCTTCAGTTATGGCTGACTAGACTTCTGCCCAGGTTGAAATTGGCTGGAGTGGTGCTCGTGATGATCAGTTTAAAAACTGAAGTTCTTTTCAGGGCTGTATGGGTGTGTACACCAATTCACTTTACACATTCAAGTCTATTATGGATATGCACTTTCTGTGTTGACACCATTTCAAGGAGACGTATTAAGATGTTCACTGAATTAATAACACAATTTGCTGTCAGACCTTTGCCAGCTGGATAGACAAAATATCATCTGCTTCATTGTTTGGGGGTTGTGAGTTCAGATTTTGGTAATGGACAATAATTACAGAGCAAAAAAATGGAGCCAGTCAAACTTCTGGAGGCAGTGAAAAGATTTTCTAACAGACCAATATCCCCTCCAATCGATATTTCAAGATCCATGCCTTCAAAAATTAGAAAAATGACTTGAGCAAATGCATTACTCATAAAAAGGTCTTTACGTTTTAAATTTAAATATAATGGAATAATTTATAACCACCATAAGATGCAATATATACCAGAAGAAGAGATTGTTAGAGATTATTAACACAGTGATGATCATTGTCCATGCCAGTTGTTCAGGAGATCATCCACTGACCTGCTTTTAACCATAAAATACTAATTAGATCCATTAATTAGTCCAGTCCAGTGAGATTCATAGAAATGAAATGGTCTGTCTGGAGTTTTAGCTATATGTGTCATATATATATATCTCATTTTAGTCCAGTGTACATTACACTGGGGTTATTTTCTTATAATAAAGGCTAATTATTACGAGAAAGGCCATATAAGTCAAATTAATCTGGCCGTAGCAAAATAAAATATAAGAGAAAAAAAAAGAACTTTATTATACACCCTTATCCTTTAACAGGATTACTGTCTGTGTGTGAATGTAGCCAATATGGACAAAGAGGATAGTTGGCAATGGAAACAGTTAGCACCAACAGTAACCGTAGCACAATTTTGACCATCTTGTGCACTGAATGGAGTCATAACAGTAAGTAGACAAGACAAAAGACAACAAGTGAGAGTAAGGGAGTTGAGAGACACGCCAGAGCTGTACATGTATGCTTTAAACCACCATCGATAATTCATTTGATCACGTTTTTCAAAACATGTCTTAATGTTTGATTTAGATTGAAAAGGGTACTCTATTTCTGATCAACAGGACAGCAGGAAGGTCAGTGGGTTTGGACACGATTTGGTTTTCTCTCTTATGTACTCAAAACCTCTACACACTGTGATGCCACATGTAGTTTAACTTATATAAGGAGTATTCATTTTGAACAGAATTGGAAACATACATATTTATATTTTCTGTTGTACAATTATTGGGCTGGTGCCTGAGGGGGCACCAGTCATTAAATTATATGCAACTAGCTCCCCCTTCTGGTAAGAAGCCACATGTTACTGTATTGGTTGTTTTCCTTTTCCAGTGTATATGTGGACAGAGCCATACAGTACCTGTTGTGTACTGTTGTCTGTATGACAGTGTCACAGTCTGTAATAACAGCTTTCAATTATACCAAGGCCTAACAGGGTTAAGTTTTGCTAATTGCAGTTATTTTCCCTTTTATTTATCCTGGAAAAATTGAGTAATGATATGCTAGATGCTCTACCTTCAGCAGTCCCAGCTTCTCATTTACACATTCTCACAGCTGGAAGCTAATAATCATAGAGCAGCCTTTTACAGATTACCACAATTAGAACATGTAAGTGCCACATTCTAACCTCCTTGAATCGTCAAGTAAAATTATCTTAGGAATCGTGTTCTGACAAAAATTTTAAGTGTAATACTGACAGTATATTTTTCATTTGTTTTTTAATTTCACACATGGCGCTTTTGCATTTTTGCATTATTATTATTATTATTATTTTTTATCTTTAAAATGTAAGCCTGACTTGACAGAACAAATGATTGATAGCCAAGCTTTAAGCACAACTAAGATCTAACAAATACAATACACGTGATGCTGTGATATAACTTTAAGGTATAGCTAAATTTGTTTGTCATTTGTTCCTGTTTGCGGTGGCAGATATATATCAAAAAGTGAGATGTTCATCCACAGCTTTGTGACTGTAACTTGCCTTTGACACGTTTTCATATTTTTTTGTGGCTGCATTGTCCCCATACGGAGTATGAAAGCAGAAGTATCCATTCTTTTAATTCCATTGAATCGTTTGAATCAAGTCATCTGCCCTTAAGAGCACACTCTATCATTTTTGTTCAAGTATCCCTCTAAGTACCAGTCCTTTATTACACCTCTGCCTTCTCTGGTGAATTACATTGACATATTTTAAGTGACCCCGTTGCCAAGCTTAAAAAGGTATGCTAAATACATCCAGTTCATGTCAAAGTATTATGACACTAATTCATTTTTAGCCACTTATGCGTCAGTGGAAACAGAATTGTTTTAGCCTGCCTCGCTGTCACTATAATGTTTTTTTTTTCTTTCTCTCTTTCTTTAAACTTTCTTTTTTACTATTTTACATATCAGAAGCACAAGGAGCTTTTTTTTCAATATGAACTGATAAGGAGACTTAAATGCATAGACACTATCTTACTAATTTGCAGAAGACTGAATGAAGTCCCCAGAGAATATAATGTGACAAATTGCTTCTTAGCTACTCTTGCACTTACAGTGCCAAAAGTTTCCAAAAGATCTACAGAGTCACTTTGATCCACTTGGTTCATCTTCAGTAATTCTCTCCATTGCTTCTTCTTTTCTTTTTTACATTTCATAACAAACCAATACAATCTCACTTAAACTGTTGGGATACATGGGATACATTGAAAGAGCTCCACATGAATGTTCAAAATATTTGAGAAGAACCCTAGGGAAATGGTTTGACGTCTAAAACGATTTTTCTCGAACCTCCTGCAGCATCCCGGTCAGACTCAGATACTGCATCATGTCTGGATAAAGATTCAAGATTATTAGCTAAACAATTCATCAAAGGTTTGTGAATGTAATGATGTTCCAACCATCCGTTTCTGCTGCATACTCAGGTCCATGGTGGCACCAGGCAAAGTTAAACTATACACCCTTCTTCCTAGTCACATCCTCCAGTTTCACCTGGGGGTTTCAGAGGCATAACCAGGTCAGATATAGAATTCCTCTAATGCACTTAGGCTCCGTCCTCTTGTCTCCACTTAGTTGAAGGTGCCTGGAATATCTCCATAGGGAGGCATCCAGGAGGCAAATGAATCAGAGGCCCAGACCAACTCATCCTCCTACACTAGTGGTGAATGCATATCAGCAAGGGGTCAGACACTAAGGCCAAATCCAGAGCTACAGTAAAAATGCAGGTTTTGCCATTCATTTGAATGGGTGCATTTTGGCTACAGTGGTGCAGATGCAAACAAACAAACAAAATAAACACTGCTCTACACCACAAGTTAGACCAGATTTAACTTTTGGAGAGACATAACCTGACATCACAGTGCAGTGACCAATCAGATGATCAGACCTGTCAAACTCCTTCACAGTCATCCTAAAATATGACTGGAACTCAGTGCTCTCCAGGTGGAGTTCATGGACTATATGGTCCCGTTGTATTCTGGCTTGGTTTTTCTTCATTTACCCATCATCTATAACATGCCTGAGTCTGAATCAATGAAATAAAAAAAAAGTTGAGTAGTGTTTCATAGTGATTATGTTTAACACAAATTAACACACCAGCAGCATCCACCTTTGTCCCCCTACCTATTACGCAATGGCACACAAGCCTGTGGCATTTAATCTGAATAGGGCCAAAGAGTTAAGCACCTTTGTGAATCTATGACTTTGGGGGAAAAAAGCTACTATGGCCAGACTCTGGCCTCGTAGGGTCAAGTCTAGGGTACTCATGGGGTCTCTGGTTAAATTCAGACTGAAGGGATAGTTTGCACCCACTGTCTTGGAGGGCCTGTCATTTCGATGACTAGATATAAGGATTGGGGTATTGGCATTCTGACCCCAGGCTACAAAAAACAAAATATTAAATTTAACCATTTGATAAACCATCTAATGTTGGTTTTAGATGAATCCCTTTAGTTTAACGCGTTAACTTTCAGGTTTTCAGGTTCTGCAGCTAAAAGGGCAAATATGCTCTATACAGCCCCTCCAAGAAGTATCCTGAGCCACTAACTGCTCAATCTTAAGCTTAAGATGTGACTAACACTAACTTTGATCCTTTGATCCTGAAAAGCATACATTGTTACAATATAATTTCAGATTAGTGGAACATGCCAATTATTTTGATGTGTTATGCACCTACAATGCAGTAACAGTTACAGTGGTACCACTCTCTACTGGTATTTGGCTCTGTGAGGCCACTGCAAGTACAGAATGTTCACACACAACAAGAGGTTTATTTCAACCTTTCTTTTCCATTCAACCTATTACTATGTCTATTATATAGAAACATCAGACACTACAGTGCAACTGCTCAATTCACCACTAGATGTCAGAACCAGCTAGACTATTAGCCATGCAGTGCAGCCAATGGCCTGGTTTCCAACAGGGACTTCGAGGACTAGACCCAACTAAGTCATTATTCATGACATCCAATTCCCCTCAAGAAATCAATTCACAGCATCCATCCTATTTGGAATATATTTATGTTAATTTTTTAGGGGAGCTGTGCTTGCCTGGCACAAAACACACATACTGGTTTTGATTACACAACATATGCATATGAAAATTGTGCATTTGCATGCATTGAAGAGCCCTGGTGGGATTAAATATTGAAGGTTTCACATGTGAGGGATTATGTTGGTCAGTCATAAAGTACATGTGGGTTTGTGTGAAAGCTGAGCCCTGTCACCAGGAGCACAAGAAAGAAAGAAAGAAAGAAAGAAAGAAAGAACGACTTTTTTCTGAAAACACTAAAATATCCTATAACAATCCTTTAGAACTACTTTGGAAATGAAACCTCTGAGAACAACTGTAAGTGATGATACTGTTTTAAAGGGAAATCATCATGTTGTTATTATAGCAGGTTTCTTGCAGAGAATCACAAGAAGTGGTTGTCATAATTAACTTCTAACCAGATAAACAGTAGTCTGTGTAACTATGTCACTTAACACTAGTTATTTCTCTGCCAAACAGGTTTGCTAACAGATCCGAAAGGCTGTGAACATACCAGATTGTCTCTAAAATATCATTATATATCATTTACTCTTCAGAAAAAAACTTTAAAGACACTCAGTGTCTTGGAACAGGGCAAAAAGGCGTTTGCACTGTGAACGTTTACCCAACTTGTGAATGTGTCTGTTAGAGCTCTGCTTTAATTGCAACGCTTAAATGTGACTTTTACATTTCAGTCTACGTGACACTGTTAGGAGCGGATGCTGCAGTTCATTTGGCAGCAATATGTAAAAGGTCGCATGGCATTGCTTTGATAAGCCTTTTTTGGCTGCTCTGCTAAACCTAATGGAATACTCTGTAATGCAGCTCGACTTACACTAATAGATACAGTATCTTTTGGAAATATTGGTATTTCGACCAGAATTTCAAATGCATTTCAGTTTGATTCGATAATGCTTGACAACATGAACGATACACTCACAAAAAAAAAGAATTTGAAGTGGTTCATCTGTATTTTCTCCAGGGTTGCTGGTCTCCCCGACTGACCCTGTGTTCCAATGAGGAGACACACAGAATTACACATTTACAAGAACTTTTTCAATGATCCACAGTTACAAGCTCAAAAAAACACACACACACGCAGCTACCTCAGTGCAACGATTTCTTCAGAGGGAAGTCAATTCTCATTAACCACCATGCTAGGTCCATCAGTCACCAACTGGTAATGGGTGCAGAAGCCAAACTGCTTAATCGCTAAATCAGTGTAACAACTGTTTACACAGATGGTAGCAAGCTAGAGTGGTACGACCCTCATGCTCTTCTGAATCGCAATATCATTTACTTTTTGAAATGATTAAAGTCCAAAATGGCATCATCGGTTTTAGAAAATTGAATGTAAAATTTCAGCTTCTTATAAACAATGAGGCTTTTTAATCTGTACATGTTATATTAAGGTACCCCATTTGTTGGAATTCATCATTTGTTGTAATTGATACCATCAATCATAGCACAAGAGCGGTAATCATAAGAGATTTCATTTAGGCAAGAAAATGTGTTTTCCTCTTTAATCTCATGCTGTCTCGCTCTTTTTTGCAGCCGCTCTGTGCCTCGTGTCACTCTCAGGTCTTATGGGTCAAGGAGACATTACGTTCTCTGACACAGAAAACTTGATGACCCTACTCATTTTATCATAGGAATCAATTCTTCCCAAGCTCCGTGTTCTGCATTTAATCAATCAAACCTGACATATTACAACGCCAATCAGCAGGTTTCATTTTTTTCTACCCACCTCTCTTGCATCACAGATGTCGTGTGTGTACACTTTGTAAGGCTCAGCATTTAAAAACACTTTTCACCCTCACTGCATATATGCAATCAGTGAAATACGCTGTATATTTGCTGGTGCAAGAGGACACTGATAGCTCAATTTTACATTAAGAAAAATGTCCTCTTGTGACACTGGCAGTTCAGCCAAATGCATTATGTAATATATTAAGAGAAATATCACAAGAAGGTGCAAATAAGCTGCTGATTATGCATCAGATGGCATCCAAGTCGAGGAGATAAAACCGTTAAACTGCTGAATGCTTGCTCAGTGTTGAGAAAGTAGTGAGGAATGTAAATCTGTAAGTCTTTACAGTTTCAAATAGCAGGCTTATGCAATTACATGACGTAATTATTCAAAAGCAACAAGTCATTTGTTACATTGCGTTAGTCGGCACAACTCATCAACCAGGTGTGTTTAAACAGCCTCACTCTGTTGTAACTGTAATTTCATGACGTTACTGAAGCATCCCTCACATTGCTGCAATGCATTACTAAATAATGCGTTCATGCCCAACGTTCTTTTTAAGATTTTGTTGATTGTTGTTTTGTTGATTTCTAGCTATTTCCATTTCTCTAAAAATAACAATGAATCCAATCACATGGAACACATGAAGACATGTGATGAGAGAGGGAGCATAACAGAGGAATCAGATGCAGAGGAGAGGTAGACGGAGCTGAAAGGTTCATTCTCTTCGTACACACACGTATACACACCCACACTCCTCGAATACAAATATGTGTATAAGTGTGTGTGTGTTTTTTCTGACTTCTGCTAATCGTATTTCTATTGACATATTAATATTTAAACAGCGCTCTGCTCCTGTCTCAACACTTTTGAGCATCTCGACATTCTAAAAATTGTCAGCTGAGTCAACGGTTTCAATTTCTCACATTTGAGAACATTGGAAATGCAGCACGAGTGTCTCACTGAGGTGATGACACCTCCTGTGGTGAGGATTAACTCCACCACAGTGGAATATGAAACAGGTATTGTCACCGCATGCATTGGTGTGTTTGTGTGTGTGTACGTGGGAGAGAGTTTACTATTCCTTTCATAAAAAAAATGTTTTTGTGCACATTTTTTTTGTGTGTTTGTTAACTGTCCACACTGGTTTATGAATTTAGGCTGCCTCGGTGTGTTTGCCTGTGTGTATTTTGTAGCTACATGTTGGTTTATTAGTGTTCGTAATGCATGTGCATGCCTGTGTGTGTGTGTGTGCATGCACATTTGAGTTCTAGTTAGTTAGATTATGCCTTTATGTGTGTAGTGTGTGGTGTCAGCATTACTGAAACAGTAATCACATTACTGTGATGCATTCTGCAGTATTATGCAGCGTGGTGTGAGCGTTTGAACAGACGGATATCTTTTCCACTTGTTTACTTTTCTGCTGGCCAGAGGCCGGCTGTTTATTTTTGCTGGTGTTGTGATTCTCTATTTTTTTTTTTCTTTCTTTTTTCGTCTGACTGTCCACTGAGACAGCAATATGATTCTGTCCTTCTTCCACTTCATGTATCGCCTCCTTCTCTGTATCCTGTCCATGTTTTTATTTTATATTTTATCATAAATGTTGCTATACATAATCTATGTCCATTGTTATATTTGTATACTGAAGTCTTGATTAAGTTCTTGACCAAAAAAATCTTCATCAGTGAGTACAGTTTGCTTAATTGGAAATACAGTAGCTCTGGTGTCATCACAAAACCTACTGAGATGACAACTGAGCTATCTCCATAACAGCTGTATATTAATATTTGTCACAGTACTCCATAGTCAAGAATTACCTTTCATACTTGAGGGCTTTGTTCCTCTTTTGTCCATAATTCCCACATGATTGTGTCCTCTTACACCAAAGACATGGGGCAGACCCAGTTGGATCAGGGTCGAATGACATTATACCAAACACTTTCGCTGTTTTCTGAGGCGTATTTTGAATTCTAGTCTCACTCTCTTCCAATTAAAAGTGAAGGGGGGAAAAAAAAGCAAATTGTCTCACAAAAACGTGCAACAAATGTTTTCATAGGAATGATGGGACATTTTCTAGGCAAACCAAACATTGGGAAGTAGCCCACGCCTGTTACATTTTAGCATGCGTCTTGTGCAGCTTTGCCAACAGCAATATAATCATTTCTCGTCTCCATTGAAATGAAACTAAATGAACCACTTAGGTAATGAAAGACTATAAAAGAGACTATTTGTAGGACAGACATGAGCGGTTTTGAAAAGTGACATTTCCCTGTACCAGCAGCAGCAGCAGCAGCAGCAGCGTGCTGGGGGGTCAGGTGTGTTTTCACATGTCCTGAGGCTATTGGATCATGTTCTGCAATGACAGCTGTGCTTCTCCTATTATGTGGCTGGCAATGCAGTGCACGCAAGAGTGACGTTTAAAAAAAAATCTGTTCAGGGCAGGATGACTTAAGAAATGTTTAGGTTTCAGGTCAGGAATACTGAGGAGCAGTTGAAGATTCTGACAGTGAGCAGTGAGGAGCACGACACTCCACTGTGTTGATATTGATGACAACCCTTTTGTGCTTTGTGCTCTTTAACTGTGTTTACCTGCAATTCAGCCATTGGATTATAATAAACGCAAATTAAGCCATTACATTGGTACATTTTTTTCAACTGCTTTTTTTTCTGTTTGTGTTTATTTATTCATCAGGAACAGTGGAAATGATTCAACGTTAATAAAAATGTAAATGTGCCGATGTGAGTTAGCCAAGACTCATTTTCATCTGCAATCCTTTGACAGAATGTTAAAATGGTGTATGCTGCAAAGGTGAAGCTTCTGGCATTTTAATCACAGTTGGGCATATTTACATTTACATTATGTCCCCGGCTATTCCTATCTGACCACAATCTCACTTAAAAATCAATGCGATGAGGTCAAACAAATACTTCAGCCATTTCAGTGCCAGTACCACCATTCCAAAAACAGCCAATGTGAGCTTCATCCATTCAAAAACCTGATTAATATGGGATACTTCTGATACACTACAGGCTACTCATTTAAGGTATTAACTGGATTACAAGTACTTACCAGCTCATCTGTCTCTCTTTACTTCACCAAACTTCTGTTCTTCAGACTTTCTCTCTCTCTGCGTTTCTGTTTGCGTCTCTGTCAGTTTCGTTCTGTCTCTGATGATTTTCCTCCTCTTTCTCGTTCTTTGTGACAGTCCCGTCTTTGCGCTTCAGTGGCTCGTTGAAGTCGTTTGTGATGAGAGATGTTTTATCCGTTCCCCCACCCCCCCACACCCCCTCACTATGTTCTCTCAATTTTAATTGTTTTATTACATAATAGCGCCAGTTCTAGTCTGATGTGCTGTCACAACAGATATCCCTGATTACCCTTAAGATGCGTTCACGACGACATTAAACGGTTTCTGAACTCTTTGCCGTTTCTTCCCTTTTGATCAGTTTGTTTGACCAACTGAGAATAATGCTATTTGAACTGCGGTGAGACTGAAAGGGTCGCAAGAGAATTATCAAAACAACAAAAGTGCTGTGTTTAAAAAAAAAGAAAAGAACATAATGTGAGTCAGCTATAAGAAACCACGTCAAAACAAGCATTTATAAAGTTTTGCCAATAGGAGGCACGGACTCGTTGGATAGTTTTTAATTAGGTGTTTTGTATGATCTATGTAGATACATGGTTTGCAAATTGCAGCCACATCAGCGGAGGAATCCAAAAGGCTGTTGTCTAATGTGCACATACTGTACAGTGTTTGAAAGATGCAGCCTCATAATTGGACCCAATGATACCAAAACAGATCAAATGAATCATAAAATGAGTAGGTTTTTAATTATTTGTTTATAATAATTATTATTTTTTTTGATTAATTTGCTGTTTCTAGGCAAACCCATTTTGAGCACTACAATTACAGTAGGAGCCAGTGTGTATTTTCACGGTGACAATATTTTCAGTTGATACTGTTAATGTTAATATTTGTATACAATATTTACGCTGAGGTTTAAACCCTGCATGACAATGCATACAATTCTCTCGTGGAAAAGGTACTTTCAAATCCCAGCCAGGGTAAAAATTTAGACACAAGGCTGGCTCTGTTGTGGACCAAAATCCCTGATAAGATATGATTACGATTATCAAACCTGTCCAATAAACAAGTTACTTTTGTTTACAATCCCTGATGAATTCATGATTGGGCAGTCTGACCCCCGAGTGAATAAAATATTAAACAAACCGCCGCATGGGATTCACACTCACAGAGCAGACTTTGATGAGCTGGGTGTCTCCACACTGACTTACAGATTGTCAATGCTGACAATCAAATGACTAAACACCAGTTCACATGTGCATGTGTGTATCTGTGAGCGCAGGATTCACACTGACATGAAGGGCTGCTCGGTTTCCTGTTGACATTCATTTCGCTGCGTGTTTTGCGGCTTATCGTTTTTAACTCGCTCTCCCAGACTCCACACCAACACGCGCTCTAGCCATCGACCTCCCATAAGAGACTATAGGCTAATTATGTCCACTATGCTTTATGTGTTTGTGTTTATGCATTTTTATGTAGCATACAGTGCATGCATGAGTGGTTTGCGTTAATGTGCATGGGAGGTGATGATGAGCTCGTGTATACGCGTGTGAGCTTGTGTGCGGCTGTGTGAGTGTGTTTGTTTGGGCTGTGCTATCATTCTTCATTCTGCTGCTCTGCACACCAGTCCACCTGTCAATCCACTCCTGAGGTTCTATTTTCTCCCATGAAGCAATTATCTACAGGCTGGTTCACGTGTTTATTATCTGAGTGTGTGTGTGTGTGTGTGTGTGTGTGTATGTAGGTGTGTGTAAAAGAGAGAGAGAGAGAGAGAGAGAGTTATCAGTAGTAAAAGGGAGATAGGGATTTTCTCCTGGCTTTTATTTCCTCTGGGATAAGTCACCTACTTTTTCCCTTTCTCATGACATCTGCTTCCCTCTTTTGTCCCAAACACCTTCCTTTCTCTAACTCTCCTCCCCCCCTTCTTCCAATCTACCACCCCCTTTATCCCACCTTTCTCTCACCTCTTCCTCCCTCTTACTTGTCTCTGTCTAAACCTTCTCCTCACCTCTTCCCACACCCAATCCCTCTTCCCCATCCACCTCCTCCCCGTATCTGTTCTTTTCACCCCTCCTGCCCTTCAACTCTCCATCTATCTCCCACCATCACATCCTCCCTGCCTTTAGGATGATAGAAACATTGCTTGGCCAGAAGGAATCTGGTTTTCAGAGCAGCAGATGAAACTTCAGACTTGAAACACTCACAGACATCTGCTTGCTCCTGCACACCCGCCAGATTACACTCATCGTCCTCAATGGATTACAGTATTTTTCTGCGCTCCCTTTACCCTCTCTGACCCTTATATCTAATTCCTTCCATGCTGTTTTTATCCCCTTCCACACTCCAGTCCTTATCGCACCTCTCAACACTGTCTCCCCTCTCTTCTCTTGTTTCAGGATTGTCAGTGATTTGTCATTTGTCAATCATTTTAGGCAGCTGCTTCCAGACTGGTAAATAACACACATGCATGGACAACGCACGCATACATTTTAAACATCCACACACAGATTACACAGTTAAATAGACTGCACCACAATGCCCAATATGGCTCAGTACAATACAGCGGCGCATCCTTGTTACACACAGCAGCAGTGTTTTACTGCACCTCTGCCCATCTGCAAGATTAGCTTTCAGTTTACCTAAGGTTCAGTCTGAATTATAGAGTAATTCAGAAACGTGAGGGCTCTGCAGTCAGCTATTTGATGATTACCCAAACTAGGATCATTTGGATTCCCCGAGACGGAACTGTTGTCAATATTTTACAGCTCCTTGGAATACTGGAGACTTTATTTGTCAGAAATTAATAGTTGGAAAAAAAAACAGTAGGCTTATCAAATGAATTACTAATGTTTGTCAATGTGGAGACCCAGGTTTAGAACTTGGCATCCCATGTGAAAAATGTGTCATGGCGACAGGTGCTCCATCTCCTCTGCCTCTAGGTCATCTAATTAATCTCTCACTCTGTCCTCAACTCAGAGGCTGGAGCTTTCAGAGTCTGTACACAGAGTGCCTCATAACTGGTCACTGAGGTCTGTGTTGTTTCAACAAGGTAGCTACTCAGTGCAACCTTCTTTGGAGGACAGAAGCTGTACATCCTTAATGCACCCCGTTATCCCATGATGCACCGCGCCCTGCGGCAGTCAAGTGTTTAATGAACCATTAGGGCAATTCACATCAACTCATGAAGTTGGGAAATGTTAACTGGCCGTGTGGTACTTACCAGGTATTTGCAGGAAGGTGGTGGTTAATCTCTGGTAAATTATCACTTCACACAAGATAAATAGGAAAGAAACTAAATAATTGAAGCTTACTAGGCATTTCTTGTGAGCGGAGCTATCTACAGTTCCACAGACCTTCCCTCTAATGATAAACTTGGAAACATTTGATGTTCCAAGTGGAAGAGGGCTGCGCCACTGCACTATAGGTCTGTGTGAGGAGGCTCATTTGTGGAACAGCCACGGATTCAGCCCAGCCTCTGGGTCCTCAAAGGATCTCGTCGCCTGTCTTACCCAGCTGCTCGTCATCTGCCGTTCTCTCTCTGCAAATATGCTACCTCTGCCTGCCTCCTTTATTTGCCTCTTCCGACTGTGTAGACTTTTTTTTCCGCAGCACACGTCTTGTCAGCAAATCACAGATAGTAATTATTAATATTAATGATGGCTCCGTTCCATTTGCGTGCGAGTAAGGCAAGCCAGCGTGAAAAATATCCGAGCCTGGAGAGCGCCCGGAAAGTGAAGCTCCTAAAATGGTGGTATCATTAATGTTATTGGTTACACCTGCATACCAAAATGTCTGCAGTGAAAAAAAAAAAAACAGTTGACTGGTTAAAAGCTGTTTTGCTATCTGCGCCTGCTTGTAGGCAGATTTTGGATAAAGCCGGCCCCATCATTTGAAATTATGGTACAGAAATTGTCATGATTAAAATGTTGCCGTAATAATGTCATTGTGAGATATACTTTTGTGATTCGCAATATAAAAACAATAAAACCTGCTTTTTTTTTTTTTGATAAACATGATCATTATATCTAGATATACAGCAATTTGAGCGCTGAATTTGGACATGTACCACTTGCCCATGCCATGACCTGTGCACTCCCTATCACTCACTACAAGTGGATTCATGGATACTTAATCGTCAGTGTACTTATTATAATTACATCTTTTGTAATGTGCAGCTTTATAAACTTCTGGCTGGAATGTCAGTGTGAATGCTTAACTCTCACTAAGCTGACTTTTGTGAGTCCAGACTTGTTTGTCTGCGTTTTATAAGTCCTCTTCAGACTGCCCGTCTCTCTCAAATACTCATATTATTTAAGTATTATAAAAAATAGTTCATTTTATTTAAAACCTTACACGCTTAATCTCTAATTACGCCATCTAAAAGCATTTGTGTCGTTCACAGAGGTAAACATAGACAATATCCACAGAGGAAAGACCCTTTGATACCGTGTGTTGACCCAATTGTACAAAGAGGTTTAGCACTTACTGTTATCTTGTGTCACTGTTGCACTTCACATCATACTCCTTATTATCTCTCTTACTTCCCCCTTTCTCCTCACATGTCTGCACATTTAATATCTAAACAGAATGACCAGATTAAGGCTTTTAATTGGCCCGTGGGTGTTTAATGTCAGAGGGCCTCAGCCACACATTAACAGGATTGTAAGGATTAGTGTGCTCTGTGGATTTTCTTCATGGTGACAGAGAGCGATATCTATCTATCCTGCCTATATTATGAGATTAAAACAAGATTATGTCTTCAAACATGTAGCTTCATACCTCCTTTAAATCCTATGCAACACACTAACCACACTGTCTGTGTAAAATGGGGAAATATATTTATTTATATAATTAATCCCCCCAAAAATATGGTAAGGATGACTGTTTTCTGCAGTCCAGCTTTGTGCCCACACTAGTAAAAATGTTACAAATAATTAGTATTACTTTTCTACATTTTCTCCTTTTTAAATGCAAGTGCCCACTGGCAAGCTAAAGCCAAGGGTGCACACCAAGGACATCCTGATGGTTGACCTGGCCATGATAATAGCTGAATATATTTATCAAGTGAGTTCTATTTCATGGTGTCCATAGTTAACGGACTGAATGAAATCAATGGTAATATTGAATAATAATCATTTATTACCAAACTCAATCATTTAATTTGAAGTGGATATTACAACATGAATGAGGATAAATACCTGTGTGTGTGTGTGTGTGTGTGTGTGTGTGTGTGTGTGTGTGTGTGTGTGTGTCACAGGAAATAAATGACAATAATCCCATTAAACACACTGAAGGAATTATAAGGATTAGAGTATAGACAAGGTCACATCGAAGGCCAGGAAAAGACAGGATTCAATGAACTAAATAAGCAGCGTGTGCGGGAGTGCCTGTTTAGTGTGTGCACGTGAAAACGCCTGACAAAAGAAAGCAGAATTATTGATCATAATGCTGCTGATGGAGAAATGGTAATGACCAGATTGAAAACATTGATTGGGTGAGAATGGACTGTCCTTGGACAAGGGATGCTGTGAGGCACAGTCTGCATCATCCGTCCTCGTCACACTGTGTGCACGCATGCATACCACATATAGTACGTTTATGTCAATATGCACATATGCGGCATATGCAGCCAACCGTAGCCAGGATTTTACAAACACTGAGCCCAAAACCCTCCAATGATTCATGATTAATCAGACACCAAAATAGAAACTTGATCTCTTTTCATGTTTTATTTATTCAATTATTTGTTTAATGATCATTTAATCCATCCTTTAATTTTCCTTAACCACATGTCTTTATCAGGATCATGGGGGGCTCGAGCAAATTCCAGATGACATGGGGCAAAAGGGCAAAAAAGTACCTGGAGAGAACCCATGCAGACAAAGGGAGAATATGTAAAGTCCATACAGCGAGGCCCCAGGGGTTTGAACCAGAAACCTTCCAAGTGACGGTACTAATCACTCTACCACCATGCTGCCCATTGATTTCTTCCAATTAGAATTTTTTGGGGAATGCCATTTTTAAACCTTATTTACATTGCTAGATAATATAACTTATATAATATAATGTATGTGCACTGTTCAAATCAAATTCATGAACCCAACGTCAGATTTGGATTAACTTTGTGATCCTTGGACATGGAAAACTTTTTTTCTGCTTTGTTGGTGTTGGTGCAGGACAAACTGTGAGAGATGGGATGATTTGAGACAGATGTTGCAAAGTTTTCAGTATGCGGCATTCAGCTCAGTGCCACAAAGGAACTCTGAGAAAGTTTAATGCCCGTTGAGAACCTCCTGAGATGTCCAAAAAACACATTAGCGCATGTAAATAATAAATCATGCACTATCTGCACAAGGACACCGGCCCACAGCCCCAATTCTCAAAAGTATATATCAGCAACCTTCAAATAAATGACAAGGATGCTCACATTTTTGCTTTTCTGTGACCCAATGCAGATTCCAAAACTTTAGAAGATTATTTTAACAAACATTGTAAATTGTGTTCATCAATTTAAGCTTTCATTTTGCTCTAATATAATCTAGTACAAGAAGGATTTCCCATCAAGTAGTCAGCAGCTACTAACAGCTAAAGCTTTAGGTCTGTTTGAACATCATTGTTCCACATTTCTTTGGCTAAAAGCTGCCTATTGTTCAATCCTTGTAATTATAAACTGTCGCCTCTGTTTTCAATAACGGCAGCTTGGCGTGGTCTATAATTTAGAGGATCTATTGATGAGTAGTTTGCTGATATTTTTTCTTTCCCATGCCTGAACAAACCCAACCTTCCAACCCTTCATCAATTAACGATCACTCATTAATTGTTATCTTTTTTGTTGTGCTGTTTTCCCATCAGGATTTGCTGTTAGGGCTAATTAAGGGCAGTTACACAACAGTGCAGATAGAAGCTATTAAAGAAATATCCATGTTTAGAAATTCAAACTTTCAATGACAGTCCCTTTTAATTAGATGTAATTATTTTTCCTCTCCATACAAACCATAATTACATTAGAATGTAAATGAATATGAACTTAGTGGATTTCTAAAGGATCACAAACTAACACTTACTAAACTAACAGACCTAATATGAATCCCAGTGTAAATTGTTTCCATCAAATTTATGCTAGGTGCTTCTGAAGTATCCCTTAGGTGAGTCAGCTGTTCAGAACAGGTGCTTTCATTTCTCGGCATTCTGCCAGCGATGTTGTGTTAGCCAGCACCGTGGAGATTGACAGGAAACATGTGGCGAGCCAGGAAACTACATGCCACAAAAGTATCCGGCTAGATTCAAACAGTTAATATTACATGTGCGTGGTAGTGTTCAAGCAGAAAATAGTGCTGCTTTAAAAAATTCACAGGGGTCTGCATTGGAGAGGGCATGTTGCTACAGGTGCCAGAGAGGTGATGAAATATGATCCAGGAAGGCCATAAGGTAGATTTATGTGTTTGAGAGCTTTTCAGGCACACTGTTCAGTGGTTTATAATATAATACAACTTCTCAAAAAGTTATCGAAGTGGCAATAATTTTATCCCCCATGTCTTAAACAATAGAGGCTATTCAACGCCACCTACTTTTTGACTGAGCCCTACATACCTCCACTGCTTCATCCCAGTGGTCAGTGTCTAGTATTCGGAGGAATTATGTCCATCTTGGAGAATGGAAGTTCACAGCAGGGTTCAGAAATCAACGTTGACTACATCTAACCCTAATCCTAAATGTATGAATCCCATTTTGCACACCATAACCACAGTTTTTCCTGCAGATATGCACAACAATTAAGCAATATTTAAAAAAAAAAATGGTAGTGGACATCCAAATATGATTTGGCATTGAGCACAATCCAGGGATGTGCAGAATTAGTGTTCACTGGAGAAAGAATTAGCCGGACTGGAATTTGCAGCTTCATTTCAGAATGATGTGGTGGGTGATTCATTTCTTTTTTTAGGTTTAGGGATTTGTGGTGTGGAAATTTGGCTGTGATTGGGTGAAACCTCTTTGATAAAATTAGTATTATGAAAAGTGCAGTGCCTCACTGAAAAGAAAGAATGTGATTAGAAAATAACAATTTTCTGTCGAGGCTGGTTTAAGTGTTTAGTTTATCAGTGATCCAGATGGGGCAGTGATACTATGTTAATGTCTTACTCTTAGGGTAATTATGCACCCAGCTCTCTCCAGCCTCTCTCTCCATCTCTTTTTGCCAGCCTATTAGGCCATTATGTGATTAGGCTAGGATCAAGCTGATGACTGTCTGACAAATAGAAATACTGTAGTATCTAATGATCCTTCCCTCAGCCCACATAGCCACACTCAGACATGCACAAGACTACAAGGAAATATCCACATGCTCTCAAATGCTAATGCACAGAGCACGCACACACACAGTCTAATGACACTGATCTCATCGGGTTTTCTCTTAGCTTTCTGTCAATACAGCCCTTTCACAGCCACAGTTATGCTAATTAGATACAGAGGCTATAACAATATTAGTCTGCTCTTGTATTGAGAGGCCACAAACACTATTAGTATAAAGCGAAGAGTTATTAGAACAAAGGACCTAACAAAATTAGCGTAGGAGGGAGTTTTGTTTGATTTGCTGCTGTGTTGATAATGCTCATGTAATGAAATGCTGATTTATGTAAGAGTCATGATGCACACATACATAAACACCCACATTCTCTTCAAGTTCGATGATGGCCTGACATAATCCTGAATCATCTCTCAACAAACTGCATTTGTACCATTTGATAATGATTCATATTGCTGCCATCAGCACGAACTTTGGATACAGGTGTGTGTGGTTTTGCAACAGAATGACAGTTCTGTAAAAGATCTCTGTGAGGCTGTACTATGCTGTGTCCATATCAGCTTCACTCACTGCAGACTCTCTGCATAATTGCAGTTGTTTGATGACAATATAATTTGACATATGAAAATTTAAAATGCAATGCAGTCATAGGTTACTGTACAAGTCGAAATAAATAGATACTCTGAGATTGATTGTTTCTGTCTTTGCCGCACGTATCTGGGGAAATCGCGGTATATTTCCTCATTAGATTAGAGTTCTCGCTGAGGAAACAACACTGCGTCTCTCTTTATTTAGGATTATTTTGCCCCTTTAATAGGTACGTTGTGGCAAGTTAGAGTTTGGCACTGATGTGTGTGCGCACGGGTCATTGCTTAGTAACGAAACAACCCGTAGCTTTGCATAGTGCAGCCGCTAGTTTGTGTCAACTGTGACTTTGCATGCACACGTTTACGTTTCCTGCACCTCTGTGAGCTTTGCAGTTTTTACTGAGCTTGAACTGCTTGTGTTTGTGAGGATTTAATGAAATTCAACTTTGTTTTGTTAAAATTCATGTAATGATGCAGTAATGCTGCATCACACTTGTGATTATTTCTCCCCATTTTCAGAGGGACAACAATAACCCCTTATTCATTAAGGTTTGGTTTAATTACATTGGATGATTGCTTTTGGTTGAGTCATCCGTATTTGTTTGGTTTCCATGCACTTCAGAAAAATCTGACTTTGCCAATCATAAGTAGGACTTGAAAGTTGGCATGGACATGACCTTGGGCACCAGTATCATGCTCACAATGAGAGTGCTAATGTGCTAATGTTAAGCAATGTTAAGTTCACCATCTTGGGTCACTGCATCAGCATGCTAACATTTGATAACCGGAAGAAAACACATTGTGTAGCTGAGCCTGATGTCATTGACTGGAACCGCTTAGTTCTGTAGACCTTTTCTCATAATTCAAAGCATTGACCTGATGATGATCAGCAAAGTTCCCTCTGTTCTCAGGGGAACCTGTATGTCTCCTTTATGGTAATCTATCCAATAGCAAATATGTTGCTAAAAAACAGAAATGCCAACCTGCTGTTGGAGCCAGAGGTAAAGTCAGGGGATTCATCCTTTGAGCACCATGAATGTCTACTTCATTAGCAAGGAACACACCATCAACAAGATCCGTTTAAATGATTTATTTAAAGAAAAAATGAAGAAGAAGGAGACTGAAACAGGATGGGATAGAGGGGATACAAGAGCGAAATAAGAGGATGGGGTTATGAAAGTATTTATGGAAATCTCAGAAGTGGCACAGTTGCGGTGTGGTCCTGCTCCTGAAACTCTGCTGATAGCTTCAAGCAAATTTCAACTCATCCAATAAACAGACCAATCAGTCGAAGAACATCACCATCCTTAATGCCATCCTGCCAGCACCAGCTACTGTCCTCAATACGGCTGTGTATACAGTAATACAGAAATTTGAACCGTACAGGATCTGAAAATAAATATTTGAATATGTTATCCCTTTTTAGTAAGAGTCTCCAAGTTGTCAGCACTATTAAAGTAGCACTGTGCGTGCGCACACACACACACACGCGCACACACACACGCTTGTCAGCTTTTCCTTGCATCCTCTGCTGGAGGTGTTGGCAGTCAGAGTGACTGTTCACCGCAAGGATGTCACTTGTGAACATCTAAACTTACGTGTCAATCCAAATACAAGGGACGTTGATTGAAGTGAAAAGACAATGGAGACGGGCATATGTTTTGACACGGAGGCTGTCACATTATGAGGCAAGCATGAGAAAAGACGAGGAAGGAGGACTGGAAGGAGAGAAGAGCTAGAAAAGAGGGAGGGGGAAATGCTGACATGAGTGGGGAAATGGGGCAAGGAAGGATCAAACGAGATGAAACGGGAAATGAGAGGACAGACGGGAGAGGAGACAGAGAAGGACAAAAGAATAGTTCTTCCACTATGTCAGTCTGAAAGATCAGAAGAACCAGGAATTTATTTGTTAAATTTATCAAATCTTCCCCACACTAGTAACAAGTTTAACTCGCTGAGGGGTATAGCTCAGTGCCCTAAATACATTGTGCAAAGTGATTTACATTGCTAATCCGCCAAACTCAAAAGATTGCTGCTCAAGGCTGCCTTATATTGCAGATGTGTTGTCATATCTTGAAGCTTTGAATAATTTAGAAACCTACTCTCAGGCGGTGATTCCACCCCAAACCAGCAGCTTAAATGAACAGCTGTTTTTTTACCGTAGATGACAACTCTTTAATTTTCATGATAAGCCCTTTTATTAAATGACATAGTGGATTATTTGTAGATGATAAGCATTTAAGCGTCACTGCCAAATGCCTTGATAAACTGAAAATGAGATGTCAACCTCAGTCTATAGTAGCGGTCTGAGAATAAACATCTGCACTCAGGCTTCCCTTACAGATAACAGGATGAGCAAAGCAGGAGGGAAACAAAAGTTAAGAGGGGAGACTTCAAATGTCAGGTGAGCTGAACTGAGGATGGAGGAGAGAAAAATGAGGAGAAAGGAGGAGCAGATAAAGTGAGGAGTGCTGATCGAGATCCATCTGGACACTTGAAATATCAGAGCAATTTATATTAAGACGACCTGACCAGCGATCCTGGTTCAATTCTCTGCAAAGCATAAAGTAATGAAGGCAATGATCAGAAAATCAATAAAAATCAATCGCAGTGAAAGATTTGGTGCCCGTCCAAGGCAACAGTTGAGGACGGGGTGCTTTCAGGTCAACCTGTCTTTAAAAAGAAAAAAAAGGAATGATCCTGACACGGTGAATTATAGAAAGCCAGAAAAGTAACCTTTGCTCATTATAAGTTACTTTTTGAGGAGACTGACAACTTCTAGTAGAATTGGTTGTGTGAAGGACTCAGAACAAAGGATTGATAAAGTAGCTGCCAGGTGTTGTAGGAATCAGACACTTGCTTTGAAGTACAGCTCATAATTAGCACTTAATAATATGTTACCGCCCACATCAGGCAGTGATGGGAGCCTGAGAAGAAACATGCTTAAACGTGTAAAAATAAAAGTACTATAATATAGGGGTGATATTTATCATTGTGGGTTACTAGCAAGATGCTAGGATGGACTCATCCTTTGGGTGAAGGATGTAATAAAGGTCTTCAGCATGGCAATTTACTGACTGATAGTTCAAGTGGGTCAAACATGGTTTACTCTACGTGCAGGTCGCATACATGTCAAGCTTTCATATTTGCAAACATGTAATGTTTAGATGGACCCAATAAAATGCTTAATTATTGCAAAACCACCAAATGCTTTCTTTTTTTGTCATGTGAATTTGTGGAAAGTTAGATATTGCAGGAGCCATTTAGATTTCTTTAAAAAATATATATTTTTCACGCAGTTTTGGAGAGGCAAAGAAGCATGTTTCCTGAAGTGACTGTGTCAGACAGCCTGTAATGAGCAGTGCCTGCATCGCGGCTGTAGAACCAATTAGCTTAAAAGGGGTCTAGCGGTGGACTGACTGTATAGGATGGATTACTAGTACACTGTATGTGTGCTGTAATGTGTGTCAGGGGTGGGGGTCACATGTGTGCTGGAATGTGTGTGTGTGTGTGTTTCGTCATATGCTTTTGTGTAGGCAGGAGCCGTAGTGTTGTGTCAGCACAGTTATATTACCCAGATTTATGCTCGCATGTCAGGGATGCACACACCTGCACACACACACACACACACACACGCACACACACAGTTCCCCTCTCTACTCCTCCTCCTCCTCTTCCTCCTCCTCCTCTTCCTCCTCCTCCAGTAACCTCACACTGATTTCTGCAACTGTTGTGGAATTAGAAAATCCCAGTTAAAGAAAAAAAAGAAATTAGCTGGATTTGTTCATCTCAAAACTTATCTGCCACTTAAAAAGAGTGAAGTACAATAATATACACAGAGAAGACGTTAATGTTATGTTTCCAGTTCATGTTATACCATCGATCATATGCAATGATAATTACCACCAGTCTAGTTAAATTACTACAAGCAGAAGGCACATTTAGATCAAACCGAAGTGCTGTGTTTCTCAGTTTTACTCTTAAAAACATTCAAAAGGAAACCTCTTTTTCTTCTCACTAACTCAAACGAGTACATGATGAAACTCTCGTAACAGGGTGAGTGCGGAAGACTTACACTGTAAAGTGAAGACATAAAAAGAACAGTCAGTATCTTTGATTAACAGCCCCAGAAGGCAGAAAGCAAAGCTAACTGCTCCTCGTATATCAGCTTCCCCCAGCGCTCAGCCGGGACACTTTAAACATCACTAAACACGGACAAGCAGTCAGCTAAAGCAAGTTTGGGAAAAAAAAAAAAAAAAAAAAAAAAAAAGATGACCAGCCACCAGAGGAAGAGAGGAAGAGCAAGCTGGAGAGCAGACAAGATAGCTGAAAGGCATATACTGTACATAGGCTAGTAGATAAACAGGACTTTTAAAAAATCAAATCTCACATATGGTATGTTACTACATATGTGTTTTTTTTTATTAACTATGATCACATCAGTCAATCAATCAGATTTTATTTCTGTAGCACTTTTTATACAGCTATGCTAACTGAGTTATCCTTGTGGATCCAGCTACTCATAGTATTGCTTGTTCTTCTGTATCACTGGTTCAGAGTGTCTAATTAAATCACTCCAAACAGACTGTTTTAATCAGAAGTCACATGTCACAGAGCTATCAATCAAACTATCAATCAAAACAGCCAGTCAACAGTGACCCCATCCCCATACATGAAGTGGAATATCCATAAAAAAAAAAAACAACTAAAGGTATTAAGTCAGTTTTTAGATGCCGTCAATCTTCTTACTATTTTTCTTAAGGTAGAGCTGTGGTTTTGTATCTTTATATGTGTGTGTGTGTGTGTTTATGTGTGTGTGCTGCTCACTGAGCTCCATGCTGACATTGATGTAATGCAGATATTTGCCGATGTCTTAAAGCACCCCACACACATTTTTTTTTTCAGGATAATCTTGGATGCACCAGAACTGAACTCTCCCCAAAATTCCCCATTTCAAAAGGAGATATTAAAAATACAAAGTCCTGCTGCGCTGTGGTGTCACCTGCTGTTTCACGGATTTAAATCTCAGAGAGAAAACTGAATTAAAGGCAAGAGATGAGTAGTTGAAGCAGTTGTGGGACTGTCTAGAGTTCAGACTTGTTTTTCGCCTTCTTTAATCCACTGCCATTAAATGGTTTGGAGGTAGGCAGGGGAGAGCTCTCAATTGATCCACTGGGAGTTTAACCCAACGCCAAGAACAACCAGTATGAGCGCTGGCTGCTTGATAGCTGCTGTGCCTAATCATTGTTTAAAGGTGAATTCAGGAAACTGTTTCTAATACCTCTCTTCCAGTATTATATAATTTCTATTCTCAGCATCTCAGTAGGTACTGAGCTTGATCCATGTTCCCGCAGAGTTAGTTGATCTTCTTTGCTCCATCCATTCATGTTCCTGGGTTTTCACAGATTATTGCTTCTTGACTCTCTTGTTGTAGCCTTGGGTTCCTTCCGGGGATTTCTATGTTTAAAAAAAAAAAAAAAATCCCTAGTCTGATAATCCTAAATGACATCATGGAGCTGCAATACAGAACACCCTACTTTTTGACTCCATACCTACATACCCCATGTATTAGGGAAGCTTTTTGGCGCTGGTCGCAAGCCAGCTCCTTTTAATATTTGACTTCATCAAAAATATATTACATTTATTAATAAGCTTAAATGATTGACATGATATGTATCTATCCAGGTTCTGACTGCTGAAATTAGCACGACCCAATCAACTAGGGATAGAGAGAAAATGTTGCACTTATTGTATTGGTGGGACCTAGAAAAATTCTCATTGTTGTACATCAGTCTCACAGAGTGATGGTGTTTTCTTCATCTTGCAAATGCCCTTTGGCTGAATACAGACATCGACTGAAGAGAGCACTCAAAACTGGCAACAGGCAAGACAATTTTGGTCTATTGTCAAGTTGCTTGGAGAATTAACATTAATCAGAAGATGGTCAGCACTAGCTAAAATAAGAAGCTGCAAGCATGTATTTTTACACACCAATTAGAAACAGAAATGCTTTAGGTGTTTTTGAAGTTTATTGATGTTTTGGAACTCCTAAAAGACAGGATATCTCAGACTCTGCAGACTTGATTTTGAACTTGCTGCTGTTTTGCGAGTTCAGTAGTGCAATAATCTGGAGAAAGGCAGACAGTGTGCCCTTTTAAATACAGTACATCAAAGCTTAATCTCTTCACAAAGCGAGACAAGAAAGAGAAGCATCTTTCAATTCAGCGTCTGAGAAGAGAATGATGCAATTTACCTGAACGATGTTGCCTTGGTGCTGTTACAAAGTAGTACAAATAGTACAAATAAAAGTAGGTCAGTTTAGTGTGCCAATTAGTTTTTTCATTTCTTTGGCTATTTACTGGGGCTTGTACATTTTTTAGTGTATATGTTGTGTGCAAACATACATATGTGGATATAAACATATATTTACAGTGAATTTACAGTAAATGCATTGTATATACATACTGGATACTGTGTGATAAATATTTAGGTTTAATGAATGAATGAATGAAGAATATAGAGAATGTAAAATGACATAAACCAGTTATTCTGTGATGACATCCATCATTGGAATTTGAGGTTGAAATCTGTGAAATCCACATGATTTGATGTTTTGTCACAGGTGTCAACACATCATAAACTTCATTAGGAATCCTATGTGCTTTGTATGGCAACAGGATGAAGAGAAACAAACAGAAGTGGCCCGAGATTTTTCACAATAAGCAAACAAGCTGGACTAAAAGAGATATGACAAGGATAAATCTGTATTGAAATGCAGCTCAGGCAAAAAAAAAAAAAAAAGAATATGCTACATTCAAAAGAGGGAAAGGAGACACTTTGTTTTGTACTTGTCAGTGTTCTCCATATTTCTTCATATATAATACCTGTCCAACAAGCTTATATCTTCCATGGAAAGCCAGGTTTGTGAGACAGTTGTGCTGATGACCAGGGAAAAGTTGCTTGTGTTTTCGGAACTGCAGAGTCAGATGTATTTATGAATCCTAGTGGAAGTCAATCCATCCAGTTATCTAATAAAAGCAAATTTTCTGTATGATCCCGGCTCTTCCATCAAATACTGAGTGGAGAACCCTTTGATTTGGAGTGTTACTCTATTTGACTTGTCAAGCTCAGTCTTTCAAATTTCATATATCATAAGCATGATGCAGAGTGTAGTGGTGTGTCGCTGCCTTTAGTATACAGTATATGAGTGTACAAACATGGGTAAGACCAACATAGGCTGTTCTCCCAAGAAAAAAACAACAGTACCAGTTATTCCAACAAATGCTCAAAAACAGCAGAGCCTCTGAGGGGATTCTGACGCCAAGTAGAAGTAATGTAAAATTGTTATGGAGCCACAAAGGACAGAGGTCAAGATAGTTGTATGGGACAATAAAATCTGTTTATTTTTGGAAGTCTGCTATTCCCGTCCTGTTGTCCTGTTCCCTATATATAAGTCAACCTTGGTTTCTCTGAACAATGACTGAATGTTCGGTTTGGTTAATGACTCCACATTATGAAGCAAGACACTTTAATCCAAAGTGTAAATCACATTAACAGTCTCTGTCATTGTGAGCTCATTAAAAATGACATACATATAATGTGTAACTGTAACGTGTGGACTTGCTTATGTATATATGTAGCTGTGTATGTTTGTGCACTGTAATTGAGGAGACACCATGAAGGATGTGTGTAAACCAAATTCATGTTATCAGGTATCGGCGCTAATGAGATTTCACCCATCAAAGACTCTTTATGATTACAGTTATCACCAGAAGTGACCCTTTGCAACCTCAACCTACCCACAGACTGTAACACAGTAACAAACTCACGCACACACACACGCACACACACACACACACACACACACACACACACACACACACACACACACACACACACACACACACACACACACCCATACAGCCATACAAGCAGAAATCCATCTTGCTCCAGGCTCTACAACCCTCAGTCCACTAAACTCATTGCAAGATTCAGACTTTTTTGATAGGAAGATGACAATTTCAATTCTCAGATAGAGTTGCAGACTGTCCTGCAGACAAATAGGCAGACGTGTAGACAAGGTGAAAGATACAAAGTCAGACTGAAAAACAGGAGAACACATAAACGGACTTGTGGACCAGCTACACCAAACACACTTCAGTATGCAGAAAATTTTGTTGGGCTTTTTTTAAAAACATTTGTCGAGGTCGAGCTGCTCTTGAGGCACTAATTATCTTACTGGGGTCAAGTTGAGTTTAAGTGAGAGTAACCACTGGACCATACCATTTAAACCAAAATTACTCTGTGTCTGTATTTTGCAATTCTAAAAGCTTTTGGTTATTTCATGTCAAGGCTTCTTTAGCCAACCTAGCAACATGGCAATGATGGCTTGTCAGCCAGATGGTTGGCTGAGTCCGCCACTTGGTCCATACTTAATATCTCAACTGATGAGTTTTTATAGAGTTGTCATGGAGATCAGCTGTGTCATTCTCATTCATCATTCTCACATATCAAGTTGCTCAGATCTGCAGAGGAAGTCTTTGTGCAGATATCCCATATCCACATTCTGGATATCTGCTGGATAGACATATTAAACTATAAAGCATGACCACTCAAAAAACTTTAACAAACTATTTAAAAGACTTGGTCCATCAAGTGGACGCCCCATTAAACATAGCTGGCTGGTGTCGACTGAGGGAAACTGGTGAGCGATCACGCCACTGCACTTGCGACTCAAACTGCTTGACCAGAGCATCTGTGGGGAAAATGACAGGATCTGGGGGGATAGTGTGAACTTCTGTGTGCGTGCGTCACAGCCACCCAGGGAAGCTCCACTCTGTCAGGTGAAAAGAAGAAGCTGTCAACCCTGTGTTTATCAAAAGGCTGTCCAAACCCTCCATGGAACAACAGTGGGAGTTAGAAGTGACAAGAACCGCAATGCAAGGGCATCAGTCACTCCAAATTGGGAGTAAAAGGGGGGAAATTAATTGGGTGATAGTAAGCATTTATCCACTTTGTGTAATAAATGTATGAATTTCATTGTACTTGGCAGAAGTCTATTACATAAAACACTAAGAAGCACCAGAAAATATGACAAGTCTGGTCACATCGTGAATCTCTTGCCTCAGCGGTTTGGCTGAGTATTTCTCTGGACACCTTATGAACCTGTGTTAAGCCCTAATATGATGGGCTCGGCTGGGGACGCAAACTGCTGTCTGTGGGAGTTTTAATGCCAGAGGGCAAGGGCCTGGTATTGCGAGAGTCTGCCAAAACAGATAATGACAGCCATCAGCAAGGTGTCTGTCTGTGTATGCCACATGGTAGGTAATTATGATGAAAAGTGCGCCCGCAATGTTGCAAGCCCCTTACTTTACAATAAATGTGTTTGATAGAAGGCAGATTGAAATGTGTTTGTGTGTGTGTGTGTGTGTGTTCAACCTGAGAAGTTTAAATGAAAAGCCCTTACGCCCTTAGAAACTATCCAAGTCCAATGCTAAGTGAAATCACAGCAAAGCAGTCTATATCTATACCAGACCTCACAAATATATCACATAGAATAAATCTATTCTGCCCCAACACCGGTGTGTCGGTGATCTTATTATACAATTGCATTAAATAAAAAGTCAATTTTTCAAAAGAGTTCAAATTGTATTTATTTTGTTTCTTCTGTTCAAGAGAAACCTCCAGACGTTGAAGAATTGATTGGTTGCCAGCTGAAGAATGAACAAAGGTGATATTCCCTTGCTAATCCTGAACACGAATTAAATGCAAACAGACGTAGAGCTGCCATTCAAGGCTGTATGGAATCTAAATGTTTTATTAAACCAATTTTAAGGGGGAAACAGGTTTGTTTAGTAGCAGTAGGAGCTTCTATATCTCCTTCTTCTTTTTTTATTATTGTTCTACACTTGCCCTGTAACAAAAGCCAAATTAGTTTAATAAGTAAGTAAAATAAGAGGGTACAGAGCTATGGGAAGCCAGTGGTGTAAGATGTGGGTTGAGTAAAAGAAAGAGTATGAGCGTTATAAAACAAAAGTACAGAGATGTTGAGGCTTCACAGCATGAGAGAGATCGCACCCGCCTCTTAGGTGCAGCCAATTGCTCTGATGACCCACCCAGGCTCCTCAGATAGAACTGAGAAACCAGACTACCTCTTATAACAGAGACTTTCAAATGTATCAACCACCATACCTTATTTATACTGGAAAGCAGTGGCACTGAACACAGGGTGTACATTAGTAGGCACTGGTCTTCAGATTGTCTGTGCCTATGAAAACGTGCCTGACACCTGTACATCCAATTCTGTCATGAAAGAGGAAATAAAAGAGGTCTTAAAGCTTTAATTCAAACAACATAATCACTTGGCGCTTGATTTAGGATGTGTTCTGTAGATCTTATGCAGCTTGTGATAGGCACGGTTGATCTGTTCTCATTCAGACACGGCCTATTTCATGTGTGCGTTGAGGATTTTGAGGCTGGGTTTGCTTGCACATGGGTTTATACAAAAACACTGATTGCAAATGGAAAGTGCAGTTCTGCTTTCGCATTGATATGTTAAGGCAGGCTATGGATGAATCAGATTCTCTTCATTTCCTTACTTTCTGTCATCAATCAAGATCGGGTATACATGGCCACTCCTGTGTGTAGTTCTCAAATCTTACCAACAAAGCAGGTTGTTACATACGGCATGACAGCCACAGAATGCTTTCTGATCTGCCACTGCTGTGGTTAAGGTTTGGTTTAAACACAAGCGCTTGCTTGTTAAGGTTAAGAAAAGATCTCGGTCACGGTTTAAAGTACCGCACCGTTGGTTTGAAAGTGGAAATGAACAGCGCCCACCCATGTCACAGTCACATGATTTATTTACTCATGAATTTACCCTGACCTCCTCCCATAGTGGTTCTCTGAATGTCAATAACTCAGGCACACTAATGCACACTACTCATAATGCACATGGTCACTAGAGGTCGGATAAAATGAAGCACAGATCTTTTTTGGCAGTTGAAATAAAATGAGAAATACTGCCTTGTACAATTTAAAAACTGCACACGGCATTAATTCAACTGCAGATTGCTTAAATTGTGGCTGGTGTGACAGAATACTAAATTCCTGTTTAATGGACTATTCCACTCGCTATTTTCAAACCATCATAATTAAGCAGTTACTGGCTCTTTGTTGAGGCTCTTTGTTGCCTGGTGGCCTTTGTTGGTGTTTGTGATCCAGCAGAGGTAGGCAAAGCATGGGGCTGGATAAGTCTGGCCAGATGCATTATATCAGCACCTACGTTATCATTATATGGTTGCGATGTGTTCCTTTCAGTGGAGCTGTGATGTGTTCACTTTATCCTTTATGTTATTGTCGGATGTGTCATCTCTCTGTGTTGGAATTGTGCATCACACACATTTTGAGGAGATGTGTGATTAACGCTCTGAGGCATACTCTTGTTGAAACATGACTGGTTCAAGTTCAAAGTAAGTCTGTCATGAAAACCAAAAGGTCTAAATACGACTGCTTCAGACAGGAAGAGCTTTGGGGAATCATGGGTAGCTCAGATGGTGTTGCCCAGTGTGCTCCATCAACAGGAATGCTAAAATCTGAAATGGCAAAACTGACTTTTTGATCCCCTCTTGAGTGTTGCCCAGTGTCTTGAAGTGAGATGTCAGTTTGATGACTATATAGGCAGTATATAGAGTTTGCAGCTTCACAGGACTCTCCTGGAAACAGCACTTCATACTCGTTAGCTTTCGATCAGGCAGATTTCCAATTTAAAAATCTCAATGCAAGAGAATGCTTTCTGTATGTGTAATCATTTTTACTGAAATTCACATGATATGACATAATTGAGAGGACATTATACAGCATATGTCATCTGGATTGTACCTCTTTTGTCTGCATATCTTTTTTTCTATGTCTGCACAAGTTTGAGCCTAGCTGTGTGCGTATTAATGATTGATCAGGGTCTGAGATTACTTGATAGAACATGCAGGATGTCTTTACAGATATCACAAAGGAAGGAGAGATATGAGAGGAAGAATGGCAAGATGCCTTCTGAGATTGGATTTGTGACAGAAGAGGAGGAGGTGAAAGGAGAGCATGACAAAGACATCTTACTGGAGAGGCCTCATGGGTCAGCATCCTGACAAGAAAGGTCACTTGGGAATCTGTGAAAGGAAAGGGAGTAAAAGGTGGAAAGAAATGTTGGAACAGGAACAGATAGCGAAGTGGAGCTGAAAATAAGAGGTGAGAGGAGAGTTCTGGTGTTGAGTGAAGAGGAAAGAGAGAAGTGAGGTGACAGGGAGCATGGAGGAAAGAAGACAACATGGTTGACGAGAGGACAGCATATGAGGACACTCAAAGCAACCACTGCTGACTTCTTCTTGGTGGGTTTAGCCAAAATAATGTAATATATCATCGGATAAACAGAAAATAAGACCTGAAAAAATGCTGATGCTCCGGTTTCTGTCTGTGTTTCTTTCAGTGTTCAGCATTCAGAGTCTTTGTCTTTAGGCATGGTTCTGAAATGCTGTTTAGGTTTAAAGGACAGTTCAGCTCTTTTACCACACAGGCCAGTAAACAAAGCAAAATGGCTTTCCGTCAAACTAAGGGAAGCAGATACATTCTTCAGATTCCTGTCAGATAACACTGTAAGAAGGCAGACTTTCAAGCTGTCTTTTGTCATTATTTGCTGTATTTGCTACTCCTAAAATTGACTACTTTGTTTGGAAATCCACCTCACAGGAAAGCCTATTCCAAACCTCCCCTTAGTGATATGATCCCAGTAAAGATAAACCACTAGATCTCATATTAGGCCACTGTAAAATTATTCATCACAAGCAAACAAACAACAGTAAATTGGATGCATTCCTCAAAATAGTAGCGTACTGACAAATCTGAATTGAATATCTAAAAATCATATCCTACAGTACCACACATGAGATGATAGGTTGAATATACTGCACATATTCATGGTCACGCGTCATCAATAGAAACATAAAATACACAAGCGAGAAATGGGATGACTCTTTTGGAGACAAGAAAAAAAAAAAAAAACTAAAAGTACATCACAGGTCTTCGAACCATCTCTGCATAACATTAAATACACTGGAATGCATAAATAATGCATTAAATGAATGTTTAATACATTATTTATGACATCCTTGTTTTATATAATACAACATGCACAGTGGACGAAACATTAAAACGTGCGGGCGCACAATTTATTTATTGAGGCTCCGCTCCTCTTGTATCTGTGCCGCTGAACCTCTTGGCCTGTTGAAAAGCCTCTGCAGCTCATCAGGAATGCTGCTGCAACATGCTGTGATTCACAGCTATATACAGGACTACAGGGCAACAGCAAAGACTCCAGCTGGATCAGAATGAAGTGCCAAGTCCAAAGTAAACAGTCAAATTACTGTTCCATTTTTAACCGTATCCTTTTTTCTCATGTGGTATGGTATCGGCTGTAGCTAAGGTCATTTGGCTTCATGACAGCAATCCGTGGTGCAAAAATGTCCAAAATGTTACAGAATGAAATCAATGGATGAAATAATCTTCATATTAAGAGTGAGTTTTCCCCACAGGTAATCTCTGCCTACAGAATATACATTGCTTGTTTGGCCTTAAGGTATGTTATCTGCTGTCTTTATCAGTAAAGTTATGGGTCCACAGGGAACCATTTTTTGCAGTTCTTGCTTCTTTCTCCTTATTTTGAAGAGTAGGACAAGCTGTTTACTTTATTGAAACTTTGCTGAGAGCTATATTTTAGCTTTATGTCGAGAGAAAAAAAGTTTATGTATTTATGTTTCATATTACCAAAGGAGCACTTCCTAAACATCTGTCAAGTCTTCAACAAACAGGCTGCTGAGTGGACTGAGGTGGACTCCACAGCTGATGAGATGAGTGCTGCAACACAAAGCAGAATTTGATTTTACTGTAAATAACTCTACCTCTCTCCCTCGCTAACACACAACACACACACGTAGAACAGCTGTTAGTGCTAAAACTGCGGTGGTAAATTACCACATCATAAATCTGATGTTTCTACGAGTGGGCCAGACGCCATTCTCTGCTGCTCACATGCATCACCACTGCAATCAGCAAAAAGCTGCTCCTCAAACACACACACATACATAAAACACACATGAACATCTCACATCACGCATAAAGCGCATGCTGTACAGTCCAACACAAATTGTCCTGCGCTGTGAACAGAGAAGCTGTATGACCATATGCCAACCTGCCACACACTGTAATATACTATATAATCAAACATAACTGTGATAGTGATTCATAAACTCTTCATGGGAATCTTTAGTCTGATTAAATAATTAAAAGGCCTTCCTGTTACCCACTGCACATTTATGCAGCTTTCCAGCGGTGGTGGAGGATCTAAATACTGATGCTAGAGCACGAATGGCATACTGTAAAAACACTCTGTTAGACTGCATCGAAAAGGTTACTTACTAAATAACACACCGGCTCTGTAAAGTGGAATGTAAACAGCTGCACCTGAATGCATTGCGTGTATCCCTGAGGTCTGTCAAACGTAGCAAGTGCATTTCAAACTGCATAAAACATTTGCAAAGTATTTTAAATCCAGAATTGTTCGCATCCGTGTTCCTGAGCTTGCATTCTCCTTCATTCCAGTCGTTGTTGGCGCATTGCAGCATATCTTTTTCACATCGCCGCCACCTGTAGATCATCGAAACAGCATGAAACCAGTGGTAGAAATGTGTATCATGTTATCCTCTTGCTCGTGTGTTCTCGTGCCTGTACACAAAACAAACAAAGCATGGACCCACTCAGAAAAGGACCTCTGTAGAGTTACTTAAAGATCTAAAAATCTATAGGTAACATCTAATGTACAGTAGCTTCCTAAAATGTTGGGAAGTGATGATGACAGGATACTGCATGTCATTGCAAAGCATGCTATAAATTAGTCAAGAGTAAGAGTAGTAAGTCAGATAGCGCTATAAATAGTTGACTGAAATCATGACTGTGAAGTTTTTACAGGCACTTGTCCTGCTAAGTGATAAAAAATGCACAGTTCAGATTATACTTTTAAAAGAACTACATTAATATGTATAATGCAGACACCGTAGCTGGCAATCATCATGGTAAATTAACCAACTAGCATGATTAGCCACTGCATATATAGAAGCGAATGAGTTTCAAGCAAGCAGTAACAGAATAATTTAATAAAGCTTCATAAAATTATATATACAACCAAACCCATTAAAAAAAAAAAACGACTTATGTGGGGCTTCGGAGCACTGATGCATTGATTAAAACTGGATACCGTGTTCAAAGATGGTGCCTTGTTCAGTCATAAGTTGCTCAAAGTTGCTGAAAAAGCCTTTGCGGACTGTGCATCTTTTGGTTAATGTAGCATGAGCATGCGAGTCCTTCTTTGTCCTGGCCTGTTGAGTGTGGCTGTAAAAGGTATTCACCATTTTACAGCCACTCCTTGTCCAATCATAGTCTTTTTGGGGGAAAGGCTTTCTGGGCCACTTTGCATTATAGAATGAATGCAATACTCAATGCAACTACTACAACAAAAGCACAGCCTGCAGCTTTCAGCCCAGCATCAGTCAATGGAGGCTTGGACCATGCAGGCCAACCTGACAGCGCATGGAGCTAATGCACTTAAATGTAGCTTCAGGTCACTGAGATGCATATATATCATATTGACAATGAGCAACGTGTCACTTGTGGCGGTTCACCAAACAAATGCAGAAAGCATATATGACATTTTGAATGCTGGTACAATTCAGTTACACCACCTTGAAACAAAAATGTAAAACAAGTTAGAGCGGGGTGGACACAAAATCAAAGATAATACAGATTTAAAGAAATGCTCGGGCAGGCTATGTGTGTGTGCGTGTGTGTGGCTCATTGCCATATCGATTAGTTTACAAAAGCTGCCTGCTCAGGGGTTGTGGTTTATTTGTGTATGAGTCTTCCCTCCCAGATCATCTCTCTCACTTAAAATATGCATCTGGAGAAAACAGTAGGTATGGTACACTGTAGAGATGGACGTAAAATAAGGATAAGGCAAAAAAAAAAAAAGAGAGAGAGAGAGAACAGAGATTGTAAGGGAGTGAAAATGGAAGTCAAAAGCGTTAGAAGAGGGAGAAAGGAAAGAAAGAATCATGGCATATGAACAAGGGCCAGATGTAGAATTAAAATTCCCTGTTTTAGTGTTTAGTATGCTGAACACATCGTGGATCACTCATCACTATCCAACTGCCTTGGCACTCAGGGCAGCACTCTCTCTCCACCCCCCCTCACTCTCACTCTCTCTCTCTCTCTCTCTCTCTCTCTCTCTCTCTCTCAGTCTTTGATGCCAGCTGAGCTGGAGAAAGGGATGGGACACGAGGAGGGGGTTGCTGGTGGAACCGCACAGTGCAGATGTGAAGTGTGAAGCCGAGTTGCCACGCTGCGTGCAAAATATATCACAAGTTTAATCCTATGGACTCACATGGAGGAGGAGATGATTGATCATGAGCTCGCGACACAAGAATCAGTGCATTACTTTACAGATGAGGAGTGAAACACAGACTCATCAGTCAAAAGCTTTTGGGCTTTTGAGGTGATTTTTGGCTTTTAGTTTATATTAACGTGAAAGCCTAAAAAGAGACGCAACATGAATATTGGAGAGGGTTGTGCTGGCACAACACAGAGGGCACTGGATGCTTATTTCTTATTTAGCCGTGGCTTAATTTATTATAAAATACTGAACTTGATTATTTAGTGAATGAACCTTTACAATCAGCTGTTTCTATCTGCATGTCTGCATGAACGGTCAGTAATGGCCACTGCACTAATCATGTCAGTTCTATACTGAGCAACATCTAATTAATACTCAAAGGCACTCAAATTCCCAGAAGTCCCACCATAATCAAAATGCTATAATGTAGTTGCCCAATGCCCAGTTGTGCTAATTAGCCTATTATTCATAAGATGAATGAATTCATTTGTACACTAAATGTTTCATCTTAACAGGCGCGTTTCCACATATTTTATAATATTGAACTCTCTGTCTCTGTATCACAGACTCAGTCATGTACCAAATGAAATTGCTGTAATTACCTTTTAATGTATTTTTGCTTTGAATGCAGAGCAGCTATTCTGTGGTTGACACCAAGTTACTCAAAGGTGCTCTAAGAAACTGAAGTAAAACCCGCTATATATATATATATAGCGACTCGTTTACAACAAGTTTGAGTTTTCCAGAGGGATCGCTGAACAGTTCAGTGAAGCTTAGTGGTGCTAATCAGTGTGGCAACAGACAAGATAAGATGGCATCTCGTCCTCGCCTGACAGCTATTATTACAACCCTGTTAAAGAAAGCTACTGTTGTGGTAGTCACAGCCCAGCAGAGTCCAGAGGATGGAGATGTTCTGAGTGTGTGTATGTGTGTTCATGCTTAGATAATTAAGAAAGAGACAACACCACAATAAAGCAAAGGAAAAAGAAAGAGATAAGGAAAGAGAGGGAGATTTATCAAAGGACACAGACACCTGTTTATGTTCAGTCTACCAAAGTTGATTTTTCTGACAGGCTGGAATTCCAATTAGCACACGGGGGAATGCAACTATTGGTGAAACAATCCAATTATTGTTTGGAGCAGATGTTTTTTCTAGAAAACAATATGCAGCCAGAGACTGTTTTCGTCATTAGCGATGTTGCCTCTGGAGCAACAACAATATATAGTTAAAGTGAATAAATCCCTGCACAGCCCCCAGTTTACATTTCCCATTTCCAGCTGCCTATCTTTATGTCTTTCTTTTGCCCTTTTT
This sequence comes from Nibea albiflora, assembly GCA_014281875.1. Lineage (NCBI taxonomy): Eukaryota > Metazoa > Chordata > Actinopteri > Sciaenidae > Nibea > Nibea albiflora. The sequence goes on from CM024803.1 coordinate 8,174,145, forward strand.
TCATTTCTCTCTCTCTCTCTCTCTCTCTCTCTCTCTCTCTCTCTCTCTGTTCGTTTAAAATGTCTTGTGTGTCATTCCTTCTCTCTTTTTTTTTCCATGGTACAAATAAATGAGATTTGACAGCACATGTAATGAAATTTCTGATATGCTAACCCTTGAAGTGAACAACTGAATCTGTCCACATCCTGAGACCATGTCAGAAGACAGGAAATCTATGATTTTGTGTCCATTTGAGACTCTGAGTAGCGACAGAAAGGTGGATGACAGACAACTAGTTGGGAAAAGCGGATGTCTGGAAGAGAGTGTGGTTATTGATCCATGATGCGGTACAGTAATGACTTTGCTGTCTCTGTTTAACCTGTCTCGTGATAGACATACACACATACAAACCAGTGCACAGAGACCCTCATACACACGCATGGTCGCAGACAAAAACTAATTGTTTTTGTCACGGATTTTCTGAAGAAGTGATCAGGATCCCATCTCACTCCACCCGGGTTCCCATCGGGCTTTCTAATCGCTTGATAAGGGTTTTAACTGGATTTCCCCCACAGAGCAACTCCAGCTCTGATTGGTTAGCGGGTGCTGGAGGGCACACTGGAACGTGGGGGTCAGGGGTGCCATCATTATTAGAAACAACGAGGGAAGGAAGGGAGCAAGGGATGGTGTCCACTCGCACACGGAGACTGGAGACAGATGGCTCTCATGGGATCATATTACACAGAGGGGTGAGGAGAAGTAGGGTGTGTAGCTGCAGGAGCAAGCAGCAGGTGCATGAATGATCAGACAAATGATGGTTGCTTCCATGTGGTTGAGACTGTCTGTGTATTGATTCATTTCTTCTTTGTCATAGCCTTTGTGAGGAGCCTTTCTTTCAGAATTTTTCTTTAACTTTAGCTGGCAGATTAAGGGTTAAACGCTAAAGTAAAATTAGTGTAAGATGTTTGGGAATAAACCTAAAATGTGTGTTTGCCTGCATGTCAACATATAGTATGTGTGTTACTGCAAATAATGCATGCATGTGTTTGAGTACATCTGTGTGATTCTGTAACTGCAGCTTTGTGTGTGTGTGTGTGTGTTTTCACCTTCAGCACACACTTGTGTATGTGAGTTTACGTGTGCTGCGCATATCAAATATGTGCATGCCATTCAGCTTCTGTGCCTGCAGATAGGCACATAGTATAGCAACGTCTACCTACTCAGGCATCGGTGTGCTCAGGTCTATGTGCGACTTTGAGAGTGTGTATGCCTGCATCTCGGACGTGTTTTCATGTGCGTGTGTGCTTGTGTGTCTCTTTTTGTGCTTGTGCGCGCGTGTATGTCTTAGTAGGCCCTCAAGTGGCAGGTCCGCTGTCTGTCACAGTGATACAAGTTGACAGCAGGGTCTTCTTCAATGAGCTCGTTGGAGCTCAGCCAACAACCTGCTCTCCACCACAGTTAGTGCCTCTTCCTCTCTGCCCACTTCCCCCCTCCCTCCCTCCCCCTGTAAACCTCTCTCTATCCCGTCTTCGCCCCCTTCTCATTGATATTCTCTTTCTTCCGTCTTTCTCCCTCTCCCCTTTTTAACCTTCCTCTTCCCTTTTGAAAGGTATTCCACCTGGGTATAATGAGAGTGTAAACACAGGAGGAAGGAAAGCGCTTCATTTTCTCTGCCTACCACTGTCAAACAATGTCAACACACCTAAAGGCACAGTTCTATCACGAGGGAGCAACTAAACACTGGAACATCCCACTAGGGACAAGGCTGTGAAAACAGAGCCAAATGACCCATGTAGTATAGAAATCAAACTTGTTGAATGTTGCACAGGCAAACATTGTGTGTGTGTGTCAAGAACTTAGTAGCGATCTCCAGACTTGAGACCTGCTTGGACCTTTTTTTTTTCAGTCATGTCGCAGTGTTGTGAGAGCTCAGCACTTACTTTGGTCATCACAATGTTATAATAACTGATGGAACAAATGGTTTGAAGCTGCCAGTACTTAGCTTCTTATGGGATTTGGCTCTCAAATTGAATTAAGACAGGTTAAACAGGAGTAGATGTGATGAGAAACTGCAATCAGATTTTGTAATTCACATCCACCCAAGAAGATTACATTGTAAAATGTTCTACTTACCTTGTTTATGCATGGGTGCGGTTTCCTGCTTCTTACAAAGTGAAGTATCCACCTGTCACCTACAGCTAACCAGCACATTATGGCTCTTTGATTTACAATTCCCCACCTGCAATATGTAAAATGCATCCACTGAACAGCAGCTTAAGCTTTTAGTGTGAAACAGTACAACTCTTTGAATTAGCAACAACCTAACACATTCCCAAAAGAGATTTCAGAGAACATTCTCATTGATGAAAATTATGATTATCATTTTTTAACTGAAATGTTTTGTGCAAGGTTTGAGGTTTCTCTCAATCGATGAGTTGGTGACCACTGCACATAGGGCTACTTACTCTGGAGAAATTAATGTCATCAGAATGGGACAATTAGTTTAAGATGTTCCCACCTTTGTTCCTCCAACATTGGTCATTTTACTTGATAAATATTCACGGGGGATGGCAGGTATAAAACATGGTCCATTTTCCTGTCTAACTAGACTCACCATTCTGGAGGGCTTTTAAGCCACGTCCCATACCCATACGTCTCAGTGATAATCATGTGACTTACACCACCAGCCATTCTTTAGTTATCTGCCTGTGCACTGCGATTGAATCATATCACGCTACCTCTGTAGTTTTGTTCATTTAGACTTTGTTGCATTTGTGCTGAGGCAGTCAGTCAGCTTGAGGAATGCAACCCACTGCTTTGTTGAGCAACCCCACTCCCTGATATTGATCGATCCAATCAAAATGATTAACTAAGAGAGAGGGATGGCAGATGGGAGGGGTGAGGGATGATCGGGAGAGCAAACAAAAGCAAATTAAGCATTGGAATATGGGGATGGATGAGGGGAATCAGAGCAGGAGGAAAAGAATACATAAAATGTCAAAGCAAGAGAAGGACAGGATGGATGTATGATGGGACATTAGAGGTCTGGGAGGGTAAATCAGATTGCTTTAGGGAGAAGAGAGGAAGATAAGAGATTGCTCACATGTCTGAATCATCATTTGTTGCCCCAGCTTAATGTCTCTATGGTTGTGTTTTCATAGCAACGTTAAACACAATTAGCCCTGTGGAGCAAAAATCTTTAGTATGTTTAGTTAGTATGTTCTCTGTCGTCTAAGTTCATGGCTACGGAGTGTAGTCTTGGGTTTTAAACAAGAATAGAAACAACCTAACCAATGGGACACAAAAAAGCGTGTGTGCATCCCACCTCTGCTTTAAAATACCAAAGATCACCCTGCCAGGCTCTGTTGGATCCAGCTGCAGCTAATGACTATTCCAGGCCCACCTAGCAGTTCCTGTGTCTACAAAACCCAACAAATTGTGTTCCTTTTATGTTATCAGAGTGTTACCAATTTGTTCTCAGCAACTCTAATATCACACTAAATTGTGTCATTTCCTCTCCTATTTTCATTTGGACCAGTATACCTTTAGAGTCAATTGTTGGTATTGTTGTTGTTGTGCATGGTGCAACTTTATGCATAATCAGGGTCTCGCTGCTGCATTACAACAAACTGAATAACAGTTGAAATTGTCAAAGCAAGAAAGTTTTATTCATTAGCATCTTTTCTTTTTTGTCTTTTGCTGATAAGGCCACAACATTTTCTTTTTCAGTGATTAAACTGCAAATCACCGCTACCCTTAATTCATCATCAAGACGGCACGTCTAGCCATAGTGGTTCTGTGAGGCTGCGCCCCTTTAACACGGGGGTGCTGTACTACTTATTATGACAATGCTAGCATGCAGGTGTGGAGTAGGTATAATGTTTACCATGTTCAGCATCTTAGTTTATGCATCTGAGCATGCTGAAATTTGTTTTGCTAATTAGGAATAAATACAAATTACCACTCAAAGTAATGTCATTAGTTTTACAGGTATTTGGTCATAAACCAAAGAACCCAGAAAATGAATGATGTTGGCACAGAAGGAAAAAATCTGTCCAATAGTTATCAAGGTATTTAATACAAAATCACAAATGTCAACCTTCAATAGAGGAAAAGTCATTAGGAGTCCCCTTCTGGGGAATGGATCGGTCTATCAATTAGATGTTGAGCTATTCCACTGGTTAAGTGAAAACTTTGATCTGCTGGTCGTTCGAGAGTAAAAGTCAGGGGTCATACAAAGTTGGAATTCACCATCTGGTGACAGCAGCAATAGTTGTTGAGATATTTCAGTCTGAAACAAAGTTCTGGACACCACCTCATCGATATTCCCATCCCTAGAGGCATGCAGCCAGCATAGTTAAAATGGTCTAATGTTGTCAATATTATGCATGGATTTTCTAAGATTTTTTCTCTGCTTTTTTCCACTAGTTATGAAGAATCCAAGAATCCAATCCCCTGGCAGGTAAGACTGTAAATGTTTGTTCACTATATTGAGTCTATATCTATTGAGTGTGCTTGCGCGTGTCTAATGTACATGTCTGTTTGTGTCCTTTATTTACCTTGGGGCAGTAAATCAACCTGTATATGTCTGCTGTTACGACTGTAGTTTATGAGCTGACAGCAGATGCAGGTAGAGGGAGAATGACAGATATATGACTGCGTGTGTACAACTGTCAGACAGCTATGAAAGCCACACATGTATTTGTACATTAAAAAAAGAGCCACAGACAAGTTACACATACAGAGTGTCACCTCACGGTGATGCGCCAGGGGGTGAAATTTTAGCTGCTAGTATAATGCAGTGATGAGGCATTTGCCGGTAATTTTATTACATTTTTATAATACAATTTTAGAATTAAAACAGGCTCAAATGTTGCTGAATTATTCCCAAAGGTACACTACATGATTTAATAAGTAAGCTAATATAAACTGCACCTTTCCCCCCGTGGCTGCATACCTATTAACATGATCACGCAATAAAACTATTAGCAGCCAGTTGGAATGTAAAGTCATTGTTAAAGACGTCCTTGTAAAAGTGTCTGTAATAGTGATTAAGTGCACCTGAAAAGCTACAAAATCCAGGGTTTAAACATCAAACCATTTAATGTAATGCATGATTAAATCAAAGCCGAGTGTACGACTGATAGTGCCTGCTGAAGTGGCAGAGTGGAGATTAAGTGAAGAGAACTTTAATACATGCACAGTCACATACGCACACAAGCTCTGGCAGTGTGTCTTGTGTTTACATTTTCGGTGTCCTTTAATTTTTGTAAAGGCATTCCTGACAAGCCAAATTGCTGCATAAATATAGCTGACTTAGAATTTTGGGCCTGCTAACTCCTCACCACTTGAGATAAGTGTTATAAATATAAATACATACAAAGAGAATCTTTTTCACAGATACATGAATCATTGCCAACAATGTCAGACCACATGAAAATGTGGGTGAGACGTTGATTATTTATATTGAAACTGATGACTCATGCATACACCGGACTCCCACAGAGGATTATGTAAATAAAGAAAACTACCATTGTGAAGTTTTAATTAGATTGGTCTTTAAAACGTGGCCATATATGTCAAAAATGCAAATGGGCCTCAGTAATTTATTATATTTAAGGCTTGCAAGATTAAATAAGAAGATTAAACGTAAATTGGTTCACATATTGGACAGGTCACCATTCCAGATAAAGTACTTAATGTAAGAGCATAAATCTGGCTCTCGTGGAAATGTGTTTCTTAAGCAGTTTGCCAACTGGTTCTTGGTTGACTTGATAATGCGTAAATACAGCAGACATCAAAACTGCCGTCAAAGAGTTGTGATGGAAGAAACACCTTTGTGTTGCAGTATCGACAAATTCTATTTTGTATACATACCATTTAGATATTTTGGACAGCATTTTCTTACCTGTCAAATGTATTTGCTGCTGAAATTGCAATTTCAAAGCCTCTTCACACCTGACAACCAGAGACATTTGTTTAAAGGAGTGCGGTTTGGTAATGGTCATTTACAGTTACAGTACAGCACATACATTTTGCCCCTTCACATTTGTGCTTGTGTATTGATTAAACAGAATTAATTAATCAACTTTTTTACTTTGTACAGATGCAGGCCTGGTAAGATAGGCTAAACATCCTGGCCTGACAGATCTGTACTTTTGAATCTCACTCCCAGAGAGAAATCCAAAATGTGTCTCTCTAAAGCAGGAGCATGTGAAAGGAAACTAACTTGTTGATTTGGTACAGGATGTTGAGTCACTTAAGGTTCATGCACCAAAATATACCACAAAAAAACATTGCTCAACTAACCGATCACAGGCAAACACAATTCTCAATAATTCATGACTAATAATTGCATAATTATTGTTTGATTTGTAATTTATCACACCACCTCGTTACTCTATGTTCTATTCTGTCTGTAGCTACTGGTCTTCCTCACTGTGTGAGCGTGGGTGTGTTTGCACGGGGTACTGCACTCCATTACTTGTCCCCCACTGTGAACCCCATGTGTCTGATGTGTCATTCCTTGCCTTTGCTTGACGAGCGTGCCACCTTTCTTTCCATCACAGTCTGATGGTCAGTTAGATACACACACACACACACACACACACACAAGCATGCATGGACAAATCCAACAGAGAAAGCACACACATTACAATGTCCAACCTGAGTTGAAAAAAATAAAATAAACTGTGTGATCAGACAGATTTAGAGGGATACCACAAAGCGTTGCCCAGCATGGGATGTAGTTAAGAAAAATAGGTAGACAGAAACTCAGTGGGGAACTGAAGATAAAGTTTCATTTTTTTCTTTTAACAAGGCAACCAGTGGTTCAGTGGGCCTAAACACACACATGCACCATGGTGCAACACTTACTTCCTGGCAAAATCTGTGTGTATCTACACACGTATATGAGTGTGTGAGATTTTTTTTCTCAGCTTGAGATATATATACAGTATAAATATATATAGAAGGTGCAATTGTGGTTCTCAACTCAAATAAGGATGTTCCTCCTGGGACTTGGTGGTGGTTAGTGGGGAAGCCATTTTGTTAACATTTGGATCATAGATTGTGACTTTGAATGTAAACATGTAGAACAAAGCAAATTTAAACTTCAGAGATAGAATTCTGCATCAAAGAGTTCAAAGAGTTCCATTCCATGCGGAATGTTTTGCCAACTCTATATATAAGGCAGGCACCAATCAGACAGTCAGACCGTTTCAATCCTTTGAACAGGTGACACCTCAGTGTAAAAAATACTTGCGAAAAGAAAATCTCCAAGATACGGACTACATCTGTGAATAAGAGACAAACTACAACAGCGTTTCTTTGAGACTCATCAATCCAACCAAAGAAAATGGATAAAGCATGGAACTCAGGATTGTACCAGAGGACCTCTGAACCTATGGAGGTCTGCGCTTCCCAGAAGAGCAGGGAAAATGGACTTGACCAAGGCTGGACCAAGATGATGAGCGAGTTGCATAAAATATCCAGTAACAAAGTCAAGGAAACCAAGCAAAGGCCAAAGACGTGGAAGAAAGACAAGAAGCCCTTCTACAAAGCCAGGTTTCCCGCTGATGGAAGAAAAAACAATAACAAAAGGTGGGAGAAGGAAAAAGACCTGCAAGTGACTCATGTGGCTCCCGCAGCTCCTGTGGCTCGAAATGAAAACACCACTGAGCTCCAGAGGGAGAAGCATAAGAACCAGGTTCTCCAAAAGGAGCTGGAGCGAGTCACCAGGTTATACAATGAGCTCAACGAAAGGTACCAGTCTGACGTCGGCAAAATCAGACAGCAGGCTAACACCTCTCAGTATCACCTTGAAAATGAGATTAAGCAGAAGACACTCCCGCAGACGTGTTATGAAAAACTGGACGCGGCTCACACTCTCAGCCAGCAGAAGTTCTCTGCTGAGCTGCAGGGAGAAGGGGACACGTGTAAGGCTCTCCATGAACAAGCAGACCAGCAGAAGTTCTCTGCTGAGTGCGCCACAGAGAAAATCAAAAATCTCCAACACGAACTGGACACCATCCGTGTTTCACACAGCCAGCTCAGACAGTTGTACGACACTGACGTCGTCACTGTCAGACAGGAGGCCGAGACTCTCCAGCGTGAGCTTAACAGAGAAACCAAAGCTCATGCAGACACGGTCTCAGAGGGCTGGCGTGTGATCAACGCACTGAGGGCTGAGCAGGACGCCCTTCGTCAGAAGATGGCAGAGGACCGACAAAACACCTTCAAAAGGGAGAGGACTTTTGAGAGAGAGCTGAGGGAGCTGAAATCCCAGCTCAAGGAACAAATCTCAGTTAACCTCAAGCTTTCCACCAAGCTCCAGGCTGAGAAAGAGAAGTATGGGGCTCCCCGAATAAGATTCAGATGTAAGGAAAAGGACGAGTGTGAGCCAATGGAGTATGAGCTGACCATCAACCCTGGATCACCCCTCAGACACATGGAAGACGTTGAAATGTCCGAGGAGAACCTTCCAGAGACAACAAGAACACCATCACTCTGGAAAAGTCCCCATCACTTTCTGGGACTGAAGTAGGTTGACATAAAAAGATGTAGTGGGTTTCCTCCGGGTGCTCCGGTTTCTCCCACAAGTGTAGTCACATACACCAAACAAAAAAAAAAAAAAAACATCAAATTTATGTCACCTACATATACCAACATCAACACAAATTTCATTCAGAAAAACTATTAAAAAACAAAAAAAAAAAAAAAAAAACTGTTCTGTGTTTCAACACCAGGAGCAGCACGCTAAAACAAACAAACGAAACAAACAAAAACAATAATAAAATAATATCTGCATATATTTTATTTAGTTTATTTTGGGGGGAAAACAACTTTCTAAATGTTTAAAGGTGCTATATAAAAGTTAGATATTATAGAATATTATATATTATATTATAGCACAGCAGCAAAAAGAAAAGCGTAGTACACACTACAGAAAGTAGTAGTAAGTAGAACAAAATGGCAACACCACGAACAGACAGTAGTCTGTTAAGGAATGTCTTATAACCCACACAATAAACAAAAACAATCAAACAACTGCCAAACAACAGAGTACTTGAGGTAAACTGGCATGATATAAAAGGAATTATAAGGTGAAGTGACCATGATATAAATAATGCACATTGTAAGTAATTAGAATGGAATTATAAAATAAAGATAAAGATAAACATAGCCACAGTCAGAGAAAGTGTTGGTTTGGTTGTTTGTTTTTTTTTGGATTATTGGTCATTAGTATGAACAAAATGAGAGCTCTGAAAAATAACACAACACAGACCAGCTTAGTGCAGTTCCTTTAATGCCAATCAGATGTTCAAGTCTTCGTAAAAGAATTTGATGGTCAATGGAGTCAAATGTGGCACTAAGATCAATTAAACAATTCTTCTGGAGAAAGTAACACAACCGATTGGCTACAGGTTTCTCTCTGTGGTTCCTCAATGATGACTGGATTGTTGGTAGAGTGGGTGAAGGGAAGATTGGCTGTCTTGTTGGCAGAAATGATCCAACGCATCCCACCTGATTCTGCAATTGTAAGACCAAGGGGTAACAGTAATCCGCAGTCCCCTTTCTCAACCTTATTAGCTGCAGCAGCGTGTACTTCTAGCTATAGGTTGAATTGTGAGTTCATGCATGATATATAAGCAACGTCAGTGATCGTATGAATTGAAAAGGGCATGCAGTATGCAATGGAACAATATCAAATCCCTGATCTCCAGTGATTACCAAAAGATTTTGAGACTTTATTTTTTCTCCAAATTTAAATGTGTTTCTGAAATGCCATTTTGTCTTGTTGACTTCCATGTAAATATTGGCTCAGCCAACATGCCACCATGCCAAGATTATGACAAATGTGTCGGATGAATAGCAAGATTAGGTGGCCTAGGTGAAGCCTCGGGCCCCATTTTGTACCTCATATCTATTTGGTTCAGATCAGGACTGGGAATGGGAAACATATTGCAAAATATCCAGTTTTTAGCACATCTGTGAGTCTTGAATGAGAAAATATTTGTGACTGGTTTAGTAATCATTTTTACATTTAAATAGTCTAGTCTGCAAGTTAAAATAGATTTCCCTGATAACAAATCTCACACTAAACAGGATCTGAAGCATGCCAGCATGGACTGCTACCTGTACATCCTATATTTTCATATGCAGATATCTAGTACACATGCAGCAAAGTCAACATCTATTAGAAAATCCTTGTTTTGAATGCAGTCAGTGATGGGAAAACATCACATCTGTCACCACAGACGCAAGCACAAACTCCTTTGTAAGTCTGCGTTCACCTGCAGCATCTCCAGCTTAACTTTGTTAGCGCGCTCTCACTGTAGAGTGCACAGCATAGCAAGCGCACGTCCCATGGGTCAGACAGCAAGGTTAAACAGGCAGAGAGGAAGAGGAGAGGAGGAAGGTCACTGCAGCTTATCTTCTTTTCTGTCCCTCAGGCTTAGCACGAGAGAGCACACATACGTCCACACATACACATGCACACACTTCAGGCCATGATAATCACCCATGAGGAAAATTTGTAAATTGGTGCGAGACACTTATCTCACACTGCCCGCCCCAAAACTAGAAAGAAAGTTTGTTCTTCTATATGATTATCAACCAGTCTGCATGTCTGTCTTTCTACTTTTGTTGATTTGGTCTGTATATCTGTCTTTCACTTTACCATGTCCATGAAATACTGTAAATTCTCCTCCTGTCTCTGTATCTCACTCAAAACCTATAACAAACCACCATCTGTTATGTGAAGCATGATGTCTGTGGCATCTCCTGGGAATACTTTATTACTGAAAGAAAGTGAGACAGACAGTGTCCACCTCTTTCACAGTTCCAATGTCAATTGTGAGCATTTCAGAGGCTCACAATTCTAATATCTTTAATATTAGAATAAATGTTTTCTGAGTTTGTCAGACCAGAAGAAGAAAGTGTTATTAACCACCCAGCCAAAATTAAATGATTAAAAATGTCAACAAGTTTATGAAATTAGGTGTCAAAATTAGAAAATGACATGACTAACTTTGAATAACTTTGATGAATTAATCTCTCTCTCTCTGCTAGGGGTGGAGGGGTATGCTCAGGGTGGCCTCAGCGTGTCATCGAGCCACCCTTTAGGACCGCCCACAAAAACCTGAATATATCAAAGTCATTAAGGAAATCTCAGAATTGCCTTTACCTTTATTTTAAGCTTTCTATGTTTCTTACTAACATGTTTGCAGTCATACCAAATACAGTGTAAGTGTAAACACATATTTGTGGCTGCATTAATGAATCTAATTATTTTATGCAGCATTCATAATTTTACCTTGAGATGAGAGAGACGCTACAGACACACATCTAATCGATATTGGCTGGTTATATCATATCCATCAGCCATGACAACACAGTAATGCGACACAACCACATTCAGTGGACTTTGGGGATGATGACTCTGAGCTTTAGCTGGTTTTGATGCAAACTTTAAAATCAAAAGTTGCTAAAACCACTTCAGCGCATGCGGCTGCCCCAGTAAACACAGTTAGAGCTGGACTCAAAGTTGGAAGCTAGTGAGGTATCAACTTTTTGTCACTGTACTAGTGACTCCTTAGTCATTGTTCCGAGCACATAGACATAAGGAGGTCAGATCTGGGAGGAATTGTTAAGGCCTCTGTGAACGTTGCACCCTCTCTGCTCCTTTTTGGCAGGTTAAAAGAAGTGGCTGGTGTCTCAAGGGACATGTGGCTGTTTAACCCCTCACCTGGCTGCTGACTGCAAATCAATGCCAATTTCCAGCCAGTGCAGTTAGAGTGGCGCAGGAGAACAGAAGAAAAAGGCCATTTGAAATGGAAGTGATGCGTAGTTTTAGCTGTACAACAGAGGAAGGAGACAATTTGCTACTTATCACGACAAAGTGGGGGTAATGGCTGCTATTATAAGGAAATGGAAATTTACTGTCTATATTAGAACATCCTGTGATGTCGTGGATTTACTTGGTTACATGAGGACATCATTTTTTTCTGTATTTGTGCAATTTATTCTTCTCTTTCTCCTCTGTTTCTTTTTGATGTCTCTGCTTCTCTTTTCTGGGATCAGTCTTTCTTGTAGACTGTCTGTCTTTCTGTCCCTCCCTCCTCCCCTCTTACCTGCAACATCAGCAGGATTTGCAATAACAGGCCAGGTGTTAATGTGAATTTCCTGATTCATATAATCTCCTCCTTACATAATCTCACAGAGGCACAACCACCAGCAGACAGACAGACAGACAGACAAGCAGACCGTGACGACTGTCCCACTGTGCTGCTTTGCTGCCTCTGTTTGCTGTTTACAGCGGCGGGCACACAGAGTTCGAACGGCAAGCTGATGCAGAGATGAAACTCTGCAGACAAGCAGGTAGTCTGGAGCAGTTAGGGACATGTATTAGCATTGCACATGCTTCATGTAAAAAAAAACAGCACACTGACCACCAGCAAAATTGATTCACCCTGACCTCGTTTATGTACGTACGTCTGTCCCAACGTGTGTTTGCATGCATGAGTCATGACGATTCCTGTGATGTTGTGGCAAAAAATGTTAGCATTTCCTTTCCATCCCACACTGTTTTCCAATAAAACCGTCTTTTTGGAATTTGTGTTACAGTATGTAGCAAAAAATCTGTCAAATATTCACTTACATATACGCCAGCGACTTTTAATGCAGAAAAAGGGTATGACTAAATCTCAGTAGGCTTGTTTAAAAGTCAAAAAGATTAGAGTGCAGGAAAAAAAGTACATGGTGACTTTTTGGCATTCTGAAGCAAAAAAAAAAAAATCTTTAGCTGATTGAAGGAAAAAAAAAAAGGAAACATGTTTTTTTTTTTTTCTTCACAGGGCTGTAGCCTGTGGTTCTTTGACCCCACCCACTGATGTTTTACCCAATCCTATCAGATTATTTCAGCATTTCTGCCTCCGGAGTAACTCTGTATTCAAGCCTGTTTATGTAACTTCATGAACTGTATCAGAGAATGATGAGCAAATGCCTGAAAACAAGTTTCCCCTTTTGCATCATGCCCATTTAAGTCTTGTCTGTGCGCCTCACAGTAATCCTCCAACACGGGCAACACGAGTTATAAAGTCCAACAGAGTGTAAAAACAAAGAGTATTTCACATTAAACACTGTGCCTTTATAGAGTTCCCTGTCATGCTGTTGAATAGATGCTTTCGCAAAGCAGCAAATGTAAGAAAATCTGATGGTACATTAAATAAATCCGCTTCCACAAATAGACGGTGACATTTTTCCATCACATTATACAGGCACATGTTCAGCACCAGTGTTTTCAAGACACCTGAGACATGATGCTCAATACATTTGCATACATTTTCAGGACACGGCAGCATGTGCTGTCAGATTTCAGTGATAAACAAACATTGCTGGTAAATGAAATCATTCAAGTAAGTTCTTACAAAATGTGTTATTGTGACAGTGTATTAACAAGTCTTGGTGACTTGGTGCCAACGATTTTAATTAAGATTTTCAGTATTAACAATTTAATTTGTATCAAGAATGCCTGAAATGAGAGTAATGGAGACTTTGTAATGTTCCAATAACTTCAGGTTCGCCACTTTTGTTTTTTCTGATCGTTCTCATACATTTATTTCGGATCTGCCTGAAGCTCTGCCAACAGTTTGGGTACCCAGGAGGTCTGGCCCCAGCCCACGCTTTGCCTGTACTTTGAAACTACCAATAACTGAAGGGAAAACCAAGCATTGATTTCCATAGTTCTGAATGTGTTATAAGGACAAAGTTTGTGCAGCTTTGTAAAATGTTAGTTGACCAGAGTAGATTCATTACCATCTTTTGTTAATCATTTGTATTAAATATTTCAAAGATCACTTTTCATTTACCATCCACAGTCTGTCGTGAGATTTGTGCATTTGCCTCCTACAAAAACAAAGTACAGATCTAAGACCAGATCTAAGATGTGAATCCATAAATTCCAATGAAAAGTGTACGACCCCCACTCGATTGGTCGATATTCCCCACACTGCAAAATAAGCAAGTGTACCAAACATCGGTCTCAAGTGTCATGAGAGAGTTCGCCCAACAGGAAAGACGAATCTGTTATTGAAAAAGAGTTAACAGAAATACATGAATAGTGTGATCAAAACATCGACTCCCTCAATATTCTTCCGTACAGTGATGATACCAAAAAGAGTTTGAGAGGTTTCTTGTTCACCAAAAGGCCTAAAGTTGGAGTCACCAAAGTGCATTGTGGGCATGACTCTGGCATTCTGAATTTGGGCAGATCTTATCCTGCGCGGCTGGAAATTTTTGAATAAAACAAATTAATTACATTATCTATCATTATTTTATTACTTTTATTTTTCACAGCTGTTTTGTTGTTTATCGGGTACAGTATCTGTGCCCATTACCTTGTTAATATTTGAAGGAGAAACAAGTTTAGAAAGATAACGACGCAGGTTTGACGTTGCAGTACTTTAAGTTGATGTTTTTCTCCTTGTGGCCTGATGAATCATCATTGTTGAGATTTTAATAAAATGATTCAGCCCGTGAGAAAATGGAATTACACTTTACTTTCTTCATTTTCTTCTAATTAGAAGGACACGAGCAAATATGCAAAGTGTCCTCACATCCTCTTATTAAAAACAAAGTGCTTCTGGGCAACTAAACAGTAGACGCAAGCACTGTTCTAACCTCACACTCGAGCCTGCATTTATTTACAAAGCGTTCATCACATCAAATCTACTCAGTCAACAGTCCCTGACATGAGCACGAGCAGTAACAAGCAGCATAGGATCAGTGATATTCCTGAAAAAGGGGGGAAAAAAAGGAATTTTCATAAGCTGCTGCTGAAAAAGCTCTGCAGCATCCTCCAGAGGAGGTTGTATTAAAAACATTGTTACATTACCAAAGCAAAACAAGTACATCATTTATTTTTATTAACCAACAGCGACAACATTTAAACTTTCATAATCATGCCTTATTAAGAAGTAGCTTGTTTTTGACTTCAGGTAGGACGATGTGAGATTAATCTCTAAAGGCTTTGGAGGGGAAACGCACTGGGTTCAAGACAGACTGTGTAAATGTCAGTGAACTTTCTTTGTTGTTGTTGTTGTGAGATGGCAGCAGCTTTTCATTATGTCCTGCAATGTGCCTACAGCTTGAGGGTCAGGTCTGACTGCTATGAATTATGCTTTATGGTTATTATACTTACATAAGCTTTGCCTCTCGCCAAAGAGAGTGCACAATTACTCTAGAGTGGAAGGAATGCTGATTTTTAAATCTAATTTGAAGTGATTTGATAATGTAATAAAAATTATTTACAGCTGGCAACGTAGAGAATATGCACACTATAGGAAATATGTACACTTGACCTTCTGAGTGACACTTGTTTACTTAAGACTTTCATTAAATTTGACACTATAGGATTTGCTTCAAGTTGTCATCGGTTGGCGGAAACGGCTATTACTGGGATGCATCAGTCATAGCAGCCATCACGTATGACTGCATAACTGAAGTGATGTTAATCTTCATGATTACCAGCCTCTAGTATTGCCCATTCTCCTGCACACACACACACACACACACACACACACACACACACCACACAGTCAGCCTTTAGCTTCATCATGCAAATTCAAGTTCATTCACACAGAGATGACAAAAGGGCATATGTGGCTTGCTCACCACATCTGCTCCAGTTAGTAACTAGTGACACAAACATTTATAGTTATACTTCATTGCTGTTATGACTTATCAGTGGTACATTTGGCATGGTGTGGTCACATATTAATAATGTAAATTCCACCTTAAAAGGACAAATATCACCAAAAAAGCCATTTTTATGTTGCATTTCTAATCTTTAATTAAACAGGGTCCGGTAAAACGTAGTAATCATCATTAGTTAAAGAAACAGTATCTTTGACATCTCACACAGCTTTATAACATTATCACTATGCCCACACACTGTGTGCTCAAATGATTTGTGTGCTCCAACACGCACTTTGAAACCCACATTTTTACTCTAACCTGCAAAATAGGACTAAAAAGATTATCTCTGGCACCCGCTCTACTATAATCAGCTGGAGAGTAGTAGTTTATTACAGTTAATTTTTTAACTGTGATGTTTATGGTGTCACCAAAATGCTTTAGGGCTTAATATTCATTATTGCTTTGAGCAAGAGCAAACAAATTGGGACCATAACAGACTCCAAAGCCTTTGCCTTGTTTCAAATCATCATCCAAAATACCACTTTAATAATTCATTAGACATTTTTATATGCCAGCTGCGCTGCTTAGTAACATCAAATCCCACTCAAATAATTCGTTTTAAATTGAACAATGTCCATCCTAATAGCATGAATCCAACATCTGAATTGTTTTCCATACTCTGTGAAGTCTGAAAATCAATACTGAGGCGAGACGTGAAATAAGAAAAGTTACTCAAATGCATTTAGTTCAAAGGTTTATTGTCACATGAGGGCACATTGGCTTGCAGGCAGGATTAAAAAAACAAAACAAAAAACAGCAAATAACCACAATAGATACAACATAAGCACAAATCCAATCATGAAGTACAATCAGGGAATTTTCAAATAATCATCCTGTGTCTACCAAGAGATTCATTATCTTCTTAGTCTTACATCCTCTGCGCTGTGTCTGTTTTATTCCTTTTGTTACAGTGAATTACCCCCATTAAACTGCCTACCTTTTGACAAAAACTGTGTCCTCAGAGTGTGAGCTATCTGTCTAACTAGAGTCAGACATAAACATATAGCGTAGTCATGAAATAAAACAAGAGGCAGAAAAAAAGCAACCATTCTCCCAGCAATTTACCAGACTTTGAGGTTACGGACCAAAAATCAAGCTATAAGATGACTTGATGTGAGTACATTTGCAATGTAGAAGTGGGATGACCTGGTGATCATGCACATCTCTAGCGTATCTTGGAGTGCAGCACTGCACAACCACAGGCATAAAAATGTGTAGTGTAGTGTATGTGCAGACATCAACGCACATGTATAGACACTTCCGTACTCGTAAATGGAAAATGCCAGGCTACAGTAGTTTTCTCATCTTTTCACTTCATAAATTTCTCTCTGTGAAGAAGTTTTAAGAGACGCCCCAATAAAAGTCTGTGATTCATGAGAGGGGTCAAGTAAATCCCACGAAGGTGAGCAAGGTAGCCCGTAAAACTTCAATACACATTCTCATTTTCTTTTCACACTCCAGACCTCCCCAAACTGCGTCCCACCACCATCTCCACCTTACAGTATCTTTGTTGTTGTCATTTCTTTTTGTTCTTTTTTCCCCCCTTTATCTTCATTTTGTGCCAGAAAAAAATAAATATTATGGCATTATGGTGATATACCATTTTGACATTTTAAAGGTAGTTCTCGATACAGACAGAATACATTTTTTTGCACTTGAAAAGCTTGACTCAAATGACTGCTCCTTCCTTCCTAATCCAACTCTCTTACATAATTTTTATCTCATCTTTCCCTTTTTCTTCTTTTGGCTTGTTGCCGTGCGGTAGAGCAGGACTCCATTTCAACTCCCGACCCAGCAAGTGAAACCAAAAGTATTATTTTAACCTTATATTCATGGTAGGACCCGTCTTTGTTTTTGTTATTCTCTTCTTCTTTCTCCACCTCCACCCCTCTTACCCCACGTCTATCCACGTCTACAAGGCTATCTAAAATGAGTATTGTACAGCATCTGTATTTTACCCCCTGGTTCATCTCTTTCTATTATCTTCTCATTCTTCTGCTCCACCCTCGTCCCCATTTCTCATCTCCAGTACCCTTTCTCTGTCAACAACAATCAGCTGGAACTCCGAAGAAGATGAGTGAGGCCTTTTAAATTTGACCATTATCCATTTCCCCCTCTGTTCTCCTCCTCTGCGTCTCAGTTTGTCATGTTGACTGTTTTCCCTTGGTGGTTCTTTGCCTTTCTTTATCTTCTCCGCACAGTTGTATTTCCCCCCTCCGCTCTTTTTATCAAGTGTATGTATGAATAAAATAACCTTAAATCTGCCTCCTTTTTTGTTTGTTGCCATCAGTCTCTTCCTCCCTTCCCCCTTCATTCCTCACATCCGATCTCAGTCAGTATCTTTCCATAGTGGGGTAAGCAAAAGCGGTGTTAGCTTTCCTGGTTAGTGAATGTTGTGCGCAAACATAAAGGTGCAGAGGTGAAACAGTGCATATTTTACATGAGATCAAAATTCTTTCCTTTGCAGTAACAGGTTTATTCAACACAGCATCACAGCATGTGACAATAGGATGTTTTTGCACAAGACCACGTACTGACATACGAAAACATGCCTATAGTAAACACAAGCGTGCAGCTAAGGCTGATGGGAATGCCATTAGTTTTGAAAGTATCTGGTCATAAACCAAAGTAGTGGACAAATATAGCAGGGGTGTCAAATGTACGGCCCACAGGCCAGAACTGTTCACAGCACTTGACAGTGCTAATGGAATATAATATCTGACACCACTATCAGACTCATCACGGCAAAAAAAGCCGTGAAAGCTAGCTGTTGCTAGCTGCTAGCTTTGTGGAAACATGCACGCTGAAGGCTACAGAAATTGCACGCCCCAATAAGTGACAGGCTTTCTCTAACATCAACCTGACAAGAAACTCTAGGGCAGATAGGTTTTCAGATGTTGCTTAAGATCTGGAGCCAAATGAAGCACAAAGTCATTTGTTGTATATTCAGTTGAAATTGAAGACAGCTCAGGTGTTGCAGATGTTGCTCAACTGACCATACTCATTTGTGGATAGGTGAGACTTTGTTGGGGTGCTGTGCCGTGCCAGGTTCAGTTGGCAAGTTCAGCAAGTTAAACAGTGCCCTACTTTTGCACCCCGACCAGTGTACATATGTCAAAAATGTGAATGTTGTGCATGGATGGTCTATTGCTTGTAAATGTTTACAAAAATCTAGTTGTCATTATTGAGTTATTATGCAATGTTTTACTAGTCCAGCCCACATGAATTTAAATTGGGCTATATGTGGCCTTGGAACTGACCAACAACGCATGGCAGCCATGACAAAGGTAAACATAGTGGAGCATTTAGTGGCTGAAGAGCCTGATATGTACAATAAGTCTATCTTTTTAATCTTAACAGTACTTTTCAAAGCATCATTCAAAGCTGTGTTGAAAAACAGTCCTTTTCAACAAAGCATTAGCTTGACTTTAATATAAAATATGATGGCACTGCATGAAAAGAAAGAGATAATTTGGGATTTTGCATAATTACACCATTGGTCTGTCTGGCATATAGAATCATAAACTCATCATTTTAAAGCGCGCCTTAATCGCTGCCAATTCTGCGTGTTGCATACCGGTAGCTGTTGTGGTGTGCACATTGCCAAATTGACAAAACGGAACAGCCACAAACAGATCACGTCAAGCATGTAATGGCAGCAGAGACAGAAACGTCTGGAACCCCTCATTGTCCTCAGCCAAAAGTGCAGATGATGATCCGTGGTCTTATTGACTCTAATATATCACCATCATCACATTCATTAAACTGAGTTTGCTCATTCTTTGCTCAGTGTGTAAATCAAGAGCTCAGAAAATTGAGTTATTTAAGTAGCTCAGTGTTAGTAGATTGGCCTGACTAAATTGGCACTGCATAATTTTGAAAAATTAGTCTCGAAATTATCACGTTTACTCTCCTATCTTTCTTTTCTCCTCCCTGCTCTGCTTTCTCCTTTAGGAATACATCCATTTAAACTTTTATCAGCATTTACTCCCTTGTTTCAACCTTGTACGTCTTTCTCTCTGCTATTCTTCTCCCCCTTTCACCTACTTTCCATCTTCCCGACCCATTAATAATCAGTTTACGGTCTCAACCGATGGTGTAAGGGTGTTTAATGTTTCATCACTGCTCATTTTCAACGTCCCGAACATCCCATCCTTCCTCCATCTACGCCTCTAGTTAAATATTCTAGTATGCCCATTGGAATTGAACTTTTTTTCACCACCTGCGTTGCTTGTCTTTCCACTTAATATTCATTTATCTTTCCTCTTTTGCAGGAGTCGTTGGGTTTAAACTGTTGAGCAGATTGTATAAGACACATTTTTATCACAGTACCATTCCTTCCTTTCATCTCCTCCTTTATTGCTTTCCCTCCATCACCTTTCACCATAGTAACACTAATGTATGCACACATGTATGTAGTAACAGAGCAGGATAATTAAACTCATGCTAGTAGTAATCTGTAAAAAAAAAAAAGCTTTTATTTTCAGGTTTCTTTTTCCCACCTTGTTGCCACCCTCACACTCTTTCACGGATGTCCTCAAAACCTTTACCTCCCTGCCTCTCTGTCCTCTCCGTTTAAATCCGGCTGGACCACAATTGTCTTCTTCCCACTGCTTCTCTCCTCCTCTTCCATGCCATCCCCTCTATTCCTCCTTCTCCTCCTCCCCCATACTAATAGTGCAGAACAATCAGTTTAGAGTCTTGGAGTGGTGATCAGTGAAACAGTTTAAGTTTTATTGTCCATCGGAATTAATCCGGTCGATACGGGTCGGCGTGGAGATGAAGCTGATAGCTGTGAGTCAGGACCGGGTCCAAATCAATAAAACTCTAAACTTTATTGCGGCTATAAAATGCATGCGTGCACACCGAGATGGATTCACACCCACCCTTGATTTAAAAAAAAAAAACAAACAAAAAAAACTGACGTCCACACAAAAAGATTGAAACACATTTTCACTTGCACCAAACGAAAACATGCATGCATCCAGCATTCATGCTTAGACACGAATATACGTACACCGAAACCGACATTCAATTATTATATAAAGCACACACATACACACGCAGATACACCCACAGAAATATACTGGCAGATTTGCTCATCCATCTGTCTTTCGCGCAAAAACATCTGGGAGGCGGCCTGACAACAGACAATGTCTCTATTCAGCGTATAGATTTTTGTGTGGAGTGTGTGTTCACGTGTTCACGCCTGTGCGCTTGGAGGAGGTTTTTAGAATTCGACAAGAGAGCACAGCTACTGGCGTGCTGAGGTGTGGGAGAAAAAGGACAGTGGGGAAGAGAGTTAAAGGAGGGCAGAGGAGGTGTCAGATGGCACGGAGGGGATAGAAAACACTCTTAAAAGGTGAAAGTTGGATCGAAGTTTCTTCTTAAACAATGCTGGCTCTGCTGGCAGCACCGCAAGTTTCATCCTGCCATGGGAACAATTAGTCCTTGCCGTGTTTCCATCTTAATCTATTTGTTACCGTCTTACTGTGATTCTCTCTTTCCGCCTGCCTCGCTTCTTTCTACTTCTTTTTTGTATCTGTCCATCTCTGTCTGCCTCTATTTCTCTCTCTCATTGTTACATTGTTGGCCTTTGTGATTCCCTCACCTTGTGTTTTTGTCTGGTAGCATTCGAGCCTCTCTGTGTTTGGGTGACTGCTTGGTATTCACTGCAACGCGTACTTTTCATCGTGATGAGTGTTACTGAACATAATGCATTCACTTACCGAAGAATGCTGCCGCTTGTTTACTTGCATTTGTGGAGCTTGAGCCTTAGAGTGTGTGTGTGCGCGCGTGTGTGTGTATGTGTGTGTTCAAGTGCATGGGTTTACAGTGCTTTGAGTGATGTACTGCATGGAGTCAGAGAGATGCATGACCAGACACTTCTGTTATGACAACCAGCAATGAAAAACCACTTCTCGGTTAGCACCCACTCCTGACGTTGCCTTCTTTTGCCATCCATTCTTGTGTCAAGCAGCACATTACTCACACTGAATGCACAGCAGGAAAGAAGAATGACATGTTGGCGTTAAGGACAGTGATTAAGGCGGTAGTACGGAACGCTTTTGGCTTGTGACATGTCACTTAAGTTTTGATTTTTCCCATTTATTTAATGTACTCCAAAGGTTTTCTCTTTCTTGAGTGGTAGTTCGGCGTTTAAGAACAGTTTGCAAAAGCTCTTAGACTCTTTCACTCTCATTCATTTCTAAAAGCTTTGAAACAGCTGCTCTGAATTCACTCTGTAAAGTTAATCCATCACTCCTCTGAAGGAGGAAGCAACAGTACTCTGCTATAGCATATTTAAATGCAGCGGTGTAAACTCATTTACACAAACCACTGACTGCAAATGACTGCGTCATGTTGATGTGACCGAGGTCTGTGATGTGCATGCGGTGTTCTCCTTTACGGTGTTTCTAATCATCAAATGTTGCGTTCATCCTTTCTTTAGGATCCTCGATATGACTTATGACTTATGCGATAAGAGATTGATTGGGATTGTCTTAACCTCAGCAGAAAAACAACAGCACTGGTGGTTTGTTCATGTTTAAAGTAACATAAATTTAAGTTTTTAAAGTGACTTGTTGGGATTGTTCACTCCTGTCTGTACCAAAGGCAGGAGGAGCATGACTTTATACTGTGCCACCGTGAAAGGAAAAAAAAAGTGTTCTTAGCTAAGAGGTCAGGGTGGGTGGGGAAATATTTTTACAGTGTCTCAGCTGTTGAGATATTTCAGTCTGGTCCAAAATGGTGCACTCGATTAAACCTAATAACCTCAATAATCTTACCAACCTTCCGTATTTTTCTGAGGAGGTCAGTCACCCCTGACTTCTCCGAGAACCATGTGAATTTTAAACCTTGCATAACTAATAAGCTCATTCAGACATGTTTCCAATCAAAGCGAATCAAATCATTAGTAGCCAAATATGTTATACTTCTATAACCCTCTCTGCACTTGGCATTACTCGGTCCTCTCTCTAGGCCATCAGAATGCAGCACTGAGCCGCATTTGACCACTTGTGTTTGTTAACAGTGACTGTTAACCCGCACCAGCCCAGTTCTCGCCTCCCTTCACTGGCTCCCAGTACAAACAAAGAACAATAAAATACAAGGCCCTGCATGGCCTGACTCCTGCATATATAGCAGTGCTACTTACCCTGTATTCCTTGGGCTTGGCCACTCTAGTCAACTGATCAAGGCCTCGTATTTTGTTGTGCACATATTTTAAAACCAGGACACTGTGAATCTGAGTCTGTGATTCGCCTTAAGTGCCTGCTAAGAACCTCTTTTCTATGTTATGTCTTTATATAGACGCTCTGTTTGTCTTCAGCTGTTCATACTTGAATCTTTCTCCATGTATTATGCATGTATGATTTTATGCATGTTTTTTATGTATAGTTGCATTATTGATATCTGTATATTATCTCTTATGTGAAGAACATTAAGTTTTTAAAGTGCTATTTAAATAAAATGGTTATTATCATATTACAGACAGATCCCTATCCCTCGAGCACAGCACAGTTCAAAGCTAGAAGCTAAATTCTTTACAAAGTGTTAATTAACATGTTGCCTTTGGTTGCACAGAACAAAGATTTAACCCACCACTCCATCTAACATACACAAAGAAAGTTTCAAGAAGTCCTGTGCCCCCCAAACAGTCAAGTACGGGCATAAAAGATCACAATACACCCCACACACACACAAACACACACCAATATCATTAGAACGGATTAGTCACACATGGCAAAAAGACCAGAGTGATGGAAGATTGGGAGTGAAGAGCATGGGAGAGAGAAGGAGGGGGCATGAAATGGAGATAAAGATGGCAGAGAGAATAGAGGTCGAGTCAGAGTGGAAGATGGGAGAGCGGCCTGGGGGATGACCTGTCTTTGTCTGAGAGTCTGAGAAAGAAAGGGGAAAAAAAAGACGAGACAGAAAGTCAGACAGAGAAGAGCATGACCTGGGGCATCATCCATATCTGAAACATGCCTCTGTGAGACTCTGAGAGACAGAAAGCATGCAGAGATTCATGAAGCAGCTGCATCATCGGTGACTCTCACCTGTGTGTGTGTGTCCGTGTATGAAAGCAATGGATTGATAATTGGGTGATGATTTATTCTCGTGGTAAAACGGCTTAATGATGCCTTCGGGCAGCACACACACACATGGTGAGAGAACGTCTCTGTATGAACAGGAGCGTCACATTTTATAAGGGCACACGCGTAAAGTGCCAGAGGCACAAAAACTGACAAACTCATGGGAATATACATTGTCTTTACACCTGCAACACCTATCATTGCTTTAGAAGGTAAATCCTTATGGTTTCATGCTCTGCTGTTTCAGACTGTGATCGACAAAAGCAGGGGTTAAATAATGTACCAGTGGTTTGCCATCTTAGACCATCCATGTGTAGAGGAAGAATTATGGTCAAGAAAAATAATCCTGCAGAAAATTTGAAACAAAAAATGGTGCAGCTAAATGTCAACATGTGTATTTATTTATTTATTTATTCATTTTAACCTCTTTTTCACCAACATGCCCATGTGCATAAACAATCAAACACTCTTTCCCTTACACGCACACTATGCACGTGCACACAAGCGCGCTGACCACACTCCCTCCCCTCACGGGTGGGCAGGATGAATGGCTCAGCTGTCTTGTATTGACAGCAGGATTGATGTTGTCTAATTCCCAGGTGACTCATTTGACCACAGACAGAATAGACCTCTTCTGTGTGTGTGTGTGTGTGTGCGCAAGAGAGAGAGAGAGAGAGAGAGAGAGAAACAGCAAAAGAGAGTGAGTGTATATGTTAGTGATATATTGCAGGTCTCTCTGGTTCGATGAGTATGCAATGATAAGCATTTGTTAGGAGGAATACAGCAAGACAGAGGAGGCAGGGGAAAGAAATAAAGAAGTCAGAGTAAGGAAACACTGGAAAACTGTGTTTTTCTGTGTTCTGTTTCCATGCACTTCGATTTTATTATTTTTCTGTGAACTAAACCTTTGCATTAAGACCTCTCGAAAGTAATTTATTTAAAGTCATGGATGTCAGGAAAGAGCAGTGCAGTGTCATCTGTACAGCACATCATTTAAAAGTCCTCAAGTATTGACACGTGACACATTTACTGTATTGACATTTAACCAAAAACACAGTCAACATCCTGAGTAGGTTGCTCCATAAGTCAACCTAAGAACGTTCAAATTCTCCTATACCACAACCCAAAAGAACACATTTCTCCACGAAGAAACTACACAGCGAGTACAAGCGTGAGCTAACATTGTAAAAGAAGCAGCTGTAAAACAGTGAATACATTTTTTGAGGACCACAATCACTGAGGAATGTATCGTTTCACTATTAGAATTTGATCTGTTGGGTCCAATAACATTTTGAAAGTCTAGAAAAGTTGTACTATTAAAGGCAGAGGTTTTAAACCAGAAGTTAGTGCTCAGCTGGCAGAAGTCTCCAGTGTGCTTGCTCTATGGGGCCCACAATGGGAAAGCATATGCAGAAGATCTGGGTAATATTATGCTCAAAATTGTACTTTTTTAGCTTCATGCACCACTGAACAGATTCCATAATAATGAACCGAGCACCGCCTCCGATGTGTGTCCAGTTGTCGTCTACCATGTTGAACCATAATGTTTCTACAATAGCCCAGAATGCACAAACTACAAATTCACTCTACATCTCTATCACTGTATAGGCTCCTTTGTGTTCTTTGCACATTGCGCGGCCTCTGTAGTTTCAACTGAAAAGCGCGGGAGGGGTCAGGTGAAAGAAAACAAAAACACAATGGAACAGATGCAAACCATATGTTTGTACTGGCAGATAGATGAGCATGTAGTTTTGGCTATCGAGTGGATTGAACCTCCAGTGCTTCAGCTTCCTATTTTACATTTGAGAAAAGTCCTCCTCCCAGCAGTCCTAAGCTTTTTTTTTTTTTTTTTAGCTAGTGGAGTAAATACCAACACTCCCCCGATGCTTTGTGCTCCCAGCACAGACTGAATTAACTAGCTTATCGATACACTTACCTTAGCAACAAGTAAAACTTTCTGTCCATCAGGAAACTCCGAGCGCTGAGGCAGGGCAGCTGGAGGACAGCTGAGAGAGAACATTTACATTTTGCCCATGAAATATGATCACCAAAATCTTTTTAATGGCTGGCGGTGTGTGACTTAGAGCCACAAAGTGTTATGGACTTTGGGTTCTGACCTGGAACCCAAAGTTACGCGTATGGAGTGCAGAGTGGGAATGATAGAGGCACTATTCACCTGATTACAAGTCAGTGTCGTTATTTTAAAGGTACAAAAGTTACATAATGGCGCTTTAAAAGTGCAGTGTCACCCTTTGACCACTAATTTCTCATCTTAATGTAATACACCTCTCTCTTCAGACAACGACCTCTGTATCAGAGAAGAGGAAAAATGTCTGTATTGCAGTAATTGCAGTGACTGGGACAAGGACAGAGTGTGAGAGCAAAATGTTTTAGCAGAAATGGACACCTGTCAGTAGTCTTCAACCTGGTGGGGGGAGGGGTTGAACAAGTGTGAAATATTAAAAAGGATTTTAAAAAAGCTTGATTATGTCCTTACCATTACAACTCACCCTTATGTCTGGACCATTTGATCCATACCTAATATTTCCATCAATGTTGAATGCATAATACATTTCACATACTAGATTTCCATATTGCCTCTCGTGCACTTGCCTCCCAATTATCTGACCAATCAATTTTTTTTTTACCAGCTCTGCTCTTCTCCTTGTCAGTCTCAGTTTTCCCCTCCCGCCTTATTTCCTTTTTTTCTCCTTCCGTTCTCCACTGTCATTTCTCCTCTGTTCTTCATGCTTCACGGGAAAGCTTCACGGAAAAGTTAAAAGACAGTTAAAAAGAGAAGATGATCGGTCCGGGTTGTCTGTTCAATATCAAACCAACACCTTTTTCAAAAAGCTGCTGACACATTCTGATTTCGCAAATAAGCTTTAAACTATAACTCATTTTCTCTCTGCGGCCTTGCTGTTAAATCAAATAGAGATGAGGTCTGGACAGCCTGTTTGCATCAATAAATGGGTTTAATTATCTTAATTGCAAATTGTGTGTGTACTTTCTTTCTCTGACTATCTGATGATTAAACTCACCACAGAATTACCTGCAGGGCTTTAATAAGACTTATATGATGTCAAAGTGACTCTCCCAAAGTTTGGTCCCAGAGACTGTGAAGAGGGAATCAGGATAGGACGAAGAACCATGCCAGATTGTTTTTTATTGACTTTTCCACAGCTTGTAATTGTATATAGCCCCATGTTCTCAGAAGCTCATATCCAACTTTGACATGGACTTTAATATTGTCTGTTGGCTGGGGGATTTTTGAGCAGCAGGACCCTGGCCAGTGCACTTTTGTCCTTTACTGCAGTGCCACAGGGCAGTGTCAACTCCCCTCCACCTCACCTTGTCGTGTGCATTTAAAAGTTTGTATACATTTGCCAAATTTGAGTCAATGTTCAATATATTATTGATGATATACTATAAATATGCTTAATGATGATGAGTTTGTTCGTGGCACAACCATTAATTAGCTGAGCTGGTGTAACCTTTCTTTAATTTGATGACTTTCCTTTTCTCACTCTTCCCTCACTCTCCCCTCATGCTGCGGCTGTCTTTGCCTCCATATGCTTCCTGCACGCCTTCCCTATATTTTGTGTATAGAAGCGGCCCCTGTTTTAATCACTCAAAGTGCAGGAGGTGGCCCTGGCTCTCTTGTGTGTGACCGACAGATTCCGATGACCAGAGCACCTGCAGCACCGTTGTAAAAGTGGTTGGATTAGGAGGATTAAATTATCAGTGGCTGTGATAGCAGCTGGCATCAATCAAAGCCAATCAGATCAACTACTTTCATCCCTTTTTAAATGCAGTGCACACCTTGCTATGGTGGACTGACAGCTTTGTAATGTAGAGGAGAGTCCAGCACCAACTCCCCTATGCGGGAACCAGCTGCAGAGAACAAATTAAAAGGCACCCCGTGGGGTTATGGGTTTTTTTCTTTTTTTTTTTGGTAATCAAACAAAGATCCATTTACATTCACCAAAACATATTGTACGTATCCTAATGAAGCCTAATAAATCTGTTAAATGCATTGCCTTCCTCATGACATATATGTGTGTGAGTTTTGCAATCATGCTTCCTTGCTAGCAGTCTTAATTTTACTTGCATTTGCTGGTGCATTGTTTTGCACTTTACCACCATCAATTGCCAATTGGCGGAATACTAGGAAGCCTGACTATGTATCACACCCTGTTAGCATGCACACCATAAACTAACCAAACAGGGACCATGTCTAAAAAAACATCGCTCCATGGAGCTGCTAACTACCTTTAAGTAGGAATAATGATGCTGCAAAATTAAAGAACTTTTATCATCAGTGTACTTCTTTGCATTGAAATGTCAAGCAGCGTTCAGTAGAGTGTTTTTGTTTCCCTGTGAAGGCTTATATTTTACTCGTTCATCATTTAATGCTGTAAAAATGGCACAAGGCACAGGTCTTCTAGATTTGTGTGGGTCTGTATAGAGCAGGACTCCAGTATATTTTTGGATTCCAATTCCCCTTGCACTTAGATTGCATTTTACTTTTTATTGGCACACCTTTGACATCTCACTCACATATTTTGGCCCATGCAATGCCATATAAAGCCACGAAAGCAGAAAAAAAATCAGCTTGCAGTGAAATTACCCATTTTCTGCCGCAAGGTCATTGCACTCGATCTCCACTGCCATGAAAATAATACCCTAACGGCTATGTGTGTTCTCATGCATATCAAAAAAATGGAATAGGCATGTACTAATATGACCGATTCTCCCTTTTAATGAAACAAACCATTAGAAGTGGAAAATATATAGAGCTGGCCTACGTGGAAAATGAACATTCAGCATCTTAATTCTTTATCTGCGTCTTTCTGTGCGTGTCGCCTGCATACAACAGTGTGCATGTGTATACATTGTGACCTCAAGGTGCACCTCTATTCTGCTGATAGAAGAGCTGGCATCTGGCAGGTTGGGGGGTCAAATCCCACTTGACTTGAGCCTGATTACACAGACGTCTGTTAGAGAAAACACACAAGTTTACAGGGGTAGGTTATGACCTCATAAGATGTAAGGTCAGTAATCTCAGTATGTCAGGCTTCAACCATTCAATTAGAATGCATTACATTATAAAAGAAAGAGGCCCAGTGCACCCCTTCCATCATACAAAAACATTAGAAAACAAAACCTACACCAGGAAGTAGCAGTGCAGTTTATTCGGTATGCAACAAGACACAGATGGTATTTCTGAGACTTGGCTGTATACCACTAGATCACACACCTATGAGGGGCGGGAAAAAAACACATTATCGCCATCATCATTTTCTTATTCATGTGACAGTAATATTTATGACAGTCTATCTTCGCCACATGTCTCTTCGCAGCAATATTCAGTCCACGAGTCAACCTTGCCTCCGGAGGTTGACATTACACTAAAGAGAGTTACCAGTAACTAATGAGGGACTCAGACAGCGTCTCACCATAGATTAGAGTCAAGGGTAACAAGAAAGGACACATGGCGATGACATCAAACAGCTTTCTCATGTCCCTCTGGCTCCTTGTCCCCAACAGTCTACCACCCTTGAACACCCACACATACTGTATACTGACTCATGCTGGGAAACACACGCACACACAGACACATATATACATATTTAAGAGGCACTTGCAAACACAATACAGTCCATACATGACATATTGTACATGTGTTTGCATGTTCTCCGTTAGTGTCTTCCTCCTTCCTTCCATCAGTCTGTCACGTTCATCCAGTCACTTGCTGACAGTCTCTGATGTAATCTTTTGTAACATTTGATCTCAGATCCATTAGTTTTTCATGCAGCTGAATATTCAAGTTAATATGCGTATGTGTCAAGACTTTTAACACCGCCGCATGTGCACTCTCCAAACAATTTACCCTAATGATTGCCCGTCTGCTGCTAATTCACATTAGTTCACACCTGGGAAAATGTGCTTAGCGTTAAAAGGTAGACCAGTGAACCTATTGCATTAGGGCAAAGTCTTCTTGATGTTTCGGTAATGAGGCGCACTGTTGAGCTTAGTGTTATTAGGATCTCAGTCACTGGACATGGTAGATTAATTTTAACTGGAAGGAAGACCGCATGCACAAAACACATAATTGTATTACTATTTATCTGCAAGCAAGTCTCACATATAAATTCAACAAGCTCTAAAGTGTTCAACAATTTATGTTACATTGCACGTCTTTTCTTAGTCAGTTGACATTTCCTCAGTCTAAAATTAGATCTTACTTATATTTGGATTTGGATGATAATAAACAGGTTTTATTGCATTGTTGAATTCAAAGAGTATAGATTCTGGTAATTAGATGCCATTGTGAAATCTGCAGCAGCATGGCACATTTTACAAAAGAGTGTAGTGGAATCTAGTGGAGATTTTTCATTTTTCATGACTCAGGTAGAGATGCAATTTCAATTGAATAAATATGGAAAAACTAAACAAGCTGACAAGGTGCAAAAGAGTGTGCTGGATGTATCTGCTGTATAAATACAGCAACTTTTCATTTTACATCTTATGTGTATACTTGCTTTTTAAAGAGTCTATTCTGCAACTGTCTGTCATGAAGATAGTTGCGAGCCCCCTGTCTAACTCATTATATTAATACAGTTTAAGAGACATATTTTTACCATTGGCTCCTGCTGACTCCTGGCTAACCGTGCCTCTTTTGTAGAGCAGGTTCTGTTTCATGTGGATACAGTTGAATAGTACAACCGTAGAATGCTGGACTTGCATTCAAAGGTCAGAGGCTTTATAGTTTTTGGTCAACCAACTATTTTGCCAAAAAGGAATGTTGATATTGGACTATTCCACAAATGTTTTAAATGTAAACGTCTTGCTTGTATCTGCAAATGGTAACTATGTTATGGTTAACCATGGATATGGTATAAAGGAAACACTTGCAGATTATGGAAAGACCATGATTATGTTTATGCAGGTCTGTGATGGGAGGTGACAAAATAGTCTCCACATTTTTATTATCCATCTTGTTACATGAACACGGGAGTGAATTTTGGAGGTGGATGTGAATTTGTGAGTTGCAGAGTCATCCAATATGGACATGCTTTCCAGGGATACCAAAGTTCACCAAAGTTAAACTTCAGGCGGAAGTTCTTTGCGGTTCTACTTTGAGGCGAGGAAATGTGCTTCATCCGATCAGAGATTGATCTGAAATTACTTTAATTCACTCTGAAATGTTGATGATATAAATGCTGATCTGCTGGGCCATAATCCTAAAATAGTAGCCATTGAATCAGGCTCTTGCTGATTGTATATACTTGCCTGTGGCAAGACAAGCTGAATGTTTTTTGCACATTCACACTTGTCACTATTAATGAACGCTAACTGAGAACATTGATATAAGCCTCCTGGTTTGTAATGATTCACTTCTCATTTTGTGCGTTATCACATTCACAGTAAATGACATGTTTGACTCCTAACTTTTACACATAATCAACTTGTTCCTTCTCTTCATACTATCTTTATTAGTGTTCTACTGTTTGCCATGTCTGCAGCTAGAGAATGGTCTGTCAATGCTGAAACAGTAGGATTAAATTCTGAGATTAGATCCTACATGGGCTCTCTCTCCTTAATCCATATTTAATTCGAATACTAGATATGGCAATAATTCGTCTTCAATGCATTTAAATCTGAAAATGTACATGCAGGAAGTCATAAGTGCTCTCTCATTCTCACACCAGACAGCCGCATTTTCAATAGCCATATTACATGGATTTCTAAAAACTACATCAAGATAGTGTTTTATGTCCACACTTAGCAGAAGCGACTAAAAGCAGTGCTTTCTCCATGCTGCATGATTCCCAATAAAAGCTGACACTAAGCACTGTCTTGCCAACTAACTTGGCCCTTTTCCACAGTGCATACACACACACACACACACATATATATGTATACATACACACACACACACACACACACACACGCTGATAGAGCTGGCACATGCTTAGATCTATGGGCTGTCCCTGCATAACCTCCCATAGCGCTAAAGAGTGGAAATAAAGTTGTTTTCACATCATAAAGCCAGCAGTGTAAGTGCACTGTGCTTCTGGGGCTGATACCATTTATCTCAGTGACTTAATGAAAAGCCTTCAGTGCTCCTGAAAGAATTTGTAAGACGATGAAAACCTGACGATGAAAAAAAAAAAAAGAAGAATCACTCACCACAGTGTTTGTGTATCTTGAGCTGCGGCCGTAACGAGTATTAAACTGGCAGATCAGTTCAATATGGGTGGACTCAGTAGGGAAGACCTGCGGCAGCAGGTGAAAGTAAAGGAAGGAAAGTGAAACTTGAAAACAATTAAACAGAAAAGCAAAAGGGGTTAGGGATTCATAAGGTGCAAGCAGGAGTGTAAAAAGAGCCAGAGGGACAGCTAGTGGGGGGACAAAAAGAGAAAGACACACCTTTGGGGGCTGAAGTGCTGAGTGAGGAAGAAGAAAAATAAACACAGAGGTGTAGACGGAAACACAGCTAGACAGAAACATGCAGGCAGAGGGAGAGAGACAGACAGAGAGACAGATGCTGCAGGACAGAAAAAAGCAGGAGGAGGCCCCTGTGGAGTCAGCGTGTCAACAGAGTTGTAATTGCCATCTCATGGTGGACAGTCCGGGGTGGGAAGATGATGGCAGGGAGAGCAAGTGAAGGAAAGGAATGTGGCAGCAATAAGATGGTGAAAGACAGAGGAAGGACACAGGGAGTGGCATGTCCCGCATGGATTAGGATCTGTCTGGGTTGAGAGAATGCAAAGTTATCACTGCGCTGAGGCATTAATATGCACAGACACAAACAGAATACACATACTTTTATCTCCTAGATACATTACATCACATAATTTTAGCCTTATTTTCCTAAACAACAAACAAAGATAATGAAAAGTTGTTAAAATGAAGAGGAAAAATACATCAAAATCACTTAAAGCAACTTTTTGTAGAATTTATTTAGCATTGCTTTCATTTAGCATTCTCTGTTGCAGAGTGCAATACCACTGTCGTAAATATGAACAGTTGTGTGTGTATTTCTTATGATTATGTTACTTATGATCAAAAACTAGCGAGTCTACAACTTTCCTAACAAATATTAGTCAAGTGCAACAACACAGGACATAACAGCCAGCTAATATTACTTACTAGTCCAACAGCAAGAAACCCAGCTCATCTGTTTTTCAAGCCTTGTATTTCATGAAGCTTTCATCTAAAAGTCACTTCCATATTTACTATAATTCGGCGTATTCTTGCTTGGTCGCTTTCTCCTTTTCTTTTCTTGCTTCTAACATCAATGTCCACTTTGGTCTACTGAGCCTGTGGTTTTATTGCCTGCTTGCCCTACAGCTTTGTTCTCTGACTCTGTCAAGGCTTCTACATGTTGTAGCTATCTGTTATGTCAAACAGCCCTAACGTTACCATACCAAGTTACCATAGGAATAATCAGAATGGTGTCTGTTTACATAAATATACAGCCGCTCTGTATGTCAAGGAAAAGAAGCCAGTGTCTTCATACCAATTCAACACTATCTCTACACTGACCTCAAGGCATGCTAGAAATTTCCCTCACATGAGTGTAGCTATTTTCTGCTGTGAGATTACAAATCACCTAATAGATGTTGAAACAGAAGAAAGACAAAGAATATTGAACATGATTGATTTTGCGATACAGGTTAAGAAGATGAGACAAAATAGTAGGAGCACGTGGTCTGTGTTACAAGGCTCACTAATGCAATGCAAGGGTTGAAT
Source organism: Nibea albiflora (assembly GCA_014281875.1). Lineage (NCBI taxonomy): Eukaryota > Metazoa > Chordata > Actinopteri > Sciaenidae > Nibea > Nibea albiflora. The sequence goes on from CM024803.1 coordinate 8,207,741, forward strand.
TTACTATTTGCTTGCAAACTGTTAATGCGCAACCACTATGCTGTCATGGGAGTTGTGTACTGTTGTGTACGACGGGAGTTTTGTACTAAACGTAGAAAAGAGAAACTGAAACTTAAGAATCAATCTCATCACGCAAGTATTGATCAATACTGATGCAATATTTTACATTTTCGATCAATCCTCCCACCACTAATATAAATTATTGCCCTTCAAGGTGTCAATACCAATACTCAAATCCTTGAAGGTTTTCAAAATGGTACTAGATGAAAAACATCTTTCAGAAAGAAAAAAAGGATTGTACATCCAAGCCAGGTTCAAGTCTCTGAGTTCAGCACCACATCATATGCTTTAAAAGCCTATGGTTGTCAGTATAAATAATTAACATCTGTGCCTATGCATATCCATTGGTATAGTCCTTTTAAAGTAGAGACCAACCATCACTTTAATTAAGCCTCACAGATCACTGCATCGTGTTGTGAATAAATCCCATGGTGAAAAATAATAGTGGTCGTAGTGGTTAAATGTCATGATTTTATATATTTAAGTTTTTATGAAGACAGATGCTTTTAAATAAGTTGTTCTTCAGGCATTGTTGCACTGCATACGGACCCAAACGGCACAGGAACAAGTACAAGTGCAGTTATATTGGAAAGGGGTAGGTCAATTATAGGGACATTAGGTTACTTTACAGTTCAGTCAAGCATTGGGCATGTGGCAAGGTTGCAGTGATTAAATTGCAGATTGTCTTGCAGGATCGTGCCCCAGCGTGCTGTGCTTGAAAGAATTAGGTGCTTGAAATAAATTATAAGGACTGAAGACTGGAGCATGAGGTGTGAACAATGTCACAGCATGCAAGGTCTCAGATTAGAGGGTAGTGTAGGTACAGTAAGCAGTTCCAGCCTGTGGATGTGGGCAAATTAATTATATATTGCACATACACAGTAAGAAGGCACTGTTCTTTTTACATCTGAGTCACAGTAGGGCATTGTGGGGCTGTCCAGGAGCTGGTGGGCTGATTAAACAGGTTAACATCTTGAGGTTGGGGTGGGGGAGTTGTCTTGGATTTAATATGCTGGCACACTCTACCAAAGGAAGCACTTGGAACAGATGGCTGGCATGGTGGGCAGGGATGATGGCAATTCTTCCATTTCCCATTCTACAGCCTGATGCAATGCATTTCATTTATATAGATGACATTCATCCAACCACTGTGCTGTGAGAGAGCACCCCGTGGAGCAGAAGTTTTACCAGGTGGAACTTTGCCTCAGTGAAATAGAGAATATGTTTAATCACTGACTGTTGAAATGGAACATGCTTGTTTGAGACATTTACTTTCCTTTCCTTGGACAGTTTTTTTTTTTTTTTTTACCGTCACTTGACTGACGTCAAGGTTATTCATTAGCTGCATCCACAGCACCCTCAGATTCTTAATTAGTCTAAAGAGTCTTAATTAGGAACACATGCTTGGTGAAACAAGACTGTTGCATCATGCAAACCTGCAAAACATCTGGGTGTGTGATGGAATTCTACCAACATGAAATGAAAATGAAATTGGTTCATAATTAAAATATGTTTGTTCCCTAAGTTGAAGCAGTCCCAGACTGACACTAATGTAGACAATGTGATTAGTTAAAGCAAAGAACTTTCCAGTTGCAACTCTCAACAGCAGAATGTGATGAAACTCCTAAATTAAAAGAAAGTCCATGGATGGTTTGGTTCATGCATCAGTTGTTCATTTGAATAAAATTTGGGAAAGTGGATCAGTTACGGTAAATTGGCTTTGCAGTTGCATGGAATCAAATGAGCCAATGTGCTGAAACACAGAACCTACAGCTCTTGGCTGTGATTCACAACAGTGAATCACATGAACTCCCTCTGAATTGGTTCATCTGATCTTTAAAAACATGTTTTTAGACGTTTCGCCATTGACATGGCGTTCGAAGAAGCTGCTGGAGCAGCATCAATTGCAGTCGATTAGCGTACTACACCAAGAAGTACCCATAGTATATACAGTGTACTATATGGAAGTGTACTAATGTATCCGACTGAGATACGGTAACTGACCTGGGCATTTCACTTTTTTCGCATTTCACACCCATAGGTGTTTCTCCTTCACGCTTTGAACTAAATCCATACACTGTTTCTTTAGGAGACAGCTTCAGACAAAGCTTTACGCAACTTTACTGCCACTAAATGAATTGAATTATTTATAGTATTATATATATTATATTATTTATATTTGTCATTGCATCTACGCATCTTAGATAATATGCCAACACGGCTCAGGAAATTCATTTATTTGAGAATTTTGAAAATATTTGCTAAACTGACATTCAAGTTGATTTTCTCCACTTTCTCCATTCCATGACACATGAAGACTCGGAGTCACTCTCTCCTTTTCCTTTCAGCCCCTTTCTTTGATCCTTCCATTATCTGCTTATCTGCTTTTCACCCTCCATTTCTCCTCTGTCCTATTTTATCATGCCATCTTTCTGGCCCCTCTCCTCATCAAATGTGGAATCAGAGAGTATCTATCTTAAGTGCCACTCCCCATATCCATTCCTCCTCTGTTCTCCCCCCATCTTTCCACCTCTTCTTTGATCCTCTTATTGCCGTGTTGAAGTGCTGTTACTTTTTTCTCTCGCCTCTTTTCATGGCTACTTTTATTGCAGTTTATAGGTGCTCAAATAAAATGCATCATCAACTTGAAGAGCTACAGTAAACTACCTGACACTCCCCAACAAAAGCACAGCACATGATAGAAACCAAGTTATGACCACCATAAATGAGCCCAAAGTCATTACCAAAGAACATGGCTAATCTTATTCAAGTCTGATAAATGAGCAGTGAGCACTGTAAAAGAATGCTTTCCAGTGTAGTTTGAAGGTGAAATATGCCTTCAGCTGGGCACTGCACAGTAGGTCAATAAATAAACAGAACCAAAGCATGGTCGTATAGCGCATGATTTTCAGCCCTTTAGCAACAAAAGTATTTTTTTAACAGTTATACAACTGGTAAATAATCTTAAAATTCTATATCTCGATGTTTAGATGTTCTTAACAAGCAGCAAACGTCATAGCTGTGAAATGAAGTCAATGTAGCAATGCAAAAAACAGCAGCCTCCCATAGATTTGAACAGGTGGGTTAAAAAGAATCATCCTCAGCACAGTTGTCATGAATCGGGAAATTAGCTATATAACTTTTTTTATATTTATTTATATAGCTTTCATTTCGCATCCACTGAGGTTGTCTCTTGATCTTTTCCCATTTTTAGATTAACGACGAGGCAGAAGAGGCAGTACTGCCAAGATGGCGACTGCCAGAGCCACCAGATTCCAAGCTTCAAAACGGCTCTCTAGAAAACAACGGATGACATCACTGACACAATGACCATGTTTTACACAGTTTATAGTTCTGAACTACTTCTACTACTATTCACTACTTAACAACTATACTTCAAAAGCTATACAAATAAATGCTCTCTATATACTGACTGATTATGTCTCAGATGGACACCATGACACTCACACAACTCTTCTCCTATCTTTATTCCTTTTTGCGCTTGACAAAGCTTAAGTAGCAATCAGCCATTCAGGCTAAGGAACTAGTATAGTTGTGCGTCACCGTGTCATTGTTATACACTAATAATGTAACTAACTAATGACAGTGTGAAAACAATGTGACAATGCGAAAAGGGTCACTCACCCACACAGAATTATTGCCTGAATGTGCAGCTCCCCTCAGCTTTAAAGTTTTGAGTTTAAGTTTATTGTTCAGGCTGTCTGCTGTCATAGTTTTTCAGCAGGCAGCTGCTTCAGCAAAAAAGCTGTAAAAACTCACGGTACACTACCTGCTTAGCACAGACAGATAAAGTCAACTAACTGGTGAATAAGGCAGAATTTAGCGCGAAACAGCCAGATATTTTTCCCAAGAGTTGAAAAAACAGAACTAAGAAGATAAATACTGGACTTACATTGGCCAGGTGGTCACATCCTAGAAAAGTAAATTACAGTACAGTAGGTGCTGCACGTGAGCATGAAACATATTTCAGTCCTTTGTGGGCATTTTTGTTGGTTGTTTGTTTGTTTTGTCCTTTGTGCTGGGAGCTCATAGCATGCAGACTTTATTGTCTGGATTTATATGCCAGGACATCAATCCTTGGGTATGATGTCATCATTGTGCCGGAGATCTGCATTAGGTCCAAGTTTGTTTCTAAGTGGAACAAAACTCCCCTTTGGCACCAATAAGCTCAAATTTATTAGACCAAAGAAAGGAACACATTTAGGAGTTGGGTGATGAGGAGCTAATGGCAGAACAGTTGAAATTATGTCAACACCCATCATGCCCAGTTATTAAGAAATGATCTCATAATCGTGAAAAAAGATGCCATGAACAAGAAAACCCTTTCGTAAAGGTCATCCTGGCTACACACTGTCCTGGCATCTAGACAGGCGCAGGGTGAATATCAATTACTGTCAGTATCACAGAGAGAGAGACCTTAGCGTTGATCCTGCCAGGTTTAAAAAATGCTCCAGGCCAAATCCCGAGCCAGCTTCATAGCGCAAACATTTCACAGGATTCATATCAACCTTCGGAAAGCCAATCCTTGAGGAACTTTAACAAATATGCTTAGCTAACTAGAGAGAACGTCATCACATGAAAAATTAAATCAATAAACCACATAATGTAGTCAAAGCCATGACTATCTAGGTGGAAAAAGCCATGACTGACTTTTCAATGATGAAACGCTGTCCCGTTCCGTTATAACTGATGCAGTGCAGCATCTACACATTGTTGAGAGTCCAGCTGCCTCACAAGGTTAGCAGCATATTGCAACCATTTCACAATACAGTGTCATTGAATTCTGTGTTGGTATGATACAGAAATAGAGAGATCTCTTAAACAATGCAACAATGCAATGCAAATCTTAAAATGTAAACGGGGCACATACATTAGTTCGTAGGTGAACTGCTAGATCTCAAAGTCTCAAATATTTCTGACCACAAAGAGCCATAGTGCAGTAAAATAAAAACTCACACAATTGCCCAGATGCTTGCATCAACAGGCCTTCAGCACTGGCGGGAGAATCATTTTTCTTTTCCACCGGTTCATTATTTGTTTCTTTTTGTTATTTTGCAGTGCTGGCTGCCATTCACATCAAACATAAAATTCTTTCCTTCAGGAACTTCAAGAACTTTGAAAGACTGGTGCGCGCTATGTATCACTTACTTTATTTTGCAGTGGCACCTCCAGGGGACAGCGATTGTATCAGTGAGGCCCCAATAACCCCTTGGCGACACCACTGTTATTTTAGCCCAAAGCTATTTTGCCTCATTGTGGTCACAGGTGAGAGACACTGCTGAATTTGATTTCTTGAACAAAATAAATACAGTGTCTTAGCTAACAGTAAGTGTAATTTTGCACAGACATAAAAATGTCTTACCCTGGGAAGTGAAACATGTCTCCCGTGCTCATTTGCTTTTTTTTTCTTTTAAATTGGTCCATTGGATGGACCATGTTTCTGACTATACAGACAGCTTTACAGTGTACTTAATAGGGACATTAGCTAGGCAGATTTAAAGTCCAAATGAACACTATTAATCTAGACTACTTATCAGAAGAGAAACAGTGTTAAGTTTAAATGGTGTAAAATTGAGATCTGAGGTGTGAATTACAATTTTGGCCATCGACTTTTTTGTTCATTGTATTTTGCTCCAATGGTTGTTTTTGCGCCCCTAATTTAGTATGGTTTTCATGCTTGTAGAAGCAGTTAAGTTCAGTATTGATTTGGATGTATATCATCTCCTCAGTAAGTGATAAAACAAGGGTGCATCACTAAGTCTGTTAAGCAGTGACTGACTTCTGTCAAGTTGTGAAAGGAAGGGTAAAATTGTTCTGCAGTAAGTGTGTGTGTGTGTGTGTGTGCATGCCTCAGAGTAGATGGTTGTGGTATTGGAAGAAACGTTTCTGCTTTGTGCATTCTTTGAAAGCTTGCAGCAGTCTAGCTCACCCCCCTGGTTTCCTGAGCAGGTGGTAAGTTCCAGTTAAGTGAGTCTGGGAGGGTTAAGGCGCTGTCTATAGTTATAGGACAGTTATAGGATAGCTTTGTTCTTTTTCCCTCAAGAAATAAGTCTTATTGAACTTCTCTGTTCCATTAACATTTTGGGGAAGTAAACTTTCTAGTGTCAAACGACATCCTCTCTACTGTATATGGGGTGGTGACACTACATTAACACCGATCAAATTAATCGAGGGAATGGATAAATGGTGAAAAATGTGGTTAAAGAAAGCCCTGAAAGTGTGACATGATGAAGTACGAACACTCACTTCCACAGTCAAAGAGCAAAGTCATCTACTCAGAGCACAATGTAGAAAAAAATATTTTGATTCAAATTTGGTAAATAATATAAACCAGTTTGAACACATTTCCATTAGAACCCGTTAGTTCCTAATACAGCAAAATACCTCAAGTTAAAATGTCAAGGTATCTCATCAAATAGATAATGCAACTTAGGCAAATATGTATGCTACCAGTCTAACACACACACACACACACACACACACACACACACACCAATACACGGACACTTCCATTCTTAAATCTATTTAGACTTGTGTGTATTTACTTTACGCTGCCTTTGAACCCCGTCCTGTAGTAATTAACCCGATATTCTGACCTAAAAACAACATTTCTTTGGTAGCCTCCTTAGTGAATGCTTTTGAGAGACATTTTCATGTTTTTCAAGTGGGAACACAAAACTCTATCTGACCCTGTGGCTCTAACACTACCTTCAGCATAGACACTCTCTTACCAACATCACTCCTTTCTGTCAAGTGGACAGAAGGTGAAATAAAAATGAAGCACCGTTTTTATATTTGTGTGTGTCTGTGTCTGTGTGTATGCAAGCATTTGTATGTGTGTGTCCTTCCTAAGGAGCCTAACTGTTTCACTTGTGTGTAATTTAATCAATAGTACAGGGACATTTGCCCTTGTCATTACACTCTAGGAGGGCAGACACTTCCAGACTTCCTAATTAGAAATTGAAGGAAAAAAAAGTTTTCTAAGATCCAATGATTTGCAAATCCTTTTCATCTTATATTCCCTTATATACAGTACAAAGACAAAATATGTCATGTTCAAACTGATCTACCGTACTATGTACACTCATTCTTCATTAAACACCTAAAACACATTTCAAAAAGTTGGAGCAGGGGCAATAAAAAACTGGGAAAGTTGCTGAATGCTAAAACACACACACACACACACACACACACACACACACACACACATTTGGAACATACCATAAAAGTTTCATAGGTTTTTGGTGATCGTATCATGACTGGGTATGAAAGTGGCATTCACAAGCAAATTCAGAGCGAGTTCACCACTTTGTGAAAAACCATAGGGGCAAATAGTCAGTTTAAAAACAGTATTCTTCACAATTACAAGTGGAATTCTGCTATTTCACCATTTTCACCATATCATCACTATAATATTGAAATGTCTGCAATTAAGGGGCAAGACCAAAACAGGTTTTGGAGCAGCATATGCTACCAGACAAACTTTTTTTTCAGGAACACCTACTAATTAACACTTATTTGAGTAATATAGTACTAAGCCACATTCAAAAGTGTGGCTATGCTTTTATGAAGCCAAAACCAGCAGACACTGAACTGCTGAGCAAGTAAAATCATACATCAAGCAAGACTCCAATAGAACTTTCTAAACTTTAACAACTGGTGTCATCAGTTGCTAATCACTGACTGAGTGTTGGTAATAGAAAGGGTGAAATTGCACATTATGCATACATGCTCCTGCCTTAATGTTTGTGGAATGTGCTGTTCTGGCATCAAATTCAGAAAGAGCTAAACAGTAAAATGTATCGGATTAAATATTAACCGTGTTGTTCTCGTACAACTGTACTGTAATACACAGTAGGTCAAAAATGACTTGCAAATCATGACCTTCTTTTAACACGGCATAATCTGTGTAATAATCTGTGTAGTAGTATTATATGCAATATCACTTTAAATTTCAATGAAGTTTAGTTTGAATTAATTGTCTTTCACGTAAATCTCTCAAACTTAATTCCCACTGGCTATCATGGTCAGCAGTTCAGTCCATTGGTCCAGTCATGTGCTTTGGCAAAAAGCATCCACCAAAAAGATCCGAATATGTGTGATGTGCTCCGGGAGAAGCAGAGGTGCACGATCCATTCTTATGATGGCAGCTGGATAATGGGCAGAGTTGGGGTGAGCAGGTGAGAGAAGAAGAGTTTGACACACAATGGCAGATATGGATACTAGACAGATGATGAAAAAGTAAAAGAACAAAAAGAACTGACAGAGCAGCACACATATCATGAAATGAAAAGAAAAAAGAGGCAGTGAGCAGAAAAGAAGTGGAGCGTTATCAGGGCGCCCCAGCCTCAGCAAATAGAATGTAGCAGTACAGTAACAGGCGGTATGGTGGAAAAACCCCATTTGCATTGAATGAGAGGCCACAGCCAAAACCTGCTGGCTGGACACGCATCCAAAGGGGAAGCAGAAAACCTTCACCTCTGTCTCTTTGTTTACCTGCCTTTCTCTATCTTTGTCTGTCTCTCTGAAGCAATAACATAACTCACAATAACATAACTCACAATAACATAATTCATTATGTTGTCTACTGTCTCAAACTTCTTTATTTGTTTGTCTTATCTACTGTGTCTTTGTATCTACTGTGCTCTTTTCTTCTGGTACTCAAAGGCAAAGGCATCGGTTGACCGTGATTTAACGGTACTTTCACAGAGTTGTTTGTGTAACTGTCTGTCTTTATGTATTAAAGACCTAAAGTAGCTTCACAAGTATCTCCTTTCACCAACCTGACACTCTTACTGTTTTATCCCTGCGGGACAGAGAGACAGAGAGGAGGGAAATCAGGAAGGGAGATTATTTATTATAAATTTTATTTTTTAATATTTGGGACTGCAGAGATATGTAGGGGTATACAAAGGTTGGAGAGGGAAGGGAAACTTATGAAGGACACACGATACAAACAGGGTATGACTTGCCTTCCACACAATTTGGTGCGCTTACTGAGGAACAGTTAAAGGAATAAATAAGGTGTTTTCTACCCTAATTTGGAAAAAGGATGAACATGTGTATGCATGTTGTATTATCTCAAATATCACGACAATTACTTTGATTTCAGTTTGTCTGAACATTTAGGAAAAGATTTTCCTTTCACTCAGAAATAACATGAGAGCAGACTAAAAAGGTTAGTATGCAAATGAACCATTGTCTAACAATTCAACATCTGTGAATATCCATATTGACCACTTACCGAATCATTGCTGGTTAATCGAAAGAATTGATTCATTGACCCACAAAGGATGTTTTAACTTGAAAATGTGATTTACCTGTTAATCTAAGCAAACCTTAAAATAAAACAAACGAAAACAAAAAAGTGCATCTAGAGGTGTAACACAGTTTGGATATACGCCAAAGCAGCTGTTTAAAACAGGTGACTTGCTAATTGCAGCTCCTGAAAGGAAATGAGAAGCTAAGACGAGTCAATGGGCCCAAAATACAGCTTAATTACGCCGTAACTGTTAAGGGTTTTTGCACCACACCGTCTTTTTCATACGTGACACTGACAAAAAACATGTCCTTGAATAAGAGGAGGTGAAATTGCCATAATACAAAACTATTTCTGTATTTAGTGGAAGCAGATTCATAGACCAAGAAATGACGACTGGTTGCAAATTAGAAAGGGTAAAATGCTGATGAGCTCTGAGGCCTGCGTATTTAGAAATCTAAACTTAAAGCCACTTGAAGCCACATCAAGGATCCACCAAGGTTCATTTAGTCTGAAACCCGAGAGAAGAATACAGTTCCACGGAGTGAAAAACAGCTGAGAGCTTATCAATTTTTTTTTTTTCCATTACTGCCTGAGCTCTCTGAGGGTTGTCTTTTATGTTATGGATCAACAGGCTTTCAAAGCAAATGAAGAGAAGAGGGAGTGTGACTGAGAGAAATCCAAAGGGAGAAAGAAGAAATAGTGCACATGTTCATTTATTCTAAAGTTATACTATGTGTACCGTGCTTACACTAGGGTATAATTATATCATTCTGAGAGGCAGGGAGGCGAGCAATGTCAAGTAAAGGTCAAAAGAAAGTCGGACAGAACAGAACAGTTGATGAATATTACCATGAGCACAGCGTGGACACTTCTTTTGGTGGAATACTAAGTGGATTTGGAGATAACTAACCGTATTTACTAAAACGGACCGTTTCACAGTTTACTGGAATACTTGAATAAATGAATGTGTGATTAAGGAGCATTTAAGCTACAGCACTGGCAGATGATTGACTTAATTACTATGGGGAGTTATCTTTAATTTTATCCATCCGTTACCAATAAGCACTTATGCATGGTTGCGGGGGGCCTGAAGCCAATCCCAGCTGACACTGGCCAGGTTGTACACCCTGGGCAGCTCGCCGGTTAATTACAGGGCACATAGAGACCAATTCACAACTACAGCGATTTAAAGTCACGAAGCCTGAACACCCAGATGAAAGTCAATGCAGACATGGTAGAACAGGCAAACGCCACAGAGAAAGGTCTTGGCCTCATCCACACAAAACACCCAGCCAGCCAGTGAGTTTGAACCCTAAAACTTGCTATAAGACAAAAGTCCTGCACGATCTGTGACCTTTAAACTTAGATTTGATTTCATCTTACCTCTTTAAGAAGTACAAATATGAATATCTTTAAATGTGCATTTAACATGGATATAATATCACATTTTGCTTGAGCACACTGAGAAATGAGTTATGTGACATTTATCACAAATTGCATTTTACTTAATGATTTGGACTCTCTTTGAAATGAACACATATTTAACAATAATAACAAAATGTGAAATCTGTAATGGATTACTCTGCCAAAGTGTCCTCATAATTTAAACTGTGGAAATGATGGATGAGGGCCGTCACTAGGAGTTTAATAGAGCTACTGTCACAACACACACGAGAAACACTGCAGGAAAATACACTTATTAGAGTGTTTACAGTGCCCATGAAGACACAAATATGTACAATTTAAATCAGTTTAATCGAACACACACACACATATGCACAACTCTGGCTGGTGGTTAATTGCTGCCTCATTAAGTCCCTGTAAGTTTGTGATGACTCTATTACTGAAATAGACACAGTGGGGCAATCAAAGAGCGACGGAGTGGAGACAGAATATAAACCCTCTTTCCTTCTCCCCTTCCCGGCTGTGACCTGCTCTGAACTGGATTGATGTATAGATAGATGGAGGGTAGATGGCAAAAAGGACACTCATAGCCAAAATCAAAGGAGAAGAGCGGAGCATAAGAGCGGGGCGTAATTGGTGTGAGGACGAAGGAGGGGAGATTTATGGTGAAGGGAGGGTATACAGTATAAGATAGTAATGGCTAGTAAAAGAGAAATTGCAGCATAAATTTCAGAGACGTGCCGAAACAGACAGACAGTGACATACAGAAATGGGATTAAAAAAAAAAAAAAAGTAACAATGAGAGAGGAGCAGATCATTTTAGGTCAGCTTGTAGTGTACTTGGGCTCGAGCGACCCCCTGCCAAGCCAGTAATCCCCCGCCTCTACAAAACAGAAAATAGAGAAAAAAAGTTTCCGAAATCAACTACAGCAAATGCTGAGTCTAGTGCCTCCTCGAAATAAGAGGGTCCAAAATATTATTGGATTATTTAGCAGATTTCACAGTGAGACGGGCCCATACTGAGGGTTTTGTTCAGTGAACATTGCACACTGATCTGCTTACTGCTGTTGTGTTTGATGGGCGGAAAAAATGATTTTAGGAAGGTTTATTAGAAACTATGCACACCTGTGCTCCAGGCAACTGCCTCTGCTGACTTCATAAAGGATATAAATATTCAACACGACACCTAAAGAACAATAGAAGATGCGGCCTTCATAATGGCACACTCCTAATTGAATGGTTGACCTGATTAGATTCTGGAGCACCTTGTTACACAACTTTAAATATTAATTAGAGGGAAAAACTATTTTGTTGGAACTACTGTAACTGCTAATTGTTTCAAGACACGGGCTGTGTGAGAACACTTTGGCACGGAAGTGTTCTCAGATTACTTCATTATCCATTTGCATAACTGGTAACATTCAGAGCAGTATATCACTATTATTGTGCGACATTAGGGAGCTCAAGTGCCTCTTGTATAGCTTTTATGTGTGCTGTGGACATGTAATGCCATTGGTAAAGTGTCTGCTTCTCTTCACCTGGAGATTTACAGGTGAATGTGAGGTTCTGGCCAAATAATCCAGCATATCAGATCATTGGTCTTGTCATGAATGATAAACATTTGTCTCAAATCTGTTTTCGTATCCAGGTTTGTTGAGTCTTTTTAGAAGATCTTAACCTGTACCCAGTATAATGTTTATGTCAAACAAGTGACATCACAAACTTAATTGGAAATAGGGCGTTGCAGCCATTACCATCTTGGTGTTACCAACAAGCCTCTCAAATGTTTAGGGGAGAGAATCTCATTAGTACTTAAAGCCCACTAAAGTATCCAGTTCTCTCTGGATAGATCCCAGTCAAGTACACCCTGTTCATCGTGTTGATGGTGAGTCATTTTGACATTTTTAGTTGCAAAAATTATTGTGGCAATCTGGGAATGAGAGTTGCACGTGATCCTGGTAATGATCCGCAAATAAATTGGGAATTTTCTGCAAACATTCCAATAAAAAGCAAAAATGAGACCCTCCAGGTGACACTTTGGCTAGGCTTGTTAATAAGAAGATGGTGTGTCCATGTCTTGGTCTGGTTAGCCAATGTTTGAGATGAAGACACTGGTGGGTGAATGACAGGAACAGACTGTCCTGAGGGAGTTATTAGCAGAGGAAAGAAGTTTTAACTGATCTATTTTTCATGTGACTGTGTGGATTTGCAGTAGAAACTGTAGAATATGAAATCAAAGCAGAAGTTTTCTGCACAAAAAACGACAAAAAAACCCCCAAAAAAACACAAGAGTGTGGAGGTTTTCTTTTAAGCTATTCTGCAACAGTCTGGTGTTTGTTGCACAAATATTAAAGAGTGTATTTGCTGTGCATTATTGTGATTTGACATTGATTGCATCATTCCAATTAGACACTGCAGATAAAAGAGGGTCAACAAAGTAAAGGCTTCAATTCAGGCTACCTTCTGACTGCAGAGCCAGTCTGACTGGCATTACAGTACTACCATAATCAGATGAAAACCTTTTTTGTTGAATTTAGAGAGGTCCATATGGATGGACTTCACCAAATAAACTGGCGATTTCACAGTACCTTTTAAAAAGGGGGTCTATGGTGGCATTTGGCCTTAGGTGATTGTGTGGCACTGAGTAGAAATTGACTCTATTGAGCATCCCTATGTTATTTTTATTATTTGTTTATTTAAAATGTGACTTAAATAGGACCTATGAAATACTTTACCCTGACAGATGAATGATAGTTGAGCTTGTTTACTATGAGGGACCCAGAAGAGACTCTAACTGCCCTGAAAGCAACAGCATTTTGAGGAATTGAGTTTAAGAGGCCTCAAAAACTCTTTCAGAGAAACATTTCCAAAGCTGCAGTAAAATTTAAATGACAATGTGTCCCGTCAGTGGTCGTGAATATGTGAGCATGACTCTGCCCTAGTCGGTATTTCTCAAATATATCCACTTACAGCCAAGAAAAAAGCAGAGATACTTCTACATGTACTCGCCGTAAATTGAAGTCACTGTCCCCATTGTTTCCTTCCTCCCCCTCTTATCAGTACACCGTCTAACAAAAACCACAAAGAGGAAGCCTACAAGATGAGATGACATGACTTTTGGTCTACTGCTTCTTCAGGTACATTATCCATCAGGTTCATCTTGATAGTTATTGTGTGAGTGAGGCCATTCAGGTACAGTTTGTGATAAATAAATACTGCTGCAGTAATACTGAACCTGATTGATGTGTCTGTGATGTAAGTTGAAGTGCCTCTGATATAGCACCTGGTCCAATATCTGAGATCTTTGAGTAAAACCTATGCCCCTCTCCCACAGATCCACCCGTGTCTTGGGAGAAAAACAATTAGAGTTCAGAATGTTTGATGGAGAATCCTAGGAGAGGTTCAACAAGGCCCTGGGCACTAAGGAACTGAGGAGAGGCGGAGGGAAAGAGCTATGGAGAAAAATAAAATACAGGAATCAAAGGGAAATCCCCAGTGCTTACCGAACGGGGACGATGCTTAACCTTCCCAGTCTGCTGGTTGTTGAAGTAAATTTAGCTTATACTAAATTACAGAATATGTACTGCAGATATGTGGCAGTAAATAGATGTCATGATCTGGTTGGCGAACCTATCCTCTAGGATTCCAATTAACGAAAGCTAGGTCGTTAGTGATAAAGTAATTGCAGGCAGACTGTCTTGGTCCTGTGCTATAAAAATGTGTTACAGCAAAAAGAAAGAAAATACTGTATTTGTTCACATTTGGGAAGAAAGATTTGACCCTCCTACACGAACCCCCCAAGCTTCATGAAGGTGCTCTCTTTATCTCGGTTCTTGTTGTTGATTCCTACACAGAGCGCCAAAACACTATATGTGGACACTATACATTGTGGACATAATAATACTGCACCAGGATTGGCTGTCTTTTGTTATGTAAGGTAGGGTTTTCATAATCTGAAAAATGACCCTTCCCCTGTAATCGACCATTACTGGATCAGGTGCAAAAAAGAACATGGAAAAGTATCCAAGTGTAGAGATGCACAGAACAGGTTTATTTGAAGGCACATTATACTGAAATCAGTTGTCTCATAAAAGACTTGCAGTTGATTAACTTGATCAATATCTGGCAAATAAACATGGCAGATGGATTACAGGAATAGGCAGGCTGGGACACATTGATGGTAAAGCAACACTGATGATCTGGCTAATTGTTTGGGTCACTTTTCAAGTTAAATTTGTGGCAACTGGTTGTAGATTGGTTGTAGATCCATGAAGACGTTCTGCCTCTCATCAGACGTCTGGCTAATTGATGAAGTTGATTGGGTATATTTTAGGATTAAAGTTGTTAAAGAAGTAAAAGGGGAGATGACATTGTCTGGAAAGTTCTACAATAAATACATGGCCAAGAGCAAGGACGAGAGTCTCAGACTGAAGAGAGAGGCAGATCAGGCTACACCATGACAAGCTGTGTGATGAGCTGAACTGTATATTTTTCCTTAGAAAGCCCTGAAAGCTGAGCTAAAAAAAAAAAAAAGATTGTGCAATTAAATGCCATGACTCTACTCTCTTGAAGTTCTTGAAGTGCAATTTAGGCTAAAAAAAATATTTTTCTGCCCCTCGATTCAAGCTTTTATTTCATGAATTAGCAAATTCCCCAAGCAAATTCCATAAATGAACTGAGATTAATTAACTGCTTGGAGCGTCAGAGTGTTAATATGCACTCTGGTTTGAAGAGCAGAACTGCTTTGCTTCAAAATGCTTTCTAGTGTTTTCTTGATTGACAGTTTATTGTTACAAAATTGTTTCATGCTTTGTCATTCTCTGAGATTTTGATTAGAAGGTGCTATCACTAAATGATGGAAATATTTTCTTGATAGGCTCTTATGTCACCAACAGCCAGAGAATTGTATATGATGTCTACATATTACAAATTTCAGTATGTATTGTTAATCACTTGGTAAATTAACTGTAAGTATTACGTTTTCTTTCCATGCCCTCTTTAATTAATCGTGAAATGACCCCTCATGCACTGTTGTTGAGGAAGACTTTCTTTGCATTTGTTAACATTTGCCTAGCCCCCATGGATTTCAGTTGGCATACACTTTGCCAGAAAATGAACTCCTCATTATAGGAAAAATGGCTGAACCCTTGGCTGGTGATTTTAGAGAAGTTTGGTTTGTTGCCAACTATTTCTTATTTGAGTCAAAGTTTGTCTACCACATAAACCACATCTGGTGTTTCAGTACAGTGTAAAAACCAACTTAAAGATGTAACCATCAGTGTACATACGATCGTTCTGCTTGAAATGTCATTGGTGCATTCAAGGACACTCCAGTCTTGTGCTTTGAGATTTGAGTCACATGTCGAAAAGGAGCATTCAAGTGTTATGTTTCAGAAAATTGAAAGTGGAGGACAAGCAATGTGTGTACATGGACTTTGTGGGAAGGATAATGTGAAATTGGTTGTTGTATGCTGTTCAATGTTGTTCAGTCCATAAAATCAAAATGTTGTTGACGGCAGTTTGTTCTGGTTGAAAACCGGGTTACTGGAATAAAGGCTTTACAGCCTGGTTTGTGTGTCTGCCCTATACAAACACTGTGACCTGTTTAATCAGAGGAGTCCTCAACTGTGCTGAGAACAGAGTGAGGGATGACAGTGTCTTCACTGCTCAGTAGATTGGTACTGTTTTGTGTGTACTTGCAAAACTCCATTTACTTAAGTGCATATTTGAGGGTAATAAGGGATTTATGCAAAGCAGCCCAACCAAAGCATTTGTCTCTGTCTCACCTGCTGACTGATCCTTGAGCAGCTCTTGTGTAAATGTCACTTGTCTTTCCTCTCATATTGAACAAAAGTTTGCATTGCTAAATAGTACAAATTAATATTTTGATCATTTTTTAACAGTTGGATTGGTTTCAGACTTCAATATGCTGACTCTCATCCCAGGAGAGTCCCAAGTCTGAGGCCATGGTTCTCTGCTGAAAAACAGTGGAATGCGAGGAAGTTTACATATCTCAGAGTCTTGTTCACAAGTCATCGGGAAAATGGAGGGTGATGTGGACCAGCGGAGTGGACCAGCATTGGCAGTATTGCAGACATTGTACTGGACCGTTGTGGGGAAGAGGGAGTCGAGCGGGAAAGGCCAAGGTCTCTTCTACGTTCCAACCCTTACCTACGGCCATGAGCTTGGAGTAGTGACTGAAAGAATGAGATCATAGATTCAAGCAGCAGCTTCCTCTTCAGGGTGGCTGAGCTTAGCCTTAGAGATCGGGTGAGGAGCACAGTCATACGCAGGGAGCTGTGAGTAGAACCAGCTCCTTCGCATCAAAAGCAGCTCGATGAGATGGTTTGGGCATCTGATTAGGATGCCTCCTGGCACCTTTCACTGAAGATGTTCTGGGCACATCCAACTAGTAGGAGAAGAGAGGGCAAACCCAGAATTTGCTGTTGGGACTATAGCTCATCTAGCCTGGGAAGGAGCTGAAGGAGCCAGGACGAGCTGAAATGTGTTGCTTGGGAGAGGGACACCTGGAATGCCCTGCAAAGGCTGCTGCCACCACTACCCCATCCCGGATAAGAGGAAGAAAATGAATGAATAGTTATAAATGTAATATAGTTTTATAGTAGAGTTTGTGTGGACATTATCACTAATGCTGCTGCTGTGTTTGCCTCAGAATCAGCCCAAACGAGTCGTCACACTTAGTTGGATTTAACCTGAACAAGTTGAAAGAGCTGAAAGATCACATTGGATTTTGAGAGAGATTTATTTTAATAATCTGCTTGCCTTAACAACAAGGTCAATTTTGGTATATAAAAATGTATATTATCCGAAACGTTACACAAATAAGTCTGCTCATTTTTATTAGTTATGCAATTATATTAGTTATTGTGACCCACAACATCAAGAGTTCATTGCTTTAATATAATCACTTGCTTGCAGTATCCCCAGTATCTGAGATAGCAGATTGAATTTAAATGTTGTTGCACGTTCTCATGGTGTACGTGTCTGACTCTAAATTATAGTTTGACTCTGTTTTGTTGTCAGGTTTGTCTTACATCATGTTCCTGTGGCAAGTTACACCCACATTTGCCTCATTAGAATAAAGTAATTTAGCTGCCTCCCAGAAAGCCTTCACAGCTTACATGCAGCTTATCGTCGAAAAGCGCCTTCCTGTTGTTTACCTCATCATTTGGCTGTTTCCAGGGCACCTTTGTGGGCCAAAAATCTATTTATTTTCTGTTTCAAGCTGGGATTCATTCACCCAGGAGCCTTAGATGACTTACAAAACACAATAACACAGTGGGAGTGAGGTAGTATAATGCTCTAATCACTTGAATCTATTGATCAGGGAATATGTCTAATAACGTATGTCTGTGTCCGTTGATGCAGATGTCTGTGCGTGTAATTCTGATTTCTTAAGTTTTCATCTGTTTGCATTGAAAAGTACTATTTAATGGGTGTAGAAAATTGACTTTGCTTTCCTTGATTTAAAGGCAGAGGTGCAGTTGCTCTCCAGTGCACAGTGTGCAGTCATTTCTGACAATGCTCATTTTTAAGGTTGATATAATATCATGGAGAAAGTTTGGAAGTTAACAAATACACAGATTGTCAGGCCTAGGGCCAGGTTATTTTGCCTCACAGCTCCCGGAGCATACCTTCTCTTTGGTGTTCTGCTTTAGTCTTTGGTGTGCTCTAGCCTTCCATATTGTACTAATGCAAGTTCGACAGCAAAACATTGTATCCCTGGTACAGCATATGTATGAGCCTTCCAATAAGTCTCTAACACTAGTGGAGTGCTTTTATTCAGTCTGAGTTTACCCACAAATGAAATACTTCTGGGCATGGTCCACAGTCTCAGACAGCTGTGTTGGTTTTAGCTGATGGGATAGTGCTTATTGTCAATGACAATCTGTCTGGATAAACATTCTCTCATTATCGACAGAAAACAGTAAGGTGTGTAGTAAAAACGCTCCCTTGCACATGTACCACGCATGAATAGACGGATACTTCTGCTAGAGCATATGGAAGTGTCAGTAACAGATACTGATATATAGGCCATAATGTCTGTTAAATCGGACCCTCTCTCACGAGTAGACAAATTGATCATGTAGGATTCAAATCTAAATGTAAAGAAAACTGTGTAACTTTCACTTTGTTTTTGGAAAGTCTGATTTATGAATAGTTTTTTGGGATAGTCTTGTCTTGTTTCCATTGAAATGTGGTTGGATTACTAGCTGGCTGAAGTGATAATTGGATTACTCACAAATCTGGCTGCATCATTACCTGCATTATTACATAAGAGAGAAGAGTTTGAATTGACCCACAGCTCATTTTAGAGACCGTGAGACCTTATATGAACATGTGTATTGATAATAAAGTAGATATTTCAAAATACTACAATAGTTTTACTTGCTGAAAAAACAAGCAAATTTAATTTTGGAGCCTTCTTGTTAAGTGACTCATGCAGACAAACTTTCAAAAGTGTTTTGGGTTGTCATTCCAAAAAACAAACCAAAAAAAACATTTTAAGCTTCTTCAAATATGTAAGAACATTTATAAAAAAAAAGAAATAAAAAAAAGAAAAAGCCCACAGGAGTTCATAATGACACTCTAATCTTTATCAAATATGCATAAGGTGTGCCAGTGTCCTAGCCCAGCTCCATGTTTGAGCAATAATGATCCACTGTCTGCACTCCTAAAACACAGCCGGTGTTAACCTCTCTAAAATCTCCTGTGTCATCCCCTCCATGCCATCCCCTCCTCTGGCAGCACTGCGAGGGGATTGACACCTGCATATCTCCAGGCCATGATCCAGCCCTCTGCCCATGTCCAGTACTTCCCCGGCCATGATGTGCAAAAACCCATCGGCCGATCCTGTCACTTCTTCTCAGACAGACCCTTCAACGCACTGACGTGGCAGTGATGTATTGCACTTCCCACTTTTGCCAGAGGAACTCTCAGGGATATTTTTTAGACCAAAAAAATCACCTTTTTGAGAATTAATAATTAAGAAGAGTATGACCAACTCTCCAATAACCCCTCTCTGCTTTTTGTCTTAAAAACTTGCTCTACCTGTCCTTTACTTCATCCTAACTTATCAAGACCGATCAAAAGCACATAGGCATAGAATCATATCAACCATGACAACATACATTCAGCAGCATTAAACATACATTAAATCACATATATTTAATAACAGCACGCTTGGACATTTCAAGCTGAGCACTGTGCTGGCTCACATCCCATCTCTCCAGTATGACCGTCATAGTCATGACAAGTGATCCATCATCTTCACCAGGCAACATCACCTCTGGGGTTCACCATGGCTGATAGGCCCTATCTTCATTTCCCTCTCCATGCATCTACTTTGCAAAATCATTTTGTTTATCTCCATTGCCATACAAAAAAATTCCCAGTTCTACACCTCATTTAGAAGAAAATGTAGAAACACTGCATTTTTTTACACCTCGGCTGAATGTGAAATAGAGAGTAGTTATTCAGCACACTTTGCAGCTGCCCTGCACCACAAAGTAAAGAACCAATTTTGACTTCTTCACTTTGAAGGTCTGCTTTAAGAGAGTAGTGTAATTTTTTTTCATCAAATGAGAAACATATTAACAGTTTTTTACCAGATGAAGGTACTGAAATGGTATTAGTTAATGCAGTGATAAAGTTATGAACATTGTGTGGGATTTGTTTCAGTCCTCAGAGTTTCGGTCTTGTGAATCCTTCACTGAACCTTTTTGTGGTATGAAACATTTTTGAACTTTCTACTTTTGAGTATTTCCATTGTACTTGCACAACAAAGGGAACTGTCTAAACTAATCTCCTCTTAGACAATGTCTCAGAAAGGCAAGGTCCATTTATGCCCGCATACCATATAGCATTACTGTACATTACCAATTTGCTCATCAGATGAATGCCCAAGTGCTGATATTAGCATTCTATTCATATAAAGAGCTTTGCCCTCTTTGTAATAGATAGTGACACATTAGCATTTGGCATGAAGCTAACGTCAGCTAGCATCACTGGGGGAAATGGCTGGTCTGTGTCAATATTAGCATTCTCTTGTCTCTGCTGGTGTCATCTGCTGGATAAATGAAAATGCACATGAGCTGGTGTAATAAGCATCTCACTGAGATGAGTGAGAGGTATTGATTAAGTAGTGCTGATGCTTGCAGAAGCAATTACCTAACACAGTATGGATCACAACGTGGCATGTCGGATGAGACTACAGATTTCGAATGCTTAGTTTGAATGCAGTAATGGGTTTTGAGTTGCTGAAATGGGAGATGAAATGTGGCACGAGGACACCGAAAGGACTCGGAACACTCCACGGAAGCATGATACAGTCAACTGTTGTTGCATTGTTTTCAAATATATAAAGGTTTCAAACCATTGGCGTATTACAGCACCTCACTGCTTTAGCTTTTTGCAAGGTGTTGTAATTCTGCTTGTTGAAGATACAGGAAATGCTCTCCGTGAATCTACGTGAAGAAGGGTGTTCTAGATAACCTCAGATCACAGAGGAGCCGACACTTAAAGCTCTCAAATCTCGAGTTGATTGATTGATTCAAATCCTGGCAGGACAAAGTAAACTTTGTTAAGAAAAGACGTATGTCTATACGCAGCCCTGAGAGGCAGAGTTTCATCTTAGGTGTGAAGTGCAGTGAAAGGCCTCTCTTTTTGAAGTGGGGAAGACTAAGCAGCTCCTTCACAAATCAAACTATAGTATCTCAGGTGCAGCAAAAACCAGAGAGGGTAGAATTAAGGACCAGTGAAAGAAATGGGTTGCAGCAGAAATGCACTGCCCGGACTTCATTCTACTTTCACAGACAATCTTTCACTCCACTCAGGTACTCAAACATCCTTGCAGAACAAATGGATTTGAGGAAATGAATCATTGGGCTCATTTCTGTCTTGCCCAAATCTTTCACAGTGCACCTGCACCAGTCAGAGATATATGAAGTCTCCTCATATCGTGATCCAATCAAAGAGCTTTAAACCACCTCCTGCCATCTTTTAACTTGTCCCACACTCCTGCCTGCTAAGAAGTGAAGCTAATGTCTTTGAAAAATATGCTGAAAATATCACAACTTCTTCCCCTACTTCTCATCCAAGACCTGTGGTTTTTCATTTTAGGGATCGTGTCCAAACAGGGATCAGATACCATTTTCTGTAAAACAAAACTATATTGAAAAAAACGCTTATTCATTTCCAAACCGTATTCATGTGGCCACATTTGTGTATTTATTTTTGTTTTGCTTTACAGAAACTTTATTATCTTTTAATGTGTGTGAGGCAATGTTCAGTTTCCAGTAATTTGGCAGTCGTATTTATCATGCTGTGTGTGTCTTTGGCCCCTTAGTGCTGTGTTTTTTTGCTCGTTTGACTAAATTATGGGTTCTGAAACACACAGGTGAAAAGGAGGGTAAAGACAGAGGCAACAGAATATTTGGAGGGAAGAGACAACAAGAGCAGGCAGAGGTAATAGCACAACAGGACTCAGCCCCCCTAAATCCTTGTCTGTGTGGCACCATGGTGTCCTTTGGGTGGCCGGCTGAAAACAAGGGTATTGTTCTCATCTGCCGAATCTGGGCTTTGTAATCTGGGGCAATGGTCCAAAGGGAGATTGGAACGGACTCTATGTCTGTGAGATAAAACAGGGCTTTGGAGTGAACGGCTGTTGTAGTTTAATGCTGATAAGAAAGAAGCAGAAATGGTTAAAAAATAGACGTTTGCCCCTTTTCACTCTCCTGCTCGTACTCTGGAATCTGTGTATTTCCCATGTGTGCTGTATTCTACAGTCTTAACACCAATAGGACCACAGGCCCCAAAGATGACTCAGTCTAAACTCTTGTTATTTATTACATTAGACGCCAGTCATCCCATTTTGTATAAAAGCCTTTGTATGTCGTCTTGTTCCTTTTCTTCTTTGGATTCCACTAAAATCACCATTACTGCAGGGAATAACTTATTCACCTCTGTATTGTACTGCATGTGGTAATTCTATTGTGTCTTTATATTATTTGAACTTAACTGGACCTGCCACTTTCAAAGAATGGATAAAAAACATACACAAAAGCACAGCTGAGATAATTTTTAAAAATGCAAATATTCTTATTGTGTGTATGTGTGCGTGCGTGTGTGTGTTTTCTTCCCCTCCACTATTATCATAAGTGATAGCATGCATTAAAAAGCTATTGGCTAAGGTTAAAATGTAAATTGTCCCCCTTTAGAAAATAGCTTTCATTCATGAGAGGTCCTCTATGTGGTGTAATACACTGTAACAAAATCAGTGAACTGCTTTGTTACTTGGTGTGTAAAAAAAATAACAGTATGCTTGTGGTCTGATGAATGAATGTTTTAATCAAATGGAAATATGGCTGTTGGAATACCTGGTGTGAGTTTACTGAAAACAAGGCAACAAGGTGCTACTTATGAAAAGAAAAACTACTGGAAACCACCTTATTTCTTGTTTTTGGCTCAACTGCTTGACCTTGGCAGAGTAGTGCTATAAAATCTAAAGTCGCAACCTGGACTGATTGATTGCAAGTGTATCAGTCTTTCATTTCTTCCCTTCATTCTGTTTTCTTCTCTCTTTTCTGGGATTATTTGGCTGCAAGTGTGGCCGTAAAATCTAAACCTTTAAACTGTTTGCTTGTGTATACTACATGCGTCTGAATTGTCCTAATATTCTGCATCACTTAATGCATGCCTAATTCTGGATCCTTTCACTCCAACTGCTTCACTTGACTAAATCACTTCATTTGAGAAGAGAAAAAAAAACAGCAAAAGAAAGTGCCTTTGTGCGTATTATGAATTATAAGTTATTTTTAACATGCTTGTAAAAAACACACATTAATAAAGTGGAGTGTGGTATTTGATGAGAGAAAAGGAACATATAGAAAGTAAAAAGTCACTTTAAAAGTGATAGCAACAGCTTGAAGCGGTGACAGCAGACTGATGAGGGGATTAAATAATTAAAATCAGGAGTTTGCTCACGCTGACTCGACTCTATCAAGGCTTCCACGCAAACCTGAGTAAAACAAATAGTTATGTGTCAGTCAGGCTACAAGGGCAGATTGTTGGTCACTTATACCCTGCATTCTAGAGTCAAACACTTCACCTGAACTGTGATCATGATTTCGTAAAGCTTTTTCAAAAACTACTGTAAAGATATCAAGTCAAAATAAAAGATGATTATTTATTATTCAGATCTTTACTTGCATAAATAAGCTAAACTGTTTTGGTGGCAAGCGTTTCCTCTCATCAAATGCCTTTTCAGCTTCACGAAATACAGAATTCAGTGGCCTCTATTTGTTCATGCAAATCAGTGTATCTTTATGCGTGCAAGGCTGTGTGATCTCAGCAGGTCTAGCCCATGTGATCAGGTAGGTGTTTAATAGGTGCTCTAACCTTGGTTTATTTTTTTGTGCCTTCAGGTTTCATCTGTTCATAAGCCCTGCTGCTGGGGAGTATTGAACCATGGAGGAATTCGGTTGGCAGGTGTAAGGGCCAGCAAAGTCTGCAGCATACAGTGAGCAGGCTAACTGAGAGACAGGCGGGTAGAGCGATAGACAGGCAGACAGTTATGCAATGATGCTGACAGAGGAAGAAGACAGAAAGGTGAGCAGATCTGCGGGAAAGCAGGCAGGTGAAGGGAATAGTCAGCAAGTCAGACAACCAAAGCAGACACACAGGGACACGGATGAATATACAATCTGACAAGGGGTCAGACAGATATTCAGATGGGGACAAAAGAGGGGCAGACTTATAGATGTTCCAAACAGGCGAGCGGACAGGCATGTGAAATCGGATGAGCCTGTAAGCAGAAAGACAGCTGGCAGGGACAAACGGGGTGGTGGGTGAAGACATTAAAAGTGGACAGACAAACAAACAGGCAGCCTATGTTGGTGCTGGGCAAACATTAGCTTTGGTGAAAGGTAAAAAAACACAAACCTGTCTTAAGACACACAACGCCAATGTTCCTCCATGACGGGAAATGTCTTTAAGGGACTCAAAAATGTGTTGTTTCCAGCAGACGGCATATCAAATATTTGCAAATGTCCACTGACAAGGTTATCACACACTGTGCAACCAGCAAGCTCTGATTTTACACGCAGGTAGTTTGTATTTTACACAAATACCAGTGAATATTTCAACAATTTCAAACATTTTTTTTCTTTTGTTACTTCCTGCATTGTAGATCAACACTGAAGACATCAAAACTATGAAATAATTATATTGTAAACAAAAAAAAGTGCAAAAAAAAAATATTTTAGATCTTAGATTCTTCAGAGTTGCAGGCTCTTGGCATTCTTCTTACCTTCGTAATGCATTCCAGGTAGTGTTGGCAAAGAACATTTTTTATCTACTATACTAATTCATATTATGGCAAAACCCCTCTCAACTAAGTGAAAAGAAACACAGTTCTCATCACTACTTTAAGACATGAAGGTCAGACAATCTGGAAAATATCAAGAACTTTAAATGTGGCTTCAAGTTCAGTCACAAAAAAACATTGAACAGTTTGATGAAACTGGCTCTCATGAGGACCCCCCAAGAAAGGAAGACCAAGAGTTACCTCTGCAGAGGATAAGTTCATTACGTTACCAGCCTCAGAAATCTTCACTTAATGGCAGCTCAGATTCAGCCCACTACTGAGGTAGACCAAGAAGTAACAACAAGTACAACACGTTAGACCAGTGGAAATCTATCCTTTGGTCTGATAAATCTAAATTTGAGATATTTAGTTCCAAGCAGATTGAGTGAACCTGTGTTAATCCACAGGCAATTTGTGAAAAAAAGACATTCTTTGCCTGAAATAACATTTAATTACTAACAGCTTGAGTTTTGTCATCAGCACGTACAATTGTGTGTCTTTATTTGAATTCTTTTTATGTAATAATCTTGTAAGAGAAGGCTGAAATAAAACTTATACATGGGGTACACCAACTCCCCTCTCCCAAAAATCCGGGCTACGCTTTTGTTAAATCTTCCGCATACATTTTCATACAGTCCCCAAAAAGTATGACTTCCCCCCTGAGAGGCCCATGGGGAATATGCTAGAATATGACAGTAATGAAAAGTTCCTTCTTCCACAGAGCTCCAATTCCAGCGGCAGAGGTAATCTTCAGCATTTGTATGATTAAACTGTGTCTTTATCAAGAGCTGGAATTAGAATTAACACTCTGACTGTGAAGCCTTTTTGAACGCCCAATGCAGCAAATGGGCTGCCTGATATCCCATTCCTCCACACTGTTCAAAATGTAATAGCAAAAAAAAAAACAGAATTACTTTTTTTGGGTGCAACAACAACTATGATGGCTCTTTCAAAGATGCATTCTAAAATCTCACCTTCAACCTTTCGCTCAGTGCAATTTTCTCCTTTCTCTCTCTTTGCTTTTGTTTCATCTTCTTCAATGGGATATTTTTCTTATATTTCTTATACCCTTGATTCTTTAAAGAGGCTGTAACTGAAGCAGCCTGTTGTATCGCCTCCCGTTCCACGTCTTCTTCTTCCATTTACCTATTCTGCCTTTTCCTCTTCTGTCCTTACACAATCCACTGCTCCACTCCTTGTCCTTTCACCACCATATCTGCTCCTTCTCTCTCTCCTTCCTTTCTCCTCCCATTTCCATTTTTATGGTCCTTTTCCTTCTCCATCATCTCTGCTTCTCTCTCGTTCTCCCACTGTCCCCTCGGGTTGCCACCTCCTCTTCCTCCTCCTCCTCCTCCTCCTCCTCTTCTTCTCCTGTCAAAATCGGACTCTCGTCTGTCTCTCTCTCTTTCTTTTCCTTCCTGTCCCGTCCTTTGAGGTCATGCAGTATCAGATCGATCAGAGCCATTGATCTTCCAATATCCTTCTAGGCGAGCCTCCCATTCCAAGACAGACCATTAGCCAATCATTAATCTCGATCAGACAATTAACCAATCATTAATCTGGGTCACCATTTAAACTGGAGCTGCTGATTGGGTCAATGGTGACCTCTGACCTGTGGGTTACCACAGCAACACGAGAGACATCAGTTAAACATTCCTTCCTTCAGCAGCTGTCAACAATCCTATCAGGTGTCCTTAGATATGATTAAATAAAACAATCTTATTAAGAGCAGTTGGCTGTCTTAGCTGTGCACACACACACACACACACACACACACACATACCCACACTGCAGGTCAGATCTATAATGAAATCTCGCAAATCCTTTTTATATCTATATATTCAATGTGTTGCCCAATATTTTTTTCTTTGGATTATTTATGAAATACAAATTACTTTTTAAAAACTATAGGTTTGCTGGTTGATATTTTGTGCTGTAACAAATGAAGGCAGTGTCTGAGATCGATCCTGGTTTTAATTGTATAACTGTGTCAATAGCTGAACAGTAGAATTTCATGTTAGACTTAAACGAAAAAAAAAAAATAAAACAGGCGCTGGACATGCAAGTGAGAACGCCTGCACCATCTTACACTTTCTTAATATAAATGATGATGATTTATTGAATTGGACTCCATTAGACCACACTGTCAGGACTCTGAGTTTTATATGCACACATTATGCAGTTATGAACATCTTGCAACCACAGCTACAGGTAAAAAAAAAAAAAAAAAGACCATGAATCTAAATCAACACCATTCTGACTTTAAAAAGAAAAAGCTTTGCACATTCTGTTATTTATTGCAGGGCTGCTGTATAAATTAACGTGTTATGGTGTTCTTGGTTCATGGCATGTCAAGTTTTACGCAGAGGTGACGTTACAAGTCCATAAAACATAACAGTAAATTCAGCTGGACATCGATATGATTTGTTGTATGATTTTTTTTTTCTTTTTTCTTTTACAAAAATGTTTGATTTATTGGATAATTTAGTTTTCTTGTTATCTATCTATCTATCTATCTATCTATCTATCTATCTATCTATCTATCTATCTATCTATCTATCTATCTATCTATCTATCTATCTATCTATCTATCTATCTATCTATCTATCTATCTATCTATCTATCTATCTATCTATGTCTCATTCATTCATCACAGCCTATCCCCCTGACACTGCTGAAGGAGTTGAGGTGGGGTAAAGTGAGGACGGGGTTAAATCTCTTTGGAACGTGCGCAGAAGTCCGCGCTCTCGTGCCGGAGGTCTCGCCGGTACAAGTGTCTGTACAGAGGTTGACTCGAGCCAAGCAGCGCGCGCGCTCTGGAAAGCTTCTACTCCAGTGTTTAACAAGGGGACAAAAACATTTTCTTTTCTTTTTTCTTCCTTACATCTCGCGTATCGGGATGCAGTCGTGTTGCCTTGGCTCCTGCGCTCTGGATGATAATGGGATAATTTTCTTTCGAAGCCATCAGATGTTTCCAGTGGTGGATTTCACTGTTTTGGAATGTGTTTGATGCGCATTAACCTGTTTTTCGACATTTCCTCCTCTGGGTTTGGCTACATGCTTTATTTTTTGCTGCCACTGGAATATGTGGACATTTTACCGTTTGATTCCACGGCCTGTTTAGTAATCAAAAGGCTTGAATGATGAAAATCTTTTGAGATGAAAAACAGCACTTTTGGGGATAATTTTCTGCTTGTGCGCGGCTCGTGCCTAATCTCGCGCCTCAGCAGCCTGTTGTCTGTGTCCGTGGAGAAACGCACAACTTTGCCGCGTGCTGGAGCCGGAGCTAGAGCTGGAGCTGGAGCTGGAGGGGGGGCTGCAGCTGGTCTGAGCGGCGCACCAGGGCCACTCGCAGGGGGCCAGGAGGGGGACCAACGGAGCGGCCCCGGTGTTCGGCCGTTCTGTGGTTGGACCGGGCATCCGGTGCAGCTGTGGAGCGCGGATGATGAAGACGGTGGTGATGAGGATGATGAATGGCCCGGCAGCTCGAGCAGGCACCGGAGTCTCGCAACCATTATGTTTACTTCTGTGCGCTCTAGTCTTTCTCCCGCCGTGCGCACACTCGCACCCGCAGCCGTGCCAGGTGCTGAAACGGATCGGCCACACGGTTCGGATCGGGGCTCTGCATGTCCACCCTCGTATGCTCTCTGCCACCGCCGGCAGCGGTTCTGAGGACTGGGACGCCGATCGAGGTTTGACTGGGAGCGGGGAGCGGCGGGTGGAGTTGGTTAAAACAAGTGCCAGTGCGCCTGGATATGGAAGCCTCAGGACTAGAGGCACCGTCCATAGCCAGCGAGGGTCCAGTAGGAGTAAGAACCAGGCACGGCAGCGGGAGGAGAACACCCCAAGGGAGAACCGCGTGTTCGCACCCCGAGACTCCGTCCTGCTTGCGGTCGAGGCTCTGAACCGAGCCGGATTGCTGCCATACAATTTATCTCTGGAGCTTGTCATGGCCGTTGGGTCTGGACTCGGTGAGCTGCCCGCATTCTCCTCCTCTTCTGTGGGCAGCCCCGAGAACGAAGACCCACTGTCCTTCGTGGAGAGCGTGTGTCACACCGTGGTCGTGCAGGGGGTTTCCGCCATGATCGCCTTTCCACAGAACCGGGACGAGTTCGTCAAGTTGGAGTTCGTCTCTCTTGCGCTTCAGGTGCCAGTAGTAAGCGTTGTGCAGAAGGAGTTTACGCGCCAAAGTGAGGTAAAAAAAAAGTTATTCCCAAGTTACATTTAAACTGTTGATTACTGCTCTTCGAATACAGCTGCAGCGAGCCGTGTGTGTGCAGGTGTACATGTTACGCAAAGAAAAACACAGGATAACATAAGTTTAACAAAATACACACACAATCAAAAATCAATTTGTTCAATTTACGCAAAAAAATGGACATAACTCGGTTTTTAAGACGTGATGAGAATGAGGCCATGTGGATTTACAAGGCCCAGAACATCAGTGGCCCAGATATTAGACAGGCACCCTTCCTCCTGTTGTTTTTTGTCTTTTCCCTCTTCTCCTCCCCTTTCTGAATGTAGGCTACTTCCTTCAGATGAAGCACAGACCATTTTCTTGTCTTCAGTGTTGATTTCACCGTTGTTTGTTTTTCCACTGAAGCTTAAATGGTGAGACACATTTTAACGCAAGCTGATGTTCTTGAAGCGTCAAACAGGGGAGAAAAATAACAACGCAGCTGTCTCAGGATGAAACAAAATGAAGGGGCACGCACAGAGCTGGCTCCGTCCATGGTGCTGAAATCTACAGTGTGCGCCGGGTGTCTGTGTGCAGAGAATGCACTCTCTTTTTTTTTCTTTTAAAGACGAGGTTACAAGTAAAAATGTGATTGAAGTGTACGTGAACTCGGCAGCACAGGGCCCGAGGTATAAACGCATGGAGAAAGCTTTGTTGATATTCAGCATCCCACTGTGTATACACAAAGCTGAAGTTCAGCACTATGGAGAGAGAGAGCGAGCATTATAACAGTATGGTGTTGTAAAAGAATATACCTCATTTTGACAACTTACTACCTGTAGAACTGAGATGAATTCACACACACGCACGCACACACACACACAACAGTAGCTGCTTAAACTAACCTCAAGTCTGCCCTTTCTCAACCCTTCCACTAATAATTAGCAAACACATCCATGTTAATAATACTTTATATTACGATTTGAATCAGAGGTCTAATTCAAAAGGCTGAGCGCTTGCGGTGGGCATCATCAATCAAAAGTCAAACCTCTGACCAGAATCTGGCCTGCTTTTATGTCTGTACAAGAGGAACCCATTTATGCAAAGCAGGCCATAAGTAAGAGTAAGTTGGACGCCACTTCTGGCATTTGGCCTGATCCAGAGGTGAATGCACACTGAACAGAGCGCAGAAAGTTGACCATTCAGAACATTTTGAAGCCGTTTTACAGTGAAGTATAAATAGTTCTTCCCTACCTGTTCTCTAAATGGCTTCACTTTAGACTTATATGCTACAGTTCTTTTTAACTAAACAATATACCAACTTGGCAGGAAATCATCATTAGAGGATCTTAATTATTAAGAATGATATAATACAGAGGCTTTATCATGTTTTTTTTTTCTTTCTTTTTAATACCTCTTTTATTTTAACCAAGAGTTATCAATCATTCTCAAAAACTAAGAATCATTTTTGGAAAATGAGTGACGGTGACATTTTTTTCTTTCTTTTCTGTATAAACTCTTTAATGACCCAGTGTGTCACAAAATATATGCCCAAAAAAGTCGAAACCATCTCTGGTAACCATCCAGCTTTAGAATTTAACTTTTAAAATAGTTTGGGTGGGTACACAAGCTGTGAAACTTTGTAGATATGAGGCAACAAAATGCATGCACAGCACCAGAACAACAAAATAGCTCATTGTCGTTGCCAAAACAAACAAACAAAATGATCCGTCTCCATTACGGATTCATGGTTAGGCATCTACAGATACTTGGTTTAGGTTGGAGGAAGATCATCCTCATGTTTAATGAAAATTAACCTTGACGGTTGGTAGGAGGCGTGACGCGAGCTTAGTCAGTTTCGTCAGGTGAAGAGAAAAATGCTGCTCTTGTGCCAAATACACAAATGTAGGATTATCAGTAGAGTTTGCAGCTGGTATGAGGGAGAGAATGAGTCAAAAGTGTAAAGGCTCTGAATTAATCACTGGGATGGTTCATCAATAACCATTCTCTGGAAAAGACACCTGCTGAGTGTGTTTATGAATGTGTGTGTCTATTTATTTGCATGTACAAGTAGAAATATCTCTCACAAGTACAAGTAGACACCCACGCAGACACACAAAATGATTTAGTGTAACCATACACTGTAAACCTCTTTAATTAGGTGGCACTAACAGATACTGCATATCAATGAGTACTGACTAGCAGTCACAGTGTGTGTGCGTTTGACTTTTCACACACAACCGTCCTGGGAGGGGCAAAGAGCATTATTGTTTTCTTTTTCAACACACACACACACACGCACACATCCAAACCATTAGTTAGGCTGAAGGGCTCTGGGACACTTGCCATCTACTGAGCTATAGTAATGTGTGTGTGTGTGTGTGTGTGTGTGTGTGCGTGTGTGTGTGTGTCTCCAAGGTAATATCTAATTTCCTGCTCTGTGCACAAGGAAGCATTTCAATGTAAGGAGTCAGAAGGTGTTAAAAGTCCAAACTGGTTCTTGGAAGTGAAATAACAGGTGCAGGTAAAGCAGATAACCCAGCTGACAAAGATTGATTGGCTGATGGATGTATGAATGCGTGGCTATATGAGTAGACGGCATAGATGGGTGGTTGGATGGATGGGAGGATGAACGGGCCGAAAAATTGACTGGAAATAGACAGCCACACAAACAGATTGTGCTGTGCTAGTGTGTGAGTTTTAGAGAAATGGCTTAACTCCCTTCTGACTCAATCTAGTTTCGCGAGCAAATCCCAACTGAAGGCTGGCAGCAATTTCTCCAAAACAGGGTTTTCAAAATGTGAAAAGTTTATGGAATGTCTTTAGAGGATCTCACGAGTGTTGACTTGCATTTGACCTTTGCCTTATTTATTACTATTTATAATGCGGTTTTTAAAAAAAGTTTACTGTTGAAAACTTTAATAAAAAGGAATCAGCGAGCGACCTTTTATAATGTACTCACAGTTTATGTAAGTGTCCGAATGATGCAGCGGCTGCATAAGAATATGGAGCTTATGGACCAAAGGATAAAGTGACCCCAGAGTAAAGGGACTAGGTGGATTGGGAGATGGCAAGGGGAGTTGGAAGCAGCCCAGAAAAAAAGAATTTAGCATACTGTATAAAAGGCCAGTGAGTGGGGAAAGGAAACTCCCTGGGAAAGACCAGCCGTCTCTGATAGGGGGACCTCGTTTTGAAGTCAAAATCTATCTCATGCTGGCTCACAACACTAGAGCTTGTGGGAAATAGATACAGCATCTTCACTGGCATCTTGATGCATATATGCAAATATCTGTTGCTACTTAATCCAATTATCCGCAAATGTATGCTGTTTGCATTCAAATGTGTGGCAGGTATTCCCATTATGTCCAAAGGGCATGAATGCAGAAGTATGCATGGAATGTGAAGCTGTGCAATGGAAATTACAAACAGAGGCACAAGGTATCCACCATGTTTATGGTTTATTAGCTACATTTTCATCTTGGTATAGATCCTACCGGGGTGGCTGTGGTTCAGGAGGTAGAGCAGGTCGTCCACTAATCAGATGATTGGCGATGATTCCTCCAGTCTGCATGTCCTTGGGCAAGATACTGAATCCCGAATTGCTCCTGAAGGCCTCCTCATCGGTGCGTGAATGCATATGAATGGTTAGCTCTTAAAACCGATGAGCAGTTGGCGCCTTGCATGGAACCCAATGCCATCAGTGTATGAATGGGTATGACTGGGTGAATGAGATGTGGTGTAAAAGCGCTTTGAGTGGTCTAGAGACTAGGAAGGTGTACAGTCCATTCACCATCCATCTCTGATGGTGTTGAGTAACTCAAACAGGTGTTGAGGAACTGTTCTGGCTTAAGGCTTTAGTCTGTTATTAGGACAGAAGGAAGCCATTCGTTTTAAAACGTCGAGAAATGACTCGACAAATTGTAAATACGTCATTGGTTTTGGAAAAACTTCATCACAGTTAGTAACACTGTCACAAAACAGTCTGGATCGATCCTTACAATCGCAGCACTGGTGCAAATGAAGAACAATTACACACTGACATGGAGTGTATGAGGTATTGACAGACACCTTTACTTGGCGTGCATTAACCTTTGTAGTGTTTTCAATAACGACTTCAGTCGAGTCATTTTTCATGATAATCCTGTCTTGTCCAGTGTGTTCTGGCGTGTGCACTGTAAATGTGTTAGCGATCACATGCTTCACATACTAACTCACGCTGTGTGGTGGAGATCTAAGGTGTTGCCTTGAAAACCTGTTTGCACGGGGGGGTGTGGGATTGATATTTTTGTCATGAATAAGAGAAGATTAATGGGAACGCACTCGTGTACACAGATATACACAGTAAGCATGGAATTATCTGGAATTATCTAGATGCTGGTAAATTAATTTGTAGTTAACGCTGATCGGGAAGTCAGAGAACTTATGCAGCATATTATACCAGGCATATATCCAGTATAGCAGATGATTGTTAGGCTTTCGCTGACTATTAGGAGGGTTATTGGAGATTTGTCCCTTCATAAATAATACTGACATGCATAAGGAGGCCAATGGGATGAAAGGCTAAGAGCTATGGATGTCTGGTCTTTATGGAGTTCTGGGTTGTTTCTGTAGGGATTTCTTGCAGTCAAAGGAAGGGTGAGACCCCGGAGGACGCATTGCAACATTTGCAATATGTTTTTTTTTTTTGCAAAATCAACACTTTCCTGTGAATTATTGCAAGGACAGGACAATGTTCTATGTCTTTGCTAAAGAAAACTTTTGTAATCTTGTAAAAAAAAAAAAAAAAAAATCCTGAAACCCATTTAAAATCAGTTTTCACGCTTTCCCCACAATGAATCATCTAATCAAGAAAAGATCAATAACCACGCCATTACTAGTTTATTTGATTTGTCCACTGGCTCATGATTCTGCCAGTCCCTGCAGTTTTAACATACAGCAAGGGTTGCAAGTTTCTTTGCACAGGAACTTACAGCAAATATATTTGAGCAGTGGGTATCACAGGAAGAAATATTTGAAGAGAGGAGAATGATGAAAGGGTGCAGAGTGACAACAGAGCTGGGATATCCCTGTGCATCGAAAGCAGAATCCACGTGTTTATGTAAGAGAGCAGGCAGCTACACTTTCTAGCAAAAAAGTATTTCCTGTTTATTAACATGAGGAACAAAGAGAGGGTTCCAGATTTATGGCGATCACAGTGCAGAAGTGCTGCAGCTGGGAATAAATCCTCCAATCCTCCTGAGGGATGAGAGGAGGTGAGGGTCTGATGCCCTGAGGACAACATTACCATTTCTTTCCCTGACACAGGACTTCTGAATCTGAAATAAAACATGTAGAATTGCTTTTGTTGGTGCTTTTGTTGCAACACTAATCCATCCATGTATACGCAATAAGCAGATGAATAATTGTCCTATTTGCATGCCTATTGGCTAGAGTGATTAATAGGATAAATGAAATTAACCAATAGATTAATCTAATGGACTTTTAGTGCAAAGCTTGTGTTAAAGTTGTAAAGTCAATTAAACGGAGTTGCTTTGGGCCTTTTAAGTGTGTGTGGTTCTGCATGTGTGTGTATGGGAGCACAGGCAAGGAAACGCATGACTAATTGATTGCCTGGGTGGCTGGTATGTTGTGCGGCGGGTACAGTATGCCAAGGTACACTGAAGCAGATCTGGCAGCTCATGCAGCCTGATCTGGCCTTTTTAATTTCATCTAAAGTATTACAGGCATGATTGTGTCATCTGCCACTAGCGTATCTCTTCTGATCTGCTGGCTTACTATAATCCTGTACTGAAGTGTAGAGTGCAGCAGGTTTGTACTGGTCTGAGTCAAATAGACCCATTTCTTTCTTTTGCCTCTTTGGGCCAATTGCCTATAGATCTGTCAATTAGCACAATATTTGTATTATCCAACCTTGCGGAAAGCAGTTTCATTTTTATTTAAGTATGGTATAAAAAAATGCTCTTAAAATGTTCCACTTCATTCACCAGCTAGTTGCTAACTGTGTCTGTATGCCAATTGGTGCTGGGCAGATTGCGTATTCCACTGAAAACTGCCTGCTGCTCCTGGAAAGTGAACCAAAACAATGAGCTGAAAGTTGGATAATAGATCTCTGTGTGTTCCTTGCATTGAGTGACACTTTGCTTCACATAGTCATAATATAAAAAGATTAAAAATAGCAGTGTTACACAAATTATTTCTAGGTGATACTTGAGTTCTAAAACTTGCTGAACCACAACTTGCTTATCATTTGGCCCCTGGGTTGATTTTTTGATAACATAGGAATGAGTATACCAACTAAACCAGGGAAACTTCTGAAATTGGTCCCTGCTTGTAGTCTTACACAGAGATAACATTAGCTGTGACCAAAAAGATAATAACTGTTCACTCTGGATTACTTATCTGAAGCAAATTTAGAAGCTCTCAAGGGTTCTTTAACATGCTGAAATGAAGTGTAACCAACTATAGCCTGGAGGGTATCTGAATCTATCTAGAATCAATCCAGGAACTAATCTAAAACACATTGAAAATCTACTACTGTATATAGTTTTCAAAAGCAACATAAAGAACACAGTTTGTCACTGATCTGAAGGTAGTTTAGGCCAAATTAAAACATCACTGACAGAAAGCCCATTTCCCAAATTACAAGGCAAGCAAGCACTCAGCCTTTTATGTACAAACTATAGTAGAGATTTTGTTGATGTCAGAATTTTATGTATACTCAGACAAGAATATAATGAAAAAAAAATGTGTCAGTTATATTTATCATATCTAACCCACTGCCAAAATGCATTTTGGGTATTTCAAGCTTCTCACTTTAGTATTTTTCTTGAGCATTGCGACATTTGACAGATCAACGCAGCACTTTACAACACAATGGGAACACACTCTTCCACCCTGGTGTAGGTGGAAATCACGCATCGTCGCTGCCCTCTGCACATCGATCTGCCCAGGCCTCGTCAATCAGCTGATGAAATTATGAATCATAAATTTGGAGGTGTGAATTGAATTACGTGACGAGTATGTGAGAGACCTCTTTGAAATGGAGCCCAGCTGGTTTTCTTGAGGTCGGGGTGTTGCTTAAAATACAAATAGAGTGCATATAAAAATAGATGTAGTGTATTTCTTATGATGTGAAAAATGATATTCATGGAGGCAGGTAAGTAGAGGCTGAAATCCATTACATCCAACAGCCTGTGTTTGTTCTCCAGGAACAAATTGAATTCTAAGAGAAAGTATTTCTACTGTTGGATTTATAACCTTCCTGTCTAACTTGCTTTTCTTCTTTCTTTTTTTTCTCATCTCTGCTCTACTACATCTGTTTCTCCTTCATGATGCCACCTCTTCCAATTCTTATTCCGCTCTAACCTTCTCCCGTCTCCACCACCATCCTTCCATTGAACTTATTTTCCTTTGCATTCTTTCCCGGCCTCGTTTCTTCTTTATTGCAATCTACCCCTCATTCCAAAAACATCCCTCATTGTTTTTTTTCTCCTATCTCCATGCCCTCTGTGAATTCCAACTGACCCCTGCCCACATCACTTCTCATTTATCACTCCCATCACACTTATATTTCTATTCCCTCTATTTCCTGCTGTTTATTTGTTTAACTGCACCTTCTCTCCAATCCTATGCTATTCCTTCATATCTCTTCTGTCCCTTTTCTTTCATCATCTCTTAAATCTTCCTCACCCTCTCCATTTGTACACTCATTCCGTTCTTTTCTCCGTACATCCTCTATCCCACATCACGTAATTTTCTCTGTTTCCCTGTCTCCCACTTTCACTTGTCTAACCTTTTTTTCTCCTCCTTTGTGTGAACCTTTCACACCTGCTTGCCTAATCATCTCCCATTACACTCGCTCCCCCTTTACAATCTCTCAACAGAATCCTCTCCATTTTCAAATGGCGATGCGGGCCGTGGAGGCACCGCCATCCCGTCTCCTCTATTCCCTGCTGATGATGAATGGCTGGTGGGACATCAGCGTTCTGCTCTGTCAGGAATGGGACATTAGCGACTTCCTCATCCTCATCAAGAACAACACCCGCTTCCACCTGGGCACTCTTGTTAATCTGACAACTACTGCCTCAACAACACCACAGTCTTCATCTTCATTATCATACACTGGAGTGGCGTCAGGTTTGGCAACAGGAACGGAGGCGTCGTCGTCGTTGGCTTCTTTACCTTATTTCTCGCCAGCTGCCTCATCCTCTGCTTCTTCGTTCACTTCCTCCTCTAAATCAGACCAGCAGCAAGCCCTCATGCGGCAGCTGGAGGCCCTGAGAGAACCTTCATCCATAACGGGAGTGGTGACGTTTGGGTGCGACATCCGTGAAGTGCGCCGTCTGTGGACACTTGCCACCCGGATGATGCTCCCGGAGTTTCACTGGGTTCTGGGGGACAGCCAGAATGTGGCTGAGCTCAGAACAGAAGGGTTGCCCCTGGGGTTACTTGCACACGGGATAATGGGGTCCCCTTCTCTGGATCACTACGTCCATGACTCAGTGGAGTTGGTCGCACGGGCGGTGGGCAGTGCAGCCCAAGAGAATCCTGCCCTGGCACTCATACCTGGGACTACTAACTGTATGGATGTACAACAGAGCAATGGCAGCTCGGGGGAGTACTTGGCAAGGTAGGGAATGAATATAGATACTAAACTGATAAATACAGCCATACATAAAATGAAATGCCATCACAATGTGATTATTGATTGTTTCTGCACCATAAAAGAATTGTTTCAGCCAAATGACGCACCATTTATGCAAAGATAAGTAGTGCTTTTGCATGTTTAGCCCATTTTGCAAAGCATGCTGCGTTTTAGAAATCTTCACTTCTGCTCATTTCTATGGTTTAAAGCTCTGTCTACAATTGACCTGCCATAACTGATGTTTTTTTGTCACTTTGGGGGCAGTGGAAACAGGACACAAACCTAATACACCAACATGCCTCTTAAGTTGACTTGGAAAACGTGTTAGCAAACAATTGCTACATTCAGAGCAAAGTTGTTTCTGGCCGCTGCTGCTCTGTTTTTGGTTCCACCAACTCCTGAGGGAAATATCTGGCTCTCTAGCGGCTATATACTAAATCTAAGCTATAGCTTACTTGATCTGTGTACCGTAAAGTGTTGACTGTGGAGGATATAGAGGGTTTTTAGAGCAATTTCACTGAAAAAGATTGCCTGCTGCATTCTAAAACAACACTGATGAGCGGTGTGAGAGTGTGAATCCACGGGGCCAGATGCTATGAATTGCTGTCGTGTGATCCAGTGTCAATATAAAAATATTGTTTACAGCCTATTTAATATACATCATATAGTTTTAAAGCTGCATAGTGTGATTAGGTCAGCAAAAATGTATAGATAGGGTGCTAAAAATGTACTAACACCCCACTACTATACACTTGTGTGGCTAAAATAAGCACAGCTCGTCTGCACACGTGCATGCATCGGGCTACTTGAACAGACACTGCGTACACTCGATAACCGCAGCAATGTGATAGAATGATAACGCGTGATGAATTGCATTTAGCAGCAGTGCCGTAATCTGCAGCCGGGCCACTCTACTTTATATTGCTGAGATATGAGCGATGAAGAGTGTGTGAGCATACACCGCTGCATTACAATAAAGAGTTTGACCTTTATTGCCGAGACTCTCCTCAAAACACCTGAATCAGCAGAACAATCGTTCCAGGACGGTAATTATTTGAGCACGTGTGAGCTTGGAAGGGCGGGAGGAGCTTTCTGATTGTGTTTACATTTCCGTGGTTCATTTTAAGCTGCTTATAAAGTGTTGATTAGCTTGTCAGCGTTTTACCTATCAAAGAACAAAGAACAGGTGTCACGGGGCCTTTCGACAGTTTTATAAGAGCCCTATCATTGACCTATCATTGCGAAGGCAGGGGATTTACATCGGGAGGTTTAGTTTCCGATTTTGGATTGTGGATCTAATCCAGGCTCTTACACGCTCCTGGGATTTGGGAGAGTCAGCCATATGCCTGGCTCATGTAAGTCTGTAGTTATTTGATAGCAATATATGATATACTGTAACCAGATGTGGATGCTGGGAGAAAGGAAAAGATCTATGATTGTATGTAACCTGCAAAGATAAAGAAGGTTGTTTTCTCCCAGAAATGTTATTTGAAATTCAGTTTTTGCACAGTTCTGATTGCTGCAGGGATTAATAGATGTTGACTTATTGTTGCTTTTCCACTTTCTGTGCATCTCTCAGGTTATGAAGATTGGCGATGAATTGAATCAGGATCCTGGTCATAATCTATTACCTTTACCTTTTGTTCCACCCAGTATAAAATATATTTGTTTGCGCAGCCTAACAATTTTATTTTTCTTTTGTTTTTCAAATGATTCAATTGAATCTGATTGTGGAGGCAGGACACTTTAGCAGTCAGATACACTGAGTCACCTGTACTTTTTTTCTACATCAAACACAGTGAATGATATCCTGTGGGTTTTCAATGCAGGACCACCTGTGGGTGCAAAGAGCTTCATATCTTTTTTATTTTTTTAAATGTTTCTTGTGCTTAGCAAGAAGCTTCCAATGTAATAAGTCCTAATATTTCACACAATGGCAGAGAAGTACTGTGGACGGCCTGAGGAAGAGTGAGATATATGAGCAAGTTGAGGGTGTGACAAACATTTAAGTCGAGGTTTTGCAGTGGAAGAAGCTGATATTCGTGCATGAAAGTAGCAAAAAGTATATACTGTATATTTGGAAAGCAATTTTGACTTATTTTACTTGAGGGCTGTTAGACTCAGTAGAGGTTCTTACATATATTAAAGTTTGATATTATTTTTTAATAATGCTGGTTTTTATTAAGTCTGAGTTCAAACTGGGACCAGGATGAGGTGAATTAAAGTTTGGAAAATAAGAATGCATGGTCAGGTTTTAGTTTTACCTGCAGGGCAATATTATTTCACCTTCATACAATATTCAGGCTTAAAACTGTCACCTGTTCCCCTGTTTTAGTTGTTTAAAAAAAGTTGTATAATGAACATTAGTCAGGTAAAAACACAAAAACATCACATCACAGTGCTGCGACGAGAACTCACAACTTTTGGGACAGTGAAGAGTACCAGTCAAAGGTTTGGATACACTCATTCAGTGTTTTTCTTTCTGCGATCTAGATTAACACTGAGGACATCAAAACTATGAAATAACACATATGGGATTGTGTGATAAACAAATAAAAGTGTAGACAAAGCAAAATATATTTAATATTTTCAAAATTTTAGAAGGAGCCACCTTTTGCTTTGATGACAGTTTTGCACACTCTTGTCATCCTGTCAATAAGATGCAGTGAAAGTTAATTCGTATCATTTCTTGCCTTCTTCTTGTGTTTGAGACCATCAGTTGTGTTGTTCAGAGGTGGTGCTGTCATACAGCAGATAGCTCTATTTATCTACTGTAGTAATCCACATTATGGCAAGAAATGCTCTGCTCGGTAAAGAGAAACAACAGTTCATCGCTGAATGAACTGAAGGTCAGACAATCCAGATTATTTCAAGAACGTCAAGAGTATGTCTTCAAGTGCTGTTTCAAAAACTACACACACCAACGGTTTGATGAAACTGGCTCTCATGAAGGCCTCCCTAGGAAAGGAGGATCAGGATGACACCTCTAATTACAGCCTACATAAATGCTTCACAATGTTCAAGTAGCAGACATGTCTCAAGATCAGCCGTTTGGGAGAGACTCTGAATCAGACCTTCATTGCCAAATTGCTGCTAATAAACCACTTCCACTTAGGAGGCCAACAAGATGAAGATAATTGCTTGTCTGAAGGAACAAGGAACAGTATACCGGTGGAAAGCTGTACTTTGGTTTGATGAGTCAAGTTTCAGATTTTAGGTTCCAAAAAAAAGGCACTGTAAGCTTCCTGATAGCTACAGTGACTTCAAAATCACCACCTGTTACCAACAAATTGCCATCGCAGCACAGTGCTGCAGCAACAAAGAAAACCACTGAGCTAATTAGACACAGCATCAATCAGCAACACTGTAGCTCAGCGGTTATGTGGCTTTTATTGTCATGCCTGGTCTATATTCACACAACAGGAATTCCCTTTAGCAGGT
Organism: Nibea albiflora; assembly: GCA_014281875.1. NCBI lineage: Eukaryota > Metazoa > Chordata > Actinopteri > Sciaenidae > Nibea > Nibea albiflora. Next base: position 8,249,136 of record CM024803.1, read on the forward strand.
CTTGTTAACACAGTTTCACCAAGATTAAGCTGATTTAAGACAATGACATACTGTCACACGGAATTAATGTTTCCCAAACACCAAGGAAGACAAGTTAGCTTAAGTTCATCTGTGCCGCCAGGGCATCAGGTACAGAGGAGCTAATGAGAATAGACAGAGTCAGGGGCAGAAAGTCCTCATCTCAACTGAGAGTTTGTAATCCAAATTTACAATCAAACTTTCCATCAGTCTTCACACAAATGAATCCTTTATATTCATCCTTTATCAGAGATGTTTGTTATTGTCAAAGAGGATCACTGTCATCCATCCCACTTGAATCAAAAGGGTGTTTGCATGCGTCTCTAAGCAGCATATCATAGACCGAGGATTTCAACCTGTCCGTATGTATTTTAACCTTTTTTATTTCACAGACACTTACACATAATTTATAGCAGGTTTCCTGTGTTGTCTTAAAATGGCACCCAGACCACAAAAGCTTAAAAGCCAAGATACACAAAAGCACCATAATAAATGTCACCTACTTCCAGTCAAGGGAGGTTGCTATGCACTTCATGCACAAACTCTGAGAGAAATCATAAAACAGCCAAATAAAAACATGGCAAAATCAGCACAGTTTCCAGATGACATTTTCAAAGCAGAACAATCAGTTGCTAGTTGTTGATAAGTTGTTATCCAACACGGCCAGCTTCTCCTGTTTGAAGATGTCTGAAAACAAGACAATTTACAATTTCCCAACTTACTTTACAAATTCTGCGTACTAAGACTGCAACAAATAGCCAATCTTAAACAAACCCATTATGCAAGGAAATAAGTTATACCAGTGTGACGGTATTATTAAAAGGAATGACTGAGAGACTGATGCCACTTGAAGCCATCATTAAGGGCAGTTTAGAAGTGAAATAGGCCATCTTTAAAATGGCCCCTCACCTTTTAACCAGCCGTGACAGCGTTGACTGGTTTTCAGTCAACCCTTGTAAGTCAGTGTGAGGGTCATCATGGCAGAGTGTGCTTGTAAAAATCATGATAATCATTCAACTTTTCAGTTATGAGCTTGTTTGCCTTGTTTGATACCAGTGAGCCCAAAGTAGTTGTTGTTGTTTTTTTCTTTCCTACCTAGTTAATCATCTGCTGAACAACTGAATTTCTTTCATGGACCTGTGGGGGCGTACGGACCATCACATTGGGAACTCTTGTCTTAAACCTTTCAAATCCAGTGGCTTTTTAGTATTAAACCTTCTGGACTTTTCACATATTTTAGATCCTTTCTGTTGCAGTGAGGGGACTGCCTGTGGTTTTGTGTGAGAGCTGTGATATCAGGTGCTTGGTGGATGAGCGGACCTGGAGGGAAGAAGTGTTGTCACCGCAATAGCGTTGAAGCCAGAAAGCATGTGACAGATGAGCACCCGGGAGGCTCGGCTCCCAAGCTTGACATCGAAATCTTCCAGGGAGTATATCGCATGATGATTATGGTCTTATCGTTGCATCAAAGTCTCTGGCCAAGCAATCAACCAGTCACAAGGGGAAATTGCTGATGACATATAGAGGCATGTGTCATCAGACAACTGTACTATCGTAGAGGATTATGGCGAGTGAGGCACTGTGGAAACCACAGGCTAGAAGCTAGAAAACCATTACCATTGTGTGACCAAGCAAGTTAGGAGGCAGATGTTTTTTTCAGCAAGATAAGACAAATCCAGACAAATAAAGGCTGCTTTTATTTGACTTTGTTTGATTATCAGTGCAACACACAAGTTAAGTATGTTTTTTTTTTTTTTTTAAAAAGGCAAAATCTTAAATGCACAGAATATTTAAAAATGCTGATTTATGCAGATAAACAATCAATCGAACAGTTACAAGAGCCACCAGAAAAAGATCAAGATTATGGATCAAGGACTAATTTGTACAGCAGGGTCCACATTACAAGTGCACAGAGACAGGTGACAGGTTGAATATATAAGCATAAATACAACAACAGCATTTGGCCAGATATTTTCCCAGATGTTTTCCTCCAGGCTATGTGATCAAACGTTAGCCTCTCATCTGATAGCAGACACCCGGTGTCAGGAAAAACTTTCTACAGAACGATGACTATGTAATGGATGGAAGAGAAAGCATGCACGGGATCATGATGTTATTTAAAAAATCCTGTCTGTCACATTTAGGACATAGGACATACTTACTACATCAGACACAAGTTTGTATACACATAAAATGTCCCTCAAATAACAGTATTTCAGAGGTCAGTGTAGAGGATGAACTAATCAAAGTTACACATTTTGTATTGGATTCTTTTTTTCAAAATTGCTTAACTGTTGCTGCTTCTGTACTGCATATCATCTTCTTGATATCATCATCGTGCCATGACATAATTTTGTTTGGCAAGTGTGTAAAAATGTGTTGGATTCTTTCAATTCCCAATTTGAAAGGGTTTTAATGGAACTCTGCCAGTTCTCACTTCTGAGTAAAATTAAAAATGTCCCCAGATCAGTTTTATTCTCCAAGTTTAGAATATTTATAGACTAAATCTACTGACATCAATAATATATGGAGTGGATGGAGAAAAAAAAAAGAAAAATGGAACAAAGATAGACTTGTCCATTGTGTACTCGCCTCTTGCCCAAAGTCAATTGGGATAGACTCCAGCCCACTTGCAACCCTAATGAGGATAAGCCCTTAAAGAAAATGGATGGATGGATGAAACAAAGATAATCTAATAATGTAGAAAGATCAGCATTCCATTATGAGATATCAGATGATTAATTATTCTTTATTTCAAAGAGGGTTAATCAGTTACTGCTGGCTATTCTGCTTGGATAATTTATTTATTCTGACTTTTATTTCCATCTCTTTCTCCATTTGCTTTTTTAGGCTTCGATCCAATAAGGATCAGGAAGGACACTTTTTTTCTATATCACTGGGCTCCATTTGCTGAGCACTCAGAGCTGAGCTTTCTAGTCAGGCATTCAGTCGGTTCTATGGAAAAATTCTTTCAAGGCATCTCACTTAGCATTATGTTTAGGAAATAGCTGTAAGGGACACTGGAGTTTAGTGGTATACTGTATATAATGCACCACCGAGAGGGCACAGGAACTCTCTGTTCTATGTGCAAAGACTCTTTTCTCTCAACCTGTTCTCCTAGAAATTACAGTTACATACTACAACATGCAGTCATCTGTCCAAATGTCAAATATCCTACTTTTCGAAAGGCGCGTCAAAATCTGTTTTGAGCGAGGAATACAAAAATCTAACAGATCCGCTCCATCCCGCCTTTTCCTTCCGTGCCACTAATTGGCAAAATTTCAATTTGGACACTTATTGTTGTATTATGTAAATCGCCCTGAACGGCTCTAAAATATTACATTTGTTGTTTCATCCAGCACTTTAGTTGTAATGTTGTGATAATTACACCCTCCAGCCTTTGCTTTCCTGAACACCCTCAGTTGCAATGCAATGTCAGTGCAGTTCTTTGTTCTCACATTTGCAATTAGTCTTTTTGTAAACAAAAGCACATTTCTAATTGTGACTGCTGGCTGAAATAATACAAAAAATAGCAGGTTTTACCAGCTGTAGCTAGCTAATTAAGCTAAAGTTAACCTCACAAGTTAGTTGAAAGCTTTAGATGACATTTTGTTTCCAACCGAACCCTGAAGAACCCTGTAAAGGCTGTTAATTATGCATTTGACTTGCTATAATGACCATGCTAAAAACTGCTAAATGCTAAAGCTATATGCAATATGGAAAAAGTAGACTCCTCTATGCACTAAGGTCCAGTTCACTACTCCAGCTCGTAGGCTGACCCTTACTCTAGTCTAGTCCTATTGAGTCATCCAGCCAACTTAAGCTAACAATATGTAAATAAATATCATCGAGTTTTACAAACATAAAACTGCCCTGCTAGTTCACTCTTGTTGTTAGTAAGATATTTTCATCTACTACATCCATAACCTTCACACGTATTTTTAAGTTGGTAGCACTGTGCGATCGACTGACTGGCACAGCTGATTAATGATGTGATCCAAACATTTCCGATAGCTTCAGACTGTTTTAAAGACCCGAAGTCCGAATATATTTTTAAAAAAAGAAACGTGTAATGATTTCTAGAAATTCATAATACATTTTTTTTATCTAAACAGTCAGCTTGAAATACATATTAGCTGACCTTTAGCCTTTTCAAAAACAACTTCTCTGTGGTCACAAAACTGCTCTCCAGTTTGGAAAGAGTCTAGCACACAGGGGAGGCAGCACCTGCAGCAGCCTAGCAGCAATCTAACATTACCATAAACTATAGGAAAGTGAAGCCATTAGAAAAGTGAAATTTGAAATTCTAATTTATTACTTTATTAAATGTTGACTTTTCTGTGTATACATTTAAGCCCTTAAACATTAATATTGCATGCGTGTCCAAATCATAGTGTGTAATGGTCCTGCAATACAGCAGGGTGAGTCACAGCACTTCCACAGAGCAGTAGCAGCGGCAGCAGACAGTTGTTTACATGTGCTAAGTTGTGCTAATTTGGGCTGTTTGTAAAAAAACTGAATTTATTACTGCCATTAAAAGAACAGTTGTTGAAGCAGTGCTGGATTTGTGCTGTTTAGCAGGTGATGCTGTTTAAGGGGCTAGCCTTCAAAGGCCTGATGTTTCCACGGCTGGTGCGTAGCATATTGCACTGTTGCGCCACGTATTTGGTGTCTTAAGCTAGGAATGACAGTGTTTCTTCATCACACCTATTGTGAAGTTGATTACCCCACCTGTATCTCGTTTGATTCCGAAAGATTGTGCTGTCAGTTTTCTCACCTTTCCTTTCCTCCCAAAATGTAGTTGCATGTCAAAAAACACTTTTATCAGGTCCATTTCTGTGATCGCGGCATGATGTTTAGTTTTGTCACGGCGTGCTCTCCTGAGAAACTTCACTGACGTATTATTTGACATGGGGAGCTCATTGACATGAGACACAACACCCAACAAAGACGAGGCTTGTTAATAGAGTGGTTAATGCCAGCTCTCAGCTTGACGGTTGCTACTAATCAAGTGGTACTGACCCTGATTACTTCTAGATTGGTCTCGAGATCTTGTTTTGTAATACTGTTTTGTAATTTCCCTCCTTTCAGATAGTCCTGGAAATATTTGACAGCCCAAGAAGAACGTTGACGTTCTGACTTCATTGCTTCATGTTTCTAACTGATCCCTGATCTCTTTCTAAGTGATTTAGCTCTCATTTGTCCAATGGGGTCTACTTTGAAGAATCTAAAATATAAAACATATTTTGCTTCGGCACCCAAGGTGACGGCAGTAGCCGCCATCATGCAGCAACGGGAGGAGAGGTTTCCGGCTGTGAGGAGCAGGGTGTGACAGGGAAGCCGAACAGAGTGATCAGGAGGAGAGTGTAGTCGGAGCAGTAAGCGGGGAAACGGGAGCTCTGAGGGAGTTTTAGGCAATGTGTATGCCATGCCGCAATGATGACAGTGATGAATGATGTTTAATTGAATGAATGATGATGGTAATAAGATAATCATAAAAGTATCATAAAGTGAGATTGTCAGCTAACATACTGCCAGTGCTCATACAATCAGTCAATGTCAAAGTTTAAAGGTAGTGTTCAGTAAGCAGAGAGTGATCATATTATTAAAATTATAAGGCTTAGTGTTCTCTTGATAAATGATAAATTTGTATAAAAGGTTGCGTATGTAGCCCTACTGCTACTGGGGTGCTGATCTGCATGCAGTTCTGACTGGAGAGTACTACAAAGACTTGCAGGGAACAGTAAAACATACTGTAGTGGAGGTTTCTTACAGGTCTGGGACTGTGTCTCTGCAAATGGATCTGGGGATTTGAATTTGTGGTCTCCCCAATGCCGAGAAGTACAGGCAGATCCTTATCTGTCATGCAATACCATCTGGGAAGTGTCCGATCCATCCCGAATTCATTTTACGACAATGATCCCAAACATAGAGCTAGTCAAAGAACTGTCTTTAGAGAAAAGAAGAACAAGGTGTCCTGCAACGGAGCTATGGTCCGGGAGACAGAAGCAAGTGACCCCTAAATCCCAGCAAGTTCTCCAAGATTCTTGGAACAACCTACCTGCTGAGTACCTAAAAAGTAAAAGGATGGCAAAGGACACACCAAATACTGATTTTTTCTGTTCACTATACTTTGTGTGGGGCTTGATACACTCTGGACAAGTTGCCAGTTCCTCATCACAGAGCTGAACTGTGGGAGGAAGCTGGAGTACCACACAGACACAGAAAGGGTTCAAACAGGAACCTTCTTGCTATTAGGTGAAAGTGCTAACTGGATGCATCCTCACCAATTTTTCCGTAGCGTAGTAACCGTTTTGAAACCTTTTGACCTGGTAGATGTTCACCAGGCTGAGATTGAAACCCTGTCAATTTAAATAAACTTGTGGTTAGGAGTCAGGTAAAGAACAACACGGTGTATGCTATTCCAAAAGTCTGGATTTACAGTATGTATAGTATAAGCCTGTGAGAGGGACTGATAAGGTTTGCCCACCGGACTGAGAAGCTGAGGAAGGAGAGAGTGAGGTGGCAAAAGATGTGATAACAAAGCAGGGGAAGAGAAAAGATAGGGTGCAGTAAAGAAAAACCAAAGACAGAGCTGAAAATAGAGAGACAAAGACATTTCCATGTAAATACTGTGAATAATGCCCGGAAGATGTAGATGCAGATAAACTGCAGGGGGCAAAAGTCCTGTATTAACTGATAAGATATAGCCAGTTTGTCTTACTCATTTTTCCTTCCCACCAGAGACAACCCTTCTTGATAAAAATCATTTTAAAGTGATGCATGCCCAACAAAGCCAAGTATAGAACCCTGATATGCCAGCCAGCTGAGCTATAAAGATAGAAAATGCTATATAATAAATGGCCCCTTTGAGGGTTGCATTACCTGAACCAATGCAAGTAAAACACTTTCTGTTTGCTTCGGGGGAGGTTGGTTTTACAAGGATGGATGCTCTTGGCAGACACTTTTATGCCTCTAAAAAGGCATCTGCATTTGCTTGTGTCTGTATTTTTTGGTGTTAAGAACAAGACGTTTTAATACTAACTGAAAAACACGTTTTTTATGTTGTTAATTAATATTTTGTAGTAATATGATTTGAAAATATAAAGGCATTCCCGTCGCTTGCTTTTTTTTTGCGCACGCTGCCCTTTGGCTGGTGATGTGAACACAAGCACAGCCTTGTGGTCATACCCTATTATGCTCAAAATCTTGTTTAGGTGACTCACGAGGCGCAAACACGAGGTGGACGTGACGCTTCCTGTGTTCCTGTGTAATAGATGTGATTCACCCAGACGTCATTCGACAGCTTAATATGCCATCAAGACTCCTCTGCTTCAAGCGCCTTCATTTTTTTCATTTCACGGGGCTCGAATGAATCATGTTGCATTGTAGGAAAAAAAATCACACCGCAGTTTTTATTGAGGGTGTAGGAGTTGCTGTAGCATTTCCCGATGCTGCGACGGTTTTGTTTGCCAGTCAGCAGCTCTGAAAAGATCAGATGTATCCACCCGTCCTTGCCCTTGTATCTGCATGCATTATGTAAGTCAAACCAACTTTGGATGCTCCATTGAAAGCACAGCAATTCTTTGTAAAATTTATATGCATAGATTCTTAGTCTGTTCAGACTATATGAGCCATGTTTCAAACCTAAAATTATTTTGAGGGTGTTTTCATGCCATCGTAGCAGTCCTGTGGGTGTTTCAGATAATTCAGAATGGTCGGATTAGAGGAAGTCAATAGTTAATTAATGGATGGAGCCAATCAGAATCAGGCCCAGTTGTAATGAGTACCACAGAGTTCTGATTATGAGAGTGGAGTGGTACCGATCTCTGTTCCATAGCCAGTGTCCCTTCATTGTTACTTGTACTTACTTCTCCCTGCCTGCTTCCTGTTCATGCATGAGCATCCCGTAGAGTTGTGGGGAAATCCCCGTGTACACTCACAGCACTGACTGTACCTGTTCGACCTAGACATTATTATCCATGTTTGTTGTAGCATGTCATGTTTTTTACACAAGTGGGATAGAGCCCTGTCGGAGTGACCTTAGAGTGAGGAAAAGCATCTCTGACTCTGAAGAAACTTTCTGCTGCAGGCAAAATCACGAAAAACCCAGATTCCATTATACATCTCCTCTCTGCTGACATACCCTGCGGGTATTAGTCTGTAACTGTCACTTCAGATTCAGAACACTGAAACACACTAAAATGTTATTGATGCCTTGACTACTAAAACACGAGCTATTAACACGTGTGACCTTTTACTAAAATGCGACATTTCGCCTTTTGACACGCAACACCTTCTGCACTGTCAAGTATGTGCAAGAGCATGTCACTTCCATTGTATACAATAGGGAAAAAGACACACTCCTCAGGTAGCTTAACGTCTACAAGCCGCAGTGAAGACATTGACCTTCAGCAGTACTAGTGAAGCTGTCAGGCCAATTTAATGCCAGTTAAAGGTGTAGGAAAGTAGACAAGGTGGTGGGAAGGGGAATTTTCTAGTGAGCAAGGTGACATGAAAGAGACATTTTGGAAAAGGTCACATAATTTACATCATTACCTCCTGACGGCGTATGGAAGAGGTCTGCATCTACTTCCACAGCACAGGTGCCTGCATGTATTCTTACATCCAAACATTACATTCAGTTTGCAATGTGTGTGTGTCAAGGTCGTGTCATGTTGCTAGCTATTGGGCAGCTCTTGAAATGATGATGCCTTTATTTGAATAGTGACAGCTGAAGATAGACAGTAAACTGAGGCGAGAGAGGGGACAACGTGCATGCAACGCCTCGTAGGTTGGAATCGAACCTCAGCCATGGGGGGCATGCTCTACCAGGTGAGCTACTGAGGTGCCCCATGATTTAATTTTTGACTTTGTAGGAGTTTGTGCAGCTCTGTCTCAGGCTCACCTGTCGAACAATGACACATATCACATATTCTGGTTTCTTTTCGTTGTTTCGATTGCCAGTTTGTGGTCGCTGAGCCAGAACTTGCTAAGGATCTGTCTCTGCTTTCTATCTCTGGCAGTAGAGGTATTCTGCCAATTCATAATCCTTTTTTGGGGCGAAATAACATTTTAATTTACTTTGGCTTTTAGTTTCTTATTTCCAATGTTCCAAATAGGTTTCTTTGCATTGAGTCATAATTTGGTTTACTTTATTCTGTTTGGGAAGTAGCATTGTTGTGAGACTTGACAGCAGCAACTGACATAGGAGACTCTATTCCGGGCTCTGTTCTTGGGTTATATCCAAATGATCATATCCATTCTAATGGACGAGTGTGGGCCAGCACTTTAAACATGAAAGTCTGTGACTGAGTCATTATCCGAGTGAGTAATGGAAGCTTATGGAAGCTATGCCATTGGTTCGTTGAGTGGTGGATTTTTACTGTGCTCTCTCAAAGTTAATGTGTGTGAACATTAGTTACGCAAATCCAGATTCTATGAATTTACCTTCAGGATTACTTACGTTTACTTGCACAAGTAACACAACTCAATGTTCGCCCTTAATCTGGCTCACTACAGCAGTATGAGTGCAGAGTAAACAGATCTGGATCAAAAGGATGGCATGACTTCGTAGTAAGTTGTAATCAATAGCTGGAATCAAGTAACAGACGCATATTTTCAGCAGTCTAACTTTGTTTGTTTTTTTTACCATTCTTAACTTTTTTTCTTTATAAATATGAAGTAGTAAAATAAAGCTCTGTGTGTACCCACAGACGGATACAAGTGGCACAAGTGGTGACACCTGACTAGACAGAATAAAAATCGAGAGTAAAGATAGATCCACTTTTTAATCCCAAAAAGTTCTCTAACCGGTAAACAGCTCCTGATCAGAGCAGAATCTGGTGTGATTCCGGGTGTTTATTCCTCCAGATGTTTCGGCTTTTGTAGTGGCTCCCCAGCACTCAGCAATACTCTGCCCGGTTCTCTCAAAACAAACCCTGCAGTACTTTCTTTCTTTCTTTCTTTCTTTCTTTCTTTCTTTCTTTCTTTCTTTCTTTCAAATTTTACGTATTTACCTTGCTCCAATCGCCCAACAAAGATACAAATTTGTATTTTTTCACTTTGGACAATACGTGCATGTCGCATTATTGCGCAAAAGATTTGCTCTGCTGCTTGTGTGAACACATTAAAAGGCCACTAGTGGGTTCATCGCTTGTTCTCACAGCAGTACACATTGAGCTGCAACCAGACAGTCGTCTCCTCAAAGCTACTTAAAGGGACACACTGTAATTGTCCAGCAAAGAGCATAGTAGGAGAAAACCAAGCGCGCAGAGTTAAAGCACCCTAATAACAAAACTCTGAGAAAATACAATTTGAATTATTTTAATTGTTCATCTAACTTTTTTTTTTTTTAACCCTAACCCTAACCCTAAGCCTAGCTTAACCATGTCATGTGATATGCTACTTCAGGATAGTTTAAGAACAAATATTACTAGGACTACTAAAGAAAATTGCAGATAAACATTTAATATCGAGGAATTAGTCTTGTTCTGTGTGTGTGTGTGTGTGTGTGTGTGTGTGTGTGTGTGTGTGTGTGTGTGTGTCTGCTCCGGTATCTGTCAGTCTCAGACAGCCAGTAGCATGGCTCAGTGAGAGAGATGGCGTGATCACTGGACCGTGGTCTGTCTTATCCTGTCACACACACACACACACACACACACACTAGACAGCCACTAAGGCCACCAATATAGTACACCTCTGCTGGTGTTACACCATTAAATTGGGATTTTTTTATAAAGTAACCAAGGCTAAAACGTAATTGTACATTAAGCCTGTAAATCACAGCTACAGAAATCTTAAAGTGTCTGGAAAAGGTGGTTTTCTTGTTGGCAAATGACCAAAAAAAAAAGCGAGCCAGCAGAAAACTCCTTCAGCTGGGCATCTTGCAGTTAACTTGATTGTGATTTATATTATGCTCCATGTGCTCTCACTTTGTGTGTCTCTCGCATAATGAAGATCTACTGTATTGATACAAGACAAACTGATATAGCGCTTCATTACAAACGCCTCTGACTTAAGCACAAGAGAGTCATTAGGTTTCAGGTTTTTCCCAACCATACTGTGAATTTAACCCTGATCGGCAGTTTTAACACCTCTTTGACAAGTCTTCATGAGAAAAAAGGCATTTTTTAAAAAATGCCTAAAACAACCTATTTCTACGTGTATAAAAGTCCGAACTAGTGTAGCATGATGTTGTTACAGCACAGCAAAACCTCTCAGGGAGTAGGCTGGGTTGGATCGATAAGTCAACAAAGCATGGGGCTTTGACAAGTGAGACTGCTGTTCATTTTCCCTTAACAAGTGCTTCCAACAGGTGACCACAATCTCCCAGCGACTAAAACCAAGCAATTATGTCAACCATGACCACAATTGTTCACTGTAGTCTTTGTTTTTAAACTGAAAGGACCGTCTTTCAATCTTTCCAGTCATACAGTAATGCATTTTGAAGATGTCAGATTTATTGATTTAAGTCGACATAGATAAGAAGTAGCAGTGATGGGAAATGTGAACATCTAAAGTCATCTACAGCTTTCCAGTGATGTAATGTCCATTCCTTGTGTTTACTGGACAGGGCAATTCTTTTTTCTTCTGGTCTCTCAGCAGTGGTTTCTTTGCAGCAGTTTGACCATGAAGTAATCACACAGTAATTCACACAGTCTCCTCTGAACACTTGAGATGTGTCTGCTACTTGAACTCTGTGAAACATTTATGTGGGCTGTAATCTGTGGTGCTGTTAATTGGCGATCCTGACGCTGTAAAGAACGTACCCTTTGCAGTAGAGGTAACTTGATCTTTCTTTCCTGGGGGTGTTTCCTTGGGTTGAGGATCACTTTTTTACACTGGTCAAACACATTTTATGTAGAAAATAGTGCCAGTCAGTTGGAAGTCTTCTCAAACCCACTTCAGTTTGAGGTCTTTTTTTATGCTACAAGCAAAAAAGTAACCTACCTCGGACTCTTCTTTATTTCTTTGGTTTCTTTTATAATTCTTGATTTTTAGTCTCTTTCTTGGCTGGCTACTTAACAGTATATGTATTTTACAGGTTGGATGAAACTCATTATTGGCTAATAATCATTACCCTTATATGCCTTAATACTTTTGGCCACTAGTGGGCAACAGAGATGAACAGACTTCAATGTTCTCTGCCCATGAAACATTTTAAACCAGTCTGACTTTGGTGATTTGTATTGGGACACACCTGCCATGCTAACTGTCACCATCTCAAGTCTACATGGGCACATATATAGTATATAACCAATACTAAAAGATTGAATCCAATTTCAGCTTCGGAATTGTAACATAGAAAAGAAGAATGTTTTTCTAAAGGTTTTTTTTTATTATGTTTGTTTGTTTGTTTCAATATCCTGGATCCATAGTTTCTTTCATTTCAATTCACACACCTGCAAGGGAAGAAATACCCAAGATATATTGTGTATCCATAGGTCAAATTATGGAAAGTAAAAAGGTTTTTTCCTCCTCTAATCTTCAGTCGTTTTTTTCCTCTCATCCTCCACCACTCTCCTCTCTGTATCTCCCCTTTACCCCCATGTCATTTCTTTCTTCTCTTTCCCCTCAGATTTCTATCCAACACATCATTTGAGGGCCAGAGCGGTTTTATATCTAGACACAGTCACAGCCAGAATGTCATCTCAGAGGCCCATCACTACATCTGGTCTCTCCAGCTGGACCCCCTAGGCCAGCCAACCTGGACCCGCCTGGGAAGATGGCGCAGGGGTAAGGTTCTGATGGACCAGGGGGCCTGGCCAAGCCATCAAGGTTCTGGGGGCGGAGGTGACTGGCGCCGCTCCACGCGGCTGCACATGCGGGTGGTGACGCTGGTGGAGCACCCATTCGTATTTACCCGCGAGGTGGATGGGGATGGGTTGTGTCCCGCAGGCCAGTTGTGCCTGGACCCGCTCACCAACGAATCATCGGTTTTGGAAAAACTTTTCCAGAATCTTGCAGGACCCAATGGATCTGTTCCCACAGACCTCAAGAAGTGCTGTTATGGCTACTGCATTGACCTGCTGGAGAAGCTGGCAGAGGACATGGGCTTCACTTTCGACCTCTATATTGTAGGCGATGGGAAGTATGGGGGCTTCAAGAATGGTCGCTGGACAGGATTGGTGGGCGATCTGCTCAGCGGCGCTGCTCACCTGGCAGTAACTTCTTTTAGCATCAATTCAGCCAGAAGCCAAGTCATTGACTTCACCTCGCCATTCTTCTCCACCAGCTTGGGAATCCTGGTGAGTGTGTCCCTTTCTCTTGTTCCCTTCTTCTCCTACTTGTTTTTATGCATTTCTTTTTACAGCCTTTTATATTTTTATACATCTCATTTTTGTTACTCTTTGGCACTTCCTTCCCAACTGTCATTGACCTCACCTCAACTGCTTGCTTGGTATGCTGATGGTCAGTATCAGTATTGCAGCATTTTATTACTACAAGCTCTATCTTATTGGATTCTAATGCAATTCCCTATATGGGGCTAGACTGGTGACTACAGCTTTGTGGAGTGACCCTATTATTACAATTACTGTATCTAGTCTCACTGGCTGGCAGGCATAGTGATGGTGGTAATCACTCTCTCCTCTCTTCCTCTTAACATGCTGCTATAGAGATAGTCTGCTTTATTTACAGTGGCTCCTATTTCACTATTTTTTTTTTCTTTTTCTCATTTTACTGTTTTTCTCTCTCAAACAGCATTGTCACAACTATCACCTCTACCAGTATTTTGAGTCTGATAACAGTACACTGTTGGATCATGAAGCACATTCTTGTCCAATTATTGCTAGGCTAGTGAATTTATGGCTCCCCACTGAACTGTTTTCATTAATTATAGTATCCCATCTTGCATCTGTGAGTTTTTGCAAGACTACTGCTAATCCTGTTTCAGTTCCTAGCTCAAATTGGTGAAATAAGCCTATCAAGCCTATCCTCACCATTTATTGGATTTCAGATGAGCACATAATATTTCAGCCTGATGCTGAAACAGCTGTGCTAAATAATACAGCAAACTGAAGATTCTGTATGTAACAGCTTAGTCTTCACATGAACAACCTGTAGTAATAAGTAATCAAATCTAACAATGATACAAATGTCTGACTTCAATAATATCAGTTCTAAAGCTTTTCCAATCCTGTGTCACCCTCTTGCCCAGGTTCGCACTCGTGACACAGCTGCACCCATTGGTGCCTTCATGTGGCCTCTCCACTGGTCCATGTGGCTCGGCATCTTTGTCTCCCTTCATGTCACCGCCATCTTCCTCACCCTGTATGAGTGGCACAGCCCGTTTGGTATGACACCACGTGGACGCAACCGCGACCGGGTGTTCTCCTTCTCCTCGGCACTCAACGTGTGCTACGCTATTCTCTTTGGGAGAACAGTGGCTATCAAGCCGCCGAAGTGCTGGACGGGCCGCCTGCTGATGAACCTCTGGGCCATATTCTGTCTGTTCTGTCTGTCCACCTACACTGCTAACCTAGCTGCTGTCATGGTGGGGGAGAAGACCTATGAACAACTGTCAGGGATACATGATCCAAAGGTATAAAAGTTAGCCCTGAAAACTTCTTTTCTCAATCAGCTTCTTAATACAAGCGATGAGATGATGATCCTTGATTAATACACCTTCTAACTTCCAAAGTTAGAACAGTCTATGTTATTTAACAATAGAGAACTCTGCTTTTCTTGTCTTTCTTCTCTCTTTTTTACTGGTATGACGTGAGCAGGACTAACTGATGTCAGGCACTTACAGTAACATTTGAATCAGAATCTGTTGGCTTGGTCGGCCACTGTCACACAGATCACAGCAGATTAACTGAGTTTTTAGTATTAAACTCATCAATATTTATGGTTATAGAGAAATATGCTGTCACAGGTTTATACATTTTTTTAATTAGTTCAGATTAAATTAATGACACTATGGTTCTTAGGTGTGAGGTTTTTTCCACAAACTTTTTTGTTGTTGTTGGATTTAAAAATGTGGTTTTGAAATTCACTAGGTTTAATATGCTCATGTTTGTTCATGTTTTTCTGGTTCAGTCTTTGTTTAATTTTGGTCCATCCTTGCAAACGTGGCTGTTCAGTTTCTCTCGAGTTCATGATGCCAGGATTTTGGATCGTGGAGTTTCTCTTTGAAAATGTTTGAAACAGTGATGTTCACTTGATAAGACTGCCAACCAGAAGGTCTCAAATGGTGTCTTTTCTAAAAAATTTAAAAGAGCCATTTTTGTGAAGTGTGTAGCCTTTTAAACTTTAAGCCTGCAAATGTATTCTTTGTAAGAGGAATTGCAGTAAGGTAATTAATCCCTCTTTTTCTCTCTCTCTCTAACCAACTCTAAATCACAAAAGTTCAAGGATATTGAGATTGTGTTCCTCAAAACAAAAACAAAAAGAAAACATTTATTCAGTATAACGTCATGAAGATCTTTGCTCCTGCATCTAACAATTGAAATAATCCCACTGATGAAAAGAGAAAACACTGACTAAAATAAATGATATCAACATCAATCAGTATGAATGCTTTTTGAAGGCATTCTCAAGGGTAAAATCTGAGTTTATTTCTTCTTTCCTGCAGTTGCACCATCCCTCTCAGGGATTCCGATTTGCCACAGTGAGAGAGAGCAGTGCAGAGGACTACGTCAAGAAGAGTTTCCCCGAGATGCACGAGTACATGAGAAGATACAACGTCCCAGCAACACCAGATGGCATACATCACCTCAAGTAAGACGCACACATAACACACACGTAAACATCAAGGTGCGATAAACATAAGAAATCATGTTCAGGGTAGCCATCAATCAACCTGGTATTACTGTCCTCTGTCCTCTATATCCAACAAGTTATCTCATGCTCAGTCATCATTCCCTGAAAATCATCTTCAGTGTGGTTACACAAATGGGGAAAATTGATAAACTGCGTTGTCTTTGAAATAAAAAAAGGAATGCGAGTTGCGTGTCCGCGGAAAGTCAAAATTTGACGAAAAAATATTGCTGTCATTTCCCACCACAAGCCAGCCTGTTTGCATTCAGATCCCACCCCCCCCCCCCTCCCCTCCTTACCCTGCCATTGCTGTCATCCTAAGCTGCTTCAACATTCAACCAGCATCCCCACGGAGCAAAGCAGAATATAGTGTGAAAAGCCAGCTGGAATTCAGGCCTCTGCCGTGTAGGACATTTAAATGGATGAAACGAGATTTTTTTTTTTTTTTTTTTACTGAGCTTGTGAAATGATGATTAGAGGGCTCAAGGAAAAATGTCATCTTTAGAAAATTACAACTGGGGAACACGACAGCATACAAGTTTGCCGCGATGCCCTTTGAACAGGGTTTACTCCCCAAGAGACCAGGCATTAGTATTATCAGTTAATCATTTAGTATACCGTGCGTCCATTGGACACTTGAATCTCACGTTATAGTATAATGCACCTTCAGTATACTGCATAGCCCCATGTGGAGATTAAACTCAACATTCATGCATTGTTTTCAACTGACATTTTGGATTTTGACCATAATCATATTTTGTATCGGGATATGTGTTTAATTTATTATGATAGATACAAAACTCCATGCCTCCATGAGTGCAACACCATCCCTTGTGGATATTAACTGAAATTTAGAGCTCTGTTTGCACTTGTCACAGTTCTCATCCTCGCACACTGTGCACCCATGACAGTACGTGTCTTTATGAGTGCTGTTTTTCCCATAATATTTCAGCTTAATGAACATGTCTCACCAGCCAGTGCCAGTGAAACTAGCAACAGCTACTAAAGCAGCCTGTCTGCTTTATAATTAGAGCATTTTGACAAAGTGCACTGACTGGAGCATTATCAGCCATCAGACAGCTGTCTTGTGCTATTTTGGCTTGCTTATTAAAGAGGCAGATACGCTTATCTGTGCCTTAATACAGTCTCACATAACACAAGCTCGCACCTGAAATAGAGCAGTTTATTCAAGGGGATTTTTAACCCTGGTGCGACAGGTCTTACTTCTTACTTTTTACTCAGCGATTCAGCATTAATGGAGCTGCTGTGCCTCACGTCACCTTGGATTAAATAAAAGCCACACCACAAAAAGAAATCCGGCTACTTTTGTGAGCATTACTGCAGGAAGATAATGCAGCAAAAGGAGCACTGTATTTTAATAACAGTGATTAGGTAATTGATGTCAAGGTCGTGCTGTGGTCATAAAATACATGATGTCATCACATACGATCGTAGGATATAAGCTGCAGTCTAATTCAAACTGTAATAATGGAAAGGTCGGGCATAGAAGATAGTGGAGGATTTCAAACACTGTCTGTGATAATAAGTAAAACATACAGAGAAAAGTCTTTGTAGAATATGTATCCCAGTAGTCTTTGGCTGTCAGTACAGACATTTTGAGCTGATCTGCAAATGCCTCACTGAGAGCGTTGCGATTTAGTATCTCGCCTCTGTATAACAGACTTGGAGTGAGGAATGCAAGTAAATTGGCAGAAACTGGCAGGAAGTAATTTTGCTGGCATATGGCCAGTAAAATTATTGGAAAACCATGGGCAAGACTGGCCTGACAAATATGCGGTTCAGACAAGGCAAAAGGATGAGAGGCGTTTGTAGAATCATTGACATCCCATTTTCAGTGATTTCCCCTAACCTGCCTCTATAAAATACCTGCAAGCACAAAACAAAACAATTCATTCTCACATATTTTTCATTTATTCATTGTTTTCATTTTTTTTTCTTATTGTTGTCTTAAGTATCTCTACAGTATGCACTTAATTTGGTTCTTTATCGTTACTGGCCCATGTTTGTTTTAGATTGCGTAGAATGAAGTGAAAGCATGTGGCATATAAAGGAAATATAAAGTTCGTATCTGTGTGACTTACCACAACAGACCAATTCAATCTTTTCTTATTCTTTCACTCACTCTGTAAGGTCAGAGGTGTGGCATGAGGACAATAAGACTCAGAGTAGCAACCCGGGAGACAGATGACAAAGTAAGGGACATTTAAGTTTCTGTCTCGGGGGGTGTTCAAGGTAAACTTTTCATGTGAAATTTAGAGTTACTTTAAAATCTTTATTTCTGGGATTGGTTCCCAGAAGATGTGAGATTTTCTGTTAGCGCTATGGTTACATTTGTCACTGCAATGAATTTGGGAGAGCGAAGATTCATCAGTCCCAGCACCATCTATCTGTTTGTCTGTCCAGTCATCCATCAAAAACATTTCAAATGCCACTGATCGGATTGTCAACGGCATGATTCAAGTCAACACTCTGGCCCGGCATAATTGTCTGAACATAACGCAGCCTGCCTGTAACGTGATATATTTGACCGTCATTATATTTTGTGGAATGATTGACTTGATTGTGTTTGTCAGGAGTGATTGCAAAAATGTGACTAGTCAAGAATCAAGAATCATCTCAGTCTTTGCACTTTGATCTTCTTGCTGTGTTTACAGGGCTGACCCTCAGAAGTTGGACGCTTTCATCATGGACAAAGCTCTGCTGGACTATGAGGTCTCCATAGATGCAGACTGTAAAACGCTAACAGTCGGAAAACCATTTGCTATAGAAGGTAACGTGGATGCTTATTATATGGAAGTGACTTGACTCATCACCAGATTTTAAAAGGTATCTCTGCATGACTGCAGTCTGACTGACCATGAGCATAGGACAACCCTACATTTAACAATATCAATCACTCAACATTTGTGCAGTAGTTAATCTTTTGGCTTTCAACAGCTTAGATTCTCTACTGTCTACTGTTAATCTCCATTTAGCAAGCCTCTTCCTCCCACTGTGAAAATGTTCCCATGGTAGTTGCTTCCATTACAGGCCACCATAGTCCCAGATTCCAGCGTTGTTGTTAATTACTTAATGCACCCTTAAGCCTTCAGGATACAATACAAATCAATCAGTGAATTTCCTACCAAGGCAAGGTACTTCTGTAATTGGCCATTGCTGAATTCGTCACACTTTTGTGGCATGCTAAGAAAATCCCAGATTTACTTGCAGTGTCAAGTACCTGCTTTGTTTGGGAGTGACAGTGGGGCTTTCTGATAAGCACTGACAACATATGCCAAGACTCCCGCCTTTCTTCTCAGCAGTTATTTTCCTTATTCTAGTACACAGCTATAAAGCAGAGAAAGAATATAATGGAAGTCCATGGAGCAGAAGTGAAAATGATTTTGCTCTTGCGACAGAGGAATAATGAATTTGTACTTTGCATTTCCACTGGCAGGCTATGGCATTGGTCTTCCTCAGAACTCTCCACTCACCTCCAACTTCTCAGAGCTTGTTAGTCAGTACAAGTCAGATGGCTTCATGGACATGCTGCATGACAAATGGTACAAGGTTGTGCCCTGTGGGAAACGCAGCTTCGCCGTGACTGAGGTAGGAGCAGAACGACATACATTACATACATACATATATTAGTACCAAATATGTTGTTTTGTATGACACATATTGTATCTTCCAATCACCGTGCATGCGGTTCAGATATGTAATACATACATTTCCGCTACCTACACATCAAAAACAAATAAAACCTAAACCTAAAGCTGCACAAATGTCTATTTGTAACGTGAAAAGGGTTGCTCGTAATAAACCTGCAAAAAAAATGTTCACCCAACTCAGTCAGAGCTTCTTCCAGGTCATTGTTTTGGTTTTTCCAGCCCAAAACCTATATGTTTGGTTTCATTTCACTGCTCTCGTCACCCTTTTCTCCAGCTGCAGCAGGCAGCTGTTTTCAGACAACAAGCAGAAGAATAACTAGACTGCGTCGTGAACACTGTGCAGCATGTAGCAAGCTAAAAAGCCAGATATTTCCCCAAGGAGTCAGTGCAGACCAAAGAGAGAGTGACTGCTGAACATTGTTAGACGGCCTGATGCATGACTCTAAATGAATATAGTTCAGCCCCCGTTGGATGTGCAAATAGGTAATTGCCGCTCACGGGTTTGCCACGACGACTTTATAAATTGTTGCGTCGACTTGTGAGCTTGTTCCACAGCCTCCAATATAAAAATAATAAAGAGAAGAATATAGAAGAATATAATGCTGCTTAATTTAATGCAGCTCTAAGCACAGCAATACAAAGTATAATTACTATCTCTCTGCTTAGAATTCCAAATTGTAAATACCATAATTGTGTAGAAGTAGCTCTCCTGCTGCTTAATTAAGTGGAAGGTTTTTTTTGTTTTGTTTTTTTCATACAGCCCTTGAAAAGCATCCTTACCAAGGACTCTGCCTTTTCCTGCCTGTTCAGTTCTTGCACTGCCTCCACAACCTCTTTGCTCCCTTTCTACTAATTCAGAGTATAGCCCATGACCCTCCAGCTGTTAACCAAGCTGTGTCTCGTAACTTCATTCCGGGGGCCCGTGGTCCTTTCTTTTCTGCTATTTCCAACCATTTAACTCTCTTAGGAGCCTGCCTGTCTCTCCGCCCGGCTGTGACTCTGGAATCCACAAAAGTGGCTCCTAGCTCAGTGCGGGCTGCGAACTCCCTATTACCAAGCATGAATTAAAAACTCACTTCTTTAAAAAGAAATTCATGTTCCCCCTCTATATATATATATATATATATATATATATATATATATATATATATATATATATATATATATATAATTCTATATATATAAGAATATATAAGAATATATATTCTTTCCTACTTTGTGACATTTCTGTTTTCAAATCTCTGCTGGTTACTAATCGCGATGTCTAATTAGGAAGCACTCCTGGGTGTGTGCCTCTGAATGAATGATGGCAGTATCTAATAGATGAATGTAAATTACTATCTTATGAGTCTGATATGAGTAACAGAAGTAGTACATTGTGATGCAGCTACCTACTGTTGCAGACATTTAAATGGCTCCGGGCACATTTCATTTTGCAGCATCATGCCTCCACCTGCCCGCGGTGACAACATAAAAAAGCTGTTTGACCAGTATTCATCTGTCTATCATTTATCTACCTTCAACTATAGTCAGGTGTCATTCAAAAATCGCAGTAAGATGATCATCTACTTTTCATATCATAGATAATGTCGTGAAATAACTCATGTCAGCGCGCACAATTTCATTGTCGCCCAATAAGTCGGAAACAAAAGTAGCACGCTTTGGCCCAGTTACATTGTGCTGTCAAAATGAACACTGGACAACATCAGCAGGAAATTCATGTGATAGGAGCAATATGAATTACTGACTAGGCTGGCTCAGTTTTAGTCCTGCTCAGCATTTTCTTGAGCAATCTTTTATTCCAATGAATGACTGCTACACCACCTGCAGCAGCAGCAAGCCTGGCATTCTGAAAAGATGAAAAGTCTGATGGATTGGCTTCAGCGAGGCGGCCAAACTCTCTGGCACTGTGCCAGCTCTCTGTCACCCCAAAGAAGTTGATCCCATTTGGAGTAATAAAATCAATACCAATAAATGGCATATTATTCAATTACCTAACATTAAGGGGGCCAAACTTAACATTACCAAGAAATAAATTGCGATCAAAGGGATGAAGATTATGAGTGTTACGTCTTTACTGAAGTTATTCATAGATTTTTGCAGCAAATTTACACAAGTAATCGATGAGTGAACCAAAGGAGGTAGAAATCGCACACACAAGTAGAGTTGTAAATTCTAAGACGGCTATGAGAAATGGTTGTTTTATATGGTTGCATAGAGTGAAAGAGACAGGAAGTGTGTGTTTCCAAAACTTGGTCGAATAATATGTGCTTAAATGTGCTGATCCAGAGAACCCCCATAACTGTGAGGAATGTTGGAGTGGGCCGATACAATAACTTACAGTGCTTTTCCTGCACTGGAGCTAAGTATAGTATTAGATTAATGTCATGTCTCCTCAGTAAGCTTGTCTTACTTTTAAAGAATAATACCACTATAATTTTATCTTTTTCTATCCAAATTAATTCACAGACTTTGAAATGTCTTCCCCCGGCCGTCAGACTCTACTACTATATGTAGTGCTTGACTTCCCAGGAATCATCAGCTCCCACTCTCCCCAAATTTCATTGCAGCCAGCTCGCCAAGTCACAACGCAGCAATGACGAACTTAATCCATCATGTGTATTTCTCCAACATGACTTTATAATGCAATCATTGCAGCTGGGGCTGTATCACAAGCTGTTCCGTACTCAGCAGTAAAGAGAGTCACATGGGAACATACTGAACGTCTGCAGGAAAAGCAACAGGTGCTCAATTAAGAGAGGTGTGATGTGGCAGTAGTGGAGCGCTACACTTGCAGACACATGATACGTTAGTGAGAAGTTTCCCCCTCGTAGCGACACATTTAGAATACAAGCCGTGTAAAATGAAAATGAAAACAGAATGCAGTGGCTTGAGGATTTCAGGACAGAGGCAGGAAAAGAAAGCTGGAGTATACTCAAAAATCATTCAACAGGTAAACAGGTTCAATAGTGGCAGGTGATAGTGTCCCTGAAAGGCTCAGTCATTCACAAGCAAGTAAGGGAAACTGCGTGGGCAAACAGCCAATGCACTTTTTCAATAAATCTATGCGTTTCGCCATCTACAACCCATAATATTGTTAAAAGATTTAGAGATTCCAGAGAAATCTCTGCACGTAAGGGGCGAGTCCGAAAAACAAACACTGACCTTTGACCCCTCAGACACCACTGCATTAAAAAAACAACTGCGGAACGCTTCAGAAAGCCACCAGTAAACAGAGTTCATCGCTGCATCTACAGATGTTTGTTAAGACTCTACCATGCAAAATGAAAGCCAGATAACAACAACATCCAAAAAAAAAAAAATGCTGCTGACCTCTCTGGGCCAGAGCTCATCTGAGATGGACTGATGGAAAGTGAATAAGTTTGTGGTGGTCTGACAATTACACATTGCAACATTTAAAAAAAAATCATGGATGCACTCTGCTTTGAGGTTTCAGTAAAATGATTTCATGTGAAGCACGTGTTGTATTTTTCCAGGAGAAGTAAGTCAGGGAAGGTGATTTCTTATTTCAAATGTCCAAGTCTCTGGAAAAAAATCTTTTTTCTCTCTCTCTATCTCTTTGAAAGAAAATGCTGATTTCAGTACTACAAAGGCAATGTGTATTTTACGTTTGTAATGCTGTTAACTATTTTTATTTACTTCAGATGGGAGTGAAAACCTGAGTTGAGCAGTGTCCACACACTGTGTTGTTTTGGTTTCCTAGAAAGCTATTACAAGTGCTGCTGCAGATTCATTAGGTGTGCCACTGCAGCATTTTTGTCCATGCAAGCTGTTTTTAATGGAATTTTGAAAACAATGGGAACCGATGACTCCGAGGAGATCGGCCAAACTTGTTGCAATGGGGACAGAAGGAACTTTGAATGTGGTGAATACATCAGTGTGTTCCCACATATCATGGCTAATAATAGTAAAAAAATATATATACAATTACATAAGTTTTATTATAGAAGTATTAGCTGGAGAAACATTTTTGCACACACCAGCCAAAAGCTACTGCCACGCCTACAACTGAAAGCGACATCTGCTTGAGTAAGATAAGGATTCCCAAACGCATGCAGTTTTTTTGTTCTCAATTACTGTTTTTTTATTCTAATACAAATATCAAACGCAGAACACAAGTTAAAAAAAAAAGACAGTAGACTGCAAAAAGCAACACAGCATGAGAAAAATAATAAAATATCATATTGACAATTACATGTCTGTGTCATTTCTGTAGCAAAGCCATTGAGCTATTGTGCAAAATTATGTATATTTTGTACTATGTATTTGATTTGCAGAATGTACAGAGACCATGTGAATTTAAAGAATAAACATAAATATTTAAATTGTCTTTCCTCTCCTCCATTAGAAGCAATAGATATGCATCCCTGATATCTTACCCTCTACATCTCCTTCTTTCTTCTTTCCTTTCTTATGACCTGTGACCCCACTAACCAACTCCATGTCTCTCCAGACGCTGCAGATGGGTATAAAGCATTTCTCCGGTCTGTTTGTGATGCTCTGCGTGGGTGTGGCCTTATCTCTACTGACCACAATAGCAGAACACATTGTGTACAAGCTGGTGATCCCGAGGGTCAAGGAGCCACGCTTCAAATACTGGCTGCACACAAGCCAGGTACCAAACTCACACACACACACACACACACACACACACACACACACACACACACACACACACACACACACAAATACACACATATAGCAGAGTGAAGCAAACCCTTTCAATCATGACTTGGCAAAGAACCACATCAATCACCAGAGGAGGTGTTGGGAAGTGAAAGTGGGCATAACTGAATGTAAAAATCCTGAATCTCAAGAATGTGTTGAAAGTAAATGTGCAGTCCATACCAATTTAGACAGTGACATATTTTGTTGTCGTCCTCTCTCTCTCGTTCTCTTTCTCACTAACACACATATGCAAAACACACAGACACACACACACACACACACACAGCCCTTGAAGTTGTTTTCCATTAAACAACAGAAGAGACAAAATGATTTACAGAAAGTGCGTGACAGCTAATGTGTTGCTTATTTTTGCAGAGATTACACCGGGCCCTCAACTCAGTCTTCACTGATGACAAACTGCCGACTGTTACCAAGCCTGAGAAGAGGTACCGTCCCCGTCCCATAAGCCTGAGCTCAATACACTTTAAGTTAATTCGAATAAATGAATTTCATTTCATAAAACAAACACCCCTAACTGATTGAACTGAATATAAACTGAGCCCAGTTGTAGCGTGACTTATAACCCACTTAGTGCATTTTGTCTTCACTTGGGAGTCATTAAAACGTGTGAAACACGTTTGCCACTGGATAAAGTCGGCTCCAAAATGTGCATAATGCTGACACAACAATAGGAGCCATCCAGCAGTAGAGCAAATTCTGACTGAGACTGACTGCCACTTTGAATATCACCACTTCGGTTCACTGAGTTAAGCCGTTGCTGGTGCTAATTGTCCAGTCAGGTGCCATTAATCGTTGCAGAAGAAGAAGCCACAATTGGATGATGTTACTAAAAGAACCAAATGGTAGAAAATCTGGAATCGCAAATCTATAAAAAGGTGACCAATTTGTTCCACGTATTAATCTGGGGAATATTAAAACCTCCTCATCGCTCTGCGCAGATCAGAGTTTTCATCCATCAGTATTTCTAGTCAGTTCAGCAGAATCTTCGGTAGGTGTTTAAGCCGCATGCTTTATGCGTGTTTGGACTAAGTGTAACTGCTGTGGATGTATTCATTAAGTCTATTTCCAGTGCACATCTTGCCCTTATCTATAGACCATGTCCACTTCCGCGTGGAAAAATGAGGCTTGGCTTTTTATACTCAAATTGAAAAATGCTCCTAAGAGCAGGAAACACGTTTTTACATGCTGTCTTCCATTTTCATCACATGTTGTTACTCCTCACAGAGCGCCATCAAACCACTGCACCATCTCTCAAATACAATTTGAATGTCCCACCAATTCAAATCTTAAAATGCAATAAAATGACAAAGGAAATGACTTTCTGAAAGATGCCATGCTGTACTGGGATATTACTAGATATATCGCATATCACGTACGGCATATGGTAACCTTCAGTCACACACACACACACACACACACACACACACACACACAAAAAGGACAGGGAGCTATATATAACGGGAAGTCAATTCTCCAACTTTAAACGGCCCATTGGCCAAATTATCAGACTGTGAATAAATGACATTAATTAACATCAAGTGGCAGTTAAGGGACCCATTTTAATCAGAAACTAAGCAGAATGGTCAGTCTGTTGAAAGCTAATTACCAGTAAGGGAAATTGAGGATATAATCTGGTGCTGATGTCACAGAGTATTGTTTGGCACAGTAGGGGAGAGAGGCAGTAAATCTTGAGAGCTTCTTTTAGTCAGTCTCAGTGTCTTTTCAAATGTCGCGCGCTCCAGATTAGTTACATAAACCGTCACATTCATTTTGACGCCACTACAGTGCGCGTGTCATCGTGAAGCCCCTTTCATTCACATTTGATCACGGTTCATATTGCCATGTGTAATGTCTCATTGGAGCTTCCTCCTCAGATGCCATCAGGAGATAAGCATATCTGATGTAGTGTAGGCTAAATGGGGAATTTATCATTCCTTTTTTAATGCTTCTCGGAGGAGATCAACTCAACCCTCAAGCCTTTGCTGAGCAAATGAGTTCCATTTTATCTTCTTCTGTGAGAAAGATTCTGCCGTACACCCGAGTTTGCATCTTTCCCTACTCAGCACCGCACACGGAGGGGACGCTCAGGTGGAGCACTCAAAGTGGGGATTAAATACACATAATAATTATGGAGCCAAGGCCATGTGAGGGATGCCTGTGGTAATGAGGATAGATTACCTACTGCTGCATAATTATGCTCATTCAATCAAGCTCTTCTGCACCGTGCCTGCATGCTGTCTAAGAGTCAGAAATTATTACTGTCATATTGCCAGTGTCCTGCAGAAACCCCGCGTGTCAGTAACTGACTGTCTTCCCATTTATGTGTATGGGGGGTTTTGTGGTGTGAGTACTTCCAGGTTGAGGTCAATTAAAAGAAGATGTGCCAAAAACCTTTCAGGTATCAGTGTTAACCACCCGAGTAGAAGTAGTGCTGTAAAAAGAAGATATTATGTAACCAGTTGGAGCATATGGGTAAACATCTAATTGGCTTAAATTGACTACTTAGTATAGAACCATATCGTATTTCATTTCCATGCTAACAAGGTTGTAGAAAAGCCCGAAGGCACCAGAGAAATGTCCGTCTGAGAGAATTACAAGCGGTGTCTGTAATACACTGAAAAGCTCTCCAACGTCCAATTAAGATCTCGTGATTTAGTATCACAGTGTTAAAGGTCGTGTAGCTCGAGACGTTTAACCAACATCCGCGCGACAATAAGGTTATTTGTCACTTCTAGATCAAGAACATCCGTTACAATTCAGCTGCTTTACAGTCTTTTTCGTGGAGAAATCATAACGGATAAGAGCACGGCTCCCCCTGTTATGCTTACTTACTCTATGCTTATCATTATTAAAATCAGTCGCAATTTAATTAAGATAGCATTTACAATATATCCCCCTTCTGTTTTAAGGCCTTTTTTGCTGTTTCCTGTTTTTCTACTTTTAGTTGTCATGATTGCCTGTGGCTCCACGTGTTTTGATGATATCTGACAGTTTCAAATCCTTTTTAATTTTGTGTATTTAATGCCTCGTGCGCCACTCCAGCTGCAGGTTGTCTCATGCAAGATACCATATAGAGTAAATCAATGCGATGTCTGTTATGTTTAGGAAATGGCTTTTGATCTCTCACATACATTTCTCCTCCAATACTGGATTTCCCGGCAACTCTGCAGTGTGGAAATAATTGGGCAGGGATTGTGCCTCCCTGTTTCACTCCTGCTGTGCTGACTCTTGTACAGCGCACCATCACCACAATTTTAGGGGAGTGTAATCACAACCGATAAGAGCCACAACGGTTGAATACAAGGGGACCAAATTTGACATTAACGTTTTCCCCCTCCACAGGGTGGTGAAGAGGTCATTCAAACCTGTATAAAGCGGCACCTTCTGGAGCTGGTAGGGATTCAATATCTTGCTCAAGGACACTTCAGCAGGATGCATATCTTTCCGGTGCACCTGTGTCCTGCTTGTTGAAGGACAGCCTCCCTGTGCACTGTGCTACAAGCTGTGCCCGCGTCTTGTTGTGGCTGCCGGTAGCAACATCTGTACTGACAGATGGGTTGGGAAATATTGGTCAGTGGTGATATATTCCATACTAATTCCATTCTAAGGATGTGGTACAGAGATCTGCAGGTAAACACAAGCCGCCCTGCATACATAAGCCGCACTGGTTGACCTGAGATAGGAAAGTGATTACGGGAAGTTGTGAATAGTAATAGCCTAAATATGGTGCATCTGCTCTGGATCTGCAGCACGTTGCAAGGACATTTGTAAAAAAAAAAACACTGCTTATGGAAAAAAAACAATATTTCTGAAAGTGTAGCATATCTTGACGAGAGGAATCAGGTGACCTATTTAGATTAGAAGGAGGGGAGACCGGATTTCTCTGAAAACTGAGAACAGTAAATGGCGTAGGGAGGAGGGATCTGACCTCTTTGAAGGAAAAGGAGCTGTGATACCTTTCTCCCCACAGCTGGGAAACAAAATTATCTCTGTAATTGATGAGGAAAAAATAGACTGACTTGCACTGGTGCATATAGGCTCCTGTATATGGCGCATACGTATCTGTAGCTCTATTTATTTTTGTGCTGAAAAAGGAAGACGCCCTCTGATGTCAGTGAGAGGAACACGTTAATGAGCTTTGCAGCTCTTATATTTAAAACCTTACTGTAGCGCCTCTTTAAGATGCAACGTAATCCTGCACAACGCACTTTCTGTGAGGAGTGACTGATTTTTTTATAGCTAATGTCTCTTAATCATCTTATATAATGATCATGTGAAGGACATTTTAGCATCGCAGAAGAAAATAATGATTTGTACTTCAGGATACTTGGATCTGCAGCACTGCATGGTGCACAGTATCCCTTTCTGACCCCGGTATCATTATTTCTTGCGGGAATCTCAGGCATTTTCCAGTGAATTTATGTGAGCTCTCTCTCAATCATCGTGCCCATTCGTATCATGAGAGTTGACAGAGCTCCTCTCTCTTACAGCAGGCTTCTAAATGCTAAGGAGATTTTAAGGGGAAGTTAAAGGTTTGGGTGGAAAAACAACAGAGGAAAAGGGTTTTGTGTTATGCTGAAAGACTCAAGGCTCTACCAATAATAAGAACCATATTTGTTTACATCACACATTTCAGAGCAGCTCCACAGTGCTTTTGAAAGAAGTTCATGAAAAAAAAACTGGTAGAAGAGACACTTAGATCTATGCCGTGTCTCATTTTAGAGTGAAACGCTACAAAGTGAAACACATCTAAGAAGCGTAAGGAATCTCTTCTATCGGTTTGGACTCATCGATTCTTCCAGCACCTTAGCAAAGATTAAGTTTAGTGGAGCAACTATCATGACTGAATGAATAGAAAAAAAATATAATTCATCAACCAAAGCAAAAGTAATGCAAGGGGTCAGGGAGTTATTTACAGATAAAAGAAGTGTGAAGGTGAGTTTTAGGTGATTTCAAAGCCTGACGTTTCCGCATTCATTTGGCATAAAAGCTTAGGAGTTGTTTCAATGTAGATGTAGATGACGCCTGCAAGAGACCTTCGTGACATCATCCTGTTGCGTAATTAGATAGAGAACATATGTGCTGTAAAGTCTAGCACACAAACACTAACAGGTTATGCACAAAATATGTTGAAAAAGGGGCGACTATCTGCTTGATTTGGAGCTTAGGAGATCTGATAATGTTATCCACATTGCAAAATATTCTCCTTTATTGCAGCCATGATATAAACACAGGTACCGTCTTGTCAAAAGAAGGAATTTGGGTTGCATATATCATTTTAAGATGAGATCCTTTTTAAGTTCTTATATTCTGATGTCTCAGCCTTCAGCTTAAGGTCTCTTTTGATGTCAGGAGTATCTCATTAGATTCTTCTTGTCACTTTTTCTTATCACTGAGGAAAATACCTTTGATTCAGAGAGTTCTTCAGTTAAGCTTCAATTCATTTGATGGAATCTCTCTTCTGTATTCCTTTAATGAAATCATAGTTACTTTTCAGCTTGCAGATCCGGTCCAGTAGATGTGAAAAGTTTCTCTTTGAGAGAAGAAAACCAAATTTTGTTCTTTTTTTTCAGTCTCTGGCATCAGAGCTATCCTATAAATGACTGCAGGAAACATTTGAGTTGACAGGGAATATATTATATTGTATTGGTATTTTGTATGCTGGGTTGCGTTCTCATTTTCAGTGATAGGGAGCACAGGTTGTTCTCGGGAGTTCTATATAATGCCAAAAGTTTATGTTCATAAAGAAAGTTTTTAAAGTAGATTTTTTATATTGTACCATAACTCTACCATTAAAATCCAATAGTAATCTGTTTACTCCTATAGCCATCTTATGAATAGAATTTTGTCTTAAAAAGGCGACTTTTCTTTCTTTCTTTTGTTTGTTATGTTGCATCTACTCCAGTCATTCACAAAAAAGTCATAATGGTATTTTAATAAAAGTACAGACGTATATGATAGTTCTATGGTTTCAAAATAATTAAATATTCTGGATCAAATACCTGGAGAGGGTCTGCCTTCAGCAAAACATTTCTATGTTTTTTTATGAAGAATAAAGACAAGGACACTCACCAGTATTTGCTTCAAACACAGGATGACACCAGCCTTGCCTAATATCCAATCACATATCGCAGCCACTATGGTGTGTTGATGCAGTACAGAAAAGGTCCAGGGTGATATTGCAGGAGTTTTTCATGGTCAGTGCAATCAAAGGGGTTATTATCACCAAGGAGAACCACGCTGTTTTTTTGTTTTTTTTTAAGTTTGTGCCACTTTAAAGCTTCAATGAAATAGCTTTGAGATTACATTCTTCTTCTGTGGTGTCTGGTGCTTCCACAGCACATGAAACATGATTATGCAGGATAAATGAGTTGAAAAGAAGGCAGGACAAATGTTGTAAAATGAAAACCGATTGAAGATCACTCTGCTCCTCCCTCACCCCCCTGGAGCAGCACATTGAGAAAGGATTTGTAAGGTGATATATGTTTAAGCCTAGATAGAAGATGACATTAGTGATGCTGTGTCGAACTGACATCTCACACCTCCAACCCAAGATACTGCTGCTAGTGCTCATTAGCCTAAAGATGAAGGTAGACCTCCAGGTTGGATGGGAGAGGTTGGTGGGAGGATCGGTGCTGACACCATCGGGAAATTAATTCGACATGAATTTCTACCAGTGAGCCTTGACAGTCATGATCTACTTTTTTTTTTGTCTTAAATAACTGCATGTTGCTGGGCAGATGGGGGAGCTAATATAGCTAAATGAACTACTACATAAACCACTCATACTGAAAAATAACGTTTGCATTATAATTCAACAATGGTCACATGATCATGACACATATCAGCACCATCTGTATCTACTTTCCCTGCAGCATCTCAATCCTCAACAGACTACACATAAATCCATCCAAATCCTCAACAAATTAACAAGCCCTACCACAACTCAGCCACCACACGTCATGCCGTCATGGAAGCCAGAACAATCAGCTGTAAGTCTAGGCAAACCATAACGCCAGCAGTGGCCTGAATCACAGCAAAAAATACCACAAAATCTTTGGTTATATACACCAACAAGTGAAAAATTTGTCATGACACGTATCCAGACTTTCACAGGGAAGTCACTGGATTCTGAAAACCCGACTAGGAGGGGCACCCTGGTACCTCAACTGCCCTGTGGTCCTTTGATGCGTGTTGATCCCTCTCTCTCTCTCGCTCTGCTTTCCTGTCTGTCTTCAACTGTCCTGTCAAATAAAGGCAGAAATGTCGAAAAAAAACAAAAAAAAACAAGACTTAGAGTCTAAAGATTCAAAGTTTGGCATGCTAACATGCTCACAAAACAGGCAGTTTGTAATTAGCAGTAAATACATCGGCTGATGGGAATGTCATAAACCAAAGTTTAATTGACAAATTAAAATCTGACCTAATGATGGTGCTAGAGGAAAATATGTACTTACGTTGCAAGGAAGTGATTAGGGTGTATAGTGGGCATATACTTCAGGACTATAACACGAGAGTCCAGGGTTCAGTTTGGGCAACAAAGGCACTTTGGTTAAGGTTAGAGAATGACTGTGTTTTCGGTTAAAATTGTATTATGCTGTGGTCAATGTCACCTCACACCAAGATCTGATGGTTTAAACCCTGTTTTTGTTTGGATGTTCTTCGTGTGTATGTGGATGTTCTTCCTCTCCAGGTGTCTGCATGTGTTCTTTCCGTGTACTCTAGCTTCTTCCCACAGTCCAAAGCATGCATATGCATTACATGTGAATAAATGTAATGTGTATGTGTATTTGTCAGCCCTGTGATGGACTGGCAACTTGTCCAGGGTGTACCCTGTCTTTACCCAGTGCTGACTGGGATTGGCTCACGACCCTAATAAGGATAAACAGTTATGGAAAATGGATGAATGTTCATAGAAAATGTAATTCAGTCGACATTAGGTTTCCCTTAATACATATTTCCTGCTGCAAATTTGTTGTATATAAATGTAATTTATAGGAGACATAGCTGAAATAGCTAAGGACACATGAAAAGGGCATTTTTCATTTAATGGGACACTGGGGGAGAACACAAGTACTATTTTTGGCAAGCATTCACTTTGCTTGTTGTATTCCTAGTGAACCGCTTAACAATAATGTCTGGAACTGCAGCAGTTTAGGGAAAATGGTCTTTACTTTTTCTTCTTCAAGGTCTGGTTCCCCCTAAATTGCAGTTTGATGTGTAAAATGTATAGAATTATGCTGTATGTGCAACAGCAATTCAGCGTGTAAGCACAGTGTTGGCATCATCTGTGTGTTTGTTCAATAGATGGGGAGACAGATACCACATGAGCTGCTGATTTTACATAGGATTCAGTCTGGAAAGGTGCAGTCAGATGATACACACTCTACTACAAAGAAAGCATAATTTCCACCTTACATTTCTCTGTGTATCTGTCTTATGTCCAGGTGCAATGAGGGAAACAACCAGTCAGCAACTTGGAATCCTGCAGAGTCCTCCCACAGTAACAGACGTAGGGTCCTTCCACAAGAGCTGCAGAATGACCTGGAACACCCATCCTCCCAAGATCTTCCTCCCCCTCCACCACCATCTCCTCTGCCTCATCCACATTCTCTTCCCCTACTGGAGAAACACCTGCCCATAGTGACCAACTCTAATGGCCGCTCTGACCTGTTAGGGCGGGCGTTGGGCCAAGGACTGGGATCAGGGCTGGGGGGCTCCAGGCAGGGCATGACATCAGGACAATGCCGGGGTTTGGGTGTGGGCGACTGTGGCCCCGGCTTGGGTGTGGGAAGGAGCCCACTGGTTCAGGAGCTGTCAGAACTGGAAGGCCAAATTCTCGTAATCAAGCAGCAGCTGCAGTCAGCCATGAGGAGGAAGAGAGAGCTTGAACAGTACCAATCAGAAAACCAGCAAGCAAACCAGACTGCACCCAGTCAGCCCACTACACGCCAGTCTAACCAGTTTGCTCAGTATACCCAGACCCACCAGCAGACTAACCAACACACAAACACGCTCCCAGAGTTCTGAAGCTTTTCTCCTTTGCTCTGCCCAGAGAAATCTGGATAGACATGGGGCTAGTTTCCAAAACCTCCTGTAGTTTCTGGAAAAGGATCCTTGTCTGAGTTATAAAGTTGGAACCTTCACAGATTTCTGGGAGTTGAATCCTCTGTTAGGCTCAGGAGTTCCTCTGAACGCCGGACCGAAACGTTCTACAGGGATTAGATCCTGCCCTGTAACACCAGTAGAACATTACCTGTCTTCTGGAACACAAGATTTACTTAAACAAGGGTCATTGGACAAAGGTGAACGAGGGACCCTGAATCAAATCTGTTCTCACTAGCTTGTTGCCGTCACTGAAGAGCTACGCAAACCTTCCTCTTAACTTCCCTTCCCCCATTTTCTGCACCTCCTTTTCAGCTCTTTCTGATCCTTTCATATTTTTCCTTTTCCATTGCTACTCATCTCTACCCCTTCCTCTTGTCCGCCTCATCCCTTCCCTCTAAGCCTTGTCTCTTCAAGGGTACAGATTTGCTTGCCATGATGATAAGCTTCATCATAGATATGGAGGCTCTTTGGTATTTAAGCGTAATGGGCTAATTCACCTGAGTCTTACATTGAGACTCATTGAGAGTGTATATGACCTGAAGTTGAACCCAACCACTTAAGTCTTTATGGCCTGGTCTCTTGCTGAAATCTTGTACCTTTGAGGGGGGGAAGAAAAGAAAGGTGAGAGGGTGGTTACCATTAATGACCTAATGCTTCTGGCCTTTGACAGCGCATTTGATTTGGCTTAGGTCATCTTTTAGTGGGTTGGTGGGGCAGTTGTTATGAGTAAAGAACAGGAAGAAGTTACAGTGTTTCAGCAAGACACATCTAGATTCATCAAAAATATCCGGTTGGCATCTGGTGGTGGATTTTAGGACAATATAAGATATTTTAAGGATCACTACAAGATGTTGTCCTGCACTTCACCAAATGCACCTCTAGTTTCTTAAAGACAGCTGCACCTAGTCATCATTCAACTTGTCAGAGTTTAACTGATGGTCTAGACATTTTTCTTGGCTTTAGGGTTATAACCAACCCAAGATCTGAAGAAGAAATATATTAAATGTCAATAAATCCAAGCGTCTTTAGCTTTTTTAGTCAGGGACCCAAAAGGACCTTCTTACCCAGCCTCTTGACCCAGCCTCGGTGCTCTTATAATCTCGTGACACAACAAACACAGGACTACCATTCCGTTTTTGGTGCAACCCCATTGTTAATTAGTAGATGTAAACGTATTCATAGACCACTAGTCAAACTCTGACATCTTACTTGAATATGGTGATCATAACTGAACATGCTGAAACAGTCCCTCTGTGATGAGACCTGTTTTCTTGCATTTTTTTCTGTTTGCGTTTGGATGTGTTCTGTTATTAAAATCTTACCTCTCTTCTTTGCACTTAATTTAATCTGTTTCTTTCATCTCCCAAGACTGTTCTAAGTACATTACACATCAATATACTGTTATATATACTTTCTGGTAATGTTGGGGGAAAAATACTATACACTTTTTAATCATCATGCCTCCAAAAGCATGAAACTGATTTTTTTTTTTTTTTTTTTAAACCTTGATGTCACTTAGCAACAAAATTAATTTACCGACAACTGATTTAAATCAAGACCAGACGCTTGATGACTACAATTTTTCTCAAGGACTTACCGGATGTGTTTTCCATAATAGGTAATGAGTTTTGGACTCTTAGGAGACAAAGATGAATCAATGTAACCAAAGGTACAGAACAGTGGCTGAAATCCAGGCCGCAGCAATCAAACAGTGCATTTAAGATTTATTTGCTGTAATGTTTTTTTTTTGTTTTGTTTTTTTCTTCCAAGTTAGCCATTGAGATTAACCTGCTGTTACCTATTTCCTCCCATCTAAATAGATTCCATTATGGTTTAAAAAAAAAACACCCTGCAGCTAGATATATAACCAGCCCGCTCAGTGTTTTCTGCACACCTTGAAGCGATATTTGGTTGTCGCACTATTCTTCAGTCAGATTGCTAGAGGACAGCAATTTAGACAGGATGCTGTACTCAGAACAGTCAAGAATGACATTTTATAAACACATGGCATGGTCAAATACTGCAACACACACACACATAACAGTCCCTATCTATTTAGCCAGTGTGTCTGCAGGGTAAGCGTAGGCTGTCACGGCTCAAATGAATACCTGACAGAGCAAAAGAGCAAGTGCACTGGCTGAGCCGTCATCTTTCTTTGTGTCCCTGTGTGTGTGCGTGTGTGTGTGCGCCTTGCTTAGCTGTGACATAAACATCACTGAAGTCGCTGCGGTCCTAACAGGATGAATCAACAGAAAAACCAAGTAAGAGCCTGGTTTTCGCATATCTGTTCTCATTTTCTAATCACTTGTCTGGGCATATGTGGTTGGACAGGGCTGCGGTGTGAGGAGGAAAGGTCTGTGGCACTGGGTGTGAACAAGAATAAAACCATATTCATATTGACATTTTGGGGCCTGTCTAAACATGTTTGCCAAAACATCACGTTTTCCTCTTGACTTGTTCTCATAGGCAACAATATGGGGCATCATGGATTTCTTTTCATTTTGCACACAGCATTTGTTAGGAGTCACAAAGGAAATATCTGAGACTATAGACTTTTTTTACAGTTTGCAATCACTGTGTTCACTATTTATTTATTGCCAACATCCCATCAGGGCCGAGTGCAAATGAAATGTAATGATGTCCAAATGTGTCCATACCTTTATGCTGTAAATGAGCAACAATTTAGGTTAGGGCCAATTACAGCAAAGAAGGTATTATTTGTATGCACTGTTAGAATTAAAGTAAGTTTGTCTGGCAGATTCAACTCAGGGCAAAAAAGTAAATAAATCATATATATAAATATTGAAACAAGACAAGGACAGAAATGTTTCCCACTTCTTCCGGGAAGGAAACTTGTAAGATGGACTGTATAGATAGACTCTTTCTTTCTGCCTCAGGTCTTTGCAATTTTACTTTGAAATTGAAATAGTGTGGGGCACCCCAGGCCTTTATGCTGTGTCCCTACCACAGCAGCCAGGGTTCATTTTCACCCAGTGGCTCTTTGTTGCATGTCAGACCCTCTCTCTCTGTCCCTCTTTGAGCTATATCTATCTAATAAAGCTAATCCATCCATCCATTTCCTGAAACTGCTTATCCTTATTGCGGGGGGTACACCCTGGACAAGTTGCCAGTTCTAATAAAGCTAATGCAAAGCCAAAATATAATTTCAAAGCAAAATTGACATAAGGGAGGAATGGGGCTATGGTTGGCTGAACCATCCTCCATGTCTTTGGCTAAAAGAAAAATAAAATTACCACTTTCATCTAAGGCGTAATGAAAAACACAAGAGAACACATTGTTGCTACTGTCTATTTAATTTGTGGACAAACCAAGAAAAAAAAAATATATGTAGCATTTCAAATGAAACGCAATTTTTTGTTCTTAAAGTAAAAGACAATTATAACCACAATGATAATGAGTATAGTTCAAATCATGAATATCTATAAAACATCTTCTCTCTTCATGCTGGGCGTATCTTCCAATGGGATATGGAGTCACAACATTGCATCACAATCCACTGGTGGGTCGGGGAGGGGTGCCTCAAGGAGGAAAAGTGAAGCAGGAGTCATTAGCCTGTTTCCATTAGAAGGGCTAGCCAGGCCTTAAGTAAGTCACTCAGTTTCCCTCCAAAGAGCAATCATGGCTTTCTTTTTTCAGTGTATTTTATGTAAATGTCTTCCATTGGAATTTCAGTTTCAATTCAATTATAAAGCCACGCCGCTGAATTCTTCAGGTATAGATATAGCACAGGCTAGCCCCACTATACTTGTCTGTAGAAAAATTCCCTATTAACATCACAGTGAATCAGGAAACTGGGGTGAAAGACACTCATAGTCAGAATTTCAATCAATCATTTTTTTTTTTCATTTTCATTGTCTCAGATAACATGACACTACAAGTGCCAAACCCCATTTTCTGACTCGGAGGATGTCACTAACTCTTCCTTGTCATTTCCTCCGAAGGGGAGAGGGGTCATCCCCCGAAACACCTAAACTGATACCAAAACATATCCAGGTTTACAGCAGGCAAACAGGTCCAAATGGATCATAATAGTCATACAGATTGACAAAAATCTTTACAAAATATGACCTTACATGGTCAATTAATGTACAGAAAGAGATAATAAAAAGAAGGATTCTGTCTTTTTTTCTGTACAAATGACAAACATCACAGAACAACAACATCAATATTTTTTTCCATAGCAGATTTTTCAGACTTAGGGGGATAGATGTGGTGATCGACGAGGCGAGTCACCTGACAGGATGTGATGTAAAACAAAGTGAGTCAGCTGACAGGAAGTGTGCAGGTTTAACACCATCAGGATAGGCTACAGCACTCGCTCATACAAAATGTACAAAACACCGTCCTCTAACTACAAACAGCACACCTTGGAGGGAAAAAATGTCCCATGTTTCAAATGGTTTCAAGTATCTGGAAAAACAATCTGTGCTTAAGGGTGCCTTGTGATATTTTTGCCATTGATTCGATCTGTGTGCCTTGGCTGGTTGAACTGAGCATAGCTCAACTAGATGAGAACCATTAGAAACATGTTGTATTTTGTCCCCTTGGTGAATTAAACAGATATATCAGGAGTGTTTTTTGTTAAGCATTCGGAGCCACGTGGCATGCGTCCTCGTCATTGTGTCTGGAAGTGCTGTGGAGACGCAAACGTGACCCGGTGCTGCCCCCTTAGTCATGTGACCTCCGTCATCGATGTCGAGTGGTTCTGAAAATGAAACGTGGGAGGAGGGAGTGGTATAACGATGGAGGGAGATAAGAAAGAAAGTACAAGGAAAGGAGAGAGGAAAAGGAAAGGGTGTGGAAATGAAAAGGTAGAAGAAATTACTGTCAACCAGTATCAGGAGTGCTCTGTGTGAGGGTCTGTGTGCATTTCTGTGGGATTTGGGAACGAGGAGAGGGGGTAGTGCAAAATGTCATGCGTGTATGTTGTTTTGAACGTGTGTCATTGCTTTAGAAAAGAAAGAAAGAAAGAAAGAAAGAAAGAAAGAAGAAAGAAAGAAAGAAAGAAAGAAAGAAAGAAAGAAAGAAAGAAAGAAAGAAAGAAAGAAAGAAAGAATCATATGAATCAATCATATGTAACTCATACTGAAAACCTTCAATCTTCAGGGAGATTACTGAAACACCTTTTCTTACGGTAGACTTAACGAATCTCTGTCAGTTAATGGGGAAAGACTATAAGTACATCTCAAAGATTAGGTACTTGGGTTGCCAGGTTGGGGGTTTTTAGGTACCTGTGCACTAAGAGTCTCCAGTGGGCTCTCCACACGGGGGAAAGTCATCAGAGGCAGACCACGGTAGTCTTCAGTTTTCTGTTTAGTTGCTGCACTGTGGACGCCTTTGAAGTTGTTCACAACACATATACCCTGTAAAGTGTGAAAGCATTAATAGCAAGGTAGGTTAAAAACAGGCGTACATAGGTTTATTCAACAAGACTAGGAGGCCACAGCCTTGCCAGTGGTTTTGTGGGGCTGTATATGATAACAGTGCTAATATTGTTAGATCGTTATAATCTTCACCTTGTCATCTTTGCAAGCTAACATTGTGGGAATATTAGCATTGCACGTATTTAATTATAAAACAGAAAAGACCACCAACAAGATCACAGCTCATCCCAGGGGGGGACAAGAATGTTTAAGGACCAAACAGTTGTTGAGACATTTCACTCAAACTCTTAAAAAGTCAGTTTGCTGGTGGCATGAGAGAAAAGGTCAGGGGATCACCAAAGTTCTTTGGCTTTGTAGCCTAGGGACCACATCTACACAAAAATCCATTAAATAGTTGAGATATTTCAGTTTGGAACAAATTGGTGGACCAATAGACTGCAATTGCCATACCTAGAGCCATGCCATGAGCATGGAGAAAAAAATACGGACTACACTATATACTATGCACACACAAAATATAAATATATATATATACTTCCTATTATCAGAAAAAGTTGTTAGTAGTAGTGTAATTCAACACCCTCAGTTTATAGCATGAGTGTCATAGAATTGTTAAAGCAAAATTAAAATTAATGACTACATTAAAATGACATTTCCTATACTTTAAATCAGACTGACCCTAGTGTCACTGAGATATTAAGCTTCACTAGAAGTAATTAAGAACACTTGTAAGTTTCTTTTCGAGAGATGAAACCATATTTTTTACTGAAGAATACTCATCACTCTAATATAAAGTTTATATGGGAATAAAAGCTCAATCAAACACTGTACAAGCCTACAAATTGTAGCCATCATTTATTCAGTCAATGGAGACACTCCAGAGTGTCTTTGTGACATGGCACTACGCCCAGCAGGACCAATGAACTGTTGCCTTATTTCTGTATTTATATGTCAGTTAAAATACTTGTAAATTACAGTTACTTGTAAATTCTGTTTTTTTACCCATCTGTCGGCTTCTTCTAACAGAAGAGATACCTCCAAGGTTGCAGTGTTTTCTGTACACCTCCATAGACCAGTTAATCAAAGAAGGCAGCTCAAGGGAGAATCCCCCCCCCCGCCCCTCCCCAGGCCAACTATGCCCTCAGGCAGTGGCAAAGGAGAAAATGAAGTGGGGCGATTCACTGCTGGAGGATGCTCAAGGTTTGTGGCAGTTCATGGACAATGCTTCTCTAGTGCTCCCAGACCAAGCAAATGAATGGATCACAGCTGCTGGGCTTTAATCTAAGGGTGACACTCTACTATCACTGTTTTCCAAAAATCAGTTAATTGAATTCATCACAAAAATGTCTGTAATCCAGGCTTGTTTATTAGGACGAGTCCTGGGAAAGTTAGAAATGAAGTAAACATCTTTACATTCTGCTCTACACTGACACTTTTCGCATAACTGTTCTCGTCTACCCTTGGAAACTACAACCATCCCGCTTGTTTAAATATATTATAATATTGTTTCCACTTTCTTGTTTCCACTCAACTGAAGCACATCCCACCAAAGACCGACGAAGACTGTTTTGTTTCCATCTTTGCGTCATCCATGCCAAGGAGAGCTTGGGCCAAGCTGCCATCTATTGTCTCAGGCAAGCAAAGTGAAATTTGTTTGTTGCCATGGAAATGCTGAAACATTTTCCTCCATATTTAAGCTGCATGAATAAAAGTTGCATATTCTCTTGCCAAAGGATACAATTTTGTACAAAAGTAATCAAGTCCAGGTCTTATGTGCATTATTATTATATTGTTTTCAGATGTCTAAAATAAGAATATGCCAGCCATTCCTTTTTATATGGCAATCCTTGAAGCCTTACAGGTTTAGATCGAAAGCCATTTTAAATTCCAAGAGGCGTTTGCTTCTACACGACCTGGCACACAATCAGCATGTGTCTCTCACTTTATCTTGGATCAAGTGGACAAGTCTGTCTCCTGTTAGAATTTCACCAACATCATTCTGCAGCCCGTCGACCAAGTGCTTAACACTGATTCCTCAATCTGCTGGCAGAGGGCACGCCTCACGGAAGACCAAAGGTAGTTGCTGTTTGATGAGTCCATTCCAATCTCTTCTCTGTGAGCACTGATACCACAGGGATTTGAGCTATACCTGCTTTCTACTCTATTGGACCAATTAATTTCCCTCAAGATAGCAGTCCATCAAGTCACCTCAGTTTTCAGATGACAAGACCTTGATAGGCTTCATCAGGACCACTGGGTGAATGTATAGGGATAATAAGCTGGAAAAGAACAGGTTCAAAGCTGCTGAGGTGATAATTGACTTTTTTGTGTTCATTTTTCCCTGGAGATCACTGACTTGATGTATGTCAATTTTTATAGGTCAATCATTAAAAGCTTAGATCTTTCATTAAACAGTGTGCTGCGGTGGCTTCTTCTCTTGATCTTCTTCTCCAAGGACAAGGTTCCTCCCAAATCCACAACCCAATGGAAAGGCAAGAGTAGGTATGATCGCTATTAACACTACTCACCCGTCAAAATCTACATCATCTAAATATCTTCTAAGGTCCTACTTCCCCTCCTAATGCTTACCACACAGTATCTGAACCATTCTTCCCATCCTGTTGTCTTGCTGTCTGTAAATCTCACTGCTGTTTATATCATTCATAGAATATTTATTCCTAGCCATGACTCTATGGACAACTCCATGGATGCTAACGTCACTTGGTCACACTGAAATATCTCAACAAGTATTTGGTTGATTGATTGTACTCTTAGTACAGACATTCATGGTATCAGATGCATCTTAATGACTTTGGTCCCCAGACTTTTTCTTCTGGTGCCACTATGAGGTTGACATTTCTGATTCAAGATTTGTTTTTAAAGATGCTCCAACAGGGAACGATGTAATAATGTTGGCGAGCCTTTATTCTTTATTTTTTTATCAAGTGCATCATCAGGTTACACCAAATACCGGCAAATGAACATTTCCATCAGATTCATTACTTTGTTACTTTTACATTACTTTGTGTTTAGTGCTTAGCTAGCAAATGTTGGCATGCTAACACACTAAACTAAACATCAGCACATTATCATTGTTATTGTTGGGCCCCCATATTAGCTTGTTGTGTGCCATGGTGTAAATTCTGACACAACCTTCAAAACACTGCACCGTGTTTTATCACAGAACATCTGAGGGGTTTCCCTGTGAATACTTGTCACAACGCGCGTTCGTTTTTGTTTGAATCAAAGAGCTATGAAATTAGCCACAAGCAGTCAATGAACAAACGAAAATCTGATTCCTTCTTTCGTCGGTCTTGCCTCTTCTCCTCTCTTTCTCCTTCCTGCTTTTAGACTCAGGGCACCACAGCAATTACATGTAATGAAGCCCCTGAGACTGCTAAATTCATCTTTTTTTTTTTTTTTTGATTTGTGGGGGTTTCCCTTCACCATATTTTCTCGTCAGTGAACAACGTCAGAGATTCAGCTGTAATCACCATCCAGCAAAAAAAAAAAAATTGAGGTTGCCAAAGCCATTTTAATTTTCACTGGAAGCCAGGCTGTTTGACAGCACATCACAGGGGGCTGATTATGAGACATTTCTTGCCTGAGAAGTTCAATCTGAACAATGTATACCTTGTTATTAAATTTGTTTTAAAAAGACACATAACAAGAACAAGCGCTCAAGATTCCTTGCCCTTCTGGAGTAGAAAACTAGAATTAATCAGATCACTGGTTCCCTTAACTGGTTTCCTCTATCATCACTAAATTAAACACAACCTCCATTCCCTCAACTTCCTTCTCACTTTTGGTCCTTCTGACTTTCCTGACCAAGCTTTTTTTTTTAAAAAAACAGAGTAACTGCTGATTTCAGTAAAAATCCAGACACCGCCTTTGTATTTTCTCGCCTTTCTTCTCTTTTCCCCCGATCCACCAGTGCGTCTTTGCCTTCTCCCCTCTATCACACTTCACCTGTTAGTGAACCTTCTTCAAGCTCTGTATAAACCATACGTAATCCTGTCTGTGAGGGCTCTCAGTAGTCCAGGTCATCTTTCTTTAAGAAGGGTTAGATCAGGGACAACTGGACTTCACCAATCCAGTCAAAATCTAAGTCCAGTTGCCCCAGATTTATCCCTTATCAAAGGAACATGCTTCATCGTGTTTCACATCCTCGCCCTCTACTCCATCTACCGAATTAGTGTTTAGGAACTCATTACACTGAAGACTGAAGTGATACACAGCTAACTTTAAACTTTTACATGCGTGATGTTGCTTTATTATTGCCACTAAACACCAATATAAACAAATAGTAAAAAAAACTGCTGCATATGAGTTCTAGTACATAAATATGCATTAAGAACAACTTTTAAAATGACATGGAAACCATGTGACAGGCTTTGGTCAGGGCTACAACCTGACTTAATCACTTAATTACTGGTTTGGGTGAGTTCCAAAATAAAACTGGAAACTACAATTATAATTTAAAAATCCACCTCTAATCCCAAGTCCCACCCTCCCTCGAATTTTCAGTTGTTCTCACCAGAAACAGAGCAACGGCTGATCCCAGTATAAATCCAGCCACCACGTCCGAACAGTGGTTTCGGTACTCCGAGACTCGGTTAAGGCCGGTGAGGAAGGCTGAACAGAGCGTGCCCAGACAGAGTACAGGCTTGGCCAGGCGGCTGGACTTGGTCTTGATGGTGCTGGTGATGTACATCTGGAGAGAAAAAAATAAATAAAACATCAGACCAGAAGTGAACATAGAAAAGATTAAGATTATAACCTTTCATGCAAGCACAAAACCTTTTTTAGCAAGAGTCAAGGAAAGATGTCAAAATCTTACATCATATGTAAAATAACTCTCCAAAATAAAATTAAAAAACAAATATTAGTCTAATAAGAGAACTTCTTACAGTGAACGACAAGTTTGAGGAACATACACTTCCTACATGTGTTCTCACTTGAACTTGACTTGACTTGACAATGTCCAATGCCAAACGGGAGACAGCACGCATCGAATCCTCCTTTCATCAACAATATGTCTTTGGACTCCACTTTGTGTTCCTGCTGATAAAACCTGCTCTCCCTTTCACTTCGCAGCTGAGCCCCACCGTCACTCTGACATCAAATAGCTGCTCGTCAAATAGCCTTTCAAAAAGCCATTCTTCACGTCTTCCTCCAGGCTTTTCTAAAAATGCCTCGACTCACCCTGCGCTTGCTATTACAACTATTCCTCAACACAAGTTCAACAAACGGGAAGTCTCTTCCTGCCAATTCCTCATTCAAAGACCCAGAGGTGCCGTGTAGCTTTTTCTACAGCAAGTGTTCCTTCTCATTCGCAGCTGTTTTGTTTTAAGTTGCAGATCTAGTGTAAAACTTTAATCAGCCCAGGCTGTTTGGGTGTTGTTTCCACCAAGATATAAACTAATTACATTCGGTCCCGAATGAGTAACTCTAGCCAAAGTACATTTGACATTGATTTTTAATTAACTCTGCTCAGGTTGTGCTGAAGAAAATCAGAAAAACTTGGCGGAGAATTTCAGTATTTTTTTTATCTACACTCGGTTCAGTGGGTACTGAGAAAAACACCTTTAAAACTGTATTGTATTTATGTGTTTTAACTTCATTTACCAATTAAACATACTTAAATTTGCAACAACCTTTTAGCCTAAAAGCTGCATGATTGAAGTCGCATCTTTTAGTTTGGCAGTAAAATATCTCTTAACTCTCTACAGATAGACCAGGGGTGCCCACACTTACACACGTACCCGCTAATTTTCAAATTACCAAGCCAAAATAATCGCTAATAATATATATATATATGCACACACATAATATTCTTCATTACACAGTATAACACTTGCATAACTGAACTCTCATGGTTGCGGCGGTGGGCGTGCACGAGCGCGTATGCGGGGTGGACGGCTCTGCGATCGACCGGATCATGTCTGGCGATCGACCGGTAGCTCGCGATCGACGTATTGGGCACCCC
Organism: Nibea albiflora; assembly: GCA_014281875.1. Taxonomy (NCBI): domain Eukaryota; kingdom Metazoa; phylum Chordata; class Actinopteri; family Sciaenidae; genus Nibea; species Nibea albiflora. The sequence goes on from CM024803.1 coordinate 8,293,799, forward strand.
TGAGATAGACTGATGAGTGCCTCGAGGTTACAGTCTTCATTATCCTCAAAGAGACAACCTCTTCTCAACCGAAAACCTAATGACAGTCACACACGGACAGTCTTCAGCAGGTAGAAAAGTCTGATCACAAGTGTCAAAGTGTCACTTTGCCATTGCTTAAACTCAATGTCTGTGATGAGTATTGTCAATGAAGTATGTACTGTGTCAAGCAAATTTGAGGGGGGCTTGACTTGGACGTGAAGGCCTTTAAGAGAAAGAATGTGAGAATGTGTGTACCGTGCCATACGGTACAAAACAAGCTGAACAAACTGTAATAAAATTACATCTATCAGTGTGCAGAATGTAAATGTTAAGTGATATTTTTCTGTTGCTCAAACCTACCTATGTGTATAATGCTCACATTAAACTTTATTATAGTACCTAGTACTCATGTATTATTCTTCTCACCGTCAGGTAAACTGCGGAATAAACACTCAGGGAAGCGTCCTTGGATGGGAATGACCGGCGTGCGTTCTCCACAACAACAGGGTTCCCGGTGCAGATGTTGCCGTTGACAATAAACTGGTGATTAAAACGACACTCTGTGCCGGTGTAGTTGGGCTTGCAGACAGACAGGAAGTAGGGCGACAGACCTCCCGTCACCACCTGGCCCGCGTTGACGAAGATGTCTGTGGCAAACAGACCGAATGCAAACACACCTGGGGCACACAGACACACGATGAGAATTTATAGCACATAAAAAAAAAGAAACATTGACATAAAGCCTTAGATTCTTCATATATCATCATGCAATCACCTTATATGCACTGTTAAAATGGGCAGTAACAATCTGGCTCCCAGGTCAAACTAAACCTCACCTTTATTTTATTACTATACATATGAAAAGATATGTTAAATGCAAATTGTACTGATTTTGTAATGCAATTTAATTACATTACATACAACTTAGATTTTAGTTTGTAGCATGTACGAAAGAAGACGAGTGGACAACAGGCCAGGAAAGAAACATAAACACATAGAAAAAAAAAAAAAGCATCTAATATGAATGATTGCACTGACACTTTCAGCCCACCAACCCTGACCAGTGTCTGCGTCTGCATTCCTTTTGCTGTGAAATATGACTGCTGATTATCTGGCCTGCTTAGCCATGAAATTACTCTGCTTTGTATTCTCATCCGCAGAGGTGGGGTGGGGGTGGGGGTGGGGTTTGGTTGCCTGTGAGGGGTACAGGGACACGATTGTGTGAAGGGCACTGAGGGAAAACAGAGGGGGGGGGGGAAGTAAGGGTGAGAGGAGAGGAGCAAGAGAGCGGGAAACTAAAACCCTCGATGATCCTACAAATTTGCGAGAGAGAAGGGGGAAATATCAATCGCATGAAATGCATAATGAATTTCTGATGACTGTTTTATGAATTGAAGGGGTATTATTTAAAAGTGAACAATACACTTCTGATTGTGCCAGGACAGCCCGGCAGAACGACCTCCTTCACCACAAAAGATAGCCTGTCAGTTCGCCCAGTTCTACTCCATCCTTGTGGAAAAGAGGCCGTAAAATCTTTTATTCCACAATTGTAGTCGGATGTCCTGTAAGCGTTTTTTAGACAAGCAACACCTGCGTATGTGTATACCTGACCTGTAAACAGACGACAGGCTCGAGAACAACAAAGTAATTCTTTCATACAAATAGCCTGCATACTGTACGATCTTACATGTTTGATAAATACGTTTAAATTCAATTTCGGCTTCAGAGGCTGATGCAGTTCCAGAGGAGCTGCAGTAAATGCATCACAGCTGGGCACGTTCCAAATTGCCTCCGTCGGCTGATGAATTACTGAAATCTATTCAGTCAGCCCAGTTTGCTGCATTTAAACTGAAAATCATCAACTAGCACGTTCGCCTGCTGGTTGAGCCTGACTAAGTTTAAATCAAAGCAGATGGTGCAGTCAGCGAATCAGGTCCAACCATGTTAGAACCAGATGTAACCAATATAACATAGACCAGTACAATAAATCCATTTTTTTTTCATATTGGAGAGAGGAGGAATCCTGAACAGCATAAAAGAAGATAATTGTATTCATTCTTGAACAAGTGTGAGCTGTTGGCCAACTCTGTTGCCTACTCAATATGTTTAAGGGCACACACACTGGCATCATCTTAACACACTTCTTCCCTTAAGGCTACAACACTGGCCTATTTCCCGACATCAATGAGCATCAACACCTCAGAAAAGCCGCAAGTGTATCACATTTTCTCCCAGCATCACATCCCAGCTACCATACCTTTACTATTTTAGTGTCTGACGTGGCCAGCGTGTGTTAATGTTTTATCCTCAAGTGATGAACAGGGAGGATCAAATCGTGTTGATTTATCAGAGTATTTGTGGACAACCTCAGGTTTACATTTTTAGGAAGAACAAGAAGATGCTGCCACAACATCAGACCGGCCAACCTCGTTAACCTCATCTTCTACATCTTTCTCATTTCATCCTTCACCGTGCATCAACCTGATTCTGACATATCAAAATGGCTGATCTCATCAGATAATATTATTCACAGGTTGTGGGGACTTTAGTTTCTTGATGACCCCATTTCTTGGTATGTTGCTTGTATTCTCCATTGGGGTAACCCTCTTTCGTCCTGATAAATTAGTGCTAGGATAGGACTGATGCTAGGTGTGTTTAATAACAGGAGGAAATTAACATTTAACACCAAATCCTCAAGCTCTGAATAATTTGAGTTCCTGTTTCAATTGGTAGGGTTTTTTTTTTTTTTGTATTGGAGCTCCCCTCACAGGTGACTGACAGTACCCACATTCAACTGTCAGCTTAGTCATGATGCCCAGCATGTCGCTTCCTGTACAAAAATGTACTTTAAGTCTGTGAAAGCCACAGAAGGAATCCTGGCGTTGCAGATGCGTGGTTTACTGAGTGATTAAGCTTGTATTTGGCTACTGTATTTGGTTTCCAAATGAAACGGCAGAAGACCTCAAGACTGAAGTGAAGACAACTGAAGCGCCTTAATGTTACTGCATTATGAATCGTGATGTGATCACTGAAGTGCATACTGATATGCATTTGAATAACAATTTGATCACTTAGCTACAAAAAAAAACAGAACACAAACACAGTCGGTGAGCATGAATACTGAAAAGATTTGACTCAGCAAAATGACACTTATTTGTTGGACTCTTGCAGCTGCACAGAGGTTGGAGCCAAAGATTCCTGAGGTGTGAGATCAATCGCCATTGTGAGTATAATCTTACCCAACACTGCCTACAAGATGTTGAATTAGTTTTATTGGTGTGTGCCCACCATGTTCAGATTTTAACTTTTACTGTTTATGAAAAGCTTTTTAACAAAATGTCAAGACAGTTTTACCAGCCTTATTAAACCTCATTAAATTCCTGTTATTTTTTCAATGGTCACTGTATCCTGTAAGATACAAACTCGCCTTTGTAAATTTGAAAAGTAATGCAAGCACGTTTGATGTGCGAGTGTCTGTTCACAGGCGGAGTGTGTCTTTGAGTTGTCAGCTGCTACCTGGCATCATCAGCATGAAAGAACTTCAGGTCAGTTTTGCCTTTTTGGCATTTCTTACCTATGAAGCGTATGATGCGGCGGATAAGGGGGTTGAGGTAACAACAGTCTCCTGTCACAATGGTTTTCTCCTGGGCCAGGAGGGCTTCCCTCGTTGATTTCATCACATACATGGACACCTCTCCGATGAAAATCTACACGCACAAGCACAGACAGATATTCCAGACAGCAAAACAGAAACAGGACGAGATTCAGAGATTAAAATATAAACATAAAGAGCAAAAGAAACGCACAAAGACAAAGAAGGAAAGAACTTAAAAGTTCGGGATCTTTTTATAGAGCAGAGGAACATTTTGCTTCTGTCTGGCCTGTGTACATGAACCGCTGTGTCTTAATGCAGCCTTTCTTCAGGTCCATTATAGTCTGGACATTACATCAGGCCTAATGGAAAAACTGCTGCTGGACACACAAAATGAAACTTGTTGCCAGCTGCCTTGGGTGATCCAGGCTGCTGCAAAAATATGTGTGCGTTTATAAAAAGGAATGTGTGCATATATGTGTACGCATGTAGTTGTGGTGTGTCTACGTGTTCATAAAAGCAGTTTGTTTTGAGCCCCAGGACAAGGTAACAAAACTCCTGTGTTTTCCCTCATCCTTTGGAGAATGCTTTTTTTTTATCATCAACATGTTTTTTTGGGACAGCAACCCTAATTTATTTCGTTCTTTGTGGCTATGAGCAGAACAGTGGCTGATTTTGTCACGCTGGGAAAAAAAAAAGAAAGAACAAAGATGGACTGACAGCAGTCACATAAAATGGGTATGAATATTTTAAAGCACTGCACTGGAATCAGTCCTGTCTAGATTTGTCAGCATGAAGGAGGCTGTACTCATGTTTCAAACACTCCTAACGGACGATGACTGATGTAATGCATGCAAATACCAAATGAAACTATCGTCAAATGTATCGCGACAGAAAAATACATCTTCTAATGCATGATGGCCTAGAAACATCTGTCTTCAAATGCTGCATAGGCAAAGAGGCTTTTACTTTCAAACGGACTGTAAAAAGCAGTTGTGTCATGTAGTTTGGGCCGTCGTGACGACTGAAAAATCCTTTTTGAGATCAAAAAGGGCCGTTCTAACAGTTAACTGCCATAATACAATAAATGTTGTAAATCCTGTTGTTTAGAATTATTTCAGTCATCATATTGTACATGATCAAGGATGTGCATATGCAAGGAATGAGCAACAAACAAACAGACCTATGGTACTTTTGAAATATCATTCAGTTTTGCAATGATGGCAGCTCAGCCTTTATGTACCTTTATCTCAGTGTTTCTATCATATAAAATAACCACTTCCATTCAGGTTTCTGAATTGCTCAAAGCAGCGAGTCCTCCTAATATTTTTCCTGAATGAACATTTTCAAGCAACTAGCAATTGCCTTGAAGTGTTTGTCTGACTAGAGTCTTACCTCAGCACTGGAAAGGTTAGTTGCTACTGACTGATTGTCTTATTTTGACTCATGTAGCCCTCACTCTCCTAAATAGAAATGTCACAAAAACAGCACTGAACTGACTGAAAACAACTCTCCCCAAATGTACCGTGTCAGAACACTGCTTGGCATTCAACGGACACGGTGTGGTGTCTGAACAGAAACTGAAAAGGTTGAACAACAGACACAAATAGAACATGCAAATCTTTCACGGGACGTCTAATTCTTAGAAGTAATTTGCCTGACATGAAATGGGGGGAAAAAATACTTCTGGTTCATCCGCTGTCTTAGTAATGCTGACCCATCCAGCAGCCTAGCAGCCAGATTTATGGGAGCTTGGGTCCGCAATACCCTTGAAAGTCCATAAAATACTACACCTGTGGCATTAAAATGGCAGACGGTAACTGCCCATGGTGTTTAGGAGTACCTTTGTTGTGTGTGTTTCAACCTATCCACACTTTATTCTGTCGCGCATTAAATGCGACAACTGTCCCCTGTGGAAAACCATAAATGATTCATGGTGTTGTGCTGCCAAAAGTAGTAGAGATTTTTGATCAGAAAACAATCAAGTATGCAGCCTGAGGCAACATAAATACCTGCCTTGATTGCTTGAGTCTACAAGCTGTTGATTCTGTGTGATGATCACATTTTAGGAAAAACGAACCTTAGTTCAACTTGAGTGAGGTTTAATTGGAAGTATGTAATGCGATGCTAAATGTGAGCTAAAACGGCCCTCAAAAAGACCAAAACAATCAGCTTGAAATATTCTCAATAGCAAGAAAAAAATGTCTCATCCTCTTCTTCCCACCCTTTCAGTTATTTACCAGTTCATTCAGTTCATCAATTATGTTTTTTTAATAAGCCTTTTTGTGATATCCTCGTATTGTTTGCCTTGTCCAAACAAGTCTGAAACCTAAATGTATTCACAATGACTAGAAAATTTAATCTAGTTTAAGGTTGTTGGATTTTCTGTCTATTGTCTGATCACTTCATTATAGCACTGAGGTATAACGTGGTCGAAGTTAAGGAGTGAGTAATAATAATAAGCAAAGTTAAAAAAAACACCAAATCTGAGCATAACAGGCTGAGACACCCATCAATTGAGCAAAAACACCACCTCCCCCCATAATTACACTAATCAATACTTGCACCACAGGGAATAGGAGATTTTTAGGTCTGGGATGTCGGGGAATGCAGATGGGGCGCCAGAACAGGAGCCAGGCTGAGTGGCCTCTATGGACATAATGGCAGAGGTGAAGTAGACTGAAGAGGACATTAACAGAGGAAGCTAAGAAGAGAAAAAGAGAGAATGACTGAGCAAGAAGCCACCGGAGAAGAATAAATCTGGTATTGACTTTTAGTCATTGGTGTAAGCTTTGTGAAATAAACACCGGGCTGGGCTTCTTGCTGTTGGACGTAATATTACGTATAATATAAGTAATATTATCGGGCTGCATGTACTTGATGTTTGGCTGTTTGCAAAGTCATCGACTTTTGATCATAAGTAACGTTTTCATTACAAATGCAGATATTTATGCCAGTGGTATTGCACTCTGAAATTAGGAGACTAACACTACCACAAAATACCAATTTCTAGGTAATGTCTTCAAAAAGACCTTTAGAGAAAGTTTGTTTTGACAAACTTCTACGGTCAGCCATGGAGGTTTCCACTCGGTACATTGGCCTGCCACCTGTTTCTGTTGGACCCACACAAGAACAACATCCCGCTCTCATAACTTTGGCTCAGAGGGTGAAGGACTGACTTTGTGATGCCTGCCCATGGCGCAAGAGGTTTATAGACCGTTGCACGAATACGACCCATCTAACCTCCAAAGCCTCCCATTGATCTGGCCATGTGGAACCTTCTGCATAAATTATTGCCTCTTTGCTAATTGGCCAACATCCCAGTCATGTCATCATTAATTCTGATTGGCCGCTTCTCCGGTTTATGACGCATGTGTCGACAGAGCGATATACAGTGTCAAGCACAACTTAAGCACCTGACGCAGCACTCTCAAAGGGCACAATTAAAAAGTTTGGGATGGCATAAAGACGGATAAGGAGACTGCAAAACACAAAGGCCACATTTCAGCCAATGAGAGAGAGGCATGTAAAAAATAGGAGATGACCAGCAGTAGTAAACTAAATTTGGAACAGCTGACACAGCCCACTTCAGAGGAATGTATGTGTAATCAGGGATAAGCAGGGTAAAGGAAGACTTTAGTTTAATTTTCTTAGGATTTAATGAGTGTAACGTAAAAACTACACACAAATACTGCAACTGTGTACACTATAGGAAAAAGAACGGCACAGAACCACACTGATATATAAAGAAAGAGAGAGAAGAACATGGTAAAACAAATAATTTATACTTTCATTTTCTGATAGTAAAGTACTCAAGAAGTGCATTTACATATATACTGAGTAAGACCACAGTGATGTTGTTTGTACTTTGTGCTCTGCCTATAATGACATTTCCTATTCTGTTTTTCTGGGATTTTTTTGTTTTTTACATAATCGGTGCAAGAGTCTGTCAAAACCACACACAGATGCTCTCTAACCAAATCAGCTGGCCAATCAGAGCACTCTTCCAGATTTGAAACCAATTTATTTTGTATCACCGTGTATGTCTATGTGTGTGTGTGTGTGTACAGGTGCGTAACATCACAAACGGCTGATGTGTCTGCACACCAATTAGCTACGGGGAGGAAATGTGAGCTACGGGATGTGACAATAAGTTAGATCTCACTTCAGCCGAACATACCAGCAACGGCACTCAGTGTTTAGAGCTTGAGCGCAGAGAGCGAAATGTCCCAGATAATATAAACACAAAAAGCTGGAGACAAAAAGAGGCAGCTGAACAGTTATGGCTCATTACAAATAAATGGTGGGTGGGAGGTCCAGGAAGCAGACATCTTTAAGAATCACTTCCCTGATTAAGTGCCTCTTGAAACTGTGAGAGAGAAAAGGAATGTCTGTTTGGACCTGAGGTATAAAACTGGAACACATACAGCAAAGCGCTACTGAAAGCCTTTCCATTGCACTTCACATAGTTTTTCTGCACAGTATTCATTAGAACATGACTTGTGCTTCTTGACCTTGTAAACAAATTGTACATAGTATGTGCATACAGTGATGCAGGACAGTAGTCATACTAGTGCGAGCTCCAGTGACACATTAGATAACCGTGATCTGCTCATCTCTAATGTTTTGTGACTCCTTACGTTTATATTATATATTTCTAACTGATTTATATGAGGGTATGAAGAAATCATAACTGTATAAACCAAATGCTGACATTGTGCACTTAATCCACACACAAAAAAATGTATTTCACACACAGTACTGAATGTATCAAAACACAGCATGCCCAATGACAATCGGAGGAGATGGCTAATGGGACGACAGATTTAGTTTAGTAGTTCTGGTTCACTCACACAGATCACAAAAAAATATCATATTATTATTACACATCTGACAGAAGAGAATGTGCGTTATCACAAAAGGTAATTCATTAAATAAAATGAACAAAAATCAAATTCTAATCAAGCAATCTAATAATTTACATTAACAGTATGTTCGTTTGACTCTAAGTCAGCATTTATTGTATGTTAACCTCACAACTTAAAGCTTTACAATACATTACTTTAGTTATCTTGTTACCACGGTATTTTCATACCCGACTCCCCAGATGATGTGCCAAACCACACCTAATGTGTGGAATGGATTATTTTAACTCTTCATGACTAATAAATCATATCTGAACTGATGTGATGCCCTAGTGCTTAAAAATGTATGCTCACTCTTCATCTGACCATGAAGCGGATGTGTATTCTGGGACTGATTGGCCCATTCCCTCACATGCGGTTCATTTCAAACATGAACAAATTAAATACAATATTAAACAGACACACGCAAACACTCTTCAGGAGTAGAAGATATTTAATATAGGTTGACTAACTGACTCCGGGGCCTAGAGACATATGGCGCCTGGCCTGGTGTGTTGAGGCTGTAGTGAACTAGCATGGAGCAAAACTGACACCTGGTGGCTATATGCGGCTACTTCTATATGTTCTATATGCTGCTACTTGTGTATGTTTCAGTAATCAGTAATGCACACTTTATTCATGTACACCTGTCACTCAGCTTTACAAATAAACAGATCGGACAATTCCGATCTCGTTTGGTCACAAAGTGTCAAGAAAATGATTTCTAATAGTCCAGTTTCAAAGAAGATATTCTGCTGTATTGTAGGTAATGGAGGTGTAATTAACAACATTAATGAGGGCTACACTCCACTGTGTATGACACACTGACACACTTAAATGACACAGAGCCATCGTTAACTGTATTAATTACACCTGTGCCACTCTACAGTATGCGCTACATACTAACTAACAGTATGTTGAAAGTACACAAATGAATTGACATGCTCAAATCAATATCGTGTAACTTTTCTACAATAAAATAACAGATTTGAAATCATTTTGACACTCCGGATGTGCTCCGGATCACCCGCGAAAAGTAAGTAATGCTTTACAGCCACAAGTCACACACGTCTTCAGCTTCTCCTCTGATGTCCTCTGGCTGCTTCACCTCAGCTCCCTGGGATTTGTAGAATTGCCTGATGAAGTAAACTGCCATGATCTGTAGCCGCTTTTAGCTAATGTTAACTCAGTTTGTTAGCCGGCCTGTCTGGACTGTGAGCTCAGAGCACTAAGGAAGTGTGAGTGTTTGTACCACAGGTATTTCAAACTAATGGGAAGAGGTTATTTTCAGGACCAGAGTGTCGGCGAATGCTAACGGAGAGCAGGTCCAGTGTCATGTGAGAACTGGAGCTGGGCAAGTGGGCAGTGTGACCAGCCTCAGCAGCCTCTATGGACATAATGACAGAGGTGAAGAGGACATTTAAGTTGTAAGAGAATATTGTGAAATCTCAGGCTCAAGCCTAATTAATATTAGCTGGCTGCTATGTCGTGCTGTTGATGTTGCTTCAAGTTGAAGTGTCCCTATTTACAACAGTGGTGTTGCACTCTTAAACTGGGGGAGTGCTCAATCAGAAAAAAACCCCAGCAATTTCTAAAATATAATTTTCTATTTGACATCAAATGTGACGCTATGTGCTATGTTACATCCAAGCATTGAGTCAAAGGCAACTTGACAACATTCCTGGTGGAATTTCACAGTTGCAGGATTTGTCTCTTTCATTCAGCAGATCTGAATGAACAGCAGATGACAGGTGAAACAACACCCAACGGGATACCCCAACCTCTTGCCTTTTATGGCCCGGATGACTGAGAATCTCCGCGGACGATATTTCTTCGTCATATTTTTTCGGCAGGGCAAACACACAGTTCCTGAAACAGCATGACTTTACACTTCACTGGCACATTCACCACAACGGTTTGTGGTGCGAAACAGTAAATAACACGTTTAAGAGACACCAGATAAAAGTTCAAAATGGAGAGCCAAAAGTTAAGTATGTGAAATTCGTACGAAATCTATCAGCTGACCCAGAAAAAGATATGAAAGCAGTCCACTGCCAGACAGTTTGCCATGACGTTTTCTCCCATATTCCAGCAGAGAAAGTGGAATTTACCAAGGATAGCGAGACAACTGCAGTAGGTTCCATTCAGATAAGATGCATGGCTGAATTTCTATTCGACACAGACATAGTCTATTTAGCCGTAAGCACTGAATAAATGTTTGCTCTTTGAGAGAAGAGCAGTCAGGCTGATAGAATAAACACTATTGTGGCACATGTGATTATGGCTGTTTATTCTCCCGCATGTGGCATTATAATTTAATAAAAGAAAGACACATAAAACGTGTTTTTACTCACAACGGCTGTGGGAGCAGCGGCCACCACGCAGTACAGGATGAGAGGGGGGACGAAGCTGGACTCGTCCGTGCCGGGGTACGGCTTCATCAGCTCAGCGTCGTTGCAGAAGAAACCCTGCACGTGCACGCTGAACAGGTCCGTGCATTCCATGTAGTAGGCCAACAACACCGTGCCGGACATGATGACAAGCTGGAAGAAAAACATGTTGGAGCGAGACAGAGCGACAGAGTAGAGAAAGTTGAAAAAGAGGAGAAGAAGAAGAAGAATGAGAAGGGGGAAAGAGGGACTTGTTAGTTGTATATCCAGGCTATCCCGCTTGGTTCAATTTTCAGTGGTTTAAAAAAAGTCGATTTCGCTAAATGAGTTGTTTTGTTGCTGTTCCCTGGACGTCACTCCAGTATTCTCTCAGCTGTGACGCGTCTAACAGGTTTTTAATACAAAACAGCCGTACAAATCCTCTAAAACCGTCTCTTTTCCTCTCTCCCTGTCTCTATCTCATGCTAACCCGTCGTGTACAAGCACCCCCCCACCGGCACCACCATCCCTCACCACCTCCTCTCCTCCCTCACCCCCTCATCCTTTTATCCCTCGAACATCATCTTTTGTCTCTGGCCTCTTTTCGCTCTCCTTCTAGAATCGGCTGCAGGCAATTTTATATATATATAGAGAGAGAGAGAGTCTCCTTAGTCACCGATAACGAACCAACATTAGAATCTAAAATATAACACATCACAGTAACATTTGTGTTACTCAGTCACTAATGCCTTGATACTGTCACGATATCGCCAACCAGCTGGCGCTGTGCTGGGGTTTTCACGTCGAAAGGAAAGTGATGAGATGCTAAGGAGGCTGCCAGAAAAAAGAAAGGACCTGTTAAGAGGAAGGAGTAGGATAGCATACTCGGGCAAAAGTACTGCTAATTAATGTTAACATTAGTCATGTAAAGGTGACGGTCGAGGAGTAGTAGAGTTACTGCTCATCAATTAACTGTGAAAACAGTGAAAATGTGAAGGAAGTGAGATACTTTATTGATCCCAGGAATCAACAAAGTATCAGAATATTACAAATTGCTGCCAAATACAATCTGCATTGTGTTTTTATTTGTTAAAATATATAAGTGATAGCAATGTTATGAATGGCTCCTGATTCTTAAAACATGGTCAGGCCGACCACTTGTAATACTTCTCCCAAACACTAGGTGTCAGTATGTCACCGCTGAAGGTTCAGTATTGATTTAAAAAGGACACAAAGCAAATCTCAGTATATAAAAAAAGCTACAGTGTACTCTGCTGGGGCTTTAAAATGTTAGCTTTAAAAAATTAAATAATTGCATGAATTGTTAACTACAACATTTTCAGCAGTGATAATGACCGTGTTTGGGAGAGTCAGGCTTGAGCTTATCTTACATGTAGCATAGACATCAGAGACAGCAGAACTGGGCATTAGGCTGGATGTGAACATGGCTTGGTACACACAACTCCAGTCCCCAAACCAAGTGAAGGCCAAGTGAGTAACCTAAGAGCCCCTTTACATTAAAATAATACAGCTGTCTATTAGGGCTGTGAAAGCAAAGCAACAAACTCTTGTTCTATGATACATTTTAGTGCTTTTTGGGACATCATGATTAATAGCATTTCTTCATATTCCACTAGTGAGTGCAGTGTGTGACTTGTGTACTTTCGCTCACTAAAACTTGGTGTTCCCACTGTTAATATTTTGTGAGTACAACAGTAAAGCCTTTGTAGCAGATTCAGGAGTTGTTCAGAATTTCAACCAGGGCAACAAAATCTGTGACACTCACATGACTCATATGAATTTCAAACACTGACTCATTTTGTGCCTCATTTTGGACAGTAGCATTAGCATCAGTGTCTTCGCTAATGGGCTTGCTGACTACTAACTGAGATGACGGTTTTGGAGTGCAGACCTAAGGCTAAAGGCAAAACAGCTTGCTGAGTTACAGAAACCCACATTTGTTTGCTTCTACTTTTTTATTCGTTGTAGGATATTTAGAACAGCCTAAAACAGTGCTCACATGCTTGTTAAGACTATTCCTTAAAAGTCACTTCATCGAGTAAATCACATCGAAATTCTGAAGCAAGCTTCTCGTTTCGAAATCGACTAACCTGTAACATGCTGATCATTACACGCAAAGTGCAAATCGGTACACGTTACCCGGTGATCCTGGGTAAAGAAAACCTACCACCAAAGAGAAGATTTATGAAGCAAAGATCATTGTTAGCCTTGTTCTATCAGAATCTTGGGTAAAAAGGTACCACATGCCGGCTAGAGGCCGACGGAAGCCTCTAATTACTTTTTATTTTGTCGTATGCATACACTGACCTGTACACGACACTTTAATACATTCATTTTGCAGCAGCATATAATAACCAGCTCGTTGCAGTCATCTCATGGTCGGACACTGCAACAAAAAAATTAAGTTTATCTTGACAATAATAATATCCTGTCCTATCCAATTAATTCACCAGGACTAACTGTTCCACTGTAAAATATGAAGGGTGCGTGAACCAGACTGTACAATATGGCCAGTGGGGTTCAGACAGGGACGCGCAAGGAAGCAACTGTGTTTACAGAGGGCAAGAGAGAAATGTTGGCAGCACTTGTCCTGTGACAGATGGCCATGTCGAGATGTCCAGGTGTGTGGGTGTGTGTATGTGTGTGTGTGTGTGTGTTTGTGTGTATGCTTTATCAGTTTCTAAGCCAACCTTTTGAATAACACTACACTAGTAAGGAATATTTTTCTTCTTTCCCCTGCTATTGCAAAGATACTCTGCCACATGCACTGTTCACATGCATTAATTACTAGTATGAAGAACCTTAATATCAGTTTGCAGACGACACCTTGCCATTATACTCATAACTAAAGGGAAGTAGCAGAAATTATACTTTCGCTGTGTCAAAATGTACAAAAAAATTTTTTTTTAAATTCTCCCGCTCCGTCATCTTAAAGCTGCTTGTCGCCAAGACAGACAGATAATTTCAAGCTGTTCCATAAACAAGTTCCAGGAGGATAATCTGCCAAAACATTATTCATAGGTCTCCTCTGAAGATATGTAAATTCGTCTGCTTGTGGAAATGCCATGTAATACCTTGTGGGATCACATACCTGAGGATGTCAGATTTACAAGGAAATACCTGAAAAGGGCCGATTAATAAGAGGGGGGTGTGCGCTAGAGTACACTTGTTGAACTTTATTTTTATTGCTGCAGTTTCATTTATTTTGACCTTTTGTCATATTTGCATTTGAATTTTAAAAATAACACACAGTGTGCCTCAAGCCGAATTGCAACCTGCAACCACATTTGTGTTCATTCACCAGCCTGAGTTTGTTCAGCAGGAGCCTGAAAAGTTGATACAAAAAGCATCGAGCCGGTTTGGAAGATCAAGATGTCCTTGAACCGTATCTCCCCTCCTACATTCATCCCGATCACCAATCTCGCTCATGTCTCTATAAAACTCATATTTGCTCCATCGCTCACCCCCACCTCCTTCTACTTCTCCACACTATGAATCATAAAAAGCCATAAACAACCAGCGAGCCATTAAACATGATGAGAGTCATCAGGCCATGGCAAATTACTAAAACAGCCCGTGAGAGACAAGCTATTTCAGCATGTTCACTGATCTCATTCTTCTTTTCGCCCTGTTGCAGGCCTTGCTCAGTTCTCGAGTTTTACATTTTGAAAGATGTTCAAGTGTGCAAACTAATGGAAAGAAAATTGTGGTGCAATGCCAGGAAATGCCTATTTCTGTGTGACTTCTTCATGAGCTACGATTTGTCTGACAGTTGTACACCTGGGCAAGTGTCCCTTTCTCTGTAAAGCATAACTCGTGGCTCCATTATATTCACTCGCCAGCCAGCATCATGCTGCATTAGCTGTGTGAAGGGCAGAATGACAAGACTGGCTGTCGTGAAAATGGTTATACAAAGTTACTGCAGCATGCCATTATCCGTCTCCCTTAGAGGGGACAATTCACTACCTTCACCCAAGATTCTGGCAGGGCATTTTGGTGCAGCCGTCTGCCTCTGGTGAGTTTTAACAGGACTCATTTTTCAATGCTTTTTTTGGGTAAGTAGCCTATATCACTTCAGGAGGGCTAGTGCTACCATCTATAAATTGGTTAATGCAGCTCTTTCTCAATCTATTATATTTTCCAGTTTACACTGGATCATATGATCTTAAAGTTGACGCTCAAAGTGACACACACGGAGAAAAAATTGCTCAACTACAATGCCCCTCAGCTCTATAGAGCTTTACAGCATTTCTTAGCACAAGGGTTTTGCCCTTAACTTTAAAGTTTCGCTTTACTTTCTCCACTCTCAGCGACCCTGTCTTTAGCAGGAAGCTGCTTTCAAAATAAAGCTCAGATAAACCCACAGCACACTACCGAGTACCAACACAGCAGACAGACAAAGTCAGCAAGTCAGCCGGCGGACATGGTGGAGCATTTAGCAGCTAAAGAGTCAGACATCTAGCTCAGGAGTTGGTGGAGACCAATACAGAGCTAAAAGCCATGGATATTTGATTTACATTCATCAGATGAACAGAAACACGACTCCAAATGAATCCTAATACTGTTTCTGCTGGATGCATAAGCTAAATGCTGTTCCAACCGTTTGCTAACACGTTGCACATATCAACGCTCTTAGGCCAGTTTGTGTTTTTACGTTGCCCCAAAATTTCCCATAAATAGTCATAATCAAAGTTTTTGCTGCTACTGGCCTTAATTGGCCCGGTGCCAGTAAGTTATGGTGGCTAATATTAGCTAATGTTAGTAAATCACGGACACATGTTATAACCTACTCATTCACTTAGTCACCGTAAAAGCCGGCGCTAAGTCAGCACCCCCTGCCAACTATTCGACAAACTGTCCTCCAGAATACAGCCGCTGTCTCCAGCAGTGAGAGTCAGTTGAGTCCTGCTGTTTACTGGTGGGGATTATGGGATGTGATGTAAGCAAAACACTTGAACTCCCTGGAGCCATTTTTAGACATACAGAGGAAACTGCGTTGAAACCCACAAAAAAAAAAAAAAAAAATCCCAGATATCAACACAACGGCATATATTTCCAGTCCCTGTTGTCGATGACATTTTACAGCTGAGCACATTATTTTCTATTTTTTAAGACACTGGGAATCGTTTTTAAAACAGCAGGTACTCTCAGCAGATGCTGTGTTTTAACATTGACTTCAGACCACAGCCGACATCAGTCTCACTTTAACTCAGTAATGTAGGCTACAGTATAAGGTCAGTTATAAATTATATAGTTTAAGGCATATGACTGATAATTATTTTGCTCTTTGTGATATTACTTTGCTCTATGTTTGTAATTACTTTCCACGCAGCCAGTTCCATCATAATAAAAATGCATACCTAATTCAATTTTCGCCCATCACTCCGTCTCTCCATCCCTCCTAATCTCTCTCAGTCTCAAAAATCTTTTTACCGTCAGTCCTATTGTGTGTTTCCTCCCTCACACTCTGAAAACAAGCAGGAAAATGTTATATAAATCCAACACCAAGTCCTAGATTTTCATTTCACTGTCATGTTGTGTTAGTAGACTGGAAAAAAAGACTGACAGAAATGGGCATGTTAGCCTGGGCTTGCCCGGATTTAGACCGTGATTTTACACTTCTGTTGTCAAACTTGTGACACAGAGGACAGCTACCCATTTCTCTTTTTTTCCCCCCCAACATTCGAAAAGCTAGGATATAATGATGAACAGTCAGCTGTTAAATTTGAGTCTGAGCCCCAAGGCAAGACATAAAATCTTTCTTTTACAGTCTTTACTGAAAATAAATTAGCAACATCTGAATTATAACTTTAAATAGAAAAATCCCAGCTTTAAGAGAGCCAGTCCATCTCTTGATCCGGGCTCATTATTATGTTAAGTACAGCATTTTGTGCTATTTGGGGTTCCAAGAAGGGTCATCCAATCAAATTTCTAAGACTTTTGGGGCTGATTTCAGGCATTGATGTGACACATTCTGCCCCCACACACACCACACGTTATTTATCAAGCAGGCACACCGGGCCGACTTGGATACACATTTCAGGGAGGATCACAAAGCAAATAGAGACAAGAAAAGTTGATTATATATTCTGCTTGATTTACTAAGGTCATGCAATGCTGCAGGTTTTTCCAAGAAAAAAATCTCTGCCCTTGAACGGCAGGTGTAAACAAAGCAGAAATGGAGTTTGAAAGGAAGTCGCGGTGAGAAAAGAAATGCAAATTTGCCTTAATTCCATAGAAATCTCAATGACGTTGGAGAAGTCACACTAAAGTAAGAGTAGATAAACAAACAAACCCAAAACAAGTCTTACGAGGAAAATAAAGCAATAATTAAGGAACATCTATCTAATCATCTATCTAATTTTAAACTTGACATTGATAGTGCAAAATCAGTGAGGCTGCAACTGCTTTTACTTCAGTTTTCTACTAAAATATAATTTGCATGAACATCATCTCCACCTTCACCTGCTCCACCCCCACCCTCTTTCTCATTGCCACTTGTGATGGGTTGTGTAGTTTGTTTGTCTTATTCTGTTTTCCATTTCCCATAAAGCTCACCTGTCTTGATAATAGAATCAATATGTATAGAGTACAAATAATACACTCATAATATTAATTGTAATAAACTTAAGTTTTTCATCCGTTTTCTAAACCTGGCACATAAAAAGAAATCCTACTAGGCCTAAAATTTAAAGCCCTTCTTCTGTTGCCTTAGTAAAGGAGTTCAACACAAGCACACTGCAGCCACAGATGGAGTAAATCTTACTCTTAGTCTCAAATTATTATTCTTCTTTAATATTTTTAGCCGGCATCTTAAAGAAGAAGCAACAAAAATTAGGCTATGTTGTCCCAGGGTGGGTCTAATGCTATTTTCAGGCACACAGCTGTTTGTACTGTTCAGTGGTTGTTTGTTGCTCTTTTCTTCTTCCCGCTGCGGGACATAAGACCACACACACATATATGCAGAGCCGTTGGAGATATTTCCAGAGTGAAAAAAAACACAGGAAGCAATGATGGAATAATTCAGTCACAAGTGGTTTCAAAAAATGGCTTTAAATGATGTATTGTGGGTCCTGATATGAAAACAAGCGGTATGTAGGATTCAGGGGCATCTAGTGGTGTAGCTGCTAATGTAAATGAGAAACTACAGTGGCCCCTCAAAAAAAAAAAAAATAAATAAATAAAAAAAAAGAGAGAAACTCACAAGGCACCATCTGGAGGCAGTGTTTAGTTTGTCCATTCTGGCTACTGTAGAAACATGGTGGTTCAACATGGCAGACTCCATCGGGATTTTAAGGATGATTATTTCCAGCGGATACACGCGAATGAAAACATTATATTCTTTTTCTTCTATATTCTGTAAATAGAACGCCCTAAATCTTACACACTTTAACAAGTGAGGGCACTAGATTAATACAGAATCCCCCATTTTTGACAGAAGACAGATTACCACTGCGCCACGTACAGTATAAATAACAATCTACCTGCTCTCTCCCCCGGCTTCAGGTCAAAATATCCAACAGCAGGCATCGCAGGCTTGCAAGCATCCTGCCCAAACTCAAACAAAACTATCAGGTTTTAATTAGACTGTGAGCTGTTCCAAAAAAAACTAAATTTAACATGCAATTCCCCTGACAAAAGTTCCCCTTTTTTAGAATCCTGTTAAGTTAAAATCATATTGCGTCAGCGCAGCCGAGAGAGAGACAGAGCAACATCAAAGACGATCAGTCCCCGTGGGGATGGGTTTTTGTTTTTTGAAATAATGACAGCCTGGAACATTATTACGCCATACTGGTGGAGGGCATTGAGCAAGATAAAAGAAAGGAACCATCTCTGAAGTTGACGGTGGGAATTCACAATGGTTGAGCGATTGGTGCGTTTCCTTAGGCCCGTGCTCGCGCTGAATGTAGCACGCTTTTCCTTTTTGTACACAAAACCTGAAAAGTGTACACGGTCCTAGTTAGATTAATAAAAGCCTGGGGCTCTGTGTATTACATAATCTCATCCAGGGGGAGGTACAGGATATATCTCTTCTCTCCTCGTTCCTCACTGCTCACCTCCACAGCGCCGTCTTTTTAATTAATCTCACCGTTTCTGCAACCTTTCACTTTCTCTCCCCTCTTGCGCTTTCTTCATCTTCCCCATCTCATCTATCCTTCTCCACCCATATGTCCCATCTTCCTGTTGCACTCCATCCCAGGTCCTCTCATCCTAGACGTTTCTCTTTTTTTATTCCCTTTCATCTTGGCCTGTTCTCTTTTTTCTTTTTTTCCCCTCTCACAGTAATGGCACGTGACGGCAACAAAATGATCATCTTTAAGTTAAGTAACGGATGAAAGAAGAGCAACAAGTGTCACGACTAAATAAACAAATCACCAGAAATTAACATCCTCCCCGTCACACCGCCTCCGGCACTGAACTACACAGCCGAACGGCTCCAATCAGGGCGCTTTGTTTCAGTCATGTGACAGCGCTACTTTCCCTCCACCTTGCTCTGTTCGTGACAGGCGAAGTGAGTAAGAGAAAGAAAGCAACAACAAAAAAAAAGAAGACAGATAGAAGAAATGAACAAACAGGGAAAAGAGTGAGGGGCGACAAAAGGAAGGAAGGAAGAGCTCTGTGACACTGAGAAATGGGAAAAATCAAGGGAGGGGGGGGGGTTAAGATAGAAATGAGGCTGTGAGGATGTGACATAGACATCAAAGAGAGAAAACAACTGCATGTGATAAAGAGGGGGAGTAAGTGAAAAGAGAGTAATGAAAATTAAAGAAAGCTTGCTACTCTCAGCGGGCTATTACAGTGTCTCTCTCAGGAGCACTCGGCCTGTGATCTGTTGCATCTTGGAGAAAATATACACGGCACGATATGTTTTTTTCTGAATACTGTCTTGAAAATCGATTTGTGACTAAATGTTTTAGTGGAGTTGGTCCAGGGAAAAATTCACTACTGCTTTTGATGTTATAAATGACTTAAATGATTAACCACAGTGAACTGAACCAGTACACACACACTGGAATCACCTGTTTTATTGACCTTCTTTCCTCATTTACATTGAAAATAAGTTTTCAATGATTAAATCATTACAGTGTTGCATTACAGAGGAAAACTGTTTGTACCCCTCAGTTTTGAATTTCTGATTCTAGAAAAATGTACCCTAGATCATGACTAAAACACAATGCAACAGTGCAATGGGCTCTAAATATTTTAGGAAACTGTTTTTCTTTTGGCCCTCTGATAGTCAGCTCATATTTGGTCATCTAAAACAGTACTCACAGTAGACTAACCTTTTATTCTGAGGTTTTAAGAATAGCTTTTGTAAGGCCCAATTCAGACCACAGTCTGCAGAAAAATACACGTTTTTCATTTATTTGTGAGTTGGGGTAGAGCGCTCTGGCTGTGCCGGTGCAGGCCTCAGGGGTTGCCATAAGAAACACAGTGACACAAACAGTGAATGGGAGTGAGGGAGCATCTGTATCAAAAAGCAATCAGCAGAATAGAAAGTTATTTTCTGATTGTTTCAGAGCGGTTGTGTTCAGCAACACACACACACCCCAACTCCCCACACACTGCCGCATTGCCTCTGTTGATTCACTCCAATGCCTGTTTTGGCCTGCACACGGCCTACAGCAACACGCCTGTTAATTACAGCTTGTTAAAGGCATTATTGTGCAGTTGGCAGTGAAACAGGAACTTGTTCCAATTTAAAATCTGCACAGACTTTGATGATAAGCTTACAATTCATTTTACCAGTGACTCGATTTTTTTATACTCTCATTTAACCGTTGTTGTTATGTAATACAACATGTATTTGTAAAGACTTGAAAGACCATTCTCTCAGCCATCTGACTGTACCGAATCAAGCTCTCTTCCTTGCAGGCGATTCCAAACTTTTTAAATGTTTTTGTATAAAAGAAAATGAGGGCATAAAAACTGTACTCATCATCTTTAGTTAAAAGGGAGCAATTTTCTAATCTCATCAAGTGAACAACACTGTCATCGTTTCCCTTCCTTTCATTCTCTGCAGTGAGCTAACGGATGTGATTAAGTAATATAACAGTCATTACCGAGACTTGGAATGGTTTGAATTCTCTCATCCCCAATAAAAACATCAGACAGTCTAATCTTCTGGTGGAGATTCATCAATAACCAATAACAGCTGCTTGCTAATTTGTTTAATGCTGGTGTAGTTAGCGGCGATCGAACTTTGAAAATGCAAATGTTGCTATGGTAACGGTGACATCTCTCATCTGGTGAGAGCAGGCTTCTACAGGGCGTGTGACATCTTTTGAATAAAATTTGATCATCAATATCTCATTGGAGTCTCTCTCTTCCATTTTTCTTAGTTTCTTCATTAACACTAAGGACTTTTCACAGCCTGAGAGCACAAACTGATTTATTTTACACTATTATTATCATTAAAGAAAATATTAAATCCAAATAAAAAGGATGGTTAGGAAATTAAAACCTTCTGTTTCAGCTTTATGGCCAATTTACCGATTTCTCCTGAGTGCATGTTGCTGTTTTACTTGCATCTTGAATATAGAGTTTACCACCTAAATGTTGATCGGGGGATGTTGTCACCAACATAGTAATTAGTTAGCTATTAGCTCCCCTCTAGTTACACATCCTAATTAAACAAATTGCACAGCCGTGATTAGCAATGTCCAGCTGAGCATGTCACGCTGAGTTCCAGCCAAGACACTTGAAAGCTGTAAATGGACAAATTGCTATACAATAATGACAGGCTGTCCAACAGAAGGACTTCCTACAGGAGCTGAAGGACTTTGTGATGATTAATTGTGTGTCATATTTCAAACCTTTTACAGGAGGATGGTGCTTGAAATCTTTTCGTACCCACTGTGTTTTGTTTTTTGATGGAAATACTTGCTGTGCAACACGATTTGTCACATGACCTCGCTTAAAGTCAGACTGTGACATTTTAATTGACATTATTGGCATTTCTAATATGGTAAACACAGCGTACAGCTCAGACTTCTTCTGACAAACACGAGTAGGAATAGACCATGCAACATGTACCAGTATTTCTAGCTAATTTTCATTATCATTCCTAATACTAATTGTACAGTATAATAGCATACAGGAGGGTTAAGAGTCTCTTAGCTCATACCTGATATGATACTGATTTCCCTGGATTACCTGCCTGTTATTCCAGATATGGTCAGCAATGTCAAACTTTTTTTTTTGTTTTGTTTTGTTGTGAGGTTTTTTTTTGTTTTTGCGTAAAACTAATCTGCAAGCAGACTTTTGGTCCTCTCTCCTCGTTCAGTGACACAAAGCTCCATTTACATTATTGATATCTGACCAGTCAATAACTGGGGGTGTCATCAGTTAATGTCTCAAATTTGAGAAGATGTGCAGAACAGTAATGTTATTCTTACACAGACGTACTGAGGCAATAAGAAAAAACAAAACAAAAAAACAGACAATATGAGGATGCCTCGAAAGCAGCGAGGTTCAGAGAAAATTCATCTGAGATTTTTATGCAGGATATTTCCTCAGAGAAGCGTGTGTGTGTGTGAGCGAGAGAGAGAGAGAGAGAGAGAGAGCGAGAGAGAGAGAGAGAGAGAGAGAGAGAGAGAGAGAGTAATGCAAGGTGTCCTGAGACATCTCTCTGATTAAGGACTTTCAGCTGACATGGTAATTAAATATGGAAGAGCAGCCCAAGTCTTACACACACTCACGCACATTCAGCTTTCCACTCATTCCAACACTTCACGCTCTGGTTAACTGCGTATAATTCACCACAAGAGGTCATTTGCTAATGGTTAAATTGTCACTCACACACACACATACACACACACACACGCAATCTCATCATGTGCATTCCCCAAACCAGGATTAAAATTCATACATATATTCATGAATTTTACATTTTGTACAGAAGCAAAGATAATCACTCAAACACATGCACGCACACGCACGCACGCACTTACGCTCGCACACAGCTTCTCACCTCTACAAAGATAAAACATGGGATGATGGAGTAGCTGCGCAGGGTGTTGTTGGACGCCATCTTGTCTCCTGTCGGGAGACTTCTCCTCTCAGGATTCACGGCAGCTCACTCTGCAAAGACGGGAACATCAAGTGTCAGAGTTCATTATGCGATAACGACAGAAGTGCACCGACGACATTTCTACCTATTACACTATAGATCTATGTTAATACTGTATGAGTACTCAGTGAAATGAAGTATTGATGACAGACATTCTTGATATTGACAGATCACCTACAGCCTTGAAGTGTATTATTATCCCAAATATTTCACCGATGACAGTTCTCTGAACTTCCACGTATGAATAAAAACAATGACTTGAAGTGAGGCAGCTGTATGCTTAAATCACGTTAGCTGTCATTTACTCTGCAGAGGGGTGATGAACAAAGGATCGTGTTTGTCAGATTCACTACGTTCGGAAAGCTGAGTCTGCAAAGTAGCCAATCACTCAATCTGGCCATATTTGAGCTGCTTATCCTGGGTACCACTGGCAGAAAAGGACAAGCAGAACAGCTCAAATGACCAAATTCCCTCTGGGGGATCCCAACGAACTCCCAGAGCAGCTATAGGATTCAATCCCTGTGCCGTGTCCTCCGTCTACCCTTGTGTCACCTTCCAGTCAGTTGTGCACACAAAACCTCCAAAGGGACTCGGCCTGGAGGCTTCCATAGCAGTTACAGCAATCAACAATCCCTCTCATTATTGAATAATTTGTTGATTGTATGTTGTATGGATCTATAAATTGGTATATAAAATAAAGTGAAGTATAAAGTACTGTGATAAAGATGAGGTTTTCATATTCCTTGATTTGCGACCCCAGCTAGCATTAGGCAGGAGGTGAAACACACTCTGGACAAGTTGCCACTTCTTCACAGGACTTAAAAGTTATTCAATCAGCAAATCCTCATGTTTGATAAGTTAAAACCAGAAAATGTTTGCTTGATAAATGACTTAACATAGTGCTTGAGTGGAAAGGGACATGGACTGGACAGATCTGGACTTTGTGGACCTTGGAGGAAAAAACTAGACTAGTTTCCTGATGCAGATTTTTCCTTGAAAAACATATAATTCCTGAAAGTATCTGTCAAAGCAGAACACTTTCAGCTGAGGACGGCCTGCAGGCTCGGCTTTCTGTTAACTTTACTGTGAAGATATGTTGTTCTGCAGAGACTGCAGCCACACAGATAAAACTGATCTTCAGCACTCAAACACGGTGTCTGTCGCAGCCTCCATTCTCCTCCTGTCATCGTGTTTTACTGCATTTCATTATGGCTTCTAATTGTTGCAAACAATAACATGCAATTTCCCCACAGAGAATACTGAGCTCGTTAGTGAGATTGGGAGCCGAGCAGAAATATGTAGCGATGAGGACAAAGGCGGAAAAATAAAACTGCAGCGATATTTGCTTTTCTGGCTCAGGACAAGGCTGTCACTCACTCATAGTATTGTTTTCAACTGCTGAGGATTGACAGTGCGAGTAGGTCGTGGACGTGCCTTGCAATGGGTGTGGATTAGGTGGATTCTGGCAAGCCAGTATCCGCTGTATTGCTGATATATTGGCATTAATCAACAAAGCGTCGACCCCCTGCAGATACTGAATGCTCATAGATGTGTGTTAGGGCTCTAATCATGCTTAATTCCCCATTGAAGAGTAACGTCATGTCAGCTTTGAGCTCTGTCTCTCCGTACTGTGCAACGCTGGATAATGAAAGGCAGTGCGTGTGGAGAGGACGGTGGAGAGGGGGAGGTTTGTTGTGCAGCCAAATTGGAGAGAAAGGAGCAGTGGAGTGATCCAAATTCTGCATTTAAAACATTTTTTTTGTACTCAATAGTGAATTGTCCTTGAACGCAGCCTGCTTGTTTCAGTCACTGAATAGATGATTAAGTCTCAGATGAATATCAAGCTACCCAATTTCTGCTCAAATGTTAAAGATTAGCATATTTGCTGCACTTTACATGTAACTTCTTGGTACTACAAAGCACTTTTATATCTGTGATAAAAGTTCTTATCTGAACGAAGCAGTAGAAAATGAAACGCAGACCAAGAACAAAAGAGTCGAGGCTGATAACGCAATCGACCGCAACAGCAGTCAGAATCTCAAAGCTCAGCAGAAGATTAACATTTAAGAAAAATATATATTGATGCTATACATTTGTTTGTTATTTTATTTTTCTTCAACGTTTGGTGAGTAACTTGTCTGAGAATCCAAGAGAGTCTAGAACAGATCTGAGCAACAAACTCAAAAAGGAGGAGCTGTAGTTTAGTGAGAATGACAATGAAAGAGTCAGTAATGATTTACAATCAGCCTGTCGTGTATTTAATTATATTAATAATTAATTACTATATCACAATTGCGAGGATTTGCTACAAATAAATTAGTTAAAGGATTAAACTGTGTAACTCTGTATTCAAAGAGGCTCCGTGTATAGCTTGTCAGTTTCAGCCTTAATTGGTAATCGCAAACTTTCCTTCTGCTGCAATTACTGTAACACACTTCAGCACTATAGTTACTACTTCGTTTAGCATCCAGCAGTCAAGAATTAGTGTTAAAGCAATAGTCAGGCACGCAGTTCACTTTCTTGCAGAGTTTGGGAAACAGATGGAAACGCCTCTCTTATCTGTAATTAGAAAGGAAACAGGAGCAACGCGGAAACCCATCATCATCATCATCATCATCATCATGAGTTTCAGTGTTTCTGTCCTGTTGGTTCCTTAAAAGTCTTTGCTGAAGCCCACAGAGAGTTTCCCTGATCATGTCAAGCTCAATAAGGTGGATGATTGTTGAGAATATAACAACATACTGTATGTCACATAGACCCGCAAACTGTCTTGTAGCTGCGTTGTGTCCTGCTCTGTCTTTAGTTCCGGCCTCTTCTTCAAATGGATTTCACCTTTTATGAAGTGGCTATTTAGTTGTGAGGAACTAACTCCCTGACCTGCCATTTAACACTGACATTTAAACTTCACCGGATAATTTGCTCGAACTTTATTGCGGCTGGACTTGGAGTGTGATGATATTCAAGCACACATGGAGAAACATATACACACACAACAAGTAGAACTTAACAGGATTCTCCAAAAATTACAAGTAACGGGGGTCCGTTCATTCAGGACAGCAGGCCATGATCAGCAAAGAGGATCTGATAATATTGAGAAACTCAGAGGCAATGGACCCAAACACCGTCGGGCCTGGTAAATAAATTACAGTTTGACATTCAGCTACATTTTGCAGAGCAAGAAACAAGCCAAGCGTACCTAATGACTCCTGTTTGATTTCCACCTTAAGGCCACCTTCAACAAGAAAACAAAAGAAAACAAAGCATGAAAGTGATCCTCAAAGCAGAAGAGGGGTTGTATGTAAAGACCCGGCGAGTGCCCCGTTTCATTATTTGAAACGTAGCTATGTAACATCCCTAAAGCTTTTTATCCTGCATCCAAAGAGAGGAGAAAGGTTAGGAGAGGTGTGGTGCTTTGTCTTTGGAGCCAATGGGTGTCAACAGACACATCAGTGATTTACACAAATCACTGCAGGAGCACTACCATCCGGAAACTGCCCAAGGGCGGACCGGAGGCAAGAGAGATCATGTCCGTTAGCGGACATTAAGTAAGAGAGCTCCTTACACAGCTATTGGGCAACTTCTCTCCATGTAGCAATACGCTATGCACGAGCCGCGACATCAGGCCTTTGGAGGCCAGCAAACCAAACAGCTCTACTGCATCACCTGCTAAACAGGACAGAGGGTTGTGCAAGCATTCGCACACCCTCTCATGTAGCACTGCTGTATAGTAAGTCAAAAAGACATCCTTATTCCTGCTGATGATTTCTACGAAGAGGCAGCAGCATAAGCACAACCATCAGTTCTTGTAGGTTGTGCGTCATGCTACCGAACACCTCACATGAAGCTCCCCTGACAGAGGAAAACACTCGTGAAACTCTCGTCCCAATTTGAAACTAAAACACTTCAATCACACTAGAGTCATTAGACACAGGCAGACAGTGACGCTGTCAGGTCTAATCAGTGCCGAAGTGCCTGTCCCATCTCATTTAACACTCAAGCCAGGCTAATCAACCCGACATTAGATGGAAACAATCTGACCATCAGTCAGTCTCACAGCTGTTCACTCACCGGGATGAAAGGTTCAGCAAAAAAAAAAAAAAAAGGTGCCTGTACATGAAGGCCTGCCATCTGAACGTGTGGTAAAACTTTTAACACCCGGGCGTGAGTTACTTCAGGTGACAGGGCTGCCGAATGAATGCTTACTTACCCGCAATATAATAAAGGAAAGTCATCTATATTTCCATGCTCTTATAAGAAGATGAGTGCAAACGTGGAATCAACTACAGAGTTAGAGCCCGGTAGAGACTCGCACTCCTGTTCAAGGACACTCGAGCGTGGTACATATCTGTCAGGAGAGTTTGAGCTTTGATAGGTTTTCCATTTGATGGATGGTCTCAAACTTCAGTCAAACGGCGAGCAGCCACCTGAAAAGTCTTACACGCCGTTTAAATTTAATTGCTTTCACTAAATCCATATAAAAAAATAAATTTAAAAAAACACTACCGCTAGACATCCGGGCAATCTGTCTCGGTGCACATTAACAGTGTAATCAGCCTCCAGTGACTTTTCAGATTGAGGCAGGTATGCAAGCATCAACTACAGAGGAGAAACTGAGTAGTCATGCTTGTAATGTGGTAAAAAAAAAAAAAAAGACCCCCAAATTAAATGACCATACTAATCACATTTACACTGTCATACTTCAGATACTCAGAGATACGTGGCATTTCTTTTAAAATGTTCTCCACGACCACCGAGAGAAATGAAATTATTATCAATATATATCATTTCTACCAGCCTGCTCCACCGAGCCATGATTCTATCAAGCCACGCAACTGTGATTTCTATCTCAGAAAATCTGATTAATTCATTTCCATCATATATAGTGCTTTGCCCTATACATACAGTGGTTATGAGCAACAGATAAAACTACAGAAAAGATTGTTGGTGCATTTTAAGGACATAAACAGGACATAAAAATTTAGAATTTTACAAAACGAAGCACTTTGGGTTTTGGGAATGGGTTCTGGTAAAGTCACAATGTGATACAATAATGTCCAGCACAGATTGTGATGCACAATAAATCACACCTGCAGTCATTGTTGCATTTGTAGGACAAAGAAATGGAGCAAAAAATACATTCAGATGTATTTAAATTAACAGCATTTTGGAGTTTTACACTTTTCCAACCAAAAGTTTCTGGCACAATTCAGCAAACTCGGTTTGGTTCAGTTGATTTAAGCTGGAGTGAAAGCTGTCCATCTCTTGCACAAACAGAACAACTCAACCAGCACCACCTAAAGAGGTCTAGATCTGTCTTCAGTCTGACTCTGGTGGTGTTTGCTCATGCTGCAAAAGCAAAGCAGAACAAAAACAGGAGACTGTTGTCGTAGAAGCGCAAATTCAAGAGCTCAGCTACTAAATCTTAAATCTATCTGCTGATTGTCAAAGGAGTGTTATATATTATTAAAATGAAGTTTGCCAGCAGTCAACAGTGGATAATCAAGAAGTGACAGGAAACAACGAAGGAAAGAAAGAGAGGTGGAATGACACGCCTCTAGCCAGAATAACCGGGGCAAATTCCTCATTAGAAAACACATAGTGGCAACACAACTACGTTACAGAATGCCTCTTTATCGTCTCATCGGTGGTCATTATTCAAACACAGTCCGAGAGGTCCAATTGCAATTTCTGACTCATGATGATCACAATCGATTATGTCATCAGCATGACTTGCCATCAGTCACTGCAATCTGATTTATCTTTGTGAGTGCCACAAGTCTATTATGGAGCACTGACAACACACATTAACTTGAATGCATGTTAAGTACCGAGTTGCATTTTATTTTGCAGCCACGTGAAGAGAAATACAGACTGCCTAAAAAAAAGTAGAAGAGCTTGTGAATGCTGCTTAAAATTATAAGCAAACTATTGTCCTTTTGATGCTCAAAGCGGATCCCAACCAACAAAATCTTCTGATACCTTTGGTCTATTTTCGAGACACTCGAAAGCTGTGCAGTCTCAGCTTTTATTTCGTCTTGTTCTGTGTGCAACGCTGCAGAGGGGATAGACAAAAAAAAAAAAAGCTGGCAATGTCACAGTTGGACTGTGAGTTTGATGATTTGACTGGAGGCTCTGTGACAGATGATTCCAATCAGAAAATGTAAGGGGGCCATGCTCAATGTCAAAGAGTTTGCACAACATCCATGTATTTCTTGCCCACCAGAACAGCCTCGCAGCACTGAAGAGTCACAGCGCTAAATAACTGGACCTGGTCACAGTAAAGTCTTAACATGATTTCTCTTTTTCTCTCGCCTGAGGACATCAGTTTCAAAAGATGTTGCAAAGATCATAACCAAGGAGTACCCCCCCCCCCCAATTCCAAGAGCCAGTTAACTACAGTCAGATGAAAGGTGATCAGATCGTCTTCCCAGAGACGAGCTCATCAAACGAGCAGCCTACAGGCCTTGTCAGGATTCATCAGTATCTCCTCTCCGCTCAGCCAGCCTGTGATGACTTTGTCTAGACTTGACTGCCCTCCTCTCAGGATGGCCTGTGAAATATTGAGCCCAGAACTATCATCTGATTGACCATCTCCTGGTCTCCAGCTGAGTTGCTTTGCCTGATGGTGATGACCGTCTGAATGCGACTAAACTGTCACGATGACAGAGCTGGGAGTCAAAGGCTGGGCGTGGAAAAATGAAATATTACCTCCTGTTATCACTGCCAGCGCGGCGGTGCTGGTGCAGCCCTGTGCCCTTCTCTCCTTCTCTACTTGAACAGTTATTGAACTCTTGCAAAAGCCCAAATTTTAAAGCTGCACTCATAAATGTTTGAACCAATTCCAACCTCTGGACCAATCTGGATGGTCTATGGTGATTTGTGAGAGGAAACTAGCACTAAAACATTTAAACAATTCACCTGATTCATTTACTGAGTGAGAAACAGATTTCAGTTAATGAAGTGTGAGGATTTTTTGTTGTTTGTTTTAAATCATTTTAGGATTTTGGTCTATTGGTTCAACATAACAACTAATCTTAAGTTTTCACCTTAAAGGGAGTGCTGGAAACTTTCTTTTTTTCTAATCTAGATCAAACATGACTTGATGTTGATTTACATACTTAAATTGAACTGCAGCCCTAATAAGCAAAGAATCAGCAAATAATCTCTAAAATGTAACCATGCAGAAACAGTTGGACATTTGGGAAATACAGTGATTATCTTTTTTTTTGCTCAGACTTATGACAAGATCGATATCATTCTCACATCCTTGGGGTAAATATGGAACAGCTATCAGCCAGTTAGTTTAGATTAGTAGATTTTGTTTCCTTTGAGCCAGACTGTTTCCCTGTTTATAGACTTTATGCTAAGCTAAGCTAACCCACTACTGCTGTAGCCTCACATTTGAAGGAAAGAGATAAGAGTGGGATCAATCTTCTCATGTCATCATTCTCAAATGTCAGATTATTCCCTACTACTTTTAAACTAAAAAATCTAAGCTGTGTTACAACATTGGACACTACATGGCCATTTAAAAGTGCTCTGACTGTATGGAAATGTTATCTTAGATGTCTTCTATAGTTTAATATAGAAATGGTTACCATGATGTCTTCTTCTTCTTCTTCTACAGTTACAGCACCATCAACTGAGTGAGTTTGCGTTGTCGTTGTTTTGTTGTTTTTTGTTGTTTTTTTTTCTGCATCAAACCCAGAAACATGTTTTTCTGGGAAACACGCCAACTCAGCACGCCCGTCTGTGTCCAAACCTATCCTACATTGTTGTGCCGTTTTATTTGACTACAGAGGAATCATTAGATTTTCAGATAGATTTTTGGACGCTAGAAAATGCACCTGCTGTCACCAAATGGTGAGTTTGTACATTTATTATTCAACCCTCGTAGACCTTAAATCGCTCCTCTTTCCACGGGACTTCTTCCTGAAATCATAACTGCGGAACAAGGTATATCTCATTTTGAATTCCTCATGTGCTGCCGGCACAGCAGAGTACACACTCTCTTTGACAGACACCGAGCTGTCCCATGGCTACCACTCCTGCCAACAGAGCATCTATGTTGCTATAAATAGACATGTTAATACTCCTCTTGCGGCTTTCTTAAAAGGGAAATCTGAGTGAAAAAGGGAAATCTGTTTCATCTGCAGAAAACAATAATAATGGATTTCTCAAAGACTCTGTGAACCAATCAACCTTAGATAGAACGGACACAACCTTCCACTAAATCACCTTTGTCAGGCTGTGCTGAACTCGCTCTATCATGCGCATACGCATGCAACTGTGTGTTAACATAAAATAACGTTGTCATCTTTCCCCTCCGATCTCCCCCCAGAGCTAAACATCAGACAGGACAGTGACTCACAGCCGATCCAGCAAAAGGAATGGGGAGAGTGAGAAAGCGAAAAAAGACACGAGAAAGGCAAACAAAAGAGGAAAAAAAAGATAGAGAAGTGAAGCTCGGAAGATGTTTGAGGAGATGGTTCATTTGGGGGAGAGGAATTCTTGCTACTTCTTCTGGGACTTGCTGCTAGTCATTTTCAGCAGGAGTTGTAGGCAAGTCTTTATAAGTCTTTATAAAATAATATAAAAGGTTTCTCTTCTCTCTCTCACCAACAGCTACAATTGTTGGCGCCTACACATATGGAAAGTTATATAATATATGGATTGTAGAAGCCTATACTGATTCTTACATATCAAACTAAAGATGCACATACTCTGTCTTGTACTTAATGGAGATATCCAATGTCATATTTATTTTGCAGATAAAATAAGAACCAATTCCAAGTGCAATTCTCTTTTGTAAGAAAATATACTGATTAAACAAAGTAAGCAGAGAAAATGTTGCAAATGCATAATTAAAAAAAAGATCTAATCTGACAAAAAGCATTAATTACTCTAGGAAAAAATCTAATTTGAACGATCCACGACTTAATTCATATACTGAGATTCTTCTTTTACCCTACTACGTAAGATGGCAATGGCAATTTTGATCACCATTCGCAATTAAATCTCATTAGCTCACTGTATTGACACAGAGATGGTGCAGAAGCAAAGGACTCATTCATTCCCACAGGGACCTGGGTTCAAGCCCTCGAATTGGTCACGCATTCCAACAAACACGAATGATTGTGTTCAGGTCTGAGAAACTAGTAAAGAGATCGTGTCTTTGTAGCACATAAAATTAGGAAGAAACCTCACAAGCTGCACAAAGATCGATTTCAAAGCGCTGCACTGCACTTCTATAAAACTGTGGGACCCGCAGAGGAGAATCTTAGTCATAAAACACCCAAATTTCCAATTCAACTGTTTGCAGTCGTGTTAATGTTGGGGTAATGTGGGTGCCTGACAAGGAAGATGAATGTGTGGAATAAAAAGAAAAAAAAAATTAAACCAACACTAAATGCAATGAAGGTTAGTACCAATAATCCAAGACCTACCACCATATAAACCCTACATTATTAATTTATGTTATCTGTGCATAGAAAGCTAAGCTGAAATGAAATAGAGGACAATAGAGGACAAGAGAATGTCACCATGATCAGGAAGAAAATTACGTTGGGAGTAAAACAAGGTCGGGAATGTCCGTTTTGAAACTTTCTCCGGAGGCAGACTTTAGAGAAAGAGAAGCAGCAGAGACAAGCCGAGGAGACTTGTTTCTTTAGATGCTGCTCACCAGCCAGACGCTCACAGATACAGTCTCAAAAGTCTGACACATATTTCTATATTTGCACATATCAATGGTTTAAATCAGCTGCTGACATGAGGTTCACCCTCACGTCTTTTGCAGTGCTATTTGTCTCTGAAGTTCATTTTTAGTTCATCGCCACAGCCTTGATCATTTCTGCCTCAATGTCACATCTCTGTCTGTTCATGGAAAACTCATTACCTCCTGCTTCTTTATAACTAAACATTCTCCTCTTCAATAAGCTGCGACATCTTAATATGGTCAATGTTTTTCTCTTTTATTTAGCTTCCTTCTCAATCCAATCTAAAAGTATTGACGTATAGATTGTTCATAGGGGGGCTTAAGGTTCAATTGTATTTATAATATTGTATTTCTTCTAAATGAAATCCTAAATTTTAAATATTGAATTTAAAATTAACTGTTGTGGTTAAGCTCATGCAGTGAATTCATCCAGCAGGTTGGTTGTTGTTACTTTGTACCCTAGCAGATGCCATTAGTAAACAACTGCTAATGCTTCAGGTGTATTTGCATATGTATGAATGTAAATTCCTAAGTTGAGAATATGCATTTACACGAGTGCTTCCAGGCGTCTCCAAGTGTGTGTGTGTGTGTGTGTGTGTGTGTGTGTGTGTGTGTGTGTGAGACTCTGTGTGTTGAATGCTGAATGATGCTGTGTTTTCTCATGCAGCCTTGTAACATCTCCAGAATTCGCTCTATATTTAGATCAAACAAGCTCTTGATCTTTGAGTTTTCAGCTATTATTCAACCCAGTAATAACCATCAGAGCCGTCACACACCGTCCTCCTGATACAGCTGGAGATAAAGAAGTCTTCCCCTTCTGAGATTTCTCAATATTCCTACAATGTCACGCCAGTGCAGCTTTACAAAAATCATTTTTTCCAAACTGCTTTACAGGAGCTTGAACAATACTTGTTTGCCTACGCTGTAAAGATAGGCAGAGGGCCAGATCCCTGCTAATACTGCAACCATTTGAAACACAGCAGACCTGATGAGTTTTGTGTTTCTGATCTCAACCTGCTGCATATCATTTTATGCCCCTAAGAGACAAAAAAAGTAATGGAAAACATATTATTTACTCATTTGAACTGCCCATTTTTAACTATATTTTAGGCTAAAGTTATTATTCAGCTGCACCATTTAACTTTTGACTAGAAAACTGCCTAGTGGCAAATCATTTCAAACAGCACTCAGATTTAAACACCCACTAGCTAGCAAGCTAATGTTCAGGCTAAGCGGCACCGAAAACAACAAGCTGTCCGACTGCTTCAGAGGAACATAAAAACGTGTTCAAATCAGAACTCAAAGTCTCAACTGTGCAAGCATTAGTGTTGGTCACAACTCAGATTTATATTCAAATAATAACAGAAGTTTCTGTAGCGAGTTAGAACAACTGAAAGTCATTCCAGACGAACATTAGCATGTGACACACTGGAAACTAGTGATGAACAGTTAGACAAATCACATTACTCTTCAACAAACATTTTTTATATTAAAGTGCTGATCCGTTTAATAAGCCAATTAGCTATTTCAAATTCCTCCTTGATATAGTCAGTTACCGTGGATAAAAAACAACAACTGGGACTGTATGCCAGCAGGGATGTTTGGCTGCAGTTTCAAATATTTCTCCATTAGCTTCCGTTCCCATTCTGACTAATTATATACACGAGTCTGAGCTGAGAGGCTCGGCTGCTTTCTGGCATGGTACAAATAGGCTATTGGGCGTACTTGTGTATTTTAGCCAACAACATACCACTTTTGCCTCATATTAATCAAGCCCCCTTGTAAATATACATGTTTAGCCACATTTACTGCTATTCTCTCGTCTGGCTTCCAAGCAAAAGTATTCATGGAGGCGCCGCTGGTGTTCCCATTCCTTCTATTCCTCTCTGACACCGTATCACCTGTATGTATCGGCCTTCTCGTGGATAGAAAGAGAAGGGGCGTCCACTCAACCTCCAGGGGCACGCCTTATCTCACCTTAGGGCTAATCATTCCCCGGAGACATCATAGTGACAGATCTATTGCCCAATCAGGACACCCCCACCGGATAATAAAATGGCCCCCACATCTGGTGGTAATCAAATACCTGCTAGCAGCGGACCGTGGAGAGGATTTGTGTGTGTGTCTTTGTGTGTGTGTGTGTGGCAGTCTGAGTATGTATGTGCGTGTGCATGTGATCAATAGAGAGTCTCTTGTGTGGGAGTATGGGAGGCGTTAGATATCAGACGTGGGTTCAGAGGTCAGTGCTTCCTGCAGGCTCACTACTATATGTTCGTCTGGTGTTTTTTTTTTATTAACAACATAAGACATCTGCTGGCGTCTCTTTCTAATTATTGCAATTTGTCACACATTTTAAATCACCTTTTCCTTTCAGTATGATTTCTTCCCCAGTGTGTCAAGTGCACCGTAGCCTCTTTGTGTGTTTGGGCCTCCAAACAGCTGCAAGAAATAACTGAAACGTTTTATTCCAAACTGCCAGGAATGATACATTTGTGTATCATTTCCCTGCTCCTTTCACTTGTGCGTTTTTTTGATTCATCACTCGCCATGCGAAGAGGTAATCGCACACCAGAGTCGGACGCGAGAAGCCCTCTCCTTGTCCTTCACATGGAGATTAAGAATGATAAACCTAGCATATGTGTGCTATAAAATCTCACCTAGTGCAGCTTCATCCAAAAAAAAAAAAAAAAAGCTGGGCTTGCAGGTTTAAATGTGGCAAGTAGACACGGCAAAGAGACAATTCCGAAAACAAAAACTACGACAAAAATAAAATATTCATGGACCGAAATGAGGCAATAAATCAAAACTATGATGAAAAATGGGACAGAAATTAGGTAAACGGAGCCGGTTCACACCAAAGATGGTGACTGCTATGGCCCTAGAAACACATTCAATACAATTTAAACTTTAACATCCAAATGTATACATCACACTGGTAGATTAGATCAGACTGACTAAAGCAAAATGGATTTAGTCGTTAAAGAAAACTAGATGAAAACAGTAATCTTATGACTCAAATGTGACACGTAACACAAAATCGAGTGACAAAGTGATCACAACGGCGACTGGCCGAGATCTGTGAGGGGCGATGTTGACCACAGTCGTGATGGATAATGAACTATATCAGCACATTTAGTTCAACTGAAGCCCACATCAGAGTAAGTGACGCCGCCGATGACGTCATGGGCAAACGTCACAGTTTATCATTGCCAGGCATGATGATGTCACTGTGAGCTCAGCACGTTCTGTCATCTGGTGGGCCAGACGTGACACAAGTTTTCAAAGGAGACACACACACACACACACACAGTACTGTACTGTATGTGCAGTAAAGAATGGGGGCCATGTACACATGCACTCCTGTGTGCATTCACACAAGCAAGCGAGAAGCATTTGCATACTCCGGCCTACAAACGTACTGTATAAATGCACTCTTTTGTGGAGCATCATGGTGGGAGTATGCCAAAAGGTATCTTAGCGTTCAGTAGGGCCTGCTGACAGCCAGGGAAAGGCTCACCTGATGCCCAGCCACCTGCCATCTGTCTGCTGAATTATAGCATCCGCCCGCTATACTACAGGGACGAGCATGAATACACTTGTCAAATATAAACACACACAGCAAAGTGCACCGAAAGCAAAAAAAAAAAAAAAAAAAAAAAACAGGTTCCAGATACAAATAGCTGGTAGAAATATGCGTCTCTCTCTAGGTGTGGGTGTGTATCTTATTTTCAGTGCACAGGACACAAGGGGGGATTCAACTACAGTGTGCAGCACACAGTTAGGAGGAATCAAAAGCAGCACAGGCAAAGCATGCCTGTCGCTGTGAGTGGAGGCAGACAGGAAATGATAACCACTAATTAGAGAGCAGGTGATTAGAAATACAAGGCGCTTTTCAGACAAATAAGTATTGACTTCTGCTACATCGAGGGTGCCTGTCAGCTCATCTGCAATGCCTCTCGGCTGTGCACTTGCAAATATCTCGACTCCCAGCCCGTGTGCATGCCTCGTGCATTTTGACCTGCTGTATCATGAGAAGAGAAGTCCTGCCTTTGCATCAGAAATATGATTCTTGTTCTTATTGTGTTTCCCTTTCAGAGCACCAATGTAAGACAGGCTCTGCTCTTCTCTTCTCCAGCCCTCACGTTGAAGCCAAGGCCAAGGCTGCACATCCACGGTGCCGTTCTCTGAATATGATGAGAGAAAGCAATCAGGAGAGGATGGTGACACTGCCGCACTGAATTAATTTCAAGGTTACACTAAACCCGCTCATCAAGGCGTCTTAACAAGCATGGGATTCCGGTCTTTGAGCGATCTGAAAGGCATCAACTACGCCGTGCGTGTCTAGAGGGGGCTGGTTGAAGGAGGAATATCCACCCCTCTGATGTTAAAGGAGGGGGGGGCGGGGAGATTGGCCAAATTTTTCTCGCCGCCTGGACACAGGACACATTTGCTCGGCAACGAAGGCGACACATTTGCACGGATCCTCGCCTGCAGTTGCATAAAACGAGGGTCGCGCAGGAGCGAGACGCACGAAATGTGCACAAAAAAAAAAAATCCCTATCTGTAGGGGCGTAAATAAGCGCTGGAGGGCGGTTACTGTTGCTGCTCGAGACAGGTGTCTGTTTAAATAGCGATATCGATCCTTTACAACCATTAAAGCACTATTTACGCACACATCAGATCCGTTTCCACACACGAAACGCGCTTAAATCACGAGATCCGCTTCGTTTCTGTCGTTTTTTTCACGCGTCTCCCACGGTGTGACTTGATGAAGGTCCGAACTTGCCTCAGCAACAGACAATAGCAGCACAGTCCCGTTTCCTCTTATTTCTCAGCCCCTCTACGGCATCTGCGGGCATCACACACACTTACCTCGATGGGATGAAGCAATAATCCAGAGAAAAGGCGAATCCATTAAAAGAAGGGGGGGAAAGGAGGAGAAAAATGGGAGCGAAAGGAAGCCGTGAGCACTCCCACTACTACTAGTACTACTACTCCATCGGTTCAGCCGCCGCTCTCGGTTTGTGATGGGGATCACGCAGCGTGTGAGCGCATGAGGATGGATGCTGTGCCTTGTCCGGGGGGCGGGGACAAGACGCGTACTCGGGTCCAGTGGAGCGTACTTAATTCTGTGTAGGGACCTAGTGTTACAAGCAAGACGGCTGTCTAGCATGAATACTTTCAAAACAGTCTGCCCTACAGACCTCCAGGTCCTATAGAAATAGAGGGTACATGGCGCTGTTGATGTATTTGAGTCTGAAGATTTATATTTCTGACGTTATTTAGAGAATCACTGGAATATTAGGTGAAAGCTGAAAGTTTAAGAGTTATAAAAGAAATTGAATTTACTGTTTGCATCCCAATCTGTAGTTTAAAGGAAGAATTTACTCACAAAAGCGCTACACTGAAGAATGGGAATGGCACATGCCCAAAAAAGTGAGCACTCCAGCAAGGTAGTGGTTAAAAAACAATGTGGAAGAGTCTGAAAGGATCAGAATGTGTGGCTTACAGGCACCTAGCAGTGTAATTGAAGATTGCAACCTCTCACCTCACCTCCTAGCATGAAAGAGAAACTGTGGTTGCTGTGCAACAAGAAAGAAAAAAAAACTGAAGGCAGTATTTCCTTTGTCCATCCCAGGCTACTGTAGAAACATGGCAGACTCCACGGAAGAGGACCCAGTCTAAAGATATACAATCAGTCATCAATTATTCTGATATAACATAACAGTTCTTACATCCAGGTGATTATAAACTAATGAAAGGGCACAGCTATGAATATTATATTTGTTTGCTACTATACCCATCCATGCTCAAATTAAAATTTTCTGACCTCAGAAAAAATGGCAAAGTCCATGCTCAAAGTCATAGCAAGACCAATTCAATTTTTCCATTATTTATTTGATTATTTTAAAGCTGCTGTGTGTAGTAATTGATCATTTCTGCATCTCTGGTGGTAAAATTGTACGTATTTGACCCAAGGACACACGAAATGTGATCAAAACAACACATGGATTCGCATACTAGCATGCTATGCTGTAATCAGAAAAACAGGATTCAGCTGCCACATCAAGCCACAAAACAAACGGTTGTAACATTCCCTTCCCCAGTGAAATATCCAGTTGTCGTTAACCATTGGCCCCTTTCTTTTCCTCATCCAGCTGTTGCTATTCCTTATTGCATAATATTTCATGTCTCAAAGGAGCGCCTAAATGTACAGTTCCACCTCTGTGACCCAGCTAGTTGTGGCATTCGCACTGTGATTGCACTGCTGCCCAAACTGGGACAGACACGTTGAAGTGAATCCAAGGTTCCCATCTCTGCTACAAGAAATGAGTGAAGAAACACTGGTGTGTTCAGTGATCTAGATTCAGAGAGCACGCTACATTACACTCCGGCTGTCCCTCTACCAATCCTCTGCTTTTTAAGCCCAGTTCTTTCTTCCACTCCTCCCATCGTCTCTCGTCTGTGGCCTTTAGTCAGATCAACAAACTGAGCAGAAAAAAAAGATGTTACTGTAAAACCTCGAAATGTGCAGTCAGCGCATGTTATGATTCACAATGGTGCTGAAGTGTTTTGAGGATGTGGTGGATAAATTTGGTAATAAATCTATCTGGAGGTTGAACTGGATCTTAATGGGGGCAGTGGGAGCCTAAAGGGCCAGGCTTGTGACAGCAGGGTTGTGGGGTATAAATTTCCAGATTATCTTAGAGGATTTGTAGGAGATAGAAAGGGATAGCCAGTGCATACCCCAGTGCTAAGGTAGTCTTGAGCAAAGGATTTGACCTCTCATGTCTTAGGACATCTGTCTATTTCCTGCCAGCAGAAGATAGTAGCATAGTTTCTGGTTTCTTGTTTAGTGTCTCGTTTAGTGTTTCCTGTTTTATTTTGTAATTCCCCTTTTAAAAGGGTTTTAACTTAACTTACTGCTGTTGTTGTGCTGTCTGTTTGATTGTCTGTTTTGGCCTGATATTTCACCTGTACCTGTGTCATCCTGCCATCCCACGTCTCTGAGTTTCTGGATTTCAGTGTCCGTTCACCTTCATTCTCAGTTCGAGCATTCCAGCTAGTGTTTTGTGTTCCACTCTGGTTTTGTCTTCTTCTTTGTTTTGTTGGACCTTGCATGTTTTATTGACTTTGAGTATGGCCTGCTTCTTTCTGGATGCAGAAGTGCTAAAAACTGCAACTGTGAGGCAGAAGAAGCAGTACATGCAACAATGGCGGCACATTTTGAGCTTCAAAACAGTGGCACGAGTGACTCATGCTCTTCTTTATACTGTCATTGAGCTTGCCTGAAAATCAGTTTGTTTCTGTCCAGTCACTTTTGCATTAAACCATTGTTCTGGCTTTTTTGCCTACACTTGGGTCCTGTTCCTCATGACCTGAGGTTTGTGTGCATGTATGTATGTGTGCATATGAGTAATATGTATGTGAAGGACAATGATAGATAAATTAAATTAATAAGTTAAATTTCAATAAACTGGATAGACCAAATAGAGAGTTACCACCAACACTGGCAGCCGTGGCAGGTGTATTCATTAAAGTAAAAGCAGAAATCCTATTATGTAAAATGACTAGAGTGAAAGTAAATCTAAATTTAATCTTATTTATAGCTAAACTAAAGCATCAAAAGAAAAGTTTCCATGCACAAAACACTTCCTGTGAGTGTTATCTCATACTGGAGTAATTGCACTACTGATTCATTTTACAGTTGCAGTTGCTTGCTTATCTGTTTAATATACTTTTGGGTACTTAGGTCTGTAATAATGCACCATTTTAAACTGATTATATGCTTTGTGTAATTCAATCTTTAAGCTGTTATCTCTCTGTGAAATAAATATAGTGTGGTACAAAATATAGAAAATGTAGAAATGATAAATAGAATAAAGTAGTCATTAGTCTGGTTACTGACAGGCGGCTGCACAGTGTACCACTAACAAAGCAACAACTGTGATTGTAAGAGAGGAGCGTGACGTAATTATTCCTCTATGATCACAGTTCAAACGTCCTGTCTTATTTCAAAAAGCTAATTTAGTGCTGTGATTATAACGCATCATGTGATCAGAGCTAATATAATCTGCTCAGGTCTTCTGGGGTCATAGACGGACTGATTTGCAGACGCAAGACCTCGCTGTAGCCCGTAAAGAAAAGAGATGCTACTCTAATTGTCTCAGTCTCTAGGTGCCTCTCTAACTCTCGCTACTGTAACGCAAATGTCATCACTTCATCTATCCACCATTCTCTCTTTTAAGTCGGCACTGTTTAGTCGCTCCATAAGAAGGAGCAGTAGAGAACCATCTTACGTGCTAGAAGCCAAATTCACTCTATTAATGTCTGTCTCATCAGGGTGGAGGAAAGTACTTTGGAAAAGCTCCAGTTCCCAAAGTTCTCCCACTGGAATGTCGGCTGTGGGAAAGAGATTCATCAAGTTGTTTGTGTTTACAAATATTTTGATGGCACTCTCAGCAGAAACTGTTTACTCACTTAAATTAATGTGCTGGCCCTGTATGTTTAAGCAGTTGCTTATTCCGCCAGATAATTCAGTGAGATAGAAGTTACACTGAAATGCTTTTTTTTTTTTTTTTTTTATCCCGTCAATTAAAGCAGTAAGACATTTAATGTGTGTGATAGCCGCCACAGCTGCAGATGTCAAGCATAAAGACGGGGGTCAAACAGAGTTCAGTTACTGTAAGAAAGAAAAGATATAAATTAAGACATTTATGAACCAAGTATGATTTCTTGTGCCAGATGTTCAGGAGCAGTCCTCTCAGGAACAGCTGACTTCCTGTTTGTTTCTGCTCCATAGTGCCTTGAGCTTAAAAGAAAGAGGCAAGAACTCATCCACACAGCTGCGGTCTTTTGGAGGTTAAAAAGCTTGTTGAAAAGAGAGAGACGGTTGAGCCGCAAGTGCACAAACAGCTCGGTATAATGGTGGCATGCAGAAGGACATTTCGGTGCGTCTCAAATTGGCCGACCTTGAACGAGACCGCTTAAAGCAGAAGAAGACTGGGCTAGGTTTAACTTCTGTCAGCAGGGTTTACTCCACAAACCTACAGAAGTTTAATAATCCGATCCGGTAAATTCTGGTTCTTTCCTGTTGTTACATGGCAGGGTGATACTTTGACATCGCTTTGTCTCAATTGGGATACTTCCATTTGTACACTTTTACGTAGTACACTATGTACTTCCTGGCGTAGTGCGCTAATTTTGACAGGATAGTGTTACAGTTCAAGTATCACGACTTTTTCCTGCTTCTTCTTTGCCGGATTGTTACTGGGTACCACATTAGCAGCACCAATTGACCACCAAAATATGAATATAAAGCATAAATCAACTTTCATTTGTATATCAACTCCAGTAGCTTCCTTGTCCACCATCTTTACAATGCTAGTGGTCCCTCCCCTTCCTCTACATAGCCAGAACGTTGACCAATGAGAAGTGTCCAGCATTCCACATTCAGCTTTTTGACCATTACAAGTACACCATCACAGTGAGAGTCAGTTATGGCAAATGCAGTCTACGTATTTGCCATAATTGACACTCAATATAGCAAGCCTAAGTATGGTAGTAGCAAGACAAATTTAGACATGGGGCATGAATCACCATAAAACATCTCTAGTTGATGACTTTAACAATTACATCATATATTAGTTTTAAGTTTTAATATGCAAATGAGGCATTATCTAATGGAAACAAGAAAACAAGTGTAGTAACATAAGACATGTTATGAAACAGAATGGCCCGAAAAACTCAAAACTGATCAGCCATCAGTGCAAAACAACTTTTTTCCCTGTAGTGTCTCGCCAGTGGGTAGGATTTGGTGGCGCCTATAGCAGTGCAATCCCATCATCTCCTTTCTAAGTATGAAAGAGAAACTACGGTCTGAGTCAGTCATTCATTTGTCCTTTCTGGGCTACTGTAGAATTATGGCAGCTAAACATGGCAGAGGCTCTGCAGAGTTTGTAGATATAAAAGGCTCATTCTAAGGTAACATTTATTGTTTTCAGATTATTATAAACGAATGAAAACAGTTATCCGTAATTTGTATTCCATAAATTGAGCCCCATAAATTTTAAAACCTTCTTGAATTGTCCTATTTGACATATGCAAATCAAAGAGTCAGAGATTAAGCTGAGCACTATATATGGGACTCTTCTGGTTATCAGGCCTGTGTTGTAGATCCATATGCGAGCTCGCCCTGGGGACGCACATTCACACAGAGGAATATCAGCTTTCACTACATCACACAGCGTGTATCCTTGTCATCTCATACACTGTACGCCTGCTGTTATTCTACCAAAGAAGCTTCACACAGACTCAACAATATAGTGTAGTGTTTCACCAATATAATAATTAGAGTGCAATAAAGCATTTCGGCAAGGAGGGATAATTGGAGGGGCACACAATACAGAGATTGTGATTTATTAATAAACAGACCTATTGGTGCATACCAAAATCAATTAAGACCTGAGTCTAAAGAGAAATATTTATTAGGCTGATCTGAAGTTTAGATGACCCAACTCTTCTTTTATTCCACAGCTATTAACTAACTTCCTCCAGACTTGCAGCATTGTAAAATAAGCTCAAAATATAATGAATATTTAACATGCAGGAAGAAGTGAGCAAAAAAGTGCTTTACAACAAAGAAACGACACCATGCAAAAAAGTGGAGGGTTGTGGAAGGCAGGCAGGTGGGCCGAAATGATTACAAACAATTGTTACAAGAGAGATGAGTGTAATTACAAAAAATGGGGAAAAAAATGATGTCTATACGCTGACTCTGAACCACCACTGAACCTGCTTTGAAATTGATTTCTTCATATATATCAATAGGTTTAATCTCAACAAATCTGCCCAGAGAAGGGAACAGTGCAATATGCAGTTTAATATTTAGCTGTAGTTTTTGTTATTGTATGAATAAAGCTATTAAAGCTAGCTATTTCAGCTCCAGCTTGACAAAAGCCCCAATTTATCTAAAATTAGAACCATTAGCTGCTATTTTGATGTAACAAATTATTACACCATTTCCATGTAATCCTATTAATGTCAGATAAAAAGCAATATCTGCATTATTAATGTCCACAGTCCGTGTGTATTCTGTATTTCATGAGTCCCTGCTCATTTCATTATTTTGTGAGCCAAGTGATAGTCACACTCCAGATCTCCCTCTTCAGCAGTTTGCCAACTGCCATGACTCTTCTCTCCAGCACTCAGTTAAGTGTCTCAGTGGGTTTCAAAAGACTCTTGCTCACTCTTTCTCCTGACTGTACTCTATCTGAATAAGTGGCCGAATTTGTGCAACTATCTACTTATTGATGGAGATTCGGAGTCGCGCTCATGCTGTGTGTGTGTGTGTGTGTGTGAGCGTGTGTGTGTGAGCGTGTCTGGGTCTTTTTTTTTTCTGTGTGTGTCTACGGCCCCATTATTCAAGAAGCTTATTGATCGGAGGGTGTTTGGTTTCTCAGCGGCTCCTAAGTGGTGGACTCGTTTCCATGGTAACGTAACAGACTGGCCGT
This sequence comes from Nibea albiflora, assembly GCA_014281875.1. NCBI lineage: Eukaryota > Metazoa > Chordata > Actinopteri > Sciaenidae > Nibea > Nibea albiflora. The sequence goes on from CM024803.1 coordinate 8,338,007, forward strand.
GAAGCACTGGCCTTGGCTGTGATCAATGTTGCTGGAGAGACTTGCAAACGGCCTTTTACACACATAAATGCATGAACACACACACGCACACACACACAGACCAGACAATGGAGATGTTTTCAATATTCTACTGTCTGTCTGCTACCCGGAGATTCCCTCTTTGACTGTCACCACTGGAGGTAATATGTTTCACTTTGCTTTGGCCTCACTGCACTCCATTTTTTTCAAACTATTTAAGCAATTAAATTGACAGAAAGTACTGTACTGTAAACACAGTTTGCTTTAAAGGAAATACACCCCCTCATATCCACTTATCATTGCTAAGTGCTACTTTCGTACCAGCAGATGTGTTTTAACAGTTTGCTTGTTTGTTTGTTTTTATTATCTGTGTTAAGATAACTGGTTGCAGTCAAGACATGAAGTCGAAAAAAATCATCAAATGTTATGCTAAAACTGCATATCACAGGGACTTCTTTGTGAAAGGAAGACCAAGCATTTACCTCTGCTGCAGAGGACAATCTTGGGCCAAGAAACACAAGAACTGGACATAGGACCGGTGGAAATCTGTCTCTCTGATCTGATGAGTTAAATTTAAGATGTTTGGTTCCAACAGCCATGTACTTGTGAGAACAGAAATGGGGAGCGGATCTTTTCTACATGTGTGATTCCCACCGTGAAACATGGAGAAGGTGTGATGGTGTCGGGGTGCTTCCTTGGTGACAGCGTTGGCGATTTATTCAAAAATTCAAGTCACACTTAACCAGCATGGCTCCCAGAGCATCCTGCAGTGAGATGCCTTCCCGTCTGGTTTGAGCTTGGTGGGATGCTCACTTGTTTTTCATCTGGACAGTGACCCAAAACACACCTTAGGTGCAACAGCTATTTGACAAGAGGAAAAATTATAGTATATAACTATAATAACAAGAAGAAATGGTTAGGCCTCCTCTGTTAAATGGACTGCTCTGGTACGTTGGCGCAGTGGCTGGATATGGAGCAAGGTGGTTACCTTCTACCAAAAAAGGAGACTGTGCCCTCTGGTAACAAAAAAAATGCTTTTGGCTAACTCCATGCTGCAGCCTCTTAGCTAGCTTAGTAATGTTAGCCACAGGTAAGGCTACATTCAGGACAGTCCATTTAGATTTCCGAACATGCTGCTGTATGCAGTCACTGGGGCTAAGCGAGTTAGCAACTGACCCTGTGACCTGCACTGAACAAATTCAGCAACATATCTACAAGAAGGTTGAATTTGGAAATGCAACTAAACATCCATTTACTCAGTTATTCATTCATATCAATAAGTGCTTTGATCGACTTACAGAAGTTCACACACAGGCACAAATGTCTAACAAAACAACAAATAACAACAAAAAAAACATGTTCACACAGCCTGTATTGTGTGGGAGTCATGCTGATCTGCTGCTAAAAATAACTTGGCTGAGGGGGTTGTCGTGGCAACCAACAAACTGATGCCAGGGTGGGAACGCTCATCTCCTTGAAGAGAAAAGCACATTCAGCGGAGGGACACGTTGTGACAAAGGGAAGATGTGAAGGTAGAGGAACTTGAGGAGGAAGAATGACGGAAATGATGAGATAGATGGAGGAGAGATGTTTGTGTGTACAGGGAAGAGGATAGGGAAGCTGGAGCGGCGACGAAACGCAAGTACAAGGAGTGACGAGGGCAAAGGGACACTGGAGAAACAGAGAAGTGGGATGAGAAGGAGGATTGGAAGAGGATCAAGGAGGGATGAGAAGAGAAGGAGAAGGGTCATGAGAAAGTAGAAGAGAAGAGGATTGATGGAGCAAATGGAAGTTGACTGTGAGGGAAGAAAGGAAACAGTCTCAAAGCTAAAAACACATTGTTCATGTCCACAACATACATGCACTATACTGTATGTTCACATGCTTAGGTTGGGCTTTTTTTGTTCTTCTGCTAAGTGTTGTATTGATACCACCATGTTTGATTAGAAGGCAGAGCCAAGAGATGGTTAGCTAGTTAGCTTACTCTTACAAACGGGGGGAAACAACTCGCCCTGCTTCGTCAAAAGGTAACAAGAGATCAACACGAGTGCAAAAATGACACGTTTCTATTTCTTTGCCAGGAAGTAGTGACTTTGTGGAGTTTCAGCTGGTTGCCTGGAAACCATATGTTCATCACTTCGGGAAATATGCTTTGCTCCAGCGAAGACATACTCTCTCAGCGAGGAAATGAATCATTTTATATAAAAGTCTTTGATTTGATACCAAATATTTGGCACTCGTAGCTTTTTAAAGAGCTCAGAGTTCATCAATCGCTTAAAAATAATAATTATTATATCTGTAAATAGCTATTTGCTTTATAAGAATGGACAACAGTACAGCTTTGTGAGAGCAAAATTGCAGAAAGCGGCCACTGGGCATTGAGAGCCAGCTACTGTAAGTCCTGCTGTCTCCTGCTGATTAATGTGCTGAAATTTCAACAAAAGTTTAATGTAGTAGTAAAAAGTGTCTTTATATGAGACATTACAATTGATGCTGAAAAGTTGCCGTGACGATGTTTAGGAATATTGTAGTGTCCAGGTGTCCAGATTCTTTTTTATCAGCGTGCACATAAGTTTGGCCTCCTTTCAATGCTCCTATGGACTGTCAACACACCTTAATTTTTCCAATTCATATCAAAACCTGCTTGTACTAACAGAGAGGCACCATCCTCTTCTATTAACCCGTCAGTTTCCTCCTCTCAAGTGGCCTTGCAGGACAGATGCTGGCGCTGACCTCCACTCTGTCTGCCTCTAATTCCCAGACTCACACAACGGCTGTCTGACTTAATACATGGCACACCGCTGTGTTGAACCGACACTAATGCTGACATGAAGCTTTAACAGGATCACAGGGAGAGGAGGAGGAGGGGGAGGGGGGGTCACGGCTGGGAAGCGAAAGGGTGCAGAGGGCAGGATTGATGTGTGAGAAGGGGGCGATAGGGGAGAAGGAGATGTTTAAATGAGTGAGGAAAAACCACAGAGGGGAGGCTAAAGGGGAGTGGAGGGCAGAAATGCGGTGCATTTGAAGGGAATGAGAAGAAGAAGGGGAGGTGTGTGAGGAGAGTGAGAGGGATGATGGGAGAACACAGGCCGGGGACGTTCGCGGTGGATGTGGGCTTAAGGAAGAGAGAGAGAGATAGAGATGGGGGTGCTAGGGAGGATTAGTGGGGCGAGACAAAAGCCCAGCGCTGCGGAGGGAGCAGGAGCACTTCATCTGCATCAGCCATAAATCATCACACCCTTTCTGTGGTATTTTTCAGTCCCGTTGTACCTGCTTGATCACAAACACAGTCTGCTGTTTCTACATCTCTCTTCATTTGTCAGTTTCACTCCATCTCTCTCCGACTCCTTCGACGTCTTGCTATTTCTTCGCTGCGTCTCTCACGTTCGGCGCCTCCATCTCTTCCTGTGTATACCCATTTGAAGGCAGCGTGGAGGGGAGCATTTCCCTAGAGAAACACAAGAATGAAGCCCCCGAGAGGGTTGCAGTAAAGAAGCTATCTTCTTTTCTTGCACAACACAAGACAAAATCAAACTAAAAGTTTCCCTTCAGAGCAGTCCTTGTGTATATAGAACTTTTCAAACTCTGCGGCATGAAGGCAGAACGTTATTAGAGCTGTCCTCGAAACTGCTTGCTGTTTGCCGCACTTGAACTTCATCCAAACTTTGGGAGGGGATTTGATTCAGGAGAATATGCAGTTTCGGATTATAGCTTCTTTCTCTACAGTCCTCGCGGAAGGTGTTTGGCGCTCAAAGTGGGACAAACAGCACATTTTGCACCATGACTGCCAGGCTTTAGCACATTTCATGAAGATAAAGAAAGAGAAAAGAAAAGAAGTAGAAACAGGAGCCCGTTCTTACTTTTTCTAGGGTTATCTATCATTTCTGCACAAATCAGAGTAGCCTACAGTGTATGCACTGTATGAAGATGAACAGAAGCTTCAGCTCTTCAGCTTTTTGACTAACTAACATGTCCCTAAAGGGTTAATATGAGTCCTATTCACTGAAAATAGGCAGCGCACTCCACTCGTGTTTTCCTTTTGCAGATCTAAACTTCACTGACTCCGCGCCTGCGAGCAGTGAAGATGATCAGATGTCACGTCTTGAGGTGAACACTTTGAAGTGTGAATGGGAGCAGATGTTTTTCAGAGGAGCCTGGGAAGCATGAATGGGGCCGTGATGTCATTGGAAGAGGTCTTTAAATGGTTGCCATGGCAATGCCGATTAAGCCATGCACTTTGAGTTATAAAGACGCTGATTGACAGACGCACATTTGTCTGACTGAATTCAGTCCCTAAAGTGTGACGCTCCCATTACAGGCACTGAAAGTTAATCTTAGCTTCGGCGATTTCTATCTCAATTCAAAAGAAGCCAAATCCACATCTGTTGTAACCTTACTCTTCTTATTCGACTCACATCCTATGCTTAACCTAACCTCCAACCATGTGAGGACACTCACAATAATAAGCATGGAAATACACACACACACACACACACTCTCTCTCTGATGCGCTCAAACATAAATAAATGCACACACTGCCACACACTTTAATGTAATTTCATACACAGGCCCGAGGGTGCTCGCTCCAAAACTCCGTACCTTGTGGTCTGACTGAAACAGTGGCGGAGGATTACGCACACAAACGCGCGCACTCGCGTATGTACAAACTGTGTGGACGCACGAAAACACACAAAGGTGGGCTGCCCATTTGTGTGATTAAATCAGCGTTGTAACGTGGAAGAGGCAGCATTCATCTTCATTAGAGACTCCGAGGCCTCAAAGCTCACTGAACTCACTTTGACACACACATACACACATTTAGACAAAACACACACAAACAGGAGACGCAGAGAAGCAAGCATATGAATACTGGAGTTTGCTCAGGGCACTGAAGTGTCCGAAAAGAAATTAAAAAATGTGAATATATCCAAATACTTTATATTTTGCGGACTTTGATTGATTAAATTCTCTATCCTAAGTGCACACAATGGAAACAAGTCCCACAAAGAGCTCCTGAACTGTTATACAAAATAAATTTTAAAAAACAACTATCCTCTACACAAAGAATGTAATTTATCTCAGGCCAGATTGGAAATGTGCTGCCCATGCAGATGAATAATGTAGACTTACATCTGCAGAGGATAAATAATACAACATACAATCTTTTGTTTCTTCCTCTCCTCCCTCTTTAAGCACGACAGCCATTTCTTTCCTTCCCCTTCTCTCCCGCTTTGTCACCTCTCCTCCCCTAACGGAGTCTCACAGGCCAGTGAACACAGCACAAGTACAAATGTGATGCAAATCTAACGGCCACCCGTCTGTGCATAAATGCCTTCCATGCCGGAAGAGTCACAGAAGAGAAGAGAATATCTTTTCAACTTATATTTTCATTAGCTACGATGCTGAAAAGGTCACCGATGTCTCATTAAAACAGATTTGTCGTCATAAACGTAGCCGGCTGATATGAACACGTTTGATTGTGGCAGTAAATTGTTTGAGATGAAGCAGACGTTGAAGCTGGCATTATAAATGTCAACACTGTGGTAATTACATTACCAGGATGAGGGAGGGATGTAACATAACATGCACGGCTGGACAACGCTGCTCTGTTGATGCCACTGAATGACCCCAATCCAGAGACATTTAGAAAAAAACATCTCGCAAGTTCACCTTTTCCCAAGAAGACGAAAAACTGACCAAAAAGATAAATCAGAGCCTCTGACAGCGTAACGATTGAATGGCGTATTCATGACGTCGCTCACAGGTTCCCGAAGAGCCATTTTGAAGCTCAAAACCTGAGGTGTTGCTGCTATCATGTTGGTAGTCCTGTGTCCCAGCTAATCTAAAAGACAAATGATGATCCAAAAGTGAATGATGCTCAAACATGCTATCTGTAACAGTACTTACCTGTCAATCAAAGCTGCATGCATTTCTGCAGTGAAGCTGGACATTTTAATATGGGGGCTTAAGAAACTGATCTGTTCTGTAGCCAACCTCAAGTGGCGACTCAAGGAACTGCAATTTTTGACACTGGCCTCATTGCCTTGATTTCACAAACACAGAGGTTGACACTCATCATGTGAGCAAGACTGCAACAGAAACCAATCCAAGGAAAGCAAGGCAGGAGCTAGTTTTACTGGTACGAGGGCCCGATGTACACATCATCAACACAGTGAACAAATAAATATTAATATATAATTAAATATAAATAATATTTAAATGGTCTGCAACATCAGCTTCAATGTCTGATTATTCAATTCAGACCAACACACAATGTTAATAACGTTTCTCAGCTTCTGGCGTGATTCATTATGCATCAAGACAAATTTGATATTACACTGCCTCCTCCGCTTTGTCTGCATCTTTTGAGCATGTTTACAGTCTTACTCTACCAACTCCTGCCAGCGCGCATGTGACTTACTTGTGACTCAGTCTCATTGTGCTTTAGTGTCAGACTTCATTTTAGCCGCTGGTACACGCATTTTGACACAGACTGATTTAAAATCTAAAAGGCAGTCCTCTGATTTAAGGCTAGACAAAGATCTGTCAAAGTAATTCAATAAAAAATAAACCTGACAAACCTGCAGCCAAGCTAATGTGCTGCCAAGCCTTCTCTGGAATCTGTGTGTTTCCGAAATCCTTTGAAGATGAGCGGCACAGCAGACGGATGCTGTACTGCGTTAATTACAGCCTCCTCCAAGTCCTGTTGTTTCCTACCTTTCCCAAAAAACAACTTCAAGAAAAGAAACTCTCTTTGAATATCACATTTAATTATGTGGATGTGTGCAGACAACTGATTGATGCAGCCACTTCTCCACAATGTCCTGTCAATTCTTTTTTGTATATGTTGTGATAAAGGAGATGCCTGCACACACGTGGCATGATATGGCTGCAGTGAAGTCGGTCACATATTTAATGTTATTTAAGAATTAATATATAAGCCACTGGAGGTGAAAATGATTACAAATCAGAAAAATACTAGTGTAAAAAAATATTAACAATGAATATTTATATATTTAAATAAGCGATTTCATTTAAACGACACTGGGAGTAAAGGCAGTCAGGACGACAAAGACATCTTCCTTGTCTATGAGAATTTATGACAACGAGAGAGAAGGAGTGGGAGGTGCAGCTTAAATTAAGGAGAGAGAATCTAAGAAGAGAGAAAGGAGGATGAAATAAAGCTAGGCAGGAGGATCCGGAGACTGAAAAAAAAGGGGGATTATGCAGGCAGTAAAGCAAAAGTAGCTGCTGTGGCCCTGGGCACAACTGAACAACATGAATCTATTAGGTCTAACACACAAGCCGGGTCGGCCAACTGAAGAACACACACAAAGACAGAAGAGAGAAACAGATGTATATGTGTATACAAACGCATCACCAACACAGGCATCAGAGCTGCAGACGTCCTCATACCACTGGCGATTTTGTTCCAAATCGCTTTCCTTGTGTTCGTTTTCTGTTTTGGTAGAGCGAACATGCAAGTCAGCTGGGAATCAGGCGTTTACCCCTGAGGTTTTTCTACAACATGTAGTTTAACCTCTCTTTAATGACGGGTGAGCAGACTGATTATGCTAAGGGTAGGCACACATAAACCGTTGCGCCTCGTGCCTTGAGGATTCCAGCACGGGGACGTTGCTTCACTGTCCAAACGGTCAACGTAAAGCAGCGGGATGACGGATAAACCGAAGACTCCAAACATCGCAGCACAGTTATTGCTGACTCACAAGGTGCCACGTGACCCACAATTGTCCAATTATAGCTTAACAACTAACTGCAAGCTAGTCTGTCGAGCCATGGATTTCTCCAGATGTTGGAGTGGTGTCTAAAGGGCTCCAGTATGAGTTTGGAAAATAGATAGATTAAACCATGCACTTGCAACTTCTGTTGCAATGTTATCGTGCCCAGTTAATTAGCTCATTAGTGTCTACACTAGTAATCACTGTCAAGGTCATGTAGCATTTGATACTACATTATTGTGTGGGGTTACAGGTTAAATTAAACAACACCTGCTATTTCCCCTCATATATCAGTGTACAGGCCAATGTTACACTATTATTAGACCTGTGGAAGACTACAAGCCTTCAACCTAGCCAAACTTAGCTGAGATAGTGTTACAAATTGTTAGTCAGCTCAACACACATTTCCCTTGTAACACTAAAAGTGAAACATGCTGTTTGAAAATATGAACAGCTAATTATATGTCTAACGTCCGTCTCTGTTGTCCATGTACGTGTGAAACCCAAGCCGCAAAAAACAGCCCGCTTGTTTTGAAATGCGCATTGATTTGTGTTCGGGGTGTTCAACATACCCTTAAACAAAGTCATGAGAATAATTTACAATTACAAATGGTCATCAAACTGGTATTACTGTATAACCATTAAGCACTGCACATTATCATTATTATTATAACTTTACAAACTGCGAGCTTATAGCAACAGTAACTAAAGGATCAACTCTGACGGGCTCCTGAATTACTGAGCCCACACTTAAGGCACTCTGGGGAGAAATATCATTTTCGTCTCTTATAAGTGGGATTGTGTTCTTTCTTAGACTGTGTGATAATTTCAGCTATAGCAAACTAGCTAGTTTGTAAGTAGTCGGCACTTGGTTGCCCAATCTAGGAGCTCAGTCACCAGGGTGCACTGATTTAGTATTTATTGAGTGTGTTTTTCTTATCCACCCTGTATATTGTGAGCTGCTGTAACAAGTGGATTTCCTCAGTTTGGGATCAATAAAGTCTTATCTTAGCTTAGATTTGATGAAAAGCCAATATACATCACTTAGCAACAGCAATTTGCCATTTCCTTACAGTATGACGATCCTCACTGACATGATCAATTTCCTAATCTCTCACAGCAACCTTAACCATCACACCTACACATGCTCTGCTCTGTAACTTTGACCTAAACCTGAATCTAAACCATCAAATGGCTCCTTACAGAAGTGAAGTCCAGCTAAAATATTTTGTTCAGCAAAAAAAGTGCTCACTCTCAGGAAATTCACAAAGATATCACTAAAATACAGTAACACACACACAAACACACACACACACTAGATTTCATTGGTAAAATCATTCACAAGCTCGCTCTCTGTTTAAGTAACCTGCTGGGTCCAGCTATTTCGGCTTCCACAGCACTATTTCAATATTGGCCCAAAACACACACACAGACACACACACACACACACCTGTGCCTGTGGGAATTATGAGCTGTTAATGGTGATATTGATGTAGCCATGGCCAGGTTTGCACATTCCAACACACCAATCACATCTCATTTACTAAACACCACAACAATGCTACAACTGTGTGCATGCATGCTCACGTTGGTGTGTGTGTGTGTGTGTGTGTGTGTGTGTGTGTGTGTGTGTGTGTGTGTGTGTGTGTGAGAGAGTGATTGTACGTTCGCTTTGTCTTCATGTGAATACATTGTGTGCATGTGTATGTGTGTGTGTGTGCGTGCGTGCGTGCCTGTGTGTGCAGGCATGCAGTGGTGTGCTGCTCTCCATTTTAATGGCAATTCGACAGAGCCTTTCCCATCTCCCCGTCACCATGGCAACCGAGCGGGTAATCGGCCACGTTTGTCTCGGGGGCCCTGGCCTTCTTTTGCGTGCCACAGCTGCGCACACACATGCACGTACACACACACACACACACACACACACACACACACACACACACACACACACACACACACACACATAAACAAAAATCACAATTACAAATACATTAAACCCAAAATAAACATTTACTCTCCAGTGCATGCACACAGTCTCTCTCTCTCTCACACACACACACACACACCATGCTACATTCTGTATGCACTCATAATGCCTCCCAGGGTTCTCCCCAAAATGATTCCTGTACGTCTTCCCCTCCTCCAAACCACTGCTTGGGATTTCCCAGTTAAATACTAAAAGGGCTTTCCCAAATGTTCCTCCTTTACAGAGAGCTCTGTAATATCTCCCCCGCTTTCCCATACATACACATACACACCCACCCCCGTGCTCTGAACTGAGCTATTAGCACGATGTTTGTGTGTGTCTACTGAAGCTGGTTAGCCAGTCAATGGTCTGCAAGGACAAATTCTCCTCTCTGATGTTTTATTCACACGGCTCATATGTGGAAAAATGTTCAACTCAGCTGGACACCGATGATGACTAATATAACCTCATGCTGCCCCTCACCCAACCTCAGCCCCGCAAAGCCAGGCCAAGCTCAGTTTTCTGCTTCAAAAATCTGGTCAATAGTAAATTAACGCGCCACTTACGGTAACTCTTGAACCATGAGGTCAATCAGGCGCTGAGGATGATACGATGAAGCTTAATTCTATAATTGTTTGGACTATTCCTGGTCTCAGACTTATCCAGAAACAGTTTCTGATGGCTGTTGTGTTATCGCAGTGTGAAAGCTGTAAGGAAAAACTAATGACAGCTCAGTGCTTTCACCCAAACAGGTTCATACTGACGCCTCCCTCCTCGTCTATCGACTACTGTAGAACCTATTAAAAACAACACTTTTTCTAAGCAGATGCCTGTTGTTCCTGTCTAGACCATGATGTCTGATAAACACAGGCTGCAGTGCCAGGCATTTATATCTGCTATGTTTCAAGTGGAAGAAATGAGCTTCAGTATTTCAGTTTGACCAAAACGACTAGCACAATAAATTCAGAATAAGAAGAACTGTAATCTAAATATCCCTCTGTATTTTCATATGCAAACGAAGCTTGTAATATCTATTCAATATGCAGATTTTACCCATGTCACTTCCCAGGATGTAGGACATAATTCACTATAGTTTTTGTTGAGACTGCAGCTGGATCATATTTTTTTTTTAGGTTTGAGCATGGAGGTTTATTTTTGACCATGTGAAATCATATCTGACAAAAAGTGACCAGAAGTCAGGAGCGGAATGGAAATGGGGAGATGGATTTTGTGACTGTCATCCATGGGATGATATGGTTCATTTTTGGGTCAAGGAAATTGTCTGGATTTAATGAACCCCGTAAAAAAATGTTTGGAACATGTCTGAGATTTCCCTGAAGTGGAAACATTAACTCATTAGCTTATGGGAATCTGACAATAAGTAGACAACACGTTTGTGTTACATGATGTTATTCTATCTCGTCCTGTTTGTCACTTATCTAACATTGTTAAATTTGGTCCTAATAGTCTCTGTGAGATTCACCTCCTGCCGTAGCTGCAGCAGCAGAGAACTGAGCTCTTTTGTTCAATATTTCATTTGTCTTAATAACTTTGAACTGACGAGAGGGATGTCGTCGTCCTCCGTCGTCACACAACCCACGCAAAAGACGTTAATGAATTGTTTATCACCAGCATTTTTGGCATACACACGTATTTGCACAGCTGAAGTGGGTCACACAGGCGTACTTCTTGGTGCTTGAGTTTGCAAAGTTGTCGACTTGCTTTGTTTTTGATCATGAGTAACATAGCGTAACAAAGTCACGCGTACGGGGTGCTTCATTGCCCAAATTCTCATTTCTACACAGTGTCGCTTTAAACCCTTTTTTTGTCCCCTGTGTAAGAAGAGTGTGTGGTGTAGTAAAAGAGTTTGGAGCCCTTTTGAAGTAGGTCAGAGTAAATCCCAGTCGTGATTCCTGTGGTGTCGCTGGTTCATCTGAGCTGACAGACTTTCTGGATCAACGACCAAAGCACCGCCAACTCACTCTGTCTATATTTCTATATTTATGTGTCTGTCAGTCTTTCTGTCCACCTGAACAATACATACATTGGACATAGTAGTACTGCTGTAAGGGCAGGAAGATTATGACACACGGAATTAGCACAACCTCTGAGGATTTGTGGATGTCTTTGCAGAGAGATCGGGTCCTTTCATGTCTATATTTTTCAGTGACATGTTTTAAAAGAGTTCGTAGTATTCACTCGCTGTTAATATCACAATTTAGATGCATTTCTATACACTGCAAAAACACAAGCAGAAAAAATGTGTCCTACATGTCTTTCTATCTCTACTCTCAATGAAATATAACATAAAAAGAATAAGAAAAAAATCTTGAGAGATCATTGCTAAAGGTATCAGTGATCTACTAAAATCTGTTTAAAAATGTATCGTCTCTTCTTGTTTTATTTTTTACTTTTAACTTTGACCAACGGTGGCCTCTACTGGATGGCGTCTGGTGGTGCAGTCACTGCTTATCATTTTATTATGGTAGTTGTGTCACGACCCGGCTCTAAGGCCATAACAAAAGCAATGGGGAGACGTGGGTTGAAGGCAATGAGGTGTGTTTATCAGTTCAGTGTGTTCGTGCATGCAAGTGTAACGTGCGAGGTGTGCGAGATGTTGCATGAAATGAAAAGAAAAAAGAGATAGAGACAAGTCAGTGGGGTGGAGTTTTATTGACTCTGTCACTGGTGTCTATCAGGCGTTTGCAACAGTGGTCTGTGTCTCTCCAAGTACCTGCTGCAAGGAGAGAACCCATGCAAAGTAACGAGGGAACAGTTGTCAGTTGTATACATCATTTGATAAACATGACTTGAACTTATTTTACATGTAAAACATCTTGCAGAATTATAAATAAAACTTTTTTTTTTGGTCTAATGTAAGTCTATACAACATAAAAACTGCTTCTGCTTCATAACCTGCATTGTCATAACACGTCTATACATCATTGATATTGTTCGTGCTAGCTGAGTGAAAAAGAACATAACACATATAATCAGAACACGCAATTTGATATAATCAAGTCATAGCTAAGTATGCAAGAATCACACTCACACACTCACTCATCACACTATTTTAAATAATTTACTCAACAGACGTTCAGTACCTATTTGTTTTTATCCATTGTCCATTATCTGTAACCGCTTATCTTCATCAGGGTCATGGTGGGCCTGGAGCCAATCCCAGCTGACTCTGGGCGAGAGGCCGAGTACACCCTGGACAAGTCGCCAGCTCATACCCAGACCTGGGGAGAACATGCAAACCCAGCCAAGGTTTGAACCTTCTTGCTGTGAGGAGATGGTGCTAGCACTGCAACATACAGCCATACTACAACTCCATGCCACTAATAGTCAGATTTCTAAATGGTATTATAAACCCACAAGATGGCAGTATACTCCATACTTTAAAAAGGACATTGAGTACGTAAAGGATTACACACATTTTCTATGCCAAAAGTACTACATGCCTGTGCAATGCATGGCCAGCTTAAACATAATCTGACTGAGGTCTTCCCATATTTACTAGAAACATAACATTTATTATTAATTAAAATGAATTCATTATACCCCAGTGATTTGGGATGATGCTACATGTGATTAATTAATACAGTCTGTACTTGAACTGTATTACTATATGAAACAGGTTGCCTACACTGACAACTCTCTTGGCACACGAACACACACACACACACACACACACACACCAGCAGTGTGGGAGTCAGTGAGTGTTCCAGGACAGAGAGTGCATGTGTGATGCCCATTTAAGGTCGCTACCTAAACCTGAAGAGCAGCCTCGGCATAACTGGCATACCACACAATATGATAACCGTGGGCTCAACACGGACTGTCAGGCAGGGAAAAAGAGAGACAGAAGGAGAGAGGGAGGGGCGAGAGAAGAGTTAGGAAGTTAAGTTAGGAAGGAACCTACAAGGTCCTCCAGGAGTAAACTTCTAAATATGTGACAGGCGGGAATGTGAAGAGATGTGACCTTCACTTTATCCTTTGAGCTTTGGAATGACACGTTGCTTAATTTAGCCCTGGTACAAAACAAGACACACTGAAACGCTCAACTTCTTTTCTTACTTTCCATTTGGCTCCCTTTGTTTCTTGTACTCACTCACTATACGCTGCTTTCAAATAAAACCAATGTGTTATTAATCTAATGAACCTATGAATATTTAAAGTACACTTAATGTTGGACCTCTGCTGTGTATTTAATGACCAGGTTGCACTTACACTGATTCATTCCCAGGCTGTTCACATCAGGATTAATCAATAGTCTGTAATTTATGCTCTCAGGTGTAGGACAACACGCACAGAGAAAAACAGCGAGAGAGGGAAACAGAGCAGGAAAGGGACGACGGGGAAAAAGTAGTGGGATCTAGGATGCAACAAAAGCAAAGTGAGAAATGGGAAAAGAAAGAGAAGGGTGAAGGAAAGAGGGAGGGAAAGAAGGGAAAAGCCACCTATAAAGAAGATGAAAGAAAGATGGAAGGCACTCATAATGAGGACATAAAAATAAGCAATGGAGGGAGCAATACGAGATGGCAGGAAGGGCAGAATGATGGATGGAAGAAGAAATCTTGCTTTCTTTCTGCCCTCCAGTCACTGCTGCTAAGTACACAGCCAGCAGGTTATAGACCCAATAAAAAGTCTGCTGAGCTTCTTGTTTGGATAAGTGAGGTCCCCATAGACCAAACTGCTCTCGCTGCAATGCACTTGCAGTAGCAAATGGATTGTCTTTTCAAGCACCACAAGAGAAACTGAGGTGGCACACCAAACACCATCAGCCGACTCTACTCTCTACTGTAAATGTCTGTATAATATATTAGTATATTGTCTGTATTATCTGCGTCGCCTCGATTCAGCTTGTGACAGCTGTTCCTGTTTGTCTGTGCTTTCATGATTTTCCAGGCTGCGTTCACTCGTGTCATCAACCAGCTCACACATTAGCGTAGATGGTTAGCAGACAGATCATCATATGCATTACATTATATTTGTTTATGGTTACAGATTTTCAAGATTGTGGATGGTTCCTTCTTAATGGAACTCAGCTCTGTGAAACAAAACTGAATGTAATCCTGAAGTTTGATCTGCTTATTGACAGAAATCTGAAGGGGAAACCTTTGCAATCTGCAACACTCTATCATGATTATGTTCAGATTTTGTCTGACTCCAGCTGTGAAAACAAGGCATTGAGGGATATTGGTGCAGTGGTTAGCACTGTTGCCTCGCGGCAAGAAGGTTCCTGGTTCAAACCTCTGCTGGGGCCTTTCCGTGTGGAGTTTGCATGTTCTCCCCGTGTATGTGTGGGTTCTCTCTGGGTACTCTGGCTTGCGCAGGTTAACTGGTGACTCTAATTTGCTCCAGCCCCACTGTGACGCTGATGAGGATAATAGATGGGTGGATGATTGATATTAACATGACAGCTTCAACTTGTCTGCATCTGGATGCAGATGATTTGAATCCTAAACAATAAGATGTCTGTCCACTTTGACGTGCCCAAAATGAATCTTGAATCAGTCTTGTCTAGCCATACACTAACAACGCAGTCCACTTGTCCTATTTAAGGTTGCGGGACACTGGAACCTACTTATGAAAGATACCTTTTGTTCTCACAGTAGAGGGGTGTGAGTATCTTCTCTGCCTCTTTAAATGAATCCCTCCTCAGTCTCAAAGGGGAAAGGTTGTTCTTAGGGATAGCAGTGGAATAAGCCAGGTAGGCCACTCCTTTCATTATACTGTAACTCCCCTAAGGCACTCTTTCCCTCTCCCTCTGCTGTCTCTTTGCTCTCCAATCCTACTCTCTCATCCTCTTTCCCTCTCTCATCTCCACCTATCACACTCGCTCGTAAGTACTGCATCTTTTCACCTCATCCTTTCTCTCTCTCTCTCATTGACAGCATCACCTGCACATTTAGTGGCCATTCTCTCTCTCTCTCTCTCTCTCTCTCTCTCTCTCTCTCTCTCTCTCTCTCTCTCTCTCTCTCTCTCTCTCTCTCTCTCTCTCCTTCTCTCTGACACACACACACACACACACACACAAACACACAAACATGCTTACACCCATCCCCTCCTTCTGGCAGAGCTGGGCGATGCAGGACCGGCAGCAGCAGCAGCAGCTGCTCTGACACATCCAGGCGTGACAAACACACACACGCACCGGAAAGGCAGGAGGAAAGAAGGATAAGGAAGAGAAGAAAAGGAGGAGGAGGGAGGAGGAGGAGAAGAGGTGGAAGAGAGAGAGAAGAGGGGAGAGGAGGACACAACTCTGCCAAAAGGACACCGGAGGACGGCAGGAGGAGAGGGAAGGAGAGCAGAGGAGACGGGTGTTGCAGCCATGTCAGACACACCTTTGCAGAGGAACGGCACAGCAACAGCACCGTGAGTGGATGATTTTTCTATTTCTCTCGATATTTTTTTATCTATCTCTCTTTCCATCTCTCCTCTCCTTGCCTGCATCCCTTCCACTTCTCTCCCCTCCATCTGACAGGCTGGGTTGTCATGGGAACGGGAGCTCCGTCATGGTGAGGCTGCTGCTCAGTCATGACTGGCAAAGACACACGCTGTACACCGTGTACACTCCTCCCTCTCCTCTGCTCTCCTCTCCTTTCCTCTCTCTGCCTGTCTTTTCTTCACTCAGCCTCACACCCTCTCTGCAAACCTTTCACTTCACCGCACATCACTCCTCCATGCCTTAACTGTCTCACTCTGTAATCCCCTTTCTGTCACTGTCTTTGTGTCTTCTACGTGCCTTTCCACAAAATCAGTCCTGCACCCCTTCATCTTTATCTTATTCAACCTCTCACCATCTCTTTTCCTCAGATATACTATGTGTGAACGTGTATCAGTGTGTGTGTGATGTGGCATGTTTTAGCATAGTCAATGTGGAGGCTGCAGGCTTGGTCCATCCTGCCAGCACAGTCCGCCATGCTGCAGACCCCTTCTTCCCTGTGTGTGTTTTGTGTGTCTGCATCTTTAAAAAAAAAAAAGGAAAATCAACCTGAAAAAAAGGCTTAAAACTTGGATTTGCATTCATCACTAATACACCAGTAGTCATAAAATCACAGCAAGACAAAATATCAAGCAATCACTGGCAACGTGTTAAGAATCGTGCAACACTGGCAGCTTTTTTGGATTGCTGTTCAGATGCTGACTGTCAAGTCTTTGATGATGTGTCCCACAAGTACTTACAAGTGCAATATCAGCAGATTTATGCTGCATTTCCAGAAAAGGCATGAGAGAAAAAAAAAAAAAATATATATATATAAATCACCTTTATTTTACAATGAATCAGCAGCATTCAGTGCATCCCAAGATTGTGCAATTTATTTTTATAGCTGTATTGCACCAAACATAACACTTACACTGACAATATATCCAGATATTCTATTTGAATGAAGCGAGTGACAGGTGTGGCGTTACACAGTGGGCCTGTTGCTTTAAGAAAAAGTTGCATTATGGGTTGTTTGTTTGCCTTGGTGTAGGGTAGTGAGTTTTCCCTCCACATGTGTCTTCACAGGGTCAGTGCAGGTGTTTCCAGTGATACTAATTAAGGTTGTGTTCCCTTTATTGTAGCAGAGACTTTCCAACGTGCACCACAGCAGCACCCTGACTCTGTTTGACCTGAATGGAACACAGCCTTAATTAGCATCATTGGTAACACCTGTGTTGACCCTAAGACATAGACACACAGCTAACTACAGGTGTCACCATCAGTGTTGAGTCAAAAAGATGGCGAGCCCTGAATGATAGCATGAAAACTGAAAACAGCCCGACAAAAAATTATTTTGTCTGAGTGCCCGAGAGTCAAAGAACATGACTGAGACACCCAGTGAAGAAAGACCACGCAAAGGTGAGATTTCTGCTTTTTGTTTCATACTAGCTGTATATCAAACTTTAATTTAAACCATTCAAAAATGTATTATTTCAGCAGCAACAACAGTTTGGGCAGCATGTCAAAGGTCAGGTATGTATGGTAGTTACTGAAGTTAGCATGCTAACTAGCTAGCCTCGGGCTGATCACCTTGTTAGCTCATCTTTAAAAAAAAACACACTTTAATGAAACAAAACGTTCAGAATCTGACAAACTGGTCTCCCGAAATCTTTGCGGTCCCCCCAGTGCACCTCTGGGCTCCCCGTCTGAACAGAGTCAGCTAATAGGACTGCTAGCTGCATGGCTAACTGAACGAACTAGCTAACAGCAGCTACCATTAGCAGCAGTTTGTGATTACTCTGTTTACATGCTGCTCCCTATTTGTTTGGAGTAGGAATTGTACAGGAGGCTAACATATTAAAGAAAGGCAAGCTTCAATGATGAGGACTATTAGATATGTGCTTTTTTTGTCATTGTGAAATGTGAAGTGAAAAGCTTTAGGAGTCATTAGACAGTTGAGTCAACTGAGTCTCATTGACAGGCAAGGTCTGTAAAATCGCTTTTGTTGCACCTGAACGTGCAGCGGCCAGCTGCTATATGACTTAGTGTGGAGAGAAATATAGTGACAGTGATACTGTAGTGAGAACGGAGGAGTGGGTGTTGTTCTTTTACATGCAAAGCTCTGTGGTGTACTGTGTGGTATGCTACAGAAACTACTGAGCTCCTTATGGTGGATTTTCCCATGGAATTTCTGCCTGATTTATGGGCTAGTGCAACTTGAACATCTTATTTTTGCAAATTCGGTGCATGCACATTTGACACAGCAGTGCTGTGTCCTTGTGCGGGTATGTATGATATTGTCATGATGATCACACAGACAGTGCATATTTGGTCTGCTTAAGTCTCAAAGACCTGTAGATGCCGCAGATTAGGGGATGCTGAGCGGTTAGCTGCTTTGAGTGATAATCAACTTGCGGTTCACCTCCAAGCTCCAAGAGTCTTAATCAGCTCTCGGGCAGTTTGAGTGACAGGTCGGAGTGATTACCGTGTCGTCTGTGGAAGCCGCGCCCAAGAAGCAGGCAGGGAAAGTGCAGTGAAGCCTGAAGCCTTCACTGGTGCATCAATAGTTAATGTTTTAATTGGCAGAATGAGACAGTGCCGTTATTCACTCTATCACATCCTATCTTTCCTGCGTGTTTTCCTCTGTTCCGCGGGCTCTGTTTTAATCATTGTATACACCGTATTCTCAGGGTTGTCCACTGATTCAGCAGAAAGACGAGATAGTATTTGTGGTCATGTAGTGCGCAGACACCACAGTGGCAGATGGCCCATTCTCTGTTGCTATTTATTGCACACTCAGCAAAGTCTTACAGGGACAAGACTCTTAATAATGACAGGATGAATGGAGCACCAATATAATCACCATATTTGTTGTTATTATTATGTTATGTTTATTATTGCTCTGTTTTAAATGAGTGGCAGTCTATCCTTCGTCATTGATCGACCAAAAATACATTGAACAAAACAAGCAATTTGAAATTATGTTGAGCATGTTTCGTTATTTTTGTTCATTCCATAGACAAAATAATTAATCGTTTAATCAAAAAATAATCAACAGATTTATTTATAATTAAAATAATCATTAGTTGTGGCCCTTAATCAAAGCTTACCGGTATTCATGACCCTGGGAGCAACTTCAATTTCCTGTTTATTCATAGAGCACAATTCCATGCAAATGTGTTTTACACAGTGAAAAAAAACCCACATCAAATCTTAAAGCATTAATGCAGTTGTAGACAAAGAAATAAAATAAGCCATGTTTTAATAAAAGGTGTTTCTTTTCTCCACTCCATAAAAATGATAATACCAGAATGTTGATTGTAATCACTGAATGAGAGTGCAGACTACATAGCAGGAGAAGAATTATTCAGAGAAAGAAGTTGCAGAAAGAACGTGCTGAGGTGGCGATAACAAGAGTGTCCAGAGACTAAAACATCTGCCTCTCCTCTAAAACGAATCACAGGATAAAAAATGATTATTCTGATCTTATAAGTCCATGCAGATACACATACACATGCATTGTATCATGCATGTGCATTCTTCTCCCTTAATATGAGACTGACTATCCCTAAGAGACATCGGGCATCGTGAACTGGTACTGTACAATAAATTATGTTTGTGAGTTATTCTAATATCATTTCTTTTTGATTTTGAACAATGTGAAAGGCTCTGCTTCTGCAGCCGAATTTTTACACGCAGAGTGTGCTTAGGTTTTGCTTTTCATAAAGTTGCTTGAGTTGTGGCTAAAAATAAAACAGTGAAATTTCAGAGCTTGCCATCAGCTTTCAGAGTTATCTGGGGCATTGTAGTTTTTTCACTAAAATAAAAGTAGCTAGAACTGCCTTTCCATGCACGCAGCAGACTGAATTATTAGTCTTATCAGTTAGAAAAAACAGCGAGATTAGTTGCTGAAAGCCACTGAAGTTCAGCCGTCAGCAGTTTCTTTAGCCAAGACTCACCTAGACACTTGCTTTTGTTAAATTAGACTGGTTTGTACAGGAAGAATAAACATACTTAGCAGTGAAGCTGCAGTGCTCAGGAAATTGGCTGTATTAAATCCAGGGGAAAGTGTGCTGAGAATAAGGAGGGGGTGGAAAAGAGTCTCAGAATTTTAAATACTTTTTAATAGTTTTTAATTGAACTGGGTGTCAGACAGACAGGCAGACATACAGACAGACAGACAGACAGTGTGACATACAAACACAGCTTGGCTTCCCTCAGTGATGTATAAAATATGAATGAGATCAAGTCTGGCACTCCCATAGACAGAAATATGTCTGTTTGGGTGCTCTTCCTATCTCCTTCCATTCTGTCTGTCTCTCTCTCTCAAACACACACACACACACACACACACACACACACACACACACACATACATCCAATAACTTAGTCTGCAGCAGAGGCCGGTCTGTACCAGATGTGTGACTCTGTATTTTGGAGAGAATTGAAATGTGGTAGTACTAAACTCAGGAAAGGCTGGCAAATGAGATGGCTGCATTATTAACCTAACATAACATAACACACACGCACGCACAGTTATTTTCTTTGTCCATATTTGCTCATTCCCTCTAACTCCTACTCACTCATTGCATGTTGTTATATTTCTGTGTTTTCCTGCCTCTGGTTCCACATCTGGAGGCTATTACCTCTGGGCTGGGATGGGGGGGAGGCGGAGGCGGAGCTGGGCTGGCTGTGCAGTGAGGTCATCGCGTCGTCGTGGCGATGCAGAGGAACAATGATGCTGTTGTCTCCGACGACGACCAACCAAAGTAGCTGACGCCAGAATTAAGTGATTGAAGGGGAGGGGGAAGGTAGCAGATTTTTTAGGGAACAAGAAGAGAGTTAAAAAGTAAGGGGGGGTACAAAATGGGGTACAAAGGAAATAAAATATATGTAAAGTAGAATAATGTTAAAGTAAAGAGGTATGATTTGTAATGACAGTGTGAGCTGCCAACATAATGATGTGATTGGTGTAAATCCAGATCAAACAGAGACTCTTAGAGAGGCCAGAAGTCTTCAAATACTGCTGGCTGTAAAAGTCAGACAGCTGCAGCGCTGAGCCTGGTTTCATAATATAAACTGTATATTACTAAGACCTCAAACAGTTCATGGTTTATAACCTGCATGTGACCACATTAAAGATGTAGCAATGTGTTTTAATAAAGGCGGGCCCCAGGGTTAAACAGTTTTTATTTTAGTATGTTGATGGTGAGCCTCATGTGGATATTATGTCAAAATTGTCATGATCTCAACAGAATACGTGGACAAAAGAATAAAAAAGAACTTCATTTTCAATCATGAAAATTAGCAAAATACAATGCGTGCAAATGTTAGCATCTTGAAAAAACTTTTACCTAAAAAAACAAACTGAAAAATCAAAGATGAAATCAATTCCAGCTCACCAGGATGCACTAGTGTTACGAGTCTAATAACGAGTACCATAAAGTCCATTAAGTTAACAATTGATTACTCATAGAAATATTCCAAATTCTGTTTAACTCAAACTTGCATGAATTACTGGTTTGTTTGTGTTTTTGCGGCGATATCAGGGCAATGCAATAAACAAAACCTATTTACCATTTTCACCCTTTCCACCCCCAAGTTGATATGGGGCTTGTTTACACCTCCAGGAAACATGAAGCAGCAGTAGGATTGATTTGAAATCTGGTCTGTAGCTATTAATGAATGTGTAAGTTCAATATTGTCTCCATCCACTCCTGAGGGCAATATCTGACTCTAGATGCTAGCCAATACGTTTGTCTGTCTGCTGTATGATGAAAAAACTGCCTTGGAAACAGCACTGTGTTAGACCAAGACAGTAAACTTGTGGGCTGTAAAACCAAAATAATAAGCTTCACGACACAGACTGACATTGCTCCCTAGGGCTGAGGGGAACTGCACACTGCAGCACTTTTCACACTGTGCACAGTCATTTGACCCATTGTTTATAAAAAGAAAATATTGATTAGTGTAGCTTTAAACAGCGTAGTGCTTTGTTATGAAAAAGAGAGATTAAAATACAATCGAGCTGCACTGAAAAGTTGCCAACGGGCAAATAATCAGGACAGAAACGCAACAATTTACATTCTGCCCACAACATCGAAACTGTCAAAACAACTAGAATAATAATCTAATCTCATAATGTATTACTTTTTAGCTTTTATTTTAGATACTTCACTGTGTAGCAGTATTATAGTGCTTAGTTTTCTCAGAATTGTACTGTGTAAATGAAGCTAGGTGTTAAATATAAGTCAATGAGCCAGTTAATCCAAATAAACCTGATGAATCTGATCAATATATACCACCTGGTGCAAACTTCTAGAATACATTTATACTCTGTTTACTATATATTTACCATAGAAAGTTTGTTGTAAAATAAAACGGAAAAGCTGAAAATGCTTTTTACTGCGCAGAAGACTTAAAGCAGATAAAAATGTCAGCACTTCTGAATTGATGAATCTGCATGACACTTGTCATTGTGCATTAGTTTGGAAATGGCCTTTAAGTTGCCATATGTGGTCCTTGACTTTTAACAGCTCCCTAACACCTCTGAACATCAAAATCCCAGAGAACCTCAAACGTTTAACAGTCTGCATGCAAAGAAAGAAGCTGTAGTCGAGAGCTAAGTGTCACTTTTGATTTATTCAGGTCTTGTAGCTGCCCATTGGCTTTACGGGACAGATACTCTCCAGCTGCAGTTATTTATTATGCATTTTTTCTTAGAGTAATGCAGTGGCTGTTATGTCAGTGTGTGTTTGTGTGAGTGTGTGTGTGTGTGTGTGTGTGTGTGTTACATGCCTCTGTATTCCCTAAAGAGTCAACCAGGACTGCTGCTGCTGTTTCTCCTTATAAGGTCGTCTACTTGTGGAAGGAGGGAAGGAGAAAAAGGAGAGAGAGGAGGACGGGAGGTATCGAGGGAGAGGAGGAATAAAAAAGTGTGAGGAAGAATTGATAGATGGAAGGACAGGTGGGAGACAGAGGAATGGAGACATGGAAAGAGAGGATGAGGGCAGGGACAGGGATCAAGAGGAAGAGTAGGAAGTAAGGGGTCAGGAGGAAGACAAAGAAAGATAGAAAGAGACAGAGGTTGGGAAAGAGAAGGATAAAGGGGTGAGGGTTGAAAGAGAACAAAGTAAGGGGGTCAAAGATGCACCATGGGAGGTAAGTAGGAAAGGAAGAACAGGTTGTATAGATGCAGGGATGTAGCAAAGTGGGGAAGACAGGAAGGAAGAAAGGATGTGTATGACATGGGAAAGGGGAGATGGACATAGAAAAGGAAAAAGGAGGAAGGATGGAGAGGAAAGAACAAAGGAAACAGATGTAGGAAGAGAGAGAGAGAGAGAGAGAGTGAAAGAAAAGTAAGAAAATAAAGTAAAGGGTGTAAGAGAGGATGCAGAGAAGGAATGGATGAAACTCAGGTGAACCTAGAGAGTTAAAACAGGGAGAAAAGAAAATTGGGACACAGGTAACAGTGACCTATTTACACAAGCCCTCCTGTTGTCTGTGTGTGTGTGTGTAGGTGTGTGTGTTTTTGCAGTTTGCACTTCCAAAGATTTTCCACAGATTAATCTGCACGCATCAATTCATAGAGTGAGTGAAACAGTCACAAAACTTTTTCTCTTTTTTTTCTCTCCTGTTCCTGTTTTTAAATGGAACGTATGATCAGAGTGACCAGAAATAGATCCTGAAGAGTCAGCTGTACGATTGTTTGTGTGCGGGCGGCATCACTGTGTGTGGAAGTTTGTTAAAAAGTCTTACTTGCATGCTACATTGCCAGATTTGGTACTTCTATTTATGATTTGTTCTTTCTCATCATCACTTACCCTAAATCTGATAAACCATAGACGACGATGTGTAGGTCTGCACCTTCTCTACCAGGCATTCATTTTTGGATTTTGTCTGTCCGCTCTCTGTTGTATATTACTCTTTCACTACGGACAACATACAGGAAATTCTTTGCACAGGCTGCTGCTGCAGGGTGCGCATAAAGCAGCATGACAGCTCCCCAAAAATGAAGCCAAATCGATCACCCCTGGTGACTGGCTGGCAGTTTAGGAAGCGCCTGATTTGACATGCCGCAGTGTATAAAACAGATTTTCAACCTCAATATCACAGTTGATCACATGCATTTAATTGTTAGGTTAATGCGCCATAGTTCAGGCAATAACTTTTATAGCAGCAGCAATTCTTGAAACATAACATAGGAATGTGCAGTGGCATCACTTGGTCAGTGAGTTTGTCCCATAGCATGACAAGGTCTTTTTTTCTTTTTTTTAAATATAATTGTAAGGTTGTCATTTTCATTCCCTGTTATTATCTCAAGATACTTTGTTTGCCAAAATACTTGCTGTGCTGGAGTATGCATTTCTTGGTTCACACTGCATTTTATTATATATTATATTTTTCACTTTTTGAATTGCTGTTTTTTTCTGAAAGAAATTTCAAACCAAAATGCCAATAAGTTACTAAAATTCAGTAAAAGGAAAGAAAACAGTGACAGTTCAGTTATTAAAAGGGAAGTGATCTCACCTGCTAAAAATAATACCTACCTTCCATGTAAATGTTTATTTTAGGAGACTGCCACTTCAGGCACAGATCTGAGCGATCACAGTTTGTGATAGGAGGCTGTACTGAGTCATAAATAAGCCTACGATACAAAATTCTGTTTAGTCTAGTTTCATCTTCAGACTGTTCCATTCCACATTGTCTCCTCTCTTTCTGATATGACAAATGACTCCTACTTCCCTTTTCCATACTTCTGCAGTTTTATTTCGCTCTTCCGTCTTTCTCTCTCCTTCATTCCCTTTTCTTTCTCCCTCTCTTCTCACACCCCCCCACCTTCATGCCATCACATCTCTCTCCCCTGCCCCTTCTCCCCCTTCTCTCCCCCTTCTCTCCCTCTCTCAGCTGCTCCTCCCAGCTGTTTAATCACACATGGCTCATGCCTAAAAAAGAGAGAGGGAGGGAAGGAGGGGACAAATGGGAGGAGAGACAGCGAGCGCAAAGAAAGAGTGGGTGATAGAGTCAGAGAGAAAGAGAAAATGCGAGCAGCGGGCTGAGTGTGAGGCACATGGCCAGTGAATGAGAGATCTTTGCTTCCTCTCAGTGCGAGCTCCTTCTCCCACTGTCTCCTCTCTCTGGTTGGATTACTGCTGAGGAAGAACCTCGTCTTTGGATACTCCTCCTCTTCTCCTTCTCTTCCCTCTCTCCTCTACTTCCCTCCCCTCTCTGTCTCTCTCTACCTCTCACTGAGGGAGATTGTCTTCCCAGGTCTCACGTCTCTCTCTTTCTCCTTTCACCCCCCTTTCCCCTGCTCCCCACTCCCCCCCCCCCCACCCCCCTCCCCTCAGGATGTCGTGTGAGGAGGCTCAGCTCCACAAAGAGAGGCTGCAGGCCTTGGCGGTAAGTCAGAGTGTGTTTAAACTGTCCGTTTATGCTCTGCCCGTCTCTTGATGTCTCTTTGACCTTCTGTCTGTTTGTTTTGCTGTCGGTGACTTACACGGCCACCATGTCTTCATCTCTTTGTCATTCATATAATATGTCGCCCAACTGTCTGGCACCTCAGAGCTCAGAGATCCTGCAACTCTACTAGTCTGTCCGCCTCTTTCACTAGTTACCCCTCTCTCTCTCTGCCTGGTTACATTATTCATTCATGTTCCATTCACATCAATTCAAACACATAGTTTGTTTTTGTCCCTTTGCTCCGACACCAAAGTTCAAGTTTACTAAACACAACAGAAGACGTGGTAAACATCACGGTGCATGGAGCACTTGATTTATGAAACCAATTCCCTCATAACATATGAGCTTATAACACACGAATCTGAAGCTGACGGTACATTGGCTCCATTAACAATATAACTGACATCCAGTGTGCAATCTGTGTTACACAAGTTAGCTAGTGGTCATCCACCTTATCTCTTTTGGAAAGCTCAGTGCTAACCAAGGTGACAAAAGCTAAGCACTGTTCACTGCATGTCACTTTTTTTTTTTAATGTTGCAAATGCATCAAGGACATTCCTGTGTCATGTTACTTTATAGTCATTATATTAAAAAGTGAATTAGCTTAATGTGTTGGGAGCACTGCAGCATGACATCATACCCTCCTACGTCCATTTTTTGTCACATAAAACAAAGTGATTGTTGTTGCACTTGTAATGCGCTTTACTCTCTCACTATCCTTTCCTGCATTGCTGCTGTGCTTGTCTTTCTGTTCGTGTCAGCTTCTCATCTTATGTCTTTCTTTGTGGCGGGGGTAAGTCACAGGAAAGTTGGTGGAAAATTAGTTCTTTCAGTTTTTCTTTTTCTCTTTAGCCAGGCATCTGAGGTTTTTAGGTGTAGAAGCTTTCCAAAGTACAATGATCTCAGCTGCGTGGAGGTCAAGAATGAGTTTTCGATTCTTGCCGTTATGTTTCATGATCACCAAGGCATCTGTTGAAGTGTTTGGCCTGGTGCTGGTAGGACTACAGAGCAACGGTTAGACCGGGATTCACTGCCTGGGACTAAATTTGGCGCCAGCGAGGAACCACAGCATACCACACACACTCAAGACGCACAGAGGCACGGGAACACACATACACACATTGAAACACACAAGTGGGGGAACAGCGGCAGTGGCAGATGGAGAAACTATTTTGGCCACGTTGATCATGGGAGCCGTACCAGGCTGCATGTACTTAAACCAGCCAGGCACTTGAGAACTGGAGAACGAGTGGAAAAGTTCCTCTCGATTTTGAACAGAACACGCATTTCTCTTTTTTTTTTTTGCCATTCTTGCATGTGTGTTTGGCGAAACACGACAGAATCATTGATTATGTGTAAATGAGTTTTGGTTTGGCATAACAGGCCAAGAAAAACTGCAGAATATTCCTGCGGCAGCTGTCGTAAGCGCCACAAAGAAAGCTTTATTTAGTCTAAATCTACCCTGCCATCTACTATCAGACATCCTACTGTAAGTACGAAAAGCTTTGACACACATTTAAAGTAAAGTCAGGTGGTGAATACGAGGAAATCATTTGAGCCTCTTTGTCTCCTCCAAATGAGCATCTGTCTTGTCTCATCTCTGTGTGTGTGTGTGTGTGTGTGTGGACTATATCAAGCACAATAACAGCACTAATAGCTCTCAAGCCCTACCAGGCACTTACATAGAGAAGGGTTACTATTACACTAATAGTACTAACAACTCTCTGAGGCATCTAAGCTCTCTGTAAGCCACAGACTCAGCCAACCAACGCAGCAGGTCCTGTGTAAATACGATAGCTGGACAAATACAGAGAGTATCTGAAATGGACAGAAAAAGAGTTTAAAATGAACATGACTTGAAAGTGTCTTGTCTGGCTTTCTGGATAAGCATTACTTAACCCCTGTAGAGAGGTGTACAGTGTACACACTCACACACTGTCTTCGGTCTGCAGCTGACATGCTAATGATTTCATCAATAATTGATACTCTGAGATTTCGTCGTCCTCACCATCAGTGTCCGACCTCATCAATACTTTAGCAGATCTCGTGCCAAATTGGAAGCTGCCTCTAAAATCAGAGCCAGGGGGTCAGACCAGTTGTCTTTGTGTCTGAGCCACCCGTCATATTATGGACATCAAGTTAGAGCTCCTCGTTTCCATCTATTGAACTGAACCGTCCCCGTCAGGTAGCAAACAACAGCTGTCATTATACTGTGGATTTATCACAGAGACAGGTCCGTGTTCAGTGTGGTAAGGCTCATGAATAAAGCATGGCGCTAATGGCTGTGAATCACTACTCCTCTTTTTTTTTCTTACTTTGGCAGAAAGGACGACATACCTCTCTGCTCAATCACAGCGGCCGGAGTGAGACCGTGCAGTGAGAAAGCAGTTTACAGGAATGTGACTCTAGACAGCTTCTCACAGCCGGTTCTCTCCTATGTCACATTTGGAGCATTTTTCTAAAACTTATTTTACACTTTGTACAAGAAAACTAAGATTTAAATGAATCACATTAGTTAATCACCCAGCTCTAGAATGACCACACACCACAAGCATGCAGTGCGTCTGCCAGTCTTGTGATTTCATACATACTATATAACTTTTTCTGTCAGTGCTTTTATATTATTCCTGAGGTGAGCCCTTTTTGTATTTTTTCTGCTGCATTCCTTCCCAATCATAACTTTGTGTGTGCCTGTTACTTTATTCTCTACGTGATGAGACTTTAGAAGAAGTTGATGCTTCAGTAATATGTATGTGCTAACACATTTTTCGGTATTTTATCGAAGAGTTGATTTGCCAATTGGTTCATTTGTCCGACACACACACAAACAGACAAAAATTCCAACAGTCTGATAGTGATTACGGCCTGTCAGCTGCCAGCAGTGCAGGTTTCCATGGCTACTAATGGGTCAGATTAGGGAACAGTTGTGATGTCATGTTGTTAAATCCAGACCTGTAATTGGTATATTATTAACATGTAATTATAGCAGTCGGATGGAGCACAGCCTGGTCAGGGTTCCCTAAAAAAAGTGATTACGTGTGCGTGCATATGCTTGTGTGTGTGTGTGTTTTTTGTAAATTTATGTGTGTTCACCAAAATCCTACGTGTGGTTTTGAGATCAGCCAATGACTGATGAGCACTTCATCTTTCTAATTACTTGTTGCCCATGCGGCCTGCCAACCACAAACAGCGTGGCAAAATACATACATATATGTGTGTGTGTGTGTGTGTGTGTGTGTGTGTATGTATGTCTTTTACATGCACATTCACTAACTTCTCTCTGTAGTATCTGTGATATGTTTGTACAGATGACCTCAGCCCTTTGGACTCTTAGCTGCATGCTACAACACACATACACACCCAGACACACACAAGGCCGCAGATCGTTTGAGGCCAAGTCTAAGGGGAATTAGGAAGTGGTGCATGAGGAGTGAGATGATGGTGATGGTGTAGGAAAATCAACTGTGTGTGTGTGTGTGTGTGTGTTGGAAAAGACAGAGAATGAGGAAATGACAGCTGCTGGCACTGTGGACGAGACAGAGACTGTCGGCGACCAGAATTATTTCAGTGGAAAAAGATAACCTTCAGCTCAAAGATCGAAATCTCTGTGCCTGTTGTCTCTTTTGATGCTTTGAGAGTATTATTGCCAATCCTGCAAGACTAATATGCAGTTATGAGTTATTATGTTTCCTATATTTGACCACAAGTTGATCTCCTTGGATGAGCACTGAGGTAATCTGTGTAGCTCAGGGTCGTTGTGGAAGCTGGTCAGTGTTCTGGATTCACTTAGTGAGGTCTAACAGAGGGAAATGAGTGGGGCTGGGTGAAGTTGAGGGGGATGCTATAGCTAGACCTTGGCATGCACGGAGATTTGTGACTGTGTTGTGCAGTGGAGGGGTAATGGGCTGCATTCAGAGAGGTAAATAAAGTGGGGGGCTGGGCCGCCTGCAGGGATGTGTAGTTTGTGCAGTTTACTTATGGAATGACAAACTAGCAGCATTGAACCCTTGAAAACAATTGGAAAATGACTGATTGAGACTCCAGTGTTTTCTCCTAAGAATGGGTCGCTAATAATAACTTTAGGCTGTGATCACAAACACCTTTTCTCTGTTCATTTTAGTTGTTTTTCCATCACACTGTGGCTATTACATCTGAATCATGGGGCTCGGGTTTAATGGCCTTGTGCTCCAAGTTGAACGTACCTGTTAACTGTTTCTGTCAGTGCACACATTGTGCTAATATAACCTTTCAAACACTTTACAAAGGAACAGTTCTTACAGTCTTCCGGTTTGTTACAGATTAGCCTTTAACTCTCTGTCATTTGCTTTTATTTGCAACAATTTGATCTTAACTAGACTAGGTAATGGAAATTACATAAACGGTTTCAAACCGCTGTAAACAGCAACAAGAAAATAACCCTCTGTAAGAGATTGTTTGTCCCTTTGTTGGTTATGTGCTCACAATTAAACACGTCTGACTAAATCACACACACATCCTTGTAATCGTGTTCATGCACTCGATATGAGGTAGACTGGGTACAACTTTCCAGCCCCAGAGAGCTGCAGCTAAATCAAATATTCTGAATCATGGTGAGCCAGTTTAGTACATGTGTTCATGGTGTATGGTTCAGACTGCTCGTATATGATTGTTCAATGGGCTTCCCGAATTAGTGTCTTAGTGGCTTTGAATATTTGGAAGAGTGGGTGTTGCCAGCTACCGACTGAGCAGATTGGATCCTGGGAGGTGGCAAGGCGAGGCTTGGTTTATGGACTTAAGCAGTTTATGGGGGTGGGGATGGTGCTTGGGGCAGAGTCATTTTGTAGGGGAAGAGGGGGTGTGGTTTGTTGGGTAGTACTGGGGTCTGGGGCACGCCAGGCATTACATGCCATCTAAAATTAGCAGCAGCTGTCTACTGGACATTCTGGTGTGTTTGTGTGTGTTTCTGTGTGTACATGCCTGTGTGTGTGTGTGTGTGTGTGTGTGTGTGTGTGTGTGCGTGTGCATGTGAGTGGGGTTAGGGTTCAGAGACTTGAGACAGGCAGGATAAATGCAGGTCTAGTGGGCACTGCTGGTTTTGAAATTATTTTCATGACATTTGAGCTTAATTGGATAATAAACAATGCCAAGTAACATGACCGAGAAATACTGTAGAGGGCCGGGCGACATGCAGCAGAGGTCATTTTAGCAGATATAAATGTAACACAATATTAGCCGCGTTACTCTCCTGATACCAGATACACCCTGGTTTGCTGAGAGCAGTGGCCTGATTTGTTGACTCATGAAGCAGACGTCAGGAGACATTAAAAATGGTACCAGGTTTTGTTTGTGTCCGTCCATGTGAATGCAGCAAACTTGTGTCTCACCTCAATATGGACATGATGAGTAAAGTCACCACCTGCTGCTATCGCATGACAACGGCATGCAAGACATTTCAGCAATGTGCTAAGTTAGCATTCACTGACACGACCACTGGCTAAAGAGTTAGCAGGTTAGCGTTCTTTTCACTGTAGACCTAACAAATTAGCATCGCATATAGTCACCACTAATGGCAAAATAGATTTTCACCCTGTAGTCCTGCACCTGTTTGCTGCATCTATGACAATACCAAATAATTATAAAATAATTACTAATTACTAAATAATTACCAAAATTGATCAGTTATTTTCAAAGTACTGAATAAAGTCATTCGCATTGTAGGTATTAGTGTGTTCATGTTTTGATCTGAAGATCTTTTGAGTAAGTGCAGAATCAAACCCATGACATTTAAACTGCAGGTCCATTTCAGTCTCTGTTCTCTAAGTGTTCAGGTATGGCTACCCGCAGTGTGGAAGACGATCTTCACTGTGAGATGTCTCTGCTGGGTGTGTTGGCATGTGCAGAATGTGACCCATCAGATCTGTAGCTCACTTCTGTTCACAGTCTCAACACCAGCAGAACTTTGATTTGAAGCAGAGTTACATCACTGCTTTGCCACATTTTAATCATGTCTGTGTGACCTCATCCCGCAAGTGTAAGTTTATACGCAGGCAGAAGGCAAGCCCACTCCTTGCTTCCAGTCAAACTTTACTAATCTCTATAAACAGATATCTGCAAATGAATGCAGATTCTGTAGACACTGGACCAAGATTTTTTTTCTTGGCATCAGAAGCACTTGGGTTTAGTATTAACCAATTATGTTTGAGTAGGCTTTATTTTCATGCATGTAAACAGTCCATGTGGAGAGCAAAAGATTTGGAATGTATTGGCCTAAATGCTATCAGTGAGTATCAATCAGACTGCAAAGGAGGTCTTTGGCTGGATTTCCATTATCTGTTATCCGAATATCTGCTGGCTACACTGAAGCCCCAAAACATCGTCCATTGTCCCAAGAGGAGAAATTGTTAAATGATAGCCGATGTTCCAAGATGGAAATTTTCTTTACTGATATTCAGTCTACTATTTTGATTATCCCTCTCCATATTACCAGTATGTTTTACTTAAATGTTCAGTGAAACAACTATCAAAAGTTTCGTTCAAGGATTTATTGGCTGTATTCATACAGTACATGTCATGCTGTTCTTCTTCATTGAGTGTTTTTCTTTGTCCAGGTTGAGGCCATTTGAAATCTTTGGGCTTGGACTCTGGTATGCCTGCCTGCAAGTCTAGTTTGTTTGTTCGGGTGAAAATTATAACATTTGCCTGAAAATATTATTGTTGGGCCTCTTCACAAGAGCACCATTGAACAATTTGTTAAGGCTGAGAATGTTATACAAATCTACTATAGGAAACACCCAAAGACAGGAGGGGATAGGGTTAGCAGGGACATCAGAGAGACTTTGAGCTTCTTAAATTCTGTCTTTTCTGGCACATACACCACAAGAGTGAAAGTTCATCATGCTGAACTTAAGTTTACAGGAACTGTAATTAGATACTGTAAGTCCAATCCGCTGCCAAAATGTTCAACGCTGTAGGATGAGAGGTTACTGAGTTCTATCCAATCCATGTGCCTTTTCGTTTACTTGTGAGGCCAAACAGATCAACTAAAATGTTCAAAGGAAGAGGGCCTTACTCATTTTAATTATTGAATTTTGTAGTGTCCAACTTTTTGGCTGGTGCCAGCAGTAGTGGGAAAAGTGATGTCCCTTGTGTAAAAGCTCAGCTTCAAGCCAAGTGGGGCCAAACTGTGAGTCAGAGTGTGGGAAGTCATGAGTGTGTCACCAAGAATGTCAACATATTTTCCCGAGGAGGAGGATGTGTTCTCTGAGGGGAAAATACAGCGAATAGAGTGCTCGGGGTCTTTCTCCTGTCCATTCAGCTGTGCAAAGGGTAGGGATTCATTTCATCTTTTTATTGACTTATCAGTTTGTGTTGCAAATTCAGTGACAGTGACGGTCCCTCCATCTGATGAATTTTTGTTTTGACTGAGATGTGATAGCTGGACTCATGAACCAATCCATCACTCCTTTGTAGAAACTCTGACTCCAGGGAGCTGAATAGTCCTTCACTGTTAAACTCTTGGCACCGAAACTAAATTCAAGCCAACGTTCAGTAGTTTTTCTATTCATTCAGTTACAACTAGGATCAAAGGATCAAAGCAGCACTATAATAAAAAGTCCAAATTTCTCCACATGTACACATAAAATATGGTCCAAGATAGCGTTGGCTCGTTGTATAGGACCATTTCTAAAAATGCAGCATTTGATCTAAGCCCATATCTGGGATTGAGGAACTCTCAGGAGAGAATTCCAAAAGGAAAACTTTGATGCTGCTTTGGGAATAATAGCACAGAATGAGCCACTAGTACCATATGAGGAAGCAGTGCCTTATCCTCTTGCAGTACATTCTGAAATGCATGCTTTCATGCAATTATTTCCAGAAGTTCCCACAACAGCAGCAACCACTGGAGGAAAAAAATCCAATCTAAAGCTCACTTCTTGGCGAGTTAGATAGTGTTCAGTAATGCCATGGTTGCATTTATCTTGCAGATTTTTGCTACTGCTAAGGCATCACTGATGCCAAGACACCACACAGCGGTTTCTTCTCTTTGGAGACAGGATTGTGGAACTCTAGAAAGTTTTCACAGCAGTAATAATTTATTCCAATTATAACCTGCAATGTATGCTTGCTTGGATGAACACTATTTGATTGGCCAGCACAGTGGGTTGCATTGCGTTGCAGAAAAAGTAGAATTGGTGTCAGCTTTTTTATCAGACTGCCCTCCTTTTGTTTGGTTTGGGGTTTTTTTTTTTCCGCATCCCTCTGCAGTGGGCACCCCACTGCATTGCCTCCTGAAATGAATGATGACTCTGTGTTATTTACTGCAGAGCTATTGTAGGACAGTTTAGCAACCACTCAAATGAATGATTATATGATTATATTTTTTGTCCGATTCTGTTTGAAGCATGGGAGAGCCCATTCTATGCATTGTCTTTCTCGAATGTTATGGAAACCAAATGTCACCCAAACTATCTTTGATCTGCATCTGTCAGGCATCTGTCCCTCTGTCTCCATATGCTCCAGGATTCGCCAGCACAGAATACACACATCCTGCCTGAGTGCCGTTTTATTTTGAGGCTATTTTAGTGTCTACTTATCTGTGTACATTTTCGTGCCTGTGAGTGTATTTGCTTTTGGTGATTCCGTGGATGTGTATTTGCACGTTTGTGTGCTTTACCCCATTCCTCGACCACATGTCCTTAACAGTCCTTGACATCTGGTGACCATACATCTACGCTGGCTCTCTGACTGAGCTTCACAAGCCATGGGAACTGCTGCTGTGTAGGTTGCTGTGGTGTTTGTGGTTGTACATACATGTGTGCGTGCATGTGTGTGTGACGGAGAGATGACCTCAGGTTTGGTGCAGATGTTTTCACAGCCTGGGTGCAGCTTTGTGACGTGTTCTCCCAGCAAGACGGATAAATTCAAGTTGTTTTCTCTGTTCTGTTTAGCTTTTTAGGTCTGTGGTGTTCGGGATGATTCTGAATTTTATCTCAATTAAAGATTAGATCTGTCAGAGTGCAGTCCTATGCATCGTAAAGTTATGTCCATTTCTTGCAACAAGAAGACATTTGTTCACCACGGCTACATCCTCCAGTGTGGAGGAGAACTCAGCTTATCATTCTGAACAGGTCAAACTCTACAAGCTACCGTACAAAATAAATGTGCCCCTTTAGCTTAGACCATAAACCACAATCCTGTCACCTTTCTGCAACGGTCTGTAAAAGCTTAAGCTCCAAAAAATACTCTTGATGAGAAAATAGTTTGTCAGTGTCTGCAAAAGCAACCCAATGTGACCGTCACAAAATTGGTTCATATAACTATTTTCTGTGGTTTGGTCAAGTTTGCAGTCTCGAGTGTCAAAGTCAGATGTCACCCCGGCCTCCTCCTCTAGGAAACTTGCCAACATCCTAACAATGTCACGCTGCTTTGCTTTCGCCTTTGCTTCTGAGAGACACCAGTCATTATTCACAATGTAAGCATGATTCATATTAAGTGTGAGAACAGACAGCCATTGCTGTCATTTTTCTGGCGAGGACAGTTTACTTCAGTAAAAAGTGTAAACAAAAATGTGGATAAAATGCACATCAGTAAAACAAGTAGTGAAACCACTATTGCAAATAGTGGTTTTGTAAAAGTCTCGTAACCTAAACTTTAAAATCTGTTTTCTGATACTATCAGTCTATTCTGTACAGCTCTGTGCTTTCCGTTTTTCTCTTTTCTATTTAGTTCTCCTTTTTATTCCATTCTGTGTCACTCTTCGCTCTTCGAGTTTTACTCCCTTTTGAGAGGTGGTCTGAGGTTTATTCACATTTTGGGGTTTTCCCTGATGGTTATATTTAGCCAACAGGAAACGTCCCAGAAATCCTTGTTCTGCTCCCACTGAGAGAGAAAAAGAGAGAGACATAAAGCCACATACACATCTACAGTATCTCATGCCCTTCAGACCCAAACAGGCTTGTACTGGGATCTGCTATGTTTATATTCCCATGCATGTAGTGACTCCACATTGCCTCAGCCTGTTCAGTATTTTAGGTTTTACTTCAATTTGAAACCTCCCACTTAAAGTAGACCCAGCCAGGCCTCCAAACGTCAGCCTTATTCATCCCCACATGAAGTTAAGGATTGTTCTCACCCCCCTCAAGTTCAAGCATTTAGAGGCTTCAAGGCCTAATCCCTCCCTTTTAGATAGCCTATGTACCCTGACCCCCCTCAACCCTCGATAAGCCCTGACCTCCGACCTCTCTAATACTTCACTTCCTTCCTGCGTGCGCCCAGGGATCATTTTTCTACCCATCTCTCTCCAGAAATGTGAAGTTAAACGTTACATTTCACCCACCCACGCATCAGTTTATACTGAGATGGACAGGCTCCAGTATGAGAAGCCATTAAAATTTCTGCTCACCTTTTTAAATTGAATATATTAAAACCTTAAATGCCCTGAAGGGATCTCATCTTGATGAGTGTTAACAGCAAAACATTCAGTCAATACAACAGCATGCATTAGTGCACCACCATGCACCAACTTGTTTTTTTTTTTCCCACTGCCCTAATAAACCTAATGAAACTACTACTGCTCTGTATGATCAATCAAACTTTTGAATGAGCTGTTCTGAGGTGAGAATTCTCTCTCTTCTCTTTTTTTTTGTGTCCTGCAGGAGAAGCGAAAACGACAAACTGAGATCGACGACAAAAGAAGCCAGCTCGATGATCTGGTGCTACAACTTCAGCATCTCAAGGTTGGTGTGTGTTACAGTATATTTAAAACACGGGGGTGTTGCTGCTGCTGGTGAAATTACAGCCCGTCCATCTACAATCCGTCTTCATTCAATGTGTTCCCAACATATTCAGTGCATGTGGCTGTTTACACACGGCCTCTATTTTTGTCAAGCTACTCATTCCTAGCTCTGCATTTTGAACAGCCATATAAATACTCCAAATTAAATAAGTATGGCAGTGATTACAATTTTAAGGTTCTCTGTGTAACATTCAGAAAAACCTTGATAATTATGATCATTTTAGCCATTGAGTGAACTGTAATCAGCATCCTGTTGCTTGTACTCGCACTCAATACTGGCAACCAATTCTGTTAAGCACAGGTCGTTGGCCCCGGCCTTGCGTCACTCTTGGCTGGTTGAAACCAGTCGTTATTTAGACCTTTACTGTACTGTTACAGAATTTATTGTTGCCTAAAATCTACACTGTTTGTCAAATACATAAGGTAGTATCATGGCAAGCTATAAATAATAAATCAACTTAGATAGTGTTTTGCCAATATTGTTAGCGAGCAAGCTAAGGGTAACTAGACAGCTTCAATCCAGCAACACTGCATGTATCTGGCTGGCCACCAGAGTGATCTGCAAACATCAAGTGAGCCAGTTTATCAGCTGGAATCAATGTATGAATAAGCTAATGTTGTCCACCCGACACCGTATTGTTCTATGTTTGCTAGCTATCAATTCATCCACATGCAAGCCAACGTTACCCAGTTAAATCCATATATTTTACATTCTTTGCAGTAATATTAGCTTTGACTTTGGACTTTGTGTTGGACTCTGTGTTGTTGATGTCAGTCGTCTATTGACATTAGCGGATTCCATTTCTAAGCTAACATTAGGTAGTGTTGCGTACTGTTGACACTGTAGAGAAGTGGAGAGAGAAGGCATTCAGGGGCACACATAAAAATCACATACTTTGGTTTTTCACAGAAAATGCATCCCAAGTCCTTTAGATATAATTCAGTCCACAGGCTGTTAATGAGAGTTTTGGAAGAGCTCACCCATTAGCAATAAAAAATGATTAAAGCATAAAATTGCTGTAAAATGCCTCACAATCTTCCATAAAGCACATTCAATCTTGTTAAATTGTTTTCCTCTTGATCTCACTCAACAGTGTCAAACAACAAAATGAGTGAATAAACAGTACAATACTTTTGGAGATGCAGAAATTACATTTATAGGTGTCCCTGAATTGTGATGTACTTATGGAGGGCTCTACTTTTTGCTTTATATTCTCTGTCTGAATATAACTGATGACATATTAACATTTGGGCTGCAAATGGGCTAAACATTGCAAAAGTCAAGGCTCCTGTATGTGAGAGATAAGAAGTCTTTAAGACTTGATCGAACAGTTATTTTAAAGTAGATACTGAGAAGAATGAGGCCATTGTAAAGGTGAAGGTAAGGCAGAGAGTTCATGTTTGGTTTAGAAGCTAGCTGATGAATGGTGGCAACAACGATGCTCACAAGAAATGTGTCTATGACACCCATTCATCTCTTTTAAATCAATCCCTTTTTTTTCCCCAAGCTCTCGCCTTGACCCTAAATGACACATGGAGATAAAGAGCCAGAGCTTGCTCTCAAAGATACATCACATGTCTTCCTGTACAGTTTTGTTCTGGACCTGCACACTGATTTTACACATGTGCATGTGTTAGTCCGTTTCTGACACGTTCATTTCACTCATTCCATCTAAACATTAAAAAAAATACGTCCCAGAAATCCTTGTTGTGTTACAGCAGAGTTTCCCTTGGCCAAGCAGGGCAGGCCTGGCTGTTTTCTTCTTTCTATAAAAACAACTCAAATCCAAACACACATAAACATGTCCCTTAATGATTACTGCCAGCCGCTACTGGTAAGCCAAGATTTTGTTTCAAGTAAACACTGATTTGACATTCAAATAGCAAGTGCTGTGTAAACGGAGGCACAAAGTGCTGACAGATTGTGAGTGTGGAAAAAGAAAAAGAGGCGAACAGCTTTCAGACATCGTTTAATTTATGTGATGTTCTTGAACCTTTCAACCAATGAAAAATGTGTCCCTTGACCTTGAACACAAGCTCAGAAAAACACATGACCAGCCCTGTCACCAGATATAGGTTAGACATTCATTTTGATGACTGTTACACCATGTGACACCCCCTAAAATACATTCTGCTTATGACGTTTAAGGCTTCAATTTATGTTTCCTTGTCATATTTTTTGATCCGTGTTGAAATAAAAGTAGTCAAAAAGTTTAATCCCAAAACACCACTCAGTGTGTTGCACTTTTATCCTACCGAACTGCTGCTGATGATCGGAGGAGCTGCTTAGAAAATACTGCTGCGCACATGCAGGGCGGGTAGAGTAACGCCTGTGGGTACCAATTATACAACAAATATCTGTTAGCCAGTTTTAATAATTGCAATAAAAATACATTCCATTCTCTAATTGGAGCATTTAAACACACTTGGCATGAATGACTCCTTTATTAAATAAGTTTGATTCTCACATGCTGCTGTTTTCCAGCATTTAACACCCACTTATGGAAATATCGGCGAAAGAGGAAGATTGATTAAAGCCATGTGCACAATGTGTATTTGGCCATTAGAGAAATGTGTTCAGTGCAATATAACCATTAATGAAGCTGTTACACACCAAGTCTTTCAGATCCAGTTGCAAAACAATACATTAAAATAATACTCTAAGACTTACTGGTCAGATTAGTGTTCATCTTTACTACATAGAAGGGCTACTTTTTGTTGTATATGTCTTGAATGTAATGCTGATCCACTTCTTTCTGCTAGTTTTCCTTTTTTTCTTTTTGGACCTGATGTTGGTTACTCTGCATGGAAAGTAATAATCATAACAAATTACATATGACATCAGCTGCTGACATTTCAGACTACTGCAGCAACTACACTTTAGACTGCTGGCTTGTGTTGTTTTATTCAATCAATGCTGCATTGAAGAAACCCCCCCAGGCAAGTCAACATACTGTAATTACATGCAGTGTTTTCATACACATAAATGTCTGTTTTCTTAGTCTTCATCACTGGCTGATTAAAAAATTCAGCCAAATCGAGGTCACAAAAGCTTTTCCATTTGTTTTATGTTTTATTGTGATTTGGGGCACTTTATATATTAGCAGTAGCAAGATCACAGGAAGTGAGGGGAGAAACACTAGGTCCCCCACCGGAAGATGTTGCGGGTTTGTGGTTAGGAACTCAAACCCCAGGCCACCAGGGCACCCACTTGGGGTCTAGTAGCTCCTTCCTGCCGCACAGGAAATGATGCAGCCTGCATTACCTGCTTTTAATTGAGCGATCATGGAGGAACAAAGAAGGGAGCCACCACCATCTCAAAGATCTAACAAAAATCTGGACATGCATACAACAAATTAAGAACATATCATATGTGAGCTTGCCTGCGTCTTGTCTCTATTCCTTCCCTTTGTACTTGCTGTGCTCCAACACAGAAAAATGGAAAGAAGTAACAGATATGATCTAAATGCGCCCTAACCTAAACATGTTACTGCTTTTCTCTATCATCCACTGACATAAGAAGGAATTGAACCCCTGCAGAGCATATGTACTGTGCTGTTTAGTTTTCTTGCATACAGCACCAGCAGGCCTGATCTCCAGATGTTATCGGCATCTGGTCACAAAGTCCTATTTAATGGCCATTACCTCTGAGTGCCACACAGCCAGGCAGCATGAAGCAGGCTTTGTAGTATGCTCTCCAGAGACGTGGTGGCCTGGGAGAGGAAATGGAGACTGGAGCCTAGAGATTTGATAAGAACCTCTGAGCTGCGTGATTCAAGCCCCTCAGAATGGAGGCGTTGATCTGAGTCTGGGACCATGTAAACAACGCAATGATTTCAAAGTACCGTTAATCTGACCCAGCTTTTTCTGTTGCAGCCTAGTCCCCACAATATATGGTTCAGTTTGCCTGTGGCAGTTATGTATTTTTGACTTTTAAATTATTTCTGATGAATAGCAGGGACCTTTCTAAAACAGCCCCAGACCTTCCCTTTAAGAGTCCCGCTCAAAGCGGTTGTGTGTCAGAGCTCAACAGGAAATGGAAAGTCTATTAAACAACGTGAGAGGGAGCAGAGAGGAGGCTGGTTCTCAGAGGAAACAACTGGTCAGTTCTCCAGCACAACTTTATTCATCACTGCAGTAATGGTCAAATTTCTATTTACAAGTAATCCACAGAGAGGTCAAAGGTTAAGGTCAGCCAAAGGCCAGCATCGTCCTCTGGATAAATTATGCTTTCTTTGCCTCACATACAGAATATAGTCTGTGGAGACACTTTAATGATGAACTTTCTCCCAGTTGAACATGATATTATTTTATATGATATCACTAGCATTAGTGTAGGTGACTGCAAAATAGTAACTCTAACAACATGGATGGGTAAAAGTAACTATAAGGGCTGATGCCGCCGCAGGCTGTTTAACCAGGAGAGCTACTGTATTTCAGATTTTTTTTTTCAAGAAAGACAACCACATGTTGAATATGTCAGTGATTTGGTAGACGAAAACCGAGCAATGACCAATGTACAAAAGGACCCTTTGTAAACTGCAAACATCTGAAGGCATTTTCAGTCTGTTTAAATTTGAATTCAACTGTTAAATTAGATTTCATAAAAGCATGCATTTAGTCTACCGGACAAAACGGATTTAGCGACATCATTCGGGCGTTCTCTCATTTCTGGCTGACAACTCTGAATACGTGATCTGTGAGGGGGTTAGCTTTAGCTATGCGGGTGTGCAGCTGCCACACGCGCAGACACAAACAAACAAATAGCCCCACTGCCACATTCTGACAGCAGGTGGTAAAATGCTTTGGTATAAATTCTGCAGAGCTCATTGTGTGCTTGCGTGTGTGGTACTTTTACTGTTAATTGTCAGCTCTGCGACCTCGAGCCAAGCAACGGTTTTGACAGCAAACAGCCAAAGGTGAAGCCGAGTGCTCTTCTGTTGTGGTAACAGAGCAGAGTTCCAGACAGAGACGAGACGTTAAACACACAGCTCTGGCATTCGTCTTTAAAACATTAAAGAGAAAGCAGTAACCCCTGTGTGATGAGATGATCACTACTTTCACTCCTGTTAATGCAGATGTAATGTGAGAGCTAATGTCATTTGTACATCTTATTCATATAAACATTGTGC
Organism: Nibea albiflora; assembly: GCA_014281875.1. Classification (NCBI taxonomy): domain Eukaryota; kingdom Metazoa; phylum Chordata; class Actinopteri; family Sciaenidae; genus Nibea; species Nibea albiflora. The sequence continues at coordinate 8,379,531 of CM024803.1, forward strand.
TAAAGTGGCAAAGCTACAGATTCATTATATTGGTTATAGATGTATGGCAGAGCCTATTGGCTTATTAAGATCACAAGAGGTTGCTCCTAATTATCTTAATGTGTCTTGATGCAACAGCTGGATAGCAGATATACTTCAGTTTATTTCTTTTCCAGAGAGGTTTCTACGTCTGAGGAATACTTGTGTAATACTCATCACGGCAATAAAATGATCAGAAAACATAACCCACATACAAGATTTTTTTATTCAGTGGAATGTAGTTCAGTAAAATTTAGGTTTCCCAAATGAAAGCATAAGATGGATTATCTGGAAGAAAAACAGTGTTCAGGAATGAAGAAAAACAGACTTGTTTGTGGACGAACAGTTAGAGATTGAGCAAACCCAACACAATGCTTTCATGTATGTGTGTGTAGCAAGATAACTTACTATATTTCATGGGGCTAATTACTGTTCTCTCGGCCTGATGGGATTTGTGTTTTTCTGTGAGTAACGGCAGAGTTTGGAGTCACTCTGTGTTATAGAACAACTGTGTGCATGTGTGGGCCAACACGGCTGTTTATTTGCTGTAGCTGCACTTGGCAGTCATTTTACAAATCTCTCACAAATTAGTCTCCATAGTGGAGGTCCGCTGGCTGTTGATAATGTCTAAGAATATCACAAACAGGCTTGGAAAGAAGAGCCATTTGATGTACCGTAGCTCCGTACATGACCATTACTGCTACTGTGTTTTGACGAGGGGGCCTACATTTTGTTTGTATGTTTGGGCCAGTAGGATGGACATGCATGCTCCTAAATTAAGGACCCAGAGAAATGTAGCTACGGATAAAGAGAGGCAAATTCAAACAATCTGCTTCGTAAATGTTTTACAAGAAAATAAATGCTTTCAAAGATGCTAACAATGTGCCTTTGGTGAGAAAGTAACTCAGTAACAAAATTTGCTTACAAAGAAAAACTCCTCAAGGTACCTTAAGCTAAGGTGCGTGCCAGCTGACTCGCCAGCAGGCTCATTTAGCCAAGTCAAAAACATGAGTTGATCATGTCTGATCAGTCCTGTTGAGATGGACAAGCTGGGCATTTAAAAGTACGATCAGCTCTTCACGTTCGCTGCCGAGCTGAGGACGAGGAGGGCAAAAAGGATGCCAGAATACGAAATAACACCTAAAAAATCCCTCTGTATGCACCCAACTGTGTCTCTGTTCCCTCCACAGTCCAAAGCCATGCGTGAGCGATGGCTCCTCCAGGGAATGGGAGCGGAGGAAGGGGAGGCACGGCGGAAACAGCTGGAACAGGATGAAGAACAAGGAAAGAGGCTGGAAGACCTGATACACAGGTACACTTGTCGACACCACAGCTGTGGGGCTTCATTCGGTCTTGGTGTTAATTTTGGCGTTACCGATCAGGTTTGAAATGTTGGACAGATGGGATTAACAGAGTAGCTCAGTTGACACTAAATACTGTATTTTTTATTGCACATCTGCTTGTCCTCCCTTCAGTCTTTAAAACTCTTAACACTTCTGGCACAGATTGCTAGATCCTATCCACGTGTTCCAAATTGAAGCACTAAGAAACAATGTGACTCCAACTAGCTTCCACTGATTAGAAAACATCAGTTACAGTATGCACCGCATCTGATGCTACAAATTAAGAGCTGGGACACTTTTAGCTGCAAAGCGAAAATGGATACTTCGAGGACATCAGCAGTAGTATTCTTTAATTACATCAGTCGTATCTGAAGCATCAAAACAAAGTGCCTGTCTAGAGCCCTGATTTAGTGAGACTGTGGCACAACACAAACATACTCAAACTGTACAGCGGTTAAAGTACAAACACACACACACACACACACACACACACACACACACACACACACACACACACACACACACACATTGTAACTGGAGAAGTATTGGAGGCATGGGATTCTGCAGGGCAGCTCTGTAACCTTAGAGGGAAATCTACATTTTTCTCGTGCACTGGTGTGAAAACAAACACCAATATGCAACAAGAGCTGATGAGGAATGAAGAGATGGAGAGATGAAGAGCAGGAACAAAGATGGTGGAGATGTAACAGGGAGGAGTAAACAGAGAAACTCATAGGGCGGGAACAGACAGATAGAAGCAAGGCAAGTGAAAGCAGGGCGTTAATGCCAGAGGAAGAGAGTGAGATATTGAGAAGGTTGGGGGAGATTCTGTGGGCACTTCCTGCGTTTGTGTCTCTGGGAGGAGCTTCCTGATTCCCATCAAGCATTGCTGTTAGATAGTCACTTATTCCCCCCGATGAAGTTGGGCCATGAGATCACCGCTGCTATGAATAAATCGCCAGTCAGCTCTTGCCAACGTGATGCTCTGCGAGTGTTTTCCATTTGTGAATTTGCAGGGTGTGAGAATCGGGCATGGCTGCACCTTGGTTTTCCATCACGACGAGACTGAACAATACACTCATACTCTTACGTTTGTTTGCATATGGCCAGGTATTTATGTGCTGGAAAAGAGCTAGGCTGTCTGGCAGGCCCTGGAAAGATGCTGGCATCCAGCATGGTCAAAAATCCCCTTTTAAATTTCCTAAAAAAATCAAATCAAATTAAAAGTGAAGGGGCTAAGAGAAAAGCATTTTTCACCTGGTGTGCTTGGGTACGATAAATAGAAAGAACACAGCCTAAAGCAGCAGAAACTGTTGGCACCGTGTAGCAAAGAGCAGAGGAAAATATAGCACGCTCTCAAGTCAAACAAAAACGCGAATAAAAATATGCTACATAAGAGAACAGTGGAGTGGAAGCATATTTATGTCATTTCCAATCAGTGGGAGTTAAGTTAAAACTAATCAGCCAGCATCCAACGCAGATTTGTTATTTAGTATTTGAGCGATGGAGATCAGAGCGCACTCAGAAAATCAGGCTGGTGGAGAGGCTCTGGGTTAATTTGGCATCAGTGAGTCAGTCCCCACCTCCTCTTCTATCAAATCGCTGCATGAAAGACACTCTGTTAGCCAGCAGCTACCGTAGCTTATCACCAACGCTGAAATAACATCAACATCATACGTTGCCACAAACACCAGGATAACAGAACATAAACAGAGCGGCAGTGAATGGTCAAAGAGAGAGCATTGTGGGCCAAAGTACAGTTGTGATTGTGGAGCCGCTTCGTGTGAATCACTTCATTCAGCAGCTGTTGAATAGACTTGTTGTCTGGTTCCCTGTTTCAAAGAGGAGATATTGCAGTTACTTACAAAAGCAATTAAAACCACAAAGATTGTTCTTTACTGTGCTACACTGGCATGTGTTTTTGGTCTGGTTTCACTGCTCTTGTCAACAGACAGAAAGAAGAAAACCAAAGCAGTATCCCAATGATGAATACATTTGGTATTTTAAAAACTCAGTGCCATAAGTAAAAGGTTCATTTTGCACAACCACAGTCAGCCACAGTGGCTCAGAAACATCCCCAATGCCTCACTTTCCCAGCCTGATTTTGACTGGATCTAGAAGTTGGTGGGTGCTTTAGAGCCAGGTTTTATCACCTTTGGCACATATATATGTCAGTTATATACCGACTTTATCATTTATTATCTCTAAAAACTCCAAGTGTACAAAGAACAATCTGTGTCTCAGCAGAACCCACATTAAGCACAGAAGTGGATAACCTGTCGTCTGTCTTGCATGTTTGCGTGTGAGCAATGCCGCCGAAGCAGTTCTTAATCAATTACCATTGTGAACCAGGGTCTCGGTTATCCACTGGAAATTGCTTTAAGAGGAGCTCAGCTGTATGAGATTGAATTCTGGAGGCTTCTCCAGTGGGTAAAATAAAGTCACAGAGCACATGTGTGGGAGTCGAAGGAGTGCCTCAATCTGTCCCACAAATCTTAAACTTGAAACCCTGAAGCAAAACTATTTGACTAAATCGCCTCAAAACACTGATAACTATTTTAAAAACTTGTGTAAAGAAACTGACATCCGAGTGTGATGGTGGGAGATATTTCTATTTAGATGTTTTGGACTTGACAGGACGGTAAATAGACAGCCCACGCCTGTGTGCGTACGTGCGTGCAATTCAGGCAGAGGGTGTGGCATCTATATTTACATTCTGTGGGACACCATCCCAGAATATCATGTAACCCAGGCAACCAGAGTCTTTCCACCACTGACAGGGACAGAGGTGAATAGTCGGGACAAATACCGACTCCACATTATCTGTGTCCGTGCGAGAGAGAAGGCACGAGACAGCCTAAAGCTATAATCAAGAATACACCTGGAGTTCCATAAAAACCTACACCTTCCACCTCCTATAAACAGACTCCGCCGTCTTAAAGAGAAAAGCACAGAAGCCCAGACATCTTGTCCATCCCATTTTAATAGCTGCGAGACGAATAACACATGCGCTGGTGGACATTTTAATGACAGAAAGTGACAAAGAGAAAAGCTGCAGCTCTTTTATGGATGCTCGTATCGTTTCATGCACTGGAGAACACTGGAGAGTGGAACAGCTGTATTCCTCTATGCAGAACAACTCTAGTGCTGCTGAGCTTTAAATGCATGAAGAAAAAGGAGAGAGAGAGAAAAAAAAGCAGCAAGAACGAACAAGCGTCCCTTCAGATTATCCATACGATTATGCAAACCTAATGGAAAACACATTATGGAAAACAAAACACAAAGACATAGGGACAACAGTGGTGTCTTTGTGTGGTCTCCTAAGTGCTGCTTGCTGTTGACCTTAAACTGGAAATCACATAAAAAGAAGTGAACAGTGCAATCTTTGTACGGGCCATTGCATACAAATACCTAAGGTCTTCGAGCACAGACAGAGAAAAAGAGGGGAGGGGGGACAGTTTGTGTGGTGGTTTTCCCAGTTGTGACCCAACGTGAGGAATACACAAAGCGACAGCCCAATGAAGAAATGGCAGCCATTGTGTGGAGGAGAAGACGCTTACTTTGCAGAGCCCGGAGAACAAACAGACAGAAGGAGACGGAAAGAGAGAGCGTGGCGGCAGCAGTGGTAGCTGTGCAGATATCCCTATCATTACACGGACGGGCTAAGTAAACAGAGAGCGGGATACAGCAGCAATAGGCCCTTTCACAATGTGGCACAGGCCTGACCCGTACCCACACCGTGCTACTTTTGGATTACTGCTTGTTGTGCGCTGTACAGACAGCCCCATGCAGATGTGGCCATCATTGCAGGGGAGCGGTGTGGTTTTTATACTGTGTTTTCCTGCCACAGCTACAGGACAAGTTTCTCAACTCAACAGAGGAGCCATTAGTGGAAAAAATGTTTTTTTTTAAAAAAGTAGGCCACTGCAGCAAGATGAGCATGCACTACTGTAAACTTAACCTCTGTATGTGTCTACCTATAGACATATACTTAGAGTGCATGTATTTCATAACTGGTTACCTCAGCCTATTTAACTGGATTCCCTTTGATTAACATGACTCGCTACATATGAAGCTATAGCCAGGTGGAAGGCTAGCTTAGCATAGCAAAAACGCTTGAAACGCTTGTATCCTCAACTAGCTGTCAGCAAGAAACCCAAAATATTGAAAAATTTCTTAGTAGCATACAGTTACCTATTCACACAGCGCTCTCTGCTTTTTCCTGTTTATGTAGGCTATGTGTGCACGGACTATTCGTCTTAACTCCGTCGCCGAATCGTGCTGCTGCAGCAACCTTTTTTCTCTACAGGAGATCAATAACATTCATCTAATCTTGTCTAACCATCAATCAATTACCTGACCAGAAAACCTCTGGTCTCAGCTGTGCTGAAGAGGCAAATGGAGTCTGTAGGATACATGAGGTCCAGCAGGCAGTCTGTCTACAGCAAACTATACTTATTGCAACAAGCCCATTGAAGCGCACTGTATCATGTTACATAATGTTCTAAGAATATTTGTATTTTGCCCTACAGTGGCAGTATGAGAGCACATAGTTTTCAACTGACCAGAAAAGTGTGATGCAGCTTATCGTCTCGGGAACTATTTTAGCGCGAGCTGAATGCAGCTGCAGTGGAAAAAAAAACACTAAAGTGCTCCGAAGAAATCTGCTTCAAAGTCCAAAACTAGTCCCAGTATGTGACACAGTTCAGACCAAGACACCATGTTGGACTGGATTTAAGAGCCCGGCACAACCATGATTCATGTCGGACATTTAATGTAGATAAAATCAGGTCCACCACAGCCTCCTGTTTCTTTTTAGTCCTAAACCAAATTTCACAATAAAGCTGGAGTAATAACTCACTTGGTTCATGTTTCACCCCCTGAAAACCAGACAAATTTAATGTTTGGTATCTATCTTGATGTCAAAACAAATCCTTTCTAGCAAAATAGGTTATGTATACAGAGGAATGAAAAGGTACTCTGTCACAGCTACAAAAAACGTACGTCTTGATCTTGATCTGGCTCTTATCCTTACACTCCCTCACTGTCCTTACAATTTAAGCATGTAACTCAAGTAATCTCACTTAAAGTTAGTTAGCTAAATTTCCTGTGGGTGAGCTCTTTTTTAGTAACAGTGTCTGAATTGCATTTAGTTTAAAGGTACATTTCTGTTAATGTTTGAGCAACATATCATGATGATCTCATGGTCATATCATTGCACCACTACAGATTTAAGATGCATTTGTAGTTGATAATAAATGAATCCCTTGATTTACTTGATTGGTTCTACCTTCAAGCAACACGTTCTCAAGCATTTCAAGGAGAAAACTATGAAGTTATTAAGTCAAAAAAACAAATAGCAGAATCATCACAAAGACAAGTCCACAGCCAAATTTTGAAAGTTCATTCAGAGTCATAATTCCAAGCTCTTTTGACCACAAAGATTAATTCAAATAGATTCATCGTTTCAAAGACTTCTTTCAGCACACGCTCACAGCCCCAGAGCACACTGTATAGTGCTATGCTTTGAATTAAGACCAAGGACAGAGCAGGGACTCAAAAGCCGCTCTGTCAAGCTCTTCTATCAATCAAACATTTGGGCATTATTATTATTCAAACCCACATAACGTGTTATGAACACTTTTCAAGTCTCTTCACTGTAAGGAACCAAGAGAAACACACAGTACTGTAGGATATTATGACAGATAGACCTCAGCTACTTTGCTGAAGAAGTACACATAATAATGAAGGTGAAACATATCAAAGTGCTACTTCAACATCAGTGCTGACATTTATTCCATTACATTACCCAGGGAAACATTGGGCTGTAGCTTTTATGTGACATTTATCTGACTTGAAGTAATAAGAACTTAAGTAATACTTTTCATGTAACTTCCACTACTACTTCCACTGCTTGTAATGACTTATAATAGAGTACATTTAGTATCCATTTCGTTTGCCCTGTCATGTTGTCTACAGCACAGCCTGTAATTTGCCTTTTTGTACCCTTTCAACAGCAAACAATGGTACAGATGAAAACTTGGAACCAAGATAGAAAGAGTAATCTTTAGTTTTGTGTGTGAGTTGTAGCTAGCAACAGTAAATCACTCGTGACAAAAGTAGCAAGGGACAAAGGACTGTATGCACTCCTAATCTTTTCTTATGCCAAGTATCACTCTTCACGTCCTGTTTGTGGTGTGATGGAAGACCGATCAACACACAGGACAGAAAGTGGGCAAAGCAGACGACTTGTATGACGACTCTGTGTCTGCATCACTGTGCGTACGTTAGAGGACAGTTAGCGGCAGAGTACAGATATTTGATATAGCTTTGATCAGTGACTTGGCTGAGGCTGTAGGTTGTGTACAGGGCCGTGTTGGTGTAAGTAAGCTTCTACTGGAAAACAGTTTTAGTCTTTCCTGCTACTTTGTTGAATGTGGCTCATTGTTTTTAACTCCCCCATTTAACGTTTATGAGCAATATATAAATATTTCAGATAGGGTTTATAGCATATTATAATGTAATTATGAGGTAAATAATGTATTATTATATTATATAAAGATATGTTGTGTGTTTACTATCATACAGTGTTTGTCAGCTATTGAAACTTCACTTCTCCTGTGAAGATATATTTTATATTCATGCAGCAGTGCTTTACTATTTTGTTCTTTGTTTTTTGCCTCCAGTTATGGATTCACACAGGAGTTATAGTTTATTGACAAAAGCATTAAACAAATGTAGCTTACAGCTGCGTTCTGATGTGCTATAAAGCATTTGTTAAGACTTTATATACTGCTTAGAGAAAGAGAAACTCCAGGAGAAGAGCTTTACTTAGAAACTTTGTCTCAATCACACAGCGCACACGTGCAGTACCATGTATAAATACAAAGTGTGGTCAGAGACTTCCTCTCTTATACAGTCAGTCTGTCGTCTGTCTCTGTAGCTCCGACAGCCTGTGTGTCATATGCACAAACACACACACACACACACACATCCACCACGCATAAAACCAGATCCTCCTCCTCTATGATGTGGAAAGCAGTTGCTGCCCACCCATGCGTATCTATGGCAACTAGCCTGCGGTGAGTTGACAGGGCGGGACGGTGACATCACTGGTCTCTTTCAGGATTGCCACAGAGATAGCAACACTGCCAGACACAGAAGGATGAAGAGAGGACAAGGAAGAAGGAGAGGGCGTGAGGGAGGGAGGAGAGGCACTGCGAGGTCATGGCCTCAGCTTTCTCTCGCTCATACATACACACACGCAAAACACCTAACCAACTCTGCAGTAAAGACAGTTAGAAACTGATTATCTTTAAAGTATTTAAGTATTAATTATGTAACAATGTACTTACTGCACGCTTTAAAATATCCTACACTACAGTACATGAGGAGCAGGAATAGGTACTAAAGTCTGTTAGGGCGGCATTATAGGATTAGAGTAACATTCAATGCAACTTAGCAATGTCACCACTTAATTCTTTACCTCAAAAAACAACACTGTGCACATTTAATGAGTATTATTTTATGGAGATGATGGTGGGAAATACAGCAGTTTGACCATAGAAGGAGCATGAAACAAACCAGCTCCATCATGTCATTTCGTCTCTCTGTGCGCTCCCAGTTTTGGGCATGTTGGTGCTTTGATCACTAGAGGGCGGCAGACACAAGTGCGTTTCATTTTCCATGTAAGATAAAATACCATATGTAGGGTGGACACATTCAAAGACGGTGATCCAATCCAGTCTCATAGTCATGGAGGACATGTCCACCTCTGGAAGAGGTGAATACTTTTTAGATTGTATTTATTTATTTTTTTTGTGGTGATTTAGTGGATTGCATTATGACGTATTGATTATTTGTGTACAGTCTGCCTTCCTGCTTTCATAACATCTACTTCCTACTTTCCTTCCCATCTTTCTCCATAGCCACTACCATTCCTACTTACTCTCTTACCAGCTCAATATGATAAACTCATTAGGTGAGTCCCTACAGGGGTATAACACATGTTATTAGAGTGGTTTTTCACTTGAGGTGACAGGTCCTTCTCACTGGGAAGGATTCAGATTATATTAGTCAGGATTTACACCACATATTCCAGGGTCCTGAAAAATTTAAAGGGACAATAGACGCCAACATATTTTTAGCATTTGCCTTGTAGGATTCTCCTCACAATACAGTGTCTGAAGTGGTATTGAAGTAGTAGGATGGGAGACCTGCATCCTTCTCCCTCCGGTCACAAATCTTGTTCTTTGCCCATTTTGGCAAGACCTCATGCAGCTTGCAGGAAGCAGAAGTAAAAGCAATTTCCCGCCAGAAATGGGGGAAAAAGGAAATGAGATAGGGAGGAGCAGGGAAGAGTAGCCAGTCGAGAGTCGACGGGGTACAGACATCTGTTCTGGAGAGAAAAGACATAAGCGAGGGTAATCTCCAACCTGATGGACACGATTAGTGACAAACACTGTGCAGTCTGTACACACGCTTGAGAAAACGCAAACTTTTTTTAAACTGAATACATCACTGAGCTAGCAAACTGATGTCACTACATTCCGGTTATTCAAGAGGTATTTGTGTCATTGGCTCCTGTCTCATAACTGTCTGCAAACCATTCATCTTTCGTGCAGCAGTTTGTACTACGACAGAGGAGGGGAAATAAAGACGTACAACACAGCTAATAAGGTACAATAGACAGCAGCTTCCTACATTTTGAGCTCTCTAGCTGTCAGTTCCATCAGAGGCTAGCACTGTCAAAACAACTTGCTGCTGGTCAAAGTTGAACATTACCAACCTATTTCTGCTACTGTCATGCTACAGCAGAGTCTAGCAGGTCATTTGCCTGATCTTTTGTTTGCCCATCCATTTTGTCAAGCATTTACTTTAGGTATTTTTGTACACATATGGCTGTAAGAAATTCCTGTCCAAATTAGTCCGCAAATACATTTCAAGTAGTGTGCTTACACAAACTGAATACACATTGTGGTGCGGTCCTTGCAGCTCAATCCAAGGTTGGGTGATTGTTTCTCATACCAGCAAGGCTATAGGTAAATATAGCATGTACAGTCCAGCTTTACTGTATTCATAAATAACCACTGCCTCGCTGCTGTTAAGACTCCTATAGAACAAAATACAGATATAAAGCCTGAGAAAATGTTCAAAAGTTAATTAAGAAAAGGTAAGAGTGGTAAAAGTGACAGCATAAGTATTGTGGTTCGAATAAGTCGCTTTGACCTACTTAACGCTACCTCCAAAATGCTATAGGTATAAATAAAATAAATAATTAAACAGCCAAGTCACTCTCAAGTTTCAGTCCAGCATGAACCAGATATGCTCCATTATAATGGACAATAAGTTGTGATAAGACGCTCGCTCTGTCTTCAGAATTGACAGCGGTCTTGAAATACCTTTTGTGCACGCTGCTATATTTGTTACATTCTTGCCGCAACAAGAGACAATGCGCCGCTGTTTTTGAATACACAGACCCCTGAATCGTTTGATTTCAAGGAACGCTGAACGACCCAGAGCTGTGCTGATTATTTTTTGATCCAGACAATGGCAAGGTCACAGTTATAAGAGGCCGATCCAGTCTTATCTATTGTTTTGTTGTGTGACAGATACGGCCAACATTGTTTTACTTCTTGCTGCAGAACAACTCTGCTGCGGCTCCAAGCCGTTACACAGCGTCTGCAGTGTGCGTGCTAACAGCTCTGCTGTATTCTCTTGCAGAACAGATGTTGATCTCAATGCAATTACCTGATAAAGGTTATACTTACAGTATATGCATAATATATCATAATGCTAAGGTTCCTGAAGGTATGTATATATCAGTGAAGAAGGGTACGGTAACAGTACAGTTCTCAGGTGGCAGTATAGCATCCAAACATCACACAGCTGATGCTGAACTGGCAGACAATGAAGTGATGAGTGCAAACTGCCAGGATTTGTTTAGTTAAACCTCGGTGATCAGAGCCAAAGCACCAGGTTTTTCTGGCAAACTTTCATTCACCGTTGATTGTGGCCTGCGTTTCCCCTCAACAGCTTCAGATAAAATGCCTCTCCTGTGGCAAACAGTACAGTCAGTACAGTGCGTATTAGTGTTTGTTCATGATCACCGATGCTGATATGATGAGTGCGCCCAATTGGTTCTGGAATACTGTGGGAAGGCCGACCGCTCACGGCATTGTTACAAACTTTAATATCTCTTTTACACGCACACACTCGCACACGCTGACGTAGAAATTCCTCGCGTCCCAGAGGGGTGTATTCTGAAGTGTTGTGAGTGCTGGCAGTGAGGAAGCAACCCTGGTCCTCCTCCCTGACCGCTTCCTAGAATTGTTGCTACATCCATCTCTTAAATGTCCACATGATTGCGCGCGCGTGTGTATGTGTGTGCATACATAAGCCTATTTTAGCTATAATTTTAAGAATGGCACAGATGCCTCGAGACTTTCCTAACCAGAAAAAAAATCTTCTGACAAAATAAGTTTTTTTTGGTTGCTTAAAATTAGACCAGATCTGAACTATTGGAGCATCGGATCAGAAAGCTGCCATATTAGTAACAGTAATTAGTAACAATCTGGGTTGTTTTGGAAAGTAGTGATTAACATGAGGGCTTTTTGTATCTCTCACAAGTGTGCAAAGTCAGGCTGACTGCTTAAAATCAGGATTATGTGATTACTTACACTCTAAAAGATACTGATACTCACACCTTCTGCAAATAGGATAATGAGCGCAGGATTTATAGTATGGATCATGTCATTTTCCAGCGTCAGTGTCAGAATAATCTCACTCAACAACTCAATCAGGATAAACTGCATAATTACAATATTACACGACAGAATTACTGAATTTATGGCCACAAAACACTAAGGTGGTTAAACACCGAGGCTACTTCAGTGTTAAAATGGAACAGTGTTAAAATGGAACTTGTTTTTGTCTAACCTCTGAAAGCTTTTAGTAACTAGTGTTAAATGCTACTTTAGACTACGACCTGCTGATGGAGGATTTGTGCATGAAGCCAAGCTCTTGGCCAGATGGCCATACACTTTTTACTCATCCGCCGTCTCCGTCTGGTCATTTCATGTGTTTGGAGCATCTGGATTGTATCCAGATCAGAATTATACACTTCAAAAGGCTGGTGTAAATGCACCCAGGAGGTGCTGAGAACAGGCTGAAATATGATGGCCAAACCCAGGTGCTCAGAGGCCCATTGTAAGCAGATGTTATACTGCACACTGTATGTAAACTCATCGCTCTCTCTGCGAGCTACAACCTAAAGAGGGGCTGCATGCAGTGTTGCAAATCAATTTAATGCATTTTAGTTAGAAGTTATCATGTGTACATGCAAGGCAGAAGCAACCCAGATCCAAATTTACCCTCTTACAAAATCCTTTTCTTTTTTTTTTAGCTTGTTTGAGTTGATGCATTTTTTTTCTGTACAGTCCAACAAATACCTTGATCCAAGTGTTCCTGTATTTGTTGTGTTTGCAGGCTGGAGTCTGAAATCGGTGCTCTTGAGAGCGAAGAGTCTCAAATATCAGCCAAAGAGCAGGTTCTACGTGAACGTCTGAAAGAGACAGAGCGCTCGATAGAAGATCTGCAGAAGGTACGAACCATATAGAAGCTTGTATGAGCTTCTGTCGAGCTACAAACTGTTTGCTATGAAAGATATATGCTAATGCTAAATCACTCTGCTATGCTTTTACAGGATTCTTTTAGTTCTTGAAATCTGTTATCGGTATCTTGTTTAATTACACTATAATTACTTTGATTTTTTTTCACGTATTTTTTATTAAATTAAAAAAAAAAGACAAATCTTTTGCTGCTAATTAAAAACAACTGTGCTAAATATACATGAGATTAATGAAGATGCTTTGTTTGTACAAAGGAGTTAATCCTTAGTTGTAATTATTGTTGTAAATAAATAATTATTGAAATGCAGAAGAATATATTACTCTATATTACTGCTATGATTCATATGGACTTCCTCTTGTCTCTCTTTCAGAGTCTGATGATCCAGGATGGAGGTATGAGTGATCACACACACACACACACACACACACACACACACACACACACACACACACACACACACACACACACACACGCCTACCTCATTGGGGTAGTGTCCTCCCCTGAGTTATTGTTGTTTCCTAGCAGTGGGGTCCCTCTCTTTCTATTTCTGTGTGTGTGCATGCAGAAGTGGATAATAGTCTCGCTGAGGCAGGGGAGATGCAGGCCAGAACACGCTCTTGGACCCCCATGGACGCACACATAGACATACATATACCTGCACACAAACCCACACGGTCAAACGCACACAGAACCCGGCTCAGCGAGACCATTGAAGCTCGCACACACACGCACAAGGCCATGACTCTGCAGCCTGCAGTCGCTGGCTTTATCCCCCCCTATTCACCATCAAGCCCTGTAAGCCCCTAAAGCTTTGTTCCTGCCATCACACACACACACTTCTGCTGCATAAGCACTGAACCTCAGGGGTGCCAGAGTTGCCGTGGACACAGAAACAGAGAGATGGGGAGCGTTAGATGGTGTGTGTGTGTGTGTGTGTGTGTGTGTGCAATAGGGGCGGGTAGGGTCACTCAGGGGTGTGGTTAGTTTCTCTAATGGGGGGGCTGGGCTGTATGTGTGTGTGTACATTTTTGCATCAGGGTGTGGTTACACATCACTGAGAGGTAGGTGTGTGTATGTGTGCATACCCAGTGTGCATGTGTGTAACAGTGCGTGCCTGGCGAATGAGTGTGTACGCGTGTGTTTGTTCTCGCTCAGGGCCTCTAACATCCATCTGACCATGTGTCATTTCCCCTCCTGTGCTCCTGCTCACTAGATGCCTCTGGCTACATGTCCGCCCCTCTCTCGGACTGCACGGACCCAAATCCTGACCACCTCGTCCTGGCCACGCAGCCCCGGACCGGCCCTCCTGCCTCTGGAGAGCACGCCATACCAAGACCTGGTAAGACAGAGGGTGGAGAGGAGGGTGAGTGAGGGTAGAGGGAGGGAGGGAGGACAGGAAAGTTTTGGGTCGCAGCCAAGTCGGATTACCAGGACAAACTCACGCGCACATGGAGGGTGGACTGGCACACATACGCACACATCTGGACAAACTGAGTCAAATCTCATCCGAACTTCAGCAGTTTCACATCCACGCTCGCTGAGAGAAATGTGCGGCCAACACATAACTCATAAACACATAACGACACAATACACTTCACTATATATACTGAAAGCACACTTACATCAAGCACAAGATCAACATTTATTATATAGGTCTTATTAGTTATTACCTATTAGCTGAATAATAAGTTAACTAGTTTGTTTCATGTATTTAATGCTGCTGACGTTGCAGTGGGGAACAGCTCTATAAAATAAAACCACAGCTTACGAGGCAGTGTGATAAAGTTAGGCAGCTGTGTGTATTATCTGCACTAAGATTTATATCAAAAGACGTGTGAGAACATAGCTAAACCAGATATGATTGTTCTTTTCATTATTTGGTTGATATTTACTCTGCAAGATGTACCGAAACCATACTTTACTGCAGAAGCAGATGTGTTTATAATCTCAGTGTCCATGTGAGGTACGGTGAAATAAACTCTTTTTGCGCATTTCTTTAAAGGAAGTAGTAAATATGCAGACGTTGTCACTAATCTAACTTTCTACGTAACTTAATCTCACAAGATACCTGCAGTTTATTAGAAAGTAGCATCAACAGGCATTTTTTTCTTGTTTACTCACCTTCATCTGTGATGTGCATCTCTAAAGGATAAAGTGAAGGTAATGTTTTGTGGTTTACTAATTGCATATATAGCAGTTTGAATATCAGTTTTATCAGAGAACACTGTGTCCCCATCCTCACGCTTTAATCCCTCCACCTTTTCCTCCCAACAACCCCCACCTCCTCCACTTGTCCTTCCCCACCTCTTCACTTTTCCTTCTACATCAAACCCCTCCCTCCTCCCTGTGTCTCCTCCCATCCCTCCCATCCCTCCCTTCCCCTAACAGCAATGTTTGCCATGGAGATCAACGTACAGCACGACCCACAGACCGGCGAGCAGCGCATCCTGTCAGCCAACCGCGTTAATCCCTTGGATGCAGCGTCACGTGGCATCAAAGTCTATGATGATGGAAGAAAAGTAGTCTACGAAGTCTCTTCCTCCGGGGGTGTGTCAACCACCACCGTGGAGAACGGCTGGAGCTCTGCGCAGGTTGACCAGCTGATCCAGCGAGCTGCAAGACCTGGCGCACAAGGAGGAGATGGCAGTCAGGTGACAGTGACCCTGGCTCCTCCGCAGGCCTATGTTTCCCCAGCAGATATCGATGATCTGTCTCCGCCCTCCTGTGCCCCGCCATCCATCCCTTCAAGCCCACCTGCCCAGGTCACTCTCCAGAGGGAGACCCGGCTTGGCATGATGCCCCCATCACCTCCCATTATGACTCAGCCCACCTCCTCGGCCCATCCAAGCTCTGAGCTCACCTCCGCACCCCAAGCCACCGCGGAGCACCCTGTCACCATGGTGTTCCTCGGCTACCAAGACGTTGAGGACACGAGTGAGAGCAGGCGGCTACTTGGTTTTGACGGCGCCGTGAAGGCCGAGGTAGTCCTGATCGACGAAGACGACGAGAAATCGCTGAGGGAGAAGACGGTCACTGACCTATCCATCATCGACGGCACGGCGGCCGATCTCGTGTCAGGACGACCGGCCACATCTGAGGGCGCCAGCACGGAACTGTCATCCGATGGCCGTGAACCTGACAGCACCTCTTCACCCCCTGCCAACGCTGACGCCAACACAGCCCCCCCACCCGGCCTCACGCCTTCCACAGGTACAGACAAGAGGAAACGCTGCGAGTGCTGCATCCTCATGTGACTGATTCTTCTCCCTCTTCCACCCTTTTATTATTACCCACAACACCCCTCTCTTTTCCTCCGTCTCTGGATGGTTACTAACAGAAGCCCTGCCTCCCTCCTCCTCCTCTGGACTCTGGTCGGCTGGCACACATGCACGCACACACATGCTGTGGTCTGACCTTTGACTTTTACTCAGTTATGTTATTACCTCTACATCTCTGCTCTTTTGTCACCCTCTCTGTCAACATGGAGTCTCTGCCCTCCCGCCCACAGTCTCCACAGACAACACAGTATATTTCATGAATCTAAAGGAAACAGGCATGAAGTTGTGGTCACGCTGCAACTTTAGTGGTAATAAACAGACATATAGATGAAGAAAATTGATGGCTTAAACCAGGTCATACGATACTACTCTCAGTGGTCATTAAGACCTTCCGGACAATCAGTCACGTTGCCATGCTGTCTAACCAAACAGTATGTCTGGCTCTACGGACAATCAACCAGCTCATCGCCTTTTAATAAGCCAGTTTATAAAACACTCAAAAAGACTTAGTCTCAGTTATTTCTTAATATTTATCTATTCAGTCAATTCCCACTTCCTTTTCTCTCGACGGATTCTCTCCTGCTGTCTCCAAACTTACACAGACACACATAAACAACCACACACACAACTTACTGTATGAACCCACCCACTCCTTGTTGTACAGACTTTCTCTGACCAGGGCAGAGAGGACGGTACTTGTTGCCTTGGTTTCTTTATGTGCCTCTTCATTCATCCACACTGATAGTTCTAACAAAGAAAATAGAGATAATTAGAAGCTCCTATTAGACTTTTATTTCAGTTTGCTGTTGTTACCTGAACTTTTTTTCTTTTGTTTTGAAACTTAGAAGGCTATTGAATTGTTGGGATGCCTGTTTCCGTGGGAAACTTGAGGTTTTTGACACTGTAGTTAGTAATAACAGGAGTCTCTCTCTCTCTCTCTCTCTCACTCTCTCTATCTCTCTCTCTGTCTCTCACTCTCTCCCCCTTTCATTTTGTCCATTAACTCCAGCTATTCCACTGCTGAGGTCATTTCCTCCTATTCTAGTACTTTCTAACTCAGCAGCCAATAAGAAACCGAGGAGCACCTTTTGGCAGCCAGTAGGATCAATACAGCCAACTTTTCCTGTAGAGCACAGGAAGGTAACGGCAGCTTAATGAGCACACTCTGGCAGCGAAGGAACACGTCTTTCCACCTATGAAAACAAACATGGGTTACCACTAACAACCTGGGCACAAAGTTGTGAATAATCAATATTAACAAGCACTACCATGTTGCTAAATTACAACTATGACAGCTGTGCTCATATGAGCTTTTAGAGAATCCATGTTCATCTTTTTGTCCATTAAATTAGCTGCAGAAGGCAGCCAGAGATCTATTATACTCTTTCAAAGAGACTGAAAACACTGCCAGCTCTCGCTGTAGTCACCAGCCAGGCCCTCGTTTACAAGGGTGCTACAAATAATGTGGCCTGGGTGTCATTATAACATCATATATATTACACTGTAGGACATTTACTTGGCTGGCTTTCAGAAAAGCTCTCAAAAGGAGTAATCATCCTCATTCTGTTGAATGATAATGGATGCTCTGGAAGGTTTTTGCTTCATTTGAAGTGTCTTTGATGGTACATGGAATAGAGAGGATGGTGATGCTCAATAGGCATCTGGTGAATTGATTTCTGGAGAATTAGTGACTTTGCCATTGTACGGTACAGAGAAATACCTGTTTAGTGTGAAATCAATAAAGTTATATGGGCCAGATATGTGATTGAAGAAGATGTCCGCACATTTACAAAGAGGTTAGAGAGTCTCTTTGGATCCAAATGTGATTAGGGGGTGTTTTTGTGGCTCAGGTGTGACTGTAATGTCCTTGGTTTGTGTTCAAACTGGGTCTTCATATAATTTATTCACATCAAAAAAACTATTTTTTTTTTCATACAGAAAAAATGACAGTGAATACTTCACTAACCTAGAGTGACCTGAAGTGCAACACTTTTTGTTTCTTTCGCTTCAGTCATTTGTTTGACTGCTTGACCGTTCCTGGCCATGAAGTACTAACTCATAAAAAGAATGAAAGACAATAATCCTTGGCAACAATTAACATATTTCCAACACTGAAAGGACAAATTAGTTCTTTCCTTACAAGGCTCTGTGCACAGCTTCACAATCCCACCTCTAAACTGTCCTGTAGGTCGGCCTCCAAACATACATGCTTGAGTGTGATTGGCCATTGCTGCTGTAAGTCAGTCGAGCTGGCTGTGTGATTGGCCACCAAAAGGCCCGCGGGGGGTCTAGTTTCCTGTGTAGATAAAGAATGTAAATATGCTCTATATTCTATTTAGTGATGATTTTATTTTCCACATCTATATAGAGATCTAGAAATACTTCTGATTATAATGGGTACGAGACATTGTTCGGATGTCCTGCGATGCCATATCACGACTGTATGAGTGCACAAACGCAAGCTTTGTATATTTTCATTCTTCTAACTTCACCGCTTTGCTGTGTGTAATCCCAATATTAACCCCTCACAACTTTTTCCCCTCTTCTGACCACCCACCACCTTCTCTGAACTCTTGGCGGCTGCTACCATTCCCAGATGTGTTACGGTGGACCTCGAAGGCATCTGAGGATCGTAAAACATTGCGCAGAGGCAGGATCTTAAATAGCCATATGAGTGGATTTGCATGATAGCCTATTAACTACAAATCACATTCAATTTACATTACTGTTGACCATTCCCCAAGTTTTTACTTTAATTCCCTCCATACTGCAGTAAATCAATCATATTTTTTTATCAAGTTGAAACTCATCTGTTGAATACCATTTTTACCAATAAATGCTAGTAAATTCACATATTTTTCACCACGTCCATGTTTATAGTTTAACAGATCTTATAGGGGGGGAAAACACCAAGATGGTTCTACTGAGCAGTTTTGAACACATATTTTCCCTTATTAAGTCTTTTTGCAGCAAACAGACTGCAAGGCTCGCGTAGGCTGGGAACCATTGCTCACGTTGTCCTGTTCAGTGTCCCAGATTGGCCAAAACATATTCACTGCATGACTGTTTGGGTTTAAAGATTGAGGATGCTATGCAGAGAAGTTTATTCTCGAACATGTAGTGTTAGTTTCCCCAAGGTGTCATGCACACACCTGATGTGCAAACAGAGCAAAGAAGCACTTACCGTACGGAGCTACAAAAGGAAATGCAATCACAATCTAAAAAGAAATACAAAACAAGAGAGACTCAGTTCAGGTTAATGGAGCCTGACCAGTCCGGTTTGCCTGTATGGGTTTGTGTGTGTGCGCGTGTATTTGATGTAATACGAGGAGCTGTACATGAACAACAGACTTGTTGAGTTTACCAGCCCCACTGCCACGCCTGCAGTACTCCTCTGACTCTATAGAGGTCTCTCATTTTCTTGTCTGCCTGCCCTCACGGTTGTATGGACTGTTAAAACAAAAAGGAGCCATTTTCTATTGTTCAATCTTCTCGCTCTCTCTCTCACTTTCTATGGTTATGACAACTCACTCTGTCACACTCTCTCTCTCTACTCTCTCTCTCTCCTCTCTCGCTCTCATGTCTGTATTCTCTCTCTATCTTTGGTCAATAAAGCTGAGTTTCTCCAGTGCCCCCCTGCTGTCTCTTGCTTGTTGTTCTTTCCATCTGTCTCTAACATTCACTTTTTCATTGGCTGCTGACAACAAGATCACAAGCTATCCTTAATGCACCCCTATCTGTTGTAATACCCAATGCAACTAACGAGTAAACACTTGCACACACACCACACACACGTTTTTACACTTAAATTTAGGTGCTATTATGTCCAGCGTTAAGAAACATTATTGTTATTGTTTGTTCCTGTGTTAATTATTTTTCCTCACATTAATATTAATTAAAACAGGATTAACAACAAATCAAATGCAGTCAGGTAAGGAACTCATGTTCAAAGTTGCACCACAAACACACATTAAAGTCCAGTTGTATAACCGTATTCCGTAGTCATTTATTCAAGTGAGTTTGAAATTGGAGCCAGATTTACAGAATCACTGAGAGTTTCTTTCTTTAGAGTACTTCAGATTATTTAGACAGAATTCGCTTCATAATCACTAAATTCAAGTAGCATAAGACATAATAAAATTTTGAAAACCAGCTCCATAAAAGATTAATGGAATTCAGTAAAACGAATGAAAAGAAATATCCCTCATTATCCTAATTACAATTCTGTTCCTACTAGAATTATTAAATCCCAGACTAAATGGTGGCTGTACAAGGATGTGATACATAATCTCTCTCTTTCAGTGTGACTAGCCTCTGCTCATGAGAAAGTCTGAGTCTGTAATATTAATGCAACATTCCTGCAGGGACCCATGCTGCGTCTGTGGCATCTAATGAGTTTACACACTGCAAAAAATATGGAGTCGGTAGCGCCATATAAATAAATAGAGGGAGACGGGAGGATAGCTAGAGTTGAGAGAAGGAAAGTAGGAGGGCATCGATAGATAAATAGTTGGATCAATGTAGATACCCCCACATGCCCTAGTTTTTCAGGAGCCCTGAGGCGCCCCCTTGGTATCAGTACTAGGTAATGCAAAATACCATGCAACAGTACAACAACACTCACTGCATGCTCACTCATCTAACTTTGCTGATACCACTGACAACTCCACAGAGGCTCATCAGAGAGGATAAACAAGACTAGTTGAGGTGCAGAGGAACAAGAACCTAGCACACTACAGCGCTAAACACATGTAGGGCACAAGGAACAGACCACAAACACAATGCACTGTGGACATGTCAGGACACACACATCTCCCGAAATCGTAGATTGTTTTCTGTTTATCCAGTACAGTACAATACAGTCACATTGACAGATAGTGATTCATTCTGCAGTCGTACAATGTCGTCTTTCCTTTGATAATGTGTATCTGTTTTGGACAGGGAGTGTTTATTCTTATTTAAAACACACATGATATGACAAGGGCCTCACCACAATCACAACGCATGCTTCCCTAGAGGACATAGTACAACGTGATAAATGATTATATTAGAGACGTCATGACAACCAGCATCTGAAAAACAGAACTAGCATTTAAGCAGCCACACACACACACACACTCTCTCTCTTCCTGCACAGCGGATGGGTGTGTTTTCCGTGATAATAAACACTAATTGATTTATCATAAGACAATGACAGTCTGGTGTTTTCAACAGAAACCAGGACTGCAGATAATTATCACACAGTCTCACAAGCATACACGACGATAATGCATGTGTCAAAGGTTGAAAATATATATCACTGTCAGTATGCATCATAAGATCGTGTTTTGGACTGCTCGAGGCCACGGTAATGTGGTTCATTGAAAGGGAACTAATCAGAAACTTATAAACATACACAACATATAACTTATACACACAACATATACACACAATCGGTAAAGTAGTAAATGAAGTTGCAACAGAAATGTTATCTGAATTATTATAATAATTATTATTATTAGCGTGAGCCTGATTTATGATATTCTGAGTAACAAGAGAGCCAAGTCTTATTTTTCTGGTGTCCTAGGAGTAGTTTTATATGCTACTACCACTGCTGAGGCTACTAATATGGCTGCTACTATTACAGCCACTACTACTAATACTGTACTAATACCATAGCCAATACTACCACTACTATTCCTACTACAAATGGTTGAAGAACTGTTCAGATCTTTTAAAAGTAGAAATAATACAGTGTAAGAATACACACTTGAAGAAAAAGCACGTATTGTACAGAATGGCCTTTCAGAGTGTTATAACATAAATAGCTGCCGTATGTGTGCAATGTATGAAAAAGTACAATATTTAGCATTATATGCTCAGAAAAAAACAGCAGTTACAGAATGAACCTGTTTTGATTGGTTCGTGTTGATATTTTCAGTCGTGACTGAATGGTGTGTGACTGTCAGGAGGATGATACGATAAGATATGAAATCAGATGAACTTGAATCCTCGTGGTAGAACCGAGTCACCGACACAGCAAAGAACACAATAATTTTACAGTTAATCACACAAACATATGTGCAGGTTATGCAGTTCAATAGCTATGAATATCAACGTATTTACAAGTCAGATGCTGGTTTGCGTCATTGTCTCCTTACTGCATCAGATTTAAACGCGGGAGGCAGATGGATTCACATGCTTGTCTTTAATTTGCAGGATGCCATATTCTGTGCATTTACATACAGGTGGTGGGCTAAGACAGGAATACAGGTCAACAACAGGTGTAGATGAATATGAAAGAAGATGATGTTTAACATAACTGGTGACGTTAACCCAAATTTTGTTTTATCCTAATCACCAGGGGTTACCGTGACAACAGAAAATGGGTATCAAGCTCCCATTCCGACCAGACATCCTCACACTGCCATGGTGAGTAGTCTGTATGCATGTGAGTGTGTTTTTATGCATATCTAAGGCTGCAATCACCTCCGAATCCTGTTAGTGGAAAGACAAAATAATTCTACACATAATGTACTCACACAAAAAAAGCTTTGTGTGACAACAAAAATAGTGAGGTGCCACAGCAGGGCATGATGTGAACTCTTTCATGATGCAGCTATAAAGAGGGGACTATTTGTTCACCTCTTACGGGGGATTACAGGCTTCCGAGCCACAATTTCCATTATCCATTTTTCACTCACTGAAATGGTGTGTGTTCAGTGTGTGTGTGTGTGTGTGTGTGTGTGTGTGTGTGTTTGAGTGAGATAGTGAGACCGTTTCCAACCAATTTTCTTCTTTTCTTTTCTTCTTTTCTTATTCTTTAACAGGGAAGAACAAAACCACAATGTTAAGAGAGTTTTTTTTCCTCTCGTTTGTCAAATGCAGCAACAAAAGACGATAACAGTTTAAGAGACGGGCTTTAAGAGCAACGATCACCAATAATAATAATCAAAAAACAAAACAACAAATGCAACAAACAGTGACACATCATATCTCTGGATGGGATTTGTCCATGTAGACTTCAGTATCCTGCACAGAGCACTGTATGAGCCTCCACACGTGGACTGTTTGTGCTGAATTAGACGTCTGCTGTGGAGCTGGATGTTTGGATGTTTTTGCCTTTCAGTCACATTGTTTCCTTTCTACAGGGGCACAGTAGTTCTACAGAGAGATGTCCTGCCACGATGTCCCGATAGATACAGTAGATCGTTGTATATTTATGGCACTAAATTTAATATGATCTTACAGTACTTTGGGGCATTTTTATCTACTATGATAACAATTTAATACGATACTGTAATACTTCTACAGGGAGTTATATCTGGCCATGCAGTGTAGTTTCAAGTTTATAGTTACCATATTATTCCCATATGGCACATTTCCTACAGTATGTTGTATATTTTGATGTAGGGTTTTATATATTTTTTAGCACACAGTCGTCATGGTGTACTAAAATAGTTATTTATTCATGTTATTGGTTGGTAATTGGAGTATTTATTATTTTATTTGATGATAAAGGTTGCTGTCCTGGACCTTCTCTTGTTCTCAATAGTGGGCTAACTAATTAAAAAATACTACACTGCCAGTAAGTATTCAAAAGTAGATGCAGAATGGACCTCATTCTTGCCGTCGTGTTATTATAACTGATGCATTAGAACATTTTGCATCATGTCTTATAAACTAATCATAAGTAAATACTCACTCTGTAAACAAACAGCAAATATGATGGGGTGAATCGTAGGATAATTGTCTCTTCTTTGTCGTCCAGATTTAGTATCATGCTTCCATAAAGCTGGGTGGGCTCCTGAGAGACAGACTGAGAGTAGATTGGTTGAAAATCTGTGCAGCAGAGGCAGAGATAACCTGAAACACAGCCGGCCCAGAAACACTGGATCCTACACTTTCCATGATGCAAGCGGGTAGCATCTTTCATTAGACCCTTCCTGCTCAATGATACCCTGCTGTGAAAACCTCACACTTCAGGTTTGCAGTGATGGTTTCTTGGTATGAATTATTTGACCTTAATGACATCACGAGGGTCATTTTTCAGCCTCCTCCAGCGCTACATCATAGGCATTATACATGAGACAGAAAGCCCCTTTAAATGTAATAAAGTAGCATGAAGTGGTGTGTGTATATATATATATATATATATATATATATATATATATATATATATATATATATATATATATATATATATATATATTCAAGAAAGTCAACTCTACTTGAGTAAATACAGGCTAGCTTAGTTAGCACCACCACCACAGGTTCTGGAGCATTCTGAGTTTGTTTTGTTCCTCTGAAAATGCCACCTGAGCACATTTGGGTGAGAGAGGGGGGCAATAGAGCTGGAGGTGGGGGAGACAGGGAGGTGGGGGAGACAGGGAGGTGGGGGAGACAGGGAGGTGGGGTCCAGGAGCAGGGGGCAGGGAGGGAGGAGGTGGTGGCTGGCTGGCTGGCTGGCTGGCTCGCTGGCTGGGCTGCAGTCAGGTTGTTGTGCAGCTGAATAAATGAATGAAAGGCGGTAACCTGATCCGCGCGGGTCGGCCTCTTTGTGCTTGGCTGGGGCTCGAGCTGGCGGCTCGCTCTCCGATTGTCTCTGGAACGGGACAGAAAACACTCCCGGGACCTCGCGAGCCCTGCATTATTCAGCGCGCGTGCCTAGAAGAGAGAGAGAGAGAGAGAGAGAGAGAGAGAGGAAGAGGAGGGAACAGTCGGTTGGAAAAGCTGGCGCGTAAAAGGAGCTCAATGTCATCCCAGTTACAGGCTGCCGTTACCGTTATTACAGTCTGAGACCTCACGCGCATCCGTACTCCTCCTGTCCGTTTGTTTCTCTAACGTCCCGCCGGTCGTTGGTGCAGCAGCTGCGACTGCCTCTTTTTTTTTTCTCACGAGGTTGAACGTTGAAGAAGAAGACAAAGCACAGAGAAGAAGTGTCCGTCACGCCTCCGTTCAAAGAAAAAAAAAACTAATCCCGGTTATTAGCCGTTAATTAGTCGGTGGTAAGGAGCTCCGCGGAATCAGCGCTCTGCTACACGTCTCTCCACACACAGGTAGATAAAGTATTGCTGTAAACATGAGAGAAATGTATGAAAGCTGAAGTTTAAGAACTCGCAGCAGGGCTTATTCAGTGAGAGTGTATTCATATCTTAAGGTGGAGGGTGTGTGGGCTCCATTGGGATGCCTCTTTTTTTTTTTTTGTATGCTGATGGTGTTTTCAGTTGTGTGCTGGTTAATAGAAGCAGAGCCTGTAATTACACTGATTGGCTTTAAAGTGGGGAGGGACACAGGATACTGCACCTCCCTCCTCACAGGAGAGAGAGAGAGAGAGAGAGACATTCAAAGGAGGTCAGTGGACCAGACTGCTTGCTGCAGTAGTCTCCATATCTCTCTCCCTCTCCCTCTGCTCCTCCTCCTCCTCTGCATCACTTTAACCCAGATATAGAAATGACCTTAACCTGGTTTTCATCGTCTATAAACTGAATGACTTGGCAGACACACAGTCTTCTTGGTGCTCTTACCTGTCACGTCCATCACCTGACAAAAATATATGTATAACCTTTGCTGTTTGCCCATATTGATTTTTTTTTTCCAGTGTAGCTGCTCATCCATTTGGTGTCATCATCTAGTGTTCAGTGTGTAGTGTTTACTTGTGATGTGTAATAGTATTCCAGTGAACACGCTCTTGCTTTTGTTAAAACCGCCGTCAGCACATGGTCAAGTGGCGGTGCACACATTTCAACCGCACCCCGACAAAAAAAAGAAGCTCTCATTCTGTATTTTACGTGCACATTTCAAAAAGGTGAAAAGAAGAGGCAGTCACGACCGTGCCGGTGTGTCACAGAGTACAGTAGCAGCCGATCAAACCCCCGCCCCAAAAAAAGAAAGAGAGCTGGCACATGTTCAGAGTAACACCACCTGAAACCAGACTTAGTTTGTTTGCTCCAGATTTCCTTTTGCTTGTCTTTGCCTGGAGCTGTTGCCAAGCAACTTGCGTTTTTCTTGACTTTGACAACGTTTGAAGGAGGGATGGACTACTATCACGCTGGAGGTGATTGGCCGACGGGTTGAGCGTCGGAGGAAGTACCTGGTCACCTTTTTCTGTGTAGCTCAGTGATATCTGTGACCACCTGTTCTGAAAATGCACACTCATGGTGCAGAAATATTCCAGTTAAATACAGTAAAGTGGACCCCGGCCCTTCCAAGCATGAAGCAGACTCTACGGTGGCTGCAAGACATTAAAAAAAATCAGTGTTTCGCGTCGACGACCAGCACAAGACCACAGGGGCGACGGAGGGGCTCCAGAAATCCAGTGTCTCTTTAAGCGTTCTCACAGTCGCTCTGTAACGAGATGTGCTCATTTCTAGTTCATCTCGGATTCCACGGCTTTTATTTACTCAGTCTGCACCCGGTTTACACAGCAGTGCCTGTAAGAGAGACAAACACATCCACATGGCGAGAGGAGGCATGGAAGCCAAAGACTGTACAGTACAAGGCAATAAAAACACTGATGACATTCTGGTCAGATTTGATCAGTGACATTTCAAATCGAAGGCTAAACACAGTCGTGGTGAAGCTTTTGATTGTGCCATTGAGAATAGCTCATTATCCGCGTTTGCTGTTTTTGTTTGCTCATCATTTGAAATTACTAGCTGATTGTTGGAATAAAGCAGCTAAGCAGCAAACTGCCAGTTCAGGCAGAGTGTTTGCCAATACCTCTGCCGGGCCTGCGGATAGAAAAATCACAGCCAGCTCTCCAATTTGATTAGATAGTCAATGACAGGAGGTACCGGTTACATACTGAATGTCCCATTGAGACACTCAGTGCCTGTTAGTGCAGCTCATGGTTTGTGCGTTTGTGCAGTGCGTGTCGTACATTTTCCATCCCCACCCCTCTCAGCACCATGGTCTGTGACAACATTGACAGGAACAACAAAGTTATCAATGATGTCTTCTTCCTCTGAACCTCTCCCTCTTCCCGGAAAGCACACACACACACACACATATAAAGGCACAATATCGCAGGTTACGTAACAGCTGTGTGGTCGATGATGCTAAAGCTTGGGCGAGCCAAGAGTACACAGGAGGTGGAACTGAGAATGAGGTACCCGAAGGAGAGACGGGATGAGAGAGGCCGACGTGGTGACAAGAAACAATGAGCACTAAGGAGAGATAAAGGGCGGCGCAGGTGTGTGTTTGTCGGCGGCAGTTGGAGCGGTGAATGTGAGGCGGCGAGTGGGGAAAACATGGGGGAGGGAAGTGGAGGATGCCGGTCTAGGAAGTCTGTTCAGTCTCACGCGGCTCCAAGTGTTGTTGACATTAACTGGCTGATGGCCGTTGAATGGCCGATCTGATGATGGGCCCCCACTGGCTGTCTTCCAGGAAGGGAGTGATACTCCGCCTCGTGTTATTGGATAAAATCCAAATAATTACATGGACGCTAATGTCACCGATCGCGTTTGTGTAGTTTCTTTTTAACATTAACATGAAGCATGCCGTCACCTCTCGGTTCACAAATGTAATGTGTGCGCGATCAGCTGACAATGAGCTGAACACATAAATAGGAAAGTTGTCACTGGAAATCATGTGACTGCCCCTCAGGCCAGCTGTTAGACTGAGCCATGAAAATAATTTCTCCCAGCATTTAGGCTGATGTTTGTGCATGTCTGAAGTAGCTGGAATTTTAAGTGGGATGTGGATGACACTTTGTGGCTATTTATGTTCGGCCCATGGGAGTGGATGACAGCTGATAGTGATATGTGTGTGTGTGTGTGTGCGCACCTCTCCGGTTTATTTATTAACTTCTTTGATTATACAGCAAAAAGAAGTCACCATGACAGAGCAGATTTAAAGAGGTGAGGCACTTCTCAAAAGTGAATTTCAAGCTGTTAAAATTTTGGATTCTTCCAAATCAAACCAGGAAGTGGAAATACACTGGTATCGTATACTGGTATTGGTATTTACTGTAGGTCTGGTATTGTCTGAGAATGAAGCCGAATTGCTCTCTTGTTTTCACTTCATTATTCAGTCAAATGTTGTGTTTGCGATTGCTGATCAGGAGTGACCGACATCCACAGGTCAACATCAAATATACACTGTTTCCCATAAAGTTGTAATAAAATAGTTTTTCCCATTCTCATGAAACGATGTGATCAGTTCTTGGTAGTCAAAGTGTATCTTCTCAAAACTTTATCGATCAATCTCTTCCAAACATATCACAGTGAAAATTAAACCACAGTTAACCTGATGGGAATAAAAAAGAGGACCATGTCTGAAAACAAAATCATTCCAACTTTATGGGCAACAGTGTATATGTCAACAGTCAAAGAAACATGTCAGAGTATAGCTGCGTTAATCTCCTCCATGCTTGTTGCCATTTTCGCTTGGCTCTGGCACAAGAGGACTTCCTCGTTCTTAATCCTGCTTACAAAACTCTGATTGGTTCAGCTATTTGTCCAGCTCCGAACACACATTTGATATTGAGATTCATGTCACTTTGAAAATGGTGAATGAAAAATATTTGAATGAAACACCAAACAAGGTCAAAGAGCCATTCCTTTTGTCACATTTTGTCACTTCTTCGAAAAGTATTTTGTCCAGTGTTTCGGTATTCGTGTTCCACAGAGGAAGAGAACTGAAGGGATGCAGGAAATGCAACAATACAACCCAGCCATGTGATGGCCACCATTATACGACCTCCACCACCCACTATTGTCCACAACATCCACCGACTATTGTTGTGCCGCGCAACAGAAGTCATTCATGCAACACAAAGCAAAAGCACAAACCACCTGCTAGCATAAATACTGTGTTTACAACAGAGATGCACAAACAGACAATGAGAAATGCAGCCCAAAAATGCAGGGAACAGGACATACCGTAATCAAGAAAAGAAAGAAAACTGCCTTTGAACTGAACATTTCTAACTTTTAGAACTACATTAGGTTAGTCCCCTGACAGAAGCAATGAGCTGACTCATTTTTTCTCCATGACAATTTGCAATAAACAAGAGCGATTGATTAAATGCTAAAGCACATCTTTAATCTGTATCTCTGGGGAGTCTAGGGAGAGGTTGACCTCTAATGTCAGGGTTTGATCTCATAACACTGCTGTGTTTTGGTGGTGAAACGCTGCAGAAGTCTCTTTATCACATTCCAGCTTTAGACTGGAATGTCAGAATACCATTTGAGGCTTTAGGTGTTAACCAAATGTGTGAGTGGAGCTCGAGGGGCG
This sequence comes from Nibea albiflora, assembly GCA_014281875.1. Lineage (NCBI taxonomy): Eukaryota > Metazoa > Chordata > Actinopteri > Sciaenidae > Nibea > Nibea albiflora. Next base: position 8,409,019 of record CM024803.1, read on the forward strand.
CCATCGTCTGTGTGGGTGTTGTCGTTTCTTATCCTTGTGAGAGCCTGGCCAAGCTGTGGACCTACGAAGTCAGGGCAGTTTTAGGAAGTGAGGTCATTTTGGGTAACTGTTCTCATCAAGGGTTCAAGAATTTTGATTTGTGGTCAAAAAGGGAGTATCCATTTAGCCGTGCAACATGCTCTAGACCAGTTCAGCTAGCTAAACAAGAAAATGAACACTAAAAGAACATAAAACATGACGAAACTTACATCTTTCAAGATTGAAGTCAGGTCACAGTAGAGGTAATGTTATTGATTCATAAAGTTTGAACAGTTAGCAGTCCGTAATAAAATACTCACACGTGTTGCCATCAAAAATAAGCATTATCCACTCTGTATCCTCTGTACTCTGAGGCTGAGGACCAATGTTATGAGTCGTGCTGGTTCTTTGACATGGTGTCAATCAGTTTGGAGCCAAGGGGTGTTTCAGCTTTTTGACTTATAAGTTTTATAGTCTATTAAATCATACGATTATTGCCACAATTAATTAAATTAATTATTTATTACCAATGAGAGTTTGGCCCGGACAAAGCCTTATTGATCAACCAATCAGCCAACCAACCAAAAGGTGTCAGAGCTAGAACAGATCTCTCACCACTCTCAACGCATCAAGGACATGATCCGTAGTATTTTTTGAATCTACTTTCAGTTCCCCTTGCCTCAAGAAAAATCTTTATTTGGAATGAAATGGGAAGGATTGAAAAATTTAGTAGACCTCTGCGGTGCAGCCCTCACTCTCTCACTGCTGTCATGATCACAATTGTTCTCAGCTGGATAAAATAAGTTCAAGGATGTTCCTGAGGGTTGTTGAAAGGTTGATAGGAGAATACAAGTACAAACTGAATTGGGGTAGATAAGGTGGTTGGACAGTAAATTACAACACTTCATCACGAAATTACTCCAGGAATGTTGCGAATGACAGGCAGTTTAGCAGAATCCGAGGGGAGTTTTCTGGGGCTGAACTAAGTCACTGGAAGGTTTCTCATGTATTTGATTTGAATCGTTTTGATGAAGTGCCATTTGGGGATTTACTGGGAAAGAATCAGCTGAGATATTCTCTGTCCTAATAACATTTACACAAGCAGAGACAGCAATGAGTTCAATTTAAAGCTCCTCAGCTGATCTTATTTCAGGTCATGTCGTTCTGACTCTCTCTAGTCCTGTGTTTGCCTTCTAAAAATACGCAGACGCATCTTCATTTTCACCCACGGAGTGGTTGCTGCCACATTTCAGATGATATTCCTTTGAAACCACAGAAAATAGCACTGAAAAGTGGGAAATACTGTAGTCATCAGGCTTGGACATGTTTGTTGTCACGAGGCTGTTTTCTTCCTGTGTGAAGCCTCCATCCTCTGTCTAAATACTGCAGGCTAATGAGCTAGTTTCCTGAAATAGACAGGTGATTAACACACTGCTCTTCTCGCTGTGAGGCAAAGCAGCGCTAGTTCATGCCACAAACTAACACCGGGAAGAGGTCCGCTCTCTTAGGACGACACCGTGAATACGGTCTGCCTGATGGTTGCGAATAAGCTAATGCTATAGATTGTTATGGGCTGCTTATGCTGTGTGAGCTATAGCCATGCAGCATCAAAACATATGGACGGGATGTTATTTATAGAAATCTGCTACATGATCAATCAACTCATGCTGAGGTAGAGTGCACCGGTGATGGATAATAAGGTCAGACACCATTCCTCATAAGGTCACCATATTAGTTAAGTTGTCTTTGTGTAATAGCGGTATAGTTTGACTATTAAGGCTACTCAAGCTTTCTAAACATAGCTAGCTGCTATCCTAGTGAGTATTTGTATCACAGCGTCAACAGTTCTAGGTGGTGCCCATAGTCACATGTGATTCACAGATGACGCCTCTTATTACTCATTTATTAGGCTATACGCCGTTTCCTAACTTCCATGTGAAGCTAATGTCCTTTTTTAAACTCCAGATCACTGAAGGAAGCTTTACATGTCAGCTTTGTCCGACCATGGTATAATTTTACACAGAACCTTTAAGCCACGCCATCAGCCCGTTAGCTGGTTACCCTCATTGTGTGGTCTCTGCACAGAGAGTCCTGCGGGACAAAGTACTAAAATGGGCTGATTCACGCTGGGAAAGGATTAGAATTATATGCTCTGTGGCTTTTACCTCACACACACACACACACACACACACGCACGCACAGAAACAAGAACAACCACATCCTCGAAAACTCTCAAACTCAGCCATCCATGCCCCCCCCAACCCCCCCACCGCCTCCAAGTGAAGATTTATTTTGTGTCCGTCATCTTATTTCCTGCACAATCTTCCTGTTGTTATTTCTGATTCGTTATCTCATTCCATGGAGGCTCATGTTTGTCTCTCAGTTTCACTTCTGAGATGACTTACAGTAAACCAGTAAACCCGTTTGGAAGTTTAGGAAGTTGAACTATGAGATGTTTTGTGAGACTGGAACTATCTATACTGTATGTTTAAAGGATTAGTCAGTAGGATTTTGTGGCATCTAGTGGTGTGGTTGCTGATTGCAACCCCTTTGGATCACCCTCTCCGACCTGATGTGAAGGAGAAACTACGGTGGCTGTGAAACACACGAAAAACACAAAGACCCTACCTATTTTTTTAGGTGATTATAAAACTGTGCATTATATTCCATTTCTAACAAAGTCTCTAAATAGAGCCCCCAAACTCTGACACTCTGGACTTTCAAAGGGCGGTGTATTGAAATAGTTGTGGTCACCGAATCGCTGTTTTTCACTGTGGCGTTTATGTGCGATGTGATATGAAACCGAGGGAATGATAGTAGACAGCGAGTGCTGGGTCCTGCTGGATTAACAGCAGGAGAGAGCTGGACTCTTACATAACCAAGGAGGGCTGAGGAAAGGAAGAGAAGGGAACACACACAAGCAAAAAAAAATCAGTCAGTGTCCTGATAGCTTTGTCCTTTTTGTCTTTAGATTTTCTTCTTCCTGCTGTAAGTGGAGAATCACAGGTAATATGACAGAGAGTAGCTGTGGTAGAACAGTGTAAATAACTACGGTCAGGCTTTAGCGTGAGTTTGAACTAGAGCGAATTTTAATTTTAAATGCAATACTTTGTGCCTTTTTTTAACCCATAAATCCCTTCAAATATACCTACATGTAGGCATATTTTCACATAAAGTGTGCGACAGGGTCACTTGATGTTAAATGTGGAGTATTATATGTATTAAGCTGTGTTTGACAGTCACAGCTCTGCAGGCCTGTGTAATATCTAACCCTGTTACTCATCATTTAAAATGTCTGATTCATTTTGTTGATTGACGCTAATCAAATTACCTAATTACACTGCATTGCTTTGTAGCTGTTTCTTGGCTCATGCTGACAGACGTCATTAAATTACTTGTAAAATGATGTTCAGTCACTCATTGGCTGCGGTGTCATCTACAGTAAACTGTAATCGTTGCCACGCGAGGCTGTTCAGAGTCATCAGGACGACCTCAACGTAAAGCCCAAGACAAACTTTCTTTCAGCCGTCACATCATACACACGCAGTGCGCCATTTCTTTGGGTAACAAGCCCAGCGAAGCACAGACTGTTTTACTTTCACAGTATGAAATATTGTTATACGCACAGATCTTGGCTCCGGTCAAAAAAAAAAAAAAGAAGCAGTACACTCGGTGCTTTTAGTCAGCCCAAGATGTAACCCATAATGGATGGCTGTTCAGTGTTACTGCTGCTACGCTGCGTTTTGTCCCAGATAGTCCTGTACTTGTGCTCCGAGTCTTAATCTGGCTCTCTGTCCTGAGAGCTTGTGCACACAAGCAGTCACACTCTTTGACTACGGACCTTTCCGCTAAAGAAGAGCCCTCCATCTGTGAGCATCTACATGTGTGTGTGTGTGTGTGTGTGTGTGTTGTTGTGGAGTGTAGCATTAGTATTCAGGCTTGAGAGTCTCACTGAAGCGCCCGTCGGGCCCTTTGTTGTTGTTTCATGAAAGGGTCTTAGGGGGTCTGGGCTGTGCTTAAATGGTGTCATGAGAGACTGGAAAAAAAGGGACACAAATAGTTGCCATGAGTCCAGACATGTGGCGCATTCCTCTGTAACACTCGGAGCTCCAAAGGCTTCTTAACATGATTTCAGTCTGGTTGTTGTTTCAAGCTCTCTGGCAATGGGTAGGTGAAAATCGCCTTCATTATTATTCCTTTGCAGTGCTGCAATATGCCGTCACTGTGCTCGTGTGTGTGTGTGTGTGTGTGTACGTGCAGATGCACAGTAGGCACAAACCTTGTTGTGCTAGTGCTTCTCAGACAAGGATGGCTCATACGCTTACTGATCCTGTGCTGCTTGGCTGTGAAGTTTACTTCCCAGAAGTCCTTGAGTGAGTTGGTGGACATCTTTTCAGTGCCGCTAACAGCTAGCCATCCATTAGCTCAAGCCAGCCCCAACACATTTCAGCTCTAGAGTGTTGTGTGTGTCTATTCTGGATTGGCTTGGTTGTTGTCTTGACTATTTATTTAGCCAAATGTTGACCCCAGTGGACCTCACAGCATGCTGTCAGTAGCCTGTGATTGTCTGTGTGCTTCAGACTAATGCAGGTGGCCTCTACTTTTTGGTGTATTTCCTGTGTTGAGGGGCATTTCCATGGATACAAGTAAGCGCAGCTTCCCGGTTTCCTGTTTAGATGTGAGCTGCAGGCCGTGATAGGCTTTTATCCAAAGTTCCTTTCCCTTTGCAGTATCATTAGTTTTTATTTCATAGAAATGTCCGCCGCTCATCTTTAAATGTATTGTCACTGTCTTCATCAGGATCCACAACCTGGAAAATCTCAGTAGTACAATAAAATAACTAACACTCTCCCCCTCCAGTCAGAAATCATCATGAACCATTCCATACAGTGACGAATGTCTGATATCCATCAGAATCAGGTTTTGAATAAAGAGGAAAACATACATACATACAGAGCCGCGCTTCATTTTAGCATTGTTAAACTCTTCTGTTTCCAGCTCTAACGTAACGTCATTTCTTCTAAGGCATTCACAACCTTTAGTGAAGTGAGTCTCCATTAATTATACAACACCTACTTTTAACGAGGCCAGGGAGCTCTCATCTCATTTTGGCCTTGTGAATATTTGACTGTGCTAAATTAACACCCAAGCGGAGTACTCTGCCCGAAAACCTATATTTTGAATATCAAACACTCTCCTTCTTCTCAACCTTGCTCCTTCACGGGCAGAGGCATTAGCTCTTCTCTGTCTATTTGTGTGCTCGGTGTGACAAACTCTTTAACTTATTCCCCAGCTTCGCTGAGGATAGTTAGTGTTAGCGAAATTACTCATTTAAATTGATGCAACCCACCCACGCAGTTGGACACAAATTGCATACCCTGGAGCCATTGCAGGACATGACCTAATAACTAAAAGAGGGAGTGTGAGTTACATGTTGATCACATCTTTGAGTTTCGTACCGTAGGAGCGAAGCCTCCTGCAATTTGTGCTCGCACGTCATATTTGTGTCTTTCTGCCATACTGCAGTGTAAGTGTGTCACTCGCCAATCAATCACCATCAACTGCGATGACATAAGACCGCTGCGGGCACTGCTGTTTATCGACCGGGATAGCGTTGACCCAGATGCATGTGATCGCACGTAGAATAAACCGTCACATATAGTCCTGCTGTCCTCCTCACTGTGTCTTTCATATTCAAACAATATCTCTTTTCATCATTCACAGCTTGTCCATTACTGGTCTCGTTAGCTCTTTCCTCTATAAATCGCCAGCGCCGGCACAGTGACCATCACAGGTCTCTTTGTGAGTTACGACACACATGCAGAGGAATTGAACTCCCCGGCGCACGTGCAATAATTGGGTTACTGTCCCAATTTTTCTCTGACCGATTTCTCTTCATCATGTGAGTTATTTCTGGCCCGGGAACTCACCAAGAACTTGATTTGTCATTTTAAACACGGGCCGTTAAAGCAACGGGGCTTGTTAGGACTGTTGCTTGAGTGGCACGGCTCATATTTAATGTTTTTTTGTTGTTGTTTTTTTTTTTTGCCAGTTAGCGAGCGGCTACTGTCCGCCACACTCTGACAGGATGCCCAGCTGTCAGTGCGCACGCATTAGTTTGTGCAGGAATTCCTTTGCAGCCGCAGAGATAACCTCTCTGACCTCTGGACCACCCTGCTCCTCTCAACACACTCCCCTGATTTCAGTCAGTTTCTATCAGATGGATATTGGCAGGAGCATTAAATCTAAAGTTAGAGAACCCGTGCTTTGTGGAGGTCATGCAAAATGTGTTTCGAAGTATTGCGTTTTATTTCACATTTAATCAAGTGGACCCCCAAAAATGAATGGTGATACGTCAGCCTTGATATTCAAAAGAAGACATTAATTAATTAACAGTGCTTGTGCTCTCGCTCCATGCGTCTAACACCTTGTTCAACCTTTCGCAGTAGAGAGGAGGAAAGAGGGTAATTAGAGCAAAAGTAATACCCAGAGAAGAGGTAATACATCATGGTGTCAGCCGCTGTGGTAAAACTGCTTTGTCGTTGCTTATTTGGCTTTTATTTAAAAAAAAAAAGAATCCTCGTAGCAGTAACTGCTGAAATGCAGTTACCTCGCCTGCAGCGCCCATCCTACATCATTTAGCAGCGGCTAACACAATATTGCTAATTGAGCCTGTAAATTTGAGGAAAGTGTTTCCAGTGCGTCCTGATGTAGTGTTTGTGAGCAGAGAAAGTGAACCATGACTCGGGTCAGCTCTGGTTTCCACTGGCCTGATCCTATGACCCAACAGGTACACACAAACACACACACACACACACACACACACACAGACCAATACAGATGAGTAGCCTCAAAGTGACCCTGAGATGTAAAAACGTGATTTTTGGCAGTGAAGTTAGCAGTAGCTGATGATAGCTTACAGCTAAGGTCAAGTCAAGGTGGGCAAGTCTCTGAACAGCGTTAGAAGCAGCCTGCTCTCAGCCAAAAGCACTAATAATTATATACTTTGAGGGTTTTAAGGCAGGATGAGGCAGCAGGTATTTTATTTTTATTAAAAAAGCCTCCATGAGGGCCTGAGTCAACAGTCCCATACTGATGATGACAGAAGAAAATATCATTACCTTCCTTATCACCGCCTCCCTCTTTCTTCAGTCATCATCTCTTCATCACCGCCTCCCTGCCTACCTCTCTCAGTCCTGACAGGAGCTGTAGGTTAAAGGGAAAGTGGGCGAGCGACGTACACACTGAACCAGGGGGAAAGAGAGGGTTTGGTCTCACACAGGAAGGGAGGAGTGGGGAGCCACAGGGTGGATGTTTTTAGTGTGTGTGTGTTTGTATGAGGGCCTGCACAGACGGGGTCTTTGTGCAGGAGGGCATCTGGAAGAAACACACACACAGACACATACACACACTTAGCCCATGACATCACAGCTTACCGAGCGGCCGGCAGGAATGTTACTCAGAAAGGAGAGGCTTTGTGGAGGAGAGGAAAGAGACGGGAGGGGAGGAAAAGGAGGAGAAGAAGAAGAGGAAAAGGCTTGGCTAGGGAAAAGTCCGGCACTCCCACTATCTGAAACAGGACGGACCGAGGCTGAAGTGAACAGAGCAAAATAGGAAAAACCGATAAAGTTTACTGAAAGAGCGCAGATACGTGGTAGAAATTATTTTAATATCACAAAACTCAAGGAAACTTTTTTCAAAAATTACACCATGGATTTACAGATACCTCTAAAATAGACGAATCTACAGCTGAGACACTTGTCAGAGCAGCAGGTGAGTACTGTGTTTTACTTTGTAGAGATGTGAGACAGTTGTGTTGAGCTATTTAAGGTTTCTTTATCAGCTTTTCTGTATTATAAGCGAGATTATTTTGTCTTGTCGAGGAAAAAAAGAGTAGACGGCTGCTCCACAAACAGCAACACCCAAACAGATGTGCTTTAAAAGTCATATTTTTTAAATGAAGTATTGGTGTCAAGGTTGAGATTCTGGTGTTGTGTTTGTAAAGGTTGTCCAGATGTTACAACGTTGTAACGTTGTGAGAACTGAGCGCACGCTTTGGGCTCTTCACACCGCGTCCTGAGGACCACGCTGGGTCTCTCTCCTCTAGCCCGATGTTTATGCCAGCTGTTTGCTCGCTCACCCAGCCCACCTGTCTGCCCGCTGACCAAACACTTCCCCGCTACGTGTCAAAGTAGCCACACGCTTAGTTTGTCAGCGATGTACCACCTCTCTTATTCGACCGCCTGAAATCATGAATAAGTCCTGGATAGCGCTGTTTGGCCTGGGTTCATCAATCCAGGCTGCTTGGACATGAACACCGGGCTAAAGCAGCACCAGGCTCCGGTTACTACACAGGATCATATTAAACCAGGAAACAGAGCCAGGAACGCTGACTGCACCGGGTTACACAGGAGCTCAGTGTGTGCGTGTTCATGTGTGTGCTGATAGAAGCCTATGACACCATACTAAAGGCATGAACACTATGTTGAGACGAAGAGAAATTGAAAGACGGAGAGACGGAAAGTGCTGTGTTCACTTCCAGTCAGGGAGTATTCATATTCTGGCAAATGCGTCCTAGCTTAGAAACCCCCCCGAGGGTCTCAGGCATGCAGCCCAGTGTGTATGTTTGTGTGTTTTGTGTATCAGAGTCAGAGCGTAATCATTTCCAGATGTGATGGGAATGGGGACAGCGGAGAATGAGACAGCATTTCACCAGAACATAGTTAGCTGACTCAGACAAACTTATGACTATATTTCCAAACTTGTCTCCACTTTCCAGTGAATTCATTGATACCCACCCATATAATAGTGACCTTAACACTCCCAGCTACATTCTAACTTTAACCTGTGCTCCTGGGTTAATATAAAAGGGGAACTAGGCTCAGATTTTATGCACTTAATCTTAGCTTTAACACCAAGTCCAAGCCTTAAAGTCGTGTCTTAATCTTCACTGTGATCTAAACTTTCTGCCCAAAACCTAACCCTAAATCTCCCTTACCAACATAATCCTATAATAATCCCATAATCCTCACCCAAAATTGAATTTAATACAAATTTAACACTCTAAAGCCACGTCCTCACCCTCAAATAGATCCATAAATTAGGAGGGCTCCCTAAAAAAAAATGACCTTGCTTTGTAGGGTTTTCCTCAACTTTTTGTCCTATTTTGGAGAAACCACAAACCCAGCTGACACATGATGGTGGGGAGGATGTGACTGCTGTGACTGTGTCACTATGTTTCACATTCGTGTAGGTGTTACAAAGACGTGTGCATAGTTACATGCTAATATTTAGCTCAACGTAACAACACATTCTGATGCTTTCAGACGTTCAAACAGCCCAGGTAGGGTGTACCGTGTCCCTCATCACAAGTATTAGAGTCTGAGCCTTGAGGACAGCCAGCTATGCCTGGAATGTCAGCTCACCTCAGTGAGAGTCAGCAACACACACGTGAATACACACCTCCTATACAAGTACACACACTTGAAATAACACGCTCACACCACCACGCTCTGCTGCACATTCTCCTACACACTCCTTTTGGTGTGTGTGTGTAGCAGAATAGCATTGCATATGAGACATTCCTCTACTGTAGTACTGTTTTCCTGAGGCAGTAACAGGATATCCTCCCCCTCTGTACTGTCCTGCCTGCTGGACACACACACACACATTTCTGCACATACACATACATACATACACATACACATACAGTATATACAATGGGTCAAATTTAACAAGACAGACGACCTCGTATGTGTGTGACTGTGTACATAAGAGTGCCCACTGGTCCTCACATGGCTCATATCATCAATGGGGTGAAAAATCATTGGACTTGGAGATGAAAGAAAAAAAACACACTCCCATCAGCCTCAGGTGCACTTTGTGTTTGTGCTAATGAGCAACAATTAGCATGCTAACACGCTAAATTAAGCTAGTGATCATGATGAACGTTACACCTGCTTGGCATCGTTGTTGTGGCGTTGTCATTGTGAGCATCTTGGCATGCTTTATGGATTCATCCTATCCATTCGTTGTTCCTGCATTCATTGTGGTCAGGATCATTTATATACGGTGTAGGCCTTGCAGTGACTAATCCCTGAAAACTGCAAAGAGAGGAAGAGGAAGCAAGACAGCATCTGGACGTATATTTCATACAGGGAACAAGCGTATACGTAGATCTACCAGCGTTGGACCCATTTATGTGTGACTCAAGTCTGTTGCATAGCTCATGGGACTGATAGTGAATAGTATTACGTCGATGTCCACATGATCAGTGATCTCTCAGTGTGAGGGGAGTACGGTACAAAACATTATTGAAGTCCTCTGCTTAAAGTTCCAACATATTAATCGTAAACAATGAGTAGAAACACCAAGTACTAGTGCACTGAATATATACAGTAATCATTATTAGTTTAACTTGTGGTTTTTATTATGCCTGATTTTAGGGGGTGCTGCAGTCTCCTCTGAGGCACTATTTCCCACGTCCATGCATCGATAGCCTGTCAGTCAAACTACATGCATTAATATGTTCTTTTATTCTGTCCTTTCAATTGGTATCATGGTTTATAGGTTGATTTGCTGCATCACTTGTAGTACTATTGTATTATGTACTTTTATTGGAGTGTGCTATTCCTTTAAGAGGATTTGTTTTTTCGGACATATATACTTCATGAGACAGTGTTAAGTGAGGAATTTGCATGTGACTGAGCCAGATGGGTCACTAAAATTGCCCTCAGCGAAATTCTTTTTTTTTTCTCTCTCTCTCAGTAGAAACAAGAGACATGAGAATAGGAGGGAGGAGAGAGGACTGGAGGCAGGGGTGAGGAGGATACATGAGAGAAGGCTTTTGAGGAGAAGCAGGGTGTTATAGTCGGCCATGTGACTTCACAGACCACAGAGAGAACAGAGGAAGCAGAAGAGGAAGGAAAGGACACAAAAGAAGAGCAGTAAATTGGGAGAGAGGGGATTCAGCGGAAGAGGGGACAGCGACCAAGAAAACCGAAAGGGAGGGAAGGGAAATAATCTAGATTTAGGGCTAGTCCGCCCTCTTCACATTGATGCTAAGCGTGACTGAAATCGAATTCTGTAGAAACACCTCAGGCTGAGGGTTAAATGGCTGCTGGTGGTGTGTCTGAGAGGGTTAAAAGCAAAGACTTCCTTATTATGGCCGTGTGTGCTTTAACTGAACAGTGTTCCAATTCACTGAAGTGATCCTCATAAAATCCCCCCGCACGCACTCTCACGTGTTACAAAGACGGTGGTCAACAACCCCTCGCGGAGGTAAACACATCCTTGGAACAGAGGTGTAATGGGTGCATGGCAGTAAAACAGGAAGCCAATAGATTATTTGTTAGCAGGAACACAAAGGTCGGTAAAGACTGGAGTGTGTAAATGTAGCTTCTTGCTAACGGCGGGCCTGGAATGTGTCGGATGGGTGGTTCCGAAAGACGGAAGGTCACAGGTTTGGTGATTATTGCTTCATACGGGTGTTGCACACTGATGATATAAAAGTGTGTTAACTGTTATTCGTCAGTATTACACATCACTGGATGAGACGGTTCCTCTTTTTACAAAATGAAGTCACCTCTGTTCGTGACAAATCTGACAATGTCATTTCATTGCATTTTAGCATCTCTCTCTAATAATCAGTTTCTACAGGCTGTGGGACTCAGCGGGGAAATTTGGGTTTTGGAAAACATATCCTCTCCTCCCATAACAACTGCTGAGGATGTGGCCTTGAGCCATGCACTTCCAAAAACGCATCAGTGAAACTGCTCTGCGAACAGCTGAGGCTGCAGGGAAGATACAGGGAATGTGTGTGTGTGTGTAAGGGAGCAAGTATGAGGCTACAAAACGTGAAATGTCTTTAAAGCTGCAGAACCTGAAGCATCTTTGCTGACTCCCTTGAAAGGTATTATGCTAAAAGTGTCAGATGAGTGCCAGGTAGGATTCACATCAGGTTCAGATTGTTAATCAAGAGATGAAATAAACAGTTTGAATGGACTGCCAGGCAGGAAGAGTTTAGTAGAATTATTCATCATACAAATTCATCCACAGAACTGTGAGGGTCAAAGAAAGAGCACTCTGGAAGATTGCTATGTTTCTGGTCTGTCACAAAGTAGCAGCATGGGAGTTGATGTCCCCTAGTGGTGGGAACCAGTCAGAACACACTCCTGCTGCTGCAGAGGTTTATCTTAACACACTGTAGTACTGCAATGCAGACAGACAAATTTATGTATCACGTGTGTGTTTACCAGCTTATCTTTTTAATTCCCGTTCAAGCGAACATTGTTTTCATTAAAGCGATGATACGACGTACACCATCTCTGAACCGTGTGTCTTTTCTTTGTTTGTCGATGCAGAAATCGTGGCGCGCAGCCGAGGATGTCAGTGACACACTTCCAAAAGAGAGAGCCCTGAAGAGCGTCAGTTTCCAGGAATCGGTCAGCGTTATCACTGACAGGCCTGCAACCATGGAACTGGAGAGCCAGCAGATCCAACATGGCTGCCTCAGCAGCCCCAGTAACAGAAGCCACAGTGCAATCGACAACGAGGTGGTGCAGGTATGAGCAAATGTTTTGTTTCCTCTGGAAAGAAGCAAAGATTCAAACCAAACACCAGATTTATTTTAGGCTGAGTGGGAGTTGTACCGGTTTTCTGTATTTCCTGTCACTTTTCTTTTTGTGTGTTTTAAAATAAAAGTTTGTGTAAAAACACATTTTTCATAGAAAATGCAAACCTTTGGATTTACTGTGATGTCCAGAAATGTCATGCAGCAGTGCCCCTTCCTATATTTACTGTGATAAAACAACTGTTTCATACATGACATCAGTTTGATTATCGGCTGTGTTTACAGGAGATCCGCTACTTGGACCAGGTTTTGGACGCCGCCTCAGAAACGCCCACCAACGGAAACTCTTCTCCATCAGAACACGTCAGACCCATCAGCATCGACGGAAACTCTCCTTCCGTCTGCACTTCAGCATCCTCTCCCATCAATCACCAGTCAGTCGTGGTGGAGGGGCAGAGACAAACCACGTTCTTTCACCAGGAGGATTCTGCCGTGAGGACCAACGGGCATGCGCAGGGCGATGAGTCGGGCCGCAGCGGGCCGAAGTTTGAGCTGAGAGCGTTTCAGGAGGAGAGACGGCCAGCGAAACTCTTCACTCCTGGAGAGGAGCAGCAGGTCAGGGTGACGAGGAGACGACCCACAGAGGAGGTAAACGGACGTTAGATAACAGATACAGTGTTCAGACACAATAACAAAGTCTTGAGTCTCTAGGATGATGTTAAGAATCCAGCCTCAGCATTACTACACGCCTGAAAATATGAAAATGACATAGAAATGATGTTTCACCATACCAATTTAAGTTATATATTTGTATTTTCTTCATAAGCAGGATTTTATATATAGCTATGACAAAAATCAGCTTCTACTACCACAACGAAGTAATTTTGAAATTGAAAGTGTGTCATAAATAAAGCATAAGTAGCACATGATGCCATGAGCAGTGCCCAAAAGGGCAGTTGTGGTCACATTTACTGTTTTTGCAAATTCTCTGTTTATGATCCTCCTTCAGAGCAGCTGACTATAACATGGCTTACTCAAGAGTATTACAACTTCTAGGCAAAGTAGTGTAAAGAATGTATGCCAGTGTCACTTTCAGTTGTTAACTAATATGTTATGAAAAGCGAATGCAAATGCATATTCATATTCTTTTCTCTTCCCTTCTTGTCCTGGTTTGTTATCTGTATCAGGTTCAGGAGCTAGAGCGTGAGCGTCAGGAGCTGATCAAAGACCAGGCAGTGAAGAAAAACCCTAGTATCGCCCAACGCTGGTGGAACCCCCCTCAGGAGGTAGCTTCACATTCGGTCTTTGTTTTGAGTCTTAACTCCGCTGATTTGCTGACAGACTGACCGAGTGGTTCTCTGGTTGGTCTATTCAAGGTTCCTTTGGAAGAACAGCTGGATGCAGAGCAGCTCGAGTCTCTCAAGAAATACCAGGAGAGAAAACAGCAAAGACAGAATCATACTTACCAATACACACAGGTAACACACACACACACACACACTGAGTGCTTGTTTTCTGTCTCACCTGAAGTTCTCCCCTTTCTTTAATTCTAACTCCCTCCCATCTCTTTTTGTAGCCACAGATGTCAGGTCCTCCCACAATGGTGACCTTTGAACCAGACGTAAACAAGAAGGTGGACATTATGGAGGAGCAGATCGACTTCTCGTCTGCCAGGAAGCAGTTTCTGCAAGGGGAGCCAGCCAAGAGGGACGTGGCTCCCCACATATACTCCGCCAAACCCTTCTCGAAATTCCCAATCAAGGGCAGCCAGGGGAGCAGTGACATTGTCGCGGAAACTGGAGAGGGCCGCGTGACCTGGTCTGATGAAGCTCTGGCAGAAGAGTTCACCTGCGCACGAGCTGTTATGACAATCCTGCGCGAGGAGGAAGAAGGCAAGGGTCGCTTCCATCCATCTTTTCACCCGGAGGAGTCTGACTCAGGATTAGACGAGCTGTCTGTCCGCTCTCAGGACACTACTGTGTTTAGCTTGGATAATGTTTCCGACAGCGGGGCTTCGCTACCACCTACCCCGTTGCCACTTACCCCGGTGTCACCGCCTACTCCTCAGCCCACCACGCCAGTCAATGGGCAGACCATTGGAAGTCCAACAGAAGATGACCTGGAGTACCATGCGGGGGTACTTGTCCAAAACGCCATCCAAAACGCCCTAGCATCTCAGAATGGAGACGAGTGGCAGCCATCTGACTTGAATTCTTCACAGCTGAGCGCCCCCGTGTCTCCATCCTCAGCTTCCACGAGTAGCCCAGTGCCAGTTTCGTCCTCTCCTGTGTCTTCTGCTGGACCTCCCAGTCTCCAATCACCTGTGTCCTCCAGTCCTGCTCCATCCAACCTGTCCCCTCAGCCAGAAACACGGCCAGACGTGAGAGTCTTCTCCCAAGAGAAACCTTCAGAGTCACAACAGGCTCAGCAGCAGCAGCCCTCCAGTCCAGCACAGCAGCCACGCCTCCAGACACCTTCTCCGCCTCCTTCTCAGCCCATCTCGCCACCACAGAGGCCAAGAGATGGAGGCCCCAGGATCAAAATCCAGTCCTCTTACGCCAGAGCACTTGCCTCATCTACCCCGGCTCCGGCTCCGGCTCCGACCCCTGCTACAACAGCTCCAGTTCCCAGGCCAACTCCAGTGTACCGTCCCCCTTCTCCTCCTAGCCCGGAGAAACCAGAGTTCAGCTACTTCAGCAAATACTCAGAGGCGGCAGAGCTGCGCAGCACGGCGGAAGCAACACGAGCTCCTGAGGCGGAGCCAGCCAGCGGCCCGTTCCGCCTGCGCTCCAAGAAGCAGCGGACTTTGTCGATGATCGAGGAGGAGATCCGAGCAGCTCAGCAGAGGGAGGAAGAGCTGAAGAAACAGAGGGAGACGCAGCCTGTTGTGGTCGTCCGCCCCAGCAGTCACGGTCACGTGAGGACGGGGATGCGGCAAACTACCATTTCCCCAGCAGATAAGATGAAGAGCAACAGCCTGCCGGCCAGACTCACTCTGTCAGCGAGGACTGCACCAGGTTAGTCAGTACTTTTTCTCATTGATGGATGCATGGGGCACCTGTTACGAGGTTGTTTTTCTAGCCATGCTAGCAGCGTGGCTCTAGGGATGCCATTGTCAGTCAGTCGTCTTTCGTGTGAAGTCTTCAGTTGAGAGAGAAAAACTTCTGAAGAACAACACAACAAAGTGTGCGGTGTCTAACTCCACCTGTTTTTCCGTGACGTGCAGGAAAGATCGAGAAGGTTCGACCCGCGCCGCCCGTCTCACCTTCACCCTCAGAAGGAGCCTTGTCTGACGCCGGCAGCGAGGACTCTGGAGGATCACGACCCAAAAACTTCATGCAGACGCTGATGGAGGACTATGAAACACACAAGGTGAAGAGGAGGGAGAAAATGGAGGACAACAGTGTAAGTATTTAAGCCTGCCTCACTCGGCCCATCACGTGACATTACAGCTAGTGTAGCCCACTCGTTTGTTGGTTGGTGCTGAATAATAAAAATAGAACGACGTAAACATCCTCATCGACTTCTGACCAAACCGCAATAACAAAAATGTGTCTCAGCGAGTGAGAGCATCAGAGACACGATCACAGCTTATCGCATTACGTACTCGTTTGACTCTTGTGGTTCAGTGGGATTTGTTAATGTCAACATGACTAAATGCTTCCATCCATGGCCTCTGGGCATTAGCAAATACTGTACAACACCAAAGGGGAATTTCCCAGCTGAAGCGGGACATGAAACTGAAAGTAAGGGCACAGACACATGGGGATTTTTGTCCCTCTTTACTCTCTCTTTCGCCCTTTTAACGCCACGCTACTGCCGTCAGCCTTTTTTCAGACTAAGCTGGAAGTGCTTTCACGTTGAAAAGAAATGTTTCATAACCAAAAAATGATGCCAGCGGTTTCACTTCTCCACCTGTTTTCTTAATTCATGAGCACCGTAGACTCAGTTCAGTTATCCTTTTCATCTCTCAAGATATTAAACTGAATGTACCTTGAAGGGTTGTTGTTGATCTTATCAAATCTCCATGACGACATCACGTGCTGACTATGTGTACTGTTGCTTCTCTCCTGCTGGTCGGTCAGTATGCCCGTTTGTTGCTGGCTAACGAGGTAACCACAGAGGTACCTGTTCACTCCATTAACTTACTGACAGGCCTGGGTCAGACTAAAGGGACAAAGTAATACACTCCTTCCTGAGTATATCTGGACTGTTTCCGTAAGGTTAAGACATTTGGTTTGATGAGGCTTATTCCCGACAGCATCGTAGGCGAGTCACCAGTCAGAAACGGCAACTCCCGGATGTGAAACCAGTCCAGAAATTACAGACGGGAGTGTATTATTTTTCTTTGAAATCCTAGACTAGGTGGATTCTGTGAAGGAAGTTTTCTGTCTGATCCCAGGTCTGCTTGTTGTCTCACTGCCTTGCTGTTTTTTGCTCTGTGGTGTTGGTGCTGCATGTGCTTGTCCGTGGATTTGGCGTGACCTTTGACCCCCACCTGCACCAGTTTTAAAACAAATTAAAGATGTGCACTGTTGGATAGCAGTAAAAGGTGCTGTTGGACTAAACACCTCATATAATGATATTTGTCGAACCTAAAGGACATATGGAGGTATCAAACGTTCATGTTTTCTAGTATGCAACAAATATATGAGCTTATCTGAGTTGTTAGAAGCTCGTAGCTTTAGTAGGTTCCGTGTACTCCACAATCTACTCCACCTTCAGCCTGGATTCCTGCTCACAAAGACATATGTCCTGTGTGAAGCTGTGGCTATGTATTTGTAAGTGTGTGTGTGTCTTGACATGTGTGAGAGGCACGGTGGTAAAGTATGGAGAAAGCATGAAACTTTCCCTGACATTGACTTAAATTACTTTAGTTTTTATTGTCAAACACTGCGGGCGCGCTTCATTTGGTTTGTTTGTTAGTTGTGAAAACATTGTAGGCCTAACCAAGCGCTCCCCCAGTTTTTGACATTCACTGCATGCCATGTTAAAGATTGTGTTGCCATTGTAACTCTTGAGCTGGGCAAAAGCATGAGTTGTATCAGTACAGAGCGAACCGTGCGTGCATCTGATGGGCTGTTTCGTATCCGACAGGTCCTGGAGGCCACTCGTGTCACCAGAAGGAAAAGTGACATGGCGCGGAAGTGGGAGGCCGGTATCTATGCCAACGAGGAAGGAGAGGAAGAAGAAGAGGAGGAAGAGGAGGAGGAGGAGGAGGAGGAGGAGTAAACAGCTCCTTTCAGAGACAGAGAGGAAAGAAGGAGGTTGAAGAGACTGAAGGAAAAACGCAAACAGGAAGAGGAGGAAGCGAACGACAGAGGAGAGGGAAAGGAATCAGTATTTATTTCACTAATAGTATTCTGATGATCACATGACCCACTGACTTGACCAACGGGGCTCCTAGAGGAGGTGCATCAGGTTGTGGTGTTTGGACCTGAGGATTGAAGGCTGCAGCAGTATGTTGAGTGACTGAGCATGTGAGAGACATTTGAAGTGAGGTGAGCTTGGAGGAGAAGTTCAGTGATGCAAGAGACACTTTGAAAGGGTTTGACGGTGGTTCAAGAGCGCTGTTCAGAAGGTTTATACTAGTTGGTAGACGCTGAATGACTTAAAAATTCATAGGATTTTTCCATTTACCTGTAATGTTTTTTAATGAGATGTGGTCTGAAATCTAAAGATTTTATTTCGACAGGTTGCCTGAGATTTGCTGCAGATGGTTTTGGCAATGGGTGCTTGATAGTAACCCCCAAATCAGCTTGAAAATGCGTGGAGAGGTTTTCATTACCAACAAGAAATGCAAAAGACAAGAAACTTCTGACTGAAAGTTGTTCAAGAAAGGAGGATTCCCCGGATTTGATGACGCTGCATTGCCACATTACACCACAGCACAGATATAACACGCGTATGACATGTCGGTGGGAGCTTTCGCAGTCCTTTCTAGCATCGTGTTAAATGAAGAGCCGACTCGACGGGGGAGTCGGCGTCTTGCCTTAGACCAGTTGGGATGCACGATACGTATGATGTATTTTATCTCCTATCCTGTATTGCTACAGTTTCAGTAGAAATTAGAAAATACGACAACTACATTAGATAGAGAGTCAGTCTATAAAACACTATTCTCCAGTGATTTTGTGTCCTTAAGGTGCAGGGCGTTCGATTAGGAGGAGTTTAAACAGACGGGGAAGAGGGAAGCTAACTGCGGGTCATGTTTGCGTCAGTGTGTGTATTAATTAAAGGGCTGGGTCGGGGGTTTTATATTCTAAAAAAAATCACTTATTTTACCTTTGCTGGCTACGTCGCTTTGTTGACCTGTGCTTTCTGATGTAAGCAGTCGTTTCATGTACTATACTGAGGTAGGACTGTGTATTTGATATATGAACATGTATGTTGAGATTCCAGTTGGGGCCGTGTATCTGCTCTACCTTGCTAGCTGAGGATAAAGTTTGATGAGAAATGATGAGACAAAAAAGAAGAAAAAAAAAGCTTTTTATAAAAAAAAAAGTTGTTATACCAAAACAGAATGTTGTTATTCCAGTCAGCCTACGCTGTTGAGTGTATTTAAGAAGTACTGATTGTGTGCATGACATTACACTCCTTTCCTAACCTGAAACAAGCACACAACAACAAGCAGGGAGACGAGGGCAAGTGACTATCAGTAGAAAGACTCCTGAAGGATTGTCAGTTTGTTTTTTACGAAATATATTGTTGAGCTTTGACTTTGCAGGACGACGTGATTTTCTGTTTTGTTAAATGAATGAAAAATGACCGTAATACAGGCCTCTATGAGTGTGGTGATACTGTGGATTCTCCATTTGCAGAAAACAGGTTCAGTTTAAGAAAAAGAAAATACAATAGTACTATAATAAAACAGTAAACACAATCCGAAGAATCCCTGGAGCCTACAGGACTGTCTCTAAATGAGAATTCTAAGCAGAAATGTGTCAACATGGCAGTAGAAACTGTGTTTGAACCACTTTAACTGGAAAGTAGCTAAATGAATCTACTACTCTACAGGCGTGTTTATTGAAGCCTTGAGATTTTATTCCAGATTTTTCTGTAAGCCACAGACGACCTGTTCAAGTGTCCTTCAGCGAGGCACTGACCTTCACTGGCTAAAACGCCTGAAATACACACGCACCCTGAGGTAAACTTGCACAGAGTCTAAGGAATGGACACATACTAACCCTTGACAACAATAACTCTTTTTATATTTATTGAAACAGTCCCTCCCCGAGTGCAGCAAATGATCAGACTCTTATTTAATTATCTCTGTCAATATGCTCCCTTTAGGGAAACGCAGTGCCACTAACTCCACCGACCAGAAGTGAAAACCAAGAACTCGTGCCTCTGTGTGTTTCCCCCCTGAAACAAAAAAAAAAAAAAAAGCCACGTGGGTTCCAGAAAATCCTCCTTGTACTTGTTGTAATACACATGTAATAATATATAAAATGAGAAAAGTATTTAAAGGACTGCCGTCCCTTTCTATGAGACGCTACATGAGCTACGGGACACATGAGATCAGGAACATCAGTATTAAAAGCACTTGCTGAACTGTTGAGTTTCCACGCGAGCGATCGTAGATTTTTTTTAGAAGAAACGTGAGCTTAACGGACGTTTTTATTCACGATGAACGGCAGACGCGGATCTTTTGTAATGCACGATAGTTTCACAGTGGCCTATTCTGGATGCCAGCTGAGCATCTACTAATTCACAGCAAGATTTTAGTTTCTAGCGACTTCCCTACTGTACTGTAGCTGCAGCAGCACATGATAAAACTGTTATTGAACACACACACCAAAATCTTTTTATGTTCTCATTAAGTACACTATAACGCTTCAGAGATGGTAACAGACGTCATCATGCATACACAGAGGAGATATACTTGTGTGATTTATTATTATTATTATTATTATTATTATGCTTTTGTTCTTTGGATTCATGGTGCAGAGATGATTTATTTATCATTTTTCAATGCTGGTAGCTTGTTATTGCCTGCAGAAGCGTCTGAGCTTCAGTGTGGGGACTCACACTGCCTGTGTGTGATAATGCAATCTTATTATACAGTATAACCTCTGTTCCTATGTTAACCACTTGTAATGCTCATACTCTTGCTTTGTTATTTTATAACACATGTTAAGGCTCACAGTTATACACCTACTATACATATTATGAATATTTTCTCATTAAAAACAAAACCTGTACATGTGCGATTCCCGAGTGGTTCATTCATTCGAGACATGCCGCTTCTTTTGTGTTCTTTTTTTTGTTTTTGTCAGCTTCACCGCCTGCTTCAAAAGTTAGTCGTGTCATTTTCTGAACTCATCTGACACGTCTCAGTCGCTTCATAATTGCTGTTTGACTGATTCTGCGAATGCAAATCAGAATACATTAAGCGGACATGATGACCCCACAGTCCTGGAGAACACTGCTCATTTTAACGTGATTTTGACACCTAATTTCATAAACTTCATATCATCATATCACAAACTTGTATCATAGGAAACACCTGTGTTGACCTTACAATTTCATGTCAAAATGGCGGCTATGAGAAAGCTCTACAGTGAAGTTAGCTGGAAACCAGTTGAGGTGGAATATGTGTTCCTAACAGCTGACTTCAATGTTTTCCATCATGAACTGAAACCTGTGGTTCTATAGATTCATGACTATACACACCACCACCACCACCACCACCAGGGTAGGTATGTCAACAAGTTCTCATCACATATTTGACTTTCTCTTTCAATTATCCTTCTCTTCAGCAAAGTATTTAACTGTTAAAAAGTACGCCTGATTATAATAAGTTGGTTTGTGGTGGAGGAAGGGTGCTTTCCCAGATTTCTCCCTGACGCACACACACACACACACACACACACAGACACACCTTCATCATGCAAGTCCGGCGAGCAAGCCGTGCACATGCAGTGTGGAGCAAGTGGCGTGAGAGAGTTTGATTTCCTCCTCGGCGCTTTATTTTGAAAGGCGCACACACTCTGTGAAGACAGGAGGAAGAGAGCACGAGCTCGTTTTTCACTCTGCATAAATTCATCAGCAGCCCGTTCCTCTCATTCCGTTTGAGTTTGGCTTGAAGTTTTGATAAGCGGCGTTAGAAGTTGAGTCATGGTCCTGCCGGCTCTGTGTCACACAGCCTCCGCGGTGCTCCGGCAGATCGAGCCCATTCTGGTGCTCGAGCAGCTGGGCAGCACTCTCTTCGACACCGCCCTGCAGATGGTGGTCAGGGACCGGTGTGTGAACGCCACATACCCCGACGCCCACCTCTCCAGGGAGGACAGCCAACAGAAAGCCATGACGGACTTCTACATGACCTACAACCTCATCATCCAGCTGACCCCGATCCTGCCTGCGCTGCTCCTGGCCAGGTTGAGCGACCGTGGCTGGAGGAGAATGCCTATTGTGGTGCCCCTGTGCGGTTACTTGCTGTCCAGGTTGGCCCTGCTCCTGGTGGTCCTCCTCCAGCTCCCGCTGCAGGTGATGTTCGGCGCGGCGGTTGTCTTCGGGCTGTCCGGCGGCTTCAGCGCTTACTGGCCCGGTGTCATGACGCTGGCGTCGCTCAGCTCCACGGATACTGACCGGTCCAAGGTCAGTGGTGCATTTGTCTAGAGAACCTGCATCCTTACAAGCAAAGCACTTATTTTATACTAAGTGAGCACTGTCTAACACCAAGATGATATTGATGAATAATTTAATTTAATGTAATTTTATTTTGTTTTATTTTATTTTAATTTAAATTTTTATTTTATGTGTTCAATAAGCTGGTCCTAAGTGTCACCCACCATAAGAAAATCAACAACATTCAATTCAATCATCCAACATGAGTGTTGAGTGTAGGACTCCTGGTTTTACATTGGAGTACTGTATTGCTTTTTTTCTCAACTAAAGAGCAAAATATACCCTCTGTTATGTGTAAACCTTTACAAAACCTTGTAACAACTAATGCTGGCATGTGATTGACACTCCTGGACAAGTGCACTGGCTCAAACCTAACCAAGAGTAACAGAAAAAATGTCACAAATCTGAAAAAGAATGCACTTTCGGTGTAAGTTTTATCGACACGAGGTCAACGTTTCAAACAAGTCGCGTGTGTCTGCGTCCTGTGCAGGCCATGATGACAGTGGAGGTGCTGTACGGGATGGCAGGTCTGGTGGGCAGCCTGGCGTCGGGTCATCTGTTCCTGCTGTACACCTCCACTTTGGGACATGGGACCATCCTGCTCATCGTGAGCACACTGCTGCACCTGCTCAGCCTCATATTCTCCATAGTCCTGCTGCAGGTCAGTGTCTGTGTGTGGATTATTACAGATTCTATTCTATTCACTGTATGTGTGTGTGCTTTGTGTGTGACAACTCGAAGCCTGTTTGGCCTGTCTCTAAAACTGAATGTGATTATTTAAAGAATTATTTTAATAAGAAAGTGATTAGGCATTGCTATAAGTTATAAGCGACGGCAACGCTTGTCATAGTGGTGGTTTTCACTTTCAGTCTTCACTCTGAACACATCCTGTTGCAGATACATTTCACCACTCCTTTGAAAATATTTAAGACTGACAGTAAATCACAACAGCAGTTTCCTTGTGTGTTGTGAAAGACATACGTCCCATGGTTATAAAGGATAATTTTCCTTTCATGAAGGTTGTCGTATGCACTGCTTTGAAACTTTGCCAGGAGAACTTGTTCCCATCCAGCTGGACTGGATTTCAGCCTGACGTTATCAAACTGTCAACCTGTCAGAGCCATATTTTCATCTTTCTAATTAAATGTCGGAATGTTTCCGTATTAATTCAAGGTGAAACAAGTTCCCAGCCAAGTTCCAGTGGATGAGGACTGCCAAGTCTTTTCCCAGGCCTCCAGTGATGTTCCTGTGGCGGCTCCCGTGAGGATAGACAGGGTGAACGTTGCTCTGCTGTTTGCAGCTGCCATCCTGTACAGCTTTTCAGTGGGTGGAGCCATTGAGATACTGGGCGCCTTTGTGATGAAAGAGCCGCTCAGCTGGAACGCCACACAGGTGACGTTTTGCTGTCTTTGTTTGTGTGTCTATTTTGGTTTTGTGATTTGTGAGCAGCAGGGTTTCGGTTTCACCTGTGCATGATCGTTATGCATGTGGCCGGCTTCATGTGTATTGTGCGTTGCTTTGTCACACTTTCCTCCAGGTGGGTTACGGGAACGCCGCAGGCTGCATGATTTTCCTCACCAGTTTCCTCGGCGTCTTCGTGTTCCGGCGCTGCGTCAGCGACGTGATGCTCATCCTGATCGGCATGGTGTCGTTTGCCTCGGGAATTTTCTTCATGTCCTTCGTCACGGAAACCTACATGTTCTACCTGGGTAAGACTGAGCATCTGAAGACGGAGGCGCAGTTTGTGAGGGACAGTGGGCGTTTTAACCCTGCCAAAAAACATATTGCATCCCACACCCAGTAACTAAAAACCCAAAGATAACCATTTTCCAATGATACTGAGCAGAGAAAAGAAGAACAAGAACAAATTTCACCCAAATTTGAGAAGCTGGAAGCAGAATTTCTGCTTGATAATCAATTAATAACCAAAATGTGTGGCAGTTAATTTACTGCTGATCATTAAAGGTGAGGTCAGGTACGAACAATGATACAGCAATTAATGTAACTAAGTATCTATGTTAACTGTCGCCGTGGTTGCTGCTGTATAGCTGACATGCAGAGGGGACGAAAGATTCCTGCTTCTACAGCTTGCATCACAAACAACAGCATATCTTTGGCAAGTTAGGAAGTAAGATGAATTTCTGTGGGCAAGTAATTTAAGATTACTTGACAGATCTTCTGGCTGCAATAAGAAGTCAGTGTTGTGTGGCTCGGCCCAGTCCACAGTGTTTGTGTCCCATTTACAGAGGCAGTGCCGCGCACAACCGCTGGATGTTTTTTTCAACACAAACACACTCACACACACACATGCACGCACACACAGAGAAAAAGTTATATGACCGTGGGGAGATATTTGCTAAATTTGAAGTGTATTGGATTAGAATCTCATTAAGTAGAAGCACTTACCGCACCTTTAGATTGATAAATCTGCTACTCATTTTACCGTTTTTATCAACATTTTTGAGTCTCCTGTTCCCACAAGAAAGAGATGTCTCAGCTCTCCGCTCTCTCTCTCTCTTTTTCACCCCCATGTTCATTCAGCGAAATGGCTGACACAGCAAACATGGCCGCTGGCTTTCTAGGGTTGACTCAGCGAAAGGAAGAACGAGTAACTAAAATCACGTTATCCGTGTTAAGAGTCAAGCTATCCAGGATCCTACGTCTTGCAACGGGGCTTTGACACAACTAGGTTATCGGCGCAAATTGTAAAAATGTAGCAACCAAAATGAGGAAGCAGAAGCAATATAAATCTTGGTTTTCACATAGCTACAGATACACTGGAAGATCTTTGTGTCCATAAATCTGTGCTGTAACAGCTGAGACAACTAGTTGGTGATAATAATATTTTTTTTTACATCAACTAAGTCAATTCAAAATATCCATTTGATTAAGTTGGTCTAAATGCAAATAAATAAAAGTATTTTTCTTTTTCGGAAACGTGCTTATTTGTTTCCACACCCAGGCCCGAATGCTAGTTAAGGTACCCTTAGCTAACTTATTTCTTGGGTGGGGATAATTGCCAAGCAACTAGTGAGGACACCAAGAAGTTAAGGCCACAAAATAGTCTAGTATCCTGCCCTTTTTAAGCTTCTGCCGTTGTACAGATTAAGCAAACAGGATACAACGTTAATAGTGACTCAGCTCTGAGACAGTATAAACAGTAGCTTTATACTTTGCGTAATGACATCGTGATGACCATACAGCGGATGTGCTAAGCTGTTGCTTCTGTTACGGTACCTCCAAACAAAACAGGAAAAAGGACAGCAAATGTAAAAGTTTTTTTTTATAAAATTCATTTGATGCTGAACCAGTTTGTTTGCTTGTTGTGTAGCAAGTGTAGTGGGAGACGGAAACAAAATGAACTTTAAGTCTTTGTGACTTCACCGTTTGCAGTATTTCAAACACAAAAGACTGCTTGTTTAGGTGACGTGAATCATACAAAACTAGCTCCATTAGAGAGTACTGACACACATCCTGCCAAAAGGAAGAGAAAGAGCTGCATGACGGTGGTGGGTTGTGGGCGGTGGGTGGTGTACAAAAGGACACTGAGGCTGGGTGGGGGGGTTTATTGTGAGGAAACAAATTAATCAATGTTCGTTTCTCCGCAGCTCGCTCCCTCAACCTGTTTGCTCTCATCCCGATGCCCACTATAAGATCTCTGCTCTCACAGCAGGTTCCAGCATCCTTTTGCGGTGAGTACAACCTGTGCGTTGGTGTGTAAAAGCACTGCAGAGGAGTAATAATAACTGTAGAGGGATAATTGTACAGTGAAAACAATTAAATACACAACAGAATTATGCAAACCCACGCGCCTGTTGGCTTCAGCATATCACTTTAACTATAAAAGTAAGACATGTCTTGTTTTTTTCTTTCCATCTTTACTATGATAACTTACTGAGGGCTGCTCGGGGAGGGCGAGTTATGTCTGCCTGTATGTGTTCAAATGTTCACTGAAAAATCCTACAGATAAAGTCAGGAAAAAAAGAGCTTAGCCTTGTTAAACTGCTTCCTGTGTACGTAAGATCAGAACATTTTAATAATATATCTGTAAGACTAGTGTATGAATGTGTGGAGGCATTTAAGGAGTAGATGCAGGTGGCCAGTGTTTGAGATACTGTGACGTTTGAAGGATAGGACAAGAAGAAAATCAATCAAAAACAAGATCCTGGCCCGGCTTCATTCTTTCATACACTAATAAGTGTTAGGTTGTTGTTGGATCGAGTATTTACACATTGTTGTATCTAGGATCTAGAAGAACTGTGAGTGAACACAGGGGGAAGTTGTGGAAAAGGCATGACAACATATCCTGAAAGCTGGGTCTACGGTCTAAAGGTTGTTGATAGGTCAGAAAAACCCCCCCGCATTGAACCAACACCGATTTAGTGAAAGTCGTGTTGTTATACATCACATGGCCGGTAGTAAAATAGCTTGACCACAGCGTTCTCAGTGATGGAAGCCAAGCTGAATATCATTCTGTGAAACCATAAAACGCTGGAAGGATTCAGAAACGGCCGCCAGAAATATAGATTCTATCTGCAATCGTGATCAACAGCGGAGGGAGAAAAAAATCAGTCCAGCTCGAAGGCAGAATTCAGGGAGTGATTCCACCTCTTAAAAACTCCAAACATTGTGCACATTTAAATTAGGCGGGGTTGGTTATGAAAAATAGAATATGATTGTGCAACTGCCTAATGGAGGAAGGGAACATGTTTGTCTCGATTGGCTCGTGTCTCCTGAATCAGCAGGAAGCTGAAACGTGCTAAATACGCAAAAAAACGCTCATTCACAGTTTGTGTTCACCTCTGACCTATGGAAGCTTAGTGTGTTCTGTGTGTTAGCTGTGCGTGTGCACAGTGTCTCGGTGTGACAGAGGGGAGTGGCGTATACTGGAAACCTGCTGCCAAGCTGGTTTATAGCAGAAGGATGACACATCCTGAAATCCTGTTCTTCTTCTGCTAGCGTACTTGCTTCCTCACGTACATGAACTCGCAGGGTTCACTGATGATTAGAGAAGTGCAGTTACTCATTGTCAGGGTTTTTCCTCGCGTGTTTGCATTGACGTGACATCTGTTTGAGAAGTCAGGGCATTGCAAACACACCAGCAGTTCCAAACCCTTTTTTTTAATCAATACGCACACAAAAACGAGGAAATTAAAACATTTGTATGAATACAGGACAAAAACCTTAAAGGAAAAGTTCAAGATTTGATACCCGGAGTCTCTGCTGGTTGCCTGGCAACTGGTCCTGCAGCCAAAAAAAATAGTCCGGTATATAACCCCTCGTAAAACGGCTGATTGACGTTTTTACACTTTGGTGTTTGCGCGGATTAAACAAATGGAGTATGACGTGAACCGAGACGTGCTGGAAGGTGTTTTTGTTTGTTTCATTTTTTATCTTTGACAGAGTCAGAGTGTTTCCAGTCTGTTTCCAATCCTCTCCAGGCTGCTGGTGGTAGCTTAATATTTATCGTGGTTTCAATACATTTTTTATCTCACTGTCTGGGAGGAAGAAAAAAATAAGTGCATTTCTCCTCAAAAATGTCTTATCTCTGTGAGAGCTTAAAAAGAAAACGTCGGTATAATTCCCCGTGATGCTCATTCACCCCTCTTTCCTTTGATCTGTCCTCTTTCCCATCAGGCACCACTCTCACGTCCCTGCAGCTGTCTCTGAAGTTTGCTGGTCTGGCGTATATCCCTGCCTTTACTAAGATCTATCAGGGAACACTGGGCTGGTTCCCAGGCTTCGTCTTCACACTGTCCAGCATCTTTACAGTACTGGGAATGATACCGATCAGGTATGTGTGAGTAATATAATGGGAGTGATGACAACCGATCTGTTCGGATTGAATTCCATATCAGTGGGACTAATGTTTGTGTTTCAGTCAAAAGATACACAAAAGCATCCGTTGTGAAAATGAAAACGTTGATAAATGTTTTTTGTTTTTTTTACTAATCAAGGTGAAAAGTCACATTTAAGAACCTAATTTACAAAGTAAGCATTTGAGGAGTTTGACTAATGTGCATACTCGCTCTTCTGCCTGTTGAGTTTACGACAGTGATGGATGTCACCTTGGGCAAAGGGAACGCAAGTTTTGGGTGCGTGGGGACATAAAATGAGGGTGAAAATCACTTCAATCAATCAATCTGCAACTTTAAAAAAAACCCAATACATTTTATCTATAGTCTGTTAAGATCAAATCAATAAGGATGCGTGAAAAAC
This sequence comes from Nibea albiflora, assembly GCA_014281875.1. NCBI lineage: Eukaryota > Metazoa > Chordata > Actinopteri > Sciaenidae > Nibea > Nibea albiflora. The sequence continues at coordinate 8,437,457 of CM024803.1, forward strand.
GCATCCTTATTCTATTCTCTCTACATTTTCTGTGTCCCGTGTTGACATGATGCACGACCATGAATGGAAAACAGACTTCTTATCAGTTTTCCTCTCTCTTCCCTGCAGTATCGTCGGCTGTAGATCCCCCCAGCGGCATCATTACGAGAGGATTCAGGGAGACTGAAGGCACCAATGTCATCGCCAGCAGTGAGTTAGCGTTGGCACGAGGCAGACGGGAACTGAGACTTGAAATGGGCAAAAGGAGGACGTTGCCTTTAATCCCACTTCTCTAATTTCAACGTAGGCACTGCAGAAGCTTTCACGGGCTTCGAATGTTACAGGAGGAACAGACGGCGGTGTTTTATGAGCATTTTATATTGAATGAAGCCTACACACGTTCATACTGTACGTGCACAGAGACAACCCAGTTTGACAAAAGTTCAAAACCTTTAAACTTTTGACCCGTCAACTCGCCCGTCAGCACGTCAACACGCCCAATGTGATTTCAACATAATGTAGATTCGTCATTGAACGTGTCAGACATGAAAAGCCCTGTGTAAGCACCAAATATGGAGGAGCATGAACTACAAAAATAACTCATATAAATAAGTTTCCTGTCATGAACCGACTCAAACATTCGGTTCTCAGCCATAAATATATTGATATATTAATAGCAATAAATTTGATTATAGAGTTTGACACAGCTTGGAATTTACACTGATAAAAAATGATCATGTTCTGAGATGTGTACACCTGCAATGTCTCCCTTGGACTTTGTCATTGAATGTATGTATGTAATGTATAGTGTCCAGAAATCCAAATCCAATTGCTTGACATTAAAATCGAGGCACTTCATGGTATGTTGGAGTGCAGCAAGACGTACATGGTGATTTCCAAACCTGCAGGTCAGGAAACAGTGACAGAGAAAATGAAAAGTTTGTTTCAAAATTACATTTGTCGACATGGATTACGATTTGTAACGTTTTACGGTTGACTTTATTAATTCTGCATTTTATTGTAAAGGACTTTGAACTGCACTAAGCAATATGAAAAGGGACTACACTGTTTCTAGTATATATTTTAATCTCAGCGTGTATAGCCTGTTGATTAGCTTTATGGTGGCTCTGAAGGGAAGACAGTGCAGCTCGCATTATTTTTTTTATTATCATTTTTACTCATTTATTAGTGCACTTTTATTTGTTGACATTTTAAAAAGCGCCGCACAAATGGGATGTTGCCATGGTTCTAACTAAGGTTCAATTTATGTTGGTGTAAGTTGGTTTACATTTTTCTTGATTCCTGTTTGAAGTTTTTATCCGAAACTAGCTAAATGGAATGTGTTTTGAAGTTCACTTTAATTCTGTAAATAAAAAAGGTGTGAATCGTTTTAAATGTTCTTTTTTAGTTTTGCATTTCATGTCTTTGTCATGCCTTTGCAATGATCAGTACTATGTATTTTCATCAAATATCTGCTTATCATCTGACAATACCTTTCAACCAGTGAAGACAAATACAATGTGACTGAAGAGAAACAAATCAGACATATGAGCACACAAGTATCAAATGCACTCATTCTTTGTATTATTGGTCCGATATATCCAAAAAAATTATTTGAGGTAAAGATAAATTGCATCAAAACGACATCAATATACAAGCTTATTTATAATTACAACAAGATGTTATTGACATCCAAATGTACAATAAAAACTCTGAACGTAAACAGTACACACTGGGGAGGAAAAGCAATAAAAAAAAGACCAAAGCTAGATTCACACATTCATAAATCGTCTGACTTTTCGCGCAGGTTTGATTGATCGGTTTTATCCTGCGCTGCCAATCAGATCTTCTCTTCATGTGCGAGTCTGCGTGAAGAAGACAGGAAGGAGGAAAAGACGGGGACATTTGGCTTGGAAACATTTGATTTGTACATTTAGAGAAGAGCAAAAGTCAGGCCTCTCCCCCCTCTTTACAGACTTGTACGATGGCAGCCATCAATGTCTGTTTGCAGATGACGCCTTTCTTAACGTTTCAGAACCAAGTTTCCAAAATGAGACATAAAACGGGTCTCAACCAACTCAACACCAGATACTTGTCATTTTTGGCAACTGCAGGAAAGCAAATTTAGTTTTTGTTTAATAGTGGAGCTATGTATATAGTGCAAAACAAATCAGCAGGCACACAGTATAAGATGGGAGATTCTACAATGGCTATGACTGAGAAGTAAATTAGAGAACTATTGTTGGGCTTCCAATGAGCATCAAAAACATTTCATTCCTCATATCTCTGAAATCCCTTCTAACGTGTTATTGTAATCTTCACATGCTCTCTGGAAACCTAACAATCATCTCCTTCTTTTATACAAAAATAGACTCAGCTGCACTATATAATTCAGCTGTACATCAGGGTATATTGAATATACAGTATATTGCCGTTAGAGCAAAAAGAAATTTCAGTCTGGATGATCCCTTGTGCATGCTCAGGTCTCACCACTTCATCAGGTCGGTACAGTTACTTCATTTACATAAAACAGCAGGAAAGTCTACAAATGCACCAATGTCCCTTTCCTTAAAATAAAAATAAAATAAATCCCTACCATTATTCACACAGTGCTCAGTGGTAAACAAACAGGTACTGATCTGATTCAGTAAATACAACAGAACTAAAAAGGAACATGTGATCAGAGTCGCTTTTGTTTTCCCATCAGGTAATTTTTCAAAACTTTATCATGTTTGCTACGTTTCCTGTTCCTTCGTCCTTTTAGTTGACACGTTCATTTTTGCAAGAGAATATGGAAATGGTGTCAAGCTCAGTGTGCTAATATGAAGTGGTGAACAGATTTTCAAATGTAAAACTTAACAGTCTGATAAAACAATCTGGTTTGAAAGTTCACCTTCAGTTTTCAGCTTTTCAAAACTCATTGAGATATAAACAAATTATGGACTTTTTCCTGAATTATGCGTGTACATATGTTCAAAGAAGTTGTGTTATTTAAAAGGTAATTGTTGAAAATCAAGCAAATTATGGTGGAAATGTTTTTTTGGGGTCTACTTCTTCAGTCTATGTGAAAATAACAGACAACAGAATCTTTGTTGGGTTTCTGAACACCTCTGACTCCGACTCTCAGAGAATGTTTTGCTGTCAAATTTAGCATAAGTGCACCTGTAGTACTGTCTGCTGTGGCTGCCTCGACACTGAAACACAGCTACTCTCAAAGCTTTTCTCCATCTTACTGAAAATGTTTGACTAAAAATAATATTGTATTCAAGTCAGAAGAAACAGGATCTGCTTTTTGCTTTTAAAGCTTGAGGGGAAAACATGACGGACGGATAAAAAGAGAACTGACGAAGTACTCAAATCAGTCTGCAAGCAGCCGCTTCCTCTCATCGCTTTCTTGCAGCACTCGAATTTTGGCAGGCTCAGTAATGTGACAGCCCCCTAAAAAGGACACGGCAAGGGCCATTCAAAGACAATCGGACAAAAGGACATTTGAAAAAAGAGCGACTAAAACACAGGAGATTTTTCTGTTTTTAACAACGCCTCGAGGAGAAAACACTCGAAATGGTAAAGCCAGCACCTTGTTTCTGAAAATCCTGTCACTGAATGACATGATGCCAAAGAAACTTAATTGTTAGAATTGTTTGGGGGAAAATGTTTTGTTTTTTCTTTTTCTGTGACACGCATGAATAAAAATCAGCGTCCTTGTAAACGTGATCATGAAAATGTCCTGCCCTGGTCATCATTGGTCGAGTTTAAACAGAAAGACATCTGGGGAAAAGCCAGAAAGTTAAGTTTGTTATTAAGTTAAGTTAAGTTATTCAGTTAAAATTGTTAGAACAAGTGACTCAGGCTTTTCAAATAAGGCCTGAAAAGCTTTCACAAAACTGCTTTTAGCTGGTTTATTCAGCTCCTCAGGTGTTCACATGACACAGCAGAGATTTCATGTCATAGCCAGCCTCTGAGACGTACTCATCTTTTTTCAAAATATTCCTCTATAACTGACTAAGCTAACCCGATTGTTTTAATTTGTTGAAAGAGAATAAATTACAGCGTACCATGCCTTAAATCCTCCTGTGTGCTTTTCATTGAGTAAATCTGCCCTTTAGTATCCATGGCTGAGTTAAAGCATTTGTTTGAAGGTGAGAGGTGAAACCCCAACGACGGGGTACAACGCCAACAACAGCAAAAATATGTGATATCAAAACAAACCAACATGAATTCAAAGAAAATGAAACCCATTAGCATCTTAACCACCCGGTGGTGCTGTTGCACTGTACAGCATGGACTGCTGCATGGACCTGTGCTCAGCTTCGTGGAGTTAAAAACAACAAAATCACCTCAGATGAAACGTCCCTGATAAAGCTCAATGTTAAACAAGATGCCCGCGCTGGTGTCATCTGCTTCACTTCATGTCCATTCATCCTTAATGATCAAAAAAAAAAAAAAAACAACAACCTCAATGATGTTCCTTTTTTTTGAAGAACAATTACAAGGCTGCTTTTACTGGAGGTCCGCTGCTACACCTCCCGCTTCTTCTCCATCTGTGCGCCACGACTGATTGAACCCAAAGGCTAGAGTCGTGAAGCTCCGATGCTCACGGCAAGTTTCAAGTCTCTGCAGGTTGATTTTCCTAACAACCGTGGCCGCAGGGCAAATGTGAAAACTATAAGGTTTATGAACTTTTTTTGGAAAATGAGTAACAGTTATGGTAAGTATCAGAGTTTATGGGCTGAAACATGCACAAATAACAGGTATGGTCCTTTGAATTTACAGCCAACACAATGCCTTTAAGAGCCTCGTTCCAGTGGAGAGTTTTAGCGTTACGTTTTCAGACACTCGCAGGTAAAAGGAAACGTCGGCGATTCTCTGAACGCTTTATACTTCACACCCACTTTTCATCTTATCCATTTCCTGCTAAAGAATTATCCTTCACACTTGAGAACAGACAGCAAAAATCTCTGAGACTGCGGTTAAACAACTGTCTGTTAATTGGAAATATGAAGTACAAAAAGTGAATAAGAAGGACAACAACAAAAAAACAAAACAAAAAGGAAAATGTCTGTACATGGTAGAGCTCCCCTCTTTCCCCGCTGTCCTTGGATGCACCATTTGTTACCTCCTTCACAGGTCAGATCTCTGAGACGGCCGACTCCCTCTCTGTACAACTGTCTCACGAGAGTCCAGCAGTTCACGTCTGCTGCCTGGTTGGTCCTTATCCTTGGCATGAGATACAGTGAGGTGGGGGCAGGTGGGGGTTGAGGTGGAGGCCAGAGGAGGTGTTTCAGTTCGTCTCGCTCGTTTTGTCCTCAGTCTGTTTGTCCTGGAGGAGAGTTATGAGCGACTCCCACGCTGCCTGGCACTGCAGAGGGGAGGAGATGGATCGGAGGCGGTCGAGGGAGGCAAAAAGAAAAATGAGGTGAAAGGGAAAAAAAGAGGGAGGAAGATGCAAGAGAAATACTTTTAGTAACAAGCTGTCGAAGCTGCGTGCGAACACAGCATCTGATTCTGCACAGCTCTTTCATATTTTCTGTTTTCTATTCAGCGCTTGCGATACTTTACATTTTATTTTTCCCCTACCGGGTTTCTCGTCATGCACAAAAGGCAAATTCCTCGTCACTGATTAACCACTTTGTTCAAAGTTATAGTCACATTTGCCAGTGGTAACGAGAAGCCAGCACTTTCTGTTGCCTCTGGCTGTTTGCAGGTCACAAGGCTCGGGCTGGGGGAGGTACATCTGGGAGGGTAGGTGGAAAATGTATCGCAACTTTATGCGATCTTGTGAAATATCTTGGGAATAATTTCTTATTTCTTCAATAGATCAGACTGCCGTTGTGCTGGGTAACTTCCGAGTGTGAACAGATCGTTTTATGTTCAGTGAATCTAGCCTGGATAAATTAAAGTCAGTGACAGAAAGCTCATTTCAGTTGGACCTGCTCCCAAACTTCAGTTTACTACAAGTACTAGATTCTTTATCAGGAATGATTGTTTATTTCAGAGCACAGGTCAACAGTAGTTAACTGATTTTTGATATTTAAAAATAGATTTTGGCATCTCAGATGTTGTGTTGTGGGAGTGTCCCTGAAGACCGGGACAACAGGACTGTACGTATCTAACACTGTTTCCATTCTTATTCTAAAATGTTTTGATGAATGATCACAATTAAAACTCCATGGACAGGAAGTCCTCGGCCTGCGTACCTTTTCATAGTGGTTGATGTTTTTGTCGGCCATGCCGGTGAGAAGCTGTTTAAAGTCTTGTCTTTTGTTGCTCTGCCAGCGCTCCCAGTCTGCCTTCAGGTCCGCGTTGAAACACTCCACTTTGTCTTGGCATTTCTCGACCTCCACTGGCATCTACGGCACGAGAGAGAGAGAGAAAACTAGAGCTACAGGGGACTTCAGGGGATAGAATACAAGACTACAGGTTACTGGGGCTACAACCACGGGGGGTCTGGGTGGTGCGGGAGTTTGATTAGGGTATTTGAAATTTGTGACAAAAGGCTTTCACCAATTCTCCCTTTCAAATCCTGAGAATCTTTCTTCGTGGGGTTAGTACAGTGTATAGACAATAGATATCCAACTAATCAGCCATCATTTTTATTTTGAAGAGGTTATTCACCCTTATTTCAAGGTTTTGTTTGTTACTGAGAGAATAACTCGAGAAATAACTGAAACTATATTTTTGCACAGAAAATAATGTCCCATCATGTGCTTACAACAGAGGCATTTTAGGAATATAAGGTATTACTATTTTAAGGCTTCCGTGAGTGAGCAAGCTTCAGATTCAGATGAGAGGAAGGCGGAGGCTTACTGGCGTTCTGTCCTCCTGTTTCCGCAATATTGCTGCTTCTAGCCGGCCCTCGTACTCCGCCTGGGTCTGGTCCCGCTTCCTCAAAACGTTCTGTAAACAACCGGAAGACAGCAACGGTTTTATTTCACTCTGTTGGTGTCACATTTATAGATGATATAATGTGTCAAAGAGCGAGTGAAAGAGTGAAACGTGAAAAAACATTAAAACAAGAGAGAGAAACATGCGGGAGGAGCTCGGAGAGGACGTGACACATGCAAAATCTCAAAAGCAGCTTCCACTATCTGGTGTTAAAGGTGACTCAGCGGAATGAAAGCAAGTTTGTGGCTGTGTCCAAAAATTCACACGGGACGCTAAATCGAAGCAGCTTTTTTTTAGTACGCTCACACTAGAAAAGTGACAGACTAAATCTGGACAATTTTTGCGTTTGCTCTTGATGCACGTTATTCTCCCACAATGCAAAGCACAAAGAAAAACAAGGAACTGCTCACAGCTGTAAAAAAAAGAACAAACTGTGGGTGCTGATACAGCTCCAAAAAGCTCAAACCAAACAGATTGCTCATTGCACGTATTGTATAATTTCCTCTTATTATGTAGCGCTATTTGTTTTTCATACACAAACTGCCACATTAGTAAGGAACTAGTATGTGCATGTGGTAACTTTCTGGGCTGTAGGAGATTGTCTCTTTTTAAGCTCTCTGAGGACATCAAACACAAAATGTCCCTCTCACCTTCATGGACTCTATGTAGAGGACATATTCTCTGAGAACAGGCAGGAAGTCCTGGCTCATGCTCTCACTTTGGTCCTCCAGCGCTCCGCAGCACGTCTTCACGCAGCTGGCCACGCCCTCCAGGGGGCGCTGCAGCTCCTCCTCCGACGTCGCCCAACTTGAGTACACGGTGCCGTACTCGCGCAGTTCTGTCAGGTACTCTAGTCAGGGAGAAAGTAAGAAGTTAAAAAAAAAAAAAGAGTTTGTTAGATAGCCAAGCAAGAAATAAAGAACAGGAGCGTCATGGTCTGTGGATACTACAAATCACAGCAGGCCTTTCTCTCTCACTCCTCACAGGTGATACAGAGGCATCACCATGTTCATCTGCAAGATCTATATTTGCGCAAAACAAGAGAGGGGGGTGATGGCTAAACGCCAGGCTGCTGAGTCGAGCATGCATGGCATTTGCTTTTTTTATGCTTTCTATCAAGTCACAGGCCTTCGTTATCTACAGCTCCCAAAGTTTCCATCTTATCTCCTATTCCAATATGGAAACAAGGTCCTTTTTACGTTTACGCTGCAGATCTTTTAGGCTGCAGCACGTCTAAAAAAATATTTTTTTTTTAAAAACCCCGGACAGATGGTGACAACGTGCATTTCACACGGCAGATGACAGGTATTTACAGGATCGCTTGTCGTGCATGAGTGAGGCTTGCAGTTATCAACCACGCAGCCCCTCAAGCCCAAAGGTCTGTGGGTTTTTCTCCAAACCAAACACGTCAGCGCAGAGTGGGTCAATACAGCAGATAATTTCACACAAGCTAGTGTTAGCCACCCGGCTGAAGACCGAGCCCTTTGATGACATAATACTTGAGGCTACACACTCTGTCTGTCTGTCTGTCTGTCTGTCTGTCTGTCTGTCTGTCTGTCTGTCTGTCTGTCTGTCTGTCTGTCTGTCTGTCTGTCTGTCTGTCTGTCTGTCTGTCTGTCTGTCTGTCTGTCTGTCTGTCTGTCTGTCTGTCTGTCTGTCTGTCTGTCTGTCTGTCTGTCTGTCTGTCTGTCTGTCTGTCCAATACAAATTTCAAAATGTTGCTTCCTGGTGCCTAAAATACAAATTTCTGAGTTGTAACAAGGAAGTAGTGGCTTCACACTTGAACCACTGGAAGTTTGCAACACTTCTGCACAAGGTTTTTACACAGTAAGGATTGTGTGCAAATGATAAGAGAGTTGGTTAATGGAAGATCACGGAGAAAAAAACAAGTGCTACTTTTACATTCCTACTTAAAAGCAGTATCGTTAAAATGAGGATTCCTCCTTTTCATTGTCAAATTACGACAAATTATTAAACTGGTTTGTTGCCGTTTTAATGTTCTATAACATACGAAGGATGACTGAGTTTTGTTACAGGTCTCCAATGAACCTCTGGGTGATGTGGGTCATTTTGTAACATCACTGTGATACCTGACTGCTCTTTGAGGATCCTCTGGGCGATGCGGTCGATGGTTCCCAGCTTCTGGCTAAAGGTGTCCAGGTAGTCTCCCATGGCGCAGAACTCAGCCGGCCGTGCCCGCAGCTTGTAGCCGCCGGCAACGTGTTTCACGGATTCGCCCACCTTGGTCAACAGGGCCAGACCTTGACGCTTATTCAGGTCCTGCAGACACACGGTGACAACAGGGCACATGACGTCGACAGCCCCGCTACATACCAGACGTGAAGTGACAGACATTATAATCCATAGGTGTTGATAATCTTCTATCGTGCTGAAATTGTGACCTTCGTGTTTAGAAAACAGCTACTTCTGTTGCTTTATTACCTGTAGTGGGAGTGTGTCCACTTTTCATTATTGATTTAATACTCATGCCCTACTTTCTTTTTTCCTCTTCCTTCTGAGTCCAATTATTTTACTGCTGCAACAACCTCATTTCCCCACAGGGATCAATAAAGTCTTGTCTTGTGTCTCAGCTACTTGGGAGACAAAATTTGTGACCAATGGCAGGTGTGGAAAACGCACACACACATTTTGTGGTTTTACTGAAAGAGCTGAGCTGAAAGAGAGATTACCATTTTTTATTTTTTATTTGTTTCTGAGGAGTCAGCTCACTTTATAACTTTCAGAGAGAAAGAGAGAGCCTGGATTTGTCTGTGTGTTGGTCACTGTCAGAAACGGGGACAAGAATCCTCAGACCAAAATGTCCCTGAGCATCCCACCCTTGTGTTGTCCTACCTTGGCAGACAGGAAAGCATTTAGATGTGGGTTAAAGGAGAGGACGGGGTGGTCAGCGACTCGCTTCAGGAACTTGTCTAACGCTTTCATCCTGGTCTCCACGAACTCCTCCGAAAAACGGTCGACCACGCCCTTCATCACGAACTTCTCTGGCAACGGCTGGAGAGGATCAAGAGAGGGGAGGAGAGAGAGGAGAGTGTGAATTCAGCTTCTCTAAATGGAAAGCAGGACGGTGCGATGGTTTCGCGTCGGGGCTCATTCGACCTACAGGGATGAGGTGGGTTGGCTGGCTGTCCTCCAACTTGATCCTCAGCCAGTCAAAGTCCTGGTAGCGCCGCCGCACGCTGTACTCCGGCAGGTCAAACTCTATCCGTGTTGTCTGGAGAAACAGTAGAGTAGTGACCTTAAAATACAGCTGACGGTACGCAAACACAAACATACCGACTCTCTGTCTCTTTCTGACAACAGTGTTAAAAGACACCGCGCACACACTCTCAATTAACACTTTGTGTTCATATTGGGCTGTGATATTTGTCTAGGGCCTCTGAGCTGAAGCACCACACCGCACATAGCAACTGTCACCATGACGCTACTCGGCGGCTCCTGGCAGCGTCTCCCTTTGAATCTGTTTCTTTCGCTACACAACGGAAAGGTCTCCAAAGCTACGATTCTCTGCTGGAAATCAGACCAAATCTATATTCTGGCAGAAAGATATGAAGGATGGAACCTGGTAATCACAAGTTACTACAAAGTGTTTTCCCCATCCGGAATCGTACTTGTGCCATCATCACGTAGGACAGCAACAGTACAGTGTAGAACAGCTTGCCCTAGTGGAGAATGAGTGAGCAGTATAGTTAGTGGGCAAAGCTTGTGGCCCTGAAAAGTGTCACCAAGACAGAGGTGTCTTGAGCATGCATTCTTTCTAATGGCCAGCAGGGGCAGGTGCATTGGCTGCAACAAAAAAAAAAAAGTCTCATTGTATATAATCTTAGGAGAAAACGGCTGTACTTCTCACTTGATTTATTACCTCAGCAAACTGTTTCCTGTCTAGTTGCAAGTCTTCTATAAAGCATGATGTTCATTTTGTAAATTATGGTCCCATTTAGACTTGACGGTTACGACTGAAAAGCCCTTCTTGGAAGCGGTGATCAAACAAGAATCAAGAAGATCTTACCGCATTGCCTACTTCTGACTTGAAGTGTTTTCAGAATCATATTTTAGCACCGTTTTGTTGTAGTATGAGTATGTTAAGTATGTTACTCAAGGAATACCATCAAACAATTGTCAAAAGTTGTGTATCGCTTGCATGCACAACTTTATGAACGTGCTCAAAACAGCCATTCACAAAAACACTACCTTGTACTACTACAAATGATCCAAAAATCTTTTTTTTTAACCTTATTTTCTATATTGGCACTCCCAACAGATTACGTGTTTAATCTGGCCCCCAATGTCCAAAAAAAAACAAAACAATAGCAGACCTTGGTGGAGACTCTGTAGGTGATGTAGGTTTCCATGGTGGAGACGTGCTTCTTTGGGTCGTCGACTGTCACAAAAAGGTCACGGGTTTCTGTGGAGGCGTAGAGGTCCCGGACATCTGCTTCCAGGTCGTCGTCCAGCTGCAGCCTGTTGAACAGCGAGGACGCGGACGCGGGGCTCGACGTCTCGACCGGCGTGCCATTGGTCAGGCCCGCTTCCTGCGTGGACAGAGACAAGTGTGACACCAAATTCAGAGGCTGCAGTGAGGAGGGCTGCAAACAAAGAGCTGATAGATGGATGCTGATGGTGATGCAGTTGTTTCTGCCTGTCAATGGGGCTCTTGTTGAGGCGGTCGCTGCGAACACAGGCAGCATCATCTGACACTACTCCCATCTTTCTAATTGAATGACGGATGAGGGGAGAGAAATGGAGTATTCGTGGACCGCGGAAACATTTTCACATCCCTAATATAAAAAAATGCAACTGTGGGAAAATAAAAAGCTAGTTATACCATGCGTATGCTGACGAAAGAACAGTTTCGTTTCATTTAAAATAATAAAAAGTTTATTTAAACTGTGTGTAACAGATGGTGACTTTTATTTGACTGACAAACAGCTTCCTTGTACTCTGTTTGGTTCACAAGCAGTACATGGATCTACAAAAAAACAGATCTGATCAATACCACTATCAAACCGATTCAAAACTATTTATAGACTATTCACGGATGACTTCTCTTCCACAGATACGCCGGTGTAAAATAAGCGCTGTGAGACTTGTCCTAGCAATTTCGAATTTTATAAACAAGTAGAGGCATGTAGAGAAATTTCATCCTGCAAGCGCCATGCTGAGAAATTAAGCAAATGAAAATACCAACCTTTGGATTTGGAAAAGTCATAAGTTTAAAGTCCAAATGATAAAAAAAAAAACACTTTTACAATGGGTGAATGTATTACTGCACATTCAAATAGGGACTCATTAGCAAACAGGAGATATGATATGTAAACACTGCAGCAGGAAGGCGGGCAGGTAAGACAGCGAGGCAGCAGGCCTGCATCATTAGAAAGTGGTTGTAAAACTAAAACTAACCAAGCAAATCTCTCACTAGAACAACCTGTACCTGCAAAATCTGACTTGATGTAAAAAGTCGCCGATATCCACTGAGGCCATATCTTGCCTCACACGAGGAAACAGCTACTACCCTCCACAAAAACAGGTTAAGGTGCATGAAAGCAGAGAAGCTAATGTTCAACCTTAATCGCCTTTTTTCTGCCTCACACACACTTTTTTTTTTCTAATTGCCTGAAGAAGTGGGCATGTGAGCAACTTCTCAATTCAATCAGTGTCAAAAAAAAGTGCTACTCCTCTGTGTCTCCGCTCTCACTCCTACATACACACTTTGCAACTCCACGCACTGACCACACACACACACACACACACATTTTCCCTCACTTCTCACACCTCTCTCTCGCTCCGCCACTGTACACACACACACACACCCACAGGCTGCTGACGTTGTAAGTCCTCTTCTTTTTTTCTTTTTTTTACACCGTGGTGCTAACCTGCACCGGTAATCACAGTTCAGATAATTGCATTGCATTACATCATTACACAACTGTGAATGAGCAACCAGGCCAGAGCAACACAGCCACGCTCAGACACACGGCGAGGAAGAATCAGAAGCAGATGTGTGTTTAACACATAACAAACAAAGTCTGGAAATGTATGAGTGTAATAATCGATATTGTGATGTGGTGATGGTAATAATGTGGAGCTCTGGTTGATGTGCGACAGAGTTTAAGTGTTGCATTTCAGCTATTTTCCAAAACATACTTGACAGTTGTGGCTGAGACAGATGAACAGTCAGTCATTGTATCCACATTCCTGTCTTTATAGGTCTTTTTCACAGCAGACGTTTTGACGTGACAGAAGGAAAATCTCGGCTGTTACTAATAATATTAAGGATGGCTCCGTTCTACTGAAACATCACATTACCAGAAGCCTGAGGCAGCGAAATGGAACTCAGATGTTATTCATCATGCCATTTACACCTGTGCTTGTCCTACTGTGACATGTCAAAATGTCTCCTGTGAAAAAGATAGCAACATCTACGTAAGGATAGGATTTATGCATAAGCTTATATCCCCATATCATTGATATCGTGCAACAAAGTCTTGATCGGAAACAAGCTGCATAACTCCGGGTCTTTTAAAATGTCTCCAACTCCTGTTTGCATTCTCAGGTTAAGAAACCGTGACATCGGCCTTAGCAGCAGGACGGTGATGTGATGTGGTCGTTTAGTATTGTATGCACTGAATTCACTACAGTACTGTAAAAATGGAAGATATATATTACTTATTAAAATGTTTAAATATGACCAAACCTGAGATGATACTCAGAGGACACATTCATCCACAATACTCTAAATGATTTATTTGAATAAGGCAAACTGTTTGAATGTTAAATCTGCAACTGGATAAACTGGATCTTTTTTTTAAAAAAAATCATAAATTTGACAGTCCTGGGATATATGGGCAAGATGTTGTCACCGTTCATTCGTCAGATCGTCGGGCAGAATGAAAAACAGGTTTAAAAAATGTTAAGAATGCAATGTCCTTCCAAAGAAAAAAAATATCCACTCAAAAAAAACCACATCATTTGTTCCCTGAGCCATCATCTGACTTTCAATATTCTGCTATCAGCGTAGGACCAGAACCATTACCGTACAGCTCTGGAAACAGGCTTTACATTATTAATTTGTGTGGGTGCCTTGTGTTTGAAATAAAAGTGAACAAAAAAACAGACAGCACCTCAGCATATATTATAGCATCTCCTGTTGGCAATAATTAACTGAAATACCTGGTGGTTGCTAAGCTTGTTGTCCCTGTTAAAACAAGAGCAGTAAGAATAAAAGCTTTGGGATTTGTTTGCTTGGTTCACCGCTGTTTACACAGCACACCAATAATGTCAGGTCCCAGGTACAAAGTGGAATCTGTTAACCGAAATATGTGTGGACCTGAGACAGTGTAATGCAACACATGTAAAAAAAACAAAACAATGCAGTTTAAGTAGTGTAGACACATTACTCATACCTGTAACCTGTGAGTGTATTATATTCTCCCTGTCCTCTTCTTCTCTGCAAGTCCCTTTAAAAATCTAAAGCTGGCTAAGACACTGATTTATCTTTCATGCAACAATGATTCAGTGGCAAACTCAAAGGTCCAGGCTCAACTCCAGCCTCCAGTCATGCCCAGTAAACCTCGCATGCAAACAAATATAGAGAATGTTACCCAGAAAAGACGTCCACCAATGTTTACCCCGTTTGCCCCATTTAACTTCCACCAGTTTGTTACTTCTTCCTTAACACATTTAGCTTTGAACACTGGCTCCAGCATGAGTTTAGTTTGGTTACCCGTCCTCTCTACACCCCCCTGGCTGTTTTCAAACCACCAAACCGGTCTCGGTGGAGCCCCAGTAGACCCGTTACCTTGTCCCCTCCGACGTTGACGGTGACTGAGAGCGGCTCCTCGGCGGCGGACAGCGGGTGGAGAATCTCCGTGATGGGCTTCTGCCCCGAGCTGGCCAGGCCTTTCGGAGCGCCGACACTCATCCTGCAGGAGGCGGGAAGACGTGGCCGGTTATCGGGGTGCAACTGCTGTCCGGTTCTCCGCGCCTGATACGGTTGGAGTAGACAGAGGGAGGCTTTTTTCTCCGTTCAGGGTCTCCTCCGTTGAGATGTTACACCCGCTGGTTGGTCACAACTGTCAGCTGACTCCCACTGCGCAGAGTCGGAAGTTAAACTACACGAACCCGGATGTAAACACATGGGCCACGTGACAAGAAGCGACGAATGAAACTCTAAAGATCGTCTATTGCGAAGATCTGATAGTAAAGCTGCTCATTTTCACGATTTATTTGCTTCAATCGCCTCACGGTACATTGAAAACAACAAGGAGCAACACGTGAAAGCAGTCAGTATTAATTACCTTTTAGATTAATTATTTTGAACTTTTTTTCTAGAGCTTTCTACCATATAACACCACCTTTTCTCACCTGTCATAGAAATAACTCACTTTCACTGTGACTTAACGAGTTCCACCCAAACTCTAAATAAGTGGACCTCCCTGTGCTATCTTGGCTGGTGTAAAGAGTTCCTGTTTTACATAAGTTGGGCTATTTTTAGGTGCTTTCATCATCCCTGCCTTTGTGACCTCCTCTTGATGATAACGTTTTTGGCCCCCGGAAGTAGGAGCAGAGTGAAGCCTCGTCTTCTTTTATCTACATCCAGCCTGTCTGACTGAAAAACCGGTACACGGTCTGAAGAGGCAAAATGCGGCTGACCATCCGCACATAGTCCAGAGTTTTATCGTCATTTTAAACTTTCAGTTGCTGTTACAGGCCTGCACAGCAGCAAGGTGTGTTTGTTGTATATCCAGCTCCAGTTGAAGTTACATTCATCGTCCGGGGGCACTTTTATCGTTGTTTGTTAACCACTTGTGCAACATTAGCTGGGCGGAAGGAAACACAAACAAATAAAAAACATTTTTTAATATAAACCTTTCTGTAATTTAGACCTGTCACTTGGTACCTTCACCGACATGGCTACTAATCCTCCAGGACCACGTAAGTATTTTGTTTTGGGACACATTGTATTGGAGTTTTTTTGTCTTTGACTCGTCATGACTCGCGGGGCGTACCTAGCTAACGTTACTAATGCTGGATGCTCTTTACTGTGTGTGCTCTTTATAATAAGTCCATCTAACTAGTTTTACAGCCTTTGTTGTTACGAGTGTGACACTCAGTAGAAACTTGCAACCAAACTGCAGTTATATTTCAGTATAACTGTTGTTTTGGTTTGGTTGTGCGTGAGAAATAAAGGTTATGATTATGTGGTTTTAGCTCATGTCTTGCTTCATGCCTCTCTCTTTCTCCTTTGTCCTTCTGTCTGCCTGTCTCTGTTATTTCTTCTCCATCCAGCCTTCCCAAACAAGGCACGGCAGGCAATCCTAGTCGAGCTCGAGAAGGAGAGGAGACGTCTGTTGCAGAGTCAGTCCATGAACACACCAGGAGCCAGGTAGGGACAGTATGCAGTAAGCCTTTTCATAGGGGTATTTGCTGACGCTTTTATCCAAAGCAACTTACAGGGAGCAATTTGGGGTTCAGTATCTTGCCCAAGGACACTTCGACATGCAGACTGGAGGAGCTGGGGATCGAACCACCGATCATCTGATTAGTGGGACGACACACTCCACCTCCTGAGCCACAGGCGCCCCGCAGCATTGTAAACTGTCTCTTGTTCATCCTCTAGCATCTCACTGTCCAGACCGATGATGAAGGAGTCCAGGGACAACGCAGAGCAGCAGCACATCGCTGCCCAGCAGAAAGCTGCCCTACAAGTGAGTCAGACACAGCATACACAAATGAAACTTCATAACAGGTACTGCAGAAATTTAATATTAATGTTGTACCACTATATTCATGAATTGAAATCTGTATCCATCCTCATTCTACATAACTATCACTCATGTTGTGAATCTGCCTACCAGCACCTCTCAAGACACAATAATCGCATAGCACAATAGTCCCATTATGAAACAATATACAGACCTTTCTCTAACTGTGCCTCTCTTGCAGCATGCCCACGCACACTCATCCGGTTTCTTCATCACTCAAGACTCCTCGTTTGGAAACCTCATCCTACCCGTCATTCCACGGCTGGAGCCTGATTCGTGACCTTTTTACCTCTTGTCCCCTTCCTGCTGCCCGCTGTGAGACAAGGTTTTGAAAGAACACACATGCACATCAGACCCACGTCTCTCTCTCTCTTCGGTCTTTTAAATCTGTGATTAATGGACAGTTGTTTGTCATGTTGTAAACTATCTCAGGGGAATCTTTCATTTTTACATTTTCCAGACTAACAAGCTGGCTGCTGAATTTAGGAAAGCTTTCAAAACAGTCTGAAGAAGGTTCCAAATAGATATAAAACATCCTGTAAAGTCATCCTAAGGGCTAAAAACACACTCTACAGAAACACTGTAAATCTTGCTCTGTTGCCATTCATGGCATGTATCACACAGCTTTCCATAAAATGCACATTTTGTCAGGTATTTTACATTTGTAATGGATTTGTATCAATATTTGCATAATAAAGTTGTTAAATTCAATTGGACATATCTATTAAATTTCAGTTTTTATTTTTTGCAGATATAAAACAGCAGGCAGAATGTGTAAATCGTAGTCTATGGCTACGTTCACATTATTCATGATCAGCATAAACATGGACAGAAGTCCGTTTTAAAGGCTGTATTTGTGAAAGGCTTGTTTATTTTAACCTTCCACTTGAGCGCCTGAAATTGGATTTTCTTTGGCACACTGTTTCTGTGGATGAAGGCATATTATTATTTTATATTGTTTTTCCTCTCTCTAAAATGAAAAAAAAAACACTTGCTTAACTTCATGATGCTCATTGTTTTTAGTGGTTTATTGTAAAACAGTGGTCAGCAGCTCACAAAACAACACATGCATCAGAGTAAATGCTCCACATTGCCGTGCATGAAAAACAAATTTTCAGTCACCGAATCTTAAATACAAAAAAAAAAAAAGTCTCTTACTGGAACATCAAAGATGGATCTACCACAGGATTAACCAATTACTCATTCTACATATATACACATGTACACACATTTTTCTTGTTTCTGTTTTCATATATTGGAAGTGTAACAAATTCTGAGCTGCCATGACTGCAGCACAATATAATGTGGTAACTGTTTGGGTGACACTCCCGCAGAATCAAAGAACAAGAGATCAGTGCACAGATGTTTTGCAACCATACAAAGAGTGGGGTCAGAATGTAATGATCAGAAGTACAGGAAATTCTGAAAAAGTCACAACCATGATATATATTTCCTGGAATAAGCTGATGGTAAAAGAAGAGAATCCAAAGGGTGGGCTTCTTTGAGAGGGTGTTTTCTGTTTGTGTTGGGTTCTCTTCTCATATATGCAAGAAGTGTGCAGTGAAGGCCTCTGATTCAGTCAGCAAGCTGTATAACTGTGTCACTTGGACACAATTGGCAGCAGTTCACCTTTTGCCTTCATCGTTTTGATCTTAGCCTTAATGTTGTCATCCATTGCCTGTCGGCAGCGGTGGGCATAATGCGCCAGCGTCTCCTCCTTCTCATCCCACGGCGCCAGTGCGTGAAACACCTCCGGAGCAGCCAGGCTGAGCTCAGCTATGGACGCCGTACGGGAGATGGTGTTGCGGTCCACACCGACCCGATCAAAGGCTACCTTCATGGAAACGCCGTGGCGAAACTCCTGGAGGGCCGTCATGTAGCGTGCTATCACACCCACCACATTTTTCACTGTAGAGGAGACAACATAAGCAAATGAGTACAGTATTAAGTAATAACCATACACTCTACGGCCGCTTATAATCACAGTATGACTCTGATATCTGTGTTGTAGTGTGGTTTATCTTCTTGATTGTGTCATGTCCTTACTCCTGACTCGGGTGTTTTCTCCATCCCGGCTCCTCTTGCTCTTCAGGGTCCGGTGGCCCTTTAGAGAGTGAAGCTCCATTTCCTCAAATGAGTCAAACAGTGTCAGCGAATCAGACCCTGCCAGGTCGTCAGGAGGTGTTATCTGTGAACTTCCCGAGTCCATCTGATTAGAGCAATGAGGCCACTTCTTCTCTAGAATCAGAAAGAGGAAAATGACTGTCTGTTTTTTTCTTCTATTTATTCCTATTTTCATCACTAATGTGTAAGTTTGAACTGCCGTTGCCAAATAACTGCTAACCTGGAAATCGTTTTTAAAGCACACATACCTGGCCGCAGTCTGTCCTGCAGGAAGTCACAGATGAGCTCTGCTTTTTTAGTGAGTTCATTCTGCAGCAGCTGTTTGTCGTGCTTCAGGCTGGAGATTATCTGTGTCATCTGCTGGTTGCGGCTGCGTTCTGCACAAAGCAACGCTTGCAGCTTCTCCAGCTCATTCTGACCCCCTGGATAATTACACAAACAAACAAACACAAGCAGTGAGCAACGGGAAAGCTACACTGCTGGGTACGAGCACACATTTCACGTTTCCATTCCTTATCTGTACCTGTAGTCACCTCTGTGGCGGAGCTGCATCCCTCAGCCTGCTCTTTCGTCTCTGTCATGCAGCCGCCTCCTCCCAGCAGCTCTATCTGTGGGTCCACTAATCCCATCCCACACCTAGGATCCTGTCCATTCTGGGGCTGAGGGCACGGTGGGAGTGTGTGTACGATTTGAGTGTTTGGTGCCTGGGAAACACTAATAGCGTCTGTCACAGCTAGCCCTGTGCTATCTATGTTAGCAGCAGTGTCAAAATCCTCTTCTTCCTGCTTGACCTTCTTCCTGGCAAATTTTCCTCCTGACAACCCGCCTCTTTTCCTGGATGATGGACGGGGCTCGTAGTCAGCATCATCGTCTGTAGCCGACGAGTCGCATCCAGCCATGTCAAACAGCCGGCTGCTGAGCTCATCTCCCTCAGATGCTCCTTCACTGCAGGAGAGGTCGCTTGATGCCCTCACTGTCACCTGGAAGGTAAGAAAGACAGAAATGTAGGTTTGAGGTTTGAGAACTGACTGTATGAGTTTATTTTATTTTTTTATGCTTGTCAAATTCAAAATCATACAGATAAAATCCAAACTTTACTTTATTTGACAGATGCCCTCCAACAAACTTCTCCTGGCCCTGGCTGGTACTTGCTGAGCCTCTGTTGCTGTTGCCTTGGTCACTGAGGGGCCAATGGTAGGCGTGTCCTGCGCTGCAACCCCACACGGCAATGGGGACGCTGCTTCCGTTGGGACCGGGTTCTGGGGTCAGCATGTTACTGTAGGAACCACAGGTAAAGTGCTGCAGGCTGGGGATGAGTTCGCAGATGGTGCCATGACTGTGAGCCCAGCGGACAAGTTTACACAGACTGTCCGAGGTGGTTTGGACCGAGTTGGACATGACAGAAACCTAAAAAGAAACAATTATTCATTGTGATGATAATTCATCATCCTATTTTTGACAAAAATGTCAAACAAAGCTAGAATGAAACAGTGTATGAATTTGCATCTTTGCCTCTCATAAAGTTCAACATCGGTGAACTTTTAACAGCAAAGTCACAGCCTCAACCAACAGCAAAAGAAGTGTGTGTGTGGTTGACAGGTTGCCTTTCTCTCTCATTACAACCACTGAGGTCATTTCATTGCAGCAGCATTACAAGTAACACAATAACACAGAGCACTATATACAGGCATGTGGAGTGTAACAAAACTTAACGACATCTTTATAATGAGTCCAAATGTATCACAAGGGCAATATTCATGACATAATGGGGTCATGACAGCCAGTGTCAAAACCAATCACAGTACCATTTTATGATAACACATGAAGCTAAATCGTTTCTTTAAGTCTGATAAGGCCTGCTATGATACGTTTATGACAGGTTATGTTATAATGTTGCCAAAAATGTAATGCGTCCATGTCCCTGTCCCTCGAACAGCCACTGTTTCACAATAAAATATAATATAAAATATTCTGCAAGAAATCACAAACTTCATCCATACATACCTCTCCAGATTCGCGGCTCTGGACCAGGGTCAGGAGACCTCTGGGTTTAGACTATATGGACCAGCTTTAACCTGCTCGTAGCTTGTAACTAGCTTTTCATAGTCCAACTGCTGCCAAGAATACAGGAAAACACCGGGAGTTAACTTTGTATTTCTCTTCTGGGTCAGCGAACACAGCACACGGCCCTTAAGGTACTATGATGCTGAAGCCTGAGCTCGTTTAGCCACTTTGTGACAGCATGAAGCACAATGCGAAGCTGTGTGCTGGTTACTTGTCACACAAAAGGAGACTCACTTCCCACAACAAACCGGCTGGACGAGGCCACCTCCTTCAACGGGGGGACGTAAAAAACACCCACGACGGTATATCTCATCGTGCACATTCAATATTTAGAATAATGTAGCGTATTTCAACACTTTCTGTAATCTCTTGTTTGGTATAATAACTTTAATATGTTTTAAATTATAACATTTTAAATAAACCACTCCAAGCCACCCCTCCGCTTATGTAGCCAATGGAACAGTCAGCTCGGATCCCCCAGGCTAGACGTCTGTAAAGGATGAATCCGCACACATAAACCCGAAGTCCTTGTCTATGCAGAGACTGTGTGGCTGTGTTGGTAAAAGAAATAGATTAAACAATCATCTGGTCGAGTTCGGAAACTCCAAAGGCTGGGACGGAACTTTGACGACGTTTTTTCATACCAAGGACCCCGTTACTAATAGAGGGACTGAGCTGGGGACCCCTACTACATAATGCACGCACACACACCTGCGTAAAGTCTTTTTGCCGGTTTATCTAATAATTTGATGGATGCACGATGATGTGTGTTTAGATGCGTTTTAATGTAAAAGAAACAAACAAACAAATAAGAAACCCATTTTTTTTTTAAAAGACCAGACAATAATTTGCAGCATCTCTGAGGTCCACGACAACTTTACCACCGTGTTTTCCTGCTTTGCATCAATCACCTCACAGATGGCGCCATCACAGAGAACGGAATAGACACATATTAAATTTCTCACTTTTATTCAACCATGTTAAATAGATTTTTGTTTGAATAGTTGGCACTACCATATCTGTTACACCACCGCCCCTCTCCCTCTCTCAGTAAGTAGCTTACTGGCATGACAGCATACAACACAATGTTGCCACAGCAACTGAACAAACTGTACATGCATAAGACACATACATAAGCAAAATAAACACCAACTCACACACGCGTCTCCATACACACTCAGACAACAAGGCGGGGAATTGTGCATGCAGCTCTCGCTTCAAACTACAAATCATCCTAGGGGACAAAAGCATATCTTGTAAATCATCAGACTGCCCACATGTCTGTTACATTTTCTGCAGACAAACAACAGTTCATCAGGAACGAGGACAAAGCTCCTACAGCCCATGTCTGATAATTACCTTTCCTTTTTCTATTACAATCAATTAAAACATTCCAGCTCTGAGTCCAGGCACGTTTGACATCCTCCCCATGTATGTGTCCGCAGCCTCAAACGGGGGCGACTATTAATCTTGTTATGACGCAAATAACGTCTGATTACATATCATGAATAACATGTACAGCATTTGTTTAATAATTACATTCTTTGTCTGGAAGGTTTAACATCACCAGAAGCCAACGTCAAAGTGGTTTTACTGCCAGCAGGTGGACTGGAGGAGGAACTGTTGTCTCCTATCCCTGATGGAACACTGACACCTAGTGGTCAGAGTCTGATATTATATTATATTATATTATATTATATTATATTATATTATATTATATTATATTATATTATATTATATTATATTATATTATGTTATATTGATGAGTGTAAGACATGTACAAGCAGGATGTTGTGACAGCATAACTCTGTGTTGTTTAGAAGCCAATTATGGTCCTGTGTGCAAACTGCAAAGTGCACATGCACTGAGAATGGACTTTTTAGTGAAGTGGGAGACATCTTGAATTCACGCAGTGACCCTATGAATTGACCAACATTTGCATATTCATAGCTTCTGTGTTTTTCAATGAGAGGGAGGGGCGGATGTGCTTTTAAGAATGTGCAGTTAGTTTACTGAAACTTTTTTGTGCCAAAAACAAAAACAAACTATTCAGACCAAAGAGTATTGAATGTGTCTTAAAACGTGTATGATGGAGATGTATAGGTTCAGTAAAATTGAGGATTTTCAAGAATAATAACACCTGAATAAACTTCATATCCATCACTTTATTGTGTAGATGACATCCATTACTTCATATAGCAAAATTGAAGACCAAACAGTAATAGCAGCCTAATAAAAGTGTTTATAATCTTTACTGAAATTGCATTTGCAGTTTAATTGCAGTGCAATACCCTTCTCCAAGTAGTGTACCCCTACACATTCAGTGTTGTGGTAAAGCATCTCCTATAATTAATTAATGATATATTTAGAAATAAATATTTCACCAGATCCAGATATAATTTGGGACAAAGAAATAGTAAAATTATTTATATCTGATGTTTTCAACCCCCCCAAAATGTTATGTTACCTTGTTGAAACTGCTTAGTTGTCCTTTATGTGCCTCTAAATGGTTAAATTGGCCGCTGTGTGTTTCATTACACAGTACCTATGTTGTAACCTAAATTTAAGTAATGTTGTTCTAAACTCTTGAAATGACTGCTTAGTATTAAAATCATTTAGGGCATAAGTGGAATATGATTCATAGTGGCCATTTATTGTGTGCCATAATCCAAGTGTGACGTGTCGATGGCCTCCAGAACAGGATACATTTAAATGATGTTGTTAATCTCAGCCGCAGATGGAGCTTTAACAACAAGGTTGTGTGGGTTTTTTCCATGTATGAATTCAGTGACTTGACTGAACTTGCTCCTGGCTCCACCCTCCGTTAGTCAGCCAGTCCACTACGTGTTAAGACTGGTGCCTTTAACTTACAAGCATCTCGGATAGAGGAGGGAAAAAAAGAGGTTTTCCCCCCCCGGCTCAGATCTGGAAGAATAACGCACAGCCGTCGGAAGTTGATCAACTTTAAACTCAAACCGGCATCTTCCTTTGGAGAGAAAACATCCCTCAGTCTGGTTTGCGTTTTCCGACTTGGATTGAGTTCTTCATGGAAACAAATGATATTTGAACCCGCAGAGAGGAGCGGAGAGAGAGGAGGTGGGTGTCGGATACAAGCCTGTTTCTGTTGTTGTTCTTTTACGCACGGATCTCGGATACGAGCCTGTTTGCTTTTGACAAAAGTGGAAAAACGAACCTAGTTGTTGCTGTCGCTGCGTGATCTAAGCCTCGTCAAGTTTCAGAGAGCTCTTAAAGCTTTAATCCGGGAAGAAAGGCAAGTTCTTGAGGCAACTCTGTAGTCCAAGACAGGAGACAGAAACAGAACAAGACACAAGTGATATAAGTACCAAAATTATGGCGTTAAAGGCCAAAGTGTTGTACGACTTCAGCTCTGAAAACCCAGGAGAGATCTCCATAGCAGAGAATGAGCTGGTGACTCTGTTCAGTGAAGAGGAGCTAGAGGGCTGGCTGGAGGGGGAAAACAGCAGGGGGGAGGCTGGCCTCTTCCCTGCCTCCTATGTGGAGATCATCAGGGACCAAATCACCTCCAGCACCAACAACAATGGCTTCTCCTCGCCCAAAACCCAGAAGCCCACCCAGACCTCCTACACATCACCGGACACCCACTCTCAGAGAGGACTCGGAGCTGGTAGTGGTGGCAGTGGAGGGGGCAGCTTCCACACCAGCCAGGGCAGTGATGATGACTGGGATGACGACTGGGACGACAGCTCCCCTGCAACCGAGGTGCCTCAAGGTCTCGGCAGCACGCCCCCTTTGTACCCGGTGACCTCCTCCTTACCGGCGCGGCGTGACAGCTCCCAGCAGCATCAGCAGCAGGCCAAGAGCTCAGCAACAGTAGGGAGGAACCTCAACAGGTTCTCCACTTTTGTCAAGTCCGGAGGGGAGGCCTTCCTGCTCGGGGAGGCCTCTGCTTTTGTGAAGGACGGGGACAAGATCTGCGTGGTGATGGGGAAGCATGGGCCAGAGTGGCAGGAAGACCCGTATCCATTCACATGCACCATTGATGACCCCACCAAGCAGACCAAGTTCAAAGGCATGAAGAGTTACATGTCCTACGGCCTGACGCCCACGCACACTAATGTACAAGTCAACCGCAGGTACAGGCTGTCTTCCTCTTTCTCTTCTTCCTCCTCTTCCTTCTCTGTGGCTTCCAAACTGGGCTTTTTTTTCTTCACCGGATCCCCCCCGGTCCCAACACACTTAAAATAAATGTTTCTGTGGCTTTTCCTGTGGCCACAATTGTTCCCACAAAATGGCAAAAACAGAGCTGACTGTGGCCTTTTGCCCTCTGGAGTCCTCAGGAATCCCCCCTTTCCTTTCTGACATTCCCTCTGCACCTTTTACATTGTTTCCCCGCCAGTAGGTCTGTCATTTCAAAAACCAACACTCATTTACATTTAAGTTTCTACTTGGTCCTGCTGGGAAAACATTTTGCTCTCCCCTTCTTCTTCACTCCTTCCCACTACACTTTCCTGCCATTTACTTCACTTCCTGATCTCCCTCATGACCATTGATCGAACCTTTTTCCTCCATGCCTCCCCTTTCATCATGCCTGCAGGTATAAACACTTTGACTGGCTGTACGCTCGCCTCGTAGAGCGTTTCCCTGTCATCTCAGTGCCCCACCTGCCAGAGAAGCAGGCCACCGGCCGCTTCGAGGAGGACTTCATCTCCAAGCGGAGGAAGGGACTGATTTGGTGGATGAACCATATGACCAGCCACCCCGTGCTGGCTCGCTGTGACGTTTTCCAGCATTTCCTGACGTGCGGGGCAGACGAGAAGGCCTGGAAGCAGGGCAAGAGGAAGGCAGAGAGGGACGAGCTGGTTGGCGCCAATTTCTTCCTCACAATCAGGTAGGGAGGTTGGTGTACGTACTGCTGAGGCTGTGGGTGTGATTCTCAGATTGTCGTAGCTCCAATTGAGTGGCATAAATATTTCATTGATCTAAAACAACAGGTTTGATGTCAGGCACTTGCAGTCCAAAGACTAGAGTCACCATTTTCCAGCAGTTTTCAGCACACCGACATCCACCAATAAGAGTGGGAAATAGACCACAATGCAATGTTACAAACACAGATTTCCAATAAAGGCCCTCACCTATTTAACTTGGAAAAACTCCCCTCACTTTCATTGCACTATTGTCATCACTGTTAAAAGTTGTCTGTGATTGTTTCAAGTTCCAATCCTTTTTCTGAACATTGTAGAAGGCATTCTGGGAAATGTAGTCAATCAATAGCTGAAGTAAAAATCCTAGATATGGAAGGTTGAAGGAAAGAAGGTACCCAGAAACCATAAATAGAGCTTAACACAATATTAAAAACAAATTAATGATGATAATGATGGACGAAATGACAGGAACAGTTAGCATTGTAATATATAGAAGAACTATCCTGTGAAGCTCTGAATATAATTGACTTGTTCATAGTGTGTCAGTTTTATGAATCAAGCTTGTGGTTTTGGGTTACATTATCCATTTTGTATTGTATGAGGTAACAGAAGAATTTGCCCTTAAGCAAGAGTCTGTTATCAGTTTTCCTGGTTTCATGTGTTATAACTGAAAGCTTTCATCATAGGGAGTGGCTGATAGCAAGGATGAGATAAGTAGAAAGGAATAATCTCCTGTCACATGTCACATGACGTGTAATAGAGACGAATCCTTGAATTAGACAAATATCACAAAGGACTTCAAAATAAAGCCACAAAGTCTTAAATGGCTGTCTTTTCCATTATTTCCATCAGCACGCCTGATGTCCCACTGGACCTCCAAGAAGTGGAGAGCAAAATCGAAGGCTTCAAGACTTTCACAAAGAAGATGGATGAGAACAGCGTGGTCGTGAACACCACCATCAACGAGTTCGCTCGCAAACAGGCGGCAGGGTTCAAGAAGGAGTATCAGAAGGTCGGACAGTCCTTCAAGCTCTTGGCCCAGGCATTCGAGATGGACCAGCAGGCCTACTCGGTGGGCCTGAACAAAGCCATTGCCGAAACTGGTGAGGCCTATGAGGCCATAGGAGAGTATTTTGCTGAGCAGCCACGACAGGACCTGGATCCCATTTCTGACCTGCTGGACCTCTACAGAGGACACCTGGCCAATTTTCCTGACATCATCCATGTGCAGAAAGGTGGGGGAGTGTGCATGTGTGTGTGTTTGTCTGTAAGACTGGTAAAGTATGAACTCCTAAAGCATCTGCATTTCCACTTTCAATGTGAGATGTCAATGCCAAACATTTTATAGCCCGGAAAAGAAAAGAAATTGAGCATTACTTCTTCAGACAATGACAGGAGTACTGAAAAAAATGCATTAAACCCTTTAACATGCTTGCAAGAAACAAAACAGACGCAGGACCGAGCATACTTATCTTTACAGGAATGTCAGAGGTCAAGGCTCAGCTTGAGCTTTAGTGAGCAAGAGTCAGCACTCTTGCTCATGGATGCCTCTGCAGGGTGGAGAGTTGAATCCAGGATGGATTCCTAACAACACGAGTGGCCTCTCGCTCTCAATGTCCATGCCTTCTGAAACTAAAGATTTTTTTTTACTTCTACTTCCATTAGAAAATAATTAATGGCGTTTCCAAAGCCCGCTGCCTCCCTGTCTATTAATCATGTCAGTATAAAGGCAGACAATTCACAGAGACCCAGATTCTGCCTGTTCACATCTGTTTTCATTTACCGAATTGCAGTGTGAATCTGGGTTGAAAACTGAAACCCAACTATTGTAACACTCTAGGTTCTGTGAGAGCCTGTACTTGCTCACTGGAAAACACAAACACAGAAAAACACACACAGGCGCGGACAAAGGACTTGCAGAGGAGTTAGCTTGTTAGTTCCCTGCAGGTTGGGAGGAGGGAGTTGCTCCTGGCACACAAAAGTCCTGACGTTTGCCAAAACTTAGAGGCACTGTTTCTATAGTCCGTTGAGCTCTGTTCTCTCGATACAATCACAGCTCTGAACTATGGAAACACAGTCTGAATCCCAATAGTCCCTGAGACTGACAGGAATTCACCTACTTTTTGATTGACAAATAACACTTTGTTATATGTCCCTGAAAGAGACTATTTTTTTTAACGTTTCAGTTCCCACTACTTAGATTTTGAGCAAGAAGCTTCAATTTAAATAGTTTTCTTAGCACACATCGTGAAATTAATACTAATGTGTGCAAAACTTGTGCTAAATGAAGCCTGATGAAAACGTTACCCAAACCATCCCTAAGCTAACTCATTAATTAAAACAAATTTATCATCTAATCTGTCAAAATGGACCAAGAACTTAACCAAACAGAATTCATATTAACTTCATATGATATGATCTCATCATTCCTGCTTTCATACATCCTCACACAAAGCAATGTCATCATTTCCGGGGTACAGGCGGCAGTGTTCTGTGTTTTTATTTAAAAAATACAGACTGTATCCCAGTTAAAAAAAAAGAAGAATTCTTGAAACTATTCAATCTTTTGCGTATGTCCTAACTTTTCACCAAATTTCACTGAAATGTCAAAAAGCCTTGCTGCTTTCTTGACTGTTCAACTGCAACCTAATTCACAGTCACGTTTATGAATTATACAAAGGGAGTCATTGACTCAACATTCCAGAAATGTACCCAGCATGTCGTAGATCATGTAATCAGTCCGAAAAGTAGGAGCACAGACTCTGAGTAATGCATCCACGCTGTCATAGGAAGCATTGTTTCGTCTGCAAAACCATGAACACGTCCCCACAATGCAAAGTCGGCACTTCTGTCATAGTTGTGAAATAACTACCTTTAACAAAAGACGGCTGGTTGAGTCACAGTTTCCATAAATGGTCATAGTGAAGGAGCCTCATTGAGAGAAAGCTGATGAGAAACGTTTTCACTCCTGCAAAGATATAAGAAATCTGATTTTCTTGTTTAACTATTGGATTACACTCTTTTGACTTCAGACACAAAGAAACCTTGACTGTGGGGGTTTCACATTTTCAAGAACTTTCAACAAGTCTTCTCTCCACAGGTCTACATCCCAGAATATCTATCAATCTCATTTGGCACTGAACATTTCTCTAATGACCACATTACACAAACATGGCATCACTGCAGCGGTGTTTAGCTAGAAAAGCTAGTTGTAGAGCTCTTAAGGTGGACAGCTTTGTTGACCTAAATGTCCCCATACGGTGTCATCTGCCTTTGCCGGTTCTGTCTGTGAGGTCCAAAGGCTACATCTGATTTGAATGAGCAGAGATTCCTGGGCCTCTTGTCCTGTGTTACCCTGGGACTGTAGGAATGCAAAATGGAGCGGTCTTAGGATTAGTTTCCCCTCCTCCTCTTTTCTTCTCCCTCTTTTCCTCCTCCTTCCTGGTGATACAGCGACTTGAAGAGGACGAAGAAGAAGAGGGGAGGCTTGTGTATGTGTGTGTATATGTAAGAGGGAGTGCAGATAGTTACAGAGCAAGTTTCCCACAAGCCACCAGTACAGGAGTTCAGATTACAGTTTCATAATCTCCTCCGGATCAAAGAGAGCAAAGTTCAGTTCATTAGCGTTCTTGCCGCTATGACATGTTTTCAGTATGTATGCGTGTGAGATAAGGGGAGAGAGATCTAGAAAGAAAGACTAGAGGTCAACAAGGTCGGGAAAAAGTATTGCTCATCATTTCCTTCACATCCTGATACGTTAGAGCCTTACTTTAAGTTCCTCTTCACACATTTGTCCATAGATCATGTCTCTTCAGACTGGTTTACTTCCCCACTCAAAGTTTAGTCACACTAGACAGTGAGTCACGACTGGGTGTTGGGCAAGGGCAAGCAAAAAAGGAAAAACTATGAAATAACTGATTCATTTTTGTAGTATAAAAAACCTTCAAGGTCAGGTTGGAGAATTTGCCAGCCTTTTCTCCACAGTCTTATTAACTTCAGGTTGTACTAGCTTGCACTTCTTGGCAGCTCGTTTATTATGCGTCATCGTAACTGTTTCTTTGAGATCCACCCACACTCTCTGCTGATGTCATCCTTTAACTTCATAGATGTATAATCTCTGCTGTCTCAAAGTGTCTCTTCTGTCATCTCCCCTGTCCTCGAAGCTCGCCACCTGTCTTGGGCTTGTAGTTAAAGAAATCTCAAGAACCCGTTTGACATTTTGGTTATTTGTTCTCTTGTCAAGTGATGAAAGGATTAATACCGCTCTCATGTCTGTCCATGAGATATCAGGCTACAGCCATCAGACAGTTTAGCTTATCTTAGCTTAAAGACTGAAAGCAAGGAGAAGCTGCTAGCCTGGCCCTGTCTGAAAAAACAAATGGCTAACAGCGTTTCCAAAGCTCACTAATTAACAAGTTATATTTGGTTAAGCTAAATGTAAAAAATAAATCGTTTTTTTGTGCTACTCTAAGTTATCTCTTAGCTGTATCTAAGATCCCAATTACCCGACAGACAGACATGAGAGTATTGTCAAAATTCTCATCAACTTCTGATCTTACTGAAACCGAAAGTGGTTTGGCTCTATATTTTGTATACCTGCCACACGTTCTCAGTCTTCTCCCCACCCTCCCCAATCTTTTTCCAGGTGCACTGACCAAGGTGAAAGACTGCCCGAAGCAAGAAGGCGAGCTCCACGACCGCTGCAACATCATTTCCTGTGCCACGCTGGCAGAGATCCAGCACTTTCACCGCACACGTGTACGGGACTTCCGCTCGCAGATGCAGCACCACCTCCGTCAGCAGATCAGCTTCTTCCAGAAGATTACCGCCAAGCTGGAGGACACACTTCAGAGATATGACGATGACCAGTAGGAAGAGGGGGAGAAAACAGAGAAATTGGATTATAAAGGCCTTGAGGGAAGAGAGGAGAGGCTTGAAGAGGGGAGCAGACAGGGATGATTGATGCGTTCTGCCTCCAGTAATGGAGAACATCTTATCGTCCTTTAAGAGAGAAAACTATTTGATGTGATGGATCCTGGGCCTGGTACAAGTGGAAGAAATATACCACTCTTTAAAAAAAATGTAGGCCACTGGACTGTTGAATGACAACTTTTTGGATTATCTGGACAGCTCTGATGAATGTACCAGTAACAGGGATTGTGCTGACACCCCAGGCACATCTTGCAACTCAGCGGGACTGTGGCGATATTAAAAACAGCTGCTCTCTATATGACGGGGCTGTCTCTCAATTCCCGGTTTCAAGAGCACGTGATCTCTCCATGCCTCCACTGCCTCATGGAAACCCTCTCTCCGGGAACACGGTAACTCAGCAGAAATGTAGAGATGAAACTCCCCAAAATCACTTAAACTGGATGTTGAATGATTGAAAGACTTCATGAATTTAATAAGTTCTCATCTCTATATGTCTGTTTTTTTACTTGAATTACCTTTTCAGTATTGTTTTGATGGGAAATGACAGCATGCAAGTGATTGTTTGTGACTATGGAAAAAGGCAAAGTGGGCATAATCTACTCTGTTCGATCAGTTTAGTTGTTGGACTTTTCTTAGAGCTTGAAATTTGACCTACTTCTGATGTCTAACATCTCTCACAACTGTGATGCCGTCACACCTTTACTATATTGGAATTTGAAGCCCTGTGTTCTGCATTTAGTGTTGCCTGACCTAAAAAAAAATATTGATCTTAAACTGATTTGATTTTAATGGACTGAGTTTTTTTCATTGGGTTAAAATCCAAATCAGTCTTTCTGCTCTCCCTCAGTCTGGGGAGATGAGGGGCTCAGGGTACAGACACTTCAGCATGATGAATGCCTCCTAGCATTAAAGCTTTGAACCCAGATCCAGTTCAAAGCCACTGTGTTTGACTTTTTATGTGATTATAGCATATTTCAAATTCTTCTGAGGTCATAGGTTTTTTTTGTGAAAAAAATGTAGACAATCGGAGTCCCGGAGGTGCTGTACTTTTTGATAGTACTACTTGGGGGCGCCAAAGTTGAAAATGTCAAATAGTACATATAGTGGCTTTAAGTACGGTTGCTCTTCTCAGTATCCTAACCAGCTACTCTAAAACTTTCTTGTTAAACCAATAAGTGAAAGTTCAATAAGCTCACAGAAATGTTTGTTGACGCTGGGCTAGAAAAATCTTTTCAATACAAGCTGGAATCCTTGACAGATTTTTCTGCTGATATAATCAGAAAGACGAAACTTGTTTCATAACTTCACTTTTAATGTAACACAATGAACAGAATTTCATTAAATAAATGAAAGTAGAATTTATTTCAATCATTTATCTGCATTGTTGTCTGTTGCCCTAAATATAACTTATAGTTTTACTTGACCTGTTCTGCGTCTTTTGATTTGTGTTTGGATGAGTATTAATGTTTTGATTAGGTTCAGGATATTCAGATATTTTGTTTTGTGACATGTATACACTAACACTGTTCAGAGAGAAGCTCATGTTCTGAATATGAAACCAGAGACTATAAAACATGGACGTCGTATCCGTGACGTTACTCGCAGAGTGTGGTGGTTCTGGCTGCCGCCATCTTAGCAGTCCTGCCTCCGCCACTTTGTGAATGACGCCTGGTTGCTCAAAGAAGCAACCTGAAACAGCACCCACAAGTCAATCAAAGCAGCAGCACTATTAATTATGCATAACCTTTAGCCTTGATATAGTTTAAGTTGGTGATTTAAATAGAAACTGAGGCTCAATACAGTTGCCACAAAAACAGTTTTTTGTAACAGGCTGTAAACATGTTTATTTCTTCTGTTGGACATTTTAATATGGGGACTTATGGAGATTGACTTGTTCTATAGCCAGCCTCAGGTGGCCATTTGAGGAACTGCAGTTTTTAGCACTTGGCACTGCATAGACTTCACAGCCACAGAGGTTGCTGCTAACTTATTGTTAATGTTTAACTGATTGTTCTTGGCATCAACCATAAAAAATGATATGAAAACAAATACATTATATTTTAGGAATGTCTTTTAGAACAGCGCATGTACGTAAAAGCTGCTCAGATCACTGTTTAAATACACTTATTTAAAACATCAGATTATTTCTTTAAATCACACAGATTTCTTAACAAGACACCTGCTCCGTAACACTTCCATGAAAATCTGTTTCCTGTGTCTTTTCCCAAAGAGAAGCGTGAGGCCACAGCAGTCCGGTCCCTGATATGTGACACCAGAATTCACAGACTGCAGGTCAGGTTACTGCAGTCGCAGGCTCTTCATTATTTAGACCAGTCTGTTTCTCTTCTCTTTCCTGTTTGCATTTTCTTACTGGTTAATGCTAAATCATTTCAAATGATTGTTCTTGGCCAACATTTTCAGTACATAAATATAGTCTAAAGATGAGTTGTTTCAAGATATTTTCTTCCACTACATGCAGGAAACAAAGCTTTCCTGCTGTTCTGCTCTCTAAATGCTGCATCTAATCAACTAAGTTCTAAAAGTATCACAGCAGGAGAGCCTCTTGGTCAGGATGGTAATTTGAACCATTTCTATACACACACAATTATATGGGTCAATACACATCTGGAAACATGTTTCAAGTACTGACTTCAAATAACAAAAATGTGTTTCAGTCTGAGTACTGAATGGCTCTGCTGCCTGCAAGTTACATATTAAGGGAGTTGACATAACAGACAAAAAGTACTGACAATGTAATGACAATTTTTATGTATTTAAGTATTTAACATGTGCATCCCTATTGTCAGCAAGCAGACACGTTAATGTTGATTGTTAACAGAGCAAAGAAACGTTGCAGATAGGAATATCATGAGACTCCAAGATGATTCATGTTGATGCTCTTTCTGAGTTTTTACTCCACTTTGCACTGAACACACAGAGGTCTTTAAGAAACATCTTTTATTAAAAATCTTTCACAGTGCATGGAAAATAGAGGATGGCATAAATGTGACAAAACGTTGAAGTGGCTAGTGTCTTTTTTTTTTTTAATACTGTATGGATAAAAACAGGACAGGAACATGTATTTGGCAGGCAAAGCGAACGACACCTGTGCCAGTGCATGATGGGTGAATGTTCTTCAAATAGTTTGAATGCATTGACTTGGAAGCTTACAGCTCAGCTATGATCTACCAGCTACATTGTATTGAACATGTCCACTCTGTACAGTTACAGTATAATTACCACTTACACTATGAAGTCACATTTGAGCTAACTCTAAATTCAGCTACATTAAACTGGACAGTTTTTTTTTTCAGTAAATGCACCACTCAGCTCATGTTTCACTTCCCTGTTCAGCAACAGTTCCAAAAATATAATACTATACTCATGACAGTTACAGATGTTACAGTAAAAACTGATGTTTTTGAGGTATCAGTCAGATTGCTGGTTACAAAAGGAACCAGTTATGGTCGTCCTCGTGTTACAACATTGCGTTGAATTTGAAAGGACAATGGCAAACAGCTGTCTAAGCAATAATAGTGGATTCTGTTTACTTTGGTACCGCACACCTCCTAGGTTGCTGGGTAATGTCTAACAGATGAAATAACAGCGAGTACTACAGGAAAGATGTGTTCAGCTCAGGGTGGTTCAGAGACATGACTTAAATATAGTGACATTAAACATCCCCTACAGAAAATGTCTTCAACAAATGTGCGTATTTCTGTTCTCCTTTTCATATCAGATCACATGTGCCTCAGACAAATACAGAGAGCAAGCACATGCCATTAATACCATTTACATCAAAAATACACCTCTAAGGCACAGTTTTTCTTTCACTTTTCTAATTACTTCCTTCAAACCCAGTATTGGTTGTTTTTAAGAGTCGGGGTAGGGGACAGGGATGTCAGAGAGGTCTTGATTCCTGCACCACGACGATTTATATTATCTCTTTCACTACTTTTACAACCTCTAATATTCCTTTCACCAGCCAGTCCATCAGCATTACATGGCTCCCAGAAGGTCATCCCAGGAGCCAGAGTGTTCCTTCTGGGACTTATGGACATCCTGGGTGAGGAAGGGCAGCTTCTAGGACCCAGTTGGGTGACCACCACAGAGGGCACAGCCACGCTCCGCTCTGCCCGGCCCATGTAAGGGCTGCCTTCAGTGGGCAACTGGGTCACTGCAGCGAGCTGCTGGAGGAGACGAAGCCGGGCCTGTTTCTCCTTGCGCCGGCGGAAGACCAGAATCAAAACTACGAGGATTATGATGAGGAGCAAACACGCCAGAAGAGGCAGGATGATAAGCAGAGGGTCGGAGGATGGGCGAGGGAGGAACTCAACGTGAATTGGGTGGGTGTCAGGAGGGATCACTAAACCATGTTTGTCTGAGACAGAAGGATCGTGGGGTTGTGGGACATGGCTGTGACCCCCTCCTACTCCCTCTACGCCGCCCCCCGATCTTCCTCCATGACTCCCACTGCGTGTGTGGTTCCCCCAGCGGCTATGAGGCCTCCACTTGTGCTGAGTCCTGTTGTTGCTCTTTGGTGACAAAATGTGGGGTGGCAAATCCGCCATGACCCTGCTCTGGGTTGTGGATCCCCCTCGTCCACCTCCTCTTCCTCCTCCGGTAGAAGTCCTGTTATCTGTTGGCAGATGAGTTGTTGTGTGTTCCCGACTTACACCATCTGCTTTATTTGAACTGCTCGGACCATGATACATCTGGTGGTGCGGAAAGATGGTGAAGTGAAGCTCGCCCTTTGCTGGCTGGACATTTCCAGCCTTCACCAGGAACATGAAAGAATCATTGAGAGGCGTGGCAGGAGTGTGACCTCGAGCTGTTGTGACTGCTGATTTGTTATTATTGAGCTGGTTGTCACCATCACTGAGAGTCTCCTCGATGGCAACCCGGCCTTGCACCACATCTCTGAACGTAAATGACTTCAGGACCTCTGATGCTCGATTTGGGTCATATGTCATCTGCATACATGGACACACAGACACGGTAGAAAAGAAAATGAAGTGAAATGAGATGATTAGATTTCTAGTGACACGTGTCACTCTGCGAGGTTTCTCTCAGGTTTATATGAGTCAAGTCTGAGGTAAAGTTACTGTACAGTTATCAGTAATTTATGGACATGTTAGATAACTAATATCAGCTAATTAAATGAAAATGAGCACTGGCAAGCAAAGTTTGATGTTGTAGTCTGGCTGTCTAGCATCGCCATGAGCTTGACTGACCAAGCTCACGGTGGTGGGTAGTTAGTTTAAAAGAGATGAGTCACATTTATTTACTAGCTTACTCATTTTACAACGTGTTTATAGGCTTCAGGTGTCTGTTTGTTAAACTGAAAGTAAAGGACAATAGACAAAGTAAAAATGAAACAAAAAGATCAGATAATGTTTAGCTTGTTTTGCTCTATTTAGTACAAATTACTACTGACGTTTGCTTTTTTTTCTTTACTTTCCAGGCAGTGACTGGTTGCAGTTCATGCCAGACACTTGAGGTTTGGAACTTCCTCAAGAGACATAATCCACTATTGTGAAAATCTTATCATGATATATTGTATTTTGTTTTTTGCCAATGTTACATTGCTGCCATGTGGTAATGCAGTTGAAAGGAAGCGACTAAATGGTAAATTGTGTGGAAAGTCCCAACATGTGTGGCTTTATGCAAAATATAAATCAATGGCTAAAGGCGGAAAAGAAACTAAAACTTAACAGTAATGCTATATATAGACAATTTGAAGTTGTGCTGTTATGTGGAAAACAACAGTATGACGTATGACACTGTGTGAGCAGTGTGTAGGATTTAGTGGCATCTGGTGGTGAGACTGCAAATTGCAACCAACTGAATACCCTTAGCCTCACCCACCACTTCCAAGTGTGTAAGTGGCTTCAGAAAAGAAACATGAAATGCCTTATTTAGAATTTACATCGTCTGTTCTAGGCTTCTGTAGAAACATAGCAGGTCAGTGTGTCACTCTCTGTAAATATAAAGGCTCATTCAATTCAATTCAATTTATTTTCAGGTGACTAATGAAAATATTATATTCCAAGAGTAGCTTTACCTTGACTAGTTTTCCATGTTTTGGTGGCGACAGAACCACAAAGACTGGGTCAGCCCGGCTGATTCTGGCCAGCTCAGATGCATCGATCATGGCTTTCCCCAGTTTCACAGCAATACCACTGGGCACTCGTACTGCCTCCCTCAGGTAGACCAGAGGTCGCACAGTTACCTTCACCGTCTGTGCTGTCACATTTCCATAGTCAACAGAGGGGGACGAGGCTGACACTGATATTTGGAAGCTGTCCTCTGATTCGCTGAGTTCCGTCATGTGGTAGACAACGCGGCCAAACTGCAGGTCCTCATGGCAGAAGGTTGTGACTTCCTGGTCATTAATAGCAATGCGTCCATGATGAGGGTGTGCGGTGACAGCATAGGTGATGTTGGCTGGGCTGCGACTGTTGGTTTGAGCTGCGAGCTGGTTGGTTGTCAGGACCACAGCGGTCTTGCCTTGAAGCAAAGATAAGCCAGTGTTGTTCACCAAGGAGATAGAGGGCTTTATCACCTCCAAACTAAACAGTCTGTAGAGCGGACGATGATGGCCATCAGTTATGTTGAAGTAGAGCACACCAGTTGAGGGCTCCCCCTGACAGAAAGAAGAAGAAGTAACAGAAGCTTACAGTCACTTTCTAAAAATCTAAATCTATTATGTTTTTGAAGTTTGAATTTAAACCCACAGATTTGAACATTTCTGTCTTTGGTGACCCCTGTGGGTTAACACACTGTGGTAGAGAGCAATCTCTGCACATGCAAAAACCTTTGCCCTCTGGTATATAATCACATACACGTTTGCAAATTTTAAATATTAAATAATTAGAGCAATAAAGCCTCCTTCAGTGAAATGACTCTTCACCTGCTGTATAAAGTGCAGCCGGCCGTGGTTGACATCGTACTGTGTGAAGGACGTCACTGGCTCCGGTCTTTCCCCCAGTGTCAGGTAGCCATTGTTGGGCTTACTGATCACAAAGTAGTGCAGCTCCTCTGGAGGGGTGTCATGATCCTCTACCTGGACATGTCAATTGAATGCATAGTGGTCATGCAAAACTTGTAATATTAAGTTATTTGGTAAAAGCTTGTGAAAGAAATGGACTTCATATCACCTTCCAGTTAAGACTGTGACTTTGTATGTGGATGTTTAATAATATTATCTCCATACACCACTAGATAGTCTAGTGGATCATTGAATAATGAAGATCAATTTAAGATCAATTTAATCTGAACCACCCCACCCCCTGCCCACCCGTAGCCCTAAAAACAGCTATACATTAGCTATACATCTATGCATTCTTGTAACACTGGCCCACCTGCAGATTGTCTGGTCCAACAACAACACTCTCTCCAACCACAACCTTCATACTGGGAGATCTGCTCCTAATGAGTGGTGGATGGTCGTTGACCGGTGTCACTGTAATGTTGAACTTCTCTGTCACTGCCAGACTGTCCTTGCTATAAGTAACCCCGTCTGATGACGGAAGGGTGGATGATGAGGTGGAATAGAGAGGGGAAAGGGAGGAGGAGGAATCAGAGGACAAAGCAGACAAGGAAGGTGAGGACGGAGAGGAGGAGAGAGCCAAAGGAGCCACCCAGGCCCGGAAAGTGAAGCTGTCGCTCGTCGTCTCTGAGTCATCGTGGATGTATGTGATGCCAAACTTGTTTAGGGTGAACTGGGAGAAATCAGGTTGGTTCCTGAGACAAAGATGAATATCAAAAAGGAGAACTGGTTATGTTTTCATATTTGTATGGTTACAATATCCACTACTATCTGTTTTATTGTGTTGATAAATTCATGCCTTGGATTTGGTTTGACTCATTATGATTTTATTTTCAGTTGATTTATTGAGACAGTAAGAACTGTGCCTAGTACCCGGTGAGGTTGTGTCCTCGTATAGACAGAGCCCCATGGCGTGGCAGGGAAATTACACGGTACAGGATGTGGTGGTCTTTTCTGTGGGGCTCTGGGATTTTCCCAAGTAGATTGGAGGCATCGAGTTTAGACCTGTCAATCATCACCCTGCCTCCCTCTGCCACCACAGCACCTGAAAGACAGAAACAAACACTTAAACTGGTCCTCCTGAACTTACAGTCTTCCTTGCACAAGTGTTTATCCTTCTGAAAGTACATAACCCGGCTTTATCTTTCCGGAGGTCATCCTGCTGTAGCTACTCAGAAATGCAAGTTTTAAGCAATTTAAATGAAGAATATCTGAAATATTTATTATAACTAGTTCATATTTGTCATCTATTTAATAAAATCTGGATAAACAGGAAAAACAAGACCCACAGTAACCTAAACTGAAGGTAACATTTCATCATTTCAACATCCTAAGAAAGACAGTGGCACAGTACCTGCATTGTTCAGTAGTCTGGTCTTGCGTTGATGGTAATCGTGATGTTCGTTGGCTTGATATGAGATTAAGATGGTGAAGTTGTGCGGGGGAAGAAAAGCAGGAGGAGAGGACACGGTGAAAAAAAAGGAGTCTGTAGCCAACCATCCCACTGACTCTGGCTTCTTCTGATCATACAGGATAACGCCATCATTCACCTGAGAGACAGACACAGAGAGATGAGGATTAATATACTGCAAAGACAGACAACAACAGACGAAGACACACACATCCCTACCATGCTTTGTGTGAACGTGGAAATGTTTCTTGTAGAGTTGTCGGGCATACGTTGGACCAGGTGACCGTATTTAGGAGGAGCGGTCACTGTGAACACCACAGAGCTGTTTCTTCTGATGTCGCTGACATTGTTGGTCACGGCTAGAAGCTCCTGCTCAGAGATTGGTGTCACAGATCCTTTGAAGGCAGCAAAGACACAGCGAGGGAGCAGAAACACAACAACAGAATGATCCCGGTTTAATGTATTATCAGCAGAAATTGAGAGTTAGTGACATAATAGGGTGAGTGATTTTTTGGTGACCAGTCTTTTAGGATTTAGTGGCATCTAGCAGTGGCGATTGCAACCCCTCACCTCTCCCC
Source organism: Nibea albiflora (assembly GCA_014281875.1). Lineage (NCBI taxonomy): Eukaryota > Metazoa > Chordata > Actinopteri > Sciaenidae > Nibea > Nibea albiflora. The sequence continues at coordinate 8,477,167 of CM024803.1, forward strand.
GCCAGTGTTTAGTTAGTCTGTTCTGACTGAGCACGCACAAACAGCTACAAAATCAAATGTTCCACACTTTCTATCACAATCACAGCTTTGCTTATGTAACCTTGACCAGAGAGACTTCTGATAAGTATGCATGATTACAGGGTAACCACTCAACCCTGAAGTGGAGCGTGGCACTATCGGCCTGGCACTGATTGAGCACAAAGGTATTGTAATCTGTTTATGTAAGCAGAAACATAACGAAGTGGGCTAATGCTCAGACCAGTGATGCCACCCAGTGCCATTGTTATATAACTGCACTACATTTGGATAGCTTTCCTTTCATTTGACTATTAGTCATAGGAGCAATGGGGCTACAGACTACTAAACACTTTTAGCACAAGAAATAGGGAAAAAGATGAAAAAAAAATGCATTTAATTACAATAAATTTTGTCCTGTGATACCAATAAATTGCCTCAGGACCATAAAGGGTGCTAGGGTGATAGATTAACAGACCGGTTTCACCACATTTAGATACTGTACTTGACATACATCATGAGAACCTCTCAAACATCAATTATACTTGACTTTGTGGAAAAGAGTGTTTTTGTAAAACCCTACCTGGGTAGACCTCAATTGGATGATTTCTCTGCAGGGTGAGGACCAGAGAGTGGGCAGTTGTGCTGAAGATCTGACGGGGGGCAAAGTTCACGCCGTCATTCACCTGGAAGTGAAAGCCACCTGTCGTAGCACCTAGACAAGGACAGAGTCAACGTCAAGAACAGAGGTGTTATTGCCTAATTTATTCACAGACTCACCTGTTAGTGTAAAAGTATAGGGGAAAAAAAGGTAGGACAAATTTCAAAATATGCTCACCACTGTGCACAAACACCAGTTGTCCAGTTTGTATGTGACTCTGAGTGAAGTTCAGGATGTGTCTGGATGGGGCGTTCCTCAGGGCCAGGTGGCCATTGCTGGGTGGTGTGATGACGAACTCCAGCCCATCAGGCAGCGTGTCTAAGTCCTCTGCACTAAGATCATTTGTGGTGATTTCTGTGACTGAGCCCACCCACACCTAAGGAAACCAGAGGAAAGGAAGGAAAAGGCAGGGACCTTTAACTTTAGTTATGTCCTTTATTTATAATCTGCCTCTCTTTACTCAGAAAGGGTGACGTAGTAAGACTCATTTGGACTGAAAATCATCATGTCTACTTCACATAAACATGGTTTCTGCATGTATATTGTCACTCCCTACCTTCAGACCATTGTTGGCTACAACAACAGGAGTCTCATCATTGACAGGTGTGACGTGGACGTGAACAGTGCAGGGTAGACTGTGCTTCTGGATTTCCGTCTGATTGGCTACAATGGTAAAGTTGTCTCTCTGTGTGTCGGAGCCGTCATGGATATAAGAGATGTACTCACGTTCAACCTGGAGACAGATGTGAGGTGGAGAAGATTCATGTAGAGACTGAATTTAACATGGCCTTGATAAAATAATAGCTTTTAACAGTAAACATGTCATCGCAGGGAGTAGTGTTCCAGCTTTAATTTAATAGATGTTATGTGTTATTTCCAAACAATTATGTAGTCCTTCCCGTAACCCCTAACAAGTCATTTGAAAATGCTGGAAAACAGCAACAAAACATAGGAAAGTGTACCTTTTAACATTGTGACAGTGTATCTCTTTGTGTATGTGTGGGTTTGTGTGTGCTTAGTCAAACCTCAGTGTGAGTGAAAGCAGTGATGGGCATCCCTGGGATCCGGTTATGCTCTAAGTGTCCATGTCGTGGTGGAACGATGACCTGGTACAGGAAGTTCATCCCTAAGAAGTGATGATTAGCGACCTGGATGATGTCAGAGGTCAGTGGCAGGGAAGACCCCTCATCAAGGGTAAAGTCAGACACCTACAGAGTCAATCAAGAGATAATAGTACAGATTGGCTGGTTTGTTGAGTCACTTAAAAGCTAACTCGGTTGATTCCTGTATTGTATAATCCTTTGGTTGAGAAAATGAACTTTTCTCTCTTTTTATCTAGACATCTAGACATAGAGTCTGTACCTGTAGTGGGAGCAGGATCGGGATGATGTCGATCTCCAACCTGATGGGTCCAACCTTTGTGACCCCGTTGGTTGCTTCTAACAGAACAGAGTCGTTGGTGCTTCCTGCGGCCTGCTGATGGTAAATGATTAATCCTTGGTTGAGGTCCTCCTGAGTGAAGGAGTAAGTTGGATGCTCTCTCTGCATTGAGGGATGGAACAAAACAATGAAGTGTGAACATTTTCAGGCATGTTTGAGGGTATACCTGTCAACTCCTTTTTTCCTGGTTTCTAGAGTTGTGATGAAGGGACTGTGAAAGAGGTCACCTAAACCCACAATTATGACCCAACATTCTCTTGAGCCCTATGGTGTTTTTTAGTTTCTTTTTGGCCTGCAAACTTTTCTGCTTTCAATGAAGATGAAAATATGATTTTAAGTCATTGGTATTTCTATAACATTAAGTGTTTGAGACAAAATGAGCAACACATTCAGTTAAAGTTTGGAAAGAAGATACTATCATTAAGATTTACAAACTTTCCAAATTTCCTTCATCCAGACTGTGTGTGGTTTGATCAGATTTAATCCCCATAGCTGCTCCACTTAATCAGCTTTAAACCTAAAAACTGCTGGGCTAAATGTTGGCTGTAAAGTTGACTGTACTTGATAAAGGTGCTGCTGTTCTCCAGTGTTCTGAAGGAAGCCCAGGGTGGGAGGACTTTGGACAGTAAAAACTATCTCTGAGGGCTGGCTGTCCTCATGAACCACCTGTAGTAAATAATATGGAAAGGTGTCAAATTTATTAAGACCTTGAGATGATACAGTACAAAACTACAACAATGGCACTAAACTAGTCATTGGTGTCATGGAGTTGTCACAAGGTTTACCTCTAAGTGCTCTCTGCTTATAGGGACATTATGTCTCTCAGACACCACCACTGGATGGTTACTTATGACTGTTGGTGGCCTCTGGTGACTCTCCAGGTAGATTTTTACCACCACTCCAATGTCCAGATGTACCTCCCTCCTTCCTCTGTCCATTTGCCTCTCTGTGTTCTTCTCCTTTGCTCTTGCCGTCACATTGAATCCATCTGACAGCTCTTGGCTGCCATCGTGGCGATAGGCCAGGCGTCCCATCACCAAATCTCCATGTGTGAATATTGAAATTGCATCAGCTTCTGTTATAGTCTCCCGATCTCCATCATTAAAGCAGAGCACGCCGTGTTTAGGTGGAAGGAAGACCTCAAATGTCACTTCCTGTGGGTCTCGAATGTCAAGGTTGCTGAAGACACTGAGGTTAGCAGAAGTCAAGGTTGTGATCCCACCACGCTGGACCATTAGGCCTGTGTTGTTCTCAACCTGAATGTAGGGATCCTGGGCCACCACCTGCACCAGTGAGTTACACAGCAGAGACAGGAATGTATTATTTACAGTAAACAGTGAACACAAGTATCCCTATGCTTTATTTTCACACTAAAAATTATATTTTATGATTGTGATATTTGACTTCCAGTAAATCATTTGTAGAAGATGTTTTTTTTAATCTTTGCTTTGTTTGTCTGTATTTTGATATTTTAATGGATAATCAACATCTGGCCATGGAATTTCAAAATCTGGCAGTTGTACAGTTGATCATAAAATACATTATGAAGACATTATAATCACCTCCAACAACGTTGAAACATAATGTTTTCCATCTGATACGAAAAGAACAAAACGCCCAAAACTCACTCCTCTGTGGACAAACAGCACCCTTTTCTGAGAAGACAGTAGGAGATAATGTCACATCTTTAGGTAAACAAAAAAAAACATTTACAAACTTAAAAAAACCCATCAGTATTACTCTTAATCTTATTACCATAGTATCTGGGTGTCAAAATTATTTCATAAGTTCAAGTTAAGTTCATTGGTCACTTTTAGCCCATTTTGATTTCAAGAAGGCTGCAATAGTAAAACCATTGTATAATAACCTAAAAAGAGCAAATCCATCTACCTTTGGCTTGTGATTCTAAATATTTTACCACCTGGATGACCAGAGAATTTCCACAGATAACTGGTGCTAACCTGCTCAAGGTCCCGCTGTGTGAACTCGTACAACTTGTGACTGGTATCACTGGCCAGCACCAGGTCTCCCATGGGAATCCCCCTCCGTGTGTACACCAACCAACTGTCCTCAAAGTCAGAGTCATCATCCCGGAAACAAAGGTCATTCAATGTCACCAATCTTTGCCCATCACGGGCGACATGGAAAACTTTATCGACAACCCTGACAGGTCTCTGATCATTGACGAGCTGCACAGAGATATTAAAGGTGTGTTCAGCTGTGTTTCTGTCTTCCTTCTTACTGTCATATTTGTGCAGTTTGTGAACCATAATTTGAAAAGTAAAGGAATCCTGCTTGGTCTCGCTGTCATCATGAATGTACATGATCCTCTCCTCAATGATATCTTGATTTGTGAATGTCACAATGTTGTCGTTGTTGGAAGTTGAGTTGGAAAGGTTGATCCTCTTTATCTGCCCGTGCCTAGGGCTCAACATAACACTGTAGGTGACCGCCCGGTTACTTGCTGTGTGAGTGAATAGGATATTTTTGTTGATGACTTTACTTTCTCCTTCTAGGACCGAAAGGCCTTTATTTACAAAGGTGATGGTGGATGACTCAGCTTTGATGTTGATTCTGAAGTCGTAAGTTGCTGATTTGGCATGTGTTGAAAACACCTGAAAGCTGAACATGTCTCTTGTGTCATCCTGCAGAGTTTTGAGGAGGTCGTACTTCACCAAGCCATCTGTGATGTTCTTTTGGCTGAACGTCGAGTTCCTTTGTAGAGCTTTGTTGTTGAAGAATAATCTCCCTTTTTTTGGTATTGTTAAGAGCCTGAAATACAGATCACTTTCATTGAGTTTAACACCCTTGGTGATCACATGGAGGTCCCCGGGAGTGATAATAGTGGACTGAACACCGTTGACCTCCATCTTGCTGCGTGTGACCTTGAAGTGAATCCAGCGTACCACAATGCGGAAAGCAACCTCTTCTGTAGTGAGGGAACCAATGATGATTTTACATTTAAAGTGATCAGTGATGTTGTTCTGAGTCTGAAGGCCATAGTATGTGTTGATGTATCTGATGCGTTCTTTTTCCAGAAGGTTCTGAGAGAAGGACGTTGTCGGTTTCCAGTCACCACTTGAGTGCAACAGCTGGAGCTCACCATATTGTGGCAGTTCTGTAACAACATAGTGGATTTCCACTGCCTGATTAGCTCCATTGACTTGTACCGCGAGGTGAATGGTTGTGATGATGGCAGCTCCGCCTTGGTTTATCTCTAGTCCGGTGTTATTCTTCAGTTTGTGTTCAAGTGGCACTGCCATAATTCTCAAAATCACTGTGTTGCTCAGCTGTGAAAAGGTGAGAGAACAAGTATACAACACAGGTGAAGACAGGAAATGACACAAGACAGACTGACAGATATTTCAGTCCACAAGACAACCCTAAAGCTGCCAGCATGGCTAAAATTGGCTAAAATCATACTTCATATTGTTTACAGCTGATGGGTTTGTTGCGTCTTGGGGGAGGTAATACATTACTTACCTTTATCCCATCACTGACTCTGAGTGCTAGCCTGGAGGTGGGGATCCCAGTGTGGACAAAGCTGATCTTTCCCCCCTCTAGATCATTCAGAGAGAACAAATTGATGGCCCTGGAAAATAAATACAATCCAGTTAACTTCCATGTTCTGTTTAGTTCCCTACTCTTGCTTGTTTGTCTAATGTGGCAAAATCAGCTTAGATCAGGATCATGTGTCTATACTATGTCTATAATATAGTATTTATATATGTTGATGATTTTTTGTTTAGCCAATTCTCCAATAGGACTCTATCATTGGTTGTAAGAAGATTTGTAAGGCACCATGAAGCCTCACCAGCTATAACACAAACCTGCCGGGGTAATCCTGGTGCTCAAGGTATCCAACCTCAGTAGTGAGGTTTCCCAGGGAGCTGAACACCAGCTCTGCAGGACTGCTGTCAGGGTCCGACACTCTCAGCACATCTGTTGTCAGCTGGGAACATTGTGGTTGTATTAACTGTCATTTTCAATTTAACACACACCATACATACCCTCTAGAATCTCTGTTGTACCTACCTGTCGTTTGGACTTCTCCGCCACAGTGAAAAGGTTTCCTTCTGGCAGGCTGAGCACTGGTGCATCATTAACAGGACTGATTGTGATATCAAACCGGTGCAGGCGGTTGCCCTTCAGAAATGCAGGCAACTCCTTTTTACTGCTTGAGAAGACTGAAAACATGAAGAAATCCTGCTGGACTTCTGACCCACTGTGAACATACATCACCCGGCCCTGCCACAGGTCTAGCATACTGAAAGTCTGGTCAACCTCGAGCATTCCATCAGAGCCTGGACTGAGGTCCAGTCTGAGCTGGCCATGGACAGGCTGCCTCTCAATGCGGAACATCAACTTAGAAGGATGAATGCCCAATTTCCGAAAATCAAGGTTTACCTAGAAGGGAGTGCAAATAGGAACTGACTTTTGTATTAGTGTTATCATGTGAAAACAACACAACACAAGCATATATTTACTGATATTTATGTAGAAGAAACCTGCCAAATCACCAAACGTGAAAATGAGAAAGACAGCAGAAGAGAACAAGTCATACCCTCATGTGTTTGGGTTCCAGTGGTGCCCGGCCTCCCTCTGCTACCTCTAGCTTTCTCAGCAACAAGAAGTTCCTCTTATTGTTGGTAATTGGTTGTTTGGTTGTAACCTCAAACTCTGAACGGTTTTTGGGACTGGTGGTGGCCATTGCTTCTGGAGCTTTCCCTGTCTTACAGCCCACAGTGATGTCCTTGGTAACGGCAGCATGAGGTAGGCCCATTCTTTGAGTATTTACCCTAATTAATCTGAGGCAGCCTTTAAAAGAGCCTCCTGCCCGAGCAAGTTGCCCCCTTGGTACAACAGACATTAGCCCAGCTTGCCTTGCTTTTCCCAGGGCTTCTTCATCCAGCCCTCCCAGGAAGAGAGGCCCTTTGAGCTGGATGACCTGGAGCTCCAGACTCAGGTTGGCCTTGACCAACTCCTTGCCCACCTTCAGCTGGACACTCTGGGGCATCAAGTGAAGCTGTATGGGGTACCAGGTGAGGTTACTGTGGACATATGTTAAAGAACGCAACTCAATTTTACTGCCCTCTCCATTTCCTACTGTTGCCACCAGGTGACCCTGTCTGATCTCTACAGCCACAAACCCTCCTTGGTTGCCAGAGCTGTACAGGATCATGCCATCTTCTTCTTTTGCAGAGGGGTGTAATTCACATTCAAACACCCCCTCCTGTGGCACCTCCCACGGTGGGAGAGAAATAAAGGCTTTAGAACTGAAAAAACTGACAGAATCTTCTTCTGTTGCAGAAAACTGTTGACTACAGCCCAGAGATACCTCATGGACACTCTTGTACCCAGAATAAGGCCTTAGACTGGACAGCAGGTTATGCTCATTGAACACAACTTCATCTACACAACCTCTAAACCCAGTGGAGATGTTGAGAAGCTCTGGGTTATTCAGTCCAACTGCCCCACCAACAAAAAGCCCGTCCTCAACACTGAGCTCCAGATCTGGTCCTGGCATACGGAGTCTGGTATGAGAGTTTCGGTCCACCGTCATGGTGACATTATGGTAATCATGGGTCAGCTCCATTGAGTGCCATGCCAGGTCACTAAGATGGATGCCTTTTTCTGAGCGTAGTGAATGCTCACCGGAGCCCAGATCCAGGCGTACCTGAGGGATATAGGAGGAGACGAGGAGGGAAAGAGTGAGGAAAGGAGGGGTAAAGGTGATAACCAAGACACATGAAATGAGTGTTACTAATATTTGCTTCTATGCCAAAACACATAAAAACAGACATAACATGGTGATGAGATCTTGAGTAGGCACAATTAAAGAATCAACTGTAGATCTAAGGATTATTCAGCAAACATAAATGCAACCAAACATAAGCAGAAGCAGCTTCCTTGCCATGTACTTAAAGTTTTCATTAAACTATTGCGGCCCCCTCTCTTAACTTGGGTCATGAAAGAACTTGTTCTGAAATGAAGCCAGTGCCAGGGGGTAATATTTTGTTCTCTCTGCAAGCAATATGACACCAAGCTGAGTGTGTTCAGTCTTCTCTCTGCCTCTCTTCAGGATAGTAAATGCCAATATATATGAGCTAAAATGGCCTGAGGGACAAATATTTTCTCAAATATTTGTTTTATGAGAGCCTCTGGACAAGTTTTACTTTGACTCATTTGTATTCATATTACTATAATTGAAGCATTCAATCCCTCGTCCAAAAAGCACAGAAACAAACTTCTTGTCATAACATTTGTCTCATCTTCAAAATGACACATTTGTCTTGTGTGTTTACATTCTGTGAATTTATTCCTCTGAGTTTCTTTTTACACATGCAATTATCTTAATATGTGCTTTAGCCTACCTGCAGGCGCCCAGAGATCAGCTCCAACAACAAGAAGTCTCTGCGTCCAGCTGCCAAAAAAAGCAGCCCCACCTGACTGGAGGTTCGAAATCGTACATGGAGCAATGTCTGATTGGATGCCTCCACTGTCCGCAAGTGGATGTAGCCATCGCCATAGAAAGACACTACAACAAAGAAAAAGGAGACAAATGAGAAGTCCATAAAGGTGTATGGAAAGTTTTTACTGAATCACAATGTAATTGTAGAGGGTTGATAGTTTTACTTCTGGTTTCCACACAATTAAGCAGTTTCAGTGCTCCAAAACCTTGGACATCTGCTAACATACAACAGGGTGGCCATTGTATCACAAACACCTGTGAAATCTAATGCAATCCAAAGAACTTGCAAGAAATATAACATAGTTCAACTTATGACATTAGATTGACATGTTTACATTATTGTAAGGTATTCGTATTGTACTGTTTTGACTTAGCTGAATTTGAAACAAGGTTTCAATGCAGCTTTTTTCATTTGGTGACCAAAGGCCTGCTCCCAGCAAAGGCTACTCCACTAATCTGTATTGACTGGCTTGTTGATGTGGGGTCTGCTCTGCACTTTATACCTTCTTTCCGAATTCGATTAATGACAATTAATGCATTCTGGAGCAGGTCATCCTGAAATGTTCTGATGCTAATTAGGCATCACTGTTGACCCAAATGATGCTCCTAAAGCGGAAATAATGGAATTACCTGATGCAAAGTTTAGGGAATGATAATGGGTTCCTGATAATGATCAGCATGTTACACTTGTCAGCAACATTTGAGTTTAGCATGTTAAAGGCTATCCTTCGCTGATTAGCACTGAACACAGTACAGTTAAGGCTGATCACAAACCCGAAGTGTTGGACAAATGAACATTTTGAACTGATGAGCCCAGCTGTTCAACAGCTTTCCATTTTAGGGTTTTATAGCTTATATATTTTATAGCTAGCTGCTTTATTCGGTAAAGCAGTCTTGATTTTAATAATAATTTGACCTACAAAGCTTTGGAGCACTTTTTCAAAATGATTGCCAATATGTGGAAATAGTGACACACAACAAATAGAGGTCAGGAGATGCGTGTGTGTGTGTGGCTGTGGAGTGCAGCAGTATAAAGTGGTCATGAGAGTGAACGCGAGAAAGAAATTAAATGTGTATTTAAAAGATTCAAATTAAAAACGTGTGCAAAAAAAGGCAGAAAAGTGTTTTACACAATGTTTTATACAACAGACTCGTCAAGAGTTAATTGGCTTTAGGGAAAGAAAAATTGAAGCCCAGACATTTTATGAGCAAATTACTCACAAAAGCAGCCCTGTATAGCTCACAGTTTATGCTGTATAATTACAAGACAGCCAATAATTTATGTACCCACATGAAAAGAACAATTCAAGTTAGACTTTTATACCTGTAGGAAGATCATAACAATTTAACATTTAACATAGTGATCGGGCAGTTAGAGAATCAGCTGTAAAATTATTTAGGAAATTATGAACAGTTTTAGCTCACAGACATTAGATTAAATCATTTGGGTAAACCCTTGTAGCTAACGTTCTGTGTTAAATAAGTACACATGTTTAAAACAGGTAGAAATCAATGGAAAAACATTAAAACAGCCTTTACATCTACTCTTTAGCGTTGTATTGGTCTCTTTGTCATAATGGCTTATTATCTTACTGCTTTTAAATCACTTTGAAATGCCCTCCCTGCAGAAACTAAAGTTTAATAATAAGGCTATTAGTATGTGTTATAAAACTGGTCCCAGTGAGAAGCACTCAGTCAGCATGCTGCTCTGCATAAAGCCTGTAAGCCTGCTGTCAGTATAACCCATGTATGTCTGTCCATCTATCTCTAATCTGCCTGTATGATACCAATGAACATTGGATTATTTCTAATCTTCCTACAGTCACAAGATGCATCTCGAATGTGGGGTCTTTAATTATGTGCAGGTATGAGTATAGAGGCATGTCTGTTATTCCTGCACATGTGAGGGCCTTTGTTGATATATAAGTGGCATTGATTCAGATTGCAGCTTTGAGGCAGTTTGGATGTGTGTGGATTTAAATACTGATTTTGCTGTGTGCAACTAAATGGGGTCTTTTTTTTTTTAATGAAAAGCAAACAACAACTTGTTAACTTGCGACTTTAAGCAAGTTACATCACTGAAAGACAACTACCTTATAAAGCAAACTGTAGGAGCAGTATGACATGAGATCAAGTCCCCATTGTGCCACTGAAGAAGATAAGTAACGAAAAGCATCTAACCAAAATATAATCCAGCAAACTGCCATATGTCTACAGGCAATATTAGACTGGACTAAACATTGAGCTGCCAACTGTCACTACACATCTTAACTTAATGAAATGTTGTACAAACTACAGAACTGCATTTCCAATATTTATATTATCTCCCGTGTCCTATATATTAAATCCTGTAGGTTAACAATATTTACATAGTTTTACATATTTCAAACCTTTTTACATTATTACCAGTTCTATTACAACAATGTACCAGATTCAATTGCAATCTTGTAGCATAATTGTTCCCAGTTTTAACTTTTGTATCTCACAGTTAGGAGGAAAGTCCAAACTTTTTGTGCTTTTCTTTTCTTTTCTCTGCAGTGCCTTACCTCCATAAACTTGTCCTGTGGAAATCAGCAGAAGCAGAAATAGATCAGCCACAAAACTTTCCATTCTTAAATCTGCCCTTCAAATCTAACTTGCATTTAGTTAAGAGCAACATCCGGCTGCTTGCCCGTGCTGTCCATTGTCTTTACGGTACATCATCAGATCTGTATTAAAACACTGACAGCTTGCCTAACACTAACAGCCTCTACTTGCTTTGCAGGCTTTGGCTTAGACGTTTTAAAAAAAACATGTACCTGTGTCTGTGAGCAGAGCACAGCCAGGTGGAGCTCCACCCTCTGACCCTCCCCTCGACTGCTATAGTGCTGAGTACCAACACCAGGGGGCAATGTCATAACATGAGCAGACAGATCGGGAGAGGAAATAAGTGCTTCATAAAAGAGAGATTGAGACTTATTTTAAAGAAGCTGCTATGTTTATCATTATGAATGTATTTTTTTTTTTTTATTTTGTAGATACTATGTTTGTATTTTTTTGATTGACTCTAAGAAAGTTACTTCATAGGGCCAGTGGGGGATCCTGGCTGTAGCAGTGTAGCAGAACAACTACTTCCTGCAAACCAACCAATTTACTGATGCCAAAATGATGAATCTGTTTTTTATTATTAAGTTTATTACAGATAATCTTTTGTGAGGGAAACAAGGTTCAAAACAAATAAACAGAAAATACTCCAGGGAAGTGTTGGCAGCTCAGTTATCATTGTGTAATTTTTATTTATTTATTTTAAATTAATTAATCTCAGATTTAACAAAGTTCTGATTTCGGTCCCAGTGTCAAGATAACATGGAGGAAAACAGCACTCTGAACAAATACATGAATAAGAATTAATAAACAATTCTAACACAGCCTTGTGATACACTGGCAACCTGTCCAGGGTGTGCCTGACTTCTTACCCAATGACCCTGTAGCTATATTTGCAAAGAGATCTAAAGCATGTGACAGAAGGCGGTCGTGGTAGCAGTAATTTGTGATATTTTGCAATGTTGAACTGGGTGATTGCAGTCTACAGTCTACATCCTCCCTACGACTCAGACAGATCTCCTCTCCATAGTAGCTAAATAATTATTTAATGATAAATTCAGCTACTTAAATGTCCCGTGTGTGAAATCTAAGGAGCTTTTGTGTGGGAGTGTCGAAGAAATCGAATATAATATGCATAACTATGTTTTCATTAGTGTATAATCCAATGAATATAAGAATCACTATGTTTTTATGCATGGAACAACGGCCAAACTAAATACCGGCTTGTGATGGATGGGCCTTTTGCAGCCACTGGAGTTTCTACTTGTAATCTGCAACTATAACACTAGATGCCACTAAATCTCACACACTGATTTTCAAGTCAAAGTATAATGTGGGATTTGAGTGTGTTCTATATTGTAGTATCTCGATTATAATGAGGACTGTGTCTGTAAATAGTTACTTTCCACCCCTGATGCCAATGGAGGACCCGCTGAATTGAAATGAACTGACTTGCAGAGACGTAGAGAAGAGAGGCAGAGCCAGAGGAAAAGAAAAAACAGAGAAAGAACAAGAGGTTAGAGGAGGGAAATGTCCTGTGGCTGATTGAGGTGAAGTGGAAGTTTGGGTGTGATTGTTCAAACTG